>ML058333.1:2831906-7631906 GCA_003013855.2 Liriodendron chinense
GTTGCCCTAACTTAGAAACAGTTCAAAACACACCTAGATCCATAGCTCAAGTGGTAGACCAAGTGAAGATAACTTCGTTTCAACACTGAGGTCATGGTATCGATTCCCAAAGTGGGGGGGGGGGGGGGGGGGGGGGGGGGGGAATAGTTGGAATTAGGAACAGCCTAAAGTCATTCCAAAACCAAAGACCTAACCATTAATAATCAGCAACTTTGGTGTAGTGGAGGCCTGGACACTCGAAAGGTGGTCAGGGTGTTAGAAATGAATGAACAGTTGAAGAAACTTGATCAAATTTTTATTGGTTGTTTCAATTATTTTGAGAACTATGACCCTTATAATTTGTGAATAGGCATGATTTATTAGGTTTCCCATATGTGACCACTAGTACTGAGAATGGCTAGGATCGTGCACTTCTGTAGGAACCACCTATTTATTCCCTATTTCCGTTTCAGGGTTGACCGGTCTAGCCAAACCTCGTAAGGCTAAGGCTAGGGCGTTTTTTGCCAAATGAAGCCAAGGCCAAGGCTAAGGGGACCAGGATTGGGCTAAGACCAAATGGTAAGGGTATTTTCTTTCTTAAACGTTTGTTTGTCAACCACACTATTGAAAGCATTAGGGCCTATTTGGTAGACGTATGAAAATGGATTTATCTCAGTTTAGTTAAACATAATTATGCATTAAAGATTACCATCTCTAATAAATAATTCCATTTTGTTAATTATAATTATGTATTAGATATATTATTAGAGATCATGATCTTTAATACATAATTATGATTAATTAAAATGAGATAAATCCATTTTTGAACATTACCGCACAGTTCTTAGATTTTTCTTAAAGATTTTTTATGCACAAAATGCGGGGTCCATGTTATCCACCATATGGATCACTAAATAAAATGGGCCCATCTTCTATGAGTTGGAAGGCCTAAATGGAAGGTTTATTTATTTAGTGTGACTTTTCGGCTTCGTCCACCATTGGGTCAGATATTTAGATGGTCTAGTTGGGGGGCCTTCGGATTCTGGGAATGTTAATAATGGGGTGACTTTTGCATTTAAAGGTTGCTAGACATCAGAATATAAATATTGAATGCCTAATAAAGATTTCAATACCATAAAAATGGAAAATTAGAATGTCAAAAAAATATTTGTTGGGATTTAGGCCCACCCAACAAACCCAACTCAACCCTAGGTGTTAGAATATCGAATCTAACACCACTTGTCAAATCGTGTGCTTTGTAGAATCACATTCAGGAATATGAAAGATAGAACAATCAAAATATAATAATAGAATAACCCAAAAATAATCAAACAAGCACACTGAAACATAAAGTTTTATATGAAAAACCCTTGCAAGAAAAACCATGGCACAAAACGATGGAGATCCACTATAATCAAAAGCTTTAGAGTTATACACTACTCACCTTCTTAGATTACAAACTTCTTGATCTCCCCTTGCGATGCGCACCCCTTGAGATCTCCTTCCCAAGCCCTTACAAGTATTGAAAACCTTCTCTCACCTTGCTAAAACCCTAGCCTTAGAGAGAAAACTCATAAGAATTATATTAACTAAACCCTAATGAAAAATGGAGTTAAATACATGCACTTGCGCAAAACTATGCAATGCCTTCGATTGGACCTTCACTCAGACCGAACTAACCCTTAGGTTGGACTGAAGCCAACCAACAAGACTCATGGTTGCAACCGAAAACCTTCAGATCTTCACTGCATAGAAACTTAAAATTCTATATAATTCAGCTGGACCGAGCCCCTTCTTGGTCGAACTGAAAAGTGCCAAAACTATCTAGTAAGGAAGCTAGAATTCCAGCCAAAATTTGGTCGGACCAACCCAATATTCTATGCGACCGAATATTGCCTTCTCTACTCAATAAGATTGGCAGAATCCAAGGCATCTCCACAACAATCTCCACCTTGACTTGCATTCTGCTAAGTCACCTTGAAGAACACCTGTGCATGCCTCCAGCTTAAGCGTAGACTGCTTCCTGCATCCCCCTAGTTGGAATACATCTCCTTCCGCACCCTTATGCAAGGGTGCCCAATCTCATCAATGACTAGTGAGATTGATCAAGCCCAAGAAATGCTTGAAATTCTTTGTGGTCATTGGCTTTGTCAGCATATCCGAAACATTCTTACTTTATGAATCTTCTAAAATAGAATATGTTCGCTCGCCTCAAGTGTAAGGCTGCGATGTAGTAATAAATCTCGGTAAGACCAAGGTCGATCCATAGGGAAAGAGGTAAACAATTCCAACTACTCTAATAACTAGAATCTAAGAAGTTTAAGTAGTTTTTTACATGAAATAGGAAAATCTGAAAATAAGAAGAACTAGAGCATCAAGGATCCACTTGTAGTAGTCCAATGCCAATCCATTCATCTAAGTACAACACAATTAAAATCAAAGTCCTATCTCTCATCTAATTGGAAGATATAACATTCAAGCACAAACAGTCCCACTTAAATCTGGAAATTAGATTTTTAGTTCTAATGAAGCACATAGAACTTGAACTTGTAGCCTTCGGAGTAACAGCCATGCCTATGGACTATGGCATGCTCAAGGGTTACTACAATTCGAATTCAAACAACCCAATCATGGTAATCTCAGAGAATTGCAAGGAACTCATGTCCGGATCACACAAACTCTCACAAAACTTCTAAAAAACCAAACTTTATTCAAACTAGAAGTTCAAAATCCAAAATTAAGAAAAGGGTACTTGAAATAAAAGAATTAAAGCATTGAAACCAATTACAAATTTCACCTCTAGCTCTAGCTAAGAGGTTAGTTAAGGAAAAGCATATTAACACTAGAACTAGATTTAAGAAAAAGAAGAAAAACTAGCTGTAGGAGGCTAGGTAGCCTCTTAGGACTTGAACTCCTTGCTTCCCACGTCCTTGCTTGATTTGGAATAGAAGAGAGCACCTCCTTTTATAATACAGCAAGAGTACCGCATTACAACAGATTTTGTTTCGCTTCGTACGGCTTAACCAATGGTCGGATTGCCTTCAAATTTGATTTGTAGCTTCCTTGTAATGTGTTCTTCCTCATAGATGATTTAGATTTTCAAGATTATCTTCTGAATGGGCCCACCAATCAGATCAGCGACCGCCTCTCAAAATCGCACAATTCGGGTACCTTCAGAACCAGTCATCGTGCTTTCGACGCCCCGGAGTGTACAGAGGTCGGATTGATCTCAAATTTTAAAAATTGCTAGAAAACTTCATCTTCTACATGATAGACATATTAGATTGTCCAAAACAATTCCAGAATTAGGTACGAAAATTAGAACACTCAGGCCTTTTATAAAGTCTGCACAGTTGGATCTTTCTGGATGATCCATCTTTCTTCAACCGGTACGATCAAAATACACATCCTTTTAATCTGAAACTTTGTGGTTATTCATATATGGATGTGGTCTAAAAGATGGTCAAAGTAGATTCTTCATATCATCAATGATGGGTCACATGGACCAGCCCAGAGTAGAGTAGGTAGAATCTGGAACTTTCTGGACAGTTTGTATTGTTTTGGCCACCACGGTCAATCCGTAGCTCCGATCGACACGAAACCACTTGGGTTATTTTGGCGTCGAGCTCCTCATCTACATGGATGTGTTGGATTTCCAAATATCATCAAGATGGGCCTAGAAAACTAGGCCAAAAAACCAGACACAGGAATAGCCTGCTGTTTGGAATCTGGAAGTGTGAAATTGCATGGCCGACCGGTCAAGACCGGTCGGACAGGGCTGGCCGACCGGTCTTGACCAGTCTAGCCTATCTGTCCTTGCTCCAGCAGCTTTAAGAGAGGGGAGCAGCAAGTGGCCGACCGGTCAAGACCGGTCGGTCTTCATTTTTTTCATCTTTTCTTTCTTTCTTTCTTCCTCATTCTCCTCTCTTTCTTCATCATTCTTTGGTCCACCTTGGGCCTTCATCAAAGGCTCCTAAACATGGTCTTTTGGTCTCCAATTGGGTGAAGTTCACTCTCATTCCTACAATCACAAAACATGCATTAGATGGGCCTTTTAAACATGAAAACCATACATATAATGTGATGTAATGGGTTGGCAAATGTATAAATTGGAGGTTCAACAGAATCTCCTTTGAAGCAATGACCTCCCGTATCTTATGGAACCTCACATCAACGTGCTTGGTTCATGAATGATACACCTGATTCATTGTCAGATGAATAGCACTCTAAGTATCACAATGCAAATGAATCGCTTCCTGCTTCAGTTTGAGTTCTCCTATCAGACCTTTCAACCATAATGCCTCTTTTCACACCTCTGTTACAGCCATATATTCCGCCTCGGCTATAGACAACGTTATAGTGGACTATATCGTAGATCTACAACATATAAGTCCACCTGCAAATGTGAAAACATAGCCCGTGGTGGATCTCCTATTATCCAAATCACCTACATAGTTCGAATTCATATAGCCAACAACTCCATCTGAAGCCCCATGTCCCCTAAACATAATTCCAATGTCGACTGTACTCTTGAGATACCTGAGAATCCACTTTACAACAATCCAATGCTCTTTCCCTAAATTTGTCATGTCCCTACTGACTACGCTGACTGTGAGATATTTGGCCTCATGCAAACCATTGCATACATGAGACTCCCCACTACACTTGCCTATGACACACGTGACATTTTTGAAATTTCTTCCTTTATACTAGGAAACGACCTGGCTGATAACTTGAAATAACTTGCTAGAGGTTTGCTAACTGGCTTAACACCTTCCATGTAGAACCTTTCTAGCACTTTCTGCACATAACACTTATGAGAAAGCCACAGCTTTCCAAACTCTTGTCCTTGCTTATTTCCATACCTAGGATCTTCTTTACAGTACCTAGATCTTTCATGTCAAACTCTTTGCTTAACAAAAACTTAAGCAAGAGTATCTCCTTCTTGTCCATTGAGGCAATTAACATATCATCCACATAAAGCATTAATAAAATGTAGGACCCATCCTAAAGTACCTTGTAGTATACACAACAATCATACTCACACCTGTTATACCCAATTTTCACCATGTAGCAATCAAATCACTTATACCACTACCTTGGAGACTGCTTAAGCCCATACAAAGACTTCCTTAGTCTGCACATATGGTCTTCCTTACCAAGCTCTTCAAAACCTTATGGTTGCTTCATGTAAATTACTTCCTCTAAATTCCCAGGAAGGAATGTCATCTTCACATCGACTTGCTCCAATTTTAAATTGGATTCTGCTACCATTGATAGTAGCACCCTAATTGAGGTATGTTTAACGACTGGAGACAAAACCTCATTGTAATCTACTCCTTCCTTCTGTGAGAACCCTTTTGCCACGAGGCTAGCCTTGTACTTCTCGCCTTCATTTGTTGTCAACGCTTCATTTTTCCTGTAGACCTATTTATGCCTTATAGCCCTTTGAAATTTAGAAAGTTTCACCAAATCCAATGTCTGATTCCTATGTAGAGATTCCATCTCTTCTACATGGGTAACATCCACTTGTCACAATCCTTTCTAGATTTTGCTGCTTGAAAGGTAAAGGGATCTCTACTCCCTATAAACAGTGCAAAAGACACCATATCCTCGAACTCATATCGAGTTAAGGCTCTAATGGTTCTTTTCTTCTTGTTTGGCTATACCTTTTCATGCATCCTATTGATTTTCATGCTCAATTTTTTACCCTTGATGAATTTCATCTTCAGCAGCCTGCTCAACTGGCTCTACCTACACTAACAATTTATCCGTTTCACCATTCATTTCTGACTTGTTTGCTGCAACCTTATTGGCCTTCAACATAGATGCCTCGTCGAAGATAACATCCCTGTTGATTCCCTGCTGATGACCACCTTCTATAAAATTAGATCCTAAAGCTTGTTTCCCTTGACACCTTTTTCATACGCAATAAGTATGCACTTCGTAGACTTTGGATCCAATTTCAACCTTTGTCCACTCTACATGTGAACAAATGCCGGACACCTGAAGATTCTCAATCCTGAGTAATCGATATCCTTACCTATCTAGACTTTCTCTGCAACTTAGAGCCTTAGTTCAAGTGTTGTAGATGGTGATCGATTTATTAAGTAGCATGCAAGCCATATTAACTGCTTTAGCTCAGAAGCTCTTAGGCAGCTCTACATGCAATCTCATAATTCTCGCCCTCTCTAGGAGGGTTCTGTTCATCCTCTCTGCCACTCCATTTTGATGTGGGATCCTTGGAGTTGAGAAGTGCCTTGTAGTGCCTTGTTCCTTATAGAATTTCATAAATTCCGCCTCTCTATATGTACTCTGTACCATTGTCCAACCTAAAACACTTAACTTATCTCCTAGTTTACTTCTCTATTTCCACCTCCCATTCCCTGAACTTGGCAAACACCTATGAATTGTGTTTCATGAAGTAACTTCAAACCTTTCTCAAGTAGTCGTCTATAAAATTCATGAAGTATCGTGTGACTCCCTTAAACGGTACTATCACTGAGCCCTAGACATCGGAATGAATATAGTCGAGCATCCTGCCGCTAGTATGTGTAGCGAATTTAAACCTTACCTTACAC
The DNA here is from genome assembly GCA_003013855.2 of Liriodendron chinense. Taxonomy (NCBI): domain Eukaryota; kingdom Viridiplantae; phylum Streptophyta; class Magnoliopsida; order Magnoliales; family Magnoliaceae; genus Liriodendron; species Liriodendron chinense. Next base: position 2,838,467 of record ML058333.1, read on the forward strand.
AACTTCCCTATGATGCAATGCTTATAGAAATCCACCTAGCATGCATAAACTCCGTTTAACAATTTTCATTTATGGAGTTCTATCATGCCCCTCTCACTCATGAGCCTTAGTTGCATATGCCACAAATTTGTATCATCTGTGCTAGATTCTGTGGGTGAGGTGGTAGTGCGCGACCTCACCTATAATCATGCTCCCTATAAGTATGTACAAATTTCCAACCTTATGTCCTTTATTATCACCATTGCACCTTTGGTGACCTTAGTTACATCGCCTGTTGCTATGAATATGCACCCATTCATAGCTAAAGCCCTCACGGATATCATATTTTTCTTCAGATCTGAGACATGCCTGACATCACCTAGAGTTTTGACAACTCCATCAAACATTCATACCTTAATTGTCCCTATTCTGATGGCCTTGCATATTGCATCATTCCCCATCAGAACACTTCCACTATCATAGGACCTGTAGGAATCAAACTAAGTCCTATACAGGCACATGTGATACAAACAACTTGAATTCATAATCCACGTGTTTGAGAGATCACCTGCACCTGAAGAGATCAAGAGGAGGTGTGCTTCTAGATTCTTTTCCGCTACACTTGTTGATTCACTTGCATCCTTTTTCTTCTTGCTTTCTAGGTCATTGTTCCTTTCCTAGCAATATCTCTTGAAGTGCCCCTTTTGGTCGCAATAGAAGCACCCGTCCTTACCCTTCTAGTTCGATCTACCATTTTTCTTCCTGTTAGATTGAGATCGCTCTAAGGACCTCCCATGTCCCTGAGATACCTTCTCTACCAACCCCTTTGACTATGAATCCTCATCGCTAGATTTCTTCCTCATCGCTGGATTTCCTCCTCATCTCTTTAGAGATAAGTGCCGCGATGACTTCCTCCGTGTTCAGAATACTCATCTTATAAAGGAGTGTAGAAACCAGATGGTCATATAAGGTGCAAAGTAATGCTAGAAGTAGTAAAGCTTTGTCTTGATCATGGATCGTTTCTTCGAGCCTTACCAACTCACTACACATCCCTGTAAATGAATTTATGTGCTCCAGAAGATTAGATCCTTCCATCATTAGCAACCCAAAGAGTTGTTTCTTTATGAACAACTTGTTTATTAGGGACTTCGTTGTATATAGAGGTTCTAGTTTCCTCCACATCTCTAGGGGAGATATCTCATCAAGGACATTATACATGACCTCATCTAATAGACATAGGCAAACTGACTCTCATGACCTTCTCGATCCCCAGTAATCTTCCATCATCTTTTCTGGTATAACTTCCAATAATGCCTTGCTCAACCCTTGTGTGATTAGAATATCTTTCACTTTCCATTGCCACCGACTTATAATCATTTTCCCATCGAATTTTTGTATATTGAACTTCGAACCCGACATTTTTACTGAATTCCTAATAATGTCTATAAACTCAACACTCTGATACCAATTTGTTGGGATTTAGGCCCACCCAACAAACCCGGATCAACCCTAGGTGTTAGAATATCAGATCTAACATCACCTGTTACCATGCGCTTTGCGAAAGAACGTTCAGAAATATAAAAGATGGAACAATTACATTATAATAATAGAATAACCAAATGATAATCAAGCAAGCACATGAAACACAAAGTTTTACATGGAAATCCTTGCGGGAAAAAACCACGGCACAAAGCGATAGAAATCCACTATAATCAAAAGCCTTAGAGTTATACACCACTCACCTTCTTAAATTATAGATTTCCATATCTTCCCTTGAAATGCACACCCCTTGAGATCTCCTTCCCAAGCCCTTTCAAGTACTAGAAACTCTCTCTCACCATGCTAAAACCCTATCCCTTAAAGAGAAAACTCATAAGAATCGTATTAACTAAGCCCTAATGAAAAACGGACTTAAATACCCGCACTTGCGCAAAATCGGGCAATGCCTTCGATTGGACCTTCAGTCGGACCGAAGCTAGCCGACAAGACTCCCAATTGCAACCGAAAACCTCCAGATCTTCATAGCATAGAAACTTGAAATTCGTATAATTTGGTCATACCAAAAAGTGCCAAAATTGTTCAGTGAGGAAGTTGAAATTTTAGTCGAAATTCGATTGGACCAAGTTAATATTCGATGCAACCAAATATTACCTCCTTTACTCAATAAGATTGGCAAAATCCAAGGCCCTTCCATAACAATTAGAACCTGTTTGGTTGTCAATCTGAAAAGAAATAAAATGAAGCATATTTTTAGGAAAACAAGTTCTAAAAGATTAATTCTTATTTGAAGTGTCATTTGGATGACACTACATATTCTATCTATTTTTCGTACAAAATGTTTGGATAATAATTAAAATACTAAGTCTTTACCAAGCAGGGGTCATACCCAACATGCATTGGCCAAGAATTAGGTCCATACTCTCATCCTCAGGTGGGCCCATTACTTTTAGTTCTTGCAGCACCATTGGATATGCTTCCAGTTGTATTGGGTAGTGATGGCTCTACCATATTCCTACTCCAGTCAAGAAATTATGATGGCGGAAACTGAAATCAAACCAATTAATAAGAAATCAAATTAGGCTTAAATCATGTATCAGATACACTTTCCGTAAAACATTATTAGCCCCCTCCCGTTAGTATGAGATCGTTGTCGAGTGACTAGCGAAACTCTTCTAGAATATGACAAGCCTTGATGATTCTGCATGAAGCAATCACGAAGTTACCACAACAAAAACTCAATACGCGATTGTAATTCTGGCAGATGATGTTTTCTGAAAAACAGAGTGCCCACTATGAGTGCTTACAGAGAAAGAACAAAACCTGAACAAAGGATTTTTATCTCAAGAAAGAGGAATGCAACTTCTGTAGTGTTGTATTGAATCCATGATTTACATTGGGTTTTATAGAGAATAAAGAGTAGTGCATTTTCGCAAAGAGGCGTCTCTGAAAAGATGAAGCGTTTATGAAAATACAAATCCAAATTGTTTAAGATGGTAATGTCTTTTATGAAGAGAAGCAACTTAACTTGAAATTGGCAAAAGTAACGGTTCCTTTTGACTATAAGGTACAATGATGATATTCGGGTGAACTAACCGTTCTCATAGCCGAAAAGTGTAATGTTGAGATTTGATCGGCTGAAACATTATAACGGTCAATTTCTGTCGGCTGATCAGCATAATGACCATTCTCTTCTGGCTACCCAATTTTCACAATCGTTGATCTCTATCAGTCGATTATTGAAACAATTGATCATGTGATGGACTTACTTGCTATGGTGGTTTCAGCAATAGCGTAACCTAGTTGCACCGCGACTTGCACCAGATCACATGGGCATGCCATGATGCGCACGTGCAAAGTGCGAAGTGTACCACTATCACTTGACAGCCCATTGCCCACATTATACGTGTGCATGCACGTGCGTGAACACCTGTGTGAGTGCATGCGTAGCCTTCTTCTCTCTCCTTTCCAAGTATGATACTAAATAACTCAAAGCTTATAAACCCCTCTAATTCTCTCTCTGAACAATGTGAGACTAAAACTTCTAATTAATTTTCATTTTAAAAAAATAAAATTTGAAGGCGAAATGAAATTTAAAATATTTTAGAATTAAATTACTAAAAAGTGCATGTGCAAAGACTAACTAATTCCTGCTATATTATTTACCCAAAAGAGTTATTATCATTAATCAATGTTATTATCATTCCACCACCTTATGTCACAGCGGGTGAGAACAAATGGGTGGGTGTGGCTAGGGTGTAAGGACGGAGCAAAATTTTCTTCTAGGAGGGGCGAGTGCAAGCATGAAGCAACAGTCAAATAGACCTCTCTAAAGCAAATATATAAACCAACAAAAAAAAAGACAAAAAAGAGAGAGGGAAAGAGAAAATGATGGAAATGAAACTTACCTGATTAGAGAAATAATCTTTTAGATCTTATGAAAATCAATATCAAATGAAATCTCTTATTTTCTCCTTCATTTCTTAAAAGAGCAGAAAAAGAAAAGTAAAAAACGCTAGGGTTTGGCCTTCCATTACAATATAAACTCTCTCATCTCTCAGCCCTCCATTACAATATAAACTCTCCCATCTCTTGGCCCATAAAGGAGGGATTTGAATATTGAGTCTTGATCTTCTTTGCTACAAACAAGAAATCCCTATTTGTAGCTTTTTTATTAGTCCACGTCATCACATTGGTTAGCTACCATATCACACTATCCACACAACCACATCACATTAGTTTGCAACCTCATCACACCGACGTTATGCTATGCGGCGGTGAACCAATAAGAAAGCTACAAACAGAGATTTCCTGTTTGTAGCAAATATGATCTAGACTCTTAAATATTTGGGGAGAAAAATAATAACAAATGCATGCTAAGGGAGTTTGCCCAACGTCTCTTTTGCCCCACCACGATTCATATGTGAATTTCCTATGAAAGCCTTTGACGAGAAGTTCCTGCGCAAGGAAGCTAGGGTCCACCATGATGCTTATAGGAAATCCACCTCATCCATCCGTTTTGCAAGCCCATTTTAGGATGTTCGGCCAAAAATGAGATGGATCCAAAACTCAAGTGTGGCATACAAGAGGAAACAGTGGGGAAAGAAATTCCACCATTGAAACATTCTTATGGCCGCAAATATTTTGTATTAGGCTATGTTTTTTGTGTTTTCAGCTCATCTCAATGGGAATGACCTTATAAATGGTTTGGATGGAATAAAAACATTAAGCCAAAGCCCAAGAAGGTTTCAACAGTAGGCATTTCTTTCCCCACTATTTTCGCTCGTACGACCCACTTGATTTTTGGATCCATCACTTTTTTTGGAAAAATGTCCTAAAATGGGCTTGCAAAACAATTGGACGGGGTGGATTTTCCATGAACATCATGGTGGACTCCACCCAGCTTCCCTGTGCCAGAACTTCATGTAAAAGGCTTTTAGCAGGAAATCAGGGTTGGATCTTTACCATCGATCTACAATTGCGTGTCCAGTAAAGACAAGCTCTGTGGGCCCTGCCATGATGTATGTGTTTCATCCATGCCATCCATCTATTTTCCAGCTCATTTTAGGGCATGGTCCCAAAACTCATGCAGATCCAAAGCTCTAGTGGACGACACCAAATAAAATAGTGGGGATTAAACAAAAAGTTCAGTGGGGGCAAATCCCCCCCTCACCCTTACGTGGATCTGCCCTTGCTCAAGTGGCCCCCACCGTGATGTTTATGTTAAATCTCCCCTGACCACCAGGTGCATCACTCCATGTTAGGTCAAGAGCCTAAAAATCAACTCCATTTATGATTCAAGTGGACCACATGATTGGAAACAATGTGTCAGGCAACGCCTACCCTCCAAACTGCTTCCATTAGTGTAGCCTATGTGAATCATGGATGGAGATTTTTTTGGTATACATGCCTAAATGCTTGTGTTCAATCTAATGATTGGAGTGGATTTCATATAATTATCATAGTGGGCCCTGTAAAAATCAAGGGTGAACGTCTCTCTCCCAACCGTTTCCTTTCGTGTGGCCCACTAAAGTCATAGGTCAACCTGATTTTTTTGTCTCTGGGCATAATATTGTATCAAATATCAAATGGTCAGAGTGGATGCTACACAAACATCACAATGGGCCTCATCAAAATCAAGAGTGGCATCAACACAATTTTCTTCTCTTTTTTTTATTTGAATGCTTCTTCACAATTAGAGAGGGAAGTTAACAAAAGGCAATGGGATGATAATAATATTGATTAATGAGGTAGCAGAATGTAAAGGTACCAGAATGTAAATTCCATATTAATTATGTAGTTAGTTGTAATATTTCCTTTAAGAAAATATGTTTAATAAGTGGCTTTCAAACCGAAGGTTTTTAAAAAAAAAATTCCAAAAAACCAACTAAAATGGCATTTTTAGGCATCTACACATTTTCGGGCATTTATTAAACTAGCCCTTAAGCTTTTCAGATATCCACTAACAAGTAGCCTCTCTTAAGAGGGATGTGTAATTAAGTGTCGGAAGCATGTGATCCTTTGAATCATTTTATGAAAGTGACTTTTAAGATGAGGGCCGCACAATTAAAGTTAGGACCTAAATGATGGAGGATCTAAATCAAAGATGACATAGCTTGTAGTATGATTAATATGGACCATCCATTTCTTGGCAATTCATTGGAAAACTAGAATGACAAAGTGATTTTGAGAGGGATGAGAATTAAAAGTGGGACCCAAATCATTGATAGTCAAGATCAATAATCGGATCATTTATAGTATGATCAATATTGACCATCCATTTTTCTAGGCATTGATTGGATGGTTAGGATCATCAAACCAATGTGATTTTAAAAGGGGTGGGAACTAAGAGTGACCCACATGATGTATATATGATCTAGATCTGATTAGACCATTTATAGTATGATTAATATGCATCGTCAATTTCCATATGCATTGATTGGAAGATTAGGATCATCCAACCAAAGTGAGATTTTGAAAGGATGGGGAATCAAGGGTGGGTCCCACATCATGGATGTTCTAGATTAATGATTGGACCTTTTATATATGATTAATATGGACTATCTATTTCCTTTACCAGTAACATCCCAAAATTTGGCACAAGTATAGGGACTTTGGTCCCGAGTTCAAGGGTGTGAGATAGATAATGAAAGAATGTTTAATTTTATTCATCGATTTCTTGTCTAATTTCATATTCAATTCCACATTCACATGCACATACACATTCAAATTCATCCATTACTTATACTAAGAACTAACTTAATTTAAATCATCATCCACAATAAATTCAAATCTAAATCATCAATCTCATCCACTAATCTAATAATGAAATTTAATGGTCAACTACAAAGACCTTATTACATCAAATCTTTAATATGAAATGAAAAAATAACTACGAAATAAGAATAGGATAAAACGGTTAGGATTATTTGGCAAAAGTTGGTTTTTAAGAGGGATGAGCAATAATGTGGGCCCAACATGATGGATGGTGTAGATCAATGATCTGACTATTTATACTATGACCAACATGAGCCATCCATTTCCTTAACTATTTAATAGATTGTTAAAATCATCCAACAAAAAGAGATCTTTATAGCAATTGGCAATTAAGGGTGTGACTCACATGATGGATGGTTGAAATCAATTATCAAAACATTTATAGTATGATTGATATTGACCATTTGTTTCCCTAGCCATTGAGGACCATTTCACCAAATTTTTAAAAGGGATGGGCAACGAGGTGTGGGACCAATATGATGGATGCTCTATAAAATTATTGGACTATTTTGTCACTCAGTCAACCACTACACTATTGCATGAGCATTTCATATTAAAAAAATGCACTTTTTGGTTTTGTTATTGCATCCCCTCATCATTTATGGATCATTTCCATTTACATGATCCCATAACCAATTATCATGAATGATTAGCTAGGTAACAATACCACCATTAAATTCCAACCCATAATTAAACGAACATAGGTATTGATCACAATCACCTACTCCAAATTATTATCTAAAAAAAGAATGATATATAATTCATAGTACTTATAATATTTGTGTATTACAATACCTAGTCATTGAAATATTTAGGTCATTAGTACCTAGCAATTAAAATATCCTCATTAACCTAGTTGTAGACCATGTAAATGTAAATATCAATATCACCATTAATTTCCAACCTACAATTAAACAAACAAAGATATTCAAGTTTAAAGGATCATGATCACCTACTCCAAATGTTATCTTAAAATGGGATGATAATTCATGGCACTTCTAATATTTGGATATTACAAGACCTAGTAATTGAAATATTTAGGTCGCCAATACCTAGTAATTGAGATATCCTCATCAACCTTGATGTAGACCATGTAAATGCAAATTGATTAAAGTTGTATGGGTAGGCTGCAGGGTTGCCATAACATGCATGGAGCGAGGAAGAGTGGTCCACTATGCAAGCAACGAGACTGATGAAAATGGTGAATTTGATATGCATGTTAACAAATGCATCAAAGGGAAGGAACTGAACTATGAGGAATGTCGGGTGAAGCTAATGTCATCACCTGACCCGCAATGCAACATTCCCCCCAACTTTGGTGGGAGTCGGACAGGCGTGAAGCTCACTCAACCTACTCATGTCTATCGCAATCTGATTAAGTACACACTCGGCCCATTCTACTTCACATCTTCAATGTGCGACGAACCTGACATGACTGAATCACAGGACTTAGGAAGCAACTACTGATTGATGTTTTTGTTAGTTTATCATATTTTTTTAATGTAATTAATGAAGAGCTATTTTCTTATTTGTTTACTTATTGTTTTAAGGGTTTATTAATAAAGTAGACCCAATGTCTATCTTAATAAGGTAATTGAGCAGCCTTTTAAAAACTTTTCTAAATCTGTGATAGCTTTTTAGAAAAAGTTACAGACGAAAACGCCCACTTCTTCTTCATGCTCTTTTTTTCCCTCTTTTTTTTTTAAAAAAAAGGACAAAAAATTAGGAAAAATACTAGTAATTACCTTCAATATCTTCTTCTTCTTTTTTAGAAAATAAGAAGAGATTGAAAATAAAAATATCAAATAACTAAAACATTTACCTTTTTCTTGCGTTCTTCATTTTTTTCCCCCTTTTTTTCCCTAAAAAATGGACAAATAAATTAAAAATTAATGAATAAATAGAAGAAAAAAAAACATTCTTAATCTTCGTAAATAAAAAGGTAATGAAAATAAAAATATCAAATAAATAAAAAAAATTATCTTCTTCTTTTTTGTTGTTCTTCCTTTTTTTTCCTCTTGAAGGATAAATAAATTATAAAATTAACTACTAAATAAAAAAAATATTCTTAATTTTCCTAAATAAAAAGAGAATAAAAAATAGAAATATCAAATAAATAAAGTAACTTAACTTCTTCTTTTTGTTCTTCCTTATTTTCTAAAAAAATGGACAAATAAATAAGAAAATTAACTAACAAACAAAAAAGAAAGAAAGCATTCTTAATCTTCTTAAATAAACAATGAAAAAATAAAAAGAGAAATAAATAAAACAACTAAGAATGGAAAATCGTGACCCCATCAGGGAAGTGTACAATAGAGAACTGAGAACCGCGACCCATGTCACACAGTGTACCGATAGAGAACTAAAAATTGTGACCCATGCAACACTGTACCAACAGAGAACTATGGCACAAGAGTCCCCCTCCACTCTCTCTCTCTCTCTCTCTCTCTCTCTCTAAGCTAGGAAATGGTTAACTACGGCTGGAAATTGAGCACTAACGTGCCCAAAAATTGATTATGGGAAAGCCATATATAAAAGAGGAAGTGATTAAGGGGGGTGATTCTAGATTAAAGCATAGATGGAAGCACCTTCTTAATCCAAAGTTGATTTGTCCCACCAAATCATAATTTAAGGGTGCTAATGACATGCTAATTAACCTCAAGTTGCTTTTTTAGAAAAATATGTGGACAAAATATTTTACCCTCCTTTATTTTATGAAAATAAATTTGACTTTTACTCATGCACTTTATTAGCCTTATTTAATCCTTGATTTGGATTGATTAATCATACTTAGAGGGGTTTAATGATGCTTAGATTAGGCTTAAGTGTTTTTAGAAAATGTGTGTTAGCAAAGCTCCCTTTAATTTGGAAAATTTTATTGACTTTTGTTTCCTACCACTTTATTAAGCTAAATAATAGCATCTTTACAAAATCTACTTTAAGTTATGAATTAGGTTTCTTAATTGTGATTCATTAAGACTTAACCATTTTTTAGAAGTAATAAGATAACTTTCTCTCCTTATTTTAAGAAAAGCCATTGACTTTTATGAAAAAGTGGTCCTTACCTTTATTAAGGGTTAATAATGATAGGTTAAGCTACTTTAGGGCCATATTATGGCACCATTGGGATTTGATTTAAGGGACTTCATTGGCTTATGGTTTTTTTAGGAGAAAATGGTGGAATTATACTACTATTTAAGGGGTTTTAAGGCTGCTTACGCACATGAACACTAATTGTTCCTCTCATGATAACTAGGGTTCGGGTACAGGCATCGATTCACAAAGGGTACCATTAGATTCATAGCAATGGCGCGATCACGATGATGTAAGTTTCAAAATCTTAGAGTTTCATTCTCTTGGGTGCATATTTGTGTGCTCGATTCGGGTCCTGCTGGAAACATCGGATGTCACACAAAAGGTACCACTGGTGATGGTGATATTGCTTCCTCCAAGCTATAGGTTCTTTAAAAAGGGGAACATGATACACCAAAATTTGATGTTTGCTTTGATACCATGTGAACAAAATAGGTGAAAACATCTTTTAATTTTGATTTATTTTTTCCTTGAGTATGGGATGAGTTTTATACACTTTGAGAGGAGTGTTTATGTGTAGCACAACTACTCATAACAGATGTTAGGTCTAACACAACTATTTATGCGAGAGAGAGGAGATGAGAGTTCTAAAACATAAAAAAGGAAAATCTTGATCAATTGTTAATACAAATGGATAACGTACTTTTACAGAAAGATGCCAACATAAGTTTCATTCTTAGTTCATTCATTCTAATATTATGAGACTAGACTGCATCTTTTAAGTGCTTATATTGTCTTACTTTATCATTTTTAGGTTAGGCAAGGCTAGAAAGCGTTTGATAAATCAGGGGTAAGAGTAAATCAACCATAAGACTAAAACCTTCTGTTTGGCTCAAGAATTATGTTACGGCTTATGCTTACATGATAGAAGAATGCAAGCCTTGTTCATATTGAGAGGCATGTGAATCTGTGGATGTTAGCCAATGGAGAATGTCCATAAAGGAGGAGATGGAAGCTCTACATAAAACATAAAACTTAGAAATTTGTTAAATTACCTAAAGGGCGGAAGACTATTGGTTGCAGATAGGTTTACAATCTAAAAAAAGATACTAACATGAATCTTGAAAGATACAAGGGCCGATTAGCAGTAAAAGGGTATGCTCAAAAATCATGTATCGACTTTAATAAAATTTTCTCTCCAGTTGTTCAATTAAGTACTATTAATATTGTGTTGAGTATCGCAGTGGTGCTTGACTTGGAGTTTAAGCAGATGGGTGTAAAAAAATTACTTTTCTGCCTGGAAATCTTAATACAGAAATTGATATGAATCAACTCGAAAATTTTATTAAAGAAAACAAGAGGAATCTTATTTGTGGCTGAACAAATTATTTTATGGTTTAAAGTGAGCACGAAGGTGGTGGTATAAACAATTTGATTCTTTCATTGTGAGTTTGGGATTACAAAAATGTAAGCCAGATCATTATGCCTATGTTCGTAATTATGATAGTGACGGTTTTATTATCTTGTTATTGTGTCACGCCTCAAAATTCGGCACCCAAGTATAGGGACTTTGATCCCGAGTTCAAGTGTGTGAGATAAATAATGAATTAATGCTTAAAAGTATTCAATGCTTTCATATCCAATTCCACATTGGCATTCACATGCATATCCATAATTATATTCACATTAATTTATTGCTTAAATTAAGAAACTAATATATATTAAACCACCATCAAGTAATGTTTTAATTCTTTAAATCCCATCAACTAATCATTAATCAAGTCCTTAATAATTAAATCTAATGGTGAACTATATAGACCATATTATATCAAGTCTTCAAATAGAAATAAAGAATAAATTATGAATAAAATCTTTAATATCATTCCTCCTTATAGAAAATTTTGCTCTAACGCGTCACCTAAAATTGATTATCCACAATAAATAAGTTACAAAAGCCCAATGAGATAGCCTCGCACAATTTATCTCATGTAATTAGAGTTCAAGACAAATAATAAAGAGATTTTCATAGAATATGAGTAATTGAGCATTTAAATTTAAAAGAACATTATAAATTAGGTATACAATGCGGGATATAAAAGTATGCACCAACTGTCTTAGTACTATTATCAGTAGAACATCTAAGGCCAGTTTAATTTAGCCAACCTATACTATTAATCAAATCTTCGTTCATCTGCATTGCAGTCTCTAGCACACACCTGGGTGCTTACCCAACTGGCCACACCCAACGCGTTGATCTGCATAACGGTCTCTTGCACAGTGCTCACCCACCAGCCACGACCAACACCTTCGGTATGTATAGCGATCTATTGCACGATGCTCACCCAACTAGCCATAATCAACAAAATATCCACCAACCTGCATCTCCTACATGTTGCCAAACCGGCCACAAACAACACCATCAGTCTACATAGTTGTAACAACTTAAAAAATTTCACACACATGTAAGTACACGAGTGCTCTCCTACATGTGTATTTTATAGCGTAGAAATGCATGTGCATGTACACACCCTTAAACTCACATACACATTATAATAAACTTCAAGCCCTCACATATCTTTGTACACACAATCATTCATCAAACCAACCATTCGAATAACTCATCATTACTAGTTTAAGTTATTTGATCATCCATTTCAATTTTGGACCACCAAATTATACTAAGCCAACTACGAGATCTTCATATCCACTTGTATATGCATCCATATGAGAATCGGATACATTTATCTTACTCATTACCCATGTACATGTTTAACCTACCGTCAGAATTATAATCTAAGATCCATACTCCCGTGTACAAATATATGTACATGCACCTACACATCCTAAGACTATATATCATTACATACTCGATTAATCACCAATCCAACCGTTAAGAATACTCTTTGGGTACAAATCTAAGTATTCAACCATTCACTTTTAGTTTGAATCTTTACATAACACTAAGTAGACAACGAATCCATCACATTACTTTTCACATTAGGCCACGTCTAGACCTATTTTCAGAGGTCCCAGAGCATCCGAGAAGATTCATATAGGTTCTCTAGCTTGTAGAAAAGCCAAAACAAACATGATATCTACATATAAACCTTATATGATATATCTTCACTGATAAAATCCAGTTTGACTATCCATCGGGGACACGACCATAGATATATGTTGCAATACCTCGAGGAACCCTACGAACCCTTCGATTGCGGTGTTAATGACAATTCAACCACTATTTTCAATATTAAAAAAACTTCTTTTAACCATTCACACAAGAACAACCAATTTTAGACAATGTCGATGATTCTAAGTTCATATAGGGTGGGCCACTGCACACCATAGCCTAAGATCTACATATAAGCTCACCCCTAGTTAATGACATGAATGAATATAGCACACCCATGCATGTGTGTGAATTAAAGAGCAGGTTGTTCCTAATCACGCATAAGCAGTGTCTGAATGAGTGAGATTTTCTCTCCATTTCTTCTATTTGGAAACTTGCGTCCCCAACAATTTAAGGGAATCATGTTCATTCGACCAGATCCATCCATGTAACAAATCATCACCATCTATCTAACTGAATCCGTTGTTGGCGATCACATTGTCAAAACAACGAATCATTCTCTGTCATCTTCAATAAGGTTGTTTTTGTAAAGGTATTTGAACATCAAGCAATCTGCACTACTTAAAGTAATAGGACCCACTGTCCTCAAGCAAGACCAAATCCCGATCAAATAACTGGTTTTCGTGCCTATTTTCTTGCCAAATTTTTCGGCGGCATGTAATAACAACTGAAACTTTCTACTTTAGAACCTACCATGAAAACGTCCCCAAAGCTTCAAAACTTCACTTTCTTGAGCTACATATGTTGTATCTAGATCATCTAAAGGCATTGGATTGAAGGAAAATCAAACGATTAGCATTCTGCCATTAACGGTCACCCACCTTCACCGATCAAGAATCTATTACAGGATTCGCTGAAATCTTTGATACAAGATCCCAACCGTTCACTGTAACACCTTCATGATCTACTTATGCCCCTCAAACATCAAACAAACTTCACTTTATCATCAGTTTCAGCAATTCAAACCTATACAGTTGTCAAAAATGAGTTGTGCATAAACTTTCTGTAAACCCATTGTCAAGTACTCTACCTCTAACTACCGTAACTGAAATCTGAGAGTGGCTATATAAGCCCTGTGTTGAGAGAATTAATTAGAAATTAATGAAAGAAATTGAGAGAGGGATCCAGAGAGAGAAAGAGCTAAGTCTAACTTACTAATAACGAGTTGAGTTAGGTTGGGTTGTGTCCAGCGTCCAATGTTGGACAAGGATTGAGAAGAAGAAAGAAAGAGAAAGAGGAAAGAGAATGAGAGAAAAGGAAGAAAAAAAAGGAGTGAATCAGAATTAAGCCAACTTGCCGAGTCACAGTCAAGTCAAGGCTCACTCAGGTCAGTTTCAACTAAACATTCAATGACACGATAGGTGAGTGATTCTCCTCATTGGATTTTCTTGTTCATTGTATGTTTTTTTTCCCAATCTTAATTATAATTTTTCTTACTATTTATTCAATTTTGAGTTCCTCCTTTGCTCGCATTTACATTTGGAGTCTTGATCATAGGCAAGGAATCTTTCTTTGTTTTTCTCCTTAATTGGATTTTTTTATGTACATTAAAGTTGTCATTTTATTACGGGTCTAACTTTTTTACTTTGGATTAGCTCTTTTGCTTGTAGGAATAGTCTTCTTCCTTCATTCTTGACTCAAAGGCCTTCTCTTTTATTATCATTACTTAATTCTCAAATGTTTTAGATATGTTCCTTGCATTATTTATTCTATTGGAGTTGCCTCTTGTTGAATAACTTGAATGGTGAACGTCTCAAATCCTTATTCTTGTGTACTCCCTTAAACTATGTTATAATCTCTTATTGTTTAAACCCATTACAATGTCAATCTCTTGAATTATTATTAAGTGTGAATTTATTGTTAAGCTATTCATTCGTAACAACTACATACATGATCATTGTGTGCTTGAAATCGTGTTATTGACTTACATTACGATTACCTGGGGAATGAACTTGTTGCATGATCATGACATAATTAGAACTAAACTGAAAAACTTGAAATTGGATTTATTTTTATTTTTGAATGACAAATCGATGAGCATGTCAGGATTGCTCATCTCCATGCACGTTAGAATTATCACTTTGCCAGACTAGTTAGGAAAACATATAAGGATTGTAAAAGTTTGCTAATGTCAACGCCATGCGAGATCTGGTCATTTCATTGATCGGTGTGCATGTCAGAATTGCTCATCTCATGCATGTCAAGATTGCCGCATCGCAGGACTGGTTAGGTAAGCATGTAAGGATTGCGAAAGGTTCCTAATGTCAGAGCCACACATGATAATGGATATCAATACACGTCTTATTGGATCGGTTAGGTGAGCATCTCAAGATTGCAAAAGGTTCCTAATGTCAGAGTCATGCAAGTTTGTGGAAAACTATTGTATTAAACTAATTAAGATGAAATAATTAATTATATGCACCATGCGTTCAAAATATTTTAAACATCTAACTCATGCATTACATCTTGGTGTAAACATCGATGTGTCTTGGTCTTAGCGATATTCTGTTAACTTTCACCTTTAACAATCTATCTGCATGTCCTTTGAAATTCAATGCAAGTTTTCAGGAAGAAGATGACACAGGTCAAGCCAAGTATCTCAATGAATATTTCTACTAAAGCGTTGTTTATAGATTTGGTTTATTTTATTTTATTCTATGAATTCGATGTAATAAAACATTTAGTGAAACATTTATTTAGTGGAGAATTTATTGATGGTAGTTTAGTTAGTTATGGATTATAGATTTAAATTTAAGTTTAAGTTTAATTATAGTTGATGGGATTTATATTAGATTTGGTATGAATATGCGAGGTGTGGAATGAAACTATGATAAATGAATACACGAATATTAGATCACACCCTAGAACTCGAGATCAGGGTCTCTATACTCGGGTTTTAAATTTTAGGGCATAATAATAGCGCTCTCTTACACGGTGCTCACCCAATTGCAATGACTGATGGAGCATATAATTTATTGCGTACACTTGGGCACTCAATCAAAGAAGTTCATAAGACCTATTGCACACACTTGGGTGATTACCTAAAGATATTCACTGGAGTTCTCATTCGTAGAATGCATGAATGATACCGTTCTTTTTCTAAAGGAAACCAAAACTCAATCATAAACACAAGTAATCATAAGATTTATCAATGCACACGACTTTACCATATTATATGTAATTCGTCAAAATCATTACAAGTACAACCTTCGAATCTTCAAAAACCAAAAACAATAACACGAAATTTCAAAAAATCAAGATTTATAATTCAAATTTTCATAACTAAATTCCTACCAACTCAACACATCAAATTAAACAAAATGAGAAGTACTAGAAATGATTCATTTTTCTAATTGAAAATCAACGTAAAATATGGATTACAACATGAGAAAAGGTGTGAGACGACTCACTTTGTCAAAACAGACTTGTATCTTACTTGAATCGTCCCGACTCAACTTAAACTCAGCGCATGGCTCTTCTAATCAACTCTCAGCTCTCTCGGGGGAGAATTTCCAGCATTGCTAGACCCAAACTAAACTCGTCTTTAGCCTAACTCAGCCTAGGACTAAGTGTGACTTGCTGAGTCAACTCAAAACTCGTTTTTCTCCTCATTTTCCCCCTCTTGATCCACTAGTGTGATCTATTCCTCATGTTAGGTTGGGTTTTTATAACCTTCTTTATATCTTTTCAGTTCTAAAATCCAGATTAAAATATGACTTAGAAACGTTTTCTGTTCGGTTCTTTGTACAAGGTTCGATCACTGTAGTTTGATGTCGTTTCCATTTGGTTGGTTATTCCTAAATGCTTAATCGGGCCTTGTTTTTACTTCAGTGATCATGTAGTGATTAGATGGCCTACACAATACTCAATTTTTATCTCAAATCAATGGTAATAAAAGATTTTACAATTGGAGTTTTCTTGATGAAAATGATATTGTTAATGGCAGATTCTCACCCAAGGGATCTTTCTTCGAACCATTTCTTATGGATGGTCTAAATTGATTGTAGGAAACTCGAGGATGCTTTAAATCAAAGCTTTGTAGCCATTGGGTTGATGGGTTACGTGGTTACAGTTCCGGTTCTTTGCCACATAAAGTCAAGAATCACAGAAAAGAACGTCGTTGTTTCCACTTTCTTGGATTTCCACTAGAATTCAAAGATGTGTCTAATGTAGATCAAATGGCCTGGATTAGTCTAGATTTTCATATATTTCTAGAGTTTCAATTGAAGAAAAACCATGAAAGATCACTATCTTTTAACACTATTAGTTGTAGTAATGTGAATGATGAAGGATTGATAAATCCTGCAATTTGGGCAGCTGTGATATCTTTCGTAGATTGTAACTACGTCATTTGATTGATTTTTCAAAAGAAAGAATCGAAGAGAAGATTTCAAATTTGAATTTCATGGTTTTCTCGATTTTGATTCAGTGTTGTGGTTAAAATGGATAAATGACTGAATTTATTTGCATGAATGGTTCAGATCAGCTAAATGAATTCTCATGGATCATGGCTTGATCAAGTTCCTAAATGAAAGAATTAAAGGATAATTCATTTTGCAAGCATGGGTGGTTTTCGTAACTTTTTGTTTGATATTATAACATGCATGCCCACGTGTTGTATGTGTTTAGTATGATGTGTGTGTTTGAATAGGTAAAAGTTGGATTGTACGTTAACTAAGTTCAAGATGTCTAGTGGCCCACTCAATACGCGGCTTAAATTGATGAAAGATGATTCAGTTCAATTTTTCTTGATTTGAATAGCTAGAGGAAATTGGATTTAGATTCAATAGTCAGATCAATTTTAAAATTTAAATTGAATGTCCTATGGAGTTCCTTTATAGTGTTTACATGTAGATATGTGATCAGTGTTACAGATTGACGGTTAGATCATGCTCTTTTTTAGTGAAGGTGCATAGTGTAGTGCGTATGTACGATCGCCATATCCTCTTTTGTTTTAGAAATGTAGGATATGTAGGATTCCACCCAGGTGATTTGTAGGCTCTAAAAATCAGTCACATGTCCCGATGTGAATTGTAAATTAATAGATTCATCGAGGGTTGCCTGTGGATCGAAACGATAGTCGCTATGTGATTTTTGGGCGGGTCATCCAGTGAATATGATGAGAAATCCGTTGGACGGTAGATGTCGTGAGTTAGACTCCGAAATTGATATTGTACTATTTAATTGGGTTGACTAATTCTGGTCAAATTTCCATCATGATTAGATTCCCATAAATAGATTTTTTAAAGAGTGGTGTCGAGTAGGAATGTGTATAACGTAGAAGACTTTGGATGACCAATGGTGTGCTTATAGCCATTAGAATTGGACTTTAATGGTATAGGTTATTCTTTAGTATGTCAAGATTAGGATGAAAGGTTCAGACTCGTCGATGATCAGGTATAAATAGTTTAAATTGAATCTTTTTATTCTATTTTATGATGATGTAATGATTAAAATCAAAAGTGAACGGTTGGATAACTTAATATGTCCATAAAGAGTCATCTCAACAGTTAGATCGAAGAAAGATTTAGTATATTATGATTTATAAGCTTGAGATGTATATATAAGTATATGTGGTTTAAATGATATTAGGTAAATTTGCTATGATTTAATGGTTAGTGATGAACATTTATATTTAGGTTGTATTATAGATGAACAGGTGGTCTTGCGGGTACAAGAGGTGGAAGTGATTATTAGAGGTGGATCAACCTCGGTCTTACTGAGTTATTACTATATCGTAGCCTTGCACTTAAGGTAAGCGAACAAGTTTTTGGCGCCACTACCGGGAAAAGGTTAAACGATTCTAATTGTTCTAATAACTATAAAGTAGTCTTAGTTAGGTAGGATTTTCAGTTGTTCTAGAAGTAGGTTTTCTGATTTATTTTTTTTATATTACTAACAATCTTTTATTTTTATTTTTGTAGGAACATAGTTGCTGACATAGATCTCACCCTATAGGGTAACATCTCCTCATCTCCCTTCTTTTTATTTATTTCTTTTCTTAGATTCGGGTAGTTTCCAATTTCTTTTAAATCTCATTATGGCTGAATGGATGGGTGGTGCTTATGCATACCTTTTGGAAGATAAGATGTCGGACCATGAGATCCAAACTCATTATGATTGGAACCACTATAAGCATGTTTATTTTCCTAAGACTCAATCTACTTCTAATACTCCCCCAAGTAAGACATTGCGAGATTACAGGAATAAGAACAATGTGCATAACTTTTCACCAAGTAAGACAATGGGAGAGTATCAGAAAGAGATGAATAATGTTCCACCGATTAGGACAATGCATGATCACTTCTATGGCTACGCATATCAATAACCATCTCATAGCCCAACATATGACATGCATAATCCAAATTGGTGGGAGCATCAAAATTTCAATTTGGGAGACAAGCCAACCATGGATGTTAACAATTATCTTCAAGAGTTTCTATCTCATGAGCCTCAATCGACTCAAACTCTTGAGGATACGCTGCGAGAGTTTATGAAAATAACTGAGCAATGCATATAAAACCTCTCACCAACCTCTTAAAATCCTAAACCTGACATT
Organism: Liriodendron chinense; assembly: GCA_003013855.2. NCBI lineage: Eukaryota > Viridiplantae > Streptophyta > Magnoliopsida > Magnoliales > Magnoliaceae > Liriodendron > Liriodendron chinense. The sequence goes on from ML058333.1 coordinate 2,857,942, forward strand.
GAGAACACCAAATCGATCCCTAACAATGAGGAGGATAAGGCTGTCCAAGCCCAACCCTCTTCCAATTTAATGACTAAACTTCTAGAGGATATCGATCTCAATGATCCCAATATTATCATCAATTATGGTGAATCAACTATCTCTTTTATATATTCTGAATTGAATGATGAAGAGATTTCAATGACGGTTGACGAACCCGAGGAATTTACAAAATCTGAAAGTAATAGTATGATTAACTACAATGAGGGTTCAATGGATGATTGTGAGCGCATGATTTCCTCTTCCAAAGAGCCGAATGTTTATGAATCGCCGGAAGATATTCTTGCTAGAGAGATGGCTGATGTAGATCTTTTTGAATCCTTCCACCAACAACACATGTCAAATTCTTTTGTGGAAGAACCCTCTTGGGTTGAAAATTTTATTTTTTTGGTTGACGGGGTAGCACAATCTGAAATTTCAAAAAATCAACTTATGAGTGATATTGTGCTTCCCACCCACCCCGACGAACTTTATATGAAAAAATTTCTCTCTAAAGAAGAGGAATTCCTTGCCATCAAAACAGAATCTCTTCAATCACTTAGGGAGGACGAGGACCCTTCATCCAACGATCTCAATTTTCTAAAGGAATGCTTAGCCCACTCATTTAGTCTTGAGGATGAGATGATTAAGGAGTTGGCCAATTTGTTAGACATGATGTCAGTGCCTGAAGAACATCATTCCACTAATATACACTCTTTACCATTGTTTGTAGAAGCACTGTGCAATTCTCAAATTGTGGAGGAGACAACCCGAACTGAAGAATACTTGATAAACGTCTTTCCACCATCATGGGTTCTTCAGCCTATTAAAAATTCTGATTTGGAGGACCCATTTTTAATCAATCACAACCTAATTCAGAATTTGAGGAGACATCTTTTTAGTTGCTCTTATCTCCTCCCATCATGCATGTGGTGCGTATAAATATTGGACTTCAATGAAGAAAATCACCCATGTATACTGTAGAGCAGGACTTTGGATCGTCCTCATGAGAAACTTATTGAAATTCATGAAGATCCTGCTCAAATTTGATCATATAGTCGATCAGACTATTCAATGGTAGGTAGGTAGGTTAGGATTTTTTTTCAGCATTTAGGATTGAATAAGTCTTATCAAGACAATGGAAGATGCTAGAATTGATCAACTTGTTACCCCAACTACTCTCATTCTCACTCTCCTTCGTTTTATGTCATTGCTCTCATGTCATACTTATTGCATATCTTGTTACAATGAGGACAATGTAAGATTTAGGTCGGGGGTGAGATTCCTAAGATGAATCTACTAGCTTTTGTGACATTTCGAGCAATGGTTGTAGAATTTTTTCAATTTTTCTGAAAATTCAAAACTCTTTTGAAAAACTTCGTTTCTATGCACTTGGGATGTTATAAGTACAAATAAAAGAGAGATGAAGTGATTGATTTTGAAAATTATGAATTACCCATAATATGATAGTTTTCTATTTGAATTCTCCTATTAATTCAATTGATAGAAAATTTGAACACTTTTGAGTCTAGTTCACATTACATGATTCTCATGAATTGAAAGGATTATGTAGATTTGTAGATTGGTTAGACTAAGAATTAAGGTGTTGAGGAACTAAGCCGGGGAACTTTGTCCATCATTGTTTATGAAAAATAAGAGAAAAGAACAAAAGAGATAGATTTCTAAAAATCCTATCTCATGTGAAAAAAGGAAAGAAAGTATAGTTATTATTGAATATTTGTTGATAAATTCTGAAAAGGGCTACCTATTGCCAACTAGGGGAAGGTCTACCCATAACCTAAGCTGGAAATGGAAAGTAGTGTGAAAGCTATCGAAGGAACGGTAAGGCAAATTCTTGTCATAGGCATGTGGTTGAACTGTATACTTCTAGATTTTTAGTTTTGTTGATCTATAAAGAAGGTAATCCTGGAAATCCATGAGATGAACATTCACTATACATACTAGATTATACTTGTTCGGATTCTTCTATTTATTAATCAATCAGTGGGGATTCTATGAGAAATACTCATTACATTTATGAAGTTTAAGATTTTAACTTCTATCATCAATTTTCTCTGAATTTTACATTTGTATGTCTTGGAGTTTATAGAAGCATCGTTTCCGAGAGAGGTTTGGGTTTTGGAATATTTGATTTATTTTTACGCATGTTTTGCTTGGGACTAGCAAAATGCTAGTCAAGGGGTGTGTTGAGCCATGAATTATACATGTTTTAACCCCAAATTCATAGGATAACGATATAGTTTAAGTTATTAAAAGTTAAGGACTTATGCTTGCTTTTATGTTTGTAGGTAAAAGAGAGAGAGGTCATGGATTTAATTCTAATTTGGAGGATTTAGAGTGATTAGAAGACTAAGCTTTGATGAGCCAAAGAAGTGAAGAAAATGCCTAGGAGAAATCAAGTTAAAAACCTGGAATGGTCAGAAAAAGCAAATTGCAGAGCTCTAGGGCCATAAAAGTAAAATGCAGAAAGTTCAGAAAATAGCTTTGAGTTGCTGCTGGACAGAATTCCGATCAATTGGAGTCCCATCGAAACTAACTCCGATCAATTGGAGTCATATCGGAGTCCCATTGGAAAAATAGATTTTTCCATAAGTCTCTGGACAAATTTTCGATCAATCTGAGGAATTTCGATCCATCAGAAGGGTATCGGAGTGCTCCGATCCATCAGAGATAAGCCCGATCAATCGGAATTGTCTGCGCGAGTGCAAAATACTTACGTGAATTCTCGAAGTTTCTAAGTCGGTGCGGGATTTCTCTTATAAAAGGCCACCTCCACTCTCTTCCTAGGGTATCTAGCAACGTGGGGAGCAAAGGATTTAAGACCTAGGAGGCTTCCTAGCCTTCTACAACTAGTTTTCTTCTTCTTCTAATTCTAATTCTAGTTTGTTTTTATGCTTTTCATTAGTTAACCTCTTAGTTAGAGCTAAGAGGTGAAGCTTATAGGCTTTTTAGATGGTTTAGTTTGTTTTTAATGGTTTCATGAATCATTTTAATGATTGAACAATCGTTTGTTGAGTTTGAATAAAGTTCTAAGTAGTTTTTCTTAATCTTATGATGACTCATAGATGTTTGGAAGAATTGTCTTAGTTCTTAGTTGTTTTGCATGGATCTAGACCTGTACGTTCTAAGGTATCGGATTCAAGACGCTCTAGAACTTGGATTTTCATGTAGGAACTTCAAACCAAAGTTCTACCTCTTTATAAAAAGTCTGAAATATGTATTGTTTGTTTATGTGATTTGAATCAAGTTCAAACCATGATATTAGTTAAGCTTTGTGACAGGGTTTGATGATTATTATGGTTGTGATCTTAATCTATTGGAACTAGGATTGACCTATGCAATTGAGTGTGCTCAAGTCTTAATTTGAATTGAGAGAGTCATGTCGATGAACAACACATGTGACAGATTGATTTGATAATATAACCACTCTATAATCCAGCTAGATATGATTTGATTTCGATTCTAGTTGAGTAATTAAGAAACATATATGAATTATACATCAAGGAGAGCTATAAGTGGATCCTTGATGCTCTAGTTATCCTTTATTCTCAATTTTTCCTGTTTAATCCTTAACAATTACTTTCCCAAACTTCTTGGATTTTAATTATTAGAATACTTTGAATCATTTACCTCTTTCCCTGTGGATCGACCTTGGTCTTATTGAGTTATTACTACATTGCAGCCTTGCACTTGAGGCAAGCGAACAGTGGTCATCCAGTCAAGTCAGATTGAATTAAGGTCATCCCAACCTGACTTGGTTTTTAAATAAAATTGACTTGAATTGAACCGACTCGGTACCAAGTCTAGCATGCCTAAACTGATCCGAGACTGGGTCTGGCTTGGAGTAATCCGAACTGAGTTCTAACTCGATCATAGGGACCGAGTCGGGTCGAGTTGTGATTTTTTTTTTTTTTTTGGTATCCTATCAGTGTTTGTCCTCATTTTTTTTAATTTTTTAATAGGTTTGAAACATATTAAATTATGAGTTATGAACGAGTTAAGTAACAAGGATAAAACAATAAGTAAAAAAAATGTAATCTGAAACAGAGAAAAAATGAACAAAGTAAATAAACATTATCAAAAGTATGTTCAGATGGAGTTGTTAATACAAATCATTCATTCATTCATCCTTTAGTTCTCTTTTATGTCTTGGATTGCGAGAGAACTTTGGGCTGAGTCCAAGCTGAAGGTGTCTAAAAGATGGTTGTTTACCTCTTCTAGATCGGATGGTAAAGATACCTTTCCAATGCTCTCATTCAAGATTTAATGAATTTTTTCAACCTCTTCTTATGATCCGATTTATACGGAATTCCTAACCGCCTATAGAATACAACGGGACTTTTAAGAAACTTTGATAATTTATCGCCTAACTTATGTCCCGTACTCATATCTACTTCAGCATCATGTTGTCTCGAAAGGGGTTGATGTTATCTGGTACCGGATGCCAATTTTAGGCTTTGTTTTACTACTTCTCTATAATCTCGTTGCCTTAATAGTTTGTCTTCTTCTTCTTTACTAAGTGTGGGGGCTCTTCCTCTACTTAACCCTTCTTCATTTATAATAAGCCTATTACTATATCTTTTTATGGCTGGTTGTATTGGCTGTAGGGGAAGAGGTGGAAGCCTTTCTATTAAGTTGAGAATGACTTGAAATAAATCCCGAAATTCTAGAGGAACTTTGCCACATGGGGCAACGTCTCCTTCTCAACAAGCCAAATGTAATTTTAACTGATTTATTTTGCTTACACAATATATGCAACTTGGAAACCTTCTGAATAGAAAATATGATAAAGATGCCCTTTAATCACTAGTTTTAAGTATTGTGAAAATTTCAAACCTGTACTGAGCTTTACAAAAATTATAAAATTGAATGCTTGGGAGAAAATATGAATTTAAGTGAGGATCCACAAAAAGGTGATAGGTAAGGTTATATGGTACTATGTTAGGTGAGATTGATCGGATGAACGGTTTGGATTACAGTGAGTGCCTCATTAATATGAAGTTTGTTTTAAGCCTGATTTTATGGTATGGATGTCATTGCGCTAAAGAGTATAATATGGGCGCCTGTGCATTCATCCATTGAAAAGAGATTTTAAATGTGTAACACATAGCTAGGCATTGAGTGTTGTAGTACAATATTTCTTTGAATAAAGATAAAATAAAAAGCCTAAGCTTAAGGTCCCTTGTGAATGGAAGGAGAGGATTTAGAATTGTGAAATGTTTGTGGACCATAACTGATAAATACATAATCTCTAGTAAGATGGTCAATATCAATAGAAATTAAGGTTGCAGACGGACTCTAATTAATTAGGTTTGGTCGATAATTCAGGTTTTATGGCGATGTGGTTCCTTTTCATATCTATATTCGTTATGCATGTGTAAGATGAACTGTATAGTTTGACTTTTACTGAGGTGTAAGACATCTTTTGGTATGATGAAAAATGACTGCTTAGAGGTCTGTATACGAGTTAACACTTGGCATATGAGATCTTCATAACAAGCACCCATATTATCAGAATCTGTCATTGGAATTGCTAGTATCTGTGACCATGCCTGGTTCCACTTTGATAAATGAAGTGATGACTATTGTGGTCCTTCTTGGGATCTAAATTTACATGATGCACTGGAAGATGGAACGACTCAAGAGAAGCTAAACCGATGCATGGAGAAAAGACAGACAAAGAAAAGCTACGCACAAAAATTGAGAAAAATGGGTCCCAACGCATCAGGGTGTACTGGACCCGTTTAAGACACAAGTGGGGCCCACATGATGATGTTCCAGATTGGACATCCACCAGGCACGTGGACATACGCCCCAGCTTGGCGGGTCTAGCGCACGGGCCCGCATCCCCAGATGGAGACCACAAATAGGAGAAATGGCCGACCTCCCCACTGTCTCCCCTAGCGTGTCCACTATGTGGAAGAAGTGCGTTGGGTATCTCAGCCCAGTTTCAAAGAAGCCTAATAGCCATTGGCGCAAGACGCACTGGACCAGCCTAACGAGTGCGCAGGGCTAGTTTGAACGAAGCTAATTCAGGTAGGTGTGCATGCATGTGATACCAAGTGCACTCCATGCTGCATGGCAAACAGTTGATGCACCAACTCTCAGATGACCCTCCAACCTGTTGATCTAGATGGATGCACTGAACGCTTAGTCCACTAGTTGTGTTGGGTATTATCCCCTGATGCGCTCCATGTGTCAAGTGTGGATTCGCTAGCCCTCCACCACTTTTGGTTATAAATAGCCCATTTCACAGTTCACAACACACGAGAGAGGTACAAGAGAGCATAGTTTTGACCACTGTGTATTTCATTCCTCATCGGAATCTCTCAAATCCTCATCAAAATCCTCCACAGGTGTGAAAAGCATCATACATCTGGTGCGTCGACAAAACTAAGTGAAATAATAGACAAAACCTCTCGCGCACCTTGGAAGAAGCCAGCGCATGTGCCGGGCCGACTGGCGCATCTGGCAGTACGACCACAATGTTAGCATTATTAGGGCACCCCCAAGGAGCCTAGTGCATGTGCCAAGACAGTTGGCACATCTGCCGCTATGCTTGGCACATTCACTAGGAAGTGCAACATGAATTGGAGAAGTCATAGCCCCCAACACATCTACTGCAGAGTCGAGCATCTGGTTTAACGAAGAGCCCGATGTGACAACCAACTTGTTACCCTGCGTGCATTTCGCGTCGCTCAGCGCATCCACTAAACGGTTCTGATGCACCCTTTCTTGAAGTAGTCGTCTAACGCATCATGCGCTAATGCGTCGACCTGATGCGCTAGAAGACTTAGTGTCAACACATGCAGTTTCTATTAATTCCCTATCAGCTCAACGCCTCTTTTAAGTCATGTGTGGTTCGATTAACTCCATTGCACGGTTTGTCCACTCACTGATTGAGGTTCAAATTGCTTAACAGCACCAGCCGGAGTTGAGATCTTATTTTTGTAGAACGAATTATGTATCAATCAATCATGTAACCATTGCCATATAGTTGTATGATGACCCTAATAGTGGGCATTACTATGTCAAAAGGGACCAGTCTACCATTAGAAATAATATAAGTCTACATTCAAACAGCATAAAGCCAACGCTAAGGATAACTATCCTAAATCGGTCAATGTACTACCTATCAAAGTCGGTATCCGCTGGCTGAGCCGTGCGAGTATATGGTCATAGTTTAGTCTTCCTGTGGTCCTTATATCTACGATGGGAGCAGGCTAAGTGTTGCACCACTCGATTAACGCTCAACAGTCTCTCAGCTCAGATCCGAAACAACATGGGACATAGACATTCGGCCTACCAACGGATAGTCTCATCATCTATACAAAGCTTGACTTAGCACCCGCAGCTCATTCCAAAAGACAAAGTCCTTACTGACATAGTCTTTTGCCTTTTAATCAAGGGTCATCAATCATTGATGTAATTAAGGGCATTTTCTAGATCACACCTCTCCAAAAATCGCTTGTGATATGATGAACATGACCATCTAATCAATGAATAAGAACTGCAAGATTCATATTTTCTATACTAGAACGGGTTTGATTAGTGATCTGAACCATTCATCATGTAGAGCCTACCGTTGGTTGCCAATCCCTCCCGAAAGACCACTTTTGTTGTATGATAATAACCATCCTAATGATGACTATGAAATGGATGGTTCATATTTATTGTACTAGAAAAGGCCTTGTCATTGCCCATCATATGGTGCCCGCCTTTAACCAACCATTCCAATCAAAATTTACTTTGATTATATTAAATGGCTTGAACAATGGATAATCTGTGTTAACTAAACTAAAAAGGAACACTAATTTAAACCTTTATATCATACAGGACACTTATGATTGACTATCCCTCTCAAGAAACACTTTGATTGGTTGATCATGATCGTTTGATCAATAGCTAGAAAAATAGACGATGAGTGTAGCATTTTCTAATCTAGCCTCACTTCGGGAAATCATGTTGTATTTTAAAATAAATATTTTATTTTAAAATTCAAACTTTTCCCTCCTTGTTTCTCTTTTGAATTGGTTTTTTTTTTAGTGTAGTTGTTTAGTCCCACATCAAAAAAAATAAAGAAAAGCTTAAGACTATAAGAGGGGACTTTTGCATAGAGCTTGAGCCCCTTCTTAGGGGGCATGTGAATTTGGTCCAATTGGAAGGGGGGAGGGGATACCTTTAGCCCAAATTTATGCTATTGACCACACGCGTGCGTGCACGCCGAGCCATGTCTTGCCGTGGAAGTGCGAGTGTGCACGCGGAACCCAAGTCTAAGTCTATGTGAGAACTGAGAGTACACTCGCCTAAATGGTTGTTCTCCTTGAGTATACTCACACTGTTTAATTTTGCATAAAATTCAAACCAGAGATGTGTCTGTTCAGGTGGTCACTCTTGTTGGGTTTATAACGCCCTAGATTTTTGCCAACTTAGGAATTGGAAATCCTTGGGTGTAACTGTAAGATTTTTCAATCAAAATATGTGATCGCGCATGTGTATACATGTTTAAACCTAAATAATCAATCCTAGAAAATTAAAAGTATTTAAAGTAGCCATAATCAATAATGGATCTCATGATTGATCTAAAACTATCACTTTTATTCACACTAATCAACAGAAATTCATCGTTTAATCCAAAAATCCTTGAAGTCATGGAAGGATTACAAGCTTCCCCACTTAGCCCTAGCTAAGAGGTTTAACCAACCATAAGCATGATCGAACTAATCTCTCAAAACAAAAACAGAAAAACAACTAGAAAAAAAACTTCAAGAATCTGGTGTAGAAACGATTCATCGTTGAGCCCCCTCTACTTCATTTTTTAGATACCTTGAGACATGATTAGAGACTCATTTTGAATAGGTTTTGGTCCCACAGACCTTAAAAAGTTTGAGGTTTAAGCCACTTTTTATAAAATTGCAAAATCAGAAGAAAACAGCCCCATTAATGCCATTCCAGCAACAACCGGTCAACCGAAATCTAAACCGGTCGACCAGAATTTGGAATCGGTCTGGACTTGGTCGATCAGATTTCACGCTTTTGGGCTTACATTTTTTGGTAACTTTAAAAATTTATAGCTCCTTTGGTATAACTTCAATTGAGGTGATTCAAAAAAAGTCATATTGAAGCTTGAAGAGTCTAGTTTCATATAAAAATATATAAAAAATCAAATAAAAATTATATTGAGGTTTAATTTAGAAAGATTTGAAAACTATCATAAAAATGGTCGAGTTAGGACTTTTGAATCATTATTTTCATTAATTATGAATAGGCCATACTCTGAACTTAGCTAATCCAAACTCTAATAATCATGCTTAAGAAATCTTTCCAGAAATATCCAAATTATTTGAAGAAGCTCTCAACCGTTCGTTGGCGGGCCACTGAACCCAAAACTAAGGAATATCATCCGTCTTAGCGGGGCTTGAAAACCCTCTCAGGACATTGAGCCAATATTATGCATCGAACAACTCAACTTGGAGCTGAGAGTGTAGCACATGTGATGTATGAGTTTGCCCTGAATTTTTCAAAATTTAAGTGAATTTTGTCAACTCGAAATTATGCAAAGTTGTGGATTTCAAGCCGTTGGATTTCAATAAGACTTAGGATCCTAGTATCAAACATTTTTCCATAATTATCTCTCAAGTCGAAGCCCCGATCGATGATTGGTGACCGTTAATCGAATATTACGCCATAACCGTCGATTGCCACATCTAAAATGTGGATAATCGTATCCTTAGGTAGATCACCACTAGGTTCACCTATTTCATGGCCTAGATCGGCTCGTGCACCTCTTGATGTGCCCCAATAGTGGGAAACAACCTCTCATAGGGTCATAATATCGAACACATGGCCCTTAAGGCCATTTACACCACATCTGGGGGTATAAAAAGGACTCCTTTGGGCATTTCTCTCCTAAATTTGAATTTGGCTAGGGTTTGGGAGAGAGAAAAAGAGGAGGGAAAGAAAGAGTGATGGTGAGGGATTAAGTTCTTGCATTGTTGCATCTGGGTCTCATAGTGTTATAACCACCATGCTTAATCGTAGGAGCCACCGTTTCTTCCACCGTAACCACCACCACTTGCAATTGGAGGTAAGTCACACACCCTACCTTGCAATTTTAGCAATCTAGTGATAAATTCTTCAATACTAATTGATTTTCCTTAATTTTGTTTTAAGATTTGTTGTTTCCCCCAAGAAAACCTTAAACCCTAATTAGAAGTTTAATTAAAATAAAATACTAAGTCACTAATGCTAGATTTATGATTAATCATAGGTATTTGAAGTTTTCCCAAAGTTTTGGGCGATGGGGCCACATCCGTATCGAGCAAATTCGACTCTAAGATGAAGATATACCCTCAAGCCTTTTCTCAAAATTTTTTAGTTAATAATTACTTGAGTTTGTTGAACTTACTTATATTATAAATGCTAGAAGTACTTCAATATTATAAACTATATGTTAATTGTTAATGAGCGGATAACATGTTCGATGAAATTCCTACGTTGTTGTTTGGTTGATAACGTGCTTGTTGAAATGCCTGAAAGGTATGAATTTACAATATTGTAATGTGTCTATGCTTGTGGATGTATGTAACGCCCTGTGTCATCCAGGTCCTTTGGATCGGTCCGGCCAGTCGGTCGGGCCAGGTGCTTGGGTATGTGTATAATTATGTAATTGATAATATAAATTATCTTTGTAATGGATTAAGTGTTGCTTTGGATCAACCTCTGATAACAGTTTGACTAGTGTATTGCCTACTCCGGGGTTGGCCGTCGCAGACTTATTTGATCGACTAAGCGGGACACGGTCGACCGACAGTAGCCACTGTTGGTTTGTCATCGTCACTTGGGTCCAATGAATAAGCCCCGATTAGAGTTAATCATTCTTGTGTTTGACTGTTGAATCACACTCTATGGAATCTAGAGTACGATCGTTCCCATTGTGAATAGTCCACTTAAAATCATAGTTTAACTCGATCCACCAAGTCTCGTGAGCCAGGCATGGTGGTATGGAACACCGTGTCTAAGCTGTCGGCCTACGCTGGGGTGACGAGCCTCCCCGTAGTGGCCAATGAGTATTAATAAAGGTGACAGATCATTGTTTGAATGACCCTTGTGACAAATGTGACCTTGGTCAATGTTTATGTGCATGTGCATCATTTGAACAACCCGGGCATGCATTGGTTTAATTCTGAGTGACATGCCTACACCTCTAAATTTATTAATCGTATTTAGTATTTGTGACAAATCATTCCACTTTGATTTGGGTGTGGTTGACAAGTCACGGCTAGGCCTGGCTTTTATGGGAGGATAATTCAAACTTCGGATCCAGGGGTTACTGGCGATGATTGGTGACGCATCGTAAGGAGTCAAATGGTCCCAGTTAGACTTATGATATAATGATGGTATTCCTGCTTTACCAATACTATTGTATGCAAAATGATTAATAAAGGTTGAACCAATTATGTATACATGACATTGGCATTCCAAGTAATTGTCTGATTGTTAGAAAGGCCAATATACTGAAGAACAACATTGCATTGGTGGAGGATTGTGGTTGCCTAGTTGCTTGATGTGGCATCAACGCTACCTTTTAAGTTCCTTATGTTATTTGCCCGGGATCATTCATGCACTTGTGGGGTGGCTGGTTGACTGTTAGAAAGACCAGCGTATCATTTTCTTTTATTTGCAAGTGCATCCCCTGTATTAAATCAACTAGTTTAGGAAATTGATTGCCTTGTTATGCTGTTATCGCCTATGCCTGCTTGAGTGCATAACATGTACAACCTACTTAGTATTTATGTGTTAGTGATAACATGCTTAAGAATAATATACTTATGTAAACTTGTTTGTAATTAAAATATCCCGAGTACAATCTTGGGGATATTTCTTTACTATGTTGGCATTTTGATGCCTTTAATTTGACATGTGTAGATGCCTCAGGAGTAGGACCAGATGGTGGTGCGCTTGGGCGCTCTTGTAGTCTTATAGCTTCATCTCATCAGTAGTCGTGATTTCCCTTTCTATTGCATTTATTGTGACTCGTATAATTCTCATATGGGCTAACACCACATTTCAACTCTACCTTGTGGGTGTTACCCCTGTATTTATGAATTGAGTTATCTCCGTTTGGCTTATGATCCGCTAGTTGAAATGCATTACTCTGATTATTTGTGTATGAAATGAATGTAAATTTGATTAAGGACACATGTAGGAGCATTTTCCCTCGTGTGACATTCCTAAACAGGCATTTTACTAAGTTAAAACCTGAAAACTTGGGATCGGAGTCTCCATACTCGGATGTTAATTTTCGCGGTATTATAAGATGATATCAGAGCTGAGTATTGAGATAACTAGGACCTTAGGAATGAAAATTAGACAAACCACAATCATCAGAAGTTGGGTAATTTAAGATTAGTGTTATGGACTTGAAAGGGATACTCCTAGATCTAGAAAATTTCGACCATGTAGTGTATTTAGCGATATAGGAAATCTGATGACGGAGAGACCTGTATTTTAGGCTCCCTTGAGAACTTGTAGGATGACCGTTTGGACTTCAAAACAATTTAGGTTCGGCGGGAAGCTAGGTTCGATTAACCTACTCCTTGTAACTTGTTTCAATAAGGATTTATTACAATAAGAGAACATGGAGTGGTGTAACTATAGTTCAGCAAAGTATTCACGGTTTGAATTAATTTCTCAATCCTGGTAGTTATCAATGGACTCATTGTTTGGTAGAGCAGAAGACCGAATTTCACCAAGATTAGGAAATGATATGATGAACTTTCTGCCCTGTCAGGCAGGAAATTAATGTATCTGACTCAGACCTATTACAAACTTCTTTTCGTGTTAGCCCGACCACTAATAACTAAAAATTTATTACTTCACCCTTGGAAATTATTAAAGATAGACAATAGGAATTTAGGCCTAAGGAAATTATCCAAATGAGAACCAAATAGTTAGAAAGTTAGGTCTCAAATCATAGCTCATTCTGACGTACGGATTGAGCATAGGAACTTGGAGAGATAATTTGCCCGTTAGCCAATTTTATCCGATTTTCCTATGTACTTGTAGTGTATAGATCATCTGGCAGTATTAAGCTAGAATTGTTTAATAGGTTTAAATCGGGATTATGGTAAAAGTCCTTCCTTTTAGTATAATTAGACCACTCGCAACAAACTCACACCCGTCCTTAAAATTGACCCCAACATCCATCATTTTCATCTCCTTTCTATAACTGTAGATACCAATGCCATAGTACACCTCGTTGATGAAATGAAGAAAACATTTTACAACCCATTCCAATATATGGATCCATACGTAAATTCTTAAATCTTGAGGTTAAAAATATTTTAAGGGGGGTAGAACATTATGAGTCCAGTCTACTTAGGTTGGTATATACGTCCTGTAACACTCATACTCTAATTAGCCCTCCGTACACCTCATTTCCGAACTCAGCATACTCAGAACAGTCCAAAATGGTGAGTTTCGATTAGGCACCTTATTTTAGTACCGCAACGACCCGAGACTTGTACCCTGGTCACCGCGCGAACGCCATGACTCCAACGCCGCGCGACGCGCTCCGTTTCGATACTTAGTTTGAAAGATGCATACATGTGCGCAAATCAAGGCGGGCCACGCTGTGTATGCATGGTGTGGACTCCACTTGCACAAATCCCAAGGTTGTCCAATCAATCAATCAAACATCTCATCAATCCATCAAGTACATCAATTAAGTGTCTCATCAAGTACATCCCTCTCTCTCCTCACAAGTTAACTAAGCCCATACCTAAGCCACTCACTCTCATAAATGCCCCATCCCCTTTCTATCATCATTCCCTTTCAAATACCATTTATGTCCCAAAGTCCCTACACCACAAAGGGCCATACGTAGCCACCTCCATTGGAAAAGAAAGAGAGAGAGAGAGAGAGAGAGAGAGAGAGAGAGAGAGAGAGAGAGAGAATTAAGAAAAGAAAGAGAGTTGTGAGAAGAGAGTGAGATTAGAGAGTCAAGAGAGGGTATTTGTGAGTTTGGGTGATTAGAGGAGGAGATCCACCCCATCAAGGCCATCCGATCGTCTATCCGACCCGATCTAACCGTCTATCTTCGTGGTGAGTGCAATTAGGGAGGACATAAGCTCCATTTTAATTGTTTTTCATTTTGGTTGTGGGCCACAAGGGTGGGATCCACCTTGATATGTGTTTGGTGTGTTTAGATTCATATGATGGACCCTATAGTGGCGAGGAGTCCATCTAATGGCCGGATCTTCCTCTTCATTGCTTTCCTTCTTTTCCTTTCTTTTCCTTTCAACTTTCATGATTTATGGGCTGATGTGGGACTCACAAGTGGGCCACATTATAAGATAACATGCCCTGCTGTGGACCCTCGCCGTTCCGCGCTCCCTTACGACGTTCTCGTCCCTTTCCTTTCGGAAGAAGAAGAAGAGGATGCGTGAGTGCGAATTACCGTTTGTGCCACTGGCTTGCCTCATTCTCGAGGGCTTTGTTTGGTTGTCGTGTTAAGCTAGATGTGTTTAAATGAGTTTATATAAGACCAGAGTCGCCACTAGCCAGTTACGTCGAATCTACAGTCGGCTAGACCCCGTAGAAACGTTAGAGAAGGGGGATCCGAAGATTCCTTCCTCTAAAATGACTCCTTTTGATCTGCGGCCAGAGATTCGAGGTAAGGGATCACGGTTACAGGGTGGGAAGAGGTTAAGCACTCCACACACTGCCCGTACCGAAGTACAGTCTCTACTTCACAGAATCGAACTAACACTTGAAAGTCTGTTTTAATCCTCGTACATTCTCATAGATGACATGATGCGTGAATGCAGGTCTGAATAGTAAGAGTTTCTGATGGGCAGGTTCCACTAATAGGCAAGCCCAGAGCATACGCTTGAACTGACAGGTGCTTTATGCGGAATGCATGCTGTGTGTTTGAATGATCAAAGTGCTTGTAGTGATATGTACATGAATGCAGGTCTGAACAGTAAGAGTTTCTGATGGGCAGGTTCCACTAACAGGCAAGCCCAGAGCATACGCTCAAACTGACAGGTGCTTTATGCGAGATGCATGCTGTGTGTTTGAATAATCAAAGTGCTTGCAGTGAAGCAGGGGGGTTGGAAGAAAAGTAAATGTTGCACTTATGCTAGATGCGAATGAGATGATGCTAGTAAGGAACAGCTAGATGGACGGAAGTGTCGCAAGGATTGGCTTCGAGTGGCTGGATCAAGACTTGGATGGCTTGGGAGACTTGGACCAGTGGTCAGGCTAGACTGGACCAGGGCTAGACTCTCCTCACTCGGGCTCTCCTTGGTGGAAAGATGGGCTAAAAGGGTGGAGAAGGACTCAGACGGACGGGTCGCTGGACTGGATGGATTGGCTTGTGAAATGGGAAGAGGGTAGGGGTATTTATAGCGTTGGAGAGTGGCAGTTTGCGTAAATATGTTTGGGCGGCCCACAGGGGGCCGCCCGTACGGACGCTCATCGGTTTCCAGCGCGCGGTACGGCCATGTCTCGGGGCTGCTGTTTTGACTCGGTGGGTCGACTCGGTGAGTTGACTCGGCGGGTCGACTCGGTGATTTGACTCGGCGGGTCGACTCGGTGATTTGACTCGGCGGGTTGACTCGGTGTTTTGACTCGATGGGTTGACTCAGCGGGTTCACTCAGTGAGTTTGACTTTTTAAGGATTTTTTGACTGGTTTTTCTTATGGGGGGTTTTTCAGGCTGATGTTTAGGGGCGGGTTGACTTAGTTCAGGCTTGAGTTGGGCTATGGATTGGGGCTTACAAGGGTGAGTTTGGCTGAGTTTGGACTTGGGATTTGACGGTATGGTCCTCCATTCATCCAGCTATCTCTACCAACAGTGTAGCCGAAGGTGGGGTGTCTACAGATGCCCCTCTTTGGCAGAGGTTGCGTGCAACCGAATGCCAAAGCGAGTGGACACCCCACTTCTGACCCGGTCATTCATGGATCATGGTCTGAAATCTTTGCTTGCCTTTGCATCTGTGCCAGTTAATCGTCTGGAAATCGATCACTCGCACATACCGCGGAAGTTTGGAGAAAACGTTGCGATTGTCCCTGCAGTTTGCTGCAACCTGGGTACCCAATCGCAACCCTTCCATTCCCGATCGGTACTAACATCGGAAAGGTACAGCAGAGCCTCTGCGTCGCTAGTCTTACGAGGATACTGATCCTGTGACTGATTGTGATGTTTGATGTTTTCCCGGATCACTCCAGGAGTACTTGTTTCGCTTGACTGTCAAAGTGGTTAGATGCCCTGCGTCATGTAGTCTTACGGGATTCTACTACGCCGATTTGGACTCAATCAAGGTACTTCAGGCATCCACGCCTAGGTATGTGCGGGTGAACTCTTTCCACCCGATCTGCTGGTTTTGATGCTTGGTTTGCAATTCATTCTTTCATAGATTGTGGTCTGGAATCTTTGTTTGTCCTTTGTATCTGAGTCAGTTGATTGTTTGGAGATTGATAACTCGCACATACCGCGGGAGTTTGAAGAAAACGTTGCGATTATCCCTGCATGCGCTGCAACCTGGGTACCCAATCGCAACCCTTCCATTCCCGATCGGTACTAACATCGGAAAGGTACAGCAGAGCCTCTGCGTCCATAGTCTTACGAGGTTGCTGACCCTGAGACTGATTGTGTGTTTGATGTTTTCCCAGATCACTCTAGGAGTACTTATTTCGCTTGACTATCAAAGTGGTTAGATGCCCTGCGTCATGTAGCCTTACGAGATTCTACTACGCCGACTTGGACTCAGTCAAGGTACTTCAGGCATCCACGCCTAGGTATGTGCGGGTGAACTCTTTCCACCCGATCTGCTGATTTTGATACTTGGGTTACAATTCATCGTTTCCACCTGTTCAAATGGTTTCTTTGACCGAGCCTTTTTGTCTTTCATCTTTTCGCATCTTGGCATGTGGTACGACCGCACTGACACTGGAGTTCAGTTCGACCGTACTTTGAGTGCATTGGATCCAATGATCTCCGGGGAAACTGCGAGACATCGGATCTTATTTGATTTTTGCGTCTACTCCTACCCAGAGATATGGAAGATCTCCTGGTGTTTTGGAGGCAGAACGCTCTACTGGGAAAATATTTTTGAATTTTTTGAAAAGATATCCACTCTGGGGAGTGATACTCCGTGGGGTTTTTATTTGCAAATAGAGATATTTTTTTGTCTTTTTGAAATGGAAATCTGGTCTGCACGTGCCTCCACTAGGGATGCCTGTGGGGTCTTTGGCTAACTGGCTTTTATTTTGAAAGCAGGTAAACATGATGATTGATGCGATGGATGCTGATGCATGGAGATGCATTATGAATGCACGGCTTTGGCTCATTCTCTTTCAGTTTGATGATTTTGCTTTTGCTTTAGATGCAGAGAATTTTGAGCTTATTGCTTGCAGGGTTGTGCTCCCCTGGGGTTTTTCTTTTTTATACGGGCGTTTGGTCAGCGGGTTGGTCAAGATCCCGACCCGTGATCGATCAGGTCCATCGTCCCAAGATGATGTTTCTTTGTTAATGAGAATGTACGAGGATGTTATCCGACTTCAAGATGTTCTTCTGGGCATAAATGCTATTGAGACGGTGCTTAGTTGCCAGTTTTGGTTAAGATTCCAATTTACGGGCGGTCGGATCCGTCATCCCAAATTGTGAAGAGAGCGGAGCTCGAGACTCCTGAAGTGTAGTGCTAGGGGATAGTGACAATTTTTGTGATTTTTGCACATATGTGGTCCGAATCTTTACCTGAATATTCAAGATAGAGATCGGTTATTGAAAGCAAGGAAATATTTTTGTGATTTTTGAAATATTTTCTTTGAAAGCAAGGGAAATATTTGTGATTTTTGCAAATATTTGATTTGAAAGCAAGGTAAATATTTTTGTGATTTTTGAAAAGGTGATTTTGTAATGTTTTGGTATTTTGTTGGATTTTTCTAAAATGCAAGGAAAGATGTGGAATTTTCATCCACTTCTAGCTTCTACTGCTGGTAAGACACCCGATCCATTTTACGTCAGTGAGCAAGACGAGGCTCACACAGTTAAGTGTCGTAGTTTTACATCTTCGGATGAGGAGATTGTTGAGGGTTTTCAGTCAACACACCCACAAAGTTGCATGTTCCTCATGTGCAATGCACATAGACTATGTATTGTCCGACGGACTCCTTCGGCCATAAAATGAGCCACATCCTCACATTTCCCTTAGTCAATCCAGTTTGGGGCCTTACGTTGCTCACAATTCCGTGAGGGTACACTCCACCTCCCAACAGCCTTAATCCCCTTCATGAGTTTTAGGAATAGGGAACATCCGTCAGATTCAACAGCGACTTGTAAATCAAGGTTGTCTATCACGGTGCGTTCAACACGAACATGATTGCGGGGTTCTGCCCACCTCAGCCTTTACCTGTTTAAAAGATTCCAGACACCCGTACGATCAAGTGTCAGCCATGTCTGGAACATGTTAGGAAAGAAAGCCCCTGAGAAGTTAATCCCAGTGTAGTTTTAGGTCTTCGGACCGCTGGAGATGAATTTGTGCAGTTGAAATTGATGGTGAAATTTTTATTTTTTATTTTTTTGTATTTTTTGAAAAAGTTCCAGACTTCAACTCGGGTAATCAGGGTTGATGCTGGTTTTTATGGAAAGCTTGAAATCTTTTTGGTATTTTTGAAAAATGATCCGGATAATCGAACCTTGATCCCGGCGGTTGAGGCCGATGCCGGTTTTTAGTTGAAAGCGGGAAAAGGTCCCCCGAGAAATTAATCCCGGTGTAGTTTAAGGTCTTCGGACCGAAATATGTACATGCTGAAAATACATTCTTTTGTTTTTGCAATTTTTACGAAATGATCCAGGTCATCAGATCTTGGCCTAAACGGCTAGGATCAATGCTGTTTTTATTAAAAATCTCTCGGGATGTCGATCCCGACATAGTTTAAGGTCTTCGGACCCCAAAACTGTAAAAACAGGGCGAACACATTTTTTTTATTTTTTGAAAAATGTCCGGTGTCAGCGGATCTTGATTCGAACGATCCAAACTGCTACCGATTTTTATTTAAAAAGTCCCTTGGGATCTTGATCCCGACGTAGTTTAAGGTCTTCGGACCAAAAACTGTACAAACAGGGCAAACACATTTTTTTTTTAATTTTTGAAAAATGTCCGGAATCGTCTAATCTTAATGTGAGCAAACAAGACTGACACCGGTTTTTATTGAAAATCTCTCGAGATGTCGATCCCGACGTAGTTTAAGGTCTTCGGACCAAAAACTTTATGGTTGGGCATACTTACCTTGCTTTGTTTGTCTTCTGACGGGGCTGATTGTGATTTGAGTGGTCCGAATTACTTGAATTGGCCCTGTGGGCCCTTTACAGACCTCAGCTTTGCTTTGGAGCACCTATCCTTGATGCCTTGTGAGGCTAAGAAGGCTTCTCATGGTGTGGATGATGACTTGAACGGCTCAGATCGCTTGACTTGGCCCTGTGGGCCCACTTGATGATCAGATCTTGGATTCTGGCCCTCTTTCTTGATGATCAAACCTTTGATCTTGCTATTTTATGACTTATGTGAATTCTTCCATGGTTTAGATCATGATGATCTGGTCTTTAAATGGCTCAAATTGCTTGTGGGCCCCTCTTGATCAATTTTTCTTCTCTTTAACTTGAACATGCCCATGTTGGCTGTAATACTTCATGATTGGACAGGTGGGGTACCTTCCAGATGATTCTGATCATCCTCAAATGAAATCCGGAGTTGATTGGAGCTTCGGGCGGCCCTCAGGGTGCCATCTGCTGACGTGGCCTGGCAGTCTCACCTACCCAAGACTGTGGAGCCAATCCTGCGGAGAGAGAGGGAGCGCGTTCGTACGGGCGGCCCACTAGGGGCCGCCCAGACCTCCTCTCTTGGACAGGTGGGGTACCTTCCAGATGATTCTGATCATCCTGAAATGAAATCCGGAGTTGATTGGAGCTTCGGGCGGCCCTCAGGGTGCCATCTGCTGACGTGGCCTGGCAGTCTCACCTACCCAAGACTGTGGAGCCAATCCTGCGGAGAGAGAGGGAGCGCGTTCGTACGGGCGGCCCACTAGGGGCCGCCCAGACCTCCTCTCTTGTGCGGTCTGGGCTGGTCCTAGTTCGAACATTCCATGGTTGCTTCCTGTTGCTATCTCAACATTCTCTGTCTCTGAATCTTTGATCCCGGCCCTGTATTCTTCTCTTGTCTTCACCTTTCTTTTCATTTTTGTCTTTTTCTCTTTTGGTCCTCTCTTGGGCAACCATTGATGATGGCTTGGGGGCCCTTGTGGGTGAGATTGATGGGTCCCACACTTCAGCAATTGGTGAAGGCTTTAAAGATGGTGAGATGTCCTTGATTGGCGGTTTAGATGAAGCATTGAATGAGGGCATTGATGGGGATTTAGGGATAGTGTTTTGTGGAGCTTTGAATGACCCCATTAATGGCAGCCATGCTGGAATTTCAGATTTGAATGGGTCCTTGATTATGGGAGAAATGGATGGTGTGGATGATATGAGGAGATGGGACATAGGTGAGGCTATGCATCCTTTGAGTGTGGGCCACATGGATGATGTGATCGATGGTGATGATGGGGTTATGATGGACATTGATGGGTTGATCTTGGACTTCCTTCTGGTACCTGTGAGGAGAGAAAACACTTTAGCAAAAGTGTTGAAGTATGGAAGCAGAGGGAGAGATACTTACCTTTTGGGGAAGATGACCAGGAGAAAGGCACTCACGGATGGTACCTCATTAGTTGATTGGAGGACGTTTATTTTGAAAGCCCTGTAAGATTTTTTTTTTTGCATATATATGAATAAGGAAAAATGATTTCTTTTTCTTTTTTAAATATGTGTATGCAAATCATGCATGAAATGAAAATTTGTGCCAAGTGTTTGTCTGTCTATGCGTGATTCAGATTTGTGCTTTTAGATGTAGGAATCAGAATATTGGACTCAGCCTGATGTCACACTCAATTTTCTTAATTATTCACCAAGGGTCCTGGTCCCCTTAAGATAGTGCGCAATGGTATCCTGCCCCTAGAATTTGGGCAGATCTTGAAAGAATTCTCGACTCATAGCCGTCATCCTTGCTTCCATTGAATCTTCATGTCGCTTGGATCTCTCATGTACCTGCTTTTTTTTCTTTTCTTAGTTATTATTACCCGTAACGCCCTTTCGGGTTTTCGTTGCGTCCGGCTTGCCCGTCATTATTGCCCGTAGCGCCCTTTCGGGTTTTCACCACGTCCCGGGTATTTGATCTTGCCTGCCCCTTGGCAGCTATGCTGTTTTTACCCTTGGCGCCCTTTCGAGTTTTTACCAAGTCCGCTGTGTGCCCATTGTTTTTACTCGGAGCGCCCTTTCGGGTTTTCACTCCGCCCTCTTTGTTTAAACACACATCTCTTTTTTTTTTTTTTTTTTTGGATGACTGCGGCGACCAGAGGTCAGGAAGCCGTCGTTGCCGGCCGATGGTAACCTTTCGGCTCTTATCTTAAGTTACAATGGCAGAGCTGTCGGCCTTAGCTACAGACCCTTCTGAGGAGGATGGATGGATAGATGTGTTTCTTTTGGATCGATTTTTTCTTTCTCTTTCTTTCTTTCTTCTTCTTCTTCTCTTTTTTTTATGGGTTGTGTGCCCCTTTTTTTTGTATAACCCATATTTTTTTTGCTCTATTCTTTTTTTTTCTCTTCTCGTTTTTTTTGTGGGTTGTGTGCCCCTTTTTTTTTGTATAACCCCTTTTTTTTTGCTCTATTCTTTTTTTTTTTCTCTTCTCTCTTTTTTTTGGCTTTTGAACCCTTTATTTGGAACACTTATTGGTGGACGGGAAGGGATTCTCAGTGGTCTAAATCTTGACCTCTTGACTTCAGCTCTACTAATGTAACTCTTGATAAGGTTGGATTGGCTTACCTGTGAGAGATTTTCACGTTGTCGGCGTTGATTGGCTCTGGAAGATCCTTGTCCCTCAGGTTGGTGAGTCGAACGGTGCCTCTCAGAAGGACTTCTCTGATTCTCGGGGCTTGCCCCTTGAGTATGATAGATTCAGCAATGCTTGTTGTAAACCCGATATGACTTTTCTTTATTCAGCTTCATTCTTCATCAGCACTCACGGTGACATGATTTTGACTCGAACTCGTAGGTTTGTCTTTTGATTTTAAGCTTCTTGAGAAACTCCTCTATCCTTAGATTTCAAGGGACGTCCCATTGCTGATGTTGATAGCATGTGGGAACCCTTAACAATTGATGATGTCATTCTTCATGAGAATTATTGCGCGAAATTAGAATGTTACCTCCTTCTGCTCTGTGAAGTAATCAATTGTTAGATGATGCCAAGCTGATCTTTCCGTTGATGTAGATACCTCGTACAGGGAATAGCTGGAGCATTGTCAGGTTGAAGCGCACGCATGGATTCGATGTGCATGCTGCTGACACTTGAAGTATTTGCTGACATATTGGCAACAATCTTGTCTTCATTGAGCTGCGAGATTTCTCTGATCATTCGTCTGGTCGCATATTCCAGCATGGAATGCAAGCATAGTCTTGGCAGTATCCTCTTGATAGGCTTGATGAGTTTTTGATCGAGTCTGGATAAGTCTTCATAGGACGCAAGATTGGGAAGTCATGACTTCAAAATTCGATGATTCTCTGCTTATTTTTCGGGGGCAAGGATTCTCAATGCACACTTCCTTATGGGTCTCAGGAGATCTTAGGTTTATAATTTTAAATTTTTTTGAGATGACATTGGCTTTTGGTTCGAACTTTTGAGGAGACCCTCTTAGTTTGGGAGTCAGCTCATCATTTTCCACATCATTTGGCTTTGTCCAGACCCTTGAGTTCGAAGTCTGATTCTAGATCGAATCTTATGAGTCAACTCCATACTCAAGTGCTTTGACAGACAGACTTGACAGTTCATTGAAAAGGATTTCTAATTATTACTATTATTTTTTTTCAAAGATTTTCTGGTTTTTTTGGATTTTTGTGAATATCTGAATTTTTTTTTAACTTTTGGACTTTGTGAAAATTTGATTTTTTTTTTTTAAAATATTGAAATAGTTGGTGTTTTGGGTTTTTGAATCTTCTGATTTTTTTTGAAATTTTTTGTAAAAGTCCCAAGCAAGACGGTGATGTGAGCCAGGTGTTACCTGATTCGGCTCGGGGAGCCAAGCACTGTCGGCTTTTATTGTGCCGTCATGGGGACTACAAACCTGTTACTGCCCTGCACTCCTTCCCCTCAGGAGGCAGGGCCAAAAGGATCAATAGGCCAAACCTCATTGTTGCGCCCAAACATCATGATAGATCTGGAATTGGGCTCCGAGTCAGGTGTCGGATGCGATTTCTCCTGGCTCATCCCCGATATATTGTAGCTCTTCGGGTTCATCTGGTTGAGGTGGGACTAGGATGGCATTCCAGTCGATCGGAGAAAATTCTACCCCGTGCTTGAGTCTTCTTTGAGCAACTCTATCAGACTCAATCTGATCGCTTGATCATCGAAGGTGGAATCCAGCCCATCATCAGGATAGATAATCCCTACATTGATAAACTGGATTGGTGTGACGATGTAGAGGTTCCCTTCTTCTTGATGACCCCGTCTTCTTCTGATACTTCTGTGCCTAATCCGAGTAGGCCGATATTGCAGTCTTTCTCTATCCACATTCTCTTGAACTCCCATGATTCGGGTCGAGTCTTGATATTCGAGCTGATAGTAGAAGGTTTGACACTCGACAGGAAGGAAGACGTAGTTTGATCCAATGGGACATGCGCGAGGGAAGTAATTTGCATTGTGATGGTATGAAAGCTCCCAATTAAAGCGTTGTACGTCCATGTGTGGGATGGTAGGCTCTCGAAGGTTGGATGCTTTTACCATGGAAAATGGTTCGGGATCGGTAATGATGGTGATCGCCCTATTTCTGAAGATGTGCTTAAGCTTTTGGTGAAGATTTGAAGAGATGACACCGATTTTGTGAAACCAGGTCCGATCGGGAAGAAGATGGAATGAAGCTGAGATGTCGAAGACCTGAAGAGTGATGGTTGATGTTTTTGGACCGATCAGAACCTGGACATCAATCTCCCCTTCGACCTCCTCGATAGTGGCCACATAATTGAAGTTGGGGCCCAATTCTGCTAGGGCATGTGGCATGTTGTCTAAGGAAGGGTCTTCTTCTTGGAGGATGATGGTTGAAGTAGAAGCCGAATAGACAGGTGCGGTGGGCAAGTTGTGCCCCTAGTTGTTTGCTGGAGATACGGGCAGGCTTTGCCCCTAGTAAGCTGGAGTGGGCAAGCTGTGCCCTTGACTGACTATTGCTGAGACGGGCAGGTTGTGCCCCTGGTTTGCTGATGCTGTGTTAGGGAGATTGTCCCCTTGGTTGACTGAGATGGGCTGATTGTGCCCATGGTTAGAAATGGGTGCGAAGAATGAATCGACTGAAGGTGCCCCTTGCATGATGATGGGGTCTGAGATCGAAATAGTTGAGGGTGACCCTTGTAGGATGAGAGGTTCGAACTCTGAACTAGAGTCGATGGCATGGATTAACTGGAGAGGAGGCTTTTCTTGGCTGATGAAAGCTGGATAGGCAGGAGGTGCCCCTTGCATTGCGGAGACTAGATCGACTGGAGATGCCCCTTGCAAGATGAGGGGTTCTGAAACTGGACTGGTTAGGGGTGTCCCTTGCCAACCTTGATTAGGGAACTGTGAGTTCCATCTTGACTATTGCTGTTGCTGCGGTTGTCCATGCTGAGAGAGGAATGGTGCACCTTCGGTAGAGGCGACAAGATCATCCTCTTCCATTGGATGGGAGATGGGAACACTACCATTATCGCTCTCGTATCTGGTAGGCTCACCTTCCACTATCGGTTGTACTGGAGAGGCCTGCTGAGGCCACCAAGGGGAGATCATCCCGGCCCTTATTCCGGCTTCGACTTGTTCCCCGGCACAGATGAGTTGGCTGAAGTTCGCATATGGATGTGAGACAAGGTATCTAGAGATACTTGGATTTGTCGAGTGGACGATCATGGAGATTTGCTCCTCGTCGTTGAGAGGAGTCTTCATTCTAGCGGCCATGGCTCGCCACCGTCCAACGTAAGCTGACAATGTTTCATCACTTCTTTGCCTGAGAGCTGCGAGGTCCGCTCTCCTGGGTGCCATGTTAAGATTGTATGCGAACCTGTCGACGAAAGCCTGGGAGAGCTGCTCCCAAGTCCTAACGCGATGGCAGTCCAATGATGTGTACCAGTCTAGGGCATCGTCTTTCAGGGACTTTTGAAACAGACGGATCAACGCTCCGTCGTTGCTTGCCACAGCATCTAGCTCACCACAAAATGACCTCAAGTGGTCTATAGGACACCTTGTCCCATCATATCTTTTAAATTTTGGTACCTGAAAGCCTTGAGGTACCATTGCATCGGGAAATGGACAAAGGTCCCTAAACTTAGTGGATGGAAGATCCACCCCTTGCTACTTCTGCAACTTTCTCTTCATCTCTCGTATCTGTTCTCGGAGTTGTTCGATTTCAGAGGGACCAGATGAAGGAGATCTTGCCCCTTGCCAGGACTAAGCTGGCCCCCTTTCGTAATAATTGGTGTCATTGATGCTCCTATAATTCCTGCTTAAAGGAGGTTGGGCTCGATAATTACTCTCATTATAGGGACTTTGTTGGACTGGAGTTGAGAAGTGAGACTGCAAAGAAATCCAAGTCATAGGAGAATATTCAAATTGGTTGGAACTCCCATTAGGGAGAGGATGTTGGAATTGGCTAGGAGTCTGGGTTGCGGGATGTGACCGAAAATGGCTCCCATTTGTAGGAGGTTACTGGAAGAAATGCCCTGAGGTTGATGGTTGTTCTAATTGAAGACCCCTGTTAGGAGGGTATCGAAAGTCCTGAGTGATCCCTGACGGTTGTGGTTGGGATGAACTAGAGGCCGGGAGGGCCTTCGATGGTTGTTGAGGTTGTTGAACTGGACCAGCTTGATTGCTGGTTGCTGAAACCTGGGCTTGTGTGAATCGGAGAAGCATTTCCTGCATGGCCTTCATGCTTTGTTGTAGCTCTTGGATGTTAGGAATTGACATGGATTCTCTCGAGTTTAACTGTGTAAAGGAAGCCTTGGGTATTTCGAGGGCAGGTAATGGAAGAGCCATGTCGGTTTTGTATTGGATGTGGCAGGGTGATTTGGTTTGAAGGAGTAATGATGGGGAAGTATGCTCTACCTTTTTTTTTTGGGTTTTGGGACTTTAGATATATATATATATATATATATATATATATATATATATATATATATATATATATATATATATATATTTGGTTTTGGGTACAATGCTATGCAGATGAGATTGTATGAGGACTAATGACTTTCAAGTATATGGAGGATTCTATTTTTCAAGTCGGATCACGACTAGTGGGACTAGCTTATCCCCAGCAGAGTCGTCATTCTGTGGACCCTCGCTTGTTCCGCGCTCCCACACGACGTTCTCGTCCCTTTCCTTTCGGAAGAAGAAGAAGAGGATGCGTGAGTGCGAATCGCCGTTTGTGCCACTGGCTTGCCTCGTTCTCAAGGGCTTTGTTTGGTTGTTGTGTTAAGCTGGATGTGTTTAAATGAGTTTATATAAGACCAGAGTCGCCACTAGCCAGTTACGTCGAATCTACAATCGGCTAGACCCCGTAGAAACGTTAGAGAAGGGGGATCCAAAGATTCCTTCCTCTAAAATGACTCCTTTTGATCTGCGGCCAGAGATTCTAGGCAAGGGATCACGGTTACAGGGTGGGAAGAGATTAAGCACCCCACACACTGCCCGTACCGAAGTACGGTCTCTACTTCACAGAATCGAACTAACACTTGAAAGTCTATTTTAATCCTCGTACATTCTCATAGATGACATGATGCGTGAATGCAGGTCTGAACAGTAAGAGTTTCTGATGGGTAGGTTCCACTAACAGGCAAGCCCAGAGCATACGCTTGAACTGACAGGTGCTTTATGTGGAATGCATGCTGTGTGTTTGAATGATCAAAGTGCTTATAGTGATATGTACATGAATGCAGGTCTGAACAGTAAGAGTTTCTGATGGGCAGGTTCCACTAACAGGCAAGCCCAGAGCATACGCTCGAACTGACAGGTGCTTTATGCGAGATGCATGCTGTGTGTTTGAATAATCAAAGTGCTTGCAGTGAAGCAGGGGGGTTGGAAGAAAAGTAAATGTTGCACTTATGCTAGATGCGAATGAGATGATGCTAGTAAGGAACAGCTAGATGGACGGAAGTGTCGCAAGGATTGGCTTCGAGTGGCTGGATCAAGACTTGGATGGCTTGGGAGACTTGGACCAGTGGTCAGGCTAGACTGGACCAGGGCTAGACTCTCCTCACTCGGGCTCTCCTTGGTGGAAAGATGGGCTAAAAGGGTGGAGAAGGACTCAGACGGACAGGTCGCTGGACTGGATGGATTGGCTTGTGAAATGGGAAGAGGGTAGGGGTATTTATAGCGTTGGAGAGTGGCAGTTTGCGTAAATATGTTTGGCCATGTCTCGGGGCTACTGTTTTGACTCGGTGGGTTGATTCGGTGAGTTGACTCAGCGGGTCGACTCGGCGGGTCGACTCGGTAATTTAACTCTGCGGGTTGACTCGGTGTTTTGACTCGACGGGTTGACTTGGCGGGTTGACTCAGTGAGTTTGACTTTTTAAGGATTTTTTGACTGGTTTTTCTTATGGGGGGTTTTTCAGGCTGATGTTTAGGGGCGGGTTGACTGGGTTCAGGCTTGAGTTGGGCTATGGATTGGGGCTTATAAGGGTGAGTTTGGCTGAGTTTGGACTTGGGATTTGGGGGTATGGTCCTCCATTCATCCAGCTATCTCTACCAACAGTGTAGCCGAAGGTGGGGTGTCTACACCTGCACGCTGTCCAATAATGTGGACCACCATGTATGGCCCGCCGTGTTACTTATTTTCTATTCAACTTAGCCATAAGATCATATAAATCTAGAGGAGGTAAATGCGATGGTTGGGCTTGATACAAAGATTTTTTTTTGGGCCCACCATGAGGTGGCCGAGCAAATGGAAGGAGTGAATTACCCACACGTGGGTTCCTTAAAAAAAAAAAAGAAAAAGAAAAAAAAGTGTACAACGCTGGACAGTTCCACGTCTGAGACGCTGTGAACGTCCAGCGTCTTGACGCTGGAAGGTGGTATGGAGGGGGTCTCCACTGGTGGGACCCAAAGTGATGTGTGTGTACAATCCATACCGTCCATCTGTTTCCTCGGATCATCTTAGGGCCAGGGCCCAAACATGAAACAAATCAAAATCTCAAGTGGACCACACCACCTGAAATAGTGAAGTTAACGACATCTACTGTCGAGCTTTCTCTGGCCCATCTTGGAGTTTGTAGACCTTATAAGCTGTCCAATATTGGACTCGTTGGGTCCCCCATGAGCCAGTAAACATGATAGACAGAGTGGATCGTCCTCATGTGGGCCCCACTTGATGATAACAAGAAAAAAAAAGAAAAAAAAGGACCAGCGTTCAACTCTGGCCTCTCACCGCGTCAGGGGCGCTGGGAGTAGCCAGTGTCCACGGACGCTGGGTTCCTTGACCGCCCAGTAGTGGCCCACCTCGTGGCACCCACCATGATGTATTAGCTTTATCCAAGCCGTCCATCTATTTTCCCAGATCATTTCAGGGCCCAAGCCCGAATATTAAGAAGATTCAGATCTTGGGTGGGCATCACCACAAAAAACAGTGAGGATGAATGCCTACAGTTGAAACCTTTTCAGGGCCCACCATCATGACGATTCTCCATCTAAACCCATCCATCAGGTCACACGGACCTGTATGAATGGAAAACACAAGTATCGGCCGGATCCAACACCTCAGTAGATTGCATTATGGGAAGCAGTGGGGATGAATGGCCACCATTGGAAACAGAAGGGGCCCACTGTTACACGCGTGGGGCCCCACCGTGAGGTTTAATTTCCATCTAACCGTTGTTGAGGTCACACAGACCTGGATGGATGGAAAACACATATATCAGCTCTCTCTAAAACTTTTTGGGGGCCATGAGTGTGGTCCACGCTGAAGGCAGCGTGCACACGCTGCCCAGCAGTGGCCCACACTCGTGGGACCCACCATGCCCAGTTGTCCATCCATTTTGCTATATCATTTCAAGGCATGGGCCCAAAAAAAATATGAGCCAGATACACGTCTCATGTGGGCCACACCAATTGGAATGGTGAAGGCAATGATGTCCACCGTTGAAACCTTCCTATGGCCTCATGATGTTTGAAGGGAAATCATAAATATCAGCTTTATCCAGAACTTCTGTGACCCGGTGGGTTCCACGCTCGTCCAGCAGGTGGCCCACCCTATGGGTCCCAAATGATGTATGTGTCTGATCCAGGCCGTCCTCTATTGGGCCTACTTATGATGTATATGCTTTATCCATGACATCCAGATACAGGGACCCACCTTGGGTATGTATTAATCCACGTCGATGGACAGTGGACTGTCGAAATCATCCATCAGTCCAGAGGGTGGGGCCGGCTGTAGTAGTCCACCTTGATGATGCGTTGTATACACACCTCATTACAGTGCCCGATCCGTCGGTCACCTTAGACCAGTATGATGCATGTGTTTTATTCACAATGTTCAGCATGTGGGCCACTGTGGTGCTCACTTTGAAGTATTTATTGCACATTCATACTGTCCATGTGTTGGACAAATCATTTTAGGGTATAAGCCCAAAAAGGAGGTTGATCCGTAGCTCAGGTAGACCTCTCGCTGGACAGTAGGGGCTGGCCATACGGTCCAGCATATGGGCCATCATTGATGTCCCATTGGAGGCCACCAGGGCCTACCTTAATGTATTCATGCCGTACATCGGTCCTTCTAGCCCATTTTGTTGCGTATGATGGGCCGATTCAAGTCTTAGGTGGTCCATGCCACGTAGACTTTTCTATTATTAGTAGTACCCTCTATTTAGATCCCACTCCCTGTATATTCGACCAGTTGAGGCCGATTATCACATGATACGCTTGAGACATGCTAATATACTTAGCCTGGTATGTCACACTGATAATATGCTTAGTGTAATGAATATCACGCCCATTCATTTGTGCATACGCATCATATGTATGCCTGACTATGGATGATGTTGATCATAGCATATGCCTTACAGCTTGAGATACTTAGGCGACTTGTACGAGATAAGGTCGCCCCACATGACTGCGCCGTATGCGCAGGTTTGATGCATGACCTTGATAGTATGACTCATGCATCTCGCATTATGTATGTCATGATCAGGTTCACACCCTAGCAGCATCAGGGTTGTGGCTACCACAGTCACATCGTGGATGGTAGAAATGGACAACAGAAATATGTTCTAGCACTTGGGCGCCAAAGATGTCCTTGGGTGAAAGTCCCTAAACCCTGTGGTACCAGTAGGATGCTCCCATGTCTAGACCGAGTGGATTTATGAGCGCATGAGGGCCAAATACGAGTAGGCCGCATCTCCCATTGTGTCGGGATCGGTTGGAAGGGGGTGTGACCTTACCCGCCCGGGTGCAGAGGGTTATATACTAGGTTGAGTCTGACCAGCTCGTGAATGGGTTCGCTATCGATGAGCCAGGTGGACTTTCTTGTATGCCATTGACGAGGCGGATAGTGAGGTCTCTTCCACTCGCTTGGTTATGCGCGCGATGGGCGGCAACCAATGTCAGGAGTGTACTAGACCCTGATGATGTCCCAGTTGTAAACAGTATGATTTATGGCAGTCGAGGATTGGCATGCGCACATTGCATCTTTAGCATATGACACTCGGCCATATAGGCCCTTGCATTGCATAGCCTTGGGATGGCTAATAACATTCATAGACTTGGTAGTGTAGCCTGCCATCATTTCCGCTTACTCTAATATCTGTATACCTGTCATATGCATTGTGCACACACCACGCACTCTCTAAGCTTCATAGTAAGCTTATGCACGTCTTTTACATGCAGGACATACTATAGCGCGACAACAGTGAGATATGGGCGCGCATTTGATCTTCCAGCTTTTAGTTATGTATTGTATTTCCCTTTTTACAACACTGTACTCAAAAGATTATCTTAGTGGATATGTGATGTGAAGCTTTTCGTTTGGTACGCTTGTGGTTATGCTCATCTAAAAAAAAAAAAAAAAAAGGTTTACCCTGAAAATCCTCCTTGTGGGATCCCAGGATCAGAACCTGGAGTATGGAAGCTAGGAGCCGAGAATGGGTACTACGGAGGCTGTCGGCACTGGATTTGGCGGCCGGAAATTTAGTGAGCCCGGTCCCCGAGTTTGGGGCATGACACGTCCATCTTATCAGAGTGGCGCATCAGAAGCATGGTGTTCCCATAGTCCACAGTCCCAGTATATCGGAATATAGGATTAGATCCCTAAGTAGGATTTGAGTCATCCTCGGAACAGTTGTAATAAACTGGTCGAAAGGGAACAATTAAGATTCAAGAGCTAGATCAAGTCATATAAATAGATATGATCATTAAAAATGGGCCCAACAATGGGTGCAAGCTGAATCCCTACAGATGGCTTGTTAAATACGAACCTAATAGAAGCTTGAGTCAATTTCAAGGGCGGAATTGTTTTTAAGGGGGGTAGATTATAACGCCCCAAATTTTCGTCAACTTGGGAATTAGAAGTCCTCGGGCGTTATTGTAAGATTTTTCGATCAAAATACGCGATGGCACGTATGTGTACGTATTTAAACCTAAATAATCAATCTTAAAAAATTAAAAGTATTCAAACTAACCATAATCAACAATGAATCTCACGATTGATCTAGAACTCTCACTTTTATTTAAACTAATCAACATAAATTCATTATTTAATCCAAAAATCGTTAAATCAAATAGACCTAAACATCATGGAAGGATTACAAGCTTCCCCTTTTAGCCCTAACTAAGAGGTTTAACCAACCATAAGCATGATTTAACTAATCTCTCGAAACAAAAACAGAAAAACAACTAGAAAGTAAAGAAAACTCGGAGAATCTGATGTAGAAATGCTTCATCCTTGAGCCCCTCTCTCTCCTTCATGTTCTAAATACCTTGGGACATGATTAAAGACTCTTTTTTAATAGGTTTTGGTCTCATATACCTTAAAAAGCTTGAGATTTAAGCCACTTTTTACAAAACCACAAAATCAGAAGAAAACAGCCCCATTAGGTCCATTCTAGCAACAACCGGTCGACCGGAGGCTAAACCAGTCGACCGGATTTCACGCTTTTAGCCATGCATTTTTTGATAACTTCAAAACTTCATATCTCTTTCGTTATAACTCCAATTGAGGTGATTCAAAAGTCAGATTGAAGATTGAAGAGTCTAATTTTATATAAAATATATAAAAATAAAATAAATATCATAATGAGGTTTAATTTAGAAAGTTTTGAAAACTATCCAGAAAAACATCGGATTAGGACTCTTGATTTGGGTGATTCAGACCGAATCACTATTTTCATTAATTATGAATAGCCCATACTCTGAACTTAATCAATCTAAAATCTAATCATCATGCCCAAGAAATCTCGCTGCCTAGTTTGTTCCAGAAATGTCCAGATTATTTGAACTAGCTCTCAACCATTCGTTGGCGGGCCATTGAACCCGAAACTAAGAAATATCATTCATCTTAGCGAGCTTGACGACCCTCGCGGGATATTGAACCAAGATTATGCACTGAACAGTTCAACTTGGAGCCGAGAGGGTAACACATGTGATGTGTAAGTCTGCTATGAATTTTTCAAAATTTAAGTGAATTCTGTCTACTCGAACTTATAAGAAGTTATGAATTTCGAGCCGTTGGATTTTAATGAAACTTAGGATCCTAGTATCAAATATTTCCCCACAATTATCTCTAAAGTCGCGGCCTCAATCGATGATCGGTGACAATTAATCGAATATTGCGGCATAACTGTTGATCGCCGCATCCAAAATGTGAATAATCGAATTCTTAAGTAGATCACCACTAGGTTCACCTATTACATGGCCTAGATCGGCCCGTGCACCTTCTTGTGGGCCCAAATAGTAGGAAACGACCTCCTATAGGGTCATAATTTCGAACACATGGCCCTTGGGGCCATTTGCACAACATTTGGGGGTATAAAAGGGACCCCCCTTTGTGCATTTCTCTCCCAAATTTGAATATGGCTAGGATATAGGAGAGAAAAAAAGAGAAGGAGAGAGAAAGAGGAAGAAGAAAGGAAAGAAAGAGTGATGGTGAGGGATTGAGTTCTTAGATTATTGCATTCGGGTCTCGTTATGTTATAATCGCCATGCTTAACCGTAGGAGCCGTCGTTTCTTCCACCGTAACCACCACCACTTGCGATTGGAGGTAAGTGGCACACCCTACCTTGCAATTTTAGCAATCTAGTGATAGATCATTCAATACTAATCAGTTTTCCTGAATTTTGTTTTAGGATTTGTTGTTTCCCCTAAGAAAACATTAAACCCTAGTTGAAAGTTTAATTAAAATAGAATATTAAGTCACTAATGCTAGATTTATGATTAATCGTAGGTGTTTGAGTTTTCCCCTAGTTTTCAGTGCTAGGGCCACATCCGTATTGAGCAAATTCGGCCCTAAGGTGAAGATCTACCCTCAAGTTTCTTCTCGAAAAAATTTTAGTTAATAATTACTTGAGTTTGTTGAACTTAGTTATATTATAAATGCTAGAACTACTTTAATATTATAAACTATATGTTAATTGTTGATGAGTGAATAACATGTTTGATGAAATGCATCTGTTGCTGTTTGGTTAATAACGTGCTTGATGAAATGCCTGGATGGTATGAATTTACAATATTATAATGTATCTATGCTTATGGATGTATGTGACACCCTGTGTCGTCCGGGTCCTTTGGATCAGTTGAGTCAGTCAGTCGGGCCAAGTGCTTGGGTATGTGCATAATTATGTAATTGATAATCTAAATTATTTTTATAATGGATTAAGTGTTTCTTTGGATCAAGCTCTGACAATCGTTTGACTAGTGTATTACCTATCCTTTGTTGGCCGTCACAAACTTATTTGATCAACCAAGTGAGACACTGTGGATCGATTGTAACGACCCGAGATTTTCGACTCTCGTGTATAACACGACGGCCGAATTCCCAAGTAATTTATGGAATAACTAATTTGTCAAATCATAAAATATAGCATTCAAGCACAATGGCGGAAACAATTAGCATCTTATTCTATCAAACTTACTACGTCATCATCAATGTTTAAATAAGGGAACCAACCAATATCCATACTGATTAATTCAAATACAAAACCATGTCTTCTCTTGAAAACTTACTACAATTCCATAAATCTATCAACTACTCAAAAGAAATATTTAATAAATGATAACATCAATTAAGTTTCTCTAACGTCGTCATCCGCCATGTGATCGTACGAACCATCGAACTCTTTTCCTTAAAAATCGGGTTCAATACCTGGATCTTCACCTACATCATCTAAATTGTGTTTGGGATAGCGTTAAACGCTATCATAGTGGGGAATATTTCCTCTAAGACAATCAAGAATAATAATAACGGTACAGAGTAAACGCAAGCAGTATATTATCATTTAATCAAATCAAAACAACCAACTAAAAATCTTTGTTAATGCGATGCATGGAATGCATGCTCTGGCTAAGGCACCCTGGCTAGAATCACAATCCATGAAGTGGGAGACTCCCTGTTACGACTCCATGCTAGCCACTAGTCACCAGAGGTTCCTGGGACGCACAAGCCC
This sequence comes from Liriodendron chinense, assembly GCA_003013855.2. NCBI lineage: Eukaryota > Viridiplantae > Streptophyta > Magnoliopsida > Magnoliales > Magnoliaceae > Liriodendron > Liriodendron chinense. The sequence goes on from ML058333.1 coordinate 2,892,741, forward strand.
ATAGTTTTGCCCGACCACGTGAGAAAAGGGACGCTCATAGCCCAAATCTGCACGTGACAGTGTACGGGAGAAGTAGGACGCTCTAGCCTATTCTCAATTCCGTACACCCACATGGAGCTAAGTGAATGCATGACTTTAGTTTGACCTTTATTTAAGTGTTTTCGCATACAACCAATTTAAATAAAACTCAATGGTCACTATGGGGAGTCGCAAGCAACCCAGCATAGGCCGACAGCACGTGATTAGTGTCCATAGCACCAACCCCGGCTCATGAGAATTTGTATACCACTAGTGTCCACTCATTGTCCCGTTTTATGATTTCATCATGTCCCAAAAAGCCAATGTTGTATATCATGACCAAATTCATTAAAATACTCGTGTAATATAAATGGATCAAATCAAGCATCATGTACATGTAAGGATCCATTAACAAACAATCACTTCATTCTTTCAGTTAAGTCAAGATATATTCTTCCATCATGGACACCTCTCACGGGTTCCATCTCTCTACATCAAATAATTTTACCAACTCAAGGACAAAGAGTATACAATAATGGGATGTCCATATGATGATCTTATACACATATGTTATATCACAATATGAAAACCAATGTTACTTATAATACATGGACTAAGAAAATAAGGGCATAGATTTCACAAAAATAAATAACACAAATACACATGCTTCTTAGTAAAAAAAATCTTAAAAAAAAAGGAATCACATCACCATATAATGATATTCATTACAAATCTCACATCAAACTTCATGTTATATGGATAAGTAATTCAAAACAAAACAACTTCACATGCCACAAAAGAAACTTATGATAATCATGATATTGTTAATGAAAGGCTTGAAGGAAAATCCTCACCTTAGGATGGACTTAGAAGAAGAGGGTTGTAGAAGATCTTAGCCGCTGGAAAAATATGAGAAAGAACTCTCTTCTTCTTCTTCTTCTTCTTCTTCTTCTTCTTCTTCTTCTTCTTCTCTCTCTCTCTCTCTCTCTCTCTCTCTCTCTCTACGGCATGGAGGCTAGGGTTAGGAGAAGGATTTGGAGGTGCATAGTAGAAATATAGAGAGGGATGTGCACGCGAGGTCTTGTGTAATAACTTCTTGAGGTGGGTTTCTCAAATCTCAATATTCGGATGATCTATGATCAATTCTAATCTGTTCATCTTATTAAGCTCGAAGAGTAGAGTCAGAATACGTAAATTTCTTGATGATCCACATTCTAGATTGGCCGATCCTTGAAAATGGCCTAACGGGTGCTAAAATGGGCTAGATCTCAATTAACGGTCTGCGCTTGATGATCAGGGCCCAAATTTTGAAAAAATATGTAGTCATGATAGGCAAACAATTGTACAAAATTTAGTAGTTGATTGATGGTGAGAAATGCCTAGATCTGAAATTTCAATTTTTGGCGGAAAAGGAAGGTGCTGGCTTTGTGGTTCAACGGTGTAGGATTATAGATCGGGGTCCAAATTTTGTGTAAAGTCGTAGTCATATGAGTATAATAAGTGGTCCAAATTTGAAAAGCGATTGATGGTGAGAAGTGGGTAAATTGAAAGGTTCAGATTTAAAAAGAGTTGGTAACTCGTTAATTTCTAAAACGGGATAACTTCGCGCATAAGAAAGATGCTTATCAAGGTGGGGCACTCAAATCACACTATTGGTCCATGATAAAGACAATCCAAGTCACTCATATGAAGAGAAATATTCGACTATGACTAACCATCTACTTTCCTCACTCGATGGACATGAAAATCAAGGGTTAAGGGGCTGATTTGACAATCGGACACTTCTGCTATGATTTAAGGGTTGAAAATTGATGTGTATGGTTAATATGTGCCCAAAAGCTTAAATCCAGGGTTTTGCGTGAAAGTGATCGTCAGAAACTATAATACTTAAAAATGGCATCTTAACTTAAGTTTAACTAATGGCATTTTCGTAATTATCTAAAAATGCGTGATTTTTTAAATCTGATCTTTCTACGATGTTTATGGGATCATTCTAAGCAACTTTTGTAAAGGGTCCCCTATCGGATCTCCTACGGATGTCCCGCTATTCGCAAATCAACAGTAAATGTACGATAATTAATAAAAAATAAATTAAAAATGAATTTTCAAAAATTTTCAAATAAAGCTCGAAAATCTGGGGCGTTACAAACCACCCCCCTTAAAAACAAACTTCGTCCCCGAAGTTTCCTAAGCATCGTCGATAAAAGATTGAGGGCAATCTCAGTTTATGACTTCTCCTCTAACTTTCTGAACTATTTCGGGTCAGACGCGATCACAATCCACCCCCCTTAAAAATAAATCCGTACTCGACATCTATTTTTACATGCTCCCCCAAATTTCTTTCCTGTCATGTTTCCACTGCGCACTCTGATTCCTAGATGGTTCTGAATATATTGATTGGTCTCTCAAATCATTCAATCATCTGGCGCCCTAATATTTCTCAGGTTTGGGTGTATGCTCTTATAGTCAAGGATCTAAGACGATTAGGGTTAGATAATTATCAAGGATGTCTGATCGCTAATGAAATGACTACTCAAGAGTTTAAAAGATAGATCTGGGTTTGATTAGGTTGGCATGATCGGATGGTCACTTGAATGAGTGGATAAACAAGCGGATAACAAAGTGAATGAGATATCATCGACAGTTCTTTAATAGTTGAAAGTGCGACAGAAAGGTGAGGTTAGGGATACCGTATTCTAACTCTTTATAGGGTCTAAGTGGCTAACCTTCTACGTCCTAGGGTCGTCTATACATCTATCTTATTTTAGTCATCCAAAGAAAAACAATCACGCACATTCCAAGAGAATGCACAAAAGTCATCCAGTTAGAACAAGGATGCGATTTGTATTGTGTCGACATCACGGGTGAACAGTTCAAGTAGATTCGGATCCGATACTTAGATCTTCTACTCGCATTTGAGCATTGAGTTCATTAGTATCCATTCGAAATTCCGAGTGTCGACCCTCGGGATTTGAACGAGGATTCAATCCTTTACACAATATATTAGGTACGGTTCTGCCCTCCCGTGCGGCCGATTTAGTCTAACATTGTGGGGACTTTCATGTATTCTCCAACAAAAAAAAATCAACGAAGATCACGTAAATTAAAATTCAACAATACAAAACATTAAAACTTTACGAGATCTTATTTACTTTCATTGTTAGACATGGTCGAAGATCTATGTGAGGGATTGGTACATGACATTTTATGGTTACTATAATCTACTTTAAGTAAGAGGGTTGGGCCTAAAATTCTTAGGGATGTATAAGAATATGCTAGGAAGTATTTCTAAGGGTGCCATCTCACAATAACTAAGCCTAAACAAGGAGTTTAGAGGTTTTCAAAGCTAAGGAACTAGGATAGTGTCGAATCTGGAACACAGGACTTACAAGCGCTCTTAGAATTTTATCTCTCAAACTGAACGTCCTTTTTGCCTAAAATTTGGAGGGTAATCTAAAGGTTAGGTGAGAAATCACCCAAATTTTTCTCAGAATGAAATTCCTATGGTAAGATATGATTCTGACCTCTAAAAGTCTGAAAAACGTAACAGTCCAGCAGTTTTCAGCGCAAGATTTTCTCTACTAACAGAATTTTCACGATTTATCTAAATGTTGGATTGATCTGAAATTTTATGAAAGTGTTGGGTAATGAGTTAGAAACATGTATAAAAATTTTCAAAAATTTATCAATTTTAAAAATATAATTATTAGTGGTGGAATTGCTAAAAGGTCAGGAAATTTGTCCTAACAAAAACAATTTGAGATAAAATAGTTATCCTTAAAATTTGAGGGAGATAAATCCCATGACTCAGCGTAACGCTGATCTAAATATGAGAAAATGATGAGAGCTCCAAAACGCCCAGAAAAAGTGAGAATCCACTTCCCAAAAATCATAAAATTTCATATTTTTACGTTCATCGGCTATCCTAATGATTTTAAGGGGCCTATGTTTGAGTCTCTAGATTCATAACATCTCATGCATTCAATAGGGGATGAACCTACGTGTTTTTGTTTTTATTTCATGGGAACCTAAGCCCTAAGGGATATTTATTATGAAAATGGTTGGGCTTCTCACCCAGAGGTCCCGATTGTGCTCTGATACCAACTGTAACGACCCGAGATTTTCGACTCTCGTGTATAACACGACGGCCGAATTCCCAAGTAATTTATGGAATAACTAATTTGTCAAATCATAAAATATAGCATTCAAGCACAATGGCGGAAACAATTAGCATCTTATTCTATCAAACTTACTACGTCATCATCAATGTTTAAATAAGGGAACCAACCAATATCCATACTGATTAATTCAAATACAAAACCATGTCTTCTCTTGAAAACTTACTACAATTCCATAAATCTATCAACTACTCAAAAGAAATATTTAATAAATGATAACATCAATTAAGTTTCTCTAACGTCGTCATCCGCCATGTGATCGTACGAACCATCGAACTCTTTTCCTTAAAAATCGGGTTCAATACCTGGATCTTCACCTACATCATCTAAATTGTGTTTGGGATAGCGTTAAACGCTATCATAGTGGGGAATATTTCCTCTAAGACAATCAAGAATAATAATAACGGTACAGAGTAAACGCAAGCAGTATATTATCATTTAATCAAATCAAAACAACCAACTAAAAATCTTTGTTAATGCGATGCATGGAATGCATGCTCTGGCTAAGGCACCCTGGCTAGAATCACAATCCATGAAGTGGGAGACTCCCTGTTACGACTCCATGCTAGCCACTAGTCACCAGAGGTTCCTGGGACGCACAAGCCCATAGTTTTGCCCGACCACGTGAGAAAAGGGACGCTCATAGCCCAAATCTGCACGTGACAGTGTACGGGAGAAGTAGGACGCTCTAGCCTATTCTCAATTCCGTACACCCACATGGAGCTAAGTGAATGCATGACTTTAGTTTGACCTTTATTTAAGTGTTTTCGCATACAACCAATTTAAATAAAACTCAATGGTCACTATGGGGAGTCGCAAGCAACCCAGCATAGGCCGACAGCACGTGATTAGTGTCCATAGCACCAACCCCGGCTCATGAGAATTTGTATACCACTAGTGTCCACTCATTGTCCCGTTTTATGATTTCATCATGTCCCAAAAAGCCAATGTTGTATATCATGACCAAATTCATTAAAATACTCGTGTAATATAAATGGATCAAATCAAGCATCATGTACATGTAAGGATCCATTAACAAACAATCACTTCATTCTTTCAGTTAAGTCAAGATATATTCTTCCATCATGGACACCTCTCACGGGTTCCATCTCTCTACATCGAATAATTTTACCAACTCAAGGACAAAGAGTATACAATAATGGGATGTCCATATGATGATCTTATACACATATGTTATATCACAATATGAAAACCAATGTTACTTATAATACATGGACTAAGAAAATAAGGGTATAGATTTCACAAAAATAAATAACACAAATACACATGCTTCTTAGTAAAAAAAATCTTAAAAAAAAGGAATCACATCACCATATAATGATATTCATTACAAATCTCACATCAAACTTCATGTTATATGGATAAGTAATTCAAAACAAAACAACTTCACATGCCACAAAAGAAACTTATGATAATCATGATATTGTTAATGAAAGGCTTGAAGGAAAATCCTCACCTTAGGATGGACTTAGAAGAAGAGGGTTGTAGAAGATCTTAGCCGCTGGAAAAATATGAGAAAGAACTCTCTTCTTCTTCTTCTTCTTCTTCTTCTTCTTCTTCTTCTTCTTCTCTCTCTCTCTCTCTCTCTCTCTCTCTCTACGGCATGGAGGCTAGGGTTAGGAGAAGGATTTGGAGGTGCGTAGTAGAAATATAGAGAGGGATGTGCACGCGAGGTCTTGTGTAATAACTTCTTGAGGTGGGTTTCTCAAATCTCAATATTCGGATGATCTATGATCAATTCTAATCTGTTCATCTTATTAAGCTCGAAGAGTAGAGTCAGAATACGTAAATTTCTTGATGATCCACATTCTAGATTGGCCGATCCTTGAAAATGGCCTAACGGGTGCTAAAATGGGCTAGATCTCAATTAACGGTCTGCGCTTGATGATCAGGGCCCAAATTTTGAAAAAATATGTAGTCATGATAGGCAAACAATTGTACAAAATTTAGTAGTTGATTGATGGTGAGAAATGCCTAGATCTGAAATTTCAATTTTTGGCGGAAAAGGAAGGTGCTGGCTTTGTGGTTCAACGGTGTAGGATTATAGATCGGGGTCCAAATTTTGTGTAAAGTCGTAGTCATATGAGTATAATAAGTGGTCCAAATTTGAAAAGCGATTGATGGTGAGAAGTGGGTAAATTGAAAGGTTCAGATTTAAAAAGAGTTGGTAACTCGTTAATTTCTAAAACGGGATAACTTCGCGCATAAGAAAGATGCTTATCAAGGTGGGGCACTCAAATCACACTATTGGTCCATGATAAAGACAATCCAAGTCACTCATATGAAGAGAAATATTCGACTATGACTAACCATCTACTTTCCTCACTCGATGGACATGAAAATCAAGGGTTAAGGGGCTGATTTGACAATCGGACCACTTCTGCTATGATTTAAGGGTTGAAAATTGATGTGTATGGTTAATATGTGCCCAAAAGCTTAAATCCAGGGTTTTGCGTGAAAGTGATCGTCAGAAACTATAATACTTAAAAATGGCATCTTAACTTAAGTTTAACTAATGGCATTTTCGTAATTATCTAAAAATGCGTGATTTTTGAAATCCGATCTTTCTACGATGTTTATGGGATCATTCTAAGCAACTTTTGTAAAGGGTCCCCTATCGGATCTCCTACGGATGTCCCGCTATTCGCAAATCAACAGTAAATGTACGATAATTAATAAAAAATAAATTAAAAATGAATTTTCAAAAATTTTCAAATAAAGCTCGAAAATCTGGGGCGTTACATCGATAGTGGCCATTGTTGGTTTGTCGTCATCCACTTCGATCCAACAAATAAGCCCCAATTAGAGTTAATCACTCTTGTGTTTGACCGTTGAATCACACTCTATGAAATCTGGAGTACCACCATTTCCATTGTGAATAGTTCACTTAAAACTGTACTGCAACTCGATCAACCAAGTCTCATGAGCAATGCATGGTGGTATGGGACATCGTGTCTGAGCTGTCGCCTATGCTAAAATGACGAGCCTCCCTGTAGTGACTAGTGAGCATTGATAGAGGTGACAGATCGTTGTTCGAATGACCCTTGTGACAAATGTGACCTTGGCTGGTATTTGCATGCTTGGTCATCGTTTGAACGACCCAAGTGTGCATTAGTTTAATTCTGAATGACACACTCGTACCTCTGAATTTATTAACCATAGTTAGTATTTAGGTGACGAGCCTTTTCGCTTTGATTTGGGCATGACTGATGATTCACGACCAGGCCAGGCTTTCATGAGAGGATAACTCAAACTTCGGATCGAGGGGCTATGCAAAAGGATTAATAAAGGTTGAACCAATCATGCATACATGACATTGGCATTCCAAGTAATTGTCCGACTGTTAGAAAGGCCAGTATACTGAAGAACAACATTGCATTTGTGGAGGATTGTGAGTGCTTGGTTGCTTGATGTGGCGCCAGCGCTACCTTTTAAGTTCCTTATGTAATTTGTCCGGGATCATGCATGCACTTGTGGGGTATCTGGTCGACTGTTAGAAAGACCATTACATCATTTTCTTTTATTTGCACGTTATACATCTCCTGTATTAAATCAACTAGCTTAGGAAATTGATTGCCTTGTTACGCTGGTATCGCTTGTGCTTGCTTGAGTACATAACATGTAAAACCTGATTACTGTTTGTCGTTAGTGATAGCATGCTTAGGAATAGTATACTCATGTGAACTTGTTTGCAATTAAAATATTCCGAATATAATCTTGGAGATATTTCTTCACTATGTTGGCATTTTGACGCCTTCTATTTGACATATACAAATGCCCCAAGAATAGGACCAGATGGTGGTGCGCTCGGGCGCCCCTATAGTATTATAGCTTCATCCCATTGGCAGTCATGATTTTTTTTTCTATTACATTTATTGTGATTCATATAATTCTCATATGGGCTATCACCACATTTGAACTCTACTTTTTGGGTGTTACCCCCATATTTTTGGATTTAGTAATCTCCGCTTGGCTTCTGATCCACTAGTTGAAATGCGTTACTCTGATTATTTGTGTATAGAATGAATGTAAATTTGATTGAGGACACACGTATGAGCATTTTCCCTCGAGTGATATTCCTAAACAAGCATTTTACTAAGTTAACCCCGGGAACTCGGGATCGGAGTCTCTTTACTTGGATGCCAATTTTTGGGGTGTTATAGGGTTCAAACCAATGGACCCAACCCATTTGAAACGGTGCTTTAAGCACCTAATCGTGGTTTATAAATAGACCTAATCCTTTTCCAATTTTATTTGTTAAAAATCGAAAGATTTCTCTCTGCTTGTTTAAATTCATCTTTGGTTCTCTGGTTTTCTACAACTGAGTTTACAAGTGAGTCAAATCATTTTGGGTTTAAGTTTTGAACGCTGGTTCGAGCCTGTGTACAACGAGTACACCGTTGGGACCGAGTAATAGTAGTTGTATCCCGGAGGCCAGCTATCTAAGAAATCATGTTGCATTTGGGACGCGGCCCAAGAAGGGTAGATTTAGTTTCAAGCCAAGTGACTTAGTCACACCTCGACTCAAAACACATAAGTCCTTCTTACTTCTTTTAATTTTAATTTTATTTCTGTTTTTTATTTTCATCTACTATTTTCAGCACATTATTCCAACAAACTTAAAACCAATTTTTATTATTACTGAAATAGTAGATATCCGTTTTATTATCTGTTCGAAAACGGAAATCATTTTTCTTTTTCTTTTAACCCTTTCTATAACGAGCGTTTAATTGTTTCTATAACTGGTTGAAAACTGAGTTACAACAAAAAATCTTTATAATTAATGGTTACAATCATAGTCAACCTTATGACTGAACTGTCTAAAATTGAACCGTTCGCTGGACAAAATTTCAAACGATGGAAACAGAAAATCAGTTTTGTACTACAAACTCTAAAGGTCTCTTACATTCTTTCAAATTTATTTATAGTTGATCCAAGAAACGAAAATGAATTTAGAGATGCCAATAATTGCAAACACTATATTATGAATACCTTGTCAAATAGGTTATACGATATCTATGTTTCTTATAAATCTGCTAAGGAGATTTGGATTGCACTGGAAAAGAAGCATGCTTTTTAAGATATAGGATTTAAGAAATATGTTATCACAAACTTCCTTCATTATGAAATGATAGATGATAAACCTATCATGAATCAGATTCATGTTTACCAGAATCTTATTCTTATTGGGAGGTATTCTTATTGGGAGCATTGATTGAAAAGCAACATCCTTCCTGAAAAGAATACAAAAATTGAATGAAACATTAAAAAAATAACATTTCTTTGAAAAACATAATCGTACATATAAAGATAGAAGATGCTAAAAATCAGAGACCAAATTAAGAATGTAAACAAGTCAATATCTAAAAATAACTTAGTAGAAACAAGTCAAGCACAAAAGGTAAAAAAGGAAGGAAATTGTTACAACTATGGAAAGTTTGGACATCACTCTAAGGAGACTAGGTTAAAAAAGAAAACAAATGACCAATTCAAGAAAAAAGGGGCCCTGTAACTATTGTAAGAAGCCTCAACATTATGAAAATGAATGTAGGGTTATGAAAAAGAATACAAAGTCTCAAATCAATCTCGTAAAAGTTGAAGAAAATCCAGACATGGTTGTTGCTGTAGTGTCCAAAATGTTCTTAGTAAACGACATAAAATGGATATTAGACATCGAGACAACTCAACATTTATTTAAGAATCGGAGCATGTTTACCTCTTATTAGGTGACAGGGGATGAAGAACAAGTATTCATGGGAATGCTCGATCCTCTTCAATTGTTGGAAAAAGAATATTCTTCTGAAGCTCATAACAGGAAAGACTTTGTTACTAAAGAATGTGCTACATGTTCTTGATATTGGTCGCAATTTGATCTCTGGTTCACTGCTCAACAAGGATGAAGTTAAACTATTATTTGATTATGATAAGCTTGTATTGACCAAGAATGGAACCTTCCTGGAAAAGAGTTACTGTAAATATGGTCTGTTTGTTGTAAATGTTTCATATAATAATAACAAGATGACATCCAATTCTGCTTATATTTTTTAATCTATTTCATTATGGCATAGTAGATTAGGTAACGTAAATGTAGAATTCTTGAAAAGAATGAAACGAGTAGGATTGCTACCTGACATTTCAGTCGATAACTTCAAAAAATGTAAAACTTGTATAGAATCCAAATTTGTTAGAAAGTCGTTTAAACTTGTTTATAGAACTTTTGAGTTATTAGAATTAAATAGAGACTTGGGTAATTTTAAAAATCACATGTTTAGAGAAGGCAAGAGATATTATGTGATGTTTGTAGATAACTATTCTAGATATAATAGTATATACTTTCTAAGAAAAAAAGATAAATCCTTAGAATCCTTTATTAAGTATAAGGCAAAAGTTGAAAATCAACTTAGTAGGAACATTAGAAGACTTAGATCAGATAGAGGAAGAGAGTATGAATCTTTTCAGTTTAAAAATTTTTGTGAAAAGAATGAGATAATGTATAAAATTACTGCTCCCTACATATCAGAACAAAATGGAATAGTTGAACGTAAGAATAGAACATTGAAAGAAATAATGAACGTTATGTTAAATAGTTCTGACTTACCTCTGAATATGTGGAGAGACGCCATACTATCTGTTTGTTATATCCAGAATAAAATACTCCATAAGACATCATATGAACTATGGAAAAATCATACTCCTAGCTACAAATACCTTAAAGTGTAGGGGTGTCTAGCTAAAGTGGGGTTACTTTTTTTTGGGTTAGTACACACACCCCATATTAGTACACCCAGCCCCCCTGGTTAGTTGCACCGCAATGTTAGCCACCCCCACTATGGGAATCGATGCCATGACCTTAGTGTTGAGACGAGGTTATATTCACTTGGTCTACCATTTGAGTTATGGATTCGGGTGTGCTAAAGTGGGGTTACTTGTTGGTAGACGAAGTCGATAACTTTGAAGCTATATTCACTTTCTCCTTATGTATCTTTCTGGAAAGAAGCTATAAATGATAAATTACAGTCAATCATATCTAACAACACTTGAGAAGTTGTAGATTTTCCTTCTGAGAACAAACCTATTGGGTGTAAGTGAGTGTTTAAAAACAAAGCTTAAATCAGATGGATCTATAGATAAGTTTAAAGTTAAATTGATTGTAAAAGGCTTTAGACAAAAAGAAGGATACGATTACTTTGATACCTACTCACTTATTACTAGGATTACAACAATCAGAGTATTAGTTGCAATAATATTTATATACAAGCTAGAGTACATTAAATGGATGTTAAAATGATGTTTCTAAATGGAGAATTAAAAGAAGAAATCTATATAGAGCAACTTGAGGGTTATATAATTTTAGAAAAAGAATACAAAGTATGTATGTAATTAAGTCATTGTATGGGTTAAAACAAGCTCCTAAATAATGTAATGAGAAAGTTGACAATTTCTTAAAGTTAAATGGATATCTTGTTATTGATGTTGATAGATGTGTATATAAAAATTTTTTTGGGTAATGATAGTGTTATCATCTGCTTATATGTAGACAATATGCTTATCTTTAAAACTAATGTTAAGTTGGTTAATTCAACTAAGTAATACCTATTTTCTAACTTTGATATGAAAGACTTATAAGAAGCAAGTACGGTGTTAGGTATTTAGGTAATCAGGAAAAATTATAGTATTACTCTATCTCAATCTCACTACATTGAGAAAATATTAAAAACATTTAATCACTTTGATTGCTTTCTGAGTAGTACATCTTATGATCATACTATGCATCTAAAAAGGAATACATAAAGCAGTGTATTTCAGCTTAAGTGTTCTCAAGTAATTGATAGCCTAATGTATCTGATGAATTGCATTAGACCTGATATTGCATTTGTAGTAGGTAGGCTAAGTAGATATACACATAATTCTAGATATGATCATTGGAATGTATTGAATAGAATACTAAGATATCTAAAATGTATTGTTGCATATGGCATTTGTTATAGGTTATCGTCATGTGTTAGAAGGATATAGTGATGCCGATTGGATCACTGATTTAGATAAAATAAAATTCACAAGTGGATATGTTTTCACTTTTGGTGGCGGCGCAGTATCTTGAAAGTCTACTAAAAAGATTTGTATTGCTAGGTCTACTATAGAGTCTGAGTTTGTCGCTTTGGAACAAGCAGGCTTAGAAACTTAATGGCTTAGAAATCTGTTAACAGATATACCTTTGTTGTCAAAACATATGTCTGCTACATCTATTCACCGTAACTATCAAGCAGTTATTATTAGGGCCAAGAGTAAAATATGCGATGACAAAAGTAGATACATTAGACTTCGACATAATATTGTTAGACACCTATTTAATGATGAAGTTATAGCTATTGACTTCATGAGATCAGAAAAGAATCTGAAAGATCCTCTGACCAAAGGACTATCTAAATTAAGGATTAGTTATGGAAACATTGCATGGAATGTAGCTGAATCTAACGAAATAAACTACCAGTATCGGCAGCCCAACTTAGACAAGTAGAGATCCCATGCGATAGATTAGGTGGGTAAACAACAAAATACTAAGAGACTGAAAAACACCGTAGAGAACTTGCTCATTCCTATGGTGTAGGCAGTGCAAGCAGCAACATGTGGGAAGGTGAGTTTTTGAACTCTTAATGAATCCATGACCATATGTGGTGTGTATCCAATTAGTGTGTACACTTGAATGAAATTCACCTATATGAGTGTGAAAGTGATGCCGCTTCCATGAGAATATATAGGCCGATTTTCTAGAGAACTCATAAAAATTCAGGTAAAGGTGCATAGCCAAAAGGCACCAAACTACAGAACCAGTTGTAACGAAAAAGTTGTGTGAGTGGCATGTATAGTCATTTACGCTACAATGGTCAGGATTCAAGACTGAAAGTTACTTGATTCCTGTAAACCTGTCTTGCTTACTCTAAATGTCAATTAAAGTCAAATAGACATCGACACTATCACACAACTTTTCTATCTTATACCGAAATGAGTTGAATTTGAAACATGCTGGGGATTGTTGTATTTTAAATAATTTTAAAATAAATATTTTGTTTTAAAATTCAAACTTTTCCCTCCTTGTTTTGAAAATGCGGTATAAGTTTGATTACCGCTTTTGTAGAAGCAAGAAACAAGATACCTTGTCCTAGAGGGGGGGTGAATAGGACACTTTTTAAATTACCCAGTTACACACTTGTAATCATGCAAAATATCCTTAGAAAACTTTCTTCAAACACAAGATATGCAGAATATAAATCAATAAAAGCATATGTGAAAGAAGTAAATCAGATCATCCTATTCATCACACAACAAGAGATTTTTATAGTGGTTCGGTTATGTACCTACTCCACTCCCGGCTGATCCACTCACTCCTTGAGTGGCCGGATTTCACTATCACTATGGTTTTAAATGAGGTTAACCATAAACCTTAACAGCCTATAAAAGGACTTAAGACTCAACACATGGATTCATCCTTCCATAGGACTAATCCATGACCACTTTGTCCTACACAAGGGCTTGTCCTACTCAAGGACTTGTCCTACGCAAGGACTCTTACGAGTTTGGGTCTTCAAACTCTGAAACCCAAATCTCAACTTGAGGAGGTTTCTTGGACTCGAAAGACTAAATATACTTAGCTGATTGAGCCCTTTGATGATGTCTTTGTTGAAGAAGCTTCGGCTTGCACGGAAGATACCTTCTTCAGCTCCCTCGATCAGCAACCTTGCTACGGATGGCTTCTTGTAGATTCCAAGGAGAGGGATTAGGGTTAGGTTGAGGCTATATGGGGATATGACTTTTATATGAGGAGAGCTTCTACCTAAACCACCATTAATGGCATTGATGACAAGAGTATATCTTTGAGAGGTATGTCAAGATGCCATTAAAGAGGGGTTGAGTTCATGATTCAATCCAAGCTTTGAATGCTTCTTCAATGTTGGTCAGATCAACATAGATTGAAGTATGAACTCAACAAATCTTAGGGTATGAGAGAAAGGGATCTAAAGGAGAAGTCACAAACAAACCTTAGATGATGCTCAAGGTGATTTCCACAAGATCCAACCGAGTTCCATATATAGAGATGACATTTAACGGTCAGAAAACGGTCACCTCGATAGGATCCGATCGATCGGACATAAGTTTTAACTTGATTTGAATTTTGCTGAAAAACATGTTCTCCGATTGATTGGAAGACCTTGTCCGATTGATCGGACAGATGGTCCGATTGATCGGAATTCCTTCCAGAGAGTTTATGTATTTTTTCTGGATTTTCTCCGATGGATCGGATGTATGTCCGATGGATCGGAGCACCCTGTCCGATTGATCGGACAGTCCTCCGAGTGATCGGAAAAGTGTCTAGAGAGATTTTCAATGTTTGCTGGACAATTCTCCGATTGATCGGAGCACCCTGTCCGATTGATCGGACAGTCCTCCGAGTGATCGGAAAAGTGTCCAGAGAAGTTTTCAATGTTGCTGGACAATTCTCTGATTGATCGGACATATCGTCCAATTGATCAGACACCTATCGGACTCATCTCCGATGGATCGGACACCTATCGGAGATAGCAGACATACTGATTTTCAACTTTTAAGCAACATCTGCTATAATGGACCCTTCCATAGCTGATCTTTATGGAAGATGGACTATAGATGGTGCTGAGGATGTAACTAGGAAGGATTGGACCATCTATAGAAGGGTTTTGGGATCAAAGGTTTGGATGGAGAGGCTTGAAACTGGCTGGATGAGCGATCTTCTTTGAGTAGCTTCTGTCTTCAGCCGCAAGGAGACTCGACGACACACTAACCATGGTAATTGACAAATCTTTGCATTAACAATCTCCCCCTTTGTCAATTACCAGACAAAACCAAACCTATAAAAGTCTTGGTCCATATCACAGACTTTTCCTAGACACCAAAACCAAAATACATATATACATTGAACATGTCGAAGAAAATAAAAGCTTTACACATAGACATGACTCATTACATACAAAATGTACAGACTCAATGTACAGACTAGGCTTCACTTGAACTCCCCCTTAGTCCCTGCACACAAAAGATCAACAAAAAATAACCTGGACCTTTTGGTGGGATTACTTCTCCCCCCTTTTGTCAGTGATTGACAAAGGTTAGTGAAATGAGAATGCAGCGCATATGTCATAGACTAAAGGAGGAAATAAACATTAACGAGCCGAGAGAGGAAGCCAAAACACACATGGTCATGCAAGGATATACAAATATATGACAGTAAGCACAGTGGGCATATAGCCCAAGCAGCCAACCTCCCCTTTCTGAAATGTATATCATGACCAACCATACCATATATACAACCCAAAATGGGGCAAGAAGCCCAATAAGGATAAAGCAATTACGCACAAGTATATATATATATATATATATATATATATATATATATATATATATATATATATATATATATATATACGTAAAGGAGTCAGATAAATGAGAAATGATACACCAAATAAGACATGTCAAAATATCCAAATCCAACACAAGATCATCAAAATATCCAAAAAATGATCATCAAACTATCCAAAACAAAAAAGGATCATAGAGTTAGATCCAGCAGTGAGAGCATCAAAATGTGTCAAAGAAAAGTGTATCAAAAGATATAGCTAATAAAGTCACCCCAAAAAGATATCCGCGACTGCACATACACTACACTACGGACCTTAGCTAAGAATATAGAAAGCTATGGAGCAGGGCCAGAGACATCATCACGCCGACACGAGAGAGCTGATGTGAGGCGCTGAACAGCATCATGTATGGTCTGCATCAGGCTCTCAAGACGCATCAACCGCTCACCGTGCTAAGCTAGAGCGCCCTCCACACGATCTAGTTGAGCAATGATCTGCTCTGAGTTGGGAGGAGGAGGTGCGGAAGAGGTGTCGGACTAAAGTCGCCGCTTGACCGATCGACGAGCTGGGGCCGGCGTCGGGGTTGGAGCTAAAGACCCGCTATGGGTACCAAAAGACACCTGTGTGGGAGTATGAGAGAAGTCCCGGTCTTCCACGTATCCTCTTTTGGTAGAGCCATCTTCTTGATATTGAGGTCCTTGAAGGTACGACGAGGAATAGGATGGACCACAATATTTATGAACCCGCAATCTTGCCCCAATCGGGTAATGATCCAGCCAAAGGGGATGGTGTTGTGGGTGTTCGGTAGAGCGTCCAGAATATGATGCAAAATGATGGATGGAAGACACAGACGTGTCCCGTGACCAACGTGATAGAGCAGATTGACCATATTTGCTGTGAGATCGAATTTGTTGGTACTGCGTGGGTAGACATTTGTACTGAAAATTTGGTGGATCACTCGGAATCTATTGGACATTTCGGACGCCCGAAGTGCACTACCATCTATCCACTCGGGATTGGGACCCCGACACAAATATCGAGTCCAATCAGCCCGAAGAGTAGAATCAAGAAGATTGTCATTAGGTTGAGGGGCTGTGGACATGGGAATCCCAATCAGATCGGCTATAGTTTGGGCTGTGATCTTTACCACCCGTCCTCCGACAATGACCTCACACGATGGAGGATTTCCAACAGGGTTGATGATTTTGGATAAAAATACATACACAACCTCAGGATGTGCCACGCCTCCAAATCGTAGCACACCATCCCAGCCGATCTGGGCGAGGAGGGCTGGAATGCTAAAGGGCTCCACGCATGACAAGGCGACCTCCCGCTCATATATGATGGTGCGGGATTGAAAGCGGGATATTGAAGATGGACCCTCAAGTTGAGCAGGAGGAACAGTAGGAGGTGGAGAACCCTGAGATGGTCAAGGAGTTTGGAGCTTCTTAGTCCTGGCGGTGGTGGATGGCCCCGCAGCCATCTTGGACTTGCCTTTAGGGTCTTTAGGCATGGTGTTTCAAGATTGAAGGAATGATTGAACAATGCAGACACCAAGATGGACAGGAAGGAAGTGATGTACCAGGAAGAGCTTCAAATCCCTACAAATGATAAGCTAATAGAGGAAAGGGGAAAGAAGCAACCGAACTGACAACTTTTGAGACCTTACCTAGGAGACATGAGGAGCCACTATTGCTGCAAATGAGGACCGATGAAGAGCCTGCCGAGCTACAGTCCGATCGCACAAGGATGCCCTACCAGGAGATTTTGAAAAGAACCAGAAACGTAGGGCAGAATGAGCAGAGCTCGCATATATAACTATCGGACCCCCGATATTTCCGATTGATCGAAGAAGTGTCCGATCAATCGAAAATGTCTCCAGTGACATTTAAACAGTTAAACCCTTCCTCCCTCCTGTAAATGATTCCCCAGCCTATTTTGTAAGAATGTAATCTTGAGAATGTCAATGATCATTCAATTATATGAGGCTAATTCCTCAGATATACCTATATGCACATGATTTTCCAATTGGCTAGAGTGAGCATACCCCGATAGACTTCCGAAGGTGTTCAAACCTTGTGGAATCTAACAGCTTAGTAAGAATGTCGGCCAATTGCCGCTCAGTTTGGATGTATTCAAGATTGATCAGTTTTTCTTCAACTAGTTCTCTTATAAAATGGTGCCGGATGTCGATATGCTTGGTTCGAGAATGTTGAACAGGATTTTTTGAAATATTAATGGCGCTTGTGTTGTCACAAAAGAGCGTCATTTCGTCCTGATTAAGACCATAATCCTTCAACATCTGCTTCATCCAAAGTAGTTGAGCACAGCAACTACCGGCAGCAATATATTCAGCTTCAGCAGTGGACAATGAGATGGAGTTTTGCTTTTTGCTATGCCAAGCAACTAAGCAGTTTCCAACGAAAAAACAGCCACCGCTTGTGGATTTTCTATCATCCATATTTTCGGTCCAATCGGCATCGGAGTACCCCTGTAATGATGGTTGAGGTGTCAAAGGGGTACCACAAGCCATATTCAGTTGTGCAGGCCACATATCTGATCACTCTTTTTACAGCAATGAGGTGTGATTCCCTAGGATCGGCTTGAAATCTAGCACATGCCCCTACACTAAAGGCAATATCGGGTCTACTTGCTGTGAGGTGGAGGAGACTCCCAATCATACTTCTATATAAATGTTGATCAACACTTTTGCCTGATAAGTCTTTGGAAAGTTTAATGGTAGTGGCCATAGGCAGTGGTGTGTGATTGACCCGAGTCTAGCCCAAACTTTTTGACTAAATCTTTTACATACTTAGTTTGGTTGATGAAGATTCCATTTTTCAGTTGTTTAACTTGCAATCCTAGGAAAAAATTCAGTTCGCCTACCAAACTCATCTCAAATTCAGATTTCATTAGTTCAGCAAATAAGCCAGAAAATTCTTCACAGTTTGACCCAAATACAATATCATCCACATAAATCTGAGCAATGAGAAAGGAATCAGCCGTCCTCTTAACAAATAGGGTTTTATCAACACTCCCCCTAACAAACTTGTGAGCAATTAGAAATTGAGTAAGACGTTCATACCATGCTCGGGGGGCTTGTTTTAACCCATAGAGAGCCTTTTTCAATCAGTAGACTCTTTGAGGATAACTAGGGTCCACGAACCCTTTTAGTTGTTCAACATAAACCTCCTCATCAAGTATACCATTTAGAAAGGCACTCTTCAAGTCCATTTGAAATAATTTGAATTTAAGAGCACATGCTATGGACATGAGAATTCGAATGGATTCTAGTCTAGCAACCGGGGCAAAAGTTTCATCAAAATCAATTCCCTCGATTTGAGAGTACCCTTGAGCTACAAGAAGTGCTTTGTTTCGAATCACATTGCCAGATTCATCTGTTTTGTTTTTTAAGATCCATTTAGTTCCAATGACATTCTTTTCATATGGTCTTTCAACCAGAAACCAAACTTCATTTCTGGTAAACTGTTGAAGTTCCTCTTGCATTGCAAGTATCCAAAACTCATCATTGAGAGCCTCATTAATAATTTTTGGTTCAATTTTTGAAGTGAAGCACACATGACTGTTGATGGCCTCAAGTTGTCTCCTAGTCTTGACTCCAACATCCGGATCTCTAATGATTTGATTGAGGGGATGATCCTTGATATGTGGAGCATTTCCAGAAGCTATTGAGGCATTGGGAGTGGGAGATTTTTCAATAGGTTTACCTATGTGGCATGGTTCTCCCACTTCATCATCATCAAGTCTTGCATCTTCTTTGGATTGGTCATCAATGATAACATTTATGGATTCTTGAGTTGTTTTAGTCCTTGTGTTGTACACTCTATAGGCACGACTATCAGAAGCATATCCTAGAAATATTCCCTCATTGCTCTTAGAGTCAAATTTTCCTAGATTCTCTCGATCTCGAAGGATGTGACATTTGCTACCCAAGACCTTAAAGTACTTGATGTTTGGAACTTTTCCATTCCACAGCTCATATGGGGTTTTATCTAGGCCGGCTCAAATAAACACGATTAATGATGTGACAAGCTGTATTCACTGCTTCGGCCCACAGATTTTTTGCTATATTCTTGCTGTTCATCATAATTGTGGCCATGTCAAGTAGAACTCTGTTTTTTCTCTCTGCTACTCCATTTTGTTGTGGAGTTTTTGGGGCTGAGAATTCATGTTTGATGCCTAGATTTTCACAGAATAGTTCAAATCGCCCGTCTTCAAATTCCCCCCCATGATCACTCCTAATACGTTTCACTGTGCATTCCTTCTCATTATGGAGTCGTTTCATGAGTTTTTCAAATTCCTCAAATGTATCAGACTTTTCTTTCAAAAATACAACCCAACTATATCGGGAATAGTCGTCAACAATAACAAAGAAGTACCTCTTACCACCTTGACTCATTACTCTTGTGGGACCTACGAGATCCATATGGAGTAGATCAAGGGGTTTTGATGTAGCAATGATGGATGTCTTCTTATGTGCAACTTTAATTTGTTTACCTTTCAAGCATTCTGCACATACTTCTTTTGGTTTCTTCCCAATCTTTGGTAATCCTATTACTAATTTCTTTCTACTCAACCTAGCAAGGTTCCTGTAATGGACATGACCAAGCCGTTGATGCCATAACTCAGTCTCATCATTAATAGCCATGTGGCATACGGCAGATGGTCCCTCATTACCCTTGTTTTCAATAACATAGCAGTTATCTCCAGTGCGTAACCCTTTTAGTATTAATTTTTCAGATTGGTCCATAATTTCGCACATTTCTTTAGAGAATTTTACGGAATGCTGTTCATCACATATTTGAGAGATGCTTAATAGATTATGTTTCAAACCGTCAACACACAGTACATCCTCAATTTTGGGCAATCCTGGCCCGGTGATGGTTCCCTTTCCAACAATCTTAGCAACACTCCCATCTCCAAAGGTAACAGACCCACCATCAAATTCAGCATAATCACAAAACTGAGTCCTGTCACCTGTCATATGTCGGGAGCATCCACTATCAAGGTACCACCTAGTGTTTCTTCCGGCTCTAAGGGCTATATGGATAACTAAGCATTTGTTCTTTACTACCCATTTAGAGACTACCCTTTTTGGAGAACCAGGCTTCTTAGTTGATTCTAGAGATGTCATCGTTTGAGCATAAGGTGTTGAGGTTTTTTCTTTACTTGATTTCTCTTT
This sequence comes from Liriodendron chinense, assembly GCA_003013855.2. Taxonomy (NCBI): domain Eukaryota; kingdom Viridiplantae; phylum Streptophyta; class Magnoliopsida; order Magnoliales; family Magnoliaceae; genus Liriodendron; species Liriodendron chinense. The sequence continues at coordinate 2,913,551 of ML058333.1, forward strand.
CATCAGCTCCATGGTTCTTTTGTTTAACTGTTTTACCATTTCAAGGAGCTCTTCCATTCTTTTGTCTTTCTTCAGTGGAGTGGGATAATTTCTCCTCATGTTTGGTGCTTGTTTAGGAGGACTCCACATATGATTCATCCTTTTTCTGGTAGGTACAAATTTACCTTTCAAGTTCCGAACCGGATTCTTAAAGATCAAGCATTCGAACTTCAAATGTCCAACATCTCCGCATGCATGACATATAGGTGAATTTTTCTTAGTGCTTCCTGATGCATTCCTAATCTTTTTAGGTTCTGGGTTACTAACCTTAGTTTGCTCACCATAGCCTAGCCCTCTTGTATTCCTACAAGGCTTACCTGATTTAAGGATATCGTCTAGTTTTTCTCTACTCTGGGCAAATCTTTCATTTAGTTGACTTTCTTGATTAAGCTGTAAGATTAGACATTGATTTGTAGATTTTGCCTTTTTCAGCTCATCTTCTAAGGTATTAATTTTGTCTTGAGCTGCTTTGTTTTTCCTTTCCAAGTCACAGATCTGAAAGTGAAATCTGTTGTTTTCTCCTTTCACTTCTTACATTTCATCAGCCATTTTATTGTTGTCAATATTAGCTTGGCTCAACTTCTTGGTAAGAAGAATGCTTTGACGAAATATCTCATCATAGGCAACTTGCAAACCTTCATTATCATCCTCGTCATCATCGGAGGATGTCACATTGTTTTCTGATAGCTCATGATCATCCTTGTCTCTTTCGCCTTGTATATCTGGGACAATCTTCGAGATTGAGGCCATCAGAATTTTAACTGATCCTCTCTCATCACTTTGATATTCTTCTGTTTCTGAATCTGTACTCTTGAGGTTGTCCCATGTGGCTGCCATTGCTTTCTTTTTAAATTTTTCTTTGGCAGGAGCTTGGCAGTCAAAGGCAATATGACCATAGCGTCCACAATTGTAGCACTTAGGATCTTTTGGCTTGTTGTAAGATTTTCCTGTATAGCGCTTTTTGTCAAAAGATTTGCTATTTTTGTCAACCCTCTTTCCTTTGTTTTTGAAGAATTTTCTAAACTTCTTGGCCATAAGAGCCATTTCATTCATATCCATTTCTTCATCACTATCAACTACAAATTCTTGTATAGTGTATGAGGTTTTCAGCACTGTGTTTCTACTTTTTGGGGATTTCTTGAAATGAAGTTCATGGGTCTGTAGAGATCCTAGTAAGTCTTCTATTTTCATAGTATCAATATCTCTACATTTCTCAATAGTTATGACCTTGGAGGAGAATCGTTCGGGTAAGGATCTTAGAATTTTCCTACAAATGCGCAGATCCGATATCCTCTCCCCCAATCCCCACATAGCATTGGTGACATCGCTCAACTGGGTGTAAAAGTCCATGAAGTTCTCATATTCCTCCATTTTCATATTCTCAAATTGAGTAGTCAAGAGCTGAAGTTTCGACCTCTTGACTGTACTAGTTCCTTCATGAGTGGTTTCAAAGATGTCCCATGCTTCCTTAGCAGTTGTGCAATTACAAATTCTTTTAAACTCATCTGCTGAAACGGCACAAAAGATAGCATTGAGTGCCTTTGCATTGCTAATGTATCTCAGTTGTTCAAGATCAGTCCATAAATCATCAGGTTTGACTGTGGTGGTGGTGACCCCATCTGTGACTGTGCTCAAGAGGGGTATTTCATATTTGATTTCCACAGATCTCCATGTTGCATGATCCAATGATTGTAAGAAGACTCTCATTCTTGCTTTCCAATATGCATAGTTTGATCCATCAAAATATGGAGGTTTGGAAACCATACTAGAATCCCCTTTTGACATGATTTCAAGCTTCTAGAGACGGATCACACTCCGGGCTGTTACGCCTTTGAGGAGGAACCCTCTCTGATACCAATTGAAAATGCGGTATAAGTTTGATTACCGCTTTTGTAGAAGCAAGAAACAAGATACCTTGTCCTAGAAGGGGGTGAATAAGACACTTTTTAAATTACCCAGTTACACACTTGTAATCATGCAAAGTATTCTTAAAAAACTTTCTTTAAACACAAGATATGTAGAATATAAATCAATAAAAGCACATGTGAAAGAAGTAAATCAGATCATCCATTCATCACACAATAAGAGATTTTTATAGTGGTTCGGTTATGTACCTACTCCACTCTCGGCTGATCCACTCACTCCTTGAGTGGCCGGATTTCACTATCACTATGGTTTTAAATAAGGTTAACCATAAACCTTAACAACCTACAAAAGGACTTAAGACTCAACACATGGATTCATCCTTCCATAGGACTAATCCATGACCACTTTGTCCTACACAAGGGCTTGTCCTACTCAAGGACTTGTCCTACGCAAGGACTCTTACGAATTTGGGTCTTCAAACTCTGAAACCCAAATCTCAACTTGAGGAGGTTTCTTGGACTCGAAAGACTAAATATACTTAGCTGATTGAGCCCCTTGATGATGCCTTTGTTGAAGAAGCTTCCGCTTGCACGGAAGATACCTTCTTCAGCTCCCTTGATCAGCAACCTTGCTACGGATGGCTTCTTATAGATTCCAAGGAGAGGGATTAGGGTTAGGTTGAGGCTATATGGGGATATGGCTTTTATATGAGGAGAGCTTCTACCGAAACCACCATTAATGGCATTGATGACAAGAGTATATCTTTGAGAGGTATGTCAAGATGCCATTAAAGAGGGGTTGAGTTATGATTCAATCCAAGCTTTGAATGCTTCTTCAATGTTAGTTAGATCAACATGGATTGAAGTATGAACTCAACAAATCTTAGGGTATGAGAGAAAGTGATCTAAAGGAGAAGTCACAAACAAACCCTAGATGATGCTCAAGGTGATTTCCACAAGATCCAACCAAGTTCCATATATAGAGATGACATTCAACGGTCAGAAAATGGTCACCTCGATAGGATCCGATCGATCGGACATAAGTTTTAACTTGATTTGAATTTTACTGAAAAACATGTTCTCCGATTGATCGGAATCAGTTCCGATTGATCGGAAGACCCTGTCCAATTGATCGGACAGATGGTCCGATTGATCGGAATTCCTTCCAGAGAGTTTATGTATTTTTTCTGGATTTTCTCCGATGGATCGGATGTATGTCCGATGGATCGGAGCACCCTGTCCAATTGATCGGACAGTCCTCTGAGTGATCAGAAAAGTGTCCAGAAAGATTTTCAATGTTTGCTGGACAATTCTCCGATTGATCGTACGTATCGTCCGATTGATCGGAGCACCCTGTCCGATTGATCGGACAGTCCTCCGAGTGATCGAAAAAGTGTCCAGAGAAGTTTTCAATATTGCTGGACAATTCTCCGATTGATCAGACATATCGTCCGATTGATCAGACACCTATCGGACTCATCTCCGATGGATCGGACACCTATCGGAGACAGCAGACATACTGATTTTCAACTTTTAAGCAACATCTGCTATAATGGACCCTTCCATAGCTGATCTTTATGGAAGATGGACTATAGATGGTGCTGAGGATGTAACTAGGAAGGATTGGACCATCTATAGAAGGGTTTTGGGATCAAAGGTTTGGATGGAGAGGCTTGAAACTGGCTGGATGAGCGATCTTCTTTGAGTAGCTTCTGTCTTCAGCCGCAAGGAGACTCGACGACACACTAACCATGGTAATTGACAAATCTTTGCATTAACATGTTTCTCTTTTGTATTGGTTTGTTTTTAGTGTAGCTCTTTAGTCCCACATTGGAAAGGACTACAAGAGAGGACTTTTGCATAGGGCTTGAGCCTCTTCTAAAGGGGCATGTGAATTTGGTCCGATGGGGGGCTATGCCTTTAGCTCGAATGTATGCCATTGACTACACATGCAAGTGCGCCGAGTCGAGTCATGCCATGTTGGGCCGTGGCCATGGACATGCACACGTGCGCCGCGCTGAATCGAGCCCAAGTTTAGGTCTAGGTTTATGTGTGGACTAAGAGGACACTCGCCTAAACAGTTTTGTTCCTTGAGTATACTCGCACCGTTTGGTTTTCACAAAATTCAAATCAGAGACCCGTCTGTTCGTGTGGTCATTCATATTGGGTTCAAACCCAATGGACCTAACCCATTTGAAACGATGCTTTAAGCACCTAATTATGGTCTATAAATAAATCTAATGCTTTTTTTTATTCATTAAAAATCAAAAGATTTCTTTTTGTATCTTCAAATCTGTCTTTAGTTCTTTAGTTTTCTACAACTGACTTTGCAAGCGAGTCAAATTATTTCGGATTTAAGTTCTGCACGCTGGTTCGAGCCCGTGTACAACGAGTGTACCGTTGGGACTGGGTAATAGTTGTTGTATCTTGAAGGGCAACTATCTAAGAAATCCTGTTGCATTTGGGACGCAGTCCAAGAAGGGTAGATTTGGTTTCAAGCTGAGTGACTCAATCACGCCTTTACTCAAAATACATAAGTCATTCTTACTTCTTTGAATTTTTTATTTTATTTTTATTTTTGTTTTTTGATTTTCAGCACATTATTCCAATGAACCATACCTCAAGCTTTTGTTCGACTACGGGGACTGCTAAATTCAAGACGTAATGACCCAGCCAATCACTTCTTTTCAGGTTTCGTGGAAAATCCGTCCCTCCTAATTCCAAACCCAGCAAACAAACGCCACGAAGTGCCAACGAAAGGCAATAATGCGGAATTGTATATGAGAAGTATTTGACTTTGTCTACATACATGCATGTATGGAATTAACAAAGAAAATGTTTAATACTCAGGCATAGTGTAATGAATAATACACAGGCACTCAGTAATTACATCAACTATCTCATTTTCGGGTTGGTGGACGTTTGTTGGTTGTTTTTTTAATCAATCTGATTTTGAGAATGTGACTCAGCGATAGTGCGTTCCCCGGTTTAGTCCGTTTATTTTTAGTTGATGTAAGCCACGTGTACAATGTACAAATGCCTGTGTATCAAGGGGGAGTACTCTGCCAGAGTATCAAATGAGCGGATTGCCTGTGATCCCGGGCACAGATATCCCCGTGCCCAAAGCTGTGTGGGGCCTATAGATGTGTTCTTCACAAATCGAAACCGTCCATCTGTTTTGAAAGAGCACATTGGGTCAGTATTATAAAAATCAGGCATATAAAAAACTCACGTGGGACACACCAACAAAACAGTGGGAACAATAACGTCCACCATTGAAACCTTTCTGGAGCTGACCATAATGTTTATATTCCATCCGAACCGTTCATAGAATTATTACTACTCAGATAAACTGCATAAACAAATATCAGCCTGATACAAAACTTCTGTAACTGCTAGGCGTTCAATACCCACTGTTTCGTGTGCTATAGCCCACATGAGTTTTGGATCTGCCTAATTTCTAGAATCCTGACCTAATGTGGGCTTTCAAAACAGATGGACGGAGTGGATTTGTCACGTACATCTCTATGGGCCCCACGCAGCCCCGGGCCCGGGGTCAGAGGCAATCCGCTCTCAAATCAATATAGTAGACAGTTGTACAGCACACAGCGAAATGGATTGCATGTCGCATGTAGTCCCCTTCACGTCGCCACCGAAAGTTCTCAACACCCATTTACTAATTCATGTATAAAAAGATTTCATTCTCCTCATTTCATATGAGAGAGAGAGAGAGAGAGAGAGAGAGAGAGAGAGAGAGATGGCAAGGAGGGCATTGGCGTTGTTGGTGATAGCTGCGTGTCTATTGATTGGGTGCAATGCCATGGAAGCTTGGAAAAATGATGCAAAAGTCATCAGAGTGAGTGGGAAGGTAATGTGCCAAGACTGCACCCAGGGCTGGAATGAATGGGTACATCCGGCCACTCCTCTCAAGGGTACTCCTCTCTACGTCCTCCTTTTTCTTGTCCTCGTGAAATGAGTCAAGTGGTTGCGTTTGGTTGCACAAATATCGTGAAATTTCATGATTTTGGTGCAACCAAACACACCCCTACAGCAAAAATTATGATTAAAAAATAAGACGAAGAAGATAGGGTCACAAAATTCCTTGTGCATAACAAACAAATGTCCATTAGTTGATGACCGTTAACATTTCTAACCAGCCTAATTACCAGGCTATGCTTCCAGTTAAAGTGGGGCCCACCATTTTGGACGTGTCGGATTGAGGTAGTTGTTTGCGCCAATATTGCATTTATAAGTGTGCAAGTGTACGAATAATCATACTCATGTGGAGAATCGACGCTCCAGATGAAAGGTTGAAACTTGAACAGCGCCATTCGGGTTTCAGTTTGTACAAGTGGGGTCCATGGTTCAATGATCCAAATATGAAGGAGCTTACTGTGGATGGCCAATGCACCAAAAATATCTCGATCTGAAAGATCCCAGCCTTATAGTCTTTGGCCTTTTCTTGGATGATTGGGAACTGTGATTATATTTTTTTTCTTAACCGTCTATTTGTGGACCAGTTATTAAAGGGTAAGGATTCTTCCAATTAGGGAGATTCTTAGTACGCGTGCCATCCATAGTGGGGCTGATCATATCAACTGTCTGGATCTCTGATCTGTGGGCCCACTGGTCCCCACATGTTCAAATTAAATGAGGTCCCAACCAGTACGGTAAAACCTATTTATAGGGCTAGGGATAGGGTTTTTTCAACCTTTATTACGTGATATGAAAATTTTGAGTCCGCATCCTCTGTTGAAACTGAGCGGAGAACCACTGCTCATCACTTCTCTGATTGGTCCGGCTCATCCTAATTGTGTCAGAGAAGCTCAGCAGGTCACCTGCCAAGCTTACCTGCTGAGCTTCTCCGGCACAATCAGGATGAGCCGGACCAATTAGAGCAGCACAAGCAGAGGTTCTCTGCTCAGTTTCAGCCAAGGATCCTGATTCGAAAATTTTAGTAGACATGAAACTCAAGTTAAGCCACACCAAATGAAACAGTGGGGGATTGAACACCCACCATTGAAACCTTCTTGGGGCCATTGTGATGTTTATATTCCATCCAACTCATTGTTAAAATCATCTAAAAATAAGAGATCTTTATAGCGATAGGCAATTAAGGGGTGACTCAAATGATGGATGGTTTAGATCAATTATCAGAACATTTGTAGTATGATAGGTATTGATCGTTCATTTCCCTAGCCGTTGAGGATCATTTGACAAAATTCATTGTTAAGAGGGATGGGAGTGAGGCATGGGACCAATAAGATGGATGGTCTATAACATGATTGGATTATTTTGCAAAATTATCAATACCACCATTAATTTCCAATCTATAGTTAAACAAACATAGGTATTCAAGTTCAGAGGATCACAATCACTACTCCAAAATGTTATCTGAAAAAAGGATGATAATTTAAGCAGTTACAATATTTGGGTATTGCATTACCTAGTAATTGAAATTTCAAGTCATCAATCCTTAGTAACTGAAATATCTTCATCAACCTAGTTGTAAAACCATGCAAATGCGAATTGACTAGAGTTATATAAGCAGGTTGCAGGGTTGCCATAACGTGCATGGAGCGAGGAAGAGTGGTCCACTATGCAAGTGATGAGACCGATGAAGAGGGTGAATTCGAGATGCATGTCGACAAATACATTAACGGGAAGGAACTGAACTGTGAGGAATGTCGAGTGAGGCTAATGTCATCGCCTGACCTGCAATGCAACGTTCTCACCAATTTTGGCGGGGGCCGGACTGGCGTGAAGCTCACTCAACCCTCTCATGTCTATCGTGATTTGATTAAGTACACACTTGGCCCATTCTACTTCACATCTCCGATGTGTGACAAACCTGACACGACTGAATCACAGGACCAAGGAAGCAACTATTGATTGTTGGCTTTTTTTTTCTTTTCTTTTATTATGTTTTTTTAAATGGAATTGTGGAAGAGTTATTTTCTTATTTCTCCATTTATTATGTTAATAATGGTGACGCAAGGGATCGTATTTGAGGCATCTTGAATAATTAAAACACAATTGTAGCATCTATTAAATGTTTAGAAATCTAATACTATCAAGATTGGGGTTAATTAATTGAATTGGATGTTTGGAAATCTAAACTCTGTTGCGTTTCAATTAAAAATCTAACAAATGATGCTCAAGAGTCCTAATCTATTATATATCATTCATCTTCAAAGTGTCTAGATCATTAATTAAGTTTAGGTAAAAGTGATAGCCTTTAGCATTGTGCGTCTCGTATAGCTAGTTAAGTGTCAGAATACAAGCAAATGTTATGTATCATGTAGCTTGAGATAGTTACCTGTTCACTTACATAAGCATGAATTATTCTAGCATTTTCAGGGGTCTTGTATGCCAAAATGATAAAGAATTCATCAAAGCTATATATTAATCTAGGAGTGTGACTCCTCTAAAGTGGGAGTGCGACCTAGAAAGGTGGAGCATGACACATCATGTCTTAGCGTATGAGGCACAACTAAGACAAGCTAGAGTATGACTCGTTTAAGGGGGAGTGCGGCCTGGAAAGGTGGGGCATGACACATCATGTCTTAGCATATAAGGCACAACTAAGACTAGCCTTAGCTAGCATAGAGGGTGGTGTGAATGAAGGTGTGTGACCCGAAGCAACAAGGCGTGTGACCAACAATGCCTTAGCACTGGGGGAAATTCGAGACTAGCCTAAGCTAGTTGGAAGATAAGCACAAAACCTACTATTAGACTGCTTATTCAGGGGCATGAGGCCTCTTAAAAGGAGCCAGGAAGGGTGTGTGATATCCTTAGAGACAACCTGATTGTAACGCCCCAAAACTCGGCACCTGAATATGGAGATTTGGACCCCGAATTTGAGGGTCTTAACTAAATAATGAGAGAATGCTCTGACACCACTCTCGTAATGCCCCAATTTTCTCTGCTTGAGTATAATACTCTCACAATGGAAACTCGAGTATCACATAGAAAAAATTTGCATGTGAGTGAGTTTCCCATGTGTCCACATAGTCTTATTAATATTCAGTCCACAAAAAAAAAAAAAAAAAAAAAAAAAAAAAAAAAAATTAGAGTAGCATTCATTTACATCGTAGGTATCAAAGATAAGTAAAGATAACTATACTAAAAAGTAACAGGGTTAATATCAAAAGTATACAAATCCAAAACTCTCTCTCAGTTGAGGACTATCCAAACCACAATATATTAAAAAATGGACAGGAGACACAACCAACACGGGAAAGAACTACCATAAGGCTCCCCAACTCCTAGCTCTCCACCAGGATCTACAAGAGCATGCACCCATAAGTGTACCACTATCCTGCGTTACTCCTATATCATCTGTATATGACAAGCGGAAAGTATTAATGGCCATCATAGTGAAGAAATACCTCCAAGATTGTGCACACGACATTATATTAGCCAAGTAAGGTCTTTAAACAGAAGCAAAGATTCTCACATAAATAGTTCATACATGATGCCAAGTATAGTTGTATAGGTAAATCCCACGCACTCATACAAGTCACCAAAGGTTATACATGTTATTCTCGTATACCAATGAAATATAACAACAGGACAAGTAATTCATAACTTGAGTCTTATTTAAATGCATGGATATATGAAATGCACATCCAACTAGCAAGAGGAAAACCCATAACGAACTAACCAGTCGGTAAAATACGCCAAGGCACGACCCATACTAACTAGCCACCAAACAAAATCCACACAAAAGGACGGCCCGTAGTGTACTAGTCACCCGGTAAAATACTCAGAGGTACGACCCATATTGACTAGCCACCTGGTAAAATCCACGCAAAAGGATGATCCATACTAAACTAATCAATCGGTAAAATACTCTTAGGTATGACTCATGCTGGCTAGCCACCTAGTAAAATTCTAGTGCCATGAATGCGCGATTAGCCCAACCATTATTAGTCTAATTTACAAGCAGTCCATTTACGATAAATCCTCTCAACTAGTGGCCCTTCTAAATTGATAACAACATAATAAGCCAAAAGATATTTTTCCATCCAAAGTCCAATTATGGACACATAAAAAGGTTCGATCTGAAAAAGGCTACTTAGGTAGAAAAATCCATTAAAGGACACAAATAAAAGTTCATCACGAAAAACCTCGAGGGGCACAATTACATCAAAGATGATATTCATCAACAGGTTTAAATAACCCTCATAATGTAAGGCCACTAGTCCAGGGTGTGCCTCCATCAAATCCATAGAAATGGCAATCTAAAACCACAAACAATTCACAAAAGTGGCAATTCAAGGCCACACAAACGATGCATATTTTCCACAAATTTCATAATTACAATCCAATTACTATATTTCCGTAATTCTAAGCATATTATCCATCTAGCACATAGGATTTAGAAGATAACATGTTAGGATTCATATATGAGGGAATCATACAAAGGATTCACATGTGAACATAGATTTCAAGAGCTATAGAAAATTTCAAGCGGCAATACAATGTATATATAGAAAAAATACCTAACTAAAATGTCAGAAAAATCTTGAAGGGTAGATCTTCACCTTACTAGTTAGATTTCCTAGATTCAAGCTCTCCTATCTGTGTGTGCTTCAATTAGGGTGGCTCCTACTCCCTAAGATTATAACCCTAGATTTAGCTTCAAATCACTTCAATTTAACTCAATTTAGGGGTTAATTAGGGAAGTTCCACTCACCTAGCTACCGAGTCAACTTGACTCGGCGACTCGGCCCCATACTCAGGTCTAAACAGATGATTCGACACTGCTACACCTCAACATGGCTCATGCATGCAACCAGACTAATTTTACCGACAATTCAAACTCTAAAGCCCTACATGCACACACTGGATAGGGGTCATGCGACATGCATGAGCCGATGAAAGGCATGCAACGTGCATGCATTGGTCAAAGGGCATGCAACATGCATACACTGGTGGATTCAAGCTATAACCCTCACACGACACAATCTAACTCTCTTAGGCTTCTTCAACTATTGGATTCGGCTAGACTATCGAGTTAGCGATTCGCAATGGCCCAAGGTGGCAACCCACTCCCACTTTCTTTTAATCTCCTTTCTTACCCCCTTAAAACTCCCTTCTCTCTCACTCTTATCTTTCTCTCACTTTCTCCCTCTCACTCTCTCAGCGTGAAAATGGAAGGGAAGAAACAAAAAAGAAGTAATAGAGGCTTTTATAGCCTCAATTCCCTGCTTGGTTGTTTGCATGTGCACAACCTTCTAGAGTCTGTCGGTTGGACCGATGGGTGCTGTCGAACGGAACGACAGGAACCGACACTTCTGTCAGTGGGATCAACAAAATACCAATCCTTCCTGTTTCTGCTCTTCTCAGGTCGGTCGAACCGATAGAGCCCTAATTATCTCCTAATGCATTCCACACTCTTGGTCCTAAGGGTTAGTTTATGTATTCTATTAGTTATCTTAAATTGAGTGATCAATTTTAGGACAATTAACAAGAATTTTGGTCTGCCCAGACACTAAGGCCGTGTTTGGCCCATGGTATTAGATGGGATTAGGTGGGATATGATCAGAAAAACATAATTATTGCAGGTGACGGGGGATTCACCTGTTACTATGGGACACCATGGGGCACACAAATTCTACACCATGTTTGTATCACAATCCAAGCATTCAATCCTTCGTTTGCTGGCTATTGAATGAACATAATAACCAGCATTTGAAATCGTTGATAATCAGATGTATGTGTTATATCAGCACCGTTGATCCGTTTTGCAACATAATTTTATGACATGGGCCCAAAAATAAGGCATAACTTACGTGAGACCACAACACAGTAGTGGGGATAACGACTCCCACCATTGAAATCTTCCTAGGGTCCCTCGTGATGTTTACTTGCCATCCAATCTGTTCATAAGGTCAAACAGACTTAGATGAAAGGAAAACACAAATATCATCTTGAACCAAAACTTTTGTGGCCCTTAAGAAGTTTCAATCGTAGGCATTTAATCCCCACTACTTTCTGTGGTGGTGTCCACTTGAGCTTTGGATCTACCTGATTTTTTAGCCCATGCCTAAAAATAATCTCAAAAAATGGATGGACAATGTGGATATAGTCCATACATCATGGTGGGACCTATAGAAATTACTGACATTAATCCTACCTTTCAAAAAATTTCAAACATTTGGGTGGGAAGCAATGCTACAATGCGAGATTCAAGGGACTAGAGATCCGATGATTTGGGTCGTAAAGGTGTTATTATATGGTTTAATTTGCTAACGTAAGTTTTAGCTTAGAATCCATAAATCTTCGAGTTCAAAATACACGTGCAAGTGCGGCCACATAGTTTAATCAATTTTTTTTTATTATAACGCCTGAGGACATCGAATACCCGGGTATTGAAGGGTCGGGGTGTTACATTGATCAGGGCACTAGACCATCTAAAGGGCCTCACAAAAGGTGTGCAAGACCTCTCAGATATACTTCGATAGGTGTTTGAGGTTCCCACTAAGAAGAGATTGAGTTATTAGACTCTTTCATGCTTATCTTATCTTAATCGCACTTGGCAAGGAGAAGGAAGCATAAGTTCTCAGACCATGAGTAGTAATATTTCTTTGAGAAGGAGTCGAATGTTCTAAATGTGGACTCTAAGGGGTATTTATAGGTTTTTTTAAGGTGGGAACATCTCTAGGTCTCTAATGAATGGCCAGAAAGGTCATCTTTCCACGTGCCTAGAGATTCCGCTCGACCATGTCGCCACAAAGTTTCACTAAGTTATGAATGGGTCACCGTTTAATTATGGCTACCTTGCCATGGAGCCAGTGATCAAGTGGTCGTCCTATGACAGCCATGCCCACAGAGTCAGGATCCAAGCAAATAACATATAGATGTCCATATGATTGTCTTGCCACAAAGTAAGGACTCGAAGTAACGAACAAGTTATCACCCCACCGATGTTCCCACTACGAAAAACCATGGTTGAGTGTTGAATGATCGATCGTCTAAACAATATTGACTGACTTTCCCATGAAGCTTAATCGTGTAGAGTGACAAATGGACTATCATTTTCCAATGATCATCTCACCATGAAACCCCATCATACGACGAATGGACTATCAAAGATCCATCCACCATCGGCCATCTTGCCATGAAACTCAGTCTTACATGACGAACATATAGTTACCACAATGACTGTTCATCCACGAAGCCAACCGAGGGACGAACAAACATCCCTCCTGTGAACCACGAGTGTCTTACAAGCAAAGGTCAGCCCATGAGAAATGAATTGTTGGTCCTAATAATCGTTCATCTACGAAGTCATCTGAATAGGCGATCCAGCTTTCATGCTTGACAACTTTCTTATCGCGAATAAAAAAAATATTCCCTAATGACCATCTCACTATCAACAAATTGTCGTTTGTTATCCTTTTCTTTTTTATCTTTTTACTATTCTCTTTTTAGCCAAGTGTAGTTAAAACTTCTTAATTTATTCTTTAATTGTTGTACAATGTAAAAGCAAATGGTGTGCTTAATCATAATTTTTTGTTTTAAAGGCACAAAGAACTCATTAGAAGTACGAAGCCTCCCTTTGCCAATTGTTTCATTCCATGTAATTGGTAGCCAAGTAGTAGGTCGATCTTCCCAAATTTAGTCTTAAGCAGACTATTTCAATACTTGGTCTCTAGCACACTCAGTACACACATGTATACACAACATGTGAGACCGAATTCGAAACCAACGGTATCATAGTATCATGAGCCGTATGCTTATTTAACTATTGATTATTGATTGGTGGACGTTTGTTGGTCCACAGTTTAGCATTTATATTTGTTTAATCAATCTAATTTTGGGAATGTAGCTTAGCTAGGCACCGTGGTTACCCGGTTTAGTCGGTTTATTTTGAGTTGATGTACGCCATGTGTGCAATATTCTAGTGACTGTGTACCAAGCCTGGTACTCTGCCAGAGTATCAAATAACTCCCCTAAATTAATATAGTTGACAGGACGGCATGCAGCGAAATGGATTGAACGTCGCATTAGTCCCCCTCACGTTGCCCCCCAAAGTCCTCAACACCCATTTACTAATTATCATTTAAAAAAATTCATTCTCCACATTTCATGAATGAGAGAGAGAGAGAGAGAGAGAGAGATGGGAAGGAGGGCATTGGCGTTGGTGATAGCAGCGTGTCTATTGATGGGGTGCAATGCCATGGAAGCTTGGAAAAATGATGCAGAGGTCATCCAAGTGGGTGGGAAGGTAATGTGCCAGGACTGCTCCCAGGGCTGGAATGAATGGATACATCCGGCCACTCCTCTCAAGGGTACTCTCCACTTCTTCCTTTTTTCTTTTCCTTTTGAAATAAATTTGTTAAAATGGTGCGTTTGGTTGTACAAAATATCATGAAATTTCATTTTAAAGTGGGACTTACCATTTTTCGATGTCTCGGCTTGAGGGCTTGAGGTAGTCGTTTTGCGCCATTGCATTATAAGCTTGCAAGTGTATGAATAATCATACACATGCAGAGAATCAACGCTCCAGATGAAAGGTTGTACATGCAGTGCTATTTGGGTTTCATTTTGTACAAGTGGGGCCCATGGTTCAATGATCCAAATATGAGGGATCGATCCCATCCTTAAAATCTTTGGACTTTCTTGGATGAATGAGGAACTGTTTTGTATTTTTTTCTTAACCGTCTATTTGTGGACCAGTTATTAAAGGGTAAGGATTCTTCCAATCTTCAGAGATCCACAGCGGGGCTGATCATATCAACCGTTTGGATCTCTGGTCTGTGGACCCCACTGGTCCTCACTTGTTAAAAATGAAGTCTCAACCAGTTCCTGGGAATTTCTTGGCTCGATTTTCTCGGGAGATCTTTAAATTTTGGCTATACTGAGTTAGCTAAAGATTTGAAAGTAATTATTACGTTTAATTCGCAAAATTACCGTGAAAATTCAAATTTGCGATAATATCGTTCAGTAATTATTCTTGCCTGAATAAGGCGAGATTTTCAATATCTGTCACATTGATTGGTGGAAATTTAACCGTTGAAATCAGATGGCCATCGTATCTGTTTCAGATATTATTCAGTGCACAAACAGGACGCGGATTAGCTACTGACAGGTTGAGTAGCCAAACTGGCTACTTGCGAAGTCACGATGTTTTGTGGGCCCCGCCATGATGTATTTGGTGAATCCACACCGTCCATCCATTTGGAGATATCATTTTAGGGCATGAGACAAAAAATGAGGCAGATCCAAGGCTTGAATGGACCCCACCATAGAAAATAGTGGGGAGAGTGATGCCCACCATTGAAACCTTCCTAGGGTCCACCATGATGTTTATTTGAGATCCAACCTGGTCATAAGTTAACACAGACATGAACTAAGGGAAAACACAAATATCAGCTTCATCGAAAACTTCTTTGGCTCCTAAAAGTTTTTAATGGTAGGCATTCAATCTCCACTGTTTTCTATGGTGGGGATCACTCGATCTTTCGATCTGACTCATTATTTGGCTCATGCCCTAAAATGATCTCTCCAAATGGATGGACGGTGTGGATACAACACATACATTATGATGGCGCCCAAAAAACATGGTGACGTCACTTGAGGGTCTTCTTTTTTTTTTGTTTGCAAATTCGCTAAATAGCTTCGACCTAGGACATAACTGTATCATTCTATTGATTTTTTGAAGTGGTTTGGGAGGCCGATATGGTTGCAGTGCTCCAACATTCGCCGTGTTGGCCTGGATGGTTCTTTACACGGCTGAGGCTGCCATCGCGTGGCTTTTCGGGAGCTGGCAGCTGGTCATTTGTATATATGAACCACACTAGAGCAATGTTCACATAATACGTGCTTGGGACGCACATTTCTCATCAGGCTATTTTCGTAAGGGATTCGCTGCGTTCGTTGCTCATCTAAAACCTTGGAATGTACGGTTGTGCTTCCACCGGCTGTTTCTTCAGGATCTTCCTGAGTGCTGATCTTTTTTCTCTTGTTCTTGACAACTTTAACGTCTCAAGATCGGTCAAGACAACGCTTCCATTAGCTGTTTTAGAGAGAGGATCCGCTCATTCCAATGGCCTCCTCTTCAGAAAATTTCAGCAAGCCTTTGTCAATGTTTTCTTAGATTATATTCATGAAAATCATACAATTGCTAGTTGAATGAGTCCTCGTGCCATACCACTTGCAGAACTCATCATTCTTTAGCTCATCAACTAATGAATTTTGTTTGATACTCTAATAACTTAATGAATTTTTCACTAGGCGGTGGTCAAATAGTTCATCAGGCTTAGTAATGTTGAAATAATACTGTCGTTCGAATTCATAAAGTCTTCCTAAGGTTCATCCCTGAAGGGGTTTGAACAACTTTTCTAGTCATGGCCAAACAGAAGAATGGCCTTTCCGCCACAACCTTTGTTGCGGCATTCATAATATGGGTCCTGATAGTAGGTTCTATGTGATGAATTTCTCTTTTGACCTTCCTCACGGAGAATCCATTCGTATCTAGTAGCGCTTGTGGAAAGTTCAAAGAGATCCTCAAATTTCATACCTTCAAACTTCTTTTGAAGTTCGATGTCTATGTTGTCTTGGGCCAATTTGACAAATTTAGCTTCTAGTAAAGCTACAAATCAGCGTCGATTTCTCGCTTTTTTGAAGTGAGCAATAAATGTTTCGACCAATTCTTCCGGTAGTTGTCTCATTTGGAAGAGGTCAGCCATGGAGACTTCAAGCTTAGAACAGAAAAAGTACTACTGCATGTGAGACCTTTCCTCTATCTTAGATAAATGTATCAAGTTTGGTGATATGTTTATATACCACGCAAAGGCCCTCGTATCAAAGAGTTTCGAAAGAGCCTTAGTTTATGTTGGAAGTAGCAAACCAAAAGGCAACTGTTACAGAAACCTTTGGTTTCTGAACAGTTGCTTCATCAATTTCTCAACCGTTTTAGCAAATTACAGCAAACAATGACCCAGCAGTTTTCAGCAATCTTTGATATTCTCAAGGGTCTCACTGAAAGAGTTGTAACATGTGATCAATAGGAGAATGAAGAGTCTTGTAACAGCCAATGAGTTATGTCTATCTAAGAATCTATAAATAAGTGAAATGTGTAGTCATTTGAATCACATTGAATAAAAAATTCAGAAATAGAGTACTTTGTTTTTTCTTCCTACTTGTTTTAGAATTTCTCCCAAGGCTTTGTAAAGCCAACAAAGTGGTATCAGAGCCACCGGTCCTAGGTGCTGATTCCATAGTCTAGTGAAGATGGCCACCACTATTCAGCCCCAAATTCCGAGGTTGTCAAAAGACAACTATGAGAATTTGTGCATCCAGATGAAGGCATTATTCGGGATCAAAAGATAAGATCTATGGGAGATCGTTACCGATGGGTATGTAGAATCCGAAGAAGAGGCCATCTACACCACTGATCAAAAGGCGATCCTCAAAGATCAAAGGAAGAAGGACAAGAAGGCTCTGTTTCTTGTCTATCAAGGGTTGGATGATTCCACCTTTGAACGGATCGCTGAAGCGACAACGTGCAAGCAAGCATAGAAAACTCTTATCACCATCTTCAAAGGAGTTGATCGAGTAAAGAAGGTTCATCTCCAAACCTTTAGGGCCGAGTTCGAGACCTCTCACATGAAAGAAGGTGATTATGATTATTTTTCAAGATTACTTGTTATTGTTAACAACTTGAAAAGAAATGGTGAAAAGATTGAAGATATACGCGTGATTGAAAAAGTGCTTCGATCTTTCACAACTAAATTTGAGCATGTGGTTGTAGCCATAGAAGAATCAAAGGACTTAGAAAAACTGTCCATTGAAGAACTGATGGGATCATTGCAAGTACATGAGCAACGAATGTAAAAGAATGCTGGTTTGATGCTTGAACATGCCTTAGAGTCTAAGTTGACTCTAAATGAACAAAAGAATGGCCATACACAACGACGGGGTTGTGGCACTAGCAATCGTGCAAGAGGTAGAGGGCGTGGATATCATCCAAGCCAATCACAAAATCAATAAAAGTTTACCAATTTTCGTGGAAGAGTAAATGGTAAAGGCAGATTCATGCATGGATGTGGAAATACAAAAAATATTCAATGTTACAATTGCAACAAGTTCGGCCATTATGCTTCAGACTGCTGGAGCAAACCAGTAGATCAAGATGAGCATTCTAATTATGCAGAAGCATCAAATCATGAAAAGGAAGACTCCATACTTCTTCTTGCACAAGAAGAAGCTTGTGATCAACATGACGTGTGGTATCTCGACCCTGGTGCGAGTAACCACATGTGTGGAAAGAAGGAGCTGTCCGTGGAACTGGCAGACAATGCTTGTGGCAACGTAAGTTTAGGAGACTCATCAAAAGTTTCCATGAAAGGTAAAGGAAAAAGTTAAAATCTATCAGAAGAATGGTGTGAAAATTTTTATCTCCAATATGTATTACGTACCAAACATGAAAAGTAATATCCTTAGTATCAGCCAACTCCTTGAGAAGGGGTATGTCATACACATGGAAAACTATTCTCTCTTTGTAAGAGATGCACATGGGATACTTGTGGCTCAAGTCCAAATGGCGAAGAATTGCATGTTTCCGCTCCAAATCAACACAAAAGCTAAAAAGTGTCTCTATGGAATTGTGAAAAATGATTCATGGAGATGGCATCTTCGCTTTGGGCATCTCGATATCAGCGGCTTAAAGTTATTGTCTTCATCAAGCATGGTGCATGGTTTGCCGGCGATTGAAGTTCCAGAACATATGTGTGAGGCATGCACACTCGGCAAATAGCAAAGGAACTCCTTTCCAAGCAGAGTGTCCAGAAGAGTAAAGGAACCATTGCAGTTGGTTCACACTGATATTTGTGGACCATTTGAAACACCCTCTCTTGGAGGTAATAAATATTTTATTACCTTCATTGATGATTTCAGCAAAAGACTTTGGGTGTATTGCATCAAAGAAAAATCGTCCACTTTCTCTATCTTTAAAATTTTCAAAGCTCGTGGTGAAGTTAAAAGTGGTTACAAAATTAAAGTACTCAGATCTGACAGAGGTGGAGAGTACGCCTGAAATGTATTTCGAGATTATTGCAAGGAACAAGGCATCAAGCAGTAGCACACTGCAGCCTACACGCCACAACAGAATGGTATTGCAGAATGAAAGAACGGTACTATCCTCAATATGACAAGAACCATGCTAAAAGAGAAAGGCTTGCCAAAGAACTTCTGGCAGAGGCAGTTGCATGTACTGCCTACTTGCTCAATCGGTGTCCAACCAAGAGCGTCAGAAACATGACACCACAGGAGGCATGGAGTGGCTACAAACCGAGCGTGGCACACCTAAGGATCTTTGAGTGTGTCGCCTACGCTCAAGTTCCAGAGGCAAGAAGAAGGAAGCTTGATGATCGTGGTGAGAAGTGCATCTTCATCGGCTATAGTGAAGAATCTAAAGCCTACAAGCTCTACAATCCACTAACTAATAAAGTAGTGGTGAGTAAAGATGTGGTCTTTAATGAGGAAGAAGCTTGGAAATTGAACGATAAAGAATCAACCAAAGATATTCAAGTCGAAATTGAACAACAGGAAGAAAGGCATGACCGTCAAGAGCAAACGCCCACAACACCTTCTTCGGTTGCATCATCAGTTCACAGAAGCCCTGAAAGTACTCAATCAAATCAAAATTCGGCCAGCTCTTCCTCACCCATGGCACCTATCAAAATGAGAAGCTTAAGCAACATCTATGAGCAAACTGAAGAAGTTAATCTTTTCTGCCTGTATGCAGATCATGAGCCTCTAACGTTCCAGGAGGCCATAAAAGAAGAATGTTGAAGAATAGCTATGAAAGAAGAAATTCATGCCATTGAAAAGAATGATACATGGGAGCTGACTATGTTTCCCAATGGTTAGAAAGCTATCGGCGTCAAATGGGTGTACAAGATCAAGCGAAATGCTGATGGTGAGATCGATCGTTACAAGGCAAGGCTCATAGCAAAAGGGATACAAACATAAGTACGGGGTAGACTATGAAGAAGTCTTTGCTCCTGTTGCTCGCTTTGACACTGTGAGGATGATTATCTCCCTTGCAACACATCACAGTTGGATGATCTACCAACTTGATGTGAAATCTGCATTCTTAAATGGAATTCTGGAAGAAGAGGTTTATGTTGACCAACCTGAAGGGTTTGTTATGCAAGGGGAGGAACACAATGTGTACCGGCTGAAGAAAGCCCTTTATGGGTTGAAGCAAGCTCCACGTGCTTGGAATGCACACGTATCGACAACTATCTTCAAGAGAATGGCTTCACCCAATGTCCATATGAGCATGCAATCTACATCAAGAAAAATGCTCATGGCGATATGCTCATAACATGCCTGTATGTTGATGATTTGCTGTTTACAAGGAACAACCAGCCAATGTTTGATGAATTAAAAAAGGCCATGTTTAAGGAGTTTGAGATGACCAACGGAGGTCTGATGTCTTTCTTTCTAGGCATCGAAGTGAAGCAACAACATGGTGGCATTTATATATCTCAGAAAAAGTATGCCAAGGAATTACTTGAAAAGTTCAAGATGGTTGATTGCAATGCCGTGAACACACCTGTAGCAACGAGCCTGAAGCTGACAAAAGAAGGAGAAGGAAGAAGCGTGGACTCGACTCTATTCAAGAGTCTGATTGGAAGCCTAAGGTATCTCACAATCACAAGGCTGGATATCGTCTATAGTGTTGGGCTTCTAAGCAGGTACATGGAAGCGCCAAAAGAATCACACTGGCTAGCCGCAAAAAGAATCCTCAGGTACGTCAAAGGAACAATGGAATTTGGTCTTTTCTATCCATAAGAAGATGAAGCAATGCTGTATGGATACTCAGATAGGTGATTGGGGAGGTGACCAAGATGAAAGAAAAAGCACCACGAGATATGTTTTCTATCTCGGGTCGACTGCCTTCACATGGAACTCAAAGAAGCAAAGTGTGGTCGCTTTGTCCACATGTGAAGCAAAGTACGTGGCAGCATCATCTACAGTCCATGAGGCAATTTGGTCGATAAATCTACTAAAGGAGCTGAAGCATTCGCAAGAAGGACCACAGTCATATATGTGGATAACAAGTAGGCAATCGAGCTTTCCAAAAATACGGTACAGTATGGAAGGAATAAGCACATCGATACTCGATACCATTTTCTTAGAGATCAAGTGAAGCAAAAAGTGGTAAAATTGGAGTACTGTCACACCACTGAACAAGTCGCTAACATATTCACCAAGACATTGCCAACTGATGCATTCAGACAACTAGGATCAATGCTTAGAATGAAGTCAGTTTTGGTTTGAAGGGGAGTGATGGAAGTAGTAAACCAAAAGGCAACTGTTACAGAAACCTTTGGTTTCTCAACAGTTACATCATCAATTTCTCAACAGTTTCAACAAATTACAGTAAATAATGACCCAGCAGTTTTCAGCAACCTTTGATATTCTCAAGGGTCTCATTGAAAGAGTTGTAACATGTGACCAATAAGAGAATGAAGAGTCTTGTAACAGCCAATGAGTTATGTCTATCTAAGAATCTATAAATAAGTGAAATGTGTAGTCATTTGAATCACACTCAATAAAAAATTCAGCACTAGAGTACTTTATTTTTTCTTCCTACTTGTTTTAGAATTTCTCCCAAGGCTTTGTAAAGCCAACAGTTTCAAGAATTCATTGGCCGATACTTCTGTGTATTACATGGCGAAGCGGCCGATGTGTTCGATGGTCGATGGGCCACCTTCTCCTAAGAAAATATGAACTCTGGGACTTTATACCCTTTAGGTAGCTTGAAATAATGATCAACCCATTCAGAGTAAGCTTTTATGATATATGGGTTTGAAGGCCTTTCAGTCATGAGGTTGACTAACTACTTGTTGAATGATATCAGTAACATCCTCACGGCCTAATTGTCATAATTGTGGGACCACATGCTGTCTCTACACCATGGGATTTACAACTGGCGGGGCCATCGGCATTGGGAGGTTTCCATTAGCTTGTTGAAATCTTTACTTGAGATCTAT
Source organism: Liriodendron chinense (assembly GCA_003013855.2). Lineage (NCBI taxonomy): Eukaryota > Viridiplantae > Streptophyta > Magnoliopsida > Magnoliales > Magnoliaceae > Liriodendron > Liriodendron chinense. The sequence goes on from ML058333.1 coordinate 2,935,476, forward strand.
TGCAGGCTAACTTACACATTGTGAAAGGCCTCTGCAATGTTATCCGTTGAAACGTTATAATGAGAGGAAGATCCCACTTTTACATCATTGGTCAGCCTAGACAGGCTCGTCTTGTCGTGCTTATGGATCTTCCATAACATTTAAAAGATTACTAACCTTTGATATCTCTGCTTGTTAATTAACCATGTTGCTAGGCTGTTAAACTAATATTAGCACATCATTTCCCACTAGACGAGTCAAAAAATGATGTTAGCTTCAATTTGGACACACAACCGCACTTGTAGTGTTTGGCCAAGATTTGATTGTGCGTGCCGTGTGTATGTATGTCTCAAGCGTGCCAAAGCTGAATATGACTCAAATCGAACCAAACGCTTGTGAACCCATGTGTCGAAATAGACAAAATAAAACTGGATCTGAGAAGATTGGTCGTCTACCCAGCTATCGATTATAAGGAATCAAGCAATCTATGAAGGGGAGGGTTAGTCCTTTAGATGAATTCTTTTTGCTTTGGAAGCAACAACTTTCTATTTTACTAGTAATAGCTTGTATTGTTTAACAAAAATGTAATACTCAAAGTAATAAATAAGTCCAAGTACCGATTTTATTGAATTAATGAAAAACGTAGTACAATTAGCAAGTAAATAAATAAACTTGAGAGGTAAGATTACCAATGGTAGTTCAAGTGGGTGAAGCGGCCATGGATGATTGACTACCATTTAAACCTTGACGGTCGAGAGATGATTGTAGTTTGGACAATTGGTCGTGCCTTGGTGAAATCATTAAGTAAAGACTTAAGGATTTGAGATCCAACGGCAATGTCATGGAAAAAGAGTTAAACTAATCCAGACTTGCTATAGCGATGTGTTGGATAGAAGTGGATCGAAACTAAAATAAAATTATGCTAATCGAACTGGACTTGCCGCATCACTGTGCTAAATAGAATTAGAGATGCTAAACTAAACTAGAGTAAGATGAGCATCTGTTCGCTTGCCTCAAGTGCAAGGCTGTGATGTAGTAATAATTCTCAGTAAGACCGAGGTCGATCCACAGGGAATTAGGGTAAACCAATTCAAATTATTCTAGCAACTTCAATTTAAGTAATTTTGAAATTTGATTTCATAAACTAAGTAAAAACAGTAACTTTTACAAAAATCTATTAATTAATGGAACTAAGGCCTTAAGGATCCACTTATAGTAGTTCCATGTGAATTCATTCATCCCAACATAAACACAACTAGATTCAAAGTTCTATCTCTCATCTAGTTGGAAGATTATGTATTCAAACACAAACAATCCCACATAAGTCAAAAAATAAGATTCTAGTTCTAATGAAGCACATTGAATTCAACCATGTAGCCTTTGAAGTAACAATCATGCTAAGAGACTATGGTATGCTTTAGGTAGGGCTGTCAACGGGTCGGATACGGGCCGGATTAGTGATAATTCGTATCCGACCCGATTGAGGATATATCCGACCCGAATCTGATTCGGATCACAAGTATATGATCCGAACCTGACCCGTTTAAATATTTTGAAATTCGTTTCCGATCTTATTATGATCCGACCCGATATCCGAGAGAGAGAGAGAGAGAGAGAGAGAGAGAGAGAGAGAGAGAGAGAGATGCTCGTGCGTGGAGAGTAGAGACGAAGGAGACGGCTGTTTTTTTTCAATCGGGTCGTTAACAGGGCCGGATTAAGGTTGATCCGAATCCGACCCAAATATTAAACGGATCATCTTTGGGTATCCATATCCGACCCGATGATCTGATTATTGATCCGAATCTGATTAAATCGGAGCGAATTTGGATAGGATACGGATCATCATCCGTGCCATTGACAACCCTAGCTTTAAGGTTACTACAATTCGAATCTAATCAATCCAAGCATGATAATCTCAGAGAATTGCAAGGAATCCATGTCTGAAGCACATGAACTCTCATAAAACATCTAAAAATTTTGACTTTATTCAAACTAGAACTTAAAAATCCAAATTTTAAGTAAATGTACTTGAATTAAACAAATTAAATATGAAAACTACCTACAAGCTTCACCTCTTAGCCTTAGCTAAGAGGTTTTAGCTAAGCATTGTCATACTTGAACTAAAAATAAAAGAAAAACTAATTGAACGCATAGAAAACTAGAAAAATCAGAGTTTGGGGAGTTACAATCGCTCCACGATGATCTCCCTTGCTCACCACGAACTTAGAACTCTTTTAGGATACCTTAGCAAGGATGCCAAGGTGTCCTTTTATAGGAAAAATCATGAACCGCCTTAGATTGCGTAACAATTTACGCACTTACGTCGGTCATCAGACGTTGGTCAAGCACCCAGTCAGGTGTTGGTCGGGTGCCCAACCATACTTCAATTAGTCCAGTAGGGTTTTGATGAAATTCACTTTGAATATCGGAAGCCCGACCATATTTCGGTTAGACGCCCGATCAGGTCCAAAAGTGTCCAGTAGGTGCAACATATTTCCTTCCAATTTCGGGCACTTGACCATATGATGGGCGGGCACCCGGTGGCCTTCTGATATGAATGTTGAATTCCTCTTTTCTTCTAGTCGATCCAGGTCTTTCTGATTTGATTCTTCATGGCTTCTTTTCAATGTCTTCAATATAGTTCCAAAGGACCCTTTTAACAACAAATTCATGACTTCTCTCTCTCTCATTCCTACATACACAAAACAAGCATTAGATGGGTCTTTTTAAGCATACAAACCATGCATGTAATGTGATGTAATAGGCTAAAAAATGTATAAAATGGAAGATCAGCAGCATCCATGCGGGTCATAAAAGAAAAGATAGGCAGTACTGTGTTGAATAGGAGATGCATTTGTTTGGACTAGAGAGGGTTTGGAGCTCTTCATTATCTGCTACGTTTATGGACTTGGATAGACGGTGGATTTGTGTATGGTCTCCTTAACTTATAGGATTATTTAACCAATCAACTAGTAATCTTGTCCTACTATGATTCTAATTCCTGACGACTTTTCTTTCTCACTGCACGGCTGACTGGTTTTCAAATGCAGACGGCCAAGCATATGTTGCCATGTGTCAATACACATCACTGCCTTAACGTTATGTTGGCTTGCTCGTTCTTTCTAAAAGCTTTGCGTATGTGTGGCCTGTATCCTTCAACCATGTACATATCGCTAGAAGAATAATTGTCTTTAGGGTTTCAGTCATGCGTAGGTTTTCAGGCCAATACAAGACTTGTGACCTCTCATTCCTCCTGATGTGGGATGCATGTCCCTGATGGAGATGTCTCTTGATCCTCATAATCTCTTTTTGTTGATCTATAAGTATCTACTTTTGATATTTTGTTCAATAGGTGACGACTTCCATCCATTGAATCTGGCTATAGCAAATTGGGAATAAATTGAAATTGCATCTTTAGATAACAATTGAGATGCTAGACGTGCAGAAGCTTAGAGCGGAGCTACTAGAATTATAGCTAAGTCCTAGAGGCGGGACGTTAATTAAGACCGTTTAAAAATCTCTTTAAAAACATCTTGCCTAATTAAACTAATTAGCAATTATAAACTAATCAAGCAAGAACACTTAGCTTCCAAGCTTAAGTGGTCCAATCACAAGACTAGCATATGATAAACATATAAATAACCTAGCCTAAGCATGCATAGATAATCAAATGATTTAACCAATCAAGAACCTAATCTATGCAACCTATGTAGACTATATAAGAATGGATCATATAAGCTGATCAAGTCTATACTACTTGGTGAAAGTACATCTTGTGTGTGAATGTGCCTAAATAGTGCCTAGCAATAATTCCTATCAAGCATTCATAATTAAGCAATTAAACATATAATGCTAAGATAACAATGTGCTCGAATCAATCACAAACACAAACATGTATAGTGGCTCGACTTTGGGTCCACTCTACTCTCGGTTCAAGTACTCATCCCTTGAGCACACCAACATTTACTAGGGAGTTTAAATTAGGTTCCTCCCAACCTAGGTGTTTCAAATTGGTTCCACCCTACCGAAGAATTTGACAAGGTTCCTCCCAACCTATGACGAAGATTTTACTAGTTCATCTCTCAACCAAGATGTTTATGGTTTCATCCAATTCAGGAGTTTGACAAAGATCCTCCCTACCCTTCAGTTATAATCTTAGAACCTAGCGTACTCTCCCGTCAGAGGCTCCCCTGGAGACTTGATCTAGTTTGTAAATCCAAACTTTCATACTCAATCCTCTACGAGAAAGGAGTGTAACCAAACTCTCAAATTGACAACTTACTTGTTAGATGAGCCCCTTGATCAACGCCTTCTTGGGTTGCTTGATCTACGCTCTCCCATGCTTCAATTAGCTCCTCGATGCTCCCCCGATCGTGTTGTTGCTGCATTGCCAATGCCTTAGCTCCATCGATCAATCGTCTTGCATTTTATTTTCTTAAGATGCCCAAGGTGATAAGAGATGGTATGAATTCTCTACAACTAGTAAGAGTTGGTTGCCTAGAGGAATTTTACCTAACAGGATCTTTAGAGAGGTTTAGATAAAGGATCTACCTATGGTTAAGGTGCCTAAAACATTTAAAGATCAAGAGAGAGCAAGTCCATCTTCACATGAGCTTTGAATGCTCCATCTTATGATCAAACACAAAGAAGATAGCTTGGAATGCTTAGGATTAGATGTTAATGGTATGGTTAATGATGGTAGCTTTTAATGCACTAAAATCTCTTTCCTTTTTTCACAAAATCGAGCCAAACCGTTTTATAAACAAAGCTTCAACGGATAGAAAACAGTCTGAAAATGACTAATAGCCGACCGGTCGAGACCGATCAACCAGGGGTCCACGACCGGTCAAATATAAAGGACCGACTGGTAGGATTAGCCTGGATACAACAGTTTGGTTGCTATCCTTACTAGGTCAGTCACTGTTCGCTCAACTCAAGTGCAAGGCTGCGATGTAGTAATAATCTCGGTAAGACCGAGGTCGATCCACAGGGAATTAGGGTAAACTAATTCAAATTATTATAGCAACTCCAATCTCAGCAATTTTAGATTTCAAATTCAAAAACTAACTTAAAACAGTAACTTTGTAAAAATCTGTAATTAACGGAACTAAAGCCTTAAGGATCCACTTGTAATAGTCCAATGTGAATTCATTCATCTAAGCATAAACACAACTAGAATTGAAGATCTATCTCTCTTCTAGTTGGAAGATTTAGCATTCAAATACAAACAATCCCCACTCAAGTAAGAGAATAAGATTTTAGTTTTAATGAAGCACATAGAATTTAAATATGTAGCCTTCGAAGTAATAACCATGTCAATGGATTATGGTATGCTCTAGGGTTACTACAATTCGAGTCTAATTAATCCAAACATGATAATATCAGAGAATTGCAAGGAACCCATGTCCGAAGCACATGAACTCTCATAAAACATCCAAAAATACCAACTTTATTCAAACTAGAACTTAAAAATCCAAACTTTAAGTAGAGTGATTGAATCAAACAAATTCTACAGGATAACTAGCTACAAGCTTCACCTCTTAGCCTTAGCTAAGAGGTTCTAGCCAAGCATTATCATGCTTCAACTAAAAATAATGAAAAACAAGAAAAATCGGATTCGAGAGAGTTATAGACGTTGCAAGACGATCCTCTTCACCTCCCACAAAGTCCCAAGCTTTTTATGATGCCTTAGGAACGAAACCTAGGTTTCCTTTTATAATGGAGAGGCTCTACTGCCTCAGAAGCTTTCAAAATTCGCAGCTACTTACGCAGTTGCACCCAAATCGAAGCTTCAATGAGAAGCTACTAGAATCATGCAGCAATACACTGGCCGACCGATCTTGACCGGTCAAGCTTGGCTGGCTGACCGGTCTTGACCGGTCAGACCTGTCTGGGCTATGTACAGAGAGTGCAGGAGGGATGGCCTTCACATGGTGGGTCTGGTCCAGGGAGTGTGCAAGGAGGGCTAGTTCATGGCCGACCGGTCGTGGCCTTCTTGGCTGATCAATCTTGACCGGTCTAGTCTCTCTCAAAACTTTCTTTCACTCTCTTCTCTCTTTCTTTCTTCTTTCTTCTTTAGCCCACCCTTGGACATCATTAAAGGGCCTCTAAATGCAATCTTTTAGTCATCAATTAGGTGAAATCCCTCTCTCATTTCTACAACCATAAAACATGCATTAGATAGGACTTTTAAACATGTAAATCATGCATATAATGTGATGTAGTGGCTAGAATATGTATAATTTAGGATCTCAACAGTCACGACCATTCGTTGGACCGGTCGAATTAAGGCCTGGGATCAAGTAATGCTTGTTGTCCCATTTTGGAGTTTGACAACCGATCAGTCATGGGTCCGAACCGGTCGGCAGGCCTGCTTTGCATGCCGTATGAGTTGTGTTTTACAGCAACAAGGGCAACCTCTATGGCCATTATTTGGGGTGGTCTTTTGGGACACCTAAGGCCAATATAGAATGACTATAAGTATGCCTAATGGGTCAAGGTCATCTAGGGGTTTTGGGTTTTGCTTTAGGTTCAAGGTTCAAGCCTCACGAAGGCATCTCTTTTACCTGTTTCTTCTTCCTTGATGCAATAGGTCCACTTGAGTCTTCGGTCTTCATCTTCTTTAAGCTTAACCGACACTAGACTCACTAACCTACATAATTGACAAATAAAGTGCACTAGTATGCCACAAAAAAGTGCACTAACATAAATAAGGACTTTGGGCCCTGACATTACCCCTGGACCAGGCCTACACCTAAGATCCAAAGCTTGAGCAATTGATGCATGGCTCCTTTAGGTTACCAAGACATGCGCCTTGTTACAACACAGGTGTTAAAACTAATAAATGCACAAGGCATTTTTCTTGTGGTTCTTTATTCTAGGGAGATTTATGAGTATAAAGACATTCATAGACAATCACAAGCATTCACAAAGTATACACGAGAAGAGATATCGCAAAGCAAATTTTATACCAAAGATTCTGAGATCTTTTACATTCCAGGTTGTGATATTGATCACGAGTCCTTAATTACATCAACGGATGATCACCTTTGATTAAAAGGTAAAAGTAAATGTATGCAAGTGTCGTAGATAAATCAAATAAAGCAAATGAGAAAATATCAATGTAAATCATGCACACCATAGAGAACACAGATTTTTACGTGGAAACCCTTGCGGGAGAAAACCACGACACAAAGCAACAAAACTCCACTATGAATAATGCTTGTATAATAGATGGAGTATTAGAGAAAATGCCCAGATAGATCAAGCAGGTGACTGAGTCATCAAAGACGATGGTTTTTGAGTTCACGATTGTAGTGACCTATTTATTTTCTTGCTATGGACTGAGCCACGTTTTTGGATAAGGCGGATGTCTATGTCCCACTTTCTTTCGGATTGTTCAGGTTGAAGGACTATCAGGATTTTTAATCGAGTGGTGCAACGCTGGGCCCTCTTCCTGTATTTTTATGATAGGTGACCACTGGAGTACACGAGCATCGACTGTTGGTCGGCATGACCCCAAGGCCCTCTTCTCGTATTTTTATGACTAGTGACCTTGAGAAGACGCATTGCAACTGCCTGATCGAGAATTTTAATTGAGTGGTGCAACGTTGAGCCCTCTTCTCGTATTTTTATGACAGGTGACCACTGGAGTACACGAGCATCAACTGCTGGCCTGCATGACCTAAGGCCCTCGTCCTGTATTTTTATGATGGGTGACCTGGAGAAGGCGCGACTCAAAGCCCTCTTCCCGTATTTTTATGATGGGTGACCTCAAGATGGTACGACTCAGAGCCCTCTTCTTGTATTTTTATGACGGTTGACTATGAGAAGATGCATCGCAACTGCCTCATCAACTCAACCAGCAGATCCCATTGTGGATGGGTAGGGCATCGACTTGCTTTTATAATGGCAGTCCATAACAGGACATTTTGATCGTTGTTGGAACTCTTTTGATTTCGATTTCTCGTGGTAACCATAGTCCCTTAGGTTTAGCCTCAGACCTTTATCCGGGATGCATAAAGCTTATACAGTACATGAATACAAAGTAAATATGTTCAATCTTGGAGTCCAGTGACTCATCTTCGGGAACATTCCTTCTTCTGTATACTTCTGATAATCGATACGAGATCGAATAAGTTGTATCGAGCCAGGTTCCTTCGAGGATTCAAGTCTGACGGACTAGAGCGCATACTTTCGAGACTTGTAAATGTCTAAATATCGGGTCTAATATATGCCCATTTATGTCAATATTTGATAAACGATGGGGGTCGGTATCCCTTAAGTGCTTGATTTAGTTTCCTTGTAGCATGAGGATGTTAAGTTTACTTTGGCGTCAGTGAGATTGCGTTTAGTTTTATTCTGTGTCAGTCGATCTTTAAGCCAATAGGGCACCTTCCCAAGGCTGAAAATGACTAAGTATTGGGTTTGTTTACTGCTTAATCAGGATATTCGATGATTAGGAGAGCGAATAACGTCGTTACGGTGCATTATTACAGTATTTCATACCATGGAGAAATCAAGTCTCCTTCTTGGTGTCGGTCTAATTTCGCATAGTTTTACCCACTTTCGATTGATTTATACTCTTTCAGGGGAATTTTCATACTTGCGAATTTGGCTAAGTGTTGGTCATTTTTTATCAAATCACTGATTCGGGCCGTTTAATGTCGACCATTGGAAGATCCGATCCGAGGGATGGATAGAGCATGGCAATGTGTGTCTAGGAGTGATAGTGCAATGGAGAGGTGGGCCACACCATGGAACTCCCAGGCACGGGAAGACCGTTCGGGCACATGTAGCTAGGGTGGTGGGCGCATGTGCAATGAGGTGGGTGCATGTGACCCCCTCATAGGCGCATGTCTCCAAGATGGAGAAGGAGAGAGGAGAAGTCCCCCTCTCGGGCGCATGTGGCATAGCACATGCGCCTGGGGTGGAGATGTGAGCGCATGTGCCTATGGCACTTAGCCAAATTTTTGTGTTTTTCAAGCAGCCAAGGGAGTGGGCACATGTCCCTCTTGGAAAGTGTGGATTTTCAACTATTTAACCAATTTTAGGTTTTTTTCGGGTTTCAAAGAGATAAGCGCATGTAACCCTTTCCGACGAGGGATTCTGACAAGGGTGATGGGCACATGTTGCCCTTTCTGGCGAGGATTCCTGGCAAGGGTTTTTACCTCTTGCGTCACTCTGGCGTCCTCTCCGAATGAAGAAGTCTCTCTCTAGTCATCAAGGTCGACCTACTATTTATAATAGGTTAATCGGGTCCTCAGTCCAAAAAAATGAAAAATGTTGAGCGCATGTATTTGGGAGAGAGGGAGCAGGCACATGTGTTATGAGCATGAGCGCATCTCCCAGTGTGGGCACATGTGCCCCCCCTTGGTGGGCGCATGTGCCCACACTTAACAAAATTTGGAGACTTAGTATTTGGAAGGAAGGGGAGTTGAGCTCCCATGCACATGTGGTAGGGGCATGGGCGCATGTCGCTCCTCTTGTGTGCATGTCCTGCTATTGGTGTATGCATGTAGTCCCATACTTAGAATATTTCTCAATTTTCAAGCTACGACTGTCCGCTCCAAAGGATAGGTACCTTTTCGAAGGCCGAAGTCACTGACGCCAAAACACTTTATGCCTCTCATCAGGCTATTGAATGAACGAGTCTGGGTACGGATGATCAATTGCTGTGAATTTTGGTAGTTCATTACCAATTTGGACTCTCCCGGTCCACTCTAAATAGAGGCAAAATACGCTTCAGTGTGCGCAGGTAAAAGTATGCATCGTACGTCATTCAAATTCAGGTGTTAAAGGTTTTTAGGCATTCTGGATCATTTGGCAGCAATACGCACATCCAGATACACTCTGAAATATCATTTATAGGTTTCGGACCTTTCGGTCAGCTCCTTCAAACTTGCTAGTTAAGGGTTTTCGGATATTCCGGACCATTTGGCGGCAATACGCATGTCTAGTTTTACTCCAAAATATCATTCATAGATTTTGGTCACAACTGCGCTGTTTAGGGCTGCACTGGCGTCCGATCACATTTTTTGGGTGTTTTTCGATCTTGGAATCAATCTGGATCGTCATAAATGGACCGTCATATGTTGTTTTATCATGGATGAGATTTTAAGCCCCAACAATGGGTATAAGATCCAATCCATCCATCTTGAGGGTCCTCGTATGTACACCTCTCTGCTCGAAAGTGACCACTACACCAAAATCAATTATTAGAAATGGTTGAAAACCATTCTGGAAGAATTTAGGAATGGTTCATGACTGTTCCTAAAAAGGGCATTGTTAAAAATTACGAACAACTTCAAACCATTCCTAAATTCTTCTAGAACGGAGATGATCCATGAGCTTTGCTCTAGTCTCTGTCTCCTTGGAAGAAATGAAAAGGGAAGAGAAAAAAGACAAGAGAGAGAGAGAGAGAGAGAGAGAGAGAGAGAGATGAGGGTTTGTGTGAAGATCTTTTGGAAGAAATGAGAAGAAAATGGAATAGAAGAAAAGAGAGAGAGAGAGAGAGAGAGAGAGAGAGAGAGAGAGAGGGGGGGGGGGGGGGGGGGGGGGGTTTGCCCTAAGTTTTAAAAATGTTGCCCTAACTTAGAAACAGTTCAAAACACACCTAGATCCAAGGGGGGGGGGGGGGGGGGGGGGGGGGGGTTTGCCCTAAGTTTTAAAAATGTTGCCCTAACTTAGAAACAGTTCAAAACACACCTAGATCCATAGCTCAAGTGGTAGACCAAGTGAAGATAACTTCGTTTCAACACTGAGGTCATGGTATCGATTCCCAAAGTGGGGGGGGGGGGACAGTTGGAATTAGGAACAGCCTAAAGTCATTCCAAAACCAAAGACCTAACCATTAATAATCAGCAACTTTGGTGTAGTGGAGGCCTGGACACTCGAAAGGTGGTCAGGGTGTTAGAAATGAATGAACAGTTGAAGAAACTTGATCAAATTTTTATTGGTTGTTTAATTATTTTGAGAACTATGACCCTTATAATTTGTGAATAGGCATGATTTATTAGGTTTCCCATATGTGACCACTAGTACTGAGAATGGCTAGGATCGTGCACTTCTGTAGGACCCACCTATTTATTCCCTATTTTCGTTTCAGGGTTGACCGGTCTAGCCAAACCTCGTAAGGCTAAGGCTAGGGCGTTTTTTGCCAAATGAAGCCAAGGCCAAGGCTAAGGGGACCAGGATTGGGCTAAGACCAAATGGTAAGGGTATTTTCTTTCTTAAACGTTTGTTTGTTGACCACACTATTGAAAGCATTAGGGCCTATTTGGTAGACGTATGAAAATGGATTTATCTCAGTTTAGTTAAACATAATTATGCATTAAAGATTACCATCTCTAATAAATAATTCCATTTTGTTAATTATAATTATGTATTAGATATATTATTAGAGATCATGATCTTTAATACATAATTATGATTAATTAAAATGAGATAAATCCATTTTTGAACATTACCGCACAGTTCTTAGATTTTTCTTAAAGATTTTTTATGCACAAAATGCGGGGTCCATGTTATCCACCATATGGATCACTAAATAAAATGGGCCCATCTTCTATGAGTTGGAAGGCCTAAATGGAAGGTTTATTTATTTAGTGTGACTTTTCGGCTTCGTCCACCATTGGGTCAGATATTTAGATGGTCTAGTTGGGGGGCCTTCGGATTCTGGGAATGTTAATAATGGGGTGACTTTTGCCTTTAAAGGTTGCTAGACATCAGAATATAAATATTGAATGCCTAATAAAGATTTCAATACCATAAAAATGGAAAATTAGAATGTCAAAAAAATATTTGTTGGGATTTAGGCCCACCCAACAAACCCAACTCAACCCTAGGTGTTAGAATATCGAATCTAACACCACTTGTCAAATCGTGTGCTTTGTAGAATCACATTCAGGAATATGAAAGATAGAACAATCAAAATATAATAATAGAATAACCCAAAAATAATCAAACAAGCACACGAAACATAAAGTTTTATATGAAAAACCCTTGCAAGAAAAACCATGGCACAAAACGATGGAGATCCACTATAATCAAAAGCTTTAGAGTTATATACTACTCACCTTCTTAGATTACAAACTTCTTGATCTCCCCTTGCGATGCGCACCCCTTGAGATCTCCTTCCCAAGCCCTTACAAGTATTGAAAACCTTCTCTCACCTTGCTAAAACCCTAGCCCTTAGAGAGAAAACTCATAAGAATTATATTAACTAAACCCTAATGAAAAATGGAGTTAAATACATGCACTTGCGCAAAACTATGCAATGCCTTCGATTGGACCTTCAGTCAGACCGAACTAACCCTTAGGTTGGACTGAAGCCAACCAACAAGACTCATGGTTGCAATCGAAAACCTTCAGATCTTCACTGCATAGAAACTTAAAATTCTGTATAATTCAGCTGGACCGAGCCCCTTCTTGGTCGAACCGAAAAGTGCCAAAACTATCTAGTAAGGAAGCTAGAATTCCAGCCAAAATTTGGTCGGACCAACCCAATATTCTATGCGATCGAATATTGCCTTCTCTACTCAATAAGATTGGCAGAATCCAAGGCATCTCCACAACAATATCCACCTTGACTTGCATTCTGCTAAGTCACCTTGAAGAACACCTGTGCATGCCTCCAGCTTAAGCGTAGACTGCTTCCTGCATCCCCCTAGTTGAAATACATCTCCTTCCGCACCCTTATGCAAGGGTGCCCAATCTCATCAATGACTAGTGAGATTGATCAAGCCCAAGAAATGCTTGAAATTCTTTGTGGTCATTGGCTTTGTCAGCATATCCGCAACATTCTTACTTTATGAATCTTCTAAAATAGAATCTGTTCGCTCGCCTCAAGTGTAAGGCTGCGATGTAGTAATAAATCTCGGTAAGACCAAGGTCGATCCATAGGGAAAAAGGTAAACAATTCCAACTACTCTAATAACTAGAATCTAAGAAGTTTAAGAAAGTAGTTTTTTACATGAAATAGGAAAATCTGAAAATAAGAAGAACTAGAGCATCAAGGATCCACTTGTAGTAGTCCAATGCCAATCCATTCATCCAAGTACAACATAATTAAAATCAAAGTCCTATCTCTCATCTAATTGGAAGATATAACATTCAAGCACAAACAGTCCCACTTAAATCTAGAAATTAGATTTTTAGTTCTAATGAAGCACATAGAACTTGAACTTGTAGCCTTCGGAGTAACAGCCATGCCTATGGACTATGGCATGCTCAAGGGTTACTACAATTCGAATTCAAACAACCCAATCATGGTAATCTCAGAGAATTGCAAGGAACTCATGTCCGGATCACACAAACTCTCACAAAACTTCTAAAAAACCAAACTTTATTCAAACTAGAAGTTGAAAATCCAAAATTAAGAAAAGGGTACTTGAAATAAAAGAATTAAAGCATTGAAACCAATTACAAATTTCACCTCTAGCTCTAGCTAAGAGGTTAGTTAAGGAAAAGCATATTAACACTAGAACTAAATCTAAGAAAAAGAAGAAAAACTAGCTGTAGGAGGCTAGGTAGCCTCTTAGGACTTGAACCCCTTGCTTCCCACGTCCTTGCTTGATTTGGAATAGAAGAGAGCACCTCCTTTTATAATACAGCAAGAGTACCGCATTACAACAGATTTTGTTTCGCTTCGTACGGCTTAACCAATGGTCGGATTGCCTTCAAATTTGATTTGTAGCTTCCTTGTAATGTGATCTTCCTCATAGATGATTTAGATTTTCAAGATTATCTTCTGAATGGGCCCACCAATCAGATCAGCGACCGCCTCTCAAAATCGCACAATTCGGGTACCTTCAGAACCAGTCATCGTGCTTTCAACGCCCCGGAGTGTACAGAGGTCGGATTGATCTCAAATTTTAAAAATTGCTAGAAAACTTCCTCTTCTACATGATAGATAGATTAGATTGTCCAAAACAATTCCAGAATTAGGTACGAAAATTAGAACACTCAGGCCTTTTATAAAGTCTGCACAGTTGGATCTTTCTGGATGATCCATCTTTCTTCAACCGGTACGATCAAAATACACATCCTTTTAATCTGAAACTTTGTGGTTATTCATATATGGATGTGGTCTAAAAGATGGTCAAAGTAGATTCTTCATATCATCAATGATGGGTCACCTGGACCAGCCCAGAGTAGAGTAGGCAGAATCTGGAACTTTCTGGACAGTTTGTATTGTTTTGGCCACCACGGTCAATCCGTAGCTCCGATCGACACGAAACCACTTGGGTTATTTCGGCGTCGAGCTCCTAATCTACATGGATGTGTTGGATTTCCAAATATCATCAAGATGGGCCTAGAAAACTGGGCCAAAAAACCAGACACAGGAATAGCCTGCTGTTTGGAATCTGGAAGTGTGAAATTGCATGGCCGACCGGTCTTGACCAGTCTAGCCTATGTCCTTGCTCCAGCAGCTTTAAGAGAGGGGAGCAGCAAGTGGCCGACCGGTCAAGACTGGTCGTTCTTCATTTTTTTCATCTTTTCTTTCTTTCTTTCTTCCTCATTCTCCTCTCTTTCTTCATCATTCTTTGGTCCACCTTGGGCCTTCATCAAAGGCTCCTAAACATGGTCTTTTGGTCTCCAATTGGGCGAAGTTCACTGTCATTCCTACAATCACAAAACATGCATTAGATGGGCCTTTTAAACATGAAAACCATGCATATAATGTGATGTAATGGGTTGGCAAATGTATAAATTGGAGGTTCAACAGAATCTCCTTTGAAGCAATGACCTCCCGTATCTTATGGAACCTCACATCAACGTGCTTGGTTCATGAATGATACACCTGATTCATTGTCAGGTGAATAGCACTCTAAGTATCACAATGCAAATGAATCGCTTCCTGCTTCCTGCTTCAGTTTGAGTTCTCCTATCAGACCTTTCAACCATAATGCCTCTTTTCACACCTCTGTTACAGCCATATATTCCGCCTCGGTTATAGACAACGCTATAGTGGACTATATCGTAGATCTACAACATATAAGTCCACCTGCAAATGTGAAAACATAGCCCGTGGTGGATCTCCTATTATCCAAATCACCTACATAGTTCGAATTCATATAGCCAACAACTCCATCTGAAGCCCCATGTCCCCTAAACATAATTCCAATGTCGACTGTACTCTTGAGATACCTGAGAATCCACTTTACAACAATCCAATGCTCTTTCCCTAAATTTGTCATGTCCCTACTGACTACGCTGACTGTGAGATATTTGGCCTCATGCAAACCATTGCATACATGAGACTCCCCACTACACTTGCCTATGACACACGTGACATTTTTGAAATTTCTTCCTTTATACTAGGAAACGACCTGGCTGATAACTTGAAATAACTTGCTAGAGGTTTGCTAACTGGCTTAACACCTTCCATGTAGAACCTTTCTAGCACTTTCTGCACATAACCCTTATGAGAAAGCCACAGCTTTCCAAACTCTTGTCCTTGCTTATTTCCATACCTAGGATCTTCTTTACAGTACCCAGATCTTTCATGTCAAACTCTTTGCTTAACAAAAACTTAAGCAAGAGTATCTCCTTCTTGTCCATTGCGGCAATTAACATATCATCCACATAAAGCATTAATAAAATGTAGGACCCATCCTAAAGTACCTTGTAGTATACACAACAATCATACTCACACCTGTTATACCCAATTTTCACCATGTAGCAATCAAATCACTTATACCACTACCTTGGAGACTGCTTAAGCCCATACAAAGACTTCCTTAGTCTGCACATATGGTCTTCCTTACCAAGCTCTTCAAAACCTTATGGTTGCTTCATGTAAATTACTTCCTCTAAATTCCCAGGAAGGAATGTCATTTTCACATCGACTTGCTCCAATTTTAAATTGGATTCTGCTACCATTGATAGTAGCACCCTGATTGAGGTATGTTTAACGACCGGAGACAAAACCTCATTGTAATCTACTCCTTCCTTCTGTGAGAACCCTTTTGCCACGAGGCTAGCCTTGTACTTCTCGCCTTCATTTGTTGTCAACGCTTCATTTTTCCTGTAGACCTATTTATGCCTTATAGCCCTTTGAAATTTAGAAAGTTTCACCAAATCCAATGTCTGATTCCTATGTAGAGATTCCATCTCTTCTACATGGGTAACATCCACTTGTCACAATCCTTTCTAGATTTTGCTGCTTGAAAGGTAAAGGGATCTCTTCTCCCTATAAACAGTGCAAAAGACACCATATCCTCGAACTCATATCGAGTTAAGGCTCTAATGGTTCTTTTCTTCTTGTTTGGCTATACCTTTTCATGCATCCTATTGAGTTTCATGCTCAATTTTTTACCCTTGATGAATTTCATCTTCAACAGCCTGCTCAACTGGCTCTACCTACACTAACAATTTATCCGTTTCACCATTCATTTCTGACTTGTTTGCTGCAACCTTATTGGCCTTCAACATAGATGCCTCGTCGAAGATAACATCCCTGTCGATTCCCTGCTGATGACCACCTTCTATAAAATTGGATCCTAAAGCTTGTTTCCCTTGACACCTTTTTCATACGCAATAAGTATGCACTTCGTAGACTTTGGATCCAATTTCAACCTTTGTCCACTCTACATGTGAACAAATGCCGGACACCTGAAGATTCTCAATCCTGAGTAATCGATATCCTTACCTATCTAGACTTTCTCTGCAACTTAGAGCCTTAGTTCAAGTGTTGTAGATGGTGATCGATTTATTAAGTAGCATGCAAGCCATATCAACTGCTTTAGCTCAGAAGCTCTTAGGCAGCTCTACATGCAATCTCATAATTCTCGCCCTCTCTAGGAGGGTTCTGTTCATCCTCTCTGCCACTCCATTTTGATGTGGGATCCTTGGAGTTGAGAAGTGCCTTGTAGTGCCTTGTTCCTTATAGAATTTCATAAATTCCGCCTCTCTATATGTACTCTGTACCATTGTCTAACCTAAAACACTTAACTTATCTCCTAGTTTACTTCTCTATTTCCACCTCCCATTCCCTGAACTTGGCAAACACCTATGAATTGTGTTTCATGAAGTAACTTCAAACCCTTCTCAAGTAGTCATCTATAAAATTCATGAAGTATCGTGCGACTCCCTTAAACGATACTATCACTGAGCCCTAAACATCGGAATGAATATAGTCGAGCATCCTGCCGCTAGTATGTGTAGCAGATTTAAACCTTACCTTACACAACTTCCCTATGATGCAATGCTTATAGAAATCCACCTAGCATGCATAAACTCCCTTTAACAATTTTCATTTATGGAGTTCTATTATGCCCCTCTCACTCATGAGCCTTAGTTGCATATGCCACAAGTTTGTATCATCTGTGCTAGATTCTGTGGGTGAGGTGGTAGTGCGCGACCTCACCTATAATCATGCTCCCTATAAGTATGTACAAATTTCCAACCTTATGTCTTTTATTATCACCATTGCACCTTTGGTGACCTTAGTTACATCGCCTGTTGCTATGAATATGCACCCATTCATAGCTAAAGCCCTCACGGATATCATATTTTTCTTCAGATCTGAGACATGCCTGACATCACCTAGAGTTTTGACAACTCCATCAAACATTCATACCTTAATTGTCCCTATTCCGATGGCCTTGCATATTGCTTCATTCCCCATCAGAACACTTCCACTATCATAGGACCTGTAGGAATCAAACTAAGTCCTATACAGGCACATGTGATACAAACAACTTGAATTCATAATCCACGTGTTTGAGAGATCACCTGCACCTGAAGAGATCAAGAGGAGGTCTGCTTCTGGATTCTCTTCCGCTACACTTGTTGATTCACCTGCATCCTTTTTCTTCTTGCTTTCTAGGTCATTGTTCCTTTCCTAGCAATATCTCTTGAAGTGCCCCTTTTGGTCGCAATAGAAGCACCCGTCCTTACCCTTCTAGTTCGATCTACCATTTTTCTTCCTGTTAGATTGAGATCGCTCTAAGGACCTCCCATGTCCCTGAGATACCTTCTCTACCAACCCCTTTGACTATGAATCCTCATCGCTAGATTTCTTCCTCATCGCTGGATTTCCTCCTCATCTCTTTAGAGATAAGTGCCGCGATGACTTCCTCCGTGTTCAGAATACTCATCTTATAAAGGAGTGTAGTAACCAGATGGTCATATAAGGTGCAAAGTAATGCTAGAAGTAGTAAAGCTTTGTCTTGATCATGGATCGTTTCTTCGAGCCTTACCAACTCACTACACATCCCTGTAAATGAATTTATGTGCTCCAGAAGATTAGATCCTTCCATCATTAGCAACCCAAAGAGTTGTTTCTTTATGAACAACTTGTTTATTAGGGACTTCGTTGTATATAGAGGTTCTAGTTTCCTCCACATCTCTAGGGGAGATATCTCATCAAGGACATTATACATGACCTCATCTAATAGACATAGGCAAATGACTCTCATGACCTTCTCGATCCCCAGTAATCTTCCATCATCTTTTCTGGTATAACTTCCAATAATGCCTTGCTCAACCCTTGTGTGATTAGAATATCTTTCACTTTCCATTGCCACCGACTTATAATCATTTTCCCATCGAATTTTTGTATATTGAACTTCGAACCCGACATTTTTACTGAATTCCTAATAATGTCTATAAACTCAACACTCTGATACCAATTTGTTGGGATTTAGGCCCACCCAACAAACCCGGATCAACCCTAGGTGTTAGAATATCAGATCTAACATCACCTGTTACCATGCGCTTTGCGAAAGAACGTTCAGAAATATAAAAGATGGAACAATTACATTATAATAATAGAATAACCAAATGATAATCAAGCAAGCACATGAAACACAAAGTTTTACATGGAAATCCTTGCGGGAAAAAACCACGGCACAAAGCGATAGAAATCCACTATAATCAAAAGCCTTAGAGTTATACACCACTCACCTTCTTAAATTATAGATTTCCATATCTTCCCTTGAAATGCACACCCCTTGAGATCTCCTTCCCAAGCCCTTTCAAGTACTAGAAACTCTCTCTCACCATGCTAAAACCCTATCCCTTAAAGAGAAAACTCATAAGAATCGTATTAACTAAGCCCTAATGAAAAACGGACTTAAATACCCGCACTTGCGCAAAATCGGGCAATGCCTTCGATTGGACCTTCAGTCGGACCGAAGCTAGCCGACAAGACTCCCAATTGCAACCGAAAACCTCCAGATCTTCATAGCATAGAAACTTGAAATTTCGTATAATTTGGTCATACCAAAAAGTGCCAAAATTGTTCAGTGAGGAAGTTGAAATTTTAGTCGAAATTCGATTGGACCAAGTTAATATTCGATGCAACCAAATATTACCTCCTTTACTCAATAAGATTGGCAAAATCCAAGGCCCTTCCATAACAATTAGAACCTGTTTGGTTGTCAATCTGAAAAGAAATAAAATGAAGCATATTTTTAAGAAAACAAGTTCTAAAAGATTAATTCTTATTTGAAGTGTCATTTGGATGACACTACATATTCTATCTATTTTTCGTACAAAATGTTTGGATAATAATTAAAATACTAAGTCTTTACCAAGCAGGGGTCATACCCAACATGCATTGGCCAAGAATTAGGTCCATACTCTCATCCTCAGGTGGGCCCATTACTTTTAGTTCTTGCAGCACCATTGGATATGCTTCCAGTTGTATTGGGTAGTGATGGCTCTACCATATTCCTACTCCAGTCAAGAAATTATGATGGCGGAAACTGAAATCAAACCAATTAATAAGAAATCAAATTAGGCTTAAATCATGTATCAGATACACTTTCCGTAAAACATTATTAGCCCCCTCCCGTTAGTATGAGATCGTTGTCGAGTGACTAGCGAAACTCTTCTAGAATATGACAAGCCTTGATGATTCTGCATGAAGCAATCACGAAGTTACCACAACAAAAACTCAATACGCGATTGTAATTCTGGCAGATGATGTTTTCTGAAAAACAGAGTGCCCACTATGAGTGCTTACAGAGAAAGAACAAAACCTGAACAAAGGATTTTTATCTCAAGAAAGAGGAATGCAACTTCTGTAGTGTTGTATTGAATCCATGATTTACATTGGGTTTTATAGAGAATAAAGAGTAGTGCATTTTCGCAAAGAGGCGTCTCTGAAAAGATGAAGCGTTTATGAAAATACAAATCCAAATTGTTTAAGATGGTAATGTCTTTTATGAAGAGAAGCAACTTAACTTGAAATTGGCAAAAGTAACGGTTCCTTTTGACTATAAGGTACAATGATGATATTCGGGTGAACTAACCGTTCTCATAGCCGAAAAGTGTAATGTTGAGATTTGATCGGCTGAAACATTATAACGGTCAATTTCTGTCGGCTGACCAGCATAATGACCATTCTCTTCTGGCTACCCAATTTTCACAATCGTTGATCTCTATCAGTCGATTATTGAAACAATTGATCATGTGATGGACTTACTTGCTATGGTGGTTTCAGCAATAGCGTAACCTAGTTGCACCGCGACTTGCACCAGATCACATGGGCATGCCATGATGCGCACGTGCAAAGTGCGAAGTGTACCACTATCACTTGACAGCCCATTGCCCACATTATACGTGTGCATGCACGTGCGTGAACACCTGTGTGAGTGCATGCGTAGCCTTCTTCTCTCTCCTTTCCAAGTATGATACTAAATAACTCAAAGCTTATAAACCCCTCTAATTCTCTCTCTGAGCAATGTGAGACTAAAACTTCTAATTAATTTTCATTTTTAAAAAATAAAATTTGAAGGCGAAATGAAATTTAAAATACTTTAGAATTAAATTACTAAAAAGTGCATGTGCAAAGACTAACTAATTCCTGCTATATTATTTACCCAAAAGAGTTATTATCATTAATCAATGTTATTATCATTCCACCACCTTATGTCACAGCGGGTGAGAACAAATGGGTGGGTGTGGCTAGGGTGTAAGGACGGAGCAAAATTTTCTTCTAGGAGGGGCGAGTGCAAGCATGAAGCAACAGTCAAATAGACCTCTCTAAAGCAAATATATAAACCAACAAAAAAAAGACAAAAAAGAGAGAGGGAAAGAGAAAATGATGGAAATGAAACTTACCTGATTAGAGAAATAATCTTTTAGATCTTATGAAAATCAATATCAAATGAAATCTCTTATTTTCTCCTTCATTTCTTAAAAGAGCAGAAAAAGAAAAGTAAAAAACGCTAGGGTTTGGCCTTCCATTACAATATAAACTCTCTCATCTCTCAGCCCTCCATTACAATATAAACTCTCCCATCTCTTGGCCCATAAAGGAGGGATTTGAATATTGAGTCTTGATCTTCTTTGCTACAAACAAGAAATCCCTATTTGTAGCTTTTTTATTAGTCCACGTCATCACATTGGTTAGCTACCATATCACACTATCCACACAACCACATCACATTAGTTTGCAACCTCATCACACCGACGTTATGCTATGCGGCGGTGAACCAATAAGAAAGCTACAAACAGAGATTTCCTGTTTGTAGCAAATATGATCTAGACTCTTAAATATTTGGGGAGAAAAATAATAACAAATGCATGCTAAGGGAGTTTGCCCAACGTCTCTTTTGCCCCACCACGATTCATATGTGAATTTCCTATGAAAGCCTTTGACGAGAAGTTCCTGCGCAAGGAAGCTAGGGTCCACCATGATGCTTATAGGAAATCCACCTCATCCATCCGTTTTGCAAGCCCATTTTAGGATGTTCGGCCAAAAATGAGATGGATCCAAAACTCAAGTGTGGCATACAAGAGGAAACAGTGGGGAAAGAAATTCCACCATTGAAACATTCTTATGGCCGCAAATATTTTGTATTAGGCTATGTTTTTTGTGTTTTCAGCTCATCTCAATGGGAATGACCTTATAAATGGTTTGGATGGAATAAAAACATTAAGCCAAAGCCCAAGAAGGTTTCAACAGTAGGCATTTCTTTCCCCACTATTTTCGCTCGTACGACCCACTTGATTTTTGGATCCATCACTTTTTTTGGAAAAATGTCCTAAAATGGGCTTGCAAAACAATTGGACGGGGTGGATTTTCCATGAACATCATGGTGGACTCCACCCAGCTTCCCTGTGCCAGAACTTCATGTAAAAGGCTTTTAGCAGGAAATCAGGGTTGGATCTTTACCATCGATCTACAATTGCGTGTCCAGTAAAGACAAGCTCTGTGGGCCCTGCCATGATGTATGTGTTTCATCCATGCCATCCATCTATTTTCCAGCTCATTTTAGGGCATGGTCCCAAAACTCATGCAGATCCAAAGCTCTAGTGGACGACACCAAATAAAATAGTGGGGATTAAACAAAAAGTTCAGTGGGGGCAAATCCCCCCCTCACCCTTACGTGGATCTGCCCTTGCTCAAGTGGCCCCCACCGTGATGTTTATGTTAAATCTCCCCTGACCACCAGGTGCATCACTCCATGTTAGGTCAAGAGCCTAAAAATCAACTCCATTTATGATTCAAGTGGACCACATGATTGGAAACAATGTGTCAGGCAACGCCTACCCTCCAAACTGCTTCCATTAGTGTAGCCTATGTGAATCATGGATGGAGATTTTTTTGGTATACATGCCTAAATGCTTGTGTTCAATCTAATGATTGGAGTGGATTTCATATAATTATCATAGTGGGCCCTGTAAAAATCAAGGGTGAACGTCTCTCTCCCAACCGTTTCCTTTCGTGTGGCCCACTAAAGTCATAGGTCAACCTGATTTTTTTGTCTCTGGGCATAATATTGTATCAAATATCAAATGGTCAGAGTGGATGCTACACAAACATCACAATGGGCCTCATCAAAATCAAGAGTGGCATCAACACAATTTTCTTCTCTTTTTTTTTATTTGAATGCTTCTTCACAATTAGAGAGGGAAGTTAACGAAAGGCAATGGGATGATAATAATATTGATTAATGAGGTAGCAGAATGTAAAGGTACCAGAATGTAAATTCCATATTAATTATGTAGTTAGTTGTAATATTTCCTTTAAGAAAATATGTTTAATAAGTGGCTTTCATACCGAAGGTTTTTTTAAAAAAAAATTCCAAAAAACCAACTAAAATGGCATTTTTAGGCATCTACACATTTTCGGGCATTTATTAAACTAGCCCTTAAGCTTTTCAGATATCCACTAACAAGTAGCCTCTCTTAAGAGGGATGTGTAATTAAGTGTCGGAAGCATGTGATCCTTTGAATCATTTTATGAAAGTGACTTTTAAGATGAGGGCCGCACAATTAAAGTTAGGACCTAAATGATAGAGGATCTAAATCAAAGATGACATAGCTTGTAGTATGATTAATATGGACCATCCATTTCTTGGCAATTCATTGGAAAACTAGAATGACAAAGTGATTTTGAGAGGGATGAGAATTAAAAGTGGGACCCAAATCATTGATAGTCAAGATCAATAATCGGATCATTTATAGTATGATCAATATTGACCATCCATTTTTCTAGGCATTGATTGGATGGTTAGGATCATCAAACCAATGTGATTTTAAAAGGGGTGGGAACTAAGAGTGACCCACATGATGTATATATGATCTAGATCTGATTAGACCATTTATAGTATGATTAATATGCATCGTCAATTTCCATATGCATTGATTGGAAGATTAGGATCATCCAACCAAAGTGAGATTTTGAAAGGATGGGGAATCAAGGGTGGGTCCCACATCATGGATGTTCTAGATTAATGATTGGACCTTTTATATATGATTAATATGGACAATCTATTTCCTTTACCAGTAACATCCCAAAATTTGGCACAAGTATAGGGACTTTGGTCCCGAGTTCAAGGGTGTGAGATAGATAATGAAAGAATATTTAATTTTATTCATCGATTTCTCGTCTAATTTCATATTCAATTCCACATTCACATGCACATACACATTCAAATTCATCCATTACTTATACTAAGAACTAACTTAATTTAAATCATCATCCACAATAAATTCAAATCTAAATCATCAATCTCATCCACTAATCTAATAATGAAATTTAATGGTCAACTACAAAGACCTTATTACATCAAATCTTTAATATGAAATGAAAAAATAACTACGAAATAAGAATAGGATAAAACGGTTAGGATTATTTGGCAAAAGTTGGTTTTTAAGAGGGATGAGCAATAATGTGGGCCCAACATGATGGATGGTGTAGATCAATGATCTGACTATTTATACTATGACCAACATGAGCCATCCATTTCCTTAACTATTTAATAGATTGTTAAAATCATCCAACAAAAAGAGATCTTTATAGCAATTGGCAATTAAGGGTGTGACTCACATGATGGATGGTTGAAATCAATTATCAAAACATTTATAGTATGATTGATATTGACCATTTGTTTCCCTAGCCATTGAGGGCCATTTCACCAAATTTTTAAAAGGGATGGGCAACGAGGTGTGGGACCAATATGATGGATGCTCTATAAAATTATTGGACTATTTTGTCACTCAGTCAACCACTACACTATTGCATGAGCATTTCATATTAAAAAAATGCACTTTTTGGTTTTGTTATTGCATCCCCTCATCATTTATGGATCATTTCCATTTACATGATCCCATAACCAATTATCATGAATGATTAGCTAGGTAACAATACCACCATTAAATTCCAACCCATAATTAAACGAACATAGGTATTGATCACAATCACCTACTCCAAATTATTATCTAAAAAAAGAATGATATATAATTCATAGTACTTATAATATTTGTGTATTACAATACCTAGTCATTGAAATATTTAGGTCATTAGTACCTAGCAATTAAAATATCCTCATTAACCTAGTTGTAGACCATGTAAATGTAAATATCAATATCACCATTAATTTCCAACCTACAATTAAACAAACAAAGATATTCAAGTTTAAAGGATCATGATCACCTACTCCAAATGTTATCTTAAAATGGGATGATAATTCATGGCACTTCTAATATTTGGATATTACAAGACCTAGTAATTGAAATATTTAGGTCGCCAATACCTAGTAATTGAGATATCCTCATCAACCTTGATGTAGACCATGTAAATGCAAATTGATTAAAGTTGTATGGGTAGGCTGCAGGGTTGCCATAACATGCATGGAGCGAGGAAGAGTGGTCCACTATGCAAGCAACGAGACCGATGAAAATGGTGAATTTGATATGCATGTTAACAAATGCATCAAAGGGAAGGAACTGAACTATGAGGAATGTCGGGTGAAGCTAATGTCATCACCTGACCCGCAATGCAACATTCCCCCCAACTTTGGTGGGAGTCGGACAGGCGTGAAGCTCACTCAACCTACTCATGTCTATCGCAATCTGATTAAGTACACACTCGGCCCATTCTACTTCACATCTTCAATGTGCGACGAACCTGACATGACTGAATCACAGGACTTAGGAAGCAACTACTGATTGATGTTTTTGTTAGTTTATCATATTTTTTTAATGTAATTAATGAAGAGCTATTTTCTTATTTGTTTACTTATTGTTTTAAGGGTTTATTAATAAAGTAGACCCAATGTCTATCTTAATAAGGTAATTGAGCAGCCTTTTAAAAACTTTTCTAAATCTGTGATAGCTTTTTAGAAAAAGCTACAGACGAAAACGCCCACTTCTTTTTCATGCTCTTTTTTTCCCTCTTTTTTTTTAAAAAAAAAGGACAAAAAATTAGGAAAAATACTAGTAATTACCTTCAATATCTTCTTCTTCTTTTTTAGAAAATAAGAAGAGATTGAAAATAAAAATATCAAATAACTAAAACATTTACCTTTTTCTTGCGTTCTTCATTTTTTTTCCCCCTTTTTTCCCTAAAAAATGGACAAATAAATTAAAAATTAATGAATAAATAGAAGAAAAAAAAACATTCTTAATCTTCGTAAATAAAAAGGTAATGAAAATAAAAATATCAAATAAATAAAAAAAATTATCTTCTTCTTTTTTGTTGTTCTTCCTTTTTTTTTCCTCTTGAAGGATAAATAAATTATAAAATTAACTACTAAATAAAAAAAATATTCTTAATTTTCCTAAATAAAAAGAGAATAAAAAATAGAAATATCAAATAAATAAAGTAACTTAACTTCTTCTTTTTGTTCTTCCTTATTTTCTAAAAAAATGGACAAATAAATAAGAAAATTAACTAACAAACAAAAAAGAAAGAAAGCATTCTTAATCTTCTTAAATAAACAATGAAAAAATAAAAAGAGAAATAAATAAAACAACTAAGAATGGAAAATCGTGACCCCATCAGGGAAGTGTACAATAGAGAACTGAGAACCGCGACCCATGTCACACAGTGTACCGATAGAGAACTAAAAATTGTGACCCATGCAACACTGTACCAACAGAGAACTATGGCACAAGAGTCCCCCTCCACTCTCTCTCTCTCTCTCTCTCTCTCTCTCTCTCTCTCTCTAAGCTAGGAAATGGTTAACTACGGCTGGAAATTGAGCACTAACGTGCCCAAAAATTGATTATGGGAAAGCCATATATAAAAGAGGAAGTGATTAAGGGGGGTGATTCTAGATTAAAGCATAGATGGAAGCACCTTCTTAATCCAAAGTTGATTTGTCCCACCAAATCATAATTTAAGGGTGCTAATGACATGCTAATTAACCTCAAGTTGCTTTTTTAGAAAAATATGTGGACAAAATATTTTACCCTCCTTTATTTTATGAAAATAAATTTAACTTTTACTCATGCGCTTTATTAGCCTTTATTTAATCCTTGATTTGGATTGATTAATCATACTTAGAGGGGTTTAATGATGCTTAGATTAGGCTTAAGTGTTTTTAGAAAATGTGTGTTAGCAAAGCTCCCTTTAATTTGGAAAATTTTATTGACTTTTGTTTCCTACCACTTTATTAAGCTAAATAATAGCATCTTTACAAAATCTACTTTAAGTTATGAATTAGGTTTCTTAATTGTGATTCATTAAGACTTAACCATTTTTTAGAAGTAATAAGATAACTTTCTCTCCTTATTTTAAGAAAAGCCATTGACTTTTATGAAAAAGTGGTCCTTACCTTTATTAAGGGTTAATAATGATAGGTTAAGCTACTTTAGGGCCATATTATGGCACCATTGGGATTTGATTTAAGGGACTTCATTGGCTTATGGTTTTTTTAGGAGAAAATGGTGGAATTATACTACTATTTAAGGGGTTTTAAGGCTGCTTACGCACATGAACACTAATTGTTCCTCTCATGATAACTAGGGTTCGGGTACAGGCATCGATTCACAAAGGGTACCATTAGATTCATAGCAATGGCGCGATCACGATGATGTAAGTTTCAAAATCTTAGAGTTTCATTCTCTTGGGTGCATATTTGTGTGCTCGATTCGGGTCCTGCTGGAAACATCGGATGTCACACAAAAGGTACCACTGGTGATGGTGATATTGCTTCCTCCAAGCTATAGGTTCTTTAAAAAGGGGAACATGATACACCAAAATTTGATGTTTGCTTTGATACCATGTGAACAAAATAGGTGAAAACATCTTTTAATTTTGATTTATTTTTTCCTTGAGTATGGGATGAGTTTTATACACTTTGAGAGGAGTGTTTATGTGTAGCACAACTACTCATAACAGATGTTAGGTCTAACACAACTATTTATGCGAGAGAGAGGAGATGAGAGTTCTAAAACATAAAAAAGGAAAGTCTTGATCAATTGTTAATACAAATGGATAACGTACTTTTACAGAAAGATGCCAACATAAGTTTCATTCTTAGTTCATTCATTCTAATATTATGAGACTAGACTGCATCTTTTAAGTGCTTATATTGTCTTACTTTATCATTTTTAGGTTAGGCAAGGCTAGAAAGCGTTTGATAAATCAGGGGTAAGAGTAAATCAACCATAAGACTAAAACCTTCTGTTTGGCTCAAGAATTATGTTACGGCTTATGCTTACATGATAGAAGAATGCAAGCCTTGTTCATATTGAGAGGCATGTGAATCTGTGGATGTTAGCCAATGGAGAATGTCCATAAAGGAGGAGATGGAAGCTCTACATAAAACATAAAACTTAGAAATTTGTTAAATTACCTAAAGGGCGGAAGACTATTGGTTGCAGATAGGTTTACAATCTAAAAAAAGATACTAACATGAATCTTGAAAGATACAAGGGCCGATTAGCAGTAAAAGGGTATGCTCAAAAATCATGTATCGACTTTAATAAAATTTTCTCTCCAGTTGTTCAATTAAGTACTATTAATATTGTGTTGAGTATCGCAGTGGTGCTTGACTTGGAGTTTAAGCAGATGGGTGTAAAAAAATTACTTTTCTGCCTGGAAATCTTAATACAGAAATTGATATGAATCAACTCGAAAATTTTATTAAAGAAAACAAGAGGAATCTTATTTGTGGCTGAACAAATTATTTTATGGTTTAAAGTGAGCACGAAGGTGGTGGTATAAACAATTTGATTCTTTCATTGTGAGTTTGGGATTACAAAAATGTAAGCCAGATCATTATGCCTATGTTCGTAATTATGATAGTGACGGTTTTATTATCTTGTTATTGTGTCACGCCTCAAAATTCGGCACCCAAGTATAGGGACTTTGATCCCGAGTTCAAGTGTGTGAGATAAATAATGAATTAATGCTTAAAAGTATTCAATGCTTTCATATCCAATTCCACATTGGCATTCACATGCATATCCATAATTATATTCACATTAATTTATTGCTTAAATTAAGAAACTAATATATATTAAACCACCATCAAGTAATGTTTTAATTCTTTAAATCCCATCAACTAATCATTAATCAAGTCCTTAATAATTAAATCTAATGGTGAACTATATAGACCATATTATATCAAGTCTTCAAATAGAAATAAAGAATAAATTATGAATAAAATCTTTAATATCATTCCTCCTTATAGAAAATTTTGCTCTAACGCGTCACCTAAAATTGATTATCCACAATAAATAAGTTACAAAAGCCCAATGAGATAGCCTCGCACAATTTATCTCATGTAATTAGAGTTCAAGACAAATAATAAAGAGATTTTCATAGAATATGAGTAATTGAGCATTTAAATTTAAAAGAACATTATAAATTAGGTATACAATGCGGGATATAAAAGTATGCACCAACTGTCTTAGTACTATTATCAGTAGAACATCTAAGGCCAGTTTAATTTAGCCAACCTATACTATTAATCAAATCTTCGTTCATCTGCATTGCAGTCTCTAGCACACACCTGGGTGCTTACCCAACTGGCCACACCCAACGCGTTGATCTGCATAACGGTCTCTTGCACAGTGCTCACCCACCAGCCACGACCAACACCTTCGGTATGTATAGCGATCTATTGCACGATGCTCACCCAACTAGCCATAATCAACAAAATATCCACCAACCTGCATCTCCTACATGTTGCCAAACCGGCCACAAACAACACCATCAGTCTACATAGTTGTAACAACTTAAAAAATTTCACACACATGTAAGTACACGAGTGCTCTCCTACATGTGTATTTTATAGCGTAGAAATGCATGTGCATGTACACACCCTTAAACTCACATACACATTATAATAAACTTCAAGCCCTCACATATCTTTGTACACACAATCATTCATCAAACCAACCATTCGAATAACTCATCATTATTAGTTTAAGTTATTTGATCATCCATTTCAATTTTGGACCACCAAATTATACTAAGCCAACTACGAGATCTTCATATCCACTTGTATATGCATCCATATGAGAATCGGATACATTTATCTTACTCATTACCCATGTACATGTTTAACCTACCGTCAGAATTATAATCTAAGATCCATACTCCCGGTGTACAAATATATGTACATGCACCTACACATCCTAAGACTATATATCATTACA
This sequence comes from Liriodendron chinense, assembly GCA_003013855.2. NCBI lineage: Eukaryota > Viridiplantae > Streptophyta > Magnoliopsida > Magnoliales > Magnoliaceae > Liriodendron > Liriodendron chinense. Next base: position 2,965,311 of record ML058333.1, read on the forward strand.
TACTCGATTAATCACCAATCCAACCGTTAAGAATACTCTTTGGGTACAAATCTAAGTATTCAACCATTCACTTTTAATTTGAATCTTTACATAACACTAAGTAGACAACGAATCCATCACATTACTTTTCACATTAGGCCACGTCTAGACCTATTTTCAGAGGTCCCAGAGCATCCGAGAAGATTCATATAGGTTCTCTAGCTTGTAGAAAAGCCAAAACAAACATGATATCTACATATAAACCTTATATCATATATCTTCACTGATAAAATCCAGTTTGACTATCCATCGGGGACACGACCATAGATATATGTTGCAATACCTCGAGGAACCCTACGAACCCTTCGATTGCGGTGTTAATGACAATTCAACCACTATTTTCAATATAAAAAAAAACTTCTTTTAACCATTCACACAAGAACAACCAATTTTAGACAACGTCAATGATTCTAAGTTCATATAGGGTGGGCCACTGCACACCATAGCCTAAGATCTACATATAAGCTCACCCCTAGTTAATGACATGAATGAATATAGCACACCCATGCATGTGTGTGAATTAAAGAGCAGGTTGTTCCTAATCACGCATAAGCAGTGTCTGAATGAGTGAGATTTTCTCTCCATTTCTTCTATTTGGAAACTTGCATCCCCAACAATTTAAGGGAATCATGTTCATTCGACCAGATCCATCCATGTAACAAATCATCACCATCTATCTAACTGAATCCGTTGTTGGCGATCACATTGTCAAAACAACGAATCATTCTCCGTCATCTTCAATAAGGTTGTTTTTGTAAAGGTTTTTGAACATCAAGCAATCTGCACTACTTAAAGTAATAGGACCCACTGTCCTCAAGCAAGACCAAATCCCGATCAAATAACTGGTTTTCGTGCCTATTTTCTTGCCAAATTTTTCGGCGGCATGTAATAACAACTGAAACTTTCTACTTTAGAACCTACCATGAAAACGTCCCCAAAGCTTGAAAACTTCACTTTCTTGAGCTACATATGTTGTATCTAGATCATCTAAAGGCATTGGATTGAAGGAAAATCAAACGATTAGCATTCTGCCATTAACGGTCACCCACCTTCACCGATCAAGAATCTATTACAGGATTCGCTGAAATCTTTGATACAAGATCCCAACCGTTCACTGTAACACCTTCATGATCTACTTATGCCCCTCAAACATCAAACAAACTTCACTTTATCATCAGTTTCAGCAATTCAAACCTATACAGTTGTCAAAAATGAGTTGTGCATAAACTTTCTGTAAACCCATCGTCAAGTACTCTACCTCTAACTACCGTAACTGGAATCTGAGAGTGGCTATATAAGCCCTGTGTTGAGAGAATTAATTAGAAATTAATGAAAGAAATTGAGAGAGGGATCCAGAGAGAGAAAGAGCTAAGTCTAACTTACTAATAACGAGTTGAGTTAGGTTGGGTTGTGTCCAGCGTCTAATGTTGGACAAGGATTGAGAAGAAGAAAGAAAGAGAAAGAGGAAAGAGAATGAGAGAAAAGGAAGAAAAAAAAGGAGTGAATCAGAATTAAGCCAACTTGCCGAGTCACAGTCAAGTCAAGGCTCACTCAGGTCAGTTTCAACTAAACATTCAATGACACGATAGGTGAGTGATTCTCCTCATTGGATTTTCTTGTTCATTGTATGTTTTTTTTCCCAATCTTAATTATAATTTTTCTTACTATTTATTCAATTTTGAGTTCCTCCTTTGCTCGCCTTTACATTTGGAGTCTTGATCATAGGCAAGGAATCTTTCTTTGTTTTTCTCCTTAATTGGATTTTTTTATGTACATTAAAGTTGTCATTTTATTACGGGTCTAACTTTTTTACTTTGGATTAGCTCTTTTGCTTGTAGGAATAGTCTTCTTCCTTCATTCTTGACTCAAAGGCCTTCTCTTTTATTATCATTACTTAATTCTCAAATGTTTTAGATATGTTCCTTGCATTATTTATTCTATTGGAGTTGCCTCTTGTTGAATAACTTGAATGGTGAACGTCTCAAATCCTTATTCTTGTGTACTCCCTTAAACTATGTTATAATCTCTTATTGTTTAAACCCATTACAATGTCAATCTCTTGAATTATTATTAAGTGTGAATTTATTGTTAAGCTATTCATTCGTAACAACTACATACATGATCATTGTGTGCTTGAAATCGTGTTATTGACTTACATTACGATTACCTGGGGAATGAACTTGTTGCATGATCATGACATAATTAGAACTAAACTGAAAAACTTGAAATTGGATTTATTTTTATTTTTGAACGACAAATCGATGAGCATGTCAGGATTGCTCATCTCCATGCATGTTAGAATTATCACTTTGCCAGACTAGTTAGGAAAACATATAAGGATTGTAAAAGTTTACTAATGTCAACGCCATGCGAGATCTGGTCATTTCATTGATCGGTGTGCATGTCAGAATTGCTCATCTCATGCATGTCAAGATTGCCGCATCGCAGGACTGGTTAGGTAAGCATGTAAGGATTGCGAAAGGTTCCTAATGTCAGAGCCACGCATGATAATGGATATCAATACACGTCTTATTGGATCGATTAGGTGAGCATCTCAAGATTGCAAAAGGTTCCTAATGTCAGAGTCATGCAAGTTTGTGGAAAACTATTGTATTAAACTAATTAAGATGAAATAATTAATTATATGCACCATGCGTTCAAAATATTTTAAACATCTAACTCATGCATTACATCTTGGTGTAAACATCGATGTGTCTTGGTCTTAGCGATATTCTGTTAACTTTCACCTTTAACAATCTATCTGCATGTCCTTTGAAATTCAATGCAAGTTTTCAGGAAGAAGATGACACAGGTACAAGCCAAGTATCTCAATGAATATTTCTACTAAAGCGTTGTTTATAGATTTGGTTTATTTTATTTTATTCTATGAATTCGATGTAATAAAACATTTAGTGAAACATTTATTTAGTGGAGAATTTATTGATGGTAGTTTAGTTAGTTATGGATTATAGATTTAAATTTAAGTTTAAGTTTAATTATAGTTGATGGGATTTATATTAGATTTGGTATGAATATGCGAGGTGTGGAATGAAACTATGATAAATGAATACACGAATATTAGATCACACCCTAGAACTCGAGATCAGGGTCTCTATACTCGGGTTTTAAATTTTAGGGCATAATAATAGCGCTCTCTTACACGGTGCTCACCCAATTGCAATGACTGATGGAGCATATAATTTATTGCGTACACTTGGGCACTCAATCAAAGAAGTTCATAAGACCTATTGCACACACTTGGGTGATTACCTAAAGATATTCACTGGAGTTCTCATTCGTAGAATGCATGAATGATACCGTTCTTTTTCTAAAGGAAACCAAAACTCAATCATAAACACAAGTAATCATAAGATTTATCAATGCACACGACTTTACCATATTATATGTAATTCGTCAAAATCATTACAAGTACAACCTTCGAATCTTCAAAAACAAAAAACAATAACACGAAATTTCAAAAAATCAAGATTTATAATTCAAATTTTCATAACTAAATTCCTACCAACTCAACACATCAAATTAAACAAAATGAGAAGTACTAGAAATGATTCATTTTTCTAATTGAAAATCAACGTAAAATATGGATTACAACATGAGAAAAGGTGTGAGACGACTCACTTTGTCAAAACAGACTTGTATCTTACTTGAATCGTCCCGACTCAACTTAAACTCAGCGCATGGCTCTTCTAATCAACTCTCAGCTCTCTCGGGGGAGAATTTCCAGCATTGCTAGACCCAAACTAAACTCGTCTTTAGCCTAACTCAGCCTAGGACTAAGTGTGACTTGCTGAGTCAACTCAAAACTCGTTTTTCTCCTCATTTTCCCCCTCTTGATCCACTAGTGTGATCTATTCCTCATGTTAGGTTGGGTTTTTATAACCTTCTTTATATCTTTTCAGTTCTAAAATCCAGATTAAAATATGACTTAGAAACATTTTCTGTTCGGTTCTTTGTACAAGGTTCGATCACTGTAGTTTGATGTCGTTTCCATTTGGTTGGTTATTCCTAAATGCTTAATCGGGCCTTGTTTTTACTTCAATGATCATGTAGTGATTAGATGGCCTACACAATACTCAATTTTTATCTCAAATCAATGGTTATAAAAGATTTTACAATTGGAGTTTTCTTGATGAAAATGATATTGTTAATGGCAGATTCTCACCCAAGGGATCTTTCTTCGAACCATTTCTTATGGATGGTCTAAATTGATTGTAGGAAACTCGAGGATGCTTTAAATCAAAGCTTTGTAGCCATTGGGTTGATGGGTTACGTGGTTACAGTTCCGGTTCTTTGCCACATAAAGTCAAGAATCACAGAAAAGAACGTCGTTGTTTCCACTTTCTTGGATTTCCACTAGAATTCAAAGATGTGTCTAATGTAGATCAAATGGCCTGGATTAGTCTAGATTTTCATATATTTCTAGAGTTTCAATTGAAGAAAAACCATGAAAGATCACTATCTTTTAACACTATTAGTTGTAGTAATGTGAATGATGAAGGATTGATAAATCCTGCAATTTGGGCGGCTGTGATATCTTTCGTAGATTGTAACTACGTCATTTGATTGATTTTTCAAAAGAAAGAATCGAAGAGAAGATTTCAAATTTGAATTTCATGGTTTTCTCGATTTTGATTCAGTGTTGTGGTTAAAATGGATAAATGACTGAATTTATTTGCATGAATGGTTCAGATCAGCTAAATGAATTCTCATAGGATCATGGCTTGATCAAGTTCCTAAATGAAAGAATTAAAGGATAATTCATTTTGCAAGCATGGGTGGTTTTCGTAACTTTTTGTTTGATATTATAACATGCATGCCCACGTGTTGTATGTGTTTAGTATGATGTGTGTGTTTGAATAGGTAAAAGTTGGATTGTACGTTAACTAAGTTCAAGATGTCTAGTGGCCCACTCAATACGCGGCTTAAATTGATGAAAGATGATTCAGTTCAATTTTTCTTGATTTGAATAGCTAGAGGAAATTGGATTTAGATTCAATAGTCAGATCAATTTTAAATTTAAATTGAATGTCCTATGGAGTTCCTTTATAGTGTTTACATGTAGATATGTGATCAGTGTTACAGATTGACGGTTAGATCATGCTCTTTTTTAGTGAAGGTGCATAGTGTAGTGCGTATGTACGATCGCCATATCCTCTTTTGTTTTAGAAATGTAGGATATGTAGGATTCCACCCAGGTGATTTGTAGGCTCTAAAAATCAGTCACATGTCCCGATGTGAATTGTAAATTAATAGATTCATCGAGGGTTGCCTGTGGATCGAAACGATAGTCGCTATGTGATTTTTGGGCGGGTCATCCAGTGAATATGATGAGAAATCCGTTGGACGGTAGATGTCGTGAGTTAGACTCCGAAATTGATATTGTACTATTTAATTGGGTTGACTAATTCTGGTCAAATTTCCATCATGATTAGATTCCCATAAATAGATTTTTTAAAGAGTGGTGTCGAGTAGGAATGTGTATAACGTAGAAGACTTTGGATGACCAATGGTGTGCTTATAACCATTAGAATTGGACTTTAATGGTATAGGTTATTCTTTAGTATGTCAAGATTAGGATGAAAGGTTCAGACTCGTCGATGATCAGGTATAAATAGTTTAAATTGAATCTTTTTTTTTCTATTTTATGATGATATAATGATTAAAATCAAAAGTGAACGGTTGGATAACTTAATATGTCCATAAAGAGTCATCTCAACAGTTAGATCGAAGAAAGATTTAGTATATTATGATTTATAAGCTTGAGATGTATATATAAGTATATGTGGTTTAAATGATATTAGGTAAATTTGCTATGATTTAATGGTTAGTGATGAACATTTATATTTAGGTTGTATTATAGATGAACAGGTGGTCTTGCGGGTACAAGAGGTGGAAGTGATTATTAGAGGTGGATCAACCTCGGTCTTACCGAGTTATTACTATATCGTAGCCTTGCACTTAAGGCAAGCGAACAAGTTTTTGGCGCCACTACCAGGAAAAGGTTAAACGATTCTAATTGTTCTAATAACTATAAAGTAGTCTTAGTTAGGTAGGATTTTCAGTTGTTTTAGAAGTAGGTTTTCTGATTTATTTTTTTTATATTACTACCAATCTTTTATTTTTATTTTTGTAGGAACATAGTTGCTGACATAGATCTCACCCTATAGGGTAACATCTCCTCATCTCCCTTCTTTTTATTTATTTCTTTTCTTAGATTCGGGTAGTTTCCAATTTCTTTTAAATCTCATTATGGCTGAATGGATGGGTGGTGCTTATGCATACCGTTTGGAAGATAAGATGTCGGACCATGAGATCCAAACTCATTATGATTGGAACCACTATAAGCATGTTTATTTTCCTAAGACTCAATCTACTTCTAATACTCCCCCAAGTAAGACATTGCGAGATTACAGGAATAAGAACAATGTGCATAACTTTTCACCGAGTAAGACAATGGGAGAGTATCAGAAAGAGATGAATAATGTTCCACCGATTAGGACAATGCATGATCACTTCTATGGCTACGCATATCAATAACCATCTCATAGCCCAACATATGACATGCATAATCCAAATTGGTGGGAGCATCAAAATTTCAATTTGGGAGACAAGCCAACCATGGATGTTAACAATTATCTTCAAGAGTTTCTATCTCATGAGCCTCAATCGACTCAAACTCTTGAGGATACGCTGCGAGAGTTTATGAAAATAACTGAGCAATGCATATAAAACCTCTCACCAACCTCTTAAAATCCTAAACCTGACATTGAGAACACCAAATCGATCCCTAACAATGAGGAGGATAAGGCTGTCCAAGCCCAACCCTCTTCCAATTTAATGACTAAACTTCTAGAGGATATCGATCTCAATGATCCCAATATTATCATCAATTATGGTGAATCAACTATCTCTTTTATATATTCTGAATTGAATGATGAAGAGATTTCAATGACGGTTGACGAACCCGAGGAATTTACAAAATCTGAAAGTAATAGTATGATTAACTACAATGAGGGTTCAATGGATGATTGTGAGCGCATGATTTCTTCTTCCAAAGAGTCCGAATGTTTATGAATCGCCGGAAGATATTCTTGCTAGAGAGATGGCTGAAGTAGATCTTTTTGAATCCTTCCACCAACAACACATGTCAAATTCTATTGTGGAAGAACCCTCTTGGGTTGAAAATTTTATTTTTTTGGTTGACGGGGTAGCACAATCTGAAATTTCAAACAATCAACTTATGAGTGATATTGTGCTTCCCACCCACCCCGACGAACTTTATATGAAAAACTTTCTCTCTAAAGAAGAGGAATTCCTTGCCATCAAAACAGAATCTCTTCAATCACTTAGGGAGGACGAGGACCCTTCATCCAACGATCTCAATTTTCTAAAGGAATGCTTAGCCCACTCATTTAGTCTTGAGGATGAGATGATTAAGGAGTTGGCCAATTTGTTAGACATGATGTCAGTGCCTGAAGAACATCATTCCACTAATATACACTCTTTACCATTGTTTGTAGAAGCACTGTGCAATTCTCAAATTGTGGAGGAGACAACCCGAACTGAAGAATACTTGATAAACGTCTTTCCACCATCATGGGTTCTTCAGTCCATTAAAAATTCTGATTTGGAGGACCCATTTTTAATCAATCACAACCTAATTCAGAATTTGAGGAGACATCTTTTTAGTTGCTCTTATCTCCTCCCATCATGCATGTGGTGCGTATAAATATTGGACTTCAATGAAGAAAATCACCCATGTATACTGTAGAGTAGGACTTTGGATCGTCCTCATGAGAAACTTATTGAAATTCATGAAGATCATGCTCAAATTTGATCCTATAGTTGATCAGACTATTCAATGGTAGGTAGGTAGGTTAGGATTTTTTTTCAGCATTTAGGATTGAATAAGTCTCATCAAGACAATGGAAGATGCTAGAATTGATCAACTTGTTACCCCAACTACTCTCATTCTCACTCTCCTTCGTTTTATGTCATTGCTCTCATGTCATACTTATTGCATATCTTGTTACAATGAGGACAATGTAAGATTTAGGTCGGGGGTGAGATTCCTAAGATGAATCTACTAGCAATGGTTGTAGAATTTTTTCAATTTTTCTGAAAATTCAAAACTCTTTTGAAAAACTTCGTTTCTATGCACTTAGGATGTTATAAGTACAAATAAAAGAGAGATGAAGTGATTGATTTTGAAAATTATGAATTACCCATAATATGATAGTTTTCTATTTGAATTCTCCTATTAATTCAATTGATAGAAAATTTGAACACTTTGAGTCTAGTTCACATTACATGATTCTCATGGTTGAAAGGATTATGTAGATTTGTAGATTGGTTAGACTAAGAATTAAGGTCTTGAGGAACTAAGCCGGGGAACTTTGTCCATCATTGTTTATGAGAAATAAGAGAAAAGAACAAAAGAGATGGATTTCTAAAAATCCTATCTCATCTGAAAAAAGGAAAGAAAGTATAGTTATTATTGAATATTTGTTGATAAATTCTGAAAAGGGCTACCTATTGCCAACTAGGGGAAGGTCTACCCATAACCTAAGCTAGAAATGGAAAGTAGTGTGAAAGCTATCGAAGGAACGGTAAGGCAAATTCTTGTCATAGGCATGTGGTTGAACTGTATACTTCTAGATTTTTAGTTTTGTTGATCTATAAAGAAGGTAATCCTGGAAATCCATGAGATGAACATTCACTATACATACTAGATTATACTTGTTCGGATTCTTCTATTTATTAATCAATCAGTGGGGATTCTATGAGAAATACTCATTACATTTAGGAAGTTTAAGATTTTAACTTCTATCATCAATTTTCTCTGAATTTTACATTTGTATGTCTTGGAGTTTATAGAAGCATCGTTTCCGAGAGAGGTTTGGGTTTTGGAATATTTGATTTATTTTCACGCATGTTTTGCTTGGGACTAGCAAAATGCTAGTCGGGGGGTGTGTTGAGCCATGAATTATACATGTTTTAACCCCAAATTCATAGGATAACGATATAGTTTAAGTTATTAAAAGTTAAGGACTTATGCTTGCTTTTATGTTTGTAGGTAAAAGAGAGAGAGGTCATGGATTTAATGCTAATTTGGAGGATTTAGAGTGATTAGAAGACTAAGCTTTGATGAGCCAAAGAAGTGAAGAAAATGCCTAGGAGAAATCAAGTTAAAAACCTGGAATGGTCAGAAAAAGCAAATTGCAAAGCTCTAGGGCCATAAAAGTAAAATGCAGAAAGTTCAGAAAATAGCTTTGAGTTGCTGCTGGACAGAATTCCGATCAATTGGAGTCCCATCGAAACTAACTCCGATCAATTGGAGTCATATCGGAGTCCCATTGGAAAAACAGATTTTTCCATAAGTCTCTGGACAAATTTTCGATCAATCAGAGGAATTTCGATCCATCGGAAGGGTATCGGAGTGCTCCGATCCATCAGAGATAAGCCCGATCAATCAGAATTGTCTGCGCGAGTGCAAAATACTTACGTGGGATTCTCGAAGTTTCTAAGTCGGTGCGGGATTTCTCTTATAAAAGGCCACCTCCACTCTCTTCCTAGGGTATCTAGCAGCGTGGGGAGTAAAAGATTTAAGACCTAGGAGGCTTCCTAGCCTTCTACAACTAGTTTTCTTCTTCTTCTAATTCTAATTCTAGTTTGTTTTTATGCTTTTCATTAGTTAACCTCTTAGTTAGAGCTAAGAGGTGAAGCTTATAGGCTTTTTAGATGGTTTAGTTTGTTTTTAATGGTTTCATGAATCATTTTAATGATTGAACAATCGTTTGTTGAGTTTGAATAAAGTTCTAAGTAGTTTTTCTTAATCTTATGATGACTTATAGATGTTTGGAAGAATTGTCTTAGTTCTTAGTTGTTTTGCATGGATCTAGACCTGTACGTTCTGAGGTATCGGATTCAAGACGCTCTAGAACTTAGATTTTCATGTAGGAACTTCAAACCAAAGTTCTACCTCTTTATAAAAAGTCTGAAATATGTATTGTTTGTTTATGTGATTTGAATCAAGTTCAAACCATGATATTAGTTAAGCTTTGTGACAGGGTTTGATGATTATTATGGTTGTGATCTTAATCTATTGGAACTAGGATTGACCTATGCAATTGAGTGTGCTCAAGTCTTAATTTGAATTGAGGGAGTCATGTCGATGAACAACACATGTGACAGATTGATTTGATAATATAACCACTCTATAATCCAGCTAGATATGATTTGATTTCGATTCTAGTTGAGTAATTAAGAAACATATATGAATTATACATCAAGGAGAGCTATAAGTGGATCCTTGATGCTCTAGTTATCCTTTATTCTCAATTTTTCCTGTTTAATCCTTAACAATTACTTTCCCAAACTTCCTGGATTTTAATTATTAGAATACTTTGAATTATTTACCTCTTTCCCTGTGATCGACCTCGGTCTTATTGAGTTATTACTACATTGCAGCCTTGCACTTGAGGCAAGCGAACAGTGGTCATCCAGTCAAGTCAGATTGAATTAAGGTCATCCCAACCTGACTTGGTTTTTAAATAAAATTGACTTGAATTGACCCGACTCGGTACCAAGTCTAGCATGCCTAAACTGATCCGAGACTGGGTCTGGCTTGGAGTAATCCGAACTAAGTTCTAACTCGATCATAGGGATCGAGTCGGGTCGAGTTGTGATTTTTTTATTTTTTTTTTTGTATCCTATCAGTGTTTGTCCTCATTTTTTTAAAATTTTTTAATAGGTTTGAAACATATTAAATTATGAGTTATGAACGAGTTAAGTAACAAGGATAAAACAATAAGTAAAAAAAATGTAATATGAAACATAGAAAAAATGAACAAAGTAAATAAACATTATCAAAAGTATGTTCGGATGGAGTTGTTAATACAAATCTTTCATTCATTCATCCTTTAGTTCTCTTTTATGTCTTGGATTGCGAGAGAACTTTGGGCTGAGTCCAAGCTGAAGGTGTCTAAAAGATGGTTGTTTACCTCTTCTAGATCGGATGGTAAAGATACCTTTCCAATGCTCTCATTCAAGATTTAATGAATTTTTTCAACCTCTTCTTATGATCCGATTTATACGGAATTCCTAACCGCCTATAGAATACAACGGGACTTTTAAGAAACTTTGATAATTTATCGCCTAACTTATGTCCCGTACTCATATCTACTTCAGCATCATGTTGTCTCGAAAGGGGTTGATGTTATCTGGTACCGGATGCCAATTTTAGGCTTTGTTTTACTACTTCTCTATAATCTCGTTGCCTTAATAGTTTGTCTTCTTCTTCTTTACTAAGTGTGGGGGCTCTTCCTCTACTTAACCCTTCTTCATTTATAATAAGCCTATTACTATATCTTTTTATGGCTGGTTGTATTGGCTGTAGGGGAAGAGGTGGAAGCCTTTCTATTAAGTTGAGAATGACTTGAAATAAATCCCGAAATTCTAGAGGAACTTTGCCACATGGGGCAACGTCTCCTTCTCAACAAGCCAAATGTAATTTTAACTGATTTATTTTGCTTACAAATTGTTTTCCACATAATTTGCATTACAACTTTATCTTTCTGTCTTGGGAGTAGACTTACGCTCCATAATCTTAAATCTCTAGTCGATGGATCATCTTCTGATGACATATCTATAAGTGTGAGTTTTGAAAGAAAGAATATTTAGTTAGGCTGAGGCAACATAAATAATTAAGATATAAAGATAAACAAATGCAACCAAACAACTATATGAGATTTAAGTAACATCAAGTGATTAAAAGCATTAGTGAAAAGATGAGAAATATAAAAAAAAAAAAACATTAAAATACATAAGCTGATAAGCATAGAAAATATCCATCTACCCGTCAAATGTTATATTTCAAACCTACAAATAATAACTGTCAAATTGTCGTAAGCACATGCAAGAAAAATAGAAGGCACAACTTTAAAAGCTACATTTCACAAATCAAGATAAGAGAAAAATGAGCCTTCTGCTTCATGCAATTGCAGGTACTGTCTCATCCTACTTCTCACTCTCCTCTTTCTCTAACTCCTCATCAATAGAGTTCTTTTACGTAGATCGGAGGCAACCAATCATGTGTACAAATTAGCGCTTCAACTAATTCTAGTGTAAGTAAGATTTGATACTTGTTCAAGGCCTTACTCTCATGTGCTAAAAGCATATTCTGACACCACAGTTGAAATTGGAATTGACAATATGTTTCATGCCATTAACAAGAGCACAAAGTACTATGATTCTCGAGCTTTCGACTTCCACCAGTCTAAAACATCAAGTTCCTCGCCTTTGTACTTTACAGGTGACTCCTTAAGATAGTGTTCAAGTTTTGTTTGGGTTGTTTGTGTTTAAGTCTCAACTTATGCCATGAAAGACATGAAATCGTCGATCGTGTTTCGTGATGCAGCAACGCTAGAACTAGAACCCACTTGAGGGGTCTGACTTATGGTATTATCTTTTACAGTGCCTACAATTTCTACATAGAAATTGCACAGATCTCCATCTGTATCATGAATCTTATCGACCTTAGTTGCACTCTTTTCACCACACAATTTTGAAAAAATGAATATAACCTTGAACATCTTGTATCGAGGATCAAGAACGATTGCAATGGCCATTATCAAATTGCACTCTGACTAATACTTATCAAACTTTAACTACATACCCACAGTCATTATTTGTAGAAAGTCTAGTCCACTATAACTTTTGTGCAAAATATCTTTTATTTTCTAAAGTTCTGGCATAAATATATTTGTTGTTGAATACTTGCTTTCTGAAAAGATCTCCTTGTGTCATAAAAAACTTCAAGAAACTTGTGAACCTCTTAAGCTCTTGTCTAATCAGAAGGCAACCACTAATACACACTATCATGCTCCGCATAGTGAGGGAATGCAACTCTAAAAGCTATTGTTGAATCCTACATTTCGTAAGTTGAATTCTAACATGTCGTGACATCCAGCTTCATAATTCCCTGAGATGTCAAATTCAGCCTTTTCACGATATCATTACATGTATTTAATTATGAAAGTGACCCCCTTATGTATTTTACACTCTCTCTTATGTTCTCGATTGTTGGCTCAATTGTTTTAGCCCATATTGTATAATCAAGTTTACGATGTGGGCACAACACTTAATATGAAATATTTTTCCACTAAAATACAAGTCATTGGTGGTGCTAAACTGATTTTGTAAAATTGATATCACACTATCATTTGCAGAGGCATTGCTAAAGTTATTAAGGAGATTTTCTTCTCAATGGCCCACTCCATAAGGCATCTGTAGATGCGGTCTGAAATCATCAAACCAGTGTGAGGAAGCACAAGATAGCAAAAGTTTATAACTCTTTTGTAAAGCCTCCATTCGGCATTAACGTAGTGAGCAGTTGTGACATATACTCCTTTTGTTGATTGGCTGTTGTCCACAAATATAATGTTAGGCTGATTCAGGAAATCGATGCCAACTACCCTTTCAACTTGACTTCTCGCTTACATAATCTTCATGCACACTTTCTTTATTATTGTACGGGAGACCTTCTCGTATCTGGGGTTAAGGCCTCTGGCTAATTCGATAAAAGATGAACTCTCTACCATCTGAAATGGTCTTTCATTTGCAATAAGAAATCTGACTGTTAACTCATTTACATGGTCCCTATTATACTTATAGGTGGACAAGGTACCTTGCAACAAATCCACTACAGATTAGGTAAATGCAAGAGTTTGTTAGCCTAAGGTCTGGCTCCTCACTTTCTTATAACACTTCAATAGGTGTTTCTTAAAAGTTGTGGACAATCTGTCTACTTATTTAGCATTTTGAACCTTGTGGTACTTGCACTGAATTTTCATCATGCCATCTTTAGGGTTACTTCTTCAAAATCTTCCCACACTGTCAATCTTTTTTTTTCCCTTTTACTGAACTCTGGAAGGTACTTATCTCAATGGGCACCTCCTCTTATTCTAAACATAATCCTTCATCCAAGATCATCGACAAAGTGACTGATAAACCACCAGGGGTACTGGGAACTTCCCTCACTAGTTATCTATTGATTGAAAAATAGTAAACGGTAAACACCCGTGAGAATGTGGGGCTTCCTCATAGTCATATGCAAATATGTCGTGTTGTGTGGACCAACTTGCAACTTAACCTATTAAGATCCGTCATGCACTGTAACTAATGTATTATAACAGAGCGGGATTTAAGGAGTTACAAGTTGGATCAAACTAGCACTATAATGGCTTAAAAGTATATACTAATTACTAAATTGATTATCCATCCAAGGTTGGATAGATTGTAATACTTTCATATTCCCATTTAAACACTCACACCAAAATTCTGATAGCATCCCTATATCTCTCCAGATAAGTTAATCTTCTATTTAATTCCCATGTTAAATATCTAAGTAATGTGAAGATATTTGACATGAGAAATAAAAGGAAGAAACATATCTAGAGAAAAATGGAGACATGGAGCACAGAACAGGCATGAGCATTTAAATAGGTTATATGAAAGTATACTATTTATCTAACCTCAAATTGTCTAAAAATGGGACAATTTGAGCGATTTCTATGCCATTAAAAACACACTATATTTATGCCTGACCATATAGAAATTCTCAAATGGGCAACTAATTGTCTAATTCACAAAAATAAACCACAAAACACAGTAGTTGGTAACAATGTAATCCACAATAATATAAGAATTAAATTAGATCCAAAATAAGTTAATCAATGTAATGCACAATAAGCTAAGCAATCTAATCTATAATAGGCTAATTGTCTAAGCTATATACTCCACATTAGTCTAAGCAATGATATCCGTCATAAGCTAGGGTTTAGGGTTTAGGATTTAGTGTTTAAGGTTTAGGCAATGTAATCCACAATACTTCATTATCTTAGCCCGAGCCTACTCGAATGCACTCGACCCAATCTAGCCCAGCCCAACCAGACGCACCTGACCAACCCCAATTTGTGAAATCAATCCTAACTGACCCTAAATTCTCAAAATCTTCAAATTAGATAACCCTAGTATGAAGTATTTCACAAGAATAGGTGAAATAGAGGTCTTCCCGAATACAAATTACCTTGATTTGGAGAGCTGGGTGGCTGTTGAGAGTCGGCGGCAAGCGGGTGGTTGTCTTCCCAAACTAGGTTGTAATCGAAACGAGTAGGCGAGCGAGTGGCTGCCAAGTTTGGGCTCGGGAGAGGTCAGAGAAGGAGGAGGAAGGAAGGGAGTGGAGGAGAGAGAGGAGGACTGGAGGAGGGTGGGTGCCTGTCAGGGTCAGGCTCGAGAGAGGAAGAAGAGGGAGAGAGAGCTAGCAGGTTCGGGCTCAGGAGCAGTTGGGTGTGGCCATGCAAGTAGCTAAGGGAGGGAGGTAGTGGAGGAGAGAGAGAGAGGAGGAGAGTGGGTGGCCAGGTGGCTGTCAGGTTTGGGCTTGGGGAGAGGAGGAGGAGGAGGAGGAGGAGGAGGGAAGGAGAGAGGTTAGGTGCGAGTGCGGGTAGTTTAGATTAGAACTAGGATTTTTTTTATATATAGTACCCGAACCTGAGTCGAGTAGGGTTTTAGATCAAGTCAAGTTAGCATTGAGTCGGATTTCGGGTCGAGTCGAGTCGAGGTGCTAGGGTGAACCCAACTTGGTTTAATTTTGGATTGGGCAAAGTCTACTCGGACCGGCCCGACTCACACACTTGATTCGGATCAAGTCGGGTTTAAAAGAGTCAGGACGAGGCAAGTCTACCGAGTTCACTCAATCCATGTTTAGCTCTAGTGATTATACACACACAAAATCATATAGTTGATAATTGCATGAATTAATGGTTCACCCTAAACAAATCGATCAAGCATATCAATAATCACATCTTGCATGGATTGATGGACATATGTATGCATAAATTCTTAAATGGATTGATAAATCTTCACATGTGTGCTTAAATGAATGTAAGTGTATATGTTCGCGTGCGTATGTATATGCACCAAAATCCTGGGTTATTACATATTATATATGGATGACATACTGATTATAGATATTAGTAGAGATACTATTGCAACATTAAAAGCTCGTTTGGCTAGGGAATTTGATATGAATGATTTAGGTGTCATTAATAAGATTCTTGGGTTAATAGTATTTAGAGATAGGAAGAATATAAAAGTCTAGATAACCTAGAAGGGTTATGTTGAAAGAATTTTGTGCCACTTCAACATGTAGAATTTTAACCTAGATAGTACTCAATTCCTTGTTAGTTGCAAGCTATTTTCAGATTAGTGTCCTACCACAAAAGCAGAGAAGACAGATATGTCTTAAGTACCATATTCATCAGTGATACGGAGCCTTATGTTTGTGTGGACCCTCGCCGTTCCGCGCTCCCGGACGTTCTCCCTTCCCTTCCGGAAAAAGAAGAGAGGGTGCGTGCGTGCGAATCGTCGTTTGTGCCACTGGCTTGCCTCATTCTCGAAGGCTTTGTTTGGTTGTCGTGTTAAGCTGGATGTGTTTAGATGAGTTTGTATAAGACCAGAGTCGCCACTAGCCAGTTACTTCGAATCTACAATCGGCTAGACCCCGTAGAAACGTTAGAGAAGGGGATCCGAAGATTCCTTCCTCTAAAATGACTCCTTTTGATTTGTGGTCGGAGATTCGAGGTAAGGGATCATGGTTACAGGGTGGGAAGAGGTTAAGCACCCCACGCACTGCCCGTACCGAAGTACGGTCTCTACTTCACAGAATCGAACTAATACTTGAAAGTTTATTTTAATCATCGTATATTCTCATGGATGACATGATCCGTGAATGCAGGTCTGAACAGTAAGAGTTTCTGATGGGCAGGTTTCCATTAATAGGCAAGCCCAGAGCATACGCTCGAACTGACAGGTGCTTTATGCGGGATGCATGCTATGTGCTTGAATGATTAAAGTGCTTGTAGTGAAGCAGGGGGGTTGGAAGAAAAGTAAATGTTGCACTTATGCTAGATGTGAATGAGATTATGCTGGTGAAAGAATAGCTGGATGAACGGAGGTGTCGCAAGGATTGGCTTCGAGTGGCTGGATCAAGACTTGGATGGCTTGGGAGACTTGGACTAGTGGTTAGGCTGGGCTGGACCAGGGCTAGGCTCTCCTCACTCGGGCTCTTCTTGGTGGAAAAGTGGGCTAAAGGGGGAGAAAAACTCGGAACAAACAGATTGCACTCGGGCTTGAGGGCTTGTGAAATGAGAAGGGGAGGGGTGTATTATAGTAACGGGGAGTGGCAGTTCTCATAATTAATTTTGGGCGGCCCTCAGGGGGCCGCCCGTACGACCTTTCTTGGGATTCAGCAAGCAGTACGGACTTGCTCCGAGGCTGCGGTCTAGAACTCGGTGAGTTGACTGGGTTCAAGAGATGGGTTAACACGGTGAGTTGACTCGATGGGTTGACTCAGCGGGTTGACTCGGTGATTTGACTCAGCGGGTTGACTCGCCGAGTTTGACTTTTTTGAGATTTTTTGACTGGTTTTTCTTATGGGGGGTTTTTTAAGCTGATGTTTAGGGGTGAGTTGACTGGGTTCAGGCTTGAGTTGGGCTATGGATTGGGGCTTACAAGGGTGAGTTTGGTTGAGTTTGGACATGGGATTTGGGGGTACGGTCCTCCATTCATTCAGCTACCTCTACCAACATTGTAGCCGAAGGTGGGGTGTCTATAGTTTGTCATGGTGTGGATCAGACAATACATTGTGAAAGCCATGAGAGTAATTAGTAAATACATAACGAACCTTGGTAAAGATCATTAGATTGCTATAAAAGTGAATCTTTCATTACTTGAAGGGAACTTCTGAGGTGGTTGGATTTGTGGATTCAGATTATATATGAGATTGTGATAAAAGGAAATTTGCCATATGTTATGTTTTTCTTTAGCCAATGGTGCAATTAGTTGGATGTTGAAATTGCAGTCAGTGGTGGACTTGTCCACTACAAAAGCAGAGTACATGTTAGCAACACAAGCATGTAAAAAAAGTATATGGTTAAAGAGGTTGCTAGAAGAAATAAAATTAAAGTAGAAAGTAGTGGTGATTTATTGTGATAGTCAGAGCGCGATGCACTGGGCTAAAAATCCACTATCTCGTGCTCGAACTAATTAAATTGATATTCAGGTATTACTTTATTCGCGATGTGATGGAAGGTGGTTAGATATAACAAGTCATGTCATGTTGCCATTAATGGTGGAAATAGGTTGGGTAACTTGCTTGACCTGGCAAGCTCGATTCAGCTTTTTGGCTGGGCTTGGCTACTAGCATGGCCCATGGGCCAAGCTTGGGCCTAGCATGCATGGTCTGACCAAATTAGGGTAAGGCTTGGGCTAGAGTTATTTTAGCCCAACCCAACTAATCCCAATATGGGCCAACCCAACTTTATCTGCATGCGTGACATATTTTGAATATTGTCATTCTCATCCTAGGTTAGGCAATCAGTCTATTTTGAATGTGGACTAATGGTTTTTATGGTGGAGGTGTGGCTATGATAGATTAGAAACATTTAGGTGGAAAATAAGGATTTCATCAATTTTTAGGTTGGGCCGGGTCAGTTTAGGTCAGGCCTGAGATTAACCATTTTTGGGCTTGGGCTTGGACTTGGGCTTTGGCATTTTATGCTAGGTCTATTCTATTGGGGTTAGGAGCCCCGCAGCAGAAGCAATCAAAGCAACGATGAACAAACCATAATGACAATCACATACCAAGAAAATCGACACACACACAAGAGGCAATCTGAATTTAACGTGGAAAAACCCCTCACGGATAAAAAAAAAACTACGGCATAAAGCGACGCCAATCCACTATGAATCAGAAGTTACAAGAGATTACAGAAGAATCTTTCTTGGATCACAACCTACGAGAAATCCCAAGCTAACAAAGCTAATTCCCACATGAGAAGGACAAACCCAGCCATTTCCCTCATCCCAGAGAACTCCAAGCTTGCCCCTAGCTCTTTCTCTTGCCCTAGAACTCTCTCAATCTTTTAGGAAATCTTGGCCCATTGGCGTCAACCCTAATCCAGCATTACATTCCCTTAAATAAGAGAAAACTGATATTAGAAACTTATTGCGCAAAACCGTGTAAGAAACCAACTCCAACAAAGAAACTCGTTGACCGGTCGAGGGCCCTTACTGATTGATTGACAATGCCCTGAAATTGTCTAAAGAGTTGCTATCTTGAAATCCACCGTGACCGACTAGTCAGACCGGTCACTGGCCTTGTACATGGAGATTTGAGGCGTCCGATTCCCACACATGCCAGGGGCTTTGGGATGGGCTCCAGCTTAGGGTTCCAAGAGTTGGCCCGGCCGGGCCCAGGTCAAGCCTTCCCCTCCCGCGCATTGCCACGCCTACCTCTTTTAACAAAGGGGTAGGAAACAACCACTAGCCACGGTCGGATCTCCTGTAGATTTCTCCGGTTCATGTTCGGGCCTTGATAGAGATAGACGGGCCTCTCCCTCCATTTTTATTTGAAACCCCCTCTCAGCGTTTCCTTCTGGCAATGGCAAGCAACAACGCTTCTCATATTCTCGAAGAAGAAGATACTGATGAAGAAGAAGAAACTGATGAAGAAGAAACGAATGATGAAGGAGAAGAAACGGAAGAAGAAGAAGAAGATGACGGGAATGATATTCCTCTTAGAAGAAGTGCAAGGCGTGTACAGTCTTCTCTCCCGAATTCTCCTCTTCCCATTGTCATCGAAGATGAAGAAGAAGAAGAAGAAGAAGAAGAAGCAGTGTTTCCCTCTGCCAATTTCCCCGGACACAGCCCAGGCCACGTCAGTAGAAGGAAAAGGGAATTCTACCACGGGCCCCTCACAGAACGAGCCTGACTCCTTCTCTTGCCCAATCTGCATGGAGCCGTGGTCTGCTGTCGGCGTCCATCGAACATGGTTACATCTTCATAACCCTTATACTCTTTTTCTTCATCCAACATGTTCCACCATAGGCCAATTCGGACCGCCCAAATCGTTGGCCCCACTCGGGATGGAGCTTTGTGTGAAATTCACACCAATTAGATGATCTTATCCGTACGATTTGCTGCTGATTGGTTCTTAAAAAAAAAAAGTCCAATTGATATTGGTGAATTGGTTGATGGTTAGGATTCTTCGATCAGTGTGATTTTTGGGATATACTCCATCGGAGATGTACACAATGATTTGGGCTCTTAGGGTTGGTGGACATGTGCACTTTGAAATTGGTTTTATGAGGAGAGAGCATCAGTGCTGTGTTTCAACCGACAGAATCTCACGGAAACACAACTGCCTCTGTACTTTGTGTTCTCTTGCAATTTCTAATTTTCATTTTGGAAACTACATTCTGATTGGTTGATTTTCAAATTCGTGGAATGTAGTTGTCTTCCTTGTGGGCATGTATACGGGAGATCTTGCATAGAGAGATGGATTAGGCAATGCAGTAAAAATTTTGGGAAGGTATTTTTTTTCATCCTTTTATTCTTTTCAGCTACCCACCATCACTCTTGTATTTATTTGAGGTATTGTACAATGCTCAACCGAATTAATATCTATTGTTTTCTAAAGTTTCCAGTTTCTACAAGTGGAGCCATGCTTTTGTGATCCAAACCACTGACATGAGGCCCACTATGGATACTGCATGACCAAGAATCTCCTAGTTTGGAAGATCCTATCAAATTGTTTGAATGTGATCTATAGCTTTGTTTTCTTTCTTAACTGTCTATTTGGCTGGCAACGAATTGAAGGCTTAGGATTACACCATCGAAGAGACTTGGTGATTGGGCATGCAAATGTAATAGATAACTCCGAAAAGAAAAATAAAAAAGAAAAGAGAAGAAGCAATAGATCTTATGTGTGGTAGAAAAATATTGATGCCATGGCAATGACAATCTTGCAGCGAAAATATTTGTTGGCTGATGTCTGGAAAAGACATACAGGATGAATTTCATCAAGCTCTATTTTTTCATGAAGAAGTGATATTGTGGCTCAATGTTTTATGTCTGAGCATGAAGGCATTCATGGGCATCTTCATGAACTTTTGACTATCAGTGTAGATTGGGTATGACACAAGATGATAAGCAAGCTAGCCAAGTAAATGATACAGCCAGTAATCTCAGTAGTTGTAGCATCCCTATCACGATACTTATGTCAACAAAGGTTTAAACAATTGTCCAACACGACTCAGTTTCATCTGAGTTGTATTGGTTCAGTCCAAAATGAAACAAGTTAATCAGATCGAGACCGACTGATACTGGTTGAGTTGTACCCGTTTCAGCCCCTGGCGAGTGGCGAATTGCACTCGAAACACTTTTTTAAATTCACGACTAAAACTCTAGAGTGAGAAATAGTACACTGCTTCTTGATTGCAATTAGAGAAAATCCACCGGAGGATGATGAGTCTTAGGAACACTGGTTGAATCGACCTTTTCAAAGATTGAGAAATATAAACTGATGAGTTGCATCTGTTTTCATCTTTCTCAAAGTTTCAAGATGAGTGTTGAGATAAATCTAATGATCTTCTGATAAAATTGAGGATCTAGAATTTTGCAGTTTTGGTTCCACTAGTGTATCGATAGGTTTGCACCCGAAGAAGCCGGTTTCATCAAGTAAATCAACTGTATATTTACACTGGGTGAGGACTATTCGATGCTTGGACCTTGATACTTCAATATTGATGAAGTATTTGAAAGGTCCCAATTCGTTGATGAATTTTGAGATCTTCCTTATTGTTTTTACTGTCCCCAATGAAAATGATATTCTTTACATAGACTAGAAGAATGGTCACTTTGCCAGAATGTCTTTTGATGAGCAGGCTGACTCATGATTCAGGTGGGTCATACCAAAAGAAATAGTTGGAGAGAGGGACCTCCACCCTTGATATTTTTTTACGAGGTCCTACCATGATGATTATGTAAAATCCACTCCAATCATGAGCTGCCTTGTGAAAATATGCTTGGGGCCACTGTGATTAGGCCCATCTATGATTTATGTGGACCCCACCAAGGGAAACCATTTGGAGGGTCGGCATCTCCATTAACATTGTTTCCACTTGTGGGATCCATCTGGATTATAGATGTGGCATTTTTTTTTCTTTGGGCCTAACGTGGACTGACACATCAAGTGGTCGGTGCATTTTGGAAACACATCACGGTGGGACCAACTGGAGCCACACACCCTTTTGCTCATAGTTAGTTTATTTATGTCTTGGTTCTTAGGAGACTAGCACCCCTCTCCTCTCTCTCTCTCTCTCTATATATATATATATATATATATATATATATATATATATATATATTATTTATTATTATTATTATTATTATTATTACAATAGAAATGTAAATGACCAGAAATGTCCTTGGTCAGTTATAACGACAACAAATTGAAATACTCAAGGGAAATTAGAAGAATACTAAAGGCAAGAGAATGAAATATCTTGTACCGTTATAGGGCCATCCACAATGGGACCTATCATGTCAACGGTCTAGATCATTGAATTGAACTAGGGCCCTAGTTTTAGTCTTGTAAAAATTGAAAATCCAAGCAAGCTGAAGATGTAGTAGTATCAGAACTTCCAGGTATCAGCGATGGATGACCAATGTATTGCCAATTTTTTCTACTGTGTAAATTTTAGGTTTTGATTGTATTTCAAATGTATTGATGTCACCAATGTATAGCCAATATTTTCGACTGTGTAAATTCTAGGTGTCGCTTGTATTGCTATTATATCGGTGATATTTCAATAATATTGCCAATGTATCAATATCACCAAAAATTTGCTTATTAAATTTTTTTTATTTCAATTTTTTATTTTTTTATTTTTTATGGGCACTGATGTTGTATGCAATGTTCAAATTTTCAACGACAATATTAATAATATCACGAATATTATCGTTATCGCAACATGGGCGATATTGAGACCATAGTCTTTTGTTTCTTTTCCAGTTGTTGATGATTTCTTGGCGAAATATCGTGTGTTATTGATATTTTGAAATATCAATGGATGTTTGGGTGGATAGATGAAATGGATAGGATGGTTGGACTGATTTCTTACAACAACACATGCTTTTAGGCCCCCCATTAAATGGAAACTTATTATGTATGCATTCTTCTTGCAATTTTTTATTCCTAAAGATGTAATATGCACGTTTTAGCATCTTTTGAGGTTTCACTGAAAAATTCCACCATTTTCCTCAGTGTTTCCTCACATTTCCGGTCATCGGTGATATTAATGGTGATATCGATATTGTTTCTGTATCCCTAGCCATAAAAACTTGCAGTGATACCGATACTTCGAACACTGATTGCATCTAGCATTGGATAATACCTATGTTATTCTTGATTTCTTAGCAAAGCACACTATTTTTTGCTTCTATATTCACACCTATATCTGTTATTTTTCAGTGTCCACAATGCAATAAGAAGTCTAAGTTGTCAGAGATCAGAAATCTTTATGTTCCGCGTGTAGTTGTTGTTGATGAAGATCTACAGAAGGTAACTTTATTTTTCATGCAATGATTTTGTAGAGGAGTCCGTGGATTTCATTTTGATTGATGGGATTCAATTGTCTACAGGAAGTGGTTTCTCTTCGGTCTGATAATGAGTTTCTTAAGATGCGGGTAAGGCAATTCAATAATAACAAAAACCAGATTACTGAATTTGTTGATTTCTTTATATCAGCTCTGTAGGATGTCCTCCATATTATTAGTTAGAATTTATTAGTTACTCTTACATAGTTACATTACAGGGGGGCAATGTGGATGCCATATTTGGGTCCTGTGATTCAGTCACCACTCAATGGCCCATGCTGTTCTCATCTTTCCGTTTTTGTTTCTGTTTCCATTAGGCATGAATGGATTATATTGTTAAATAATTTTTGGAGTTGCTTGTGATCACAAAAAAATGGATTTAATAAGAAGACCAAGCATAGTTTAGAAATTTTTATTTGGTTTACTTCCAGTTTAAAGTCTCTGGTAATGATGTGATTAATAGTTCTACTTGTCTGAAATAAATTTGCAGAGAGCCAAACTTTCAATGCTTCACTGGAACATTGGAGGAGAACTATCTCCCACGTACTTCATGAATGATATCCTAACATTGATAGTGTCCAAACTAAGAGCCTTGATTGTCTACTAACTACCCTCATGGAAAAGGCTCCACAACATTGCAAAGGTGTAAAGGTGTGGTATTTTATTGCCTGTAATCAATGTCCAACTCTGTTAAAGATGATTCACAGTTTTATAGACTATGGATCACTTCTAAAGCAATAGGGAGAATGAGATGCTCCATTCTTTGTGAGAATGAACTATGAAGATCTACACAAGGGTTGAGTGGTCACCTCACATTTGGAGCAAAAGTGGCAACATTCAAGGAAAAGAAAGCTATGCATCGTTAGTTGATCATTTATGCGAATTTTACTATTGGCTGCTTGGCAAGAAAAAGTCTTGAGTGGCTAAAGAATAGTCTATAGATTGCACAATGCCACCAAGGGTGGGAATAATCTTGGAACCAAATCTCTCTTGTATTTAACATTTTACAAAATGGTTTCTAGTGTTCTTTCTTGACAAATAAAATAAATATTATTGATAGTGCAAGCACTTAAAACTACTCAAGAGGGCCAGATTGCTCGATACATAACAAAGCTCTAGCTATTATTATACAAGACTTGCTGTTGCTTATTATAGAAAAATAAGAGAAGAGGACTTAGAATTCCTCTCCCATTCCCTCAATCTCTCTTTTAC
This sequence comes from Liriodendron chinense, assembly GCA_003013855.2. Lineage (NCBI taxonomy): Eukaryota > Viridiplantae > Streptophyta > Magnoliopsida > Magnoliales > Magnoliaceae > Liriodendron > Liriodendron chinense. The sequence continues at coordinate 2,990,082 of ML058333.1, forward strand.
AACTGGCTCAACTCTAGTCCTAAAACAAGCTGACTCAATTGCTTTCTCAGCTTTGACATTGTCATAATCTCATGATCCCTAAGGGCCTGTTTGGTAATAGAATACAAAATATATTTAGGGGGTACGTCTACTGCAGAACACTTCTTTTGGCTTCTAGCAACAACACCTTAGCATTAAGATGCGTGGCGGGGTATTGTTATAAGAGCAAGAACAACTTTTGGGGGAGATGAGTTCCTTTTAGAAGTGGGTTTTCATCCAAGTGTTTAACAATAAGTTTCTTTGTGTATGTTGTTTGCAGTTACGAGGTTTTGGTTGACTAGACTAGAGAGGGTGAGAATGCTAAATTGAAGGCCCTGGAATCTAGAGTTTTAAAAATGAGAACCACGTGAAGAGTTTTTGGTGCAAGTTCAATACGAATATTATAGAGGCGAGACTTTAGTTAGAATTGATGGACATGAAATTCCTCAAAATGGCATCTTTTATTGGCTCTATATACCAGAGGATGGATTGATCATGAGATCGTCTCACAAGGCATTAGAGCTGGATGAATGAAAGAGCTCAGTGAAAAGTAGGGATGTGCTTTTGAGTGTATGCCAATGAAACTCAAGCGAAAATTTCATCAGACTGCTATTCGACAAGCTATAGTGTAATGCCCTGGAAATTTCAATCCTTGAGCGCCTCTAGAAATTTTTCGGATTTATTTTCTCAAATGAGAGTATAGACGCTCGATTTAGAACCAAGACTCTAGGAGATTTGTACAGGAAACCATAGTTTGAACGCTCTGATTCGATCAGACCCTTGTAAGACACTAGAATACATCAATCTAACCGTACATTCTTCGTAAGATATCATGGATAGTCAACGATTCCTTTCTAATCATCAAATCCTACCTCTGATCTATTGATTTATGAACCTCAATTTACGATTTACTGAAATCATAATTGATTAACCTGTATAATCGATTCCCAGTATAGATCAACCTTAGCCTACCCTGATCAATGAATCAGATCTTGCTTTCCCTGAATATCGAAGTCGAATTGACTAAAAGACTTTTATGACATAACTGACGACCTAATCCGATTCATAATGCCTGAAACCCCAAATAAATCCGTGTTACTATTATAATCCGATACCTGTCAGTGTACGCTACGGCCCAGTAATAGGATTCACCGAACTTTGTTCCCTAAATCACTTAAATGGTGTCCTGAAAACCTAGAACAGCTATAGACTGTTCGTTAGTAGGCCATTGATCACGAATCTACGTGGAATCAATCGCCTTAGTGGACTTGAGCTTTCCCCTACATTAGAGACCCGACACCCTATCTTGAACCGCACAACTTAGATCGAGACCAGAGAGGGTGAGTTGTGTGACTCACCTTCATTTTGGGCCATCTGGAACTATAAATACCAAGGCCATTTGAGAATTCCATTTGAGATGGAATTTGGAGGATTTCTAGGGTTTTGCTTGGAGCTTCCAATCTGGTTGCTGTCGCTTCCAATCGATCGATGCTAGCTATCCATCGTAGGTGATACTCCGTCCTATGTCTCAAATTTGAGATTTAAATCCAATCTTTCTTGCTCTAATCCATCTATATTCGAATTCATGTAGGATTTTTGGTTTTTCTTTCGAATCCTTTTCTCTAGACGTTGTTAGCGGTGGATTCACTAACACGGGTGACGACTATTCTTCTAAGTTGGCTATTATCAGCCCATGAGGGTTCCAGATAGTGAAAATTGGGTTTTTTTTTGAATTCCATTCGAAGTTGAGTGCCGAATGATTTATGTTTATGATTGATGTTCTGTATGTGTTGATTAATTACATGCTTACTTCGATGTGTGGATTGATTGTCCATTTGAATCGATTTTATGAAAATATGGGATTTGGTGTGTTATGCATATCAATTGTTTTATGAAATTCTTGAGTGAACTGAAGTTCACATATGTTTGAATGAGTGGAATACCATCCACCTAGGCTAGTGCCTGGTTGTGAATCTAATGAGATGGCCTGCCTTAGCACGCAAGTATTTGGTTTTACGCCCATATATGAAATGAAATATGTGTGCATATCAATTGTTTGGTTTTATGCTTGATTGAGGCAATGACTGCTATGATGTTCTATTCCTCTCACAACATGTTTAGTATATTATGTAATTGGCTGTGATTATGATTAATCTCTGAAAATCATAATTTATGGACTACCTACTTGGGTGTGGCCGTCCCTGACTTGTTCGATCGACTTGGGAGTAACATGATCGACCGACTCTAGCTAAGCCGGTTTGGTTGATGTTTCACTTAGCCTACCAAATCAGTCAATTTCATGGTTAATCATATTTTTTTGTTCATTGTTACACATTCTGTGGAATCTCGAATACCACAATTACCATTGTTGTACAGTCACTTACAATCGTACATATAAAGTCTCATGAGCCAGACATGGAATATGGGTAATTGTGTTTGCGCTTTCTTTGGCTGGACTGGGTGATGAGCCCCTCCAATAGCCTTGAGCACTGAATCCTACATACTGAAGCTCATGGGCCAGGCATGGTATAATGGGTAACCGTGCTTGTGCTGTCTTTGACCTGTATGATTCAAATAGTCTTATAGAGGGTCTCGAGCACCAATGTTAGGTGACGAACCTACCATCATTGATTTTGATTGATGACCCATTACCATGTATATGATATTTTAGGGCATTGAGACCTTACCGTTTGATTTATTATTCAGTTATATTGGGTGACGAACCCAAATTAGGATTCCAGGAGCCGGGCATAGGATGCCCCGGCTTGGCAATGGGCCCCAGCCTAGCAGAGTGTACCCCGACCTGGCATTGTCCAGTGTTCAGTCAGGCCACTGTCTAGTATTCGACTTTCCTCGCTGTCCAGTGATTCGGCTGCATTCCTGTCGGTCGTGTTCCTGTTTATTAGACCCTGGATAAAATTGAGGTATTTTGGCTTTGCTAATACGGCTGATTGAATACAGATTTAAATAAATACCTGGCAAACATGCATGCATCACATTTTTATGTGCATTGGTCCGATGCTGCTGCTGGGTGGTAACCCCACCGTTTATTTTTCCGGAACGTAACATTTGCATATCATGGCTGCATGCATTATTCTACTAGAATAGGAACTTGATGGTGAAGTTATGCTATCTGTTGATGCTGGGGTGGTAGGTGTGAGAGCCCCACTATTTGTTATGTTTCATTACCTGTACTTGATTGTGTTGATAACATGTTTAACTTAGGGAATGGTAACATTGAGTATCATTACTTTCCTACATGGGGGGTGTTTTAAAACACCAACCAGTTATCTTTGATGCAGGAACTTCCACTGCTTGATGAGTGAGATGTAGGATTTGCTAGGTATTGTGTTCATTTTTTGTCATGTATATAATTGAGCCCTGGCTGAGTGGACTCCTTGATTGTGTGGATGATTGTATGTATTTACACTTCAAATTCAGACTATTAATACACTGTTTAGCTTAAATCTCTATTTATGAGTTAATGCATTGGTTTTGTGCCATTTAAATATGCTTCCGTAAAGTACAGTTACCTTGGAAGAGTTGGGAGCCGCGGACTTCCCGATACCCGATTTTCAGGGCGTGACATATAGTATACAGGGCAGTGTTTGGTTTAAGGCAACATTAGTAGATGACCACTGTAGAGATAATGTTGAGGTGTGGGGGAGATTGGACCTGACAGAATCAAGTGCGAGGTTGAGTCAAAGAAGAAGCCTAAGAATAGCCTCAATAGGAGATCAAATGATGGAGAGAAGGTTGAGATGGTTTGCCCATGTTTTATAACTAGAGACAGCCCTGCTAAGAGGGGAACTTTGATTAGTGTGGTAGGGCCTAAAAGGATGATGAGGGGAGGACCTAGAAAGACTTGGATTGAGTTTTCATGTTGCACTATATGTTTTTCGTTGTCAGATGTATTTGTATAAGATTGATCAATGTGGTTATATTGTTCATTGTTAACATTTATTCTTTTGGATGAGTTAAATGTGGATCTACGAAAAGATGTGAAAGATCTCCTCCTCCTCTCCAGGTGTGGCAGGCTTGAGATGAACGACTTGGATAAAATCCAAGCTTCGACACCATTTCAAGAAGACAAACAAGTAGAGATAGAAAGTGTTCTTCTTCTTCTTCTTCTTCTTCTTTTGCTTCTCCTCCTCCTCCTCCTCCTTCAAGCTCTAACACCATTTCAAGAAGACAAACAAGTAGAGATAGAAAGTGTTCTCCTCCTCTTCCTCCCCCTCCTCTATCTCCTTCTTCTTCTCCTTCTCCTTCTCCTTCTCCTTCTCAAAAGATTTACGATATTATCATATCTTAGCTTGGTGATACCGGTTGGTTGTTATCCAACTATGTAGCTGAATGTTCTCTTAAGTGCAAGAGATCACAAGTAATAAACTCGGTGAGTTCGAGGTCGAATCCACCGGGAGTAAAAATAGAAGTGTGTAAGAATCACTCTCAAATCAAGAAAATAGAATAGAAATTCTAAAAGAAGTGATTAATCTGACTAATGGATGGGTTGGATTGGATCAATGTTTGAGTGAGTTTAATCAATAGAAATCAAAGCACCAAGGCATCAAAGGTCCACATGTGTCTCATGCTTCATTAGTGTGTACGATAAAGTATTACTTAACTAGAATTGATCACTATGGTCCATCTAATCGGAAGATATTGCAATTAGAACAAAAATTCACGTAAGAAATTAATGGATTAGAGATCCATCCTATTATGCATCATTAAGTTGATACTCTTAGGCGTTAGGGATTATAAGCATTAGAGATCATTGAGATTGCTAATCAAATAATGTGATAGGTTAAAAATATATCCAATCTAGGTTTTTATAAATCAAATCTAGGAGTAAACAATACTCATGCAAAGAGTTTACATGAGAATTAAAAACCCTATATTAGTTCATGAAATTCACGCAAAATGGATTTCTCTCATCATTCAGCACATAAATCCATCACACACATTAACTCAACAATCCACACATGCTTTCCTTCTAGCCTCTGGAAGGGTTTAAAACATAAACATAATTAAAGAAAAACTAAAAGAAGAAGAAGAAGACTATAATTAAACTAAAAAAATTAACTTAAAACTAACCAACTTATGAGTTCTTGAAGTGAATCCAAGCAAACTTGAATGTAAAGAGGTTCTATGAGAGAGATGAGAGCTTGTACTCTTTAAAATCGGATTGAAAAAGATGCTCTAAAACTTTTCACAACTATCTATTTATAGTTAAGTTCGGATTCAAGTAACAGTACTGATGCTGCTACACTTCGTGTGACTAAATTGGCGATCGGATTGCTCTGAAATTTTATATGGGGCTTCATCATCAAGTGAACCTCATAATTGATGGATTAGATTGTCAATATCACATCTAAAGTGGGCCCTACAATCCGATCAGCGGACACCTCCTAGATTTGCAGTTTAATACCTTCTGAACCAGTCATTCTTGCATCCTTCATTCCGGTGTGTTCAGACATCAAAAGTGTCTCAAAATTGATACCTTAGTAGAACTATATCCCCTCTACATGATAGAGGGTCTGGATTGACTTAAATCATTCCAGAATTTTGGTGTACACACCTCGCAATTTAGACCGTTTTCTGATTCGCGCAGGTGGAACTTTTCAGAATACTTTGACTTGTTTTTGACGCTTGCAACCAGCATATGCATCTGATTGACCTAATTCCAATTTGGTTTTGTAGAAAATTTGATTTTATACTTGATGGACGGCTTGGATTCTTCATTTGAGTACTAGTGGACCACTGGGATGGATTCCAAAGCTAAGTCGGTGCTGAATGGACAGTTTGTGTTCATCGGGTCACTGTGATCAAGTTAGAACTCCAATCGGCGTGAAACCAGTGCCATTTGTTAGATAATTTGATGATTTTCAAAATGTATGGAGAGTTTCTCAAATTGCATAAAAAGTGGTCCAAAAGTGAGACGCACAGTAGACAGCGTGTGCTGCCCGTTTGGAATTGAAAACCACATGTAATGCACATCAACTTCAATCCATCGATCCAAGCCGTCTAACCTCAGTCCAATCTTATAGGAAGTGTCTTTAGCCCTTCTCTCATCATCCTAAAGCTTCCTAAACACAAGTGGCCTGCCAACAACCTGTAAAACACGGAAAATCACTATGTAAGCATAGTTTACAAGTTATAGAGCGATCCAACCATTGAACACATTTCTTTCAATAAATCTAAGTATTTTGCTTGATTTCTAGCCTAGTGATGATCGGAATAGGGCCTAAATATGTAATGTTTATGATCACATCACCGGTAACACTGGTAGCAATACCGATAACACTGTTAGTATAAAAAATTCCATGTATCGGCGATGTATCACTAAGTATCACCTATGTATCAATATTGCTAATGTATCATTAATATTTTCAACTATGTAAATTCCAAGTGTTGCTTGTATTGCCAATGTATCGATATCGCTAATGTATCGCCAATATTTTTGGCTATGTAAATTCCAAGTGTCGCTTTGCTTGTATAGCTAGTGAGTAGAAGAGGATTAGATGATTAGGATGGAAGAAGAGGAGAGAAGAAAGGGAAGAAGAGGAGAGAGAGTGAGAGAGAGTTTTAGGGTGAATCTTATGTATATGTGCCACATGCCCACCACACAAAGCTTTATTAGAATAAGCATATAGTACACTGTAGGAGAAGAGAAAAGATGTGCACATGCACTTACAATCAAAGAGCCACATACTAACATACATCTATACTAATATTCTCTAGACTCCCCCTCAAGTGCGAGCATAGATGTTGATCATGCCCAACTTGTTACGAACACGATGAAGAGCATCTCGACTTAAAGACTTCGTAAGAACATCCGCAAATTGATCCCCGGACCGAACAAAAGGAGCGATGATTTCCTTCGAGGCAACTTTTTCTCAAATAAAGTGACAGTCAACCTCAATATGCTTGGTGCGCTCGTGGAAAACAGGATTACGAGCAATATGTATGGCTGCCTGATTGTCGCAATGAAGAGAAATAGGGCCCGAAGGAGAATAGCCAAGTTCGTCAAGAAGGGTGCGAAGCCACATGAGCTCACATGTAGCATGAGCCATAGCACGATATTGTGCTTCAGCCGAGGAGCGCGCAACAACTGATTGCTTTTTACTTTTACTACTTAGGAAGGTACAAAACCCGGATGTAGATCGACGATCATATATACTACCCGCACAATCGACATCGGAATAGCCCGAAAGATGAAGATGACCATGAGACTGAAAATGGATGCCAAGGCCTGGTGTTAATTTAAGATACCGGAGTATGCGGTAAACAGCCGTGAGATGTGAAGAATGGGGAGCTTGCATGAACTGGCTGACAACTCCCACCGCAAAGGAGAGATCTGGACGAGTAATAGTCAAATAAATGAGCCGACCTACAAGCCGACGGTACATGCCAGGATCAGAAAGAAGAGTACCATCATCTGGCTGAAGCTTATGCGAAGTATCCATAGGGGTGGTAGCCGGTTTGCATCCTAGCATATCGGTCTCCATGAGAAGATCAAGAGCATATTTTCGTTGGGATAAGAATACCCCGGTTTGGGAGCGAGCAACCTTGATGCCCAGAAAGTAGTGAAGAGGACCAAGGTCCTTGATCTCAAATTTGTTCTTCAGAAATTTTTTGACATCGCCCATGCCAACCAAATCATTGCCTAACAGTACAATATCATCCACATACACAATGAGAACCATGATGCCCGTCGATCGTCGACATATAAAGAGAGAATGGTCGGCATGACTACGAACAAAGCCAAACTCCATGAGAGCTTGATTGAATTTATCGAACCAAGCACGTGGGGACTGTTTGAGCCCATAAAGGGCCTTCTTCAATCGACACATAAGCGTAGGATTGTGGGAAGCAACAAAGCCTGGAGGTTGATGCATGTAGACCTCCTCCGCAAGATCCCCATGAAGAAATACATTCTTGACATCTAGTTGGAACAAGGGCCAGGATAAATTGACGGCCAAGGAGACCACCACACGAATAGAATTAAGTTTTGCCACTGGAGAGAATGTCTCGAAGTAATCCACGCCCTGAGTCTGCGTATATTCCCGAGCAACAAGACGGGCCTTGTAGCGATCAATGGAGCCATCAAGAAGGAACTTGATCTTGTACACCCATCGACACCCAACAGGTTTGTGCCCTGGAGGAAGAGAAACTAGCTCCCAAGTATGATTCTTCTCAAGAGCAAATATTTCTTCCATCATAGCCTTCGTCCAGTCAGGACTTTGAAGAGCATGGGAGAGAGACCGAGGAATAGCCTGTGATGAAATGGAAGCTGCAAACGACTGAAAGGACGGTGAAAGATGATCATATGAAACAAAATTGCTAATGGGGTGTTGAGTACATGATCGTGTCCCTTTACGCAAGGCAATGGGAAGATCCGGACTTGAGGTAGGAGAATCACCTAAGCCAACATCCAAAGTGAGTGGAAGAGTGGACGGCGGAGCGCATGAAGATTTATCTCGACAATGATACACTCGCAGAGGCTTCGGGTCACCCAAATCACCAACAAAGTTAGGAATGGGAGGTGAAAGAGTCTCCCTATGATCATTAGTGACAAGAGGAAGGGGAGAAGCAGTATGCTCCCCCTCACTCGCAAGAGGATCACAGAAGGATCGACCGTGAGGCGAAAAAGAAGGAACATCTTCAAAAAATGTTACATCGGCAGAGATATATTTCTTACGAGTTGAGGGGTCATAACACTTATACCCTTTCTGGCTCCGAGTGTACTCTAAGAAAACACATTTAGTTGCCCTGGGACTAAGTTTATCATTCCGACCATCCAAAATTTGAACGAAGCATGTGCATCCAAAAACTTTAGGGGGTAAAGGAAATGGATTGTCATGAGGATACAACATATTAAATGAGGATTTGGAAGACAATATACGTGAGGGAATACGATTAATAAGGAAAGTGGAAGTAAGAAAAGCGTCACCCAAAAAATGCTTGGTAGATGCATACCAAGAAGAAGGGTACGTGCGACTTCAAGAAGGTGACGGTTCTTTCGTTCTGCAATACCATTTTGTTGTGGAGTGTAAACACATGATGTCCGAGACAAAATACCATGTTCCTGTAAAAAGGACAAAAAAGGAGTGGACATGTATTCCCCCCCCCCCATTATCAGAATGGAGGGTTTTAATTGTGCATTGAAATTGAGTGCACACTTCACGATAAAATACTTTAAACACATCAAACACTTCACTCTTTGATTTCAAAAGGTAAACCTAGGTCATGCGAGAATAATCATCAATAAAGGTGACAAAATATTTAAAACCAAAAGTGGAAGTAACCGGGGCTGGTCCCCAGACATCTGAGTGAACCAGATTAAAAAGTTGAGATTTCCTTTCTGAAACACTTGGGAGGAAACATAGTACGATGATATTTTGATAATTCACAAATATCACAACACAAAGGTTTAGTAACTGAGAATGAAGGAAACAAAAGTCTCAATCGAGCTAAAGAAGGATGTCCTAAGCGGCAATGCCACCGTGTGATGGAGTCTCGATCAAGAGAAGTACTTGAAGCAACAATAGGTGTATCATTAAGAAGATAAACGCCTCATCGCTCATGCCCCCCACCAATCACTCTCTTCGTCTGTAGGTCCTGAAAAAGACAATGAGAAGGGTAAAAGGTAATCGAACAATTCAACGATTTAGTAAGGGAGCTAATAGACAGTAAGTTTAATGGAAAACGAGGTACATGTAAGACTGAGGACAATGGCAAGGAAGTGGAAAGGGAGATGGAACCAATCCCAGAAATGGGGGCATGTGTTCCATCTGCGACTGTAACATATTGAGAGTGGGAGGAAGGAGAATAAGAGGAAAAGAGATGTGACTTACTAGTCATGTGGGAGGAAGCTCTAGAGTCAATGACCCAGGAGGTGGTGGAAGAAGACGCTAGAAGAGCGGTACCTGACTGGGCCGAAGCTGCGTGAGAAGGCTCAGGAACATCACGTATATGAAGCCGCATCAGGGCATCATAAGCTACTCGAGAAATAATGAGTGACTTTCCAGAAGAAGGCTGCTCAGCTGCCATGGTGGAAGGTTGTCCCTCAAGAGCAACAGTAGCTGTAATAGAGGCAACAACACACGTAGAACGACCATGGAGCTGCCAACAATAATCAATAGTGTGATTAGTTCCGCCACAATGCGAACAAATGCGGGAACTATCACGTCCTCGTCCATGTCCACCACGACCTCGAAGATGACGACCAACACATCCCCGATCTCCCTCTCGGCCTCTGCCACGACCACCATAACCAAAAGTGCGCCCTGAACTCAAGGATGGTGCACGAGATCTAGGAAAAATGGAAGATGGATCGCCGCAAGGTGTGCTGAACGCTCTGGTGGTACAAAAGGATGTGAAGGAAGAGCTGATATAGTAGCGCGCTGGCACATGACATAGACTGTTGTTAACGGAGGAAGGGGATCATTAACAACCACTTGATCTCGAACACTGAGGTAGACGGAGTTCAACCCTGCGAGGAACTGCATAACACGAGTGTCATCCCGTTGCTTGCGAGCATGCTCATGATCGTCTAGACATTTCGAAGGAAGAGGTTGATACAAGTCCAGCTCATCCCACATGCCTCGAAGTGTCGAATAGTAATCTTTTAATGATCTTGAGTCTTGTTGGAACCGACCAATTTCTTGAATAAGCTGAAATACCCGCGAAAATTTTTTAGACTCGGAGTACATGTCATGAAGGGAGTCCCAAATGCCTTTAGCCGATGACAAAAATATCACGGAGTGGCTAATCGAAGAATCCATACTGTTCAATAACCATGTAATGACTTGATAATTCTCCTTTGTCCAAGTCTTGTAGGTGTCTTCTGTAGAGCTTGGGGGATCATCTAGAATATACGACAACTTCTCACGGGCCCCCAAGAACACTTTTACAGATTGTGGCCATTGAAGATAGTTATCACCATTCAACTTAATCGAGGTGATTTGGAGTGAGTTGGGTTTAAGCGAACCCATGTCAAGATGAGATTGCCCTTTGTCCTCCATAAAATTGAGGGGTCCAAGTAAAATGTACTTCAACAAAGTCTCTAATAAGCAATCCTTTGAGGAGATGAGAGACTAACCCCAATCAACCAGAAAACTCTGAAAATACCACCCGAAGTACTCAAATCTGACGCAAACAGCCCAAAAATGACATGGCCGCACCTCTATTTGGGGTTAAAACCCACTCAAATCTTAATATCAGCCAAAAATTCCTCCAATATTAGCTTGAGTGAGAGATATCAGTCCATCTAGAGGAAAGAAACAAGAGAAAAGCTTACCGATTTGAGAAAAATCGACGAAAAACTGATTTGGGGCCCGATTTTCGAATTTCACTATTTCAGCCAAATCACCATCAAGAAGGCTCTAAAAAATTCTCAAAAAATCATGACAAATCTTCTAAAATAAAGATCTATCAAACCCTTAAACTTTCAGCTCAAACGGGGTCCATTTGACCGTACATTGCTGACGTCAGCCGTACGGCCGCTGACGTCAGCAATCTGACGTGTCGCTTCTCAACTCCCTTGATGCGGAATAGTTTGATCTTTGGTCTGATACCAAGTAGAAGAGGATTAAATGATTAGGATGGAAGAAGAGGAGAGAAGAAAGGGAAGAAGAGGAGAGAGAGTGAGAGAGAGTTTTAGGGTGAATCTTGTGTATATGTGCCACATGCCCACCACACAAAGCTTTATTAGAATAAGCATATAGTACACTGTAGGAGAAGAGAAAAGATGTGCACATGCACTTACAATCAAAGAGCCACATACTAACATACATATATACTAATATTCTCTAGATAGTGTATCGGTAGTATTTTGATAATATTGCCAAAAATCTATTTATTAAAAAAATTCCCATTTTATATATATTTTTTTATGGGCGCATGGTTGTATGCAGTGTTCATTTTTTGTGATATTATCGTTATCGCAACATGGCGATAACGAGACCAAAATCTTTCGTATCCTTTTTAGTTGTTGACAATTTATTGGGAAATATCATGTGTTGCCGATATTTTGAAATATTGATGGATGTTTGGATGAAAGGTGGATATTGGATGGGTTGATGTGATGGTTGGACTGATTTCTTATTGCACATGCTTTTAGGCCCCCATTAAATGGAAACTTATTATGTATGCATTCTTTTTACAATTTTGTTTTATAGTTACTTTCAAGTCCAACTGGTTGGACTTTAAATTATGGTCCACCCAGCAGATAACTTCCAACCTGTGATCTGTGTACAACATCCAACCCATCTAATAGGTTGGCCCTATCATGAGGATCACCTTCAACAAAATTCAGCTACAACCACTTTTCAAGTGGGCCACACTTGTAATTTTCTATTTACCAATGGCTAGAAATTGTTTCCTATGTTGTGGTCCGCCTAATGGGCAGATGGGGCTGATGTCTGAACTAGGCGATCCTCATGAATGGGCCAACCCATTAAAGGGGTTAGATGTCACATGTTCTAATCTGTTTGAAAGTTATCCGTTGGGTGGATCATAACCCGTGGTCCAACCGGTTGGACTTGAGAGTTACTCTCTCTCTCTCTCTCTCTCTCTCTCTCTCTCTCTCTTAATTCCTAAATATGTAAATATGTGTATTTTAACATCTCCTGAAGTTTCACTAAAAAATTCCATTATTTTCCCCATGTTTCCCCAATGTTTCCCACATTTCTGATTATTAACGATATTATCGGTGATATTGATATTGTTTTTGTGTCCCAGCTACCGAAACTTGTAGCAATACCGATACTTAAAACACTGGGTATAATATATCTTTTTCATCTTATGAACCCAAGTTTTACATGCATGACTTGATCATCTCCAGTTACGGCTGAAATCAACGTGTGCTGAAATGGTTATGGCTGTTACGTAATGATACCCTTTGCGCGTTACATGGGTGAAATGGCATTCCCTTAAAAAATAACATTGTAATGACTGTTACGGTCCAGCATGGTGGCCCTGCAATGTAATGACCAACAACAACAAGAAAAAAAGGTACCTCGCCAGAGATGCCTTTTTTATTCTTCTTCTTCTTCTTCCTTGTGTGTGTGTGTGTGTGTGTGATTATTTTTATACTTTCCTATTTCGTTATATGCATTTTATACGCGGTATCTTTTTTTATTTATACCCATTCATTCTTAATGGAATATGAGCACTTTCAATCTCTACTTGTTTGTCTTCTTGAAATGGTGTCAGAGCTTGGATTTGATCCGAGTCGTTCATCTCGAGCCTGCCACTCCTGCCATCTTCTTCTCCATCGGTGGCAATTGTTCGTCTAAAATCCATATGAAATTTGGAGATCCGCTCCTGTTTGAAACCCATCCGCATTGATCAACCACTAATCCTTTTGAGGCCCATCCCCAACGACCTCCTGTTAAAGCCCCGAGCCCTATCTCCAGCAATGGCCTCTGTTTGAATTCGGCTACTGCGCCATCCCCATCGTCGACTCCGACTACCTTGTCGATTTGCAGCCACTGAAACCCATCCGCAGGGATCTCCATTGTCTTCGACAAGTCCCAAACCATCGCCGACACCATGATCCGTACCAATCTGATGCCAGAAGTCTGGCGCCTGTAGACTCCAACCCCTACTCCGATGCTGCTGCACACCTGCCATCTGCTGAAACCCACCCCCTGTTACACGCTAAAACTCATCCTTGTGCACACGCTGAAACCCATTCTTCTTTGTTCACTATTTGTCGATTTGCTAGTTGTTGAAAACCCTCCCCTGTCACCCGCACCACCCACATCCAATCCTGCCTGCTGCCCTGCCATTGATGACGGCGTTGTCCTCTACATCCCGACATATCGCTGCCACTAAACGACTAGCAAACGTCGACAACCTCTCCTTCCTCAGCACCAACAACCTTTCCCATCGTCGGCAGGCGCATCTTCAAAATCCCATTGCACCGCCCTTGCAAACCCATCACCATCAGATTTGGTGCCCCTGCAACTCCCATCTGTTTTGGCAACCCTCCCCCCAAATCTAGCGTTGAAATTCCCCAAATCTGATACCTTCCAATCTGCTTCTACCCCTTCTCTGACAAGTCCCATCTTTGTCATTGCTACCTAACCATCTCTTGCAACCATGTCTTATCTCGATGACCCATCTCCAACCATCATTTGTTGCTCATGTTAGCATTGTGCCCAACAGACAGCAACCATTGCTGCACGCTTTCTGTCCAACCGCATGCATCTGACTGCTGCATGACCAATGTTTAGCCTTGCTGTCTGTCTTGCTCTTGGCTCTGTCGCTATTGGGGTTTTGTGCATTCCTGGCCCCATTTCTGTTGAAATCTGCTATAACAATAAGAAACGGTCTCCAGATGGGATCTGTTAGATGTGACTATCTACCCTTAGATTCGACTGTCTATCAGATCAAGCTTCTTCCACTCAGATCTAGCAGATTCATTGTCCGAACCTCTTCCCAGTGTCTCCATCTCCGATGGGATCTCCATCAGTGCATTGACATCTGCCTCGCCGGCCATCATCCATCTAACTTGTTTCTATTACTAAGGATGATTGGTGTTGCTTCCCAATTCATCACTCTCAGCTTGAAGTAACTTTCGTTCGTGTTCTATTAGTCTTGCTTGTCCTCTGATTCTACTATTAGTTGCAAGGGCAGCTGGTTGTTGTGCAGTGCCAACAAAGGTGGCTGTGGTGGGTGGAGAAACAACCCTATTGTTATGCTCACTACTAGGCCTAGCAACAGCCTGTGGCCTAGCGCCATCAGATGGTCTAGCTACCCTGGATCCAGAGACTAGAGAAGCTGAGCCAATGCCAGCAGGTTGGACAGTGGAATCAAAAGTGGGCCCAGCAGGTTGGCCAACGACCCCAGGCCCGGCAGATGGGCCAGCGACCCTAGGCTCGGAGGCGACAGAAAGACGGCCCACCATGGTGTGCCGTAAAGGCCGTTACATAAAGGTAACAGTGACAACTGTTACATGTTATGGGGTTGTAACGGTCATAACAACCATTATGGAAAAAAATGAACTATAACCATCGTTAACGGCCCATCATGCTCCCTATAAAGGCCGTAAAAGCCCCACAATGGTTTGTTATGGCCAATGTTTTGAATAGTATTGCAGCGTAGCGTGTAGTGCACGCTACGTAGCACCCTCAAATAGTGTCTTTCCCCTATAGTGTACGCTAGAGGTGTAGCGTGTACTGTATGCTGTGTACGCTACAACTTAGGGGGTGTTGCGTACGCTACAGAGGTGTAGCGTGTACTGTATGCTGTGTACGCTACAACTTAGGGGGTGTTGCGTACGCTACAGAGGTGTAGCATGTACCATATGTTGCTTATGCTAAAGCCTGCGTTTTTTTATTTTTTTTATTTTATTTTAAAGAAAGATTTTATTTCTCTATGAGTTTAATTAGGTTATTTAAAATGCTGGTGGTCCATCCTTCTCACACATGGCAATCTGTAGAGCTATCTAGTCCATCCTTCACACACATGACAATGTATTGATGATTACTATATATTTACTAAACCTTTTTAGATAATTGTAACCATTTAGAAATGGGCCTCTGCATGTACGACTGAGAGCTTATATCATGTAATAAATGGTATAGAACTCATATTTAAAAAAAATCTCTCAAGTTAAAAGGGTTTTCGAAGAGGGCTTCTTTCAAAAGCCCTAAGTCTTCTGTCGTTGAGGCAACTTCTGTCCTGGCCCCAAAGAGAGGTTTTTGATTCTCTCGATCTAGAGAACTGTTGAAGACGAAATTCATGCTTCTAAATCATCCCTGCAATAAGATCAAACTGCTGTATTTTCAAGAGCATTGAATCCCAAACGAAGGAAAAATCAAGTTCCCCCCCTTTCACATACATACGGATATGAAACTCAAAAAATAAGTTTTTCGTTTGATTAAATCTCTAATCAAGGTAAGTTCTTTCCCTTTAATCTCTCTTAATGAGTTCTTTTTCATTTTGTATGAAGATTTGTAGTTTTTTTATTTTTATTTTTTCATTCTTTTTTCTTTTTAAGAGGCCGGTTCCCATGGATTTGATTTTTCATCTACATTGTAATCTATGGGGCCTGCTGTGGTGTGCATACGGCATGCATGTGATCCATCCAACCATCACTTGGGCCACCATGCTGTATTTGATTGGGTGTGCATTGTGTTCTATGCCATGGTGTAACGCCCCGTAAAATCGCTTTCCTTAAGACTCGAACCCATGCTCGAACCCATGCTCGACACATATCACCTTTTAGACGAATAATTGGCCGCACATGACTTAGAGAACCATAGTCTCATGGTGTCGGGAATTAGATACGCGCGTAGGAGTCCGTTCCGCCGCCCGTCCCGAGACTGTTAGGCCCGAAACTTGTTGGGGACCACCCACGTACTGGGCTTGACACTCGTAGGCGAGCGTTACGTCGAAATCGGCACCCGAAATCATAAATTGTAGTGTCCTGTAGTTGCACATGGGAGTGCAAGTATACTTGCACAGTACCTTTAGTGAGTAATCATTACTCAATTCACTTTTCTTGTGTGGGCCCCATGGACCCTTGCGTGGCCATGGAATGTGAACTATGGATTTCAAACATAAACCAGCACATGATCCCCAAACATGGGCCCCGATCGACAACCAGTGACCGTTGAACTGATGTCGCCTTAGATCCGGCAATCGCCATGTCCGATTGGTCCCAAATCATACCCAGACAAGGATCTCAACATGGTAAGGCCATCCTATGGGCTGGATTGGCCCAGAGGGGTCAGGTGGGCTCCATATAATCAAAATCAGGGCACAAAAGGCCACTTTTATGCAACTTAAAACATTGGGGGCTATATGTCCCAATTCCCCAACCTGGATTGGCCCAGAGGGGTCAGGTGGGCCCCACATAATCAAAATCAGGGCACAAAAGGCACTTTTATGCAACTTAAAACATTGGGGGCTATATGTCCCAATTCCCCAACCTTTATAACCACATTGGGGGCTATATGTCCCAATTCCCCAACCTTTATAACCTATTTTCTCAGCCCTTTCTCTCATTTCTCAGCTAATTTTCTTAGAGAGGGGTGTGTGGGAGAGAAAGGGGGAGTTGTGGAAGAAGGATTCTCAAAGAGAAGCCCTTGCATGCTACCCTACCTGGACCTAACCGCCTCTACATTACTCTAGCCGGCTTCTCTCTGCGATTGGAGACCTTTCGGACGTCGGTAGAAGTAAGTCCATGATAAAATCCCCATCTTCTCTAGCTTCTTATATAGGTTTTCCCCTTTTTCCTGATTTTCTAGCACCTTCTTGCAGGATTTTCCTAATCCTCCTCTAAACCAAGGTGTGTATCATTTACTCATGTGTTGCCTTGCAACCAATGCCTACAATTGTAGTTGATTCTCTCAATTTCCAAGTTTAGGAAGTTGGATTGTACCTAGGAAAGTTGTATGAGATTGATAGAAGTTCGTTGTCTAGGGATTTGGATGCTAGGTGTGTGCTAGGGCCATTTGCAAGCTCATATCATCCTACACATGTTCTCATTATGCAAATCTTCTATGCTAAGATGTCTTAGAACTTATACTAATATGTGATAGCTGAGATTCTAGTATTACATGTTTTGTAACTTGATTTATGCATGAGCTAGGGAATCGGGAAGTGTTTGGGGTGACGGGTAGTAGCTTCCGACCCGACAAGTACAATAGTTGAGGCGGCCGCACCAGGTCGGTAGCCTCGGGAGTGGGGTGGTCGACTATGGTGGAAGTCGGGGTGATTGGCTGTGGTCAAGGACCACGCGGGCGGTACGTGCTCAAGGCCAGTCTTCCCCTTACTTTCCCTAGCCGAGGACCCTGGCCCACCACCGGGTCGGGTGGCAATATATGTATCAAGTGTTTGAATGGATTTCTATCACTTATGTAGAATCCATGTACCTGCGCACCTTTGATGGGCTCACTAGAAAGTATACGGCGTATCGATCCCTCAAGACTCATGAGCCGGGGATGGTGGTATGGGCCCTATTCCCGTGTTGTCGACCTACACTGGGGTGATGCCTCCCCGTAGTGTCCGTTGTGCACCGTAGAGGTGACACACCTACCACTCGACTATGGGATAGGGCGATGAACCCTATTCCGCCTGTGTTGGGCGCGTCTGACGAGTCGAGGCTAAACCAGGTACCTCGGGGCTGTAGACCCGAGATAGGATTGAGGGGCTACTGACTGTGACCTGCTGTTCGCCCCGCAGGGAGTCAGGTGGTCCCAGTCGGCCAAATTGATAGAACGTTGGTACAGGGGCTTCGCCAACCGGCTGTTTGATAAAAAGGATTTAATTAATTACTTGGCTAATCATGTATAGTTAAGCATGGCATATATTGTCTATGCGGGTGAGGTGGTGGTGCCACCCACTGGCGGCTGTGACAAGCATTGGTGATCGGGCATGCATCAGCATTACATGCATTCATCTCACTTAATAACCATGCTTGTGATGCTGTGCTATTTTTTGATTCTGTCTTTGGAAAATGAAATTATTATCTATATTGTTTGTATTGGTGAATATATAACCTAAGGAAATGAAACCACTAAGTTGGCTACTCACTCCCCTTTATGGGGTGGTGGTTTAAACCACCAACCAGATGACTCATGTGACCCAGGTATATAGGAGGCGGTCGAAGCGACCGAGTATGTAGAACTTGGAGAGGACGCCGACGAGTACCTTCAGTACGCAGGCGATTAGAACTATTAGAGTTGAGGCGTCGGGAGTATTTTTTGGGGTTTTACGCCTACACGGCATTGTTGTACAGCCTTTTTGGGACAGTATACTCTGAACTTGTAGTGGGGGACCTAATTGGCCCCAATGTGAGAAATACAGTCTATGTACATTCTTTTTGGAATTATATATACACATGTTCCTCTTTCTTTTGGAAATGTTTTGCTCATGATTAAGTTGTTTATGCTTGGCTAAATCTACAATTCTGCAATTAACTGCAATACACTCATGCATCGCATAATGTGGAGCCCGGGATATCAGGGGCCGAGGGCAACCACGGACCCTGGCATCCGGGGTGCCGCACATGGCCCACATGCGTGGGGTCCACTGTGGTGTGTATATGGCATGGAATCCAACTATTCAGTCCATCGTGTGGGCCACCACTCTATAGTGTGTACTGTCAATTGTGTAGCATCCAACTGTCAACTCTGTGGTGTAGTGTAGTGTAGCGTAGTGTGGTGTGTACTGTTTTTTTACTAGTTGTCTTGTATAGTGTACTTGAAGAATGAAGGAGTTGTAGGCATATCCCATTTTTATTTTTAGCATATTTTAATGTTTATTCTTACTATTTATCATATTTTTTTTCTTATATTTTTTAATAAAAAAATAGAAGTATCGTGTAGCTTATGCTGCACAAAACGTAGCTTACGCTACATGTTATAGGGGGTTGAATGCTAAGCAATACGCTATGTGTGCCGTATTTAAAACATTGGTTACGACACTAATACATGTTTTTTGGATTTTTTTCCAACGTTACGGGACAAATACATGTTTTTCTAAATTTTTCTTTCAATAAAAAAGAACCATAATGGCCGTTACGGGGGCTGTAACAGCCGTTACAACCCGTATTGTAAAGGTAATAGTGGTGGCCGTTTTGGCCACCATTACCGTTACGGAATACCTTGCGAGCTGCTGTTCAACTGAATAGCAGGCCCATCACAAACACGAGAGTTTGGATCCCTGTTTTTAGCAACAGTCGAAAAAAACGACTGTCGTTGTTGCAGGGGTACTTGACATGGGGGAAGTGATCGTTGCCATCCCGTTTGGAGACACGACCATTGCAACAGTCGTAAGTTGCCTGTCGGAGGGTGATTTTGGTTGCCGGATTTCTGTTGCAGGGCGGTGAGAATCAGCTACCGGCGAGGGAGGTAGTGTTGGGAAAACTGCAGCGTCATCAATCCAGGGAGGGGTTGGACGAGGTTCAGTAGAGGAAGCAGTTCTTTGGTTAGCATTTCTGGAGCTCGGAGGTGGTGTTTGGAATCCCTGCTGAGGATTGGCGTGTTTTCCTTGAAGGGTTCATCTCATGCACAGGGGAAGTGGAAGAGCAGCCAAGTGTGATGAGCGGCCACCATTAGAACCGAGAGGTAGTAGAGAAGCGACAGGGTTGTTGTCTTCGGACCTCGTTGCAGTTGAGTATCGACATTTCTGATCTAGTCCTCTGCAATCTCATCCTCTGGTATGAGAGAGACGATTCGGGCATTGAGTTTCACTCTCGCTGCACGCATCAGCTCTGCCGAAATTTCCAGCGAGAGATAGTTTGCATTTTGCTGGACGATTACATCGCATATCATTTGAATCTTGCCAATGTAATCGGGGCTGTTGAAGAGGTCTACATCGAAGACGAACCCATCTTTCTTCCGACCATCATCAGCTTGCTGCCCTTCAAGACGCAATAGAGCTCTCACCGCAGCAACAATGGATGACAGGATGATTGAATTATGAGATTGATTCTGCGGCGCGAGAATAACATAACAAATCTGTTCTTCCTCCATTGTACAGAACCGGTAGGAGCTATCCTTCGGTGAACGGGTCACAACGAGGAGGCTGCATGAGTGGCTACGGAAGGAGACGGTCTATTGTTCCTTGTTGAGGCACGTCTCTTGTTAGCCATGGATTCATTCAAGAGCAAATAGGGGAAAGCAGAGGGAGAAGCAAAAAGGGGGAGAGAAAATGAGAGAGAGAGAGAGGAGAGAGAGAGAGAGAGAGAGAGAGTGAATCTAAGCCTATCAGGTTAATCAAATCATGAATTTTGGTCCAATTTGGGATCAATCTAAGCCTACCAGGTTAATAATATCATTAGACAGGTCGATACAACATTTTTACTAAAGAGTGGACCATTACACCATCATAAATATGTTCAAAAGCTGCAAAGAATACTGATGGGGACATCAGAGGACCTACTCGGGTGTACTAGAGATGGAGGGACCACCCACATCAGCGCAACTCTCTTTGTGGGTGGGAGATGAGTTCTAGATGGGGCCTGCTGGGCCACTTTGAAGACCCCACATGCATTGGATATGCATCAAGGAGACCCCACATAGGGATGATGCATGTGGGCTGCTTAGGAGACAATTTTAGTTATAGGATTTTATTTTCGTGTCTATCCGACTGTTGGATCTTGTCGATCGGGCCATTGGGCCACCAAATCTTTCAGATCTGGGCCCCTTGGACCCTGATCTTGTTTTATTTATGTTTTTTTTTGTGTTATTTTTAGGATTTATTTGATGGTTGAGATTGATGGTAGGTGTTTTAGTTGTTTATTTTGGATGATGGGCCATGTCACTTATGCAAGTGGCATTTTTGTAATTTTTGAAGAGTTTTAATATTAAAGCAAGAGGGGGGAATGTCCAACCCTATTGGAGTTTGAGAAAAAGAAAAAAAAAGTCTTTCTTCTTTTGAAAAAGGTGTTCTTCCACTTCCTTTAGGGTTTATGAGAAAACCCTCCATTCCAATCGACTTGTGGAAGGGTAGAAGCTTGCTTGGTGGTGGAATCCTCCAAGGTGTCTTCCTTATTCTTTCTCTTCTCCAGTAAGGTACACCCATTCTTCACTTTTCTTCTTCTCCCTTACCTTACAACTCCCCAAAACCCATCAAAACCTAACCCAATCCATCTCCCTTCTCTTTTCTCCTACCCATCTACACGTGAGAACGCATGCACGCACGCACGTGCGTCCGTACGGGCAGCCACATGTGGCTCCCCTTGTGGTACTTTTCCTTCCTTGAGTACCCTCCAAACCCTACGTACAAATAGGGGTGTCGAAGGGCCGGGCTCGGGCCTGAAAAATCAGAATTTTGAATCGGGGCGGCCCGATGGCTTGGCTTGAAACAGTTCAAAATCCGGGTTGAGACCTACGCCAGGCCCGGCCTGTTGACAGCCCTACCTACAAAGAACCCTAATCCCTAACCTCGAAAAACCCTAGATCCCTAATTCCCCAAATCCCCAAACCTTAATCTCTAAACCGCTCAACCCCTAACGAAAATCTGATTTTTTTAAATAAACCCATTCCCCAAATCTGATTTTATCGGTGTCATTGTTTTCTCACGTGGATGTTGCACTACCCACATTAGATTGGAAATCCCTAATTCCAAGTGGGCCACTCTCATAATACTTTATATTTTCGTGCACCGCGTATGTGATAGCCTAACTCCTTTGCGTTGCTAATCTGAATTTTCTGAATTTATTATGTGGATGTGTTTGATTTTATATGTTGAATTCTGAAATTCATTCGTATTTGATCTCACATCTTTCATCCTAGGTTAGTTTCACCCATCCTTCATCAAATACATATTTGGAATCCTCAAAATATTTGAGAATTTTTCTATACTTTTGCAGGGTTTTTGGTGAAAAAAAAAAGATTGTTATGCGGTTGTAATGGCTATAACAGTCATTATGTGTAACAGTAATGGTGGGGATGGTTTTGCCCACCGTTACCGCTACGGCACATCATGCCCAAAATCCAGATTGTTGGTTCCATATCGTGTGCTCTTGGCTTTGTCCTTTACAGCCCCACTCCTTTATCACAGAGAGTCGTATATTTGTGAGTAGCATAAGATATTCCCTAAAGCATCCAGGCTGAAACATTGGATTGTCTTATGCTTCTTGTAGCTCCTTATGAATGGCTCTTTCAAGTACTGAAGTCTCTTTCAAATTTCATGCAGTAACTTCCCATCTTTTTAGTTTGTTCAAACCAGCTTACCCTTTTACCTGTCAGATCACTGTATTCAATTTCTCATTGTCATTTCATCTTATCTGAGGTTTTATTTCTCAGAACCTGAACGTCCACGTCTTCTCCATTTCAGTGAGTCCATGGGTTGAACTGTTTCGTGGTGATTAATTATCCAACATATAGCTACACAAAGTGTGAAGCAAATTGGGAACAGATTTGGGTGCGTGAGAGGAGAAGTGTCTGTTTCAATACTTTAGCAAGCATAAATGGCTCGGAAGCAGTGTGTCGAAATGTGATCTGTAGTGAGAGTGGCAGCTAGTTAGAAGATCTTGCTACTTCAGCATTGAGCTGCGCTGTTCTCTGGTTTTGCTCAAGAGTTCTCCCTCTCTGAAAATGCTTTTCATGTCCCTGGTTCCTTTTGGTCAGCAAAATGAAGCGTCATTTCCCGATGTCTTTACTATTTCCACAGCAATATTTTGAAGGTTCGACTTCGTAAGCAACCTTGCATATTGATTTTAACCTCTGTAAAGGTATAGTCATTTATGGAAGTGATTTGGTTGTTGACTGTTGAGATGCATCAATGCAAAATTTTGCGGCCATCTTCCTACATTATCTCAATGAATTCATTGGCAGAAGCAAATGTCACTAATCACCCCTTTTGAGATAGTGACTTCTCTGCAGTGGGTGTGAATATTGACCACTCTTTTCTACTGATTGCTATTTATCATTTCATATTTTGCGAGAATGAAAAGGAAGTGAGTCGTTATATTATGGAAAACATATTATGTAGGATTTATAGTTTCCGGTTTGACTGGTGCATTCTGTCAGCTCCTAGGCCAATGGGGTAATGCCTCTCTTGTTTGCGCAGAATGCTTCTTTGCTTGAGGAAGTACGTGGGCTAAAGGTACGCTAATGTCATCCTTATGTATCTCAGTGTCCAATATATTCTCCTTTATTTTCTGAACTTTCTATTATATGGCGCTGGTCATTGCATGTATGCTGTTGTTGATTGTTGGTAACCTGTGTATGCGAGTCTCACTTTGTTTGCCGTGACTCAGGCATATCATTACTACGTCTTTCTGTTTCTGAAACATTCTTAGCAGTAGTACAAAAGGAAAATTTCTCCGTTTATTATGGTAATGTAGAAAAGGTCTTAGCAGGGATTGCAGGTTGTTGTGGATTGATATAGTTGTTCTTGTTCATTGTCTTTTTTTTATTTATGATGTCAGTCAAGCCAGTTTTGAGTGGTCAAAAGTCCTACTCTTAGTACTTGGTTTATGAAACGTTCTTATTCTTAGTTGTTAGTAGGTTACTAATTTTCCTATGAGGGATTAATTTATAGAGTTAACTAAGAGAATGGGTTATTGCTTGAATGAGACCAAAACCTATGAATACAATGAATCAGGGGTTGGCTTTCTTGAGCGAGTATTCTGGTGAAGCAGCTAGTTCTGATGACATCTGTTTCATACTTCCTCTCCTTATTCTATTGCTCTTTTTTTTTTCCTCTTATAATCTCGGCAAGTCAAGTGGTTGCCCAATGATTTTACAACTGGTTTGCTGCAGTCGCTGTAGTAATTTCTAAGAGTTTAAAGTCTCAGTTTTCTTCTGAGTTTTACTGCACATGATTGCCACAGATTTCCAAAGAACCCTCTAATGTTTACAGTCTTTTCTTTTGTGTGCAGAAAATGCAACACAACCATGAATTTTTATTTCTGTGGTTAGTTGTGATAAAATGAGACTAAATTCCTTACCATGCAAGGCCAATAATTATTGTTCTACACTTCTAAGTCTGTTTTGCACCAAATTGGTATAAAAGTGGATTCGAAACTTGGGTGTGGAAAATAACCTATAGCAGGAAAACTTTTGCTGATTGTCTCAACCTGGGATTTAAATATTGGTAATGATGCAAGTATCTCACCCCTGGGATTCGGAATATTGGTATTGCATGAGAAATGTCGCATGTATTGGGGAATATATCATTGTTCACGGAGACATTGGGAAAATGATGGATTTAAAATTAGTCAAACTGAAACAAAGTATATGGATTGCAATTTTAGTAATAATAGGTGTGAAAATGAGGAATTAGTTGAGATTGCTGACCGAGAAGTTTCCAGAAATGACCACCTTTGATACCTTGGATCAATAATTCATGAGAGAGGAGAATTTGAAAAGGATGTTGCCCGTATAATTCAAGCTAGGTGAAAGAAACAGAGATGTGCCTCTGGAGTTTTATGTGATCGTTGTGTGCAACTCATACTGAAAGGAAAGTTTAGATAGGACAAGTAAAAGACTAGCAATGATTTTTGGGCAAAATGCTGGGCAGTTAAAGAACAATATGTTCATAGGATGAATGTAGCAAAAATGAGAATGTTGAATGGATGGGCGGCAAGATGAGGAAGGACAAAAATAGAAACGAATGCATTCGAGGGAGCTTAGGAGTAGCACCAATAGGAAATAAGATGAGGGAAATTAGACTTAGATGGTTTGGTCATGTGCAGAGGAGACCAAGAACTACACTGGTTAGGAGTGAGTTGGTACAAGTTGAAGGCTCTAAAAGGACAAGGGGAAGGCCCAAAAGGATGTGGGTGGAGGTAGTAAGAAAAGACTTGATGACCTATGGTCTAACTGAAGGTCTTGCCCGATAGAGTGGAATGCCAGAACATGATTTGTGTAGCTGACCCCATATAATTGGTACAGGGCTTAGAGGATGATGATGGGAATTTTCAATGAAATATCGGGATATATTGAAAAAGACATGATTACATACTTGGATCTCAAAAGATCACAAAAAAAGAAAAAAAGAAAAAAAAGATATGAATAATTAGTTTTCCTGTATGGAGTCTTAAACTATGTGTTATCTGAGAGAAATGATGTAATTATATCCAAAATGAGTTCATATATCGTACAATACAAGTATGAAAACATATTCCCCTAGCCAAATTTGGGAGAAGATGGAGTTTTGTGTGTTTTTGTTTTTTTGTTTTTTTTTGGAGTTTCCGGGGGGAATGTATTGCATTATATCGCCGATACATATCATCATGTATTGCAGTGTATTGCATGTATTGACAATATGGGGGTCTTTTATAAAGATGGTTTTGGAAAATATAGTAACGTATCAATATTTCTCGATATCTCGACGATGCATTGCGATATTTAGTCCGTTACAAGGGAATTTGATAACTCCCCTTGTGTATCGTATCAGCCCCATGCGATATTGATACCATCAACTGATATATCGGCCGATACTATAGATGCTTAGATCATTGGCCTCAACAATTTGATCGACTATTTGAAAGGTTCCAGAATCAAAATTGACAAGGTGAATTATGGGAAGCCAAGCTGCAGTCTTGATTCAACATTGGTCTGTGCTAGACAACCACTAAAGATTGTCAAAATAATTGAAAAATATGCTCTTAGCGGGAGCTCATCAAGGAGTTTTAGAGGCTCTTGATGATGGTCCACCTGGACAAAGGACCCTTTGAGTTCCTCAAATTGACGAATGGTCTTGTAATCGTCTCCCCCCTCATTTCCTAAAGGGGGTTGTTTCTTGATGGTAAAAAATGTTCGAAATGATGACCAAAGCTTCTAAGAAGATTATGAACGTCTTTGATCGCCTCTAGGAAGCATCATGACCTGTAGATTGAAGCCTAGTTCTACATGTAAGCTTGCGAATGTATGCCACTTGATTAAGCAATCCAATGGACTAGCCACACATAGCTTAGTCTCCAAATACACTCTAAATGACTCTGTGAGGAACCCCATGTGAATTGGTGCATAAAAAAGACTCAAAATAATTGTGCCAAAACTGTGCAAGAGAGACTAGTTGCAAGGTCAGTTTAGCTGTGCAGCTATGAGCCTACACACCTAGGATACTAGCTGTGTAGCTAAGTGCCCACACACCTGGGATCCTACCTGTGCGGCCAATCTAGCTATGCAGTTGAGAGTCTAGTTGTACAATTAGGTCAAACCGCGCCGCTAGGGCAGTATGGGGTGGGTTTCCACCACTTTGACGGTTTCTCTTGTTATCTAGAAACGTGTTCTGACGGTTGTTGTGTAGCTTGGAGGGTGGCAACCTTTGTAAAAATCTTATTTTTTGATGTGAAGATAATCGGAAAAAAAATCTAGTGCAGATCAATGTTCAAAGTATTGGTATCACTACAAGTTTCACTAGCCAGGGATACAAAAACAATATCAATATTGCCGATAACTGGAAATGTGGGGAAATATTGGAGAACATGGAGACAATGGTGGAATTTTTCAATGAAACTTCAGGAAAGGCTAAAATCAAGGTGTTCCATAACGGTAACGGTGGCTGTAACGGCCACCACCGTTACCGTTACGATACGGGCCGTAACGGCCTTTACGGACCCCGTATCGGCCGATACGGCCCCTTTTTATTTTCTGAAGAAAACAGTTACATGACCGTTACGGGACCGTTACATGACCGTTACGGGACCGTTACGGGGCTGTAACGGTCCGTTACAGGGCTGTAACGGTCCCGTAACGGCCGTTACGGGGCCGTTACGGCCTATTTTTCTGTAACGGCCGTTACGGGATACAAAAACAATATCAATATTGCCGATAACTGGAAATGTGGGGAAATATTGGAGAACACGGCCGTATCGTAACCGTTTTGGGATACCTTGGCTAAAATACACGTATTTGCATATTTAGGAATAATTTTTTTTTTTTTTTTCAAAAAGAATGCACATATATTAAGGGCTTGTTTGGCATCTCTACTCTAATCTAATAAGATTTTTTCAAATAAGAGCTACTGTAATAAGCGCCTCTTTTCCCCCTCTTTAGCTCTTGTTTTTAAATAAGCTCGTTTGGTAAGATCATGTTTTCAAAATAGAAAGAAGCTCTTATTGGAAATAAGCATGTTTGGTAAAACGGTCAAATAAGAGCTTTTTATAGGGGCTGATGTCATTTTTAAAGATTACAATAACTCCATTATAAAAGCACTCTAGGCAATTGTTTTGGTGCATCTCACTGCAGATTGACTGTGCCCCAAATGGCAAAAGAATGGATGGCTACAATCTTCATTTTTAAGACATTTGGGCCATCCATTATGTCAGACATTGGATGTGGATTGCCCATCATATGGAGCCCACCTTTGATGTGGGATCGTCCATCGTTTGAACCAAACCTTCAAAATGGGTCGTCCATCATGTGAGGCCCCCCTTGGATGTGGACCATTAATCATTAGGGGTTGTCCTTTGACATGGACCCTCCATTATGTGGGGCCCACCTTGATGTAGGTCATCCGTCATGTGGGGCCCACCATCAATGCTAATTGTCCTTTATGTGGGCCCCTCTCTCTCTCTCTCTCTCTCTCTCTCTCTCTCTCTCTCTCTCTCTCTTCCTTTCTTTCTTTGATGCGCATATTGAATATCAACGGGTTTCGGGTGCCCTTTTTTGCATTATACATGTAAATCTTCATTCTTCTAAAGGCCTAAACTTTCAAATTCTCTTTAATATTGTAATGGACCACCTTCTGAATTTATTGATTGTCTTGTAGAAGCGTCAAATGGAGAGAGAAGTTTATGATAAGCAGGTGGGCGTTCACATGAACTTTGGTATTTGTTATGTAAATTGACCTGTTCAACAATATGTGTGTGTGGAAATTTTTTGTTAAATGTTCTTTTCCTTATCTTGGGCTTGATTTATTGGCTTTGTAGAAGGCAGCACGTCTTGAGCATGTGCCATTAGGAGGGTTGCGGACGAGGTTGTTTGAACATGCTGACTGATGGTAGGTGTTTTGAAGGACGGTCATTCCCTGTTATCCTTTCATCTGATGAAATGTGAAATATTTCTGTTCCTATAGTTATTTTGGCAAATGGGCAGGGTGTTTATCTTCTGGTTTTTGCTTATTAAGCTCTCTATAGTTGAGGCCGTTCCGAAAGCATACAGAAATCTTACTTGAGCTGCATGGGAAATTATCATTATAGTGTCTTGAGCATTTACTATGTATGGGTTTTGGGTTTATTTGAACTGGTGATTGGTCATGAACTATTTGACTTTGTCTGTAGAGCATAACACTGGCTCACAAAATTATATCCGAAGATGCCATGGAGGGTCTCGTTGCAGCATTGCTTTAAAGGTGTGACTTTCATTTATTTTTGATGATTTGAAGAAATATCACTGGACAATGAACCCTTGAAATTAACATTATGAGAAATAACTTAAAACTCTCATTATGTCTTATGCTGTGCGTGCATGTGGCCCATGAAATGGACTCTGCAGGACATTGTTTACAACTCTCATTTCATCTTCTATGTGTGTGACCCCTGACATGGTCATTGGAAGAAAAAGCTAACGGTTCCCATTTCTTCTTTTACATGATTATGTACGTGCGTATGTCTGCATTTGTGTGCTTTTGTGTGTGGGGGGCCTGACAATATGGACAGTCTAAGGCTAGATCTGTATTTAAACTTCTGTTATCATAAATGAAATGGACTGTCAATTTTGTTGGCCATTGTTCAAATGGTTAGGATCATCAACTTGAAATGATTCTTGAGAAAAAGGTGGGACCCACATGATGGATGGTCCTTATCAATGATTTGACATTTCGAGTCATAAATGAATTGGACGGTCCTTCTAGAGTATTTACAACCAAACAGCTCATGAAGTTATTCATCTCGAGTCATGTTTCATTGAGAAGATGCCATCAATGAGGTCTTTTTGAATAGAAGTCCTCTGCTGCTTTTTTCTTTTTTTCTTTTCTTTTTCTTTTTTATTTTTTTCCTTTTGCAATCAAACAAACCCAAATTCTCCTATTTATTTGCTTAAGAATTTTTTCCTCCAAGTTCATTTTAATAAGACATAGCTCAATTTTTCTAGTTTTTACATCACTAACGTTTGGTAGAAACTTCAAAGTACTAACCGTACCATTTACTTATATATATGCTGCCAACAAGCTTTTGAATTTTAAACTGTGTTTTCCTTTTTGTCTTATATTGACCCTTGTCCATACACTTACTACTAACAAATGTATTCTTTTACAGGATGAGTTTGGGGTTGATGGTGCTCGGGTTTTTGATATTGATGCTTCTAGTGAAATTCTAGTTGTCTCTCGTAGACCATCCGGAATGGCTGGAGTGCATGTGCTGACCAAAGTAATATATTTAGGGCAAATACTTTATTTGGACATAGTAAGGGTCTTTTCATCAGCAAATTTAGTCATTGGTGTTATATCCCTTGATTTCCAGATTAGCTTGTTACCTCCTTATGAAAATGATAACATACAACTTCCACATGATACCAAAGCCATCAGAGACGTACGCATTTCTCAGCCTCCTGGAAGACTTGCACTTATGGCATCAATGGGAAAGAAACTGTCAATTGTCAGGTGCATTTACACAGAAAATTTTCTTCCTAGTGGAGTAGTCTTATTAGAACTCCCTTTAATGGAAATATTTGATCAAGATGGTTCTGTTCTTTTCAGCATGGAAAGCAACAATGTTGTCCTCACCTACAACTTACCGGTACATCTTTTATTCCTTTCCTATACATTGTTGTTTAGTACTTAAATATCGATATATGCTTATTATTGCTGTGCTTTCTTGTGGCCCTAATCTTTGAATGGCATTCTGTTTGAGTTTCGTGGTACATGATATCACATGAGAATGCTGACTCCTTGTCCAAAAATATCAACATATGCTTATTATTGATGTGCTTTCTCTTGGCCCTAATCTTTAGATGGCATTCTGTTTGCGTTTCATGGTACATGATATCGCATGAGAATGCTAACTCCTTGTACAACTTATCATGGATTTTAACTCTCATGTTCGAATAGTAACTTTATGTGAAATAAATTGATCAAGAGTTAATTGTCACCAAAATCACAAGGGAGGGAGGTTGGCCCCACTATGTGGATCACCTGCTGCAAAAATCCGACAGCCCCACTATGAGGATCACCTGCTGCAAAAATCCAACGGCCCCACTATGAGGATCACCTGCTGCATAAATCTGGCCCATCTACTTATCAGGCAGGCCACAACATAAAAAACAATGTCTAGCCATTGATAAATAGTGCAGTTCTCTCATTGAATAGATGTGGCTGGTGACCCTCATGATGGGACCAACCTATTGGACAGGTTGGATGTCACACAAACATCAAGGTTTAGAAATCATTCGTGAGGTGGGCTGTAACTTGTGGTCCAACTGGTTGGACTTGAGACCTTTTCATATATATAAGCAAGTTTTCATAAAAAAATGATATTAGAAACTGAAAAGTTGCTAACCATGGTATTTCCTATGATGATACCATCATGATTAGCCATTGGCCAGTGAGGCACATGTCCATCCGTTCCAACTATTGGCTGTGTGCCCTTGAAATCCAACTTAATTCTTTTGTTAATTCGAATTAGGTCAAGTGCGACCTCTTATGATAAATGGAATTTGGTCATTGGTGACCTATATGCTTGTATTATTCTCTATCATGATACAATCGTGTATGGAAATACTTTTCTTATGGATAGTTGATGATCACTTACTTGGTTTTGAGGATTTGGAAAGAGAAATGAAGAAGAAAAAGGAAGTTGGAGAGTAGGGAAGAAAGAGGTGTGAGAAAGGATAGAGTATAAGAGAAGCTTCCGTCTGTTTAGGCAACAGACCCCCACACCTTTTTATTATAAAGTTAAAGAAACATAATATGTTCCGCAGGAGTATACAATACCATAAACACGCACAAAAAAGACATATATACACACTATTCTTCCTATACTCCCCCTCAGGTTGGAGCATAGATATTGATCATGCCCAACTTGCTAGTGATACGAAGAAGAGCATCCAGACTCAAAGACTAGGTAAGAACATCGGCCAGCTAGTCTCCAGTACGAACAAAAGGAGCCGCAATTTCCTTATTAGCCACTTTCTCCCAAATGAAGTGATAATCAATCTCAATGTGCTTCGTACGTTCATGGAACACGGGATTGCTGGCAATGTGAATGACAACTTGATTGTCGCAATGTAAGGAAATGGGACTTGAAGGATTATAGTTGAGTTCCTGTAGGAGAGATCGAAGCCAAATAAGTTCACATGTAGCATGGGTCATTGCTCGATACTCAGCCTCGACAGAGGATCATGCCACAACGGACCGTTTCTTGCTCTTCTAGGTGATAAGATTGCCACAAAAAAATGTATAGTATCCAGATGTAGACTTGCGATCATAAAGACTGCCAACACAATTTGCATTAGAGTAACCTAACAAATGAAGGTGATCGTGCCGTTGAAACTGTAAACCTTTGCCTGGAGAAGATTTGAGATACCGAAGGATACAATACACGGCTGTGAGATGTGTGGTATGGGGGGCTTGCATGAATTGACTCACTACACTCACAGCATACGAAAGATCTGACCGAGTAATGGTGAGATAAATAAGCCGACCAACTAATCATTGATACATCCCTGGATCAAGAAGAGGTTCACCGTCATCAGGACTAAGCTTGTGAGTCGCATCCATAGGAGTGGCAGCAGGTCTACACCCGAGCATTCCAGTTTCAGAGAGAAGATCAAGGGCATATTTCCTTTGAGAGAGCACAACGTCAGATTTAGATCATGTAACTTCAATACCTTGAAAGTAGCGAAGGACCCCAAGATCTTTGATCTTGAATCGAGCCTTGAGGAAAGATTTAACTGCCTCTAATCCTGCAACATCATCACCAGACAGCACGATGTCATCTACATAGACAATCAACACCATAATCCCAGTGGCGCGACGACAGATAGATAGTGAGTGATCGGCTTGATCGCGAACAAATCCAAAGTCTAGAAGAGCACAACTGAATTTGTCAAACTAGGCACGTGGTGATTAAGGCCGTAAATGGACTTCTTGAGTTGGCATACGAGAGGCGAAGTGTCACGTGTAGAGAACCCGGGGGGCTGATCCATATAGATTTCCTCGGCAAGATCACCATGCAAGAATGCATTCTTTACATCTAATTGAAATAAGGGCCAAGACAAGTTCACTGCCAAGGAGATAACCACACATACAGAGTTAAGCTTGGCCACCGGAGAGAATGTCTCAAATTAATCTAATCCATACGTTTGAGTGTAGCCCTTTGCAACGAGTCGTGCTTTATACTGATCAACAGAACCATCAAGAAGATACTTGATATTGTAGACCCATCGACATTCAACTGTTTGTTTTCCTGGAGGTAAGGGAACAAACTCCCAAGTATTGTTCTTTTCCAATGCTTGCGTTTCTTCCATCATAGCCTTAGTCCGGTTAGGGCTACTCGTAGCTTCTTTCAAAGTACGTGGGGGTAACCGAGGAGGATATAGAAACTGCAAAAGATTGGAAAGAACGTGAAAGATAGTTATAAGAAATAAAGTTGCTAATGGGATGCTTTGTGCACGACTGGTGAGGTTTGCGCAAGTCAATGGGAAGATCATCGAGAGATAGAGAACTTGTATCTGGACCACCAGTTGAAGTGGATGAAATGGTGGGCGGTTGATCAGTAGAGGATTTAGCCCGTCGATGATACACAAGGATAGGCTTAGAGACAAATGGAGTAGGGCTGTCATCAAAACAAGTGACAAGAAGATGTATACGGTCAGTCTGAGGCTCCCCCTGACTAGTAAGAGGGTTATGCGTAGATTTTCCTTCATCAGAGAAGTACAAAACATCTTCAAAGAATGTCACATCGGCCGATATATATTTTTTACTAGTTAGAGGGTCGTAACACTTGTACCCTTTTTGTGATCGAGAATACCCTAAGAACACACACTCAATGGCCCGTGGGCTTAACTTATCATTGCAACCATCAAGAAGTTGGACAAAACATGTGCATCCAAACACCTTAGGGGGTAAGGGAAATTGTTTATCATGTTGATGCAAAATTTCAAATGAGGACCTGTGAGATAATACTTGGGATGGAACTCAATTAATCAGAAATACCATGGTAAGCAAGGCGTCATCCCAATGTCATTTAAGAAGATTCGTCTCGAGTAAGAGGGCACGGGTGACATCAAGAAGGTGACGGTTCTTTCTCTCAGCAACCCCATTTTGTTGAGGTGTTCAAGGACATGACGTACGGGATAAAACACCATGGTCTTGCAAAAAGGATAGAAATGTATGCGACATATACTCCCCCCCATTATCAGAGTGAAGAATTTTGATAAGACACTGAAATTGAGTAGCTACCTCATGGTAGAAGACCTTAAACATATTAAATACTTCATGCTTAGACTTTAATAGATAAACTCATGTCATATGTGTGTAATCATCAATGAAGGTGAATAAATATTTATACCCTAGGAGAGACACAACATGCGCTAGAAGATAAACTCATGTCATACGGGTGCAATCATCAATGAAGGTGACAAAATATTTATACCCCAGGAGAGACACAACAGGCGCAGGGCCCCAAACATCAGAGTGGACCAACTCAAATGGTTTGGGTTGCCTCTCAGACACACCAGGAGGAAAAGTAGTCCGATGATGTTTAGAGAGCTCACAGGTATCACAACATAATAGGGGGAGAAGCAGAGATTGAAGGGAATAACAGTTTTAACCGAGACAAGGATGGGTGTGTAAGACGGCAATGCCATCTAGACACAGACTCTCCCTCGAGGGACAAGACACTAGAAGCTATCACCGGAGCATCGTTTAGGACATAAACGCCTCCACTTTCACGGACCCCACCAATTATCTGCTTCGTCTGGAGGTCCTGAAACACACAATGTGAAGGGAAGAAGGTTACTGAACAATTTAAGGATTTGGTAAGAGAACTGATAGATAATAGATTAAGAGGAAGACTAGGGACATGTAAAACTGATGACAGATGTATAGAGGGAGAGAGTCGAATGGTGCCAGTTCCATGTACAGGAGTTTGGTTTCCATCAGCCACTGTGACACAATGTGATTGGCTAGAAGGAAGATAAGAACTAAATAGATGAGACTTACTGGTCATGTGAGAGGTGGCCCCGAAGTCAATGACCCAGAGAGAAGGAGAAGAGGACACACTGAGAGCAGTACCTGACTGGGCTGAGACAACGTTGGAAGTATCATGAACAACACGAACATGTAGCTGCATCAATGCATCGTAAGCCTCTCGAGACAAGAGAACTGAATCACTCGAGGAAGGCTTCTCCATTACTGACGACAATAAAGTCTTCTTAGAGCTAGTGGAATTACTACTAGCTGAAGGTATGCCAGTCCAAGATCCACTATTATGTCGATATCCATGATGGCTCTACATTGGAGCTCGGGTCTCGTGGCAAACAGAAGATCGGTCCCCAATAACATAAGCAGACCCAACTCCAAATACAGAAGAGGTTTTGTCTTCCATAGGGACTTGGCAACACACAACAAGGCCACCACAGCTACACTAGAGCACACACGAAGAGGTACCTTAGATTGCCACAAATCTGGGTTTAAAAAAAAAAAAAAAAAAGGTCCAAAGAGATATCACAGAAAAATATTTTCGACTGCGTAAATTCTAGGTGACGCTTATATCACAAGTGTATCAATGATATTTCAATAATATCGCCAACGTAGAGATATCACAAAAAAATTGTTTATTAAAAAAAAATTCTATTTCAAAATTTTTATGACCATATGGTTGTATGCAGTGTTCAATTTCTTATTGCTAATATTGATAATATGTCAATGTTATCGTTAACACAACATGTATGATATTAAGACCACAATCTTTTGTTTCCTTTCCAGTTGTTGATGATTTCTTGGCAAAATATTGTGAGTTGTCAATATTCTGCAATATTAATGGATGGTTGGATGGTTAGATGGGATGGATGGGATGGTTAGATTGTTTCTTATGATGACACATGCTTTTAAGCAAGTTTCATTGAAAATTCTACCGTTTTCCCCATGTTTCCCTGCATTTCCGGTTATCAACGATATTATCGGCGATATCGATATTGTTTCCGTATCCTTGGCAAGCAAAACTTGTAGTGATATCGATACTTCAAACATTGCTTGTAGCAATATCGACACTTCGAACATGGGTCTTAATTGCATAGATTGGACCAAGAAAATGGACTCTCTGCTTATTGTAGAGAGGCTTATGTGTGCTATCTGTGATCCTGTGCTTGATGCTCCTCTTGAGGGTGCCACTAGTGCATTACAAACAAGGTATTTGTTGGTCATGGGCCTGTGGGGCCCACTTGTGGGCAACCACTAGTGGGTGGTCCCACATATCTTTCCCGCTTCTTCTCTCTTACGGGACTTATAGTGGCAATGTTGATGACATTTGAAGCAAAACCCTTTTGGTACGTTTAGTATAGTTGTTTTAAAATTTCCACAAAAAAAATTGTTATGGTTGTTATACAACTTATTATGGTAGTTATTTGGCCTATGTTGAACTTGGGGAACCAAGAAGGGGATTTTCAAATTTTTTTAAGGAAAATTAATTTTATTAATGTGCCGCAAGGACAAAAGATGAAGCAGAAAAGAGCACAAACCCCTAAGTTAGAACCTGAACAAAGACACTTTTACAATCTTCACATTCTTTGCCCTAGTTGCCATTCGCAAACATCCCTCTTGGATTTCCAAACTACCTCTTCCTATGATTTGCACTTGTTAAGGAAGCACCTTCTAATCGTTTTACCCCATATTTTCCATATGAGTGCTAGCAAAATCATGTGCCACAGGACTGAAACTTCCTTGCTACATTCCCACCATGCCACGCCCATATGAGGGCTTCTATTGAAGAAGGCATAACCTTAAGAATCTCAAATATTACCAAAACCGCCATCTTGCCTTGCCTTGCCTTTCGATTGGATAGTGGATAAAGAGGTGATCTATCGATTCTGCAATATTTTCAATTAATTTTAAAATGTTAGAAAAATGCAAGGCACTTTGCTAGGTTTTAGGTCAATCTACATAATTTTAGATATTCTAAAAACCTAAAGAAAATTACTTCAGAATAACTGACCATTTGCTTGATCGCCAATTTTACCATAACTGCACCCCATGTGTTTTGATGATCAATGTGTTGATGTTGCCCTAAAACTTGATCTGCTCCTTCTATCTTGTGTGCCTTAATTAGATGATTGTCCTAGTTCTAATGTATCATAAATCCAAGTTAGGATGATAAAGATATAAATTGTCGAAGTTTTTTATTTTTATTTTTTTTATTTTTATAAGAAATAGGCTTATAAGTGGGTGTTGATACATAAAAAGTCACCTTTCCAAGTTACATTGTGGTCAAGATTAGTGCGGAGGCCTCCGCATAAACTGAAACCAAAAGATTGAAGTGAGATTGATGTTGCTTTTCTCCTGTCTCCCTAACTTCTCAAGATAGTGTGACAGGCCAAATGGTCTTTAAACAACGTGCTTTATGGCTCATTGGAAGGCTCATCCAATTACCTTTTCACCAAGCCCCGAATCACTCAGATCCAAGTTGTAACAAGGAAGATATGATCTTTCTCTTGAGGTTGCATGATGCTGAAAAGTAAGTTGGCACGCCCTCTCCAACCCTTCGGTTGACCAAAATGACTTCTAAATCATGTGAATTATGATTCAGTAGAAAGCTTATCCAATAACCTTTCCAACAAGCTCATGATTGCTCAAATCCAAGGTGAAACGATGAAGATACTGTTAGTTTATTGAAGCTATATTCAGTTGGTTCTGTGATTATCACGGATCGCATCATCAGGAGATTGGCTTCACTTTTGACAAGTCAAATGGTGTTCAAATATAGTGGTTTCGATGCCACTAGAAATTTTATTGAATTATCTTTTCAATGAGCCCAAGGTTACCCCAATCTGACTTATAACGAGAAAGTTTTTGGGACTTTAGTAAAACTGCGTAGTGATGAAAATGGTTGGCGTGGTCTACTGTTAATCCAGTCTTCTTTGAGATTGTTTGAGCTGAATTAATGTTGGCATGACCGTACCAACCGCGTCCCACGTTGCACTCTCTTAAATTTGACCCTGCCATGTCAGCATACTACCTTGGAAGTGCGGTAGAGCTATCACTTGGGATGTCTTTGGCCAATTAGAGGCGGAGACATCATCACTCCAGGCCTTGGGATTGCCTATAAATTCCCTAGCTGGGACTTCATTTGGTACAGATTGGATTTTCGGTTAACTTGGACTCTTCCCTTAGCATGCCGATCCATCAAGGGATGGCCACGCCAACCCCTATTTCCTGAAGTTTGGCCGCACTAACCTCAGGGATGGCTGTGCTTTTTTCCTTTTTTCTTTTCGGGGGGGGGGGGGGGGGGGGGGGGGGGGGGGGGGTTGCAAAATATGGCCAGGATTCCTAAAGGGGACGTGCTAACGCCTGTTGGATGGGCCAACCCCTGGTAATTGCCTTAATCCACTAAAAACATGACCAAAAGCCTATTTGACTGCAATAGATTCATTCTAAAGGCTCCTTACTCAATTATATTAATAGTTTGTTAGCCTTCAATGGGTTTCACTTGCTTACCACTTGAACATGCATAGTTCGTTCTTACCTAAGAAGACTATTACTTAAATTCCCTTTCACGGATGAGATTCATCATTTAATCTTAGCTCCATGGCTACTCACATGGCCACTAAAGCTCGTCGTCGTGATTGTTATGAGTGTTAATCACCTGATGATACACTCTCATTATGGTATTCATGATATCCCATACATCTATTACACTGCCAAGCACTATTCTTCTACCATGCAAGAGCACATTCTCCTTCATACACACTACGCTTTGCTCCCTGTCTTGGGGATATATAATGTAGAATATGCATTTTCCTATCTCCTGAATCCATTCAATACCAACATGGATTCCATACTGGAGGAACTATTACCTAAAGAGGGTATGTATACCCAATACCGCACCATGTGAGGAGGCCAGGCCACAGAGCCCCGACCAACCGATTATGAAACAATTTGTGAATTGTTTAAATAATATTTAGAGCACACATTATTTGCATTGTACTTAATATCACCTATTAGTTTCTCTATATACTTATCATGGTTTTTCTTGTATTTTACCTTAGAATCAAGGGTATTCCCTTGAAGGTAATTAAGGGCCTGTGATATAGCACAGCTTGGAATGTGATAAGAACCTAAAGCAATAATAAAAGCCTTCCAGCTATATGTTCTCTTGTCTCTCATGTGTGGATGTGGCATTGTCTTTTGAATGTTAATGAATGTGAATTCCGATGTATTTCAATACATCAATCACAAATCAATGTCAACAGTGGGCTGATCAAATCTTGGGCCTGCTTGGGAGACTTTGACGCAACTTGATTTGTATTTGGGATGGATCTAATTTGAATTGAAGTTGCTGTAGGCTAGGGCTCAACTTGGGCTGGCTTTAATTGGCTCGGGCCAAGGCTTATGATGTGATCTTGCTCAGGTTTGAGTTGCCCAATAGGCCAGGGCTTGGGCTTATCTCGAGTTAGGCTTAGGCCACAGCTCAAGCTCTGCTTATATTGCTCCTTGTGCCAAGCCCCAAAAGAGTATACATGTTTTCTATTGAAAGTAGAGCTTTTTAAAGAAGCTACCTTTAAGCAATTTGCTTTAGAAAAGGCCTTAAAAAAGAAAAGAAAAGAAAAAAGAAGTTACTAGGCACCTTCTTCGGTTCTTCCTCAAAGAGCTTTTGGATTCGGACGAAGCTAACCCAAGAAAAAAATGGTAGCAATTGGCCAATGCCTCCCAACATAGATGGAGAGTATCTATCATGGACAGCCAACAACGATGATTGACTAATGTAAGAATTTTGGTCAATGCAATTGAAGGAGAAAAATTACCCCGTTGAATATGTGATTGTAAATTGCTCTGATATCAGTGAAATAAACCGATCAAGTCTGGTAATTGTCACCAAATTCACAAGGGAAAAGACATCGTGAGTTGGGGAATCACAATGGTTGGTATGCTCTTCCAAAACATCGTGAGTTGGGGGATCACAACGGGTGGTATGCTCTTCCAAAACATAGGGTGTTTCTTGTAGTTTCTTGCTGTATCCAGATTCCAGCCATGTGTTTTAAATAGCTTCGCTACATAGCATGTAGCTTACGCTACATAGCATTGCATAGCCTCAATGCCACATAGCTCATGAAAATAGCTCAAGTCACGACTCATGTGTAGCCTATGCTACATGCTAATTTTGCATACGCTCCATGTTACATAGCCTATGGTACACACCATGTGGCTTACGCTAGTTATTTTCACTAAAACATTAAAATCAATTAATACCTTCAATGATTTGTTACATTTTTCATTTTTTAATAAAAATTAGTCAATATTTTCAATGATTTTAGTAAAATAATATTAGTATTATATCAGTTAGGTTGCTCTTTCTTTACCTTCATACTTAATCTTTGCCTATTTTTCCTATTATTGTAAGCTGTGTTTGGCAGTGACAAGACTAATTTTGTGCAAAATATTATAAAATTTCATGATATGTGCCACAACTAAGCACAATCTTAATTAAAAATCTAGAATTACTGTTAGCTTAAGCCTCATGCTTCAAAGGGATGAACACTATGCTACATGCTATTTGCTATTTAAAACACTGATCCAGCCATGGGATTGCAATCCCATTTTATAGAGCTCTTGAGCTCTTCTGTATTGTTTAGATTTCATTACGACTGCTGAGAAATGACCCTCTTGAAATTGGTAATTTGAACCATTTTAATTCATTTCTTGCTCGATTTAAAACATTTTCAAGGTACATACACACACGTACACAAGCGCCCACGTGTGCACATGCACACACACACACACACACACACACACACACACACACACAGACACACACACACACACACACTCTTCGCATGAGGTATTTATTACTTTTCATACCACTGTCTAACAGGCGTGCACGTGTGAGGTACTTTATTTATTTTTTGGAAGGTGAGGTATTTATTTTCATACCACTATGTAATAGGTTTGTCTCAGTTTTAGATATATCTGGGCCTAAAATGGTTTTCATAGTGCTCTTTCAACATCTCTATAGTACTTTCCATGTTACAAAAGGATCAGATGTCCCTTTCACATCATTGTTTCCTTTTAGTACTATTATTTTTTTTTATCCATTGTAATCATGGGATTCTGATACCGTTCACCCCCCCAATCATGGGATTCTGTGTGAAATTTAAATCGCCTGGAATTATAAACAAATAACTGCTTGTGTTTTTTTTTTTTTATTACTTTTTATTTTAATTTTTATTTATTTATAGAGATTTACATAATACTTCATTAAGTCAAGATTGTTGTTCCTAAATATCATATTTTTCTAGGTACCTGCCTGGTCTTGTTCATGGGATTTCAACAGTCCGTATCATGTTTATACTGGATTGCAGGTTCAACCTTTAACTGCACTATTATTTAAATTATACTCTGCATATATAGCTAGTAACCTTTATATTTTTAATGGGACATAATTGTCATGTGATTGTTATTTTACTTTTGCAGAATGGCATGCTGATGGTGTTTGATTTGCGTCAAACTGCTGGACCCATGGAATCAACTAGCGGTTTGACCATCCATCCAATTCATACTATCCACTCTATTGCACATGACAGGGTGCATAGTCCACCTTCTGTTGTTAGAACACTCTTAACTGCTTCTTCTATTGGTCCATGTGAGTGGGATGTTGGGGCTGTAACTGCAAGGTTGGTCTAAATTACTGAGACAATGCATGTCTTTTTAATGCTTGTATTTGCAGTTTTTGTTCACTTAAAATCAAATTCAAGAGTCTTAATCCTCTTTGCTTTGTCTTTGAGATAGATTGTTTTAGTTTTCAAGTTTCTCCTTTGTACACTTTTGATCCCTTTTTATGCCATTGAAAGTGTTTTTATTTTTAAATATATTTTTTAGTATGCTTTATAAGCTGCGATTCACATCTTTTAGGTATCAGTCATTATCTAGTAGGACTTTAGTTAAGCCCATGATAGATGCTTTTAGTCTCCTTTGTACAATTTTGTTCCCTTTTTATGCCATTGGAAGTGTTCTTTTACAAATCTTTTATGTATCAGTCATTATCTCTTTTACAGATTTTTATGTATCAGTCATTATCTAGTAGGGATTTTAAGTCCATGATAGGTCATAGATGCTTTTAGTTTTTAAGTTTCTCCTTTGTATGATTTTGTTCGTTTTTATTGCAATTGGAAGTCGTTTTCTAAAGTATCCTTTCTTAGCTGTGATTCACATCTTTTATGTATCAGTCATTATCTAGGACTTTAATTGAGTCCATTATTCATTTGCCTTTTGTCATTTTCAGTTCTTGTCATTGTTTAGTGGAGTCATTTTTACTGTTTCTTCAGCAATATTTATTTTTAATCAGTCAGCTAATATCTTCTGATGCCCTGAGGCACATTTATCTAGTTCTTGATTTTAGAGATACCTATCTCTCATAAGTGCACAAAACTGACAATTTTTTTCTTTTTTAAGTGTAAAAATCACTTCTTCTTTTTTTATTTTTTATTTTGTTTGTTTGTTTGTTTGTTTGTTTTTTTGCCGGCTCTGCTGTAGTTTGTGGCCTTTTGTCCTTTTTAAATGCAGTTACAATTCTCAAAGAAGAAGAAGAAGTCTTCAAAATAGGTGAACTACAGATTTTGACACATGTTGCAATCCGAGACTCCAAAGATCAGATTTAATGCTTGATATTTTCTAATTTATCTGAATAGGCCCGATGTAATAAGTCTGTAGTGAATTCCCAATGCCAGTTGATGTAACACCCCAGATTTTCGTCGACTCGAGTATTGTATGTACTCGGGCGTCACTAGAATTTTTCCTGAATTGCTAGGCAAGAATAGGTGCACGTATCCGTATGCAGACCCGAAATACCTAGAAAGCGCCTAGGGAGACTCGTTTATGGGAATCACGAATCTATCCGTGCAAGTTTAACTATACATCCTTAGAGAGCCATTCACTTCACCTGATTGCTTAGTCTTGGTCCCAACCTCGAGATCCATGAGTCAAAGGCCGAGATCCAGGGAATCAACCATTAATTAATTAGGAAAACTGAAGAACCGCACAAATTCGATTAGACGCCTTTAGAAAGCTAGTGGGTGCGCTTGATCATCAAAACCTTGGGCCTAATCATGTGGTCTACTGAATCTAGGGCTAAGATCTAGCGGACCCCACCGTCGATAAATCTATCTAGCCGCAATATAATTCGTATCTAGCTAATAACCACACAACCAACAGGTTAGATTAGATCACACTTGTAATACGAATTAGACCAATGTCCCATATGACCTCGAAATTAAGGGTTGAGAATCGACTTAGCTAAACACCAATTCCGATAACCTTTTGGTGGCCAAACTTCAAACATAGGTAGATAGGACCCCACATATCGTACCCAAGCAATCTCACCTCCAACTTTATCCCAGAAACAGCTAAAATTGCTGAACAAGCTTTAGACCGCCCGTTAGTGGACCACCAAACCTGAAACTTAGGTAAGAGGACCCTCTCGCCAGGCTTGACAACCTAGGCCAGGTGCCATAGTAGAGGCGGCGCCCGAATCCCAGAATTGGGGGGGGGGGCAGCATGAGCACTTGAAAACGCAAGTACACTTGCACCAAGACCAACTTAAGTAACCTTTACAAAATTTCACCTTTTCCTAGGTGGGCCATTAACACCCTTGCATGTCGATGAAACTTAGAGCATAGGGTCTAAATATAACATCTATAGAGAATTCAGGGGTGATGTTGTATATGTTCTTATTTGTCTTTCCTTGTTTGTGCATGTTCAGCGTTTGGCACTCTTACGGAGTACTATATTGTAACTTTAGTTCTATTTTAATAGTGTTGTTGTGGTGTCGTTGCCCTAAGGGTGTGTTAGATTTTTGGAAGTCCTGGTAAACACCAGGCAAATGCGTAATTATTATTTCCTTGGGTATTCACTGGCATCTTTCCCAACACTCTGATTTGACCGCCAACCTTTTAGATGTTAAAGCCGAGGATGCCCAAAATATTTGTGGGTCCCACCGTGTGTTATTTTACGTATCCACACCATCCATTCATTATGTCACTTGAATTTATGCCATGATCTAAAAAATAAGGCATATCCAAAGCTCAATTGGACCACACGGACTGAAAAAAGAAAATGAACACATGCCGTTAAAATCTTCTTGGGATTGTTTTTTTTTGTTTGGTGTGGACCACTTGAGTGTTGGACGTACCTCAATTTT
Organism: Liriodendron chinense; assembly: GCA_003013855.2. Classification (NCBI taxonomy): domain Eukaryota; kingdom Viridiplantae; phylum Streptophyta; class Magnoliopsida; order Magnoliales; family Magnoliaceae; genus Liriodendron; species Liriodendron chinense. The sequence goes on from ML058333.1 coordinate 3,033,865, forward strand.
TCGCTAATGCTTAAAAACGTTATGGTAAAACTTCTGGATAGAGTGGATATATCATATACATCATGGTGGGGCCCACAAATTCAAACTAACCATTCTGGACCGGCTTTCAAGGCAGAAAATGGGATGAATTTTCAAACAGGGTAAAAGATTAATAATTACCCATTTCCTGGGTATTTACCTGTGCTTCCAAGAATCAAACAAGTGAAATCAATCACGTTTTGCTCTAAACTCTCTCTCTCTCTCTCTCTCTCTCTCTCTCTCTCTCTCACCTCCATCTCTTCTTTCCCTTCAAATCTTATCTCCTCTACTTGGTATCAGAGCAACAGGACCTTACATTGATTGGATCTGCAAGGATCTGTTGATGTCAGCAACCGTACGGCTGACGTCAACAAGTGTACGTACGGTACGGACAATTTTACATCGGGAAGACCATGATCTGATGAAGCTTGATATTAGAAGATTTATTATGATTTTTACAGGATTTTTGGGGCTGATCTAACATCTGTTTGGGCCAATTTTCAAATCCGGCGTAAAACCCCGTTTCTTCAATTTCTCGCGATTTCTCCCAAATCGGTAAGAGTTTTTTGGAGATTTCTCCTTAAGGCTGATCAGTTTTACCTGATTAAGATATCCATGGAAGTTTTTTTGAACTTGGGGAGATTTTTTGGTGTTTTCCGGCACGTTTAGAGGTACGACTCAATCGTTTTTGCCCCCCTGGAGCTCCTGGACATACACCGCAGGTCTAGTGTATACCTGCTACATTCCCTTTTCTTTTTAAGGCTATGTGTTGTGTCCGTATAAGGCTATCCGTCACGCTTTCTGCTGGATTTTGAGCTTTTCCTTCCTTTCTGCTCTTGTGGACCATTGTTTGGACCTTCGGTTGTGCGGCAATCGGCCCTGTGTTGGCTTGTGACCTCCACTACTACCTTTTTGCTCCAGATTAGTGTTTGCGGACCATATGGACGACAAAATACCATCCGGATTGCGTGCGGAATCTTTGGATTCTCACCCCTTGTTGATTACCACTGTCAAGTTGGATGGTAATAATTATTTGCAATGGGCTCAGTCCGTGAAATTATTCTTGGGAGGAAGAGATAGACTCACCTACATATTGGATGATGCTCCAGACCCTATAGATGGAAACTACAAAATGTGGACCAAGGAAAACCATCAAGTCATGGCTTGGTTACTTAACAGTATGGATCCGTCGGTCAGTAATTCTGTTATGTTTTTATCGTCTGCAAAGAAGATATGGGACACTCTACATGATATGTATTTAGAGGCGAGGAATTTGTCAAGGGTCCTTCAGGTTCCAATAGGATTCCCGATCTCTAAAGGAGTACTTTTCTGCTTTCGGAGGTATGTGGGATGAGTTAGATCTCTATCATCCCCTTCCATTCGAGAGCAAGAAAGATTATGAGCTTGTTCGTAAGTAACGGGAAGAAACACGAAGCATGTAATTCTTTTCTGGCCTCAACTCTGAATTTAAAGGTGTTTGTGAGTAGATTGTTATGATGGATCCTCTTCCTCCGTTGATTGCAATTTATGTTATGGTTCAGCGTGTTGCTACCTCCACGACAACCTTGGTATCATCTGATAACTCTGTAAACGCAGTTGGTGATCGGCTTTCCTCCAACCTTGCACCTAGAGTTCCTGGGCATGGCCATGGTTTTGGTTACAGTAATCATGGCCGGGGTTGTGCTATCGATTGTAGTGGCTATCGTGGTCAAAGTGGACGCGGACGCCGACGCGGCCCGTGATACATCTCGCAGTTGCACACATTGTGGGGGGACAAACCATTCCGTTGATCGGTGCTGGAGACTTATGGGTAGTCCATCCTGGGCGAGTGCGTCTTTGGCTAGTAGTGCACCCTCTGATACTGATCCAGCCTTGCAACCTACACTTGGAGAACCTCAAGGGAAGTCTCATTTTGGTGATACCGTTCTTGTCTCCCGTGAGATCTATGATGCCTTCATGAGATTTCATGTTCGTGATAACCTTGAAGTTTCTAGAGCCGCTGTAGCCCAGTCAGGTACTGCTCTCCATGTGTCCTCTTATCCTTCGTCTTGGGTCATTGACTCTGGAGCTACCTCTCACATGACTGGTAAGCCTCACCTATTTAATTCTTACCTTCTGACTAATCAGGCTCATTTTGTCATTGTTGCGGATGGAAACCAAATCCCAGTATTTGGGACCGGTACCATTAAACTTTCTTCCTTGCAATTGTCGTCGGTTCTACATGTTTCTAGTTTTCCTCTCAATCTACTATCTGTTAATTCTCTTACGAAATCCTTGAATTGCTCGATAACATTCTTTCCCTGTCATTGTGTGTTTCAGGACCTCCAGACGAAGCGAATGATTGGTGAGGGCCATGAACGTGATGGCCTTTACATCCTTGATGATGCACCTATCATAGGAACTAGTGCTTTATCCCTAGATAGGGAGTCTGTGTCTAAGTGGCATTGTCGCCTAGGGCACCCATCATTGTCTAGGTTAAAACTCTTATTTCCTTCAATTTCTATATCTAAACCCTTATGCTGTGAGACCTGTGAGTTCTCCAAACATCATCGGACTGTCTTCCCTCCTAGTTCATCTGACATGAAACCTAGACCTTCTGAGCTTGTCCACTCTGATGTTTGGGGCCCTGCACCTATTATCTCTCTTTTTGGATATAAGTATTTTGTCACCTTTATTGATGATTGTACTCGAATGACATGGGTGTATCTTTTGAAGTCTAAACATGAAGTGTTTGATATGTTTAAAATCTTTTACAATGAGGTGGTTACCCAATTTCAATGTCCTATCAAAGTTCTTCAGTCTGACAATGGGGGAGTACTCGTCGCATGCCTTTTTGTCGTTCTTGCAGTACCATGGTATTTTGTCTCGCACTTCGTGTCCATGGACTCCTCAACAAAATGGTGTGGCTGAGCGAAAGAACTATCTTCTTGAAGTCACTCGTGCCCTCTTACTTGGTATGAGTCTACCTAAATGTTTTTGGGATGATGCTTTGCTTACTGCTGTATTTCTAATTAATCACATTCCATCTCGAATATTGTCTCATAAGTCTTCATTTGAAATTTTGCATCCACATGATAAACCCTTTCATTTACCCCCTAAAGTCTTTGGATGTACATGCTTGTTCAAATTCTCGATGGAACTAATGACAAGTTGAGTCCACGGGCCACGAAGTGCGTCTTCTTAGGTTACTCGAGATCACAAAAGGGGTACAAATGTTATGACCCTCGGACTGGTAAGAGATGTCTCCGCAGATGTAACATTCTTTGAAGACATTCCATACTTCTCTAATGAAGGGAGATCTTTACATAGTCCTTTTTTGAGTCAGGGGGAGCATAAGCAATCTATCTCCATACCCCTTCCTGTTTCATGTCTTGATGATGCTACCACTTCATCTGTCTCGAAACCCACCCTTGTGTATCATCGACGAACTAAGTCCACTGCTCAGCTGCCCCTCATCTCATCTGCCTTTGTTGGTGGTTCTGGTATACATTCTTTATCTCCTGATGATTATCTTCCTATTGCTTTGCGTAAGCCTACCCGCTCATGCACTAAGCATCCCATTAGCAATTTTGTTTCACATCACCATCTTTCACTTTCATTCCAGTCTTTTGCAGCTTCAATATCCTCCATTGTTACCCCGCGTCACTTGAATGAAGCCTTGAGCAGTCCTAACTGGACTAAGGATATGATGGATGAAATGCAAGCGTTGGAAAATAACAAGACTTGGGAGTTAGTTCCCTTACCTGAAGGAAAACAGACAGTTGGTTGTCGGTGGGTCTATACCATCAAGTACCTTCCTGATGGTTGTATTGATCGGTATGAGGCTCGACTAGTTGCAAAGGGTTAGACATATTGCATAGACTAGTTTGAGACATTCTCTCCTATCGCCAAGCTTAACTCCGTTCGTGTGGTTATCTCCTTGGCAGTCAATTTATCTTGGCCCCTGTTTCAACTTGATGTGAAGAATGCCTTCTTGCATGGCGATATCGATGAAGAGGTTTATATGGATCAGCCCCCCAGGCTTTTCTATGGCTTCTAACACACGCCTTGTGTGTCGCCTAAAGAAGTCTATTTACAGCCTCATGCAGTCCCCACATGCCTGGTTTGATAAATTCAGCCTGGCTCTCCTGGATTTTGGATTTATTCGCAGTCAAGATGATCGCTCCCTCTTCATCTGTTGTCAGCCTACTGGGATCATGGTGTTGATTGTTTATGTAGATGATATCGTGTTGTCTAGCGATGATACTGAGGCGATGGTGCAACTTAAATCCTTTCTCAAGACTCGATTTGAGATCAAAGACCTAGGCACCCTTCGGTATTTTTTGGGAATCGAAGTCGCTCGGTCTAAATCTGGGATTGTGCTCTCCCAACGGAAATATGCCTTTGATCTTCTCTCCGAAACTGGGATGCTAGGATGTAAGCCCACTACCACGCCTATGGATCCTACTTCCAAAATTAGTCCTGATGATGGTGCGCTCCTCTCTAATCCTGGGATGTATCGGCAGCTAGTTGGCAGACTCATCTTACTATTTTACTCGGTCCGATCTCTCATATGCTGTGGGCGTTGTAAGTCAATTCATGCATTGTCCTCGGACCACACATCTAACTGCAGTATATCGTATCCTTCGATATCTCAAGTCCTCTCCAGGCAGAGGTTTACTATTTCAGCCACATGGCCATCTTCATCTATCTGGTTATTTTGATGCTGACTGTGCTGGTAGTTCTCATGATCGACGTTTTATGTCTGGGTACTGTATGTTTATTGGTGGCAACCTTATCACTTGGAAGAGCAAGAAACAATCTGCCGTGGCAAGATCTTCTGCCGAGACCGAGTATTGGGCGATGGCCCATGCGACGTGAACTTATTTGGCTTCGGACCCTCTTACAGGAACTTGGTTATCCTCCTTCAACTCCTATTCCTTTGCATTGTGACAACCAGGCTACCATTTATATTGCTCGCAATCCAGTGTTCCATGAGCAGCACGAAACACATTGAGATTGATTGTCATTTCATTTGGGAGAAAGTTACTGCAAAGGAAATTTCTACTCCTTTCGTTCGTTCCAGAGACCAATTGGTTGATGTTCTTACCAAATCTCTTAGTAGGGATGCTCTTCTTCGTATCACTGCCAAGTTGGGCATGATCAATACATGCTCTAACTTGAGGGGGAGTATAGAGAATTCAGGGGTGATGTTGTATATGTTCTTATTTGTCTTTCCTTGTTTGTGCATGTTCAGCGTTTGGCACTCTTGCGGAGTACTATATTGTAACTTTAGTTCTATTTTAATTGTAGTTGTTGTGGTGTGGTTGCCCTAAGTGAAACCAACCACGTTTTGCTCCAAACTCTCTCTCTCTTTCTCACCTCCATCTCTTCTTTCCCTTCAAATCTTATCTCCTCTACTACATCAACCATGTCCCCAAAGTTGTGGCTCTGATTGATGATCGGTGACCGTTAAACGATCATCGCCCTATATCCGATAAACCCCGCATCTGAATGAAGTGAAATTGTAACCGTAGGTAGATCTCACCTTGGGAAAGCTATTTAATGGATTAGATCAGCCTAGATGGGCCAGGTGGGCCCCACACAACAGAAACAGCCCCTCCGAGGGCCATTTTTATGAAATTCCAGCAACTAGGGCTATATTCACTTTCCTAATATATAAACCCTCATTTCCAGCACCCCTCTCTTATTTTCTCTCAAATTTGCTGAGAAGGAGAGGGTGAGAGAGAGATGAGAGGAGGGAAAAGGGTGTTGGAGGTGGAATCTCTCCTGGGATGTCACTCCACCGGGCTCCGATTGCTCCTATGACTCCATTGACGCCAACCTCTACCATTAACTCTTTTTGACAGTTCTAGAGGTGAGTAGGAGCCAATTCCTCAACCCCCATTCTCAGCCCCACCAACTCATTTATCTAGCAAACCTAAGAGAGAGAAGGGGGAGAGATGGAGAAGAAGAGAGAGACTAAGGAAGGGCAGCGCGTGCATTTCACTTCGCCGCTTGTTGCTTGCATCTACTACTGCCTAGGAGGCAAGAGCTACGCCGTGCACCACTAATCCAGCCCCACAGGTAAGGGAATTGAGCCCTACACCAAAATTCTTTAGTTTTCTTGCAAGAATCCTTCAATTTCCCTAACATGCAAACCCTACTTTTGTAGGATTGCTGAAATTTCTCCGGGAATTGAGGTGCGGGCCATTTAATCCTTTGTTACTTGAGCACCAAATACCATTAGATGTGGATAAGGCCTCTTTTAGATAGCTAGGACTGTTGAGAACCTTGTGCATGTAGCTAAAGTCTTATTTTATCTTTGGTTATGATAAATGCATGTAGTGTTGAAGTGCTGAATCCCTATTTGCATGCTAGAAATTGCTTTCCAATCATATGATAAGTGTTAGTGAAGTAGTACTAATGCTATTGAGAAAGGAACTTCATGCTGAAATTTTGGATGATCTTGCTTATGCTTGTCTACACTCGGTAAATTTGTAGCTTGATGCTTGCTATGTATGTACAGACATGTAACTTGGTAGCGTGCTTAGTAATTAATTTATGTGTCTGAATTCCCAATACTTTTACTGAAATTAGGTTCTAGAAATGGTCCAGCTCGGCACCTAGACGATGTTTGGGATTGCCGCTTGAGGTTGGTCATCCTGTGGACGGGTGTGGTCGATTGGGGGCTGAATTCGGATGACCGGCTACAGTTTTGGAACTACACCGGCCTGTCGTGCCTAAGGTCGGTCTCTCCGACCTTCTCCCTCGTCGAACATGCCAACCCAACGCTGGGCTGGACTCAGTGTTGTCTAATCAATGTCATAGTCTCAGAATCCCAGTACCAATGTTACCACTGAATAGGCTCACTTAAAATCATACGGCGAATCGATCCCTAAGACTCTTGAGCTAGGGATGGTGGTATGGGTCCTATGCTCGAGCTGTTGGCCTATGCTGGGGTGGTGCCTCCCCGTAGTGACCATTAAGCAAATGGTTGTTCGAGTGGCCCTATCAAATCCTCGGCCGATTGTTCCGTGCCAGAGCACCGCTTGAACGACCCAAGCATTATTGTTTTAATTTGAGTAGCAAGCCCACACCTTTGAATTAATTATTTGTACTAGTAGTTGGGCGACGACCCTTCTGCTTTGGCTTGGGTGTGGCTGACGGGCCATTGCCTAACCATACTTGGATCGAGGGATTACTGACGATGATATGCATTCGCTACACAGGAAGTCAGATGGTCCTAGATTGGCTAGGTGATAGAACATTGGTATGGTGGCTTCTCCAATTGGTTGGATGCTAAACCGGAATAACTAATAACTTGGCTAATCATGCATGGCTCGGCATGACATGCATTGGGGGGCGATGGGGTGGTGCCTCATTCGCTGGTGTTCCCAGGTCTGTGCGGGTGATGTGGTGGTACCACACACCATTTGCTGTGATCAAATCGGTATTCGGGCATGCATTTGCACTTAATGTATTCATGCATTAAGATTACAAGATGTGGTTGTGCTAGTGATGGGGTGGTACCTCGTTCACTGGCGGCTTATGTCTGTTCGGGTAATGTGGTGGTGCCACTCATCGTCTACTGTGATCAAAATGATTCTATGTTATGCTTATGACTGCTATGTATGTATGTTTGTTTCATTACCTACGTTTAATTGTATTTGATCTCTTGAGTAACTTAGGGAAATAGAACCACTGAGTTAGCTACTCACTCTTACTCTGGGACGGTGTTTTAAAACACCACCCAAGTAAGTTCAATGATGCATGTACCCCAAGATGAACGAACTCGTCAAGGCCTATTTAGAGTGATTGAGCGGACCTCTATTTACAAGACTTGGTACCGTATATTTTAGTTTTAGCACGCTTAATTCTGATCATGTCTTTATTTTACCGTTTAGCTTGTTGTGTCCTCATGATTTGACGTCCACATGGATCACATGCTTACATAACAGCATTTGCATACGCATGAGAGACTCTCAGGATATCGGGGATCGATTGCGTACTCGACCCCTGAAATTCCGGGGTGTTACAGTTGACCCTTGGGTGATCGAACTGTTGAGTTATGTTGTAACATGAACATGCCTTAGTCTGTATCTTTACTAGAAATGGCCATAGCAATTTGATTTACAAAATCAGAGACCAAGAACTGTGCCAGTTAGGAGTGAGTTGGTACAAGGAAGACCCAAAAGGACATGGGTGGAGCTAGTAAGAAAAAGACTGATGACCTATGGTCTAACTGAAGTAATGGTCCTTGATAGAGTGGAATGGTGGAACAAGATTCATGCAGCTGATCCCAATTAATAGGAGGTAGTGAGGAAAGACTTGATGACCTATGGTCTAAGAGAAGTTATGGCCCTCGATAGAGTGGAATGGCTGAACAAGATTCATGTAGCCAACTCCAATTAATTGGTATAAGGCTTAAATAATGATGATGAATTTGATCTACAAAAAGCTAACATCATAGAATGGTCATTGCTTTTCATCAGGTCCATCCATTTGGATGTTACAATCACTTCTATATAAAAGAGCATTGTCCAGACCGGCTGACTACAATTTCACTTTGATTGTCCAAAACCTACCCTCTACCTTTTATTACATAAACTTGTGTATCTTTAGGGAATGGTCAATGGCAAAGATACAGTGGAAAAAGGAAAGAAATTTTAGCGACCGAGGAAGGGGAAGATCAGGAGGGATGGCAAATGGTTACCTAAAAAAGGACAACCAACAGGGAAGCTCCTAAGGGCCTGTTTTATTGGAGGTAAATGAAATGAAATGAAAGTAAATGCATAATGATGATTTTTACACTTGTTTGATAGAGAGATGGAATTCCACCTCGAAAACGATGCAAATTTCAACCTCTTTTCAAAGCAAAGCTATATGGGCCCCACCATGATGTATGTGTTATATCCACACCGCTCATTCATTCTTTCAAATCATTTTAGGACATGAGTCCACAAAAGAGACATATCCAAAGATCAAGTGGACCACACCATAGATAACAGTAGGTTCAATGGTAGACATAATTATTCTTATTGTGAGCCACTTGAGCTTTGGATCTACCTCATTTTTGGGCTCATGCCCTAAAATGATTTGGAAAAATGAATGGATGGTGTGGATATAACACATACATAATGGTGGGGCCCACAGGATTTTGGTACATTGCACGCTACCCAATGTAAAACTTTTTGGGACAACGTGCATTTCTAAGGAAATAGGAAGGTAAGTAATCATTACTTATTTACATTCAGTTTCATTTCATTTCATTTCTCAGCTATCAAATAGGCCCTAAAAGAGGGGAGATGCCGCTATCGGAATACCTGACACTTGTTGTCGAATATTTCCGGAAGGTTGGTCATCGGTAAGTTTCGAGAGGGTATTTGGGGGCTTTGGCCTAGTAATGGAGGTGGTGGTTTCGAAGGATAAAATCTCAAAGTCCCCATGGGGTTTTGCTTTTGTTAGAATGAGAAGTACTGAGGAAGTGGAGAAGGCAACTCTTCATCTGAATGGGGAGAGTTTAAGAGGGATTGAGCTGAAAGTACAAAAAGCGAAGTTCGGACCAGAGAGAGAATAGAGAACAGAAGGTGGAGAGCAAATCTGGGATCCAACGAATAAAAGGGAGGGTTACAAGGGGAAATATAGAGACAAGGCACCCATTGGGGGTGCTGACTTTTAAGAAAATGAAGTGGACGATGGGAGATAGATCTTATAAGGATGTGGTAGCTTCTCCATCAGATAAAGGAAACAAACACTCACAGATGGCAGCAAACCAAGAAGAAAGATGGGTCTAGACAAATCGATCAACTGATGGCCTAGTGGTGTCAGTACATGAAAAGGTGCTACAAGATTCCCTTTCCAGTTTCAACTCTAGTCTAGTGGCAAGGGTTAAATTGGAGGTATCAGCAGAAAAGGTGGCTGAATGGTTTGCATGGAAAGTGCGATGGGGGTAGAAGTAGAAGACATTGTCGTCGAGAGGTATCACTCTGACAGGGTGCATATATCTTTTGCAAGCAAAGATCAAGCTAAGAAAGTATATGCAATTTGCAAAGAGGAGCAAGATGATGCGATATGGGAGATGAAAAGATGGGAGGAAGGGTTGTTGTTTGGCTCAGAAGAACACCTGTATCAATTCGGGAATATACCGCTCGAGCAATGGATGGATGACATTATCAGAGAACTAGGAACTTGCTTTGGCCAAGTGGTGGAAATGGATAAAGATACAAAGGAGATCGGAGATCTATTGTTTGCCAAGCTAAAGATCAGGAAGAGAAAGCAGGGTCAAGCTCTGAAACAGATTATGCTAAAGTAGGTGAGGTGAAAATTGCCATTTCCGTGATGCAAGAGAGGGTAGGGACTAGGGACCCATCATGCATGAGAAGTCTCTACGCAAACTATGCGTTGTTAGAGAAAAAATTTAATTATTTAATATGGTTCAATTGCACTAAATTTTAAGAAATAATGAAATAATTCAGCATATATAATGCACTAATTTAAAACAAACCCTAGGAAGAGATGCCCATTTTTTTTTTTGAAAAAATGGTTTTTTGTTTCTTATTTTTTATTTTATTTTATGGAGTTCCACAGTTTATGAATGCTGGTAGTCGATGTTATTAATAATATTGGCGATGCTATTGTATGTGTTGACACTACAATATTTATTTTAAATGACTGCCACCGGTCTCGTGATATAAAAAATACCGTGGAATAATTGTCCGATGCATTGTGTTTTTTTATATTACACCCTAGATCTGTATTGTTGACATGTGATGTAGATAATATTGGCTGATGTTATCGATAATATCGCCGATACCAAGAATACTAGACTCGACAATGATGGTGGTTGTGGATGATGGATTCGTGGTGGGGTGCTGGCGGAGATAGAAAGGGGCAACGGTCGGTGAGGTCTTTTGTAACGCCCCGAAACCCCAAGGGTCGAGTACAAACTCGATCCTCGGTATCCCAGGAGTTACTAATGCGTATGCAATGCGTGTCATTCAAGTGTTTGGCCAATATGGCATCAAATCATATTGATAGGTCAAGTTAGGAAATGAAATAGGGATGTACCAGCAAATAAGTAAGTTAAACAACAATGTACGAAGGGGTCCACTCAGCCTGTCTGATTGGGCCTCTTCTAGCTTGCTAGCTCATGAGGGACCTGCAGCAATGAAAGTGCCTGGACGGTGTTTTAGAACACCGTCCCAGAGTGGGAGTGAGTCATCAACTCAGTGGTTCCATTTCCCTAAGTTACTCAAAGCACAAATGTAATCAAACATAGGTAATGAAACAACATACATATATAGTAGTCATAAGCGTAGTATGTAATAAAATGAACATACATACATAGCAGTCAAAAGCATAAACATAGAACATTTCTAGTCACAGCCGACAGTGAGTGGCACCACCACTCTCCCGCACAGACTCAAGTCACCAATGAATGGGGCACCACCCCCACCAGTCGCACAACCACATCTTATAATCTTAATGCATGAATGCATGAAGTGAAAATGCATGCCCGGACACCGGTTTTAGTCACAGCCGCCAGTGAGGGGCACCACCACCTCACCCGCACAGACAATGCATGCCATGCCGAACTATGTATGATTAGCCAAGTTATTAGTTATTCCGGTTTAACATCCAGCCGGTTGGCGAAACCATTGTACCATTATTCTATCACCAGGCCAATCTGGGACCATCTGGCTCCCTGCGTGGCGAATGCATCTCATCGCCAGTAACCCCTCGATTCAAGTATGGTTAGGCAGTGGCCCGTCAGCCATGCCCAAGCCAAAGTAGAAGGGTCGTCACCCAATCACTAATATAAATAATTAATTCAAAAGTGTGGGCTTGTTATTTAAATTAACAATAATGCCCGGGTCGTTCAAGCGGGGCTCTGGCACGAAACCATCGGCCGGGTATTTGATAGGGCCGCTCGAACAACCTTGTGCTCAATGGTCACTACGGGGAGGCACCACCCCAGTGTAGGCCGACAGCTCTGGCATAGGTCCCATACCACCATCCCCGGCTCATGAGACTTGTGGATCGATCGCCGTACGATTTTAAGTGGGCCCATCCAGTGGTAATAATGGTACTTAGGTTCGAATAGAAGCGATAGGTTATACACAACACGCCCAACCCGGAGTTGGGCCGACACCTTCGATTGAGACGAAGACGGGGAGGCCGGCCTTAGGTGCCTGTGGCCCGCGTGGTCCTCACACCACAGTCGGTCACCCGCATTCTATCTCCGTCAACGGTTCCAATCCCAAAGGGGCGGTTGGCCTCATGCGGCCGCCCTTAATTCTCATCCATTTGTCGGGTTAGACAAATCATAGGAAAACACTTCATTACAGCAAATTGTTGTATACATCAAGCATAATTTAAGAACATGAGACATAAATATGAACGTACAAGTGATTTTAGCATACATGATAGCCTTAAAGAGTTCTACGCAAGCAAATTTCGGCACATAGTCATCATTTAGGCATATGCTTCTAACATCTCAACAGCAATGACAGCAAAATTAATCAAAGATTTGGACATTAACTACATTTGAAGGCATTTGGTGCTAGGCAACCTAGAGGTAAATGGTCCGCACCTTAAATCTCTTGGTTATTTTCAGGAAATCCTGCAAAAGAAGGGCTGCATGTTAGAGAATTGAAGATGAAACTTAAGAGAGGTTGATGGGGGTTGTCATATTCGAGTTTCGGGTTCATTGGTCTTGGAATGGGCGGTCAAACGGCCTCCTACGAGTGCGTTCGAGTTATATTTCAATATAGTTATGGTCTTATTAGGCTAAGGGTGGTCGATTATTCAACCTAAGATGGCGTGTGCAGGACGGGCCCAAGTGTGTGTTCATATCTTAAAAAAAGGCGATTTTACGGGGCGTTACATCTTTAGTGATGTTCATCGTTTTAATTATTAGTTACAATACGGCCTTGTTGGCTGTATTGTATTCATATCAGCAATTCCTGTTATGCAATATGGGCACGAACCAGTCCCTCGTGAAAAAAAAGGGTCATATCAGCCCTTATTGGACGATATAAGCTGATAGGCCCCATGTTGGAACCGATATGAGGCTGATATGATCAAATTTCAAGTTTTTTTTTTTTAATTTTCATTTTTCACCTCTTTCTTCATTTCAACCATGTAGGACAATTAGAAGCTAGTTTTAAACTATATCTAGGTCTGTTTTGAAGATCAAAACACAAGATTTGAGTGGGATTTGATGAGATGAAGTAGAATGGACCATTTTGGGATTATCAAGTCAAGCTTACAGACAACACTTTTATCAAAGAATGGTCTGATAAACTAATGAATACATGTTAAAAACACAAAATGATAAACTTTGGTGTGTTAGATTTTTCCTATTTTCCCTCCATTTTTTCAGATTTTTTGTGCCAAAAAAATTCCAGCTGATACTGATGTGAACATCACTCCGCCGATGAGGGTCTATTCACGGAAGAGGAGTGCCACCGCTCCAACATCACTATGGCTTGGAGAGTAGATGGCGCAGGAGAGCATCGGAGTACCACATTATACATCAGAGACATCTATATGGGCCCACTGGAGTCATCACGTCCATCGACACCGCAATCCGACCATTAGATCTTAATCGAGTCGTTGGATTTTGTCACGATCATCATCGGGCCATTTGTGCCACACATCAGGCCGTCTGAGGGCCACTTTTAGTTTAGGATACCACTTTTAGTTTAGGATATGCTTATTTATTTTATTTGGACATTAGGATAGTTTATTTTATATTTCAGCTTATGCGCGTGTTATTTTGGGATTTTATGATCATCCAAGGGGGTATTTTGTAAAAAATATAGCAATTGGTGTTTAAGTAATCTATCTTAGAGGGCTATTTTACAATTTTTGGACATGTTAAACTCTATTTAAGTCATTGTTTTGTAGCCTTAGAGGGAGATTACGATTTTGAGAAATAGAAAAGCTTGAAGCTTCTCCCCATGGCCGTACCTTGGTGGCGCCATCTCCTTCTTCCCCATTCTTCTACTTCTCCTTATTCTTGTCTTCTTCCAGGTGATATCTCGCCCATCTCTCTCTTATTCCTCTTATTTCTTCTTCTAATCTCTTCTACATGAAAATCATGTCTTCATCTTCTTTTTCTTATATCTTCTAGCTTTCTTCACATCTTCTTATGACACTTCACATGTTAGAATAAATTTTCTTCATTGAAACATCCCTTTGATCACACAAATCTGAAAATCAATTTTGGAAAACCCTAGAATCCAACTTTTCCTGAGAATTTCAATCCTAAAGGGCTAGAAACTCCCATGGATTGATTGAGACTGATTCACGTGAGGCCGAAAGCCTTCACTTTCGTGGGATCCGGGCATCACTTGATCTTGAATGCTCGATACTCCACGTAAGTATTTCATGGCCCTTTCCATTACAGGATTATCCTAAATTAAACTCTTTTGGGCCATGTATAGATTACTGAATTTACATGGTTATGATTGTGAAAATCTGATTTTGTTAATTTCTACACAAATCATCTAATTTAGGGTTTTACTACATCAGATATAGTTCCATATCATTGGGTATTGATACGATATTGTATGTGGCTCTATATCACATTGGTTTGGGGTCTGACCCATATGCTCACTAGGATGGTTATTCAAACCATAGTGATGATGGTCATGGTGACCGATTGCAATGATGATTTAGATGGTCATGGTGACTGATTGCAATGATGATTTAGATGGTATCGGTGATCTTAATAGATGATGATCATGATGGTTACTGGAGAATACAGTGCTAAGGTTGAAGCAAGGTGTTCCATAACGGTAACGGTGGCCGTAACGGCCCTTTTTTATTTTCTGAAAAAATTGTTATAGGACCGTTATGGGACTGTTACGGCCGTTTCGACCCCGTAACGCGTAACGGTTATGACCGTTACCATTATGTATCGGCTGTTACGTAACCGTTTTGGGATACCTTGGGTTGAAGAGGATGGAGGCGACCATAGTGAGGGACATGGTTTACAATAAGTTCCAATGGATGGATGTTGTAGTGGGTTCCTGCATTAGATTTTGCAAATGGGTGGCAAGCAGTTGGCACTGACATTGATTGTGTCTCAAGGTTCCTGATTTGGGGATGGTGCTGGAGTCCAGTCAGCATGTGGAAGATGAAGATGGTTGCGATTCATGATGATTGTTTGCAGAGGGTGGTGACTATGATTGGAGTACAGGGCATGATTGAAGCAGATGGTGAAGATGCTGATGGTGTTGGCAGCAGTACTTCTTGGCAAATCTGCAAGAGATGATGGCAGCAGCTGGCCGTTATAGTCTATGGATGGTCGTGTTGTTGCATGGGATGATGATGAGGATTGGTTATTTTCTCTTCGTTTTTTTTGGATAATGGACAGCTAAGGGTTGATTGGGAGACTGGTTATTGGTTGATGGGCTGTTGATGGATGTTTGGACAACTAGCATTCAATGATGGTGGTTAGCAATGGTGATGGGTTTGCAAGACAATGCTGGATCAATGTAAGTCGGATACCAACTGATGCAGCTCGTCGAGTTGAGATGGCAACGCGCATGGGTAGGCCACGAAAGAGAGAGAATTATCAACCGAGATCGATAGAAACATCTTTCGAAATCCCAGCTAGTTGCTCAAGCAATGGGCCAACAAATGCCTTGCTAATGAGAGATCCTGCAAGCGTCTCGGCAGGGTCCAACCACTACTACAAACACGAATGATCAGTGACTCTTGTGGGACCTATTTGAGCTCCTTCAGCACGTTGGCTGGAAAAACTGAGGAACACTTCAAGATTATTAAAAACAAAAAATCAGTTTCATTAACTGCCTCGAAACTTCCAGATCTACACTTATTTATGAAAAGCAACCAACTTTTAATCTAATTGAAATTCTATCGAACCTCTAAAACTAATCTCCAACCAATATTGGATTCCAAGCTTTTCTAGTAACTAACAGATAATGAAACAAAAGAATTAGACAAGGTTTAAGTTCAATCTTCATGGACCTGTGATGATGGTCCATGTTGAATCATTATCGGCCCTTGATCGTGCCAGCATCATGTGCCCAACTTGATAATTGGTTTGGCCTGATTTAGGGGCGTCCCTTGTTCATGGTTGGGCGCACCTGATGCATAGTTTGGATGTCATACACTTGGCACAATGGGCCCTACACACAGATCTGACTCCATGGGGAGTTGATTACATGTGATCATTCCCGGAGCATGTGTGCATGTGTTGCTTGTTAGGGATGGCCTGACTAGTTCAAAGTCATGGTAAAAGCCAAAGCCAGGCCCTGTGTTATGTCTAAATGTTCTGATTGCATATGCTAACCTTCAAGTATCTTACAAAGAATTTACAACTGTAAACGATTTCAAAAATTCAATTAGATGAAACCAGCCTATTAAGAATTACATTTTGGCCAACTAGAAAATTAAAGTCTTCTCATATTTTCTACTGCTCTAGCAATGGTGTTTCTATTTTATTGATGGACTAACTGTTTCAATGCCAGATTCATTTTTATTTTTGTTATCATCAAAGTATAATACAAGAATATTAACACCTTTTCATGTTCTATTCTCATTGCTGAGTGATATGTGTACTGATATTTCTAACATGACTTTTACTGTAGGCCATTGCTAATTCCTGAAATGGAGAATCAAGGTGTTTGTATATCACTTGCATATTGCAACTCCAGCAGTGATATCATTGCTTCCTTCCGGCCGAAAGTCCAGATTCCTAATGATAATGTAGCTTTTCAGTCTTCATCAACTGTTTCTATACAGCCTTCACTTCCAGCTTCACCAACTGTTTCTATACAGCCTTCACTTCCAGCTTCACCAACTGTTTCTAGACCAGCAATATTGGGTTCACATGTTCTCGTTAAGAGGGTGGGTGGAAACTCTTATCAGAGTATTGGATCTACACCATGCAATGTTAGTGAAGTTCGAATGCCAAAGTCAGCAATTATAAGCATAGAGGATAATGACCCACTCTTTGCATTTGGAGATGAGATAACACACGGACTGTGCGTGCGAGACTTGCCTTCTTTCGGAGTTGTTGAGCATCTTAAACCACACCCACATCCCATCCTTGATGTAAAGTATGCACGTTCCAGTGGCCTAGGTTTACTCGGTTGCATAAGTGAGAACAGGCTGCAAATTTTCACTTGCTCAATACCTTGATGCAGTCCCTTGTGTCGGAAGCTCTTGTTATGGAGGTAATTATCACCACCTGATCTTGGTTCCTTCATTTTTTTACTTGAGTTGGCTTGTTGTAGTTCTAGATATTATTTCTCAGATAAATGTCATCTATTAGATGCCTGAAGCTGCTGACATTCTGTTTAAACTTGTAAATACCTCATTGATTCAGCAGAACAAATGTTCTGGCTTGTCTTTTAGTACCCTTTGATCTGATCTGATATTAGATATAATCTATGTAATGATGGCCCTACATTTCTTAAAAGGTTGATGTGTCTGATGTTCGCAACCCCAACTATAAGGCTGCGAAGGCCTGCGATGTAGTAATAATTCGGAAAGATCGAGATTTATTTGCAAGTATTCATAGGTTTTCCCAAAAACAACTTAGAATTGAGATTATATTAAGAAACTAAATCTGAAAAACTAGAATTGTCGAATTATGGTTTAAAACAGTAAATCTAAAGGGTGAAAACAATAATATAAAAGCACTAGCCCACTAATGATCCACTTATAGATGTTTCCAATGTATTAATTCAACTAGGCCTCTCAACTATACAACTGGAATCGAAGTCCTATCTCTATCTAGCCAGAATATGGAGCGGTTGATTCACATAAAATAGTTTAAAATAGATACTTGTTCATTGATTCGGTTCCCTCAATAAAGCTTAAGCATTGGGCGCACTCAATTGTACAGGCCAATCCTCTATCCAATCAAGTTAAGATCATAACCATAGTCTTCCTCAATTCCTGTCACTAGACTTGATTAGAACTATGATTTGAACTTCAATTAAACCAATATCAACAAGCAAAACATCTATCTCAGATTCACACAGAAGATTAGAACTTTAGTTTGAAATAGTTCCCACATTAAGATCAATCATCTAGATCACAGGGAATTCAAAGCGTCTACCATGCCC
Source organism: Liriodendron chinense (assembly GCA_003013855.2). Classification (NCBI taxonomy): domain Eukaryota; kingdom Viridiplantae; phylum Streptophyta; class Magnoliopsida; order Magnoliales; family Magnoliaceae; genus Liriodendron; species Liriodendron chinense. The sequence goes on from ML058333.1 coordinate 3,051,975, forward strand.
GAAGTCTATGGTAGATCAAGGAACTTTATAGATCTAAACAATTCAAAACTAGTAAGAAACTAGTTTTAAAACCTCCAAGCATCCAATGATCCCAGAGTCATTAATAGATCAAAGAAGAACTAGAATTAAAACTTTATTTAAACTTAAATCAAACCATGTTCATCAATTAAACCATAAAAATGAAACCTAGGTTGAATCGATCCATCAAGAACAAACCAAAAGCTTCACCTCTTAGCTCTAGAGGTTTTAGTTCATCTTTAACATCCTTGAACTAAAAGCCTCAGAAAACATGAAAAACTAACTAGAAAGTAGAAGAAAATAAGAAAAGCTTAAAGTAGAATCCTTTTCCCAAGCCTCCTTGATGTTCCTCACGTCCTAGCATGCTTTGGAAGGGAAGATGAGTCCTCCTTTGATAGCAAAAATCGTGCACCGCCTTAAACCGCGTAAGAAATTACGCACTTAAGTCGGCTGACGACTAGTCGTAGCTCAAAAACCCAATGAACTTTAACAAAATTTTGAAATTCTGGAACATTGCCGATTAGTCTTCCGACTGGTTTTTGCCTCTCACGACCATTCGTCCGACCGGTCTGAAACGCACAAAAACAGTCAAGCGAGTTTAGCCCCCAAATTCTAATTTCTTCGGGAAATTTGACCGGTCTAGCGACCGGTCGTCCGACTGGTTATTAATGACTGTTTCTTCTCGATTTTCATCCTTTCTCTTCATCTTTTGTGGCTTCTTTCCTTCCTTCTTTGGCATGATTTCACTTGATCTTCTAAGCATTCTAAGTCCTTTAAATTAGCATGGAATCAATGACATCTCTCTTTTACCTGCAAACACAAAAACAAGCATAGGGTCCTTGATTTTAACAATTTAAACAATGTAATTGTGCTATGAATTGGGGTTCAAATATGCACAATTCAAAGCTCAACACACCCCCTCAACCAGCATTTTGCTAGTCCCGAGCAAAACAAGCAAAAATAATTCAACTTCCCAATCTTAGCTCTCTCTTGGAAAACCTACTTATATGAAATCTAAATTATGCAAATAATGAAATTCAGAGATATTTAGTAACGCGACAATGAAAGACCTATCCTCTAATGACTTAGTGAGTGTTCAAATTGAGTTCCAACTAATTAATTGACAAATAAAGCAATTCAAACAACCATGGTTTAGTGTACTCAGTGAATACCTAACTCCTCATCTTTCAGGGTTACCCTTCTTTCCATGAATCAATTGGATTGTAAGCCTAGAAAGCGTACAGATCAACAACAAGCTTATGATAAGAGATTGCTTATCGTTCTATCGACGGCTTTCACACTAATCCTATTGCCAGCTTGGGTTATAAGCCCTCCCCTGGTTGGTCATAGGTAGCTCTTTTCGATATTTCCTTAAGATTTTTCAATTCAACCCCTTTTCGGTTCTTCTTTTTAAAAAATCAATAGCCGAGGAATCCAAAAAACTCACTTCGTACTAGAAAAACATGTTAGTAATGACATTGACATATGATGGAAATCCTTCCAGGATAATGATCCTTTCAAGAAAAAATAAAAAAATTAAAAAAATCCTTGTCCTGAATTAGATTTTGAACGTGATGGACAATACTCTCCGGCTTGGTTCCTCAACACTTCCAAACTATAATCCAATCAATCAATCGAACATCCTTCCAAATCCTTACAAATGGGAGTGACTTGTGTAATGCGTACTAGACTCAATGATGTTTAAAATTTTCTATTGTCAAATATAGAAGGAACTTATGTAGAAAACTACAAAATCAACAGAGCTTAAGCTTTCAAAATCAAACTGCTTCATGTCTCATCTTCTCATAATCACATAAACTCAAATTCATGGAAATTAAAACCTTCTAAGAGTTTTAAAATCAGAAAATCAGATTTTTTTTTTTTTTTTTTGAAAATTTGCTCGGAATGTTTCAAAAACACTAGATTCAGCAAGAATCTCACCCCTCAACTTAAGTTTACATTGTCCTCAATGTAAGAAATATATGCAATATGCAACAACATGAGAGCAATGATAAAAGAAAGGAGAATGAGATAGAGAGATAATACCTGGAATATGGCGTAGTATGGAAAAATTGGTTATGAGAGAGAGATTACTTCATTCTTCCAAAACCTAAATCTACTAATCAAAGCAAATCCTAATCTAGTTTAATCCTTGGAAAGCAATGAAATCAACCAGGATTATCAAATGGATAAAAAGGTTTCTCAGTAGTATCATCCAAAATCATGCTCTACAATATACAGGTGTGTGTATAATCATGATTAGCCACTGAAAATCCCATGAAGGAATTTCAGCGAGGTCCTTAACGGTTTCACCACATGTATAGGAGGAGATATCATCATGTTTTTCATTAAAAATGTATCTCCATTCAGTTTTTCCTAAGCAATAATTTTGCAAATATGGGTCGTCCTAGGGTTGATAGAGTTCAGTTTGAATAATCCATAGAGGTGTGGAAATGGGAATTGATTTTTCAGCATGACAAAGTGTAGTTTCCACAACCTCCTCTCGGCTAGTTTCATATGCCAAGACCGACTCTAAAATAGCATCCATCTCCCCTATCAAATTATCATCCATATCAGGGGAGTGGTCCAAGCATTCCTCCAAATGACCGGAGTAAAAAGTTGAGAATGACTCATCTTCCACAAATGAGTCTATCAAGTTTATTTCATGGACCTCATCATCCTCATCCTCTTGTTGGTTGTCAATGTTGAAGGCGTTTAACTTAATCGTCATATTGCCAAAGGACATTTGTACGACTCCACTCCTACAATTGATTATAGCATTTGATGTGGCTAGGAATGGGCGACCAAGTATGACAGGGATTTGAGTGCCAACATGAACCATAGGTTGTGTCCAAGATAATAAAGTCTACCAGGTAGTAGAACTTATCGATTTGGACAAGAACATCCTCAATCACACGTCTCGGTATACAAATCGAATGATCGGCAAGTTGAAGTGTGTTTTTGGTGGGTTTCAATTCACCTAAACCTAATTGTTCGTAGACCGAGTAGGGGATTAGATTCACACTTGCCCTAAGATCAAGTAAAGCTTGCTTTACCCGGTAGTCACCAATTAGGCATGATATTGTTGGACTACTGGGATCTTTGTATTTTTGGGGCAACCCTTGATTGATAATTGCACTCACTTTCTCCGTAACAACTGCCTACATTCATTTTCCTTTTCACCGTGCAAAGGTCCTTTAGATATTTGGTGTGTGACGGTATTTGCCTAATGTCATCCAACAATGGAATGTTGATCTTGACTTGCTTAAAAACCTCCAAAAATTCCTGATATTTGTCTTGAGGTTTGGGTGAAATCAAGCGTTGAGGGAATGGAGCAACGGGCCTATATTCTTTTAATGGTTCTTTTTCAGGCAAGGTGGTGATAGGTCGATCATCGTCTTTAGAAGATATCGGATCATTAGGCGTTGTTGCCTTCACTGGATTAGATTTTTTTATGATGGACTTAACATGTTCTATGTGTTAGTTAAAGGAACTAGGGGCGCTTATCTCGCATTGTGCTTTCGGGCTAGGTAGGGGTTAGGTTGGAAGGGTCCCTTCCCTTGCGTTTAAGCGAGCCTTAATTTCCTCCACCAAAGTTTTAAGCTCTAGCATCATTATATTGTTTGTTTGATTAATTTGAGCTTGACCATGCATGAATGTTTTCAAAGTATCCTCCATAGATAGGGCCATAGAAAATTGCATGGGAGGCCCCCTTTGAGGATTACTTGTGTTGGCCATGGGTCCATTCACCCAACTGAGGTTAGGATAGTTCCTCCAATTAGGATTATACATGTTTGAGTTTGGAGAGCTAAAAGGACGTTGATAACTATTTTAGGCATTTGATTGTTCATGTAAAAGTTCTTGAAACGCAGGAATTGTGGGACAATCCTGCGTTTGATGTACATTGCTAGCACAAATTCCATAAATAGTTTCAACAACCCCCCTTTGTTGGATTGCATCCACTTTCCTTAACTCTATGGCCTTGACTTTCCGTGCGAGATTGGCCACTTTAACACTAAAATCGTCTTCATCTTTCAAGACGTAAATTCCTCCCTTTACCTTGGCTTGGGGTTGTTTTGAATTTATCGACTTAGATGTGTCCCATGATTGCGTGTTTTCAGCCAATATGTCAAAATAATCCCAAGCTTCCTCCGTTTCCTTGTTCATGAGGTCCCCATTGCACATCATCTCTACGAATTGGTGCATAGGTGAAGTTAGTCCTTCATAGAAGAAACTAATTACCCTCCACCGTTAGTAGCCATGATGTGGGCATGCATTTAATAGCTTTTTGTACCTTTCCCAACATTGGAAGAAGGTTTCATCTTCGTTTTGGACAAAGTTCATGATCGCCCTTCGCAACGAATTGGTTCGATGAGCCGGGAAGAATTTTTTAAGAAACTACCAGGTCATCTCAATCTATATGTTCTTATAGACCTTGGCCTTAAGGAATGTAGCCATGACTTAGCTTTCTCTTTCAAGGAGAAAGGGAACAACTTGAGTCCTATGGTATCCTCGGTTACATTATCAAAGTGAATTGTGCAATAATCTTATCGAACTCCTTAAGATGTAGATATCTACTTTCGAAGTCTAATCTATGGAATTTAGGGAGAAATTGGATCACTCCCGGTTTAAAATCAATATTCCCTACATTGTGAGGGAAAATCATGCAAGAGAGGGTGATGAGGACACAAGACCCTTCAAGGTCTACCAGTGAAGAAAGCGGACACCACAAGTATCTTCCTTGTGGTTAGGCGACTATTGAGGAGCATTGAAGACCCTTCACACGTGATTGGGTGCATTGAAGACCTCTTTCTTCTCTTTTCTTCTTGTGCCCCTCTAACTACTTTCAGGTAATTTATCTTCTATTCTCAATGTTCTAAATCCCTTGTTTGTTAATTCCCCATGATCAAAATCTGAAAATTGATTCAAAACCTAATTCCTCAGATTTTCAAATCCCTAATCCGAGAAACCTTTTTTTTATTCCTCAGACTAGTGATCCCCATTGATCGATTGGGTTAAGACCATGCAAGATCGGGAGGTTCTATCCCTCGTCGGATCCAACCCTAGCGATAATTGAATTTCACATTTCGTGGTTGTGATGAATGGCCCGCTCCATTACATCTCTCCTTGTGGTTTTCTTAGTTTATGATGATTGAAGCTAGGTATTTAGATTATTATTGTCTTTTATTTTCGTTGAATTAATTGTGTTCATGAGCATGCATCATAATTAGGGCATCCTACATCAAATTTAGTATCAGATATTAGGCTTGTATGGTTTTGTCTAGATCGAGTTATCAAATTAGGGTTTGATTTTTAGGTCTATTTTAGGAAATTTCCAGATTTAGAAAGTTTCTTATTTTAGAAACTTTCCAATTTTATAAAGTTTCCTAATTTGGAAAATTTCTAGATTTGAGTAATCTTCTGTTTTAATTCAGTAGTTGTCAGTTCATCATAGTTTACATCCATCGCATTCATCTTGTGAGTTGCATAACCATAGTGGTCAAGTTGAGTAGAATTAGTTCGAGGTTTTACTTGTATGCCCACGAGAAGAGGTAGAGGTTTTGGACTTCAACCCACCATGAACAATAAGCAGTTATCTAAGCAAATTGCTCAATTGATACAAAAGATAACCGCCTTAGAAACGAGTCAAAGGCGTGAGTTCGCTCGCTTTAATAACCAACTCACCACCACTATGACTAAGGTCGAGCAATTAGAGGCGTCCCAAGGGAGAACCCTATTATTGGGGATGATGCGTACTCCCAAGCGGGAGGGATCGTTGAAGAACATGCTCCCACGCGTGGAGACGATGGTGGAGCGGGTTGTGGTGTTGTGCGAGAAGCAGAAGCCACATATGATCATCAAGACCACTACGATCCAGATGAGCATGCGATGAAGAATGTGAGGGTAGAAGCCCCAAGTTTTGATGGGCATCTGGATCCCAAGGCATTCCTTGACTGGGTTGCTGACATGGATCACTACTTCGAGTGGTATGGCATGTCAGAAAACTGCTAGATGCGGTTTGCGAAGATGAAACTTGTGGGCCAGGCCAAGTTATTTTGGACCAACACTAAGCGAAAGATAGAAAGAATTCGTAGAGCCCCTATCACCCATTGGTATGAAATGAAAGAGAAGCTGAAGGAGAAATATATTCCTCTCTCATATCGACAGAAGCTCCTTGACCAATGGCAATCCTTACGCCAAGGGTCAATGTCTGTCGCTGACTATATCGTCAAATTTGAGGAATTTATGATGTAATGTGATGTCCAAGAGGACCCTCTAGTAATGCTCTCGCATTTCAAGACGGGCCTTCAAACGGATCTTCAGCGCGAGCTTATGACTCGGCCCATATCGGACTTGGATGAAGCGTACCAAGTTGTGCAAGAGTTGGAACAATACCTGAGAACTTCTGTCATTTGACGTTTTGAGTCCCGAGACTCTAATGATAGATCTAGTTCCTAGGGAACTAGACCTAACGTTGGTAGTAAACCTAGGGCGCAAGCAACTGTTTTGCCTAAGTCTAGGGACGATAAGGGCAAAGGGGTTCTTGGTGCCGGTCCTAGTGGGGTAGCCAAGTAAGATGCTACAAATGTGGGAATATCGGTCACATGTCCAATCAATGTCCCATGAAGAACCGTGGAAAAGCCTTAGTTGTAAGTGAGTCCCACGAGGGTGATGATGACCAGGGTGATTATGAAGTAGAAGAATATCACTCTGAAGGAGGTCTTACTGATGAAGATGAAGTGGGCGATGAAGCAATGCTTGCAGTAGTCAGGCGTGTGCTATCTCAATCTAGGAGTAGCTACACTCTCGCCAAGTGTGGAGAAAAGAATTACAGGGTGATGGTGGACAGTGGAAGTTGTTAGAATGTGATTTCCGCTAATACCTTGGACCGGTTGAAATTGAAATCCACACCTTATCCTGACCTATACAAAGTCTCTTAGGTTGACAAGACCTCCTTTCTTGTCACCCATCAATGCTTAGTTCCCATCGAATTCGGGTCTTACAAGGAGTCCTTGTGGTGTGATGTGATAGCTATGGATGTTGGACATATCATCCTAGATAGACTGTGGCTATTCAACAATGACGTCATGATCTTAGGCCGTTCTAATGCATGTACTTTCATGCATAACGGTAAGATGATCAAACTTAATCCAATGCCACCTGAAAGCACCTCTAGGAAGAAAAGGATGAGAAGGCAAGTGAGCCTAAGGAGGTGAGGAAATCCAAACCTAAGTCTTTTCATATAATTAATGCGAGAGAGTTTGAGAAAGAGACTAAGGAGGATTCCATGGTATATGCCCTTGTGGCAAGAGAGATTACACCTGAGGTTCCATCGGAGTTACCCCATGAGGTAACATCGGTTTTGAAGGAATACAGCGATATGTTCCCTGATGATTTACCGAATGAGTTGCTACTTATGTGGGACATTCAGCATGCCATTGATCTCGTCTGGAGGTCGACTCTACCAAACCTTCCTCGTTACAGGATGAACCCTGCAGAGCATGCAGAGTTGAAGAGGCAAGTTGATGAGCTTCTGCAAAAGGGTTTTATCCAGGAAAGTATGAGCCTGTGTGCCGTGCCCGCATTGTTGACGCCAAAGAAAGATGGCACGTGGCACATGTGTGTGTACCAGTGTTTTAAATAGCGAATAGCGTGTAGCGTAGCCTTCACCTCTCTGAAGCGTGAGGCGTAAGCTACATAGCGTGTAGCGTAAGCTACACAACACTTAGATTTTTAATCAAGGTTGCACTTGGTTGCACCAAATTAGATGATTAATAACAAAATTTAACAAAATTTCATGATATTTGGTGCAACAAATGCAACTTAAAGTAACAGCAAGGGTAATGATTAAGTATAAAAGTGAAGAAAGAGCAACAAAACCGATTTAAAACTATTTCTTATATTATTTTACTATAAGCATCGAAAAGACTAATGAATTTTCATTAAAATAGAATTATGTAACAAATCATTTTTAATGATTGATTTTAATGTTATCGTGAAAAATGACTTGTAATGTGAGCTATGTAGCGTGTAGCATAGTCTATGAAGCGTGTAGTGTATCCAAATTAATCATGTAGTGTATGCTACACACAACTTAAGTTATTTTCATGAGCGACGTAGCGTTTAGGCTAAGCTACGCTACGTAGTGTAAGCTACATGCTACATAGCATAGCTATTTAAAACACTGGTGTGGACCACCATGCCATAAATAAATTACCGTCAAGTATAGGTTTCCTATACCTAGGCTTGATGATATGCTTGACATGATGGTCAGGTTCACAATTTTCTCCAAAATTAATCTAAAAAGTGGATATCACCAAATCCGCATACACCCAAGAGACGAATGGAAGACCGCATTCAAAACGAAAGATGGGTTGTACGAGTGGATGGTCATGCCCTTCCGCTTGACTAATGCACTCAGTACTTTTATGCGGGTGATGACACAAGCCTTGAGACCGTTCATGGGAAAATTCCTAGTGGTGTACTTTGATGACATTCTTATTTATAGTACCACTAAAGAGTCACACCTTGAACATCTGAAGCAGGTCTGTAGCGTCCTTAGGACTTAAAAGTTGTATGCTAATCTTAAGAAGTACGCATTCATGTCTAGTCAAGTCGATGATCTTAGGATTTATAGTGTCATCAGAAGGAATGCGTGCAGACCCTGAAAAGATCAAGGCCATAGTTGAGTGGCCTGAACCGAAGAACCTTCACGAGGTGCAAAGCTTCCAAGACTTAACAACTTTTTATCGTCGGTTCATTAGGGCATTTAACACGATCATGACTCCTATTACTGAATGCATGAAAAAGGAAGAGTTCAGTGTGGTCAAATCCGCATTCAAAGCTTTCAAGGAAATTAAGGGCAAAATGGTAGAAGCTGCTGTCATGCATCTGCCTGACTTTTCTAAAGTTTTTAAAGTGGCGTGTGATGCGTCAGGTGTTGGTATAAGGGAAGTGTTGAGCCAGGAGGGCCATCCAATAGCCTATTTCAGTGAGAAACTGAATGAGGCAAAACGGAAGTACTCCACTTATGATAAAGAGTTCTATGCGGTAGTGCAATCCCTGAGACATTGGTGTCACTATCTCCTACCGCAAGAATTCATCTTGTTTTCTAGCCATGAGGCCTTGAGATATCTACATTCTCAAAAGAAGCTCAACCCAAGGCATGCTTAAATGAGTAGTGTTTCTTCAGGAATACTCGTTTGTTCTGAAACATAAGGCCGGGGTCGAAAACAAACCAGCAGATGCCCTTAGTAGACAAGTGACGTTGCTCAACCCCCACATGTCATGATTTTGAGAGTATTTATGCGTCGCTTTCTAGTGACCAGTGTAGCACAGGTGATTATGTCCTTAAAGATGGCTTCCTTTTTAAAGGAGACCAACTTTGTATTCCTCGTATGTCCCTTCGTGAATTCCTCATCTAGGAGCCTTATTCAGGGGGGATAGCTGGCCACTTTGGTTGAGATACGACCATTGCCCTCGTGGAAGATTGTTTTAATTGGCCAAGTCTCAAGCGAGAAGTACCCAAGGTTTTAGGGCAATGTCGTACATGTCAGCTGGCAAAGCAACGAAAGCAAAATACTTGGCTATATACGCCATTGCCAGTGCCACATGCTCCATGGCAAGACATTAGTATGGATTTCGTGCTGGGACTTCCCAAGACTATCAAAAAGCACAATTCCATCTTTGTTGTTGTGGATTGTTTTTCTAGAATGGCACATTTTCTCCCATGTTCGAAAACGTCGGATGCGTCTCATATTGCTCATGTCTTTTTTTATGGTGTGGTGCGTCTTCATGGTTTGCCTAAAACCATAGTGTCTGATCGTGATGTTAGATTTACCAGTTACTTTTGGAAGACACTATAGCACATAATGGGTACTCGTTTATAATTTTCCACTGCATACCACCCCCAAATAGATGGACAAACTGAGGTGGTAAATCGAAGTCTTGGAAATCTTTTACGTTGTCTAGTGGGTGAGCATGTTAAAACTTGGGACTTAATTTTACCTATCGCTGAGTTTGCTTATAATAGGTTAGTTAATAGATCAACAGGGATGAGTCCTTTTGAAATTGTCAGTGGTTACAAACTTAGAATGCCTATAGATCTCTTACCCATGTCTGTCACCCAAAGATCTTCAGAGTCGGCCGATGCATTTACGCGACATATCCATGATTTGCATACACATATTAGACAGCGGATTAGTTAAAGTAATAATAATTATAAATTCTCAGCAGATAGTCATTGTAGATCACAATATTTTCAGGAAGGAGACTACGTAATAGTGAGGATCAGGCCATAGCGGTGCTCACAGGGTTCCGCTAAGAAATTACTAGCGCGTAGTGCTAGATCATTCAGGATATTGCAGAGAATTAGGTCCAACGTGTATCGGATTGATCTTCCACCTGAAATGGGCATTAATCCAACATTTAATGTGGATGATCTAGTCCGTTCCCCTAACCCTATCATTGATCCAACGTCCCTTTCATAGCCATTCTCTGAATTTTCTTCAACACATAGCGTGTAGCGTAAGCTACACGTTACTTCTAGATTTTTAATTAAGGTTGTTCTTGATTGCACTAATTCCATGATATTGACCAGATTAGACTGATTAATAATGAAATTCAACAAATTTTCATGATATTTTGGTGCAACCAAACATAAAGTAATAGAAAAGGGTAATCACTAAGTATAAAGGAAAAAGAAAGAGCAACAAAACTAATTTAATACTATTACTTATATCATTTTACTAAAAGCATTAAATATTGAAAATAAAAAAAATGTAACAAATCATCAAAAATATTATTTGATTTTAATGTTGTAATAAAAAATAACTTGTAATGTAAGGCATGTAGCGTGTAGCCTAGTTTATGTAGCGTGTCGTGTATGCAAATTATCATGTAGCGTAGGCTACATGTGACTTAAGCTATTTGCTTGAGCTACGTAGCGTTAAGGCTAAGCTACGCTACGTAGCGTAAGCTACACGCTACATAGCGTAGCTATTTAAAACACTGTTCACAACCTACTCCACCCCTTCCTCCACCTATTATTCGTAAAGAAGAGATTGAAGAAATCATGGATGAAGAGATAGTTTCTACGAGAGACGGAGGTTTCCAAAGGTACCTTGTCAAATGGAAGAACAAACCACCGTCAGAATCTAGGTGGTTGATTGAAGAGAAGTTGCAGAGTATTGATCCGGATTCGCTAGAGCGTCACAAGAGCTTTAACTAGTCGGAGTCGAATTTTTCTCACCTGAGGGGAGTTGATGAGGACACAAGACCCTTCAAGGTCTTCAAGCAAAGAAAGCGCACACCGCAAGCATCTTTCTTGTGGTTAGGCAACTATTGAGAAGCATTGAAGACCCTTCACACGTGGTTGGGTGCATGGAAGACCCCACATTGGAATGACACGTGTGAAGAAGGATGAAGAAGGACGTTTTTCATGGTCCTCAGGGCGCCCGATGGGGCTCTCGACCACAACCTTCGGGTGCCCGAACATTACCTATCGATCGCTCGAAACTCACTATAGGTTTTCGGCCTACTTCGGGCAACCGATCGAGCGCCCGACCGAGTGCCCAACCTTCTGCTCAAGTTATTCTTTTTATTTCGTTTTTACTTAGTTTTATGGGTATCTTGGTACTTTTATGTTTTCTTATTCCTTATTTAAGTGGGCTAAGCCCTAAAAACAAGATTAGTTATTGATTAATGAAAAGAGCAAACCCTTTGGTTGCTTCCTTCCTCTGTCTCTCTCTCATGGTGCTTCTTCCTCGTCCCTTAATTTCTTTCCTCTCTTTTCTTCGTGTGCCCCTCTAATTTCTTTCAGGTAATTTATCTTCTATTCTTATTGTTCTAAATCCCTTGTTTCTTAATTCCTCGTCATCAAAATTTGAGAATTGATTCAAACCCTAATTCCTTAGATTTTCAAATCGCTAATTCGAGAAACCTTCTTTTTTTATTCCTTAAACTAGTGATCCTCATTGATCGATTGGGTTAAGACCATAAAAGATCGAGAGGTTTTATCCCTCGCTGGATCCAACCCTAGTGATAATTGAATTTCACATTTCGTGGTTGTGATGAATGGCCCGCTCCATTGCATGTCTCCTTGTGGTTTTCTTAGTTTATGATGATTGAAGCTAGATATTTAGATTATTATTGTCTTTTATTTCCGCTGAATTAATTATGTTCATGAGCATACATCATAATTAGGCCATCCTACATCAGAGGGTACTCGTTCTAGTGTGTTGTAGATAATCACGTAGAGTCCTTGGTTGAGGGACATCTCCTACCTCATTCTCATCAATTTCAGTATGGTTTTGGGCTTGAGTTTGTTGTTGGTTTTCCCTTTGGTTGGGTTGGTTTTCAGCCATCTCTCTAGTAATTTCAGGAAGATTTAAACTTTTTCTAGCACGAGATTCTTTATCAATCCCTTCAACAATTACTCCATCACTTAACAACCGTTGAGTGTGATCACAAGCCCACTTGGGCATGAACCACTCAACAAATAGGTAACAGCCCGAAATTTTAGGTACAAACTCGATCCCCTATATCCCGGGTGTCACTCATGCATATGCAGATGCGTGTTATGCATGCGTCTTATCCACGCGGCATCAAGTCATAATGATAGGTCAAGTTAAGCAATGAAATAAAGACATAAATGCAATTAAGTGAGCTAAGACTAAAATAAACAGTACCACATCTCATAAGTCCACCCAAACGGTCTAACTATGTCTCATCTAGTGCATTTGCTTGTGGGGTACCTACATCAATGAAATCGCTTAGTTGGTGTTTTAAAACACCATCCTAGGTGGGAGTGAGTGATCAACTCAGTGGTTCCATTCTCTAAGTTACATACGACACAATTTCAATTAGGCATAGGTAATAATTTAAAGCACACATACATAGCAAGCATAGGTGTAGGCTAAGCACTACGTTTAGCAATCTTAGTGCGTTAATGCATGAAATGCAGATGTATGCTCGAACACCGTTTTGGTCACAACCGACAGTGAATGGCACCACCACATCACCCACACAGACCCTAGCCGCCAGTGAATGAGGCACCACCCCATCGCCTGCATAGTGCATGCCATGCCGAACCATGCATGATTAGTCGAGTTGTTAATTAGTCCGTTTAAGCATCCAGCCGGTTGGTGAAGCCATTGTACTGGCGTTCTATGACCCAGCCAAATGGGACCATCTGGCTTCCTGCATGGCGAACGCCTATCATCTCCAACAACCCCTCGATCCATACTTAGGTCAGTCCCCAAGGGCCTGATTTGGCCGTGACTTGTCAGTCGCGCCCAACTCAGGCGGAAAAGGGCTCGTCACTCTATCCCACAATCGAGTGGTAGGCTCGTCACCTTCACGATGCTCACTGGATACTACAGGGATGCTCGTCACCCCAGCGTAGGCCGACAGCTCGGGCATAGGTCCCATACCACCATCCTCGGCTCATGAGACTTGGGGATCGATACGCCGTGCTTTTATAAGTGCGTTGTCCCATGGTAACGCTGGTACTTGGATTCGATTAAAGGTGACAATTCACACAGCACGCATAAGTCCTAACTCGATGGTGGGCAGTCACCTCTGATTGAGATGAAGAACGGGAAGGTCGGCCTTGGGCACACAAGGCCCTGTGTGGTCCTCAACCACTACTAGTCACCTGCCTTCCATCTCAAATCGACTTTTCCGGCCTGAGGACTGGTCGACCTCAAGCTGACCGCTCCCAATTCTCGTCCAATTACTGAGACAGGTGTTCATATCAAACCAATTCTATAACCCTAAGCATGATGGATTTCATACAAAGTGGCACGAATAACATATCATGTAAGAAGTAATATAAATCCAAGACTAGCACAACAAGAATTCACCATAAATACCAAATTTCTAGAACATACAATAAAAGTCAGTAACTTTCATCACTAATTATGCTACTCTATAGCAACCAACACTCTTATCAAGAAATAGTGTAGGCATGCATCACATATACAGGCATGCAAGTAGTTCTAAGCATATGTAGTAAAGCTCAAAGAGATCAACATCACAATTCAACACCTAGGAGTGAAACTAAGCATGACATATCATCTCAACAAGAAATCAAGCATGTATAAGGAGAGAATTTAAGTATTAACTATGTCTAATAACATTTGGGCCCTAGATAACCTAGAGGTAAATGGTCCGCACCTTGATTCTTGGGGAAAATCAGCAATCCTACAAGGATGAGGCTTGCATGTCAGGCAATTGGGGAAATCCTTGAAGAAAATTTAGGGAAATTGGGTATGCAGCTCTACTTCTTACCTTCTGAGCTAAGTATGTCAAGTCCGGGGTAGATCTTGCCTCCTAGGTCACGGTAGATGCGAGCAATGAGCAAGGGTGTGACATGCACAAGCCCCTACTCACTCTCCTCCTCCTCCTCTCTCTCTAACTCACTCTCTCCCTCTCTCAGCAGATTTTTTGAGAAATAGACTGAGAAAGTGCTGAGAGGTTTATATATATATATATATATATATTAGGGATATTAGTGGGAAACAACCTTGGTTGCTGGAATTTCAAAAAAATGGCCCTCTAAGGGACTGTTTCAGCTGCATGGGTCTCGCGAGGCCCCCCTAGACCGATCTAATCCGTTAGACAACTTCCCAAAGGGGTGATCTACCTACGGTTGTGATTTCATGTCATTCGGATGCGAGGTTTTTCGGATATGAGGCAAGGATTGTTCAACGGTTACCGATCATCGATTGGGGCCGCAACTTTAGGAGCAGGGTTGATGTTATATTTAGACCCTAGGCTCTAAGTTTCATCAACATGCCACCTAGGAAAATGTGAAATTTGAAATGATTACTTGGGTTAGTGCTTGTGGGTGAGGATTCGCACTTACAAGTGTTGTTACTGATTCTTACAACTATGCCATTTCCGGTGCTAACTTTCCAATGACGTTCGCCCAAGGTCGTCAAGCCTGGCGAGAGGGTCATCCTATCTAGGTTTCGGTTCCGGTGGTCCACTAGCAAGTGGTCCAAAGCTTGTTTGGAGATTTCAGCTATTTCTATAATAGAGTTAAATGTGAGATTTCTTGGGTATGATATGTGGGGTCCGATCTACCTATGTTTGAAGTTTGGCCATTAGAAAGTTAGTGGAATTGGTGTTCTAGCCAAATCCATTTTCACCCCCTTAAATCCTAAGTCATATGGGACATTGGTCTAATTCAGGTTATGAGTGTGATCTAACCCGTTAGTTGTGCTGGTTCTTAGCTAGATGTCCATTATGTTGCGGTTAGATAGATTTATTGATGGTGGGGTCTGCTAGATCTTAGCCCTAGATTCGTAGACCACATGATTAGGCCCAATGTTTTTATGATCAAGCACACTCATTAACTTTCTAAGGGCGTCTAATCGAGTTTGTACGGTTCTTCAGTTTTCCTGATTAATTAATGGATGGTTTCTTGGATCTTAGCCCTCGACTCATGGATCTTGAGGTTGAGACCAAGATTAAGCGATCAAGTGACGTTAGGGGCTCTCTAAGAATGTGTAATCGAATTTGTACGGTTAGATTTGTGTATTAGAGTAATCCACATATTCGATTCCCAGAAACAAGGCTCCTAAGCACTTTCTAAATATTTCGAGTGTGAACACGGGTAGGTGCGCATATGCTTGCCTAACAATTCAGAAAAAATTTAGTGACGCTCAACTACAATACAATACAATACCCAAGTTGGCGAAAATCTGGGGCGTTACAACAAATCTAAGATCTAACCTACCTCTAGGAATAAAAACCTAAAACAATTTATAGTAAGAGGGTTAGAAGAATAGAACCTAAATTGAAGATCTACGTTAGAATCCTATAAAATCAAAACAAAACAAACTAAGTTAGTGTCCTGAAATAAGAAGGAAACTTATTTTAGAAAACAAAACAAATCCTAAACCTATCTTAACACAATCTCAACTAAAACTATCTCAGAAGAATTCTGAAAACACCGTCTTAAATCCCCAGCAATAGCCCCAAAAACTTGTTCACAACCCCAAGTATAAGGCTGCAATGTAGTACTAATTCAGAAAGACCGAGATCGTCCCACAGGGATTTATTTGCAAGTATTCACAGGATTTCCCAAAAACAACTTAGAATTGAGATTGTATTAAGAAACTGAATATGAAAAACTAGAATTATAGAATTATGGTTTAAAACAGTAAATAAAAAGGGTGAAAACAATAATCTAAAAGCACTAGAGCGCTAAGGATCCACTTATAGATGTTTCCAATACATTAATTCAACTAGGTCTCTCAATTACACAACTGGAATCGAAGTCCTATCTCTATCGAGCCGGAATATGGAACGGTTAAATCACATAAAACAGTCTAAAACAGATACTTGTTCATTGATGTGGTTCCCTCGATAAAGCTCAAGCATTGGGCTGCACTCAATTGTACAGGCCAATCCTCTATCCAATCAAGTTAAGATCATAACCATAGTCTTCCTCAAATCCTGTCACTAGACTTGGTTATAACTATGATTTGAACTTCAATTAAACTAATATCAATAAGCAAAACATCTATCTCAGATTCACACAGAAGATTAGAACTTTAGTTTGAAATAGTTCCCACATTAAGATCAATTATCTAGATCACAGAGAATTCAAAGCATCTACCATGCCCAGAGTCTATGGTAAACCAAGGAACTTTATAGATCTAAACAATTCAAAACAAGTAAGAAACTAGTTTTAGAACCTCCAAGCATCCAATGAACCTGGAGTCATCAATAGATCAAAGAAGAACTAGAACTAGAACTTGAACTTTATTCAAACTTAAATCAAATCGTATTCATTAATTAAACTATAAAAAAGAAACCTAGGTTGAATCAATTCATCAAGAACAAACTAAAAGCTTCATCTCTTAGCTCTAGCTAAAAGGTTTTAGTTCATCTCTAACATCCTTAAACTAAGAGCCTCAGAAAATATGAAAAACTAACTAGAAAATCAAAGAAAATAAGAAAAACTTGAAATAAAATCATTCTCCAAAGCCTCCTTGATGCTCCTCACGTCCTAAGCATTCTTTGGAAGGGAAGAGAGTCCTCCATTTATAGCAAAAATCATACACCGCCTCAACCGCGAAAGAAATTACTGCACTTAAGTCGGCTGATGACCGGTCGTGGCCCATGGCCGACTAGGTCGTGGCTAAAAAACCCAACGAACTTTAACAAATTTTGAAATTCTGGAAGACTGCTGATCGGTCAGTCCGACCGGTTTGAAACACACAAAAACAGTCCAACGAGTTCAGCCTTCAAATTCTGATTTCTTTGAGAAATTCGACCGGTCTGGCGACCGGTCTTGGGCTTTGGGCTGACTGGTCGTCAATGACTGTTTCTTCTCGATTTTCATCATTTCTCTTCCGTCTTTTGTGTCTTCTTTCCTTCATTCTTTGTCATGATTTCACTTGATCTTCCAAGCATTCTGAGTCCTTTAAATTAGCATGGAATCAATGACGTCTCTCTCTTTTACCTGCAAACACAAAAACAAGCATAAGTCCTTGATTTTAACAACTTAAACAATGCAATTGTGCTATGAATTGGGGCTCAGATATGCACAATCCAGAGCTCAACATCTGACAGTCCATGTTCAGCACACGTGTCAAACCATGTTGTAAGAACTTATCAGAAGGAATCTTAATTTATCTTTTATTCTTCCATTATTGCCACATTTATATAGTATTTATATAGTTTTAATGTACTTCTGTTATCAACTAAACTATACTAGTACATTTATGAACTAAAACTGTATGTCGATAGGGATGTGCCAGTGTTGGGTTTTCATTGTGCCTTGTGTTTGTGAAGAAAAGCCCCTTCAAAGGCTATCTTTCTTGGGTTGAGTCTTCTCAACACCTATTTACCAGATTTTATTATTTTTTGCTCTAATGTCATCTATTTAATTATTTGTTATCTGAATCTCTTACAGTTCTCGTGCTGATTGCTTATTGTAATTGTGGATGCATATTCTTGATTGGAACATCATTCAGTAAGTAGATGGTCCATCTAATGATGTGGATAACTTGTAGCCCACAATGGGCAGATTTGTTCTTTGTAAATGTCCGGCCAAATGACTTCAGTTGTTACTTGGTCACTATGTAGACATCTATAATGTGTTGGTGCATCAGCTTGATTTCAGACCATGTTGATCCAGGAGATCCTTGCTGATAAATAGTGCAGAGTCGTACATATGGTTGCAATGGCTGCACGTGGGACACATGGAGGGTTAGGATGCCTTCCAACATCTCCAACAGCAACTCAACCACATAAGCAACTCCTTGAGCAAAGCCCAACTACCACCTTTGGCTAGGGACAATGTTAGCAATCATGGTCCAGAGCATGGGGCGGAAATTGGCCCCTGGACTACAGGAGAGGTGGTGAGATATAAGAGTTTGGCGCTCCATCAGAACCTGAAGAGGAACAGGTCGAAGATTGAATGGTTTGTGCTTTAGGAAAGAACAAAAATTTCAGGGCTCCTGTCAAAGTGGGTATATTTCGTTGGAGGCTACAGCCTGCAGAATAAATTATTCGTTGGACTGTTTCTACCTATTCTTTGAAGGGTAAGATATGCCGGACAATAACAAGGTCAAGTTTGTCACTAAGAAACTGAAGGGCCATACTCTACTTCGGTTTATGGGAAAGAAAGAATCAAATCTTGGGGAAATGTGAAGGATAGTTTACTTTGCCAATTGTTGCCTGCTGATTACATAGTCTCTATTCTGGCAGTCCCATCAGTTACATTAAGGAAACAGGTACATGCATGAGTACTCTAGAGGAATTTGAGCAGCTATCCACCTCCATAGAGTTGTGAATGCCAATTCAGGACTAGGTTAGCTACACTTTTCTGATAAGGAATTTGTTCCAGCTGATGGCAAACAATAAGGCTATGGCCCATTGGTCGGTCCGATCTTCATGTGGGGGTGGATCTTGGCCTTCGATCGTGGCTACAGCAGTTGTATATAATAGGATCAAGGTGTATAATTATTTGGATTCTCATCATGCCTGTGCTCAAGGGCTTCTTTACCTCAGATTTATGCAAGGACAGGTTGTTTGTGATGATGAGTGCTCACCGCCCTAAAGCGAACTTTGATGGTACCTCACTAAGTAATCATGGATACCTGTGGTCTATGATATTGATGATTTTTCAAAGATACGGAAGCATAAGGTTTTGAAAAACTTTAGATTTTAATTGCTAAAGAATCCCCTATAGATACAATCAAATCCCTAAAATATTCACAAATCAATGGTGGAGATCTTACCTCAGATGTGTCTCTTGATTGCGTGATGATTTGCCGATGACGCTTCTCTAATGTAGGAACTCTCCCTGTTCCATCCCAATAAGAGGAGGGAACAAAGAGCTGTGTCATGCACCCACAAGGCTGGGTGCGCGCACTAGAAAGCCGTCCGCAAGGTGGACCCACATGTGTGCACATGTGGAGGGAGGGAGGAGATAATTTTTATCTTCTACTATTATTTTCTCTCTTTCATTCTCTCACACCAATGCTCTCTCCTGCTCTTTCTCCTTTGGATATGATCTAATTTATGAAGAGTCGGGGTTTCAGAGGCATGCGCTAGTATGGTGCTTCTTAGGGCATGTTTGGATATCACCAATTCCATGGAAGTCAATGGAAATGGGAAAGGTTTACATTGATATGACTATTTGAGATGTTTTAATAGTAACAAAAAGGGAGGATTCCACGAAGCAATCACTGACACCTTTTCATAGTTTGGATTCTTTG
The DNA here is from genome assembly GCA_003013855.2 of Liriodendron chinense. Lineage (NCBI taxonomy): Eukaryota > Viridiplantae > Streptophyta > Magnoliopsida > Magnoliales > Magnoliaceae > Liriodendron > Liriodendron chinense. The sequence continues at coordinate 3,071,735 of ML058333.1, forward strand.
GCACAAGAAACTAGGGGACCCTTGTCTCACAAATACAGGATTTTCACTTGCTATCCAAACAAGGCCCCTAAAAATGAAATCCATGTTTTCAATAGTGCTCGTGGAAATAATTATTGCCTATTCATTACCTTTTCTTTCTTTCCCCTTAGGGTACCTGTTTCCAAACATGGTTTGTTATTTTTAACCTACTCATCTCTCCCACTTTCTATTTTAATGATTCCTAGAACTCAAACATTTATTGATAGCAGCACTGTTACTTGTTTTATACAGATTGTTTTGTGCTGTTCTAAATCTTTCAATAGAGAGCAACACTACAATTCTGCATGCATGGCTTAAAACTGCCAGCTTATATTAATCCTGCTTCAACGAACACTCGAATGCAGGTCCAAAACAACAGTCACCTCTCCCTCCATGTACCCATGGGTTATATGCCACTAGAAGTGGAACTGAGTGAGGGAAGATTTGTGGTGCTTGATCAGCAAGGGGTGGTTTGTGCAATTATAAGCATGGAATCAAGACCCAGTTTCACCAGCCACCTTTCTGAGTCAATCATCTGAAAAATGTAAAATTTCTTCTGAGTTCGGGGGAGTCCTAATGGTTTTGACCGAGTCAGAATGGGTTGCAGTGGTTTTTGTGCTCAGGCAAGTCATTCTCCAAATCCAGGTTTTGATTGCTCAAACAGAAGATTAGTGGCTGCTGCTTTGTGTTATATATGACTGGTGGATAAGGGAATAGCTGCTGCTTGTTGGTGATCCGCTATCCTCACATGGGTGTTTGGTTTATTGTCCTGCATCCCACTCATCCATCCATGTACAATGTGCATGTTTATCAGATCCCATTTCACTTGTCTATATCCAACAGGTTTCACCAGCTTGGAGACATGGGGTCTGTGTTCTTCTTATTTTTAGATTGTTATTTACGAAAGCACCTGCTGCTCATTGTTCTTCAAGGCAGATATTGCAGAGATATATGGAGAAAGTATCATCACTATGCAACATACACGATACATTCTCCATATATATCTACAGATGTATCTTTTTCCATCTTGACTTTCGGTTTTGCATCTTCAGAAAATGGGTTGATTTATCAGGTAAGGAGCATAGCAAACACACCTGATGCTGCAAATTAGGCTAGACCCTCTATTAAGTGGACCATAAAAGGAATAAATGATCCACATTCATCATACATTTGAATCCCAGCCAACAATCTGACAATTTGATTGTCAGACTAGGCCACGTTGACATCCGTCCATACCTCCCATGTATTGCATGCAGGTGTTGGATCCACATTTGTGCAGTGAGGTCCAAACACTCTCGGATGGGTGAGAGTGAGATCTATACAACTTGGATATTAGAGCAAGTTTATGCCTGTCATCATCAGTCCAAAGGATTTTTTTTTTTTTTTTTTTTTTTTTTTTTTTTTTGGGCAGTGTCGGAAAAAGATAGGGCCAATGGGCCAGGGGCAAGGCAAAGTCACTATTTTCAATAGGCCCATTACATCAGGCCCATCTAACTAGTTCAAGATCCAGACCTGAGGTTAACCCCAGGCCTGCATGTTGCCATCCCTATAAACAGGTGTAGAGGATGAGCACTAATGGATGTGAGGATGTTGAAATTTACATGTTATATGGTGCATGATGCTAAACAATTGCAAGGCAATACAGGTGGAGGTTGCATATTGCAGTGACAAGGATGTTGAGATGAATGTGCGAGAAGAAAATGAAGAATTTATCAAGAATGGTAGTGATTAAGACGGTTTGGCTAATGTGTTGCTAAAATGGTAAATGGTCTCGATAAGCAGGGAAACCTTGATTAAGATGATGGGCCATAAAAAGACTGCAGATGTTGAGATAAATGGTGAGAAGACAAGGAAGAATTTATCTAGAATGGTAGTAATTAAGATGGTTTGGCTGTGCATTGCTAAAATGGTAAAATGGTCTCAATAAGGACTACAAATGTTGAGATGAATGTGTGAGAAGACAAGGAAGAATTTATCAAGAATGGTAGTGGGTAAGATGGTTTTGCTATGTAATGCTAAAATGACAAATGGTCTCGATAAGGAGGGCAACTTCGATTGAAATAAAGGGTGATAAAAAGGACTGCAAATGTTGAGATGAATGTGTGGGAAGACAATGAAGATGGTTTGGCCTTTTAAAATGGTCTTGATAAGGAGGGTGACTTTTACTGGCCATAGGTCGTCCGCATAAGGATTACTTGAAAGTGAAGGACTTCAAAAGAGACAGAGAATGATATTAACCTACCATCTGCCTTGGTTGTCCATTATTATTATTCTAGAATCTATCTATTTTATTTGATGTTTTGTATTTTAATCTTATTTATATAACTGTATCAATGGACATATGTGCATATACAAATATATATTTTTTCAAGAGTCTTGCAAATACACATCCACTTTGGTGTATATAGAAATAAAACCCTGCGGTTTTTGTATTTCCGTTTTGGTTTACATAGAAATACCACCCTGCTTTTTTCCTATTTGAAAATAACACACTGTATTTTGACTACATAGTTGAAAGAACTTTGAGTTATAATTTCATGGAATGCCATGATATGAGAGTGTGTAGGACTATTATTAAGCAATCATTAATGAATTTAAATGACATTTATGCCCTCAAATTGATGTGTTTAAACTGCATGGCTGATGATACATAAGCTTATGGTATAGATGATCCTAGTAGCAGCATCATACTCAAGCTGTATATTCTATATTTCTCAGTTCTATATTCAACTAATTTTTATTTTATTTTTATTAGTGGAGACTGGAGAGCCATACATGATTTATCCATGGTCTAAGTATTAAAATGCACGTTACATAGGTCTTGCTTTTGCATGAATTTAAAATTCCAAAAGTAGTAGAAACAGCAGCAGCGATAAAGATTAATAATAATCTTAATATTTATTGTTGTTGTTGTTGTAGCTGTTGCTATTATTATTATTATTATTATTATTATTATTTGGAATTTTAAATTCAGGCACAAAAATTACTCATATTATTATTAATCCTGCATACTCTTCAGCACTAATTAAAAAATATATATTATATAAAAAAAAAAAGCTAGTTGCATTTAAAAATGAAGATTTATACTTATTGTTATTATTGTTGTTGTTGTTGTTGTTACTATTGCTGCTGCTATCATTGACATTATTAGCTCAAATATAATCCTTCTATAAAGGCATTTATATAGTTTCTGGGAAACTCTTTTAGAGCTTTCTAAGCCTACACGTCTCTGGAGCCATGGCCATACACCTGCAAGCCCACGTGTTAGATCCGACCTTTCCATCAGGTGGGCCATGCTGTTTATATCTGTTGGGCAAAAAAAACAGGCTGTTTTTAGCTGATCAGGTATTCCACCGCATACAAGAATAATCGATTGTTTCCTACAGGTTGGGTCCACTTGATGAGTGAAATGGCTGGATATCGAGCTCCTTTGACACGTGTTCCAAGTACGTGTGGGTTAGCAAACATCTTCTTTTTTAATTATCATATATAATTTTTCTCATAAATATTTATCAATAATTGTCTGCATTATTAAGCAAACCTACTCAGCATCCAAAGGAACAAGGACAGAGCCGGCTCTTGTCAATACCAACATAATGGATTGAGATTCTACACTTGCAGTAGCTACCGTACAACGTGCTGGGCCCACATATAATGGCACGACATTCTCCAGTTAGCCGAGCTAGCACATACGTGATAATTCTTCTCATAAATCACAAGAGCTAGCGTATGCAATGGCGCAAATACGTAGAGCGTGCGGGTGGAAGGGAGCTTTGGTTGTGGTCCGTTTGGTCATCGGGTGTCGATTTCGACCAGCCCATCAAGATGTGGGTGAGGTTTTGATTGGCTCTAAATTGAAATAAGCTGGGTGATTCCGGTCTAGGTATGGATTAAGATGGTGCAAATGGGTAGAACGGGTGGAGGGGAGCTGTAGGCGTGCCCATTTAATAACCGGGCATTGATTTCAAACATAGACCAGGCCATCACATGATCGGTTAGATTTTGATTGGCTCTAATTTGAAATAAGCTATGTAGGCTCCGGTCCAGTTTAGTTAGGGATTAAGATGGTGCAAATTAATGGGTAGAGCGAGTGGATGAGAGATTTGGACATGACCCATTTAATAATCAACTCTTCATTTCTAACAGGCCAATCAATTTCCAAGTCATATTTTGATTAGCTCTAGGTAGAGAAAAGCACAATGTTTGGGGGGTTAGTACACACACTCCATTGTTGGTACACTCACGCCTACTGTTAGCAACACCGCAATGTTAGCCACCCACCACTTGAGAATCGATACCAAGACCTCAGTGTTGAAATGAGCTTATCTTCACTCAGTCTACCACTTGAGCTATAGGCTGGGGTGTAAATGGCCTAATACAGTGTTTAGCTATGTTTGAATAAATAATGGCCTAATACAGTGTTTTGTCCGCAACCATAGGCTCACGTGTTGGTAATTTTTTCCTTCTCTTTTCTCGGAAAACATGAGGTAGTAGAGAGTTAAGACTTTGAACGCTCTATGGTGGAGTTCTTCTGTGATTAAGAAACTAAGAAACCCATATATCATGCATGAGTTTTTCTTGAGAACATGTTTCCCAATTTAATATGCTCCAGTTAGGCATTTTCTAGTCGAGGCAGTCGAGAGATATGACGAAGGCATTAAATCTCCCCCACAACTTATAGAAATCAAGGATTTGAGATCAATTAGGAGGTGTTTCTACACAGAAAGAGTGAATGAATAACCTTGCCAAGGTTCCCCCCTACCAGCATCGATCATGCATGTTCATGTGCGACCCCACACATGGTACTGGTACCACTGCTATATGGAGCTATTATGGGGCCCACATGATATCTACATCAGATCCACCTAGTCTATTAGGCATCGCATTTGTGTTAGGCCATTGAGCCAGAAATCAGCTAAATTGGATACTCTAAATTGGCAACACCATAGGGAGAAGTTGGGATCGGGATGCCCAACCAATAAAACCTTCCAAACTCATCATAGAGCCCACCGTGTTCGGTGTATGCGGTGCAATCCATGCACCTAACATGTCCTACTAAGATGAATGACATACAAAATTCATGCCATTCCAAAAATCAGCTGGGCCACATCATATAAAAAATTTAAATGTTTAAGGCATGATTTGACCTTTTTTTTTTTTTTGCTCTGTGTTATTAAAAAAGAAAAAGAAAAAGAAAAAGAGAGATCATGACCATGGAATTAATATGGGGTCCCTAAAATCTTTGCCAATTATAACTTGAAAATTCTTTAATAATTTCTTGGAGGAGAATGAGCCCAAAATGCATTCATAGCCCTTTCAAAGTATGTTAAAAGAATTTATTCATGGCCATATTTTCTAACAGACAGCAACCAACTAACTTCTCAAGTGAACTTATGAGATATGGTACCTTTTGTCGGATATTTTAATGCAATTAAAGATGGATTTTTGTATGAAATTAAACGACTTGATGATGAAAAAAATAAAATAAATAAAAATTGCATTTATTTTTTTTACAAATTCATGTTATCGGCAGTCCATGTGTTGTCAACATCAGTGTCACGGAATGGTAGCATCATTTTGTTGGATTGCCTTCCAACACATCACATTGTATCATGCATGGCCAATGATTGTAGAGCATGACTATGGAGTTGGATTTGGTTGTTGTTTCTGATTTGTTGAATTGGTGAATGAAATGTCACGTACAGCTCATACACGCTGTGGTATGGATGTGTACGCACTTATCATCGCCATATAACAAGACCCATTTCTCGTACGGAATAGATTGTTTTATAATGAGACCTGATGGAGAGGGAAATGACAATCTGCCATGGCTGGTTGAGTTGAATTAGCAAAATGATACAAATATTGCGGTTTTATAATTAATAATCTTATACTTAAATAACTATAGTAGTTTATTGAAAGCATGCTCACCTCTGACTAACACAATTCATATTATGATCCTCAAAATTTAGAATCTCCAACATTTAATACAAAACATGTTAGTCATTCAAAATAATTAATCATGTAATGTGAAGGGTTTTAAGTAATTGAAAGGGCATTTAGCTAATTTGTGATGTGGGTTGTCTCTTGGTCCACTCTCTACCAAAGAAGACCTACCTTTAATAATCAATTCCTTCTCTCTCTCTCTCTCTCTCTCTCTCTCTCTCTCTCTCTCTCCACTTGCAAACCAAATCCTATCTCCACCAGCATTGCATGTGCCAATTTTACTAGTTGGATATGAAAGTATTAGAATATCAATTTCTTTCGAAAGTTTCTTTCTTCCCTTTCCACTAGATCGTACCTAAAACATTTTATGAAAATCAAGCATATACTAGAATGTCCTTTTATCGAAAATTGACAAATACATAAATGGGAGGAAAATGTAGAGAGAGAGAGAGAGAGAGAGGGCCATACGCTTGCAACCCCTGTAGAGGGCCTGATAATTGGAAACTTGAATGATCCGGTAAATCTATATGGTCTTGGTAAATGGACCCAAGTCACAAAACCAAGGATATGCAGTCTATATTTATCAGTTTGCATAATCTACTACAAGAGCAGAAAAGAAACTATTCCACCCCTTTGATTCATCGTTAGAATGGCCCACCGAATACAATCAACAGTTTAGATTGCTAATCTGAGCACTGAATAGGTGAATGTGCTATTCTTCTCTCTCTCTCTCTCTCAGGTCGATTACTAATGAATCTCACTAGAGAAAACCCTCTATTAATAAAGAAGGATTAAGAGAGATTAAGAGAGTTAGTTAAGGGGATAAGTAGCTATTTCTCATAGATTGAACTTCAGAGAAGAGGGAGGGAGAAAAGTTGTGGGGCCCAGCTCTAATGCTTGTCCATAACTGGGCCCCATATGCCTACAACTAACATATTCATAGTTTGAAAAATCCATTTGCAATATAAGCATATCCTCAACAAAAACTAGTTGATATTTTAGTACTGTCCCGTCGCTGTTTCCACTGTTCTTGTGGAAGATGCGCCGGTCAATTTTGACCATTGGATCCCAAATTTTTTACATGGGAAGCCAACTCCCACAAACGAAATTTCGCAGTGTGGAAAATATACAAAGTTCGTCCTTTGTGACCATTTCATCGAAAAAAATCATTAATTAGAAGGTAGGAAAGTATCTTTCTTAACCCTATAACCTAATATCACATAATCTAAATATATACGAATATCAACATAAAGGCCAAAAGAAGGAAAAGATGAGAGCATATATATTCAATCAAAATCTATCAGGGTTTTGAAAAACAAGCTACCACCCAACGGTCACATTTTCTTTTTTAATTCTTTATTTTGTGTGGCCATGAGAAAGCCACCAAAAACAATAATGCATGAGCAACTATTGCAATATGCATTCTTTTCCTCATAACGCAAAAGGTGAAAGCACAACGTCCCCATCCATTTCCCTTCTTCAGTTTCTATGATTGCAAAAGTATCCAAAGCTTTTTTTTTTCTTTTTTTTTTTCTTTCCAGAGAGGCAAGCCATGCACTTTTCTTGTACTTGAGCTCACACATGCCGGTTCGGCCCACGTATAGGAGATCGCCATCACTGGATTCCACTCTGCGTGTTGGGCCCACATCACCTGTTTTACCCAGTGTGTAAAATACCCAAGTCTGTGGGGGCCCACCATGTCTTATATGTAAAATCCACTCCGTCTATCAGGTTAGATCTTCCATGTTGGGTCTATAATCTGAAAATCAGCAAGACCCACAAATCAGATGGATCACACCACTTGAAACAATGGGAATGAGATACCAGTCATAGGTTTGTGTGTGGGTCCACCATGGTGTGTATCATTCATCAAACCTGTTAATCAGTTCTGAATCACCAGGATGAAGACAAGATACGAAAATTAGCCTGACAAAAAACTCAGGTACACCGTCTGAACTTAGCAGTTCTCGAAGCAATTTTACATTGTTTCCATCCTTGTGGCCTGCATGAGATTTTAATCGGGCTTGACTTCTATATGTGCAGTCCAAATAATGTTTCTCACCTGATGGATGGAGTGGATTTTACCTGTAAAACATGGTGGACCCCACAGATCTTGGGTGTTTCGGGGTGTCGTAGGCCATTCCGGCACAGATCCCCGCAGCTATTGCGGCCCGATCTCCAACTCGTAGTTTATAGTGAATGGACAATCAGGATGTTCTGCTTGCATGGTTGGGCCCACACCTTTACATTGAATGGGGACATTGCTCGATTGTAACTTTCACCGTCCTTGTCTTTTTATATATTTGTGGCTCGCCCTGTCAATGCCATGATTGGATTGTCAAGGAAGTTATACATGATGGCACTTGTGAAATGATCGGCTTGGATCTAGACTTGGATTGCCTAGTGTAGCACACAGCGCCAACATGGGTAAGGTGTGCTGCTGGAAAACCACTATGGCCTACCATCCCTCGGTCCATTTTGACATACAAATCTCACGTCAGCCACAACACAAGGAATAGTGGTGATTTGATGTAGGACGCTGCGTAGATACATTTCTAACATAGTTGGATTAAAAGAAGGCCGAACGAAAGTGGAAATAGTTCATCAATTCCAGGTCTAGCTCTATATAGGGCAATATATAATTTGGCCTTAGGTGCATTCTAAGAAATTGAATCCCAATGAGAAGAAATTGTTGTTTAAAGTGTAAATCGTAAATCAATTATAACTTTTGATCCGGATGTTGTTATGAGACACACAACTTATCAATCTTTACCTAACAAGCTATTCGGAATAGACCGACCAACAAAAAGGGTTGCGTTTCTCCGTTTCACAAGAAAACAAATGGTTTTTTTTTTTTTTTGTTAAGAAATGAAATTTTAGAAAAAAAATTATTATTTTTAGTAATTTCGATTTTTATAGCATTTCCTTTAGAATTTTAGATTTTAATTTTTTTTAGAAATTACTTATAATCATGTTAGGACTCTCCTAATAAGGTTTGTCTAATTATTTTTTACTTTTGGCAAATTATTTTGGATTCTACTCCGGTTAGATGACAAACAAGCACCAATGTGGGCCTTAGGAAGGAAATTTTCAACGGTGGACATCTTTAAGCCCACTGTTTCTTGTGGTATGGCCCACTTGAGCTTTGAGTCTGCCTCATATTTTGGTCATATCCTAAAATCGTCCGATAAAATGAGTGGATGATGTGGATAAGTCATGTACATTCTAGTAAGCCTCACAAATTTAAGTCAGCCTTTTTCATACCGAATTTCGACTGAAGGAATACTCTTTTGGGCAAGCATTTGTAAAAGGTAATAATGATTTATTTTCTTAAGTTTACCCAACACCCCTAAAATGAGCTTGCAAAATGAATAAACGGCTTGAATAAAACACTCATAATGGTAGGGACACACAGGTTTTTCAGCAGCACACAGCACCGAGGTTAGTGTTGTGTGCTACACTACACAATCCGAGTCCGTTGGATCACTCACACGTGTCCAATGTCAGTCCGCTTAGTATCATGAGTCATTGGAGGTGGTATATTAGAACATTAGTCCCGGTGACACTTCCAAGTGATGGGTGGCTCTGACAGACTATTGGCGCCACATATGCCAACATGAAACACTGTGCAATATTATATCAGGACTGTTCATGAATCTGGCCCCACCATGAATGTCCTGGCCTATAAACAAGTGCAATCATCCTATTGGCACCTGCATCCTGCAACTAAAATGGACTGAGTATCCTTGTAAGTCCTCATAGACACTGGTTTTTTAGAATAGGTACACTCATGTGCTGTGAATCATGATATTTCCTGCCTCCCTGTGAATTTAACAAAATAAAATATGGGCCAAATCACAATGCAAGACCCATTAAGGTAAATGAAAAAACCGCCGCAAATAAAAAGTGAGTGAGTCAAGCCCTAATGCAAGATTTACATAGAAAACCCATTAAGGTATAAAATAAAAACCACAAGGCAAATGTGAGAGAAATACACTATGAAACGATAGAATAGAATGTTCTTTTCAAATTTTTGTTCAAAACTCAAGATATTACAAGAGAGAAAATTCAATACAAATTATATCTGAAGTACTTTAAGAAATCCAAACTTCTCACCATACAAAACCCCTTCCAAAAAAAAATAGTCACCCGGTTGCTATGAGGATCAAATATATGGAGAGAGAGTGGTAAGAAAAGCAATCAAGAATCTCCTGCTGAACCCTAACCTTGATGTTGGATTTTTTTAAGAAAATAAAATAAATAAAAAGGTTATGGCTTTTGTTGATTATTGGTAACTGTTAATCAAATCATGTTGGGTTGATCACCACGTGACCACCAAATTCGATGGCCAAGGCCGATTGAATAGTTTTTTTTAGTTAATCAACGGCCGTAGCCGTTAATTTTTAGGGTTTAGTTATTCGATGGGTAGGGGCCATTGAATTTTTTAAATTTAGGGATAAAAAATTACCGCTAGACCCTCTGCTTCTCTCTCTCTCTCTCTCTCTCTCTCTCTCACACACACACACACACACTCAGATGGGTCCCACTTCTAGAAACAGTGGCCACTAAATGCCTTACCGTTAAAAACCTCCACGGACCAGCGTGTGGACCCCATTATAGAAAATAATGGGGCCCAACGTTGGAACGTTCCCAGGGCCCAGTGTGATATATGGGTTTTATCCTCATCATCCCTCCATTTTTTCAGCAGTAGACACCCTACCTTTACGAGCATATGGACTACTCATCGACTGTGACTTTGGACCCTGTATAGCTAAATATACATCTCCAGACTGATGGATGGAGCGCATAGACCAATGGGCTCAACGTACAGCCGCGGGAGAGTGTGTGGCAGACTGAGTGAGGATAGACTTGTTTCAACAAGGAGGTCATGGTATGGATTCCCATAGTAGGGGTGGCTAACATTATGATGGGACTAAAAGCGGTGGGTGGGCATACTAACAATGGGGGTATGTGAACTAACCCATAAAAAAAGAGTGTGTGTGGCATACATATGGAAGTATGTCCCAAACTACTAGGCAAATGCACAAAAGGATAAAAAAAAGGAAAAAAAAAAAAAGAAAATTCATGAGCACGGCCACTATGAGACTGCTCCCATGCAAACGACCATACAGTGGCCATGGGCGGGCATACACCACCTACTCGAGCAATCCCGCCCCTATGGAAATCATATCCACCCGTAAGTTTGCCGACATACGCTTTGGCCTATCACCTTTGTGTCCTCTCTGAGTTTGCTAGGAATTGCAAAAATCGCCATGTGTCTATCCTCAACTAGAATGAATACTATATGTTCCACCGAGGGAAGGGGCCAAACAACTGAACGCTGCTTCTTATTGAAGCACACAATCCAAAATATAATTGATCAGAACAAGATTTCAGTTGCGGCCCTGACATTAGTGTCACCACCACCACCAACATACTCCAGAATCCCCTGCCCCCACATCAGGTAGGCTCCAGTGCGCTGGAAACTCCAACGGTCAACGTCATTCAAGGAGATTATCCACCCCATGTCTTCCACACAAACACGACCCTAAGTTACGCCTAGGAATTCTCACCCCTTATCCTGGAAGGGGCACCACTCACCCATTAGAAGGGTGCTGAGTTAGCCTACTATTCGGCACCCAGCATCCATCAGCCACAAAGATAGCCAATGGTTCTCTAGGGGCAAGCCCCAATGGACAACTTGGTCACTCCGCACAACCCATCCTAGGATCCCCCTAGTGGTTCTCATGGGGAGAGCCTCCGCACCACCCGCCAGCTACCCACCAGCCAACCTCTATCAAGCTCCGCCAACAACTCAGTCGCTAGTGATACTATTGGAAAAGGCACCATCCCCACCGCCCGAAGTCAGCCATCTGATGGTGACCCTCCAAGGGGGAATTCGTCTCTATTCCTTCTGTTGCATGAAATGGGCAGATCGGCTCAAACCACACTAGCGTCATCCTAACCACTGTTGACACAAGCTCTGGTCCTACTAAGGGCAAGTCCCGCACCATCCTAACCACCTTCGACACAGCCTCTAGTCTTACTAGGGGCAAGCCCAAAGCCATCAACACCACCACCGACACAACCTCAAGTCTCGCGCCTCTACTAGATCACCAAGAACCCCTCTTTGTCTCGCCAACGCCCTATCAATCTCCCCTAGTACTTCAGGGAAGGGTGGTCCCAATCTTTGACAACAAAGAGGTCTCGTGGCACTACCCGTGCTTGGAAGTGGGAAATATGAACCCAAATGGGCAGCATTTTCGTAGAGATGTAGCTAGAGGAAACCCCAATGGCATTCGATAGGAATATCTAAGGCCGAAACCGCATACGACATAACAACCCAACTTAAGAACATCCCTGCCCAAATATCTATTTGGGGGAGCTCCTCTGCATGTCACAGATCCATCAAGAAATGTTTGTTAAAACTTTAAATGATGCGCACATAGGGCAGCTCCTCACCCCATAAGCCATCACATTTTCAGACGATGAACTGCCACCGGAAGGGCGCAACCATGTACTCGATGAGCTGGACATGTGGCACAGGCGGCTTGGCCACTTAACCGAGAAAGGGCTTCAACTACTGACAAAGGAACGACTCCTTCTAGAGTTAACATGTATACCTCTAAAAATTTATATCGACTATTTATTTGGAAAACATCATAGAGTTTCGTTTGTTAAAACCACTTCTCATGTTAACAAAGTTAATGTATTAGATTATGTTTATTCTGATGTATATGGTCCGATGAGGACAAGAACCTTGAGTGAGAAGGACAAGAACCTTGGGTGAGGCTTTGTATTTTTTTACATTCATAAATGATGCATGTAGGAGGATTTGAGTTTATGTATTGAAAATCAAGGAAGGGGTCTTTGAAGTGTTTAAAACATTTCATGCTATGGTCAAAAGAGAGACAGGAACACCATTGAAATGCATCCGCACCGACGATGGAGGTGAATACATTGAGGCATTTCACGAATATTATAAGAACTTGGGTATACGGCATGAACAGACGGTGCCCAAGACCCTCCAACACAACGGTGTATTTGAGCGTATGAATCTCACCGTTGTGGAGAGAATCAGATGCATGCTTTCTCATGCTAAGTTAACCAAAACATTTTAGGGAAAAGCAATGCACACAACAGTGTATTTGACAACAAGTCTCTATCAACCCCTTTGAATGGAGAAGTCCTTGAGAAGGTGTGGACTAGACATGATGTATCGTACAACCATCTCAGGGTGTTTGGATGCTGGGCATTCGTTCATGTTCCTAGAGACGAAAGGTCCAAACTCAATTAAAAAATCGAGCAGTGTTTTTTGAGGTATGCAGACGAGAAGTTCGGTTACAGAATGTGGGATCCAGTAGAAAAGAAAATAGTAAGGACTAGAGATGTAGTGTTCTTTGAAGATCAATGTATTGAAGACATTGAAAAGCCAGAGAAGACCTAGCCTAGTTAAGGTGAACTGAAAAACATGGATCTGATTGCTCCTCTTGTGGTTCCTGATGACGGGGGAGTGCTAGAATGGTGCAGGGGAAGAGGGTGTTCCTACAACAGATGAACCTGAGGAGCAGCCCCCACTTGATCTACCTGATGAGCCACAAGTAAGGAGGTCATTGAGGGACAGACATCCATCCAAGAGGTACTCACCACATGAGTACTATGCTTATCAATGGTGGAGAGCCAGAGGAGTATTCTGAGGCTCTATCTGACGTGCATAAGACTGAGTGGTTGAAAGCTATACAAGAGGAGATTGGATCATTGCATAATAACCACACATCAGTTGATGAAACTATGTAAAGGTAAGAAAGTTCTGAGCAACGAGTGTGTGTTTAGAAAAAAGTTAGAGCAGAAGAGTTCAAATTTGAGATTCAAGGCCAGACTGGTAGTCAAAGGGTTTGGTTAGAAGAAGGCTATTGATTTTGATGAGATATTCTCACCAGTGGTGAAGATGACATTCATACGGGTGTTGCTTAGTTTGACTGCAGTATGGATCTAGAGATAGAATGGCTAGATGTCAAAACAATGTTTCTCCATGGTAACCTAGAAGAGGAGATATACATGAAGCAGTTAGAGGGGTTTGAAATCAAGGGGATGCGAGCAGCTCTGCTCGGACTCGTCAGGAGGGGTCGCACCTCACGAAAGCGAGCATCCCTGACACGAGCAGCTCCCGACATCAGAATAGCCCTGAGTCTTCATTTTTTGTTTGGAAGGTCTTCGGCACTAGCACCCGATTCCCGTCGAGCAATTTCCCCAATCCCTCTGCGACACTAAGCAGGGCTACATCCAGTTCGGTGGTTTCCGTCTTGTTGGCGTCTCCTTCCTTTTCGGAGGCTATGACTCCAACTACGGGCGTCTCCTTCCTTTTCGGAGGCTATGACTCCAACTACGGCTTCCAGTTTATCATGACATGTCAGCGCTATTACCACGCTTACTGGCAGCCTGTATAGGTTGGCTTTTGGATTTATCTTCTTTAAATGGATCCGGATCTCAAGGGATTGCCATCAAGGGGCGTGATTGTTGGAGTAAATCATTGGGTTGGATCTGACTCGAAAGATAGGATCTTATCCCATGATTTCAGCAAGATCTCAGTATCATACGCGACATCAACGGGATTTCGACATCTTACGTAACAAATTGGATTGTTTAAGATCTATATAAAGGGGTGGCTCCATTAAGAGCAGGTACACGCAGAACATTCAATCTTGGTCCCGTTTTTGCTTAGCTTCTCTTCTTACGGTGGCCTAACTTAAGCATCGGAGGGCTAACGGCTGGTCCCCAGCCACCCTTATTTGCTGTTCCGTTTCAGGTCTGGTGGTGGAAGTCCCTGCTGGAGTGAAGGAGGAAAGTCGGAGGGTCTCGTTACAAAATCTGACATTAACAAGGAGCACATGATGTATAAGCTTAAGAAGAGCTTTATGGGATGAAGCAAACTCCGAGGCAATGGTATAAGAAGTTCGACTCGTTCATGTTGAAGCATGGGTATGACAAAACGAAGTCGGTCCATTGTGTGTTTACGCAACAATTCTTGGATGATGATTCTATTATCTTTCTGTTATATGTTGATGACATGCTCATCATTGGAAAAGACATCAAGAAGATTGACAAGCTGAAATAGGAGTTGGGCAAGCCTTTTGCGATGAAAGACTTAGGCCCGGTTAGACAGATTTTAGGAATGAAAATCACTCATGACAGAAGCAGCAGGAAGCTATGGTTGTCACATGAGCGGTATGCTGAGAAAGTCCTAGAGAGGTTCAATATGAATGCAGCGAAGCCGATCAGTCCTTCACTAGATGATCACTTCAAATTGAGCGACAGGTAGTATTCCAAGACAAAGTAAGAGGTGAAAGTAATGCAGAAGATTCCCTATGCTTTAGCGGTATGAAGTTTGATGTATGATATGGTGTGTACGAATCTAGACATAGCATATACGATCGGCGTGGTGAGCAAATATCTTACCAATCCTGACAAAAAGCACTGGGTAGTAGTGAAGTGGATATTATGGTATCTAAGGGTCTCTTCAAAGTTGAGCCTATGCTTTGGTGATCATGGTGTGAAAGAGTTGTGATTTGATGCCCCGTAAAGTTGCAAAAAGAGTAGGGATAAATTGCAACGTTTTCCCCAACCCTCGAAAGACGCCTGAATTATTCTTTAACTTGATGAGCTTTTTGACAACAACACTTTAAATTAGAATAAACCAATTTACGTCTATATCTAGCCCAGGTGGGGTGTCTACTTGCTTTGGCATTTGGTTGTCTACAACCTCTGCAGGGGGGGGCGCTATTCTTCGATTTCAGTTAACCTTCAATCAAAGTAGGCATATGGATTGACACTCATCTTATGACTGTACAAGCTGGACAGGGTACGACTCAATGTAATTTTCAAAAGTAGCCAATGAGTTGGATTAACAAAACGGAGGGCTTGCCAATATGGTTCCATTCAAAATCATTAAGGCCTTTAGAATACTCAAATGTACATTATTCGGATAAAACCAATCTTGACCACCTTAGAAGGCCCTAAAAGCCAAAACGGATAGCTATGGAAGACCATTGTTGTAATTTAGAAATAAGAAACTGAATAAATTGACAAACCCGTAGCCCAATCGTCTTAATCTTGGCTACTCGTAAAGCGATAAAGACACCTTTTCTTGACTCTTATAATACCAAAAGCTCGCAAAAACCTAGACGAAAGGATCCCCGATATCTCCCATAGATAACCACTGAATCGGATTAACCAATATCGTAATAGGCAGGCAACAAGATCAAGATGAGTACTCTAGCTCTGAAAGACCTTAAAGTTTTACAGCTAAAAATTTACTCTCGAAAGAAAATGCCCTTAAAGGGTTTGTTGCAGAAAGCGTTTCGATATGAAAGCACCTTTGATAAAAGTTTAAATGAAAGCCTGAAACAAAAGTCAATCCAATGGATAAGAAAAGGTCCTTAAAGGGCCGTTATTTATCCTATTGGTCTATTTAAGGGCCACCCTAGAAGCCATTCGGGGGAGAGTCAGAGAACCAACAGAAGGAAGAGAGATTGCACGAGAAGTTTCAAGGATCGGTTATGGGCTATCTTGAGCCAGCTGAGACTTTTAGCGCTAACTCTTCCTTAAAATTACTTGTGCTATAGATGCACCATTTCTTTGTCATCTTAAAAGAAGTTTGCTGATCCGTCACCCTGCTTAACTAAAAGCACAAAATTTTCAAAACCGAAGAAGATACTAAAGTAAAAAAAGTAGAGTTGAAATTGGGGACATCCAACGATCCCTTTTGCATAAAAGGGTGTTGGGTTTTTCCTTCTCACATCTCAAATTAACTTACATTCCGGTCTACACATTATAAACATACCAGCAGTTCACACACTCACCTTTTTAATTTCTTTCTGTGATAATCTCTCCTATCAACCTTCTTTTCATTTTGATTGCCTACGTAGGGTCTTAAACCCTACATGGTAAGGTTAACTGTTATTATTATTTTTATTTTTGCCTGCTTAGAATCTTAAACTCTTCGAAGGATAGTTAGATGTAATGATGTTAAAAGTCAACTGAATAAAAAAAAATGTAAAATCCCAAAAAGTGGAGACCGTATATCTTGCGAGCTGAAAAATGATGCTTGGCCTATTCCTTTTCCATAACCAAGTCCCTTATTCAGAATTTACAATTGCAGACCAATTGTAGGAGTCATTTAATCTTATATTTCTCGACTTTTAAGCGATTCTATAATTTTTATCTGGTCGTAGATTCTAAGTTTCATTTTACTAGTGGCAAGTCCAAATTAAATGCACATTTTCTTTTGAGTCAACTTCACATTTAAATCAAACCAAACCAAAGAAAAAGATAGAAAAAGTTAAGGAAGTGAGGGCATTCCGTGCGAGTGCAAGGGCATAATACATATACCATATCCTTTTTTATTTTGAAAACTTATGGGTGATTGTAGGGTTTTAAAAGAAATTAAGAAAATAGAAACACAAAGCCTTATTGTAACTCTTAGTGATTGTTGGTTACTCTTGGTGAATGGTGATAGTTTTTTTTTTTTTTTTGAATTTGAATTTGAATAGGGGTAAAATGATAAAATTAAATAAAAAAGACACCCTGAAAGGGCACATATCTTTTTATTAAAGGACTCAAAGTGTCCATTGTAAATTTATAAAAAAATCATTTTTCGGTCATTTGAACATACGACAATCTCTCTTCTGTCCATCACCTTCTCCATTATATTCTTCTTAAGTCTTTTTGAAAATTTACAAAAATTATAGAAATTTTTGGGAGTAAAAATTGTAAATACTAAAGATGTCAAAGTGTAAATTGTAAAAAATAAAAGGCCAGGGGTGTTTGTTGCGAAAGTGCATTTGGGGTGCGGTTATTGGTTTTACATGGCAAAAGCCCACATTTCTCCAATTCAAGGGAGGTGGTTTTGTATCTTCATGGCAGATTTGTTATAACCCTCTTGGAAACTGGTTGAAACACTATTAGAGTGCAAATATTGCCTTATAAATAATGGCATTAATGTAGCTTTTTCTACTTCCATGCTTCTCTTCCCCTTTCCGCATCGGGATTAGACTGCTATCATCGTAAGTACACATCTCAATTTTACATGTGAGGCTGATATAGCTATAGCTGGCCTCTAATTGAAATTTCACATCGAATCCACGATTACAGACATTAGCTTGCCTTGTTGAGTATACTATTTGCAATTAACCATTTTCGTTTCAAGCATCCATTCAACTCCACTGCTTGCATGACCAACTTGTCTGTTTGGCAGATTTTGAACAAAGGGCCATCCATTGGTAGGAAAGGCAAGATGGATAATCTAGATCCATCACCCTCAACAAAGAGCCGTCCCAATACCATGCAACGAATATCGCCTCATTGGAACAAAAAGCATAGACTGAGCATTAATGGGGTGGCACCAAAAGATTGTTTTCACCATTAAGATGGTGTTACGAGTGCAAAATACAACAAAAAGCATAGATTCAGCAATGGTGTGGCACCAAAAGATTGTTTGGACCTTTAGGATGGTGTTATAATGAGTGAAAAATGCTCCGATAGGCCATACTGTACTGTAACAGGATAGAGGACCAACTAGAGGGGAAAGTGGCATTTAAAGCCACCTTTTTTTATTTGAAAAAATGTTTTTTCAAAACCAAAAGAAAAAGTGCTTTTAAGAGAGAAAAAAAAAAAAAAAAAAAAAAACTTTGATACTCTGAGTATGATGGATGATGATACACAGGCACTGAGAAATTGCACATATGGAGTACAAGTAGATAAATTTAACAGATGTAGCATAAAACAAAGTTATTTGATCATTTGAATATCAGATTGGTGGACATTTATTAGACGGTTAAAAATAAAAAGCATCCAACAATCCTGTTCGCTTGGAAAAGTATACAGAATCGAAGGTTAGAATTGTTAAACCAATATGATGATTGTGACTTTGAGATGGTGGGATGCACAGTCTAGTTCGTTTATTTGAGTTAATATATGCCACGTGTGTATAATTTCTGAGTGCATGCAAATCAAGCATCATTTGGAGCCCGGGTATTCATTGATAACTTCTTGTGATATCACATGGTATGTTGGGATTGATACTCTATCCATCCATTGTATAGCATGGCAAGTCTAGCATTTGTTACCATATTCTTTTAGGGCCTGTTTGAAAATGAAGTATTCGTAAGCCCACCCAAAGTATTCGAAAGCAAATAAATGAAGCATTTGTTTCTAAGCTTACAATTAGGAAGACCCGCCTGACTTTTGGTCGGTAGTCGTAAATCAGCTCACTTTTAAGTTATTTAAAGTAATGCACTTAGTGTTTGGAAAAAAATTGAGAAAATCACTTCGCTGACTGTGGTAAACGGAAAGGCACGTTAAGGCTTGTGAATTACCATTTTGCTCTTAAGGCAAATTTACCCGCTATTTGGAGAGGACATGCAAAAGAGTTTATAAGGCTCGTAGTGACATATATATATAGTTGATCCGAGCCATCCATTTGTTTTGTATGCTCATTTTAGATATTGAACCAAAGAATGAGATAGATCTAAATTGCAAGTGGGCTGTAAGAAAGTTTCAAATGTGGACAATGTTAAAACCATAAAATATATATACCTAGTGTTAGATCTTCTTAATCTTTGGGCCACACCCTAAAATAATAAGAAAATACAAATGGGCGACGTGGATATACAATACATACGTCAAGGTGGGCCCACGATTAGGACAACACCATACACAGTGAGTCTTGGGGTCGCACCTAATCCAGTCATGTTGATTGCCTACAGACGCTGCCAGCAGCCACATGGCTACTGGACGGTACTACGTGTGCCTCACCATAATGTATGTGTTTTATCCATACCATTCATTCAATTTTTATAATTATTTTAGGTCATGAGATGAAAAAACGAAGCAGATCTAATTCTTAGGTGGACCACACCATAGGAAAACAGTAGTGATTGAACTCCCACCATTAAAAACTTCCTAGGCCCACAGTGATGTTTATTTGTCATCCAATCAGTTCATAAGTTTACACAACAACATGGATGAAAGGAAAATACAAATATGGTCTTGATCGGAAACTTATGTGGCCCCAGTGAATTTTCAAGGGTAAACATTCAATTCACACTGTTTAGGCAGCTAGGTTTAGGTAACTGTGCAAAATTGAAGTGGATCCAAATCTTATGTACACAACATCAGGGGAAACCATCGTTATTGAATCCACACCATTAAAAACTTCATGGGGCCACCTGCATGTTTATTTTCAATCCAACCTGTTGATAAGGTCAAAAAGAACTAGATGAAGTGACCACAGAAATATCATCTTAATTCAAAACTTTTGTAGCCCATAAAAAGTTTTTAATGGACTATTAACACTTTTTCTTGTACTACTGTCCACTTGATATTTGTTTCTGCTTCATTTTTTGAATCGTGCCCTAAAGTGAGTTTTTAAAATGATTGGACCGCGTGGATATAAGGCAGATATATTTAGTTGGGCCTCTAGTTCAGGACAACACCATATTAGATTAGCCACGAGCCGCACCTAAGAATTCTTGAAAGTTGCAAGTGATGGGATGTTTGAATCACATATGAGACCGTACTCTATGTAAGGCCCACCATTAGGGTTGGTAGAAATCCACTCTGTCCATCTGTTTTGGAAGATTATGTTAAGTTATGAGTGAAAAAATCAAGGATATCAGAAACTCAAGTGGGCTACACGAGTGGAAACGATGGAAAGTGGCTGTCTATTGTTTAAAAACATCTGGGCTCCAACTTGATGTTAATATGAAATCAAAATCATTAGGATGAATTCCCAACTATTTTTAAGGTCATTACCAATGTGATGAATTGAAAGAACCGACATATTAGCCTGATCCAAAGCTTCTGCGACCCTATGAATGTTTCAACAGTGGACATACAATCTCCACTGCTTTCTATTGTGTGGCTCACTTGATCTTTTAATTTGCCTCACTTTTGGGCTCATGCCATAGAATGATTCGGCAAAACATGTGCATTGGCTAGATTTCTCACAAATACAATAGTGGCCCCACCTAGCTTAGGATCCTTGAACGTTCACAGCCTCAACTGTTACGTTACGAGTTTCAAATGAATGCCTATTTTGTCTTTTACAAAATGTGATTTTTGGCAACGGCGTACCCCGTCAAGCGGTAAAAATAGATAACGGGGCAAAAACATAAGCAAATTATTTTAAATAACTTAAAAGTTGGCGGTTTTTTATAAATAAACTAAAAGGTAGGTGGATTTTAGTTAAATGTCTCTAATTTATTTTAGAGAGGGGCGGCTGTATGACTGTGACAACACCAACCTTTAGGCATGGAAAACAATACAAGACTTTGTGGTCCCAACATGATGTATATGTTTTATCCACATTTGGCCAAATCATTCTATGGCATGCCTAAAAAATGAGGCAGAACCAATGCTCAACTGGACCACATCAATTAAAGAACATTTAATGGTTAGCCTTAAATCTCTACTATTTTATGTAGTGTGGTCTACTTGAAATTTGAATCCGCCTCGTTTTTAGGTCCATACCTGAATTTGATCTATACTAATGAATGGATGGCATGGATAAATCATATACATCATGGTGGGGCCCATGAAATTTTAATTTCAAACTACATGTAATATTGAAAATTGATCCTGGCAACTCTTCTTCACTTTGAAACACCAGTAGTGCATGCATTTATTGCTGATGTGAGAGAAAACACATGTAATTACATTATTTCAAACAAACGGGCCCTTAAGGGGGTATAATGATGTAATAGCACGGAATCTTACATTTGTCCGTTCCACATGGAATCTTTTTAGAGGTAGCATGATGCAAATCAAATCTCAATCATTTTTTTTTTTTTATATTAAATAATCAAACCTCAGTCTCTCTTGCACTTACATAGTTTTATATTTGATATTACCGAAAACAGGGTTTTTATGTTGATTCCTTTAGCATTTAGTAGGTATATTGCAAGTTTGATTAGTTGAGATTTATTTCCTTTTAGTTTCATTTTCCTTTCATCGTAGTATTCACATTTCTGAAACTATGATTTTCTCAATTTTTCCTAATTAGTAACACGAAACCTACCCATTTTCGGGTCCAGTGTCTTAGCTCCCCAACATCATTAAATTTCTCCTGGATTCCCAAGACGATAAATTCCTCATTTTTAAGAAATTCCAAAGGCCCTGTTTGGATGGAAATTCCTTTTGTTGGTCGATCTTTTATGGCAAGTGCCCTTTTTTAATACTGATTTGGATGACTAGGTACTGAGTACATACAAATTAGATACCGAATTAGGGTTTGGCTCAAATGGGCATTTTGGCATTAAAAAAAAAATCTTCTTTCATGGTGTGTCCACACCAGCCTTAAGTCTCATTATAAGAAATGTTGAGGTACATCCCATGGCTTCCCCCATTCTACCTAAAAAAATGGTGATCCTAACGGTTCGACTCTTAAAATCATAGAGTTATTGCCGTATAGGTACCTATCTTTTGGGCCATAGATGAATTAGTACCTACTTTTAAACTTATTCCAAATCAGTACTTAAGATTTGTAATATAAGGACATCTTACTACTTTGTTGACATTGATTGACAGAGGAGTAACGTAGACATCCATTTTGTCATAAAAAGACGCATTTACCCCTACTTATACAGAATGATGATGGTGCTTGCTGTACATGCAGCTCATCCAGAGGACGGTGCTGTCTAGTGTTGGCAAGGACAGAAGCCCTTTTGGGTGGTAATAAGGGCTCCACTCATGGGCCCCACCATGATATAGGTGTTTCATCCATCCGTCCATCTATTTTGTCAGATTATTTTCGGGCCAAGGCTCGAAAATCAGCCGGATCCGAGTCTCAAGTGGAACACACCACATGGAACAGTGGGGGTCAAGTCGCTGCCTTTTTTTATAGTTGTCTGATGGCCACTCGTGGGCCCCACCATGATGTATATGTTAGATCCACGCAGTTCATTTGTTTCTTCAATTTATTTTAGGTCGTGGGTTTGAAAATGAAGAGGATCAAGATTTCAAATGGGCCATACCAACAAGAATAATTTTCACCGTTGAAACCTTCTTAGGCCCACTGTGATTTTTTATGTTGTCTATTATATCCAAACTAGATCTCTTTGGGTAGGCCATGAGCTGGTCAATTTAATGGATAGATTAGATTTTCCATGTGTAACCCCACCTTGTTGGAAAAGCATAATAATAACAATAAACGGGGTCGCTGGAACAGACAGCGTTCAGAGAACGCCGATGTCGGGGGATGCCCTTACTGGGCATGATCTGGGGACCCACCATGATGTTTATGTTTTATGCACGTTGTGTGGACCCATTGCATGAAGGGCCAGCTAGTGGGGCCCACCTCATGGATGGATTGGATCCAACATTCTGAGATTAAACAATTCTAACCATCTAATAAGGTGGGGCCCAAAGTGATGTTTTTTTATAAATCCACTCCGTCCATCCGTTTTGGGAGCTCATTTTAAGACATGAGAACACAAATGAACAGGATCCAAGACTCAAGTGGGCTCACTAAAGGAAAATGTGGGTAGGTAAATTACTACCGTTGAAACCTCCCTAGGGTCCACAGTAATGTTTATATGACATCCATACCGTTCATAACGTCACTACTACTGGGATGAACATGAAACAAAAATATTATCCTTATTCAAAACACCTGTGGCTCCTACAAATATTTCAACTGTGGACGTTCAATCCTCACATTTTCGGCCCATTTGTGTCTTGGATTTGGTTCATTTTTGTTCTCATGTCCTAAAATAAGCTCCCAAAATGAATGGACGGTGTGGATTTATAAAAAAAACATCACTTTGGGCCCCACCTTGGTTCCCAGCATAGGAACTTCTTGCGAAGGCTTTCGCAGGAAATCCGCGCCCAAGAGGTGGAGAGGGGGCGTGGTTTGGGTGGATCCCTGGATCCACTGAGGTCAGTGGATCCCCAACTATGGGGCCACTTTAATGTATGTACCTTACATCTACACGGTCCATGCATTTTGAAAGCTCATTTTAAAGCATTATCCAAAAAATGAAGCAGATCCAAATCTTACGTGGAACATACCACATGAAATAATAGTGATTGAATCCACACCATTAAAAACTTCAAGGAGGCCACTGGAATGTTTATTTTCCATCCAACCTGTTTAAAAGGTTATAAAGACCTGGATGAAGATACCAAACAAATATCAGCTTGACCCAAAACTTTTTGTAACCTACGAGAAGCTTCTAATGGTTGAGTACCATTGTTTACTGTATTATGGTCCACCTGAGATTTGGATCTACTTCTTCATTTTTTAAATCATATTCTAAAATGAGTTTCAAAATGAATGGATATCGTGGATGTAGTACACACACATCACACAGTGGACGGCATGGTAAGGGATCCACCTACCTCGGTGGATCTAGCCGGATCCAGCAAAGCCGCGCCCGGAGAGAGGGGTTTGGCGAGTTGTATTTTAGTGGTTGTAAATTTGTGGGGCCCACCTTGCTGATCTGTTGTATATCCACGTCGCTTATTTGTTTTTCTATATTAAACTTAGGGGATGAGCCTAAACATGAAGCAAATCCAAATCTCCAGTGGACCACGGTATACAAAACAGTGGAGATTGGCTCAATGAAGGTTTAAATGGTGGACATTTGAGATATTATTGTTCATATAGTGTGGCCCACTTGATTAAGTTTTTTCCATTTATTAGAATCTTTTGATGAACATAAATGGATAGACGGAGTGAATTTGTCTAGGTCATCTCTGTGGGCTCTACATAGCTTCCGGTAACAGGCTGATATTACATATCCGTTTGTTTGTAACTAAAAGGAGGGATAATATCGTCTTTTTAGAAAAACCGTATGACTTTGTATCATATACATAGGGAAGATAGATGGTGAGTACCAATATGACTAACATTTGCAATCATTAGGTACTGATTTGGAATAAGTTTAAAAGTAGTTACTAATCTACTATGGCCCAAAAGATAGGTATCTATATGGCAATAACTCAAAATCATACTGTTAAATGACTGCATGAAAAAGGAAAAACTATTACTGGTCGAGATTTCATAGTCCATGCCATGGATTTGTGACTCATCCGGGTCTAACACAGTTGGGACTCATATGGGTTGGTACCATATGAGTCATCCCCTTATTCACCTCCTCACTATCCTGAGTCACAACTCACCTTAAGTCCAAACAGTCCGGACAAGTTGCTGAGTCAAAAATTCCAGGTTCATTCAATGGGATTTAAAAACTGTTTCGTCTTCATAAGTTTCCCTCATTGAATGGATGGTGGGGATCTCTGATGGTGACCTTCCACTTATATGGTTTAGATCATGTTGTCGGATGGAATTGCCATAAACCTCTTACCCTTTTGAGTGGAGTGGATGATCAGGTGTTACCCGGGTAACACTGTAGTGGGTGTTTCCCTAACTGTGGGGCCCACCTTGATGTATGTGTTGTATATCTGCACTGTCCATCGGTTTTTACAGCTGATCATTTTAGGTCATGTTCCCAATCTCAAGTGGACCATCCCATAGGAAACAGTTGTGATTGATCAGAAAAAAACTTCTTGTGGGCCACAAAAGTTTTGGATCAAGCTGATATTTCTGTTTCCCCTTCATCCAGCTCTGCGTGACCTTATCAACAGGTTGGATGGAAAATAAACATTACAGTAGGCACTAGGAAGTTTTTAATGGTGGGGTGAGGCATTCAATGACTACTATTTCCTGTCTTGTGGTTTACTTGAGGTTTAGATCATATAGCTAAAATGAGCTGGAAAAACTGATGGACAGTGTGGATATAGAACACATACATCAAGGTGGGCCCCACTAAAGTGTTACCCGGATAACACCTGATCCGCTTCCTGCATTGAGGGTCTGTTTCAGTGCCACTGAAAATGAACCTAATCTAACCTAACTCAACCCATTTTTCAATCGCAGGCACTACGGTGGCCTATATAAATGCAAGATGGGCCTGCTATTTAGGGCCCGGTAGTTTGAGAAGATGGAACTGAATGTGATGAAGATATTTACTGGACGATTTTTTCTTTTCAGGCCATAACACAACATGTGGGCTATAGGCCTCTAATTGGGGCCATGGTGTTTTCTCGGTATGGCACAACATGTGGGCTATGGGCCTCTAATTGGGGGCATGGTATTTTCTCGGTATGGCACAACATGTGAGCAGTTTAAACCTACACGTGTAATCAATTGCCATGTGTGAACGCGTCCGTTTGGTGAACGTGGATTGGGTACTACCCTCACCAGGACCTGGCCCGAGATGGACTGCCCTGACAGGGGCTGTGGGGCCCACCGTGATTTATGTGTTTTATCTAGGCTGTCCATTCATTTTGAAAGATCATTTTAGGAGGCACGTTGAAGGCTCAAGTGGACCACAGTGATCTGTAGGGCCCACCAGGATTTATGTGTTTTATCCAGGGTGTCAGTCCATTTTGAAAGATCATTTTAGGACATGAGTCCAAAAAGAGGCAGATCGAAGGCTCAAGTGGACCACACTATAGGAAGCAGTGGAGATTGAATGCATACAATTGAAAACCTATTGGGGGAACAAAGTTTTGAATCAAGCTGATATTTATATTTGCCCTTCATCCAGGTCAATGTGACCTTAAGAAGAGGTTGGATGGCAAATAGACATCTCTGTGGGCCCTAGAAAGGTTTCAACAGTGGGGCCTCATTCTCACTACTGGTTCCTGTGGTGTGGTCCAATTAAGCTTTTGATTTGCCTACTTTTTGGACTTATCCCCTAAAATGATCTGATCTGTCAAAATGAATGAACAGCATGCATAGAAAACATACATCACAGTGGGCCCACAGAGCCCCTGTAAGGACCGTCAGTCTGTAGCTAGGTCCTGGGGCAGTACCCAAACTGCGTCCCCCTATGGTTGCAATTCGTGAAATGTGGTTTTCAGATTAAAAAGAAGAAAAGAAAAAGAAAAAAAGAGGTTTCAATCAAAATGGCTTTTTGGCCTCTAACACCAACGCAGCTTCGGTGGATCCCTTAAAAATGGGCCCACCGTGATGTATGTGTCTTATTTTCATGCCATCCATCTGTTTGGCTGGATGTCATTTTAGGATATAAACCAAAAAATGTAATATATTCAAATCTCAGGTGGACTACACCACATGAAATAGTGGTGATTGAATGCCATTTATTAGAAACTTCTTGGTGGCTACTGGAATGCTAATTTGCCATCCAATTTGATGATAAGGTCACAACGACGTCGATGAAACAGGACAACGTAAATATTAATTTCATTCGAAACTTTTGTGGCCTTTGATAAGTTTTTAATGGTCAATCACCACTATTTCCTGTGGTGTGATCCACCTGAGATTTGGATCTGATGCATTTTTGGGCTCATACCCTAAATGATCTGGCATACTAGATGGGTCGCGTGGATATAAGACACATACATCACGGTGGACTGGGGCAGCTCCTTCGGAGAGTGTGTCCAAATGGGCCTTAAAGGATGCCTACCAAACTGATTTTTTTTTTTTTTGAGAAAAAAGATCAAGTGGGTCCAGTTCTGTCATGCTAGCAGAAAGGACAGAAATGAAGGCACCCACCCAATTTCTAGGTCTCACCCAAACACACCCTAGTTGATTTGCACACGCCGTAATCAATGAGGTGGGTCCAGATATGCAATTTTTTTAAATGAGACGCAATCTGGACGGCTGATATTTTTGCTAAGTTTGCCTATTCTGGTATGAATAATGGTTAATTTTGCTTTCCAAACCAATTCCAGGATATCCAGATAGATACTCTATTAAATCTCCAAATGTCACAGCTCTTCTTCTCGGCCCCTGCCTTACCAAAGATTCCTTACTCTGGGGCCCACTTTGATTTCAACATCCACGCCATCCATCTGTTTATATTTTTTTCTTTTCTTCTTTATTTTTTCAAAAAAAAAAAAATCATTTTAGGCCATGAAAGTATCAAGCTGCTATTTGCTTTTTAACTTCATCCAGGTTCCCTGACCTTAGCAACAGGTTGGATGGCAAAGAAACATTATGAAAACATTAGCGTGCCTTAGTAAGTTTCCTAAAGTATAGTCCACCTGAGATCTGGATCTTCTTCATTTTTGCCGTAGAAAACAGAGACAACGTGGACATAGGATACATGCATTAAAGTTGGCCCCACAGTAAAGGCACACCTAATCAGCTCCCTTCTTTTGCTACAAAAGCAATACTAGTTTTTTTTTTTTTCCTTTTTCCAAAAAAAAAAATAATAAACAAAAAATAAAAAATAAAAAAATCCCTGAAACAATCCGACAAATATATTAATATTTGAATTTCTTCTGACACATGACAAGGTGCGGAGAAAAGTGTAGTAATGACCATCCATGCCTATCAGATAATCAGGCCATTGGACATGAGAGCATGGCCCCATCACCTACACTAACTTTTATGCCATCAAATACACATACAAAAAATGAAAACTCTACTTTATTTGGAAATGGACGACTGTGAGTGCACTTCCCCATCTCTTCCCATCCCTTTTCTCTTTCTTACTCTTATCTGATAACAATTCATTTCAATATATATATTCCATTACAAACAATCCAAGCCAACCACCAAACAACATTATTTAGATATTTATATTTACACCCACAACAATAACATCTACACACTATCACAAAAATAGAAGATCGCGTTTGGATGCTGAAAGCAGTGTAGGGCCCATCCCAAACGCGACCCCACGTAATAACTTTTATGTAAAAATTGATGGGTGTCTTTGTTTTGGTAGATGGCGGAGTAGTAATGAAAGAATACTCACTCACTCTCTAGGCCCAGCACTCTGGAGTGAGGCCATGGTCTCTGCTGGGGTCCTGGCAATAATTATAGACCATGTAATTCCTTTGGGTCCACTGCATTGCCATGGTCTGTTGGCTACTTAAGCCGCCGGAGCCGGACGGCGACACCGACACTGGATAGCACCTTGCCGGTGAGTATGCCGAGCATCCACTTGTGATGAAGCGAGTGTAATGGGCGACGAACGGTTGATAGTTGTAGTCGGCCTTGTACTTTCCATTCTCTGTGGCCCACGAAGATGCATCCCATATTGAACCGTACACCCACATTGGGCGCATGGGAAAGGAGGAAACGGACTTTCTTGGATACCTTCTTATGGGCACGTCGTCCACGAAGAATCTGTATAAATCATTTAAAATAGAAATTGCACCATCAGCTTCCTTCTCATCATGTCTACGGACATGCACACGTACTTATAACAAATTAATATTGTTGAAAATCTCATGGAAATTTGATCAAATTATATTATTATGATAATATGGAGAGATTTTCAAAATCTTGTTAGCTTTAATTTCGAGTGGTTTTATAGTTAATTATTGTGTCTTTAATGAGAAAAACATTTATACGTTAAAATTATTTATTTTTTCAATTATTTACTTTTATTTTTAAATTTATATATTAATTTATCGTAATATATTTTTTTAATAGCTTAGTTTTTGGGCATAGGTTGAAGGAGCATGAAGCTGCGTATTCTCATGAAATTTGATTAGTTAGGGTATATGGTAGGTGAAGTCCAATTTTTTTTTGTGGTGCTTGGCTGAAGGTCTTATACTTTCTATATCATCAACAAGCTACCGGCATCATCTTACCACCTTAGTAATAATAATAATAATAATAATAATAATGATAAGTATAAGCAAGATTTTTCCAATAATATCGATGGGAATGTCAAGATTTGAAAATCTCTCGGTAAAATAACCAATCCGAGAAATTGCCGATAACTTTGTCACTGAGCTGTCCAGCACTGAAGGAGAGATTAATTGTTAAGGGCACCAAATGCATGCATGAAATTTCATGAAATTTGGTGCAACCGAAAGTACCCTAAGATGCACGAAATCGGATTGTGTAATGACTACGCTTTTATCGTGCTGAGTAAACTCAGTTCGGCGCACTGTGAATGTATGTGGTTTATCCACACCGTCCATCCATTTTTCCCACTCATTTTAGGGGTTGAGCCCAAAATTAAAGCATATCCAGATCTAAGTGTACTATATATATCACAGGAAACAGTGGTAATAATGATTTCCACTGTTGAAACCTTCCTAGAGTCCACAGTGATGTTTATTTGTCATCCAATCTGTTTATAAGATCACAAAGACATGGATGAAGGGTAAACAAAAATATCAGCTTCATCCAAAACTTTTGTGGCTTCCAAGAATTTTTCAATGGTAAAGGTTCAATTCACACTGTTTCCTGTCGTGTGGTCCACTTGATCTTTGTATATGATTAATTTTTGGTCTCAAGCCCTAGAATTATCCGTTAAAATGGATGGGCGGAGTGGATAAGCTAAATAAATCATGGTGGGCCCCACAGAGTTTAAAATTTCCAATGTTAGATGATTCCAAGCTTTTCATCACTGTACCATAAATACAAACCCTGGCCGTACAAACCATCTAAAAGGGGTGCATCAGATTAAAATACGCACACGCGTTGGTACGTTGGCAGTGCAATGGTCCACGTGCATTTACATGAACCTCACATCAAATCATCTAAATTGTGGCCCTCGCTTTCAATACCCCGTATTGCCTATAAAGAAGAAAAGAAAAAAAGAAGAAGAAAAAGAAGAAGAAAAAAGGAAGATAGATTGGACGATCCTAATCGTCAGCTACTTTTCATTTTAACCTGGTTGATTTGAATGTCACCAATTGGACAAAGAGGATTGATTATCTTTCCGCATTACACTCCATACGTTAGCAGGCCCATGATATGAAGAGCTTCAATTGACGGGTGGCATGGATGTGAACATAAAGGGTTCCCAAACACTAAGGTCCATAGCTCAAGTGGCAGACTGAGTGAAGAGATATCCTCGTTTCAACACTGAGGTTATGACATCCATTCCCATAGCGGGGTGGGTGGGTGGTTGTAATAACAAATGGGGGGGGTGTGTGAACTAATCCAATAAAGTAAAAATAAATAAATAAATAAAGGGTTCCCAACTGATGGACGGACGGAGTAGATTTTCCATGTAAAACATGGTGGACCCACAGCGCGTGGGAGGTACAGAGCTTTGTCCCGTTCTACTAGGGACGGACTATGAGCAGTGAAAGAACAAACCCAGCGCAACGGTAGAAAAAGTAGACAATCCGTACTAGATTTATTTTCATCCTGCGAGAGAGCGTCTCAACGATGTCCGAGATCCGAGAGTCATCAATGGGACTCCGATTCGGTATTGACCCCTGCCGTACCGACGTCGGTGCTGGAAAAGCTCTGTGGGCCCACCATGATGATTTTGTTTTATCCACCCGGTCCATTCATTTTTTCAGCTCATTTACAGCATGAACCGAAAAAAATGACGCAGATCCAACTCTCAGGTGGACCATACCACAGGAATAGTGGTGATCAAATGCCTATCATTTAAAACTTCTTGGAAACCACAAAAGTTTTGGATCAAGATGATATTAGTGTTTTCCCTTCATTTGGGTCTGTGTGACCTAATCAACAATTTGGATGGAAAATAAACATTACAGTGGGCCCTAGGAAGTTTTTAATGGTGGGCATCACCACTGTTTCCTGTGGTGTGATCCATCTGAGATTTGGGTCTGCCTCATTTTTAGGTTCAAACCCCAAAATGAGCTGGAAAATTGAATGGACGGCATGGATAAAACGCATGCATAATGTCGGGGCCCACAGCTTTCCAGCACCGACGGGGGCAGTCGTGGGGCCACCCCCGAATCCGAGTCTTCTTCAAAGGCTGTAAGTCTGGACTAGCTTGTCTGGGCCCAACCTTTTTAGCTGCCAAACGGCCCTTTTTCTATCATTCGGGACAGTCCAATCAATGGCTAAAAAGTTACACGCAATGATCCAACATAGAAGTCGACTGATCAGACGGTCAAAATCATTCGATTGATGTAAATCCATGGCACCTGTGATTTGAATTTTGTTTTTGCAGTAAATGAGATTCATCTCTTACTACTTGAGGAGTAAAATTCTAGCTTGCGAATCTTTTGAAACATTAGAATAGAACGAAAAAGTGTCTCTTGAAACGACGTAAAGCCAACTCAGTAACTTTTTCATCTGGAAACTATCAATGATTTGTAAATTTTCAGAGCTTGGCCAACCCCCACATGCTTTACGACTAGTCGGTGAATTCCCTTATGAGGGCCCCACCTCTCAAGTTGCCCTTAGCCCAAAAAATTCACGTCGGTCACTCATCAGGTGGAGAGCACTGTATGCACTTTAGCCCACCTTATAGTTAGATCTGCTCGAGTGGGAAATCTAACTGGTTGGTGCCACCTTATGGACGGCTTGGATGTTACACACGTGTGTAAGATTGGCTAAATGTACAGTTTTAGCATCGATAAAGTCATGCGTCCACATCACGCACCGTCAGAGACGTCGGTTGGGAATCTGGGATTCATTTTAAAATGGATTTTTTGTAAAAACATGTTTTCAAGATGAGAGCGATGCATGGTGCACGTACATCTCGTGCAAACATTTTTCCATTTCATTTATTTAATTACCTGTATTTATTACTGCCTCCATACCTAATCCATTTTAATTAATTAATTAACAATATCATTGTAATTATTGTTTTGAGATTTGCTCGTCCAACGCGTATGTACAGAACAGCCCCTACACATGCTATGTCATTCATTCATGCATGTCTAAGATCAGAGGCATGCATAATAGTGGTCCCACAGTATAAGTACCAAGGTCCATTCATCAGGTGGGCCACTATTTATAAAGAAAATGGATGGCTTTTACAAGTTTTATAACCGTCCAATCTCTCCATGTATTGTGGCCCACCTAATTGCTGGATTGGCCTGATCTTGGCGGCGGCGACGCCATTTCGATCCGCTGGATTTCAGCGGCAGATATCGTTAGGCATGCTGGCGGTACAGATGGGCTGGGGAGCTGGGCCATAGATTAATGGCTATCAAACTAATAATAA
The DNA here is from genome assembly GCA_003013855.2 of Liriodendron chinense. NCBI lineage: Eukaryota > Viridiplantae > Streptophyta > Magnoliopsida > Magnoliales > Magnoliaceae > Liriodendron > Liriodendron chinense. The sequence continues at coordinate 3,104,635 of ML058333.1, forward strand.
TAATTGTTATTAATATCATGTATTTACAATTATTCATATGTGGGGTGGGATAATATACTTACATGATCTCATTGGGTCCCCAAAGTATGGCATACTTGTGAAAATCTGTGGTCGGATCAAACCATAGATGAAATTTCATCTCCCTTCCTATGATCCTCCCATCACCACTTCCCCTTATGTAGACATTGGTCTGCAACGTATATGGTTTTCCCGGCGTAGTCCCGAGGAATTCGATGTCGACTTCGTCATGGTTCCCCGGATGTACTTCGTTGTTGGAAAGCTGCGAAAGCAAAATTGAAGAAAGACAATGACAGGATTATACTCCAAACTAAGTAGAGTATGATAAAACTTTACTTCGGCCGGCGTTTGGATGCGCAAGTGAAGTGAATTGCAATAAAAGAATGACTAAGTGGAAGTGATCCAATTGTAATTGCACTTTCTAGCATTCAGATTGAGGGATTAGGCTTCAAATTGCGATTATTGTACTTTCGAGTTGGAATTGAAAGGGATGTAATTGCAATTTGTGGGCGACTTCTCACAATAAATACTAAGAAAGCACTTAGAAATTTTTTTTTTTCCCACTTAATTGAAATGGTTATTAGAAATCAATTTGATCGTGCATCCAAACGTGGCTGCAATGAGGTTGATCTCATTGTGAAAGAAAGAAGAAAGAATTTTCAACTCTGCTCTCCTCACATAAAAGGCAGTGATCACTCCTGCAGTGTAACCAGGTTGGAGCTTGATCGATGCGCCAAAATACCCGGACCGGAACGGCCGAGTTGACTTGAACCCACTTCCTGTTTTTCAAACCAATCAAGAAAAAGAAAATCAGAAACAAAACTAGAAAGAAAAATGGAATTTTTTAAGAAATACACTGAAAGAAGGTGTACATATGGGAGAAAAGAGTGACGGACCTGAGGTTCTATCAAGCCAGATAGTCAAGGACTGGTCTTGTGAGACACTTTGGTGTTGGGATCCCCATAGATTTCTAAAGCCTTGGTAAAATCCAAGGGACCTAAACTTGGAACTTGGGTAGTAGCCAGGTGATGGAGGGTTCTCAGCATTGGTAGAAGAGAACATCAAAAACAAGACAAGAGGGAACAGGGGAGCCATGTAGAGAGAGAGAGGGAGAGGGAGAGCGAGAGAGAGAGAGGTATAGGATGATTGTGTGCTTAAATCAAGGGTGGGGGGAGCAAAGGTGTGTGAGAAAAGAGTATGGCAGTACACTTGATATAAATAAGGAGGTTGGTGGGGCCCACAAAGGGAGAAAGATAATCAGGAGGTTAATGTGGGGTATTAGATGGAGACAAAACTAAACGAATGGTGATAAATGAGAAAAAGAAAGAAAAAGAAAAAAGAAAGACGTTGGTTACAAGGGGGCTCTATACGTGTGGTAATTATGTAGTTTACCATCCGTACTCGGTATTTTTTATTTTTATATTTTTTTATTATTGCTTTTTGTAAACTTTTTAACGCTGTAGATTGTGGGCTGCTCATGCAAGGCAACAAAAAAAAAGGAAAATTAAGAAAGAAAGAGAAAGATAATAAACAGAGGAAGGACTAACGGAAGGTGGTGCAGTCACATGCTTTCAATGGAAATTCTCTATTGCGTCATGATTAATAAGGCCCTTCTTGTGTGGTGTAAACTACCTTACCATTGACAGTAGGGGTGGAGTGGGCAGGGTAGCCCACTGGACCAGTCTAAGCTGGGCTTTGGCCTCACATGCATAGGCCTATCAATTTTTAGGTCGAGCTTGGGCTCTTGTCAATTTAGCCCGGCTCAGCCGAGCTCGATTTTATGTGTCTACCAGTTGTTTCATTACCCTAAAATATCAATTGCTTTGTGAATTTCTTTGTGGCCCACCTGATCAACAAACAGATTAGTTAGGAATTCAAGTGGAAAGTAAGGATTTCTCAGGCTAGGTTTGGGCCCAAACAATTATTTAGGGCGCAGCCAATTGCCACCCCTCCTTGACCATACTAAAAAACTCAACTAGTCTCTGTCCATATAGGCAGACCACGCTTGTATTTTTATAATGAATGTATGGGACTGATTATTGCACAAGGTCATCCTCATGTTGGGTTTAATCTGTTGGAACAGTTGGATGTCTCACTCACATGACAGGTTGGAAATATTTTGTTAGGTAGAGTGTAAGTTATTGTCCAACTGGTTTGACTTGAGACCTCTTTTATAATTCAGTTAAATTTAATTGCAGTAGTAATAAATGTTTAAAATAGTTGTATCGATTCCCTAAAGTGGGGGTAGCTAACATTACAGTGTGACTAACAGGGGTGGGTGGGTGTACTAACAATGGGTAGGGCTCTCAATGGGGCAGGTCAGATCTGATATCTGAACTGGTATAATGTAGAGTTAGGTCTTAAAATAGGTCTGATTAATTAAATAGATCGGATTCAGGTTTACAAAAATAAATTCAAATCATATTCGGGTCAAATCCGGATCTAGTAGTGAGATCCGATTAGATCAATTACATGATTCAAGCCTTCAACCGTTTCGTATCTCGAGAGGAGATTTTAATGCAAAGAGAGTGAACTCATCTCTTTTCTCTTTTTCGAGAATTTTTCCAAGAATATCTTCCAGAATGGTAAGCAATGAGAGAGTATTAGCTGTTACGCGGCTATAACTTAGTAGATGGTATCCTAACCGTGTGGGGCCATATTAATGTATTGTGTATATATCCATGCCGTCCATATGCTTTTCCATCTCATTTTAGGATATGATACCAAACCCTAAGAAGATCCAAATCTCAGGTGGACTAGAAACAGTGATGAGCGACCATTAAAAACTTTTTGTGGGCCACAAAAGTTTTTTAATCAACTGATATTTATATTTCCCCCTTCTCCAGATCTTCTTGACATTATTAAGAGGTTGGATTGCAAATAAACACTAGCAAAACATTACGATGGGCTCTTTGGAATTTTTAATGGTGGGGCACTCAATGACTACTATTTCCAATGGTATGGTCCACCAGAGATTTGAATCTATATAATTTTTAAAAACCTATCCTAAAATGGGCTAGAAAAATGGATGAACGGTGTGGATATACAAAATGTCACCCATGTGGGCCACATGGTAGGGTAACACACATTAAGTTATTCCCCAGGTAACACCCAATTCGCTCCCGCAAGCAATAGACGCGGATTTCTTGAGAGAGAGAGAGAGAGAGAGAGAGAGGAAGTTCCTGCGCTGGGGCCCCCATGATGCTTGTGAGAAATCCGCCCTGGCCATCTGTTTTGTGAGCTCATTTTAGGACATGCCAACAAAAAATGAGTCGGATCGAATACTCAAGTGGGCCGAATGTGAGGATTGAATGTCCACAATTGAAATATTCGTGGGGCCACATAAGTTTTGAATTAGGCTAATATTTGTGTTTTCAGTTCAGCCCAGTAGGAATGACATTATGAACGGTATGGATGACATATAAACATCATTGTAGACCCAGGGATATATTATCTTATATATTTTTAGATTTATGATGTGGTGGATTCGAATCTAGATTTGACTCGAATCCGATGATTATATGCATTTTTGGATCAGAAATGGATCTGACTATTTATAAGTGGATCGAATATGCATATCACCTTTTGGATCCCGAGTTGGATTCAAATCCAGCTACAGATTTTTGAACTTGGAGCCAAACCCAATTGGATCCAATCTAGATCCGACTCATTGAGAGCCCTAACAATGGGGTGTGTGTACTAAACAAAAAAAAAGTAAAAAGAATACAATATACCTCAAATAAAAGGGTGGTTTCAGAATTCTACAACACTGCTGACCCAAAACTAGCAACTTTCCACCATGAAATTCCTTGAAGAACTATCGAATGGAACCCTCCTCGGCTTGGATGAAGAAAACTCTAATGGTCAACTCCACCATAGTGATCTAAGAGGAATCTTGGGAGGTTGAGAACATCTTAAGGAGCTACAAGACCCTGCTTGACAAGATGGATGCATGGATTATTGGCTACATGATGTAGAACGGGTCGCAGACGCGTTAATGGCTCAGATGAACTAGAGGAAGGAGCCTAAGAGAAAGCAAATGAAATAAGCATAGTTCGGTCAACCAATTGAGCCTAGTCAATCGTCCAAATTGTGCCAGGAAGTCCAATTACTTGCCGGACAGTTTTTGGTCGCCTAAAATTACTATGGATTGCAAGTTTGGTCTCTGGACACTTTTGGAGTACTTCGGTCGATCAACTGACTCTATCGGTCGATCGACTAATCGCCTGAAAGCTCGGGTCGGTCACCCGACCAAGATCGACGAAAGGCGGAAGTTTTGCTAATTTTTCTATTTTGTTTCCTTATTTACTTAAGTAGCTTATTAATTACATTTTAGGATTACTTAGGGTATTTAAAAACTTTTTAGATTCGTTGTTAGGGTTAACTCTCACTTTATTCAATCAAAGTATCCGACTTTTGTCAATTTTTCTCTCATGGATTCGAGAAAGCTCTAGTGGATTCTAGAGAGCCTTGTGGATTCAAAGTAGTTATCCTTTGAGGAAGACTATGATCGACCTCATCACGTCCTTCCCTATGTCAAGTGGTATCAGAGTGGAGATTTTCCCTCGGATTGACAACAATTAACGAAGGTATGGACAACAACCCCAAGGACGGTGCTCTAGGGGATTATCCTCTCATAGTGGCGGCTTTCGACGTCGCTTGAGGCTTTTCGGTGGGAGAATTGGTTAGCTATGTAAGGGCTGCAGGCAATCCTCAACCGCATCATAGAGGCACTAATACCACCTCAAGGTCGGGGTGACAATCAGCCTCCATTAATTGCAGAATAGCACAATCAAGTTGCTTGTAAGGCATTACCGACAATGAATCGCATGGCCACGCTTGACAAAGTAAGTTTTAGAGACAAAGAAGTTGGTGAAGTGGCTATTCATCAGCTTGTGGGCAGAGACGATTGGGCAATTCGAGCAAATCGTGATTTCAGAATTAAGGCCGACCTCCTAAGTTTCAATGGCTAGTTACATATTGAAGATTTCCTTGATTGGCAAGATGAGGTCGAACATTTTTTCGATTACATATAAGGGCCGAAAGAGAAGAAAGTGAAGCTTGTCACCTGCAAGCTTAAGGGCGGCGCTTCAGCGTGGTGGGATCAACTTCAATTCTCGCACACCTGACAGACGAAGGCACTCATCCATTCATGGTAACGAATGAAACGTCTATTGCACGTGCGATTCCTCCTTATCAACTACGATCAGGTATTGTTTCAACAATACCAAAATTGTCGACAAGGAAGCCGGCCAGTGCGAGAGTACACCAAAGAGTTTCATCGTTTAGCAGTGCGAAATGATTTAGCGGAGACTGAATCATAGCAAATTGCTTGTTTCATCGGTAGGTTGCGAATGTTAATCCATGATCGGGTCCAAATGTATCCTATTTAGATGATGGATGAAGCAATTAAGTTGGCTACCTGGGATGAAACACAGCTATAGAGGTCCAATGTTCGGACCTACCTTACGATGTGGGCGCCCACGGTAGGTCCTTCGCAAAAGACTTCGCTAGCCAAGGGGAAGGAACTAGTAAGGGACATCCCCAACCTCCTATGGTCATAAGCCGTGAATCAGGGAGTAGCCCATCAAGGCCTCAATGGGCAGCAACAACGGTCCAAGGTCCAAGTAGGATCCCCAATCCTTATGGTCGACTCAGGCCGGATGATTATTTTCGATGTGGCTAGCCAGGACACTTCTTTAACACATGTCCTCAATGTCCCGTGACCCATTTAGTTATCAATGTGGGGGCGCTAAAGATGTAGAAGGAGACCGTAAGGTTGATGATAACGAACAAATAACCGATGAAGAGGTAGATGAAAGAAATTAGATGGCCGAGGATCACAATGAGTCTTTAGTTGTGATGAGATTTTATACACCCAGAGGAAGGAAGTACACCCGCAGAAACACAACATATTTCACATGCACTGTACCATGAATGCCAAGGTCTGTAATGTGATTATAGATAGTGGCAATAACGAAAACATTGTCTCATGCACAGGTTATGGTGGAGAAATTGTACCTGAAGACGAAGAATCACCCTTCCCCATACTTATTCGCTCACCTTAAGTGCAAGGCTGCGATGTAGTAATAATCTCGGTAAGACCGAGGTCGATCCACAGGGAATTAGGGTAAACAATATGAATTATTCTACTAATTTCAATCCAATCAGTTTTGGACATTTAGGTTTAAGAACTAGAACTAAACAGAAAACTAAGTAGAAGAAAATTTAAAAATTTAAAGGGAAACTAAGGCTTTAAGGATCCACTTGTAGTAGTCCAATGCAAAATTCATTCATCGAAGCACAAACACAATTAGAGTCAAAGTTCTATCTCTCATCTAACTGGAAGATTAAGCATTCAATCACAAACAATCCCACTTAAGGCAGAAATTTCAGATTTCAGTTCTAATGAAGCACATAGAACTTCACCTTGTAGCCTTTGAAGTAACAATCATACTAAGAGATCATGGCATGCTCCAGGGTTACTACAATTCAATTATAATCAATCTAAACATGGTAATCTCAGAGATTTACAAGGAACTCATGTCCTAAGTACATGAACTCTTATAAAACATCCAAAATTCTAAACTTTATTCAAACTAGAACTTAAAAATCCAAACTTAATTAAGCGAACTTGAAATAAACGAATTCAACATTAAAACTAGCTACAAGCTTTCTAGTCGAGCATTATCATGCTTCAACTAGAATTAAAAGAAAAATACATAAACACATAAAAAACCTGAATTCGGAGGAGTTGCAGATGCTCCACGACGATCCTCTTCACCTCCCACGACTTCCAAGCCTTCTATGATGATTTTAGATCAAGCCCTAGGTGTTCTTTTATAGATTTGAAGCTCCACCGACTCAGAATGTTCCGAAATCGTGCAACAACTCACACAATGCGCAGGGATTTTCGGAGCTTTAAGAGGAAGTTGCTGGAATTCTGCAATTTCAAGTGGCTGACCGATCATGATCGGTCGAACTTGGCTGGCCAAACGGTCAGGACCGGTTAGACTGGTCTGGGTATAGGTCTAACAAGCTTAAGTGGGCAACCATGTGGTGGCTGACCGGTTGGACCCACTGTGTCTTGATCATTTTCTTCTTCTTTCATTCTTCTCTTCTCCTTGCTTCTTCTCTCTTCTCTTGGCTCATCTTTTATCATCGTCAAATGGCTTTTAATGTAGTTTTTTTTATTATCAATATCAGTGAAGCCTCTCTCTCATTCCTACAATCACAAAAACATGCATTTGATGAGTCTTTAAACATAGGAATCATGCATAAAATGTGATGAAATGGGGTTAGAATATGTATAATTCAAGAGCTCAACACACCCTCCAACCAACATTTTGCTAGTCCTGACTTTAAGATACATAAGTATAAAATTCAGAGAAATTTAGTGATAGGAATCAAAATCCTAAACTCCCCAAACATAATAAGTGTTCACATAGAATCCTCATCGATTAATTGACAAATAGAAGAATCCGAACACATATGGTCTAGTGTGGATAGTGAATGTTCATCTCATGAATTTTCAGGATTACCTTATTCATAGATTAGGGAAACTAAAAACATAAGAGTTTACAGATCAATCACATGCCTATGACAAGAAGTTGCCTTACCGTTCCTTCGACGACTTTCACACTACTTCCATTTTCAGCTTAGGTTACGGGTAGACCTTCCCTTGGTTGGTGATAGGTAGCCCTTTTCAGAATTTTGCAACAAATTTTCAATAATAAACATGTTTTTCTTTCTTTTTCACATGAGATAGGATTTTTAGAAATCCATATCTTCCATTCTTTTCTCTTATTTTCTCATGAACAAGGATGGACAAATTTCCCCAGCTTGGTTCCTCAACACCTTAAATTTTAGTTTAACCGATCTATAAATCTACGTAATCCCTTTAAACTATGAGAATCATATCATGTGAATTAGACTTAAAAGTTTTCAAATGTTCTACAAATCAATTCAATAGGGGAATTCATATAGAAAACTAATACATTTAAGATAATTCAGAGATCTCAAAATCATATAAATTCCCTCTCTCATCTTTTCATACTTATAGCATCCTAAGTGCATAGAAACAAAAGTTTTCCAAAAGGGTTTTGAATTTTCAAAAAAATTGAAAAATTTTCTACAAAAATTCCTTGAAATGTAACAAAATACTAGATTCATCTAGGAATCTCACCCCCAACCAAAATCTTGCATTGTCCTCATTGTAAAAAGATATGCAATGAGCAATAACCTGAGAGCAATGATAAAAATAAAAGAGGGTGAGAACAAGAGTACCTGAGAGAGTCGCTCACGAAAATTTACCTCCAACAACTATATTTAAGAAAGTTATAAAACTAAAACAGAAAACAACTAATCCTAATTCTCCTTTTAGAAAGAGAATCTCCATCAGACTAGGAGATCAATTATCTTGATACACAGGATCCTTCAGAGTGATGGACATATCCTTTGAATCAAATTTCTCAACAAATGGTTTAAGACGTTGTCCGTTCACTTTAAAATAGTTAGCATTTGCCGCATTATTTATCTCGACATCCCCATGAGAAAAAACTTCTTTGACAATGTATGGACCGGTCTATCGAGATCTCAATTTACCCAGAAAAAAGATAAAGTCAGGAATTATATAAGAGTACTTTTTGGCCTTCATGAAAAGATTTTCCTGAAAATGCTTTTGTCATGGAAGGCTTTCATCTTACTCTTGTAAATTCTCAAGTTCTCGTAGGCATCGTTCTGGATCTCGTCAAGCTCATTCAATTAGACTTTGCGAAGCGAGTTAAACTTGTCAATGTTGAAGTTTAATGCCCGAATTACCCAATAGGCTTTGTGTTCAAGCTCCATGGGCAAGTGACAAGATTTTTCATAGACAAGTCTATAAGGAGACATTCCAATCGGGGTCTTATAAGTCGTACGGTGATCCCAAAGAGAATCGACTAATCTTAACGATCAATTTTTGCGATCCGGCATCACCGTCTTCTACAAAATCTGTTTAATTTTCTGATTGAAAATTTTAGCTTGCCCACTTATCTGTGGGTGGTATGGGGTACTCACTTTATGCGAAATGCCATATTTCTTCATTAAGGCTTTAAAATGCCTATTGCAAAAGTGAGAGCCACCATCACTTATGATGGCTCGAGGCGTTCTAAATCTGGAAAGTATATTTTCTTTAAGGAACCGTAGAATTGTGTGGTGATCATTGGTTTTACATGGAATCACCTCTATCCACTTGGACACATAGTCTACGACAACCAATATGTAAACATATCCAAAAGATGAGGGGAATGGTCCCCTGAAATTGATGCCCTAATAATCAATGACTTCGAGATGTTGAATTGGTTTAAGAGGCATCATATTCCGACGGGACAATTCTCCTAGCTTTTGACAGCGCTCTCATGCTTTGCAAAACTTATTGGTTTCTCTAAACAAGGTAGGCTAATAAAAACCACACTGTAAAATTTTCGGAGTGATTTTCTTAACGGAAAAATGACCCCCACATGCTTGACTATGACAAAAGGAGATGATAGAATTTTGTTCGTCATCAGGGATACATCTCCTAATTATTTGATTTGGGCAAGTATTTAAAAAGTAAAGATTCATCCCAGAAAAATCTAGTGCACTTCCCTTAGAAAATTCTATTTATCTTGCACAGTCCAATGAGTTGGCATCGCACCTGTGGAAAGATAGTTTATTATATCAGTGTACCATGGTGGATGTGTAGCAATAAAGAGTTGTTCATCAGGGAATAAGTCTTCAATGGGTGACTCGTAAATGGAATCGATAAAACTAGGTGAGAAAGATGATCTGCCACCACGTTCTCTACTCTCTTCTTGTCTTTGATTTCCAAGTTGAATTCTTAAAGGAGTAGAATCCATTTATGCAAGCAGGGCTTAGCATCTTTCTTAGAAAGAAGATGTTTCAGTGTCGTATGATCCGTGTAATAATAACCTTGGATCCTATTAAGTAAGGCCTGAATTTGTTCAAAGCAAAAACAATGGCTAGGAGATCCTTCTCTGTAGTCGAGTAATTGACTTCGGTGGGATTCAAGGTCCTACTCGCGTAGTAGATAACGTGGGGCTTCTTATCCTTCTTTTGTCCTAACACTGCCTCAATAACATAATCACTCACATCACACATCAACTCAAAAGGAACAGACTAATTTGGTGGTTGCATAATAGCTGCGGTTGTTAACATGTCTTTTAGCTTTAAAAAAGCTAATTGACATTCGACACTCTACTCGAATTGGTTTTCCTTTTAGAGAAGGTTACATAAAGGCCTAGGGATATGACTAAAATCCTATATGAATCTCTAATAAAATTCGGTGTGTCTAAAGAAGGACCGCACATCGGGTATGCTTTTGGGTGGTGGTAGATTAGTAGCCCGATCTACCTCTATTTCATTGGACAAGATGATATGTCTAAGGACTATTCCTCTTTGTACCATAAAATGACACTTCTCCTAGTTTAAGACAAGGTTCTTCTCCTCACACCTAGTCAAGACTAATCGGATTGAGGCACTCATCGAATGTACAACCAAAAGTAGAAAAATCATCCATGAACACCTCGAGAAACTCTCCCACTATTTTCGAGAAAATACTCAACATGCATCATTTGAATGTGGCGGGTGCATTACATAGTCCGAATGGCATCCTTCAGTAAGCAAAGGTGCTGACTGGGTATGTAAAGGTGGTTTTCTCTTGGTCTTCTGGGGCTATATATCTCAATTTGGTTATAGCTGAAATAGCTATCTAGGAAGCAATAATAGGAATGGCTCCTCAAACTCTTCAAAATTTGATCCATGAATGGGAGAGGGAAGTGGTCCTTCCTAGTGACCGTGTTTAGCTTTCGATAATCTATGCACATACACCAATCGGTGGTCACTCTAGTCGGTATAAGCTCATTGTTGGCATTCTGTACAATGGTAATACTGGACTTCTTAGGGACAAATTGGGTAGGACTCACCCATTGGCTATTCGAGATGGGGTAGATGATACCCACATCTAATAGCTTTAACACCTCAGCCTTGACAACCTCTATTATATTTGGATTTAACCGCCTTTGAGGTTGTTCGCTCCCCAAGTGTAGGGTTGCGAAGTAGTAATAATTCGGAAAGACCGAGTATCGTTCCCACAGAGATTTATGTATGAGTATCTTCAGAATTTAACTAAAACAACTAGTAATTAAGACTCTATTAAGAACTAAAACTAAACAAACAGTGATTTGAGTTTAAACAGTGAATGGTTAAGGTAAATTCAATCTAAAAAGTCACTAGAGCGCCAAGGATCCACTCTTGATACATTTCAATGCATTAACACAACTAGGTCTCATATAACTCAATCAGAATCAGATTTCCATCTCTATCCGATCGGAATATAGAGCAATTAAACACAGTTGTCTGAAATAGGTGCTTATTAACTGATTTGATTCCCACAACCATGCTCAGACCTTGGGCACACTCAATTGTATAGGCTAAGCCTCTTTCCAATCTAGTTGAGATTCATAACCATAGCCTTCACCAAGTCCTGTCACTAGACCTGATTACAACTCATGATTTGAACTCTATTCAAATCAAAATCAATCACTAAACACATATTATAGATCATACATAAAAGATAAGAATTTCAGTTGCATGAGTTCCCACATGAAAATCAGGCCATTGCATACAAGGCAATCAAAGCGTCTACCATGCCCAGAGTCGATGGTAGATCAATGCATTACACATGCATGACAATGCTCAAAAGCTAAGATACTATGCTTAGAATCACTAAGAATCACATGAGCCCGGAGTCATCAAGAGATCAAAGTAGAAACCAACATAGTACTTGAATCAAACTCAAATTGAACTAAAATTCATCAATTAAAACACAAAAGGAAACCTAGGTTGCATTAATCCATCAAAAACGAATCAAGAGCTTCCCCTCTTAGCCCTAGCTAAGAGGGTTTAGTTCATCTCTAACATCCTTGAACTAAAAGCCTCTAAAAACATGAAAAACTACAAAAAACGGAAAGAAAACTAAAGATCTGAAGTAGAATCCTTCTCCTCAGCAATCTCCACGTTGTAGCCCCCTTGGTATGAAGAAAAGAGGTCCTTTTATAGCTTGGAGGAGTCCAATACGCAAGAAGATTCCAGATTTTGCGTAAAACTACGCACTTGCGCAGAAGAAATCGGAGTCCCGAAATAGAAGTTTCTAGTTTTGCACAGCCGACCGGTCGGACGACCGGTCGGAGTGACTTTCTCTTTGTCCAGCAGCAATGGCCGACCGGTCATGACCGGTCGGCCTGGGCAGTCCTTCAGTCAGCAGCTGTGCTCGACCGGTCATGACCGGTCGGGCTTAGTCTCTGTTCAATCCAACACATGAGTGGGGTGGCCGACCGGTCATGACCGGTCGGTCTTGCTTGGCCGACCGGTCAGCCGACCGGTCCTGCCTTCTTCCTTCTCCATTTCTTTCTTTCTTTCTTCTTTTCTCTTCTCTCCTTGCTTTCTTTTCTTTGTTCTTCCTTCAATACTTCATCTATTGATCCTCAATGCTCATAAAGAGCTCCACTTAGCCTTCAATATGTGAAATCTCCATCTTCTTCCTACAATCACAAATCATGTATTAAGTTGGTCCAATAAGCATGTATATCATGCATAATAAGTGATGAATTGGGGTTAGAATATGCACAATTATGAGCTTAACACACCCCCCAACCAGCATTTTGCTAGTCCCGAGCAAAACATGCGTGAAACTAGTTTCATTTTCCAAAACCCAACTCTCCTCTGGAAACTATTCTTCTATATATTCCAAGACACATAAGCGTAAGAATCAGAGAAATTAGGTGATAAAGGTTGCAACCTTAAACTCTCAGAACATAACAAGTGTTTATATGAAATTCCCGCTGATTGACTGATCAATAGAAGAATTTGAACAAATTCAACCTAGTGTGCATAGTGCAGGCTCATCTCATGAGTTTCCGGGATTATCTTCTTCATAGATCAACTAAACTATAGATCTCGAGGTGTATAGAGCAACAACAAGCCTATGACAGGAATTTTCCTTACCGTCCTTCCGAAAACTTTCACACTACGTCCCATTTCCGGCTTTGGTTATGGGTAGACCATCCCCCGGTTGGTAGTAGGTAGCCCTAATCGGAATTTCCACCATTTTTCTTTCCTTCCCGATTTCATCCTTTCATTCCTTTTTCTTTTAAATTAGATAGGATTTTTAGAAATCCATATCTTCCGTTATTTTCTCATGGACAAGGATGGACAACATACCCCGGCTTGGTTTCTCAGCACCTTTAAATCACAGTCTAGCTAATCCACAAATTACATAAACCTTTTAAATCATGAAAATCGTGTAATGTGAACTAGGTGCAAAAGGTGTTCAAATTTTCTATCAATCATAAAAATAGGTGAATTCACATATAAAATCATTATATTAAGAGAAATTCAAAGCTTGCAACATCCCTCGCTTCATCTCTCCTCTTCTTATATCCATGCTATCTCGAATGTATAGAATCAAAGTCTTCCAACAGAGTTTCGAATTTTTAGAAAAATCGAAAAATTTCTACATCTTTGCTCGACATGTCACAACATCTTTGCTCGACATGTCACAAAAGCTAGCAGATTCATCAGAGGAATCGCTCACCCCCAACCAAAACTTTGCATTGTCCTCAATGTAATGATATATGCAATATGTATGACATGAGAGCAATGACATAAAATAAAGGAGAGTGAGAAAGAGAGATATCACCTGAAGCATACAGTTCATGGCAAGATTAGCTTTTGGATATGGATTACTTCACAACTAAATGAACTGTCAAAGCAAATCCTAATGGGAAAGCATTCTAACAAATCATCCTCCGTCAGACTAGGAGGTTAATCCCAACAACTCATCCAAAAGCATAAAGTCAAGCAGAATCATTAGATGGATCAAGAGATTTCGCAGTAAAGTCATCCAATATCCTGCTTTGCAATGTACATGTGTGTGGGTGATCGAGATAAGCCACTTAAAATCCCAAAAAGGGATTTCAGCGGGTTCCTTAGTGTGCACATCACATGTATCAGGGGAGACACCATCATATTTGTCAGAAAAAATATGTCTCCAATCAGATTTTCCTGGGCAATGATATTGCAAGTAAGGATCATCCCAGGGTTGGTGGAGTTCGGTATGCATGATCCACAAAGGTATGGAAATATGAATTGATTTCTCAGCACTACAAGTTGTTGTTTCCACATCCTTCTCTTGGCTAACGTCATATGCCGGTACCGACTCGAAAAGTGTGACCATATCTTTTATCATATCATCGTTCTCATCAGTGGAGTGAATCACTTCTTCGTCTAAGGGATCGGAGTAAAAAGGTGAGAGGGACTCATTCTCCACAATAGAATCGATCATGTTTATTTGGTGGACCTCCTCATCTTCATCCTCTTGTTGGTTGTCAATATTGAAAGAATTCAACTCAATCGTCATATTGCCAAAAGACATTTGTATGACCCCACTCCTACAATTTATGATGGCGTTTGATGTAGCTAGGAATGGGCGGCCAAGTATGACAGGAATTTGAGGGCCAATATTAACCGTGGGTCGCGTGTCCAAAACAATAAAGTCCACCGGGTAGTAAACTTTATCAACTTGGACAAGGACGTCCTCAATTACCCCTCTCGGAATACGAATTGATCGGTCAGCAAGTTGTAATGTGGTTTTGGTAGGTTTCAATTCACCTAAACCTAATTGTTCATAGACCGAATAGGGAATTAAATTCACACTTGCCCCTAAATCAAGTAAAGCATGTTTCACCCGGTGATCTCCAATCATACATGATATGGTAGGACAACCGGGATCTTTGTATTTCTTGGGCATCCCGTGGTTGATAATGGCACTCACATTCTCTGTCAAAAATGCCTTCTTTTGCACCTGTATTTTTCTTTTAACCGTGCAAAGGTCTTTTAAAAACTTAGCATATGACGGTATCTGTTTAATGGCATCCAACAATGGGATGTTGATCTTCACTTGCTTGAAAACCTCTAGAATTTCCAGATTTTTATCCAAAGGTTTGGGTGAAATCAACCTTTGGGGAAATGGGGCAACCGGCTTGTATTGCCTTTCCGGTTCCTTTTCTTGTGGAGTATTATTCATGTTATCATCCTCTTTGGGAATTTCCGGATCATTAGGCTGTGGGGCCTTCACCGGATTAGATTTATCAATTATTTTCCCACTTCACAAAGTGGTGATAGCTTGAACATGCTCCATGTGTTGGGAAGATGAGCTTGCATCATGTATCTCAAATTGGGTTCTTGGGTTAGGAAGAGGTTGGGCAGGAAGTGTGCCTTTCTCCCTAGCACTGAGGTGAGATTCAACCCTAGCCATTGAGGTTTTCAAGTCATTGATGGCTTGGGTTGTATTTTGATTGAATTTCAATTGCTCCTGCATGAACCCATCTATTTTTTTAGAATTTGTCTTGTTATACTCATGCTGGACCGATACGAATGCACCCAACATCTCTTCTAGTGATACTTTTGGAGTGTTGCTTGCATTTGCATTGGGCCCATTCCTCCAACTGAAGTTGGGATGGTTCTTCCAATTAGGATTAAACGTGTTTGAGTTTGGAGCACCATATTGCTGTTGATAACTGTTTATGGCATTCGTTTGTTCTTGTAAGATGCCTTGGACTGCTGAAAGTGTGGGACAATCTTGTGTAGCATGTTGATTTCCAGCACAAATTCCACAAACAGTTTCAACGTCAATGGAGTTGATTGTTTCTCCTTTCCTTAATTCCATGGCTTCGACCTTTCTTGTAAGGCTAGCCAACCGTGCACTTATACTATCTTCTTCTGATAAGACATATATTCCTCCCTTTTCCTTTTGTTGGCCAGTCTTGGAATTTGTTGGTTTAGATGTGTCCCAAGACTGTGCACTCTCAGCTAATTCTTCCAAATAATCCCATGCTTCATCAGCTTCCTTATTCATGAACTCCCCATTACACATCATCTCTACAAATTGGCGCATGGGTGGGGTTAGTCCTTCATAGAAAAAACTTATAACCCGCCAAATTTCATAGCCATGATGTGGACACGTGTTTAATAGGTCCTTAAACCTCTCCCAACATTGGGAAAAGGTTTCATCTTCCTTTTGGGCAAAGTTCATTATAAGGTGCTTAAGCATGTTTGTTTTGTGAGTAGGGAAGAATTTTTTTAATAAATTCTCTGTGCATGTCAGTCCATGAACCAATTGATCTTGGCCTCAAAGCATAAAGCCAACCCTTCGCTTTATCCTTAAGAGTGAAAGGGAAGAATTTAAGTCTTACTACATCTTCAGTCACATTTGCAAAGTGCATGGTAGTGATTACCTCATCAAACTCCCTAAGGTGTTGATAGGCACTTTCACTGTCTAAACCATGGAATTTAGGGAGAAGATTGATCACTCCCGGTTTCAAATCCACATTCCCTGCATTTTGTGAAAAAATTATGCATGAGGGAGTGCTCGTTCTTGCAGGTTGCAAGAAATCACGTAAAGTCCTTGGTCGAGGAACATCCTCAACCACATTCTCCCCTGTTTCAGTTTGATTTCGGACCGGGTTAGGTTGATTTGCAGCCATATTTTCAGATAAAATTGGAGAATCTAGCTGTCTCCTAGCACGTGGCTCTCTATCAATCCCTTCAACAATTACTCCGTCCCTTACAAGTCGGTTATTATTAGTCCTAGCCCAATGTGGCATGCAAAACCAAAAAGAATGAGTGAAAAGGGAAAAAGAATTCTTTCTTCCTTCCTTTACTCCTCTCTAAAACTTAAGCACAGGGTGTCTTGCAATGGCTGAGCCAGAAGCAAGGATAGAGACCGATTTCTCCTGGTCAATAGGGGTTCAAAGAACTCCCCACCCACTCTTTGAGTCTTTTGAGAGAAAGTACAGAAAAAGAAGAAAGAGGAATAGGTTGAGAAGAGAAATCTATGAGCACAAGGTGATCCAAGGCGGCAGAGCCGACCAATAGGAATCCAGGTGGCACAAGGCCTACCTTTCAGAGATCCAAAAGGAGTCTCCACCTACTCTACAATAGATGAATATGATAGGAATGAGTAGGAGAAGAAGAAGAGTAAGGTTAGAACGATAAAACCTGATTTGTGACTTAAGATGCCTTCTTCTTCTTCAACTTCCTAAAAATCCCTGGATTAGACCTATGTTAGAATCCTGCAAAAATCAAAACAAACTAAGTTAGTAATTAGAAGAAAACCTACTCTAAAAAGCAGAACAAATCCTAAATCTATCTTAACACAATCTCAACTAAAAGTTATTTCAGAAAATTCTAAAAATATCGCATAGAAATCCCCGGCAGCGGCGCCAAAAACTTGTTCGCTCCCCAAGTGTAGGGTTGCGAAGTAGTAATAATTTGGAAAGACCGAGTATCGTTCCCACAGAGATTTATGTATGAGTATCTTCAGAATTTAACTAAAACAACTAGTAATTAAGACTCTATTAAGAACTAAAACTAAACAAACAGTGATTTGAGTTTAAACAGTGAATGGTTAAGGTAAATTCAATCTAAAAAGTCACTAGAGCGCCAAGGATCCACTCTTGATACATTTCAATGCATTAACACAACTAGGTCTCATATAACTCAATCAGAATCAGATTTCCATCTCTATCCGATCGGAATATAGAGCAATTAAACACAGTTGTCTGAAATAGGTGCTTATTAACTGATTTGATTCCCACAACCATGCTCAGACCTTGGGCACACTCAATTGTATAGGCTAAGCCTCTTTCCAATCTAGTTGAGATTCATAACCATAGCCTTCACCAAGTCCTATCACTAGACCTGATTACAACTCATGATTTGAACTCTATTCAAATCAAAATCAATCACTAAACACATATTATAGATCATACATAAAAGATAAGAATTTCAGTTGCATGAGTTCCCACATGAAAATCAGGCCATTGCATACAAGGCAATCAAAGCGTCTACCATGCCCGGAGTCGATGGTAGATCAATGCATTACACATGCATGACAATGCTCAAAAGCTAAGATACTATGCTTAGAATCACTAAGAATCACATGAGCCCGGAGTCATCAAGAGATCAAAGTAGAAACCAACATAGTACTTGAATCAAACTCAAATTGAACTAAAATTCATCAATTAAAACACAAAAGGAAACCTAGGTTGCATTAATCCATCAAAAACGAATCAAGAGCTTCCCCTCTTAGCCCTAGCTAAGAGGGTTTAGTTCATCTCTAACATCCTTGAACTAAAAGCCTCTAAAAACATGAAAAACTACAAAAAACGGAAAGAAAACTAAAGATCTGAAGTAGAATCCTTCTCCTCAGCAATCTCCACGTTGTAGCCCCCTTGGTATGAAAAAAAGAGGTCCTTTTATAGCTTGGAGGAGTCCAATACGCAAGAAGATTCCAGATTTTGCGTAAAACTACGCACTTGCGCAGAAGAAATCGGAGTCCCGAAATAGAAGTTTCTAGTTTTGCACAGCCGACCGGTCGGACGACCGGTCGGAGTGACTTTCCCTTTGTCCAGCAGCAATGGCCGACCGGTCATGACCGGTCGGCCTGGGCAGTCCTTCAGTCAGCAGCTGTGCTCGACCGGTCATGACCGGTCGGGCTTAGTCTCTGTTCAATCCAACACATGAGTGGGGTGGCCGACCGGTCATGACCGGTCGGTCTTGCTTGGCCGACCGGTCAGCCGACCGGTCCTGCCTTCTTCCTTCTCCATTTCTTTCTTTCTTTCTTCTTTTCTCTTCTCTCCTTGCTTTCTTTTCTTTGTTCTTCCTTCAATACTTCATCTATTGATCCTCAATGCTCATAAAGAGCTCCACTTAGCCTTCAATATGTGAAATCTCCATCTTCTTCCTACAATCACAAATCATGTATTAAGTTGGTCCAATAAGCATGTATATCATGCATAATAAGTGATGAATTGGGGTTAGAATATGCACAATTATGAGCTTAACAGAGGTTGTCTAGTCATTTTTACATTCTCTTCGATGTGTATACAGTGAATACAAACTGAAGAGTCAATCCCCTTGAGGTCTGCTATTGTCCATCCTATGGCTCCCCTATGTTCTTTAAGTAGCTCAATCAACTTGAGCTCTTGGTCTTTTCCTTGGTGAGAGGCTATGACAACCGGGAATGTTTTTTCTTGATCCAAGTATACGTAGTTAAGCTCGAATGACAATGGTTTTAGGTCAAGCTTCGGCGGTTGAATATTAGACAGTAGAGGCTTTGGTGTGGTTGGTGGCAATTTTTCAAAGTGAGGCCTCCAGCGGCTAGTATCGACTACCGGCTTCTCATTACTCGATGCTTGCACAATATTACAAAAGATGGGATCCTTAAAATCTTTAAAGTGTGCCAAGCATGTTTCTAAAGTTTCGAGTGTTACAAGTTGGAGGAGCTCCTCTTCTTCAAAGGTTTCGAGCATGTTTACCTCGAAGAGCTCATGAATTCCCTACTCCTTTGCTTTTTGCACATGTGGAACACGTTCATTTCTAAGGTCATACTCTTAAAGGACAATTGCATCACCCTATTCAGGCAATTTATGATTATGTTTGATGTAGCCAAGAATGGGTGGCCTAAAATTATCAATATTTTAGTGCTAATATCCATAACCGGTTGTGTGTCCAAGACGATAAAATCCACCAGGTAGTAGAATTTGTTGACTTCGACCAATACATCCTCAACCATCCCCCTCGGTACACGGATGGATCTATCAGCGATTTGTAACATGGTTTTAGTGGGTTTTAATTCACCAAGACTTAATTGCTCGTATATCGAGTACGGGATCAAGCTTACGCTTGCACCCAAATCTAGCAATGCACGCTCAATCCGGTAGTCACTAATAATACATGAGATTGTGGAACTACCGGGATCCTTATATTTTTTTTTTTGGGGGGGGGTCTTTTAGGTGAGAATGACACTCACTTGCTCATTGAGAAAGGCCTTTTGTTGCACATTATATTTACGTTTGGTTGTGTATAAATCCTTTAGAAATTTGACATAAGAGGAAATTTATTTAATGGCGTTAAGTAATGGAATATTTATCTTGACTTCTTTGAAAACCTCTAAAATATCATGAGAGTTTGAGAGAGGTTTTAAAGAAACCAATCTCGAAGGAAATGGTGCTACGGGCTTATGAATGCATTTTGTTTCTTTTAGGGCTGAGCTAGATCCATCATCATTCTCAGAATTTACCGGATCATTAGGCTTGTCGGCCTTCACCGGAATAAATTTATCAATTTGTTTACCACTTCTAAGAGTGGTGATGGATGTTGCTTATTCCACATGTTGGTTAGAAAGATTAAGGCCGCTGATTTCATAAGTTTATTTTGGATTTGGCTGAGGTTAGGTCGAAAAGGTCCATTCCCTAGCATTCAAGCGTCCCTTAATCTCATCAATCGACACTTTAAGCTCTTTGAACATTTGCTGATTTGATTAATTGATTTGCGTTTGCCCTTGCATAAATGCCTTTAAGGTGTCCTAATGGAGAATTGAGGTGGGGCTAATGTTTTGCATCGGTGGCCCTCCTTGAGGATTGATAGGATTGGCCGAGGGACCATTCCTCCAACTGAAATTTGGATAGTTCTTCCAAGTAGAGTTGTACGTGTTACCTACCGGTCCATTGAAAGGCCATTGATAACCATATGCGGCGTTTGCTTGCTCTTGTAACACCTCTTAAAATGCAGGAATTATAGGACAATCTTGCATATAGTGTACATTAGCGGCACAAATCCCACATATGTTTTCAATAGCTTCAATGGGTTTTGCAACTCTACTTTTACTAAGTTCCATGTGTTCGCTCGCCTTAAGTGCAAGGCTTGCAATGTAGTAATAACTCGGTAAGACCGAAGTCGATCCATAGGGAATTAGGGTAAACAATCCCAATTTATTCTAATAACTTCAAATCAATCAGTTTTGAAAATTCAGGTTTAAGAACTAGAACTAAACAGAAAACTAAGTAGAAAAATAAAATCTAAGAACTAAAGGAAACTAATTAAGGCTTTAAGGATCCACTTGTAGTAGTCCAATGTAAATTCATTCATCCAAGCATAAATATAACTAGATTCAAAGTTCTATCTCTCATCTAGTTGGAAGATTAGGCATTTAATCACAAACAATCCCACTTAAGTTAGAAAATCAGATTCTAGTTCTAATGAAGCACATAGAACTTAAACTTGTAGCCTTTGAAGCAACAGCCATACCAAGAGCTCATGGCATGCTCCAGGGTTATTATAATTCAATTCTAATTAATTCAAACATGGTAATCTTAAAGAATTGCAAGGAACTCATGTCCGACATACATGAACTCTCATAAAACATCCAAAAATCCAACTTTTATTTAAACTAGAACCTTAAAAATCTAAACTTTAGTAAACGTACTTGAATCAAATGAATTCTACATTAAAACTAGCTACAAGCTTCACCTCTTGGCCCTAGCTAAGAGGTTCTAACCGAGAATTATCATACTTCAACTAGAAATAAAAGAAAAACTACTAAAAAGCATAAAAAATCAGATTCAGAGGAATTGCAGACGCTTCATGACGATCCTCTTCACCTCCCATGACTTCCCAAGCCTTCTATGATGAGTTTAGATCCAGCCCTAGGTGTCCTTTTATAGATTTGAAGCTCCACCAACTTAGAAACTTCTAGAATTACGCAATACTTCACATGGCCGACCAATCATGACCGGTCTGACTGGTCTGTGAGGCTATTTAGCGAGCTCTGGAGTGGGGGCAAGGTGGTGGCTAACCGGTCGGTCACACTGATTGTGGTTTATTTTCTTCTTTTCCTTCTCTCTTCTTTCCTTGCTTCTTCTTCCATTCTCTTGGCTCATCTTCCTTCATCATCAAATAGCTTTAAGAAATGTCCTTTTAGCAATCAAATAGGTGAAGTCCCTCTCTCATTTCTATAATCACAAAACATGCATTAGATAGGTCTTAAAACATACGAATCATGCATAAAATGTAATGAAATGGGGTTAGAATATGTATAATTCAAGAGCTCAATACACCCCCCAACCAGCATTTTGCTAGTCTCGAGCAAAACATTCGTGAAACAATTCACTTCTCTAAAACCTCAACTCTCTTAGAAACTATACTTCTATAAACTTCAAGATACATAAGTGCAAAATTCAAAGAAATTTAGTGATAAGAAGCTGATATCCTAAACTCCCTAAAGATAATAAGTGTTCACATAGAATCCCCACTCACTTGCTCATTGAGAAATGCCTTTTATTGCACATTATATTTACATTTGGTTGCGCATAAGTCCGTTAGAAATTTGGCATAAGAGGGAATTTGTTTAATGACGTCAAGCAATTGAATGTTAATCTTGACTTGTTTGAAAACCTCTAAAATATCATGAGAGTTTGGGAGACGTTTTTGAGTAACCAATCTCGAAGGGAATAGTGCTATGGGCTTGTGGATGTGTTCCGTTTCTTGTGGGATTGACACTACAAGAAATTAGGTTTTTACCGACGAAATAATTCGTCGGTTTTGAATCATATTTCGTCGCGAAATGTTATTACCGATGAAATTTTTCGCGGCTAACATCGTCTCAAAAAAGGCGTCGGTAAAGGCTTTTTCCGACGAAAAATCGCTTCTTTGGCAATAATTAAGACAAAAAAAATCGTCGGAAAAATATATGATTTTTGGTCAGAGAAAAATGTGGTTTGTTGGTAAATAAACTTTTTACCGATGAAATTTTCCGTAGGTAAAACTTTTACTTACGAAAAATTTCATCGGTAAAAAGTTTTACCTACGAAAAATTTTGTTGGTAAAAACGTTTACCTATGAAGACTTTCGTCGGTAAAAGCTTTCCCCTACGAAAAAAATTTTGTCAGTAAAAGTTTTACCTACGGAAAATTTCATCGATAAAAATTCTTGCTCTGCTATTACCTACGAAATATTTC
Source organism: Liriodendron chinense (assembly GCA_003013855.2). Taxonomy (NCBI): domain Eukaryota; kingdom Viridiplantae; phylum Streptophyta; class Magnoliopsida; order Magnoliales; family Magnoliaceae; genus Liriodendron; species Liriodendron chinense. Next base: position 3,127,551 of record ML058333.1, read on the forward strand.
ATCGATAATAGTTTTTACCAATGAAAAATTTCGTTGGTAAAACTTTTTCCTCCTCTATTACCTACGAAATATTTCATCGGTAATAGTATTCCCTTTCCCGATTCCATTTATTTTCAAAATTTAGGAAACAATTCCTGATATACACCTATAAATAAACCTACTACAATACATTTTTATCCTATTCACATCCACATACATACGAACAAACACGAACTACACCATCCATACAAAATAATCCATTCCATATCTACAAACAACTAACATTCATCAACCCACAAATACATATAAGTTAACATTCTTACATTAAAAAAAATTACGAAGATGAAGGCGGAGGTGGCGGGGCATCGGTGTCAAAGGTGCAACGAGAGCTTGAAACATCTCTTATATCCGTCGCTCATGCTCCACCCGCAACTCCTCGATCTTCCTCTCCTACTCCTCTCGTCGCCTCTCCTCCTTTCTCCGCCTCTGCTCCTCCTCCATATGCTTCTGCTCCTCCTCCCTCTGCCTCTCTAGCTGCTCTTTAATCTCATCGACGATGACCCGTAGCTGCCGAACCTCTCTCTCTCTGTGCAATATCAGCTCGGCGTAAAGCGCTCTCACCAGCTACAGATCGGTTGGAGCCAGCTCTAGTACTGGGTGCCAAGAGCTTGGCACCATGGCTAAGCCCATGCACATATTCAGAACGAGTGCCAAGCACCTCGCTTAGGATTTCTGGCTCACTCCGCTGACTACCATCGGGAGTGGGCTGACTGCGTATGGTGTCCATCGCCGCCTGTAATGAAAACATATGAAATTTCATAACAAATGACATGAATGACATTATTATCAATCAATGCAATTAAATTTTACAAAGTAAAGATTTTTACCCAATGCTCATTGGCTCCAGGATGAACCCAAGATCCCGTCGCCTGCCGACAGTGAGTCCCTCTGTAGAGGTCTACTGGTCTAGGCTCCTGGCTGGTGACGGAATCTCGCTGCGCAATCAAAAGGAAAGTAGACTTATAATAGATGCTAATCAAAATAATATATCAACTTAATAATCATCAATAATTTCTTACCATGTTGTAACGATGTCATACAAATGACTTTAAACCAGCTAGGTGGTTCACTTGTAACTTTTCCCTGTTCGCAGAATTTATTCTACTCCTCTTCTGAACACATTATTCAAAATACATTGTTATTAATTGCGAATTTAATTGTTACCTTAAGATATCATAAATATGTAAATATTACCTGAAAAGCCTCCGACGAAAATCTCTCACAGAGTATCAGTCAGTCGTTTGTAGTCACGTGCGGACAGTATGGCCTCATTGTGCGTCCTGCACCGCTTGTACCGCTGGCGTAACTCTCTGCGGTACTCCTTGAATGACTCTCTGATCATGTCGTCGACGGCATGAGAAATGTAAGGAACATTCAAATAAAAAATAAATTTATCCTATAGTTTCGTAAATAATAGATTAAGCCAATAAACTTATTAAGAAAATCACTTAACTGTAATTGAACTTTCACAAAAGAAAATTTCAATTTACTAAAATTTACCTGAAGGCACTGACGGATGAGCTGTCGCACATCATCTGTCACGTCAGTCCAACGGGGGGTGGTGGCGGGGATCAGAGATCGGCATAGGACACCGACCTCAGACGTAAACAGCCTGGCACTGTCCTCAACAGGTCTAAGGCAGTCCTGTGGGAACTTTACTGCCACCCTACCCTCACGCGAATTCGTTTTAAAACTAACCCACGCGTGGGTCCACGTCCTCGTTGGCTGGTAGAAGATGCTGTTGTGAAAAGAAATATGCAAGTAACAACATAAATAGAAATCACTAAATAAATGTCTAGACTTACATGTAGTGCCTGGTGTATGCTAAACCGAAGGATCAGATGCCTGTGATGCACCATGCGATGTCGATGCTGTCTGCATCGCATCACGGGTGGAAGGGGTAGATCCAGTGTGAGAACGACCTGATCTTCCACCCGGTGCCATGACTGAATATGTTTGAAATACAAACTTATAAATTTAAACAATGTCAATGCAAGTTTATGAACATCAATATAATAAACACATTAACTTTATAGTCCAAGTAGTGTTCATGGTAGAATGAATTTGTGCTTATGCTTATAGAGATTATAAAAATATGATTAGACCATTACACTATAATGCAATGCTCGAGTTTGGGTTTAGGTTTAGGTTAGAGTTGTGGATTAAGGAATAGGTGTAGGTTTAGGTTAGGTGATTTGAGTTTAGGTTTAGGTTTAGGCCTAGGTTTAGTATTTCGGGTTCGGGATCGAGTTTAGGTTTAGGTTTTTGAATTGGGTCTAGGTTTAGGTTAGAGTTGTGGATTTAGGAATAGGTGTAGGTTTAGGTTTAGTGATTTGAGTTTAGGTTTAGGTTTAGGCCTAGGTTTAGTATTTCGGGTTCGGGGTCGGGTTTAGGTTTACATTTTCGAGCTAGTGTTTAGGTTTAGGTTAGAGTTGTGGATTTAGGAATAGTTGTAGCTTTAGGTTAGGTGATTTGAGTTTAGGTTTAGGTTTAGGTTTAGGCCTAGCTTTAGTATTTCGGGTTCGGGATCGGGTTTAGGTTTAGGTTTTTGAGTTTGGTTCTAGGTTTAGGTTAGAGTTGTGGATTTAGGAATAGGTATAGGTTTAGGTTAGGTGAATTGAGTTTAGGATTAGGTTTAGGCTTAGGTTTAGTATTTCGAGTTCGGGATCGGGTTTAGGTTTAGATTTCTGAGTTTGGGTTTAGGTTTAGGTTAGAGTTGTGGATTTAAGAATAGGTGTAGGTTTAGGTTAGGTGATTTGAGTTTAGGTTTAGGTTTAGGTTTAGGCCTAGGTTTACTATTTCAGGTTCGGGATCGGGTTTAGGTTTAGATTTTCGAGTTTGGGTTTAAGTTTAGGTTAGAGTTTAGGATTTAGGAATAGGAATAGGTTTAGGTTTAGGTTAGGTGATTTGAGTTAAGGTTTAGGTTTAGGCCTAGGTTTAGTATTTCGGAAACGGAATCGGGTTTCGGTTTAGGTTTTTGAGTTTGGGTCTAGGTTTAGGTTAGAGTTGTGGATTTAGGAATAGGTGTAGGTTTAGGTTAGGTGAATAGAGTTTAGGATTAGGTTTAAGACTAGGTTTAGGATTTCGAGTTCGGGATTGGGTTTAGGTTTGGGTTCAGGTTTAGGTTAGAATTGTGGATTTACGAATAGGTGTAGGTTTAGGTTAGGTGATTTGAGTTTAGATTTAGGTTTAGGCGTAGGTTTTGGAAATCGAGTTCAGGATCGGGTTTAGGGTTAGGTTTTCGAGTTTGGGTTTAGGTTTAGGTTTAGGTTAGAGTTATGGATTTAGGAATAGGTGTAGGTTTAGGTTAGGTGATTTGAGTTTAGGTTTAGGTTTAGGCGTAGGTTTAGGATTTCGGGTTCGGGATCGGGTTTAGGTTTAAGTTTTTGAGTTTGGGTTTAGGTTTAGGTTAGAGTTGTGGATTTAGGAATATTTGTAGGTTTAGGTTAGGTGATTTGAGTTTAGGTTTAGGTTTAGGTGTACGTTTAGGAAATCGGGTTCGGGATCGGGTTTAGGGTTAGGTTTTCAAGTTTGGGTTTAGGTTTAGGTTAGAGTTGTGGATTTAGGAGTAGGTGTAGGTTTAGCTTAGGTGATTTGATTTTAGGTTTAGGTTTAGTCCTATGTTTAGGATTTTGGGTTCGGGATAGAGTTTAGGTTTAGGTTTTCAAGTTTGGGTTTAGGTTTAGGTGAGAGTTGTGAATTTAGGAATAGGTGTAGGTTTAGGTTAGGTGATTTGAGTTTAGGTTTAAGTTTAGGCGTAGGTTTAGAAAATTGGGTTCGGGATCGGGTTTAGGGTTAGGTTTTCGAGTTTGGGTTTAGGTTTAGGTTAGAGTTGTGGATTTAGGAATAGGTGTAGGTTTAGGTTAGGTGATTTGAGTTAGGTTTATGTTTAGGCCTAGGTGTTATAGTAAAAAATAGCGAAGATACTCCGATCTCGCGAGCACCTCTATCCGACTACCGAGAACGTCTGTTCGCGACTCGCATATTCTGAAGATACTCCGATCTCGCGAGCACCTCTATCCGACTACCGAGAACGTCTGTTCACGACTCGTATATTCTGATGATGCGCCGACCCCGTGTTAATGCAAAGATTTGTCAATTACCATGGTTAGTGTGTCGTCGAGTCCCCTTGCGGCTGAACACAGTTTTCCTTGTGGCTGAAGACAGAAGCGTTTCAAAGATCAAGCCAGCTTCAAGCCTCTCCACCCAAACCTTTGATCCCAAAACCTCCTATAGATGGCCCAAATCCTTTCTAGGCACACCCTTAGCACCATCTATAGCCCACCTTCCATTAAGATCAGCAATGGATAGGTTCTTGGTAGCAGAAGTTGCTTTAAAATTGAAAAAATACAAGTCTGCTCTCTCCGATACATACCCGATCCATTGGAGAATATTTCGATAGATGTCCGATCAATCGGACAATGTGTCCGATCCATCGGAAAATAGTCCAGTTACATTGCAAACTCTCTGGACACTTTTCCGAGCCATTGGAGGTATGTCCGATCCATCGGACAGTGTGTTCCGATCAATCGGACAGTATGTCCGATCAATCGTACAATTGTCCAGCAAATATATGAAAAAATCTCTGGACTCTTTTACGATCAATCGGAGGTCTGTCCGATCCATCGGAAAGGGTGCTCCGATCCATCGGACACACATACGATCCATCGGAGGAATTTCCAGAAAAACTACATCAACTCTCTGGAAGAAATTTCGATCAATCGGACCATCTGTCCGATCAATCGGACAGGGTATTCCGATCAATCGGAACTAAGTCCGATCAATCGGAGAACCCTTTGTCAATTACCAGACAAAACCAAACCTATACAAGTCTTGGTCCATACCACAGACTTATCCTAGATACCAAAACCAAAATACATCATGTCGAGAAAGATAAAAAACTTTATACATAGACATGACTAATTACATACAAAATGTACAGACTCAATGTACAGACTAGGCTTCACTTGAACTCCCCCTGGGTCCCTGCACACAAAAGATCAACAAAAAAGATAACCTGGATCTTTTGGTGGGATAAATTCTCCCCCTTTTTGTCAGTGATTGACAAAGGTTAGTGAAATGAGAATGCAGCGCATACGTCATAGACTAAAGGAGGAAATAAACATTATCGTGCCGAGAGAGGAAGCCAACACACACATGGTCATACAAGGATATACAAGTATATGACAGTAAGCACAGTGGGCTTATAGCCGAAGCAACCAACCTCCCCTCCTGAAATGTATATCATGACCAACATACCATATATACAAAATCCAAAAGAGGGCAAGAAGCCCAAAAGGTTAAAGCAATTTCGCACAAGCATATGTATATATGCACAAGATAGCCAAAAAGAATGATCATCAGACGATTCAATATAAGATCATAGCAACAATAATCATCACCAAAAAACATAATGATCATCCGAATATCCATACAATACATACCAAAATATCCAAAATACCCAACAAGAATGACCATCAGACTATCCAAAGCAAAATATATCAACGAAAAGATGTATCAATCAAAACAACTAATAACGTCGTTCCAAAAAGATATCTGCGACGACTAGACACTAGGGACCCTAACTGAAAAGATAGGCAGCTATGGAGCAGGTCCAGCAACGTCATCGCGACGGCATGATAAAGTTGATGTGAGGCTCTGGACAGCAGCATGAATGGACTGCATCAAGCTCTCGAGTCGCGACAGCCGCTCACCATGCTGTGCAAGGGCACCCTCCACTCGATCTAGTTGAGCAGTAATCTGCTCCGTGCTGGGAGGAGGAGGAGGAGCCGAAGAAGCGTCGGACTGAAGTCGCCGCTTGACTGAGCGACGAGCTGGGGCCGACGACGGTGAGGGAGCGGAAGACCTGCTCTGGGTGTCAGCCGACACCTGTGTTGGAGTGTGAGAGAAATCCCGATCTTCGACGTTGTCTTCTTTTGGGAGGGACATTTTCTTGATATTGAGGTCCCGGAAGGTGCGGCGAGGAATAGGGTGGACCACGATATCTGTGAACCCGCAATCGCGTCCTAATCGGGTAATGAGCCAGCCGAACGGAATGGTGTTGCGGTTGTGAGGCAGAGCGTCCAGAATATGATGCAAAATAATGGATGGGAGACATAGGCGCGTCCCATGACCCACATGATACAGCAGATTGACCATATTGGCAGTAAGGTCGGATTTGTTGGTACTGCGGGGATAGACATTGGTGCTGAAGATCTGGTGGAGCACTCGAAACCGATTGGACATTTCAGATGCCCGTAGTGCACTACCGTCGATCCACTCCGGATTTGGACCCCGACATAAGTATCGAGTCCAATCAGCCCTAAGAGAAGTATCAAGAAGATTGTCATTTGGTTGTGGGGCTGTGGACACGGGAACACCAATCAGGGCGGCTATAGTGTGGGCTGTGACCTGGAGGACCCGGCCTCCGACAATAACTTCACATGAGGGTGGGTTGCCAACGGGGTTGATGATTTTAGATAGAAATGTATACACAACCTCAGGATGGGCTACACCGCCAAATCGTAGCAAACCATCCCACCCAATTTGTGCAAGAAGAGCGGGAATGCCAAAGGGACACATGACACAGCGACCTCTCTCTCATATATAATGGTGCGAGATTGAAACCGAGAGAGAGAGGCTGGACTCTTAGGCTGGGCAGGAGGAGCTGCAGGAGGAGGAGTGCCCTGAGAGGGTCGAGAAGTTTGCAGCTTCTTGGGCCTGGCAGTGGTGGATGGCCCTGCAGCCATCTTGGACTTGCCTTTCGGATCTTTAGGCATGATGTAGCAGAATATAATCTGATAGATGGACAATGTAGACACCAAGAAGGATAGGAAACACTTCAAATCCCTACAAAGAATAATCTGATGGAGAAAAAGGGACAGAAGGAACCGATCGGACAGCAAAAAATTGATCTGACAGCTTGGGAGATATTACCTAGGAGACACGCAGACCTGTTGTTGCTGCAAAGAAGGATCAAGGGAAACCCAGCTGAGCTACAGACTGATCGGATGGGGATGCCCTAGCAAAAGGGTCTGAGAGAAGAGAGGAATAGGGCAGAAATGAAGACCAAATGAATAGGGCTCGCGTATTTGACTGTTGAACTCCCGATATTTCCGATTGATCGGACGATGTGTCCGATCCATCGGAAATGCCCCCAGTGAGATTTTAACACTAAACATTTCCTCCCTTCAGCAAATGATTCCCAGCTAATTTGATAAGAGTGTGAGCATGAAAATATCAATAATCACAAAAAAAAATGAGGCTAATTCCTCAGATATACCTATATGCACATGAGTGTCCATTTTGCTAGAATGAGCACACACCGATAGACTTCCGAAGGTGTTCAAACCTTGTGGAATCTAACGTCTTAGTAAGGATGTCGGCCAATTGCCGCTCAGTTTGAATGTATTCAAGATTAATCAGTTTTTCCTCAACGAGTTGTCTTATAAAGTGGTGCCGGATGTCAATATGCTTGGTTCGAGAATGTTGAACCGGATTTTTTGAGATATTAATGGTGCTTGTGTTGTCACAAAAAAGCGTCATTTCATCCTGATTAAGACCATAATCCTTCAACATCTGTTTCATCCAAAGTAGTTGAGCACAGCAACTACCGGCAGCAATATATTCAGCTTCAGCGGTGGACAAAGAGATGGAGTTTTGCTTTTTGCTATGCCAAGCAACTAAGCAATTTCTGACGTAAAAACAGCCACCGCTAGTTGTTATAGGCAAAATGGTGGAGATAAGATTTCACGCAGAAGTGCCCATTTGGCTCTCGAGATCATCTGATCAAGAGTCGCTGAACAGGTAAATGCGGAGTGCCGGTTCATCTCTCGAGATCGTAAGCTCGGGAGTCGTAGAATGGATAAGTACGGGACGTCCATTCGACTCTCGAGATCATCTGATCGAGAGTCGAATATTGGATAAGTGTGGGACACCCACTCGACTCTCGAGCTCACCTGATCAGGAGTTGTAGATTGAAAAATACGGAGCAGCTATTCGCAAGTCTCGAGTTCTCATAACCGATAGTCAAATACGGCAAAGCTCGATCCGCGAGCAGACCTTCTCACAAGTCGTTGAAAGACGTTACATCTAAGTGAGTGAATACTTGGACTTGCGACCACATTCTAACTTGCGAGCAGCTTTCCTGCGGCAACATCTCTTAGCCTTCAGTACCAGCACCCGATTCCCGTCGAGCAGCTTGTCCAATCCCTCTGCGACACCAAGCAGGGTTACATCCAGTTCGGTGGTTTCCGTCTTGTCGGCGTCTCCTTCCTTTTCGGAAGCTTTCCTTCTTGTCGGCGTCTCCTTCCTTTTCGGAAGCTATGACTCCAACTACGGGCGTCTCCTTCCTTTTCGGAAGCTATGACTCCAACTACGGGCGTCTCCTTCCTTTTCGGAAGCTATGACTCCAACTACGGCTTCCAGTTTATCATGACACATCAGCGCTATTACTACGCTTACCGGCAGCCCGTATAGGTCGGTTTTTAGGCTTATCTTCTCTAAATGGTTCCGGATCTCAAGGGATTGCCATCAAGGGGCGTGATTGTTGAAATAACTCATTGGGTTGGATCTCGACTCTAAAGATAGGATCTTATCCCACGAAATCAGCAAGATCTCAGTATCGTATGCGACATCAGCGGGATTTCGATATCTTACGTAACAAATTGGGTTGCTTCAGATCTATATAAAGGGGTGACTCCATTAAGAGCAGGTACGCACACAACATTCGCTCCGTCCCGTTTTGCTTGGCTTCTCTTCTTCTTGCTTTGGCCTGACTTAAGCATCGGAGGGCTAACGGCTGGTCCCCAGCCACCCTTAGTTGCTGTCTGCCTTCTTTCAGGTTTGGCAGAGGGAAATCTCTGGTGAAGAGAAGGTGAACATCTGGAGGATCCAACTACAAAATCTGACATTAACACTAGTGGATTTTCTGTCATCCATATTTCCGGCCCAATCGGCATCGGAGTACCCCGCAATGATGGTTGAGGTGTCAAAGGGGTACCACAAGCCATATTCAGTGGTGCAGGCCACATATCTAATCACTCGTTTTACAGCAATGAGGTGTGATTCCTTAGGATCGGCTTGAAATCTAGCACATGCCCCTACACTAAAGGCGATATCGGGTCTACTTGCTGTGAGATAGAGAAGACTCCCAATCATACTTCTATATAAATGTTGATCAACACTATTGCCAGATAAGTCTTTAGAAAGTTTAATGGTGGTGGCCATAGGCGTGGTGTGTGATCGACCCGAGTCTAGCCCAAATCTCTTGACTAAATCTTTGGCATACTTAGTTTGGTTGATAAAGATTCCATTTTTTCAGCTGTTTCACTTGTAATCCTAGGAAAAAATTCAGTTCGCCAACCAAACTCATCTCAAATTCAGATTTCATTAGTTCAGCAAATAAGCCAGAAAATTCTTCATAGTTAGACCCAAATACAATATCATCCACATAAATCTGAGCAATGAGAAAGGAATTAGCCGTTCTCTTAACAAATAGTGTTTTATCAACACTCCCCCTAACAAATTGGTGAGCAATTAAAAATTGAGTAAGGCGTTCATACCATGCTCGGGGGGCTTGTTTTAACCCATAGAGAGCCTTTTTTAATCGGTAGACTCTATGAGGATAACTAGGGTCCACAAACCCTTTTGGTTGTTCAACATAAACCTCCTCATCAAGTATACCATTTAGAAAGGCGCTCTTCACGTCCATTTGAAATAATTTGAATTTGAGAGCACATGCTATGGACATGAGAATTCGAATGGATTCGAGTCTAGCTACCGGGGCAAAAGTTTCATCAAAATCAATTCCCTCAATTTGAGAGTACCCTTGAGCTACAAGACGTGCTTTGTTTCGAATCACATTGCCAGATTCATCTGTTTTGTTTTTGAAGATCCATTTGGTTCCAATGACATTTTTCTCATATGGTCTTTCAACTAGAAACCAAACATCATTTCGGGTAAACTGTTGAAGTTCCTCTTGCATTGCAAGTATCCAAAACTCATCATTGAGAGCCTCATTTATATTTTTTGGTTCAATTTTTGAAGTGAAGCACACATGACTATTGATGGCCTCAAGTTGTCTTCTAGTCTTGACTCCAACATTCGGATCTCCAATGATTTGATTGAGGGGATGATCCTTGATATGTGGAGCATTTCCTGAAGCTATTGAGGCATTGAGAGTGGGAGATTTTTCATCAGGTTTACCTATGTGGCACGGTTCTCCCACTTCATCATCATCCAGTCTTGTGTCTTCTTTGGATTGGTCATCAATGACAACATTTATGGATTCTTGAGTTGTTTTAGTCCTTGTGTTGTACACTCTATAGGCCCGACTATCAGAAGCATATCCTAGAAATATTTCCTCATCGCTCTTAGAGTCAAATTTTCCTAAATTTTCTCTATCTCGAAGGATGTAACATTTGCTACCAAAGACCCTAAAGTACTTGATGTTTGGGACTTTTCCATTCCACAACTCATATGGGGTCTTATCTAGGCCGGCTCTCAAATAAACTCGGTTAATGATGTGACAAGCTGTATTCACTGCTTCGGCCCACAGATTTTGAGCTATATTTTTGCTGTTCATCATGACTGTGGCCATGTCGAGTAGTACTTTGTTTTTCCTTTCTGCTACTCCATTTTGTTGTGGAGTTTTTAGGGCTGAGAATTCATGTTTGATGCCTAAATTTTCACAGAATAGTTCAAAGCGCCCGTCCTCAAATTCCCCCCCATGATCACTCCTAATACGTTTTACTGTGCATTCTTTTTCATTGTGGAGTCGTTTCATGAGTTTCTCAAACTCCTTAAATGTATCCGAGTTTCTCAAGTTTTGCTCAAAAACACCTTGAGCAACATCTAGGGTTTGTGTGAGCCTTCTTCTTGAGATCCCCTTCTTCCAAACCCTTTGATTTGTTGAGTTCATACTTCAATCCATGTTGATCTGACCAACATTGATTAAGCATTCAAAGCTTGGATTGAATCATGAACTCAACCCCTCTTTAATTGCATCTTGACCTACCTCTCATAGACTTTCTCTTGTCATCAATGCCATTAATGGTGGTTTAGGTAGAAGCTTTCCTCATATAAAAGCCATATCCCAAAATAGCCTCAACCTAACCTCAATCCCTCACCTTGGAATCTACAATGGGTCATCCGGAGCAAGGTTGCTGATCGAGGGAGCTGAAGAAGACGTCTTCCGTACAAGCCGAAGCTTCTTCAACAAAGGCATCATCAAGGGACTCAATCAGCTAAGTATATTTAGTCTTTCGAGTCCAAGAAACCTCCTCAAGTTGAGATTTGGGTTTCAGAGTTTGAAGACCCAAACTCGGTAGAGTCCTTGCGTAGGACAAGTCCTTGAGTAGGACAAGCCCTTGTGTAGGACTAAGTGGTCATGGATTAGTCCTATGGAAGGATGAATCCATGTGTTGAGTCGTAAGTCCTTTTGTAGGCTGTTAAGGTTTATGGTTAACCTCATTTAAAACCATAGTGATAGTGAAATCCGGCCACTCAAGGAGTGAGTGGATCAGCCGGGAGTGGAGTAGGTACATAACCGAACCACTATAAAAATCTCTTGTTATGTGGTGAATGGATGAACTGATTTATTTCTTTCTCATGTGCTTTTATTGATTTATATGCTGCATATCTTGTGTTTGATAAAAGTGCTCTAAGAATACTTTGTATTGAGAAATTTAAAAAGTGTCCTATTCACCCCCCTCTAGGACAAGGTAACTTGTTTCTTGCTTCTACAACAGCGGTAATCAAACTTATACCGCATTTTCACCCCGCAAGCATGTCTATCCGACTATCGAGATCGTCTGTTCGCGACTCGCATATTAGGAAAAACGATGCTCGATTACCAAAGCTTCGAGAAGTTGTATTTTCCCTGCGAGCATACCTTCTCACAAGTCGTTGAAAGGTATCGTATCTAAATGAGCGGGCACTTGGATTCGCAACCATCTTCCAACACGCGAATAGCTTTTTCTGTGGTGACATCTCTTAGCCCTCAGTACCAACAGCTCGTATAGGCCGAGATTGGGGCTTATCTTCTTCAGTGGTTCCGAGTCTCAAGGGATCGCTATCAAGGAACGAAGCTATCGGACGAGTCATTGGATTAGATTTCCCTTCTATATGAGGATAAGATTCTTATCCCACGAAATCAGGGATCTCGATATTTTACGTAACAGATTGGATCATTTCTGATCTATATAAGGAGAAGACTCCATTAAGATACAGGTACACATTATTCATCTCTAGCCTCTGTTTGCCTGGTTATTCATCTTGCTTTGCCTGACTTAAGCATCGGAGGGCTAACGGCTGGACACCAGCCACCCTTAGTTGCTCTGTCTTCTTACAGGTCCGCCGGAGGAAGTCTTTGTTGGAGATTGGGTGAATGTCCGGAGGATCCTGTTACAAAATCTGACGTTAACAGTTTGGCGCCGTCTGTGGGAACGACTTGATCGTCAAAATCAATCGTTCTAACCACCGATCAAAATCCTTCTGCGATGCCTCCTAAAAAGGCTGTTCATCCTTCGACTTCAAGGCAGGCACCACCTCCTCCCGATGAGACGGAAAACATACCTGTTCTTCCACCCACATCGACGAATATCCCCCAAGGAGCCCCAAATATGTCATCAGCAAACCCATTATTGGAGGCTTCTGGAAATCACGACGATGTCCTGCGTTTCCTTGGAAATACTCTTCTAACTCTAAATGTCGGAGTTCAGGCCCTGTCGAATCGGCTTGATCAGCATTTCCCTGAACCACAGAGACAACCCTTCGAAGGGTTACCACCGCAACCCATACCAGTGGCTTCCAGACATTTTATGGACGAACCACAGGTCCCACCACACTGTTCGCTCGCCTCAAGTGTAAGGCTGCGATGTAGTAATAAAACTCGGTAAGACCGAGGTCGATCCACAGGGAAAAAAAAATAACAGCTTTCTAATTACTTCAGCAACTCAGTTTAATAAAGCAAATTCAATTTCAATAGGATGTTTAATTAAAACAGTAACTTAATGAAAAATCAGAGATATAATGTACTAAGGCTTTCAAGGATCCACTTGTAGCAATTCTATGTCAATTCAGTCAATCCAAGTAGAGAACACAACTAGATTTGAAGTCCTATCTCTCATCTAGTTGGAAAATAAAGCATTCACACACATTCATCCAATTCGAGTTGAACTTCCAAGTTCAAGTCCATTCAATCAATGTAGAATTCAAATTCATAGCCTGCGGAGTAACAGCCATGCCTATGGACTATGGCCTGCTCAAGGATTACTATAATTCGAATCTAAACAAGCAACCTGTGATAATCTCAGAGAATTAAAAGGAATTCATGTCCGGAGCACATGAACTCAGATAAGACATCTCAAACTACCATCTTTTGAACTGAACATAAGAAAATTCTAACTTTGAATTGAATAATACTTGAATCAAACTGAAATTAACATAGAATTGGCTACAAGCTTCACCTCTCAGCCTTAGCTGAGAGGTTTTAGCCGAGCATAGTCATGCTACAACTAAAAACTCAAAAATAAAGCATAAAACTAGAAAAACCCGAAGATAGATGTTGCAGACGCCCCACAGTCGCCTTCAGCCTCCAAACTCACGTTCTTTCTCCTCTCTGATACCTTAGGGAGAGCCCCTAGGTGTCCTTTTATAGCAACAAACCCCCCTTGCGTCGGATCCTGCGAAAGACTTCGCATTGCGCAGTGAAATTCGGAGTCCCAAATTAGAAAGGACTCATCCTTACGCAGAGCCGACCGGTCACGACCGGTCGGGCTGATTTCCAAACATTCCAGTGAGTACAGCCGACCGGTCATGACCGGTCGGACTGATTTCCATTCATCCAGCGTGCGTGCCCGACCGGTCATGACCGGTCGGGCTGATCTCCCTCTCAACCAGCGTGCATGGCCGACCGGTCATGACCGGTCGGCCTCTCTTCTTCTTGTTCATGTGATGTGGCTGACCGGTCGGACGACCGGTCAGCCTTGTATTCCTTCATCTTTTTCTTCTTTTCTTCATTCTCTTTTCTCTCTCTTTCTTCTTCTTTCCTTGGTCCATCATAGGACTTCATCCAATGTCTTCAAATGTAATCTTTTGACTCCAATTTGATGAAATCCCCTCTTATCTCTACAATCACAAAACACATGTTAGGTGGGCCTTTTAACCATGAAAATCATGCAAATTATGTAGTGTAATGGGCAATGCAATGTATAAATTGGAGGTTCAACACACCCCCCAACCAGCTTTTTGCTAGTCCCGAGCAAAACATGCGTGAAAATAATTTCAACCCTCCAAATCCAACTCCCCTTTAGAACCTATGATTCTATCCATCCCAAGATGTATAAGTGTAAAATTTGGAAAAATTAGGTGTTAGAAGCTGAACCTTAGACTCTCAAAACATAAGAAGTGTTTACATGAAATCCCCGCTGATTGATTGATAAATAGAAGAACTCGAACAAATTCAACCTAGTGTGCATAGTGAAAGTTCATCTCATGAGTTTCTGGGATCATCTTCTTTATAGATTAAGTAGACCAGGGATTTCAAGGTGCACAGAGCAACAGCAAGTCTATGACAGGAATTTGCCTTACTGTCCTTCCGACGGCTTTCACACTACGTCCCATTTCCGGCTTTGGTTACGGTTCGACCATCCCCCGGTTGGTAATAGGTAGCCCTCTTCGGAATTTTCCACCAATTTTCTTTCCTTCCCGATTTCATCCTTTCTTTCCTTTTTCTTTTAACTTAGATAGGATTTTTAGAAATCCATATCTTTCATTATTTTCCCATGGACAAGGATGGACAAAATACCCCGGCTTGGCTGCTCAACACCTCTAAACCACAGTCTAGCTAATCCACAAATTACATAAACCTGTCACTCATGAAAATCGTGTAATGTGAACTTGGTGTAAAGGTGTTCAAATTTTCTATCAATCACAACAATAGGGGAATTAACATATAAAGCCATTATGTTGGAAGAAATTCCAAACTACAACATCACACACTTCGTTTCTCCTCCTCTTCTACTCATAGCCTCTCAAATGTATAGAAACAAAATTTTCTAAAAGAGTTTTGAAATGTTAGAAAATTCGAAAAAATTTTGTGCATATGAAGCTCGAAATGTTGCAATATGCTAGATGAGGAATCTCATCTCACCCCCCAACCAAATCTTGCATTGTCCTCAATGAAAAAAGATAATTAGTTAGCATGAACACGAGAACAATGGTAAAATATGAGAGAATGAGAATCAATAGTACCTGAGAGAGTGATCATGGAGGTCTGCAATTCCAATAACTAAATCCTACTAAAACAGTAAAAAAAACTAAACCTACCTATGCTATACCTCCATCAGACTAGGAGATCAATCATCCTGATAGACAGGATCATTCAGGGAGATGGACATGTCCTCTGAATCAAATTTCTCAACAAATGGTTTAAGGCGTTGTCCATTAACTTTGAAACAGTCACCATTCGCTGCATTCTCAATCTCAACAGCCCCATGGGGAAAAACTTCTTTAACAATATATGGGCCGGTCCATCGAGATCGTAATTTTCCCGGAAAAAGATGAAGTCGGGCATTATACAAGAGCACTTTCTGTCCTTCATGGAAGGATTTCCTTAAGATGTGTTTGTCATGAAAGGCCTTCATCTTGCTCTTGTAAATCCTCGAATTCTCATATGCATCATTCCCGATCTCATCAAGCTCATTTAATTGAAGTTTGCGAAGCGAGCTAGCCTTGTCTATGTCAAAATTTAGGGCCCGAATTGCCCAATAGGCTTTGTGTTCTATCTCCACAGGCAGGTGACAAGCTTTCCCATAGACAAGTCTATAAGGGGACATTCCAATGGGTGTCTTGTAGGCAGTACGGTGAGCCCAAAGTGCATCATCTAATCGTAAGGACCAATCCTTGCGATCCGGTCTCACCGTTTTTTCTAAAATCTGCTTGATTTCCCTGTTGGAGATTTCAGCTTGTCCACTTGTTTGTGGGTGGTATGGGGT
Source organism: Liriodendron chinense (assembly GCA_003013855.2). Lineage (NCBI taxonomy): Eukaryota > Viridiplantae > Streptophyta > Magnoliopsida > Magnoliales > Magnoliaceae > Liriodendron > Liriodendron chinense. Next base: position 3,143,588 of record ML058333.1, read on the forward strand.
ACTCACTTTGTGCCTAATACCATATTTCTTCATCAAAGTTTCAAAAGGTCTATTGCAAAAGTGAGAACCACCATCACTAATAATGGCTCGAGGTGTCCCAAATCTAGAAAGTATATTTTCTTTGAGAAACTTGAGAACCGTACGATGATCGTTGGTTCTACATGGGATAGCCTCTATCCATTTAGACACATAGTCTACGGCCAATAGAATATAGACATGTCCAAAAGATGAGGGGAATGGTCCCATGAAATCGATGCCCCAACAGTCAAAGACTTCAAGATGTTGAATTGGGGTGAGGGGCATCATATTTCGACGGGATAATCCTCCTAACTTCTGGCAGCGCTCGCAAGCTTTGCAAAACTCGTGGGTATCTTTAAATAATGTGGGCCAATAAAAACCACACTGCAGAATTTTTGCAGTTGTTTTCTTGGCTGAGAAATGACCCCCACATGCTTGATCATGACAAAAGGAGATGACTGAATTGTGTTCATCATCGGGGACGCATCTCCTTATAATTTGGTCTGGGCAATATTTAAACAATAAAGGTTCATCCCAGAAAAATCTACGCACTTCCCTTAGAAATTTACGTTTGTCTTGCGCAGTCCAATGAGTCGGCATCGCACCTGTGGAAAGATAGTTGGCTATATCAGCGTACCATGGTGGATGCATAGCAACAAAGAGTTGCTCATCCGGGAATGAGTCCTCAATAGGTGACTCGTCAATGGATTTTGGTAGGACTAGGCGGGATAGATGATTCGCGACCACATTTTCTACCCCCTTCTTATCTTTGATCTCCAAGTCGAATTCTTGAAGGAGTAGGATCCATCTTAGCAAACGGGGCTTAGCATCCTTCTTAGAAAGAAGGTATTTCAGCGCCGCATGATCCGTATAAACAATAACTTTGGATCCTATTAAGTATGGCCTGAATTTGTCCAAGGCAAAGATGACAGCTAGGAGCTCTTTCTCCGTATTTGAATAATTAACTTGGGCAGGATTCAAGGTCCTACTCGCGTAGTAGATGACATGGGGCTTTTTATCCTTCTTTTGGCCTAACAACGCCCCAATAGCAAAATCGCTCGCATCGCACATCAACTCAAAAGGAATGGACCAATCTGGTGGTTGCATGATAGGAGCGGTTGTCAACATGTCTTTTAGCTTTGAAAAAGCTAATTGACATTCGGTACTCCACTCAAATTGGTTCTCCTTTTGTAGAAGGTTGCATAAAGGCCTTGAGATGTGACTAAAGTCCTTTATAAACCTTCGATAGAAACCGGCGTGTCCCAGGAAGGACCGCACATCGCGTATGCTTTTGGGTGGTGGTAGATTGGAGATTATGTCAATTTTTGCCCGGTCTACCTCTATTCCATTGGGCGAGATGATGTGTCCAAGGACTATTCCTCTTTGTACCATAAAGTGGCACTTTTCCCAGTTTAATACAAGTTGCTTTTCCTCACACCTCATTAAGACCAACTTCAAGTGCTCGAGGCACTCATCAAATGTACAACCAAAAACAGAGAAATCATCCATGAACACCTCAAGAAACTCACCCACCATGTCTGAGAAAATACTCAACATGCATCGTTGGAATGTGGCGGGTGCATTGCATAACCCGAATGGCATCCTTCGGTAGGCGAAGGTACCAAATGGGCATGTAAATGTGGTTTTCTCTTGGTCTTCCGGAGCTATCTCAATTTGGTTGTATCCGGAATAGCCATCTAGGAAGCAATAGTAGGGATGGCCTGCCAACCTCTCCAAAATTTGGTCCATAAATGGGAGAGGGAAGTGGTCTTTCCTAGTGACCGTATTGAGCTTCCTATAATCAATGCACATACGCCAACCGGTGGTCACCCTAGTCGGTATAAGCTCGTTGTTGGCGTTTTCAATGATGGTAATACCGGATTTCTTGGGGACAACTTGGGTAGGACTCACCCATTGGCTATCTGAGATGGGGTAGATGATACCCACATCCAATAGCTTTAATACTTCGGCTTTGACAACCTCCATCATGTTTGGATTTAGCCGTCTTTGAGGTTGTCTAGTCGTTTTTTGCGTTTTCTTCAAGGTGTATACGGTGAGTGCAAACCGAAGGATCTATCCCTTTGAGATCCGCTATTGTCCAACCTATGGCTTCCCGGTGTTTTTTGAGTAACTCAATCAACTTGAGCTCTTGGTCTTTTTCTAGGTGGGAGGCAATGACAACTGGGAAAGTTTCCTCTTGACCCAGATATACATATTTAAGCTCGGATGGCAATGGTTTGAGGTCAAGCTTCGGTGGTTTGATGCTAGACGGTAGAGGCCTTGATGTGGTTGGTGGCAATTTTTCGAAATGGGGCCTCCACCGGCTAGTATCAACTACCGGTCTTTCTATATGCACAATCTCACTAATGATAGGGTCTTTAGAATCCATGAAGTGTGCTAAGCATGTCTCCAAACTTTCTAGTGGTTCAAGCTGGAGGAGTTCTTCTTCTTCAAAGGTTTCAAGCATGTTTACATCGAAGAACTCATCATCATCGACATCCCCATGTCTTTTGCCCAGGTGAAATACATTCACCTCTAGTGTCATGTTTCCAAAAGATAATTGCATCACCCCATTCCGGCAATTGATGATTGCGTTTGATGTGGCAAGGAATGGGCGGCCTAATATCACCGGTATTTGGGTGCTAGCGTCCAAAACCGGTTGTGTGTCCAAGACTATAAAATCTACCGGGTAGTAGAATTTGTCAACTTGGACTAGAACATCCTCAACTATCCCCCTCGGTACACGGATAGATCTATCAGCGAGTTGCAATGTGGTTTTGGTGGGTTTTAATTCACCAAGACCCAATTGTTCATATACCGAGTATGGGATCAAGTTCACACTTGCCCCCAAGTCTAACAAGGCACGTTCAATCCGGTAGTCTCCAATGATACATGAGACGGTGGGACTACCGGGATCTTTGAATTTTGGGGGAGTCTTTTGAGTGAGGATGGCACTAACTTGCTCAGTTAGGAAGGCCTTTTGCTGCACATTATATTTGCGTTTTGTTGTGCATAGGTCTTTTAGAAACTTGGCATAAGAGGGAATTTGTTTGATGGCATCAAGCAAAGGGATATTGATCTTGACTTGTCTGAAAATCTCTAGAATATCTTGAGAATTTGGGAGAGATTTTGGGGCAACCAATCTCGATGGGAATGGTGCTATGGGCTTGTAAATGCGTTCCGGTTGTTGTGGGGCTAGGTTAGATCCATTTTCATCCTCAGAATTTACCGGATCATTAGGCTCATCGGCCTTCACCGGAATAGTTTTGTCAATTTGTTTACCACTTCTAAGGGTGGTAATGGATTTAGCTTGCTCCATGTTTTGGTTGGAAGGATTAGGGATGCTTACTTCATGTACTTGCTTAGGATTGGGCTGAGGTTGGGCCGGAAAGGTCCCTTCCCTAGCATTCAAGCGTCCCTTAATCTCATCAACCGAGACTTTCAGTTCTTGGAACAATTGCTGATTTGATTCATTTATTTGCGCTTGCCCTTGCATAAACGCTCTCAAAGTATCCTCCCATGAGACTTGAGGTGGGGCCATATTTTGCATGGGTGGCCCTCTTTGGGAGTTGGTAGGATTGCCTGTTGGGGCATTCTTCCAACTGAAATTCGGGTGGTTCTTCCAACTCTCATTGTATGTATTACCTACCGGTCCATTGAAGGGCCGTTGATAACCATATGTGGCATTGGCTGTCTCTTGCAACACTTCCTTAAATGCAGGAATTGTGGGACAATCTTGCGTAGCGTGTAAGTCGGTGAGACAAATCCCACATGTGGTTTCAACAGCTTCCTTGGACTTGGAAACTCCATTTTTGCTAAGTTCCATGGCCTCAACCTTCCTTGTGAGGTTGGCTATCCTTGCATTTACGTCGTCTTCCTCTTTAAGGACATATATCCCTCCTTTCTCTTGAGTAGGCTTGGGGTTCTTGGGTTTATCCGAGGTGTCCCAAGATTGGGCATTTTCAGCCAACATGTCCAAGTAACTCCAAGCATCATCTGGATTTTTACTCATAAACTCGCCATTGCACATCATTTCCACAAATTGGCGCATATTAGGACTTAATCCATCATTGAAAAAATTTATAATTCGCCAACTCTCATAGCCATGATGTGGGCAAGCAAGCAGGAGTTCCTTAAATCTTTCCCAACATTGAAAGAATGATTCACCCTCTTTTGCTGAAAAATTCATTATGGCCCTTCGAAGAGTGTTTGTCTTATGAGCGGGGAAGAACTTTTTCAAGAATTCCCGGTTCATCTCAACCCATGACCCAATCGAATATGGTCTAAGAGAGTGAAGCCAATCTTTGGCTCTTTCTTTCAAGGTGAAGGGAAAAAGTTTAAGTCTGATTGTATCCCCAGAAACATTGGGATAATGCAAGGTGGCCAACACTTCTTCGAATTCTTGCAAGTGTAAGTATGGGCGGTCAGAGTCTAGCCCATGGAATTTAGGTAAAAGTTGGATTACTCCTGGTTTTATGTCAAGGGTCCCATCGTTAGCTGGTAGAACTATGCAAGAAGGTGTAATTGTACGAGCAGGTTGTAGGTAATCCCGTAGTGATCTCATTGGAGGAACATTATGTACCTCATTCTCTCCTACTCCTTCCTGATTTGCGTTTGTGGTTGGAGTAGGGGGTGGAGGATTCCTTAAGGGTGTTTGCTCCATACTCCCCAAACTTTCACAATGCTCTTGATAATTCCGGACTCGTCTATGGACTGATAATGGTCCAACTAAACCACCTTCAGATTGGAGACGATTTGAATGGTTACGTTCCCAACGGGACATAAACCACTCAATCAGAAATCAAAACTAATCCTAACCTAGAAAACTGCAATCTGAAAATTCTAAAAACTAAGTTTAGAAAGGTATCACCTGATGCGCTTGAACTGAAAGAAGAATTCCTACAAAACAGAAAACTTTGTTAGTTCTAAGAAAAATCAGAAAAACCTATCTACTTCTACAGCCGCTGAAACTATTTGAAAACTATTATCTAATTTCCCCGGCAACGGCGCCAAAAACTTGTTCGCTCGCCTCAAGTGTAAGGCTGCGATGTAGTAATAAAACTCGGTAAGACCGAGGTCGATCCACAGGGAAAAAAAAATAACAGCTTCCTAATTACTTCAGCAACTCAGTTTAATAAAGCAAATTCAATTTCAATAGGATGTTTAATTAAAACAGTAACTTAATGAAAAATCAGAGATATAATGTACTAAGGCTTTCAAGGATCAACTTGTAGCAATTCTATGTCAATTCAGTCAATCCAAGTAGAGAACACAACTAGATTTGAAGTCCTATCTCTCATCTAGTTGGAAAATAAAGCATTCACACACATTCATCCAATTCGAGTTGAACTTCCAAGTTCAAGTCCATTCAATCAATGTAGAATTCAAATTCATAGCCTGCGGAGTAACAGCCATGCCTATGGACTATGGCCTGCTCAAGGATTACTATAATTCGAATCTAAACAAGCAACCTGTGATAATCTCAGAGAATTAAAAGGAATTCATGTCCGGAGCACATGAACTCAGATAAGACATCTCAAACTACCATCTTTTGAACTGAACATAAGAAAATTCTAACTTTGAATTGAATAATACTTGAATCAAACTGAAATTAACATAGAATTGGCTACAAGCTTCACCTCTCAGCCTTAGCTGAGAGGTTTTAGCCGAGCATAGTCATGCTACAACTAAAAACTCAAAAATAAAGCATAAAACTAGAAAAACCCGAAGATAGATGTTGCAGACGCCCCACAGTCGCCTTCAGCCTCCAAACTCACGTTCTTTCTCCTCTCTGATACCTTAGGGAGAGCCCCTAGGTGTCCTTTTATAGCAACAAACCCCCCTTGCGTCGGATCCTGCGAAAGACTTCGCATTGCGCAGTGAAATTCGGAGTCCCAAATTAGAAAGGACTCATCCTTACGCAGAGCCGACCGGTCACGACCGGTCGGGCTGATTTCCAAACATTCCAGTGAGTACAGCCGACCGGTCATGACCGGTCGGACTGATTTCCATTCATCCAGCGTGCGTGCCCGACCGGTCATGACCGGTCGGGCTGATCTCCCTCTCAACCAGTGTGCATGGCCGACCGGTCATGACCGGTCGGCCTCTCTTCTTCTTGTTCATGTGATGTGGCTGACCGGTCGGACGACCGGTCAGCCTTGTATTCCTTCATCTTTTTCTTCTTTTCTTCATTCTCTTTTCTCTCTCTTTCTTCTTCTTTCCTTGGTCCATCATAGGACTTCATCCAATGTCTTCAAATGTAATCTTTTGACTCCAATTTGATGAAATCCCCTCTTATCTCTACAATCACAAAACACATGTTAGGTGGGCCTTTTAACCATGAAAATCATACAAATTATGTAGTGTAATGGGCAATGCAATGTATAAATTGGAGGTTCAACACACACCATCCACCATCAAACCGGACACCACTTGGCAACATCTCCCTGTACCGTCTCCACATTCTAGTTCGTCTCGACAACCTCAACCTCAGGGCTCCACCGCCGAAACATCAGGCTATACCTTACCAGGGGAAGGAGATCTCAAAAGAATCCATGATCGTTTTAACGTCATGGAACAGCGATATCAGGCAAATCGGCCATCCGCCATCATGACGGTGATACATCAATCCGAGTCCCCCTTTACCAGCGAGGTTATGGAGGCACTGTTACCTAGAAAGTATCGAACGCCTGTTATCACCCCGTATACAGGTATTAGTGATCCTCTTGAACACCTGGAAACATATAGGTCTCTTATGGAGTTGGAGGGACATGGCTCAGAAATCATGTGTAGGGCTTTTTCCCTAACATTGAAAGAAGCAGCTCGTACGTGGTTTCGGGGGCTAAAACCTCGTTCCATCAGTTCCTTTTCACAGTTATCGGAGTTATTCCTTTCTCAATTTATGGGAAGCATTCGCATTAAGAAACCAGCCTCCCATCTAATGGATCTGAAACAGCAGCATGAGGAGACAATAAAGGAGTTCACAATACGATTCACTGCCGAAGCCGTTCAGACTGAAGGTTATACTGAAGAAAAAGGTCTCACAGCCCTCATAGCCGGAATAACGAGCGAGAAATTCAGGTTTGCCTTAAATAAAAGCCCTCCGAAAACTATGACAGAGTTCCAAGCCAAAGCTCAGAAGTATATCAATGCAGAAGAAGTCGCATTGACACGTCATGGAGTACAGGGTAAGAAACGCAAGCCAGAAGGAACCTCTTCTACAGATAAAAAATATCGTCGTGATCAACGTGACCGTTCTCCCAAGAAGCCTTATTCTGGTAAATATCATAACTATACTCCTCTCAATCGGTCTCATGAAAAGGTTCTAATGAAAATTAAACACAAGCCATATGTAAAGTGGGCTGCAAAGATCAAATCCGATCCCGAAAAGAGAGATAAGAGCAAGTTCTGTTACTTTCACAAAGATCACGGGCATAGAACCCAGGATTGCATCTCTCTACGAGATCATATTGAAGCCCTTATTCGAAAGGATCATCTCCAGGATTATGTCGCTCGTAAAAATCGATCACCAGAAAGGGCGAAAGCCTCACCACGCCAAAAGGAACCATCTCATCATCAAACTGCCCAAGAGGACGTTGAGCCAACTGGAGAAATCCGCACCATCGTCGGAGGACCAGCTTGCGGGGGCGACTCTCAAGCTTCAAGAAAAGCGTACACTTGGAAGGCGTCTAAAGAACCCCAGCATATTTATTGGCTGGAACAAGCATCCAGCGCGTCAAAAGCCAGCCATCTTCCAATTTCCTTCTCCCTCGAAGATGCAGCAGGAATTCACTTCCCTCACGAAGACTCCATCGTAGTCGCATTAAAGGTATCGAATTATTTGACTCATCGAATTATGGTGGATACAGGTAGTTCAGCGGATATTCTGTATCTGGAGGCTTTCAACAAAATGTCACTTGCCAGAAGCCTACTCAAACCAGTTTCGACTCCTCTCGTCGGCTTCGGAGGTGAGGTGGTAACACCTGAAGGAAGCATTGATCTCCTAGTTACTTTTGGAGAAAGTCCAACGAAGATTACCGTCTTCGTAAACTTCCTCGTGGTGGATTATAAATCAGCATATAACGCCATTTTGGGGCGGCCATCGCTTAATAAGGTTGGAGCAGCCTTACACCCATCCTATTTATGCGTCAAGTTCCCTACCTCAAATGGTGTTGGGATTGTGCGAGGAAACCAAAAGGAGGCTCGGTCTTGCTACCAGATAGCCCTACAAGATCGAAAGAAAGCTCAAGCGACACTCGTTATGGAGATAGCACAAGATTCACCCAACTTTTCCACCAACACCTCGCTGGATCCGAGAGAAAACGTTCTCCAATCAGGAATTCCTGGGGAAGAAACAGTGGCGATCCACTTAACTAAAGACGACCCATCCAGGGTCGTATACATTGGATCTTCTTTAACCAGTGTCCATCGTGAAGATTTGGTCCGTTTCCTCACCGAATACCAGGACGTGTTCGCTTGGTCTCATAAAGATATGCCAGGTATCGACCCCAATGTCATCGCACATCATCTCAATATCGACCCGAAGCATAAACCCGTACACCAGCGTCGACGTGCCTTCACTGCAGAAAGGCAAATGGCGATCAAAGCTGAAGTCGAGAAGCTACTCACGGTCAATTTCATAAAAGAAGTTGACTACCCAGAGTGGGTCGCGAACGTAGTTCTCGTCCGGAAAGCTAATGGCAAATGGAGAATGTGCGTCGACTATTCAAATTTGAACAAAGCATGCCCCAAAGATAGTTTCCCGACACCGCGGATCGACCAGTTAGTCGATTCAACAGCTGGACACGCTCTGCTCAGTTTTATAGATGCTTATTCTGGTTACAACCAGATCATGATGCATCCACTTGATAGCCAACATACCGCCTTCATCACAGATCGGGGATTATATTGCTACCAGGTAATGCCGTTCGGTCTTAAAAATGTAGGGGCCACTTATCAACGTCTCGTCAACAAAATATTCGCTGCTCAAATCGGTAGGAATATGGAAGTTTATGTTGATGACATGCTCGTGAAAAGCACTGTAGAAGATGGTCGAAGCCTTCAACCTAATGAGGAGGTATCAAATGAAATTGAACCCAGAGAAATGTGCGTTCGGAGTATCTGTAGGAAAATTTCTTGGGTTCATGGTCGGCCAGCGTGGAATTGAGACAAATCCTGAAAAGATAAAAGCATTGGTAGAGATGAAATCCCCCACTCTCTGAAGGACGTCTAGCGTCTGGCTGGTCGCATCGCATCGTTGAATAGGTTCATCTCGCGAGCATCTGACAAGTGCTTACCATTCTTCAAACTCCTCCGTGTAATGGCCAAGTCTGATTGGAAATGGACACCACAGTGTGAGGAAGCTTTTCAACAATTGAAGCTATACATGAGCACACCCCCCATTTTATCTAAACCTGTAGCACATGAGCAACTCATTCTTTATCTCTCTGTGTCCACTACGGCTGTTAGCGCCACTTTGATAAGAGAGGATTCCGGGGTGCAAAGGCCCGTTTATTATATTAGTCGAGCAATGGTTGATGCAGAAACTAGGTATTCTGATATGGAAAAGTTGGCCCTAGCCTTAGTCACGGCAGCTCGAAAACTGCGACCATACTTTCAAGCCCACGCTATTCTAGTACCAACAAATCATCCACTACGGCAAGTCCTTAAAAAACCTGAGGCTTCCGGACGCTTAACTAAATGGGTGGTCGAGATCAGCGAGCACGATATCTCATTCTGTCCTAGGACCGCAGTCAAAGGCCAGGCCGTGGCTGACTTTATCGCCGAATTCACATACTCTTTCGATGATAGTACCGTGACCAGCGACCAGCCTCCTTGGTCACTCTTCGTGGACGGGTCGTCGCGGGCCGTCGGCAGCGGAGTGGGCCTGATTTTAGTGGCTCTTGACGGGTCACATTTTCAATATGCTCTGCGTTTCGATTCTCGCGTCTCAAATAATGAAGCAGAATATGAGGCCCTGATCGTTGGCCTCGAACTGGCCATTGTCCTTGCAATTCAGAATCTATTAATTCATAGCGACACCCAGCTCATTGTCAACCAAGTTCTTGGTGAATTCAAGGCCAAAGAAGAAAGGATGGCCTTATACAAGTCTCGTGTCCTCATCCTACTCGCAAAACTGAAGACTTATGAAATAATTCATATTCCTCGCGAGAAGAACCATCTCGCAGATTCCTTGGCAAAGCTCGCCTCTGCACCAGAATCTGAGTTATCACATTCGATCCCCATCGAGCATCGTCAGAACCTGAGTATCGACCAAGCGACTCTTGAGCAAGTAATATCGGTACAATCATCTCCATGCTGGATGGATCCCATCATCCTTTATCTCAGAGACGGATACCTACCAGAGGACAAGAAAGCTGCAAGACAAATTCGTCTTCGAGCTGCCAGGTATACCTTGCAAGACGAAATATTGTTACGCAAAAGCTTTTCCTTGCCTTATTTAAGGTGTCTTCATCCAGAAGAAGCACTTCGTGTTCTAGACGAAGTACACCAGGGGGCATGTGGTAACCACCCCAGGGGGCGATCCCTAGCATATAAGGCGATGAGGCAAGGATGTTATTGGCCCACTATGAAAGCAGATGCAATTGCATTCTCTAGAAAATGTGACAAGTGCCAACTATATTCTCCTATACCTCGTGTATCTTCCGAGCGAATGACTCCAGTAGATAGTCCTTGGCCTTTCGCGCAGTGGGGGGTTGATATCATCGGGCCTCTACCTACTGGAAAAGGACAAAATAGATTCGCGATAGTGGGGGTTGATTACTTCACCAAATGGGCCGAGGCAGAACCATTAGCCAAGATTACTGAGAAACAAACTACTAAGTTCATATGGAGAAATATCATATGCCGTTTCGGACTCCCTCACACTATAATTACCAACAACGGAACGCAATTCGACAACGCAGCCTTTGATGAATTTTGTGAAAAATGGAAGATACGTAATCTCCGCACTTCTCCATATCATCCTCAGGCGAATGGGCAGGTCGAGGCAGTGAATAAAATCATTAAGCACCATTTAAAGACCAAGCTTGGTGAATGCAAAGGTGAATGGCCAGAACTTCTACCAGAGGTATTATGGGCATATAGGACTACAACTCGTACATCAACGGGTGAGACCCCTTTTTCCTTAGCATTTGGTGTCGATGCGGTAGTACCAGTGGAAATTCAAGTCCCTTCGTATCGGATCGAGCAGTATGACCCCGTGGGTAATCAGGAAGATCTTCGACTTCATCTCGACCTCTTGGAAGAACGAAGAAATACCTCCCAAGTACGAGCGGCCGCATATCAACAACGTATTGCTCGCTATCGGAATGCTAAGGTTCGGCCTAGATCCTTCAAGCTCGGAGATTTGGTTCTGAAGCAAAAACTCGGAGTTCCCGCTCGTTCGCTGGATCCAAATTGGGAAGGCCCGTATCGGGTTATTAAGATTGTACGACCCGGTACTTATTACCTCGAAGATATGCAGGGAAAACCCGTACGTCGCCCTTGGCACGTGGAGCATTTGCTACAATACTACCCCTAAATTCGATGTAGTTCATAGCAACATTTTATGAATAAAAAGCCAAAGATATCTTTTGGTCGCTATTTCATTCACTTGGACCTGAATAGCCCTGAAGAGGATGCTTATAATCTCTCAACATTGTAGAAGAGCCTGTCTGTACTCTCGACCATCCTTCTACCCTTGGTAAACTTGGAGTCTCAATCGATAGATCAGTCTATCTTTACGAGGGTATGGTCATCACGACCCCTCGGATTGAGCATACTACATTTCTCAATCGATAGATCAGTCTATCTCCACGAGGGTATGGTCATCACGACCCCCCGGATTGAGCACACTACATTTCTCAATCGATAGATCAGTCTATCTCCACGAGGGTATGGTCATCACGACCCCCCGGATTGAGCACACTACGTTTCTCAATCGATAGATTAGTCTATCTCCACGAGGGTATGGTCACCACGACCCCCCGGATTGAGCACACTACGTTTCTCAATCGATAGATTAGTCTATCTTCACGAGGGTATGGTCACTACGACCCCCCGGGTTGAGCATAAACTCATTGAAACAAGAAGGCATTCATTGCATGAAAAGGAAAGAGAAAGTAAACAACAAGAACAAGAACACTTCCAAAAATATCTTTTTATTAATATCAAATGTTTACAAAATATCTGCTCGCGAGTACAGGAGAAAGGAAAACAAAAAGGAAAATCAATCTCTCGGAGGAGGAGGCATGCTCTCGACTTCAGGGCCCATTTCTGGAGCCCCTCCAGCTTGCGTGGCTTCGGTCACCTCGTTCTCAGCAGCAGCTTGCTCCTCTGCAGCTATGATGGTCGCGACTCGCCCAAATTTCCCCATATCGAAGGATGGGGACATTCGTTACACTACTCTTAGCGCAAAGTCGCGACCAGCATCATATGACTCATATCTTTCATCGTCATATAGCTACGAATTCCGAAACTCAGAAATTGCCCGAGGCCCTTCCTCCGAGAGCATTTTTACCAAGGCGACTTTCTCCTCGTCCCAGTGGATCGAGTCGTCCTTGAGCTGTGCGAGATCGGAACGCTCCTTCTCCAAGTTCTCGCTGACTTCTTTAAGCTGCGACTTGGCCTCCGCAAGCCGCTCCTCCAGCGAGATCTTGTCTTGACGAAAGATCTCCCTCTCTCTCTCTCCGCTTTCTCCTTCAACCCTGTGAGCTTCGCGAAGTTCGAGTCCAAAGCCTGATACCTATCGGTCAGGACTTGGACTTTCTCGATGAGGATCTTCTTCTCCTCATCTCTCTTCGAGATCACTGCCTCGCGGGCCTTGAGCAGTTGATCCCGTCCCTGGACCACCTTCTCCAAGGCGATCCTCTTCCCTTCTGCCTCATCGATCACGCGGCGAGCGGCGACGATATCTCGCTTCGTCCGCAAAATGAGGTCTAAGCCCTGCAAAATGAAAAAGAAAAACGTGAGAAAAAATACTTGAGCCCAAAAAATAATGAAGTTAAACAAAATCTCCAAGGGCTTACCTGAACCATCCTTACCCCCGCCTCAAGGAAGAGTTTCTCAGGGCAGGGTAGGTTGGTCTGATGCCCCCACCGTGCTCGCAGGCAGGGTAGGTTGGTCGCCACCCTTGCGGGTGGATGGTTGAGAAGGCCCGGCAGACTTCTTCTGCCTTTTCGAGTTTGTGCCTTTGAGGCGAGGCAACAAACCCTTCTTTTCTCCAGCTTTCGTCATTGCGACTTCTTCGCTAGATATTAATCCCGCTGGTGCAAGTCGCGAGCTGGACAAGCAGGTCTCGATGTGCCTATCTCCAACAGGCAACTTATAAACTTTCACTATCTTCTCGTTGATCCCTCCCTTCAAGTTTGGCTTGTTCAGGGCAGGGATACCTGCGAGCACAAACAGAGGTCAAAGAATGAAGTGAAACCCTAAAATTCTAACTGGAGAAACAGCACAATGTGGGATTGTGCCTACCTTCACAGAAAAAATGGGTAACTCCTGGACCCCTGGAGGAGGCAGACTCCCAATTCCCGAAAGCATAGAACCACCGTTTCCTCCAGCTGGGATAGTTCGAGGAGGGCTTCCCCAACACGAAGTTATCCCGGTGCCAGTAACAGAGGTAGTACCAGCCTTCGCTGGAGGGTGCTTTCTTCAAGCAGAACATAGGGAGGAATTCTTCAGCGGTGAGCTCCCCGTTGCCGGCCTGAGCCCAAAGGGCGAAGGAGCCCAGGACCACCCTCCATCCATTCACAATAAGTTGCCCGGGGGCAATCTTATAGCTCCGCAGCACATCCCTAACGAAAGGATGGAGCGGAAGGCGTACCCCCAGGATGAGCTGGTACTCATAGAAGGCCACACATCCTGGGGGAGGAGAGTCCGGTGTTTCTCCATCTCCGGGCAACCGGAGAGTGACGGAGTCAGGGATCCGAAATCTCTCCCGTAATTCAGCCAACCGGTCCTCCGATAAAATGGAGGGATATCCGGCCGCCGTATATCTGCCTGCTGGAACCCTCGCATTACAAGAAGCAGAGGATTCTGGTGTAGCATCTCCCAGTGGGACGGTAGTCTCATCAGAGTTCCCAGCCATAAGGAGGTTAAAGAAGATTAAAAAGAAAAAAAGAAAAGAAATGTACCCAAGTACGAAAGAAAGAGGAAGGAGGAACACCAAAGGAAGAAGTTGGAGAAGAAAATGGCGGAAGAATTCTTTCGTTCGAAAAACTTCTGTAGAAAACCAGAGTAATGACGGACTCCGTATATTTATAGGTGTTGAGCTCCTAATTGTGTATATTCTAACCCCAATTCATCACTCATTGTGCATGGTTTATAGATAAACCTAATGCTTGTTTTGTGACTACAGGATTGAGAGTGAACTCCACCCATTTGAAGTTGAAAAGAACATGTTTAGGACCTTGGTTGAAGACCCAAAGGAGGACCGAGGCTTAGAAGGAAGAAAGCAGATGAAAGAAAGGAAGAAAATAAGAAGAAAATGAAGCTGACCGGTCGTGACCGGTCGGCCAAGGAAGCCTGACCGGTCAGTGACCGGTCGGCCAAGGAAGCCTGACCGGTCAGTGACCGGTCAGCCATGCATGTTTGGGCACTACTGAAGAGGACCGACCGGTCATGACCGGTCGGTCATTGTTGCTGGAGAATTGCTGAAGGCATCCGACCGGTCATGACCGGTCGGACATGCTTGCTGGACCAAGGATGAATAGGCCCGACCGGTCATGACCGGTCGGAGGTGCTTGCTGGAGTGTTTTCACTTGAGGTGCTTGCTGGAGTGTTTTCCAAAAGGAGGTGCATGCATACTGACTTAGAAATTTCTAAATTAAGTCCGAAATTTTCTGCGCTGCGAAACTCCTACGCAAATTCTAGATTCTTCCGAAGATGGGGAGCCTCCAGACTATAAAAAGACACCTAGGGATTGTTCCTGGGGTATCCTAGAAGGGTTCAAGCGAGGTTGGAGGCTGTGGAAGTGAAGATTGGAGTTTCACAACTCCTTTTGGTTTGCTTTGCTGTTTTCATGCTTTTTGTAGTTGTTTCATGTTTCCTTGGATCGTGAGCAGCTAAACCTCTTAGCTAGGGCTAAGAGGTGAAGCTTGTAGTGAATCCAAGATGTTTTAATTCGTAGTTAAGTGGTTTTAGTTTGGAATTCATGATTATGAACTAAGGTTTGAAGTTTATACAAGTTTTTAAGTAATTTTTCTTAGTCTTGTGATGACTCATGGATGTTTGGATGAATTACTTATCTTCTTAATTTGTTTGTAACGGTATAGACCTGTATGATCCGAGGAATCGGAGTGCGCTCTAGTACTAAGCTCTTCATAAAGGGACTTCAGGCCAAAGTTCTATTTTAGTTGATTTTCTGGAATATGTAAGGACTGTGCTGGTGATTTGAATCTAGTTCAAATCCTAATCTAGCCTTGTCTTGTGAGAGGACTTGGGGATGGTTATGATTGAGAACTGGACCTATAGGAAAGGGGAATGACCTATGCAATTGAGCATGCTCAGCTCAGCCTAGATTGAGTGAATCTTATGCATAGAACTTACATATTACAGACTGTTTGGTTTAACAGTTCTATCATCCGACTGGACGATAGGAATGTTGATTCTAGTTGAGAGAATAAGAAACCACAGCGGATTGAACATCAAGGATTGCTACAAGTGGATCCTTGAAACCCTAGTACCCTCTTATAATTAATTACTCTCGATTTAATTCAGCTTTTGTTACTCACATCAACTTTATACAACAATCTGATTAGTAGACTTCAATAGACACTTGTGGATGAATTTGTGAGATCCTACATAGTCCCTGTGGATCGACCTCGGTCTTACCGAGTTTATTACTACATCGCAACCCTACACTTGGGGAAGCGAACAATAGGCAATCATTCCGCCGCATCTGGTGATACGTGGCAGCCCCCCCTTTGGCGCGGCAGTCGAGCAGGCACGCCCATTAACTCTCCGGACACGTGGCGAGTGTCTCTTCACTTCCTGACTGCGGAAAGGCTGCGAAAAGCTGGCGCTCATTAATTCTAGCCTAATCATGTACGGTTTCGTTCTCGATAAAGGCAGCAGGCGGTTACGTGTGATAGTGAATAGAAGTCCTTCCCTTAGAATTCTTGGCGGAAAGGACTTGGGGGGCATCTGTTATAGTAAAAAATAGCGAAGATACTCCGATCTCGCGAGCACCTCTATCCGACTACCGAGAACGTCTGTTCGCGACTCGCATATTCTGAAGATACTCCGATCTCGCGAGCACCTCTATCCGACTACCGAGAACGTCTGTTCGCGACTCGTATATTCTGATGATGCGCCGACCCCGCGAGCACGTCTATCTGACTATCGAGATCGTCTGTTCGCGACTCGCATATTAGGAAAAACGATGCTCGATTACCAAAGCTTCGAGAAGTTGTATTTTCCCTGCGAGCATACCTTCTCACAAGTCGTTGAAAGGTATCGTATCTAAATGAGCAGGCACTTGGATTCGCGACCATCTTCCAACACGCGAATAGCTTTTTCTGTGGTGACATCTCTTAGCCCTCAGTACCAGCAGCCCGTATAGGCCGAGATTGGGGCTTATCTTCTTCAGTGGTTCCGAGTCTCAAGGGATCGCTATCAAGGAACGAAGCTATCGGACGAGTCATTGGATTAGATTTCCCTTCTATATGAGGATAAGATTCTTATCCCACGAAATCAGGGATCTTGATATTTTACGTAACAGATTGGATCATTTCTGATCTATATAAGGAGAAGACTCCATTAAGATACAGGTACACATTATTCATATCTAGCCTCTGTTTGCCTGGTTATTCTTCTTGCTTTGCCTGACTTAAGCATCAGAGGGCAAACGGCTGGACACCAGCCACCCTTAGTTGCTCTCTGTCTTCTTACAGGTCCGGCGGAGGAAGTCTTTGTTGGAGATAGGGTGAATGTCTGGAGGATCCTGTTACAAAATCTGACGTTAACACTAGGTTTAGGATTTCGGGTTCGGGATCAGGTTTAAGTTTAGGTTTTGGAGTTTGGGTTTAGGTTTAGGTTAAAGTTGTGGATTTAGGAATAGGTGTAGATTTAGGTTAGGTGATTTGAGTTTAGGTTTAGGCCTAAGTTTAGTATTTCGGGTTTGGGATCGGGTTTAGGTTTAGATTTCGAGTTTGGGTTTAGGTTTAGGTTATAGTTGTGTATTTAGGAATAGGTGTAGGTTTAGGTTAGGTGATTTGAGTTTAGGTTTAGGTTTAGGCCTGAGTTTAGTATTTCGGGTTTGGGATCGGGTTTAGGTTTAGATTTTCAAGTTTGGGTTTAGGTTTACGTTAGAATTGTGGATTTAGGAATAGGTGTAGGTTTAGGCTTGGTGATTTGAGTTTCGGTTTAGGTTTAGGCCTAGGTTTAGTATTTCGGGTTCGGGGTCGGGTTTAGGTTTACATTTTCGAGCTTGTGTTTAGGTTTAGGTTAGAGTTGTGGATTTAGGAGTAGGTGTAGGTTTAGGTTAGGTGATTTGAGTTTAGGTTTAGGTTTAGGCCTAGCTTTAGTATTTCGGGTTCGGGATCGGGTTTAGGTTTAGGTTTTTGAGTTTGGGTCTTGGTTTAGGTTAGAGTTGTGGATTTAGGAATAGGTGTAGGTTTAGGTTAGGTGATTTGAGTTTAGGTTTAGGTTTTGGCCTAGGTTTAGTATTTCGGGTTTAGGATCGGATTTAGGTTTAGGTTTTTGAATTTGGGTCTAGGTTTAGGTTAGAGTTGTGGATTTAGGAATAGGTGTAGGTTTAGGTTTAGTGATTTGAGTTTAGGTTTAGGTTTAGGCCTAGGTTTAGTATTTCGGGTTCGGGGTCGGGTTTAGGTTTACATTTTCGAGCTAGTGTTTAGGTTTAGGTTAGAGTTATGGATTTAGGAATAGGTGTAGCTTTAGGTTAGGTGATTTGAGTTTAGGTTTAGGTTTAGGTTTAGGCCTAGCTTTAGTATTTCGGGTTCGGGATCGGGTTTAGGTTTAGGTTTAGGTTTTTGAATTTGGGTCTAGGTTTAGGTTAGAGTTGTGGATTTAGGAATAGGTGTAGGTTTAGGGTTGGTGATTTGAGTTTAGGTTTATGTTTAGGCCTAGGTTTAGGATTTCGGGTTCGGGATCGGGCTTAGGTTTAGATTTTTGAGTTTGGGTTTAGTTTTAGGTTAGATTTTTGGATTTAGGAATAGGTGTAGATTTAGGTTAGGTGACATGAGTTTAGGATTAGGTTTGGGCGTAGGTTTAGGAAATCGGGTTCGGGATCGGGTTTAGGATTTGGTTTTCAAGTTTGGGTTTGGGTTTAGGTTTAGGTTAGAATTGTAGATTTAGGAATAGGTGTAGGTTTGAGTTAGATGAATTGAGTTTAGGTGTAGGTTTAGCTGTAGCTTATAGGTTTTAATTTTAGGTTTAGGGTTTAGGGTTTTAGGGTGTAGGTCTTGGAGACTCAACCAACTCAAGGATTGCTCTGATGCAGTTCCGGTTCTGCTCCACACAAAGACGGACATGTCCAAATGGCTTGGCCACCCATATTGTTGTCCATAGGAAATTGACAGCTTCATCATGGTCATAATAGCGGTTCCCACCTTCTAGGGACCCCCGCTCAACATCCGGATAGCCCCGATGCACATCCGTGTCTGCTCTATGAATTTCGAGCTAATACATAAACACGGGCCTGTCCAAATGGCCAGGCCACCCATATTGCTGTCCATAGGAAATGGACAACTTCAGCATGGTCACAACAGCGGTTCCCATCTTCCAGGGACCCCCGCTCAACACCCGGATAACTTTGACGCACATCCGGGTCTGCTCCATTAATTTCGAGCTAATACATAAACACGGGCCTGTCCAAATGGCCAGGCCACCCATATTGCTGTCCATATGAAATGGTAGCTTCAAGATGGTCACAACAGCGGTTCCCACCTTTCAAGGACCCCCGCTCATCATCAATATCAATCAACTACTCTTAATCACAAGTATCATGTTCGTCATCTAATTTGTCACTAAATGATAATATAATACAATCAGTCACCCATCCAAGGATGGATAGATTGAAATGCTATCATTATTTCCATTTAAATGCCCAAGCCTAAATTTTGACAGCATCTCCCCCTATCTCTCCAGATATATTTATCTTACATTTCATTTCCACGTTAAGTATCCACACATTGTGTGGATTATTGACAATGGAAATAAACATAAGAAACATATCCAGAGAGAATAGGAGAGTTACTGCACGAAACTAATGACAGAGCATGTAAATGACAAACAATGAGAACATTCTAATCTATTCAACCTTGGACTGTCCGACAAGACAATTTGGTAGATTTCTATACCTCCAAAACACACTTTATCTATACTCGGCATTATAGAAATCTCCAAATGGGCTAACTGATTTTATTATACTACCATTTGTGGACAAAAAATAACTATTAATAATCAGTCAAATACATCCACAACATACATCCACATAAATCAACCACGGGTAGCCTCGACGCACATCCGGGTTTGCTCCATCAATTCCAGATACACAAGCACATGAAAATGGTAGAATCATTAACACCATGAATCAAGTCTAATCAGATACCTATTGACTATATTGTGAACAATTAAGTATGGGGCCCACCATGGGAATCGGATTGTGTGCGGAGTAACTCCGCACGCTCTTATCGTGCAGAGTAAACTCAGTTGGGACCACCTAGAATGTATGTGATTTATCTATTCCGTCCTTATGTTTTTCCAGCTCATTTTAGTGGTTGAGCCCAAAATTTAAGTATATCCAAATCTCAAGTGGACCATGCCACGGGAAACAATGGGAATAATGATTTCCATCCGTTGAAACCTTCCCAGGCCCTACAATGATTTTTATTTGTCATCCAACCTATTCATAAGATCACATGGATATGGATGAAGGGAAAACACAAATATCAGCTTGATCCAAAACTCTTGTGTCCTCCGAGAATTTTTCAATGATAGATATTCAGTTCACACTTTTCTTATGGTGTGGTCCACTTTAGATTTTGATATGCTTCATTTTTTGGCACCGTACCTAAAATTTCCTGTTAAGATGGATGGACGGAGTGGATAAAATACGTAAATCACTATGGGCCCCACAGAGTTTACTCCGCACTCTAAAATACGTAAATCACTGTGGGCCCCAAAGAGTTTACTCCGCACACTAGTGTGCGGAGTTACTCAGTACGCAATCCGCTTCCCCCACCATGATGTATTTTCCTTACATCCATGTCCGTTTCAACAGCTCATTGTAGGTCATGATACAAATCTAACTCTTAGGTGGACCACCACACCACAGGAACCAGTGGTGATTGAAAACTTACCATTAAAAACCCCACATTCATCCACAGGAATGTTGATACCTAGCTGAAGGGACCACACAAATATCTTCTTGATCCAAAACTTTGGGGGCCCCACAGGCAGTGGACAGCGACGGTGGGCCCCACAATTAGGTATTTCAATTTTGATTTAATTTGTAAATCCCAAATTTAGAATTTAGAATTTAAAATCCTTAATTAAGGAAGGAATTAGAGATTTTAATTTCGAAATCCCTAATTAAGGATTTACTAAATCAGTGGGCCCCACCAAATAGTGGACAGCTATAGCGGACCCCACATGCAATGGACGATGGACAGCGACGGTGGGACCCACATGCAATGGACAGCAATGGTGGGACCCACATGCATTGGACAGCAATGGTGGGACCCACATGCATTGGATTTTGGCAATGGGCCCCACAATCATCAACGAGGAGAGAGAGAGAGAGAGGAAATGGAGGAAGAAGGAAGGGAGAGAGGGTTACTGGAGGCGGCGGCGGTTGCGGCTGCGGCGTAAGGAGGTCGGTGGGGGTGGATGGTCAGCTCCGGTGACGATGGTCAGCTGAGGCGGGTGGGCCGCGCCGGTGACGGGGGTGGTCGGCTGAGGCGGGTGGGCCGCGCTGGTGACGACGGGGGTGGACGGCTGAGGAGGGTGGGCCGCGCGTGCAAGGGAGAGAGAGAGAGAGCGAGAGAGAGAGAGAGATAGAGAGAGAGAGAGAAATGAGGGCTGAGTCGGGGTCACTTAAAAACATATCACTTTTACTGATGAAAATTTTCGTCGGTAAAAGTCCTTATAAACTTATTACCGACGAAAATTTTCGTCGGCAATAATATTTTTAAACTTATTACCTCCGAAAAATTTTCGTCGGTGATATACATTTTTACAAATGGCGAGAACTTTACACAATATTACCGACGGATAAGAATCATTGGCAATAAATTCAAAACTGACTTTTACCAACGGAAATTTTCGTCGGTAAAAGTCTTTTGTTTTACCGACGATCTTTTTCGTCGGTAAAAACAATTTTTCTATTACTTCATCGGTAATAAACTTTTTACCAACGAAATCATAATTTCGTCGGTAAAAGTGCATGGCGGGAAGGAAATCTGGCAGTGGCGGGAACCTGGAACGATTTTTACCGACGATTTCTAAATTTCATCGGGAAAAATGGTTTTTTCCAACGAAAAATATTTCGTCGGTAAAAATCCGTTTTCTTGTAGTGTGAGCTAGATCCATCCTCATTTAAAAAAATTATCAGATCATTAGGCTTGTTGGCCTTCACCGGAATAGATTTATCAATTTCTTACCACTTCTAAGAGTGGTGATAGATTTTGCTTGCTACACATGTTGGTTGTGAAGATTAAGGGCACTGATTTCATAAGTTTGTTTTGGATTTGGCTAAGGTTGGGTCGGAAAGGTCCCTTCCCTAGCATTCAAGGATCCCTTAATCTCATCAACCGACACATTAAGCTCTTGGAACATTTGCTGATTTGATTAATTGATTTGCATTTGCCCTTGCATAAATACCTTTAAGGTGTCCTCCATGGAGAATTGAGGTGGGGCCAATGTTTTGCATCGATGGCGTCCTTGAGGATTGATAGGATTGGCCGAGGGACCATTCCTCCAATTGAAATTTGGATGGTTCTTCCAAGTAGAGTTATACATATTACCTACCGGTCCATTGAAAGGTCATTGATAACCGTATGCAGCGTTTGCTTGCTCTTGTAACACCTCTTGAAATGCAGGAATTATAGGACAATCTTGCATAGAGTGTATATTAGCGGCACAAATCCTGCATATGTTCTCAATAACTTTAGTGGGCTTTGAAACTCCAGTTTTACTAAGTTCCATGGCCTCAAATTTTCTTATAAGGTTGGTTATCCTTGCGTTTACATCGTCTCCCTCCCTAAGGATGTAAATCCCTCATTTCTCTTTCTATTGAGGAGGCTTGAGGTTATTAGACCTGTCTGAGGTATCCCATGGTTGGGCATTCTCGGCCAACATTTCTTAGTAACTCCATGCTTCATCTGGATTTTGGCTCATGAACTCACCATTGCACATCATTTCTACAAATTGACGTATGTTGGAACTCAATCCATCATAGAAGAAATTTATAATTTGCCAACTTTCATAGCCATGATGTGGGCAAGCAAGTAGGAAGTCATTAAGCCTTTCCCAACTTTGAAAGAATGACTCATTCTTTAACCGAAAAGTTCATTATGGATCTTCGAATGGTGTTTGTTTTATGAGCCGGGAAGGACCTTTTCAAGAATTCTCGGTTCATCTCAGTCCATGTCCCTATCAAATGTGGTTTAAGAGAGAGGAGCCAAACCTTGGCTCTTTTTATCAATGAGAAAGAAAACAATTTAAGTTTGATAACATCTTCAATTACATTAGCATATTGCAAGGTAGCCGCAACCTCATTGAATTCTTTCAAGTGTAGGTATGGGCTCTCTTAGTCTAGCTTATGGAACTTTGGTAAGGGTTTAATCACTCCCGGCTTTATATCAAAGTTTCCCCTGATGGTTGGAAAAACCACACATGAGGGTGTAGTAATATGGGCCGATTGTAAGTAATCACACAATGCTCTCATTGGAGGAGCATTGTGTACCTCATTCTCTCATACTCCCTCTTAATTTGCATTTGCAGTTGGAGGAGGGGGAGGATTCTTTCATGGTGTTTGATCCATACTCCCTGAACTTTCACAATTTTTCTATACATTTTCTAACTCACCTTTGGACAAAAAGTGGTCTAACTAAACCACCCTTGGCTTGGAGACGGTTTGTGTGGTCACGTTCCCAACGGGACATAAACCACAGAAACGCAAATTAGAAATTAAACCTAAAGCCTAAAAAGGAAATCTGTAAATTAAAATAAAATTCTAGAAAAACTAAAAATAGAAAAAAACAAATATAGAAAAGTTCTAAGTTAGAAAGATGTTACTCGATGCACTTGAACTAGAAGAAATTCCTACAAAACAAAACAAACAAAGTTAGTTCTAGAAATCAGAAACTAGTCATAGGAAAATAGGAAATCCTACCTAACTAATTCTACTTCTATAGCTACTAAAACAATTTAGAACTGTTTAACCTCACTCCTTGGCAATGGCGTCAAAAACTTGTTCGTTAGCTTCAAGTGCAAGGCTGCGATGTACTAATAATCTCGGTAAGACTGAGGTTGATCCACAGGGAATTAGGGTAAAAAATCTAAATTATTCTAATAACTTCTATCCAATCAATTTTGGATATTTAAGTTTAAGAACTAGAACTAAATAAAAAACTAAGTAGAAGAAAATCTAAGAATTTAAAGGGAAACTAAGGCTTTAAGGATCCACTTATAGTAGTCCAATGCAAATTCATTCATCCAAGCATAAACAAAATTAGTGTTGAAGTTCTAATTCTCATCTAACTAGAAGATTAAGCATTCAATTAAAAACAATCTCACTTAAGGCAGAAATTTCAGATTCTAGTTCTAATGAAGCACATAAAACTTGAACTTATAGACTTCGAAGTAACAGCCATACCAAGAGATCCTGGCATGCTCCAGGGTTACTATAATTTAATTATAATAAATCCAAACATGGTAATCTTAAAGAATTGCAAGGAACTCATGTCCTAAGTACATGAACTCTCATGAAACATCCAAAATTCCAAACTTTATTCAAACTAGAACTTAAAAATCCCAACTTAATTAAGAGTACTTGAAATAAACGAATTTAACATTAGAACTAGCTACAAGCTTCACCTCTTAGCCCTAACTAAGAGTTTCTAGCCGAGCATTATCATGCTTCAACTAGAATTAAAAGAAAACTACAGAAAAACATAAAAACACTGGATTTGGAGGAGTTGTAGAAGCTTCACGACGATCCTCTTCACCTCCCATGACTTTTAAGCCTTCTATGATGATTTTAGATCAAAACCTAGGTGTCTTTTTATAGATTTGAAGCTCCACCGACTCAAAATGTTCCAGAATCGCACAACAACTTACGCACTGCATAGGGATTTTCGGAGCTTTAGGAGGAAGTAGCTGGAATTATGCAATTTCAAGTGGATGAATGGTTAGGACCGATTGGACTGGTCTGGGTCTAGGTCCAGCAAGCTCAAGTGGGCAGCCATGTGGTGGCCGGGTCATGACTGGTCGGACCCACTATGTCTTAATCATTTTCTTCTTCTTTCATTCTTCTCTTCTCCTTGCTTCTTCTCTCTTCTCTTTGCTCATCTTTTGTCATCATCAAATGGCTTTTAATGTAGTCTTTTAGTATCAATAGCAATGAAGCATCTCTCTCATTCCCACAAGCACAAAAACATGCATTTGATGAGTCTTTAAACATATGAATCATGCATAAAATATGATGAAATGGGGTTAAAATATGTATAATTCAAGAGCTTAACAATACTCAATCGGCTGGACTAAGAAGGTGAACAAAACTAAGTTAGCTGAACAGTGCACCATCTCATTTTCAATAGAAAAATACTATTAAGATCAAGTAGTTTGTGTCGTGGTTGACATGGAATCTTACCACATGTTGCTTGGTTGGTCGTGGCAATCGGATCACGTTCGACCCACTAAGGACGATATAACGTCTATATTTTCGTCAAGGAGAGTCATAAAACAATCCTTACCCCTGTGGGACCAAAAGCATACCCGAAGCTTATAAAGTGGAGGAGAGTTCTCTCTTAACCATTATGGACTTTGTTGAGGAGTCCAAGGAAACTAAAGAGGTGTATACCTTAGTTGTGAAGGTTGAAGATGTAAACCCTCAAACATTCCTTTAAATTTAGAACCATTGTTGAATGAATTTAGGGAAATCTGGCTTGAAGACTTTCTCGATGGGTTAACTCCCATGTGAGACATCCAACACCATATAAACCTTGTCCTAGGGACTAGTTTGCCTAATTGACCTCACTATCAAATGAGTCCGAATGAGCGCAAGATTCTTCAGGGATAAGTTGAGGAATTGATCTGTAAGGGTCTGCTGTAAGAGAGCATGAGTCTATGCACCGTCCTGGCATTGTTAACTCCTAAGAAGGATGGGAGTTGGTGCATGTGTGTCAACAGCCGACCAATTAACACGGGTTACCATAAAATACCAATTTCCCATACCACAGCTAAATGACATGTTGGACATGCTTGAAGGTGCCAAATTGATTTCCAAGTTGGACTTCAGAAGTGGCTATCATTATTTTCGAATACAGTCGGGTGACGAGTGGAAAACAACTTTTAAGACGAAGGAGGGGCCAGTATGAATGGTTGATCATGCCCTTCGGTCTTTTGAACGCACCCTGTGCTTTCATGTGGTTGATGAACCAAGTTCTGAAGTTGTTTATTAGGTAGTACATCGTGGCCTACTTCGACGACATATTGATCTATAGTCAGAATGAGGCAGACCACATGGGACATATCAGACCTGTTTTACAGGTTCGGGTAGACAACAAGTTGTACTTAAACCTGAAGAAGTTCAGCTTCTTAACCAAGAGCCTATTATTCATGGGTTTTGTATGACATCGATGGGCATCTATGTGGATGATGAGAAAGTGCGAGCCATCAGGGAATGACCGGTTTTGACGAACATACACAAGGTGTGAAGTTTCCACGGGTTGACAACTTTCTATCATCGATTTGTATAAAATTTCAGCACAATCGTGGCACCTGTTACAAACTATATGAAGAAGGGACCATTCTAGTGGACAGATAATGCTAACAGGAGCTTTGCAGAGATCAAGCACAGATTGTCGATGACCCTGGTTCTTATACTTCCCAACTTTGACAAGTTGTTTGAGGTTGAGTGTGATGCTTTGTACTTTGAATTGAGGGTGTCTTATTATAAGAAGGTAGGCTAGTAGCCATCTACAATGAGAAACTCAATGATGCACGAAAGAAATGGTCAATGTATGAGCTTGAACTGTACGTAATGGTTTAGGTGTTGCGACATTGGCGGTACTCTTTGATTCAGCGAGAGGTTGTTCTCTACACTAACCATTAAGCCCTTAAATTTATCTATAGCCAAACTAATGTGAATTGTGTTCATGCTAGATGGATCTCATTTTGCAAGAATTCACATTCATTTTAAAGAACAAAGCAGGGTAACAAAATAAGGTAGCCAATGCACTTAGCCGTCGTGCATCGCTACTGGTTACAATGGGCATTGAGGTGGTTGGATTTTATTGCCTCAAGGAATTATACACTGAAGACGAGAACTTCAAGGAAGCATGGTCTAGATGCCAGGAGGGTGATCCTAGTGACCTACATATTCAAGATGGTTTCCTTTTCAAAGGAAATCAACTATGCATCCCACGAAGTTCCTTGAGGGAATAATTATCCAAAAGCTACATGGAGGTGGCCTTGGTGGTCACATAGGGCAAGACAAGACTAGAGCTCTTATGGAGGAATGGTATTACTGGCCACAGTTGAAGCGAGACGTAGGAAAGGCAGTGCAGTGTTGCTATACATATCAGTTTTCAAAGGGGCAATCTTAGAACATAAGTCTCTATACTCATTTGCTTGTGCTTGATGGCCCTTGAGAAGACTTATTATGGATTTCGTATTTGGTCTACCATGGATTCAACATAGCATGAATTCTGTTTTTGTGGTGGTGGACAGTTCTCAAAGATGGCACATTTCATCTCGTGTTAGAAGACCCTCAACGCGACGCACATTGCAAATTTATTCTTTCAAGAGGTTGTGCGACTACATGGGGTTCCCAAATCCATTACTTTTATTCGTGACACGAAGTTCGTTAGCCACTTTTGGAGAACCTTATGGAACCGGTTCGATACACAACTTCAGTTCAAGAGTGCCTGCCACCCACAGATAGATGGGTAGACTGAAGTGGTGAACCATACCTTGGGAAATCTCATTCGATGTCTCTTTGGCGATAAAATGAAGTAGTGGGACTTATCTTTGGCTCAGGCGAAATTTTCCTTCAATAACATGCCGAACCATTCTACTTGCAGATCACCATTTGAGATCGTATATAGGTCAGTGCCAAGACATACATTTAATTTAGTTCCATTGCCTAAGCTCCTGGGCATGAGTGTTTTTGCATAGCACATGGCAGACCGAATCTTGGGTATACATGCTGATGTTCAAGATAAGTTACAAGCTTCAAATGACAAATACAAGGAGTAGTCTGACAAGCATCGGTAGTCAAAGGTGTTTGAAGTGGGCAATAATGTGATGGTTCATCAGCACAAGGAAAGATTTTCAACCGGACGTACAATAAGTTAAAGAACAAGAATATTGGACCGGTGCCTATCATCTATAAGATCAATGACAACACCTACATTGTTGATCTTCCGAACGATATGGAGATCTTGCGTACGTTCAACGTCACAGACCTGTTCGAGTATCACAAGCCAAATCCTGAAGATAACTCGAAGACGAGTTCTTTTGACATGGAGGGGATTGATGTAGAATGGGCCGCGGATGCGTTCATGGCTTGGATGGACTAGAGGAAGGAGCCCAAGAGAAGGCATCTGAAATCACCATAGTTCGGTTGATCGACCGAGACTAGTCAGTCGCCTAAAATTGCGCCAAGAAGTCCAGTTACTTGCTGGACAGTTTTTGTTTCTGGATTACAAGTTTAGTCTTTGGACACTTTTAGAGTACTTACTGATCGCCCAAAGCTTAGGTCAGTCGCCCGACCAAGATCGACGAAGTTTTGTGCATTTTTCTATTTTGGTTCCTTATTTGCTTAAGTAGCTTATTAATTACGTTTTAGGGTTATTTAGTATATTTAAACACTTTTTAGATTTGTTATTAAGGTTAACTCTTTCATTATTTAATCAAAGTATCTGACTTTTGTCGTTTTTTCTTTAGTGGATTCGAGAAAGCTCTTGTAAATCCCAGAGAGCCTTGTAGATTTAAGGTAGTTATCCTTTGAGGAAGACGATGATCGACCTGATCACGTCCTTCCCAGCATCACACATCCATCAAGACGGTGATGCTGTTACTGATACCTTAGCAGGAACAAAACTTCTTTCTCTTCACAATTGGCTATCTACCACCCCTAACTTTGTTTTTTATAATATGTATATTAATACTTTTACTCGCACTTTCCTTAATTTTGGGTAGTAGTAAGATAAGTTCTTAGAAGATTAAAAAAGTTCTTATGCCCATATGTGCTATTTATATAGCTTGGCATTATAAGGAGTTAAATTCATGAAAGTCGGGAACACACCACCTATAATGCATTCATTTAAGAGAACCTTGTAAACCTAGATGGGCAAGGCATATTGGTTTTTATTCCTAGAAACCCAATTGATACCCCCTACTTAAACAATCATTGAAACTACTTTAATTAAAAAAACTTCTTTGATTATGAATAATGTAACATCAACTTGCATGTATCTTAAAGGTTGTACTAATAGTAAATTATGTTTTAATCATAGGTATGATTAAAGTCCCTTAGGAATATTGTACTAAGTTTTGTGCATGTGGTTATGCCAGTTTCACATTATAGAAGACATTGACTACCTTATCTATGAACATCTTGTTCAAAATTGTAACTTGCTTTAGTGTGGTTTGTGTGTGTGTGAGGTTGTTATGGGATTGATGACTTCCAGTAAGTGAAGTTGCTTTATCTTGGACCACTTGAGTTGTGAACTCACATAAGTAGATGGATATGTCCAGTTTGATATAATTGGTATATTGAATTATGAGAGCAAGTGAAGAATGCTCCCAAGTCCCTTGAAGGGAGCATATACTCATAGGCACTTTACGCAAACATCCTTAAACCTAAGGAGAGCATACCCCCATGGCTTAGGTGTCGAACACCCCCTTCCCAAGTAGATAGTATCAAATTTCAGAAAACAAGAACACACTAATGATGAGGATTTTACCTAAGAATTGTCCCTTTGATCATATGATGCTTTTGCCAATTTAATTCTTCAAAATAAGAGGTCTCTCCATGATCTATTCTAATAAAAAGAATGCTAAGAGTTGTGTCATATGCCCCCTAGGCATGCGTACCTAGGAGTCGTCCAAAAGGTGGAGTCCACATGTTTACCCATGTGATTGTAAGGAGGACAACATATTTTTCTTCTTCTTCTATTGTTCATTTACTCTCTCTTCATTTTCTCATACAAGATGCCCAAGGGGGTTGATGTCCAAAGGTTCTCTCTTGCTTTCATCTTATTGAGATAAGATCTTTTTATTAAGACAAAGAAACAAAGGTTTTAGAGGTTGATAAATTTTTCCTCTCTTGCTTTGCTAAGAGAGAAGAGTCCTCTATTTATAATAATTTTCGGTTACGATCTACAACTTAAATTGTAACAATTGACAACAATTTAGTTTCTATATACAACATGTTTACATAAAAAAAAAATGCACACTGTTTTCTCCTTCGATTTGGTGGTAACACACATGGACATCTCACAAGCAGTTAGCGTGGTCAGTAGATATATGACGAATATAGGAAAAGAGTATTCAATGCAGTTAAGTGGATTCTGAGGTATCTCAGGGGCGAATTCGACACTGGGATCATGTCTGGAGGATATGGAGCTTCAAGTGGAGTTGTAGGTTACATGGATGTAGATCATGTAGGAGATTTGGACAACAAGAGGTCCATTACAGGATATGTTTTCACATTAGTAAGCGGACCGATAGGTTGGAGATCTACGCTATAGTCTACAATAACGTTTTCTGCAGCCAAGGTGGAATATATGGCTGCAATGGAGGCGTCAAAGGAGGCATTGTAGTTGAAGGATCTGATTGGAGAACTCGAATTGAAGCATGAGGCAATTTTATTATATTGCAATAGTCAGAGCGCTATACATCTAACATTGAATCAAGTGTATCATGTAAGAACCAAACACATCGATGTGAGGTTCCATAAGATACGAGAACTCATTGGTTTGGGAGATATTTAGTTCAAATGATTCATACGGACAAGAATGTCGCGGACATGTTTTCAAATCGGTGACCATAGACAAGTTTAAGCATTTCTTAGGCTTGCTTAATCTCACTAACCATTAATGAGATTGGGCACCCTTGCACAAGGGTGCGGATGGAACTGCATTTCAGGTGGAAGATGAAGAGAGCAGTCTACATTCAAGGTGGGGGCTAGCATGGGAGATCTTCAAGGTGACTTGGCAGAATATAAGTCAAGGTGGAGATTGTTGTACGAATGCCTTAGGATTTTGCTCAATCTAGGGGTTAAAGTAAGGGTTTATCGGTCTAACCAAAAGATTGTAGGTTTTCTCAGTAAGAAGTCAGGAGTAGAGCAGAATTTTTTCGATCTGAGTGACAATAACTTCAGTCACTGTTGGTCCAACCAACGGGCCCTAACTTAGTAACGCGATTTTGCATAAGTTGGGATATTTAAGCCCTAATTCGATTAGGGCTTAAAGAGGACTAGTGTTTTCTCTCATAGGGTAAGGGTTTTGCATGGTGCAGAGGATTTTTTACACTTGTAAGGGTTTGAAAATGGATTTTTCTTAAGGGCTAGGGTTTTCCTAGAGGTGTGCATTGAAAGGGGAGATCACGTTGTTTCTCTAATCGAAGAAGAGGAGTGGTATAACTTAAAGGTTTCGATTATAGTGGAGATCTCTGACATTTTATGCCATGGTTTTTTCCCGTAATAGTTTTTCTACATAAAATTCTATGTTTGTGATTGCTCGATTGTTTGATTTTAGTTTGATTGTTCTATATTCGTTGTACGTGCTTCCACAAAGTACAAGATTGATAGTGGTATTAGATCTAAATTTTTAATATCTAAGGTTGATCCAAGTTTGTTGTGGGCTCGAATTACAACAACTTCTAACTTAAAAAATATACACATTAATTGCTAAGATACACGTTAGTATATATGCACAAAACACACTCATGGACCTACTTGTGAGCAAAAAAAATTGAAATTGCGTCGGGGGGATACCCTACGCTACGTGCGAAAGCTTAAAGCGAAGCTTAGAACTACGGTTAAGTCCTAGAGGGGTTGATTAGGACCTTTTTAAATCCTTTAAAAACTCTTGTCTAATTAATTAAACTAATTAAAAGAAAAACACTTAGCTTCCAAGCTTAAGTGGGTCCAATTACAATGGATACAAAAGATAATATAATTAAGTAAACTAGCCGAAGCACATAGATTATAATGATGCCACATGTTGAGCTTCTAATCAATGTGCAATTATTTAGACTACAAATGGTATAACTACCTAAGAAACTAGTCTAAATAACTATGTAGACAATATAAGATTCATCATATTAAGTATATGTCTACAAGCCAAGTGAAACTACATGATGTGTGTGAGAATTTACCTATCAATGCATAACATACATTTCATTCCAACATTCATACAATAACAAATAAAAAAATAATGCTTGCATAGAAATGTCTCAAATGACAATCTCAAACATAAGCATGTATAGTGGTTTGATTTCCTACTCCACTCTTAGTTGTTATACTCATCCCCTGAGTACACCGGATTTCACTAAGAGAGTTTAAATCAGGTTCCTCCCAACTTAGGTGTTTTAAATCGGTTCCACTTTACCGGGGGGTTTAACAAGGTTCTTCCCAACCTATGACAGAGATTTTAACAAGGTTCATCTCTCAACCTAGATGTTTATGAGTTCCTTCCAACCTAGGAGTTTGACAGGTTCATCTCAACCCTTCGATCCTACTAAAAAACATAGCGTACACTCTTGTCAGGAGGCTACTCCTTATAGACTTGGTCAAGTTTAGTTCTAAACTCTCACACTCAATCCTCAACAAGGAAATAGTGCAACCAGACTCTCAACAATGACACTTACTTGTCAGATTGAGTCACTTGTTCAGCCTCGCTTCGAGTTACTTGATCTTCGTTCTCCCGTGCTTCAATGCAGCTCTCATTTGCTCTCTCGATCTTGTTGTTGATAATTTTCCAAGGCCTCAACTCCAACGATTAATCGCCTTGTAAATGATCTTCATGAGATGACCAAGGTGACGGGAGGTGGTGGTGAATTCCCTACAACTTAGTAGAATTTGGTTGCCTAGAGGAATTTTACCTAATTGGATCTCTAGAGAGGTTTAGAATAAGGATATACCTGTAGTAGAGGTGTCTAAAATATCTAAAGATTAAGAGAGAGCAAGTTCATCTTCAATTGAGCTTTGAATGCTCCATCATGTGATTAATCACAAGGAAGATGAATTGGAATGGTTAGAATTAGTGCCTAATGATTGTGGCAATGTAGGTGGCTTTTAATGCACTAAATTCTCCCTCCTTAGCCCTCAAATCGAGCCTATCCTTTATATAAAGAAAGGTGCAATGGATAGAAAATGGCTGTCAATGGCTAACTGTCAATTGGTCGCACCTCAACAGCAACTGGTCGCACGGGGTCATCGACCGGTCACATGGATGTGTCGACCGAACAAATTAGGCTTGAGACTCGATGTCTGCTTGCTGTCCCAACATGTGGCCCTTGTGACCGGTCTCACCAAGGCTGGTGGCCAGTCGCATAGACCAGTCAATCGGTCAACTACTGGTCTAATTTGGTCGGAGTTCCACCTATGCTTGCTGACCCTAATTGGCCTCTGGTGACTCGTCACCCGGTACCTGCGATCGGTCTCCAAACACATGAGTTTTGGTGTTTGTTTGGTTTGTTTACAACAGCCCATGTAACCTCTAAGGCCTCTTTTTAGTGACCTTTTGGGACACCTAAGGCCATTTTAAGATGACTAAAAGTTTATTTATGGGTTCATGTCATCTAGAGGGTTGGTTTTGGTTTGGGTTCAAGGGTTTTAGCTCACTAAGGCATCTCTAATTTACTTGTTTCTTCTTCCTTAATGCAATTGTCCTTTTGAGTCTTCATTCTTCATCTTCTTTAGGCTCAACCAACACTTAGAGTCATTGACCTATGTAATTGACAAATAAGGTGCATTAGTATGCCATAGAAAAGTTCACTAACAATTTTCAGGTTATTACACTATACCCCCCTTAAAAGAATTTCATCCTCAAAATTTAAAAGTTTTTACATTATATATGGATAAGGATATTCTAATTCGTGGTATGTCTAAGTGTTCACTACGTTCTTCGTGAGATAAGTTTGTGTGTACAGGTGTGTATAATTTACTACACGAACTTGGGTTATTACACCTCCGATTAGTAAAGAGAGCATGCACGAGCCGTAATTGAAATAAGCAATAGGGTGGAACACCTGAATATGCATCATATTGAGCATGGAGGCGTATGTTGGATCCATTAACGAGCCATAAATGGTTGTGCATTGACACACTGGGGCTATGCGCGAGAACTTTGGCCCTGTGCACAAGTAACATTGCTCCATGTGGAAGCACTTTTGAAAGTCACTTGAATTCTCTAAATATTTACCTATTTGTCAAACTTTGAGCAAAATTTTCAAAATGAAGGTCTTAATGACCTATTTATAGGCATTTCTTGTGGGAAAAGAGGACATGCGACAACTAATAATTGATCCTGTAGACACCCCACCTTCGGCTACACCGTTGGTAGAGATAGCTGGTTGAACGGAGGACCATACCCCCAAATCCCAAGTCCAAACTCAGCCAAACTCACCCTTGTAAGCCCCATTCCATAGCCCAGTTCAAGCCTGAACTCAGTCAACCCAGTCCTAAACACCACCCTGAAAAACCCCCCATAAAAAAGGCCAGTAAAAAAATCCCAAAAAAAGTCAAACTCACTGAGTCAACTCGCTGAGTTAACCCGCTGAGTCAACCCGTCGAGTCAACCCGTCGAGTCAAAACACCGAGTCAACCCGTCGAGTCAAACCACCGAGTCGACCCGCTGAGTCAACTCACTGAGTCGACCAGCGAGTCCAACAGCAGCCCCAAGGGAGCGACCGTACTTGCTGGAAACCGAGGAGCGGCCGTACGGGCGGCCCATGGCAGGCTGCCCAGAAAAAATTACGAGAGTGCCCCTCTCTGCTGCTATAAATACCCCCCTCCCCTTCTCATTTCAACAAGCCATTCGAGTCCATTTCAGCCCGAGAGCTCTGAGTCCATCTCTCCACCCTTTAGCCCATTTTTCCACCAAGGAGAGCCCGAGTGAGGAGAGTCTAACCCTGGTCCAGCCCAGCCTGACCACTGGTCCAAGCCTCCCAAGCCATCCAAGTCTTGATCCAGCCACTCGAAGCCAACCCTTGCGACACCTTCGTCCACCCAGCTACTCATTTTCCAGCATCATCTCATTTGCATCTAGCATAAGTGCAACATTTACTTTTCTTCCAACCCCCCTGCTTCACTACAAGCACCTTGATTACTCAAACACACATGCATATGTCTTTATATTAAGCACCTGTCAGTTCGAGCGTATGCTCTGGGCTTGCCCGTTGTTGGAACCTGCCCATCAGAAACTCTTACTGTTCAGACCTGCATTCATGCTTCACCATAAAACACCTTGATCATTCAAGCACACTGCATACGTCTTACATTAAGCACCTGTCAGTTCGAGCGTACGCTCTGGGCTTGCCCGTTGTTGGAACCTGCCCATCAGAAACTCTCACTGTTCAGACCCGCATTCATGCATCATGTCATCCATGAGAATATACGAGGATTAAACTAGACTTTCAAGTATCCGATCGATTCTGTGAAGTAGAGACCGTACTTTGGTACGGGCAGTGTGTGGGGTGCTTAACCTCTTCCTACCCTGTAACCGTGATCCCTTACCTTGAATTTCTAGCCGCAGATCAACAGGAGTCATTTTAGAGGAAAGGATCTTCAGATCCCCTTCTCTAACGTTTCTACGGGGCCTAGCCGATTGTAGATTCGAAGTAACTGGCTAGTGGCGACTCTGGTCTTATATAAACTCACTTAAACACATCCAGCTTAACACGACAACCAAACGAAGCCCTCGAGAACGAGGCAAGCCAGTGGCACAAACGGCGATTTCGCACTCACTCATCCTCATCTCCTTCTTTTCCGAAAGGAAAGGGGAAGGGAGAAGAACGTCGTGTGGGAGCCGAAAAATTGACGAGGGTCCACAGAATGGCGACTCTGCTGGGGATAAGCTAGTCCCACTAGTCGTGATCCGACTTGAAAATAGAATCCTTCCCGTACTTGAAAGTCATTAATCCTCATACAATCTCATCTGCATAGCATTCTACCCAAACCCAAACAAAAAAAAAAAAGAAAATTCCAAAAAAAAAAAAATAGAAAATCCCAAAACCCAAAAAGAGTAGAGTATAGTCCTTACCATTGCGCCACCTCGGGCTCAACGTGTTCGGAGACAGCTTCCCTTCCGCAGCATAATCCGCACTCGGGCTCAGCAAGCCATGTCCGACCACGAAGAAGAAACTCATCACTTCCCTGCTCTTGAAATGACCGAAGTGCAACCTCCAGCGCAACAGCCCATTGATAATACGCCAATCATACAAGAATTGGCACAAGGAGTGAGAGCAATGCAAGAAATGCTCTTGCAATTCATGCAAGCACAAGCCACCACAGCAGCCAACAATCAAGTTGGCCCAGTTCAGCAATCTCAGCAACCATGCCGGGTCCTCCCGGCCTCCAGTTAAAATCAAGCACAACGATCGGAGTCTGCCCAAGACTACCGATAGCAGCCATCTCAGCCCTTCGCTATGGGGCATCCTTCTCAATATCTTCC
The DNA here is from genome assembly GCA_003013855.2 of Liriodendron chinense. NCBI lineage: Eukaryota > Viridiplantae > Streptophyta > Magnoliopsida > Magnoliales > Magnoliaceae > Liriodendron > Liriodendron chinense. The sequence goes on from ML058333.1 coordinate 3,179,479, forward strand.
TGCGACGACAAGGCCATCTCAGAGCACTTCCGTTGTAGGAACATCCAGTCAGCTTCTAGTCAATCTTGCAAACAACAATTTCAGTAGATCTCAGCATGTCTCCGCCGATGGGACACCTTTTCAATTCCAGCACATCCCCACCGATGGGATTTCAATTCAATTTCCAGCAACAGGGACAGCACTGGCGAATGCCCACAACGGGGGTCAGTGTCAAGCCCACATCAATCAGCGGACAGTGGCGAATACCCAACAAGGGGGTCACTTCCCAGCATCTCAGCCTCCTGCAAACAGGAGCACTTTTCAATTCCAGCACATCCCCGCCGATGGGATTCCAGTTAATTTCCAGCAATCTTCAATTCAGCAAAATCCAGTCAATTTTCAGCAATCTTCAATTCAGCAAAATCCAGTCAATTTCCAGCAAGTTCCAGTTCAACCTTCAGTACAGTCTCCAGTTCAGTTACCATCATTTCAAGCACAAGTTCATCAGAATCCAGTTCAGTCATCAAATCAATTTCAGCAACCCGCGGTTGCTTTTCAGCAAGCCCATAGGGTCGAAGACATCGACCACTATGCCGAAGAAGAACGTGCCTTACTCCAGGAGGCAGCAGTCGCTCGAACAGATCACTCAGGACTGGACGAGTTGCGGGAGCAGTTCCAGATCTTGCAAAATCAGCTTCAGCGACAGCAAGGAATCGACTTACCTTCGACCAAGTTCAGAGACTTGTGTCCTTTCCTAGATGCTCAAGTACCTCAAAACTTTGAGGTACCAAAATTCAAGAGATACGATGGCAGCGGTTGTCCCACAGCACATCTCAAGGCTTTCTGCGGGGAGCTGAGTGCAATCGCAGGAAATGAAGGGGCCCTTATTCGTTTGTTCCAAAAATCTCTGAAGGGCGATGCCCTAGATTGGTACACTTCATTGGACTGCCACCGCATCAGAACATGGGAATAGCTTTCCCAGGCTTTCATCGACAGATTCGCATACAATCTCAACATGGCACCCAGAAGAGCCGACCTCGCAGCACTCAGGCAAAGGAATGATGAAACACTATCAGCTTATGTGGGACGTTGGCGAGCTATGGCAGCCAGAATGCGGACACCCATCGACGATGAAGAACAAATCTCCATGATTGTTCATTCAACATATCCAGGCATATCCGGGTATCTCATCTCGCATCCATACACGAACTTCTCGCAGCTAATCCGTGCTGGAGAGCAAGTCGAAGCAGGAATCCGTGCCGGGATGATTTCCCCATGGCCTCATCAAGCCACTCCAGTCAAGAGGAACAGAGTGGAAGGAAGACCTATCGGGCACGGGAATGGAAACCGCAGTGGTTCTCCTCCCCGCCCAACAGAGGTAAACAACATCAACACCACTGCTCAAGGAAATCAACATGCTCCCCCACAGGGACGTCAACAGTATCAGTAGAATCAAGTTCAGCATCAGCCTCAGCGGTATCAGCCACAACCGAATCCTCAGCCACAAACACCTCGACAACAGCAGCAGTTCAGGGGAAATGGCCAATACTCATACCAGAACAGGCAGAATTACAGGGAGTTCAGGAAGTTCACTCCACTCAGTCAACCACTTAGTCAAATCATGACTACGCTGGTACAAAAGCAGTTACTCACTCTGATGACACCTAGGCCTCCGCCTCATCCTCTGCCTCCAAACTACCGAGAAAATGAGTACTGTGCCTACCATCAAGGACGTGGCCACGCCACTGATCGATGCTATACTTTGAAAAATGCTATACAAGACCTAATTGATGACCGCAAGATCGTCATCTCGGTCCCTGGAACTTCTCCAGCAGCTTCCACCAATATCCTTCAGAATCCTCTGCCTCATCATCCGACGGACCCCAGTTCGTCTCGTGGCCCTACAGTCAATAGTATAGAAGAAGGGGATCATCTCGATCGCTTCTTCTCCCCCATCCAATCCATTCACGCCTACACTTATGAGCCAACAAATCCTCCTCCAGTCTTGCAAGGGGCAAGTCCCTTTCTTCCTTCAATCTCAGAGCCAGTAGCACTCGAAGGAGCACCTCCATATGATATACCAGTTGTTCAAGGGGCACCTTACAACCATTCAAGCTGGGAACCAGTCGTCCTGGAAGGAGCACAATCATACATTGAGCCCACATACGAACCTGTCATCTTGCAAGGGGCAACTCCAGAACAATCCAATCCGCAATGGAAGGATTACACTCATCAGCAGCAAGAGCCCGTTGTCTTGGAAGGAGCTCTTCCAGTCAAGCCTGTCATATTGCAAGGGGCAAGTCCCGGAGGCGTATCAATCACGCTACGGCAGCTCGGACGAACAGAGAAACCTCCTGCCATATCAAGAGGACCAGTATTCATTCCATGGGAGCCTCCCGCCCCAAGAACAGTCAAGCCAGGACCACGACCTTATGTGGTCTATGAAGACAAGCCTCGATATTACCCCTTCAGCACAGGCAGCAATGTAGTCCTCAAGGCAAAAGCTCCATACGAGGAAGATCTGGTACCCACAACAGCACCATCGCAAGAACCGGTGGTCCTAGAAGGCAAAAGGGAGGAAAACTCTAAAGAGGTTCCATGGCACTATCCAGAATGTGCGGAAGTGGGGAACATGAATCCCAATGGGCGTTGCATCCGAAGAGATAATCAGAACAGAGGAGATACCAAAGGCGCTCTCTCAGGCCTCGGCAACAAAAATGAAGCCGCATACGATGTGGCGACTCAGCTCAAGTCAATCCCTGCACAAATCTCAGTATGGGAGCTACTCTGCACATCTCGCATACACCGAGAAATGTTTGCCAAAACCTTGAACGATGCTTATGTCTCCTCCGATACGGCACCAGAAATGATAGCTTTGATGATTGGACAACTCCTGGCTCCGCGCGCCATCACCTTCACAGATAATGAGTTGCCACCAGAAGGGTGCGATCATGGGCGATTCCTCAACATAGCTTTATGATACAAAGACCTCTGTGTTCCGCTGGTCCTTATCGATAATGGCTCAAGCTTAAATGTCTGCCCACTCAAGACTGCAGAACGTCTGGGAATCAGTCCTTCTTCATTCCGACCCAGCACCATATGCGTCAGAGCATTCGACAACACCCGCCGATCAGTGGAAGGGGAGGTCGACATAGAGGTACAGATTGGTCCGGAAGTCTCCACCATCACATTCCAAATCTTGGATATATCAGCCTCTTTCAACATGTTGCTCGGACGACCGTGGCTGCACAAGGTTGGAGCTGTGCCATCAACCCTGCATCAACGAGTGAAATACATCTGTGGAAATCAAGTGATCTCTATCCACGCAGAGAAGGAGCTCATCATTCCCTCCAATGCTGCTACCACTGAACCAGACATCCCGGTCATCGATATCCAGCACTCTGAAGAAGACATCCCGTTTCACAGTTTCGAATTCGAGACTGTGAACTCTATCGCCAATCCAGAACCAATAAGGGTGGACCGTGTCTTTTCGCCGGCAGAGCGTCTGAGCCTCAAATACCGAATGAAGAATCACTTCAAGTCCAGAAAGGTACTGCTGATATATAACCAACGCAAATGGGGACTCGGATACAGGTCAACATTCATGGACAAAAGGAGGAAGAAATTTCGGTGCTCACCCATCCAATTCGTCAAGCCAGGAGAACCTTGCAAAGATCCAGGAGGGAATCAACCGACTGCACTACACAAAGGCCTCCCGATGAGACTAGTTTGGGCCACGTGGCCCCCCATTCGATGGGATCAGATTCTCGAACCATCTAAGCCTCCAGAAGAAGAAGGAAATGATGAAGACGAAGAAGGAAGACAAACACAGCAACTTCAGGACCAGGTTACCCTGACACCTGCTCCCAACCAGGGGCACAACCTGCCCACGTCAGCACCAATCAACTAGGGGCACAACCTGCCCACTTCAATCAGCCAGGGGCACAACCTGCCCACTTTAATCAGCAAGGGGCACAACTCGCCCATCTCAGCACCAATTAGCAAGGGGCACGACTTGCCCATCTCTGCAAAGTCAACATCATCAATCATCAGCCAGGGGCAGAAGCAGCCCATCCATTGGACCAAGAAAGGGAAGTGGCCAGCCCTAGATTGGTCTGATGTCCAGATTCCAAACTTGTGTCTAGCTGTGGAACCAGACGAACTGCAATGTGAGGTAAGTGATCCGGGAGGGACTGAGTGCGACTCAGATCTCGAACCCGACCAGCAAGAAGTCATGGTCATTGGGCCAGACCATGATTCTTCGCCCAAATCATCAACCCCCACCTCTTCAGGGGAGGAAGTGTGGGGTCCTGAATGGTCATCTGTTCCCCTCACTTTTGAATCAGCCAAAGAGCCATCTGAGGGCTCTGGCTTCCACAAAAAAAAAACGCCTGTTTAAGCAGCGACCGGAACTTTGGAACAAGTTGGGCTCAATTATGGTCTGCAATGCCCGCTTGTTCAAAGTCCCATGAATTCAAAAAGCCAAAAAAATCAAAAACTTTCGAAAACCAAAAACATCTAGCATTTCAATTTCAGAAAAATCTCAAAAACCAAAAAATATTTCTTTTCCTGCATTCAATAGTGTGCCAAGTTCGTCTAAAGAGTCGCATGAGTTCGAAGTCGAATCATATGATTTCAACATCGAATTAGACTTCGAACTCATGGGTCTGGACGAAGCTCGGGATGAGGAAGATGATGATCCAGCTCCCGAACTAGAGGATCTCCTCAAAAAGTTCGAATCTAAAGCCAATGTTGTAGCCGATGATTTCGAGATATTAAACTTGGGGACGCCTGAGATCCCTAGGGAAGTACGCATTGGAAAATCGTTGCCACCTGAGATGAAACAGAAAATGATAGAGTTCCTAGCTCCAAGATTGTCCAACTTCGCGTTCTCATATGAAGACATGCCGGGGCTCGATGAAGAGCTCGTTGTACACCATCTGCCAACCAAGGCAGATATGAAGCCAGTGAAGCAGAAACTTCGAAGAATGAAGCTAGAGTGGGCCCTGAAAGTCCGAGATGAAGTCATCAAACAATACAACGCGGGATTCTTGGTAGTCTCCAACTACCCTGAATGGCTCGCCAACATCGTGCCAGTACCAAAGAAGGACGGCAAGGTCCGAATGTGCATCGACTTCCGAGATCTCAACAAAGCCAGTCCTAAAGATGACTTCCCTTTGCCACATATCGACACTCTGGTAGACAACACTGCTGGATACAAAATCTTCTCATTCTTGGACGGGTTCTCAGGTTACAATCAGATTAAGATGGCCGTCGAAGATCGTGAGAAGACAGCATTTATCACTCCCTGGGGAACCTTCTGTTACAGGGTGATGCCGTTCGGTCTGAAGAACGCAGGAGCAACATATCAGCGAGCAATGACAGCACTATTCCACGACATGATGAACAAAGAGCTCGAAGTATATGTGGACGACATGATCGTCAAATCTCGCACAATTGAAGGACACTTTGAAGATCTGAAGAAATTATTTAACAGATTAGAAAAGTACAAGCTCCTTCTCAACCCTCAGAAATGTGTCTTCGGTGCAATGGGAGGCAAACTCCTCGGTTTTATGGTGAGCGAGGACGGCATCAGGGTCGACGAGACCAAAACCAGAGCAATCATCGAGATGCCCCCTCCTAGAACAGAGAAAGAAATTCGTGGCTTCCTCGGCAGAATTCAATACATCAGTCACTTCATCGCACAGCTCACACCTATCTGTGAGCCCATATTCAAGCTCCTTCGGAAGAACGTCCCAAAAGAATGGAATGATGATTGCCAAGTCGCTTTCGACCGCATCAAGAAATATCTCATGAATCCTCCAGTCCTGGTGCCACCCACTCCTGGACGACCACTATTGCTATACATCTCAGTAGTAGCAGAAGCCATTGGTTGTGTCCTCGGCCAACACGACGAGACCGGGAAGAAGGAACAAGCAATATATTATTTGAGCCGAAAGTTCACCGACTACGAGACCAGGTATTCCCCGATCGAGAAGACTTGCCTCGCCCTAGTTTGGGCAACTCAGCGACTCCGTCAATACATGATTGCATTCCCTATTCTCCTCCTCGCTCACATGGATCCGCTCAAGTACCTGTTCGAGAAGCCGGCACTCACTGGAAGGATAGCTAAATGGCAGCTACTCTTGTCTGAGTTTGACATCACCTATGTCACTCAAAAGGCAATCAAGGGACAGGCCCTCGCCGATCATCTTGCGGCTCACTCTCTCCTGGACTATCAGCCGCTCAAGACATTCTTCCCTGATGAAGATCTCTTGCTCATTGAAGAGGAAGAAAAGAAGAAAAAAGACGAGTGGACGTTATTCTTCGACGGCGCAGTAAATTCTAAAGGGAGTGGTATTGGAGCAATCCTCTACTCTCCAAATGATGTCCCTATTCCTATCTCGAGGCGCATCGCATTCAAGTGCACCAACAACATGGCAGAGTATGAAGCATGCATCGCTGGCTTAAGGGTAGCTTCTTGGGCGTCAAGAAGCTACGAGTGTTTGGAGACTCACAGCTTATCATCAATCAGACCAATGGCGAATGGAAGACCAAAGACGAGAAGTTGATACCATATCATGTGTATCTTGACAATCTGATCGAAGAATTCAAGGAAATCACCTTCTCATACATGCCCAGAGATAAGAACCAGTTCGCAGATGCTCTCGCCACGCTCGCATCAATGCTCGAGATACCAAAAGGAGCTTCAGAATGGGAGCTCACAGTCGAAATTCAAGAAGAACCTGCTTTTTGCCTGCAAATAGAAGAAGCCGAAGCTGTCCCTGACAAACCCTGGTATGCCGACATCAAGCAATATCTCGAAACCCAGGAGTATCCAGAGTCAGCAACAGCAACAGATCGCCGAACCATCCAGCGTTTGGCCGGCCAATTCACCATCAGTGGCGAAGTTCTCTACAAGCGGTCCTATAATCACATCCTCCTCCGATGCGTCGATGAAACAGAAGCTGCAAAGATCATGAAAGAAATACACGAAGGAATCTGTGGCCCTCACATGAATGGGCACATGATGGCAAAGAAGATTCTACGACTCGGCTACTATTGGCTCACCATGGAGACAGACTGTTGCCAGCACGTCAGAAAATGCTTTAAGTGTCAGGAGCATGCAAATCAAATCCATGCCCCATCATCAGAATTATACAACCTGACCACCCCCTGGCCCTTCTCCATGTGGGGACTCGACATCATCGGCAAGATCAGTCCCAAAGCATCAAATGGTCACGAGTACATACTTATGGCAGTTGACTACTTCACCAAGTGGGTAGAGGCAGCCTCCTACACCACGATTGCAGCATCTCAAGTGATCAAATTCATGAAGAACAACATCATATGCCGGTATGGAATCCCTAATGCTATCATCACAGATAATGGGACCCCGTTCGTCAACAAGAAGATGGATGACTTCCTCCGCAAGTTCAAGATCCAACGTCATCGATCAAGCCCCTACCGTCCCTAGATGAATGGTGGGGTAGAAGCCGCAAACAAGACAATCGTCAGGATACTCGAGAAGATGGTCGTGACCTATCGAGATTGGTCAGATATGCTCCCATATGCACTTTGGGCCTATCGAACGTCTGTACGGTCTGCTACGGGCGTTACTCCTTTCGAGCTTACCTATGGAATGGAGGCAGTTCTACCAGTCGAAGTGGAAATACCATCACTACGGGTGTTATTAGAAAGCGAAATTGAAGAAGGAGAATGGCAACGGGCCAGATTCGATCAGTTGCAGCTAGCAGATGAAAAGCGCATGCGTGCACTAAGTCATTCACAGTGTTATCAGAAAAGGATCGCTCGGGCTTACAACAAGAGAGTCCGAAAAAGAAGTTTCAAGGTAGGCGACATGGTTATGAAGAAGATTCTACCGTCGCACCTTCCGGACCCCAGAGGAAAGTTCAAACCCTCGTGGGACGGGCCACTGATCGTCAGAGAAGTACTTCCCAGAGGCGCCCTCCGACTCACCAGCATGAGAGGGGTGGATCTTCCTGAGCCAACCAATGCCGACAACGTGAAGATCTTTCACGGGTAAGTTATTTTGACCTTATCAAAGGTTACTTTAATAGAGCTGAAGTCAAGAAGTCAAAGCTAAGACCTCTGAGAAATCATTCCGTCCACCAACAAGTGTTTCAAATAAGGGGATTCAAAAAGAGAAACATACAAAAAAAAAGAGGGATTCAAAAGGAAAAGACAAAAAAAAGGGGAGAGAAAAAGAATATAAAAGAAAAAAAAAGAGAAAAAAAAGAGAAAGAAAAAGGGAAGCCAAAGAAAGGCACTCAAGAAAAAAATCAATCCAAGAAACACAGTCATCCATCCATTCATCTCAGAGGGGTCTTTAGCAAAGACCGACAGCTCTATTATCGTAACTCAGGATAAGGGCTGAAAGACTGCCATCGGCCTGCAACGACGGATTCCCGACCTCTAACCGCCGCAGTTATCCAAGGATGCAGAAAAAGAAAAAGGAAAAAAAAAGAAAAGAAAATGTGTGCCTAAACAAAGAGGGCGGAGTGAAAACCCGAAAGGGCGCTCCGAGTAAAAACAGTGGGCATACAGTGGACTTGGTGAAAACCTGAAAGGGCACCAAGGGTAAAAACAGCATAGCTGCCAAGGGGCAGGCAAGATCAAACACCCGGGACGTGGCGAAAACCCGAAAGGGCGCCACGGGCAAAAATGACGGGAAAAAGCCGGCTGTAGTGAAAACTCGAAAGAGCGCTGCAGGCAAAAATGGCTCAAGAAGAAATAAAAAAAATAAAAGTGCAGGTACCAAGAAGTCAGACGGTCCAGATCGGTTCGAGCAATTATAGTTCAAGAACAAGAAGAAGTGCAGTCAGGAACGAAGAGCTCTACAAGTTCTGACAATCTCAGGAGGCAACAGTTTCTGTTGCCTACATCTCTAGGGAACCAAAGGAACACACAAGTTAAATCTCGAGACATCGGTCAAAGCGTTGGCTGAGCCCCAGTTCTGATTCCTATATCCCGACGCAAAGTCCAGAAACACTCACAAGACAACTCATGGCACAGTAGATTTTCAAACAGTTTTCTCTTTTCAATTAAAGGCATCATATTTCTTTTACATATCATATCATCTTTTTCAAAAAAATACAAAAAAATGCATCATCATCAATCATATATGCAAAAAAGAATGTGCAGGTGGCCAACACAATCAATCTCTACCCTCCTCCTCGGCCACATCAGGTGAGTCCTCTGACTCATAAAAAGATAGTCTCGCTCTCAACCTGCTCACCTCCATACGCAGGTAATGCGCCTCATCGCGCTCAAGGGTACGGATCGCTGTCTCCTCATCAGACAATCTCTGATCGGCAGCCAATCTCCTCGACATCATCTCACAATGATACCGAAGTGCGGAGATCTCAGACAGCAAATGGCCATTAGTGGCCAAAAGGAAGCAAGGATCAATGAATGGGCGCTCCTCAAAAGGTTCGTATGAACCAGATGAAGAGCCAGCATCTCCAAGGATATCCTGCTCATCCTCCTCAGCAGTCTGGTGCCAGCAAGGGATACGTTGATACAAAGACTGCTCAGCAACCCAGTACTGATACGGGGCGGTCGCCATCGGAAAAGTCCGCAGCTCAAATCCCAACGAATCAGCTGTCAAATAACTCGCCCAGGAACAATCAATCCGGGTCCTGAAGTCAGAGGACCTAGATGGAAGCACTCGACGCCCGATACCCGTGAAAGCGAAAAGAGGAACATCCTGCTCGTATCCAAACTGCCGCAGGAACCGAATGGGATGGTAAGAAAAGTAAGATCGAAAGCCTACCAACATCAGAGGATAGCGGTATGCATCGCAAAGCACTGGAGGAAGTGAAAGCCAAGATGACTCCCAACGAACGTTCCAGTCACGAAGTTCAGCAAACATCCTGCGATACAAGGGCTCGCTCATCCTGGCTGTATGAGGAAGGAACTCCATGATATAACGCATGATGTCAGAGCTAGGAATGCCAGAAAGGGGTACAGGAACAGTCAAAGAAAGACGCTCCCATAGCCAGACCTGATCACAAAAAGGAAAAGAAGTTCAGCTAGAGCAAAGCAATCCCTAAACAAAGCAAAAGGAAAAGACGCAGAAAAGATACCTGAAGAAATGCACAGCAGCCGCGAAGGACACGAGTACGGCCCAGAGCGCAATCAGTCAGCCCATTGAACAGCTCAGCCAAGATAAGAGAAATGATCCCCTGCCGTTGGATAGCTCGGCTCATCACCTCAAAAAGTAGAGGAGTCTGGGACCTGCGCCATCCCGAAAACAGCACCTCAGCTATCAAGCAGAACATCAGTGCGTTCCGAGCAAAGGTAGAATCGGCCACACTCCGAAGACCCGAGAAAAGATCATACAGCAAGTCCAAGGAGAACACCACAGCATCCTGGCCACCGGCTGCAGGCCGAACAAGATAGGGGATCCCGAACCAGTTCTGCGGTGTAGCAGTCTTCGGCGATGTCTTCGGTGGGAAGTACTGAGTATAATCCAAGGGTAAGCCTGTCAAGCGTGCAAGCTCCTCCAAAGAAGGCCCCATCTCCATATCGTTGAACGCAAACAAGTTCAACGAAGGGACCCAGTCAATCAAGGCAGCTCCGAGCATCCTCCAGTCAATATCAACTCTGGCCAGATGAATCAGACTGCCAAAGCCATAAGACTCTAAATCTCGAATCTCATAAACTGACAAGCTGTCAAGCCAAGCAAGCAGTCGCAGCGAGCAAGAAGGACGAGGAAGCAGCTGACAAGTCCTCACTGGTACCCCATCCAGAACAAAAGGCCCAGAAATTAATAATGACTCATCGAGGATCGGAAGGTCAACGGGCGAAGGAGAAGGAAAGGCTGGAACCTCTGCAGACTCGACAGCCCCTGACCTGCCCTCAGTGACGGCTACGTCTGATATGGTCTCATCGCTGTCTGAAACTGTCATAATCTCAGCCACGTGAGAAGACTTGCCCACCTCATGAACAGAGTGCGCAAAGGACCGATGACCAAGAAAAGGACAATGCTCCCCATCAAAAGGACTGTCAGTGAAGATCACACCGTACATCGTGACATCCTGGCTAATCTGACCGTCAAAGAATACATCTGAACCATCAAAAAGGGTCCCGGCAGCCCCGATCGAAGAATCAAAGGTCAGATCTGGACCTGCGGCCCCCTCCAACAAGAAATCATGAATCCAATCATCATCCTGGCCGATCAAAGGGATCATCGAGGCATCCACACCGTCCATCATTAGGGGGACATCATCAATAATCACATCAAGTCCACCCAAAGAAGTATACCGCATATCCTGACCCTCATCCAGAGCATCCAAACCGTCAAAGGTACCATCTGAACCATCCATCCCATCCAAGCATGAGATCAGCCCATCAATGTTCATCCTGGTCCCATCACCTCCATCAATCACATCATTCATGGGGCCCACACTCAAGGGATGCATAGCCTCACCTATGTCCCATCCCATCATCCCATCTATACCATCCATTCCTCCCATAATGAAGGTCCCATTCAAATCTGAAAATCCAGCCATCCCACCATTAATGGACCCATTCAAAGCTCCACCAACCACCAAGCTTAAGTCTTCATCAATGCCCCCTCTTAATGCCCCATCTACCCCATCCATTAAAGGCATCTCCCCATTATCAAAGCTCAGTTGAAGATCTGAAGTGTGGGACCCACCTTGGACAGCCCCCACAGCCCATAAATCCCCACCATCCATGGCCCAAGAAAGCACAAGGCAAGATGAGGACAAGATGATGATGAAAGAGGAGACAAAGAGAAGATTCATTGTTGGAATCGAACCTGAACGTACACAGCAGGTGGGGACAGCAGCAACAAGGACCAGAGAATGTCCGAGCACGAGCCAGCCCAGGCCGCTCAAGAGACGAGCTCTAGGCGGCCTGCCCTGGGCCGCCCGTACGGACGCGGTTCCTCTCTCTCCGCGGGATTGGCTCCAGGGTTCTTGGTAGGTGAGGCTGACAGTCCACGTCAGCAGATGGCGCTCCATGGGCCGCCCAAGGCTCCGGTCCACTCCAGATTTCGACTGAGATTGATCAAGATCATATGAAAGGTGCCCCACCGGTCCAATCACGAAGCAATGCGGCCAGAACATGGCTGATCAAGTCAAAGAGAAGGAAAGGTGATCAAGTGGGGGCCACAAGCAATCCAAGCTGTTCAAAGACCAGATCATCATGATCTAAACCGTTGAAGGACCTACATGAACCATCAAACAACAAGATCAAAGGGGTGATCATCAAAAGAAGGGCCAGAATCCAAGATCTAATCATCAAGTGGGCCCACAAAGCCAAATCAAGCGATCTGAGACGTTCAAGCCGTCATCCACACCATGAGAAGCCTTCCTAGCCTCACAAATCATCAAAAGAGGTGCCCCAAAGTAAAACCAAGGTCTCAAATGGGCCCACAGGGCCGAATCTATCAATCTGAACCATTCAAGGGCTAGATCATCAGGATCCAAACCATTGGAAAGCTTACACAAGTCATGGAGCAAGCAAGATCAAAGGTTCGATCATCAAAAGAAAGGCCAGAATCCAAGATCTAAACATCAAGTGGGCCCACAAGGCCTAATCAAGCAATCTGAACCGTTCAAGTCATCACCCATGCAGCTAAGTAGTCTCAAATCATGAAGGAATGAGTCAAAAGTCAAAGCATCCAGACATCATCAAGGAATTTGGGAGAAATCAAAGCCTGTATATTCATCCAAAAGAGCTTGATACAAAAGGGGACAAAAACAAAAGTACAAGGCCATACAAAGCAGAGGCAGCTACAAGTCACCAACATAATCATCATCATCCCTCCTCGCGTCCCGCTCCCGACGATAAAGATCCATCAAAGGAGCAGTCACCGAACCTCCAGCATACCTGCGACGGCCACCTGGAACATAAAGCGAAGGAAGCAAAGGCCCCTGGCCAAATAGCAGATACCACTCGTCATAATCACGATCCGGGATCGTGAAACGAAAGCCGGGCTGGCCTACCAGAGCCTCAACTCTCTCATCAACTGGCATCCGAGCAGCTGGAGGAGGAGCAGAACAGGGGACCCGTGCCACCCCAGTGACTTGCCGAAGCAATCTCTCCCCCAAGTACCATTGGAAGGACTCAGCGTCAGAAAGCATAATACGAAGACATGAAGCATCGTATGCCTCCACGCGCTGGGGTGTGTAGTAAAGAGGGAAACTAGCGTACGGCATCCGAGCGAGCTGCAGCAGAAGAGGTTACCACGATCAGTTACAAGTACAGCACAAGGACAAAGACAAGCAAGATACTTACGTCCTCAACGGTCAGCCCGTCTATGTCAGCACGCCAATTGTCCCCGGGAACTCGGGAGTTCCGCTGACGGTTCTGTTGGTGCCAGTACATGTGGCGATACTGAGAAGGCTCAACATCATCCCGCATCCTCGGTGCAAGATGGGGGAAATGGTCATAAAAGCAGGTCTGGACAAAAGCACATCTAATGATCAGAGAGAGAAAGAAGGCAGATGGCCCCAAGGAAGATGAAAGAAGAAATACCTCAACAACAGGCCAGAAACCTGTGAAGGACCGGCTATGCCGACAGGTCTTGTCCAGACCCTGAAAGATACGGGTCAAGATAGCCCCATTCCAGTTATAGGGGTGATGAAGATCCTCGACTAAACGAAGAAATTTGGGGTCAACTCTCTCATTCGCATGGCAAAAAAGAAAGGATCCAAAAGCATAAGTGATCATGGCCCGCGCCTTGTGGAGGGCCTCTCGCTCGGTGGTAGGAACGACGGAAGCAAAATTGTTGTAAAACCATCGCATCTTCACTTGATGGCCTTGGAATTCACCCTCAGGAGGGACGTCACCGACAAGCCGTAGCCAATCAGTAGAAGAGAGGGGAGCTAGAGAGCTAACTTGAGGGACAATTGCCCCATGAAACGGGAAACCTATCTGCATGTAAATATCCAAAGGGGTTATTCCCCACTCCCCACAAGGGAGCTGAAAGGTGTGGGTCTCATCCCGCCACCTCTCACAAAGGGCCGCAAGCATCATGCGGTTAGCGTCGTTATTATGGAAGCGCAGGGTGAGGAGGCCAGCAAAAGGAGTACCATCTAGTACTTGCTCAAGCAAGGGCTGTGGGTCCTTCATCCAATTGTCCCAGCGATCCCTGGTACCTCGACCCTTGATAGCAGGAAGAGGTTGATGCTCCATAGCTAGGGAACACATGTGGTCCCCTCGGCGGACAATGAAAGCAGGATCATCCTCGTCAACCACTCAGTGACCTCTGGTGCCATCCGCCGTTGAATCCTACAAGCTTGGCAAGGTAAGTCCCTATCCCCTACCCATTAAAATCCAAATTATCATCCAGAAGACCCATGGAATTGGACTCATATCCAAATGCAAATCTAAAGTCCAACTCCATGTGTCACTTAGGATGTGTGTTGAGCCCATTGGAAAAAGTAAGGCCCACCTTAAAGAAGGTTGCATGGCATGCCTTAGGCAAGAAAAGTCTATCATCCAAGAACACATTTTGGACAACACATGCACTCAAGTGCCTGAGATCAACAAAAGATGAGAATCCTACTTCACATGAGAAGTCCCTCAAAGTCCACATGTGGCCAAGGATGGACCCACTTTTATGCCAAGGTCATGATTCTCACTTAGGATGTCTCCATCTTTTTACACATATGCATGGACAAGTGGGGAATAGAAAGGAAACGGGCCCCCAAGAGCAACCCAAATGCCTCATCTCAATGGATTGGAGAGAGCACATAGCCCACTTTGAAGAATATGAGAACCCATTCATGGGTTAACCATGGGCAACCTTATGTGCCTCATCTTGATGAAAGCTTTGATCATGAGAATACAACAAGGAGGTCTACCCACAAACATATGAATCAAAGAAGCTAAGGGTAGAAAGTTGATGCACATAGCCCACATGAAGAATCAAAGTTGAAAATGCCCATGAAAAGGCAAGTTTGGGCAACTTATGTGCACCAAAAAGGGAGACCATTTGAGCACAAAAGAGCATGGCTTGATGAGTCACCCAACCATCATGAAAATGGATAAGAATGGTACACATAGCCCACTTGAAGATCAAAATCCAAAATGTCCCAAGGCATGGGACAAAAATGGGTAACTTATGGGTATCATTCTTTCCCACAAATGGAAAGAAAAATCACTCATACTTGAGAATGATGGTGGATGACCCACCAAGTCCCCAAAGAAAAGATCAAGGACCCATGGTTGTATGGATAGCTCACTTGAGAATCATCCATTTGAGGTTGATAACATCTAAGGGAAACTCTTGAGAACCACATTCCTACCACAAGGAAAACCATTTGAACCTAGTAAGATTGTGGGAACAACTCACTCATGAGACTTGTAGATGGTCAAGTAACTCAAGTCCTCCATCCATCAAGAGAGAAAGCATGAAAAGAAAAACCCCACATGAACAAAGTGTAGTGGGGCACACATGGTTCAAAGAAGTACCCAAGTTTCAATGAAGGCCCAAAAGCCCATCCACATGAAAAACTTCAAGGAACCCACTACACTTTGTACAAGGATGTACATCATAATCAAGAAATAGTGGAAGACTTGGGCTACTTGTCCATATAAGCCCAACTAGGAAAACTAGCCCATTTGAGATCCAAATGTAAAAGAGGCTAGTCACCTTGGTCCATACACATGTAAAGAAAGATGGGGTCACCCAAAGTGAGCCCCATGAGCCCAAAACTTGAGATGGGCCCTACCATGCCTATGGGCCCAAATCTTGAAAAGAAGATGGAAAAGAAAGGAGAGTTCCAAGGGAAATGACAAGAGAAAGAAAGTAAGAGGGAGCCCAAAATGAAGCATTGGGCCCATCAAATACACCAAGGGCCATGACTTCACTTTGAGCCCATTTGATACACATGAAAAGAGGCCCAACTCCCATGAAAAAGATAGAGTATTTTGCCATGCACACTTGATGACATGGCAAAATCACTCTTTACATGCACATGAAGGGAGTGTGAAAAAAAAATGAAAAAGTAGAGAGCTTGCAATGTCTTTCTCCAAGCACCACCTTTGAAAGACTTGAGATCTAAGAAAAGATCAAGAATGCTTGGGCCCACCTTCACACCCCTTTGAATAGCTACATGAAAAAGAAAAAGGATCATGAGAAGAGACAATGAAGATGGAAAAGGACAAGAAAGAGAAAGGAAGTGGTCCATACCTTTACCACCCACCAAAGAAGGACCACCTTGCTGTCCCAAGACTTCTCTAAGGCCCACCACTTAAAGAGCAAAGGACCACCAAAGAAGAGAGAGGAAACTTGAAGAAAGAAAGAGCATGAGAGAGAGAAGAGAGAGATTGCACGTTTGAGGGGGGGAAGGTGCCCCATGTTATATAGAAAAGGGGAGGGCACCCTTTTACCAGCCCCCTGAAGAGACCAGGAGGCAGAGACCGTCCGGGCGGCCCATGGGAGGCCGTCCTAGCCCCTACCTAGGTGAAACGACCTCCCTCTCCCTCTCCTTGGGAAGAACTCCCCCTTGGGAAGGGTGGTTGCAAGTGAATCTTGTACCTTCATGTAAGAATGAAGTGATGGAAGAGAAGGGTGAGAAAAAGGAAGAAATCTCACCAAAATCTCATCTCATGATAAATGGGTGAGAAATTGGGTTGATGATGTGGAAAAGTTCCATGGAATTTTCAAGAAAAAGAAAGGAAAATTTGACTTGGTCAAACAAAGATCTCAACCATCCAAAAGGTATGACCTGATGATCCGAACCATTCCAAAGAGAATTCCCGTAGTCTCCAATCTGGATTGCTGCTCTTTTGTACATAAAATTTGGTCCGAAGACCTTAAACTACGTCGGGATCAAGATCCCGAGGGACTTTTTAATAAAAACCGGTAGCAGTCTGGATCATCGAATCAAGATCCGCTGATACCGGACATTTTCCAAAAAACAAAAAAAAAACATTGCCAGCCCCTCTTATGTACAAATTGGGTCCGAAGACCTTAAACTACGTCGGGATCAAGATCCCGAGGGACCTTTTAATAAAAACCGGCATCAGCCTGAATTGAATCAAGATCCGCTGACACCGGACATTTTCCCAAAAAACAAAATATATATATATATATATATATATATATATATATATATATATATATATATATATATATATATATATATATATATATATATACTACCAGCCCCTCTTTTAAAATTCAGTGGTCCGAAGACCTTAAACTACGTCGGGATCAAAATCCCGAGGGATTTTCAATAAAAGCCGACATCAGTTTGGATCGAATCAAGACCTAACGATCTCGGACATTTTCAGAAAAACAAAAAATATATCTGCCTCTTTTAAAGTTTTTGGTCCGAAGACCTTAAACTACGTCGGGATCGACATCCCGAGAGATTTTCAATAAAAACCGGCATCAGTCTGGATTGTCCATCCGCTGACACCGGACATTTTTCCAAAAACAAAAAAAACATGTTTGCCCCTCTTTGTACAGTTTCATGGTCCGAAGACCTTAAACTACACTGGGATTAATTTCTCGGGGGACCTTTCTCGCTTTCAACTAAAAACCGGTATCGGCCTCGACCGTTGGGATCATGGTTCGATAACCCGGATCATTTTAAAAATACCAAAAATATTTTAAAGCTTTCCATAAAAACCAGTATCAATCTTGATCACCCGAGTTGAAATCTGGAACCTTTTCAAAACAAAAAAAAATATATATATAGATACAATATAAAACAAAAAAAAATTTCACCACTAGTTTCAAACGCACCAATTTATCCCCAGCGGTCCGAAGACCTTAAACTACACTAGGATTAACTTCTCGGGGGCTTTCTTTCCTAACCTGTTCCAGGCATGGCTAACACTTGATCGTACGGGTGTCTGGAATCTCTTAAACATGTAAGGGCTGTGGCGGGCAGAACTCCGCAATCCTGTTCGTGTTGAACGCACCTTGATAGACAACCTTGATTTGGAAGTCGCTGTTGAAGCTGACGGATGTTCCCTGTTCCTAGAACTCATGAAGGGGATTAAGGCTGTTGGGAGGTGGAGCGCACCCTCACGGAATTGTGAGCAACGTAAGACCCCAAACTGGATTGACTAAAGGAAATGTGAGGATGTGGCTCATTTTGTGGCCGAAGGAGTCAGTCGGACGATACGTGGTCTATGTGCATTGCACATGAGGAACAGGCAACTTTGTGGGTGTGTTGACTGAAAACCCTCAAATCCCCTCATCCGAAGATGTAAAACTACGGCACTTAACTATGTGAGACCCGTCTTGCTCGCTGACGTAAAATGGATCGGGTGCCTTACCAGCAGTAGAAGCTGGAAGTGGATGGAAATTCCACATCTTTTCCCTGCATTTCAGAAAAATCACAAAATACAAAAACATTGCAAAATCACCTCTTCAAAAATCACAAAAATATTTCCCTTGCTTTCAATCAAAATATTGTAAAAAATCACAAAAATGCCTCTTGCTTTCAAAGAAAATATTTCAAAAATCACAAAAAAATATTTCCCGTGTTTCAATAAACCGATCTCTATCCTCTCAGTTGAAGACTCGGACCACATATTTACAAAAAATCACAAAAATTAGCATCCCCAGCACTACAATTCAGGAGTCTTGAACTCCGCTCACTTCACAGTATGGGATGACGGATCCAATCGCCCGCAAATTGGAATCTTGACCAAAACGGGCAACCAAACACCATCTCAATCACATGTATGCCCAGAAGAACATCTTGAAGTTGAATAATATCCTCGTACATTCTCATTAGCAAAGAAACAGCATCTTGGGACGATGGACCTGATCGACCACGGGTCGGGATCTTGACCAACCCGCTGTCCAAACCTCCGTATCAAAAAGAAAAATCCCCAAGGGAGTACAACCCTGCAAGCAATAAGCTCAAAATTCTCTGCATCTCCAGCAAAAGCAAAATCATCAAACGAAAAGAGAATGAACCAAGCCATGCATTCATCATGCATCTCCATGCATCAGCATCCATCGCATCAATCATCATGTTTACCTGCTTTCAAAATAAAAGTCGGTTAGCTAAAGACCCCACAGGCATCCCTAGTGGAGGCACATGCAAACCAGATTTTCATTTCAAAAAGACAAAAAATATTTCTATTTGCAAATAAAAACCCCACGGAGTATCACTCCCCAGATTGGGTATCTTTTCAAAAACCCAAAAATATTTTCCAGTAGAGCGTTCTGCCTCCAAAACACCAGGAGATCTTCCATATCTCTGGGTAGGAGCCGACGCAAAAATCAAATAAGATCCGATGTCTCGCGGTTTCCCCGGAGACCATCGGATCCAATGCACTCAAAGTACGGTCGAACTGAACTCCAGTGTCAGTGCGGTCGTACCACATGCCAAGATACAAAAAGATGAAAAGCCAAAAGGTTCGGTCACAGAAACCATTTGAACAGGTGGAAACGATGAATTGTAACCCAAGTATCAAAATCAGCAGATTGGGTGGAAAGAGTTCACCCGCACATACCTAGGCGTGGATGCCTGAAGTACCTTGACTGAGTCCAAGTCGGCGTAGTAGAATCCCGTAAGACTATCTGACGCAGGGCGTCTAACCACTTTGACAGTCAAGCGAAACAAGTACTCCTGGAGTGATCTGGGAAAACATCAAACATCACACAATCAGTCTCAGGGTCAGTATCCTCGTAAGACTAGCGGACGCAGAGGCTCTGCTGTACCTTTCCGATGTTAGTACCGATCGGGAATGGAAGGGTTACGATTGGGTACCCAGGTTGCAGCAAACTGCAGGGACAATCACAACGTTTTCTCCAAACTCTCGCGGTATGTGCGAGTTATCAATTTCCAGACAATCAACTGACTCAGATACAAAGGACAACAAAGATTCCAGACCACAATCAAGGAAAGAATGAATTGCAAACCAAGCATCGAAACCAGCAGATCGGGTGGAAAAAGCCCACCCGCACATACCTAGGCGTGGATGCCTGAAGTACCTTGACTGAGTCCAAGTCGGCGTAGTAGAATCCCGTAAGACTATCTGACGCAGGGCGTCTAGCTACTTTGACAGTCAAGCGAAACAAGTACTCCTGGAGTGATCTGGGAAAACATCAAACATCACACAATCAGTCTCAGGGTCAGCATCCTCGTAAGACTGTCGACGCAGAGGCTCTGCTGTACCTTTCCGATGTTAGTACCGATCAGGAATGGAAGGGTTGCGATTGGGTACCCAGGTTGCAGCAAACTGCAGGGACAATCGCAACGTTTTCTCCAAACTCCCGCGGTATGTGCGAGTGATCTGTTTCCAAACGATCAACTGACACAGATGCAAAGGCAAGCAAAGATTTCAGAACATGATCCATGAATGACCGGGTCAGAAGTGGGGTGTCCACTCGCTTTGGCATTCGGTTGCACGCAACCTCTGCCAAAGAGGGGCATCTGTAGACACCCCACCTTCGGCTACACCGTTGGTAGAGATAGCTGGTTGAACGGAGGACCATACCCCCAAATCCCAAGTCCAAACTCAGCCAAACTCACCCTTGTAAGCCCCATTCCATAGCCCAGTTCAAGCCTGAACTCAGTCAACCCAGTCCTAAACACCACCCTGAAAAACCCCCCATAAAAAAGGCCAGTCAAAAAATCCCAAAAAAAGTCAAACTCACTGAGTCAACTCGTTGAGTTAACCCGCTGAGTCAACCCGTCGAGTCAACCCGTCGAGTCAAAACACCGAGTGAACCCGTCGAGTCAACCAGTCGAGTCAAACCACCGAGTCGACCCGCTGAGTCAACTCACTGAGTCGACCAGCGAGTCCAACAGCAGCCCCAAGGGAGCGACCGTACTTGCTGGAAACCGAGGAGCGGCCGTACGGGCGGCCCATGGCAGGCCGCCCAGAAAAAATTACGAGAGTGCCCCTCTCTGCTGCTATAAATACCCCCCTCCCCTTCTCATTTCAACAAGCCATTCGAGTCCATTTCAGCCCGAGAGCTCTGAGTCCATCTCTCCACCCTTTAGCCCATTTTTCCACCAAGGAGAGCCCGAGTGAGGAGAGTCTAACCCTGGTCCAGCCCAGCCTGACCACTGGTCCAAGCCTCCCAAGCCATCCAAGTCTTGATCCAGCCACTCGAAGCCAACCCTTGCGACACCTCCGTCCACCCAGCTACTCATTTTCCAGCATCATCTCATTTGCATCTAGCATAAGTGCAACATTTACTTTTCTTCCAACCCCCCTGCTTCACTACAAGCACCTTGATTACTCAAACACACATGCATATGTCTTTATATTAAGCACCTGTTAGTTCGAGCGTATGCTCTGGGCTTGCCCGTTGTTGGAACCTGCCCATCAGAAACTCTTACTGTTCAGACCTGCATTCATGCTTCACCATAAAACACCTTGATCATTCAAGCACACTGCATACGTCTTACATTAAGCACCTGTCAGTTCGAGCGTACGCTCTGGGCTTGCCCGTTGTTGGAACCTGCCCATCAGAAACTCTCACTGTTCAGACCCGCATTCATGCATCATGTCATCCATGAGAATATACGAGGATTAAACTAGACTTTCAAGTATCCGATCGATTCTGTGAAGTAGAGACCGTACTTTGGTACGGGCAGTGTGTGGGGTGCTTAACCTCTTCCCACCCTGTAACCGTGATCCCTTACCTTGAATTTCTGGCCGCAGATCAACAGGAGTCATTTTAGAGGAAAGGATCTTCAGATCCCCTTCTCTAACGTTTCTACGGGGCCTAGCCGACTGTAGATTCGAAGTAACTGGCTAGTGGCGACTCTGGTCTTATATAAACTCACTTAAACATATCCAGCTTAACACGACAACCAAACGAAGCCCTCGAGAACGAGGCAAGCCAGTGGCACAAACGGCGATTTCGCACTCACGCATCCTCATCTCCTTCTTTTCCGAAAGGAAAGGGGAAGGGAGAAGAACGTCGTGTGGGAGCGCGGAAAATCGGCGAGGGTCCACAGATCCACATGGGCCTGGTGATAGTTGTACCACACTTATAGTGTTAGACGAGTCGACTCAGGATTAGTAAAATGTTGGAAAACATCGGCAGCAGAAGCAAAGCTGAACATGCAGAGTAATACGAGATCAAACGACAAACACAATGCAATCACACCTCACGCAATCAACCACACAGAGACAATCCAATTTTACGTAGAAAAACCCCTCAACGGGTAAAAAAACATGGCACAAAGAAATCCACTATGATTAACGGAAGATTCCAGAGATGAATGGCCCACAAGCAAGGAAACCCAGTGAAAACCCAAGCTCTTTCTCTCATAAAACCCTCTCCCCTCTTCCTAATACACTTAGGAAACCTTAGACACCTTAGGATACCCTTAATCATGGTTACACCCACTTAAATACGCAAAGAACTCGAATTAGAAACCTCTTAAGCAAAACCACGTAAGAACACCGACACGGTCAGTCGCTAGGTTGGGGCGTCTGATGTTGAGCTCATAATTGTGCATATTCTAGCCCCAATTCATCACTCATTATGCATGATATACATGTTTAAAGGACCAACTTAATACATGATGTGTGATTGTAGGAACAAGATGGAGAGTTCACCATTTGAAAGCTAAATGAGGCTCCTCACAAACATTGAAGACCATAGGATGAAGTATTGAAGGGAGATCAAAGAGAAGAAAGTAAGGAGAGAAGAGGAAAGAAGAAAGAAAGAAAGAAATAGAGAGAAAAGAGGCTAGACCGGTCAGCTGACCGGTCGTCCAAGCAAGCCCGACCGGTCAAGACCGGTCGGCCACTCATTTATTTGAAGAGAAGAAAAGATGGAGGATGGATTACCCAGGCCGACCGGTCATGACCGGTTGGCCATAGTTGCTGAACTGATCAAGGAGTGCAGCCCGACCGATCAAGACCGGTCGGCCATTGCTGCTGTACCAAAAGAATGCATGGACTGTCCAGCCCGACCGGTCATGACCGGTCGGGCATAGCTGCTGGAGTGACTATATATTGAGGCCGACCGGTCATGACCGGTCGGCCAGCGTAAACAACCACTTTCTATTTCGGATTTCCGAAATCTTCTGCGCAATAGCGTAAGATTACGCAATTTCTGGAGTTCTCTTTCGAAAAGGACACCTCCAAGCTATGAAAGGGTGTCTTCTCTTCATACCAGAGGAGGCTACGACGTGGGGATTGCTAAGGAGACGGATTCTACTTCAGATTTCCTGTTTTAGTAGTTTTTCATGTTTTTAGAGGCTTTTAGTTCAAGGATGTTAGAGATGAACTAAAACCTCTTAGCTAGGGTTAAGAGGGGAAGCTTTTGATTTGTTTTTGATGGATTGATGCAACCTAGGTTTCCTTTTATGTTTTAATTGATGAATTTTAGTTCAATTTGAGTTTGAATGAAGTACTATTTTGGTTTTCACTTTGATCTCTTGATGACTCCGGGCTCATGTGATTCTTAGTAATTCCAGCATAATATCTTAACTTTTGAGCATTGTTTATGCTTGTGTAATGCATTGATCTACCATCGACTCCGGGCATGGTAGACGCTTTGATTGCCTTGTATGCAATGGCCTGATTTTCATGTGGGAACTCATGCAACTGAAATTCTTATCTTTTGTGTATAATCTGGAATAGTTGTTTAGTGATTGATTTTGATTTAAATAGAGTTCAAATCATGAGTTGTAATCAGGTCTAGTGACAGGACTTGGTGAAGGCTATGGTTATAAATCTCAACTAGATTGGAAAGAGGCTTGGCCTATACAATTGAGTGTGCCCAAGGCCTGAGCTTGGAAGTGGGAATCAAATCAGTTAATAAGCACTTGTTTCAGATAACTGTGATTAACTACGCTATATTCCGATCGGATAGAGATGGGAATCTGATTCCGATTGAGTTATATGAGACCTAGTTGTGTTGATGCATTGAAACATATCAAGAGTGGATCCTTGGCGCTCTAGTGACTTTTTAGATTGAACTTACCTTACCTATTCACTGTTTAAACCCAATCTCCTATTTTTCAGCTTTAGTTCTTAATAGGGTCTTAATTACTAGTTGTTTTAGTTAAATTCTGAAGGTACCCATACATAAATCTCTGTGGGAACGATACTCGGTCTTTCCGAATTATTACTACTTCGCAACCCTACACTTGGGGAGTGAACACCTGAGTCCCACGTTGGTCACCCAATGGGCTCGGGTCGGGCTCCCGAACCCCCTAAAAAACGTCCAGAGAGTTTGTTGCCAAAATTCAGCCATAGTCGGGCGCCCGACCACTCGGTCGGTCACCCAAAGGCCCTGTCCAATCATAGATTTGAGTCACCGATTCCAACAATCTCCACCGTGATGAAAATCTTCATGTTGAACCTTGTCATACTTGACTATCTAACCTTCCTTGCTTTCTTCATCATCTCAACTTCAACATAGCTCCATCGCTTCTCATGCCTCCATTAACCTCATCCTTGCACTTTCATGCCCTTTACCGCTCTTCTCATGTGGCCCTTGGGCACTTGCCACTGTTCACTCGCCTCAAGTTCAAGGCTTGTGATGTAGTAATAACTCGGTAAGACAGAGGTCGATCCACAGAGAACTATGTAAATAGTTCTAAACTATTCCAACAACTTGGATTTAAGTGATTTAGAATTTTAATTATAAAAACTAAACTAAACAGTAACTTAAGAGAATTTGAAAATAAGAAGTAAGAAACTAAGGCATTGAGGATCCACTTGTAGCAATCCATGTTATTCATTCATTCAAGCTTGAACACAACTTGATTTGAAGTTCTATCTCTCATCTAGTTGGAAGATAAAGCATTAAAGCACAAACAACCCCACTTAAGTCAGAAAATTAAGTTCTAGTTCTAATCAAGCACACAACATTCAAAATTATAACCTTCAGAGTAACAACCATGCCTATAGACTATGGCATGCTCAAGGGCTACCATAATTCGATTCGAATCAAGCCAAACATGATCATCTCAGAGAATTGCAAGGAATCCATGTCCGAAGCACATGAACTCTCATAAAACTTCTAAAAATATCAACTTTATTCAAACTAAAACATTCAAAATCCAAACTTAAAGTAAAGATACTTGAATCAAACTGAATTAAACATGAAATTGGCTACAAGCTTCACCTCTCAGCCCTAGCTAAGTGGTTATAGCCGAGCATTATCATACTACAACTAGAATCAAAAGAAAAACCAAAGAAAAACATGAAAAAAATAGAAAAACTAGAATCGACGGAGTTGCGAACGCTCCATGGTGCTCTCCTTCACTTCCCACGACCTCCAATCTCTTCTAGGATGATCTTAGACGAGGCCCTAGGTGCCCTTTTATAGATTGATGCGGAAGATTCTAGATTGCGCAAGGAATCATGGAATTGAGCAGAGAAAATCGGAGATTGTAGGACAAGCTCTATTACGCAGCCGACTAGTCTGACAACCGGTCTGAGCTTATGAATGATCGATCGTCAGACCGATCGTAAACTGTCCAAATCTGTCCAGAGAGTTTCTGTAATTTCCACCCCCCCTCTATTGAGTGCTCGGCCGGTCTGACGACTGGTATGAGTGGCAGACGACCGGTCATGCTTAATTCAGTGACTTACATGCTTGAGAGGGGTCTCTGTTGAGTGGCGTGTGTCTTGGCCGACCAGTCAGCTGACCGGTCGTGTAGCTGATTTCTGCACTTTTTCTTTCTTTCTTCTTTTCTCACTTGCTTCTTTCTTCCATTCTTTTAGCCTTAGTTCCTTGATCTTCAATGCATGTAAAGTGCCCTTTTAAGCCTTGAATCAATGAAGTCTTCATCTCATTCCTACAATCACAAATCATGCATTAGAGTAGTCTGTTAAACAAGCAAACCATGCATAATATGTGATGCATTAGGGTTAGAATATGCACAATTCAAAGGTCAACACAGCCCCCAACCCGCATTTTGCTAGTCCCGAGCAAAACATGTGTGAAGCAAGTTCAAATCTCCAAAATCCAACTCTCCTACAGAAACTATGCTTCTATACATTCCAAGACATACAAGTGCAAAAATCAGAGAAATTGGGTGATAGAAGTTGAACCTTAAACTCTCGAAACATAATAAGTGTTCATATAGAATTCTCGTTGATTAATTGATATATAGAAGAACTTGAACAAATTCAACCTAGTGTGCATAGTGAATGTTCATGTCATGGATTTTCGGGATTATCTTCTACATAGATCAACTAAACTATGGATTTAAAAGTGTACGGATTAACAACAAGCCTTTGACAGGAATTTTCCTTACCGTCCTTCCAACGGCCTTCACACTACGTCCCATTTCCAGCTTTAGTTACGGGTAAACCATCCCCCGGTTGGTAATAGGTAGCCATTTTCGAAAATTTTCCACCATATTCTCAATCATACCCATATTTTCGTTCCTTCTTTCCTTTTCATACACATTAGATAGGATTTTTAGAAATCCATATCTTTCGTTATTTTCCCATGGACAAGGATGGACAAAGTACCCCAGCTTGGTTCCTCAACACCTTAAATCTAAGCCTAGCCAATCCACAAATCTACATAATCCTTTCAAACCATGAGAATCATGTAACGTGAACTAGGTGCACAAGTGTTCAAACATTCTATCAATCATATAAATAGGGGAATTCATATATAAAACCATTATATTAAAGGTAGTTCAAGACTTGCAACATTGATCACTTCATATCTCCTTTTCTTATACTTGTATCATCTCGAATGCATAGAAACAAGGTTTTCCAAAAGAGTTTTGAATTTTTAGAAATTTTTAAAAAAATTTCAACATATATAATATTGCTCGAAATGTTACAAAATACTCGATTCATGTAGGAATCTCACCCCCAACCAAATCTTGCATTGTCCTCAATGTAAAAGATGTGCAATATAAGCAATAATATGAGAGCAATGATAAAAATAAAGGAGAGTGAGAATGAAATCACCTGAGAGAGTCGATAATGGAAGTCTACAACTCCGGTAACTAAATCTGCTAAAGAGATAAACCTAAAACAGAAAAACAGCTAAACCTAATTCTACTCTATACCTCTGTCAAACTAGGAGATCAATTATCCTGTTATATAAGATCATTTAGAGTGATGGACATATTCTCTGAATCAAACTTCTCAACAAATGGTTTAAGGCGTTATCCATTCACTTTAAAACAATTACCATTCGCCGTATTTTCTATCTCGATAGCCCCATGAGGAAAAATTTCTTTAACAATATATGGGCCGGTCCATCAAGATCTTAATTTTCCCAGGAAAAGATGAAGTCGAGAATTGTAAAAGAGCACTTTTTGACCTTCATGAAAAGATTTTCTGAAGATGTGTTTGTCATGGAAGGCCTTCATCCTGCTCTTGTAAATCCTCGAGTTCGCGTAAGCATCGTTCTGGATCTCGTCAAGCTCATTAAATTGGAGTTTGCGAAGTGAGCTAGCCTTGTCAATGTCGAAATTCAATGCCCGAATCGCCCAATAGGCTTTGTGTTTAATTTTCATGGGCAAGTGATAAGTCTTCCCATAAACAAGTTTATAGGGAGACATTCCAATGGGGGTCTTGTAAGCAGTACGGTGAGCCCTAAGAGCATCGACTAATCGCAGCGACCAATCTTTGCGATCCGACTTCCCTATTTTCTCCAAATTTGTTTGATTTCCCAATTGGAAACTTCAGCTTACCCACTTGTCTATGGGTGGTATGGGGTACTCACTTTATGTCTAATGCCATATTTCTTCATTAAGGCTTCAAAGGGCCTATTATAAAAGTGAGAACCACCATCATTTATGATGGCTCGAGGCGTCCCAAATCTGAAAAATATATTTTCTTTGAGGAACTTTAGAACTGTACAATGATCATTGGTTCTACACGGAATAACCTCTATCCATTTGGACACATAGTCTATGTCGAGCAATACATAGACATGTCCAAAAGATGAGGGGAATGGTCCTATGAAATCGTAAAAACCACATTGCAGAATTTTTACAGTGGTTTTCTTGGTGGAGAAATGACGCCCACATGCTTGATCATGACAAAAGGAAATGACAGAATTTTGTTCATCATCAGGGACACATCTCCTAATTATTTGATTTGGGAAATATTTAAAAAGTAAAGGTTCATCCCAGAAAAATCTGCACACTTCTCTTAGAAATTTTCATTATCCTGAGCAGTCGCAGTCTAATGAGTCGGCATCGCACCTGTGGAAAGATAGTTTGTAATATCAGCGTACCATGGTGGATGCGTAGCAACAAAGATTTGCTCATCAGAGAATGAGTCCTCAATAGGTGACTCGTCAATGGAATGCGGTAAAACTAGGAGGGATAGATGGTCCGCTACCATGTTCTCTACTCCTTTCTTATCTTTGATCTCTAAGTCGAATTCTTGAAGGAGTAGGATCCATCTAAGTAAATAGGGCTTAGCATCCTTCTTAGAAAGAAGGTGTTTCACCGCCGCATGATCCGTGTAAACTATGACTTTGAATCCTATCAAGTATGCCCTAAACTTGTCAAAGGCAAAAACAATGGCTAGGAGCTCCTTCTTCGTAGTCGAGTAATTGACTTGGGCGGGATTAAAGGTCCTACTCGCATAGTAAATAACGTGGGGCTTCTTGTCCTTCCTTTATCCTAACACTATCCCAATAGCATAATCGCTCACATCGCACATTAACTCAAAAGGAATGGACCAATCTGGTGGTTGTATGATAGGAGCAGTTGTCAACATGTCTTTTAGCTTTGAAAAAGCTAATTGTCATTCGACACTCTACTCAAATTGGTTATCCTTTGGAGAAGATTACATAAGGGTCTAGAGATATGACTGAAATCCTTTATGAACCTTCTATAAAAACTGGTGTGTCCAAGGAAGGACTGCACATTGCGTATGCTCTTGGGTGGTGGTAGGTTGGAAATGATATCGATTTTGGCCTAATCTACCTCTATTCCATTGGACGAGATGATATGTCCAAGGACTATTTCTCTTTGTACCATAAATGACACTTTTCCCAATTTAAAACAAGGTTCTTCTCCTCGCACCTTATCAAGACCAACGTTAAGTGATTAAGGCACTCATCAAACGTATAACCAAAAACAGAAAAATCATTCATAAACACCTCGAGAAAGTCACTCACCATGTTGAGAAGATACTCAACATGCATCGTTGGAATGTGGCGGGTGCATTACATAGTCCGAAGGACATCCTTCGGTATGTAAAGCTATCAAATGGGCATGTAAAGGCTCTTGGTCTTTTGAGGCTTTCTCAATTTAGTTGTAACCGGAATAGCCATCAAGGAAGCAATAATAGGAGTGACCCACTAACCTCTCTAAAATTTGATCCATGAATGGGAGAGGGAAGTGGTCCTTCCTAGTGACCGTGTTTAGCTTCCAATAATCTATGCACATATGCTAACCGGTGGTTACTCTGGTCGGTATAAGCTCGTTGTTGGCATTCTCTATAATGGTAATATCGGACTTCTTAGGGATAACTTGAGTAGGACTCACCCATTGGCTATCCGAGATGGGGTAGATGATACCCACATCTAGTAGCTTTAACACATCGGCTTTGACAACCTCGATCATGTTTAGATTTAACCTTCTTTGAGGTTGTCTAGTCGTTTTAGCATTCTCTTCGAGATGTATGCGGTGAGTACAAACCAAAGAGTTTATCCCCTTAAGGTCCGCTATTGTCCAACCTATGGCTCCCCTATGGTCTTTGAGTAGCTCAATCAACTTGAGCTCTTGGTGGTTTCCTAGGTGAGAGGCAATGACAACCGGGAATGTTTCCTCTTGACCCAAATATACATATTTAAGCTCAGATGGCAATGGTTTAAGTCAAGCTTTGGCGATTTGATATTATACGGTAGAGGTTTTGAAGTGGTTGGTGGTAGTCTTTCAAAATGGAGCCTCCACTAGCTAATACCAACTAACGGTTTTTCAATATTCAATGCTTGCACAATTTCACTTATGGTGGGGTCTTTGAAATCCTCAAAATGTGCCAAGCATGTCTCCAAGCTTTCTAGTGGTTCAAGTTGGAGGAGCTCTTCTTCTTCAAAGGATTCGAGCATGTTTTCCTCGAAGAGTTCATCATCATCATCATCAACATCCCTATACCTTTTGCCCAAATGGAACACATTCACCTCCAATGTCATGTTTTCAAAAGACAATTGCATTACCCCATTCTGACAATTTATTATTGCATTTGAAGTAGCAAGGAAGGGGCGGCCTAGTATCACTGGTATTTGAGTCCTAGCATCTATAACCGGTTGTATGTCCAAGACGATGAAATCCACCGGATAGTAGAATTTATCCACTTGGACCAAGACATCCTCAACTATCCCTCTCAGTACATGAATGGATCTATCAGTGAGTTGCAACGTGGTTTTGGTGGGTTTTAATTCACCAAGACCTAATTGCTCATATACCGAGTATGGGATTAAATTTACACTTGCCCCCAAGTCTAACAATGCACATTCAATCCGGTAGTCTCCAATGATACATGAGATTGTGTGACTACCAGGATCTTTGAATTTTGGGGGGTCTTTTGGGTGAGAATGGCATTCACTTGCTCATTTAAAAAGGCCTTTTGCTGCACATTATATTTGCGTTTAGTTGTGCATAAGTCCTTTAGGAACTCAACATAGGATGGGATTTATTTAATAGCGTTAAGCAATGGTATGTTGATCTTGACTTGTTTAAAAATTTCTAAAATGTCATGAGAGTTTGGAAGAGATTTTGGAGCAACCAATCTCGAAGGGAATGGTGCTATGGGCTTATGAAAATGTTTCGTTTCCTGTGGGGTTGGTCCATCCTCATTCTCAGAAATTACTAGATCATTAGGCTTGTCGGCCTTCGCCGGAGTAGATTTATCTACTTGTTTACCACTTCTAAGAGTGGTGATGGACTTTGCCTACTCCACATGTTGGTTGGAAAGATTTGGGATGCTTACTTCATGTACTTGCTTTGGATTGGGCTGAGGTTGGGTCGAAAAGGTCCCTTCCCTAGCATTCAAGCGTCCCTTGATCTCATCAACCTAAGTTTTTAGTTCTTGGAACATTTGCTGATTTGTTTAATTTATTTGCATTTGCCCTTGCATAAACGCCTTTAGAGTATCCTCCATAGAAAATTGAGGTGGGGCCATGTTTTGCATGGGTGGCCTTCCTTGAGAGTTGGCAAGATTGCCCGTGGGAGCATTCTTCCAACTGAAATTTAGGTGGTTCTTCCAAGTAGAGTTATACGTGTTACCTACCGGTCCATTGAAAGGCCATTGATACCCATATGCGGCATTTGCTTGCTCTTGTAACAATTCTTGAAACGCAGGAATTGTAGGACAATCTTGCGTGGAGTGCACATTAGCGGCACAAATTCCACATATGTTCTTAATGGCTTCCGTGGACTTAGAAACTCAACTCTTCCTAAGTTCCATGGCCTCGATTTTTCTCGTGAGGTTGACTAGCCTTGCATTAGCATTATCTTCCTCCTTGAGGATGTAAATCCCTCCTTTCTCCTTTTGTTGAGGAGGTTTGAGGTTACTAGATTTTTCTGAGGTATCCCAAGATTGGGCATTATCGGCCAACATATCTAAGTAACTCCAAGCATCCTCGGGATCTTTGCTCATGAACTCGTCGTTACACATCGTTTCTATGAATTAGCACATGTTTGAGTTCAATCCTTCATAGAAGAATCTTATGATTCGCCAAATTTCGTAACCATGATGTGGACAAGCAAGTAGGAGGTCTTTGTATCTCTCCCAACTTTGAAAGAAAGTTTCACTCTCTTTAACCGAAAAATTCATGATAGCACGTCAAAGGGTGTTTGTTTTATAGCCGGGAAGAATTGTTTCAAAAACTCCCGGGTCATCTCAGTCCAGGCCCCAATCGATCTTGGTCTAAGAGAGTGAAGCCATGTTTTGGCTCTTTCTTTCAAAGAGAAGGGGAATAATTTTAATTTCACTACATCTTCCGATACATTATTGTATTGCAAAGTAGCAACCACCTCGTCAAATTCCTTTAGATGTAGATATGGGCTCTCGGAATCTAGCCCATGGAACTTAGCCAAAAGTTGAATTATCCCCGGCTTAATATCAATTGTTCTAGCATTGTTTGGGAAAAACATGCACGAAGGTGTGGTAGCCCGAGCCGGTTGTAGATAATCACGTAGAGTTCTCATTGGAGGAGCATTGTGCACCTCATTCTCTCCTACTCCCTCTTGATTTACGTTTGTAGTTGGAGTAGGGTGGGGAGGATTTCCTAATGAAGTTTGATTTTGATTCGTACTTTCCAAATTTTCACGATGTTCTACAAACTTTCGGACTCGTCTATGAATGGAAAGTGGTCCAACTAAACCACCTTCGGTTTGGAGACGATTGTTGTGGTCACGTTCCCAATGGGACATAAACCACACAATCCAAAAATCTAAATTAATCCTAAGTCCTAAAAAAAAAAAATTAAAAAACTAAAAATCTGTAAAAAGTATTGAGTTAGAAGGATATTACCTGATTTGCTTGAACTATGAAAGAATTCCTACAAAACAAAACAACTTGTTAGTCTTAGGAAATCAGAAAAACCTATCTACTTCTACTTCTACAGGCACTAAAATAATTTAGAACTGTTTATCTAAGTTTCCTAGCAATGGTGCCAAAAACTTGTTCGCTCGCCTCAAGTGCAAGGTTTGCAATCTAGTAATAACTTCGTAAGACTGAGGTCGATCCACAGGGAACTATGTAAATAGTTCTAAACTATTCCAGTGACTTGGATATAAGTGATTTGGAATTTTAATTATAAAAACTAAACTAAACAGTAACTTAGGAGAATTTGAAAATAAGAAGCAAGAAACTAAGGCATTGACGATCCACTTGTAGCAATCCATGTTAATTTATTCATTCAAGCTTGAACACAACTAGATTTGAAGTTCTATCTCTCATCTAGTTGGAAGACAAAGCATTAAAGCACAAACGATCCCACTTAAATAAAAAAAAATACGTTCTAGTTCTAATCAAGCACATAGTGCTACAATCCGAAGATTGCACACCCAAGTGCAGGTAGCGAAGTAGTAAAATACTCGGTAAGACCGAGGTCGATCCACAGGGATTGGGGTTAAGAACACTTAGAGGAATTAGTTTAGGTGAGCGAGATGAAATCTGGTTTATCCACGAGAGTGGAGCAAGTTGTGTGTGGTGAAAGACAAAAATAGAAAAGGGGCTAAGGCATCAGGGATCCACCTTTGATTCATTCACAAGATTTGATTCGTTGGTCCAACTATAACTCAACTGGAATTGAATAAAGATTCATTCCAACCGGAAGATAAAACAGTTAAACCATTTGCATATTTCATAAAAGATGGTGATCTGAACCGATTGATTTGACCATGAAGCACTCGTTAGTTGATCGCAGGGAATTCCAAGCATCCACTGTGCCCGGAGTCGACAATGGATCAAGGAATTGTACAGATCAACAACTTTGCCAACAAGTCAACCGATAAGATCACAAATCACACGATCAAATGCATACTTACAAGATAGGAGGCTTTGATTGACCGATCCAACCGTTAAGATCTCGTCTATCGATCGCAGGGAATCCAAAGCATCCAATGTGCCCGGAGTCTACAATGGATCAAGGGATTTTACAGATCGATGACTTTACCTGCACTAGCTCGATGACCGTAGGGAATCCAAAGCATCCAACGTGCCCGGAGTCGACGATGGATCAAGGGACTTTATCGATCATGAAATAGCTAATTGGTGTGCAAGGGATCCCAAGCATCCAACGTGCCCGGAGTCGACGATGGATCAAGGGGCTTGCACAACAATAGCGTCCGCCGAGGTGGATAATCGAACCAATCAACCAAAGAGAACTCCAACATTTACACCACACAATGTTGAACCAAAAGAACCAAAGCTTGTAAATTTCTTCCAAGGCTTCACCCCTAGCCTTAGCTAGAGGTTTAGCCAACCATGCTACAATGGAAGACTAAATTCTCTACAAAGGAAAAACTACACTACTCTACACTACAAAAGAAAGAAAGAAAACTAAAGAAGAGAAGGGAGGAGTTGTGGAGAATGGGATTATTGAGGGATTTGAGGGATGATTGAAATGAGGAGGAGAGGCCTCCTTTTATAGCCTTATGAGGAGCTTCCAAGCCTCCTCCCAATCCTAGGTGTCACTCCAAGCCTAAAGCAAACTTTTCTTTTAGGTTTGGGCTTGGAGTGAGGCTTGGATGATGAGGTGGCATTCCAAGCCTTACACATGTGTGGGGAGAGAGACAGAGAGAGAGAGAGAGAGAGAGCTCCTCTCTTGCAGGATGCCATTGGCCATGAAGATGGAGATGGGAGCTGCTGGACTGGAAGACGTCCACTACTGGACGTTGATTGTGGAGATGAAGGAAGGCTAGATGTGGACGGTCCACTTGATGGATGGCTGCTGATGAGTGGCACATGCTGCAGGCTGCTGAAGGTGGGACGCTGGATAAAGGTTGCTGCATCAGGGATGGACGTTTGGAAGGATGGAGATTGCAGCACTGCTGGACGTTGAGCTGCTGCTGGTACGTTGGAGTGGGGCCCATTTTGATGGACGGCTGCTGTTTGAAACAGCATGATGTTGGAGATGAGATTGATGATGGTGGTTGGTCCTGATGAAGCACGTTAAGGAGCAGTTGTGATAAAGCTGCTGGAACGGTGCTGATTGGAGGGCCGAGCTCAGCTGTGGAGTCCACTGCCTGGACGGATGCTGGACTTACAGCCTCTTCATGGACGTGCAGACGACCTCTTCTACAGGAAGCTGGAGTGGATGGACTGCTTGGATCAGTCCAGTACGTTGGTGTGGTCCACCTAGCAGGACGTTAAATGAGTGGCTGAGATCACTGCCTCAGCTGGCACATGTGCAGCTGCTCGTGCGACTGAAGGTGGTCCATTTATGGACGGTGGCTGATGATGATGCAGATGGTGAACGTCCACTGCTGCTTGGAATGGACGGTTGGAAATTGAAGATGGTGGATGGCTGCTGACGTAGGTGGACAAGTGCTGCTGGCTTGATTTGCTGGACGGATGTCCTGGAGATGGATGATGATTGAAGATGGTGGACGGTTCATCCAGTTGCTGGCTGAATGGACGGCTGCTGATTGAACTCTGGACGTCAACTGAAGATAGAAGCAGCTGTTGCTGCTTGTGGTGCTGAAGATGGACAGTCCAGATGTTGTGGACGTCTGATCTTCTGCACGTGCAAGGTGGGGCCTACTGAAGTTGATGACGTCCATCGCTGGTGCTTGGATGGGCGGCTGAGGTTGGCTGCACGTGTGATGCAGCTGCAGCTGCAGCTGCAGCTGGACTGCTGTGTGGCCCCCCTTGCTGAATTGGATGGTGAAATGGACGGTTGAGATGAAAGATGTGGATGGCCATGGAGGTGTCCAGCAGGTGCTACGATGATCAGCAGCTTGGACGATGGTGTTTGGATCAGGATGCTGCTGTTGGAGTGAAGTTTGCTGCATGTGGTCCACCTTGTTAATCTGGCACGTGTGAACTGTGGGGTCCACTGAATTGAGACGATCCAATGGCTGGAGTAGCTTGGATTGCTGGAAATGAAGGTGGGTCCACCTCTCTGCTGGACGGTAGATTGCATGCTGATCCATCAACACGTGTGGAGATGACCCACCTAATGGACGGCTGGATGTTGGTTCAGCTGCACTGATGGACGGCTGCAATGATCGGTCCTCCATCATCTGCACGGACGTTGTTCGCTTCCCCAAGTGTAGGGTTGCGATGTAGTAATAAACTCGGTAAGACCGAGGTCGATCCACAGGGACTATATAGGATCTCACAAATTCATCCACAAGTGTCTATTGAAGTCAACTAATCCGATTGATGTATAAAGTTGATGTGAGTAACAAAAGCTGAATTAAATCGAGAGTAAGTAATTATAAGAGGGTACTAGGGTTTCAAGGATCCACTTGTAGCAATCCTTGATGTTCAATCCGCTGTGGTTTCTTATTCTCTCAACTAGAATCGACATTCCTGTCTGTCTAGTCGGATGATAGAACTGTTAAACCAAACAGTCTGTAATATGTAAGTTCTATGCATAAGATTCACTCAATCTAGGCTGAGTTGAGCATGCTCAATTGCATAGGTCATTCCCCTTTCCTATAGGTCCAGTTCTCAATCATAACCATCCCCAAGTCCTCTCACAAGACAAAGATAGATTAGGATTTGAACTAGATTCAAATCACCAGCACAGTCCTTACATATTCCAGAAAATCAACTAAAATAGAACTTTGGCCTGAAGTCCCTTTATGAAGAGCTTAGTTCTAGAGCGCACTCCGATTCCTCGGATCATACAAGTCTATACCGTTGCAAACAAATTAAGAAGATAAGTAATTCATCCAAACATCCATGAGTCATCACAAGACTAAGAAAAATTACTTTAAAACTTGTATAAACTTCAAACCTTAGTTCATAATCATGAATTCCAAACTAAAACCACTTAACTACGAATTAAAACATCTTGGATTCACTACAAGCTTCACCTCTTAGCCCTAGCTAAGAGGTTTAGCTGCTCATGATCCAAGGAAACATGAAACAACTACAAAAAGCATGAAAACAGCAAAGCAAACCAAAAGGAGTTGTGAAACTCCAATCTTCACTTCCATAGTCTCCAACCTCGCTTGAACCCTTCTAGGATGCCCTAGGAACGATCCCTAGGTGTCCTCTTATAGTTTGGAGGCTCCACAACGTCGGAAGAATCGGAAATTTGCGTAACACTTACGCAGCGCAGAGAATTTCGGGAAGAAATTAGAAAGTTCTAACTCAGTACGCATGGCCGACCGGTCATGACCGGTCGGCCTCAAGTGAAAATACTCCAGCAAGCACATCCGACCGGTCAAGACCGGTCGGACGTGTATATTAACATTCCAGCAACCCTGTCCGACCGGTCATGACCGGTCGGACTTCTTCAGTAGACCTCCAGCAGCTGTAGCCGACCGGTCAAGACCGGTCGGTCACCTTTATTTGTTCTTTAGTACCATGGCTGACCGGTCGCTGACCGGTCTGGCTTCCTTGGCCGACCAGTCATGACCGGTCGGCAGTCTTCATACTTCTTCATTTCTTCCTTTTCTTTCTTTCCTTGCTTCTTTCTTTCGCTTTCTCTCTTCTTTTCTTCTTTGGTCCTCAAGTAATCTCCATTAGAATGATCCCAAGTGAGCTCTTTATGTCTTCAATTGAGTAGAGTCCACCCTCAATCCTGTAGTCACAAAACATGCATTGAATTAGCTTACAAACCATATAAACCTTGCACAATGAGTGATGAATTGGGGTTAGAATATGCACAATTAAGAGCTCAACAGACGTCCTCTGCTGATTGTTGAGGCGTCCCAACTGTTGGACAGCAGGGAGGATTTGCTGCTGCTTGGACGGATGCCCATTGCTGGACGTGATGGACGGTCCACTTGATGCTGGCCGTTGATGGTTGGATGTGGACGGTGGCCACTTGCTATTGGATTATTAGCATGCTAGAAGCGATGGACCGCTGAAATTCTTCAGCTGCTGGTCGCTGGATGGACGACTTGGGATTTCAATGTTGTTGGTCCTCTCATGTCGTGCATGTGCATGGGCTTCATCAAATGGTTGATAGTTGAATGAGTTGGACAGGTCTTCCTTGGTCGCTGGATGGTGATGAAAGGCTGGACTTCCAGCTTCATCTGCAACACGTGTGGGCCCCGTCTTGATGGACGCTACAGTTGGTCCAATCTTTGATCTTTACAGCCCGATTTCTTGCAGGACCGCTTCACACTTGATCTTGATCACTTTGAGGCTCTAAGACGTTCTAATTGGCTCAGATCTTGTCCAACTTCTCCTGATTACCTGAAGACAGAAAATTCACCTAATGAGGGATAATTAACCGGAAAAACAATGATAATGCCCTTAACAACCAGGGTTAATTATACAATAATAGGTACTTATCACATAGCATTTAAAATTATAGCCTTCGGAGTAACAGCCATGCCTATAGACTATGGCATGCTCAAGGGCTACCATAATTCGAATCTAATCAAGCCAAACATGATCATCTCAAAGAATTGCAAGGAATCCATATCCGAAGCACATGAACTCTCATAAACCTGTAAAAATATTAACTTTATTCAAACTAAAACATTCAAAATCCAAACTTAAAGTAAAGATACTTGAATCAAACTGAATTAAACATGAAATTGGCTACAAGCTTCACCTCTCAGCCCTAGCTAAGAGGTTCTAGCCGAGCATTATCATACTACAATTAGAATCAAAAGAAAAACCAAAGAAAAACATGAAAAAACTAGAAAAACCGAAATCGGCCGAGTTGCGGACTCTCCATGGTGCTCTCCTTCACTTCCCACGACCTCTAATCTCTTCTAGGATGATCTTAGATGAGGCCCTAGGTTCCCTTTTATAGATTGGTGCGGAGGATTCTAGATTGCGCAAGGAATCACGGAATTGAGCAGAGAAAATCGGAGCTTGTAGGATAAGCTTTGTTACGCAGCCGACCAATTGGACAACCGGTCTAAGCTCATGGATGACTGGTGGTTAGACCAGTCGTAAAATGTCCAAATCTGTCCAAAGAGTTTCTGTAATTTTCATCCCCCCCTCTGTTGAGTGCTCGACCGATCTGATGACCGGTCTGAATGGCAGACGACCGGTCATGCTTGAATCTAGTGACTTGCGTAGATTGAGAGGGGTCTCTGTTGAGTGGCCGATCGGTCGTGTGTCTTGGCCGACCAGTCAGCTGACCGGTCGTGTAGCTGATTTCTGCACTTCTTCTTTCTTTCTTCTTTTCTCCCTTGCTTCTTTTTTCCATTCTTTTAGCAATTAGTTCCTTGATCTTCAATGCATGTAAAGTGCCCTTTTAAGCCTTGAATCAGTGAAGTCTCCATCTCGTTCCTACAATCACAAATCATGCATTAGAGTAGTCTTTTAAACATGCAAACCATGCATAATATGTGATGCATTGGGGTTAGAAAATGCACAATTTAGAGCTTAACAGCCACATACTAGCAACCGTTGATCTTGCTGCCGATCCCGCAGCTCCACCGTGCATAGTACTCCCGATCACCTTGTAAAGATGGCCACACCTCTGTATTTTCATCCACACGAGTGCCTCCTTCATCACTTCATAATACTGATCGCGACCGATGAACATGCACCCTTTCGCCTCAAGTGTACCAAGAGAGATCACATTCTTCTTTATCTTCAAGACATGCTTCACACCTTCCAGGACTTGTTCGATCTCATCGAACATCCTAATGAGAACTGTACCAATACCCACTACCTTGCGAGCATAGCCATCACCCACAAACACCGATCCACCATCATAAGCCCTGTATGTCATGAATGAACTCTGGTCAGAATAAACGTGACATGAAGCACTTGGTTCCAGAATCCACTCCCTACTGTGAGATCCCTTGTCAAATACAGTCAGAACTTCATAAAGATCATCACCATCCTCTATGGTATTGGCTCTCTCTCCAAAAGAATTTTTAGACTTCTCTTACTTCAACTTGGGATTCTAACAATCCCCCTTCATGTGGCCCTCCTGACCACAATTCCAGCACCGTACTTTAGCCTTCCCTTTGCCCTTAGCTTTAGATCCCGATTTAGAATATCCCCCATCATGCTCAGAATTTTTTTCCCTCATAACCAGTGTCTTTGAGGAAGAACGAGAACCCACGTCACCGCTTTTCTTTCTCATCGCCCTTGACTAGAGGGCTGAGATAACAATCTCAAAGTGAATGGTCTCCCTCCCTACGCACAAGGAGTCCTTGAATGACTCATATGAATCTGGAAGAGAATTCAGCAAGATGCATGCTTGATATTCATCCTTCATCTACTTGCTTATCTCCACTGTTGTAGAATAAAGTTGGTCATCAAAGAAGTCTGAAGACCAGCGACCCACGAGCGCCTTGACTTCATAAAGTCGCGACCAAACCATCTGACTAATTAGCCTACTTGGTCGCGTCTTGTATATCGCACAGACCTGCGACTTCCTATACACTCCCGATATGCGAGCATGACTAGTCGTTGGTCGTCAGGTGGGAACATCTCCGTCATCCGAGCAGTTTTGCTCCTGGTCAACAAACGAGGATATTCCCAAATCCGAGCACTCCTGGTCACTGGTCGTTCACTGGGGACGTCCCTCATCTCATAGTACCAGCAACCCATATAGGCTGGCTTTGGCTTATTTCTATTCACAATTCCTGTACCACGGGGGGCTTCCATCAAGGAGCGTAATCAGCTAGATGTCTAGAGTGGTTAGGCCATCCCCTTATCTGAGGAATAACGGGATAAGCTCTTATCCCCCCAAAATCAGCAGTAGTCTTCATAGCTTGCGTAATAGATTGGATCACCCGGATTTATATAAATACATGGTTCTACAGATGATAAAGGTACACAATCTCTATGCTCACGTTCACACTTCATCTCGCTACCAAGTCATTTCTGACTTAAGCTTTGGAGGGCCAATGGCCAAGTGCTGGCCACTCTTAGTTTCCTTTGTTTAGCTTTCAGGTGTGGAGGAGGGTTCTGTTTAAGGAGTGTGTACGCTTAAGAGGAGCCTGTTACCAAAATATGACGTCAATAGATTGGCGCCATCTGTGGAAAATGAGTATTCAATTCATTCTCATTAACCAATTATCACCTCCCACTATGCCTCCTAAGAAAACGACTCATCCTTCCAGCTCAAAGCAAGCATTGCCCCCACCAGATATCCCTAAGCCAACTCCCAACCTCCCTCAAGCTGCATCAACAAGGATTCCTCTAGCAGAGCCTAACCAACCTATGCAGAATCCATTTCAAGATATATCTGGTGGCTTCGATGGCATTATGCGCTTCATCAGGGATACACTCCTTACTCTCCAGGCTAGATTTCAAACACTATCTAATCGGTTTGATCAGCATTTTTCCTAATCGCAGCAGGCTCCAAAAGGACCGCCATTACAACCTGCGCCTGTAACTTTTAGACACTCTTTAGGCGAACCGCGAGATTAGGCCAATCCTCCTCCAAATCGTATCTCTCGCAGCAATCCAGTTCCTAATCAAAGTCCGCAATCTATCCGCTCCAGTGCTTCCCGACAAAGTCAACCTGAAGAATAACTTGATTTCGAGACATCCAGTTATACTCTACCTTGGGAAGGAGATCTCTGGAAAATCAAGGATCGTTTCGCTGATATTGAGCAACGATATCAGTCTAACCTCTTAACATCCACTCTAGCGATAATCAGTCGATCTGAACCTCCTTTCACTTATGAAGTAATGGAGGCTCCTCTGCCCAAAAAATATCGGACGCCTAGCATTGTTCCATATACTGGTATTGGCGATCTCCTTGAGATCTAGAAACGTATAGATCCCTCATGGAGCTGGAAGGATATAACTTGAAAATTATGTGCAGAGCCTTGTCTTTTACTCTAAAGGATGCAGCACGTACTTGATTTCGTGGTCTGAAACCTCGATCCATTGAATCCTTCTCTCAATTATCAGATTTTTTTCTTTCTTAGTTTATTGGAAGCATCCGTACAAAAAAACCTGCATCTTACCTGTCAGATTTGAAGCAGCAGCATGGAGACACAACTAAAGAATTCATCGTTCGATTCACGGTGGAAGCAGTCTAAACCGAGGGTTATACTAAAGATAAAGGTCTCACCACCCTTATAGTAGGCATTAAAAGCGAAAAATTTCGATTCACCCTGGATTAAAACCCTCCTAAAACGATGATCGAGTTCCAGGCCAAAGCTCAAAAATATATTAACGCTGAAGAAGTAGCCTTGGCTCGTCATGGTATTCAAGGAAAAAAGCAAAAGGCTGAAGATATTTCTCCAAGCAGATAAGATATACCGATCGTGACCGCTCTCCTGAAGAAGTTTTATTCCAAAAAATATCACCATTATACGCCTCTCAATCAGTCTCTAGAAAAGGTAATGACGAAGATCAAACATAAGTCGTATGTTAAATGGCCTCCCAGGATCAAATTGAATCCCAAAAAAAGAAATAAGAGAAAGTTTTGTTATTTACATAAAGATCATAGGGCATAACACTCAAGATTGTATCTCTTAAAGACCAGATTGAACCCCTCATTCGAAAGGGACACCTCTGAGACTATGTTCCATGACAAGATCGTTTGCCCAAACGATCTGATACCCCAGCGTGTCGCGACCATCAGAACCAGAGGAAGAAGTCACCGCAACATCATCCTTCATAGGAGGATGTCGAACCAGCAAGCGAAATCCGAACTTTACAGGTGGTCTGGCTTGTGGAGGGGATTCACGAGCCTCAAGGAAAGCCTATATTAGAAAGGCGAGCCAGAAGCCTCAACATACTTATTGGGTGGAGAAGTCATCCATCCTGAAAAACTTGAGCTATCAACCAATCTCCTTCTCTCACGAAGATGATGAAGGAATTCATTTTCCTCATTAAGATTCCATCGTAGTGGCGTTAAAGGTATCAAATTATTTAACTCACCGTATTATGTTGGATACAGGTAGCTTTGCAGATGTCCTTTATTTGGAAACATTCAAGAAGATGGCTCTCACAAAAAATCTACTCAAACCTGTCTCAACCCCCCTTGTCAATTTTGAGGGTGAAGTGGTGGCGCTAGAGGGGAGTATTGACCTTCCCGTTATATTCGGAGAAACTCTGACTAAAGTCACAGGTTTTCATCAACTTTCTTGTGGTCGATCGAAAGTCGGCTTACAATGCAATTTTGGGCAGACCCTCGCTTACGAAAATAGGGGCGGCTATACACCCCCTCTACTTATGCATCAAATTCCTCAGTCCGAACAGAGTGGGAGTGGTTCGAGGGAATCAAAAGGAGGCTTGAGCATGTTATGAAATCGCAGTACAAGACAGAAAGAATGTCCACGCAGCTCCTATAATGATGATTTTGGGAGATTCAGCAAGTTTTTCGATAGCAACAAACTTGGAACCAAGGGAGAATACGTGTCAAGCGGGAACTCCCGGAGAAGAAATGGTCGAAATCCAGCTATCTAAGGATGACCTCTCCAGAAAGGTCCATGTCGGATCATCTCTGGATTCCTCCTTTCGAATCTGTCTGACCGACTTCCTGGTCGAATATCAAGATATATTCACCTGGTCTCATGAAGATATACCAGGTATCGACCCCAACATCGCAGTCCATCGCCTGAACTTTGACCTAAAATTTAAACATATCCATCAACGACAATGAGCGTTCACAGCTGAAAGGTAGATGGTGATAAAAGCTGAGGTCGAAAAATTATTAGCCGTCAATTTTGTTGAAGAGTTCAACTACCCAGAGTGGGTCGCAAACGTCGTTCTTGTTGCCAAGACAAACGGTAAGTGGAGGATGTGCTTAGATTACTTCGATTTGAACAAGGCGTGTCCAAAGGATAGCTTCCCGACTCCTCGCATCGATCAACTGGTCGATTCAACAGCAGGACATGCCTTGCTCAGCTTTATGGATGCTTGTTCTGGTTACAATAAGATCATTATGCATCCACCTGATCGTTAAAATACTACTTTTATCACTGATCGAGGATCTATACTGCTATAAAGTGATTGCCTTTCGATCTTAAGAATGCGGGGGCCACCTATCTGCGTCTAGTCAACAAAATGTTTGTTGCACAGATCGGCAGGAATATGGAGGTTTACGTCGACTGATATGCTCGTCAAAAGTGTTGTAGCTGATGATCATCTCTTAGATTTCGAGAAGCGTTCGATCTGATGACATGAAATTGAATCCAGAAAAATGTGCTTTCGGGGTTTCTGCTGGAAAATTTCTCGGGTTCATGGTTGGTCAGCGGGGAATCG
The DNA here is from genome assembly GCA_003013855.2 of Liriodendron chinense. NCBI lineage: Eukaryota > Viridiplantae > Streptophyta > Magnoliopsida > Magnoliales > Magnoliaceae > Liriodendron > Liriodendron chinense. Next base: position 3,223,183 of record ML058333.1, read on the forward strand.
AAGCAAACCTTGAAAAGATTAAGGCTTTGATTGAAATGCAATCTCCATCCACTCTCAAAGAAGTCTAACGATTGGCTGGTCACATTACATCGTTAAATAGGTTTATTTCGTGTGCCTCTGATAAATGCCTTCCCTTTTTCAAGCTCCTCCATACAACTGCAAAATCCGACTGGGTGTGGACCCAGCAGTGTGAGGAGGCATTTTAGCAACTGAAATAGTATATGAGCATGCCTCCCATCTTATCCAAGCTTGCTCCGCATGAGCAGCTTTTCCTTTATTTATCTGTATCTCCTATGACCGTTAGCTCCGCTTTAATAAGAGAAGACTCTGGGGTACAAAGGCCTGATGTCAGTCGAGCAATGGTGGATACTGAAACTCGATACTCCGATATGGAGAAACTTGCTCTAGCCTTAGTTAGCAGCAGCTCAGAAACTATGACCTTATTTTTGGGCCCATTCTATAATAGTACCTACGAATCATCCTTTAAGGAAAATCCTTCAAAAGACTGAAGTCTTTGGACGGTTAACTAAATGGGCTATCGAGCTTGGCGAACACTGTTCGCTTCCCCAAGTGTAGGGTTGCGATGTAGTAATAATCTCGATAAGAACGAGGTCGATCCACAGGGACTTGTATAGGAATTCACAAACACATCTAATAGTGTCTATTGAAAGCTAACAACCAGATTTTGTATGAATTTGATGTGAGTAACAATTTTAAACTAATTCGAAGGTAAACAATTATAAAAAGGCACTAGGGGTTCAAGGATCCACTTATAGCAATCCTTGATGCTCAATCCACTATGGTTTCTTATTTTCTCAACTAGAATCGATATTAAGATCTATCTAGCCGGATGATAGAGTTGTTAAACTAAACAATCTGTCATATGTAAGTCCAATGCATATGATTCACTCAATGTAAGCTAGGCTGAGCATGCTCAATTGCATAAGTTAGTCCTAATTCCAATAGACTCAGATCACAATCATAACCATCCTCAAGTCCTGTCACAAGGCAAGGCTAGATCACAATTTGAACATGATTCAAATCACATGCACAGTCCCTTACATAATTCAGAAAATCAGAAAAAAAGAACTTTGGTAGGAAGTCCCCACATGAAGATCATAGTACTAGAAGCATACTCCAATTCCTCGGATCATACAGGTCTAGACTAATACAAAGCAGTTAAGAACTAAAGTAATTCTCCCAAACATCCATGAGTCATCATAAGACTAAGAAAAACTACTTAGAACTTGTATAAACTTCAAACCATTGTTCATAAACATGAATTCCAAACTTAAAACCAACTTAAAACGAATTGAAACATCTTAGATCCTACTGCAAGCTTCACCTCTTAGCCCTAGCTAAGAGGTTTAGCTGCTCATGATCCAAGGAAACATGAAACAACTTAAGAAAAGCATAAAACAGTAAAACAAACTAGAAGGAGTTGTGGAACTCCAAAATCAACTTTCGCTCCCTCCAACCTTGCTTAAACCCTTCTAAGATGCCTTAGGAATGATCCCTAGGTGTCCTTTTATAGTGGGGAGGCTCCGCAACTTCAGAAGATTCGAGAATTTGCGTAAAAGTTACGCACTGCGCAGAGAAATCCGGCGCCAAAAATAGAAGTTTCGTATCTTTCGCATGGCCGACCGGTCGGACGAATGGTCTGAGTAACTGGCCGACCGGTCGCGACCGGTCGGACCTCACTGAGAAACAGTCCAGTGAGCTTGCTGTATGAAAAAGATATCTGGCCGACTAGTCAAGACCGGTCAGACTGAGGACACACTTGTTCCTGCGTCCAGCAGATGCAAAGAGTTGGCCGACCGGTCACGACCGGTCTTAGCTTTATTTTTCTTCAGTTTCTTCTTTCTTTCTTCTTTTCTTCTTTCCTTGCTTCTTTCTTTCTTTGGTCCTCCTTCGATCTTCATCTGAATGATTCTAAATAGGCTCTTTTTATCTTCAATTAAGCAGAGTCCATTCTCATTCATGCAATCACGAAACATGCATTCAATTAGTCTTTAAGGCATGAAAATCTTGCACAATGAGTGATTAACTGGGGTTAGAATATACACAATTAAGAGCTCAACAAACACGACATTACTTTCTGCTCACGAACCGCCGTGAAGGCCCAAACCATAGCCGATTTCATTGCCAAATTTACATATTCGACCCCCACTACTCTTATCTCTAGTAATGACCCAATGACCAGCGAGCAGGCACCCTGGTCACTCTACGTAGATGGATCATCATGCTCCACTGGTAGCGAGCCGGTTTGATCCTTGTCGCTCCTGATGGGTCACAATTTCAATATGCTTTGCGCTTCAATTTTCATGCTTCCAATAATGAAGCAGAATATCAGGCCTTAATCGTTAGTCTCGAGTTAGCAAATATGCTTGCAATAAAAAACTTACTTATTCACAGTGACTCTCAGCTCATAGTCAATCAAGTGCTCGACGAATTCGTACAAACCTGCGAAAGAAGAACGAATGACTTCGTACAAATCTCGAGTACTCATCTTGCTTGTAAAATTGAGCAAATATGAAATAACTCATATCCCTCACGAGAAGAACAAGCTCGCAGATTCTCTAGCAAAGTTAGCTTCCACACTAGAGTCTAATCTAATGCGAGTTGTTCCTATCGAGCATCTCCATTCTTCGAGTATTGATCAAGTCACTCTAGAGCAAGTTATTACATTGCATTTTTCTCCATGCTGGATGGATCCCATCATCCATTAACTCCAAAGTGGACAACTTCCAAATGATAAAAAATCTACGTGACAAATTCGCTACTGTCCTGCTAGGTACGTCTTACAAAACGAAAAATTGTTCTTAAAAGTTTTTCTCTGCCATATTTAAGGTGTCTCCATCCAGAAGAAGCACACCATGTTCTAGATGAAATACACCAGGGGGCATGTGTTGAGCGCTTAAATGTGTATATTCTAACCCCATTTCATCACTAACTATGCATGGCTTTCAAGCTTAAAGACTATTCTAATGCATGGTTTTATGATTGTAGGAATGAGAGGGACTCCGCCCAATTGATGACTAAAAAGATCTAATTAGGAGCCTCGAATGAAGACCCAAGGTAGGCCAAAGAAAGAAGAAAGTAGAGAAAGAAGAAGAGAGAAGAAAGAAAAGAAGAGAAATTGAAGAAACTCAAGCCCGACTGGTCATGACCGGTCGTCCAAGAGGGCCAAGACCGATCATGACCAGTCGGCCACCCCCTTTACCTCTCTGGACACTACACGAAAGAGGGCCGACCGGTCAAGACCGGTCGGCTAAGGCTTTTCCCCTTCATCCTTGCATGCTGGACTGTCCACAAAGGAGTCCGATTTTCTAGCTCAAGTGTGTAAGTACTACGCAAATCTGGAAGATTCTGAAGCGGTAGAGCCTCTCCACTATAAAAGGGAACCTAGGGATCGTAGCTAAGGTATCCTAGAAGAGATTTACGAAGGTGGGAGGCAGCGGAAGTCGAATTTGGAGTTCTACAACTCCTCCTAGTTTGTGTTTTCTAGTTTTATATTTTTAGTTATTTTCATGCTTCCTTAGATCATGAACGGCTAAACCTCTTAGCTCTAGCTAAGAGGTGAAGCTTTTAGTGAATTTGAGATGCTTTAATTCATTTTGTTATGGTTTCAAGTTGGATTTATTGAAGAATAATGGTTTATAGAAGTTTGAATAAAGTTTTAAGTAGTTTTTCTTAATCTTATGATGGCTTATAAATTTTTTGGAGAATTGCTTTAGTTTTTAATTGTTTGTATAGTTCTAAACCTGTACGCTCCGAGGAATCGGATTCAATATGCTCTAGACTTAGATTTCCATGTGGGAACTTCAATCAAAGTTCTACCTTTTTGTTCTATTTCTGAATTATCTGTTGATTGTATATGTGATTTGAATGAAGTTCAAATCATGATCTAGTTATGCTTTGTGTTAGAGTTTAATGATGATTATAATTGTGATCTTAATCTATTGGAACTAGGATTGACCTATGCAATTAGTGTGCTTAAGTCCTAACTTGAATTGAGGGAATCATGTTTATAATCACACATATGACAGATTGTATGTTATAACCGCTCTATCATCCGACTAGATAAGATTTGATTTCGATTCTAGTTGTGTAATTGGGAAACCATAGTGAATTATGCATTAAGAATTGCTACAAGTGGATCCTTGGACCTCTAGTGCTTTCTTATATTGATTACATTCACTTTTAGGTTTAAGAATTCTCTATACATTCAATTTTAGAAATCTGTTTGGTTAGCCCTCAAGTAGGGAATATTAGAAGTAATTTTGTGAATTCCTAACGAGTCCCTAAGAATGATCTCAGTCTCTACCGAATTATTACTACATCGCAACCCTACACTTGGGGAAGCGAACAAAGTTTTTGGCGCCGTTGCCGGGGATTTTCAACGATTTTTACAAAATTTCTGAAAATAGTTTTTATTTGAGATTTTTAGGAGTCCTACTAACTTGGTTTTTTTTTTATTTTTTTTTTTTATTATTTGCAGGGATTCTAAGGAGTCAAGGTAGTCACTTCAATTAGGTTTTTCTAACCCTTTTTTATTTTTATTTTGTTGAGATTTGCATGCCACATTGGGTTCGAGATTTTAACAACCAACTCATTAGTGAAGGGGGAATTGTTGAAGGGATTGATAAGGAGCCACATGCTTAGAGACATTTAGACTCTCCAATTTTGTCTGATAGTATGGCTGAGAATCAACCCAACCCTATAGCCAATCAAAATTTGGGCCAAATCAAAATGGGTGAGAATTAGGTTAAGAATGTTCTTCGACCTAGAACTTTACATGATCACTTCCAACCTGCAAGAGCGAGTACTCCCTCATGCATAATTTTTCCAACCAATGCAGGGAATATTGATTTAAAATCGGGAGTAATCTAACTCCTTCCCAAGTTCCTTGGTTTAGATAGTGAGAGCGCATATCAACATCTTAAGGAATTTGATGAGGTGATAGCCACGTTGCACTTTGCAAACGTATCTGATGATGTTGTAAGACTTAGGTTATTTCCTTTTTCTCTTAAAGAGAAGGCTAAGGCTTGGCTTCATGCATTAAGGCCAAGATCAATCGGCACATGGACTGAGATGACTAGGGAATTCATTAAAAAGTTTTTCCCTACTCATAAAACAAACATGTCGAGGCACCTAATCATGAATTTTGCCCAAAAAGAAGATGAGACCTTCTTCCAATGTTGTGAGAGCTTCAAAGACTTATTCAACACATGCCCACATCATGGCTACGAAATTTGGCAGGGTAATAACCTTTTTCTATGAAGGATTGACTTTGCTCATGCGCCAATTCGTAGAGATGATGTGTAATGGAGAATTCATGAATAAGGAAGCCAAGGAAGTATGAGACTATTTTAATATCTTGGCCGAGAATAGCACAATCTTAGGATACAATTAAACTAGTAAATCACAAGATAAGCCAACAAAGAGAAAAGGGAGGAATCTATGTCCTCTCTGAAGAAGACAACATAAGGTCACGTGTGGCTAGCCTCACAAGAAAAGTTGAGGCCATGGAATTAGGGAAGGGAGAAAAGACTAAGGAAATTGACAGTATTTGTGAAATTTGTTCCGGTAACCAACATGCAACACAGGTTTGTCCTACAATCTCTACATTCCAAGAAGTTTTACAAGAACAATCAAATGCCATAAATAACTATCAACGTCCATTTAGCAATCCAAACTCGAACACGTATAATTCTAGTTGGAGGAACCATCCCAATTTCAGTTGGAGGAATGAGCCATCAGAGAATGCAAACAGTAACCCAAAAGCTACACTTGAGGAAATAGTGGGTACATTCGTCTCGGCCCAGGTTGAGTACAACAAGAATAATTCTTACAAAATAGATGGGTTCATACAAGAACAACTAAAATTCAATCAGAATTCATCTCAAGCCATCAATGATTTGAAAACTTCAATGGCTAGAGTTGAATCTCATCTTAGTGTTAGGGAGAAAGACATACTTTCTGCCCAACCTCTCCTTAACCCAAAAACCCAATTTGAGATACAAGACCTCAGCCCATCCTCCCAAAATACGAAGCATGTTCAAGCTATCACCACTTTGAGGAGTGGTAAAGCAATTAATAAATCCAATTCGGTGAAGGCCTCAAAGCCTAATGATCCAGGAAATAGGCCCATAAGGATGATATCTTGAACAACACTCCACATGAGAAAGAACCGAAAAGGCAATACAAGCCGGTTGCCCCATTTCCACAAAGGTTGATTTCACCCAAACCGTTAGACAAAAACCTGAAAATTTTAGAGGTTTTTAAGCAAGTAAAGATCAACATTCCGCTGTTGGATGTTATAAAACAAATACCATCCTATACCAAATTTCTTAAGTAATTGTGTACAGTTAAAAGGAAACACAATGTTCACAACAAAGTACTTTTGAATGAGAATTTGAGCGCCATTATTAGACAAGAGGTGCCCCAAAAATACAAGGATCCGAGTAGTCCTACCATCTCATGCATCATAGGTGACTACCGGATCAAACAAGCTTTACTCGATCTTGGGGCAAGTGTTAACCTCATCCCATACTCAGTCTATGAACAACTTGGGTTAGGTGAATTAAAACCCACCAAAACCACACTTCAACTTGCAGATAGATTTATTCGTATACCTGAGCAGGGATGATTAAAGATGTCCTCGTCCAAGTCGATAAATTCTACTATCCAGTAGAGTTTATTGCCTTGGATACACATCCTGTGATGGGAACCAGTGCTCAAATTCCTGTCATACTTGGCCGCCCTTTCTTAGCCACTTCAAATTCAATTATCAATTGTAGAAACGGGCTGGTACAAATGTCATTTGGAAATATGACACTCGAGCTGAATATTTTTTATTTATGCAAACAACCACGAGATGTTGTTCGCTCTCCTCAAGTGTAAGGCTGCGATGTAGTAATAAAACTTGGTAAGACTGAGGTCGATCCATAGGGAATTAGAAACAACTTCCAAATTATTCCAGCAACTCAGTTTTGTAAGAAAATAGGATTCAATTTGGTAATTAAACTAAAACAGTAACTTAATGAAAATCAGAAATTTAAAGTGCTAAGGCATTCAAGGATCCACTTGTAGCAATCCCATGTCAATCCAACCAATCCAAGTAGAGAACACAACTAGATTTGAAGTCCTATCTCTCATCTAATTGGAAAATAAAGCATTCAAACACATTCAATTCCAATCAAGCTGAACTTCCAAGTTCTAGTCCCAATCAATCAATGTAGAATTCAAAATCATAGCCTTCAGGAGTAACAGCCATGCCTATGGACTATGGCCTGCTCAAGGATTACTATAATTCGAATCTAAACAAACACCATATGATAATCTCAGAGAATTGCAAGGAATTCATGTCCGGAGCACATGAACTCTCATAAAACATCTCAAACTACCAACTTAAGAACTAGAATATGAAAAATCCAAACTTGAATTGAAAATTACTTGAATTAACTTGAATCAAACATGAAATTAGCTACAAGCTTCACCTCTCAGCCTTAGCTGAGAGATTCTAGCTGAGCATTGTCATACTACAACTAGAACTCATAATAGAAAGCATAAAAACTAGAAAAATCAGAAATTGGAGAGTTGCAGACGCTCCACGACAGCTTCCTCTCTCTATAACCACGTCCCTTAGCTTCTATGATGACCTAGGAAGAACCCTTAGGTGTCCTTTTATAGTGGGAGAGCCCCCTTGCGTCGGAAACATCCAGAATTTGCGTAAGGTTACGCAGTGCGCAGAAATTCTCAGAGCAGGATTTGGAAATTCTTGATTTTTCTGCGCAGCCGACCGGTCGAACGACCGGTCGGACTGACCTGGCCGACCGGTCACGACCGGTCGGACCTACCTGTCTGACGGTCCAGGGAGTGCAGTAGGAGAATGGCCTGCTGGCCGACCGGTCGGACTGGGTTGGCCGACCGGTCACGACCGGTCGGACCAGCTTATGGTCTTGTTCCAGCGAGTCTCCAGAGCAGCACCGACCGGTTGGCCGACCGGTCAAGACCGGTCAGACCAACTGGTCCTTCTTCCCGTAGTTTCCAGAAGTGTGGCCGACCGGTCGGACATGCTTTTCTTCTTCTTTTTCTTCTTTTCTTCATTCTCTTTTCTCCCTCTTTCATCTTCCTTCTTTGGTCCACCTTGGACCTTCCTTCAAAGGTTCTGAATGGCCCCTTTTTGGTCTCCAATTGAGTGAAGTCCGCTCTCATCCCTATAATCACAAACCATGCGTTAGATGGACCTTTTAATCATGAAAACCATGCATACAATGTCATGTAGTGGGCAATGCAATATATAAATTGGAGGTTCAACACACCCCCCAACCAACTTTTTGCTAGTCCCGAGCAAAACATGCGTGAAACGATTTCAAACCTCCAAACCAACTCTCTTCCAGAAACCATGTTTCTATCCATTCCAAGACATAAGTATGAAATTTGGAAAAAATAGGTGATAGAGATTGCAAACTTAAACTCTCAAAGCATAAGAAGTGTCTACATGAAATTCCCGCTGATTGATTGATAAATAGAGGAACTCGAACAATTTCAACCCAGTGTGCATAGTGAAAGTTCATCTCATGAGTCTCTAGGATTACCTTCTTCATAGATTAAGTAAACCAAGGATTTTAAGGTGCACAGAGCAACAACAAGCCTATGACAGGAATTTGCCTTACTGTCCTTCCGACGGCTTTCACACTACGTCCCATTTCCGGCTTTGGTTACGGTTCGACCATCCCCCGGTTGGTAATAGGTAGCCCTTTTCGGAATTTTCCACCATTTTTCCTTCATTCCCGATTTCATCCTTTCTTTTCCTTTTTCTTTTGATTTAGATAGGATGTTTCAAAAATCCATATCTTCCGTTATTTTCCCATGGACAAGGATGGACAAAATACCCCGGCTTAGTTTCTCAACACCTTTAAATCAAGGTCTAGCTAATCCACAAATCACATAAACCGTTCAACTCATGAAAATCGTGTAATGTGAACTAGGTGTAAAAAGTGTTCAAATTTTCTATCAATCACAACAATAGGGGAACTAACATATAAAACCATTATGTTGGGAGAAATTCAAGACTTACAACGTCGCACACTTCGTATCTCCTCTTCCTATACTCATATCATCTCGAATGCATGGAAATAAGGTTTTCTAAAAGAGTTTTAAAATTTAGAAAATTCGAAAAAAAAATTTCGCATATAAAGCTCGAAATGTTGCAAACTGCTAGATGAGGAATCTCATCTCACCCCCCAACCAATTCTTGCATTGTCCTCAATGTAAAAAGATATGCAATGAGCATGAACATGAGAGCAAAGGTAAAATATGAGACATGAGAACAATAGTACCTGAGAGAGCAATTATGGAAGTCTACAACCCAACAACTAAAACCTAATAAAATAGTAAAACTGAATAAAACTAAACCTAATCTACGGAGAGTAATAAAGATGACTAACCCGTCCTTGTAAAAATAGGATCTCCATTAGACTAGGAGATCGATTATCATTATAACATCCAAAAGGACAAAGTTGAGCAGGATCATCAAGTGGTGTAACAAATTTTTTAGTAGAACTATCCACCGTCCTGCTTTGGAAAGTACATTAGTGACATCGATCATTCTACCCCATTGAAAATCCTGCTGAAAAATTTCAGCGGGTTCTTCAACAAAATTGTCACATGTACTAGGAAAGGAGAATTTCATTGGTTGGAAATCATTGAATATGGATCTCCTTTCCTTCTTGTCTGGGAAAAAATTATTCAAGTACGGATCATCCCAGAGGTGTTCTTCAGTTTGAACAAACCAAAGAGATGTGGAGACTTGTATTTCTTCTTCACCAGTCGATATGATCTCCACAAAATCAGATTTCACCGGTGCTTCCACAATTGGATTTTCAGTTTGGTGTTCTGTGGAAGGAAACTTTTTAGGCACCGGGGAGGTCTCTCTCAAAGCATGTACAATGTCCTGAATCATGGGATCATCCCAATCCTCAAAGTACGTTAAACACTCCTCAAGTGTATAAGAGACTTCATCAGAGGTAATTTTTAGATTTGGACCCTTTATGTCTTCCTCCTTCTCAGAATTTTGTGTAGGTTAGAGTGGGTCCTCAACCTCCACACTTTCAAAAATTAGCCTCTCTGTAGGCAGATCAAGCACCAACTCTTCCAAATCCTACACAACAAATTTGTGTAAATCAGAAATTGGTGACTTGTCAATTGAATTTTCAAAAATTGACACTTCTAAGGTCTTAAGAAAATGAGAATTAGATTTATCCTTAGAATGTGTCAAATATGTCTCCAAACTTTCAGGTAGATCATGTTGGGAAAACCCCCCATCATCCATGGATTCTATCATGTTTACCTCATGGGGACCATCATTGTCGTCCCAATCCTCAAAGGGATCAAAACTAACAACATCTAGAGGATCAAAATTCTGCCTTAAAGCGAACTCCTCTTCCACGATTGAATCAATCAAATCAACCTCGTGGATATCATCATCATCCCTATGCCTTTTGCCCAAGTGAAACACATTCACTTCTAATGTCATGTTTCCAAAGGATAGTTGCATTACCCCATTCCGGCAATTGATGATTGCGTTTGATGTGGCAAGGAATGGGCGGCCTAATATCACCGATATTTGAGTGCTAGCATTCAGAACCGGTTGTATGTCCAAGACGATAAAATCTACCGGGTAATAGAATTTGTCAATTTGAACTAGAACATCCTCAACTATCCCCCTCGGTACACGGATAGATCTATCAGCGAGTTGTAACGTGGTTTTGGTGGGTTTTAATTCACCAAGACCCAATTGCTCATATACCGAGTATGGGATCAAGTTCACACTCGCCCCCAAATCTAACAAGGCACGCTCAATCCGATAGTCTCCAATGATACATGAGACGGTGGGACTACCGGGATCTTTGAATTTTGGGGGGTCTTTTGAGTGAGAATGACACTCACTTGCTCAGTTAAGAAGGCCTTTTGCTGCACATTATATTTGCGTTTTGTTGTGCATAGGTCCTTTAGAAACTTGGCATAAGAGGGGATTTGTTTAATGGCATCAAGCAAAGGGATATTAATCTTGACTTGTCCGAAAATCTCTAGAATATCATGAGAGTTTGGAAGAGATTTTGGAGCAACCAATCTTGAAGGGAATGGTGCTAGGGGCTTGTAAATGCGTTCCGGTTCTTGTGGGGCTAAGTTAGATCCATCCTCATCCTCAGAATTTACCGGATCATTAGGCTTTTCGGCCTTCACCAGAATGGATTTGTCAATTTGTTTACCACTTCTAAGAGTGGTGATGGATTTAGCTTGCTCCATGTGTTGGTTGGAAGGATTAGGAATGCTCACTTCATGTACTTGCTTTGGATTGGGCTGAGGTTGGGCCGGAAAGGTCCCTTCCCTAGCATTCAAGCGTCCCTTAATCTCATCAACCGAGACTTTAAGCTCTTGGAACATTTGCTGATTTGTTTGATTAATTTGCATTTGCCCTTGTATAAACGCTTTCAAGGTATCCTCCATTGAGAACTGAGGTGGGGCCATATTTTGCATGGGTGGCCCTCTTTGAGAGTTGGTAGGATTTCCTGTAGGAGCATTCTTCCAACTAAAATTTGGGTGGTTCTTCCAACTCTCATTATACGTATTACCCACCGGTCCATTGAAAGGCCGTTGATACCCATATGTGACATTTGCATGTTCATGTAATACCTCTTGAAATGCAGGAATTGTGGGACAATCTTGCGTAGCAGTGTAAATCGGTGAGGCAAATCCCACACATGGTTTCAACAGCTTCATTAGACTTTGGAACTCCACTTTTACTAAGTTCCATGGCCTCAACCTTCCTTGTGAGGTTGGCTATCCTTGCATTCGCATCGTCTTCCTCCTTAAGGACATAGATCCCTCCTTTCTCTTGAGTAGGCTTGGGGTTATTGGGTTTATCCGAGGTATCCCAAGATTGGGCATTTTCAGCCAACATGTCCAAGTAACTCCAAGCCTCATCTGGATTTTTACTCATAAACTCGCCATTGCACATCATCTCTACGAATTGGCGCATATTGGAACTTAATCCATCATTGAAAAAATTTATAATTCACCAACTCTCATAGCCATGATGTGGGCAAGCAAGTAGGAGATCCTTAAATCTCTCCCAACATTGAAAAAAAGATTCACCCTCTTTAGCCGAGAAATTCATTATGGCTCTTCGAAGGGTGTTCGTTTTATGAGCTGGGAAGAACTTTTTCAAGAATTCCCGGGTCATCTCAACCCATGACCCAATCGAATGTGGTCTAAGAGAGTGAAGCCAATCTTTGGCTCTTTCTTTCAATGAAAAGCGAAAAAGTTTAAGTCTAATGGTATCTTCTGAAACATTGGCGTACTGCAAGGTAGCCACCACTTCTTCAAATTCTTTCAAGTGTAGATATGGGCGGTCAGAGTCTAGCCCTATGGAACTTTGGTAAGAGTTGGATTACACCCGGTTTTATATCAATGTTTCCCCCGTTTGGTGGTAGAACCACACAAGAGGGTGTAATTGCACGGGCTGGTTGTAGGTAATCCTACAATGATCTCAGTGGAGGAACATTATGTACCTCATTCTCTCCTACTCCTCCTTGATTTGCGTTTGGAGTAGGGGGGGGGGGGGGGGGGGGGGGGGGGGTTCCTTAAAGGTGTTTGATCCATACTCCCCAAACTTTCACAATGCTCTTGGTAATTTTGGACTTGTCTATGGACTGACAATGGTCCAACTAAACCACCTTCAAATTGGAGACGATTTGAGTGGTTACGTTCCCAACGGGACATAAACCACTCAACCAAAAACTAAAACTAGTCCTAAATCCTAGAAATCTGAAAATAGAAAATCTGTAAAAAGCTAAGTTAGAAAGATATCACCTGATGTGCTTTTAACTAGAAAGAAATCCTACAAAACCAAACAGTTTGTTAGTTTAAAAAAAAAAAAAAGAAAACCTATCTACTTCTACTACAGCCACTAAAACAATTTGAAAACCGTTATATAAGCTCCCCTGCAACGGCGCCAAAAACTTGTTCGCTTGCCTCAAGTGTAAGGCTCCGATGTAGTAATAAAACTCGGTAAGACCGAGGTCGATCCACAGGGAATTAGAAACAACTTCCAAACTATTCCAGCAACTCAGTTTTGCAAGATAATAGGATTCAATTTGGTAATTAACTAAAACAGTAACTTAATGGAAAATCAGAAATTTAAAGTGCTAAGGCATTCAAGGATCCACTTGAAGCAATCCCATGTCAATCCAACCAATCCAAGTAGAGAACACAACTAGATTTGAAGTCCTATCTCTCATCTAGTTGGAAAATAAAGCATTCAAACACATTCAATTCCAATCAAGTTGAACTTCCAAGTTCTAGTCCCAATCAATCAATGTAGAATTCAAAATCATAGCCTTCGGAGTAACAGCCATGCTTATGGACTATGGCCTGCTCAAGGATTACTATAATTCGAATCTAAACAAACACCATATGATAATCTCAGAGAATTGCAAGGAATTCATATCCGGAGCATATGAACTCTCATAAAACATCTCAAACTACCAACTTAAGAACTCGAATATGAAAAATCCAAACTTGAATTGAAAATTACTTGAATTAACTTGAATCAAACATGAAATTAGCTACAAGCTTCACCTCTCAGCCTTAGCTGAGAGATTCTAGCCGAGCATTGCCATACTATAACTAGAACTCATAATAAAAAGCATAAAAACTGGAAAAACCAGAAATTGGAGAGTTGCAGACGCTCCACGACAGCTTCCTCTCTCTAGAACCACATCCCTTAGCTTCTATGATGACCTAGGAAGAGCCCCTAGGTGTCCTTTTATAGTGGGAGAGCCCTCTTGCGTCGGAAACATCCAGAATTTGCGTAAGGTTACGCAGTGCGCAGAAATTCTCGGAGCCGGATTTGGAAATTCCTGATTTTTCTGCGCAGCCGACCGGTCGGACTGACCTGGCCGACCGGTCACGACCGGTCGGACCTACCTGTCTGACGGTCCAGGGAGTGCAATAGGAGAATGGCCTGCTGGCCGACCGGTCAAGACCGGTCGGACTGGGTTGGCCGACCGGTCACTACCGGTCGGACCAGCTTATGGTCTTGTTCTAGCGAGTCTCAAGAGCAGCACCGACCGGTTGGCCGACCGGTCAAGACCGGTCGGACCAACTAGTCCTTCTTCTCGTAGTTTCCAGAAGTGTGGCCGACCGGTCGAACATGCTTTTCTTCTTCTTTTTCTTCTTTTCTTCATTCTCTTTTCTCCCTCTTTCTTCTTCCTTCTTTGGTCCACCTTGGACCTTCCTTCAAAGGTTCTAAATGGCCCCTTTTTGGTCTCCAATTGAGTGAAGTCCGCTCTCATCCCTACAATCACAAAACATGTGTTAGATGGACCTTTTAGTCATGAAAACCATGCATACAATGTCATGTAGTGGGCAATGCAATGTATAAATTGGAGGTTCAACAGATGTAGATGACGAGATCCACGAAATAAATCTGATTGAATCATTCGTGGAAGACAAATCCCTCCTGACATTCTATTCCAATCCGTTAGAGGCATGCTTGGCCCATTCTCATGAGATTGATGATGACATGATGAGAGAGATGGATGCCATTTTAGATTCTATACCGGTACTTGATAATAAAAGATGGAAGGCACCATTTGAACCTTTGCCCTTAAGCAAGAACAAGCCGCTTCCATCTAATATCAAGGCACCGAAGCTCGACCTAAAACCATTACCCACTGATTTGAAATATGTTTATTTAGGTCGAGATGAGATATATCCGGTGGTGATTTCTTCCCACTTGGATGAGGAACAAGGGAATAGGCAGATAACCACTCTAATAGAGCACAAAAGTGCCATTGGATGGTCAATTGCAGGATCTCAAAGGCATAGATCCCCCTAATTTGTACTCATCGCATACACCTTGAGGAGAATATGAAGACATCTAGGCAACCATAAAGATGCCTCAATCCAAATATGAAAGAGGTGGTTAAGGCCGAGGTGTTGAAACTATTGGATGTGGGTATCATTTACCTAATATCCGATAGTCAATAGGTGAGTCCAACTCAAGTGGTGCCTAAGAAATCTAGAATAACCATCGTAGCCAATGCCAATAATGAACTCGTGCCAACCAGAGTCACTACCAGTTGGAGAATGTACATTGACTACAGGAAGCTAAACACAGTTACAAGGAAAGACCACTTCCCCTTACCATTTGTTGATCAAATTTTAGGAAGGTTGGCGGGTCATTCCCACTTTTGCTTCCTTGATGGGTACTCAGGGTATAACCAAATAGATATCGCCTTAGAAGACCAAGAGAAGACAACATTCACTTGTCCATTCGGCACTTTTGCCTATCGAAGGATGTCGTTTGGACTATATAATGCCCCTGCCACTTTTCAGCATTGTATGTTGAGTATCTTTTCTGATATGGTGGGGACGATTCTTGAAGTCTTCATGGACGATTTCTCTGTATTTGGTTATAACTTTGATGAGAGCCTTGTGCACTTAAAAACTGTTTTAAAAAGATGTGAAGACAAGAACCTTGTGTTGAATTGGGAGGAATGTCATTTTATGGTTCAAAAAGGAATTGTCCTTGGTCACATCATCTCACAAAATGAAATCGAAGTGGACAAGGCTAAAATCGATCTTATCTCCAACCTTCCACCCCCCAAAAGCAGTACGTGATGTGCGATCCTTCTTAGGACATGCCAGATTCTATAGACGGTTCATAAAGGACTTTAGTTCACTCTCTCGTCCTTTATGTAACCTCCTTTAAAAGGAAAACTCATTTGAGTGAAATAAGCATTGTCAAAATGCCTTTGACAAACTTAAAGGCATGTTGACATTTGCTCCCATAATGCAACTACCTGATTGGAGCCTTCTTTTTGAAATCATGCGTGATGCAAGTGACTACGCTATTGGGATTGTGTTAGGCCAAAGAAAAGAGAAGAAGCCTTGCGTCATCTACTACGCAAATAGAACCTTAAACTCGACTCAACCAAACTACACTACTACAGAAAAGGAACTTTTGGCCGTACTTTTTGCTTTGGACAAGTTTCGGTCCTACTTGATCGGATCCAAGATCATCATATCCACCGACCATGCAGCGCTTAAGTATCTTCTCTCTAAGAAGGATGCTAAGCCACGCTTGTTAAGATGGATCCTCCTACTCTAAGAATTTGACATAGAAATACGTGATAAGAAAGGAGTAGAAAACGTAGTTGTTGACCATCTTTCTAGACTTGTTCTCACCTGATTCCCCTAAGACGACCGCAATCAATGATATGTTCCCTGATGAACAACTTTTTAAAGTTTCCCAATTACTATGGTATGCGGACATTGCTAACTATCTTGGTACAGGTACAATTCCAACACATTGGAAAAAGTAATATAAGATAAGTTCTTCAACAAGGTGAGAAAATTCCTATGGGACGACCCATACTTATTCAAGTATTGTCCCGATCAAATCATAAGGAGATGTGTGCCAGATGATGAACAACACAGTATCATCTCCTTTTGTCATTCTCAGGCATGTGGTGGCCACTTTTTGGCTAAGAAGACCACAGCCAAAATTCTGCAATGTGGGTTTTAATGGCTCACCATGTTCAAGAACACCCATGAGTTTTGTAAAACATGTGATCCTTGTCAAAAATTGGGAGGAATCTCCCTGTAGAAATATGATGCCACTCAATCCCATCTTGCCTAATCGAAATTTTTTATTGTTAGGGCATCGATTTCATGAGTCCATTCACATCTTCTTTTGGAAATCTATATATTTTGCTTGCCGTCGATGATGTTTCAAAATGGGTCAAGGCAATTCCATGTCGGAATAATGACCATAAAACAGTCATTCATTTCTTAAAAGAAAATATCATTTTCCAGTTTCAAACACCTCGAGTCATTATAAGTGATGGTGGATCCCATTTTTGTAACCGCCCATTTGAAGCTTTAATGAAAAAATATGGCGTCAATCACAAGGTGAGCACTCCCTATCACCCACAAACTAAGTGGACAAGTTGAGATATCCAACAGGAAAATTAAACATATTTTGGAGAAAACAATGAACCCTGATCGTAAAGATTAGTCGCTTTGACTTACCGATGCACTTGGGCTTACCGGACCGCGTTCAAGACCCCCATTGGAATGTCTCCCTATAGACTTGTCTATGGGAAAGCTTGTCACTTGCCTGTGGAGTTGGAACATAGGGCACATTGGGTGCTAAAGAAGATGAATTTTAATTATGACAAGGCAAGCTCGTTGCGCAGACTTCAATTGAATGAACTTGCAGAACTCCGGAACGAAGCTTATGACAATGCGAGAATTTACAAGGACAAGACGAAGGTGTTCCATGATAGGAACATCCTTCGTAAGACCTTCATGATTAATTAAAAGGTCTTTATGTATAATTCTCGGTTACATTTATTTCCGCGGAAATTGAAGTCTCGATGGATTGGTCCTTTCATTGTGAAAACTGTTTATCCATATGGGACTGTCGAATTGCTGAATCCAAGGAACGATAATATCTTCAAAGCAAATGGTCAACGCCTAAATCCGTTCTTTAAGAATTTTTCTTCAGAAGGTATGTCCATACCTCTGACTGATCCTGTGTATTAGGATACTTGATCTCCTAGTCTGACGGAGGTATAGAGTAGTTAGGATTAGGATTTCGTTGCTTTTGGTTTGCTCTTTCATAGGTTTGTTATAAGAAGGTAGAATTCCAGACTTTATTCTCTTAGGTACTCTCATTCCTCACTCCCTTTATTTTTGCTCTCATGTTTTGCCTATTGCATATCTATTACATTGAGGACAATGCAAGATTTGGTTGGGGGGTGTAGGATCACTAGGATGAATCTAGTGTTTTGTAACATCTCAAGCAATATGAAGAAGATTTTTTAAAATTTTAAAATTCAAAACTCCATTGGAATATTTTGTTTCTTTGTATTCGGGATGGTGCAAGTACAAGAAAAATAAAGGCGAAGTGAGTGATGTTGAATACTTTGAACAATCTATAAGGTACTAGTCTTGTATGTGAATTCCCCTATTTTTTAGATTGATGGAAATTTTGAACACTTTTACACCTAGTTTACTTTACATGATTCTCATGTTTTGAAAGGATTATTAGATTTGTGGATTAGCTAAGTGTGGATTTGAGGTGTTGAGATACCAAGCTGGGGTACTTTGTCCATCCTTGTCCATGGAAAAATAACAAAAGATATGGATTTCTAAAAATCCTATCTAATGAAAAAGAAAACGGAAAGGAAGGATGAAAATATGAGAATGATGGAGAATATGGTGGAAAATTCTGAAAAGGGCTACCTATTACTAACCAGGGGATGATCTACCCGTAACCAAAGCCAGAAATGGGAAGTAGCGTGAAAGCTGTCGGAAGGACGGTAAGGCAAATTCCTGTCAAAGGCTTGTTGTTGCTGAGTGCACCTTGAACTCCATAACTTAGCTAAATTATGAAGAAGATACTCTCGAATTCCCATGAGATGAGCATTCACTGAGCACACTAGGTTAAATTGTTTAAATACTTCTATTTATCAATCAATCAGCGGGAAATCCATTTGAGTACTTGTTACGCTCTTGAAAGTTTAAGGTTTCAACCTCTATCACTATGCTTTTCCGATTCTTACATTTGCATATCTTTGAGTGTATAGAAGCATAGTCTCTGAAGGATAGTTGGGTTTTGGAGGAATGAATTGTTTCATGCATGTTTTGCTCGGGACTAGCAAAATGCTGGTTGGGGTGTGTGTTGAGCGCTTAAATATGTATATTCTAACCCCATTTCATCACTAACTATGCATAGTTTTCAAGTTTAAAGACTATTCTAATGCGTGGTTTTATGATTGTAGGAATGAGAGGGACACGTCCAATTGATGACTAAAAAGATCTAATTTGAAGCCTTGGATGAAGACCAAGGTGGGCCAAAGAAAGAAGAAAGTAGAGAAAGAAGAAGAGAGAAGAAAGAAAGAAGAGAAACTGAAGAAACTCAAGCCCGACCGGTCATGACTGGTCAGGCCAAGAGGGCCAAGACCGGTCGTGACCGGTCGGCCACCCCCTTTACCTCTCTGGACACTACACGAAAGAGGGCCGATTGGTCAAGACCGGTCAGCCAAGGCCTTTTCCCCTTCATCCTTGCACGCTGGACTGTCCACAAAGGAGTTCGACCGGTTGTGACTGGTCGGCCAGCCCATTCCGACCGGTCTAGACCAGTCAGGCCAATGTAATTTCAGCGGGATTCCAGCAGCTTCCTCTTGAAGCTCCTGATTTTCTAGCGTAAGTGCGTAAGTACTGCTGCAAATCTGAAAGATTCTGAGGCGATAGAGCCTCTCCACTATAAAAGGGAACCTAGGGATTAGTAGCTAAGGTATCCTAGAAGAGATTTACGAAGGTGGGAGGCTGGCGGAAGTAAGATTCAGAGTTCCACAACTCCTCCGAGTTTGTGTTTTCTAGTTTTATGTTTTTAGTTGTTTTCATGCTTCCTTGGATCATGAATGGCTAAACCTCTTAGCTAGGGCTAAGAGGTGAAGCTTGTAGTGAATCTGAGATGCTTTAATTCATTTTGTTATGGTTTCAAGTTGGATTTATTGAAGAACAATGGTTTATAGAAGTTTGAATAAAGTTCTAAGTAGTTTTTCTTAATCTTATGATGGCTCATGTATTTTTGGAGAATTGCTTTAGTTCTTAATTGTTTTGCATAGTTCTAGACCTATACGCTCCGAGGAATCGGATTCAATACGCTCTAGACTTATATTTCCATATGGGAACTTTAACCAAAGTTTTACCTTTTTGTTCTATTTCTGAATTATGTGTTGATTGTATATGTGATTTGAGTGAAGTTCAAATCATGATCTAGTTATGCTTTGTGATAGAGTTTAATGATGATTATGATTGTGATCTTAATCTATTGGAACTAGGATTGACCTATGCAATTGGGTGTGCTCAAGTCCTAACTTGAATTGAGGGAATCGTGTTTATAATCACACATATGACAGATTGTATGTTACAACCGCTCTATCATCCGACTAGATAGGATTTAATTTCGATTCTAGTTGTGTAATTGGGAAACCACAACGAATTATGCATTGAGGATTGCTACAAGTGGATCCTTGGACCCCTAGTGCTTTCTTATATTGATTACATTCACTTTTAGTTTAAGAATTCTCTATATATTTAATTTTAGAAATCTGTTTGGCTAGCTCTCAAGTAGATAATATTAGAAGTAATTTTGTGAATTCCTAACAAGTACCTGAGAACAATCTCGATCTCTACCGAATTATTACTACATCATAACCCTACACTTAGGGAAGCGAACAGTATGCGGTAATCATCCCAAGGGACGATCTTTAGCATATAAAGCAATGAGGCAATGGTATTATTGGCCCACTATGAAAGCTGATGCGATTGAATTCTCCAAGAAGTGTAATAAATGTCAGCGATATTCTCCAGTCCCTCATGTACCATCTGAGCAAATGGCGCCGATGGATGGCCCTTGGCCTTTGTGCACATTGGGGAGTCGATATAATTGGACCACTGCCCATCGGGAAAGGCCAGAATAGGTTCGTAATTGTGGCAGTCTGATTACTTCACCGAATGGGTTGAGACAGACCTTTGGCCACCATCACCGAAAAGAAAACCACTAAGCTCATATGAGGAACATTATATGCCGTTATGGGCTCCCCCATACCATAATTTTCGACAATGGAAGACAATTTGATAATGCCACATTCTCCAAGTTTTGCAAGAAATGGAAAATTCATAATATTCAAACTTTCCCATATCATCCTCAAGCTAACGGATAGGTAGAAGTGGTTAACAAAATTATCAATCACCATTTGAAGGCCAAACTTGATGAATGTAAGGGTATGTGGCCAAAACTCCTACCAGAAGTTTTATGGGCTTACAGGACAATAACTTGCAATTCAACGGGAGAAACACCTTTCTCGCTGGCATTCGGTACCGAAGTGGTTGTCCCAGTAGAAGTCGAAATACCTACTCATCGAGTAGAAGACTACGAAGCAGCCTATAATGAGGAAAGTTTAAAACTTCACCTTGCTCTCCTAAAAGAAAAAAAGGGATACATCTCATCTTCGATCAGCGGCTTATTAACAACGAATAGCCCGCTATCATAATTCAAAGGTTAAAATCAGAGCTTTTCAGCTTGGTGACTTAGTGCTCAGGCAAAACATCAGAACGACCACTCAGGTCGTTGGATCCTAACTGGGAAGGCCCGTATCGAGTCATCAAGGTTGTTCGACTAGGAACTTACTATCTTGAAGACATGCGAGGAAGTCCCCTACGTTGCCCTTGGCACCTGGAACATTTACTTCAGTATTTCCATAAACCATTCATAATGTGAATATCGAATCATATTTGAATAAGGGCATTCTTTTTCTAGCTACTCAGCTATGAAATCCATAAACTTGGTCGCTACTCTACTTGTTGGACCTGAATAGCTCTGAAGAGAATATAAACATTCTCTTGACTAAGTCTTCTGCTCTCAATAGAGTCAAAGACTCAATTGATAGGTCAGCCTATCTCCAAGTGAACATGGTCACAAGACCTCCCTAATTGAGCCCAATTCATTTTCATGAGTTGAGTAAAATATTCAACAATCACGAATTCATTCTCATGAGTCAAGAAAGAGATAGCAAAACATCCTTTCATTCAACAAATCATTCAAATTACAAAAAGAAGGAGAAGATACATCTATTTTAAATACATCCGTTTTAATAAAAAAAGAGAGAAAGAAAAAGAGGATTAGCTCACAATCGCTCGTTCGTCGCATGAAGGAGGTGCTCAGCTTTCTACTTCAGGTCCCATCTCGGGAACTCATGCAGCTTCAGTAGCCTCCGTGACTTCATTTTCAGCCGCTGCTCTTTCCTCCGCGACGCGCGAAGACTTCGTCAAATTCCTCCATGTTGAACGCTGGAGAAATCCGTTGCATAACTCTGATTGTAAATTCGCGACCACCGACGTATGCCTCGTTGAAATTGCAGGTTTTACCGCTTATAGAGATACTTGGAGATATGCCTAATGTCCTAGAGGGGGGTGAATAGGACTTTTTTAAATTCCAATTACAATTAAAACCTAACCAAGTCAATCTTATCAAATAAGATAATCACAATAGCATTCAAGGCATTTATATGAGCAATTTGTAAGCAAGAACTATCATAGGCATTTCATCAAACAGTTAGCATTCATGATTGACTAAACCATTCAACACATAGCAATCATTCAATCTCACAATGCACAGCGATTTATAGTGGTTCGGTTTCCCTACTCCACTCCGGTTCATGATCTCAACCTATGAGACCACCGGATTTCACTATAGTCTTGGTTTTAAATCAGGTTAACCATCAACCTTGACATCCTTTGATCTAAGACCGCGTTTACCATCCGTCGATGGCCCAATCCAGGGACTTGATGAGTTTGGATCTCAAACTCTCACCAATCTTAATCCAAAGATGGTCACGTACCCTCCCGCTGGAGTTTCCCAATCCAAGGAATAGTGAATGAATAAATGGACTCTCAAAAACTAGACATACCTAGACGATTGAGCCCCGATTCGATGCCTTTGATGAGTAGCTTCAGCTCCACATGCTTCAGCTTCTCTTTGTGCTCCCAAGATTATCTACCGATGCAAATGATGAGGTTATGTTGATGCCGGGTAGTTGGGAGAGAGTTGGTCTAGTTCCTCTTGCCTATTCAATGCAATGGTAATGAGGGAACTACCAAACTTCAAGCATTTAATGGCTAGAAATGACCTTATAAATATATTCCGAAGGTAGGTCAGTCATGAATGAAGGTCTTGAGTTCATACTTCAAACCGAGCTTTGAATACTCAGTGAAAAGCCATTAATGGCTAGGTTTGAATGATGAACTCAAGGGGAACAAGAGCAAAGAGGGTAGGAGGATGTGAGTAAAAGCTCTCTCTCTTAGCTCTTGAAGGGTGTTGAATGCATACCATGAAAGACCACAACTCATGGCTATATAGAGCCCTAAATGATGGCCCCAACGGATCTAAAACGGTCACGACCGACCTATCAGAGAAAGGTCTCAACCGGTCGGACGGACCGATCGTCATTTGAAATCCAAGCCACATCTGGGACTGGCCGACCGGTCAAGACCGATCGGACCCCCTTGCTGGAGCACTTTAAAAACAACAGGCCGACCGGTCTTGACCGGTCAGCAATGCTTGCTGGAGCACTTTAAAAATAACAGGCCGACCGGTCTTGACCGATCGGCAATGCTTGTTGGAGCACTTTAAAAATAACAGGCCGACCGGTCTTGACCGGTCGACAATGCTTGCTGGAGCACTTCAAAAACAACAGGCCGACCGGTCGGCTATGCTTGCTGGAGGCATTCATAAGTTGTGAAGGCTGACCGGTCTTGACCGGTCGGCTACCTATTTGAAACATGCAGCAAAGCTGCTGGAGTGATTTTATATGCTGGCCAACCGGTCAAGACCGGTCGGCTGCCCATTTGTAAAACTTCCAGTAATGGTTTTTGTTAACCTTGTAAAACCTGGCCAACCGGTCAAGACCGGTCTGCTGCCCCAGCAGCAAATCCACAGCAAGGTCTGTGATCTTTTTTATGCTTGTGGCCAACCGGACAAGACCGGTCGGCTACCCATTTGCTTCATCACCGCAAGCTGCTGTTGTGTTGAGAAGCCTGCCCAACCGGTCAAGACCGGTTAGCTTGTCTAGATGGTTTGTTGTGACAATGTTCTTTCAACACATCAGCAGATTACTTCAAGTTATGAAGTGATGAGGTGCATAGGGTCCAATGTATGGACATATCTTCAATATACTTTGCACCAGTCATGGATCACAAGTCTGATCAACTTGTGCAAGGGTCAAGAGGGAATGGGATAGGATATGTGAGTCATTACGCCATTCTTTGATGTTTTGGGTTTCCTATGGTCGGTCTATATGCAACTTACCTGGGATCTTGTTTCAGCATGAGCTTGAGCAATGGACAAAGCTTAATCTTCAAGTCTTGATTCTTCAATTCTTCGACCGGGGCTCACACGACAAGACGCGACCAACCAACACGCCAATTGACAACAAAAGATGTACTAACAATCTCCCCCTTTGTCAATTGCGTGACAAAACATCTAACCTAGACAAATCATGACTCCTTATCATGATTGACCCTTTAACAGAAAGAAATATACACCCATTTACATGTTTATACAGATATACAACATGATCTTTACAAAAGGACATGTACAGACTCGATTTTCTTCAAAATCTCCCCCTGAATGCTTGCACCTACAAAGTCCTGCAAAAAGATATAATCGGACCTTCTAGGTGGGATGATTCTCCCCATTTTTGTTAGTAATTGACAAGGGTTAGCCAGCAAAAAGATATGCCTAATAAAGCTGCAAGGCTAGCGCCGAAAATATGTCAATCACATAGGATAGGGAAGAGATATAGAAATTTAAGCCCTGAGGAGATTCAAAGAACACATCATGCCAGATATACAAGTAATCATGAAAGCATAGAGGGCTTATAGCCCAATCAACCAACCACCCCTCCAGATGTATATCTAGATAGAACACAAAGCATGAGCTACAAAGGGCAAATGTGCCCAAACCATCCAACCTCCTATAGATATTCAATAACATATCAAAAGCTCATATATAAAAAGATATAACTATAGCATCCATATATATATACCAAAATGGACAAGTAGCCCAAATGCAAATATGTATCCCTCCGTGCAAAATATATAGACAACCCATAAAAGATAGTGCATGAAATCCAGACAATGTCGTTGGTCATACAAAAAGTAACTGTGACCAAGACATGAGACTAATAATCTGTTCCATCTCCCAGATCAGGGGGTGGAACGTCCCCACGCGCCGCGCGCTCCCATTTCTCTATCCGCCTCTCTATCTGCTCCTGACGAGTGACAAGGGCCTCCTACTGTACCAGTATGGTGGCCTGACCCTGCAAAATCTGGTCCCCGGTCTGCTCGAGCCTGTCAAGCCGCTGAAATATATCCGCCCTAAGATGGCGAAGCTCCGCAATGTATGAAGGTGGATCCACGGAGGGGGAGCGTCATCGAGAAAAGGCTCTAGGTGGCGTGCTGAATCGACCTGGAGCTGCTCGTGGATCGAGGGATGAATCAGAGGGAGGACCAGATGGTGAAGTGTGCGAAGGGCCAGTGGAGGCAGGTAGAGCCTCAGGCTGGGACGGCTCGGCCTGATCCCGCTGCTGCTCCTGCAGACGACTCTGGATAACGTCTCTGGTGAGCTCCATACGAGCAATGATGGTACGGTTGATAATGACTGGCTTGTGAATTTTATTAGTACCAACAATGCCAATATGCTCAGCCAATGTGCATATGAGATGCCCAAAAGGTAAACTAGTGGAGTTCCCATCGTCGCGCAGGATGACCTGGTGAATGATATTCATGATCCGAGTGGGAAGGTAGAGCGGATGACCCTTACCAACACGATACAGCAACCGAAACATAGCTTCGGTGACATCCGCTTTGTTACTCATCTGCGGGTATAAATTGCGGAAGAAGAGGTTGTGCAAAATGCGGAAATCCCATGTCATTGAGGATGCTCGAAGTGCACCTCCCACCCATTTGGGTGTCCCACCACCACATAGGAATTGAGCGATAACAAGGTTGGGTTTGGGACCTAAGGAGGAAAAATCGAAAGTAGGCTCCTCAACAATAGGAGTGCCAACAAATTCTGATATGGATTTCAAAGTAAACAGGCAATCCCAATCACCAACCTCGACGTTGAAAGAGGGGGGAGAGGAAGTGACATGGACATAGGATACATAAAATTTTTTAACAACGTCAAATTGGACTGGGCCCCCCATGTGGAGTACGGGGCCCCAATTGATGGCTTCCAACATAGAACGAACGTTATAGTCGGACAAGTCACCCAAGTGGACTGATTTTTCACAGACTACCTCCTTGTCCTTAAAATCATCCCAATGAGTGGAATGGGATGAGACAGTTTTCCCTAAAGATTTAGATTTAACAGGGGGAACAGAAGAGGAGGCAGCCCCTTTCCCTTTGGAAGCTGTTTTCTTGGACTTTAAAAGCCGAGGAGGAGGAGGCTTAGGTTTTGCCTTGGGACGATCACTCCTCCTCAAAGGGAGCTCATCCTCGCTGTCTTGGGATGACATGGAAGAGACAAGAAGAGTTCGAAATCACTCCAAGAGATGAAGGAAAGGGATGAACCAAAAAAGATAGAGAGTGAAGAGAAGGAATCCCTTACCAAATGAATGAGAGTGAAGAGGAGTGAAGAAGAAGAGGCTAGAACCTCGAATCTAGAAACGAATCAGCACGAAATCACCTTGGAGAGCAAGAGGGGGAGCTAGAGCAACAAGAGGAGGTGAAAAAAATTAGAAGTGACTGACCTAAAATGAGCTCCAACAAGTTTTAAATACCCCCCCCCCCCCATTTGGATGTCTCACATGCGGGCACGCTGGACTAGACACGCACGACCGGTCGTGACCGGTCGTGGGATGAAGAAGGGTGACTCCAGCAGCTGTGTATGAACTGCCCAACCGGTCTTGACCGGTCGGATGGTGCTAGAGACATGAGTCCAAACTGTTTTTTTTTTTTTTTTTTTTGCTGGAGGCCGACCAGTCCTGACCGGTCGGCTGGTAAGATTTTATTAAAGCAGAGAATTTCTGCACTTTGGACAGACCATTTCTACAATTTCTGCACTTTGGCTGGAGAAGAAAGTCTGTCCTTTGGACAGACCATTTTCTTTCAAAAACAGGTACCCTTACCAAGGATACAACACTCATGGTCATGGTGTACCTAGGTACACCTTAACACAAAATGAGGGACCCTTAAGGTCTAGATTTATCGATAAAGGACAAGAATTTGGGACTATGATCCCGGATTTTCATGGAAAGCAGTGAAAAGAGGCAAAGATCCTCAGATATACCTATAAAGATCAGAAAGAGAGGCTTAATCCTCAGATTTTTCCTGCAAAACATACACTTGTTAGATAAACTAGATACATCCAACACCGATGGACTTCTAGAGGTTCGCAAAGCGAACCGAGTCCAAAGGTTTCTTTTGATGTCAGCTAGCTGATTCTCGGTAAGCACATGTTCGAGAGATATTATTTGATCTTCAACCAATTCTCGAATAAAATGGTGCCTAATGTCTATGTGCTTAGTGCGTGAGTGCTGAATTGGATTTTTCGATATATTTATGGCACTAGTATTATCGCAAATAGAGTCATTGTGCCTTGGTTGATCCCATAATCGGTCAAGGTTTGTTTCATCCATAATAACTGGGCACAACAACTACCAGCAGCAATGTATTCTGCTTCGGCTGTGGATAAAGAGATGGAGTTTTGTTTCTTACTGTGCCATGCCACAAGGCAATTTTCAACATAAAAACACCCACCGCTGGTTGATTTACGATCATCATGTTACCAGCCCAGTCCGCATTTGAATACCCTGCAATATCTGTAGAGGAATCAAAGGGGTACCAAAGACCGTATTCGGTGGTGCTTCCAACAAACCGGATGATCCGCTTAACAGCGGTAAGGTGAGATTCTTTGGGATCAGCCTGAAACCGAGCACAAGCACCTACACTAAAAGTAATATCTGGTCTACTAGCAGTGAGATAAAGAAGACTACCAATCATGCTTCTATAAAGATGTTGATCTACACTTTTCCCTGTAAGGTCTTTTGATAATTTAACAGTGGTGCTCATAGGTGTAGTGTAGGAACGACCAGAGTCTAAGCCAAATCTCTTAAGATGGTCTTTAGCATATTTGGCTTGAGTAATGAATATACCTGATGCAAGCTGTTTTACTTGAAACCCTAAAAACATGTTTAGTTCTCCTACCATACTCATCTCAAATTCAGATGTCATTAATTTAGCAAAGGAGATGGACATTTTCTCACATGTGGATCCAAAAACAATGTCATCCACATAAATCCGGGCAATCAACACAGAATTCTCGGCTTCTCTAATAAATAGAGTTTTGTCAACGCTCCCCCTAGCAATATCATGGTCTACAAGTGTTGAACCTCCAGTTTATACATTGCATTGCCCATTACATGACATGGTTTGCATGATTTTCATGATTTAAAAGCCCATCTAACACATATTTTGTTATTGTAGGGATGAGAGCGGACTTCATCCAATTGGAGCTTAAAAAGGGTTATTTGAAGACATTGGAGGACGATCTAAGATGGACCAAAGAAAGAAGAAGAAAGAGGGAGAAAAAAGAATGAAGAAAAGAAGAAAAAGATGAAGAAAAACAAAGCCGACCGGTCGTCCGACCGGTCAGCCACATCTCTGGGCAAAAGGAAGTAGGACCGACTGGTCTTGACCGGTTGGCCATGCACACTGGACAAAGGGGAGAAGAGCCAGACCGGTCTTGACCGATCGGCCATGCATGCTGATCAACATGAAGACCAGACTGACCGGCCTTGACCGGTCGGCCATGTACACTGGACGTATTGAAGAGAGACCGACCGGTCTTGACCGGTCGGCTAAGCTCACTGGACTGCTGGGCAGATCAGTCCAACCGGTCTTGACCAGTCGGTTGTACTCTCTAGACTGTTTAAAAGACCAGTCTGACCGGTCTAGAACGGTCGGCTCTACGTAAACAGAGTCCTTTCTAAATCGGGACTCCGAAAACTGCTGCGCACTGCGTAACCTTTCGAAGATTCTGGATGTTTCCGACGCAAGGGAGCTTTCTTACTATAAAAGGACACCTAGGGGCTCTTCCTAGGTCATCATAGAAGCTGAGGGACGTGGTTCTAAGGAGGGGAAGCTGTCGTGGAGCGTCTGCAACTCTCCTATTTCCGATTTTTCTATTTTTATACTTTTATTAAGAGTTTTTAGTTGTAGCATGAATATGCTCGGCTAGAACCTCTCAGCTAAGGCTGAGAGGTGAAGCTTGTAGCTAATTCTATGTTGGATTCAGTTTAATTCAAGCACTTCTTAATTCAAGTTTGGATTTTTTTTCTCATGTTCTAGTTTCTTAAAGTGGTAGTTTGAGATGTTTTATGAGAGTTCATGTGCTCCGGACATGAATTCCTTGCAATTCTCTGAGATTATCATATAATGCTTGTTTAGATTTGAATCATAGTAATCCTTGAGCAGGCCATAGTCCATAGGCATGGCTGTTACTCCGAAGGCTATGGTTTTGAATTCTATATTGATTGAATGGACTAGAACTTAGAAGTTCAACTTGATTTGGATTGAATGTGTGTGAATGCTTTATTTTCCAACTAGATGAGAGATAGGACTTCAAATCTAGTTGTGTTCTCTACTTGGATTGATTGAATTGACATGGGATTGCTACAAGTGGATCCTTGAATGCCTTAGTACTTTAAATTACTGATTTTCTATTAAAGTTACTGTTTTAGTTCATTACCAAATTGAATCTGATATTCTTGCAAAGTTGAGTTGTTGGAGTAGTTTGAAATTGTTTCTATTTCCCTGTGGATCGACCTCGGTCTTACCGAGTTTTATTACTACATCGCAGCCTTACACTTGAGGCGAGCGAACAACAAGAAAATGAGTTAAACGTTCATACCATGCACGGGGTGCTTGCTTGAGTCCGTAAAGCACCTTTTTCAACGGGTACACTTTGTGAGGATACTTAGGATCAATGAATCCTTTTGGTTGTTCAACATACACTTCCTCATCAAGAATACCATTCAAGAAGGCACTCTTTACATCCATTTGAAATAATTTGAATTTTAACGCACAAGCAACAGCCATAAGAATTCTAATAGACTCGAGTCTGGCTACAGGGGCAAATGTTTCATCAAAATCAATGCCTTCAATTTGTGAATATCCTTGAGCCACTAACCGAGCCTTATTTCGTATTACATTCCCAGATTCATCGGATTTATTCTTGAAAATCCATTTGGTTCCAATAACATTTTTCCTTTCCGGCCTATTGACCAGATACCACACTTCATTTCTAATGAATTGTTGAAGCTCTTCCTGCATTGCAAGGATCCAGAATTTATCATTTAGAGCTTCATCAGCATTTTTTGGTTCTATTTTTTATGTGAAACATAGGTAACTGTTGACTGCCTCAAACTGTCTCCTGGTTTTGACACCAATGCTAGGATCCCCAATGATTTGATTGAGGGGGTGATCCTTGACAATTTGTACATCACTAGGAGCAGTGGGGGCATTTGGAGATGAGGGTTGTTTATCAGATTTACCTATCTCGCATATGCCCTCATCTTCTTCTTCATCACCTGGAGACACAGTTTTATCCAAGCTATCATCCACAGTCACATTGATTGACTCTTGAACTGATGAGGTTCGAAGGTTGTAGACACGAAAAGCACTACTATTTAATGAGTATCCCAAGAAGATACCCTCATCACTTTTGGAGTCAAACTTTTCCAAATTTTCTCGATCTCTCAGAATATAGCATGTACTACCAAAGACCTTAAAGTATTTAACATTCGGTGTCTTTCCACACCACAGTTCATAAGCTGTTTTGTTTAGACCTGCCCTTAAATAAACTCGATTAATAATATAGTAGGCAGTGTTAACAGCTTCGGCCCACAGATTTTGAGCAAGATTTTTATTATTAAGCATAGCTGTAGCCATATCCAACAACACTCTATTTTTCCTTTCAGCAACCCCATTTTGTTGAGGTGTTTTGGGTGCCGAGAACTCATGACGAATGCTCAATTCATCACATAATGCCTTCAAACGATGATCTTCAAATTCACCGCCGTGATCACTCCTGATTCTTGCAACCATGTATCATTTCTCATTGTGAAGTCGCTTCACTAATTTTTAGAATTCACCAAAAGTGTCAAATTTTTCTCTTAGAAAGGCAACCCATGTGAATCTAGAGTAATCATCAACGACTACAAAGAAGTATCGTTTTCCACCTTGGCTAAGTACCCTGGTAGGACCAACTAGGTCCATGTGTAGCATTTTAAATGGTTTTGATGTTACCAGGATAGAGGTTCTCTTGTGTGCAACCTTGATTTGTTTACCTTTTTGGCATGCGACGCACACAGTATTTGGTCTTTTATCCATCTTGGGTAGACCTCTCACCAAATTTTTCTGACTCAGTTTAAACAGATTTCTATAATGTACATGACCGAGTCGATGGTGCCATAATTCTGTTTCATCCTGAACGGCCACATGACACATGGTGGAGGAGCTTGAATTGTTGTGATTTTCAATGACATAGCAGTTGTCTCCTGTGCGTAGACCTTTCATGACTAATTTTCCTGTGGAGTTCAAGATCTTGCACATATCTCTGGAGAAGCTTACTGAGTGCTCTTCACCACAAATCTGTGAGATACTCAGTAAGTTGTGTTTAAGGCCATCAACATACAGCACATTTTCAATTTCGGGCAAACCTGGCCCTGTGATGGTTCCTTTACCAATGATTTTAGCTATGCTCCCATCACCAAATGTGACAGACCCACCATCAAATTCGTCATATGCACAAAATTGAGATCTATCACCTGTCATGTGTCTAGAGCAACCACTATCCAAGTACCATCTAAGAGTATTCCCAGCTTTTAAGGCAGTATGAATGACCAAGCACTTGTTCTTAACAACCCATTTAGTTGTTGTCCTTTTATGAGAGGTGTTCTTATGATGAGATTCTCTGGTTTTCTTGGGAGAATCTGATTTTTCTTTTTCACGCAAGAGAAGAGCAGTTTTCAAATTCAGCATTTTAACTTGCTCCAATAGTTCATCCATCCTCTTGTCCTTCCTAGGAAGAGCAGGATAATTCTTTCGAATGTTTTCCCTCTTAGGTGAAGAATGCATGGGAGGATTCCAATTAGCTTGGACATTTTTTCCGGTCGGTACAAATTTACCTTTCAAGTTTCTGACTGGATTTTTGAATACCAAGCACTCAAATTTTAAGTGGCCAATGTCTCCACAAGCATGGCAGACAGGAGATGCTCTAGTTTTACTCCCTGATGCACCATGATCGTTTCTTACAATCGGATGGACTGAGGTAGTTTTTGAAGTGTGACTGTCATAGCCCAAACCTCTTCTGTCCCTTGGTGATCTTACAACACCTAGGAGTTTTTTAAGATTTTCTTCTCCTTGGGCGAACCATCTTCTAGAGTCAACGAATTGACACTTAAGACGATCAATTTCAGTGTTCGCCTCTTTGAGTTTTTTCTCAAGTCTAGCATGCTTGTCTAGAGATTCACCACTTATGAGCTTTTTCTTTTCTTGTTCAAGCAATCATTATTCCTTTTCAGCTCTTCTAGGTCTTGACCTATCTTTTGATTTTCTATTTTCAATCCGTTAAGATTTTTCATCAGTTTGTCATTTTCAGCCTTCATTTGGACCAACTTGTTGATGGTATTTATATTTTCAATGTATAGTTGATTGTATACCTCCTGAAGGCCTTCCTCCTCATTCTCATCATCACTCAAGGAATCATTTTCAGTGTTAGAGGATTCATGATCATCAATGTCTCTGGTGATCTTTGCAATTGGCTCAATATGAGGCACAATATCAGTAATGGAGGCCATTAAAATTCTGATTGAACCTTGCTCCTCCTCACTTTGGTATATGACTGATTCTGATTCAGATTCTTCAGTCTCATCCCATGTAGCCGCCATTGCCTTTTTCTTGGCTTTGTTATTGGTGCACTCGGATGCAATGTGACCAAATCCTCTACACTTGTAGCATTGAGGATCTTTTGACTTAACAAATTTTCCTTTGTTGTTCTTAGAATCAAAAGGTTTACCCTTCTGGTAGGGTTTCCTTCTAGAAGTATTTCCCTTAGTATTGAAGAATTTTTGAAATTTCTTGGCCATGAGTGCCATTTCTTCTAAGTCTGGATCTTCCTCAGTTCCACATTCAGATTCTTGTTTTTTATGAGAAGATTTTAGGGCTGTACTTTTGGATTTGGAGGGAGTTTTGAAACCTAGCTCATAGGTTTGAAGGGACCCGAGAAGTTCTTCAACTTTCATGGTATTTAGTTCCCTACATTCTTCGATGGTAGTAACTTTAGAAGAGAACCGTTCCGGTAGGGATCTCAAAATTTTCCTACATAGTCTATGCTCCGGAACGGGATCCCCCAAGCCCCACATTTCATTTGTAATCTTGTTCAGCTTGGTATAGAAATCAGTAAATGTTTCATGCTCCTCCATAGTAATATTTTCAAATTGTGTGGAGAGGCGCTGAAGTTTTGAGTTTTTAACAATACTCGTTCCTTCATGAGTAACTTCAAGGATGTCCCATGCCTGCTTACTGGTTGTGCAATTTTGAATCCGGCCAAATTCATCTTTAGACACTGAACAAAAGATGGCATTCAGCCCTTTGGCATTATGGACCCATTGAGCTTTATCATAATCGGTCCACATCACCTTATCTTTTGGCTTGAGGACATCCGGTTCACCTTCCTTACATATAGTGTCCATTGGGGGTTTATATCCAATATCAATCATATCCCTAACGTCCGAATCAATAGATTCCAAAAAGATGCGCATTCGGGCTTTCCAATATGGATAGTTTGACCCATCAAAGAAGGGAGGCTTAGTAACGGATGAAGAGTCCTCTCTAGACATATTTTCAAGCTCTCTTAGGATCTCACTCCAAGTTTTTAAACCTGAACGGAGGAACCTGCTCTGATACCAATTGAAATTGCGGTTTTACCGCTTATAGAGATACTTGGAGATATGCCTAATGTCCTAGAGGGGGGTGAATAGGACTTTTTTAAATTCCAATTACAATTAAAACCTAACCAAGTCAATCTTATCAAATAAGATAATCACAATAGCATTCAAGGCATTTATATGAACAATTTGTAAGCAAGGACTATCATAGGCATTTCATCAAACAGTTAGCATTCATGATTGACTAAACCATTCAACACATAGCAATCATTCAATCTCACAATGCACAGCGATTTATAGTAGTTCGGTTTCCCTACTCCACTCCCGGTTCACGATCTCAACCTATGAGACCACCGGATTTCACTATAGTCTTGGTTTTAAATCAGGTTAACCATCAACCTTGACATCCTTTGATCTAGGACCACGTTTACCATCCGTCGATGGCCCAATCCAGGGACTTGACGAGTTTGGATCTTAAACTCTTACCAATCTTAATCCAAGGATGGTCACGTACGCTCCCGCCGGAGTTTCCCAATCCAGGGAATAGTGAATGAATAAATGGACTCTCAAAAACTAGACATACCTAGACGATTGAGCCTCGATTCGATGCCTTTGATGAGTAGCTTCAGCTCCACATGCTTCAGCTTCTCTTTGTGCTCCCAAGATCAGCTACCGATGCAAATGATGAGGTTATGTTGATGCCGGGTAGTTGGGAGAGAGTTGGTCTAGTTCCTCTTGCCTATTCAATGCAATGGTAATGGGGGAACTACCAAACTTCAAGCATTCAATGGCTATAAATGACCTTATAAATATATTCCGAAGGTAGGTAAGCCATGAATGAAGGTCTTGAGTTCATACTTCAAACTGGGCTTTAAATACTCAGTGAAAAGTCATTAATGGCTAGGTTTGAATGATGAACTCAGGGGGAACAAGAGCAAAGAGGGTAGGAGGATGTGAGTAAAAGCTCTCTCTCTTAGCTCTTGAAGGGTGTTAAATGCATACCATGAAAGACCACAACTCATGGCTATATAAAGCCCCAAATGATGGCCCCAACGGATCTAAAACGGTCACGACCGACCTGTCAGAGAAAGGTCTCAACCGGGTCGGACGGACCGGTTGTCATTTGAAATCCAAGCCACATCTGGGACTGGCTGACCGGTCAAGACCGGTCGGACCCCCTTGCTGGAGCACTTTAAAAACAACAGGCCAACCGGTCTTGACCGGTCGGCAATGCTTGCTGGAGCACTTTAAAAACAACAGGCCGACCGGTCTTGACCAGTCGGCAATGCTTGTTGGAGCACTTTAAAAGTAACAGGCCGACCGGTCTTGACCGGTCGGCTATGCTTGCTGGTGGCATTCATAAGTTGTGAAGGCCGACCGGTCTTGACCGGTCGGCTACCTATTTGAAACATGCAGCAAAGCTGCTGGAGTGATTTTATATGCTGGCCAACCGGTCAAGACCGGTCGGCTGCCCATTTGTAAAACTTCCAGCAATGGTTTTTGTTAACCTTGTAAAGCCTGGCCGACCGGTCAAGACCGGTCGGCTGCCCCAGCAGCAAATCCACAGCAAGGTCTATGATCTTTTTTATGCTTGTGGCCGACCGGACAAGACCGGTCGCCCATTTGCTTCATCACCGCAAGCTGCTGTTGTGTTGAGAAGCCTGCCCGACCGGTCAAGACCGGTCAGCTTGTCTAGATGGTTTGTTGTGACAATGTTCTTTCAACACATCAGCAGATTACTTCAAGTTATGAAGTGATGAGGGGCATAGGGTCCAATGTATGGACATATCTTCAATACGCTTTGCACCAGCCATGGATCACAAGTCTAATCAACTTCTGCAAGGGTCGAGAGGGAATGGGATAGGATATGTGAGTCATTACGCCATTCTTTGATGTTTTGGGTTTCCTATGGTCGGTCTATATGCAACTTACCTGGGATCTTGTTTCAGCATGAGCTTGAGCAATGGACGAAGCTTAATCTTCAAGTCTTGATTCTTCAATTCTTCGACCGGGGCTCACACGACAAGACGCGACCAACCAACACGCCAATTGACAACAAAAGATGTACTCACACTCGTAACACTCGTCTTCATAAAGTTTTGAAGTCCGAAACTCTAGAATTGCACGAGGACCTTCTTCGAACACCATCTTGACATATGCCATCCTCTCTTCATCCCAATGGATGGAGTCGTCCTTCAACTGAGCAAGGGCCTTCTTCTCCTTCTCCAAGCCTTCGACGGCCTCCTTGAGGCACGCTTTGCACTCAGCGAGCTGCTCCTTGAGAGAGATCTTATCCTAACGGAAGATCTCTCTTTCCTTCTCAGCCTTCTCCTTTATCTCTGCAAGCCTTGCGAAGTTGAGATCCAGCGATTAATACCTTTCAGTCAAAGCTTAGACCTTGCCAATAAGGATCTTCTTCTCCTCATTCAGTTTGGCAATCAAAGTCTCACAAGACTTTATTATTCGATCCCTCCCTTGGATCTCATTCTCCATGGCCAATCTCTTTTCTTCTCCTTCATCAATGATGCGACGAGCAGCGTCGATGTCGCGTCTTATCCGCAAAGTAAGGTCCAAAGCCTGCTTGAAAATGAAGGAATTTGTTATTAAAGGTATAAAAGTTTCTTTGAAAGAACAACAGAAACGATGACGTGCTTTATGCTTACTTGGATCAGCCTCACTCCAATGTCCGTGGAGAGTGTTCGCTCGCCTCAAGTGCAAGGCTGCGATGTAGTAATAATTCTCGGTAAGACTGAGGTTGATCCACAGGGAATTGGATAAATAGTTATAAACTATTCCAGCAACTTAGATTGAAACAATTTGGAATTTCAATTAAGAAAACTAAAACTAAATAGTAATTAAAAAAAAAAAAGAAATATGAGAATAAGAGAGAGAAAATTAAGGCTTTAAGGATCCACTCATAGCAATCTCATGTCAATCCATTCAATCCAAGCATAAAACACAACTAGATTCGAAGTTCTATCTCTCATCTAGTTGGAAGATAAAGCAATGAAGCACATTCAATCTCACTTAAGTTAGGAATTCAAGTTCTAGTCCTATTCAAGTACATAGCATTCAAAATCATGGCCTTCAGAGTAACAGCCATGCCTATAGATTATAGCATGCTCAAGGGTTTTCATTAATGTAATCTAACCAAGCCAAGCATGATAATCTCAGAGAATTGCAAGGAATCCACGTCTGAAGCATATGAACTCTCATAAAACTTCTAAAAATATCAACTTTATTCAAACTAGAACATTCAAAAATCCAACTTGAAGTAAAGGTTCTTAAATTAA
This sequence comes from Liriodendron chinense, assembly GCA_003013855.2. NCBI lineage: Eukaryota > Viridiplantae > Streptophyta > Magnoliopsida > Magnoliales > Magnoliaceae > Liriodendron > Liriodendron chinense. Next base: position 3,260,081 of record ML058333.1, read on the forward strand.
ACAGAATTAAACATGAAATTAGCTACAAGCTTCATCTCTCAGCCCTAGCTGAGAGGTTCTAGCTAAGCATTGTCATACTACAATTAGAATCAAAAGAAAAACTAAAGAAAAACATTAAAACTAGAAAAACTAGAATTGCAGACGCTTCACGGAGTTTTCCTTCTCCTTCCACGACTTCCGATCTCTTCTAGGATGCTCTTAGATCGAATTAGAGGAATCCTTTTATAGCCTTCTAGCCTCAACATCACAGAATATTCCAGAATTTGCGTAAGCTTACACAATTGTGCAGAGAAATTCGGACCAAAAATAAAAGTTTCTGGACTTGGCCGCATGGGCGATTGTTCGGCCAGGGTGGTCGATTAATCGCTTATGATGGGCGATGGATCGCAGGTGGCAAGCGATGGATCGCACTGGACAAAAAATGTCCAGAGACTTTAAAAGAAAAACCAGAATCCTGATGGCTCGGGCGATTGATCTCTGGAGCTAAGTGATTGATCGCTTGCAGTGAGCGATCAATCGGTGGTGCTGGGCGATTGATCGGCGGGGACAAAAAATGTCCAAAGACTTCAGCATAAAATTCTGAGTTTGGGCGATTGATCGCCTGGGCTAAGCGATCAATCAGTGGAACCTCTTTTTGTCCGGCAACTTGTCTGGAATTTCCTCCTCTTGAGCGATCAATCGGTTTGGGAAACCGATCAATCGCTGGTGCATCTTTCAGTCCAGTGGCATAAACAGAGTGGCCGATCAATCGGCCTGACTAGTGGATCAATCGAACACCCTGACAATCAATTTGTCAGGCCAATCGATCAATCGGCTAGGGTGAATCTTCTTCTTTTCTTTTCCTCTTCTCCTTGCTTCTTTCTTTCATCCTGTGACATTTGGTTCCTTGATCTTTAATGTGTGTAAAGTGCCATCTTAAGCCTTAAATTAGTGAAATATCCATCTTATTCCTATAAACACAAAAACATGTATTCATTTAGACTTTAAACACGTAAACCATGCATAATATGTGATGATAAGGGTTAGAATATGTATAAATTAGAGGCTCAACAGAGAGATCCTCTGGACTAGGCTCAGGGAGAGCACCGAAGGATTTGGGAGTGATGTTTTCAAAAATAAACTTGCAAATAGGATGCAAGTGAGCCGGAATGGTATAGACTCCAATCCTCGAAGGCTGGGCTATGTTGAGCTCTTAATTGTGCATATTCTAACCCCAATTCATCACTCATTGTGCAAGGTTTATATGGTTTGTAAGCTAATTCAATGCATGTTTTGTGACTACAGGATTGAGGGTGGACTCTACTCAATTGAAGACATAAAGAGCTCACTTGGGATCATTCTAATGGAGATTACTTGAGGACCAAAGAAGAAAAGAAGAGAGAAAGCGAAAGAAAGAAGCAAGGAAAGAAAGAAAAGGAAGAAATGAAGAAGTATGAAGACTGTCGACCGGTCATGACCGGTCGGCCAAGGAAGCCAGACCGGTCAGCGACCGGTCAGCCATGGTGCTGAAGAACAAATAAAGGTGACCAACCGGTCTTGACCGGTCGGCTACAGCTGCTGGAGGTCTACTGAAGACATCCGACCGGTCATGACCGGTCGGACAGGGTTGCTGGAATGTTAGTATACACGTCCGACCGGTCTTGACCGGTCGGATGTGCTTGCTGGAGTATTTTCACTTGAGGCCGACCGGTCATGACCGGTCGGCCATGCGTACTGAGTTAGAACTTTCTAATTTCTTCCCGAAATTCTCTGTGCTGCGTAAGTGTTACGCAAATTTCCGATTCTTCCGACGTTGTGGAGCCTCCAGACTATAAGAGGACACCTAGGGATCGTTCCTAGGGTATCCTAGAAGGGCTCAAGCGAGGTTGGAGGCTGTGGAAGTGAAGATTGGAGTTTCACAACTCCTTTTGGTTTGCTTTGCTGTTTTCATGCTTTTTGTAGTTGTTTCATGTTTCCTTGGATCATGAGCAGCTAAACCTCTTAGCTAGGGCTAAGAGGTGAAGCTTGTAGTGAATCCAAGATGTTTTAATTCGTAGTTAAGTGGTTTTAGTTTGGAATTCATGATTATGAACTAAGGTTTGAAGTTTATACAAGTTTTTAAGTAATTTTTCTTAGTCTTGTGATGACTCATGGATGTTTGGATGAATTACTTATCTTCTTAATTTGTTTGCAACGGTATAGACCTGTATGATCCGAGGAATCGGAGTGCGCTCTAGTACTAAGCTCTTCATAAAGGGACTTCAGGCCAAAGTTCTATTTTAGTTGATTTTCTGGAATATGTAAGGACTGTGCTGGTGATTTGAATCTAGTTCAGATCCTAATCTATCTTTGTCTTGTGAGAGGACTTGGGGATGGTTATGATTTAGAACTGGACCTATAGGAAAGGGGAATGACCTATGCAATTGAGCATGCTCAGCTCAGCCTAGATTGAGTGAATCTTATGCATAGAACTTACATATTACAGACTGTTTGGTTTAACAGTTCTATCATCCGACTGGACGGACAGGAATGTTGATTCTAGTTGAGAGAATAAGAAACCATAGCGGATTGAACATCAAGGATTGCTACAAGTGGATCCTTGAAACCCTAGTACCCTCTTATAATTAATTACTCTCGATTTAATTCAGCTTTTGTTACTCACATCAACTTTATACAACAATTTAATTAGTAGACTTCAATAGACACTTGTGGATGAATTTGTGAGATCCTACATAGTCCCTGTGGATCGACCTCGGTCTTACCGAGATTATTACTACATCGCAACCCTACACTTGGGGAAGCGAACAAGTTTTTTGGCGCCGTTGCCGGGGATTTTTGACGGTTTTCACAAATTTCTGAAATTAGTATCTATTTAGGATTTTTTTTTAGATTTTTAGACTAACTTAGTTTATTTGTTTGATTTTTCTTTTCAGGGATTTTTAGGAAGATGAAGAAGAGTCAAGGATTTCAAGTGCAATTCAGGTGCTATCCTTCTAAAACCCTACTCTCTCCTTCTCCTAGTCATTCTTATTTTATTCGTCTCTTGTAGAGTGGGTGGAGACTCCTTTTGGATCTCTGAAAGGTCGGCCTTTTTGCCACCTGGATTCCTATTGGTCGGCTCTACCGTCTTGGATCACCTTGTGCTCAGGGATTTCTTTTCTCATCTCTACTCCTCTTTCTCCTTTTTCTACACTTTTTCTCAAAAGATTCAAAGAGTGGGTGGGGTGTTCTCTGAACCCCTATTGACCAGGAGAAGTCGGTCTCTATCTTTGTTTCTGGCCTAGCCATTGCAAGACACCTTGTGCTTCGGTCTTAGAGAAGAGTAAAGAAACAGAAGGAAGAATTCTCTTTCCTTTTTGTTTCTTATTTTTGGTTTTGCATGCCACATTGGGCTCGGGATTCCAATAACCGACTCATAAGTGAAGGGGGGATAGTAGAAGGCATTGATAGAGAGCCACGTGTTAGGAGACATCTAGATTTTCCAATTTTATCTGAAAGTATGGCTGTAAATCAACCTAACCCGGTTCAAAATCAAACTGAAACAGGGGAGAATGTGGTTGAGAATGTTCCCCGACCTAGGACTTTACGTAATTTCTTGCAACCTGCAAGAACGAGCACTCCCTCATGCATAGTATTTCCACCAAATGCAGGGAATGTGGATTTGAAACCGGGAGTGATCAATCTTCTCCCTAAATTCCATGGTTTAGACAGTGAAAGTGCCTATCAACACCTTAGGGAGTTTGATGAGGTAATCACCACCATGCACTTTGCAAATGTGACTGAAGATGTAGTAAGACTTAAATTCTTCCCTTTCACTCTTAAGGATAAAGCTAAGGGTTGGCTTTATGCATTGAGGCAAAGATCAATTGGGTCATGGAATGATATGCACAAAGAATTTATAAAAAAATTCTTCCCTACTCACAAAACGAACATGCTTAAGCGCCTTATCATGAACTTTGCCCAAAAGGAGGATGAAACCTTTTCCCAATGTTGGGAGAGATTCAAGGACCTATTAAACGCATGCCCACATCATGGCTATGAAAATTGGCGGATTATAAGTTTTTTCTATGAAGGACTGATTCCATCCATGCGCCAATTTATAGAGATGATGTGTAATGGGGAGTTCATGAATAAGGAAGCTGATGAAGCATGGGATTATCTGGAAGAATTGGCTGAAAGTGCACAATCTTGGGACACATCTAAACCAACAAATTCCAAGATTGGCCAACAAAAGGAAAAGGGAGGAATGTATGTCTTATCAGAAGAAGATAGCATAAGTGCACGGTTGGCTAGCCTTATAAGAAAGGTCGAAGCCATGGAATTAAGGAAAGGAGAAACAATCAACTCCACTGAGGTTGAAACTGTTTGTGGAATTTGTGCTGGAAATCAACATGCTACACCAGATTGTCCCACAATTTCAGCAGTCCAAGGCATCTTACAAGAACAAACAAATGCCATAAACAGTTATCAGCAGCAATATGGTGCTCCAAACTCAAACACGTATAATCCTAATTGGAAGAACCATCCCAACTTCAGTTGGAAGAATGGGCCCAATGCAAATGCAAACAACACTCCAAAAGTATCACTAGAAGAGATGTTGGGTGCATTCGTATCGGTCCAGAATGAGTATAACAAGACAAATTCTCTAAAAATAGATGGGTTCATGCAAGAGCAATTGAAATTCAATCAAAACTCAAACCAAGCCATCAATGAATTGAAAACATCTTTGGCTAGAGTTGAAGCTCACCTTAGTGTTAGAGAGAAGGGCACACTCCCTGCCCAACCTCTTCCTAACCCAAGGACCCAATATGAGATACAAGATGCAAGCTCATCCTCCCACCATACGGAACATGTCCAAGCTATCACCACTTTGAGAAGTGGGAAAGAAATTGATAAATCTAGTCCGGTGAAGGCCCCAAAGCCTAAGGATCCGAAAATTTCCAAAGAGGATGATAGCCCAAACAATATTCCACAAGAGAAAGAACCGGAAAGACAATACAAGCCGGTTGCCCCATTTCCACAAAGGTTGATTTCACCTAAACCTTTAGATAAAAATCTGGAGATTCTGGAAGTTTTCAAGCAGGTGAAGATCAACATCCCACTGTTGGATGCAATAAAACAAATACCATCTTATGCTAAATTTTTAAAGGAATTGTGTACAATCAAAAGGAAACATAACGTTCACAATAAAGTGCTTTTGGCTGAGAATTTGAGCGCCATCATCAAACAAGAGGTGCCCCAAAAATACAAGGATCCAGGTAGTCTAACCATCTCATGCATCATAGGAGACTACCAGATTAAACAAGCCCTACTCGACTTGGGGGCAAGTGTGAATCTCATTCCATACTCGGTCTACGAACAACTTGGGTTAGGTGAATTGAAACCCACCAAAACCACACTCCAACTTGCTGATAGATCCATCCGGATACCGAGAGGAATGGTAGAGGATGTTCTAGTCCAAGTTGATAAATTCTACTACCCAGTAGATTTTATTGTCTTGGACACACATCCCGTGATAGGCACCGGTACTCAAATTCCCGTCATACTTGGACGACCGTTTCTAGCTACTTCAAACGCCATTATCAATTGTAGAAACGGACTTGTACAAATGTCCTTTGGAAATATGACCCTTGAGCTTAACATATTTGAGTTATGCAAACAACTGCGGGAAGTTGATGATGATGTCCACGAATTAAACATGATCGAATCATTCGTGGAGGATACAGTCCCCTTATCACTATTTTCCAACCCTTTGGAGGCATGTATGGCCCACTCTCATGAGACAAATGATTACACAATACAAGAGAGGGATGCCATTCTAGATGTGATGCTGGAGCTTGAGAATAAAAGATGGAGGGCCCCAATTGAACCTTTGCCTGTAAATGAGAACAAGGCCCTCCCATCCAACATCAAGGCACCAAAACTCGACCTAAAACCATTGCCAAGTGAGCTAAAATATGTTTATTTAGGTCGAGATGAGACATATCCAGTGGTGATTTCTTCCCACTTGGATGAGGAACAAGAGAGTAGGCTAATAGCCACTCTATTAGAGCACAAGAGTGCCATTGGATGGACAATTGCGGATCTCAAAGGCATAGACCCACTGATTTGCACTCACCGCATACACCTAGAGGAAAATGCAAAGACATCCCGGCAACCACAAAGACGATTAAATCCAAACATGAAGGATGTGGTTAAGGCCGAAGTGGTGAAACTATTGGATGTAGGTATCATTTACCCGATATCCGATAGCCAATGGGTGAGCCCAACTCAAGTGGTGCCTAAGAAATCCGGAATAACCATCGTAGCCAATGCCAATAATGAACTCGTACCAACTAGAGTCACTACCGGTTGGAGAATGTGCATTGACTACAGGAAGCTAAACACTGTAACGAGGAAAGACCACTTTCCCCTACCATTTGTTGATCAGATTTTAGAACGGTTGGCGGGTCATTCCCACTTTTGCTTCCTTGATGGCTATTCAGGGTACAACCAAATAGAAATTGCCCGTGAAGACCAAGAAAAGACTACATTTACATGTCCATTCGGCACTTTCGCCTATCGACGGATGCCGTTTGGACTATGTAATGCCCCTGCCACATTTCAGCGTTGTATGATGAGCATCTTTTCTGACATGGTGGGGACCATTCTCGAAGTCTTCATGGATGATTTTTCCGTATTCGGTTGTAGCTTTGATGAGTGCCTTGAGCACTTGAAATCTGTGCTAAAAAGATGTGAAGAGAAGAACCTTGTGCTCAATTGGGAAAAGTGTCACTTCATGGTTCAAAATGGAATTGTACTTGGTCACATCGTTTCACAAAATGGAATTGAGGTGGACAAGGTGAAAATTGATCTTATCTCTAACCTCCCACCACCCAAAAGCATACGAGATATACGGTCCTTTTTAGGACACGCAGGATTTTACAGAAGGTTCATAAAGGATTTCAGTTCACTCTCTCGCCCTTTATGTAACCTACTTCAAAAGGAAAATTCATTCGAGTGGAATGAAGAATGTCAAAAGGCCTTTAACACCCTTAAAGGTATGTTGACATGTGCCCCAATAATGCAACCACCTGATTGGAGCCTTCCTTTTGAGATTATGTGCGATGCTAGCGACTATGCTATTGGGGCCGTGTTAGGCCAAAGAAAAGATAAAAAGCCATGTGTCATCCACTATGCAAGTAGAACCCTAAACTCAGCCCAGGCAAACTACACTACCACTGAAAAGGAACTTTTAGCCGTAGTTTTTGCTTTGGAGAAGTTTAGATCCTACTTGATTGGATCCAAGATCATTATATTCACTGACCATGCCGCGCTTAAGTATCTGCTTTCTAAGAAGGATGCTAAACCACGGTTATTAAGATGGATCCTCCTACTCCAAGAATTCGACTTAGAAATACGTGATAAGAAAGGAGTAGAGAATGTAGTAGCTGACCACCTCTCTCGGCTTGTCCTCACTGATTCCCCTGAAACGACTGCAATCAATGACATGTTCTCTGATGAACAACTTTTTGCTGTTTCCCAATTGCCATGGTATGCGGACATTGCTAATTATCTTGCTACAGGTACAATTCCTACATATTGGAAAAAGCAAGATAAAGATAGATTCTCCTCGGAGGTACGGAAATTTCTATGGGACGACCCATACTTATTCAAGTACTGTCCCGATCAAATCATAAGGAGATGTGTCCCAGATGATGAGCAACAAAGTATCATCTCCTTCTGTCATTCTCAAGCATGTGGTGGCCACTTTTCGGCTAAAAAGACCACAGCAAAAATTCTGCAATGTGGGTTTTATTGGCCCACCATGTTCAAAGACACACATGAGTTTTGCAAAGCATGTGAACCTTGTCAGAAACTAGGAGGAATATCCCGTAGAAATATGATGCCACTCAATCCCATCTTAATTATCGAAATTTTTTATTGTTGGGGCATCGATTTCATGGGCCCATTCCCATCTTCATTTGGAAATGTATACATCTTGCTTGCCGTTGATTATGTTTCCAAATGGGTCGAAGCCATCCCTTGCTGGAATAATGACCATAAAACGGTCATTCGATTTTTAAAAGAAAATATTCTTTCCCGGTTTGGAACGCCTCGAGTCATCATAAGTGATGGAGGATCTCACTTTTGCAATCGCCCTTTTGCAGCCCTAATGAAGAAATATGGCGTTACACACAAAGTGAGCACCCCCTATCACCCACAAACTAGTGGGCAAGCTGAGATATCCAATAGGGAGATTAAACACATTTTAGAGAAAATGGTGAATCCCGATCGCAAGGATTGGTCACTTCGACTTACCGATGCGCTTTGGGCTTACCGTACTGCCTTTAAAACCCCTATTGGAATGTCTCCCTATAGACTTGTCTATGGGAAGGCTTGTCACTTGCCTGTGGAGTTGGAACATAAGGTGTATTGGGCTATTAAGACAATGAATTTCAATTCTGACAAGGCAAGCTCGCTACGCAAACTTCAATTAAATGAACTTGCAGAAATCCGGAATGAAGCTTATGAGAATGCGAGAATTTACAAGGACAAGACGAAGATATTCCATGATAAGAATATTCTTCGCAAGACATTCACGATCAATCAAAAAGTTCTCATGTATAATTCTCGCTTACATCTATTTCCGGGAAAATTGAGATCTCGATGGACCGGTCCCTACATTGTGCAAACTGTCTATCCGTATGGGACTGTCGAGCTATTAAATCTAAGGAACGGCAATATTTTTAAGGCAAATGGGCAGCGATTAAAGCCGTTCTTTGAAAATTTTCCTTCAGAAGGTATGTCCATACCCCTGAATGATTCTGTGTATCAGGATGATTGATCTCCTAGTCTGATGGAGGTATAGAGTAGTTAGGATTAGGATTTTACTGCTTTTGTTTTCGTTTTCATAGGTTTGTTAGAAGGCGGAAGATTTCCAATGTTCACTCTCTCAGGTAATATCATTCCTCACTCCCTGTTATTTTCAAATTGCTCTCATGTTTTGCTCATTGCGCATCTTTTACATTGAGGACAATGCAAGATTTGGTTGGGGGGTGTAGGACCGCTTGGATGAATCCAGCACTTTGCAACATCTCAAGCAATTATGTGGAAATTTTTCGATTTTTTTCAAAAATTCGAAACTCTTTTGGAAAACATTGGTTCTATGCATTCCAGATGATATGAGCATAAGAGGAAGAGATATGAAGTGAATAGGGCTGGATGTCTGGAATCTCTCATTGCATAATGGTTTTATATGTGAACTCCCCTATTTTTGTGATTGATAGAAAATCTGAACACTTTTACACCTAGTTCACATTACACGATTTTCATGAGTTGAAGGGATTATGTGATTTATGGATTAGCTAGACTTTGAATTAAGGTATTGAGAAATCAGGCCAGGGTACTTTGTCCATCCTTGTCCATGGGAAAATAATGAAAGATATGGATTTTTAAAAATCCTATCTAATTTAAAAAGAAAAAGGAAAAGGAAGGATGAAATTGGGAATGTGGAAAAACGGTGGAAAATTTCGATTAGGGCTACCTACTACCAACCGGGGGATGGTCTACCCGTAACCAAAGCCGGAAATGGGACGTAGTGTGAAAGTCGTCGGAAGGACGGTAAGGCAAATTCCTGTCATTGGCTTGATGTGGCTCTATGTACCTTGAGTTCAATAGTCTAGTTGATCTATGAAGAAGATAATCCTAGAAACTCGTGGAATGAATTTTCACTACCCACACTAGGTTGGATTTGTTCAAGTCCCTCTATTTATCAACCAATCAGTGGGAATCTCATATGAATGCCTATTATGTCTTGAGGATTTACGGTTCCAACCTTTGACGCCTAATCTTTCTGAATCTTACACTTATGAACCTTGGAATGTATAGAAGGATGGTTTCTGAAAGAGAGTTGAGTTTTGAAGAATGAGATTAGCTTCACGCATGTTTTGCTCGGGACTAGCAAAATGCTGGTTGGGGGGTGTGTTGAGCTCTTAATTGTGCATATTCTAACCCCAATTCATCACTCATTGTGCAAGGTTTATATGGTTTGTAAGCTAATTCAATGCATGTTTTGTGACTACAGGATTGAGGGTGGACTCTACTCAATTGAAGACATAAAGAGCTCACTTGGGATCATTCTAATGGAGATTACTTGAGGACCAAAGAAGAAAAGAAGAGAGAAAGCGAAAGAAAGAAGCAAGGAAAGAAAGAAAAGGAAGAAATGAAGAAGTATGAAGACTGCCGACCGGTCATGACCGGTCGGCCAAGGAAGCCAGACCGGTCAGCGACCGGTCAGCCATGGTGCTGAAGAATAAATAAAGGTGACCGACCGGTCTTGACCGGTCGGCTACAGCTGCTGGAGGTCTACTGAAGACGTCCGACCGGTCATGACCGGTCGGACAGGGTTGCTGGAATGTTAATATACACGTCTGACCGGTCTTGACCGGTCGGATGTGCTTGCTGGAGTATTTTCACTTGAGGCCGACCGGTCATGACCGGTCGGCCATGCGTACTGAGTTAGAACTTTCTAATTTCTTCCCGAAATTCTCTGCGCTGCGTAAGTGTTACGCAAATTTCCGATTCTTCCGACGTTGTGGAGCCTCCAGACTATAAGAGGACACCTAGGGATCGTTCCTAGGGTATCCTAGAAAGGCTCAAGCGAGGTTGGAGGCTGTGGAAGTGAAGATTGGAGTTTCACAACTCCTTTTGGTTTGCTTTGCTGTTTTCATGCTTTTTGTAGTTGTTTCATGTTTCCTTGGATCATGAGCAGCTAAACCTCTTAGCTAGGGCTAAGAGGTGAAGCTTGTAGTGAATCCAAGATGTTTTAATTCGTAGTTAAGTGGTTTTAGTTTGGAATTCATGATTATGAACTAAGGTTTGAAGTTTATACAAGTTTTTAAGTAATTTTTCTTAGTCTTGTGATGACTCATGGATGTTTGGATGAATTACTTATCTTCTTAATTTGTTTGCAACGGTATAGACCTGTATGATCCGAGGAATCGGAGTGCGCTCTAGTACTAAGCTCTTCATAAAGGGACTTCAGGCCAAAGTTCTATTTTAGTTGATTTTCTGGAATATGTAAGGACTGTGCTGGTGATTTGAATCTAGTTCAGATCCTAATCTATCTTTGTCTTGTGAGAGGACTTGGGGATGGTTATGATTTAGAACTGGACCTATAGGAAAGGGGAATGACCTATGCAATTGAGCATGCTCAGCTCAGCCTAGATTGAGTGAATCTTATGCATAGAACTTACATATTACAGACTGTTTGGTTTAACAGTTCTATCATCCGACTAGACGGACAGGAATGTCGATTCTAGTTGAGAGAATAAGAAACCACAGCGGATTGAACATCAAGGATTGCTACAAGTGGATCCTTGAAACCCTAGTACCCTCTTATAATTAATTACTCTCGATTTAATTCAGCTTTTGTTACTCACATCAACTTTATACAACAATTTAATTAGTAGACTTCAATAGATACTTGTGGATGAATTTGTGAGATCCTACATAGTCCCTGTGGATCGACCTCGGTCTTACCGAGATTATTACTACATCGCAACCCTAAACTTGGGGAAGCGAACAGGCTACCACCATTTCAAAAGTGCTCACCTCGCAAGCAAAAGATTGTTCTCGAGCAGGGGCTGACTCTAGAGCAGGAGCTAACAAGCGAGCTGTAATAGGCTCGCGACCCTCTTCACCCGAAGGGTTTCTTAGCCCTGCCTTGCCACCCCTTGGGGAGTTATTTACTATATCAATTATCGGCTGGTCACGAGGACCAGCCGGAGGGGTCGCTGCCGTTTCCGCTTGGGGAGGATTATGCTGCTGTGTGCCGCGAGCAGGCTCATCTGCTCGCACAGGCGAGCTAGAGGGACCAGCCGTTGTCTTCTTCTGCCTTTTCGATGCAGCTCCCTTCAGACGGGGCAGCACCCCCAGCACTCCCCTCTTCTCTCTGACATTCACCATTGCATCCGCCTCGGAGATAAGACTAGAGGCAGCTAGTGATCATACTATGCCAAAGTTATTCTCAATGAAAATGATTGTAATACATTTATTTATATGATACTCTGGTATAGTAGGATGTTTGATACACATGATTTCCCACTATGTGCACTTAGCGTATTTCAACTCTTATTAAACTAAATTAATTGCAGAACCCAACATCTCTAAACCACAGTACCAAAATAACAGTTCTTCAAAAATTCTAACCATTACCTGTTTCAGAGTTTGAATTCGGAGCCCCCTAAATTTGAAATACCCTGGTTGTGTTTAGCAGCCTGGATTTGGAATCCTAATCCAAAAGTAGCTATGCATAGTATATTTACATTTGTTTGACTTTAACTATTAAATCAGCTTTAATATTCCTAATTAGTGTATGTATGTAATGTTTGACACAATGATTGTAGTAAGCTCGTTGAAATATATACTTTGGCCGAAAAAGATGAAATTCCAAGTCTCGAATGGGCCACAAGCATAGGATCACAACCAAGTGACTAACCAACAAATTTTTAACCATTGAATTACACGGACAATGTTTAGACTGCAGATCATCTTATTGAAGTAATTTCAGTGATGTAGTTGATAATTTGATTGTTTTGGAATATCATCGATGGACCACGTGCCCAATAAATTAGTAGCCTAGTAACACACATCTTACACATGCAACTCATGGGAGGATTTTAGATGTAATCCTAGCTTCCATACTAGATTTCAAACCTCTTTGAGGGGATTTGAAACCCCCTAGATTTGAAACCCCCGATTACATTATGGTGCCAAATGACCACTTGGATATTTCATCTTTTAATATCCACCAATCCAATGTTTATGTTATTAAATAAGTATGATATTAAGGGAATGTTTATCAACTCATCAAATAAGAGCTATAAAATCATGACATTTTATTCTAATTATTGTTTTACAATAAGCTTATTTGGTAAAATAATTTTTTCATAAGAGAGAAAATTTCCTAATTGAAATAAGCATGGTTGGTAAACTATTCAAATAAGTGCTTTATTAAGAGTAGTTAGTGTCATTTTTAAAAATTACATTAATTCCATCTGAAACAAGCACGCCTCTTCATGCTTTTCAACCTCATCTACTGTTCTATATATTTTGTGTCCTTTGTTGCAAATTGAAGTTGGTTAGTTGATTATAATTGTTGACATTGGAAAAATCCATTTCTGAATTAGGACCAACTTTTGGCCAATGAATGAAGGGTTAAACAAACTCAGAACGAAGCAAAAGTGAATATATTGGAAAGATCATAAAAAATACTTTCCAAGAAGCTTAAGATCACCTCATACAGACGTCAAATGAGCCAAAATGGGCAAAGTCCCTAAGATTAGGGAACGAGTTAATGTATTTGGATGTCTTTCAAACCATTGAGCTCATGCATCATCATCCAAATACCCCGATTGAGCTAATCTTGGGCTCATTGAAAATGTCTTTCAAACCCTTAAAGCTAATCATTATAAGATGATGATGAGCTGCAGGGGTATCTGGATGCATTTGGATGTCTTTAAAACCCTGTAGTCCATCGTCACTTTATAAACACCTAGCCTAGAATAAGGGTTATTATAGCTCAAGGGTTTGAAAGACATCATTATAAGCTAACCCATAGCTCATCATCACTTTATGAATACTTTTGGTAGGCCATTTTTGCTCCAATTACTCTTATTCTAGGCTAGTTTGGTCGCGTTTCAAATTACTTTTCTAACAGTTGGAATCAGCCCAATTGAACTTATAATGAGGGAGATATGATGATTTTATTAAAGTCACTTTTATGTTGGAATCAGTGACTCAAATCTATGATTGGACAGGGCTTTTGGGCGACCGACCGGGTGGTCGGGCGCCCGACCATGGCTGGATTTGGCAGCGAGCTCTCTGGACGTTTTCGAGGGAGTTCGATTGGGCGCCTGACCCGGGCCTGTTGGGCAACCAACATGGGGCTCAGGCACCCGACCTAGCGACCAACCGTGTGGGTGTTCTTACACGATTTTGTGTAAGAGGTTTCTAATTCGGGTTCTTTGCCTATTGAAGTGGGTGTAATCGAGATTAGGGGTATCCTAAGGTGTCTAAGGTTTCGTATTAGGAAGAGGGAAGAGGGTTATATGAGAGAGAGAGAGAGAGCTTAGGTTTTCTCTGGGTTTTCTTGCTTGTGGGACATTCATCTTTATAATCTTCTGTTAATCATAGTGGATCGCTTTGTGCCATGGTTTTTTTTTACCTATTGAGGGGTTTTTCCATATAAAATCGGATTATCTCTGCGTGGTTGATTGCGTGTGGTGTGAGTGCATTGTGTTTCTTGTTTGATCTTGTATTACTCTGCGTGTTCAGCTTTGCTTCCGCTACCGGTGTTTTCCAAACAAGTGGTATCAGAGATATTGCTGGGGTGGAGTAGAATTCGGATATGAGACAAGAGCATGGCATCGAGCACGAGGTTCGACATAGAAAAGTTCTCCGACAAAAATTACTATGAATTATAAAAGGTGAAGATCAAATCTCTCCTAGTTCAGTAAGGGGACGTAGAATTGCATACATGACATATAAGTAAAACTAAACTCTGCAAATTATGGGTCTCAATTTAAATGTTTCATGTGCCAAAAATTATACTTATATGTCTATCTAACCATTAATCAGTGGGCATTAATTAATCGAACCACTTAGACAAAGTCTCCTATTTGAAACAAGAATATGAATTTTAATAACTTAAAACAGTGGGTTCCACAACTTAAGCGATTCAATATAATTTAAATAACACCAGGTATAAGTTGGGGTTACCGAGTATCAAGTGCCATACCTTGCCAGAGTAAAATGCTCTTTATATTCTTTTCGGGAAGGTGGCAGTCAACATTATAGAGAAAAAGTTGATACTCTGGCAAATTGTGCTACATGATACACAGGCACTTAGAAATTACACACGTAGCACACAAATAGTCAAATCAAACTGTCCAATCTAGATGATCATGAACCACTAATTAATTTTACTTGAGTATCTGACTATTGGATTGGTGGACACATGTTCTATTTACACGATCAAGTGTCCACAAATTAGAGGTTAGGATTGTTCATCAAATCTAATATTGGGACTTTGACAAACGGACACTGTATTCATATGTTTTCTAATTGCCTAAGTATCAAGCGTCATACACAGCCAAAGTATCATACAACTACAGCTTTTATATATATATATGCACTGTGCAGCACTGTGCAGTCTGCCTTTTGTTTTAGAGCTTTGCCAAGCTCACATGCGTGTGCAATAGAGCTTGCGTACTGACACACATGTGGCAGCATGGCAGGAAGGTGTGAAATCCAATCCATCCATCAGGTTGGTTTGACTTTCAACATCTTCTCCTAAAAATAAATCTAGCCCTGTTAACATGTGGGGCTCCGATATTGGAAAATTATAGATTTGTTAAAGAACTTCAGTCAAAGTTTCTCTGAGCCTTACACTTGTTTTATTTTTAGGAGAAGATGTTGAAAGTCAAACCAACCTGATGGATGGATTGGATTTCACACCTTCGTGCCATGCTGCCACATGAGTGTATCAACCTGGTTCTTATGCCGGAGAATAGCAGCGCCGTTAGAATGCGGATTAGGTATTACCTGAGCCTATGTAGAGCTTAGGATAGGCTTGATGTGGCGTGTACATGCCATGTTTGTATTGGTGCAGAGCACGTTGTCAGAAGAGACCTGCCTCACTAACAAGCCAGACATAGGTCTGTCACATCTGCTCTCCACCACTAAGCACATGCCACATACTAGACTATCCTGAGTTTTGCACATGCTAGGGTCATACCTAATCCACGCCCGTGCTGCCAGAGGTTTGAACGGTCGGGTCGCACCCATTCGGTATCTGAACCATGCCCAACACGGCAGAGTATGGGTGTAGGTAAACGAAAGTCTCTTTTTTTAGCCCGGTTAATAAATGGGGTAGGTGTGTTACACTCCACGCCATACCTAAACAACACTTAAATTAATAAATTAATTATAAATTACATATATGGATGTATAAATTGCCTAACTAATACGTTAAAAGCCTCGGTATTGATGGAATGTGTCAAGTTAGGCTATTGAGCCCACAGAATCATAACAAAATATTCCACTTAGATATGACCCTTGACAGAGTGGAATCGCATAATTGGATTCAAGTAGCAAATCCCATTTAATTTTTATAAAGTTTAGACAATGACAACAACAATGATATTGCATGTATTGAAATAGTGGCTATCACCATCAAACCTATGAACTATCTATTTTGACCGAGACATGCAGTCCACTGGAGGTATAAAACTACATGTGGTACAAGTGCTAGCTTGTAGAACCCATGTAAAATTTATATACCAAATCAAAAGTTTGGTTGCAGAATTTACGTACCAAATCAAGAGTCATAACAAAATGGAGAGCTATTTGATATTCGTGTTGCACATGACATTTGACATATAGGCACTCAGAAATTCAACATCCGTAAATTATATTTCAAATTAAATTGAATAAAATGTGGAAATCATTGTCACTAAGTAATGGTATACAAAAATCAGATTGATTGAACTAACCTAACATCAGATTTGCAAACGCTTATTTATTGTTGAAATAGGACCATTAGATATTTCACTTATAACATCCCAAAAGCTTTCACCAATTCAATGCATTGATAATCAAAAAGCTTAAAATTTTGGTTCATCCTCCTACATCTAATATGGACCCACAATTTGGACAGTTTATATTTTAATTTCTTGTACTCCAACTAAATTTTTTTGCTTCAATTGTCTCTGGCTTTTAATCCTGTGATGGGCTATGAACAACATGAAGAAGGATTCTTTTTAATATCCAAAATAGCATACTACCATGCTATCTTTTATGGTTTTGAACTATAAAATCGAATCTTCTAATTTAGTGGTGTGTTTGTATATGTGTGTGAGTCTCTCTCTCTCTCTCTCTCTCTCTCATATATATATATATATATATATATATAAAATAAGTTCCCATGAGGTCAACCTGTGTGGGCCCCATTATAATGTGTGGTGGGCATTCATACCATCAATTATATGAACCATTCCGTGGAGGGCCGTGAGCCTAAAAATAGGCCAATCCATAATTTGGGTGGGCCACACCATATACAAAAGTTAGGAGTGGATATCCACTCATTGAAACCTTTATGATCGTTTATAGGATGGACCGAGATGTGGTTGAGAAATCCATCACATCCATTGTGCGTGTCCCACTTAAAAAGAGGTCATACCAAGTTTAAATCATATTCAAAACTAAGGTAGGCCCCAACAAGTGCTTTTAGATATTGTAAGCATGATTTTATAATGTTTCAGTTGGTATGGCCCACTTGAGTTCTGGATATAGCTGAATTTTGGGATATCCCATAACCAATAGGGTACCCACCAAATGCATGTGGATGTCTGATGCACCTCATAGTGGGGCCCACATAGCTCCACCTCATAGGAACTTTCGATGAGGTTGAACGCATAGAACCTTTTCCCATATATATGTTAGTGCACTTTTCTGTGGCAAACTAGTGCACCTTATTTGTCAATTACGTAGGTCAGTGAGTCTAGAATCGGTTGAGCTTAAAGAAGATAAAGATCGAAGAATCAAACAAACCTGTTGCATCAATGAAGAAGAAACAAATAAATGAGATGCCTTGGTGAGCCTTGAACCTTGAACCAAACCAAGACCTAAATCTCTAGATGACCTTGACCCAATAGGCACACTTTTAGTCATCTTAGATTGGCCTTAGGTCTCCTAAAAGATCACCCAAAATATGGCCAATGAGGTTGCATGAGTTGCTTAAAACAAGATGACCAAAACAACAGTCTTCATGGCTCTGTCGACCGGTCTTGAGCGTTGGCAGACCGGTCGCCAGAAGAAGAAATGGGACAACAAGCATGTCTAATCCCAAGCTTAAAATAGACCGATCAAAGAATGGTCGACTGGATTGACCGACCGGTCGTTTGACCGATCGCGACCGACCCAGTTAGGACAGCAACCAAACCTCCTGTTCAGGCCATAATTCGACCAATCGAGGACCCTTTCCGTCCAGTCTTGTTGAGGGTCGACCGGTCGAAAGCTAGCCATTTATAGCCATTTTGAATCCGTTGAAGATTTTTCTATATAATGGCTAGGCTCGATTTTGGGTCTTGGGAGAGAGATTTTAGTGCATTAGAGGTCACCCTTATTGCTGTTGAGCTCTCAATTATATACATTCTAACCCCTTTCATCACTCATCATGCATGGTTATTAGGCTTAAAAGATCCATCTAATGCATGATTTTGCTATTATAGGAACGAGAGAGAGGGAACACTTATTTAGTGTTAAAAGGCCCTTTCTAATACCATTGAAGAACAAGGGAAGGTGAGCTAAGAAGTTAGAGTGAAGGAGTAATAAGAGAAGAGAATGGAAGAAGGGAAAACTCAACCATTGTAGAGGTCCAACCGGTCAAGACTGGTCGGCCACCCAAGCTGCCCTCTATAGAAGCTGTTGGACCAGCCCACAGATGGGTCCGACCGGTCAATTCTGGCTGGCCATGCACAGATAGCAAGAGCAGAATTTTTATACTTTTCTATTCCGAAAATCTGGTTTCCTAGTGGGGCTAGGAAACGCCGTTTCGCAAATCTTCCAACGTGGTGAAGCCTCCAAGCTATAAAAGGACACCTATAGCATCTTCCTAAGGCATCTAATAATGTGGAGAGCAAAGGAATCAAGATCCAGGAGGCTTCCTAGCCTCCTAAAACGAATTCTTCTTCTTCTAATTCTACTTTTAGTTTTTCTTTTAATACTTTCTTTTAGTTAACTCTCAGCTAGAGTTGAGAGGTGAATCTTCTAGTTTTTAGTCATGGTTTATTCCTTTGATTTCGAATTATGGATTAATGCTTGAACACTTCATTATAGTTTGAATAAAGTTGATAGTTTTAGATAATTCAGGGAGTTTGTGTGCTAAATACATGAGTTCTTGTTAGATTTCTGAGATTAATCAGAATGATTTATGAGTTGTTGATTGATGGAAGCTTTTGATTCACGCTTTCCATGATTCAAATAGTCGAATCTCTATTAGAACCATGATGAAAAAGTTCATGTATCTTTTATAGAATCTAAGATAGGTTTGTTGCTTATTAAAGTTGGTTTAATTAGAGTTCAAATCATTGGTCATAGTTAAATCTAGTGATAGGATTTGATGAAAGCTATGGTTGTGAATTTTAACTAGATTGGATAGAGGCTTGGCCTATACAATTGAGTGTGCCCAAGGCATGAGCTTGAGTGAGGGAATCAAATCAGTAAACACTTATCTATTTCAGATTATTTATGTGCTTTGATTGTTATATCTCCTAGCTGGATAGAGATAGAATTTCAATTCAAGTTGTGCTAGAATCGAATCATTGATTTGAGCATGATTAAGGCTAGAAAAGGATCCTTGATGCTCTAGTCTATTTCTATTTTCAGATTTCTTATTTAGCTCTTAAAAACTGTTTTTTTAAAATCTTCTTAGATTCAAGTTATTAGAGTGGTTGATATTGTTTACCTCTTTCCCTATGGACCGACCTCGGTCTTACCAAGATTATTACTACATTACAGCTTTGCACTTTAGGCGAGCAAATAATTTTCCATACCATTAGGCTCTAATCTTAAGCATTCCAAGCTATCTTCCTTATCTTTAATCACAAGATGGAGCATTCAAAGCTCATGTGAAAATGGACTTCCTCTCTCTCTTAATCTTTAGATATTTTAGGCACCTTGACCATAAGTAGATTCCTTATTTTAACCTCTTTAAAGATCCTATTAGGTGGAATTCCTTTAGGAAACCAACTTCTACTAGTTGTAGAGAATTCACACCATCTCCTATCACCTTGGGCATCTCAAGAAGATCAAGTGCAAGGCGATTGATCAATGGAGCTGAGGAATTGCAAAGCAGCGACAACACAATCGGGGGAGCATCGAGGAGCTGATTGAAGCACGGGAGAGCGGAGATCAAGTAACCCAAGAAGGCACTAAACAAGGGGCTTATCCGACACATAAGTTGTCAATTTGAGAATTTGGTTGCACTCCTTCCTCGTAAAGGATTAAGTATGAGAGTTTGGATTAACAAACTCAATCAAGTCTCCATGGGGAGCCTTTGGCAGAAGCGTAAGCTTGGTTCTTGGATTGGAACCGAAGGGTAGGGAGGATCCTTGTCAAACTCTTGAGTTGGATAGAACTCGTAAACATCTTGGTTGAGAGATGAACCAATAAAATCTCCATTATAGGTTGGGAGAAACCTTGTCAAACTCCCCGTAAGGTGGAACCAATTTAAAACACCTAGGTTAGGAGGAACCTGATTTAAACTCCCTAGTGAATGCCGGTGTGCTCAAGGGATGAGTACTTGAACCGGGAGTGGAGTAGACCCATAGTTGAATCACTATACACGCTTTTGTTTGTGATGTATTTAAGCACATTATTAATCTAACTTTATTTTTTTTAATTGATTAATTATGCATGCTTGATTAAAATGTATGTTAGGCACTAGATAGGCACATTCACACACAAGATGTACTTTCACTAACTAGTGTAGACTTGAGCTCATATGATCCATTCTCATATAGTTTACATAGGTTGCATAGATTATATTCTTGATTAGTTAAATCATTTGATTATCTATGCATGCTTAGTCTAAGTTGTTTAATCACTTATTATATGCTAGCCCTGTGATTGGACCCACTTAAGCTTGGAAGATAAGTATTTTTTCTTAGTTTATAATTGATAATTAGTTTAATTAGGCAAGCAATTTTCAAAAAGATTTTAAAATAGTCCTTATCACCCTTACCTCTAGGACTTAGCCATAGTTTTATAACGCTCTGTAAGCTTCTGCGATTAGTGTAGGGTATCCCCCGACGTTATATATATATATATATATATATATATATATATATATATATATATATATATATATATATATATATATATATATGAGAGAAGGTACTATGCGCTCAACCTCATTGGAAGTTCCCATGAGGTTGAGCTGTGTGGGCCCCACTGTGATGTGTGATGGGCATCCACACCATTAGTTAGATGCATCATTCTATGGTGGGCCATGAGACTAAAACTCAGGCCAATCCATGACTTGGGTGGGCCACACCATAAACAACAGTTAAGAGTGGATATCCACTAATTGAAACCTTTATGATCGTTTATAGGATCAAATGAGATGTGGTTGAGAAATCTAGACCATCCATTGTGCGTGTCCCACTTAAATAGAGGTCATACCAAGTTTTAACCATATCCAAAACTCGGGTGGGCCCCAACAAGTGATTTTAGATATTGTAGGCATGATTTTACATTGTTTCAGTTGGTATGGCCCACTTGAGTTCCGAATAGAGCTGACTTTTGGGATATCCCATAACCAATAGGGGACCTACCAAATGCATGGTGTGGATTCTGATACATATCACAGTGGGGCCCACAAAGCTTGCATAAAACCTTTTCCCTATATATATATATATATATATATATATATATATATATATATAAGAATTTCTTAAGGTGGGCTTAATTGATCAACAATCTGGATGTCCCTAAAGAGTTCGATAATGTGATCGGGCATACCGGTGGACCCCAATCAAGTTGGATTAATCTAAAATGATGTAGGGGCGGTGCGTCACAATTGTGTTAGACGCATAATGTTCTAGTTGGATTTAGATTCTTAAATTCGCATGAAGCCTAGAGGAGAGGAGTTTTGATGGGTTAAAAACTCCTCACCCTTAATAGCTATAAAAATAAGGCTCGGTGTTCGCTTCCCCAAGTGTAGGGTTGCAATGTAGTAATAATTTGGTAGAGACCGAGATCGTTCTCAGGGACTTGTTAGGAATTCACAAAATTACTTTTAATATTCTCTAATTGAGAACTAACCAAACAGATTTCTAGAATTGAATGTAGATAGAATTCTTAAACTAAAGGTGAATGTAATCAATATAAAAGAGCACTAGGGGTGCAATGATCCACTTGTAGCAATCCTTGATGCATAATTCGCTGTAGTTTCCCAATTACACAACTAGAGTCGAAATCAAATCCTATCTAGCTGGATGATAGAGCGGTTATAACATCGAAACATACCAATTCATGTGTTGTTCATAAACATGATTCCCTCAATTCAAGTTAAGACTTGAGAATACTCAATTGCATAGGTCAATCCTAGTTCCAATAGGTTAAGATCAAAACCATAATAATCATCAAACCCTGTTACAAGGCCTCATTCAAATCACATGCATAAACAACACCTAAATCAGACTTTAGAACAAAAGGTAGAACATTGGTTTGAAGTTCTCACATGAGAATCCAAGGCTAGAGCGTATTAAATCCGATTCCTTGGAGCGTACAGGTCTATATCCATGCAAAACAACTATGAACTAAAGCAATTCTTCCAAACATCCATGAGTCATCATAAGATTAAGAAAAACTACTTAGAACTTTATTCAAACTCCAATAACCATTGTTCTTCAATAAAAATTCAAACTTGGAAACATAAAAACAAATTAAAGCATCTTAGATTCACTACAAGCTTCACCTCTTAGCCCTAGCTAAGAGGTTAGCTGATCATGATCCAAGGAAACATGTAATCAACTAAAAAAGTATGAAAACCAAAGGAACAAACTAGGAGGAGTTGTAGAACTTCGGATCCGACTTTCGCCGCCTCCCACCTTCATAGATCCCTTTTAGGATACCTTAGGAACGATTCTTAGGTGTCCTTTTTATAGTAGAGAGGCCCTACTACCTCAGAATCTTTTAGAATTGCGCAATACTTACGCAATTGAGCACAAAACTCAGAGCTTGTTGAAGAAGTTGCTGAATTTTAGCAAATTACACTGGCCGACCTGTTCGCCGACCAGTCTTGACCGGTTGGACCTGTCCAGTGGACAGTCCAGAGAGTGCAAAGAGGGCAGGGAGCTTTGGCCGACCAGTCAAGACCGGTCGGACCTGTCTGGGGCTTGCTCTAACGACCTCTAGCAGTTGCTAGAGTGTCTTGTAAAGGGTGGCTGACCGGTCAAGACCGGTCAAATCCTATTTTCTTTGTTTTTCTTTCTTTCTTTCTTCCTCTCTTTCCTCTCCTTGCTTTCTTCTTTCTTTGGCTCACCCTAGGTCTTATCCAAGGCTCTTAAATATGCTCTTGAAGTCATCAATTGAGTGAAATCTCTCTCATTCCTATAACCACAAAAAACCTTGCATTAGAATAGTCTTTAAACTTGAAAACCATGCATAGTTAGTGATGAAATGGGGTTAGAATATACACATTTAAGCGCTCAACACACCCCCTCAACCATCATTTTGCTAGTCCCGAGCAAAACATGTATGAAACAATTCATTTCTCCAAAACCCAACTCTCCTTCAGAAACTATGCTTCTATACACTCAAAGATATGCAAGTGCAAAAATCAGAAACACTTAGTGATGGAAGTTGAAACCTTAAGCTTCTTAAAATATAACAAGTGCTCATATGAAATTCCTGCTGATTGATTGATAAGTAGAAAGATTCAACAATTTAACCTAGTGTGCTCAGTGGATACTCATCTGATAGGAATTCGGGATTATCTTCTTCATAAATCAGTTAAGGTATGGATTTCAAGATGTACAAATCAACAACAAGCCTTTGACAGAAATTTGTCTTACCGTCCTTCCGACGGCGTTCACACTACTTCCCATTTTCGGCTTTGGTTACAGGTAGACCATCCCCCGATTGGTAATAGGTAGCCCTTTTCGAAAATTTTCACCATATTTTCAATCATTCTCATATTTTCATCTTTCCTTTCCTTTTCACACACATTAGATAGGGTTTTTAGAAATTCATATCTTTCATTATTTTCCCATGGACAAGAGATGGACAAAGTACCTCGGCTTGGTTCCTCAACACCTCAAATCCAAACCTAACTAATCCACAATTCTAATAATCCTTTCAAAGCATGAAAATCGTGTAATGTGAACTAGGTGTAAACGTGTTCAAAATTTCTATCAATCATAAAAGTAGGGGAATTCACATACAAGACTAGTACCTTGCAGATTGTTAAAAGTATTCAACATTACTCACTTCGCCTCTCTTTTTCTTGTACTTACACCATCCCGAATGCATATAAAACAAAGTTTTCCAATGGAGTTTTAAATTTTTAGAAAAAAATCTGAAAAATATTCCCACACCCCCAACCAAATCTTGCATTGTTCTCAATGTAAAAGATATGCAATGAGCAAAAAATGAGAGCAATTATAAAATAAAGGGAGTGAGGAATGAGAGTATCTGAGAGAAAAAAAATGAAATTCTACCTCCTTCTAACAAACCTATGAAAAAGCAAACCAAAAGCAACAAAATTCTGATCCTAACTATTCTATACCTCCATCAGACTAGGAGGTCAAATATCCTAATACACAGGATCAGTCAGAGGTATGGACATACCTTCTGAAGGAAAATTCTCAAAGAACGACTTTAATTGTTGACCATTTGCTTTAAAGACATTACCGTTCCTTGGATTCAACAACTCGACAGTCCCATATGGATAAACTGTTTTCACAATGACGGGACCAGTCCATCAAGATCTCAATTTTTCTGGAAATAAATGTAACAAAAAATTATACATAAAAACCTTTTGGTTTATCGTGAAATTCTTACGAATGATGTTCTTATCATGGAACACCTTCATCTTGTCCTTGTAAATTCTTGTGTTCTCATATGTTTCGTTCCGGAGTTTCGCAAGTTCATTGAATTGAAACTTGCGCAACAAGCTCGCTTTGTCAGAATCAAAACTTATCTTCTTTATTACCCAATATGCCCTATGTTCCAACTCCATAGGCAAGTGACAAGCTTTCCTATAGACAAATCTATAGGGAGATATTCTAATGGGGGTCTTGAAAGCTGTACGGTATGCCCAGAGTGCATTTGTAAGTCGAAGTGACCAATCCTTGTGATCGGGGTTTACTATTTTCTCTAAGATATGTTTGATTTCCTTGTTGGATATCTCAGCTTGTCCACTTGTTTGTGGGTGATAGGGAGTGCTTACTTTGTGATTGACGCCATATTTCTTCATTAAAGCTTCAAACGGGTGGTTACAAAAATGAGATCCTCCATCGCTTATAACGACTCGAGGTATTCCAAGTCGGGAAATGATATTATCTTTTAAGAAACGAATGAATGTTTTATGGTCATTGTTCCAGCATGGAATCGCCTCGACCCATTTTGAAACATAATCGATGGCAAGCAAAATATATAAATTTTCAAAAGAAGATGGGAATGGACCCATGAAATCGATGCCTCAACAATAAAAAATTTCGATTGGTAAGATGGGATTGAGTGGCATCATATTTCTACGGGATATTCCTCCCAATTTCTGACAAGGCTCACACTTTTTGCAAAACTCTTGGGTATCTTTGAACATGGTGGGCCAATAAAATCCACATTGCACAATTTTGGTTGTGGTCTTCTTAGCTGAAAAGTGGCCACCACAAGCCTATGGATGACAAAAGGAGATGCTATTGTGTTGCTCATCATCCAGCACACATTTCCTTATAATTTGATTGGGATAATACTTGAATAAGTATAAGTCGTCCCACAAGAATTTTCTCACCTCGTTGAAGAACTTATCCTTATCTTGCTTGTTCCAGTGTGTTGGAATTGTACCTGTAACAAGATAATTAGCAATGTCTGTGCACCATGGTAATTGGGAGTTTTTAAAAAGTTATTCATTAGGGAACATGTCATTAATCGCGGTCATCTCAGGGGAATCGGTGAGAACAATTCTAGAGAGATGGTCAGCCACAACATTTTATACTCCCTTTTTGTCTCGTATTTCTATGTCAAATTCTTGGAGTAGGAGGATCCATCTTAACAAGCGTGACTTAGAATCCTTCTTAGAGAGAAGGTACTTAAGCGCAGCATGGTCGGTGAATATGATGATCTTAGATCCGATCAAGTAAGACCTAAACTTGTCTAAAGCAAAAAACTATGGCTAAATGTTCTTTTTCTGTATTAGTGTAGTTTGCTTAAGCCGAGTTTAAGGTTCTACTTACATAGTAGATGACATATGGCTTCTTCTCTTTTCTTTGGCATAATACAGACCCAATAGCGTAGTTGCTCGCATCACACATGATTTCAAAAGGAAGGCTCCAATCAGGTGGTTGCATTATAGGAGCACATGTCAACATGCCTTTAAGTTTGTCAAAAACATTTTGACAATCCTCATTCTACTTGAACGAGTTTTCCTTTGAAGGAGGTTACATAAAGGACGAGAGAGTGAACTAAAGTCCTTTATAAATTGTTTATAGAATCCGGCGTGTCCTAGAAAGGACCGCACATCTCGTACGCTCTTAGGTGGTAGAAGGTTAGAGATAAGATCGATTTTAGCCTTGTCCACCTCGATTCCATTTTGTGAGATGATGTGACCAAGGACAATTCCTTTTTGAACCATGAAATGACATTTCTCCCAATTTAATATGAGGTTCTTTTCTTCACATCTTTATAAAATAGTTTTTAAGTGCATAAGGCACTCATTAAAGTTACAACCAAACACCTAGAAATCATCCATGAAGACTACAAGAATCGTCCCCACCATATAAAAAAAAATACTTAACATACAACGCTGAAAAGTGGCAGGAGCGTTGCATAGTCTAAACGGCATCCTTCGATAGGCAAAAGTGACGAATGGACATATGAATTTTGTCTTCTCTTAGTCTTCTAGGGTGATCTCTATTTGATTATACCCTGAATATCCATCAAGAAAGCAAAAATGGAAATGACCCGCCAACCTTTCTAAAATTTGATCAACAAACGGTAAGGGGAAGTGGTCTTTTCTTGTGACTGTGTTTAGCTTCCTGTAGTCAATGCACATTCTCCAACCGGTAGTGACTCTGGTTAGCACAAGTTCATTGTTGGCATTGGCTACAATGATTATTCCAGATTTCTTAGGAACCACTTGAGTTGGACTCACCCATTGACTATCGGATATTGGGTAGATGATACCCACATCCAATAGTTTCAACACTTCAACTTTAACCACCTCCTTAATGTTTGGATTAAGGCGTCTTTGTGGTTGTCTAGATGTCTTCACATTTTTCTCAACATGTATGCGATGAGTACAAATCAGGGGGTCTATGCCTTTAAGATCCGTAATTGACCATCCAATGAAGCTCTTATGCTTTATTAAAGTGACTATTAGCCTACTCTCTTATTCCTTATCCAAGTGGGAAGAAATCACCACCGGATATGTCTCATCTCGACCTACATAAACATTTTTCAAATTAGTGGGTAATGGTTTTAGGTCAAGCTTTGGTGCATTGATATTGGATGGAAGATGCTTGTTCTCACTTAAGGGCATAGGCTCAAATGGTGTCTTCCATCTTTTATTATCAAGTACCGGCATAGAATCCAAAATGGCATCCATCTCTCTTATCATGTCATCATCAATCTCATGAGAGTGGGACAAGCATGCCTCCAAGGGATTGGAATAGAATGTCAAGAGGGATGTGTCTTTCACGAATGATTCAATCAGATTTATTTCATGGACCTCGTCATCAACATCCCGTGGTTGTTTGCATAAATCGAAAATATTCAGCTCGAGTATCATATTTTCGAAGGACATTTGTACTAGCCCATTTCTACAATTGATAATCGAATTTAAAGTGGCTAAGAAAGGGCGGCCAAGTATGATAGGAATTTGAGCACTGGTTCCCATCACAGGATGTATATCCAAGATAATAAAATCAACTGGATAGTCCAATTTATCAACTTGGACAAGGACATCCCCAACATCCCTCTTGGTATATGAATAGATCTATCAGCGAGTTGAAGTGTGGTTTTGGTGGGTTTTAATTCACCTAACCCAAGTTATTCATAGACCGAGTATGGGATGAGGTTAACACTTGCCCCTAGGTCTAGTAGGGCTTGTTTAATCCGGTAGTCACCTATGATGAATGAGATGGTAGGACTACCTGGTTCCTTATATTTTAGGGCACCTCTTGTTTGATGATGGAGTTTTATACTAAATTGTCAGATATTTGCAACTCCATGTTTGTCTTGGGGGATCGGGTTCCGGAAGGAAGGATTTGTAGAAAAATACTTAGGTCCCTCCCGGGAAGATTTGACTCCAAGATAGTTGCCTTAGAAGAGTGTAGAGATATAGATAGCATGAAAGTAGAAGAACTCATAGGTTCCCTACAAACTCATGAACTACACTTTAAGGCCCCCTCTAGGAAGAAAAACATCGCCCTAAAATCCTCTCACAAACATAAGAAAATTAAGAGTGAGTCGGAAGAAGATAGCGATGATGAGGATGATGAGGAAGAAATATTAAACAAAAAATTCAAGAGATTCCTCAAATTTGATAGAGGGAATAGCCGTGACAAGAAGGACAAGAAGGGTGATAAACATAAAGGGAAATCATCCAAACCTTCATCCGTCCGATGTTACGGTTGCGGTCAACGTGGCCATATTGCCCCGGACTGTCCGGAAACGCCTAAACCGAAAGGTAAAAAGGCGATGGCTGCCACGTGGGATAATACGGAGGAGTCAGACTCCAAATCCGATGATTCTACTAGTGATGGGAGCCAACATAATGATCTAGCTCTCTCGGCTTCCACCACTACCCCTCTTCCCGCTTATCTAAGAGGGGATCCCAACTGCTATCCCTTCTAGGAGTAGAAGGAGTTCCCAACCCCTCACCTCATGCTACATTTTATGAGGGTGTTGAGGAAATTAGTTACCCTTAGGTTTATCAAACTAAACATAGTTAGTGAGGGTAGCTAGAAATGCTTATATAGGTAAATCTGAGGATTTCAGCCTCATTTCTGTGTGTATGGGCAAATCAGAGGATTCAAGCCTCATGAGCCCAAATTTTGATAATTTAGCCTTGCTTTTAATTGATATATTTGCTTGCTAGATTATCACCATGCTTAGATTAGCTAATCATCTTGAGTTTTATGCTTCATTGTATGCTAATCTTTGCTTAGTATTGGTCTTGATATACCAATAGGGGAGGTTGGTTGATTGGGCTATAAGCCCTTGAGCTTTAATGCTTAGTGTATATCATAGATGACCAATTAAGCATGATTAACTATGCTTAGATAGTTACATTTTCTTGTTAATCATGTTCTTTAGCATGCTCCATGATTTTATGTTCATGCACCCTATACTCTCTCTAGTTAGCATGTGCTTATAGTTATAGCTGCGACATACTATCTTCTCTTACCTTAACCTTAATTGATATATCATTAAGGGGGAGAGAATAGTTTGTCAATTGCTAACAAAAAGGGGGAGAAAGATCAAGTCCCACCAAAACTAGTTTGCTATGTTTTGTGATGCAGGGATTGACAGGTTATGGGGGAGCAAACTGAAGAGGAGCTGCTTAGATTAGGCATGTCAAGAGTCCTGTATTTCATTTTATATCAATATAATCTCTTGTACATGTATTTGTTTTGGTAGGTTAGGTTTTTGTAAGTAATTGACAAAGGGGGAGATTGTTAGTGCACTTTTCTATGGCATACTAGTGCACCTTGTTTGTCAATTACTTAGGTCAGTGGGTCTAGTGTCGGTTGAGCTTAATGAAGACGAAGAACGAAGACTCAAGATGGACCGGCTGCATCAAGAAATGAGAAACAGGTAAATGTGTTGCCTTGGTGTGCCCTGCCTTGACCAAAACCTAACCCATAACCTCTTAGATGACTTGCACCAACTAGGTATACCCTTAGTCATCATTATTAGTCTTAGAACTCCATGAAAAACATGATAAGATAGACTAATTTAAGAGGTGGAAGCTGCTGCAATAAAAAAGGCTCAAACAGCAGTTTCCGATAGGTGTTCCGATAGGACTCCGATCAATCGGACAGTGGCTCCGATAGGACTCCGATCAATCGGACAGAAGCCCCGATCAATCGGACAGTCTTCCGATCCATCGGAAGGGGTCCGTCCGATCAATCGGACAGTGTTCCGATCAATCGGAATATCTTCCAAAGACTTCACTGGATAGATTTCCGATCAATCGGGCTTGTCTCCGATCAATCGGACAGGTCTCCGATCCATCGGACCTTCTTCCGATCAATCGGAGATGCGCGAATCTGCCCGTTTTTTTACCGTTGGAAGAAAATCTATTTAAAAGGGGGATTCGTTTTTTGAGCCAAGAGAGGGGATTTTGAGGAGATAGAAGCCACCATTGCTAGAGATCATTAGAGGCTCTATCCCAAACCTATAGCAAGCCATTCTCCTTGTGTTTTCATCACAAGCTTGGGCCATTCAATGGCATCTTGAGAATAGGACTTGTTCCCTCTTGATTCCTAGGGTTTAGACACCTTGATGATAGTTAAATCCTTTGTCTAAACACTACCTAGGAGTCCATTTAGGTGCATTCCTCTAGGAAACCCATTTCCTACCATTTGTAGAGGTTTCACCATTCCCTAGCACCTTGGGCATCTCCAATGGAGCATCACATGCAAGGTAGCTGATCTTGGAGCTGAAGCCTTGGCAAAGCAACGGCGTCAAAGATCGGGGGAGCACAAGGGGAGCTGATTCAAGCACGGGAGAGCGAGAAGAAGCAACCCGAAGCGGCGCAACAAGGGGCTCAATCCGACAAGTAAGGTTGTCTTGTTAAGAGTCCATCCACTCAATTCCCTGTGGGAGTTGAGTGTAGAGTTTGTTTGACAAACTCGCCCCGGGGTCGTCAGTCGATCCTTGGCCTATTAGTTGGGCCTAAAATCTAGGGACGTCAGCCGTTCCTTGGCACGTTAGTCGGGCCTAAACAAAGTCTCCAAGGGGGAGCCACCAACACGGGTGCAAACGTGTAGGTTGGGAGGAACCTGTAAACTCCCCGGTTGGGTGGATCCGAGTTAAAACACCTTGGTTGGGAGGAACCAGATTTAAACTCCCCAGTGAATGCCGGTGTGCTCAAAGGGGTTGAGTACTTGAACCGGGAGTGGAGTAGACAAGTAGTCGAACCACTATACATCCTTGTGTTTGTGATTGATCTTGAGCACATTTCTCTTTAATGCGTTGAGTTTAATTTGTTAATTATGAATGCTTAGTTAGGAATGTATGCTAGGCACTTGATAGGCACATCCACACTCACAAGATGTACTTTCACTCCTCATGTTGACTTGAGCATTTCTTGATCCATCCTCTCTAGTCCACATGAGTTGATTAGACTAGGTTGTTAATTGCTTTATCTTTTGCTAGTCTTTTAATTGGACCCACTTAGGCTTGGAAGCCAAAGTGTTAATCGCTTACATATTTTAATTTGCTGATTTGTTAAAGTAGGCGAAAAGATTTTTTAAAAAAAGGTCCTATTCACCCCCCTCCTATAGGTTCAGCCATAATTCTAGTTGCTCCTCAAGCTTCCGCACGCGTATGCGTAGGGTGTCGTGTTAGGCTACCCGACGCAATTTCAATTGGTATCAGAGAGGGTTGCTCTTCAAGGACGTAACCGTTCAGAGTAAGATCCGATACCGGAGCACTAGCATCATGTCTAACCGAGATGGGAGTGCCACCAACCGTCCACCTTTCTTTGACGGGTCCAACTATGCTTATTGGAAGGCGAGAATGAGAATTTTTCTCCAATCCATGGACCGTCCAGTGTGGCTTAGCACACAAACTAGATATACCTTGCCCACCGAGCAAGTGGAGGTTGATGGGAAAAATATTGTCATTCCCAAAGATGATTCCAAATGGGATGACATAGAGAGAGCTCAATACATGGCAAATGCCAAAGCTCTCAATGCGATTTGCTGTGCGGTTTCCCCGGAAGAATTTCAGCGCATTCTCACATGCGCAACTGCAAAAGAAGCGTGGGATATACTTGAGGTTACCCACGAGGGAACTAGCACAGTAAGACGCTCGAAGCTTCAGCTCTTAACCACCAAATTTGAAAACATTAGGATGGGAGAGACTGAAACTTTCATGGAGTTTTATACTAAATTGTCAGATATTTGCAACTCCATGTTTGTCTTGGGGGATCGGGTTCCGGAAGGAAGGATTTGTAGAAAAATACTTAGGTCCCTCCCGGGAAGATTTGACTCCAAGATAGTTGCCTTAGAAGAGTGTAGAGATATAGATATCATGAAAGTAGAAGAACTCATAGGTTCCCTACAAACTCATGAACTACACTTTAAGGCCCCCTCTAGGAAGAAAAACATCGCCCTAAAATCCTCTCACAAACATAAGAAAATTAAGAGTGAGTCGGAAGAAGATAGCGATGATGAGGATGATGAGGAAGAAATATGAAACAAAAAATTCAAGAGATTCCTCAAATTTGATAGAGGGAATAGCCGTGACAAGAAGGACAAGAAGGGTGATAAACATAAAGGGAAATCATCCAAACCTTCATCCGTCCGATGTTACGGTTGCGGTCAACGTGGCCATATTGCCCCGGACTGTCCGGAAACGCCTAAACCGAAAGTTAAAAAGTCGATGGCTGCCACGTGGGATAATACGGAGGAGTCGGACTCCAAATCCGATGATTCTACTAGTGATGGGAGCCAACATAATGATCTAGCTCTCTCGGCTTCCACCACTACCCCTCTTCCCGCTTATCTAAGAGGGGATCCCAACTGCTATCCCTTCTAGGAGTAGAAGGAGTTCCCAACCCCTCACCTCATGCTACATTTTATGAGGGTGTTGAGAAAATTAGTTACCCTTAGGTTTATCAAACTAAACATAGTTAGTGAGGGTAGCTAGAAATGCTTATATAGGTAAATCTGAGGATTTCAGCCTCATTTCTGTGTGTATGGGCAAATCAGAGGATTCAAGCCTCATGAGCCCAAATTTTGATAATTTAGCCTTGCTTTTAATTGATATATTTGCTTGCTAGATTATCACCATGCTTAGATTAGCTAATCATCTTGAGTTTTATGCTTCATTGTATGCTAATCTTTGCTTAGTATTGGTCTTGATATACCAATAGGGGAGGTTGGTTGATTGGGCTATAAGCCCTTGAGCTTTAATGCTTAGTGTATATCATAGATGACCAATTAAGCATGATTAACTATGCTTAGATAGTTACATTTTCTTGTTAATCATGTTCTTTAGCATGCTCCATGATTTTATGTTCATGCACCCTATACTCTCTCTAGTTAGCATGTGCTTATAGTTATAGCTGCGACATACTATCTTCTCTTACCTTAACCTTAATTGATATATCATTAAGGGGGAGAGAATAGTTTGTCAATTGCTAACAAAAAGGGGGAGAAAGATCAAGTCCCACCAAAACTAGTTTGCTATGTTTTGTGATGCAGGGATTGACAGGTTATGGGGGAGCAAACTGAAGAGGAGCTGCTTAGATTAGGCATGTCAAGAGTCCTGTATTTCATTTTATATCAATATAATCTCTTGTACATGTATTTGTTTTGGTAGGTTAGGTTTTTGTAAGTAATTGACAAAGGGGGAGATTGTTAGTGCACTTTTCTATGGCATACTAGTGCACCTTGTTTGTCAATTACTTAGGTCAGTGGGTCTAGTGTCGGTTGAGCTTAATGAAGACGAAGAACGAAGACTCAAGATGGACCGGCTGCATCAAGAAATGAGAAACAGGTAAATGTGTTGCCTTGGTGTGCCCTGCCTTGACCAAAACCTAACCCATAACCTCTTAGATGACTTGCACCAACTAGGTATACCCTTAGTCATCATTATTAGTCTTAGAACTCCATGAAAAACATGATAAGATAGACTAATTTAAGAGGTGGAAGCTGCTGCAATAAAAAAGGCTCAAACAGCAGTTTCCGATAGGTGTTCCGATAGGACTCCGATCAATCGGACAGTGGCTCCGATAGGACTCCGATCAATCGGACAGAAGCCCCGATCAATCGGACAGTCTTCCGATCCATCGGAAGGGGTCCGTCCGATCAATCGGACAGTGTTCCGATCAATCGGAATATCTTCCAAAGACTTCACTGGATAGATTTCCGATCAATCGGGCTTGTCTCCGATCAATCGGACAGGTCTCCGATCCATCGGACCTTCTTCCGATCAATCGGAGATGCGCGAATCTGCCCGTTTTTTTACCGTTGGAAGAAAATCTATTTAAAAGGGGGATTCGTTTTTTGAGCCAAGAGAGGGGATTTTGAGGAGATAGAAGCCACCATTGCTAGAGATCATTAGAGGCTCTATCCCAAACCTATAGCAAGCCATTCTCCTTGTGTTTTCATCACAAGCTTGGGCCATTCAATGGCATCTTGAGAATAGGACTTGTTCCCTCTTGATTCCTAGGGTTTAGACACCTTGATGATAGTTAAATCCTTTGTCTAAACACTACCTAGGAGTCCATTTAGGTGCATTCCTCTAGGAAACCCATTTCCTACCATTTGTAGAGGTTTCACCATTCCCTAGCACCTTGGGCATCTCCAATGGAGCATCACATGCAAGGTAGCTGATCTTGGAGCTGAAGCCTTGGCAAAGCAACGGCGTCAAAGATCGGGGGAGCACAAGGGGAGCTGATTCAAGCACGGGAGAGCGAGAAGAAGCAACCCGAAGCGGCGCAACAAGGGGCTCAATCCGACAAGTAAGGTTGTCTTGTTAAGAGTCCATCCACTCAATTCCCTGTGGGAGTTGAGTGTAGAGTTTGTTTGACAAACTCGCCCCGGGGTCGTCAGTCGATCCTTGGCCTATTAGTTGGGCCTAAAATCTAGGGACGTCAGCCGTTCCTTGGCACGTTAGTCGGGCCTAAACAAAGTCTCCAAGGGGGAGCCACCAACACGGGTGCAAACGTGTAGGTTGGGAGGAACCTGTAAACTCCCCGGTTGGGTGGATCCGAGTTAAAACACCTTGGTTGGGAGGAACCAGATTTAAACTCCCCAGTGAATGCCGGTGTGCTCAAAGGGGTTGAGTACTTGAACCGGGAGTGGAGTAGACAAGTAGTCGAACCACTATACATCCTTGTGTTTGTGATTGATCTTGAGCACATTTCTCTTTAATGCGTTGAGTTTAATTTGTTAATTATGAATGCTTAGTTAGGAATGTATGCTAGGCACTTGATAGGCACATCCACACTCACAAGATGTACTTTCACTCCTCATGTTGACTTGAGCATTTCTTGATCCATCCTCTCTAGTCCACATGAGTTGATTAGACTAGGTTGTTAATTGCTTTATCTTTTGCTAGTCTTTTAATTGGACCCACTTAGGCTTGGAAGCCAAAGTGTTAATCGCTTACATATTTTAATTTGCTGATTTGTTAAAGTAGGCGAAAAGATTTTTAAAAAAAGGTCCTATTCACCCCCCTCCTATAGGTTCAGCCATAATTCTAGTTGCTCCTCAAGCTTCCGCACGCGTATGCGTAGGGTGTCGTGTTAGGCTACCCGACGCAATTTCAATTGGTATCAGAGAGGGTTGCTCTTCAAGGACGTAACCGTTCAGAGTAAGATCCGATACCGGAGCACTAGCATCATGTCTAACCGAGATGGGAGTGCCACCAACCGTCCACCTTTCTTTGACGGGTCCAACTATGCTTATTGGAAGGCGAGAATGAGAATTTTTCTCCAATCCATGGACCGTCCAGTGTGGCTTAGCACACAAACTAGATATACCTTGCCCACCGAGCAAGTGGAGGTTGATGGGAAAAATATTGTCATTCCCAAAGATGATTCCAAATGGGATGACATAGAGAGAGCTCAATACATGGCAAATGCCAAAGCTCTCAATGCGATTTGCTGTGCGGTTTCCCCGGAAGAATTTCAGCGCATTCTCACATGCGCAACTGCAAAAGAAGCGTGGGATATACTTGAGGTTACCCACGAGGGAACTAGCACAGTAAGACGCTCGAAGCTTCAGCTCTTAACCACCAAATTTGAAAACATTAGGATGGGAGAGACTGAAACTTTCATGGAGTTTTATACTAAATTGTCAGATATTTGCAACTCCATGTTTGTCTTGGGGGATCGGGTTCCGGAAGGAAGGATTTGTAGAAAAATACTTAGGTCCCTCCCGGGAAGATTTGACTCCAAGATAGTTGCCTTAGAAGAGTGTAGAGATATAGATATCATGAAAGTAGAAGAACTCATAGGTTCCCTACAAACTCATGAACTACACTTTAAGGCCCCCTCTAGGAAGAAAAACATCGCCCTAAAATCCTCTCACAAACATAAGAAAATTAAGAGTGAGTCGGAAGAAGATAGCGATGATGAGGATGATGAGGAAGAAATATGAAACAAAAAATTCAAGAGATTCCTCAAATTTGATAGAGGGAATAGCCGTGACAAGAAGGACAAGAAGGGTGATAAACATAAAGGGAAATCATCCAAACCTTCATCCGTCCGATGTTACGGTTGCGGTCAACGTGGCCATATTGCCCCGGACTGTCCGGAAACGCCTAAACCGAAAGTTAAAAAGTCGATGGCTGCCACGTGGGATAATACGGAGGAGTCGGACTCCAAATCCGATGATTCTACTAGTGATGGGAGCCAACATAATGATCTAGCTCTCTCGGCTTCCACCACTACCCCTCTTCCCGCTTATCTAAGAGGGGATCCCAACTGCTATCCCTTCTAGGAGTAGAAGGAGTTCCCAACCCCTCACCTCATGCTACATTTTATGAGGGTGTTGAGAAAATTAGTTACCCTTAGGTTTATCAAACTAAACATAGTTAGTGAGGGTAGCTAGAAATGCTTATATAGGTAAATCTGAGGATTTCAGCCTCATTTCTGTGTGTATGGGCAAATCAGAGGATTCAAGCCTCATGAGCCCAAATTTGATAATTTAGCCTTGCTTTTAATTGATATATTTGCTTGCTAGATTATCACCATGCTTAGATTAGCTAATCATCTTGAGTTTTATGCTTCATTGTATGCTAATCTTTGCTTAGTATTGGTCTTGATATACCAATAGGGGAGGTTGGTTGATTGGGCTATAAGCCCTTGAGCTTTAATGCTTAGTGTATATCATAGATGACCAATTAAGCATGATTAACTATGCTTAGATAGTTACATTTTCTTGTTAATCATGTTCTTTAGCATGCTCCATGATTTTATGTTCATGCACCCTATACTCTCTCTAGTTAGCATGTGCTTATAGTTATAGCTGCGACATACTATCTTCTCTTACCTTAACCTTAATTGATATATCATTAAGGGGGAGAGAATAGTTTGTCAATTGCTAACAAAAAGGGGGAGAAAGATCAAGTCCCACCAAAACTAGTTTGCTATGTTTTGTGATGCAGGGATTGACAGGTTATGGGGGAGCAAACTGAAGAGGAGCTGCTTAGATTAGGCATGTCAAGAGTCCTGTATTTCATTTTATATCAATATAATCTCTTGTACATGTATTTGTTTTGGTAGGTTAGGTTTTTGTAAGTAATTGACAAAGGGGGAGATTGTTAGTGCACTTTTCTATGGCATACTAGTGCACCTTGTTTGTCAATTACTTAGGTCAGTGGGTCTAGTGTCGGTTGAGCTTAATGAAGACGAAGAACGAAGACTCAAGATGGACCGGCTGCATCAAGAAATGAGAAACAGGTAAATGTGTTGCCTTGGTGTGCCCTGCCTTGACCAAAACCTAACCCATAACCTCTTAGATGACTTGCACCAACTAGGTATACCCTTAGTCATCATTATTAGTCTTAGAACTCCATGAAAAACATGATAAGATAGACTAATTTAAGAGGTGGAAGCTGCTGCAATAAAAAAGGCTCAAACAGCAGTTTCCGATAGGTGTTCCGATAGGACTCCGATCAATCGGACAGTGGCTCCGATAGGACTCCGATCAATCGGACAGAAGCCCCGATCAATCGGACAGTCTTCCGATCCATCGGAAGGGGTCCGTCCGATCAATCGGACAGTGTTCCGATCAATCGGAATATCTTCCAAAGACTTCACTGGATAGATTTCCGATCAATCGGGCTTGTCTCCGATCAATCGGACAGGTCTCCGATCCATCGGACCTTCTTCCGATCAATCGGAGATGCGCGAATCTGCCCGTTTTTTTACCGTTGGAAGAAAATCTATTTAAAAGGGGGATTCGTTTTTTGAGCCAAGAGAGGGGATTTTGAGGAGATAGAAGCCACCATTGCTAGAGATCATTAGAGGCTCTATCCCAAACCTATAGCAAGCCATTCTCCTTGTGTTTTCATCACAAGCTTGGGCCATTCAATGGCATCTTGAGAATAGGACTTGTTCCCTCTTGATTCCTAGGGTTTAGACACCTTGATGATAGTTAAATCCTTTGTCTAAACACTACCTAGGAGTCCATTTAGGTGCATTCCTCTAGGAAACCCATTTCCTACCATTTGTAGAGGTTTCACCATTCCCTAGCACCTTGGGCATCTCCAATGGAGCATCACATGCAAGGTAGCTGATCTTGGAGCTGAAGCCTTGGCAAAGCAACGGCGTCAAAGATCGGGGGAGCACAAGGGGAGCTGATTCAAGCACGGGAGAGCGAGAAGAAGCAACCCGAAGCGGCGCAACAAGGGGCTCAATCCGACAAGTAAGGTTGTCTTGTTAAGAGTCCATCCACTCAATTCCCTGTGGGAGTTGAGTGTAGAGTTTGTTTGACAAACTCG
The DNA here is from genome assembly GCA_003013855.2 of Liriodendron chinense. Taxonomy (NCBI): domain Eukaryota; kingdom Viridiplantae; phylum Streptophyta; class Magnoliopsida; order Magnoliales; family Magnoliaceae; genus Liriodendron; species Liriodendron chinense. The sequence goes on from ML058333.1 coordinate 3,298,520, forward strand.
CCCCGGGGTCGTCAGTCGATCCTTGGCCTATTAGTTGGGCCTAAAATCTAGGGACGTCAGCCGTTCCTTGGCACGTTAGTCGGGCCTAAACAAAGTCTCCAAGGGGGAGCCACCAACACGGGTGCAAACGTGTAGGTTGGGAGGAACCTGTAAACTCCCCGGTTGGGTGGATCCGAGTTAAAACACCTTGGTTGGGAGGAACCAGATTTAAACTCCCCAGTGAATGCCGGTGTGCTCAAAGGGGTTGAGTACTTGAACCGGGAGTGGAGTAGACAAGTAGTCGAACCACTATACATCCTTGTGTTTGTGATTGATCTTGAGCACATTTCTCTTTAATGCGTTGAGTTTAATTTGTTAATTATGAATGCTTAGTTAGGAATGTATGCTAGGCACTTGATAGGCACATCCACACTCACAAGATGTACTTTCACTCCTCATGTTGACTTGAGCATTTCTTGATCCATCCTCTCTAGTCCACATGAGTTGATTAGACTAGGTTGTTAATTGCTTTATCTTTTGCTAGTCTTTTAATTGGACCCACTTAGGCTTGGAAGCCAAAGTGTTAATCGCTTACATATTTTAATTTGCTGATTTGTTAAAGTAGGCGAAAAGATTTTTTAAAAAAAGGTCCTATTCACCCCCCTCCTATAGGTTCAGCCATAATTCTAGTTGCTCCTCAAGCTTCCGCACGCGTATGCGTAGGGTGTCGTGTTAGGCTACCCGACGCAATTTCAATTGGTATCAGAGAGGGTTGCTCTTCAAGGACGTAACCGTTCAGAGTAAGATCCGATACCGGAGCACTAGCATCATGTCTAACCGAGATGGGAGTGCCACCAACCGTCCACCTTTCTTTGACGGGTCCAACTATGCTTATTGGAAGGCGAGAATGAGAATTTTTCTCCAATCCATGGACCGTCCAGTGTGGCTTAGCACACAAACTGGATATACCTTGCCCACCGAGCAAGTGGAGGTTGATGGGAAAAATATTGTCATTCCCAAAGATGATTCCAAATGGGATGACATAGAGAGAGCTCAATACATGGCAAATGCCAAAGCTCTCAATGCGATTTGCTGTGCGGTTTCCCCGGAAGAATTTCAGCGCATTCTCACATGCGCAACTGCAAAAGAAGCGTGGGATATACTTGAGGTTACCCACGAGGGAACTAGCACAGTAAGACGCTCGAAGCTTCAGCTCTTAACCACCAAATTTGAAAACATTAGGATGGGAGAGACTGAAACTTTCATGGAGTTTTATACTAAATTGTCAGATATTTGCAACTCCATGTTTGTCTTGGGGGATCGGGTTCCGGAAGGAAGGATTTGTAGAAAAATACTTAGGTCCCTCCCGGGAAGATTTGACTCCAAGATAGTTGCCTTAGAAGAGTGTAGAGATATAGATATCATGAAAGTAGAAGAACTCATAGGTTCCCTACAAACTCATGAACTACACTTTAAGGCCCCCTCTAGGAAGAAAAACATCGCCCTAAAATCCTCTCACAAACATAAGAAAATTAAGAGTGAGTCGGAAGAAGATAGCGATGATGAGGATGATGAGGAAGAAATATGAAACAAAAAATTCAAGAGATTCCTCAAATTTGATAGAGGGAATAGCCGTGACAAGAAGGACAAGAAGGGTGATAAACATAAAGGGAAATCATCCAAACCTTCATCCGTCCGATGTTACGGTTGCGGTCAACGTGGCCATATTGCCCCGGACTGTCCGGAAACGCCTAAACCGAAAGGTAAAAAGGCGATGGCTGCCACGTGGGATAATACGGAGGAGTCGGACTCCAAATCCGATGATTCTACTAGTGATGGGAGCCAACATAATGATCTAGCTCTCTCGGCTTCCACCACTACCCCTCTTCCCGCTTATCTAAGAGGGGATCCCAACTGCTATCCCTTCTAGGAGTAGAAGGAGTTCCCAACCCCTCACCTCATGCTACATTTTATGAGGGTGTTGAGAAAATTAGTTACCCTTAGGTTTATCAAACTAAACATAGTTAGTGAGGGTAGCTAGAAATGCTTATATAGGTAAATCTGAGGATTTCAGCCTCATTTCTGTGTGTATGGGCAAATCAGAGGATTCAAGCCTCATGAGCCCAAATTTTGATAATTTAGCCTTGCTTTTAATTGATATATTTGCTTGCTAGATTATCACCATGCTTAGATTAGCTAATCATCTTGAGTTTTATGCTTCATTGTATGCTAATCTTTGCTTAGTATTGGTCTTGATATACCAATAGGGGAGGTTGGTTGATTGGGCTATAAGCCCTTGAGCTTTAATGCTTAGTGTATATCATAGATGACCAATTAAGCATGATTAACTATGCTTAGATAGTTACATTTTCTTGTTAATCATGTTCTTTAGCATGCTCCATGATTTTATGTTCATGCACCCTATACTCTCTCTAGTTAGCATGTGCTTATAGTTATAGCTGCGACATACTATCTTCTCTTACCTTAACCTTAATTGATATATCATTAAGGGGGAGAGAATAGTTTGTCAATTGCTAACAAAAAGGGGGAGAAAGATCAAGTCCCACCAAAACTAGTTTGCTATGTTTTGTGATGCAGGGATTGACAGGTTATGGGGGAGCAAACTGAAGAGGAGCTGCTTAGATTAGGCATGTCAAGAGTCCTGTATTTCATTTTATATCAATATAATCTCTTGTACATGTATTTGTTTTGGTAGGTTAGGTTTTTGTAAGTAATTGACAAAGGGGGAGATTGTTAGTGCACTTTTCTATGGCATACTAGTGCACCTTGTTTGTCAATTACTTAGGTCAGTGGGTCTAGTGTCGGTTGAGCTTAATGAAGACGAAGAACGAAGACTCAAGATGGACCGGCTGCATCAAGAAATGAGAAACAGGTAAATGTGATGCCTTGGTGTGCCCTGCCTTGACCAAAACCTAACCCATAACCTCTTAGATGACTTGCACCAACTAGGTATACCCTTAATCATCATTATTAGTCTTAGAACTCCATGAAAAACATGATAAGATAGACTAATTTAAGAGGTGGAAGCTGCTGTGCAATAAAAAAGGCTCAAACAGCAGTTTCCGATAGGTGTTCCGATAGGACTCCGATCAATCGGACAGTGGCTCCGATAGGACTCCGATCAATCGGACAGAAGCCCCGATCAATCGGACAGTCTTCCGATCCATCGGAAGGGGTCCGTCCGATCAATCAGACAGTGTTCCGATCAATCGGAATATCTTCCAGAGACTTCACTGGATAGATTTCCGATCAATCGGGCTTGTCTCCGATCAATCGGACAGGTCTCCGATCCATCGGACCTTCTTCCGATCAATCGGAGATGCGCGAATCTGCCCGTTTTTTTTACCGTTGGAAGAAAATCTATTTAAAAGGGGGATTCGTTTTTTGAGCCAAGAGAGGGGATTTTGAGGAGATAGAAGCCACCATTGCTAGAGATCATTAGAGGCTCTATCCCAAACCTATAGCAAGCCATTCTCCTTGTGTTTTCATCACAAGCTTGGGCCATTCAATGGCATCTTGAGAATAGGACTTGTTCCCTCTTGATTCCTAGGGTTTAGACACCTTGATGATAGTTAAATCCTTTGTCTAAACACTACCTAGGAGTCCATTTAGGTGCATTCCTCTAGGAAACCCATTTCCTACCATTTGTAGAGGTTTCACCATTCCCTAGCACCTTGGGCATCTCCAATGGAGCATCACATGCAAGGTAGCTGATCTTGGAGCTGAAGCCTTGGCAAAGCAACGGCGTCAAAGATCGGGGGAGCACAAGGGGAGCTGATTCAAGCACGGGAGGAGCGAGAAGAAGCAACCCGAAGCGGCACAACAAGGGGCTCAATCCGACAAGTAAGGTTGTCTTGTTAAGAGTCCATCCACTCAATTCCCTGTGGGAGTTGAGTGTAGAGTTTGTTTGACAAACTCGCCCCGGGGTCGTCAGTCGATCCTTGGCCTATTAGTTGGGCCTAAAATCTAGGGACGTCAGCCGTTCCTTGGCACGTTAGTCGGGCCTAAACAAAGTCTCCAAGGGGGAGCCACCAACACGGGTTGCAAACGTGTAGGTTGGGAGGAACCTGTAAACTCCCCGGTTGGGTGGATCCGAGTTAAAACACCTTGGTTGGGAGGAACCAGATTTAAACTCCCCAGTGAATGCCGGTGTGCTCAAAGGGGTTGAGTACTTGAACCGGGAGTGGAGTAGACAAGTAGTCGAACCACTATACATCCTTGTGTTTGTGATTGATCTTGAGCACATTTCTCTTTAATGCATTGAGTTTAATTTGTTAATTATGAATGCTTAGTTAGGAATGTATGCTAGGCACTTGATAGGCACATCCACACTCACAAGATGTACTTTCACTCCTCATGTTGACTTGAGCATTTCTTGATCCATCCTCTCTAGTCCACATGAGTTGATTAGACTAGGTTGTTAATTGCTTTATCTTTTGCTAGTCTTTTAATTGGACCCACTTAGGCTTGGAAGCCAAAGTGTTAATCGCTTACATATTTTAATTTGCTGATTTGTTAAAGTAGGCGAAAAGATTTTTTAAAAAAGGTCCTATTCACCCCCCTCCTATAGGTTCAGCCATAATTCTAGTTGCTCCTCAAGCTTCCGCACGCGTATGCGTAGGGTGTCGTGTTAGGCTACCCGACGCAATTTCAATTGGTATCAGAGAGGGTTGCTCTTCAAGGACGTAACCGTTCAGAGTAAGATCCGATACCGGAGCACTAGCATCATGTCTAACCGAGATGGGAGTGCCACCAACCGTCCACCTTTCTTTGACGGGTCCAACTATGCTTATTGGAAGGCGAGAGAATGAGAATTTTTCTCCAATCCATGGACCGTCCAGTGTGGCTTAGCACACAAACTGGATATACCTTGCCCACCGAGCAAGTGGAGGTTGATGGGAAAAATATTGTCATTCCCAAAGATGATTCCAAATGGGATGACATAGAGAGAGCTCAATACATGGCAAATGCCAAAGCTCTCAATGCGATTTGCTGTGCGGTTTCCCCGGAAGAATTTCAGCGCATTCTCACATGCGCAACTGCAAAAGAAGCGTGGGATATACTTGAGGTTACCCACGAGGGAACTAGCACAGTAAGACGCTCGAAGCTTCAGCTCTTAACCACCAAATTTGAAAACATTAGGATGGGAGAGACTGAAACTTTCATGGAGTTTTATACTAAATTGTCAGATATTTGCAACTCCATGTTTGTCTTGGGGGATCGGGTTCCGGAAGGAAGGATTTGTAGAAAAATACTTAGGTCCCTCCCGGGAAGATTTGACTCCAAGATAGTTGCCTTAGAAGAGTGTAGAGATATAGATATCATGAAAGTAGAAGAACTCATAGGTTCCCTACAAACTCATGAACTACACTTTAAGGCCCCCTCTAGGAAGAAAAACATCGCCCTAAAATCCTCTCACAAACATAAGAAAATTAAGAGTGAGTCGGAAGAAGATAGCGATGATGAGGATGATGAGGAAGAAATATGAAACAAAAAATTCAAGAGATTCCTCAAATTTGATAGAGGGAATAGCCGTGACAAGAAGGACAAGAAGGGTGATAAACATAAAGGGAAATCATCCAAACCTTCATCCGTCCGATGTTACGGTTGCGGTCAACGTGGCCATATTGCCCCGGACTGTCCGGAAACGCCTAAACCGAAAGGTAAAAAGGCGATGGCTGCCACGTGGGATAATACGGAGGAGTCGGACTCCAAATCCGATGATTCTACTAGTGATGGGAGCCAACATAATGATCTAGCTCTCTCGGCTTCCACCACTACCCCTCTTCCCGCTTATCTAAGAGGGGATCCCAACTGCTATCCCTTCTAGGAGTAGAAGGAGTTCCCAACCCCTCACCTCATGCTACATTTTATGAGGGTGTTGAGAAAATTAGTTACCCTTAGGTTTATCAAACTAAACATAGTTAGTGAGGGTAGCTAGAAATGCTTATATAGGTAAATCTGAGGATTTCAGCCTCATTTCTGTGTGTATGGGCAAATCAGAGGATTCAAGCCTCATGAGCCCAAATTTTGATAATTTAGCCTTGCTTTTAATTGATATATTTGCTTGCTAGATTATCACCATGCTTAGATTAGCTAATCATCTTGAGTTTTATGCTTCATTGTATGCTAATCTTTGCTTAGTATTGGTCTTGATATACCAATAGGGGAGGTTGGTTGATTGGGCTATAAGCCCTTGAGCTTTAATGCTTAGTGTATATCATAGATGACCAATTAAGCATGATTAACTATGCTTAGATAGTTACATTTTCTTGTTAATCATGTTCTTTAGCATGCTCCATGATTTTATGTTCATGCACCCTATACTCTCTCTAGTTAGCATGTGCTTATAGTTATAGCTGCGACATACTATCTTCTCTTACCTTAACCTTAATTGATATATCATTAAGGGGGAGAGAATAGTTTGTCAATTGCTAACAAAAAGGGGGAGAAAGATCAAGTCCCACCAAAACTAGTTTGCTATGTTTTGTGATGCAGGGATTGACAGGTTATGGGGGAGCAAACTGAAGAGGAGCTGCTTAGATTAGGCATGTCAAGAGTCCTGTATTTCATTTTATATCAATATAATCTCTTGTACATGTATTTGTTTTGGTAGGTTAGGTTTTTGTAAGTAATTGACAAAGGGGGAGATTGTTAGTGCACTTTTCTATGGCATACTAGTGCACCTTGTTTGTCAATTACTTAGGTCAGTGGGTCTAGTGTCGGTTGAGCTTAATGAAGACGAAGAACGAAGACTCAAGATGGACCGGCTGCATCAAGAAATGAGAAACAGGTAAATGTGATGCCTTGGTGTGCCCTGCCTTGACCAAAACCTAACCCATAACCTCTTAGATGACTTGCACCAACTAGGTATACCCTTAATCATCATTATTAGTCTTAGAACTCCATGAAAAACATGATAAGATAGACTAATTTAAGAGGTGGAAGCTGCTGCAATAAAAAAGGCTCAAACAGCAGTTTCCGATAGGTGTTCCGATAGGACTCCGATCAATCGGACAGTGGCTCCGATAGGACTCCGATCAATCGGACAGAAGCCCCGATCAATCGGACAGTCTTTCGATCCATCGGAAGGGGTCCGTCCGATCAATCAGACAGTGTTCCGATCAATCGGAATATCTTCCAAAGACTTCACTGGATAGATTTCCGATCAATCGGGCTTGTCTCCGATCAATCGGACAGGTCTCCGATCCATCGGACCTTCTTCCGATCAATCGGAGATGCGCGAATCTGCCCGTTTTTTGACCGTTGGAAGAAAATCTATTTAAAAGGGGGATTCGTTTTTTGAGCCAAGAGAGGGGATTTTGAGGAGATAGAAGCCACCATTGCTAGAGATCATTAGAGGGTCTATCCCAAACCTATAGCAAGCCATTCTCCTTGTATTTTCATCACAAGCTTGGGCCATTCAATGGCATCTTGAGAATAGGACTTGTTCCCTCTTGATTCCTAGGGTTTAGACACCTTGATGATAGTTAAATCCTTTGTCTAAACACTACCTAGGAGTCCATTTAGGTGCATTCCTCTAGGAAACCCATTTCCTACCATTTGTAGAGGTTTCACCATTCCCTAGCACCTTGGGCATCTCCAATGGAGCATCACATGCAAGGTAGCTGATCTTGGAGCTGAAGCCTTGGCAAAGCAACGGCGTCAAAGATCGGGGGAGCACAAGGGGAGCTGATTCAAGCATGGGAGAGCGAGAAGAAGCAACCCGAAGCGGCGCAACAAGGGGCTCAATCCGACAAGTAAGGTTGTCTTGTTAAGAGTCCATCCACTCAATTCCCTGTGGGAGTTGAGTGTAGAGTTTGTTTGACAAACTCGCCCCGGGGTCGTCAGTCGATCCTTGGCCTATTAGTTAGGCCTAAAATCTAGGGACGTCAGCCGTTCCTTGGCACGTTAGTCGGGCCTAAACAAAGTCTCCAAGGGGGAGCCACCAACACGGGTGCAAACGTGTAGGTTGGGAGGAACCTGTAAACTCCCCGGTTGGGTGGATCCGAGTTAAAACACCTTGGTTGGGAGGAACCAGATTTAAACTCCCCAGTGAATGCCGGTGTGCTCAAAGGGGTTGAGTACTTGAACCGGGAGTGGAGTAGACAAGTAGTCGAACCACTATACATCCTTGTGTTTGTGATTGATCTTGAGCACATTTCTCTTTAATGCATTGAGTTTAATTTGTTAATTATGAATGCTTAGTTAGGAATGTATGCTAGGCACTTGATAGGCACATCCACACTCACAAGATGTACTTTCACTCCTCATGTTGACTTGAGCATTTCTTGATCCATCCTCTCTAGTCCACATGAGTTGATTAGACTAGGTTGTTAATTGCTTTATCTTTTGCTAGTCTTTTAATTGGACCCACTTAGGCTTGGAAGCCAAAGTGTTAATCGCTTACATATTTTAATTTGCTGATTTGTTAAAGTAGGCGAAAAGATTTTTTAAAAAAAGGTCCTATTCACCCCCCTCCTATAGGTTCAGCCATAATTCTAGTTGCTCCTCAAGCTTCCGCACGCGTATGCGTAGGGTGTCGTGTTAGGCTACCCGACGCAATTTCATGTATTTTGGGAGGATAGGCTGAGGTCTTGTATCTCAAATTGCGTTCTTGGGTTAGGGAGAGGTTGAGCAGGAAGTGTGCCTTTCTCCTTAACGCTAAGATGAGATTCAACTCTAGCCATTGAAGTTTCCAAATCATTGATGGCTTGAGATGAATTTTGGTTGAATTTTAATTATCCTTGCATGAACCCATCAATTTTGTGAGAATTATTCTTGTTGTACTCAGCTTGGGTTGAGACTAATGTACCCAATATCTCTTCATGCATAGCTTTTGGGTTATTGTTTGCATTCTCTGAAGGCTCATTCCACGAACTGAAGTTGGGATGGTTCTTCCAACCAGAATTATACGTGTTCGAGTTTGGATTACTAAATGGTCGTTGATAATTATTTATGGCATTAGATTGTTCTTGTAGAATTTCTTGAAACGCAGAAATTGTAGGACAATCCTGTGTTGTATGTTGGTTACCGGAATAAATTCCACAAATATTCTCAACTTCCTTAGTCTTTTCCCCCTTTCCTAATTCCATGGCTTCAACTTTTCTTGTGAGGCTAGCCACACGTGCACGTATGTTGTCTTCTTCAGAGAGGACATAGATTCCTCCATTTTCTCTTTGTTAGCTTATCTTGGGATTTGCTGGTTTAGTTGTATCCCAAGATTGCGCATTCTTGGCTAAGATATCAAAGTAGTCACATGCTTCCTCGGCTTCCTTATTCATGAATTCTCCATTGCACATCATCTCTACGAATTGGCGCATGGGCGAAGTCAGTCCTTCATAGAAAAAGCTTATTACCCACCAAATTTTGTAGCCATGATGTGGGCATATGTTTAATAAGTCTTTGACCCTCTCCCAACATTGGAAGGTCTCATCCTCTTTTTGAACAAAATTCATGATTTGACGCCTCAACATGTTTGTTTTATGAATAGGGAAAAGCTTTTTAATGAACTCCTTAGTCATCTCAGTCCATGTGCCAATTGATCTTGGCATTAATGCATGAAGCTAAGCCTTAACCTTCTCTTTCAGAGAAAAAGAGAATAACCTAAGTCTCACGACATCATCGAATACGTTTGCAAAGTACAACATGGCTATCACCTCATCAAATTCATTAAGATGTTGATATGCGCTTTCACTATTAACCAAGGAACTTGGGAAGGAGTTAGATTACTCCTGGTTTTAGATCAATATTCCCTGCATTATATGGGAAAATTATGCATGAGGGAGTATTCGCTCTTACTGGTTGTAAGTAATCACGTAAAGTTTTAGGTCAAGGAACATTCTCAACCTCATTCTCACACTTTTCAGTTTGGTTTTAGCCTAGATTTTGATTGGGCCTTGGATCGAGTTGATTTTCAGCCATAATTTCAAGAAAAAATTAGGAATCTAAACGTTTCTTAGCACTGGGTTCCTTATCAATCCCCTCGACAATCCCTCATTCACTAATCAGTCGGTTATTAGAATCCCGAACCCAATGTAACTGCAAATCTCAGAAAAGTAAAAGATTAAAAAGGGTTAGAAAAACCTGATTGAAGTGACTACTTCGACTCCTAGAATCCCTGTAAAAACAAACCAAAATAAAGCAAACTAAGTTATTAAGGACTCTTAAAAATCTCAATTAGAAACTATTTTCAGAAATTTTATGAAAAACCATAAAAAATCCTCGGCAACGGTGCCAAAAACTTGTTCGCTTCCCCAAGTGTAGGGTTGCGATGTAGTAATAATTTGGTAGAGACCGAGATCGTTCTCAAGAACTTGTTAGGAATTCACAAAATTACTTCTAATATTCGCTAATTGAGAGCTAACCAAACAGATTTCTAGAATTGAATGTAGATAGAATTCTTAAACTAAAGGTGAATGTAATCAATATAAAAGAGCACTAGGGGTCCAAGGATCCAGTTGTAACAAATCTTGATGCATAATTCGTTGTGGTTTTCCAATTACACAACTAGAGTCGAAATCAAATCCTATCTAGCCGGATGATAGAGCGGTTATAACATCGAAATAGTCCAATTCATGTGTTGTTCATAAACATGATTCCCTCAATTCAAGTTAGGACTTGAACACACTTAGTTGCATAGGTCAATCCTAGTTCCAATAGGTTAAGATCACAACCATAATAATCATCAAACCCTGTCACAAGGCCTCATTCAAATCACATGCATAAACAACACCTAAATCGGACTTTAGAACAAAAGGCAGAACATTGGTTTGAAGTTCCCACATGAGAATCCAAGGCTAAAGCGTATTGAATCCGATACAAAACAACTATGAACTAAAGCGACTCTTCTAAACTAAAGCGTACAGGTCTATATCGGTCTCTACCAAATTATTACAACTATGAACTAAAGCAACTCTTCCAAACAACTATGAACTAAAGCAACTCTTCCAAACTAAAGCTTGGACCAGTGGTCAGGCTGGCCTGGACCAGGGCTAGGCTCTCCTCACTCGGGCTCTCCTTGGTGGGAAAATGGGCTAAGGGGTGAAGGAGGACTCGGACCGCACCCGGACTGGCTGGACTTGAAGGGATGCTCAAATGAGAAGGGGAGGGGGGTATTTATAGCAGCGAGGAGTGGCACTTTTCGTAATTTATTTTGGGTGGCCTGCTATGGGCCGCCCGTACGGCCTTTCCTCGATTTCTAGCGAGGTACGGTCGCACCCTCGGGGCTGCTGTTTGACTCGCTGGGTCGACTCAGTGAGTTGACTCAGCGGGTCGACTCGGTGATTTGACTCGACGGGTTGACTCGACGGGTTGACTCGGTGTTTTGACTCGACGAGTTGACTCGGCGGGTTGACTCAGTGGGTTGACTTAGTGAGTTTGACTTTTTTGGGATTTTTTGACTGGCTTTTCTTATGGGGGGTTTTTCAGGGTGATGTTTAGGACTGGGTTGACTGGGTTCAGGCTTGAACTGGGCTATGGAATGGGGCTTACAAGGGTGAGTTTGGCTGAGTTTGGACTTGGGATTTGGGGGTATGGTCCTCCATTCATCCAGCTATCTCTACCAACAGTGTAGCCGAAGGTGGGGTGTCTACAGATGCCCCTCTTTGGCAGAGGTTGCGTGCAACCGAATGCCAAAGCGAGTGGACATCCCACTTCTGACCCGGTCATTCATGGATCATGTTCTGAAATCTTTGCTTGCCTTCGCATCTGTGCCAGTTGATCGTTTGGAGATCGATCACTCGCACATATCGCGGGAGTTTGGAGAAAACGTTGCGATTGTCCCTGCAGTTTGCTGCAACTTGGGTACCCAATCGCAATCCTTCCATTCCTGATTGGTACTAACATCGGAAAGGTACAGCAGAGCCTCTGCGTCGCCAGTCTTACGAGGTTACTGACCCTGTGATTGATTGTATGTTCGATGTTCTCCCAGATCACCCCAGGAGTACTTGTTTCGCTTGACTGTCAAAGTGGTTAGACGCCCTGCGTTCGATAGTCTTACGGGATTCTACTACGCTGACTTGGACTCAGTCAAGGTACTTCAGGCATCCACGCCTAGGTATGTGCGGGTGGGCTTTTTCCATCCGATCTACTGGTTTCGATGCTTGGTTTGCAATTCATTCTTTCCTCGATTGTGGTCTGGAATCTTTGTTGTCCTTTGTATCTGAGTCAGTTGATTGTTTGGAAATTGATAACCCGCACATACCGTGGGAGTTTGGAGAAAACGTTGCGATTGTCCCTGCAGTTTGCTGCAACCTGGGTACCCAATCGCAACCCTTCCATTCCCGATCGGTACTAACATCGGAAAGGTACAGCAGAGCCTCTGCGTCGCCAGTCTTACGAGGTTGCTGACCCTGAGACTGTTTGTGTGATGTTTGATGTTTTCCCAGATCACTCTAGGAGTACTTGTTTCTCTTGACTGTCAAAGTGGTTAGACGCCCTGCGTCCGATAGTCTTACGGGATTCTACTACGCCGACTTGGACTCAGTCAAGGTACTTCAGGCATCCACGCCTAGGTATGTGCGGGTGAACTCTTTCCACCCCATCTGCTGATTTTGATACTTGGGTTACAATTCATCGTTTCCACCTGTTCAAATGGTTTCTGTGACCGAGCCTTTTGGCTTTCATCTTTTGTATCTTGGCATGTGGTACAACCGCACTGACACTGGAGTTCAGTTCGACCGTACTTTGAGTGCATTGGATCCGATGGTCTCCGGGGAAACCGCGAGACATCGAATCATATTTGATTTTTGCGTTGGCTCCTACCTAGAGATATGGAAGATCTCCCGGCATGTTGGAGGCAGAACGCTCTACTGAGAAAATATTTTTTTGGTTTTATAAAAAGATACCCACTCTGGGGAGTGATACTCCGTGGGGTTTTTATTTACAAATAGAAATATATATTTTTTTTTATCTTTTTGAAATGGAAATCTGGTTTGCATGTGCCTCCACTAGGGATGCATGTGGGGTCTTTGGCTAACCGACTTTTATTTTGAAAGCAGGTAAACATGATGATTGATGCGATGGATGCTGATGCATGGAGATGCATGATGAATGCATGGCTTTAGTTCATTCTCTTTCAGTTTGATGATTTTGCTTTTGCTGGAGATGCAGAGAATTTTGAGCTTATTGCTTCCAGGGTTGTGCTCCCCTGGGGTTTTTTCTTTTTGATACGGAGGTTTGGACAGCGGGTTGGTCAAGATCCCGACCCGTGGTCGACCAGGTCCATCGTCCCAAGATGCTGTTTCTTTGCTAATGAGAATGTACGAGGATGCTATTCGACTTCAAGATGTTCTTCTGGGCATACGTGTGATTGAGATGGTGTTCGGTTGCCTGTTTTGGTCAAGATTCCAATTTGCGGGCGATTGGATCCGTCATCCCATATTGTGAAGTGAGCGGAGTTCAAGACTCCTGAAGTGTAGTGCTGGGGATACTGACAATTTTTGTGATTTTTTGAAATATGTGGGTCCGAATCTTTACCTAAGTGGTCAAGATAGAGATCGGTTTATTGAAAACAAAGGAGATATTTTTGTGATTTTTTGAAAATTTTCTTGAAAGCAAGGAAATCATTTTTTGTGATTTTTGCAAATATTTGATTGAAAGCAAGGGATATATTTTTGTGATTTTTGTAAATATTTTAATTGAAAGCAAAGGAAATATTTTTGTGATTTTTGAAAATATTTTGCAATGTTTTTGTATTTTGGTGATTTTTATGAAATGCAGGGAAAAGTATGGAATTTTCATCCACTTCCAGCTTCTACTGCTGGTAAGGTACCCGATCCATTTTACGTCAGCGAGCAAGACGAGTCTTACACAGTTAAGTGCCGTAGTTTTACATCTTCGGATGAGGAGATTTTGAGGGTTTTCAGTCAACACACCCACAAAGTTGAATGTTCCTCATGTGCAATGCACATAGACCACGTATCGTCTTACGGACTCCTTCGGCCACAAAATGGGCCACATCCTCACATTTCCCTTAGTCAATCCAGTTTGGGGCCTTACGTTGCTCACAATTTCGTGAGGGTGCGCTCCACCTCCCAACAGCCTTAATCCCTTTCATGAGTTTTAGGAACAGGGAATATCCGTCAGATTCAACAGCGACTTCCAAATCAAGGTTGTCTATCACGGTGCGTTCAACACGAACAGGGTTACGGAGTTATGCCCGCCTCAGTCCTTACCTGTTTAAAAAATTTCAGACACCCGTACGATCAAGTGTCAGCCATGCCTGGAACAGGTTAGGAAAGAAAGCCCCTGAGAAGTTAATCCCAGTGTAGTTTTAGGTCTTCGGACCGCTGGAGATAAATTCGTGCAGTTGAAATTTTTGGTGAATCATTTTTTTTTTGGTGTTTTTTTTTTTGGAAAAGGTTCCAGACTTCAGCTCGAATGATCGAGATTGATGCTGGTTTTTGTGGAAAGCTTTAAAATATTTTTGGTATTTTTGAAATGTTCCGGGTTATCAGATCCTGGCTCGAATGGCTGGGATCGATGCCGGTTTTTGTTAAAAGCGAGAAAGGTCCCCCGAGAAACTAATCCCAGTGTAGTTTAAGGTCTTCGGACCGTAAATATGTACATGCTGAAAATACATTCTTTTTTGTGATTTTTCAAAAATTATTCCTGGTCATAAAATCTCAATTTTGAATGGTCAAGATTGACACTGGTTTTTATTGGAAATTTCTCGGGATTTTGTTCCCGACGTAGTTTAAGGTCTTCGGACCAGAAACTGTACAAAAGGGGGCAAATACATTTTTTTTATTTTTGGAAAATGTCAGGTGTCAGCGGATCTTGATCAAGACCGATACCGGCTTTTATTGAAAATCCCTCGGGATATTGATCCCGATGTAGTTTAAGGTCTTCGGACCCAAAACTATGTACAAGACAGGGAAAACCTGTTTTTTGTTCTTCTTTTTTGGAAAATATCCAGTATCAACGGATCTTGATTCGACGATCCAGACTGCTACCGGGTTTTATTAAAAAGTCCCTCGGGATCTTGATCCCGACGTAGTTTAAGGTCTTCGGACCCAGTTTTTAGGGTTGGGCATACTTACCTTGCTTTTTTTAGCTTCTGACGGGGCTGACTGTGATTTGAGTGGTTCGAATTGCTTGATTTGGCCCTGCGGGCCATTTGATGATCGGATCTTGGATTCCAGCCTTCTCTCTTGATGATCATGCCTTTGATCTTGCTGCTTTCTGACTTATGTAAGCCTTCCAATGGTTTGGATCCTGATGATTTAGCCCTTGAATGGTTCAGATTGATAGATTCGGCCCTGTGGGCCCACTTGCGATCTTGGCTTTACTTTGGGGCACCTCTTTTGATGATTTGTGAGGCTAAGAAGGCTTCTCATGGTGTGGATGATGGCTTGAATGTCTCAGATCGCTTGACTTGGCTTTGTGGGCCCACTTGATGATTAGATCTTGGATTCTGGCCCTTCTTTTGATGATCAACCCTTTGATCTTGTTGTTTGATGGCTCATGCAGGTTCTTCAATGGTTTAGATCATGGTGATCTAGTCTTTGAATGACTTGGATTTCTTGTGGCCCCCACTTGATCACCTTTCCTTCTCTTTGACTTGATCAGCCATGTTCTGGCCGCATTACTTCATAATTGGACTGGTGGGGCACCTTTTATATGATCTTGATCAGCCTCAATCAAAATTTGGAGTGGACCGGAGCCTTGGGCGGCCCACGGAGTGCCATCTGCTGACGTGGACTGTCAGCCTCACCTACCAAGAACCTTGGAGCCAATCCCGCGGAGAGAGAGGAACCGCGTCCGTACGGGCGGCCCAGAGCATGCCGCCCAAGGCTCGCCTCTTGAGCGGCCTGGGCTGGCTCTGGTTCGGACATTCTCTGCTGTCCATTGTCTTTGTCTCCACCTGCTCTGTACGTCCAGGTTCGATTTCGACCATGAATCTTCCCTTTGTCTCCTCTTTCCTTCTCATCTTGTCCTCATCTTGCTTTGTCCTTTCTTGGGCAATGGATGGTGGAGATTTAAGGGTTGTGGGGGCTGTCCATGGTGGGTCCCACACTTCAGAAAGTATTGAAGGCTTTAATGATGGAGGGATTTCTTTAATGGATGGTGGAGATGGGGCATTGAATGGGGGCATTGATGAGGGACTAGAGATGGTTGTTGGTGGAGCTTTGAATGGCCCCATTAATGGCAGCCATGCTGAAATTCCAGATTTGAATGGGGCTTTGATTGTGGGAGAAATGGATGGCATGGATGAGATGAGGAGATGGGATATAGGTAAGGCTATGCATCCCTTGAATGTGGGCCACCTAGATGATGTGATTGATGGTGGAGATGGGGGTATGATGGACATAGATGGGCTGATCTTAGATTGCCTTCTGGTACTTGTGAAGAGAGAAAACACTTTAGCAAAAGGATTGAAGCATTAAAGTAGGAAGAGAGATACTTACCTTCTGGGAGGGATGATCGGGAGAAATGCACTCACGGAAGGTACCCCATTAGTTGATTGAAGGACGTTTATTTTGAAAGCCCTGTAAGATTTTTTTTTTTTTTTTTGCATATATATGAATAAGGAAAAATAATTTTTTTTTTAAATATATGTATGCAAATCATGCATGAAATGAAAATTTGTGCCAAGTGCTTGTCTGTCTATGTGTGATTCGGATCTGTGCTTTTAGATGTAGGAATCAGAATATTTGACTCAGCCTGATGTCATACTCGATTTTCTTAAATATTCACCAAGGGTCTTGGTCCCCTTAAGATAGTACGCAATGGTATCCTGCCCCTAGAATTTGGGCAGATCTTGAAAGAATTCTCGACTCATAGCCGCCATCCTTGCTTTCATCGAATCTTCATGTCGCTTGGATCTCTCATGTACCTGCTTTTTCTTTCTTTTTTTCTTAGCCATTATTACCCGCAACGCCCTTTCGGGTTTTCGCTGCGTCCGGCTTGCCCGTCATTGTTGCCCGTGGCGCCCTTTCGGGTTTTTACCACGTCCCGGGTATTTGATCTTGCCTGCCCCTTGGCAGCTATGCTGTTTTTACCCTTGGCGCCCTTTCGGGTTTTCACCAAGTCCGCTGTGTGCCCACTGTTTTTACTCGGAACGCCCTTTCGGGTTTTCACTCCGCCCTCTTTGTTTAGGCACACATCTCTTTCCTTTTTTTTTTGGATAACTGCGGCAACCAGAGGTCAGGAATCCGTCGTTTCCGGCCGATGGTAACCTTTCGGCTCTTATCCTAAGTTACAATGGCAGAGCTGTCGGCCTTAGCTACAGACCCTTCTGAGGTGGATGGATGGATAGATGTGTTTCTTTTGAGTCAATTTTTTTTTCTTTTTCTTTCTTTCTTTCTTTCTTTCTTCTTCTTCTTCTTCTTCTTCTTCTTCTTCTTCTTTTTTGTGGGTTGTGTGCCCCCCCCGTTTTTTTTTTAACCCCCATTTTTTTTTGCTCTATTCCCTTTTTTTTTCTCTTCTTTTTTTTTTTTTTTGTTGCTTTTGAGCCCTTTATTTGGAACACTTATTGGTGGATGGGAAGGGATTCTCAGAGGTCTAAGCCTTGACCTCTCGACTTCAGCTCTACTAATGTAACTCTTGATAAGGTTGGATTGGCTTACCTGTGAGAGATTCTCACGTTGTCGGCGTTGATTGGCTCTGGAAGATCCTTGGTGAGTCGAACGGTGCCTCCCAGAAGAACTTCTCTGATTCTCGGGGCTTGCCCCTTGAGTCTGATAGATGCGGCAGTGCTTGTCGTGAACCCGATATGATTTTTCTTTCTTCGGCTTCATTCTTCATCAGCACTCATGGTGACATGATTTCGACTCAACTCGTAGGTCTGTCTTCTGATTTTTAAGCTTCTCGAGGAACTCCTCCATCCTTAAATTTCGAAGGACGTCCCATTGCCAATGTTGATAGCATGTGGAAACCCTTAACAATTGATGATGTCATTCTTCATGAGAATTATCATGCGAGATCAGAATGTTACCTCCTTCCTTTTTGTGAAGTAATCAATTGCCACAAGTATATGCGTATGACCACTAGATAATGCCGAGTCGATCTTTCTGTTGATGTAGATACCTCGTACAGGGAATAGCTGGAGCATTATCAGGTTGTAGAATTTCGAAGCACACACACGGATCCGATGTACATGTTGCTGACACTTGAAGTGCTTTCTGACATGTTGGCAACAATCTGTCTTCATCGAGCCGTGAGGTTTCTTCGATCATTCGTCAAGTCGCACACTCCAGCATGGAATGCAAGCATAGTCTTGGCAGTATCCTCTTGATAGGCTTGATGAGTTTTTGATCGAGTCTGGATAAGTCTTCATAGGACGCAAGATTGGGAAGTCATGACTTCAAAATTTTGATCATTCTCTGCTTATTTTTCGGGGACAAGGATTCTCAATGCACACTTCCTTATGGGTCTCAGGAGATCCTAGGTTTATAATTTTTGAAAATTTTTGAGATGATATCGGCTTTTGGTTCGAACTTTCGAGGAGACCCTCTAAGTTTGGGAGTCAGCTCATCATTTTCCTCATCATTAGCTCTATCCAGACCCCTGAGTTTGAAGTCCAATTCTAGATCGAAATCACATGAATCCACTTCATACTCAAGTGCTTTGACAGACAGACTTGACACTTTATTGAAAAAGATTTCTAAAAATTTTTTTTCAAAGATTTTCTGGTTTTTTTGGAATTTTGCAAATATCTGGATTTTTTTTTTGAACTTTTTGAATTTTGACTCTTTTTTTTTTGAAATTTTGAAATATTTGGTGTTTTGGGTTTTTGAAATTCATGGGACTTTGAACAAGTGGGCATTGTAGACCATGATTGAGCCCAACTTGTTCCAAAGTTCCGGTCGCTGCTTAAACAGGCGTTTTTTTTGGAAGCCAGAGGCCTCAGGTGGCTCTTTGGCTGATTCAAAAGTTAGGGGAACGGATGACCATTCAGGACCCCACACTTCCTCCCCTGAAGAGGTGGGGGTTAATGCTTTGGGCGAAGAATCATGGTCTGGCCCAATGACCATGACTTCTCGCTGGTCGGATTCGAGATTTGAGTCTCACTCAGTCCCTCCCGGGTCACTTACCTCGCATTGCAGCTCGTCTGGTTCTACGGCTAGCCACAAGTTTAGAATCTGGACATCAGACAATCTAGGGCTGGCCATTTCCCTTTCTCGGTCCAATGGATGGGCTGCTTCTGCCCCTGGCTGGTTGATGTTGATTCTGCAGAGATGGGTAAGTCGTGCCCCTTGCTGATTGATGCTGAGATGGGCAAGTTGTGCCCCTGGTTGGGAGCAGGTGTCAGAGTAACCTGATCCTAAAGCTGCTGTATTTGACTTCCTTCTTCATCTCCTTCTTCTTCTGGAGGCTTAGACGGTTCGAGAATTTGATCCCATCAAATGGGGGGCCATGTGGCCCAAACTAGGCTCATCGGGAGGCCTTTGTGTAGTGCAGTCGGTTGATTCCCTCCTG
Source organism: Liriodendron chinense (assembly GCA_003013855.2). Taxonomy (NCBI): domain Eukaryota; kingdom Viridiplantae; phylum Streptophyta; class Magnoliopsida; order Magnoliales; family Magnoliaceae; genus Liriodendron; species Liriodendron chinense. The sequence goes on from ML058333.1 coordinate 3,317,945, forward strand.
GATCTTTGCAAGGTTCTCCTGACTTGACGAATTGGATTGGTGAGCATCGAACTTCTTCCTTCCTTTGTCCATGAAGGTCGTCCTGTATCCGAGTCCCCATTTGCGTTGGTTATATACCAGCGGTACCTTTCTGAACTTGAAGTGATTCTTCATTCGGTATTTGAGGCTCAGACGCTCTGCCGGTGAAAAGACACGGTCCACCCTTATTGGTTCTGGATTAGCGATAGAGTTCACAGTCTCGAATTCGAAACTGTGAAACGGGATGTCTTCCTCAGAGTGCTGGATATCGATGACCGGGATGTCTGGTTCAGTGGCAGCAGCATTGGAAGGAATGATGAGCTCCTTCTCTGCGTGGATAGAGATTACTTGATTTTCACAGATGTATTTCACCCGTTGATGCAGGGTTGATGGCACAGCTCCAACCTTGTGTAGCCAAGGCCGTCCGAGCAGCATGTTGAAAGAGGCTGATATATCCAGGATTTGGAATGTGATAGTGGAGACTTTCGGACCTATCTGTATCTCTATGTCGACCTCCCCTTCCACTGATCGACGGGTGTTGTCGAATGCTCTGACGCATATGGTGCTGGGTCGGAATGAAGAAGGACTGATTCCCAGACGTTCCGCGGTCTTGAGTGGGCAGACATTTAAGCTTGAGCCATTATTGATAAGGACCAGCGGGACGCAAAGGTCTTTGTATCGTAAGGCTATGTTGAGGGATCGCCCATGATCACGTCCCTCTGGTGGCAACTCATTATCAGTGAAGGTGATGGCACGTGGAGCCAGGAGTTGTCCAATCATTAATGATATCATCTCTGGTGCCGTATCGAAGGAGACGTGAGCATCGTTCAAGGTTTTGGCAAACATTTCTCGGTGTATGCGAGATGTGCAGAGTAGCTCCCATACTGAGATTTGAGCAGGGATTGACTTGAGCTGAGTCGCCACATCGTATGCGGCTTCATTTTTGTTGCCGAGGCCTGAGAGAGTGCCTTTAGGATCTCCTCTGTTCTGATTATCTCTTCAGATGCAACGCCCATTGGGATTCATATTCCCTACTTCCGCACATTCTGGATAATGCCATGGGACCTCTTTATAATTTTCCTCCCTTTTGCCTTCTAGGACCACCGGTTCTTGCAACGGTGTTGGTGTGGGTACCAGATCTTCCTCGTATGGAGCTTTTGCCTTGAGGACTACATTGTTGCCTGTGCTGAAGGGGTAATATCGAGGCTTATCTTCGTAGACCACATAAGGCTGCGGTCCTGGCTTGACCGTTCCTGGAGCAGGAGGCTCCCATGGGATGAATACTGGTCCTCTTGATATGGCAGGAGGTTTCTCTATTTGTCCCAGCTGTCGTAGTGTGATTGACACGCCTCCGGGATTTGCCCCTTGCAATACGACTGGCTCAACTGGAGGAGCTCCTTCCAATACAATGGGTTCTAGCTGCTGATGAGTATGGTTCCTCCATTGTGAATTGTATTGTCCCTGTGCTGAGATTGCCCCTTGCAAGACGACAGGTTCGTATGTGGGCTCGATGTATGACTATGCTCCTTCTAGGACGACTGGTTCCCAACATGAGGGGTGGTAAGATGCCCCTTGCACAACTGGCACATCGTATGGAAGTGCTCCTTCGAGTACTACTGGCTCGAGGACTGGAGGAGGAAAGGGACTTGCCCCTTGCATGATCGGAGGAGGACTTGTCGTCTCATAAGTGTAGGCATGAATGGATTGGATGGGGGAGAAGAAGCGATCGAGATGGTCCCCTTCTTCTATACTATTGACTGCAGGGCCACGAGACGAACTGGGGTCCGTCGGATGTTGAGGCAGAGAATTCTGAAGGATGTTGGTGGAAGCTGCTGGAGAAATTCCAAGGACCGAGATGACGATCTTGCGGTCATCAATTAGGTCTTGTATAGCATTCTTCAAAGTATAGCATCGATCAGTGGCATGGCCACGTCCTTGATGGTAAGCACAGTACTCATTTTCTCAGTAGTTTGGTGGCAGAGGATGAGGCGGAGGCCGAGGTGCCATTAGAGTAAGTAACTGCTTCTGCACCAGCGTAGCCATGACTTGACTAAGTGACTGAGAGAGGGGAGTAAATTTCCTGAACTCTCTGTAGTTTTGCCTATTTTGATATGAGTATTGACCGTTTCCTCTGAACTGCTGCTGTTGTCGAGGTGGTTGAGGCTGAGGATTCGGTTGTGGCTGATACCGTTGAGGCTGATGCTGAACTTGATTCTGCTGATACTGTTGACGTCCTTGTGGGGGAGCATGTTGATTTCCTTGAGCAGTAGTGTTGATGTTGTTTACCTCTGTTGGGCGGGGAGGAGAACCACTGCGATTTCCATTCCCGTGCGCGATAGGTCTTCCTTCCACTCTGTTCCTTTTGATTGGAGTGGCTTGATGAGGCCATGGGGAGATTGTCCCGGCACGGATTCCTGCTTCGACTTGCTCTCCAGCACGGATCAATTGTGAGAAATTCACATATGGATGCGAGATGAGATATCCGGATATGCCTGGATATGTTGAATGAACAATCATGGAGATTTGTTCTTCGTCGTCGATAGGCGTTCGCATTCGAGCTGCCATAGCTCGCCAACGTCCCACATAAGCAGATAGCGTTTCATCATTCCTTTGCCTGAGAGCCGCGAGGTCGGCTCTTCTGGGTGCCATATTGAGATTGTACGCGAAATTGTCGACGAAAGCTTGGGAAAGTTGTTCCCATGTCCTGATGCGGTGGCAGTCCAATGAAGTGTACCAATCTAAGGCATCGCCCTTCAAAGATTTTTGGAACAAGCGAATAAGGGCCCCTTCATTTCCTGAGATTGCACTCAGTTCTCCACAGAAGGCCTTGAGATGTGCTGTGGGACAACCGCTGCCGTCGTATCTTTTGAATTTTGGAACCTCAAAGTTTTGAGGTACTTGAGCATCTGGGAAAGGACACAAGTCTCTGAACTTGGTCGAAGGTAGATCGATTCCTTGCTGTCGTTGAAGCTGATTTTGCAAGATCTGGAACTGCTCCCGCAACTCGTCCAGTCCTGAATGATCTGTTCGAGCGACTGGTGCCTCTTGGAGTAAGGCACGTTCTTCTTCGGCATAGTGGTCGATGTCTTTGACCCTATGGGCTTGCTGAAAAGCAACTGCGGGTTGCTGAAATTGGTTTGATGATTGAACTGGATTCTGATGAACTTGTGCTTGAAATGATTGTAACTGAACTGGAGACTGTACTGAAGGTTGAACTGGAACTTGCTGGAAATTAACTAGAGATTGCTGAATTGAAGATTGCTGGAAATTAACTGGATTTTGCTGAATTGAAGATTGCTGGAAATTAACTGGAATCCCATCGGCGGGGATGTGCTGGAATTGAAAAGTGCTCCTGTTTGCAGGAGGCTGAGATGCTAGGAAGTGACCCCCTTGTTGGGTATTCGCCACTGTCCGCTGATTGATGTGGGCTTGACACTGACCCCCGTTGTGGGCATTCGCCAGTGCTGTCCCTGTTGCTGGAAATTGAATTGAAATCCCATCGGCGGGGATGTGCTGAAATTGAAAAGGTGTCCCATCGGAGGGGATGTGCTGAAATTGAAAAGGTGTCCCATCAGCGGGGACATGCTGAGATCTACTGAGACTGTTGTTTACAAGATTGACTGGAAGCTGACTGGAAGTTCCTGCAACGGGAGTGCTCTGAGATGGCCTCGTCGTCGCAGGAAGATATTGAGAAGGATGCCCCATAGCGAAGGGCTGAGATGGCTGCTATCGGTAGTCTTGGGCAGACTCTGATGGTTGTGCTTGATTTGAACTGGAGGCCGGAAGGACCCGGAATGGCTACTGAGATTGCTGAACTGGGCCAACCTGATTGTTGGCTGCTGCGGTGGCTTGCGCCTGCATGAATTGCAAGAGCATTTCTTGCATTGCTCTCATTCCTTGTGCCAATTCCTGTATGATTGGCGTATTATCAATTGGCTGTTGCGCTGGAGGTTGTGCTTCGGTCATCTCCAAAGCAGGGAGGACATGAGTTTCTTCTTCGTGGTCGGACATGGCTTATTGAGCCCGAGTGCGGATTATGCTGCGGAAGGGAAGTTGTCTCCGCGTACGTTGAGCCCGAGGAGGCACAATGGTGAGGACTATACTCTACTCTTTTTGGGTTTTGGGATTTTTTATTTTTTTCTGATTTTGGGATCTTCTATTTTTTTGTTTGTTTTGGGTAGAATGCTATGCAGATGAGATTGTATGAGGATTAGTGACTTTCAAGTACGGGAAGGATTCTGTTTTTCAAGTCGGATCACGACTAGTGAGACTAATATTTTCCCCAGTGGAGTCGCCATTCTGTGGACCCTCGCCATTTTTCCCGCTCCCACACGACGTTCTCGTCCCTTCCCCTTTCGGGAAAAGAAGGAGAGGAGGATGCGTGAGTGCGAAATCGTCGTTTGTGCCACTGGCTTGCCTCGTTCTCGAGGGCTTTGTTTGGTAGTTGTGTTTAAACTGGATGGGTTTAAATGAGTTTATATAAGACCAGAGTCGCCACTAGCCAATTACTTCGAATCTATAGTCGGCTAGACCCCGTAGAAACGTTAGAGAAGGGGATCCGAAGATTCCTTCCTCTAAAATGACTCCTTTTGATCTGCGGCCAGAGATTCAAGGTAAGGGATTACGGTTACAGGGTGGGAAGAGGTTAAGCACCCCACACACTGCCCGTACCGAAGTACGGTCTCTACTTCACAAAATCGAACTAATACTTGAAAGTCTAGTTTAATCCTCGTATATTCTCTGGATGACATGATGCATGAATGCGGGTCTGAACAGTAAGAGTTTCTGATGGGCAGGTTCCAACAACGGGCAAGCCCAGAGTGTACGCTCGAACTGACAGGTGCTTAATGTAAGACGTATGCAGTGTGCTTGAATGATCAAGGTGTTTTATGGTGAAGTATGAATGCAGGTCTGAACAGTAAGAGTTTCTGATGGGCAGGTTCCAACAACGGGCAAGCCCAGAGCATACGCTCGAACTGACAGGTGCTTAATTTAAGACATATGCAGTGTGCTTGAAGAATCAAGGTGCTTGCAGTGAAGCAGGGGGGTTGGAAGAAAAGTAAATGTTGCACTTATGCTAGATGCAAATGAAATGATGCTGGAAAAGAGTAGCTGGATGGACGGAGGTGTCGCAAGGATTGGCTTCGAGTGGCTGGATCAAGACTTGGATGGCTTGGGAGGCTTGGACCAGTGGTCAGGCTGGCCTAGACCAGGGCTAGGCTCTCCTCACTCGGGCTCTCCTTGGTGGGAAAATGGGATAAGGGGTGAAGGAGGACTCAGACCGCACCCGGACTGGCTGGACTTGAAGGGATGCTCAAATGAGAAGGGGAGGGGGGTATTTATAGCAGCGAGGAGTGGCACTTTTCGTAATTTATTTTGGGCGGCCTGCTATGGGCCGCCCGTACGGCCGTTCCTCGATTTCCAGCGAGGTACGGTCGCACCCTCGGGGCTGCTGTTTGACTCGCTGGGTCGACTCAGTGAGTTGACTCAGCGGGTCGACTTGGTGATTTGACTCGACGGGTTGACTCGACGGGTTGACTCGGTGTTTTGACTCGACGAGTTGACTCAGTAGGTTGACTCAGTGGGTTGACTAAGTGAGTTTGACTTTTTTAGGATTTTTTGACTGGCTTTTCTTATGGGGGGTTTTTCAGGGTGATGTTTAGGACTGGGTTGACTGGGTTCAGGCTTAAACTGGGCTATGGAATGGGGCTTACAAGGGTGAGTTTGGCTGAGTTTGGACTTGGGATTTGGGGGTATGGTCCTCCATTCATCCAGCTATCTCTACCAACAGTGTAGCCGAAGGTGGGGTGTCTACACCTATAAATAGGAAGCTTTCTTTTTCACTTGGGCTTTTTGGCTTCCAAAAATGGAAATCCTAGCCCCAAACGAAACTAGAGCCTTGAAATCTCTCATCTGCAAGCTTTCTTGGAGAAATCAGAGTCGGCCAGAAGCTTCAGCACATTCAGATCTCCATCAAATGAAGAGTTGCCATTAATGGCTGTCATTTCCCCCGACGTTTGTTCAGCCGCAAACCACCAGAATATTGGCGGTCTTCTTCCTTGCCAGACAAATGTTGCCATGCAGCCTTGGTGGTTTTGGATCTAAAATCCCATACTTCCATCAACTAGGCCATCTGAAGCATTTGCTAATGTCGGTTTTCATCTTGGGTAGAAGATCAAAGTCAGAGAGAAGAGATGCCAGAAAGGAAGAAGAAGATATGAGTTAGAGGAGGTGGGTTGTTTGCATCCGATTTAGAAACGGGTTTGTGAGGTTATGGTCGTGGTTTTCGGTCGAGTCAACTCGTTGTCGAGTCCTTACCTGGTCGCGATCTGTGTTGGCCAGGCAGTTGAGTGGAGTCTCTGTTCTGTCCAAGCATTACTGGAGTCTCTTTCATTTTTGCCGAGTTGAGTCAGATCTGGACTCGCTGCTGAGTCTTTCTGTCAAGTTTGGAGGTGAGGATGATCTTGTCTGAGTGAAATTCAATCCAGCTGCTAGACGTTGCTATTCAAGGTGAGACTCTTTTCTGTTTTGAACCAATAGTCATTAGTTAAGGTTACATTGTATCTAAGTTGTTGGCTCAGGTTGCTCTGTTAGTAGTGAGTTCATGACTCAGTTTAGCGCTCTCAGTTGAGAAACGAGTTGCAAACATACCTTGAGAGAAAACAGATTTGTATGACTTAGTTGTATCTAAACCAAGTAAAGTTATTTCAACCCATTTTACAACTGAGTTAGATTGAGTAGGTGAAGTTGAGTTGGATCAATCTGAGTTTGGTCTTACCAGATTGTTAATAATTGCGGAGTCCTATTTTTATTTGGGGGGTAAATTTTAGGTATGATGTTTTGGCAGTTGTAGGTGGTGTAGGAATGCAATTTCTAACTCGAATTGGATTGAATTTGGAATGGGTCATTGATTGGAGTGAATAGGCAATCAAATTGCATGTTTCAAGTTAAATTAGGACTAAAATTAGAATTATTCTAAAGATCAATTGTTTGATTTTAAGAAAATTCCTTTGTCCCTCAGTCAAATTTACCTCTCTTTCTTTCAACTGAGTTGAGTGTGGGTTGACATCAAGTGTTGGGTTCTTCAGTAATCTCTAGTCAAGCTAAGGAAGAGAATTCACACTCTTAAGGTGAGGTTTCTCACCCTTCAAGCTTTCCATTCTTAGTTTATATGTTTCTCTAATTTCGCTACTTGCTCATGATAACTGTCTTATTATGAAATTATTTACTTCCAACCAATTGTCTCGTGATATTTATCTTTTGATAGTTATTTTGTGATAATAAGTGTATGAAATTGTTTACATATAAATTTATGATTGCTAATATAATTTGGAAAATGAAATCGTTTATACATTACTTGAAATTGCATTAGAATTCAAGACCCTTCATTAGAGGTGAGGTTCTTCCCCTTCAAGCTTCCCATTTATATTATTGGATGTGTAGTTTTTACTTAAATACATATTGCTAGTTGAATTATTTTGTTTATATGTTTCTTTACTTCCATTCTTACTTGTGATAATTGTTTTGTTCATAGAAATATTTACTTCTAAATAATTGTCTGATGATAATCGTTTTGTGATATTAACTATTCATGAAATGATTTACATCTGAATTGTTAAGTGTGGATGTAATTTAGAGAATGGAGCTGTTTTTATGTGACTTGGATAACAATTGGGAAATTGGTTGTGAAATGTTAATTGTTGTGTTTTGAGAGGATGACTTATTGCCATTTTGTGAAATTTATCTTGTGGTGTCCTGAATTGGACTTGATGCCCATGTGGCTTTGTTTGGGAAGACCCTTCCTTATTGGTGTCCATTAATGGACTTATTTTTAGGTGGCTTGAACGAAGAAGAGTATCCTTTTGTTAGAAACTTTGAAACACATGAAATAGTAATGTTAATTGTCTAATTGTAGAGAATCATAAAATTCGTACTATAGTATATTTTGTTGGACGTCTCATGGGTCAGGGATGGTATTATGGGATGCTATGCCCAAGCCGTTGGCCTATGCTGGGTTGCGTACCCCCATAGTGACCGTGAGCTTTTAATTACTTGTTTTGTAAATTGGACTAATAAAAGCTGGTTAATCATATATACATGGCATTTGCGGGTAATGTTGGTGATGAGCTACATTATTTTCGGTTTGATGTGCATTGCATTGCGGGTAACATTGGTGACGAGCCATGTTACTATCGGTTTGAAATTCGCCAGCTGGATGCACATCCCCAGGCTAAAGAACATGTGCATGCACATATTCATGTAAATGAGATTAATGTTGGAATGTATGGATTGAATGTGTAATTTTTGGTATTTCTAATATAAGTGAATTGTTATATTTGGTTGTTTTACATGTCATTTCTTTTGGAATTGTATAAATTGCTTATTGCACAATACATTATCATTAGTCGATCTTTACTTAACTGTTATCATGCTTGGTAATCTTGGAGGGTTTACCTCACTATGATAGCGTTTTAACTCTATCGAACCATAACAGTTGATGCAGGTCTCTTTGGATGAGAAGTTGGAAGGTGGTGCGACTTGAGCCTACTTACAGTGTTTCTTTCTTTTGGTTTCCTTTTTAATTAATGTAGTATTGAGATAATTGATTTGTATAAGCCCTATGGGTGCCACTTTTACAGTTTGATTTATATTGGATATTACATGTCTTGATTTGGTTCCATTGTGTTTTAAATATATATATATATATATATATATTGTAAAGTGGATCTTTGAATGTTTACACTCGGGTTTTCAGACCTCGGGCTCAACACCCAAGTAATGAAAACCAGGACGTTATAAGTTACCACATGGAAATCCAAGTCTAGAGCGTATTGAATCCGATTCCTCAGAGTGTACAGGTCTAAAACTATGCAAAACTACTTAGAACTTCACTCAAACTTCTAAAAACCATTATTCTTCAATAAATCCAAACTTGAAACCAATAAAACGAATTAAGACATCTAAGTAAGCTATAAGCTTCACCTCTTAGCTCTAGCTAAGAGGTTAGCTAATGAAAAGCATAAAAATAAACTAGAAGTAGAACTAGAAAAGGAAGAAAAACTAGCTGGAGGAGGCTAGGAAGCCTCATATGACTTGAACTCCTTGCTCCCCATGTCCTTGCTTGATTTGGAATAGAAGAGAGCACCTCCTTTTATAGTGCAACAATAGTACAACAACATAGTAGATTTTGTTTCACTTGGTACGGCTTAACCAATGATCGGATTGCCTTCAAATTTGATTTGTAGCTTCCTTGTAATGTGATCTTCCTCATAAATGATTTATATTTCCAAGATTATCTTCTGAATGGGCCCACCAATCAGATCAGAGACCGCATCTCAAAATCGTGCAATTCGGGTACCTTCAGAACCAGTCATCATGCTTTTAACACTACGGAGTGTACAGAGGTCAGATTGATCTCAAATTTTGACCATTGGTAGAAAAATTCCTCCTATACATGATAGATGGATTAAATTATCCAAAATAATTCTAAAATTAGTTGCAAAAATTAGAACACGCAGGCCTTTTATAAAATCTGCGCAGTTGGATCTTTCTGGATGGTCCATCTTTCTTCAATTGGTACGATCAAACCACACATCCTTTTGATCTGAAACTTTGTGGTTATTCATATATGGATGTGGTCTAGAAGATGGTCAAAGTAGATTCTTCATATCATCAATGATGGGTCACCTGGACCGGCCTAGAGTGGAGTAAGCGGAATCTGGAACTTTCTAGATAATTTGTATTATTTTGGCCACCACGGTCAATCCGTAGCTCCGATCGACACGAAACCACTTGAATTATTTCGGCATCGAGCTCCTCTTCGACATGGATGTGTTGGATTTCCAAATATCATCAAGATGGTTCTCGAAAACTGGGCTGAAAATCCAAAAACGGAAATAACCTACTGTTTGAAATCTGAAAATCTGAAATTGCATGTCCGACCGGTCTTGACCGGTCTAGCCTATCTATTAGGTGTCCAGGGAGTGCGGCTGACCGGTCATGACCTGTCGGACCCATTTTCTGCATTCTTTCTTCTTTCTTTTCTTCTCTCCTTCCTCTCTCTTTGCTTTCTTCTTTATTTGGCCCACCTTGGGTCTTCATCCAAGGCTCCGAAATGTGCCCTTTTGGTCACCAATTGGGCAAAGCCACTCTCATTCCTACAATCACAAAACATGTATTAGATGGGTCTTTTAAACATGCAAACCATGCATATAATGTGATGTAATGGGTTAGATCATGTATAAATTGGAGGCTCAACAGTTACCGACTCTATGTAGACAGTAAGCCTCTAGATTGTTTAGCCATTGGCCGACCGGTCGGCTACTAGCCATTTTATGACCGTTTTCTATCTGTTTTTATTTTCTTTATAAAATGACTTAGAAGGAGCGTAAAGCCACCATCATTGGAGACCATTAGAGGCTCAAATCCTAAACCTAAGAAGGCATCTTCATTGTGATTCAATACAAGAATGGAGCATTCCAAGCTCATGAATGTTGGAGTCCCAAAATGTTGGAGTACTCAAAGCAAACATCCACATACCGAAACTATCCACACATCTTGAAGCGATACTCGAGGGAACCCCACAAAACAACTCTCAGCACTCATAAAACATTGAGATTCACAATGTTTGTATGAGCCAGCCCATCCATAAAATCATGGCCAGCGCACCCTAAAATTCAACCAGAATTTCAGGATGCTTTAACCTTAGCCATTTTTCAACAAAAACCCTTGGTGGGCCCCACAAATTCATCATGATCAAAACCATATGAAACAAGGTCATGGCCACAATCATGAATTAATATAACTAGTGCATGAGCATCCATCAACAATTGGGCCCCAAAAATTTATCGTTTAAAAGATCCAATCAAAACAAATAAAAGAGGAGTTCGTCACCGCACCCTAAAAATAAGGGCCAGCGCACCCTGAAATTCAGTGATTTATGCAAAATAATTTCAGGGTGCACTGCAATCCAGCACACCTAAAAAATCACCAAGTTTTGAAGAAGCAATTTCAGGGTGCACTGCAGTCCAGCGCACCCCAAAAATAAGAAAATCAGAAAAATAATTTCAGGGTGCACTGAGGTCCAGCGCACCTTAAAAATCAGCACTCTGACTAAATGACTTTCAGGGTGCGTCGGAGGTTAGCACAACCAAAAAACCAGTCATTTCAGGTGCGTTGGAGCTATTTTCAGCTAAATTCAAGGTCCGTTATACGTGACACCTCATTCACTAGCTTTCGATATTCTCAGGTATAAATACCCCCTCCTACTGTTCATTCATACGTTCCAAAGAGAGAGAGAGAGAGAGAGAGAGAGAGAGAGAGAGAGAGAGAGAGATTATCCATTGGGTATTTGGAATTCTTGTAAAAATCCCTTGTCGGGAACCCTTTTTTCGATCGTCAAAAAACTTTTTCGATCACCGAAAAACTTTTTAATCACCAAAACCCTCTGCCGGAAGATCACTCCAACCACCGCAGTCTAACTCTAAAATTTATAAGTATGGGAGCGCATCCCACAATTTAGAAAACAAGAACCGAATTAATTTCAAGGTGCACTGAGGTCCAGCGCACCCATAAATTTGAGAAACCAGAACTGAAGTAATTTCAAGGTGCACTGAGGTCCAGCACGCCCATAAATTCAGCAAACCAGAACCGAAGTAATTTCAAGGTGCATTGTGGTTTAGCGCACCCATAAATTCAGCAAATAAAGACAAGTAATTTCAAGGTTCTCTCCCAGCCAACGCACCCTAAAAATCAGCACTCCAATAAATTTTAATTTTAGGGTGCGTGAGGGTCTAACACACCCTAAAAATCAGCAATTCCCAACTCAATTTCAGGGTGCGCCGAACCCAATTTTAATTCATTTTTGGGTATTTCGAGTGCTCCGAACATCATGAAATTGTCAAATAGTCCTTTCGGGACAACTAATAAGTAGAATAAACAGGTTTCTGGAGGTCAATCTGATCCAGCATGATGAATACAGGAAGTTTTCGGAAAGAGGCCGCCAGCGTCCAGAATTACGTAAATGTATTGTCGTTACATGTACTATCATAATATGGCTTAGATTAAGGTTCAGACTAAACAAATGGGACCATGGTGAATACGAAAAACTTGACCAAAAGTGTTCTAAACTATTACATAATGCATATTAAAGATTGACATCTCGAAAATAATCTATGTCTTACCCATCCAAACGGCATCCGTCAGTTGAGCTGCTTAGGTACATACAACTGTAGACCGATCTTCCCGAGGTCGCCTGTCCACACACAGACATGTATGGTCCCAGAGTCATACCCTCTTAGTTAGAAACCTGACAGTCTCAGCCTGGATCTCTGATAAAAACATGGGACTTAGATATCTGATATGTACAAAGGTGGTTCATACCATAACAAAAATATATTGGTCTCTACGACCACAAACTCAAAGACCATAGTCCCTGCTGACTCAGTCTTTTGCCTTTTAATCAAGGGTCATCGTACATTCGATGTAATTAAGGGTTCGTATCTGATCATGGCCTGGAATGTATAAGATCTTAGAATCTCTTGAATAAAATTTGCCTTGCAATATCTCTTTTGTGTGTATTTTTGTGAATGCATGTGATTGTTTATGAATGTTTCTATTAATCATAACCCCAAAACAACAAAACACAAGAAAATGTCTTTGTTCTATTTTCTAGTTCTAAAAATGAAAAAGATGTTCTTGCTCCTCTTTAATCTCTAGAGTTTAGATTGATCTTGATAGTTATATACCTATCCAAAACTCTATGATGAGATCCTTGTAGGTTAGATACTCTAGACAATCCATTCCTATTAGTTGTAAATATCTTAAACCCATCCTCCTATCACCTTAGGGATCTCAAAAGCATTACATGCAAGGTGATTGATCAAGTGGAGCTGAGGCATTGACAATGCAATGACAACACGATCGGGGGAGTAAAGGGGAGCCAATTGAAGCATGGGAGAGCAGATATCAAGAATCCCAAAGCGACGTTGAATAAGTGGCTCATCCAACAAGTAAGGTTGTTATTTGTAGAGGTCCATCCACTCTTTTTCTGGTGGGAATTGAATGTAAAGTTTTTTTTATCAAACTTGAATCTAGGGTCATTTGTCGATCATTGGCTTGTCAGTTGAGCCTAAAAGTCTGGGAACGTTTGCCATTTGTTGGCACGTTTGTTGGGCCTAAACTAGTCTCCAAGGGGGAGCCACTAGCATGGGTGGAAACGTGTGAGGTTGAGAGTTAACCTATGTCCAAAACTTTGTTCGAGTTGAGATTTATCTTACGTCCAAAACTCCGCTCAGGTTAAGAGGTGAACTAATAAAACCTCCATGTAAAGGTTGAGAGGTGAACTTAATTTAAAATCTTCGTATAGTGAATGTCGTTGTGCTCAAAGGAGTTGAGTACTTGAATCGGGAGTGGAGTAGACCCAAAGTCGAACCACTATAGATGCTTGTGTTTGTAATTGTCATTTGATCCATTTTTCTTCATGCATTGTCTTTCATTTATCATTATATGAATGCTTGAATGGTTTGTATGCTATACACTTGATTAGGTAAATTCACACACAAGATGTATGTTCACTAAGTAGAGTAGACTTGAGCCTTACGATCTATTCTCTAATAGTCTATTGCGGTTGCATAGATTAGATACTTGATTAGTATAATCATATGTTAATCTATGCATGCTTAGACTAGGTTGCTTATTGTAAATCATATATTAGTCTTATGATTGGACCCACTTAGGCTTGGAAGCCAAAGTGTTATTGCTTACTTAGTTTAAATTGTTAAATTGGTTGGGTAAGCGAAAAGATTTTAAAATGTCCTAATCACCCTCCTCTAGGACTAAGCCTCATTCTATTTTGATTAGTTTAACTCTTGCTTATCATATTTATATCCTCCTGAAAGCTAAACTAATTGTTGTTTGGATTAGCATAGAATTCTCATATGTTTCATCTTATGCCTTGCTAATCATTGGAATGATCATTGTTTCTTAATAATTAAACATCTTTTATGATCATTCGTATATGTTGCATGCTTCATTAGTAGTGTGTAACATGCTCGGCTAGTGTTGGTATCTAGTATTGATTGAATACCATAGTTTAAACTTGTCGAGAAAATTTTGTTTAAATGCACTTAATAGTCAAATTTGAGGATATCTGGCCTCTTTATCTCTTGCTAGCTATTGAATGAAAGGTTAATGTGAATACTTTTGGTTTCATTAGTTAGCCATCTCATATGCTATTAACTGTTTATCTTTTATACGCGAGATGATTTGATTGTGGCATATGCTTATATTATTAAATAAAATTATGGGTATATCTTTTAATTAAATCTCATTTGCCACATGAGGAAGGGTTATGGTCATGCTACCTCTTTAAGGTCTCAAGCATTAATTAAAACTTCTTGAGAAGATTTAGTAGCACATCAGGATAACTAGATTAAAAAATCCCGATTGATGAAGACCGTGAAAACCTTATTGGTCTCCATCTCCTCTAATCTCCCTATATCAAAAGGCATGAGAGAATACATTCGACATGACACCTTGAATAAAAATGAAGGAGCATTCTCATCAAATTATAAAGAAAATGATCAAGGAGGAAATGCTTTCTTATAAGATGATCTTGACCATCTCTACACTTTATGAATATCTTAAAAGGATTGGTCAAGCTTACGTAAGATTCGATTCAAGTGGATAATGAGCTAGATAAAGAAAAATCTAAAAATGTAAAAACTTCTCCCTTATGCTTAACATGGAATATCTTAAGTCCAAATGCTTTAGGACTTTGGGGAGATATTTGGGTCTTGAATTTGAACTTTGAATATCAACACTTGAAGAATCAAGTTAACTAATTTGAATCATTCTGTTGAACCTCCAATTTATACATTGCATAGCCTGTTACATCACATTATATGCATTGTTTTCATGATTAAAAGGCCCATCTAATGCATGTTTTCTGATTGTAGGCATGAAAGAGAACTTCATCCAATTGGAGACCAAAAGAACGTGTTTAGATGCATTGGATGAAGATTGAAGGAGGACTAAAGAAAGAAGGAATCAAGTAGAAAAGAGAGAAGAAGAAAGAAACGAAGAAAAAGTGGAGAAAAGAAGTTCCGACCGGTCGTGACCGATCAGCCAAAGGAGCCAGACCGGTCAAGATCGGTCGGCCAAAGGAGCCAGACCAGTCAAGACCGGTCGGCCAAGCATCTTGTACTCCTTGGACATGTAACAAAGGCAATTCGACCGGTCGGCCAATGCGCCGTTCACCCTGCTGCACTGTCTGGACTCTTCACAGACATGTCCGACCGGTTAAGACCGGTCGGCCAGCCCAGTCCGATCGGTCTAGACCGATCGGCCATGTGAAAACAGTGTCCTTTTTAAATCGGGACTCCGAACTCTTCTGTGCAGTGCGTTTCCTTACGCAGTTTCTGGATGATTCCGACGCAAACGAGCTTCCTCACTATAAAAGGACACCTAGGGGTTCTTTCAAGGTATCATAGAAGCTAAGGGACATCGTGGGAGAGGAAGGAAGCTGTCGTGGAGCATCTGCAACCCTCCAAACTTCGATTTTTCTATGTTTTCTACTTCTTTCATGAGTTTTAGTTGTAGTATGACAATGCTCGGCTAGAATCTCTCAGCTAAGGCTGAGAGGTGAAGCTTGTAGCCGATTTCATGTTTAATTCAGTTCAGTTCAAGTAATTTACTTCAAGATTGAATTTTTGCATATTTTAGTTTCCAAAGTTGATAGTTTTAGATGTTTTATGATTGTTTATGTGCTCCGGACATGGATTTCTTGCAATTCTCTAAGATTATCATGTTGTGCTTATTTAGATTCGAATTATAGTAATCCTTGAGCAGGCCATAGTCCATAGGCATGGCTGTTACTCCGAAGGCTATGATTTCGAATTCTACATTGATGAATGGGACTAGAACTTGGAAGTTCAACTTGAGTGGGATTGAATGTGTTTAATGCTTTATTTTCAACTAGATGAGAGATAGGACTTCACATCTAGTTGTGTATCTTGCTTGGATTGATTGGATTGACATGGGATTGCTACAAGTGGATCGTTGAATGCCTTAGTGCCTTTAAATTACTGTTTTCATTAAAGTTCCTGTTTTAGCATAACTGTTCCAATTAAATCTCTTATTTGATTGCAAACTGAGTTGCTGGAATAGTTTAGAACCTGTTTTCCAATTCCTTGTGGATCGAACTCGGTCTTACCGAGAATTATTACTACATCGCAGCCTTGCACTTGAGGCGTGCGAATAAGTTTTTGGCACCGTTGCCGGGGAATTTAGATAACAGTTCTAAATTATTTTAGTGGCTATAGAATAGAAATAGTTAGGATTTATTGTTTTCTTAGGATTAGTTTTTCTGAAATCTAGAACTAACAAAGTTTGTTTTGTTTTGTAGGAAGTTTTTCTAGTTCAAGCAAATCGGTACTATCCTTCCAACTTGACTTCTTTTAGTTTTTGTTTTATTATTTTTCAGATTTTAGGATTTAGATTTAGTCAGATTTTGAATTTTGTGGTTTATGTCCCGTTGGGAACGAGACCACAACAATTGTCTCCAATCCAAAGGTGGTTTAGTTGGACCATTATATGTTCATAGACGAATCCGAAAATCTATAGAACATTGTGATAATTTGGGGAGTATGGATCAAACACCTTTAAGGAATCCTCCCCCCCTACTCCAATTACAAACGTAAATCAAGAGGGAGTAGAAGAGAATGAGGGACATAATGTTCCTCCAATGAGATCACTACGGGACTACCTACAACCAGCCCGTGCAACTACACCCTCTTGTGTGGTTCTACCACCAATCGGGGGAAACATAGACATAAAGCCAGGTGTAATTCAACTTATACCAAAGTTCCATGGGCTAGACTTTGACAGCCCATATCTGCACTTAAAAGAATTCGAAGAACTTGTGGCCACCTTGCAATACACCAATGTTTCGGAAGATACCATTAAGTTTAAACTCTTTCCCTTTTCATTGAAAGAAAGAGCCAAAAATTGGCTTCACTCTCTTAGACCACATTCAATAGGGTCATGAACGAGATGACCCGGGAATTCTTGAAAAAGTTCTTCCCGGCCCATAAAACGAACACCCTTCGAAGAGCTATAATGAATTTTTTGGCTAAAGAGGGTGAATCTTTCTTCCAATGTTGGGAGAGATTTAAGGACCTCCTATTTGCTTGCCCACATCATGGCTACGAGAGTTGGCGAATTATAAACTTCTTCAACGATGGATTAAGTTCCAATATGCGCCAATTTGTAGAGATGATGTGCAACGGTGAGTTCATGACCAAAAATCCTGATGAAGTTTGGAGTTATTTGGATATGTTGGCTGAGAATGCCCAATCTTGGGATACCTCGGATAAACCCAATAACCCCAAGCCTACTCAAGAGAAAGAGAAAGGAGGAATATATATCCTCAAGGAGGAAGACGACGTAAATGCAAGGATAGCCAATCTTACAAGGAAGATCGAGGTCATGGAACTTAGTAAAAGTGGAGTTCCAAAGTCCAATGAAGCTATTGAAACCATATGTGGGATTTGTCTCACAAATTTACACGCTACGCAAGATTGTCTTACAATTCCTGCATTTCAAGAGGTATTACATGAACATGCAAATGCCACATATGGGTATCAACGGCCCTTCAATGGACCGGTGGGTAATACATACAATACTAGTTGGAAGAACTACCCAAACTTCAGTTGGAAGAATGCTCCCATGGGTAATCCTACCAACTCTCAAGGAGGGCCACTCTGTTAGTGCACTTTTCTGTGGCATACTAGTGCACCTTGTTTGTCAATTACTTAGGTCAGTAAGTCTAGTGTCGGTTGAGCTTAATGAAGATGAAGACCGAAGACTCAAGACGGACCGGCTGCATCAAGAAAGAAGAAACAGGTAAAAGTGATGCCTTGGTGTGCCTTGCCTTGACCAAAACCTAACCCATAACCTCTTAGATGACTTGGACCAACTAGGTATACCTTTAGTCATCATTATTAGTCTTAGAACTCTATGAAAAACATGATAAATTAGACTAATTAAAGAGGTGGAAGCTGATGTAAACAAAACAGCTCAAACAGCAGTTTCCGATTGATCTCCGACCAATCGGACGTTGGCTCCGGTAGGACTCCGATCTATCAGAGAGAAGTTCCGATCAATCGAAAATTGTTTCAGCAAACTTTGAAAATCCACTGG
Source organism: Liriodendron chinense (assembly GCA_003013855.2). Lineage (NCBI taxonomy): Eukaryota > Viridiplantae > Streptophyta > Magnoliopsida > Magnoliales > Magnoliaceae > Liriodendron > Liriodendron chinense. The sequence goes on from ML058333.1 coordinate 3,336,164, forward strand.
ACATATTTCCGATCAATCGGACAGTCTTTCGATCCATTGGAAGGGGTCCGTCCGATCAATCGGACCATGTTCCGATCAATCGAAAAATCCTCCAGAGAGTTCTCTGGACTAAATTCCGATCAATTAGACATATCTCCGATCAATCGGACGGGTCTCTGATCAATCGGACCATTTTTCCGATCAATCGGAGATACAAGAATCTGCCCGTTTTTTTACCGTTGGAAGAAAATCTATTTAAAAGGGGAATTCGTTTTTTTTTAGCTAAGAGAGAGGATTTTGAGGAGATAGAAGCCACCATTGCTAGAGATCATTAGAGGCTCTATCCCAAACCTATAACAAGCCATTCTCCTTGTGTTTTCATCACAAGCATGGGCCATTCAATGGCTTCTTGAGAATAGGACTTGTTCCCTCTTGATTCCTAGGGTTTAGACACCTTGATGATAGTTAAATCCTTTATCTAAACACTACCTAAGAGTCCATTTAGGTGTATTCCTCTAGGAAACCCTTTCCTACCATTTGTAGAGGTTTCACCATTCCCTAGCACCTTGGGCATCTCCAATGGAGCATCACATGCAAGGTAGCTGATCTTGGAGTTGAAGCCTTAGCAAAGCGGCGGCGTCAAAGATCGGGGGAGCACAAGGGGAGCTGATTCAAGCACGGGAGAGCGAGAAGAAGCAACCCAAGACGGCGCAACAAGGGGCTCAATCCGACAATTAAGGTTGTCTTATTACGAGTCCATCCACTCAATTCCCTGTGGGGATTGAGTGTAGAGTTTGTTTGACAAACTCAACCTAGGGTTGTCAGCCGATCCTTGGCCTATTATTAGGGCCTAAAATCTAGGGACGTCAGCCGTTCCTTGGCACGTTAGTCGGCCTAAACAGTGTCTCCAAGGGGGAGCCACCAACACGGGTGCAAACGTGTAGGTTGGGAGGAACCTGTAAACTCTCCGGTTGGGTGGATCCGAGTTAAAACACCTTGGTTGGGAGGAACCAGATTTAAACTCCCCAGTGAATGCCGGTGTGCTCAAAGGGGTTGAGTACTTGAACCGGGAGTGGAGTAGACAAGTAGTCGAACCACTATACATCCTTGTGTTTGCGATTGATCTTGAGCACATTTCTCTTTATGCATTGTGTTTAATTGTTAATTATGTATGCTTAGTTAGGAATGTATGCTTAGCACTTCATAGGCATATCCACACTCATAAGATGTACTTTCACTACCTCAAGTAGACTTGAACTTATTGATCCATCCTCATTCAAGTCTATTTGAGTAGCATAGATTAGGTTCTTCATTAGCTTAATCATTTATTGTTAAGACTAGGATACTTATAGCTTTTATCATATGCTAGTCTTTTGATTGGACCCACTTAGGCTTGGAAGCCGAAGTGTTAATCGCTTGCGTAGTTCAATTTGTTAAATTTGTTAAGTAGGCGAAAAGATTTTTGAAAAGGTCCTAATTACCCCCTCTTATAGGTTTAGCCATAATTCTAGTTGCTCTTCAAGCTTCCACACGTGCATGCATAGGGTGTCATGTTAGACTACCCGACGCAATTTCAATTGGTATCAGAGCGGGTTGCTCTTCAAGGACGTAACCGTCTAGAGTAAGATCCGATACCGGAGCACTTGCATAATGTCTAACCGAGATGGGAGTACCACCAACCATCCACCTTTCTTTGACGGGTCCAACTATGCTTATTGGAAGGCTAGAATGAGAATTTTTCTCCAATCCATGGACCGTCCGGTGTGGCTTAGCACACAAACTGGATATACCTTGCCCACCGAGCAAGTGGAGGTTGATGGGAAACACATTGTCATTCCCAAAGATGATTCCAAATGGGATGACATAGAGAGTGCTCAATACATGGCAAATGCCAAAGCTCTCAATGCGATTTGCTGTGCGGTATCCCCGGATGAATTTCAGCGCATTCTCACATACGTAACTGCAAAAGAAGTGTGGGATATACTTGAGGTTACCCACGAGGGAACTAGCACAGTAAGACGCTCGAAGCTTCAGCTCTTAACCACCAATTTGAAAACATTAGGATGGAAGAGACTGAAACTTTCATGGAGTTTTATACTAAATTGTCAGATATTAGCAACTCCATGTTTGTCTTGGATGATCGGGTTCCGGAGGGTAGGATTTGTAGAAAAATACTTAGATCCCTCCCGGATAGATTTGACTCCAAGATAGTTGCCTTAGAGGAGTGTAGAGACATAGATAACATGAAAGTAGAAGAACTCATAGGTTCCCTACAAACTTATGAACTACACTTTAAGGCCCCCTCTAGAAAGAAAAACATCGCTCTAAAATCCTCTCACAAACATAAGAAAATTAAGAGTGAGTCGGAGGAAGATAGCGATGATGAGGATGATGAGGAAGAACAATTAAACAAAAAATTGAAGAGATTCCTCAAGTTTGATAGAGGGAATAGCCGTGACAAGAAGGACAAGAAGGGTGATAAACATAAAGGAAAATCATCCAAACCTTCATCCCTCCGTTGTTACGGTTGCGGTCAACGTGGCCATATTGCCCCGGAATGTCCGGAAGGGCCTAAACTGAAAGGTAAAAAGGCAATGGCTGCCACCTGGGATGGGACGGAGGAGTCCGAATCTAGTGACTCCGCTAGTGATGAGAGCCAACATAAAGATCTTGCTCTCTAGGCCTCCACCACAACCCCTCTTCCGGCTTATCTAAGAGGGGATCCCGACCGCTATCCCTTCTAGGAGTAGAAGGAGTTCCCAACCCCTCACCTCATGCTACATTCTATGAGGGTTTTGTGGAAATTAGTTACCCTTAGGCTAATCAAACTAAACATCGTTAGTGAGGGTAGGTAGAAATGCTTTAATAGGAAAATCTGAGGATTTCAGCCTCATTTCTGTGTGTATGGGCAAATCAGAGGATTTAAGCCTCATTAGCCTAAATTTTGATGATTTAGCCTTGCTTTTATTTGATACATTTGCTTGCTAGATTATCATCATGCTTAGATTAGCTAATCATCTTGAGTTTTATGCCTCATTGTATGCTAATCTTTGCTTCGTATTGGTCTTGATATACCAATAGGGGAGGTTAGTTGATTGGGCTATAAGCCCTTGAGCTTTAATGCTTAATGTATATCATAGATGACCAATTATGTATGATAAACTATGATTAGATAGTTACATTTTCTTGTTAATCATGTTCCTTAGCATGCTCCATGTTTTATATGATCATGCACCCTATACTCTCCTTTTTAGCATATGCGTATAGTTATAACTTCGACATACTATCTTCTCTTACCTTAACCTTATTGATATATCATTAAGGGGGAGAGAATAGTTTGTCAATTGCTAACAAAAAGGGGGAGAAAGCTCGAATCCCACCAAAACTAGTTTGCTATGTTTTGTGATGTAGGGATTGACAAGTTATGGGGTAGCAAATTGAAGAGGAGCTGCTTAGTTAGTATGTCAAGAGTCCTATATTTAATTTATTATCAATGTAAGCTCTTGTACATGTATTTGTTTTGGTAGGTTAGGTTTTTGTAAGTAATTGACAAAGGGGGAGATTGTTAGCGCACTTTTCGGTGGCATACTAGTGCACCTTGTTTGTCAATTACTTAGGTCAGTAAGTCTAGTGTCAGTTGAGCTTAATGAAGACGAAGACCGAAGACTCAAGACGGACCGGCTGCATCAAGAAAGAAGAAACAGGTAAAAGTGATGCCTTGGTGTGCCTTGCCTTGACCAAAACCTAACCCATAACCTCTTAGATGACTTGGACCAACTAGGTATACCTTTAGCCATCATTATTAGTCTTAGAGCTCCATGAAAAACATGATAAATTAGACTAATTAAAGAGGTGGAAGCTGCACTAAACAAAACACCTCAAACAGCAGTTTCCAATTGATCTCCGATCAATCGGACGTTGGCTCTGATAGGACTCCGATCGATCGGAGAGAAGTTCCGATCAATCGGAAATTGTTCCAGCAAACTTTGAAAATCCACTGGACATATTTTCGATCAATCGGACAGTCTTCTGATCCATCGGAAGGGGTCCGTCCGATCAATCGGACCATGTTCCGATCAATCGGAAAATCCTCCAGAGAGTTCTCTGGACTAAATTCCGATCAATCGGACATATCTCCGATCAATCGGACTGGTCTTCGATCAATTGGACCATTTCTTTGATCAATCGGAGACACGAGAATCTGCCCGTTTTTTTACCGTTGGAAGAAAATCTATTTAAAAGGGGGATTCATTTTTTTTTTTTAGCTAAGAGAGGGGATTTTGAGGAGATAGAAGCCACCATTGCTAGAGATCATTAGAGGCTCTATCCCAAACCTATAACAAGCCATTCTCCTTGTGTTTTCATCACAAGCATGGGCCATTCAATGGCTTCTTGAGAATAGGACTTGATCCCTCTTGATTCCTAGGGTTTAGACACCTTGATGATAGTTAAATCCTTTGTCTAAACACTACCTAGGAGTCCATTTAGGTGTATTCCTCTAGGAAACCCATTTCCTACCATTTGTAGAGGTTTCACCATTCCCTAGCACCTTGGGCATCTCCAATGGAGCATCACATGCAAGGTAGCTGATCTTGGTGCTGAAGCCTTGGCAAAACGGCGGCGTCAAAGATCGGGGGAGCACAAGGGGAGCTGATTCAAGCACAGGAGAGCGAGAAGAAGCAACCCAAGACGGCGCAACAAGGGGCTCAATCCGACAAGTAAGGTTGTCTTGTTACGAGTCCATCCACTCAATTCCCTGTGGGGATTGAGTGTAGGGTTTGTTTGACAAACTCGACCTAGGGTCGTCAGCCGATCCTTGGCCTATTAGTTGGGCCTAAAATCTAGGGACGTCAGCCGTTCCTTGGCACGTTAGTCGGCCTAAACAGTGTCTCCAAGGGGGAGCCACCAACACGAGTGCAAACGTGTAGGTTGGGAGGAACCTGTAAACTCTCCGGTTGGGTGGATCCGAGTTAAAACACCTTCGTTGGGAGGAACCAGATTTAAACTCCCCAGTGAATGCCAGTGTGCTCAAAGGGGTTGAGTACTTGAACCGGGAGTGGAGTAGACAAGTAGTCGAACCACTATACATCCTTGTGTTTGTGATTGATCTTGAGCACATTTCTCTTTATGCATTGTATTTAATTGTTAATTATGTATGCTTAGTTAGGAATGTATGCTTAGCACTTGATAGGCACATCCACACTCATAAGATGTACTTTCACTACCTCAAGTAGACTTGAACTTATTGATCCATCCTCATTTAAGTCTATTTGAGTAGCATAGATTAGGTTCTTCATTAGCTTAATCATTTATTGTTAAGACTAGGTCACTTATAGCTTTTATCATATGCTAGTCTTTTGATTGGACCCACTTAGGCTTGGAAGCCGAAGTGTTAATCACTTACGTAGTTCAATTTGTTAATTTGTTAAGTAGGCGAAAAGATTTTTGAAAAGGTCCTAATCACCCCCTCTTATAGGTTTAGCCATAATTCTAGTTGCTCTTTAAGCTTCCGCACGTGCATGCATAGGGTGTCGTGTTAGACTACCCGACGCAATTTCAATTGGTATCAGAGCGGGTTGCTCTTCAAGGACGTAACCGTCTAGAGTAAGATCCGATACCGGAGAACTTGCATAATGTCTAACCGAGATGGGAGTACCACCAACCGTCCACCTTTCTTTGACGGGTCCAACTATGCTTATTGGAAGGCTAGAATGAGAATTTTTCTCCAATCCATGGACCGTCCAGTGTGGCTTAGCACACAAACTGGATATACCTTGCCCACCGAGCAAGTGGAGGTTGATGGGAAACACATTGTCATTCCCAAAGATGATTCCAAATGGGATGACATAGAGAGAGCTCAATACATGGCAAATGCCAAAGCTCTCAATGCGATTTGCTGTGCGGTATCCCCGGATGAATTTCAGCGCATTCTCACATACGTAGCTGCAAAAGAAGTGTGGGATATACTTGAGGTTACCCACGAGGGAACTAGCACAGTAAGACGCTCGAAGCTTCAGCTCTTAACCACCAAAATTGAAAACATTAGGATGGAAGAGACTGAAACTTTCATGGAGTTTTATACTAAATTGTCAGATATTTGCAACTCCATGTTTGTCTTGGGTGATCGGGTTCCGGAGGGTAGGATTTGTAGAAAAATACTTAGATCCCTCCCTGATAGATTTGACTCCAAGATAGTTGCCTTAGAGGAGTGTAGAGACATAGATAACATGAAAGTAGAAGAACTCATAGGTTCCCTACAAACTTATGAACTACACTTTAAGGCCCCCTCTAGAAAGAAAAACATCGCTCTAAAATCCTCTCACAAACATAAGAAAATTAAGAGTGAGTCGGAGGAAGATAGCGATGATGAGGATGATGAGGAAGAACAATTAAACAAAAAATTGAAGAGATTCCTCAAGTTTGATAGAGGGAATAGCCGTGACAAGAAGGACAAGAAGGGTGATAAACATAAAGGAAAATCATCCAAACCTTCATCCGTCCATTGTTACGGTTGCGGTCAACGTGGCCATATTGCCCCGGAATGTCCGGAAGGGCCTAAACCGACAGGTAAAAAGGCAATGGCTGCCACTTGGGATGGTACGAAGGAGTCCGAATCTAGTGACTCCACTAGTGATGAGAGCCAACATAAAGATCTTGCTCTCTCGGCCTCCACCACAACCCCTCTTCCGGCTTATCTAAGAGGGGATCCCGACCGTTATCCCTTCTAGGAGTAGAAGGAGTTCCCAACCCCTCACCTCATGCTACATTCTATGAGGGTTTTGTGGAAATTAGTTACCCTTAGGCTAATCAAACTAAACATCGTTAGTGAGGGTAGGTAGAAATGCTTTAATAGGAAAATCTGAGGATTTCAGCCTCATTTCTGTGTGTATGGGCAAATCAGAGGATTTAAGCCTCATTAGCCCAAATTTTGATGATTTAGCCTTGCTTTTATTTGATACATTTGCTTGCTAGATTATCATCATACTTAGATTAGCTAATCATCTTGAGTTTTATGCCTCATTGTATGCTAATCTTTGCTTCGTATTGGTCTTGATATACCAATAGGGGAGGTTAGTTGATTGGGCTATAAGCCCTTGAGCTTTAATGCTTAATGTATATAATAGATGACCAATTATGTATGATTAACTATGATTAGATAGTTACATTTTCTTGTTAATCATGTTCCTTAGCATGCTCCATGTTTTATATGATCATGCACCCTATACTCTCCTTTTTAGCATATGCGTATAGTTATAACTGCGACATACTATCTTCTCTTACCTTAACCTGATTGATATATCATTAAGGGGGAGAGAATAATTTGTCAATTGCTAACAAAAAGGGGGAGAAAGCTCGAATCCCAACCAAACTAGTTTGCTATGTTTTGTGATGCAGGGATTGACAAGTTATGGGGGAGCAAATTGAAGAGGAGCTGCTTAGTTAGTATGTCAAGAGTCCTGTATTTAATTTATTATCAATGTATGCTCTTGTACATGTATTTGTTTTGGTAGGTTAGGTTTTTGTAAGTAATTGACAAAGGGGGAGATTGTTAGTGCACTTTTCGGTGGCATACTAGTACACCTTGTTTGTCAATTACTTAGGTTAGTAAGTCTAGTGTCGGTTGAGCTAAATGAAGACGAAGACCGAAGACTCAAGACGGACCGGTTGCATCAAGAAAGACGAAACAGGTAAAAGTGATGCCTTGGTGTGCCTTGCCTTGACCAAAACCTAACCCATAACCTCTTAGATGACTTGGACCAACTAGGTATACCTTTAGTCATCATTATTAGTCTTCGAACTCCATGAAAAACATGTTAAATTAGACTAATTAAAGAGGTGGAAGCTGCACTAAACAAAACACCTCAAACAGCAGTTTCCAATTGATCTCCGATCAATCGGACGTTGGCTCTGATAGGACTCCGATCGATCGGAGAGAAGTTCCGATCAATCGAAAATTGTTCCAGCAAACTTTGAAAATCTACTGGACATATTTTCGATCAATCGGACAGTCTTCCGATCCATCGGAAGGGGTCCGTCCGATCAATCGGACCATGTTCCGATCAATCGAAAAATCCTCCAGAGAGTTCTCTGGACTAAATTTCGATCAATCGGACATATCTCCGATCAATCGGACTGGTCTTCGATCAATTGGACCATTTTTTCGATTAATCGGAGATACGAGAATCTGCACGTTTTTTTACCGTTGGAAGAAAATCTATTTAAAAGGGGGATTCGTTTTTTTTTTTTTAGCTAAGAGAGGGTATTTTGAGGAGATAGAAGCCACCATTGCTAGAGATCATTAGAGGCTCTATCCCAAACCTATAACAAGCCATTCTCCTTGTGTTTTCATCACAAGCTTGGGCCATTCAATGGCTTCTTGAGAATAGGACTTGTTCCCTCTTGATTCCTAGGGTTTAGACACCTTGATGATAGTTAAATCCTTTGTCTAAACACTACCTAGGAGTCCATTTAGGTGTATTCCTCTAGGAAACCCATTTCCTACCATTTGTAGAGGTTTCTCCATTCCCTAGCACCTTGGGCATCTCCAATGGAGCATCACATGCAAGGTAGCTGATCTTGGTGCTGAAGCCTTGGCAAAACGGCGGCGTCAAAGATCGGGGGAGCACAAGGGGAGCTGATTCAAGCACGGGAGAACGAGAAGAAGCAACCCAAGACGGCGCAACAAGGGGCTCAATCCGACAAGTAAGGTTGTCTTGTTACGAGTCCATCCACTCAATTCCCTGTGGGGATTGAGTGTAGGGTTTGTTTGACAAACTCGACCTAGGGTCGTCAACCGATCCTTGGCCTATTAGTTGGGCCTAAAATCTAGGGACATCAGCCATTCCTTTGCACGTTAGTCGGCCTAAACAGTGTCTCCAAGGGGGAGCCACCAACACGGGTGCAAACGTGTAGGTTGGGAGGAACCTGTAAACTCTCCGGTTGGGTGGATCCGAGTTAAAACACCTTGGTTGGGAGGAACCAGATTTAAACTCCCCAGTGAATGCCGGTGTGCTCAAAGGGGTTGAGTACTTGAACCGGGAGTGGAGTAGACAAGTAGTCGAACCACTATACATCCTCGTGTTTGTGATTGATCTTAAGCACATTTCTCTTTATGCATTTTGTTTAATTGTTAATTATGTATGCTTAGTTAGGAATGTATGCTTAGCACTTGATAGGCACATCCAAACTCATAAGATGTACTTTCACTACCTCAAGTAGACTTGAACTTATTGATCCATCCTCATTTAAGTCTATTTGAGTAGCATAGATTAGGTTCTTCATTAGCTTAATCATTTATTGTTAAGACTAGATTACTTATAGCTTTTATCATATGCTAGTCTTTTAATTGGACCCACTTAGGCTTGGAAGCCGAAGTGTTAATCGCTTACGTAGTTCAATTTGTTAAATTTGTTAAGTAGGCGAAAAGATTTTTGAAAAGGTCCTAATCACCCCCTCTTATAGGTTTAGCCATAATTCTAGTTGCTCTTTAAGCTTCCGCACGTGCATGCATAGGGTGTCGTGTTAGACTACCCGACACAATGTCAATTGGTATCAGAGTGGGTTGCTCTTCAAGGACGTAACCGTCTAGAGTAAGATCCGATACCGGAGCACTAGCATAATGTCTAACCTAGATGGGAGTACCACCAATCGTCCACCTTTCTTTGACGGGTCCAACTATGCTTATTGGAAGGCTAGAATGAGAATTTTTCTCCAATCCATGGACCATCCGGTCTGGCTTAGCACACAAACTGGATATACCTTGCCCACCGAGCAAGTGGAGGTTGATGGGAAACACATTGTCATTCCCAAAGATGATTCCAAATGGGATGACATAGAGAGAGCTCAATACATGGCAAATGCCAAAGCTCTCAATGCGATTTGCTGTGCGGTATCCCCGGATGAATTTCAGCGCATTCTCACATACGTAACTGCAAAAGAAGCGTGGGATATACTTGAGGTTACCCACGAGGGAACAAGCACAGTAAGACGCTCGAAGCTTCAGCTCTTAACCACCAAATTTGAAAACATTAGGATGGAAGAGACTGAAACTTTCATGAAGTTTTATACTAAATTGTCAGATATTTGCAACTCCATGTTTGTCTTGGGTGATCGGGTTCCGGAGGGTAGGATTTGTAGAAAAATACTTAGATCCCTCCCGGATAGATTTGACTCCAAGATAGTTGCCTTAGAGGAGTATAGAGACATAGATAACATGAAAGTAGAAGAACTCATAGATTCCCTACAAACTTATGAACTACACTTTAAGGCCCCCTCTAGAAAGAAAAACATCACTCTAAAATCCTCTTACAAGCATAAGAAAATTTAGAGTGAGTCGGAGGAAGATAGCGATGATGAGGATGATGAGGAAGAACAATTAAACAAAAAATTCAAGAGATTCCTCAAGTTTGATAGAGGGAATATTTGTGACAAGGACAAGAAGGGTGATAAACATAAAAGAAAATCATCCAAACCTTCATCCGTCCGTTGTTACGTTGCGGTCAACGTGGCCATATTGCCCCGGAATGTCCGGAAGGGCCTAAACCGAAAGGTAAAAAGGCAATGGCTGCCACTTGGGATGGTACGGAGGAGTCCGAATCTAGTGACTCCGCTAGTGATGAGAGCCAACATAAAGATCTTGCTCTCTCGGCCTCCACCACAACCCCTCTTCCGGCTTATCTAAGAGGGGATCCCGACCGCTATCCCTTCTAGGAGTAGAAGGAGTTCCCAACCCCTCACCTCATGCTACATTCTATGAGGGTTTTGTGGAAATTAGTTACCCTTAGGCTAATCAAACTAAACATCGTTAGTGAGGGTAGGTAGAAATGCTTTAATAGGAAAATCTGAGGATTTCAGCCTCATTTCTGTGTGTATGGGCAAATCAGAGGATTTAAGCCTCATTAGCCCAAATTTTGATGATTTAGCCTTGCTTTTATTTGATACATTTGCTTGCTAGATTATCATCATGCTTAGATTAGCTAATCATCTTGAGTTTTATGCCTCATTGTATGCTAATCTTTGCTTAGTATTGGTCTTGATATACCAATAGGGGAGGTTAGTTGATTGGGCTATAGGCCCTTAAGCTTTAATGCTTAATGTATATCATAGATGACCAATTATGTATGATTAACTATGATTAGATAGTTACATTTTCTTGTTAATCATGTTCCTTAGCATGCTCCATGTTTTATATGATCATGCACCCTATACTCTCCTTTTTAGCATATGCGTATAGTTATAACTGCGACATACTATCTTCTCTTACCTTAACCTTATTGATATATCATTAAGGGGGAGAGAATAGTTTGTCAATTGCTAACAAAAAGGGGGAGAAAGCTCGAATCCCACCAAAAATACTTTGCTATGTTTTGTGATGCAGGGATTGACAAGTTATGAGGGAGAAAATTGAAGAGGAGCTGCTTAGTTAGTATGTCAAGAGTCCTGTATTTAATTTATTATCAATGTAAGCTCTTGTACATGTATTTGTTTTGGTAGGTTAGGTTTTTGTAAGTAATTGACAAAGGGGGAGATTGTTAGCGCACTTTTCGGTGGCATACTAGTGCACCTTGTTTGTCAATTACTTAGGTCAGTAAGTCTAGTGTCAGTTGAGCTTAATGAAGACGAAGACCGAAGACTCAAGACGGACCGGCTGCATCAAGAAAGAAGAAACAGGTAAAAGTGATGCCTTGGTGTGCCTTGCCTTGACCAAAACCTAACCCATAACCTCTTAGATGACTTGGACCAACTAGGTATACCTTTAGTCGTCATTATTAGTCTTAGAACTCCATGAAAAACATGATAAATTAGACTAATTAAAGAGGTGGAAGCTGCTGTAAACAAAACACCTCTAACAGCAGTTTCCAATTGATCTCCGATCAATCGGACGTTGGCTCCGATAGGACTCCGATCGATCGGAGAGAAGTTCCGATCAATCGGAAATTGTTCCAGCAAACTTTGAAGATCCACTGGACATATTTTCGATCAATCGGACAGTCTTCCGATCCATCGGAAGGGGTCCGTCCGATCAATCGGACCATGTTCCGATCAATCGGAAAATCCTCCAGAGAGTTCTCTGGACTAAATTCTGATCAATCGGACATATCTCCGATCAATCGGACTGGTCTTCGATCAATTGGACCATTTTTCCGATCAATCGGAGATACGAGAATCTGCCCGTTTTTTAACCGTTGGAAGAAAATTTATTTAAAAGGGGGATTCGTTTTTTTTTTTAGCTAAGAGAGGGGATTTTGAGGAGATAGAAGCCACCATTGCTAGAGATCATTAGAGGCTCTATCCCAAACCTATAACAAGCCATTCTCCTTGTGTTTTCATCACAAGCTTGGGCCATTCAATGGCTTCTTGAGAATAGGACTTGTTCCCTCTTGATTTCTAGGGTTTAGACACCTTGATGATAGTTAAATCCTTTGTCTAAACACTACCTAGAAGTCCATTTAGGTGTATTCCTCTAGGAAACCCATTTCCTACCATTTGTAGAGGTTTCTCCATTCCCTAGCACCTTGGGCATCTCCAATGGAGCATCACATGCAAGGTAGCTGATCTTGGTGCTGAAGCCTTGGCAAAACGGCGGCGTCAAAGATCGGGGGAGCACAAGGGGAGCTGATTCAAGCACGAGAGAGCGAGAAGAAGCAACCCAAGACGGCGCAACAAGGGGCTCAATCCGACAAGTAAGGTTGTCTTGTTACGAGTCCATCCACTCAATTCCCTGTGGGGATTGAGTGTAGAGTTTGTTTGACAAACTCGACCTAGGGTCGTCAGCCGATCCTTGGCCTATTAGTTGGGCCTAAAATCTAGGGACGTTGTCGTTCCTTGGCACGTTAGTCGGCCTAAACAGTGTCTCCAAGGGGGAGCCACCAACACGGGTGCAAACGTGTAGGTTGGGAGGAACCTGTAAACTCCCCGGTTTGGTGGATCCGAGTTAAAACACCTTGGTTGGGAGGAACCAGATTTAAACTCCCCAGTGAATGCCAGTGTGCTCAAAGGGGTTGAGTACTTGAACCGGGAGTGGAGTAGACAAGTAGTCGAACCACTATACATCCTTGTGTTTGTGATTGATCTTGAGCACATTTCTCTTTATGCATTGTGTTTAATTGTTAATTATGTATGCTTACTTAGGAATGTATGCTTAGCACTTGATAGGCACATCCACACTCATAGGATGTACTTTCACTACCTCAAGTAGACTTGAACTTATTGATCCATCCTCATTCAAGTCTATTTGAGTTGCATAGATTAGGTTCTTCATTAGCTTAATCATTTATTGTTAAGACTAGGTTACTTATAGCTTTTATCATATGCTAGTCTTTTGATTGGACCCACTTAGGCTTGGAAGCCGAAGTGTTAATCGCTTACGTAGTTCAATTTGTTAAATTTGTTAAGTAGTCGAAAAGATTTTTGAAAAGGTCCTAATCACCCCCTCCTATAGGTTTAGCCATAATTCTAGTTGCTCTTTAAGATTCCGCACGTGTATGCATAGGGTGTCGTGTTAGACTACCCGACGCAATTTCACACTCATGCAAAATATGGCCCCACTTCAATTCTCAATGGAGGATACCTTAAAAGTGTTTATACAAGGGCAAACGCAAATTAATCAAAAGAATCAGCAAATGTTCCAAGAGCTTAAAGTCTCGGTTGATGAGATTAAGGGACACTTGAATGCCAGGGAAGGGACCTTTCCGACCCAACCTCAGCCCAATCCAAAATAACTACATGAAGTAAGCATCCCTGATCCTTTCAACCAACATATGGAGTAAGCCAAATTCGTCACCACTCTTAGAAGTGGTAAACAAATTGACAAATCTATTCTGGTGAAGGCCAACAAGCTTAATGATCCAATAAATTCTGAGGATGAGGACGGATCCAACTTAGCTCCACAAGAAAAGGAATGCATCTATAAGCCTGTAGCACCATTCCCTTCGAGATTGGTTGTTTCAAAATCTCTTCCAAATTCTCATGATATTCTAGAGATTTTTAGACAAGTCAAGATAAACATTCATTTGCTTGATGCCATCAAACAAATTCCCTCATATGCCAAGTTTCTAAAGGACCTATGCACAACTAAACGCAAATACAATGTGCAGCAAAAGGCCTTCTTAAATGAGCAAGTGAGCGCCATCCTCACTCAAAAGACACCCCCAAAATTCAAAGATCCCGGAAGTCCCACAATCTCATGTATCATTAGAGACTACCGGATTGAGCGTGCATTGTTAGATTTGGGGTCAATCGTAAATTTGATCCCATACTCGGTATATGAGCAATTGGGTCTTGGTGAATTAAAACCCACCAAAACCACATTGCAACTCGTTGATAGATCTATCCGTGTACCAAGGGGGATAGTTGAGGATGTTCTAGTCCAAGTTGACAAATTCTACTACCCGGTAGATTTTATCGTCTTGGACACACAACCGGTTTTAGATGCTAGCACTCAAATACCGGTGATCTTAGGCCGCCCATTCCTTGCTACATTAAACGCAATCATCAATTGTCGGAATGGGGTGATGCAATTATCCTTTGGGAAATGACATTAGAGGCAAATGTTCCACTTGGGCAAAAGACATAGGGGTGTTGATGATGACGAGTTCTTCGAGGTAAACATGCTCGAATTTTTTGAAGAAGAAGAACTCCTCCAACTTGACCACTAGAAAGCTTAAAGACATGCTTGGCACATTTCGTGGATTCCAAAGTGCCCATAATTGGTGAAATTGTGCAAGCATTGAATATAGAGAAATCGGTAGTTGGTACTAGCCGGTGGAGGCCCCACTTTGAAAAATTACCACCAACCACATCAAGGCCGCTATAGTCTAACATCAAACCACCGAAGCTTGACCTTAAACCATTGCCATCCGAGCTTAAATATGTATATTTGGGTCAAGAGGAGACCTTCCCAGTTGTCATTGCCTCTCACCTAGGGAAAGACCAAGAGCTCAAGTTGATTGAGCTACTCAAAGAACAAAGGGGAGCCATAGGTTGAACAATAGCGGATCTCAAAGGGATAGACTCTTTGGTTTGTACTCACCTTATACACCTTGAAGAAAATGCAAAAATGACTAGACAACCTCAAAGAAGGCTAAATCCAAACATGATAGAGGTTGTCAAAGCCGAGGTGCTAAAGCTACTAGATGTGGGTATCATTTACCCCATCTCAGATAACCAATGGGTGAGTCCTACCCAAGTTGTCCCCAAGAAATCCGGTATTACCATCATAGAAAATGCCAACAACGAGCTTATACCGACTAGAGTAACCACCGGTTGGCGTATGTGCATTGATTATCAGAAGCTCAACACGGTCACTAGGAAGGACCACTTCCCCCTCCCATTCATGGATCAAATTTTGGAGAGGTTAGCTGGTAATTCCTATTATTGCTTCCTAGATGGCTATTCCAGCTACAACCAAATTGAGATAGCCTCAGAGGACCAAGAGAAAACCACATTTACATGCTCGTTTGGTACCTTCGTATACCGAAGAATGCCATTAGGGCTATGTAATGCACCCGCCACATTCCAACAATGCATGTTGAGTATTTTCTTAGACATGGTGGGTGAATTTCTTGAGGTGTTCATGGATTATTTTTCTATTTTTGGTTGTACTTTTGATGAGTGCCTCAATCACTTGAAGTTGGTCTTGATGAGGTGTGAGGAGAAAAACCTCATTTTAAACTGGAAAAAGTGTCATTTCATGGTACAAAGAGGAATAGTCCTTGGACATATCATTTCGTCTAATGAAATAGAGGTAGACCAGGTAAAAATTGACATAATTTCAAATCTACCACCACCCAAAAGCATACGTGATGTGCGGTCCTTTAACGGACACGCTGGTTTTTATAGAAGGTTCATAAAGGACTTTAGTCATATCTCTAGACCTTTATGTAACCTTCTTTAAAAGGAGAACCAATTTGAGTGGAGTGCCGAATGTCAGTTAACTTTTCTAAAGCTAAAAGACATGCTGACAACCGCTCCTATCATGCAACCACCGGATTGGTCCATACCTTTTGAGTTGATGTGCGACGCAAGTGATTATGCTATTGGGGCAGTGTTAGGCCAAAAGAAGGACAAGAAACCTCATGTTATCTACTACGCAAGTAGGACCTTGAATCCCGCCCAAGTTAATTACTCGACTACGGAGAAAGAGCTCCTAGCTGTCATCTTTGCCTTGGACAAATTCAGGCCTTACTTAATAGGATCCAAGGTCATTGTTTACACAGATCATGCGGCACTGAAACACCTTCTTTCTAAGAAGGATGCCAAGCCTCGTTTGCTTAGATGGATCTTACTCCTTGTTGAACTCTTAATTGTGCATAGTCTAACCCCAATTCATCACTCATTATGCATGGATTTTATGTTTAAAAACTATTCTAATGCATGGCTTTGTGATTGTAGGAATGAGAGTCACTTTGCCCAATTGGTGACCAAAAGGGCACATTTAGGAGCCTTGGACGAAGACCCAAGATGGGCCAAAGAAAGAAGAAAGTAAAGAGAGAGGAAGGAGAGAAGAAAAGAAAGAGAAGAAAGAAGGAAAGAATGAAAAGGAGCCCCAAAAGGTCGTCTGACCGGTCAGGACCGGTCGGCCAAACAGGCCCCGACCGGTCTAGACCAATCGGCCAACATTGCAGCCTTCTACAGAGCTTGCTGGACTAGACCAGACAGGTCACGACCAGTCTTGACCGGTCGGCCAGCCCTATCCGACCGGTCTAGACCGGTCTTGACAGGTCGGCCATGCAAGTTCAGCTTTGCAGATTGCAGACAGCAGGCCATTCCCGTTTCTAATTTTTCAGACCAATTTTTTGGGCCCATCTTAATGATATTTGGAAATCCAACACATCCATGTCGAAGAGGAGCTCGACGCCGAACTAACCCAAGTGGTTTCGTGTCAATCGGAGCTACAGACTGATCGTGGTGTCCAAAACATTACGAACTGTCCAGAAAGTTCCAGATACCGCCTACTCCACTCTGGGCCAGTCCAGGTGGCCCATCATTGATGATATGAAGAATCTACTTAGACCATCTTCTATACCACATCCATATATGAATAACCACAAAGTTTCAAATCAAAAGGATGTGTGGTTTGATCGTACCGGTTGAAGAAAAATGGACCATCCAGAAAGATCCAACTGCGCAGAGTTTATAAAAGCCCTAAGTGTTCTAATTTTCGGACCACATTCTGGTATTGTTTTGGACAATCTAATCCATCTATCATGTAGAGGAGGAATTTTTCTACCATTGTTCAAATTTGGGATCAATTCGACATCTGTACACTCTGGAGCGTTGAAAGCAAGATGACTGGTTCTGAAGGTACTCGAAGTGCGCGATTTTGAGAAGCGGTCGGTGATCTGATTAGTAGGCCCATTCAGAGGATAATCTTGGAAATTTAAATCATCTATGAGGAAGATCACATTACAAGGAAGCTATAAATCAATTTTGAAGGCAATCCGACCATTGATCAAGCCGTACGAAGCGAAACAAAATCTGTTACGTTGCGGTACTCTTGTTGCACTATAAAAGGGGGTGCTCTCTTCTATTCTAGGGCAAGCAAGGACGTGGGGAGCAAGGAGTTCAAGTCATAGGAGGCTTCCTAGCCTCCTCCAGCTAGTTTTTCTTCCTTTTCTTAGTTCAAGTTTTATTTTTAATATGCTTTTCATTAGCTAATCTCTTAGCTACAGCTAAGAGGTGAACCTTATAGTTTTATTAGATTGTTTAATTCATTTTATTGGTTTTAAAGTTGGATTTCATGTTTATAAACAATGGTTTGAAGTTAATACAAGTTCCAAGTAGTTTTTCTTAGTCTTATGATGGCTCATGGATGTTTGGGAGAATTGCTTGAGTTCTTAATGGTTGTGTGCTAGTCTAGACCTGTATGATCTGAGGAATTGGAGCACGCTCTAGTACAATGATCTTCATGTGGAAACTTCCTACCAAAGTTCTACTTTTATGGATTTCTGAAGTATGTTTGAGACTATGTATGTGATTTGAATCAAGTTCAAATCATGATCTAGCTTTGTCTTATGACAGGACTTAATGATGGTTATGATTGTGAATTTAGTCTATTGGAATTGGGACTGACCTATGCAATTGAGTATGCTCGTCCTAGCTTGCATTGAGTGAATCATGTACATTGATCTTACATATGGCAAATTATTGGTTTTAACAGCTCTATCATCCGACTAGATAGATCTTAATTTCAATTCTAGTTGAGAAAGTGAGAAACCATAGCGAATTATGCATCTAAGGAGAGTTATAAGTGGATCCTTGATGCTCTAGTTATCTTTCTATTATCAGATTTTCTATTTTATGTTCAAAATCAATTTCACAAACCTCTTTAGATTCTAGTTATTAGGATAATTTGCATTGTTTACTTCCTTCCCTGTGGATCGACCTCGGTCTTACCGAGATTATTACTACATCGCAACCCTACACTTGGGGAAGCGAATAAGTTTTTGGCGCCGTTGCCGGGGAAGAGGTTAAACGGTTCTAATTGTTCTAGTATCTATAAAGTAGTCTTAGTTAGGTAGGATTTTTAGTTTTTCTAGAAGTAGTTTTCTGATTTTTTTTCTAGATTACTAACAATTTTCTGTTTTTGTGTTCTGTAGGAACTTAATTGCTGACATAGTTCTTACCTTCACGGGTAACATCTCCTCATCTCCCTTTCTTCTTCTTCTTCTTTTTTTCTAGATTAGGGTAGTTCCAACTCTTTAAATTCTCATTATGGTTGATTGGAAGTGTGGTGCTTATGCATACCTTTTGGAAGATGAGATGTCAGACCATGGAATCAAAACTCTTTATGATTGGAACCATTATAAGCATAAGTATTTTTCTGAGATTCAATCAACCTCCACTACCCCCCAACGTAAGATGCCACGTGATTACTGGGTTGAAAATAACAAGAGTGTTCCACCAAGTTTAACAGGAGGTAGGAATAAGAAAAAGGACCGAGGGAGTAATGACCAACCGGTAAAGACATTGCATGATCACTTGTTTGGTTATGCCTATCAACCATCTTATCAGTCTTCGTCATATAACACGTATGGTCTTTATCGAGAGAGTCCTCACACCTCTTGTCCAATGGAAGATGAGCCAACCATGGATGCCAACAATTATCCTCAAGAGTTTCTTTCTCATGATCCACAACCGACACGAACTCTTAAAGATACGCGGCGAGAGTTTATGGAAATAACTGAGCAATGCATACAAAACCTCTCGCCATCTCAAAATCTTGAACCCGACCTTGGGAACACCGAATCAATCCCCAACATAGAGGAGGATGTGGCTATCCAAGCCCAACCCTCTTCCGATTTGATGACTAAACTTTTAGGGGATGTAGATTTCAGTGATCCCACCATGACCATCGATTATGGTGAATCAACTATCTCTTTTAGCTATTTCGATTTAAATGATGAAGAGATTTCAAGGACGGTTGATGAACCTGAGGAATCCACAAAATCTGAAAGTGATAGTTTGATTGCCTATAATGAAAGTTTGAAGGATGATTGTGAGTCCATGATTTCTTCTTCCAAAGGACCGAATGTTTTTGAGTCACCGGAAGATATTCTTGTTAGAGAGATGGCCGAAGTTGATATTTTTGAGTCCTTCCACCAACAACACATGCCGGATTCTATTGTGGAAGAACTCCCTTGGGTTGAAAATTTTGTTTCTTTGGATGACGGGGTGGCACAATCTGAAATTTCAAAAGATCAACCAATGCTAGATGATGTGCTTAGCACTAAATCTCTAGAATTGATCTACTTGCTACCTTAGGTACTATCGTTCTCACTCTCCTTTGTTTTATGTCATTGCTCTCATGTCATGCATATTGTATATCTTGTTACATTGAGGACAATGTAAAATTTTGGTTGGGGGGTGAGATTCCTTTGATGAATCTACTAGCTTTCGTGACATTTCGAGTAATTATGTAGAAATTTTTTTATTTTTCTAAAATTCAAAACTCTTTTGGAAAACGTTGTTTCTATACATTCAAGATGATACGAGCATAAGAAGAGGAGATACGAGTGAGTGATGTTGCAAGCTTTGAACTTCTCTTAATATAATGGTTTTATATGTGAATTCCCCTATTTATGTGAGTGATAGAAAATTTGAACACTTTTACACCTAGTTCACATTACACAATTTTCATGGGTTGAAAGGATTATGTGATTTGTGGATTAGCTATACTTTGATTTAAGGTGTTGAGAAACCAAGCCGGGGTACTTTGTCCATCCTTGTCCATGGGAAAATAACAAAAGATATGGATTTCTAAAAATCCTATCTAATGTAAAAGAAAAAGGAAAGGAAGGATGGAATTGGGAATGATGGAAAAATGGTGGAAAATTCTGATTAGGGCTACCTACTACCAACCAGGGGATGGTCTACTTGTAACCAAAGCCGGAAATGGGACATAGTGTGAAAGCCGTCAGAAGGACGGTAAGACAAATTCCTGTCATAGGCTTGTTGTTGCTCTATATACCTTGAGATCTATAGTTTAGTTGATCTATGAAGAAGATAATCCCGAAAACTCATGAGATGAACTTTCACTATGCACACTAGGTTGAATTTGTTCAAGTTCTTCTATTTATCAATCAATCAACGACAATTTCATATAAACACTTATTATGTTCTAAGAGTTTAAGGTTTCAACCTCTATCACCTAATTTCTCTGATTTTTATGCTTGTGTGTCTTAGAATGTATAGAAAAATAGTTTTTAGAGGAGAGTTGGATTTTGGAGAATAAAACTTGTTTCACGCATGTTTTGCTCGGGACTAGCAAAATGCTGGTTGGGGGTGTGTTGAGCTCTTAATTGTGCATATTCTAACCCCAATTCATCACTCATTATGCATGGATTTTATGTTTAAAAACTATTCTAATGCATGGCTTTGTGATTGTAGGAATGAGAGTGGCTTTGCCCAATTGGTGACCAAAAGGGCACATTTAGGAGCCTTGGATGAAGACCCAGGATGGGCCAAAGAAAGAAGAAAGTAAAGAGAGACGAAGGAGAGAAGAAAAGAAAGAAAAGAAAGAAGGAAAGAATGAAAAAGGAGCCCCAAAAGGTCGTCCGACCGGTCAAGACCGGTTGGCCAACATTGCAGCCTTCTACAGAGCTTGCTGGACTAGACCAGACAGGTCACGACCGGTCTTGACCGGTCGGCCAGCCCTATCCGACCGGTCTTGACCGGTCAGCCATGCAAGTTCAGCTTTGCAGATTGCAGACAGCAGGTCATTCCCGTTTCTGATTTTTCAGACCAGTTTTCTGGGCCCATCTTAATGATATTTGGAAATCCAACACATCCATATCGAAGAGGAACTTGACGCCGAACTAACCCAAGTGGTTTCGTGTCGATTGGAGCTACGGACTGATCGTGGTGGCCAAAACAATACGAACTGTCCAGAAAGTTCCAGATTCCGCGTACTCCACTCTGGGCCGGTCCAGGTGGCCCATCATTGATGATATGAAGAATCTACTAAGACCATCTTCTATAACACATCCATATATGAATAACCACAAAGTTTCAGATCAAAAGGATGTGTGGTTTGATCGTACCGGTTAAAGAAAGATGGACCATCCAGAAAGATCCAACTGCGCAGAGTTTATAAAAGCCCTAAGTATTCTCATTTTCGGACCACATTCTGGGATGTTTTGGACAATCTAATCCATCTATCATGTAGAGGAGGAAGTTTTCTACCAATTTTTGAAATTTGGGATCAATCCAACATATGTACACTCCGGAGCGTTGAAAGCAAGATGACTGGTTCTGAAGGTACTCGAAGTGTGCGATTTTGAGAGGCGGTCGGTGATCTGATTGGTGGGCCCATTCAGAGGATAATCTTGGAAATCTAAATCATCTATGAGGAAGATCACATTACAAGGAAGCTATAAATCAATTTTGAAGGCAATTCGACCATTGGTCAAGCCGTACGAAGCGAAACAAAATCTGTTACGTTGCGGTACTCTTGCTGCACTATAAAAGGGGGTGCTCTCTTCTATTCCAGGGCAAGCAAGGACGTGGAGAGCAAGGAGTTCAAGTCATAGGAGGCTTCCTAGCCTCCTTCAGCTAGTTTTTCTTCCTTTTCTTAGTTCTAGTTTTATTTTTAATATGCTTTTCATTAGCTAATCTCTTAGCTAGAGCTAAGAGGTGAACCTTATAGTTTTCTTAGATTGTTTAATTCGTTTTATTGGTTTTAAAGTTGGATTTCATGTTTATGAACAATGGTTTGAAGTTAATACAAGTTCCAAGTAGTTTTTCTTAGTCTTATAATGATTCATGGATGTTTGGGAGAATTGCTTGAGTTCTTAATGGTTGTGTGCTAGTCTAGACTTGGATGATCCGAGGAATTGGAGTACGCTCTAGTACTATGATCTTCATGTGGGAACTTCCTACCAAAGTTCTACTTTTATGGATTTCTAAAGTATGTTTGAGACTATGTATGTGATTTGAATCAAGTTCAAATCATGATCTAGCTTTGTCTTATGACAGGACTTAATGATGGTTATGATTGTGAACTTAGTCTATTGGAATTGGGACTGACCTATGCAATTAAGTATGCTTGTCCTAGCTTGCATTGAGTGAATCATGTACATTGATCTTACATATGGCAGATTATTGGTTTTAACAGCTCTATCATCTGACTAGATAGATCTTAATTTCGATTTTAGTTGAGAAAGTGAGAAACCATAGCGAATTATGCATCTAAGGAGAGCTATAAGTGGATCCTTGATGCTCTAGTTATCTTTCCATTATCAGATTTTCTATTTTATGTTCAAAGCCAATTTCACAAACCTCTTTAGATTCTAGTTATTAGGATAATTTGCATTGTTTACTTCCTTCCCTGTGGATCGACCTCGGTCTTACCGAGATTATTACAACATCACAACCCTACACTTGGGGAAGCGAACACTCCTTCAAGAATTCGATTTGGAAATCAAAGATATGAAGGGAGTAGAAAATGTAGTCGGGGATCATCTATCTCGCTTAGTCCTACCTAATTCCATTGAGGAGTCACCTATTGAGGACTCATTTCCTGATGAGCAACTCTTTGTTGCTATACATCCACCATGGTACGCTAACATAGCTAATTATCTATCCACAGGTGCAATGCCGATTCATTGGACTGCGCAGGACAAACGTAAATTTCTAAGGGAAGTGCGCAGATTTTTCTGAGATGAACCTTTACTGTTTAAATATTGCCCAGACCAAATTATAAGGCGATGTGTCCCTAATGATGAACATAATTCCGTCATCTCCTTTTGTTATTGTCACGCCCCAAACCCGGGGACCGGGCTCACTAAATTCCCGATCGCTCCTAGCTCCATAGTACCCCATTCTCGGCTCCTAGCTCTCATGTGCCAGGTTCCGATCTTGGGATCCTACCAGGAAGATTTTCAGGGTAAATTTTTTTGTACAGGAGCATAATCAAAACCATAAAACATCATCAAATATCCACTAAAAAGTTTGTTGAGTACAGTGTTGGAAAGGGAAATACAACATGAAGCAGAAGTCCAAAATATTAGGTACATGCACCGCGCTCAACGCTGCTGATGTGCCTTAGTACCTGCAGTGTAAACAAACGTGCATGAGCTTCCTACAAAGCTCAGTAGAGTGCGTGTGTGCGCGTGTGATGCCTATGACAAGTATACAGATATCAGAGTAAGCGAAAGTAGTAGAGGGCTAAGTTACCAAGTTCATGAATGCTATCAGCCATCCCAAGGCTATGCGATGCAAGGGCCTACATGGTCGAGTGTTACATGCTAGAGATGCAATGCAAACACGTCAATCCTCAACTGATCCACATATCAAAATAGTTCTCATCTGGGACATCACCGGGGTCTAGTATACTCTAATACTGGCCGCCGCACATCGCGCGCATAACCAAGCGAGTAGAAAAGACCTCACTATCCGCCTCGTCAGTGGTATGCCAATGCCCACCCGGCTCGCTGATAGCAGACCCATTCCATGAGCTGGTCAGACTTGACCTAGCTTACAGCCCACTGCACTTAGGCAGATAAGGTCACACCCCTTTCCAACCGACCTCGACACAGTGGAAGACGCGGCCTACTGGTATTTGGCACACGGGCGCTCATGCTATCCACTCGGTCTCGACGCTGGAGCATCCTACTGGTACCACAGGGTTTAGGGACTTTCACCCAAGGACATCCATAGCGCCTACGTACTAGAACAAGTTTTCGGTGTCCAATACTACCAACCACGATGTGACTATGGTGGCCACCACCTTGATGCTGTTGGGGTGTGAAAGCGATCGTGACATACATAATGCGAAATGCATGAGTCATACAATCCACGTCATGCACCAAACTTACGCATACTATGCAATCATGTGGGGTGACCCTGTCTCGCACGGGTCCCCTAAGTATAACAAGCCAACTAGCATATGCTATGGTTATTCATGATCCATAACAGGCATACAAATGATGCGTATGGGCATATGAATGAGCATGGTATTCATTATACTAAGCATGTTATCAGTGTGACATATCAAGCTAAGTATACTATCATGTTACCAAATATATCATGTAATGTTGGCCTTAAAAGGCCCAATAAATATATAGAGAGTGGGACCCGGACTGTGGGTCCCATTGAAAATGTAAAGGTCTTCGTGGCATAGCCCACTTGAGACCACATCGGCCCCATACTTGGGCCTGCACATACAAAGTAGGCCGACAAAATAGGTGTACGGCATGGATAAAAACATATGTATCAAAGGAAGGACCATGGTGGGCCCCGCCCACTGGTCGGATAGCAAACATACATCACCAGTCTTAGGAAGTTTCAGTGGTAGGTATACAAGCACCACCATTTTCTAAGTGAAGCCCATTTGAATCGGGCCCCACGCGTCGATCAAGACGGGTGGCATGATACACAATACCTCCACCAAGGTGGAACCCAAATATGGGCCCAAACCTTTGGTTGGATAGAAAGTCGAGTGGCCCCAGAAAGTTTCCAATGGCGAGCATCAATGACCACTATTCCCTGCGGGTGCAGTCCATCTACGTCTTGATTTGCCTCATTGTTGGGGCCGTATCCTAAAATAATATGGAAAAGTAGATGGGCAGCATGAATAGAACAAATACATCACGGTGGAGCTAATAGATACATCACGTTGGGACCCATAGGGTGGGCCACCTGCTGGGCAGCCTGGTACCCAGCTGCTTCCAATAAGTTTTTGAATCAAGCAGATACTTGTGTTTTCTCCTTCATCCATATCCATGTGATCTTATGAACAGGTTGGATGGCAAATAAACATCACTGTAGAGCCTGGAAAGGTTTTAACACTGGAAATCATTATCTCCCACTATTTCCCGTGGCAGGGTCCCCTTGACATTTGGGGTATGCTTAAATTTTGGGCTCGGCCACTTATGAAACAGGTTGGATGACAATTAAACATCACTGTAGGGCTGGGAAGGTTTCAACGGTGGAGATCATTATTCCCACTGTTTCCCGTGGCATGGTCCACTTGTCATTTGAATATGCTTAAATTTTGGGCTCAGCCAGTAAAATGAGCTGGAAAGACATATGGACGTAATAGATAAGGCACATACATTCTAGGTGGGCCCAACGAGTGGGGCCCATTGCCAACGCCCAAAGAGGGCTGCACTGCTGGGCAGCAGCGTCCCCTGGATGCTGTCTGTCCAGTGGCCACGTCCCTTTTTTTTTTGTTATGTTCTCATCAAGTGGGGCCCACAGAAGTTTTTGATCAAGCTGATATTTTTGCTCTCCCTTCTCCCATGCATGTGTGAACTTATGAACAGGTTGGATCTTAATTAAAAATCATGGTGGGCCACAGGAAGGTATCAACGGTAGGGTCACTGTCCCCACTGTTTTCTGTGGTGAGGCCCCCTTGAGACTTGGATCTGACTCATTCTTGAGATCATGCCCTAAAATAATCTCCCCAAATGGATGGACGATGAGGATATAGCACATGCATCATGGTGGGACCCACGAGTGGGCCACCAGCTGGCCTCACGAGCCAGCGTCCGTGGACGCTGGTACGCCCAGTGTCAGAGACGCCTCTGCTTCTTCTTTCCTTTCTTTCTTTTTTTTTGTTGTGTGGTTTTGATCGAGTGGGGCCCACATAAGGGTGATCTACTCCGTTCATCAGGTTCCTCGGCTCATGGGGGACCCAATGAGCCCAATATTGGGTATGTAATTCGGTCTAGAAACATTAAGGTGGGCCAAAGATGGTCCAACACTAGGCACCATCCTCTTCACTGTTTCCTGTGGTGCGGTCAGCTTAAGATTTAGATTGGCTTCATATTTGGGCCCTGGCCGTAAAATGATCTGGGAAAACAGATGGACGGTGTGGATACAACATAAACATCAAGGTGGGTCACGCGAGTGGGGACCCCATTCACGCTGTTTGGTTCTTCCCTGGCGCTGGACCGTCCCAGCGTCTCTGGCGCTGAGGACGTCCAGCGTCCCGTTCTTCTTCCTTTTTCTTTTTTTATTATAGATTATATCAAGTGGGGCCCTCTTAGGAACTCCACCCCATTCATCATGTTCCCCAGCTCATTGGGGACCTAACAAGCCCGATATTGGGGAGGTGATTTGGTCCAGAAACTTCAAAGTGGGCCAAGGAAGTTTCAATAGTGGACATCATTATCTCCACTATTTGCTATGGTGTGGTCCACCTGAGATCTGGATCTTCTTCATTTTTGGCATCCAGCCCTAAAATGGGCTGGAGAAACAGATGGACGGCGTGGATCAAATACATGCAGCAAGGTGGGTCCCACGAGTGGGGACCCTGCTCGACGTCTAAAAGGGCTTTAGTTCACTCACTGATGGGCAGCAGCGTCCTCTGGACGCTGTCTGTCCAGCGACACTCTCTCTTTTTTTATAATAATTATTATTATTATCATTATCTAAGTTGTGGGGCCCATTCATGGATGATCCAATCCATCCATCTGATTGAACACCACCAGATGGGCCCAAAAAAAAAAAGAAAAATGAAAGAAAATCGAGAAAATGGGGGGTTTATGTCCCCCTTGCACTCACCTTGATGGTTGAACGGTTGGATTGGATCGGGTTGACGATCGGACGATCCGGACGGTGATCGGGGTCCTCCAAGCTTGATCTCCACCCTCAAACTCTCTAATCTCTCTCTTGATCACTCAAATCTCTCTCTTCTCTCAAATCTTTCTCTTTCTCTCTCCTCTCAAATCTCTTGCAAATTTTTGAAAAATGGGAACGCCTCTTCTCCCCCTATGTATGGACTTGTATTGGGGGGGGGGGGGGGGAGGAGGAAGCATGGGGGGTGATGATGGTGGTGGTGGTTAGCATGGGAGAGGGGTATGGGAGGTATGGGCCTTGGTTGACTTTGGAGGTGAGAGAGGGATGGGGGGTATGGGGTGAGTAGAGTAGGGGTATGGGTGAGAGTGATTTGATTGATTTGATTGATTTGACATGTACTTGGAATTTCTGCAAGTGGAGCCCACGCCACACACGCGTTACGCGGCCCACCTTGGATTACGCAAATGACACAACTTACACACCGGGTATCGCAATGAGGCGTGCCGCGCGGCGTTGGAATCGCAGCGCCTACGCGGTCGCCGGGGTATAGGTCTTGGGTCGATGCGGTACTAAAACAGGATCGCGATCAAGGCTCGGTAATCTGGTCCATCCGGGACGTACCAACACCGAAAATTAAGCGTACGGAGGGAAAATAAGGGTACGGGTCTTACAGTCATGATCAAGCATATGGGGGTCATTTTTCCACTAAGAAAACCATTGTAAAAATTATGCGATGTGGTTTTTATTGGCCCACGCTATTTAAGGACACCTACGAGTTTTGCAAAGCATGCAAGTGTTGCCAAAAGTTAGGAGGAGTATCCCGTCGAAATATGATGCCTCTTACCCCAATTCAACATCTTGAAGTCTTTGACTGTTAGGGCATCGATTTCATGGGACCATTCCCCTCATCTCTTGGACATGTCTATATTTTGCTTGCCGTAGACTATGTGTCTAAATGGATAGAGGCTATCCCATGTAGAACCAACGATCATTGTACGGTTCTCAAGTTCCTCAAAGAAAACATACTTTCCAAATTTGGGACGCCTCGAGCCATCATTAGTGATGGTGATTCTCACTTTTGCAATAGACCTTTTGAAACTTTAATGAAGAAATACGGTATTAGGCATAAAGTGAGTACCCCATACCACCCACAGACAAGTGGGCAAGCTGAAATTTCCAATCGGGAAATCAAATAGATCTTGGAAAAGACGGTGAGGCCGAATCGCAAGGATTGGTCACTAAGATTAGATGGTGCACTTTGGGCTCACCGTACCACTTACAAGACACCCATTGGAATGTCCCCTTATAGACTTGTCTATGGGAAAGCTTGCCACGTGCCTGTGAAAATTGAACACAAAGCCTATTGGGCAATTTGGGCTTTAAATTTTGACATTCACAAGGCTAGCTCGCTTTGCAAACTCCAATTAAATGAGCTTGAGGAGATCCGGAACGATGCATATGAGAACTCGAGAATTTACAGGAGTAAGATGAAGGCCTTTCATGACAAGCACATCTTCAGGAAATCCTTCCATGAAGGACAGAAAGTGCTCTTGTATAATTCCCGACTTCATCTTTTTCCAGAAAAATTACAATCTCGATGGACCGGCCCATATATTGTCAAAGAAGTTTTCTCTCATGGGGCTGTTAAGATTGAGAATGCAGCAAATGGTAACTGTTTTAAAGTTAATGGACAACGCCTTAAACCATTTGTTGAAAAATTTGATTCAGAGGACATGTCCATCACTCTGGATGATCCTGTGTATCGGGATAGTTGATCTCCTAGTCTGACGGAGGTATAGCATAGGTAGGTTTAGTTATTTCTACCATTTAAGTTTTGCTTGCTCAGTAGCTTTAGTTGTTAGGTTGTAGACTTCCATGTTCGTCTCTCACAGGTACTATTGTTCTCACTCTCTTATATTTTCCCATTGCTCTCGTGTTCATGCTCATTACATATCTTTTCACATTGAGGACAATGCAAGGTTTGGTTGGGGGGTGAGATGATATTCTTCATCTAGCATGTTGCAACATTTCGAGCATCGTACGTGCAAATTTTTTTTTTTCTTTCGAATTTTCTAAAATTTCAAAACTCTTTTAGAAAACCTTATTTCTATACATTCGAGATGATACGAGTATAAGAAGAGGAGATACGAAGTGTGTGATGTTATAAGTCTTTGAACTTCTCTTAATATAATGGTTTTATATGTTAAGTCCCCTATTGTTGTGACTGATAGAAAATTTGAACACTTTTACACCTAAGTCACATTACACGATTTTCATGGGTTGAAAGGATTATGCTAGTTGTGGATTAGCTAGACTTTGATTTAAAGGTGTTGAGAAACCAAGCCGAGGTACTTTGTCCATCCTTGTTCATGGGAAAATAACGAAAGATATGGATTTCTAAAAATCCTATCTAATTTAAAAGAAAAAGGAAAAGGAAGGATGAAATTGGGAATGATGGAAAAATGGTGGACAATTCCGAAAAGGGCTACCTATTACCAACCGGGGGATGGTCTACCCGTAACCAAAGCCGAAAATGGGACGTAGTGTGAAAGCCGTCGGAAGGACGATAAGGCAAATTCTTGTCATTGGCTTGTGGTTGCTTTGTACACCTTGACATCCATAGTCTGGTTGATCTATCAAGAAGATAATCCCAGAAACTCATGAGATGAACTTTCACTATGCACTCTAGGTGAATTTTGTTCGGGTTCTTCTATTTATCAATCAATCAGCGGGAACTTCATATGGACACTTATTATGTTTTGAGAGTTTAAGGTTTCAACATCTATAACCTATTGTTTCCGAATTTTATACTTGTAAGTCTTGGAGTGGATAGAAATTTAGTTTTTGAAGGAGAGTTGGTTTTGGAGGTTTGAACTTATTCACACATGTTTTGCTCGGGACTAGCAAAAAGCTGGTTGGGGGGTGTGTTGAACCTCCAATTTATGCATTGCATAGCCCGTTACATCACATTATATGCATTGTTTTCATGATTAAAAGGCCCATCTAATGCATGTTTTGTGATTGTAGGCATGAGAGAGAACTTCATCCAATTGGAGACCAAAAGAACGTGTTTAGATGCATTGGATGAAGATTGAAGGAGGACCAAAGAAAGAAGGAATCAAGTAGAAAAGAGAGAAGAAGAAAGAAAAGAAGAAAAAGTGGAGAAAAGAAGTTCCGACCGGTCGGCCAAAGGAGCCAGACCGGTCAAGACCAGTTGGCCAAGCATCTTGTACTCCTTGGGCATGTAACAAAGGCAGTCCAACCGGTCAAGACCGGTCGGCCAACCCTGTCCGACCGGTCAGGATCGATTGGCCAAATGGGTCGTTCACCCTGCTGCACTCTCTGGACTCTTCACAGACATGTCCGACCGATCTAGACCAGTCGGCCATGTGAAAACAGTGTCCTTTTTAAATCAGGACTCCGAATTCTTCTGCGCAGTGCGTATCCTTACGCAGTTTCTGGATGATTCCGATGCAAATGAGCTTCCTCACTATAAAAGGACACCTAGGGGTTCTTCCTAGGGTATCATAGAAGCTAAGGGACATCATGGGAGAGGAAGACAGCCGTCGTAGAACGTCTGCAACCCTCCAAACTCCGATTTTTCTATGTTTTCTAGTTCTTTCATGAGTTTTAGTTGTAGCATGACAATGCTCGGCTAGAATCTCTAAGCTAAGGCTGAGAGGTGAAGCTTGTAACTGATTTCATGTTTAATTCAGTTCAGTTCAAGTAATTTTACTTCAAGATTGGATTTTTGCATATTTTAGTTTCCAAAGTTGATAGTTTTAGATGTTTTATGAGAGTTCATGTGCTCCGGACATGGATTCCTTGCAATTCTCTGAGATTATCATGTTGTGCTTATTTAGATTCGAATTATAGTAATCCTTGAGCAGGCCATAGTCCATAAGCATGGCTATTACTCCGAAGGCTATGATTTCAAATTCTACATTGATGAATGGGACTAGAACTTGGAAGTTCAACTTGAGTGGGATTGAATGTGTTTAATGCTTTATTTTCCAACTAAATGAGAGACAGGACTTCACATCTAGTTGTGTATCTTGCTTAGATTGATTGGATTGACATGGGATTACTACAAGTGGATCGTTGAATGCCTTAGTGCCTTTAAATTACTGTTTTCATTAAAGTTCCTGTTTTAGCATAACTGTTCCAATTAAATCTCTTATTTGATTACAAACCGAGTTGCTGGAATAGTTTGGAACCTGTTTTCCTATTCCCTGTGGATCGACCTCGGTCTTACCAAGAATTATTACTACATCGCATCCTTGCACTTGAGGCAAGCGAACACATTCTTAATGATAATATTGCCCAACATGAGTCATTGATGTTATATCTAATTATGGAAGGTTGGATGGTTTGGGCATAAGCCCTTAGGCTCATGATTATATAGATGATTGGTCTAGATTTGCATGCCATCAAGGGAGGTTGGTTGCTTGGGCTATAGGCCCTTGGGATTTAATGTTTAAATGTATTTTACTATAACCAACCGTCATGTGCTATAGTTAAATCAGAGGAATTTAGCCTCATCCCCTTGATAGTTGAGCGTTAAGCCTTAACTTCGTATCATATGTTAATGCTTAATTATCATTGAATGTTGTGCCTAAAAGTTATATTTGAGGGTTTTAGCCTCATAATTGAGCTAATAGGCATATTAGAGGATTAAAGTCTTATTAGCCTATTGATGGTTTAGCCTAAGCATTTAATTATGGTATTATTAATCTAAACTATCATCTTGCGTAGATTAGCATAATCATGTTGAATTGTGTACTTAATGCTTGCTAATCTATGTTCTTGGTCATTTGAGCTTAAATGTGCAATCTTATGAATGACCATCCTTATGATAATCCTTGTTTTAAAGTTCAACAAGGACTTAACCATCTAAAGTGAGATCCAATACCAGAGCACTATCATAATGTTTAATCAAGATAGGAGTACCACTAACCGTCCACTATTCTTTGACAGCTCCACTACATCTATTGGAAGGCTAGGATGAGGATTTTCTTACAATCCTTGGACCAATCCGTGTAGGTAAGCACACAACGTGGATATTTCATGCCCACTAAACAAATGGAGGTTAATGGTAAAACCATTGTTATTTCTAAAGATGATGAGAAATTGAATGACAATGAGAGAGCTTAATATATAGCAAATGCCAAAGCTCTTAATGCTATTTGTTGTGCGGTTTCTCCGAAAGAATTTCAGCGCATTCTCACATGCACAACTGCAAAATAAATGTGGGATATACTTGAGGTTACCCATAAGGGAACTAGCACAGTGAAACGCTCGAAGCTTCAGCTCTTAACCACCAAATTTGAAAACATAAAAATGAAAGAGTCTGAAACTTCCATGGAGTTTTATACATAATTGTCTGATATTTGTAACTTCATGTTTGCCTTGGGGGAAATGGTGCTGAAGGGTCGTATATGTAGAAAAATACTTAGGTCCCTCCTGAAAAGATCTAGCACCAAGGTAATAGTAGCCTTAGAAGAGTGTAGAGACATAGATAGCATGAAAATAGAGGAACTCATAGGTTCTCTACAAACTCATGAACTACACTTTAAGGCCTCTTCTAGGAAGAAGAATATCGCTTTAAAAACTTCCCACAAATACTTCCATAGGAAAATCAAGAGTGAGTCTGAGGAAGAAGATAGTGACGATGAGGAAGAAAAGTCAAACAAAAAATTCAAAAGATTCCTCAAATTTGACAGAAGGAGTAGCCATGACAAGAAGGATAAGAAGGGTGATAAATATAAAGGAAAATCATCCAAATCTAAATCTGTTCGATGTTAGCAGTTATCATGGCCATATTGCCTCGGATTGTCCAAAAGCACCTAGACTGAAGGGTAAAAAGGCTATGACAGCCACATGGGATGACACGAAGGAGTCTAAATATGAATATAGTGACTCCACTAGTGATGGGGGAAAAAAATCAATGAGAATTCTTATGACTTCCACCACTAACTCTCTTCCCCCTAATCTAAAAGAGGATCCCGACCACTTTTCTTTTTAAGAGAAGGATTTCCCAACCCCTCACTTCATGCTACATTTTATGAGGGTATTGAGGAAATTAGTTACCCTTAGGAAGATCAAACTAGAAATAGTTAGTAAGAGTTGCTAGAAATGATACTATAGGTAAATCTAAGGATTTCAGCCTCATTTTTGTAATTATGGGAAAATCAGAGGATTCAAGCCTCATTAGCCCAAATTTGGTAGTTTAGCATTACTTTTATTTGGTATATTCTTTGCTAGACTATCATCCTACTTAGATTAACATAATCTTACTGAATTTTATGATTAATGTATGCTAATTTGTGCCTTGGTCATTATGTTTCATGTTTATCCCAAATGACCAATTTCATGATTAACTATGCTTAGATAGTTACATTTTCTTATTAATTATGTTTTATTGTATGCTCTATGTCTTAAAGTTCATGCACCTTATACTCTCCTTGTTAGCATGTGTTTATTGTTATAATTGCGATATACTATTTACTCGTACATTAGCCTTAATTGATGTATCATTAAGGGGGAGAGAATAGTTTGTCAATTGCTAACAAAAAGGGGGAGGAAGATCAAGTTCCACTAAAACTAGTTTGCTATGTTTTGTGATGCAAGGATTGACAGGTTATGCGATAGAAACTAAAAAGAAGCTGCTTGGTTAGGCATGTCAAGAGTCCTATATTTATTTTAATATTATTATAATCTCTTGTACATGTAATTTGTTTTGGTAGGCTAGGTTTTTGTTAATAATTGACAAAGGGGGACATTGTTAATGCACTTTTCTGTGGCATACTAGTGCAACTTATTTGTCAATTTCTTAGGTTAGTGAGTCTAGTGTCGGTTAATCTTAATGAAGACTCAAAGTGGACCTACTGCATCAAGGAAGAAGAAACAGGTAAAAGAGATGCCTTGGTGAAGCCTTAACCTTGAACCAAACCAAAATTTAAAACCTCTAGATGACCTTGACCCATTTAGGCATACTTATAGCCATCTTAAAATGGCCTTAGGTGTCCCAAAAGACCACCTAAACCTTGGCCAAAGAAGGCGCTCCTACTGCTGTAAAAATCAACTCAAGGCAGCATGTAGAAGTAAGCTGTCAACCGTTCGTGACCCTTGGCTGACTAGTCGTTAGACCACAGAATGGGATAACAAGTATGCTGAAGCCCTGGCCTAAGAACAATCGGTCGTTCGACCGGTCATAACCAACCCCAGCAAGACAACAAGCAACTTTGCTGTCCAAGCCTTTGGCCGACCGGTTGGCTTCTAGCCGTTTGGAGCCATTTTCTATCCGTTGAAGCTATCTTATAAAATGGTTTGGCTCGATTTTTTGGGCGAGAAGAGAGCTATTAGTGCATTAAAAGCCACCTTGATTTCCCATACCATTAGGCTTTAATTTTAATTATTCTAAGTCATCTTCCTTGTGTTTAATCACAAGATGGAGCATTCAAAGCTCATTGAAGATGTTCTTGCTCTCTCTTAATCTTTAGATATTTTAGGCACTTCAACCATAGGTAGATCCTTTTTCTAAACCTCTCTAAAGATCCTATTAGGTGGAATTCCTCTAGGAAACCAACTCCTACTAGTTGTAGAGAATTCTCACCACCTCCCATCACCTTGGCCATCTCAAGAAAATCATATGCAAGGTGATTGATCGATGGAGTTGAAGCATTGGCAATGCAACAGCAACACGATCGGGGGAGCATTCGGGGAGTTGATTGAAGCATAAGAGAGTAGAGATCAAGCAACCTAAAAAAGCACTAAACAATGGACTCATCCGATAAGTAAGTTGTCAATTTAAGAGTTCGGTTACACTCCTTCCTCATGGAGGATTGAGTGTGAGAGTTTTGACTTACAAACTCGAACAAGCCTCCGTGGGGAGCCTCCAACGGGACTATACGCTAGGTTCTTAGATTAGAACTGAAGAGTTGGGAGGATTCTTATCAAACTCCTAAGTTTGATGGAACCCATAAATATCTTGGTTGAAAGGTTAACCCATAAAACCACCGTTATAGGTTGGTAGGAACCTTGTTAAACTTCTCGATAGGGTGGAACCGTTTAATACTTAGGTTGAGAGGAACCTGATTTAAACTCCCTAATGAATGTCGGTGTGCTCATAAGGGTGAGTACTTGAACTGAGAGTGGAGTAGACCCAAAGGCAAACCACTATACATGCTTGTGTTTGTGATTGATTTTGAGCACATTGTTATCTTAGCATTGTATATTTAATTGCTTAATTATGAATGCTTGATAGGAATATACACTAGACACTAGTTAGGCACATCCACACATAATATGTACTTTCACTAAGTAGAGTAGACTTGAGCTTATATGATCTACTCTTATATAGTCTACTTAGGTTGCATAGATTAGGTGCTTGATTAGTTTAATCATTTGGTTATCTATACATGTTTAGGCTATGTTATTTATATGCTTAACATATGTTAGCCTTGTGAGTGGACCTAATTAAGCTTGGAAGCTAAGTGCTTTTGCTTATTTAGTTTAAAATTACTAATTAGATTAATTAGGAAAGAGGTTTTAAAATTGATTTTTAAATGTTCCTAATCACCCCCCTTTAGGACTTAGCCATAGTTCTACAAGCTTTGAAAGCTTCCGTACATAAAGTGTAGGGTGTCTTGTTAGACTACCGATGCAATTTCAAGCTAGACCTCTTAGCTAGGGCTAAGTGAGATTACATCGGTAGTCTAACACAACACCTTCACATGTGCAGAAGCTTAAAGAGCAACTAGAATTATAGCTAAGTCCTATAAAGGGGGGGGGGGGGGGGGGGGGGGGGGGGGGTGGTTGGTTAGGACCTTTTGAAATTCTTTTTGCCTACTTACATAATTTAACACATTAAACTAAGTAACCAAGAACACTTCGTCTTCCAAGCCTAAGTGGGTCCAATCACAAGACTAGCATATGGTTTAAGCAATAAAAAACCTAGTTTAAGCATGCATAGATAATCAATTGATTTAACTAATCAAACACCTAACCTATGCAACCTATGTAGGCTTATGAGAATGGATCAATGAGCTCAAGTCTACACTACTAGTGAAAGTACATCTTATGTGTGGATGTGCCTATCTAGTGTCTAGCGTACATTCCTATCAAGCATATATAATTAACAATTAAACATTCAATGTTAAGATAACAATGTGCTCAATTCAATCACAAACACAAGCATGTATAATGGTTCGCCTTTGGGTCTACTCCACTCTTAGTTTAAGTACTCAACTCCTTTGAGTACACCGGCATTCACTATCGGAGGTTTTAAATGAGGTTCACCTCTCAACCTTTACAAGGAGGTTTTATTGGTTCACCTCTCAACCATAATGGGAGTTTTGGACAAAGGGCTAACTCTCAACCCGAACGGAGTTTTGGACATAGGCTAACTCTCAACCCGACGCACGTTCACTCCTGTGTCGGAGGCTCCCCCTTGGAGACTTTGTTTAAGCCCGACAAATGGGCCAAGGAGCACCAAACAACCCCTAGTCTTTAAGCCGACAAAAAGGCCAAGGAACGGCCAACGTCCCTAGTTCGAGTTTGACAAACAAACTCTACACTCAACTCCCACAGGAATTGAGTGGATGGACTCTCAATAAAGACAACCTTACTTGTTGAATGAGTCCCTTGTTCAGCGCCGGTTCGGGTTGCTTGATCTCTGCTCTCCCGTGCTTCAATCAGCTTCCCTTGCTCCCCCGATCGTGTTGCTGTTGTGTCACCAATGCCTCATCTACACTTGATCAATCTGAAATTGCGTCGGGTAGCCTAACACGACACCCTACGCATACGCGTGCGGAAGCTTGAGGAGCAACTAGAATTATGGCTGAACCTATAGGAGGGGGGTGAATAGGACCTTTTTCAAAATCTTTTCGCCTACTTAACAAATTCAACAAATTATACTATGTAAGCGATTAACACTTCGGCTTCCAAGCCTAAGTGGGTCCAATTAAAAGACTAGCAAGAGATAAGAGCAATAAGCAACCTAGTCTAAACGACTCATGTGGACTATAGAGGATGGATCAATGAGCTCAAGTCAACATGAGGTAGTGAAAGTACATCTTGTGAGTGTGGATGTGCCTATCAAGTGCCTAGCATGCATTCCTAACTAAGCATTCATAATTAACCAATTTAAACACAATGCATAAAGAGAAATGTGCTCAAGAACAATCACAAACACAAGGATGTATAGTGGTTCGACTACTTGTCTACTCCACTCCCGGTTCAAGTACTCAACCTCTTTGAGCACACCGGCATTCACTGGGGAGTTTAAATCTGGTTTCTCCCAACCAAGGTGTTTTAACTCGGATCCACCCAACCGGGGAGTTTACAGGTTCCTCCCAACCTACACGTTTGCACCCGTGTTGGTGGCTCCCCCTTGGAGACTTTGTTTTAGGCCC
Organism: Liriodendron chinense; assembly: GCA_003013855.2. NCBI lineage: Eukaryota > Viridiplantae > Streptophyta > Magnoliopsida > Magnoliales > Magnoliaceae > Liriodendron > Liriodendron chinense. The sequence continues at coordinate 3,373,582 of ML058333.1, forward strand.
GACTAACGTGCCAAGGAACGGCTGACGTCCCTAGATTTTAGGCCCAACTGATAGGCCAAGGATCGGCTAACGACCCCGGGGTGAGTTTGTCAAACAAACTCTACACTCAACTCCCACAGGGAATTGAGTGGATGGACTCTTAACAAGACAACCTTACTTGTCGGATTGAGCCCCTTGTTGCGCCGTCTTGGGTTGCTTCTTCTCGCTCTCCCGTGCTTGAATCAGCTCCCCTTGTGCTCCCCCGATCGTTGACGCCGCTGCTTTGCCAAGGCTTCAGCTTCAAGATCAGCTACCTTGCATGTGATGCTCCATTGGAGATGCCCAAGGTGCTAGGGAATGGTGAAACCTCTACAAATGGTAGGAAATGGGTTTCCTAGAGGAACGCACCTAAATGGACTCCTAGGTAGTGTTTAGACAAAGGATTTAACTATCATCAAGGTGTCTAAACCCTAGGAATCAAGAGGGAACAAGTCCATTCTCAAGATGCCATTGAATGGCCCAAGCTTGTGATGAAAACACAAGGATAATGACTTGCTTTAGGTTTGGGATAGAGCCTCTAATGATCTCTAGCAATGGTGGCTTCTATCTCCTCAAAATCTCCTCACTTGGCTCAAAAAACGAATCCCCCTTTTAAATAGATTTTCTTCCAACGGTAAAAAAACGGGCAGATTCGCGCATCTCCGATTGATCGGAGACCTGTCCGATTGATCGGAGACAAGTCCGATTGATCGGAAATCTATCCAGTGAAGTCTCTGGAAGATATTCCGATTGATCGGGACACTGTCCGATTGATCGGACGGACCCCTTCCGATGGATCGGAAGACTGTCCGATTGATCGGAAATATGTCCAGTGGATTTTCAAGGTTGCTGGAAAAATTTCTGATTGATCGGAGCTTCTGTCCGATTTATCGTAGTCCTATCGGAGCCAGTGTCCGATTGATCGGAGTCCTATCGGAAACTGCTGTTTGAGCCTATTTGATTACAGTAGCTTCCACCTCTTTAATTAGTCTAATTTACCATGTTTTTCATGGAGTTCTAAGACTAATGATGATGACTAAAGGTATACCTAGTTGGTGCAAGTCATCTAAGAGGTTATGGGTTAGGTTTTGGTCAAGGCAAGGCACACTAAGGCATCACTTTTACCTGTTTCTTCTTCCTTGACGCAGCCGGTCCGTCTTGAGTCTTCGTTCTTCGTCTTCATTAAGCTCAACCGACACTAGACCCACTGACCTAAGTAATTGACAAACAAGGTGCACTAGTATGCCACAGAAAAGTGCACTAACACAATCACCTTGCTTGTGATGCCTTTGAGATGCCCAAGGTGAAAGGAGGGTAGGTTTGAGAACTCTACAACTAATAGGAATGGGTGCCTAGAGTTGCTCACCTACAACAATCTCATCTTAGATATTTGGATAAGGATATGCCTATCAAAGAAGATCCAAACTCTAAAAATTAAGAGGGGATGAAGGTCATCTTCTTTATGAGCTTGGAATGCTCCAATCTTATGTTAAAGCACAAGGAAGATACCTTACATAGGTTGGGAATGAGCCTCAAATGGTCTCCAACAATGGTGGCTTCACTCCTCTCAAAATCCCTCTACCTCCCCCTCAAAATGAGCCAAGCCCCTTTATAAAAGTGGTCCAAACGGATAGAAAACGGACAAAAAACGGTTAGTCCCAACATGTCCCGACCAATCAGCCAACAACCAGTGAAGACAGTAAGTACGTTGTCTAGAGAGGGGGAGTGGGGGGGTCTGTCCGACTGGTCTAGACCGGTCGGACCAAACCTGTCGACCGGTCACGACCGATCAGCCCAAGGGCCTGCACACTACAGCAGGTGCTGTTTGGTCTGAAAACTCGTCCAACCGATCTTGATTGGTCGGACAGGCCTGGGTTCAGCTAGTTTGGTTTGCTGACCCACTATTTCACAATCCAACCTCTTAGGCCATAGTGTGGGTGATCTTTTGGGACACCGAGGGCCAATTTATTATGACTAACGGTTTTCCTACTATGGTCAAGGTCATCAAAAGGTTAAGGGTTAGGTTTTAGTCAAGGTTAAGGCACACCAAGGTATCACTTTTACCTGTATCTTCTTCCTTGATGCAGCAGGGCTACTTGAGTCTTCGATCTTCGTCTTCATTAAGCTCAACCGACACTAGACTCACTAACCTAAATGATTGACAAACAAGGTGCACTAGTATGCCACAGAAAAGTGCACTAACACTAAGAGGTGAAGCTTGTACTTAGATTTAATGCTTAATTCGTTTATTCAAGTACTCTAAACTTTAGTTTTAGATTTTCAAGTTCTTGTTTGAATAATAGTTGATATTTTTAGATAATTTTGAGAATTTGTATGCTCCAGATACAAGTTGTTAATAATTTTCTGAGAATGATCATATTGGTTTAATGATATTTGAATTGTAGTAACCCTAGGTCATGTCATTATCTCCTGGTATGGTTATTATTTTGTAGTGTTTGTAGTGCTACAAGTTCATCTTCTCCGCACTTCATTAGAACTAGAATTGATTTCTAGATTGAGTTTGGACTGTTATGTGATGAATGCAATATCTTTCAATTGGATAAAGATAGGACTTCGATTCCAATTGATTTATGCTTGATGAATGGATTAACATTAATCTACTATAAGTGGATCCTGGGCGCTCTAGATATTCTTTATTCTCAAATTTTCTCTTATTTACTTTCCTGTTTTTACTTAGTTATACAAATCTAAAATTTTGAACTTTACTATTCAAGTTGTTAGAAGAGTTGAAATTGGTTTAGTTATTAATCCCTGAGGATAATCTAGGTCTCATGATCGAATTATTACTACATTGCAGCCTTGCACTTGGGGTTGGCGAACATTATGCTCAACTAATAAGCTAAGGATTAACAAATGAACCTAGATCGAGTTTAATAAACAAACTCTACACTCAAAGCCCCACGGGAAGAGAGTGGATGGACTTTACACAAATTGACAACTCACTTGTTGGATTTGAGCGTTGTTGATGCGCCGCTTCGGGTTGCATGATCTCCACTTTCCCATGCTTCAATTAGCTCCCTTTTGTGCTCCCCCGATATTGTTGCCGATGCGTCGCCAATGCTCCAGCTCCAATGATCAGCCACCTTACATATGATGATTAGACGGAGATGCCCAAGGTGTTAGAAGGTAGTGAATCCCCTACAAATGGTTAGAAATGGGTTTCCTATAGGAATACACCTATTTAGATTCCTAGGTGGTGTTTAGACCAACGTTCTACCTATGATCAAGGTGTCTAACTCCTAGGAATTAAGAGAGAACAAGGCCATTCTCATTTGAGCTTTGAATGCTCCAAGCTTGTGATGAATCATAAGGGGAATGGCTTGGATGGGTTATGATTTTAGCCTCTAATGATCTCTAATAATGATGACTTCAAACTCCTCAAACTCCCTCTCTTAATGCCTCAAAACGTCTCTCCCGCTTTTTTAGATAAAACTTCAACGGTAAAAAAAGGATAGAAAATGACAGATTTAATTGATCGGAATGGCCATTCGATTGATCAAAGTTATCTTTGATATATCAAAATTACCAATTCGATTTATCAAAGTAAGTTGCTAGACAAATTTTCGATTGATCAAATTGAGTTCTGATTGATCGAAACATCAATCTCGATATATTGAATTGATGAATTTGATTGATTGAAGAATCTATCCAAAGAGTTTGTAAGTTGTTGGACATATGTTCAATTGATCGAATTGGTCTTTCCGATCGATCATAGTCCTATCGAAACTGGACTCCGATGTATCCAAAACCTATCAAAAACTGTTGTTTAGGCTATACAGATTACAGTAGCTTGCACCTCTTTTATTAACCTAATTTATCATGGTTTTCTATATGATCTAAGGCCAATAAAGATGAATAATGGTTTTCCTAGTTAGACCAAATCATCTAAAGGTATAGGGTGTTTTGGTTATAAGGGTTAGGGTCACCAAGGTATCTAATTTACCTAATCTTCTTCCTTGATGCTTGCTTGTCCATTTGAATATTTGGTCTTTAGCTTGCCAAGGCTTAACTGACATTGACAAATAAGGTGCACGTGATTGACAAATAAGGTGCACTAGTATGCCACAAAAAGTGCACTAATAGGGTGAGTGCATACCTTAACTACACTGGCACACATTTCGAGTAAGAATTCTCTCTCTATTGTTATAGAGGCGTAACGGGGTATTTCTAGGCGAAAAAGTCGAAAATAGTTGTCCGGTGCACACCTTACGAAGCTAGCACATGCCTTTTCCTTGCTTATGCATACGTGGAGGGTATGCGCTGGGTGATTTTTATAAAGAATCTATTCAGAGTATTTATCTCATTCTTACGCATGCCTTATTCTTTTGACTGCATGCCTTATTCATGCAAGTGATACGCTGGCCTTAGCGCACGCCTCCGAGACATGTGCTAGCGGACCTCGAGATTCGAACTCCTCTGTTCACCTCATTTTTTTTCTTGATTTTGAGTTGTTTTCTTTATATTTTGGCTTACTAATTATGTTATGAACATTTTTTAGCCCAACAGAGCTCCAGTTCTTCTATTTTCTGAGTTTTTATTCTTATTAATTTTTATATATGCCTTATCTACCAAACCAGTAAATCTTTATAGTGTAGTTCTTTAAAATTTGTTTTCCTATAATCCCTGAGCATGATCTCAGTCTCACAGTTGAATTATTACTACAACGCAGCCCTACACTTGGGGTTGCCTAGCAGTAAACGATGCTAGTGATGTAAGCCTGAGAGACTTATCTCACCCATAGGTGTTGAGTGTCTCGAATTTACATGATTGGCATTGCTTAAATTCATGTTTAGGAGAGTTACTTACATGTCATGACTACCTCCTATAGGAGGAGTGATGATGATGTGACTGATTCACGTCAAGATTCATTATTTGGGCCCATTTTCATCTTGGGTAGTTTAATTAAAGGCCCCAATCAATTGAATTTGTAATTAATTTTTCTTGATATTTAGTTCTGTTTATAAATTAGTTGAAGTAAATAAATATGCTAATGTGAGCATATTTTGTAACCAATTTCAATTCCAACTCAAATGCATTATATTCCTGCCTTAATTGGGCCGAATTATATTCAATGGAAAGAGTCCATAGAGATAGTCTTAGGGTGCTTGCAACTGGACATTACCTTAAAAAAATTAAAATCTCCAAAACCATTTGATAATAACACCGAATTAAAGGTTAATCATTATAAGGCATGGTCCGAATCTAATAGTATGTGTCTCAAAATCATAAAGCATTCAATTTTTGAGACGTTGAGAGGTGCCATGTCCAATATGGATAAAGCCAAAGTTTTATTAACCAAAATGGAAAACTGATTCAAGAAATCAAATAAGGCTTAAATGGGTTTTTTACTGATCAAATTAACTCACTCATCCTATGATGGAAAACGAAACATTCGTGAATACATTGTAAAGCAGATCGAAGTGGTATCTAAGATCCGCTCTTTGTTCCTAGAAATTAAAGATGACTAATTGGTTTACTTGGTCATAAACAACTTACCTCCTGTAGACACCCCACCCTTAAAAAGAGCTTAGTCTAATTCATCGTCATCAAGTGGACCTAGCAAAGACTGTTGTATGGCTAAAACAGTGACCTAAGAATATCTACTGGCATGGATTGGTCGGAAGTCATACACGTAGGCGACAAGACAGCTGAGGAACAGTCCCAAGATACACCTACCAGACACCTTTTAGAAGTTCGAAGCAGAGGTTCTGTTGATTTGATGTTAGAGCTCTAGCAGTACACCAATGCCTAGATGCTAGGTGTAGGTATTCTCTTCTTCTTTTGAACCTCTGACAACCCAATAAACACTAAAGCTAGGCCCCTCTCACAACCTACTTCCTATTTCCATCTCTTCCAATTGATAAATTAAAAGTAATTGTCAACGCCGAGATCCGTGAGTAGGGTCAAAACCAGGGATGTCCTACCATCTTTTTTACTTGAAAAGGGTGTCTGATTTTCTCATTTTTCTTCTCACATCTCAGAGGACAAATCGTATTCCACTTTGCACATTCCCTACTACTTACTATCTTCATTCCTTCTTTTATTTCTACTTTTTTACTCCTTTTGTGTTTGCTTGCCCAAGACTTAAAAAAGCCTATGAAGTATGGCCTAAATTAAGCAACGTTGGAAGTCCCCAAATCCCCCTAAAACCATATAGTCTCATAAATTAGAGACCATGCATTACACGAGTGAAAAATGGTGCCTAACCTTTTCCTTTTTCGTAATTAAGGCCCTTATCAAGAATATACGGTCGCAGGCCTACACAGGAGTTATTCAAATAGGGGATTCTTCATAATTCCTACCCAATAGGTAGTTTTGTGGATTCCAGCTAGCAGTAGAACCATAAGCCTTCCTTTTGGATCGTGGCGACTCCCTATAAACGCAACAATGACCTGAGTGTGCTCTTCTCCTAGCCTTGAAAAATGTATTACACAACGAAGGCAAACAAAAGCATCATTAAACACCATTCGTACCTCGTGCGGTTTGCCTCATAGAGAAAGTGGGCATGGATGCCAAACCAACGTTCACAGCCACGAGCTCTTGTGGACCACAACACAGGAAACAATAGTTATTGAACATTAAAAACCTTTCTATGGCCAACAAAGTTTTATATTAAGCTGACATTTGTTTCTTCCTGTTAATGAGGACAGTGTGACCATATCAATAGGTTAGATGTTCAATAGATGTAATGGTGGACACTAGGAAGTATTTAATGGTGAGAGTTTAATGACCGCTGTTCTGATTCTAATGGTGAGGTCCACCTAAATATTGTATTTGCTTCATTTTTAGGGTTGTATAATAAAATGAGCTGTAAAAATAGATGGGCAGCTTGGATATATGAATGGCACATCGAGGTGGGCCCTATGATCAAGGTCTAACCCACATCACTGCTTCTAGGGTCGCAATAGGGTCTTAATTAATATGCACAATCGTGGCTATTGAACAATCACCATTAGAAATTCTTAGGGCCCATTGTAGGAAAATATAAGCAATTGATGAGGTTAAAAAGATCTAAGAGAAGGGAAAATACAAATATCATCATGATCCAAAACTTCTTAGGCCTACAAAATACTTTTAATCGTTATTCATCACTTCTTACAAAAGTGTGACCCTCTTAAATTTGTATATGATTGATTTTTGTAATAAGGTCATCAAATAAGCTGAGAAAATAGATGGATGATGTGGATATATAATATATTCAGTGAGGTGGGACCCACACGGTAGGGGTAAAATCCACTAAGGTGTTACTCAAGTAACTCCTATCTGCTCCTTATGTGCCAACCACTTGGTAAGAATGGGATTGAGTGTTATTTTTTTTTTTTTATAGATGCTCTCCATCCATCCGATTTGGGAGCTCACTTTATAACATGCCAATAAAAAATCAGGTAGCCCACATGATAAGGAAATATTGGGAAAACAAATGCCTACTGTTGAAAACTTCCTCGGCTTCTTTTCACACCTCAAAAGGGACCCATCCCAGACAAAATTTCTCTAGCGAGCTTGTCATGTTCCAAGTAAGCTCCAGGCTTATTTTCATCAGAACCGAAACAAAGCTAGACTCACATAAGACCGGTTCAGAACACTTAACCCTACTTTTACCGAAAGTAGTATGAACTTGTTTTTAACACCATAGACTGACCCTATCTAGCCTGATATTTTATAGGCATGCCTAAGATAGTCCGAGTAAGCTCCACACCAGTTTCCAGCCAAATCGAACAAAGATAGTATAACATCACACAAGGTCACCACACTTGAATCCTCCCGAGATAAATTAGAGTGAGGTTGGAGTGAGGTTGGTCTATCACCTTATACGGGATCCATCTGGGATAAAATTTCTCTGGACAGCCTGCCATATTCAGAGTAAGCTCCAAACCAATTTTCATCCAAATAGGAACCAGTTAGACTCACTTAAAACCACTTTAGAACATTGCACTCTATATCGAAATTACTATGAACTTGTTTTAAGCAGCAAAAAGGGGACCCATTTCACCTGCATCTTTATATTTTCTCTTCACCCATGTCTGTTTGAACTTATCAATGAGTCAGATCTAAAGACGGCATTACGGTAGGCATTACTGTAAGCCCAACAAAGTTTATTGGGATTTCAATCACAATTGTTTCCTATAGTGAGGTCCACCTGAGATTTCAATCTGACTCACAAGTTCAACCACACAAAGTTCAGCCATAACCGCTTGACTGTAACTGTGCACGTTTGTGAGGGTGCAAACTCACACCAAGTTCAACCATAACTGTTGGGCCCACTAGGATGTATTGGACATACATTCACAAGGTCAATCATGTTTTATAACATCACAAAGACCTAGAGTAAGAGACCACACTGCTATATGTCAGCTTGATCCAAAAAATTTCTTGCCCATAAAAAAAGATTTTACAGATCATTTTCCACAATTTCCAGTTGTGTGGTCCACTTGATATTTGCATATGTGAAAGTATTTTAGGATCAATATCCTAAAATCACAAGGAAAATTGGTCAGAACAACGTGGATGTAATGCAAACTAATCAAGATGGGCCACAAACGGAGTGTCACACAAGAAATTGTGCTACACGGGTAACACATGATCTCCTTCCAGCCACCAACTCATCAAAACATGGTGAAAAATGTAAATACGGCCCACCATTGTAATTGGGCTAATCCATGCTGTCCATTTCAATGTATGGGTTATAATGTGATAATTCTTAAAAAGAATTAAATTGATATAATAATCAAGTGGACCACACCAATTAGATTTCTTCTAATGGCCAAGAAATTTTCCACTTTTGATACTTAGCACGCCCCATACTGCTCAGATCATCCTGATTTATCAACCCATAATCAAGAAGGTCGAGAGCAAGGGTATTGATGGTGTTGGTAAGTATAATTACTTAAGGTGGGCCACATATCACGGTTGAAGATTCCCACCCAAAATCAAGTGACAGAACTGTAAGTAATAAAGAGAGAGATTGTGAGTATCCAAGTGATGAAACGTGACTTTACCTGATTGCAAGATAACATTATCTTACACTGCTGAGTATTGAATCCGTTCTCTATATATAATAGATATAGATATGTGGCCTGTGATGAATCACATTGTAAAACTTATATGCTTCAGGTGCACATGGCAAACATGTGCTGATTGGAAGTGTTGTTATGCTGGGCCATAAAAGTGAATAGCCCATATTCCAACGACATAAGGGGAATGAATGTAACGAACCCATCCAACATGTGCTGAACGGCAAAGGAACGTTTAGAGCTAGCAGTGCTCGTATACAACCATTAAAACTAGCTACAACTTGTGATGGGGCCCACTAGGTCAAAAGTCCCCATCACCACATGTTTGCCAATGCATGCTATCACTCTCCTTCGTAAAAATAGGATAGGGGCTGCTTTTTGTTCAACATTGTATTCTGTTTGTTCATTAATTTTCAGCAATTCAAGATAATTGGTATGCAGGAGAGAGATGAGGGTCTCTTTAATGGAAGGGATGGGCGACGTCTGCGAAGAAGAAGGTTGTGTATCTGCTGCGTACAGTAAGTTGGACTTCTGAAAAAGACCCCGCATTGAATTCATCACGCATGTCTGTCCTCCCATCATCATTATAGCCATGTGTACGGTCCTTGGTAGGCGAAAACTCTGGGCGCAGGAAAGCGGATTACGTACCCTATAAGTCAGGATGCTACAGCCTTGTGAGTAACCTTTGTGGCCCCACCATGGATGTAAGTGTCTTTTCCGATGGAGTCCGGATCCTCTGATGAAACCAAGCAGAGTTTACGCTGCGCATCACTTCTCTGATTGGTCCAGATCATCCTGATTGTGCCAGAGCTGAGCTACTATGACAAAGTCAGGATGAGGTGAACCAATGACAGCAGTGGAAGCAAAAGTTCTCTACTCGGTTTCAATGCTCGGTTTCAACAGAGGATCTGGATTCTTTCCGTGGAAGACGAAATCTTTCAACTAATGAAATAGCTTAATCCCCTCTGTTGGTGTGCAGGTTGGATCTTTTCTTAATGAGTTTTTTAGGGCGTGTTTGGTGCACGGAGTTAAGTGGGATTGCATGGGATGGAATTGCAATGAAGGAAATGATTAGGTAGTGTCGGGGGTTGTCAGTGGATCAGCGTAACACACTGAATCACGCCTCTTTGTTTGGGATGTATGGTTTCAGGAATGTTATCCTGAGGTAATACGGATACCCGTTTGGATGATTTTGAAAACTGATTCCGTGAGTGCGGCACACCACCTACCTCTGTGGTGTGTTTATGTCACCAAGTTCTATGGGCCCCACTATTATGCATGTGCTATATCTACACCGTCCATCCATTTGGAGAGATCTGTTTAGGTAATGAGAAAAAAAATGTGTCAGATCCAAAGCTCAAGTGGACCTGTTGAGCTCTTAATTGTGCATATTCTAAACCCAATTCATTACTCATTATGCAAGATTTTCATAATTTAAAGACTAATCAAATACATGTTTTGCAATTTTAGGAATGAGAGTGGCTTGGCTTAATTGGTGACCAAAAGGGCACATTTAGGAGTCTTTGATGAAGGCCCAAGGTGGACCAAAGAATGATGAAGAAAGAGAGGAGAATGAGGAAGAAAGAAAAAAAGAAAGAAAAGAAAGAAGAAAAAGTGCAGAAAATGGGCTCCGACCGGTCTTGGGCTCCGACCGGTCAAGACCGGTCGGCCAACATTACAACCTTCTACACAGCACGCTGGACCAAAATAGACAGGTCAAGACCGGTCATGACCGGTCGGCCAGCCCTGTCCGACCGGTCGTGACCGGTCGGCCATGCAAGTTTCAGATTCCAGATTGCATACAGCAGGCCATTCCCGTTTCTGATTTTTCGGACCACTTTTCTGAATCCATCTTGATGATATTTGGAAATCCAACACATCCATGTCGAAGAGGAGCTCGACGCCGAACTAACCTAAGTGGTTTCGTGTCGATCGGAGCTACGGATTGATCGTGGTGGCTAAAACAATACGAACTGTCCAGAAAGTTCCAGATTTCGCTGTTCCACTCTGGGCCGGTCCAGGTGGCCCATCATTGATGATATGAAGAATCTACTTTGACCATCTTTTAGAACACATCCATATATGAATAACCACAGAGTTTCAGATAAAAAAGATGTGTGGTTTGATCGTACCGGTTGAAGAAAGATGGATCATCCAGAAAGCTCCAACTGCGCAGAGTTTATAAAAGCCCTAATTGTTCTAATTTTCGGACCACATTCTGGGATCGTTTTGGACAATCTAATCCATCTATCATGTAGAGGAGGAAGTTTTCTACTAATGTTCCAAATTTGGAATCAATCCGACGTCTGTACACTCCGGCGTGTTGAAAGCAAGATGACTGGTTCTGAAGGTACCTGAAGTGCGCGATTTTGAGAGGCGGTCGGTGATCTGATTGGTGGGCCCATTCAGAGGATAATCTTGGAAATCTAAATCATCTATGAGGAAGATCACATTACAAGGAAGCTATAAATCAATTTTGAAGGCAATCCAACCATTGGTTATGCCGTACCAAGCGAAACAAATTCTGCTATGTTGCTGTACTATTGCTGCACTATAAAAGGAGGTGCTCTCTTCTATTCCAGGGCAACCAAGGACGTGGGGAGTAAGGAGTTCAAGTCATAGGAGGCTTCCTAGCCTCCTCCAGCTAGTTTTTCTTCCTTTTCTTAGTTCTAGTTTTATTTTTAATATGCTTATCATTAGCTAATCTCTTAGCTAGAGCTAAGAGGTGAACCTTATAGTTTTCTTAGATTGTTTAATTCGTTTTATTGGTTTTAAGTTTGGTTTTCATGATTATGAACTATGGTTTGAAGTTTATACAAGCTTTAAGTAGTTTTTCTTAGTCTTATGATGACTCATGGATGTTTGGGAGAATTACTTAAATTCTTAATTGGTTTGCATCAGTCTAGACCTGTATGATCTGAGGAATTGGACTGCGCTCTAGTACTATGATATTCATGTGGGGACTTCCTACCAAAGTTTTATTTTTCTGAATTTCTGTAATATGTATGGATTGTGCATGTGATTTGAATCAAGTTCAAATCATGATCTAGCCTTGTCTTGTGACAGGACTTGAGGATGGTTATGATTGTGAACTGAACCTTTTGGAATGGGGAATGACCTATGCAATTGAGCATGCTCAGCTCAGCCTACATTGAGTGAATCCTATGCATTGAACTTACATATGACAGATTGTTTGGTTTAACAGCTCTATCATCCGACTAGATAGATCTTAATATCGATTCTAGCTGAGAAAGTGAGAACCCATAGCGAATTATGCATCTAAGGAGAGCTATAAGTGGATCCTTGATGCTCTAGTTATCTTTCCATTATCAGATTTTCTATTTTATGTTCAAAACCAATTTCACAAACCTCTTTGATTCGAGTTATTAGGATAGTTGGAATTGTTTACTTCCTTCCCTGTAGATCGACCTCGGTCTTACCGAGATTATTACTACATCGCAACCCTACACTTGGGGAAGCGAACAGGACCACACGACATAAAGCAGCGGGAACAATGATTCCAACCGTTGAAACCATAATAGGGCCCAGCATGATGTTTATTTGTCATCCAACCTGTTCATGAGGTCATAAAGATCTGGATGAAGGGAAAAAACAAACATCAGATTGACCCAAACCTTATGTGGCCCCCAAGACGTTTTCAATGGTAAACATCAAATCTCCACTGTCTTTTGAGGTGTGGTCCACTTGATCATCAGATCTATCTCTTTTTTGGGCACACGTGGTAAAATGATATTGTAAAATGGATGGATGGTGTGGATACAATACATTCGTCATGGTTACACGCCACACAATACGTCACCAAAATTTCCTGGATGAACGTTCGTTTGACGGATATGGCGCTGGATGTTGCAAATCCGAAATGGATACATGAGATCCTCTTCAATCTTCGATGCATTAGGCGTGGTTTCCAAAGCTTTGAACGATCACCGCCAGTCTACCTTATCAAACACACATATAGGATTAAAACGTAGGATTAGGAAGTCTATCCCATCTAATCCCTTCTACTACCATGCACCAAACACGCCCTTAGGCCATGTGAAGCATGATCAAAGACAAAAGAAGGGTGGCCGGGGTTCCGGTCATTAGCCCTCCAATGCCTAAGTCAGTGAGACATAGGAGATGAGAATTAGGGTTTTATGGAGAGGTTTTTGGGTACCTTGAATGTAGAGGAATGCCTCTCTTTATAGGATCATCGAAGGAATATTGGTAGATTTGATGATCTTATCTTACGGGTGCAATTTTCGAACTTCTCGAGATTGTCCTTATCGCGTATAGATTTGAAGGATTCTTCAAGATAGTCCTCATCATCATGTCAGGATTTGTCGGTTTCTATCTCCATACGGCACTAGAGGTGGTGCAGAGCATACTCAGACTGCGGAGAGTACTCTAACTAAGATCACTCATCTCTGAGGTCAACACTCGGTGATGAGCACTCGATGAGGAGTGTTTGGTGTTGAAGTAAGCGTTCGTCAAAGTGCACTCGGCATTGAGCTTGGCATCCACTCGGTGGAACCTACTCGGTACGAAGTCAGTTTGTCTTATGTGCCTCATCCTTCATCCATCCCCTCACTGGTCGGTGTTCGGTGACGTCTGAGCCTTCCATCTCTCAACCAAGAGAGCTTATTTGGGGCTGAGGATTTTCACTCGGGCGTTGTTAGCCACTAGTCATGTAGTAAATTATCTTGAGCTTCATTGATTGATGATCGGGCCCGTGAGCTTTCTTATTGACTGTAACTCGGTATTTCCCATAATAGCAAGCCCCCTACTCTCGAGTCTGATTTGTTCAGTCTAAGAGCAAGTTCTTAGGAGATGAGCTGGACCTTGTACTCAAGACTCATCATTTTTTATGAAATTTTCTTCGTGTAGCTGATTGTCGCATGGTGATATCTTAATGACGGAAGTAGAAATGTTCTTCAAACTTCATGCATATTAATCGCGCTCAGAGAACGAGGCGTTTCTGGGATGTTGTGATCAATAAGGTGCTGACGCGTGGCTCTTCTTGGGAGGCAAATCAGGCGTATGGACCTCTATAAAAGGTCTTCTCCTCTTTCATTTATTTTGCAAAAGGGGAAGTCATTTTGCTAAAGGCAAAGGGGGAAGCCATGGTAGATCCTTCTGTCTTGGTATGGTTTGCTGAACTTTTGAGCAGAATTGAGTTGGTAGTCTTAGTTGGTTTTGAATCTTGGGTCGATGTCTTAGAAGTAATCTTGGGAGATAGCTTCCGAGCGGGAGAATGAAAGATCTTGGTTAATGATGCTGCTTCCATGCTTAGCTGCAATCTGCCACCATGTGGGAACTCTTGCATACTCTTCTAAGGCAAGTGGTGGTTTATCTTTGTCTCTTCCTATCCAGCTTGGACCGCTTGGTAGTTTGAGGCAGAAGGAAAGAAAGCGACGTTGAAAGAAGTGTAGAGGCGGGTTGAAGCTGCGTATCGGCCCCTTTTCCCTCTTTTGCTCTTCAATTTCCTTTAGTATTGTAACTGATTCGCTGAAATTTCTTGTAATAAGGCTTTGTTGAATGAATGCATGATTTTTCGTAGCTTGTATTTTCTGTACTTTCCCTTCGTCTTTAGGGCAATAGTGGATTTACACTTGTTTTTAATCTTAACGATGACTAACCGAGTTAGTTTGCTGACTTGCTGACTTAGCCCTTAGGCTTAAGTGTTGGCCAAGTTGGTATTCCATTATTTTGGCCTTTAGGCTTGGTGTTGACCGCATCGGTCAGTTGATTTCTTCTTTAGACCTTTCCTCCTCTCTTTTAAGAGGTATTCGGGATGGCCACTCGAGCTCAAGTATTCAGACATTAATCTGACTCACCCTTAGGTAGGTCAGTGTTCATGCCTGTGGGTCTAAGACCTTGGGTCGATATGTTTGGCCGACTATTTGGTGACATGTATGTTTAACTCATCTGTTGTTTGGCTATGGGGGGTTTTTGAAGTTGTCCATAAGTGGCCTTTCGTTTATGACACGATGTTCATGAGTGGAAACTATGGTACAACCCAAGCCCCCCATTTATTGGCTCGTTTGGGGCTATGGTGTAGTCAGAAACATCCATGAGTGTCCTTTTAGCTATAGCACGATGTTCATGAATAGCCTTACAACTATGGTACAATCTGAACTACCCATTAATGGCCTTGCGGCTTTGGAACAACCAAGGCAGTCCATGGGTAGCCCATTTTCATTTTTTATTGTTGGGCTATGGCACAGCGTGAGCTTCCCATGATTGGCCTTTCGGCTATGGAGCGACAAATGTCGTCCATAGGTGGCCCATTTTGGGGGAGAGATCTTTCTGCTCAATAGTCATCGAGTGTAGATAAATTCTTTATTGATGTCGAAGTACATGGATTCTAGTAAAATCTTCAGTGGATTTCACCCAGTGAACCATCGTCGGGACTTTGTTGTTGCAGGGCTGTCCTACGGTTACTAGGGCATTGGGAGATGTATTCTCGTAGGTGCCCGTTTCGAATAAGTTGTTTGATTTTCACTTTGAGGTTGAAACAATCTAAGGTATTGTGCCTGTGATCCTTGTGGAACAAACAAAACTTCCTCTTATTCCTCAAGTTTGGATCAGCCCTCATCTTTCTCGGCCACTCAAGCACATTTCGATCTTTAACCACCATGAACACATTTTCAACTGTGGTATTCAACAAGGTATATCGGTCGAAGCGGCTAGGGAACGTCCTTGGTACTCGAGGGCACTCTTCTGATTGGACGAGTAGTGGTCGCCCTTTTGGCATTTTCTACTCGGCTCGTCTTCTGGTGTCTTTTTCTTAGAAGAGATACTTCTGGCTTTGTGCGAGTTGACCAACTCTTTGATGTTCATGTGCTTCTGGCCCTATCCAAGAGCTCGGAGACCGTCGCTGGAGGCTTCTTGGCAACTGACCAAAAGAATTTTTCTTGCTTCAATCCAATGACCATAGCGTGAAGGGTTACGTCATCGGTCAGTCCTTCAATGTGGATGGCCTCGTTGAATCGGGAGAGGTAATCTTTAAGTGACTCGTCATCCCTCTACTTTATTATCTTAAGGTGAGTGGAATGCTTTCTTACCTCGATACTACTAATGAACTGAGTTGCAAAGGCCCGGCTCAATTGTGTGAAGGAATTGATTTTTCTTGGCTTCAAGTTTTGAAACCACTACCGAACCGGCATTGCTAACATCAATGGAAAGGCCTTGCACATGGTGGGACTCGTAGCGCCTTGGAGTTCCATCCAAGCACGGAATGTCCCCAAGTGCTCAGTAGGGTCCCCAACTCCTGTGTAGGGTTAAAGATGCCGTGACAGCTTAAGGTCTTTCATCCTTGTCTCTACAAGGATGTCATTGGTGAACAGTGATTCTATTTGTCCCATCATGGTGTCGATCACAATAGGAGCCCTAGTCTAGTATATACGTTGCATATTATCAAGTTTTTCTTTGATTTCACATATCTCGATTTCCCATGGAGTGTGACTTTCTACTATCTGCTCATCGGCGGATTTTTCACACGTAATGGGCTCGTGTACCTGACTTTTCTAAGCCTAGCGCCTTTCCTCTAAGGTGTGGTGGAGGTCAGATGCATCCAGTTTCAGTTGCAAGTTGAGTCTGTGCGGGAGTAGGCTAGTCAATGTGGTTGCCTTCGACGGGTGGTTGGGCGTGGTTCTGCCCTTGTGAGGATTGATGTTGATGGGCCTGACAGGGGGCTTCGCCATATGTTGGGTGCGAAGGCTATGGAACCCGTTCTTCAACGAGAGCCA
Organism: Liriodendron chinense; assembly: GCA_003013855.2. Lineage (NCBI taxonomy): Eukaryota > Viridiplantae > Streptophyta > Magnoliopsida > Magnoliales > Magnoliaceae > Liriodendron > Liriodendron chinense. Next base: position 3,390,383 of record ML058333.1, read on the forward strand.
CAAGGTAGCGCACTTGTTCTTCGAGGGATTAAATCTTGCCCGCATACTTGTTGGACTTCTGTCGACTGGACCCCTGCTGGGATCATGGTGTCGAGGTGAGTTACAGAGGTGTATGAGTTAACCCTTCTCCTACATCTGCTTCTTGATGGGAAGGTTCCACCTCAAGGGGCGTCTTACCCTTATTGTTACATCTTCCGGATCTGGTTTGGACGCTGGACATGTAAGTGCTTAGAGATGGTGAGAACACGACTTTGACGTCGTATCCCACAGACAGCGCCAATTTGTTAATGATGAAATCTGTCAATTGATGAAATAGCTTGATCCCCTAAGTTGATGAAAATCTCTTTTAGATGTGTGGGCTGGATCTTTACTTGATGAGTCTCTTAGGTCCTGCTATGACGCTCGCCTCTTCGCGCTCCCGAAGTCTCCCTCTTGGAAAAGGGTGCGTGAGCGCGAATCGCCGTTTGTGCCACTGGTTCTACTCGTTCTCGAGGGCTTTTTCTCGGTTGTCGTGTTTAGTTGGATATGTTTGGATGAGTTCGTATAAGACCAGAGTCGCCACTAGCTAGTTACTTCGAATCTACAGTCGGCTAGACCCCGTAGAAATGTTAGAGAAGGGAATCCGAAGATTCCTTCCTTTAAAATGACTCATTTTGATCTGCGGCCAAAGATTCGAGGTAAGGGATCACGGTTACAGGGTGGGAAGATGTTAAGCACTCCACACTACTCATGCCGAAGTACGGTCTCTACTTCACAGAATCGAACTAGTACTTGAAAGTTTGATTTAATCCCCGTCCACTCTCATGAATGATATGATGCATGAATGTAGGTCTGAACAGTAAGAGTTTCTGATGGGCAGGTTTCCATTAACAGGTAAGCCTAGAGCATACGCTCGAACTGATAGGTGCTTTTATATGGGATGCATATTGTGTATTTGAATAATCAAAGTGTTTGCAGTGATATGATAAGTAGGGGGTTGGAAGAATAGTAAATGTTGCACTTATGATAGATGCGATGCTAATAAAAGAGTAGCTGGATGGACGGAGGTGTCGCAAGGGTTTGCTTCGAGTGGCTAAGATTGAGACTTAGGTAGCTTAAGAGACTTGGACCAAGGTCAGACTGGGCTGGACTAGGGCTAGACTCTTCTCACTCGGGCTCTCCTTGGTGGAGGAATGGGCTAAAGAGTTGGAGCTAAACCCCAAATTTCTGGACATTGAGGGATTTTTTTTGGGATTTTTTTACTAATTTTTCTTATGGGTGGTTTTTCAAGCTGATGTTTAGGGGTGAGTTGACTGGGTTCAAGCTTGAGCTGGGTTATGGATTGGGGCTTACAAGGGTGAGTTTGGCTGGGTTGAACATGGGATTTGGGGGTATGGTCCTCCATTCATTCAGCTATCTCTACCAACATTGTAGCCGAATGTGAGGTGTCTACAGATGCCCATCTTTGGCAGAGGTTGCGTGCAACCGAATGTCAAAGTGAGTGGACACCCCACTTCTGACCCGGTCATTCATAGATCATGGTTTGGAATCTTTGCTTGCCTTTGTATCTGAATCAATTGATTATCTGAAAATTGATAACTCGCACATACCGCGGGAGTTTGGAGAAAACGTTGCAATTGTCCCTGCATGAGCTACAACCTGGGTACCCAATCGCAACCCTTCCGTTTTCGATCGGTACTAACATCGGAAAGGTACAGTAGAGCCTTTGCGTCCGTCATAGTCTTACGAGGTTACCGACCCTGTGATTGATTGTTCGTTGCTTTCTCAGATCACTCCAAGAGTACTTATTTCGCTTGATTGTCAAAGTGGTTAGTTGCCCTGTGTCCATGTAGTCTTACGGGAGATCCACTACGCCAACTTGGACTCAGTCAAGGTACTTCAGGCATCCACGCCTAGGTATGTGCAGGTGAACTCTTTCCACCCAATCTGCTGGTTTTGATACTAGGGTTAAAATTCATCGTTTCCACCGTTCAGACGGTTTCTTTGACCAAGCCTTTTAGCTTTCATCTTTTCGTATCTTGGCATGTGGTACGACCGCACTGACACTGGAGTTCAGTTCGACCGTACTTTGAGTGCATTCGATCCGATGGTCTCCGAAAAAACCGCGAGACATCGGATCTTATTTGATTTTTGCGTCGGCTCCTACCCAGAGATATGGAAGATCTCTCAGTGTCTTGGAGGCCGGACGCTCTACTGGGAAAATGTTTTTGAATTTTGAAAAGATACCCACTCTAGGGAGTGATACTCCGTGGGGTTTTTATTTGCAAATAGGATTATATATAATATATTTTTTCTTTTTAAAAAAGGAAATCTGGCTTGCACACACCTCCACTAGGGATGCCTGTGGGGTCTTTGGCTAACCAACTTTTATTTTGAAAGCGGGTAAACGTGATGATTGATGTGATGGATGCTAATGCATGCGGATGCATATTTGATGATGGATGCATGATTTGGCTCATTCTCTTTCAGTTCAATGATTTTTCTTTTACTGGGGATGCAGAGAACTTTGAGCTTATTGCTTGCAAGGTTGTGCTTCCCTGGAGATTTTCTTTTCGATGTGGATGTTTGGTCAGCGGTTTGGTTAAGATCCCGACCCGTGGTCAATTAGGTCCATTGTCCCAAGATGTTGTTTCTTTGCTAGTGGGGATGGATGAAGGAGGTTGTCAGTTGTAACCTCAAGATGTTCTTCTGGGGGATGGGTGTGATTGGGATGGTGTTAGTCGCCTGTTTTGGTCAAGATTCCAATTTGCGGGCGATCGGATTCGTCATCCCAAACTGTGAAGTGAGTGAGCGGAGTTCGAGACTCCTGAAGTGTTGTGCTAGGGATAGTGACAATTTTTGTGATTTTTTGCAAATATTTGGTCCGAATCTTTACCTAAGTAGTTAGTATGGAGATCGGTTATTGAAAACAAAGGAAATATTTTTGTGATTTTGAAAATATTTGGTCTGAGTAAAGATCGGTGTTATTGAAACCAAGGGAAGTATTTTGTGATTTTTGAAAGATGATTTTGCAATGTTTTGGTATTTTTTTCTGATTTTTTTGAAATACAGGGAAAGGTATGGAATTTTCATCAACTTCCAGCTTCTACTGCTGGTAAGGCACCCAATCCATTTTACGTCAGCGAGCAAGACGAATCTCACACAATTAAGTGCCGTAGTTTTACCTCTTCAGATGAGGGATTTTTTAGGGTTTTCAGTCAACACACCCACAAAGTTGCCTGTTCCTCATGTGAAATGTACATAGACCATGTATTGTCCGACGAACTCCTTCAGCCACAAAATGAGCCACATCCTCACATTTCCCTTTGTCAATCCATTTTGGGGTCTTATGCTGCTCACAATTTCATGAAGGTGCACTTCACCTCCCAACTCCCTTAATCCCCTTCATGAGTTTTAGGAACAGGGAGCATTCATCATATTCAACAGCGACTTCCAAATCAAGGTTGTCTATCACGGTACGTTCAACATGAACAGGATTGCGGGGTTCTGCCCACCTCAGCCCTTACCTGTTTAGAAGATTTCGGACACCCGTACAATCAAGTGTCAGCCATGTCCAGGACAGATTGGGAAAGAAAGCCCCTGAGAAGTTAATCCCAGTATAGTTTTGAGTCTTCGAACCGCTAGGGATAGATTTGCATAGTTAAAATCTGACGGTAAGTTTTTATTTTTGTTTTGAGAAAGTTCTAGACTTTAACTTGAGTGATCGAGATTAATACTGGTTTAAAATCTTTTTGGTATTTTTGAAATGATCCGGGTTATCGAACCTTAATCCGAGTAGTCGAGGCCGATGCCGTTTTTTGGTTGAAAGCAAGAAAGGTCCCTCGAGAAATTAATCCCAGTGTAGTTTAAGGTCTTCGAAGCGAAAATATGTACATGCTGAAAATACATTCTTTTTGTGATTTTTTGAAAAGATCCAGTCTAATTTGACCTCTTCCTTGACCGGTTGAGATCGAATGACGATTTTTTATTATGAAATCCCTCGGGATGTTGATCCCGACGTAGTTTAAGGTCTTCGGACCACAACTATGTACAGATTGGGGTAACACATTTTTTTTTTTTTGAGATTTTTTTGAAATGATCTAGGTCATCAGATCTTGGCCCGAGTGGTTGGGATCGATGCCGATTTTTATTGAAAGTCCCCCTGGATCTTGATCTCGACGTAGTTTAGGGTCTTCAGACCACGAATTTGTACAAGCGACACAGGAAATATATATATATATATATATATATATATATATATATATATATATATATATATATATATATATATATATATATATATATATATATATATATACAAAAATGTCCGGAGTCGTCAGATCTTGATTCGAATGATCAAGACCGCTGCCGATTTTTATTAAAAATCTCTCAGGATGTTGATCTCGACGTAGTTTAAGGTCTTCGGACCAAAACTATGTACGCGAATTTTTTTTTTATGATTTTTCAAAATGTCCCAGGCTGTTAAATGACAATTCGAGCGATCAAGATTATCATTGGTTTTTATTGGAAATCTCTCGGGATTTTGGTCCCTACGTAGTTTAAGGTCTTTGGACCAAAACTTCGGGAGTAAGACTGGGAATATATTTTTGTGATTTTGAAAAATGTTCTGAGTCATCGATTCTGATTTTTGATGGTTAAGATCGATGCCCGTTTTTATTAAAAATCCCTCGGGATCTTGATCCCGACATAGTTTAAGATCTTCGGACCACTAGGGATGGGAGGTATGTAGAGATCAGGGTTGAAAATTCTGGGTGTTTTCTGAAAATGATTCAGATCATCAGGCCATGACTTTGGATGGTTGAGATCACTGTTTAATCAAGTCAATTCTTTTTCTTTTTTTTCTTGAAATGGAGCTTTTTTCACATCATCAAGTTAATTTTTCCCCAATTTCTCACAAGATGAGATTTTAGTGAGATTCCTTTCTCTTTTTCTCATCCTTCTCTTCCATCACTTCATTCCTACATGGAGGTACAAGATTCACTTGCAACTACTCTTTCCAAGGAGAGAGGGTGAGGGGTCATTTCAACTTGATGGGAGGACGGGCAGCCCTCAGGGTGCCGCCCAAGGCTCCTCTACCCACTGGTTTTTCCAATGGGCTATATAATGGGGTGCCCTCTCCTTTTCTATATAACATGGGGCACCCTTGGCACTTCCAATGTGCAATCTCTCTCTCTTCTTTCTCACACTCTCTCTTTCTTCAAGTTTTTTCTTCCTTTTAGTAGCTTTTTGCTCTTGTCAAGTGGTGAGGCTTTGGTGTAGCTTTGGGACAGCAAGGTGGTCCCCCTTTGGTGAGTGGTGAAGGTATGGACCACTTCTTTTCTTTCGTTTCATTGTTTTCTTCTTCATTTTCTCCTCTCATGTTCTCTTTCTTTTCTTCATGTAGATACTTCAAGAGAGTCAAGGTGGGCCCAAGCTTTTTGGCCTTTTCTACTTTTCCAATCTCTTCTCAAGGTGGTGCATGGAGAGTGACATTGCAAGCTTTATTTCATCTTTCTTTTCCTCTTTCATACTCCCTTCATGTGTATGTAAAGGGTAATTTTGCCATGTTCATCAAGTGTGCATGGTAAAATATCCTATTTTCTTTCATGGGAGTTGGGCCCCTTTTATGTGTATCAAATGGGCTCAAAGTGAAGTCATGGCCCTTGGTATATTTGATGGGCCCAATACTTCATTTTGGGCTCCCTCATGCTCTCCTTTCCTTATCATATTTCCCTTAGAGCTTTCTTTTCTTTTTCATCTTTTTTTCAAGGTTGGGCCCATGAGATTGGTAGGGCCCACCTCACATTTTGGGCTCATAATGCTCACTTTGGGTGGCCCCATCTTTCTTTACATGTGTATGGACAAAGTGACTAGCCCATTCTTCACTTGGATCTTAAATGGGCTAGATTTCTTAGTTGGGCCTTTATGGACAAGTGGCCTAAATCTTCCACCATCTCTTGATTATGATGTATATCCTTATACACAAAGTGTGTTGGGCTCTTTGGAATTCCTCCACATAGATGGGCTTTTGGGCCCTTATTGAAACTTGTGAATTTCTTTTAGTCATGTGTGCACCACTACACTTTGTGTATGTAGGATTCTTTTCCCTTTATGCCTTTCCCTTTGGATGGATGGAGGACTTGGGTTACTTGATCATCTACAAGTCCCATGAGCGAGTTGTTTCAACAATCTCACTAAGTTCAAATGGTTTTCTCATGTTGTAGGAAGGTGGATCTCAAGAGCTTCTTTTAATGTTCCCAACCTCAATTGGATGACCTTTCTCCAAGTGAGCTATCCATGCAATCATAACTCCTTGAACTTCTCTTGGGGTGTTTGGTAGGCCACCCACCATCCTTCTCAAGGATGAGTGACTTTTTTAAATTTGTGGGGAAGACTGATACCCATAAGTTGCCCAAATTTGTCCCATGCTCTGGGGTATTTTGGATTTTGATTTTCAAGTGGGCTATGTATATCATTCTTAACCATTTTCATGATGGTTTGTTGACTCATCAAACCATGCCCTCTTGTGCTCAAATGGTCTTCTTTTTGGTAAAGAAATTGGTGCACATAAGTTGCCCAAACTTGTCCTTGCATGGACATTTCTAACTTTGATTTTTCATGTGGGCTATGCTCATCAATTTTTTTACCATTGGCTTCTTTGACTTATATGTTTGTGGGTAGACCACCATATTGTATTCTCATAGTCAAAATATTTATCAAGATGATGCACATAGGTTGCCCATGATTGACCCATGAATGGGTTCTCATGGTTCTTCAAGTGGACTATGTGCTCCTTTCAATCCATTGAGGTGGGGCACTTGAGTTGCTCTTGGAGACCAATTTCCTTCATATTCCCCATTTGTCCATGTACATGTGTAAAAAGATGGAAACATCTTAAATGAGGATCATTGCTTTGGTATGGAAAGTGAACCAAGCCTTGGTCACACATGGACTTTGAAGAGGGATTTCTCATATTAAGTTTGATTCTTATCCCTTTTAATCTCATGGCACTTGAGTGCATTTGTTGTCCAAAATGTGTCCTTGGATGGTGGATTTTCCTCACCAAGGCAAGGCACATAACCCTCTTTAAGGTGGGCCTTGCTTTCTTCCATTGGCTTGACACATATCCTAGACGACACATGGAGTTGGACATTGAATTTTTACATTTGAATGTAAATCTTGATCCATGGGTTTCCTGGATAATGATTTGGATTTTAACGGGTAAGGAATAGGGACTTACCTTGCCAAACTTGTAGGATTTGATGGCTGACGGCACGAGGGGGCGAAGGGCCGTCAATGAGGACGAGCCTGCCTTCATTGTTCGCCACGAGACCCATATGTGTTCTTTAGCTAAGGAGCACCAACCTCTGCCTTCCATAAAAGGTCGGGGTACTCGAGATCTCTGGGATAACTGGGTGGAACAACCGCAACCGATGCTTGAACATGTTCTGGTCGACACTCCTTTCGCAGGTCTTCTCACATTACGCTTTCACAACAATAATGCCAACCTCATGCTACTTGCAACCCTTTGTGAGAGGTGGAGGGATGAGACCCACACCTTTTAACTTCCCTGTGGTGAATGGAGAATAACCCCCCTGGATATATATATGCTGATAGGTTTTCCATTCCATGGGGCAGTTGTTCCCCACACGGGCTCTCTTGCTCCCATTACTTCCACTAACTGGATATGGCTTGTGGGAGTCATCCCACCTGAGAGTGAGTTACAGAGTAACCAAGTGAAACTGCGGTGGGTGGAGGTATTCTTTTTAACCTTCCATGGAGATGTTTGTCTTCTCTCTTCTTCTAATCATTTTGTCTGCCCTTGTCCAGACCTGTTTTTATGATCATTTTGCTCACCTCTCGCCGAGGATATAGGATGGTGTTGAACCATCCTTGTATCGCTTCATGCATTGGCATTAGCAAGACCGTCAATGAAATTCCCGAGTGTCTGGGGACAATTGGCTCGCTGACATAGACGGATTGACCACCGAGGACGTAAGTATCTTGCTTTCCTTATCCGTCGTTGTTGTAGGCAAATATAGTCTGGCGAGAAGTGAAGGATCGCGGAAAAATGAATGCGAGGAGTCAAGATCGTGCTCGCGATAAGGGGTCGCGTATCTGGGATGCGAGCAGCTCAGTTCGTGCTCACGAAAAGGGGTCGCATCTCCCGGATGCGAGCAGCTCGGCTCGTGCTCGTCAGAAGGGGTCGCATCTCCCGGATACGAGCAGCTCGGCTCGTGCTCGTTAGAAGGGTTCGCATCTCCCGGATACGAGCAGCTCGGCTCGTGCTACCAAAGGGGTCGCATCACCTGAATGCGAGCATTCCTGACACGATAGGCTCCCGAATCAGAGCAATCATGAGTCTTTATTTTTTGTTTGGACGATCTTTGTAGTTCCAGCACCCGATTCCCGTCGAGCAGCTTGTCCAAATCCCTCGACGGCTCCAAGCAGGGCTACACCCAGTGCGGTGGTCTCCGCCCTTTCGGCGTCTCCTTCCTTTTCGCCAGCTATGACTCCAACTACGACTTCCAGCTCAACATGAGCAATCAGCGCTATTATTACGCCTACTAGCAGCCCGTATAGGTTGATTTTGGGCTTGGTTCCGAATCTCAAGGGATTGCTATCAAGGAATGTGATTGCCGAAATAAGTAAATGGGTTAGATCTCTCCTCTAAGGATAAGGATCTTATTCCACGAAATCAGCAGGATCTCGTATCGTACACGAAATCAGCGGGATTTCGATATCTTACGTAACAGATTGAATCGCTTCAGATCTATATAAAGGGATGACTCTATTGAGAGAAAGGTACACAATATTCAATCCCTGCCCTGTTTTGGCCTGGTTATTCTTCTTCTTGCTTCGGCCTGACTTAAGCATCGGAGGGCTAACGGCTGGACACCAGCCACCCTTAGTTGCTTTCTGTCTCCTTTCAGGTCTGGCGGAGGAAATATCTGTTGGAGAGAAGGTGAACGTCCGGAGGATCTAGTTACAAAATCTGACGTTAACAGTTTGGCGCCGTCTGTGGGATACGACTTGATTGTCAAAATAAATCATTCTAACCACCGATAAAAATCCTTCGGCGATGCCTCCTAAAAAGGCTATTCATCCTTCGACTTCAAGGCAGGCACCACCTCCGCTCGATGAGACGGAATCCGTGCCTACCCTCCCACCTGCCTCGACGAACATCCCTCAAGGAGCCCCAAATGTGCCATCAGCAAACCCATTATTGGAAGCTTCTGGAAATCAAGATGATGTCTTACGTTTCCTCAGAAACACTCTCCTAAATCTAAATGCCGGAGTTCAGGCCCTGTCGAATCGGCTTGATCAGCATTTTCTCGAACCGTAGAGACAAGCCTCCGAAAGGTTATCGCCGCAGCCCATACTAGTGGCATCCAGACATTCTATGGACGAACCACAGGTCCCACCACTTGGCAGCCATCTCCCTGTGCCGTCTCCACATTCTGTACATTCTAGTTCGTCTCGACAACCTCAACCTCAGGGCTCCACCGCCGAAACATCAGGCTATACCCTGCTGTGGGAAGGAGATCTCAAAAGAATCCATGATCGTTTTGACGTCATGGAACAGCGGTACCAGGCAAATCGGCCATCTGCCGTCATGGCGGCGATACATCAATCCGAGTCCCCCTTCACCAGCGAGGTTATGGAAGCCCCGTTACCCAGAAAGTATCGAACGCCCGTTATCACCCCGTATACAGGTATTGGTGATCCTCTTGATCACCTGGAAACATATAGGTCCCTCATGGAGTTGGAGGGACATGGTTCAGAAATCATTTGTAGGGCTTTTCTCCTAACATTGAAGGAAGCAGCTCGTACGTGGGTCCGGGGGTTAAAGCCTCGTTCCATCAGTTCCTTTTCCCAGTTATCGGAGATATTCCTTTCTCAATTCATGGGAAGCATTCGCATTAAGAAGCCAGCCTCCCATCTGATGAATTTAAAACAGCAGCATGGGGAGACAATAAAGGAGTTCACAGTACGGTTCACCGCTGAAGCCGTTCAAACTGAAGGTTATACTGAAGAAAAAGGGCTCGCAGCCCTCATAGCAGGAATAACGAGCGAGAAATTCAGGTTTGCCTTGGATAAAAGCCCACCGAAAACTATGGCAGAATTCCAAGCCAAAGCTCAGAAGTACATCAATGCAGAAGAAGTCGCATTGACACGTCATGGGGCACAGGGTAAGAAACGCAAGCCAGAGGGAACCTCTTCTGCAGATAAAAAATATCATCGTGATCAACGCGATCGTTCTCCCAAGAAGCCTTACTTCGGTAAATATCATAACTACACTCCTCTTAATCGGTCTCATGAAAAGGTTCTAATGGAGATTAAACACAAGCCATATGTAAAGTGGCCTGCAAAGATCAAATCCGATCCTGAGAAGAGAGACAAGAGCAAGTTCTGTTACTTCCACAAAGATCACGGACATAGAACCCAGGACTGCATCTCTCTACGAGACCATATCGAAGCCCTCATTCGAAAAGGCCATCTCCAGGATTATGTTGCTCGTAAAGATCGATCACCAGAAAGGGCGAAGACCTCATCTCGCCAAAAGGAACCGCCTCATCATCAAACTGACCAAGAGGACGCTGAGCCCACGGGAGAAATCCGCACCATCATCGGAGGACCAGCTTGCGGGGGCGACTCTCAAGCTTCAAGAAAAGCATACGCTCGAAAGGCATCCAAAGAACCCCAGCAAATCTATTGGCTAGAACAGACGTTTAGCATGTCAAAGACCAGCCATCCTCCAATTTCCTTCACTCTCGAAGATGCAAAGGGAATTCACTTCCCTCACGAAGACTCCATCGTAGTCACATTGAAGGTATCAAATTATCTGACACATCGAATTATGGTGGATACAGGTAGCTCAGCCGATATTCTATACTTAGAGGCTTTCAACAAAATGACACTTGCCAGAAGCCTTCTCAAGCCAGTATCGACCCCCCTCGTCGGCTTCGGAGGTGAGGTAGTAACGCCTGAAAGAAGCATCGATCTCCCAGTTACTTTTGGAGAAAGTCCAGCGAAGACCCGTCTTCGTAAACTTCCTCGTGGTGGACCGAAAATTAGCGTATAAAGCCATTTTGGGGCGGCCGTCTCTTACTAAGGTCGAGGCAGCCTTGCACCCTTCGTATCTGTGTGTCAAATTTCCTACCCCAAATGGTATCGGGGTCGTGCGAGGAAGTCAACAGGAGGCACGGTCTTGCTACCAGATAGCCCTCCAAGATCGAAAGAAGGCTCAAGCAATACCCGTTATGGAGATAGCACAAGGTCCACCCAACTTTCCCTCCAACACCTCGTTGGATCCGAGAGAAAATGCTCTTAAATCGGGAACTCTAGGGGAAGATACAGTGGCGATTCACTTAGCCAAAGACGACCTGTCCAGGGTCGTATACATTGGATCCTCTTTAACCAATGTCCATCGTGAAGATTTGGTCCTTTTTCTTACCGAATATCAGGACGTGTTCGCTTGGTCTCATAAAGATATGCCAGGCATCGACCCCAATGTCATCGTACATCGTCTCAATATCGACCCAAAGCATAAACCCGTACACCAGCGTCGACGTGCCTTCACTGCAGAAAGGCAAATGGTGATCAAAGCTGAAGTCGAGAAGCTACTTACGGTCAATTTCATAAAAGAAGTTGACTACCCAGAGTGGGTCGCGAACGTAGTTCTCGTCCGAAAAGCTAATGGAAAATGAAGAATGTGCATCGATTATTCAGATCTGAACAAAGCATGCCCCAAAGATAGTTTTCCAACGCCACGGATAGACCAGCTGGTCGATTCAACAGCTGGACACGCTTTGCTCAGTTTTATGGATGCTTACTCTGGTTACAACCAGATTATGATGCATCCACCTGATAGCCAGCATACTGCCTTCATCACGGATCGAGGACTATATTGCTACCAGGTAATGCCGTTCGGTCTTAAAAATGCAGGGGCCACTTATCAACGTCTCGTCAACAAAATATTCGCTGCTCAAATCGGTAGGAATATGGAAGTTTATGTTGATGATATGCTCGTGAAAAGCACCGTAGAAGATGATCATATTTCTGATCTTCGAGAAGCCTTCGACCTAATGAGGAAGTATCAAATGAAATTAAACCCAGAAAAATATGCGTTTGGAGTGTCTGCAGGAAAGTTTCTTGGGTTCATGGTCGGCCAGCGCGGAATCGAGGCAAATCCTGAAAAGATAAGAGCATTGATAGAGATGAAATCTCCCACCACTCTGAAGGACGTCCAGCGCCTGGCTGGTCGCATCGCATCATTGAACAGGTTCATCTCGCGAGCATCTGACAAGTGCTTACCATTCTTCAAACTCCTTCGTGCAACGGCCAAGTCTGATTGGAAATGGACACCACAGTGTGAAGAGGCTTTTCAACAATTGAAGCTATACATGAGCACACCCCCATTTTATCTAAACCTATAGCACACGAGCAACTCATTCTTTATTTATCTGTGTCTGCTACGGCCGTTAGCGCCGCTTTAATAAGAGAAGATTCCGGGGTGCAAAGGCCCGTTTATTATGTTAGTCGAGCAATGGTTGATGCAGAAACTCGGTATTCTGATATGGAAAAGCTGGCCCTGGCCTTAGTCACGGCAGCTCGGAAGCTGCGACCATACTTTCAAGCCCACGCTATTCTAGTACCAACAAATCATCCACTACGGCAAATCCTTCAGAGACCTGAGGCTTCCGGATGCTTGACTAAATAGGCGGTCGAGATCAGCGAACATGATATCTCATTCTGTCCTAGGACCGCTGTCAAGGGCCAGGTCGTGGCTGACTTTATCGCCGAATTTACATACTCTTCCGATAATAATACCACGACCAGCGACCAGCCCCCTTGGTCACTCTTCGTGGACGGGTCGTCGCGGGCCACTAGCAGTGGAGCGGGCCTGATTTTAGTGGCTCCCGACGGGTCGCATTTCCAATATGCTCTACGTTTCGATTCTCGCGTATCAAATAATGAAGCAGAATATGAGGCCCTAATCGTTGCCCTCGAACTGGCCATTGTCCTTGCAATTCAAGATCTTTTAATTCATAGCGACTCCCAGCTCATTGTCAACCAAGTTCTTGGTGAATTCGAAGCCAAAGAAGAAAGGATGGCTTTATACAAGTCTCGTGTCCTCATCCTCCTCGCAAAACTGAAGACTTATGAAATAATTCATATTCCTCGCGAGCAGAACCAGCCGACTTATTGGCTAAGCTCGCTTCTGCACCAGAATCTGAGCTAGCACATTCGATCCCCATCGAGCATCGTCAGAACCTAAGTATCGACCAATCGGCTCTTGAACAAGTAATATCGGTACAATCGTCTCGATGCTGGATGGATCCCATCATCCTTTATCTCAGAGACGGATACCTACCAGACGACAAGAAAGCTGTAAGACAAATTCGGCTTCGAGCTGCCAGGTACACCTTCCAAGACGGAATATTGTTGCGAAAAAGTTTCTCCTTGCCTTATTTAAGGTGTCTTCCTCCAGAAGAAGCACTTCATGTTCTAGACGAAGTACACCAGGGGGCATGTGGTAATCACCCCAGGGGGCGATCCCTAGCATATAAGGCGATGCGGCAAGGATATTATTGGCCCACTATGAAAGTAGATGCAATTGAATTTTCTAAAAAATATGACAAGTGCCAGCGATATTCACCTATATCCCATGTACCTTCCGAACGGATGACTCCAGTTGATAGCCCTTGGCCTTTCGCTCAGTGGGGGGTCGATATCATTGGACCCTTGCCCATGGGAAAGGGACAAAATAAGTTCGCAATTGTGGCGGTTGATTACTTCACCAAATGGGCCGAGGCAGAACCATTAGCCAAGATTACTGAGAAACAAACTACCAAGTTCATATGGAGAAATATCATATGCCGTTTCAGACTCCCTCACACCATAATTACCGATAACGGAACGCAGTTCGACAACGCGGCCTTTAATGAATTTTGTGACAAATGGAAGATACGTAATCTCCGCACTTCTCCATATCATCCTCAGGCGAATGGGCAAGTCGAGGCAGTGAACAAAATCATTAAGCACCATTTAAAAACCAAGCTTGGTGAATGCAAAGGTGAATGGCCAGAACTTCTACCAGAAGTATTATGGGCGTATAGGACTACAACTCGTACGTCAATGGGTGAGACCCCTTTTTCCTTAGCATTTGGTGTCGACGCAGTAGTACCAGTGGAAATTCAAGTGCCCTCGTATCGGATCGAGCAATATGACCCCGCGAGTAATCAGGAAGACCTTCGCCTTCATCTCGATCTCTTGGAAGAACGTAGAAACGCCTCCCAAGTACGAGCGGCAGCATATCAACAACGTATTGCTCGTTATCGAAATGCGAATGTTCGGCCTAGATCCTTCCAGCTTGGAGATTTGGTCCTAAGACAAAAACTCGGAGTCCCTTCTCGTTCGCTGGATCCAAATTAGGAAGGCCCTTATCGGGTTATTAGGATTGTGCGACCCGGTACCTATTATCTTGAAGACATGCAGGGCAGACCCGTGCGTCGCCCTTGGCACGTGGAGCATTTGCTACAATACTTCCCCTAGATTTGATGTAGTTCATAACAACATTTTATGAATAAGGATGAAGATATCTTTTGATCGCTATTCCATTTATTTGGACCTGAATAGCCCTGAAGAGAGTGCTTACCAGTCTCTTGACCAATTGCCTACCTTTGGTAGGGTAAAACCACCTTTTTTTTGCCGCTATCCCATTTATTTGGACTCGAATAGCTCCAAAGAGAATATACGCATCCTCTTGGCCAATTGCCTACCCTTGGTAGGATTGAAGTTGTCATTAATTGGTTGCTTCTCCATTTTATGGATTAAAAACAGCCCTGAAGAGAGCATATGTGCTCTCTTGACCAATCTTCTGCCCTTGGTGGAATCAAAATCTCAATCGATGGATCAGTCTATCTCAACATGGACACGGTCACACGACCCCCGGATTGAGTCTAATTCATCTTTTCATGAATTAGATGCTCGCGCTGGTCGCACTTCCAGAATGCGAGCAGAGCAACTCGTGCTCGAATTAAAGGGTCGCAGTCTGTACCCCTACTGCGAGCAGCGCAGCACGTGCTCGAATTAAGGTAGCGCAGTTCGTAACCCCACTACGAGTAGCACAGCTCGTGCTCGAATTAAGGGGTCTTACTCCTAGTGCGAGCAGCTCAGCTCCTGCTCGAATAAGGGATCGCATCCTCTGATGAGTCGGATGGGATCAACACAAAGCAGAAATGAAAGATGAGAATGCACAATACTGAAGAAATAAATGTTCATTAAAATGATGACCAAAAGGTCAAGACAATTACAAATTTCTCCTCAAAAGTAAAAAAAAAATATATATACATATATACATGACATAGGAAGGTGCCGAGGTCAAGGTTGGTCATCCTTATCTTGCGCGGGCTCGTGGCTCTCAGCTTCAGGACCAGCCTCAGGAGCAGGAGTGGCATCTGTTGCCCCAGTGACTTCGTTCTCAGCGGCAGCCCGTTCTCTAGCTGCAACCTCGAAAGCCACTCTGTCGAACTCCTCAACGTTAAAAGTTGGAGCGATCTGCTGCATAACTCTGACCGCAAAATCGCGACCAGCTATATATGCTTCATATCACTCCTCATCGTAAAGTTGAGAAGTCCGGAACTCCTGGACTGCGCGAGGACCCTCATCAGATACCATTTGAACGAGGGCCACTCGCTCTTCTTCCTAGTGGATGGAGTCATCCTTCAACTGATGAAGTCGTTGCTGGGCCTCTTCTAGCTTCTACTGGGTCTCCTCGAGCTTGGTCCGCGCATCCTTGAGTCACCCTTCAAGCTGGATCTTGTCCTGGCGGAAGATTTCCTTCTCCTTATCGCTCTTGGTATGGAGCTCCTGAAGCTTGGCGAGTTGGAGATCCGTTGACTGGAAGCGCTTAGTCAGGGATTGGATTTTGACGAGGAGAATTTTCTTCTCTTCATCCAGCTTGGCAATCTGCACTTCCAAAGCTTTCACCAAGCGGTCCCGCCCTTGGACCTCTGCTTCCATCGTCTTTTTCTTCTTCTCTGCATCCTCCACGCTGCGGCGAGCTGCTTCGACATCCCGCCTAACACGGAGCGTGAGATCCAGGCTCTGAAATAAATAAAGAGAGAAGGATTAGATTACTAGTCATCTTATTAAATCCCGAAGAGATTGGTAAAAAAAAAAAAGGAAAAAGATTGTTACCTGAACCAATCTCACTCCAATATCATTGGAGAGAGCTTCTGGGCTTGGCTCAGGCAAACCCCCGAAGGCGTTGGGAGGGATGTTATCAAACATAAACTTGCATATAGGATGCAAGTGCGGGGGGATAACAAAAACCCCCGACCCAGAAGGTTGGGCCACTACCATCTCGCTTGAGCCCGTCTCGCGAGCACCCACGGCACCCACAGAAGGTGTCGCAGACTCGCGAGCACCAGTAGGCTCGCATCTCATATCCTTAGGAGGGAGGCCTCCCTCCCTCCGATCGCCTTTCGGTGAATTGTCGGCGACTTCGATCACTGGCTGACCGCGAGCACCTGACGGTGGAGTCGCAGTAGCCGGAGGAGGCATGGCGGATAGAGGGGTCGCGTTAACCGGAGGGGTCGTGGTCGTACGAGAAGTCATAGCGACCCCTCCCGAACCGACCCCTCGCGATTGAAGACCGCGAGCAGTCCCATCAGCGGGAGCAGGTGCATTTGAGGGACCCCCGTTTTTCTTTTGCCTCTTCGAGGCCACACCCTTCAGACGGGGAAGTACCCCTAGTGCACCTCTTTTGTCGCCAACGTTCGTCATTTCTTCTCTGGAGATGAGACCCGCTGCACAGAGATGATGAGACTCTAACGCGACGTTGACGTGGCGTGTAGTCGCAGGAAGCTTGTAGACTTTAACTAATTTCTCGTTGAGTCCTCCCCGCAGGTTCGGCTTCACACCAGTTGGGATTCCTGCGAACAAAAAAGAACGCACATTAAAACTTCAATGGAGCAAAGGTTTTTCTTTTTCTTTCAGATAAAACGAATACTTAACCCACCTTCGCCAAAATGGCGATTAACGTTATGGCTTTTGGGGTCGGAGCCCAATTCGGACTCCCAGTTGCCAGAAACGTAGAACCACTTCTTTCTCCATCCCGGGCAGTTGGAAGAAGGGTTCCCCAAAATGAAGTTATTCCGGTGCCAGAAGCAGAGGTAGTACCAACCCTCGCTAGCTGGCGCCTTCTTCAGCTGGAATAACCTCAAAAATTCCTCAGCGGTTAACTCCTCGTTACCCGCCTGTTTCCAAAGGACGAAAGCGCTGAGAAGAACCCGCCAGCCGTTAACTATAAGCTGGCCCGGGGCAATCTTGTAGAGACGGAGGAAGTTTCGTATGAAGGGGTGGAGGGGAAGATGTACGCCCACTTTGAAAAAATATTCATAAACAGCCACACACCCAGGTGGTGGTGCATCGGCTGTCTCCCCTCTCCCAGGCAATCTGAATGAAACAGAGTCTGGGACCCTAAATACCTCTCTAAGGTTAGAGAGTCTTTCCTCCGTCAAGATGGAAGAGTAACCGGAGGCGGAATATCTCCCAGCCGGTACTCTGGCGTTATTGGACTCGGAGGAATCAGGGGTTTCATCTCCCAAAGGAACAATCTCTTCGTCAGAGATTTCTGCCATTATAAAAGAGAGATGGGAGGAAGAAATGAATAAGAAGAAAGAAAAGAAGGATACCTCTGTAACGAGGTTTTTTACTCCGGAATAGAGAAGGAAGAAGAAGGAAACCTCGCAGCAAAAGGAATTCGAAATGGAGGATTTTCGGCTAAGTCCGATATTTATACGCAATCATCAGGGTTGATTTGATGGACACGCGGCAGCTTCTTATCTGGCACGCCAGACGAACGGGCGCTGGCATTAAATACGAAAACACGTGGCACCCGACGCCTCATTTCTGGCGGCAGAAAAAGCTGCGCGAAAGCTGGCCATCATAAATGCGGAAGCACGTTAAGTGAATCGTGCGCGATTTTCTCCCAGCACCCAGCTGTCAGCACTAGCAAACCCTTAGCATGGTTCCTTAATACTAAGGATTTGGGGGGCATCTGTTGTAGGCAAATATAGTCTGGCGAGAAGTGAAGGATCGCGGAAATATGAATGCGAGGAGTCAAGATCGTGCTCGCGATAAGGGGTTGCGTATCTGGGATGCGAGCAGCTCAGTTCGTGCTCACGAAAAGGGGTCGTATCTCCCGGATGCGAGCAGCTCGGCTCGTGCTCGTCAGAAGGGGTCGCATCTCTCGGATACGAGCAGCTCGGCTCGTGCTCGTCAGAAGGGGTCGCATCTCCCGGATACGAGCAGCTCGGCTCGTGCTCACCAAAGGGGTCGCATCTCCTGAATGCGAGCATTCCTGAAACGAGCGGCTCCCGAATCAGAGCAATCATGAGTCTTTGTTTTTGGTTTGGACGGTCTTCGTAGTTCCAGCACCCGATTCCCGTCGAGCAGCTTGTCCAAATCCCTCGACGGCTCCAAGCAGGGCTACACCCAGTGCGGTGGTCTCCGCCCTTTCGGCGTCTCCTTCCTTTTCGCCAGCTATGACTCCAACTATGGCTTCCAGCTCAACAGGAGCAATCAGCGCTATTATTACGCCTACTAGCAGCCCATATAGGTTGATTTTGGGCGTGGTTCCGAATCTCAAGGGATTGCTATTAAGGAACGTGATTGCCGAAATAAGTAAATGGGTTAGATCTCTCCTCTAAGGATAAGGATCTTATCCCACGAAATCAGCAGGATCTCGTATCGTACACGAAATCAGCGGGATTTCGATATCTTACGTAACAGATTGAATCGCTTCAGATCTATATAAAGGGATGACTCTTTGAGAGAAAGGTACACAATATTCAATCCCTGCCCTGTTTTGGCCTGGTTATTCTTCTTCTTGCTTCGGCCTGACTTAAGCATCGGAGGGCTAACGGCTGGACACCAGCCACCCTTAGTTGCTTTCTGTCTCCTTTCAGGTCTGGCAGGAGGAAATATCTGTTGGAGAGAAGGTGAACGTCCGGAGGATCCAGTTACAAAATCTGATGTTAACAGTCGTGTTGCTCTGTGACTGACTGTGATGAACTCCTTTGTTGTAGTTTGCTCGGATGCCATATGCCAACTTTCCCCTTTAATATACCCCTCAACATGTGGAATCATATGATTCTTCGTGTCTTCAAATCATGCTTTCTGATGCCGAATTATTTCAGTGGTACTTGGGCGAGAGGTTGCTCCGACAGATCACTAGCATGGCTCGGGTTCCCTGTTCCGCACCTCCTCCGGCTGCTCAGATTCCAGCTGATGCTACTGTTGAGCTCTTAATTGTGCATATTCTAACCCCAATTCATCACTCATTACGCAAGGTTTTCATGATTTATAGACTAATCTAATGCATGGATTTGTGATTGTAGGAATGAGAGAGAGGATTCATCAATTGGAGACTTAAAGACGCCATTTACAAGTAAAGAAGATTAAAGGACTAAGAGTCAAAGGATGAAAGAAAGAAGTCAGAGAAAAGAAGAAAGAAAGCAGAGGAATGTGCCCAAGACTGGTCGTCCAATCGGTCGTCCATAGCCCAGGACCGGTCATCCGACCGATCCGATCAATCAACAGAGGGGCCCTGCAGCCACAACTCACTGGACTGTCCAAGACCGGTCGTATGACCGGTCGTCCACTGCTCAGACCGGTCGTACGAATGGTCCTTGAATTAAATTTGTGGGCTCGGAGTTTTCCAAAACTCTCTCGACGTTTTTCGCGCTTTTGTGACCGGTCGTGCCACCGGTCGTCTAAGAGCTCAGACCGGTCGTGCGACCGGTCGTCTGTGTAATGATGCGTGTTCTACAAGCTCCGGATTTCTCTGCGCACTGTGTATTCTTACGCATCTTCTGGATGATTTCGATGCTGCAGAGCTTCCCCAGTATAAAAGGACACCTAGGGATCATTCCTAGGGCATCTGAGAATGGATTGAGCATGGTGGGAGACAGCGGAAGTCGATTTCGGAGTTCCACAACTCCTCCTAGTTTGCTTTCTAGTTTTATGTTTTATTTAGTTGTTTTCATGTTTCCTTGGATCATGAACGGCTAAACCTCTTAACTAGGGCTAAGAGGTGAAGCTTGTAGTGCATCTAAGATGTTTCAATTCATTTGATTTGGTTTTAAGTTGGATTTCTATTGAAGAACAATGGTTTGAAGTTTAATTCAAGTACTAAGTAGTTTTTCTTAGTCTTATGATGACTCATGAATGTTTGGAAGAATTGCTTGAGTTCTTAATTGTTATGAACTAGTTTAGACATGTATGATCTGAGGAATTGGAATACGCTCTAGATTTATGATCTTCATGTGGGAGCTTCTTACCAAAAGTCTATTTTTCTGGAAATTCTGAAGTAAGTGAGACTGTGGATGTGATTTGAATCAAGTTCAAATCATGATCTACTTTTGTCTTGTGACAGGATTTAATAATGGTTATGATTATGATCTTAGCCTATTGGAATCGGGACTGACCTATGCAATTGAGTATGCTCGTCCTAGCTTGCATTGAGTGAATCAAATACATGGATCATACATATGACAGATTGTTTGGTTTAACTTGTTCTATCATCCGACTAGATAGATCTTAATTTCAATTCTAGTTAAGAGAGTGAGAAACCACAGCGAGTTGAGCATCGAGGATTGCTACAAGTGGATTCTTGAACCCTTAGTGCCTTTTACTAATTGCTTACCTTCAATTTAGTTCAAAATTACCATTTACATCAATCTTCTACAAATCTATTTGTTAGCTTTTCAATAGAACTATTAGAAGTATTTTGTGGATTCCTACATAAGTCCCTGTGGATCGACCTCGGTCTTACCGAGATTATTACTACATCGCAACCCTACACTTGGGGAAGCGAACAAGTTTTTGGCGCCGTTGCCGAGGATTTTGACGATTTTTCACAAAATTTCTGAAAATAGTATCTATTTAGGATTTTAGGATTCTAGTACTAATTTAGTTTGTTTTATTTTGATTTTTTCTCTTGCAGGGATTTCCAGGAAGTTGAAGAAGAACTTAGTCTCAAATCAGGTTCTATCTTTTTAACCTTACTCTCCTTCTTCTCCTATTCATTCCTATCATATTCATCTCTTGTAGAGTGGGTGGAGACTCCTTTTTGGATCTTTGATAGGTTGGCCTTGTGCTGCCTTGATTCCTATTGGTCGGTACTGCCATCTTGGATCACCTTGTGCTCAGAGATTTCTCTTCTCACCTCTACTCCTCTTTCTTCTTTTTCTGCACTTTTCTTAAAAGATTCAAAGAGTGGGTGGGGAGTTCTCTGAAAACCTATTGACCTAGGAGAAATCGGTCTCTATCCTTGCTTCTGGCCTAGCCATTGCAAGACACCTTGTGCTTCGGTCTTAGAGAAGAGTAAAGAAAGGAATGAAGAATTCTTCTTTCTTTTCCTGTTTCATTTTTTTAGGATTTGCATGCCACATTGGGCTCAGGATTCTAATAACCGACTCATTAGTGAAGGGGGAATAGTATAAGGAATTGACAGAGAACCACGTGCTAGGACACATCTAAATTCTCCAATTTTGTCTGAAAGTATGGCTGTAAATCAACCCAATCCTATGGCCAATCAAAATTTGGGCCAAAATCAAACCGAAACGGGAGAGAATGTGGTTGAGAATGTTCCCCGAGCACTCCCTCATGCATAGTTTTTCTAAAAAAATGCAGAGAATGTAGATTTGAAACCGGGAGTAATCCAACTCCTTTCGAGATTCCATGGATTAAACAATGAAAATGCCTATCAACACCTTAAGGAATTTAATGAGGTAATAACCACCATGTACTTTGCAAACGTAACTAATGATGTGGTGAGGCTTAAATTATTTTCTTTTACACTTAAAGATAAAGCTAAAGGTTGGCTTCATGCATTAAGGCCAAGATCAATTGGTGCATGGACTAATATGCATAGGGAGTTCATTAAAAAATTCTTCCCTACTCACAAAACGAACATGTTGAGGCGCCTTATCATGAACTTTGCCCAAAATGAAGATGAGACTTTCTTCCAATGTTGGGAGAGGTTATGAAATTTGGCGGGTTATAAGCCTTTTCTATGAAGGACTGACTTCACCCATGCGCCAATTTGTAGAGATGATGTGTAATGGGGAGTTCATGAATAAGGAAGCCGAGGAAGCATAGGACTATTTGGAGGAATTGGCTAAGAATGCAGAGTCTTGGGATACATCTAAACCAATAAATTCCAAGACTAGCCAACAAAAGGAAAAAGGAGGAATTTATGTCCTATCATAAGAGGATAGCATAAGTGCACGTGTGGCTAGCCTCACAAGAAAATTCGAGGCCATGGAATTAAAGATAGGAGAGACGATCAACTCTAATGACGTTGAAACTGTTTGTGGAATTTGTGCTGGAAATCAACATATAACACAAGATTGTCCCACAATTTCAGCGGTTTAAGACATCTTACAGGAATAAGCAAATGCCATAAACAGTTATCAATGACAATTTAGTGCTCCAAACTCAAACACGTTTAATTCTAGTTGGAAGAACCATCCTAACTTCAGTTGGAGGAATGGACCCATAGCAAATGCAAACAATATCCCTAAAGCTTAACCTTTACTAGGTCCATCTCTAGTCATTACACCAAAAGCTATACTAGAGGAGATGTTTGGTGCATTCGTATCAGTTCAAGCTAAATATAACAAGACTAATTCTCTGAAAATAGAGAGCAATTGGAATTTAATCAAAGTTCAACTCAAGCCATCAATGACTTGAAAACTTCAATGGCTAGAGTTGAATCTGACCTTAGTGTTAGGGAGAAAGGCACACATCTTGCCCAACCTCTTCCTAACCCAAGATCCCAATTTGAGATACAAGACGCAAGCTCATCCTCCCAACATACGGAGCATGTTCAAGCTATCACCACTTTGAGAAGTGGGAAAGTAGTTGATAAATCTAATCCGGTGAAGGCCTCAAAGCCTAAGGATCCAGAAAATTTCAAAGAGGATGATAGCTCAAACAACACTTCACAAGAGAAAGAACTGGAAAGGCAATACAAGCCGGTTGCCCCGTTTCCCCAAAGGTTGATTTCACCCAAACCTGTAGACAAAAACTCGAAAATTTTAGAGGTTTTCAAGCAGGTGAAGATTAACATTCTGTTGTTGGATGTCATAAAGCAAATACCATCCTATGCCAAATTTCTAAAGGAATTGTGCACAGTCAAAAGGAAACACAATGTTCACAATAAAGTACTTTTGACTGAGAATTTGAGCGCTATTATCAAACAAGAGGTGCCCCAAAAATACAAGGATCCGGGTAGTCCAACCATCTCATGCATCATAGGAGACTACCAGATTAAACAAGCCTTACTCGATTTAAGGGTAAGTGTGAACCTCATTCCGTACTCGGTTTATGAACAACTTGGGTTAGGTGAATTGAAACCCACCAAAACCACACTCTAACTTGCTGATAGATCCATTCGTATACCGAGAGGAGTGATTGAGGATGTTTTAGTCCAAGTTGATAAATTCTACTACCTAGTAGACTTTATTATCTTAGATACACATCCCGTGATAGGTACCTGTGCTCAAATTCCCATCATACTTGGCCGCCCTTTTTTAGCTACTTCAAATGCAATTATCAATTGTAGAAACGAGCTTATACAAATGTCCTTTGGAAACATGACACTTGGGCTGAATATATTTGATTTATGCAAACAACCACGGGAAGTTGATGATGAGATCCATGAGACAAGTGTGATTGAATCATTCGTGGAGAATACATTTCCCCTAACATTATATTCCGACCCTTTAGAGGCATGTATGGCTCACTCTCATGAGATAAATGATGACACAATACGAGAGATGGATGCCATTTTAGATGTGATGCCGGTGCTTGATAACAAAAGATGGAGGGCCCTGTTTGAGCCTTTACCCGTAAATGAGAACAAGCCCCTCCCATCTAATATCAAGGCACCAACACTCGACCTAAAACCATTACCAAGTGAGTTGAAATATGTCTATTTAGGTCGATGATGAGACATATCCGATGGTGATTTCTTCCCACTTGGATGATGAACAAGAGAGTAGGCTAATTGCTACTCTAATAGAGCACAAGAGTGCCATTAGATGGTCAATTGCAGATCTTAAAGGCATAGACCCACTGATTTGTACTCATTGCATACACTTTGAGGAGAATGCAAAGACATCTAGGCAACCACAAAGACGACTCAATCCAAACATGAAGGATGTGGTTAAGGACGAAGTGGTGAAACTATTGGATGTGGGTATTATTTACCCAATATTCGATAGTCAATGGGTGAGCCCAACTCAAGTGGTGCCTAAGAAATCCGGAATAACCATCGTTGCCAATGCCAATAATGAACTCGTACCAACCAAAGTCACTACCGGTTGGAGAATGTGCATTGACTACAGGAAGCTAAACACTGTCACGAGGAAAGACCACTTTCCCCTACCATTTGTTGATCAAATTTTAGAAAGGTTGGTGGGTCATTCCCATTTTTGCTTCCTTGATGGCTATTCAGGGTACAACCAAATAGAGACCGCCCTTGAAGACCAAGAAAAGACTACATTCACATGTCCATTCGGCACTTTCACCCATCGACGGATGCTGTTTGGACTATGCAATGCCCCTGCCACTTTTCAGCGATATATGATGAGTATGTTTTCTGATATGGTGGGGACAATTCTCGAAGTCTTCATGGATGATTTCTCAGTATTTGGTTGTAGCTTTGATGAGTGCCTTGTGCACTTGAAATCTGTGTTGAAAAGATGTGAAGAGAAGAACCTTGTGTTGAATTGGGAGAAATGTCACTTCATGGTTTAAAAGGGAACTGTACTTGGTCAAATCGTCTCACAAATCGGAATTGAGGTGGACAAAGCGAAAATCGATCTTATCTCTAACCTCCCACCGCCTAAGAGCATACGAGATGTGCGGTTCTTTTTGGGACACGCCGGATTTTATAGAAGGTTCATAAAGGACTTCAGTTCACTCGCTCGTCCTTTATGTAACCTACTTCAAAAGGAGAATGCATTCGAGTGGAATGAAGATTGTCAAAATGCCTTTACCACACTTAAAGGTATGTTGACATGTGCTCCAATAATGCAACCACCTAATTGGAGCCTTCCCTTTGAAATTATGTGCGATGCAATCGACTATGCTATTGGGGTTGTGCTAGGCCAAAGAAAAGAGAAGAAGCCATGTGTTATCTAATATGCAAGTAAAACCTTAAACTCAGCCCAAGCAAACTACACTACTACAGAAAAAGAACTTTTAGCCATAGTTTTTGCCTTGGACAAGTTTAGATCCTACTTGATTGGATCCAAGATCATCATATTCACTGACCATGCCGCGCTTAAGTACCTTCTCTCCAAGAAGGATGCTAAACCATGGCTGTTAAGATGGATCCTTCTACTCCAGGAATTTGACATAGAAATACGTGATAAGAAAGGAGTAGAAAATGTAGCGACTGACCATCTCTCTTGACTTGTTCTCACCGATTCCCCTGAGACGATAGCGATCAATGACATGTTCCCTGATGATCAACTTTTTAAAGTCTCCCAATTGCCATGGTATGCGGACATTGCTAACTATCTTGCTACAGGATACGATTCCTACACATTAGAAAAAGCAAGATAAGGATAAGTTCTTCAATGAGGTGCAAAAATTCCTATGGGATGACCCATACTTATTCAAGTATTGTCCCGATCAAATCATAAGAAGATGTGTGCCAGATGATGAACAACAAAGTATCATCTCCTTTTGTCATTCTCAGGCATGTGGTGGCTACTTTTCGGCTAAGAAGACCACAGCCAAGATTCTGCAATGTGGGTTTTATTGGCCCACTATGTTCAAGGACACACACGAGTTTTGCAAAACATGTGAGCCTTGTTAGAAATTGGGAGGAATCTCCCATAGAAATATGATGCCACTGAATCCCATCTTAATAATCAAAATTTTTTATTGTTGGGGCATCGATTTCATGGGTCCATTCCCATCTTCTTTTGGAAACATATATATCTTGCTTGCCGTTGAGTATGTGTCCAAATGGGTCGAGGCAATCCCATGCTGGAATAATGACCATAAAACAGTCATTCGTTTATTAAAAGAGAATATTCTTTCCCGGTTTAGAACACCTCGGGTCATCATAAGTGATGGAGGGTCTCACTTTTGTAATCGCCCATTTGAAACCTTAATGAAGAAATATGGCGTAACACACAAAGTGAGCACTCCCTATCACCTACAAACTAGTGGACAAGCTGAGATATCCAATAGGGAGATTAAACATATTTTGAAGAAAATGGTGAACCCCGATCGCAGGATTGGTCGCTTCGACTTACCGATACGCTTTAGGCTTACCGTACCGCTTTTAAAACCCCTATTGGAATGTCTCCCTGTAAACTTGTCTATGGGAAGGCTTGTCACTTGCCTGTGGAGTTGGAACATAGGGCATATTGGGCAATAAAGAAGATGAATTTTGATTCTGACAAGGCGAGCTCGTTGCACAAACTACAATTGAATGAACTTGCGGAACTCCATAACGAAGCTTATGAAAATGCGAGAATTTACAAGGACAAGACGAAGGTGTTCTATGGTAAGAACATTCTTCGTAAGACATTCACGATTAATAAAAAAGTCCTTCTGTATAATTCTCGCCTACATTTATTTTCGGAGAAATTGAGATCTCGATGGACCGGTCCGTACATTGTGCAAACTATCTACCCATATGGGACCGTTGAGTTGTTAAATCCAAGGAACGACAACATCTTTAAGGCGAATGGTCAGCGATTAAAGCCGTTCTTTGAGAAATTTCCTTCAGAAGGTATGTCCATACCTCTGACTGATCCTGTGTATCAGGATGATTGATCTTCTAGTATGATGGAGGTATAGAGTATTGAGGGTTAGGATTTTGTTGCTTTTGTTTCCTTTTTCATAGGTTTGTTAACAGGAGGACGAATTCCACTTTTCATTCTCTCAGGTACTATCATTCCTCACTCCCTTTTATTTTAGAATTGCTCTCATGTTTTACTCATATACATCTTTTACATTGAGGACAATGCAAGATTTGGTTGGGGGGTGTAGGATCACTAGGATGAATCTAGTGTTTTGTAACATCTCGAGCAATTATGAAGGAATTTTTTAAAATTTCTGAAATTTCAAAACTCTTTTAGAAAACCTTACTGCTATGCATTCGAGATGATACGAGCATAAGAGGAGGAGAAATGAAGTGTATGATGTTGTAAGTTTTGAACTTCTCTTAGCATAATGGTTTTATATGTGAATTCCCCTAATTATGTGGTTGATAAAAAATTTGAACACTCTTACACCTAGTCCACATTACACGATTTTCATAGGTTGAAAGGATTATGTGATTTGTGGATTAGCTAGACTTTGATTTAAGGTGTTGAGAAACCAAGCCGGGGTACTTTGTCCATCCTTGTCCATGGGAAAATAATAAAAGATATGGATTTCTAAAAATCCTATCTAAATTAAAAGAAAAAGGAAAAGGAAGGATGAAATTGGGAATGATGGTAAAATGGTGGAAAATTCCGATTAGGGCTACCTATTACCAATCGGGGAATGGTCTACCCATAACCAAAGCCGGAAATGGGACGTAGTGTGAAAGCCGTCGGAAGGGCAGTAAGGCAAATTCCTGTCATTGGCTTGATTGTTGCTCTATATACCTTGTGATCTATAGTCTAGTTGATCTAGGAAGAAGATAATCTTGGAAACTCATGAGATGAATTTTCACTATGCACACTAGGTTGAATTTGTTCGAGTTCTTCTATTTATCAAACAATCAGCGGGAATTTCATATGGACACTAATTATGTTTTGAGAGTTTACGGTTTCAACCTCTGTCACCTAATTTTTCTGAATCTTACACTTGTGTGACTTGGGATGTATAGAAGAATGGTTTCTAAAGGAGAGTTGGGTTTGGAGAATGAACCTTGTTTCACGCATGTTTTGCTCGGGACTACCAAAATGCTGGTTGGGGGGTGTGTTGAGCTCTTAATTATGCATATTCTAACCCCAATTCATCACTCATTATGCAAGGTTTTCATGATTTATAGACTAATCTAATGCATGGATTTGTGATTGTAGCGATGAGAGAGAGGATTCATCAATTGGAGACTTAAAGACACCATTTACAAGTAAAGAAGATCAAAGGACTAAGCGTCAAAGGATGAAAGAAAGAAATCAGAGAAAAGAAGAAAGAAAGGAGAAGAATGTGCCCAAGACCGGTCGTCCGATCGGTCGCCCATAGCCCAGGACCGGTCGTCCGATCAATCAACAGAGGAGCCCTGCGGCCACAACTCACTGGACTGTCTAAGACCGGTCGTACGACTTGTCGTCCACTGCTCAGACCGTTCGTGCGACCGGTCCTTGAATTAAATTTGTGGGCTCGGAATTTCCCAAAACTCTCTTGACGTTTTTCGCGCTTTTGCGACCGGTCGTGCGACCGGTCGTCCAAGAGCTCAGATCGGTCGTGCGATCGGTCGTCTGCGTAATGATGTGTGTTCTACAAGCTCTGAATTTCTCTGCGCACTACATATTCTTACGCATCTTCTGGATGATTCCGACGCTGCAGAGCTTCCCCACTATAAAAGGACAGCTAGGGATCGTTCCTAGGGCATCTGAGAACGGATTGAGTACGATGGGAGAGGGCGGAAGTCGATTTTGGAGTTCCACAGCTCCTCGTAGTTCGCTTTCTAGTTTTATGTTTTATTTAGTTGTTTTCATGTTTCCTTGGATCATGAATGGCTAAACCACTTAGCTAGGGCTAAGAGGTGAAGCTTGTAGTGAATCTAAGATGTTTCAATTCGTTTGATTTGGTTTTAAGTTGGATTTTTTTGAAGAACAGTGGTTTGAAGTTTAATTCAAGTACTAAGTAGTTTTTCTTAGTCTTATGATGACTCATGGATGTTTGGAAGAATTGTTTGAGTTCTTAATTGTTGTGAACTACTCTAGACATGTATGATCTGAGGAATTGGAATACGCTCTAGATTTATGATCTTCATGTGGGAACTTCTTACCAAAAGTCTATTTTTCTGGAAATTCTGAAGTATGCGAGACTGTGGATGTGATTTGAATGAAGTTCAAATCATGATCTAGTTTTTACTTGTGACAACATTTAATGATGGTTATGATTGTGATCTTAGCCTATTGGAATTGGGATTGACCTATGCAATTGAGTATGCTCGTCCTAGCTTGCATTGAGTGAATCATATACATGGATCATACATATGACAGATTGTTTAGTTTAACAGTTCTATCATCCGACTAGATAGATCTTAATTTTGATTCTAGTTGAGAGAGTGAGAAACCACAGCGAATTGAGCATCAAGGATTGCTACAAGTGGATCCTTAAACCCCTAGTGCCTTTTTATTAATTGCTTACTTTCAATTTAGTTCAAAATTACTATTTGCATCAATCTTCTACAAATATATTTGTTAGCTTTTCAATAGAATCATTGGAAGCATTTTGTGGATTACTACATAAGTCCATGTGGATCGACCTCGGTCTTACCGAGATTATTACTACATTGCAACCCTACACTTGGGGAAGCGAACAGCTACGACTGATGCTCTCGAGGGTCAGCCTGGATTTCGCTTCACGATCCTGGATCGTGACTATGACGAGTGGTATTTGTTGTACAGACAGGGATCTGTGCTTCCTTCACTCTACGTTCCAGGGGGTCGTCGCAGGTATGCTGAAGGATTAGTAACAACTCCTCTAATGGACCTTCATCGTCGGGAGCGGGATGAGAGGAGGGATGATGATGATTATGTTGGTGATCTGTAGCCTACTTCTCTGAGGATGTATTCAGCTTTTTTAATGTATGGCCTTCTGACATTTTTAAGGCCTTTTGCTTTGCCTTTCTTTTGTATCAAAATCTTCTGAATGAATATACAACTCCCGATTTGCCTCAAATTTCTTGATGATGCTTGGATGCTTTGATTTTCGACTCATTCTTTGATGCTTTGTGTAAGATAGGATTCTCAACTACATGGATGATGACTTGAATGGTTCAGATTGCTTGATTTGGCCTTATGGGCCCTTTCCATACTACAAGCTTTGCTTTAGAGTGCCTATCCTTGATGTTTTGCGAGGCTAAGAAGGCTTTCCATGGTGCGGATGATGACTTGAACGGTTCAGATTATTCTTTTAGCCATGTGGGCCCACTTGATGATCAGATCTTGGACTTTGGCATTCTTTCTTGATGATCAAACCCTTGATGTTGCTATTTGATGACCCATACAAGCTTTTCATGGCTTGGATCATGATGATTTAGCCTTTTGAATGGCTCAGATTGCTTGTGGGCCCCTCTTGATCAATTTTCCTTCTCTTTGACTTGATCAGACCCATTTTGGTCGCAGTACTTCATGATTGGACTGGTGGGGTACCTTCTAGATGATTTAGATTAGTCTCAGACGAAATTCGGAATCGATTGGAGCTTTGGGCGGCCCTCAGGGTGCCAACTGCTAACGTGGACTTGCAGTCTCACCTACCAGAGACTGTGAGGCCAATCCCGCGGAGAGAGAGGGAGACCGTCCATACGGACGGCCCTCAGGGGGCCGCCCAGACTTCTCTTCATGTGCGGTCTGGGTTAACTCTGGTTCGGACATTCTCTTCAGACCACTGTCCCTGTTCCCATATTCCTTGTACTCCCAAGTTCGATTCTAGCCATGAATCTCCCCCTTGTCTCATCTTTCCTTCTCTTTTTGTCTTTTTCTTGCTTTGTCCCTTCTTGGGCAGCCATTGATGATGGCTTGGGGGCATAATGGCCAATCTTAGTGGACCCCATACTTCAGAAAGTGGTGAGGGCTTTAATGATGGTGAGATGCTTTTGATTGATGTGTAGATGGAGCATTGAATGAGGCCATTGATGTGGATTAAGGGTGGTTGTTGGGAAAGCTTTGAATGCCCCCATTAATGGTAGGATTGCTGGGAATTCTGACTTGAATGGGGCATTGACCATGGGAGGATTTGATGGTATGGATGAGATGGGGAGATGGGCTACAGGTGAAGTTATGCATCCTTTGAGTGTGGGCTGCATGGATGATGCGATTGATGGTGATGATGGGGTTATGATGGCCATAGATGGGCTGATCTCATGTTTAGATGTCATGGATGGTTCAATGATACCTTTAATGGCTTGAATGCTCTTGATGATGGCCGAGATGTGCGGTAGACTTACTTGGGTGGGCTTGATGTGATCATTGATGATGTCCCCTTGATGATGGATGGTGTGGATGTCCCAATGATCCCTTTGACTGGATGGAGTGATGGTTGGATCCCTGACTTTATGTTAGAGAGGACTACAGGTCCAGATCTAACCGTAGATTCTTCGATCGGGATTGCCGAGGCCTTTCTTAACAGTTCAGATGCATTTTTCAACAGTCAGATTGGTCGGGATGCCACGATGTGCGGCGTGATCTTTGCTGATAGCCCTTTTGATGGAGAGTACTGACATTCTCCTGATCGTTGTTCACTTCCACAGGTGTAGGGATGCGATGTAGTAATAATTCGGTAGAGATCGAGATCGTTCTCAGGGACTTGTTAGGAGTTCACAAAATTACTTCTAATATTCTCTACTTGAGAGCTAACCAAATAGATTTCTAAAATTGAATGTATAGAGAGTTCTTAAACTAAAAATGAATGTAATCAATATAAGAAAGCACTAGGGGTCCAAGGATCCACTTGTAGCAATCCTCAATGTATAATTCGCTGTGGTTTCCCAATTACACAACTGGAATCGAAATCAAATCCTATCTAGTCGGATGATAGAGCGGTTGTAACATACAATCTATCATATGTGTGATTATAAACACGATTCCCTCAATTCAAGTTAGGACTTAAGCACACTCAATTGCATAGGTAAATCCTAGTTCCAATAGATTAAGATCACAATCATAATCATCATTATACTCTGTCACAAAGCACAATTAGATCATGATTTGAACTTCATTCAAATCACATATACAATCAACACATAATTCAGAAATAGAACAAAAAGGTAGAACTTTAGTTAAAGTTCCCACATGGAAATCCAAGTCTAAAGCGTATTGAATTCGATTCCTCGGAGTGTACAGGTCTAGAACTATACAAAACAATGAAGAACTAAAGCAATTCTTCCAAAAATCCATGAGCCATTATAAGATTAAGAAAAACTACTTAGAACTTTATTCAAAACTTCTACAAACCATTGTTCTTCAATAATTCCAACTTGAAACCATAACAAAACGAATTAAAGCATCTCAGATTCACTACAAGCTTCACCTCTTAGCCCTAGCTAAGAGGTTTAGTCGTTCATGATCCAA
This sequence comes from Liriodendron chinense, assembly GCA_003013855.2. Lineage (NCBI taxonomy): Eukaryota > Viridiplantae > Streptophyta > Magnoliopsida > Magnoliales > Magnoliaceae > Liriodendron > Liriodendron chinense. The sequence continues at coordinate 3,422,701 of ML058333.1, forward strand.
GGAAGCATGAAAACAACTAAAAACATAAAATTAGGAAACACAAACTAGGAGTTGTGGAACTCCGAATCCGACTTCTGCCGCCTCCCACCTTCGTAGATCTCTTCTAGGATGCCTTAGCTACGATCTCTAGGTCCCCTTTTATAATGGAGAGGCTCCACCACCTCAAAATCTTCCAGATTTGAGTAGTACTTACGCACTTGCGCGAGAAAATCGGAACTTCAAGAGGAAGCTACTGGAATCCCACTGAATACAAGTGGCCGACTAGTCTAGATCGGTCGAACTGGGCTGGCCCACCGGTGACGACCGGTCTAGCCTGTCTGTGGACAGTCCAGCGTGCATGGATGGGGGGGGGGGGGGGGGGGGGGGGGGGGGGGGGGACCGGTCTTGACCGGTCAACCCTCTTGTGTTTAACATCCAGAGAGGTAAGGGGGGTGGCTGACCGGTCATGGCCCTCTTGGCCGATCGGTCAGGACCAGTCGGACTTCTTTGAAATTACGATTTTACCGCTTATAGAGATACTCGGAGATATGTCTAAGGACTTAGAGGGGGAGTGATTAGGACCTTATCAAATTCTTTTCGCCTACTAATATATTTTATCAAATAAACAAAGTAAGTAATAACACTTAGGCTTCCAAGCCAAAGTGGGTCCAATCACAAGACTAGCATAAGGTTAAACAATAAGCAATCCTAGTCTAAAACATGCATAGGTAAATAAAAGATTCAACTAATCAAGATTCTAACCTATGCAACTTGTGTAGACTTATGAGAGTGGATCAACGAGCTCAAGTCTACACTAACTAGTGAAGGTACATCTTGTGTGTGGATGAGCCTAATAAGTGCCTAGCATACATTCCTATCAAGCATTCATAATTAAACAATTAAACTAACAATGCTAAAATATAAATGTGCTCAAGAACAATCACAAACACAAGGATGTATAGTGGTTCGACTACTTGTCTACTCCACTCCTCGGTTCAAGTACTCAACCCCTTTGAGCACACCAGCATTCACTATCGGAGGTTTTAAATGAGGTTCACCTCTCAACCTTTACACGGAGGTTTTACCGGTTCACCTCTCAACCATAACCGGAGTTTTAGACATAAGCTAACTCTCAACCCAACGCACGTTTGCTCCCGTGTCGGAGGCTCCCCCTTGGAGACTTAGTTTAGGCCCGGCAAACGGGCCAAGGAACGGCTAACGTCCCTAGATTGAGCTTGACAAACAAACTTTAAATGGACTCTCAATAAAGACAACCTACTTGTCGGATGAGCCCCTTGTTAAGCGCCGATTTGGGTTGCTTGATCTCCGCTCTCCCGTGCTTCAATCAGCTTCCCTTGCTCCCACGATTGTGTTGCCGTTGCGTCGCCAATGCCTCAGCCACACTTGATCAAACACCTTGCATGCGATGCCTTTGAGATGCCCAAGGTGTTAGGAGGATAGGTTAGAGAACTCTACAACTAATGGGAATGGGTTGCCTAGAGTCTCTTTCCTACAACGATCTCATCTTAGAGTTTTGGACAAGGATTTGCCAATCAAGAAGCTTCCAAACTTTAGAGATCAAGAGGGGATGAAGGTCATCTTCTTCATGAGCTTGGAATGCTCTAATCTTGTGTTAAAGCACAAGGAAGATGCCTTGAATAGGTTGGGAATGGGCCTCAAATGGTCTCCAATAATGGTGGCTTCACTCCTCTCAAAATCCCCTCTAACCAATGCCCAAAAACCGAGCTCTATATGTAAGGAAGGAGAGCTCCAACGGTCATAAAACGGGCAGAAAATGGCTCTGAGCCGACCTGTCCCGACCGGTCCCGACCGGTCGGATCCCCTTGCTGGACAGCCTGATGAATACAGGCCGACCGGTCTTGACTGGTCGGCAATGCTTGCTGGATGCCTAGAGGAACCCAGGCCGACCGGTCAAGACTGGTCGGCAATGCTTGCTGTATGGCTTGATTATAGCTGGCCGTCCGGTCTTGACCGGTCGGCTGCCCAGTCTTCATCACAGCACATTGCTGTTTGGTCTGGCCGACCGGTCTTGACCGGTCGGACAGCCCTGCAATTTGCTTGTCCCAAGAGCTGTACAACCCTCTCCCTTTAGGCCATGTTTTGGGTGCTCTTTTGGGACACCTAGGGCCAATCTATGATGACTAAAGGATTCCTAAGATGGTCAAGGTCATCAAAGAAGCAAAGGGGATGGGTTTTGGTCAAGGTTAAGGCACCAAGGCATCACTTTTACCTGATTTTTCTTCCTTGATGCAGCCGGTCCGTCTTGAGTCTTCGGTCTTCGTCTTTATTGGGCTCAACCGACACTAGACTCACTGACGTAAGTGATTGACAAACAAGGTGCACTAGTATGCCACGGAAAAGTGCACTAACAATCTCCCCCTTTGTCAATTACTTACAAAAACTTAACCTACCAAAACAAATTACATGTTCAAGATATTACATTGATAACTCATTAAATACAGGACTCTTGACATGCCTAAGCTAAGCTGCTCCTCTTCAGATTGCTCCCCCATAACCTATCAATCCCTGCATCACAAAACATAGCAAACTAGTTTTGGTAGGATTTGATCTTTCTCCCCCTTTTTGTTAGCAATTGACAAACTATTCTCTCCCCCTTAATGATATATTAATAAGGCTAAGGTAAGAGAGATTGGAATGTCGCAGTTATAACTATAAGAACGTGCTAGCAAGGAGAGTATGGGGTGCATGAATCATAAATACATGGACCATGCTAAGAAACATGATTATCAAGAAAATGAAACTATCTAAGCATAGTTAATCATGCATAATTGGTCATCTATGATATACATTAAGCATTAAAGCTCAAGGGCTTATAGCCCAATCAACCATCCTCCCCTCTTGGTATATCAAGACCAAAACTAAGCAAAGATTAGCATACAATGAAGTATAAAACTCAAGATGATCAGCTAATCTAAGCATGATGATAATCTAGCAGGCAAATGTATCTAATAAAAGCAAGAGTAGATTATCGAAAATTGGGCTAATGAGGCTTGAATCCTCTGATTTGCCCATACACCCAAAAATGAGGCTGAAATCCTCAGATATTCCTATTTAAGCATATCTAGCTACCCTCACTAACCATGTTTAGTTTGATAAGCCAAAGGGTAACTAAATTCCACAACACCCTCATAGAATGTAGCATGAGGTGAGGGGTTGGGAACTCCTTCTCCTCCTAGAAGGGATAGCGGTTGGGATCCCCTCTTAGATAAGCTGGTAGAGGGGTTGTGGTGGAGGCCGAGAGAGCAAGATCTTTATGTTGGCTCTCATCACAAGCGGAGTCACCAGATTCGGACTCCACCGTATTATCCCAAGTGGCAGCCATTGCCTTTTTACCTTTCGGTTTAGGCCCTTCCGGACATTCCGGGGCAATATGGCCATGAAGACCGCAACCGTAACAACAGACGGATGAAGGTATGGATGATTTTCCTTTATGTTTATCACCCTTCTTGTCTTTCTTGTCACGGCTATTCCCTCTATCAAATTTGAGGAATCTCTTGAATTTTTTATTTAATTTCTCTTCCTCATCATCCTCATCATCACTCTCTTCCTCCGACTCACTCTTAATTTTCTTATGTTTGTGAGAGGACTTAAAAGCGATGTTTTTCTTTTTAGAGGGGGCTTTAAAGCCTATTTCAAAAGTTTGTAGGGAACCTATGAGTTCTTCAACTTTCGTTGTATTTAGATCCCTACATTCTTCAATGGTGGTAACTTTAGAAGAGAACCGTTCTGGAAGAGATCTCAGAATTTTCCTACAAAGTCTATTTTCCGGAACAGGATCCCCTAAGCCCCACATATCATTTGTGATTTTGTTCAGCTTGGTATAAAATTCAGTAAATGTTTCATCCTCCTCCATATTAATATTTTCAAATAGAGTAGAGAGGCGCCTGAAGTTTAGAGTTTTTAACAACATTTGTACCTTCATGGGTAACTTCAAGAATATCCCATGCTTGTTTACTGGTTGTGCAGTTTTGAATCCGACCAAATTCTTCTCTAGATACTGAATAAAAAATGGCATTCAGGCCTTTGGCATTATGGATACGTTGAGCTTTATCATGATTAGTCCACATTGCCTTTTCTTTTGGCCTGAGAACATCCGGTTCACCTTCCTTATGAATAATGTCCATTGGGGGAACATATCTAATATCAACCATGTCCCTCACATCCGAATCAATAGATTCCAAGAAGATGCGAATTCGGGCTTTCCAATATGGATAGTTTGACCCATAAAAAAAAGGAGGCTTAGTGACGGATGAGGAGTCCTCTCTAGATATATTTTCAAGTTTCTCTTAAGATCTACCTCTAGGAAATTAAGCCCTTAAAGAGGAACCTGGCTTTGATACCAATTGAAATTGCGGTTTTACCGCTTATAGAGATACTCGGAGATATGTCTAAGGACCTAGAGGGGGAGTGATTAGGACCTTATCAAATTCTTTTCGCCTACTAATATATTTTATCAAATAAACAAAGTAAGCAATAACACTTAGGCTTCCAAGCTAAAGTGGGTCCAATCACAAGACTAGCATAAGGTTAAACAATAAGCAATCCTAGTCTAAAACATGTATAGGTAAATAAAAGATTCAACTAATCAAGATTCTAACCTACGCAACTTGTGTAGACTTATGAGAGTGGATCAACGAGCTCAAGTCTACACAACTAGTGAAGGTACATCTTGTGTGTGGATGAGCCTAATAAGTGCCTAGCATACATTCCTATCAAGCATTCATAATTAAACAATTAAACTAACAATACTAAGATATAAATGTGCTCAAGAACAATCACAAACACAAGGATGTATAGTGGTTCGACTACTTGTCTACTCCACTCCCGGTTCAAGTACTCAACCCCTTTGAGCACACCGGCATTCACTATCGGAGGTTTTAAATGAGGTTCACCTCTTAACCTTTACACGGAGGTTTTACCGGTTCACCTCTCAACCATAATCGGAGTTTTAAACATAAGCTAACTCTCAACCCAACACACGTTTGCTCCTGTGTCGGAGGCTCCCCCTTGGAGACTTAGTTTAGGCCCGGCAAACGGGCCAAGGAACGGCTAACGTCCCTAGATTGAGCTTGACAAACAAACTTTAAATGGACTCTCAATAAAGACAACCTACTTATTGGATGAGCCCCTTGTTAAGCGCCGATTTGGGTTGCTTGATCTCCGCTCTCCCGTGCTTCAATCAGCTTCCCTTGTTCCCACGATCGTGTTAGCCGTTGCGTCGCCAATGCCTCAGCCACACTTGATCAAACACCTTGCATGCGATGCCTTTGAGATGCCAAAGGTGCTAGGAGGATAGGTTAGAGAACTCTACAACTAATGGGAATGGGTTTCCTAGAGTCTCTTTCCTACAACGATCTTATCTTAGAGTTTTGGACAAGGATTTGCCAATCAAGAAGCTTCCAAACTCTAGAGATCAAGAGGGGATGAAGGTCATCTTCTTCATGAGCTTGGAATGCTCTAATCTTGTGTTAAAGCACAAGGAAGATGCTTTGCATAGGTTGGGAATGGGCCTCAAATGGTCTCCAATAATGGTGGCTTCACTCCTCTCAAAATCCCCTCTAACCAATGCCCAAAAATCGAGCTCATATGTAAGAAAGGAGAGCTCCAACAGCCATAAAACGGGCAGAAAATGGCTCTGAGCCGACCTGTCCCGACCGATCCCGACCGGTCGGATCCCCTTGCTGGACAACTTGATGAATACAGGCCGACCGGTCTTGACCGATCGACAATGCTTGCTGGATGCCTAGAGGAACCTAGGCCGACCGGTCACGACTGGTCGGCAATGCTTGCTGTATGGCTTGATTATAGCTGGCCGACCGGTCTTGACCAGTCGGCTGCCCAGTCTTCATCACAGCATATTGCTGTTTCGGTCTGGCCGACCGGTCTTGACCGGTCGGACAGCCCTGCAGTTTGCTTATCCCAAGAGTTGTACAACCCTCTCCCTTTAGGCCATATTTTGGGTGCTCTTTTGGGACACCTAGGGCCAATCTATGATGACTAAAGGATTCCTAAGATGGTCAAGGTCATCAAAGAAGCAAAGGGGATGGGTTTTGGTCAAGGTTAAGGCACCAAGGCATCACTTTTACCTGATTCTTCTTCCTTGATGCAGCCGGTCCAGTCTTGAGTCTTCGGTCTTCGTCTTCATTGGGCTCAACCGACACTAGACTCACTGACGTAAGTGATTGACAAACAAGGTGCACTAGTATGCCACGGAAAAGTGCACTAACATTCTTTTCCTTGACTTTTCTTCTTTCTTTCTTCTCTCTCTGCTTTCTTCTTTCTTTGGCCCACCTTGGGTCTTCATCCAAGGCTCTTAAATAGATCTTTTTAGTCATCAATTGGGCGGAGTCCCTCTCATTCCTACAATCATAAAACCACGCATTAGAATAGTCTTTAAGCTTGAAAACCATGCATAGTTAGTGATGAAATGGGGTTAGAATATACACATTTAAGCACTTAACACACGCCCAACCAACATTTTACTAGTCCCGAGCAAAATATAATGAAACAATTCATTCCTCCAAAACCCAACTCTCCTTCAGAGACCATGCTTCTATACACTCAAAGATATGCAAATGTAAAAATCAGGAAAGCTAAGTGATAGAGGTTGAAACTTTAAACTTTCAAGAACATAACAAGTACTCAAATGGATTTCCCGCTGATTGATTGATAAATAGAAGTATTTGAACAATTTAACCTAATGTGCTTAGTGAATGCTCATTTCATGAAAATTCGAGATTATCATTCTTCATAAATCAGCTAAGGTATGGAATTCAAGGTGTACAGATCAACACAAGCCTATGACAGGAATTTGCCTTACCGTCCTTCCAACGGCCTTCACACTACTTCCCATTTCTGGTTTTGGTTACGGGTAGACCATCCCCCGATTGGTAATAGGTAGCAATTTTTAAAATTTTCCACCATATTCTCCATCATTCCCATATTTTCATCCTTCCTTTCCCGTTTTCTTTTTCCTTAGATAGGATTTTTAGAAATCCATATCTTTCGTTATTTTCCCATAGACAAGGATGGACAAAGTACCCCCGCTTGGTTTCTCAACACCTTGAATCCAAACTTAACTAATCCATAAATCTAATAATCCTTTCAAAACATGAGAATCGTGTGAAGTGAACTAGGTGTAAAAGTGTTCAAAAGTTATATCATTCATAAAAATAAGGGAATTCACATACAAGACTAGTACCTTAAAGATTGTTTAAAGGATTCAACTTCACTCACTTTGCCTCTCTTTTCCTTGTACTTACACCATCCCAAATGCATAGAAACAAAGTTTTCTAATGGAGTTTTGAATTTTTAGAAAAAAATCTAAAAAATCTTCTTCATATTACTTGAATGCTTCCCACCTAAAGAAAGCTTTGTGAATGCCTTTGTTTCCCACCTAGTCCGAAAGAAGGCCTTTGTTTTTTCTAATGACCTCACCAAAACCTTCGTGAATGCTTCCAAAAAAAACCTTCATGAATGTTTTGAAAACACCGCCCATTTCTAGCACCCCAAATCACCCAAAATATGACCATAACTAGGAGTCTCTACGAGGCTTTGCCCGCCCCACTAGTTCCACCCCCATGCTAAGCCCAAAGCGACATCTCGATTGATTTCGGCATTACCTAGGCCATATGAAATAAATCCAAGAAGTGACCCCACACTCTACCAACAAACAAGCAATGTATGAAGAGGTGGTTGATCGTCTCGTCACTCTCCATACACATTAAGCAAATGCTGGGGAGGACGAGAGCTCCTCTATAAATTCATCCTAGTGATCCCATACCCCCCAACCAAATCTTGCATTGTCCTCAATGTAAAAGATATGTAATAGGCAAAACATGAGAGCAATTATAAAATAAAGGGAGTGAGGAATGAGAGTACCTGAGAGAACCAAAATTGGAATTCTACCTCCTTCTAATAAACCTATGGAAAAGCAAACCAAAAGCAACAAAATCTTAATCCTAACTACTCTATACTTCCATTAGACTAGGAGATCAAATATCCTGGTACACAGGATTGGTCAGAGGTATGGACATACCTTCTGAAGGAAAATTCTCAAAGAACGGCTTTAAGCGTTAGCCATTTGCTTTAAAGATAGTACCGTTTCTTGGATTCAACAACTTGACGGTCCCATATGGATAAACAGTTTTCACAATGAAAGGACAGGTCCATCGAGACTTCAATTTCCCCGAAAATAAATATAACCGAGAATTATACATAAGGACCTTTTGATTAATTTTGAAGGTCTTACAAAGGATGTTCCTATCATGGAATACCTTTGTCTTGTCCTGGTAAATTCTCACATTTTCATAAGCCTCGTTCCAGAGTTCTATAAGTTCATTCAATTGAAGTTTGCGCAACGAGCTTGCCTTGTCAGAATCAAAATTCATCTTCTTTACCGCCCAATATGCCCTATATTCTAACTCCATAGGCAAGTGACAAGCTTTCCCGTAAACAAGTCTATAGGGAGACATTCCAATGGGGGTCTTGAAAGCGGTACGGTAAGCCCAGAGTGCATTGGTAAGTCGAAGCGACCAATCTTTGCGATCGGGGTTCACTGTTTTTTTCAAAATATGTTTAATTTTCCTGTTGGATATTTCAGCTTGTCCACTTGTTTGTGAGTGATAGAGAGTGCTCACCTGGTGATTGACGCCATATTTTTTCATTAAAGCTTCAAACGGGTGGTTATAAAAATGGGATCCACCATCACTTATAATGACTCGAGGTGTTCCGAACTGGGAAAGGATATTTTCTTTTAAGAAACGAATGATTGTTTTATGGTCATTGTTCCAGCGTGGAATCGCCTTGACCCATTTTGAAATATAGTCGACGGCAAGCAAGATATATAGATTTTCAAAAGAAGATGGGAATGGACCCATGAAATTGATGCCCCAACAATAAAAAATTTTAATTAGTAAGATAAGATTGAGTGGCATCATATTTCTATGGGAGATTCCTTCCAATTTCTGACAAGGCTCACATGTTTTACAAAGCTCATGGGTGTCCTTGAACATGGTGGGCCAATAAAACCCACATTGCAGAATTTTGGCTGTGGTCTTCTTAGCCGAAAAGTGGCCACCACACGCCTGAGAATGATAAAAGGAGATGATACTGTGTTGTTAATCCTCCGGCACACATCTCCTTATGATTTGATCGGGACAATACTTGAATAAGTATGGGTCGTCCCATGGAAATTTTCTCACCTCGTTGAAGAACTTGTCCTTATCTTGCTTTTTCCAATGTGTTGGAATTGTACCTATAGTAAGATAGTTAGCAATGTCTGCATACCATGGCAATTGGGAGACTTTAAAAAGTTGTTCATCAAGGAATATGTCATTGATCGTGGTCGTCTCAGGGAAATCAGTGAGAACAAGTCTAGAAAGATGGTCAACAACTACGTTTTCTACTCCTTTCTTATCACGTATTTCTATGTCAAATTCTTGGAGTAGGAGGATCCATCTTAACAAGCGTGGCTTAGCATCCTTCTTAGAGAGAAGGTACTTAAGCATTGCATGGTCGGTGAATATGATGATCTGGATCCGATCAAGTAGGACGGAAACTTGTCCAAAGAAAAAACTACGGCCAAAAGTTCTTTCTCTGTAGTAGTGTAGTTTCCTTGAGCCGAGTTTAAGGTTCTACTTGCGTAGTAGATCACACAAGGCTTCTTCTCTTTTCTTTGGCCTAACACAGCCCCAATAGTGTAGTCACTCGCATCACACATGATTTTAAAAGGACAGCTCCAATCAGGTGGTTACATTATGGGAGCACATGTCAACATATCTTTAAGTTTGTCAAAGGCATGTTGACAATCCTTCTTCCACTCGAATGAGTTATTCTTTTGAAGGAGATTACATAAAGGACGAGAGGGTGAGCTAAAGTCCCTTATGAACCATCTGTAGAATCCAGCGTGTCCTAAAAAGGACCGTACATCACGTATGCTTTTAGGAGGTGGAAGGTTGGAGATAAGATCGATTTTAGCCTTGTCCACCTCAATTCCATTTTGTGAGATGATGTGACCAAGGACAATTCCTTTTTGAACCATAAAATGACATTTCTCCCAATTCAACACAAGGTTCTTGTCTTCACATCTTTTTAAAACAGTTTTTAAGTGCACAAGGCACTTATCAAAGTTACAACCAAATACAAAGAAATCGTCCATGAAGACTTCAAGAATCGTCTCCTACCATATCAGAAAAAATACTCAACATACAACGCTGAAAAGTGGCAAGGGCATTACATAGTCCAAACGGCATCCTTCGATAGGCAAAAGTACCTAATGAATAAGTGAATATTGTCTTTTCTTGGTCTTCTAGGGTGATCTCTATTTGGTTATACCCTGAATACCCATCAAGGAAGCAAAAGTGGGAGTGACCCACCAACCTTTCTAAAATTTGATCAACAAATGGTAAGGGGAAGTGGTCTTTCCTTGTGACTGTGTTTAGCTTCCTGTAGTCAATGCACATTCTCCAACCGGTAGTGACTCTGGTTGGCACGAGTTCATTATTGGCATTGGCTACGATGGTTATTCCGAATTTCTTAGGCACCACTTGAGTTGGACTCACCCATTAACTATCAGATATTGGGTAAATGATACCCACATCCAATAGTTTCAACACCTCGACCTTAACCACCTCTTTCATGTTTGGATTGAGGCGTCTTTGTGGTTGCCTAGATGTCTTCGCATTCTCATCAAGGTGTATGCGATGAGTACAAATCAGGGGGTCTATGCTTTTGAGATCCGCAATTGACCATCCAATGACACTTTTGTGCTCTATTAGAGTGGCTATCAGCCTATTCTCTTGTTCCTCATCCAAGTGGGAAGAAATCATTACCGGATATGTCTCATCTTGACCTAAATAAACATATTTCAAATAAGTGGGTAATGGTTTTAGGTCAAGCTTCGGTGCCTTGATATTAGATGGAAGCGGCTTGTTTTCGCTTAAGGGCAAAGGCTCAAATAGTGCCTTCCATCTTTTATTATCAAGTACCGGTATAGAATCTAAAATGGCATCCATCTCTCTTATCATGTCATCATCAATCTCATGAGAATGGGCCAAGCATGCCTCCAAGGGATCGAAATAGAATGTCATGAGGGATTTGTCTTCCACGAATGATTCAATCAGATTTATTTCATGGACCTCGTCATCAACATCCCGTGGTTGTTTGCATAAATAAAAAATATTCAGCTCGAGTGTCATATTTCCAAAGGACATTTGTACCAGCCCGTTTTTATAATTGATAATTGAATTTGAAGTGGCTAAGAAGGGGCGGCTAAGTATGACAGGAATTTGAGCACCTGTTCCCATTACAAGATGTGTATCCAAGATAATAAAATCTACTGGATAGTAGAATTTATCGACTTGGACTAGGACATCTTCAATCATCCCTCTCGGTATACGAATAAATCTATTTGCGAGTTGAAGTGTGGTTTTGGTAGGTTTTAATTCACCTAACCCAAGTTGTTTGTAGACCGAGTATGGGATGAGGTTAACACTTGCCCCAAGATCAAGTAAAGCTTGTTTGATCCGGTAGTCACCTATGATGCATGAGATGTAGGACTACCTGGTTCCTTGTATTTTTGGGGTACCTCTTATTTAATAATGGCGCTCAAATTCTCAGTCAAAAGTACTTTGTTGTGAACATTGTGTTTCCTTTTGACTGTACACAATTCCTTTAGAAATTTGGCATAGGATGGTATTTGTTTTATAGCATCCAATAGCGGAATGTTGATCTTTACTTGCTTAAAAACCTCTAAAATCTCCAAGTTTTTGTCTAAAAGTTTGGACGAAATCAACCTTTGGGGAAACGGGACAACCGGCTTGTATTTCCTTTCTGGCTCTTTCTCATGTGGAGTGTTGTTTAAGATATCATCCTTATTGGTAATTTCTAGATCATTAGGTTTTGGGGCCTTCACCGGATTGAATTTATTAATTGTTTTGCCACTCTTCAAAGTGGTGATAGCTTGAACATGCTCCGTATTTTGGGAGGATGGGCTCAGGTCTTGTATCTCAAATTGGGTTCTTGGGTTAGGGAGAGGTTTGGGCAGGAAGTGTGCCTTTCTCCCAACATTAAGATGAGATTCATCTCTAGCCATTGAATTTTTCAAATCATTGATGGCTTGAGATGAATTCTGATTGAATTTTAGTTGTTCTTGTATGAACCCATCTATTTTGTGAGAATTATTCTTGTTGTACTCAACCTAGGTCGAGACGAATGTACCCACTATTTCCTCAAGCGTAGCTTTTGGGTTATTGTTTGCATTCTCTGATGGCCCATTCCTCCAATTGAAATTGGGATGGTTCCTCCAACTAGAATTATACGTGTTCGAGTTTGGATTGCTAAATGGACGTTGATAGTTATTTATGACATTTGATTGTTCTTGTAAAACTTCCTAAAACGCAGAGATTGTAAGACAATCCTGTGTTGTATGTTGGTTACCGGAACAAATTCCACAAATACTCTCAACTTCCTTAGTCTTTTCTCCCTTCCCTAATTCCATGGCCTCAACTTTTCTTGTGAGGCTAGCCACACGTGCACTTATATTGTCTTCTTCAGAGAGTACATAGATTCCTCCATTTTCTCTTTGTTGGCTTATCTTAGAATTTACTGGTTTAGTTGTATCCCAAGATTGTGCAGTCTCGGCCAAGATATCAAAATAGTCCCATGCTTCCTCGTCTTCCTTATTCATGAATTCTCCATTGCACATCATCTCTACAAATTAACGCATGGGCAAAGTCAGTCCTTTATAGAAAAAGTTTATTACCCGCCAAATTTCGTAGCCATGATGTGGGCATGTGTTCAATAAGTCTTTGAACTTCTCCCAACATTGAAAGAAGGTCTCATCCTCTTTTCGGGCAAAATTCATGATTAGGCGCCTCAACATGTTTGTTTTATGAGTAGGGAAAAACCTTTTAATGAATTCCCTAGTCATCTCAGTCCATGTGCCGATTGATCTTGGCTTTAATGCATGAAGCCAAGCCTTAGCCTTCTCTTTAAGAGAAAAAGGAAATAACCTAAGTCTGACAACATCATCAGATACGTTTGCAAAGTGTAATATGGCTATCACCTCGTCAAATTCCTTAAGATGTTGATATGCGCTCTCACTGTCTAAACCAAGGAACTTAGGAAGGAGTTGGATTACTCTCGGTTTTAAATTAATATTCCCTGCATTGGTTGGAAAATTATGCATGAGGGAGTACACGCTCTTGCAGGTTGCAAGTGGTCACGTAAAGTTCTAGGTCGAAGAATATTCTCAACCTCATTCTCACCTGTTTCGGTTTGGCCCAAATTTTGATTGGCCATTTGGTTGGGTTGATTCTCAGCCATACTATCAGAAAAAAATTGGAGAGTCTAAACGTTTCTTAGCACATGGCTCGTTATCAATCCCTTCAACAATTCCCCCTTCACAAATGAGTCGATCGTTAGAATCCCGAACCCAATGTGGTATGCAAATCTCAGAAAAGTAGAAAAATTAAAAAGGGTTAGAAAAACCTAATTGAAGTGACTTCTTCGACTCCTAGAATCCCTACAAACAAAGCAAAATAAAACAAACAAACTAAGTTAGTAGGACTCCTAAAAATCTCAAATAGAAGCTATTTTAAGAAATTTTGTAAAAACCGTTGAAAGACCCCAGTAACGGCGCAAAAAGCTTGTTCGCTTCCCCCAGTGTAAGGATGAGATATAGTAATAATTCGGTAGAGACCGAGATCGTTCTCAGGGACTTGTTAGGAGTTCTCAAAATTACTTCTAATATTCTCTACATAAGAGCTAACCAAACAGATTTCTAAAATTGAATGTATAGAGAATTTTTAAACTAAAAGTGAATGTAATCAATATAAGAAAGCACTAGGGGTCCAAGGATCCACTTGTAGCAATCCTCAATGCATAATTCACTGTGGTTTTCCAATTACATAACTAGAATCAAAATCAAATCCTATCTAGTATGATGATAGAGCGGTTGTAACATACAATCTGTCATATGTGTGATTATAAACACGATTCCCTCAATTCAAGTTAGGACTTGAGCACAATCAATTGCATAGGTCAATCCTAGTTTCAATAGATTAAGATCACAATCATAATCATCATTATACTCTATCACAAAGCACAATTAGATAATGATTTGAACTTCATTCAAACACATATACAATCAACGCATAATTTAGAAATAGAACAAAAAGGTAGAACTTTGGTTGAAGTTTCCACATGGAAATCTAAGTCTAGAACCTATTGACTCCGATTCCTCGGAGCGTACAAGTCTAGAACTATGCAAAACAATTAAGAACTAAAGCAATTCTTCCAAAAATCTATGAGCCATCATAAGATTAAGAAAAACTACTTAAAATTTTATTCAAACTTCTACAAACCATTGTTCTTCAATAATTCCAACTTGAAACCATAACAAAACGAATTAAAGCATCTCAGATTCACTACCAACTTCACCTCTTAGCCTTAGCTAAGAGGTTTAGCTGTTCATGATCCAAGGAAGCATGAAATCAACTAAAAACATAAAATTAGGAAACACAAACTAGGAGTTGTGGAACTCCGAATCCAACTTCCGCCACCTCCCACCTTCGTAGATCTCTTCTAGGATGCCTTAGCTACGATCCCTAGGTCCTCTTTTATAATGGAGAGGCTCTACCGCCTCAGAATCTTCCAGATTTGCGTAGTACTTACGCACTTACGCTAGAAAATCGGAGCTTCAAGAGGAAGATGCTGCAATCCTGCTGAATACAAGTGGCCGACCGGTCTAGACCGGGTCACGACCGGTCTAGCCTGTCTATGGACAGTCCAGTGTGCATGGGGGGGGGGGGGGGGGGGGGGGGGGGGGAGGCCTTGGCCGACCAGTCTTAACCAGTCGGCCCTCTTGTGTTTAACATCTAGAGAGGTAAGGGGGGTGGCCGACCGGTCAAGATCAGTCATGGCCCTCTTGGCCGACCGGTCAGGACCGGTCGGACTTCTTTTCCTTGACTTTTCTTCTTTCTTTCTTCTCTGTCTGCTTTCTTCTTTCTTTGGCCCACCTTGGGTCTTCATCCAAGGCTCTTAAATAGATCTTTTTAGTCATCAATTGGGCGGAGTCCCTCTCATTCCTACAATTATAAAACCACGCATTGGAATAGTCTTTAAGCTTAAAAACCATGCATAATTAGTGATGAAATGAGGTTAGAATATACACATTTAAGCACTCAACACACCCACAACCAGCATTTTGTTAGTCCCGAGCAAAACATGTATGAAACAATTCGTTCCCCCAAAACCCAACTCTCTTTCAGCGACTATGCTTCTATACACTCAAAGATATGCAAATGTAAAAATCGAAAAAGCTAAGTGATAGAGGTTGAAACCTTAAACTTTCAAGAACATAATAAATACTCACATGGATTTCCCGCTGATTGATTGATAAATAAAAGTATTTGAACAATTTAACCTAGTGTGCTCAGTGAATGCTCTTCTCATGGAAATTCGGGATTATCTTCTTCATAAATTCATTCCCCCAAAACCCAACTCTCCTTCAGAGACTATACTTTTATACACTCAAAGATATGCAAATGTAAAAATTGAAAAAGCTAAGTGATAGAGGTTAAAATCTTAAACTTTCAAGAACATAACAAGTACTCACATGGATTTCCCGCTGATTGATTGATAAATAAAAGTATTTAAACAATTTAACCTAGTGTGCTCAGTGAATGCTCATCTCATGGAAATTCGGGATTATCTTCTTCATAAATCAGCTAAGGTATGGAATTCAAGGTGCACAGATGAACACAAGCCTATGATAGGAATTTGCCTTACCGTCCTTCCGACAGCTTTCACACTACTTCCCATTTCCGGCTTTAGTTACGAGTAGACCATCCCCCGGTTGGTAATAGGTAGTCCTTTTCAGAATTTTCCACCATATTCTCCATCATTCCCATATTTTCATCATTCCTTTCCCATTTTCGTTTTCCTTAGGATTTTTAGAAATCCATATCTTTTGTTATTTTTCCATAGACAAGGATGGACAAAGTACCTCGGCTTGGTTTCTCAACACCTTGAATCCAAACTTAACTAATCCGTTATCTCTTTGGATGCAACGCCCATTAGGATTCATGTTTCCTACTGTTGAGCTCTTAATTGTGCATAATCTAACCCCAATTCATCACTCATTGTGCAAGATTTTCATGATTTAAAGACTAATTGAATGCATGTTTTGTGATTGCAGGAATGAGAGTGGACTCTGCCTAATTGAAGATGAAAAGGGCCTATTTAGAACTATTTGAATGAAGATCAAAGGAGGACTGAAGAAAGAAGGAAGCAAGGAAAGAAGAAAAGAAGAAAGAAATGAAGAAAATAGGCCAAGACCGGTCGGCCAGGAGGGCCACGACCGGTCTAGACCGGTCAACCATCTCCCTTTGATCCTCCAAAGCTCGCTGGACATGTTGATGAGGCACACTGACCGGTCGTGACCGGTTGGCCAACCCAGTCCGACCGGTCCAGACCGGTCGGCCAGAGAACATCCCAACTCCAGAAGCTTGCTGGACTGTTTCATAGTGAGGCACGACCGGTCGCGACCGGTCGGCCAGCCACTCAGACCGGTCGTGCGACCGGTCGGCCATGCTTAAGCTGTGGACTTTCTGTTTTTGGCGCCGAAATTCTCTGCACACTGTGTAACCTTACGCAGATTCTGGAATATTCTGAGGTTGCAGAGCCTCCCCACTATAAAAGGACACCTAGGGATCGTTCCTAGGGTATCTAAGAAGAGTTTAAGCAAGGTTGGAGGCGGCGGAAGTGGATTCCGGAGTTCCACAACTCCTTCTAGTTTGTTTTGCTGTTTTTATGATTTTTCTAGTTGTTTCATGTTTCCTTAGATCATGAGCAGCTAAACCTCTTAACTAGGGCTAAGAGGTGAAGCTTGTAGTGGATCTAAGATGTTTCAATTCGTTTTTAGTTGGTTTTAAGATTGAATTCCATGTTTATGAACAATGGTTTGAAGTTTATACAAGTTCTAAGTAGTTTTTCTTAGTCTTATGATGACTCATGGATGTTTGGGAGAATTACTTAAGTTCTTAATTGCTTTGTGTTAGTCTAGACCTGTATGATCCGAGGAATTGGAGTACGCTCTAGTACTATGATCTTCATGTGGGGACTTCCTACCAAAGTTCTACTTTTCTGAATTATGTATGGGACTGTGCATGTGATTTGATTCAAGTTCAAATCATGATCTAGCTTTGTCTGGTGACAGGACTTAATGATGATCATGATTATAAACTTAGTTTATTGGAATTGGGACTGACCTATGCAATTGAGCATGCTCATCCTAGATTGCATTGAGTGAATCATATACATTGGCCTTACATATGACAGATTATATGGTTTAACAGCTCTATCATCCAGCTAGATTGATCTTAATATCGATTCTAGTTGAAAAAGTGAGAAACCACAGCGGATTGAGCATCAAGGATTGCTACAAGTGGATCCTTGAACCCTTAGTGCCTTTTTATAATTGTTTACCTTCAAATTAGTTTAAAGTTGTTACTTACATCAATCTCATACAAAATCTGGTTGTTAGCTCTCAATAGACACTATTGGATGTGTTTGTGAATTCCTACACAAGTCCTTGTGGATTGACCTCGGTCTTACCGAGTTTATTACTACATCGCAACCCTACACTTGGGGAAGCAAACACCTACCTCTGCACATTCTGAATAGTGCCACGGGACTTCTTTATAATTTTCCTCTCCTTTGCTTTCTAGGACCACTGGTTCTTACAACGGTGCTGGTGTGGGTACCAGATTTTCTTCATATGGAGCTTTTGTGTTGAGTACTACATTGTTGCCTGTGCTGAAGGGATAATATCAAGGTTTGTCTTCATAAATCACATTAGGTCATGGTCCTTGCTTGACCATTTCTAGAGTAAGAGGTTCCCATAGAATGAACACTAGTCCTCTGGATTTCTCTGTTTGGCCCAATTGGTGTAGTGTGATTGACACTCCTCCAAGATGTCTTTGTGGCTTGGGGATTGTTGAGTGCTTAAATTTGTATATTCTAACCCCATTTCATCGCTAACTATGCATGGTTTTCAAGCTTTAATACTATTCTAATGCGTGATTTTATGATTGTAGGAATGAGAAGAAATCCGCCCAATTGATGACTAAAAAGCTCTATTTAAGAGCCTTGGATGAAGACCCAAGGTGGTCCAAAGAAAGAAGAAAGAAAAGAGAGAAGGAAAGAAAGAAGAAAAATGAAAAAAAATGCAGTCCGATCGGTCATGACCGGTCGGCCACCCCATCGCACCTCTCTGGACACTCATGTAAAGAGATCGATCGGTCTTGACCGGTCAGCCAGAGCCTGCGCACCTCCAGTATGCACGCTAGACTGTCCTAGACCAAATCTGGCCGGTCGTGACCAGTCGGCCAGCCCAGTCCGACCCGTCTTGACCGGTCGGCCAGTCTAATTTCAATGAATCTCCAGCGTCTTCCTCTTAAAGCTCCGATTTTTTTTGTACAGTGCATAAGTACTACGCAAATCTGGAAGATTCTGAGGCGGTGGAGCCCCTCCACTATAAAGGGGACCTAGGGATCGTTCCTAAGGCATCCTAGAAGAGATTGAGCATGGTGGGAGACGGCGAAAGTCGGATTTGGAGTTCTTCAACTCCTCCTAGTTTGTTTCTCTAGTTTGATGTTTTGTTTAGTTGTTTTCATGTTTCCTTGGATCATGAACGGCTAAACCTCTTAGCTAGGGCTAAGAGGTGAAGCTTGTAGTGAATCTAAGATGTTTCAATTCGTTTGATTTGGTTTCAAGTTGGATTATTAGTGAAAAACAATGGTTTGAAGTTTAAATAAAGTTCTAAGTAGTTTTTTCTTAATCTTATGATGGCTTATGGATGTTAGAAGAATTGCTTGAGTTCTTAATTGTTCTGAGTATCTCTAGGCCTGTATGCTCCAAGGAATTGGATTTAATACGCTCTAAATGTATAATCCTCATGTGGGAACTTCATGCCAAAAGTCTATTTTTCTGGAATTTCTGAATTATGTGAGATTGAGTATGTGATTTGAATCAAGTTCAAATCATGATCTAGTTATATCTTGTGACATGATTTAATGATGATTATGGTTGTGATCTTAACCTATTGGAATTAGGACTGACCTATGCAATTGAGTGTGCTCAAGTCCTAGCTTGAATTGAGAGAATCATGTACATGATTCACACATATGCTAGATTGCTTGTTTTAACTGCTCTATCATCCGACTAGATAGAATTTAATTTCGATTCTAGTTGGGAAAGTGAGAAACCACAGCGAATTAAGCATCAAGGATTGCTACAAGTGGATCCTTGAACCCCTAGTGCCTTTTTATTATTGATTATCTTCAGTTTAGTTCAAAGCATCTATCTACATCAATTTCCTAAAATCTGTTTAGTTAGTTCTTAAGTAGAAACCATTGGAAGTGTTTTTGTGAATTCCTACACAAGTCCCTGTGGATCGACCTCTGTCTTACCGAGATTATTCTCACCGAGAGTATTACTACATCGCAACCCTACACTTGGGGAAGCGAACAAGTTTTTGGCGCCGTTGCCCGGGACTTTGACGGTTTTTCGCAAAATTTTTTAAAATAGTCTTTATTTGAGATTTTTAGGACTCTTGTACTAACTTAGTTTGTTTTATTTTCTTTTGCAGGGATTTTTAGGAAGTTGAAGATAAAGTTAGGCATCTTAAGTTCTCAAATCAGGTTTTATCCTTCCAACCTTACTCTTATTCTTCCCCTATTCATTCCTATCACATTCATCTCTTGTAAAGTGGGTGGAGACTCCTTTTTTTGGATCTCTGATATGTTGGCCTTGAGCTGCCTTGATTCCTATTAGTCGGCATTGCCGTCTATGATCACCTTTTGCTCAGAGATTTCTCTTCTCAATTCTATTCCTCTTTCTTCTTTTTCTGCACTTTTCTCAAAAGATTCAAAGAGTAGGTGGGGAGTTCTTTGAACCCCTATTGACCAGGAGAAATCTGTCTCTATCCTTGCTTCTGGCTCAGCCATTGCAAGACACCTTGTGCTTCGGTCTAAGAGAGGAGTAAAGAAATGAAGGAAGAATTCTTCTTTCTAGTTTCATTCTTTTGGATTTACATGCCACATTGGGTTCGGGATTCTAATAACCGACTCATTAGTGAAGGGGGAATAGTTGAAGGAATTGATAAAGAGCCACGTGCTAAGAGACATTTAAATTATCCAATTTTGTCTGAAAGTATGGCTGCAAATCAACCCAACCCTATGGCCAATCAAAATCTGGGCCAAAACCAAACCGAAACGGGAGAAAATGTGGTTAAGAATGTTCTCAGACCTAGAACATTACGTGATTACTTGCAACCAGTAAGAGCGAGCAGTCCCTCATGCATAGTTTTTCCACAAAATGCAGAGAACATAGATTTGAAACCGAGAGTAATCCAACTTCTCCCCAGATTCCATGGACTAGACAGTGAAAGTTCTTATCAACATCTTAAGGAATTTGATGATGTAATAGCCACAATGCACTTTACAAACATAACCGACGATGTTGTGAGGCTCAAATTATTTCCTTTTACCCTTAAAGAGAAAGCTAAAGGTTGGCTTCATGCATTAAGGCCAAGATCAATTGGCACATGGACTAAGATGTCTAGGGAGTTCATTAAAAAGTTCTTCTCTACTCACAAAACGATCATGTTGAGGCGCCTTATCATGAATTTTGCCCAAAAGGAGGATGAGACCTTCTTCCAATGTTGGGAGAGGTTCAGGGACTTGTTAAATGCATGCCCACATCATGGCTACGAAATTTGGCGGGTAATAAGCTTTTTCTATGAAGGACTGACTTCACCCATGCGCCAATTCGTAGAGATGATGTGGAATGGAGAATTCATGAATAAGGAAGCCGAGGAAGCATGGGACTATTTTGATGAATTGGCCGAGAATGCACAGTCTTAGGATACATCTAGACTAATAAATTCTAAGACAAGCCAACAAAAGAAAAAAGGAGGAATTTATGTCCTTTCAGAAGAAGATAATATAAGTGCACGTGTGGCTAGCCTCACAAGAAAAGTCGAGGCCATGAAATTGAAGAAAGGAGAGACGATCAACTCAAAAGATGTTGAAACTGTTTGTGGAATTTGTGCCGGAAATCAACATGCAACACAAGATTGTCCCACAATTTCAGCATTCTAAGATATCTTATAAGAACAATCAAATGTCATAAACAGTTATCAATGGCCATTTAGTGCTCAAAATTCAAACACGTATAATTCTAGTTGGAAGAACCATCCCAACTTCAGTTGGAGAAATGGACCTACTACGAATGCAAACAATACTCCTCAAGTTCAACCTTTACTAGGTCCATCCCTAGTGATTACACCAAAAGTTACACTAGAGGAGATGTTGGGTGCATTTGTATCGGTTCAAGCTGAATATAATAAGACTAATTCTCTGAAAATTGATGGGTTCATGCAAGAGCAACTGAAATTCAATCAAAATTCATCTCAAGCCATTAATGACATAAAAACCTCAATGGCTAGAGTTGAATCTCATCTTAGTGTTAGAGAGAAAGGCACACTTCCTGCCCAACCTCTTCCTAACCCAAGGACCCAATTTGAGATACAAGATGCAAGCTCATCCTCCCAACATACGGAGCATGTTCAAGCTATCACCACTTTAAGAAGTGGAAAAATAATCGATAAATCTAATCCAGTGAAGGCCCCAAAGCCTAATGATATGAAAATTTTTAAAGAGGATGATAGCTCGAACAACACTCCACAAGAGAAAGAACCGGAAAGGCAATACAAGCTGGTTGCCCCGTTTCCCCAAAGGTTGATTTCACCCAAACCTTTAGAAAAAAACCTAGAAATTTTGGAGGTTTTTAAGCAAGTGAAGATCAACATCCCGTTGTTGGATGCCATAAAGCAAATACCATCCTATGCCAAATTTCTAATGGAATTGTGTACAATTAAAAGGAAACACAATGTTCACAAAAATAGTACTTTTGACTGAGAATTTGAGTGCTATTATCAGACAAGAGGTGCCTAAAAAATACAAGGATCCAGGTTGTCCAACCATCTCATGCATCATAGGAGACTACTGGATTAAACAATCCTTACTTGATTTAGGGGCAAGTGTTAATCTCATTCCATACTCGGTTTATGAACAACTTGGGTTAGGTGAATTGAAACCCATCAAATCCACACTCCAACTTGCTGATAGATGTATTCGTATACCGAGAGGAGTGCTTGAGGATGTCTTAGACCAAGTTGATAAATTCTACTACCCAATAGACTTTATTATCTTGGATACACATCCCATGATAGGCACCGGTGCTCAAATTCCTGTCATACTTGGCCGCCCTTTTCTAGCTACTTCAAATGCGATTATCAATTATAGAAACGGGCTTGTACAAATGTCCTTTGAAAATATGACACTCGAGCTGAATATATTTGATTTATGCAAACAACCTCGGGAAGTTGATGACGAGATCCACGAGATAAACTTGATTGAATCATTCGTGGAGGAGACATTCCCCTCGACATTATATTTCGACCCTTTGGAGGCACGTTTGGCCCACTCTCATGAGATAAACGATAACACCATACGAGAGATGGGTGCCATTTTGGATGTAATGCCGGTACTTGATAACAAAAAATGGAGGGCACTATTTGAACCTTTACCCTTAAGCGAGAACAAGCCCCTCCCATCCAATATCAAGGCACCAACGCTCGACCTAAAACCATTACCAAGTAATTTGAGATATATATTTACATCGAGATGAGACATATCTGGTGGTGATTTCTTCCCACTTGGATGAAGAACAAGAGAGTAGGCTAATAGCCACTCTAAGAAAGCATAAGAGTGTCATTGGATGGTTGATTGCGGATCTCAAAGGGATAGACCCACTGATTTGTATTCATCACATACACCTTGAGGAGAATGCGAAGACATCTAGGCGACCATAAAGATGCCTCAATCCAAATATGAAGGAAGTGGTTAACGCCGAGGTGTTGAAACTATTGGATGTGGGTATCATTTACCCAATATCTGATAGTCAATGGGTGAGTCCAGCTCAAGTAGTGCCTAAGAAATCCGGAATAACCATCGTAGACAATGCCAATAATGAACTCGTGGCAACCAGAGTCACTACCGGTTGGAGAATGTGCATTGACTACAGGAAGATAAACACAGTTACGAGGAAATACCACTTCCCCCTACCGTTTGTTGATCAAATTTTAAAAAGGTTGGCGGGTTTTTCCCATTTTTGTTTCCTTGATGGCTATTCAGGGTATAACTAAATAGAGATCGCCCTAGAGGACCAAGAGAAAACAACATTCACATGCCCATTTGGAACTTTCGCCTATTGAAGGATGACATTTGGACTATGTAATGCCCCTATCACTTTTCAGCGTTGTATGCTGAGTATTTTTCTGATATGGTGGGGAAAATTCTCGAAGGCTTCATGGATGATTTCTTAGTATTTGGTTGTAGCTTTGATGAGTGCCTTATGGACTTGAAATCTGTGTTGAAAAGATGTGAAGAGAAGAACCTTGTGTTGAATTGGGAGAAATGTCACTTCATGGTTCAAAAGGGAATTGTACTTGGTCACATCAACTTACAAAATGGAATTGAGGTGGACAAAGCTAAAATCGATCTTATCTCTAACCTTCCACCACCCAAGAGCATACGAGATGTGCGGTCCTTTTTGGGACACGCCAGATTTTATAGACGGTTCATAAAGGACTTCAGTTCACTCTCTCGTCCTTTATGTAACCTTTTTCAAAAGGAGCATTCTTTCGAGTGGAATGAAGATTGTCAAAATGCCTTTGACAAACTTAAAGGTAGGTTGACATGTGCTCCCATAATTCAACCACCTGATTGGAGCCTTCCTTTTGAAATTATGTGCGATGCGAGCGACTATACTATTGGGGTTGTGTTAGGCCAAAGAAAAGAGAAGAAGTCATGTGTCATCTACTGTGCAAGTAGAACCTTAAACTCAGCCCAAGCAAACTACACTACTACAGAAAAAAAATTTAGCCGTAGTTTTTACCTTGAACAAGTTTAGGTCCTACTTGATTGGATCCAAGATCATTATATTCACAGACCATGCCGCGCTTAAGTACCTTCTCTCTAAGAAGGATGCTAAGCCACATTTGTTAAGATGGATCCTCCTACTCCAAGAATTTGACATAGAAATACGTGATAAGAAAGGAGTAGAAAATGTAGTAGCTGACCATTTCTATAGACTTGTTCTCACCGATTCGCCTGAGACGACCGCGATCAATGACATGTTCCCTGATGAACAACTTTTTAACGTCTCCCAATTGTCATGGTATGCGGACATTGCTAACTATCTTGCTATAGGTATAATTTCAAAACATTGGAAAAAGCAAGATAAAGATAAGTTCTTCAACGAGGTGAGGCAATTCCTATGGGACGATCCTTATTTATTCAAGTATTGTCCCGATCAAATTATAAGGAGATGTGTGACGGATGATAAGAACACAGTATCATCTCCTTTTGTCATTCTCAAGCATGTGGTGGCCACTTCTCGGCTAAGAAGACCACAGCCAAAATTCTGTAATGTGGTTTCTATTGGCCCACCATGTTCAAAGATACCCATGAGTTTTGTAAAACGTGTGAGCCGTGTCAGAAATTGAGAGGAATATCCCGTAGAAATATGATGCCTCTCAATCCCATCTTACCAATTAAAATTTTTTATTGTTGGGGCATCGATTTCATAGGACCATTCCCATCTTCTTTTGAAAATTTGTATATTCTGCTTGCCGTCGATTATGTTTTCAAATGGGTCGAGGCAATTCCATGCCGGACCAATGACCATAAAACAGTCATTCGTTTCTTAAAAGAAAACATCATTTTCCAGTTTGGAACACCTCGATCATCATAAGTGATGGAGGGTCTCATTTTTGTAATCGCACATTTAAATCCTTAATGAAGAAATATGGCATTAATCACAAAATGAGCACTTCCTATCACCCACAAACAAGTGGGTAAGCTGAGATTTCCAATAGGGAGATTAAGGAGAAAACAGTGAACCCCGATCGCAAAGATTGGTCGCTTCGACTTACCGATGCACTCTGGGCTTATCGTACCACTTTTAAGACCCCCATTGGAATGTCTCCCTATAGACTTGTCTATGGGAAAGCTTGTCACTTACCCGTGGAGTTGGAACATAGGGCTTATTGGGCGATAAAGAAGATGAATGTTGATTCTGATAAAGCAAGCTCGTTACGCAAACTTCAATTGAATGAACTTGCGAAACTCCGGAAAGAGGCATATGAAAATGCGAGAATTTACAAGGACAAGACGAAGGTCTTCCATGATAAGAACATCCTTCGTAAGACCATCACGATTAATAAAAAAGTCCTTATGTACAATTCTCGCTTACATTTATTTCCAAGGAAATTAAGATCCCAATGGACCGGTCCCTACATTGTGCAAACTGTCTACCCATATGGGACTGTCGAGTTGTTGAACCTAAGGAACGACAACATCTTTAAGGCGAATGGTCAGCAATTAAAGTCGTTCTTTGAGAATTTTCCTACAGACGGTATGTCCATACCTCTGACTGATCTTGTGTATCAGGATTGTTGATCTCCTAGTCTGATGGAGGTATAGAGTAGTTAGGATTAGGATTTTGTTGCATTTAGTTTGCTTTTTCATAGGTTTAATAGCAGGAGGTAGAATTCTAGTTTTTGTTCTCTCAGATACTTTCATCCCTCATCCCCTTTATTTATATTTGCTCTCATGTTTTGCTCATTACACATCTTTTACATTAAGGACAATGCAAGATTTGTTTGGGGGGTGTGGGATCACTAGGATGAATCCAGTGTTTTGTAACTTCTCGAGCAATTATGTAGGAACTTTTTCAGTTTTTCTGAAAATTCAAAAGTCCATTGGAAAACTTTGCTTCTATGCATTCGGGATGATGTAAGTATAAGAAAAGGAGAGGCGAAATGAGTGATGTTGAATACTTTGGACATTCTTTAAGGTACCAGTCTTGTATGCGAATTCCCTTATTTTTATGAATGATAGAATTTTTTAACACTTTTACACCTAGTTCACTTCACACGATTCTCATGTTTTGACAGGATTATTAGATTTATGGATTAGCTAAGTTTGGATTTGAGGTGTTAAGAACCAAGCCGAGGTATTTTGTCCATCCTTGTCCATGGGAAAATAACGAAAGATATGGATTTCCTAAAATCCTATTTAATGAAAAAGAAAACGGAAAGGAAGGATGAAAATATGGGAATGATGGATGATATGGTGGAAAATTCTAAAATGGGCTACCTATTACCAACCGGGAGATGGTCTACCCGTAACCAAAGCGGGAAATGGGAAGTAGTGTGAAAACCGTCGGAAGGACGGTAAGGCAAATTCCTGTCAAAGGCATGTGTTGATCTATACACCTTAAATTTCATACCTTAGCTGAGTTAAGAAGAAGATAAGCCCGAATTTTCATGAGATGAGCATTCACTAAGCACACTAGGTTAAATTGTTCAAATACCACTAGCTATCAATCAATCAGCGGGAGGTCCATGTGAGTACTTGTTATGTTCTTGGACGTTTAAGGGTTCAACTTCTATCACTTAGTTTTTTCAATTTTTGCGCTTGCATGTCTTAGAGTGTATAGAAGCATAGTTTCTGAAGGAGAGTTGAGTTTTGGAAGAATGAATGGTTTTACACATGTTTTGCTTGGGACTAGCAAAATACTGGTTGGGGGGTGTGTTGAGTGCTTAAATGTGTATATTCTAACAGCATTTCATCACTAACTACGCATGGTTTTCAAGCTTTAAGACTATTCTAACGCGTGATTTTATAATTGTAGGAATGAGAGGGACTCCGCCCAATTGATGACTAAAAAGCTCTATTTAGGAGCCTTGGATGAAGACCCAAGGTGGGCCAAAAAAAGAAGAAAGAAAAGAGAGAAGGAAAGAAAGAAGAAAAATGAAAAAGAATGCAGTCCGACCGGTCATGACCGGTCGGCCAGCTGTTGAGCTCTTAGTTGTGCATATTCTAACCCCAATTCATCACTCATTGTGCGAGATTTTTATGATTTAAAGACTAATTAAATGCATGTTTTGTGATTGTAAGATTGAGAGTGGACTCCGCCTAATTGAAGATAAAAAGGGCTTATTTGGAACTATTTGGATGAAGATAGAAGGAGGACCAAAGAAAGAAGGAAGCAAGGAAAGAAGAAAAGAAGAAACAAAGAAGAAACTGAACCAGAAATAGGCCAAGACCAGTCATGACCGGTCGGCCAGGAAGGTCACGACCGGTCGGCCAGCTTCCCATACAGGCTGAGCTCTCTGGACGTAGGCATAACACAGTCCGACCGGTCCAGACCGATCGGCCAGAAGAACTTCTAAATCTAGAAGCTTGCTGGACTATTCTCCCAGTGAGGCACGACCAGTCGTGACCGGTCGGCCAGTTACTCAGACTGGTCGTCTGACCGGTCGGCTGTGCGTAAATACTGCATACTTTCTATTTTGGCGCCGATTTTCTCTGTGCACTGCGTAAGTGTTACGAAAATTCTCGAATCTTTTGAAGTTGCGGAGCTTCCCCACTATAAAAGGACACCTAGGGATCGTTCCTAAGGCATCTTAGAAGAGTTTAAGCAAGGTTGGAGGCAGCGGAAGTGGATTTCGGAGTTCCACAACTCCTTCTAGTTTGTTTTACTGTTTTATAGCTTTTCTTAAGTTGTTTCATGTTTCCTTGGATCATGAGTAGCTAAACCTCTTAGCTAGGGCTAAGAGGTGAAGCTTGTAGTGGATCTAAGATGTTTCAATTCATTCTAAGTTGGTTTTAAGTTCGGAATTCATGTTTATGAACAATGGTTTGAAGTTTATACAAGTTCTAAGTAGTTTTTCTTAGTCTTATGATGACTCATAGATGTTTGGGAGAATTACTTAAGTTCTTAACTGCTTTGTATTAGTCTAGACCTGTATGATCCGAGGAATTGGAGTACGCTCTAGTACTATGATCTTCATGTGGGGACTTCCTACCAAAGTTCTACTTTTCTGGTTTTCTGAATTATGTAGGGGACTGTGCATGTGATTTGAATCAAGTTCAAATTGTAATCTGAGCCTATTGGAATTGGGACTGACCTATGCAATTGAGCATGCTCAGCCTAGCTTACATTGAGTGAATCATATGCATTGGACTTACATATGACAGATTGTTTGGTTTAACAGCTCTATCATCCGGCTAGATAGATCTTAATATCGATTCTAGTTGAGAAAGTGAGAAACCACAGCGGATTAAACATCAAGGATTGCTACAAGTGGATCATTGAACCCCTAGTGCCTTTTTATAATTGTTCACTTTCAATTTAGTTTAAAGTTGTTACTTACATCAATTTCATACAAAAATCTGGTTGTTAGCTCTCAATAGACACTATTGGATGTGTTTGTGAATTCCTACACAAGTCCCTGTGGATCGACCTCGGTCTTACCGAGATTATTACTACATCGCAACCCTACACTTGAGGAAGCGAACAAGTTTTTGGCGCCGTTACCGGGAACTTTGACGGTTTTTCACAAATTGCTGAAAATAGAATCTATTTAAGATTTTTAGGATAGTTCTAACTTTGTTTATTTTGATTTTTTTTTTTTTTTTAGGGATTTCTGGGAAGTTGAAGAGGACGTAAGGATCTCAAGTGCTCGAATCAGGTTTTATCTTTCTAAACCTTACTCTTCTCCTTCTCCTATTCATTCCTATCGTATTCATCTCTTGTAGAGTGGGTGGAGACTCCTTTTGGATCTCTGAAAGGTAGGCCTTGTGCCACCTGGATTCCTTTTGGTCGGCTCTGCCGTCTTGGATCACCTTGTCCTCAGAGATTTCTTTTCTCATCTCTACTCCTCTTTCTCCTTTTTCTGCACTTTTTTCAAAAGATTCAAAGAGTGCATGGGGAGTTCTTTGAACCCCTATTGACCAGGAGAAATCGGTCTCTATCCTTGCTTCTGGCTTAGCCATTGCAAGACACCTTGTGCTTCGGTCTTAGAGAAGAGTAAAGAAAGGGAGGAAGAATTCTTCTTTCTCTTTGTTTCATATTTTTTAGTTTTGCATGCCACATTGGGCTCGGTATTCCAATAACCGACTCATAAGTAAAGGGGGGATAGTAGAAGGAATTGACAGAGAGCCACATGCTAGGAGACATCTAAACTCTCCAATTTTGTCTAAAAGTATAGCTGTGAATCAACCTAATCCAATGGCCAATCCTAATCTGGGCCAAAACCAAACTGAAACGGGGGAGAATGTGATTGAGAATGTTCCCCGACCAAGAACTCTACGTGATTTCTTGCAACCAGCAAAAGCGATTACTCCCTCGTGCATAATTTTTCCACAAAATGCAGGGAATGTGGATTTAAAATCGGGAGTGATCCAACTTCTCCCTAAATTCCATGGATTAGATAGTGAAAGTGCCTATCACCCCCTTAAGGAGTTTGATGAGGTAATAACCACCATGCACTTTGCTAATGTGACTGACGATGTGGTGAGACTTAAATTCTTCCCTTTTACTCTTAAAGGTAAAGCTAAAGGTTGGCTTCATGCATTAAGGCCAAGATCAATTGGTGCATGGACTGATATGCATAGGGAATTCATAACAAAAATTCTTCCATACTCACAAAACAAACATGTTGAAGCGCCTTATCATGAACTTTGCCCAAAAGGAAGATGAAACCTTCTTCCAATGTTAGGAGAGGTTTAAGGACCTATTAAACGCATGCCCACATCATGGCTATGAAATTTAGCGGGTTATAAGCTTTTTCTATGAAGGACTGACTTCACCCATGCGCCAATTCGTAGAGATGATGTGTAATGGGGAGTTCATGAATAAGGAGGCTGATGAAGCGTGGGATTATTTGGAAGAATTGGCTGAGAATGCACAGTCTTGGGATACATCGAAACCAATAAATTCCAAGACTGGCTAACAAAAGTAAAAAGGAAGAATGTATGTCTTATCGGAAGAGGATAGCATAAGTGCACGGGTGGCTAGCCTCACAAGAAAGGTCGAAGCCATGGAATTGAGGAAGGGAGAGACGATTAACTCCAATGACGTTGAAATTGTTTGTGGAATTTGTGCCGGAAATCAACATGCAACGCAAGATTGTCCCACAATTTCAGTAGTTCAGGACATCTTACAAGAACAATCAAATGCCATAAACAGTTATCAACGGCAATTTGGTGCTCCAACCTCAAACACTTTTAATGCTAGTTGGAAGAACCATCCCAACTTCAGTTGGAGGAATGGACCCACTGCGAATGCAACCACTATCCCTCAAGCTCAACCTATACTAGGTCCATCTCTAGTCATTACTCCAAAAGTGACACTAGAGGAGATGTTGGGTGCATTCGTATCGGTCCAAGCTGAGTATAACAAGACAAATTCTCTGAAAATAGATGGGTTCATGCAAGAGCAATTGAAATTCAATCAAAATTCAACTCAAGCCATCAATGAATTGAAAACATCAATGGCTAGAGTTAAATCTCATCTTAGTGTTAAAGAGAAGGGCACACTTCTTGCCTAACCTCTTCCTAACCTAAGAACCCTAGTTTGAGATACAAGATGCAAGCTCATCCTCCCATCATACAGAACATGTTCAAGCTATCACCACTTTGAGAAGTGGGAAAGAAATTGACAAATCTAATCCGGTGAAGGCCCCAAAGCCTAAGGATCCGAAAATTTCTAAAGAGGATGATAGCTCAAACAACACTCTACAAGAGAAAGAACCGGAAAGGCAATACAAGCCGGTTGCCCCGTTTCCACAAAGGTTAATTTCACCTAAACCTTTAGATAAAAATCTGGAAATTTTAGAAGTTTTCAAGTAGGTGAAGATCAACATCCCGTTGTTGGATGCCATAAAACAAATACCATCTTATGCCAAATTTCTAAAGGAATTGTGTACAGTCAAAAGGAAACACAATGTTCACAACAAAGTACTTTTGACTGAGAATTTGAGCGCTATCATCAAACAAGAGGTGCCCCAAAAATACAAGGATCCGGGTAGTCCAACCATCTCATGCATCATAGGAGACTATCGGATTAAACAAGCCTTACTCGATTTGGGGGCAAGTGTGAATCTCATTCCATACTCGGTCTACGAGCAACTTGGGTTAGGTGAATTGAAACCGACCAAAACCACACTCCAACTTGCTGATAGATCCATTCGTATACCGAGAGGAATGATTGAGGATGTTCTAGTCCAAGTTGATAAATTCTACTACCCAGTAGACTTTATTGTCTTGGATACACATCCCGTGATAGGCACCGGTGCTCAAATTCCCGCCATACTTGGCCGACCGTTTCTAGCTACTTCAAATGCAATTATCAATTGTAGAAACGGACTTGTACAAATGTCCTTTGGAAATATGACCCTTGAGCTTAACATATTTGATTTATGCAAACAACCACGGGAGGTTGATGATGATATCCACGAACTAAACATGATTGAATCATTCGTGGAAGATACATTCCCCTTGTTATTATCTTCCGACCCTTTGGAGGCATATGTGGCCCATTCTCATGAGATAAAAGATGACACAATACAAGAGATGGATGCCATTCTAGATGCGATGCCGGTGCATCATAATAAAAGATGGAGGGCCCTATTTGAGCCTTTGCCTGTAAATGAGAATAAGGTCCTCCCATCCAACATCAAGGCACCAACACTTGACCTAAAACCATTACCAAGTGAGCTGAAGTATGTCTATTTAGGTCGAGATGAGACATATCCAGTGGTGATTTCTTCCCACTTGGATGAGGAACAAGAGAGTAGGCTAATGGCCACCCTATTAGAGCACAAGAGTGCCATTGGATAGTCAATTGCAGATCTTAAAGGCATAAACCCACTGATTTGTACTCATCGCATACACCTTGAGGAGAATGCGAAGACATCCCGGCAACCACAAAGACGACTAAATCCAAACATGAAGGATGTGGTTAAGGCCGAAACAGGTGAAACTATTGGATGTGGGTATTATTTACCCAATATCCGATAGTCAATGGGTGAGCCCAACTCAAGTGGTGCCTAAGAAATCCGGAATAACCATCGTAGCCAATGCCAATAATGAACTCGTGCCAACTAGAGTCACTATCGGTTGGAGAATGTGCATTGACTACAGCAAGCTAAACACTTTCACGAGGAAAGACCACTTCCCCCTACCGTTTGTTGATCAAATTTTAGAACGGTTGGCGGGTCATTCCCACTTTTGCTCCCTTGATGGCTATTCAGGGTACAACCAAATAGAGATTGCCTGTGAAGACCAAGAAAAGACTACATTCACATGCCCATTTGGCACGTTCACCTATCAACGGATGCCGTTTGGACTATGTAACGCCCCTGCCACCTTTCAGCGTTGTATGATGAGTATCTTTTCTGACATGGTGGGGACAATTCTTGAAGTCTTTATGGATGATTTTTCCATATTTGGTTGTAACTTTGATGAGTGCCTTAGCACTCGAAATCTGTGCTGAAAAGATGTGAAGAGAAGAACCTTGTGTTGAATTGGGAGAAGTGTCACTTCATGGTTCAAAAGGGAATTGTACTTGGTCACATCGTTTCACAAAATGGAATCGAGGTGGACAAAGCGAAAATTGATCTTATCTCTAACCTTCCACCACCTAAGAGCATACGAGATGTACGGTCCTTTTTGGGACACGCAGGATTTTACAGAAGGTTCATAAAGGACTTCAGTTCACTCTCTCGTCCTTTATGTAACCTGCTTCAAAAGAAAAATTCATGCGATGCTAGCGACTATGCTATTGGGGCCGTGCTAGGCCAAAGAAAAGAGAAAAAGCCATGTGTCATCTACTATGAAAGTAGAACCCTAAACTCAGCCCAAGCAAACTACACCACTATTGAAAAAGAACTTTTAGCCGTAGTTTTTGCCTTGGACAAGTTTAGGTCCTACTTGATTGGATCCAAGATCATCATATTCACTGACCATGCCGCGTTTAAGTACCTTCTCTCTAAGAAGGATGCTAAACCACGGTTGTTAAGATGGATCCTTCTACTCCAGGAATTTGACATAGAAATACGTGATAAGAAAGGAGTAGAAAATGTCGTAGCTAACCATCTCTCTCGACTTGTCCTCACTAATTCCCCTGAAACGACCGCGATCAATGACATGTTCCCTGATGAACAACTTTTTGCTGTTTCCCAATTGCCATGGTATGCGGACATTGCTAACTATCTTGCTACAGGTACAATTCCTACACATTGGAAAAAGCAAGATAAGGATAAATTCTTCACTGAGGTGAGAAAATTCCTATGGGACGACCCATACTTATTCAAGTATTGTCCCGATCAAATCATAAGGAGATGTGTGCCAAATGATGAACAACAAAGTATCATCTCCTTCTGTCATTCTCAGGCATGTGGTGGCCACTTTTCGGCTAAAAAGACCACAGCGAAAATTCTACAATGTGGGTTTTATTAGCCCACCATGTTCAAAGACACACATGAGTGAGTTTTGCAAAACATGTGAACCTTGTCAGAAATTAGGAGGAATTTTCCGTAGAAATATGATGCCACTTAATCCCATCTTAATAATCGAAATTTTTTATTGTTGGGGCATCGATTTCATGGGCCCATTCCCATCTTCTTTTGGAAACGTATACATCTTGCTTGCCGTTGACTATGTATCCAAATGGGTAGAGGCTATCCCTTGCCGGAATAATGACCATAAAATGGTCATTCACTTCTTAAAAGAGAATATTCTTTCCCGGTTTGGTACACCTCGAGTCATCATTAGTGCTGGAGGGTCTCACTTTTGTAATCGCCCATTTGAAACCCTAATGAAGAAATATGGCGTCACACACAAAGTGAGTACCCCCTATCACCCACAAACGAGTGGGCAAGCTGAGATATCTAATAGGGAGATCAAACACATTTTGGAGAAAACGGTGAACCCCGATCACAAGGATTGGTCACTTCGGCTCACCGATGCGCTTTGGGCCTACCGTACTACTTTTAAGACCCCTATTAGAATGTCTCCCTATAGACTTGTCTATGGGAAGGCTTGTCACTTACCTGTGGAGTTGGAACATAGGGCATATTGGGCAATTAAGAAGACGAATTTCAATTCTGACAAGGCAAGCTCGTTGCGCAAATTACAATTGAATGAACTTGCAGAAATCCGGAATGAAGCTTATGAGAATGCGAGAATTTACAAGGATAAGACGAAGATATTCCATGATAAGAATATTCTTCGCAAGACATTCACGATCAATCAAAAACTCCTCATGTATAATTCTTGCCTACATCTATTTCCGAGAAAATTGAGATCTCGATGGACCGTTCCCTACATTGTGTAAACTGTCTATCCATATGGGACTGTCGAGCTGTTAAATCCGAGGAACGGTAACATTTTTAAGGCGAATGGGCAGCGATTAAAGCCGTTCTTTGCGAAATTTCCTTCAGAAGGTATGTCCATACCTCTGAATGATCCTGTGTATCAGGATGATTGATCTCCTAGTCTGACGGAGGTATAGAGTAGTTAGGATTAGGATTTTGTTGCTTTTATTTACTTTTGCTTAGGTTTGTTAGAAGGAGGAAGAATTCTACTTTTCACTTTTTTCAGGTACTCTCATTCCTCACTCCCTTTTATGTTCAAATTACTCTCATGTTTTGTTTATTGCACATCTTTTACATTGAGGACAATGCAAGATTTGGTTGGGGGTGTAGGATCACTTGGATGAATCCAGCGTTTTGTAACATTTCAAGCAATTATGTGGATATTTTTCGATTTTTCTAAAATTCGAAACTCTTTTGGAAAATTTTGGTTCTATGCACTCAAGATGATATGAGCATAAGAAGAGGAGATATGAAGTGTATGAGGTTGTAAATCTTGATCTTCTCTTGGCATAATGGTTTTATATGAGAATTCCCCTAATTCTGTGATTGATAGAAAATCTGAACACTTTTACACCTAGTCCACATTACACGATTTTCATGGGTTGAAGGGATTATGTGATTTAGGGATTAGCTAGACTTTGATTTAAGGTGTTGAGAAATCAAGCCGGGGTACTTTGTCCATCCTTGTCCATGGGAAAACAACGAAAGATATGGATTTCTCAAAATCCTATCTAAATTAAAAGAAAAAGGAAAAGGAAGGATGAAATTGGGAATGATGGAAAAATGGTGGAAAATTCCGATTAGGGCTACCTACTACCAACCGGGGGATGGTCTACCCATAATCAAAGCTGGAAATGGGACGTAGTGTGAAAGTTGTCGGAAGGACAGTAAGGCAAATTCCTGTCATTGGCTTGATGTGGCCCTATATACCTTGAGATCTATAGTCTGGTTGATTTATGAAGAAGATAATCCTAAAAACTCATGAGATGAAGTTTCACTATGCACACTAGGTTGAATTTGTTCACGTTCTTTTATTCTTCAACCAATCAGCGGGAATTTCATATAAATGCTTATCATGTTCTGAGGGTTTGCGGTTTCAACCTTTGTCGCCTAATAATTCTGAATCTTACACTTGTATGTTTTGGGATATATAGAAGGATGGTTTCTAAAAGAGAGTTGAGTTTTGGAGAATGGAATTGGTTTCACGCATGTTTTGCTCGGGACTAGCAAAATGCTGGTTGGGGGGGTGTGTTGAGCTCTTAATTGTGCATATTCTAACCCCAATTCATCACTCATTGTGCGAGATTTTTATGATTTAAAGACTAATTGAATGCATGTTTTGTGATTGTAGGATTGAGAGTGGACACCGCCTAAGTGAAGATAAAAAGGGCTTATTTGGAACCATTTGGATGAAGATAGAAGGAGGACCAAAGAAAGAAGGAAGCAAGGAAAGAAGAAAAGAAGAAAGAAAGAAGAAACTGAACCAGAAACAGGCCAAGACCGGTCATGACCAGTCGGCCAGGAAGTCAGACCGGTCGTGCGACCGGTCGGCCAGCTTCCCATACAGGCTGAGCTCTCTGGACGTAGGAATAACACAGTCCGACCGGTCGTGACCGGTCGGCCAGGCCAGTCCGACCGGTCCAGACCGGTCGGCCAGAAGAACTTCTAAATCCAGAAGCTTGCTGACTATTCTCTCAGTGAGGCACGACCGGTCGTGACTGGTCAGCCAGTTACTCAGACCGGTCGTCCGACCGGTCGGCTGTGCGTAAAGACTGCATACTTTCTATTTTGGCGCCGATTTTCTCTGTGTACTGCGTAAGTGTGACGTAAATTCTCAAATCTTCTGAAGTTGCGGAGCTTCCCCACTATAAAAGGACACCTAGGGATCGTTCCTAAGGTATCTTAGAAGAGTTTAAGCAAGGTTAGAGTCGACGGAAGTGGATTTCGGAGTTCCACAACTCCTTCTAGTTTGTTTTACTGTTTTATGCTTTTCTTAAGTTGTTTCATGTTTCCTTGGATCATGAGCAGCTAAACCTCTTAGCTAGAGCTAAGAGGTGAAGCTTGTAGTGGATCTAAGATGTTTCAATTCGTTCTAAGTTGGTTTTAGGTTCGGAATTCATGTTTATGAACAATGGTTTGAAGTTTATACAAGTTCTAAGTAGTTTTTCTTAGTCTTATGATGACTCATGGATGTTTGGAAGAATTACTTAAGTTCTTAACTGCTTTGTATTAGTCTAGACCTGTATGATCCGATGAATTGGAGTACGCTCTAGTACTATGATCTTCATGTGGGGACTTCCTACCAAAGTTCTACTTTTCTGGTTTTCTGAATTATGTAGGGGACTGTGCATGTGATTTGAATCAAGTTCAAATTGTAATCTAGCCTTGTCTTGTGACAGGACTTGAGGATGGTTATGATTGTGATCTGAGCCTATTGGAATTGGGACTGACCTATGCAATTGAGCATGCTCAGCCTAGCTTACATTGAGTGAATCATATGCATTGGACTTACATATGATAGATTGTTTGGTTTAACAGCTCTATCATCCGGCTAGATAGATCTTAATATCGATTCTAGTTGAGAAAGTGAGAAACCATAGTGGATTGAACATCAAGGATTGCTACAAGTGGATCCTTGAACCCCTAGTGCCTTTTTATAATTGTTTACCTTCAATTTAGTTTAAAGTTGTTACTTACATCAATTTCATACAAAAATCTGGTTTGTTAGCTCTCAATAGACACTGTTGGATGTGTTTGTGAATTCCTACACAAGTCCCTGTGGATCGACCTCGGTCTTACCGAGATTATTACTACATCGTAACCTTACACTTGGGGAAGCAAACAGCAGCCCCATCGCACCTCTCTAGACACTCATGTAAAGAGGCCGACCGGTCTTAATCGGTCTGCCAGACCCTACCCACCTCCAGTATGCACGCTGAACTGTCCCAGACTAAGTCCGAGCTGTCGGCCAACCCCATCGCACCTCTCTGGACACTCATGCAAAGAGGTCAACCAGTCTTGACCGGTAGGCCAGAGCCTGCCCACCTCCAGTATGCACGCTAGACTATCCTAGACCAAGTTCGACTGGTCTTGACTAGTCGGCCAGCCCAGTCTGACCAGTCTTGACCGGTCGGCCAGTGTAATTTCAGTGAATCTCCAGCAGCTTCCTCTTAAAGCTCCGATTTTTTAGCAAAGTGCGTAAATACTACGCAAATCTGGAAGATTCTGAGGTGGTGGAGCTCCTCCAATATAAAAGGGGACCTAGGGATCGTTCCTAGGGCATCCTAGAAGAGATTGAGCATGGTGGGAGATGGCGGAAGTCGGATTCGGAGTTCTACAACTCCTCCTAGTTTGTTTCTCTAGTTTGATGTTTTGTTTAGTTGTTTTCATGTTTCCTTGGATCATGAACGGCTAACCCTCTTAGCTAGGGCTAAGAGGTGAAGATTGTAGTGAATCTCAGATGTTTCAATTCGTTTGATTTGGTTTCGAGTTGGACTATTAGTGAAGAAGAATGGTTTCAAGTTTAAATAAAGTTCAAAGTAGTTTTTTCTTAATCTTATGATGGCTCATGGATGTTAGAAGAATTGCTTGAGTTCTTAATTGTTCTAAGTATCTCTAGACCTGTATGCTCCAAGGAATTGGATTCAATACGCTCTAGATCTATAATCGCCATGTGGGAACGTCATGCCAAAAGTCTATTTTTCTGGAATTTTTGGATTATGTGAGATTGAGTATGTGATTTGAATCAAGTTCAAATCATGATTTAGTTATATCTTGTGACAGGAGTTAATGATGATTATGGTTGTGATCTTAACCTATTGGAATTAGGACTGACCTATGCAATTGAGTGTGCTCAAGTCCTAGCTTGAATTGAGAGAATCATGTACATGATTCACACATATGCCAAATTGCTTGTTTTAACTGCTCTATCATCCGACTAGATAGAACTTAATTTCGATTCTAGTTGAGAAAGTGAGAAACCACGGCGAATTAAGTATCAAGGATTGCTACAAGTAGATCCTTGAACCCCTAGTGCCTTTTTATTATTGATTATCTTCAGTTTAGTTCAAAGCATCTATCTACATCAATTTCCTAAAATCTGTTTAGTTATTTCTTAAGTAGAAACTATTGGAAGTGTTTTTGTGAATTCTTACACAAGTAATTTCGATTCTAGTTGAGAAA
Organism: Liriodendron chinense; assembly: GCA_003013855.2. Lineage (NCBI taxonomy): Eukaryota > Viridiplantae > Streptophyta > Magnoliopsida > Magnoliales > Magnoliaceae > Liriodendron > Liriodendron chinense. Next base: position 3,461,264 of record ML058333.1, read on the forward strand.
GTAAGAAACCACAGCGAATTAAGCATCAAGGATTGGTACAAGTGGATCCTTGAACCCCTAATGCCTTTTTATTATTGATTATCTTCAGTTTAGTTCAAAGCATCTATCTACATCAATTTCCTAAAATCTATTTAGTTATTTCTTAAGTAGAAACTATTGGAAGTGTTTTTGTGAATTCTTACACAAGTCCCTGTGGATCGACCTCGGTCTTACCGAGATTATTACTACATCGCAACCCTACACTTGGGGAAGCGAACAGGGACAGAACTTGCCACTTGTAATATGACTGGCTTGACTAGAGGAGCCCCTTCCAAGACAGTGGGTTCTTGCTGCTGATGAGTATAATCCCTCCATTGCAGATTGGATTGTTCCTGAGCTGAAATTGCCTCTTGCAAAATGACAGGTTCGTATGTGGGCTAGATGTATGACTGTACTCCTTCCAAGATGACAGGCTCCCAACATGAATGGCTGTAAGGTGCCCCTTACAAGGGGACAAGCCCTTGAACAACTGGTGCATCATATAGCGGTGCTCCTTCGAGTACTAATGACTCGGAGACTGAAGGAGGAAAGGGGTTTGCCCCCCGCAAGATTGGAGGAGGATTTGTCGGCCTATAAGTGTAAGCATGAATGGATGGATAGGGAAGAAGAAGTGATCGAGATGCTCTCCTTCTTCTATGCTATTAACGGCAGGGCCACGAGACGAGCTGGGGTTCGTTGGATGCTGAGGCAAAAGATTTTGAAGGATGTTGGCAGGAGCTGCTGGAGGAGTTCCAAGGACCGAGATGAGGATCTTGCGATCGTCAATCAGATTTGGTATGGCATTCTTTAGAGTCATGCATCGATCAGTGGTGTGGCCACGCCCTTGATGGTAAGCACAATATTCATCTTCTCGGTAGTTCGGAGGCAGAGGATTGGAGGAGGCCTGGGTGCCATTAGAGTGAGTAACGTTTTTGTACCACCATAGCCATAACCTGACTGAGTGGTTGAGTGAGGGGAGTGTATTGGCCGTTCCCCCTAAACTGCTGCTGTCGAGGTGGTTACGGTTGTGGTTGAGGATTTGGTTGCGGTAGGGGTGGCTGTGGCTGATACCTTTGAGGTTGATGTTGAGCTTAATTCTGCTGATATGGTTGTCGTCCCTGCGGGGGAGCATATTAGTTGCCCTGAGCAGTGGCGATGATGTTGTTTACCTCTGTCGGGCAAGGAGGAGAACCACTGATGTTTCCATTCCCATATCCAATAGGTCTTCCTTCCACTCTGTTTCGTTTGATTGGAGTGGCCTGATGAGGCCATGGGAAGATCGTCCCTGCGCGGATTCCTGCTTCAATTTGCTCTCCCGCACGGATCAACTATGAGAAATTCGCATATGGATGCGAGATGAGATTTTCAGATATGCCAAGATATGTTGAATGAACAATTATAGAGATTTGTTCTTCGTCGTCGATAGGTGTCATCATTCTGACTGCCATAGCTCGCCAACGTCCCACATAAGCTGATAACGTTTCGTCACTCCTTTGCCTGAGAGCTGCAAGGTCGGCTATTCTGGGTGTCATGTTGAGATTGTATGCGAATCTGTTGACGAAAGCTTGGGAGAGTTGCTCCCAAGTCCTGATGCGATGGCAATCCAATGATGTGTACCAATCTAGGGCATCACCTTTTAGAGATTTTTAGAACAAGCGAATGAGGGCTCCTTCATTCCCTGAGATTGCACTCAGCTCTCCACAGAAAGCCTTGAGATGTGCTGTGGGACAACCACTGCTGTCGTATCTTTTGAATTTTGGTACCTCAAAGTTTTGAGGTATCTGAGCATTTAGAAAAGAACACAAGTCTCTGAACTTGGTCGAAGGTAGATCGATTCCTTGCTATCGCTGAAGTTGATTTTACAAGATCTGAAACTGCTCCCGCAACTCGTCCAGTCCTGCATGATCTGCTTGAACGGTTGATGCCTCTCGAAGTAAGGCACGTTCTTCTTCGGCATAGTGGTCGATGTCTTCGACCCTATGGGCTTGCTGGAAAGCAACCGCAGGTTGCTGAAATTGATTTGATGATTGAACTAGATTCTGATGAACTTGTGTTTGAAATGACTGTAATTGAGCTGGAGACTGTACTGAAGGTTGAATTGAAACTTACTGGAAATTAACTGGAGATTGCTGGATCGAAGATTGCTGGAAATTAACTGGAGTTTACTGAATTGAAGATTGCTGAAAATTAACTGGAGTTTGCTGAATTGAAGATTGCTGGAAATTAATTGGAGTTTGCTGAATTGACGATTGCTGGAAATTAACTGGAATCCCATCGACGAGGATGTGCTGGAATTGAAAAGTGCTCCTGTTTGTAGGAGGCTGAGATGCTAGGAAGTGACCCCCTTATTAGGTATTCGCCACTGTCCGTTGATTGATGTGGGCTTGACATTGACCCCCATTGTAGGCATTCGTCAGTGCTGTCCCTACTGTTAGAAATTAAATTGAAATCCCATCGGTGAGGATGTGCTGACATTGAGTAAAGGTCCCATCGGCGAGGACATGCTGAGAAAGGAAAAGGGTCCCATCAGCGGGGACGTGCTGAAATCTACTGAGATTATTGTTTGCAAGATTGACTGGAAGTTCCTGCGACTGGAATGCTCTGAGGTGGTCTCGTTGTCTCAAGAAGGTATTGAGGAGGATGCCCCATAGCGAAGGGCTGAGATGGTTGTTGTCAGTAGTCTTGGGCAGACTCCGATGGTTGTGCCTGATTTGAACTGGAGGCCGAAGGGACCTGACATGGCTGCTGAGATTGATGAACTAGGCTTACTTGATTGTTGACTGCTGAGGTAGCTTGTGCTTGCATGAATTGCAAGATCATTTCTTGCATTGCTCTCATTCCTTGTGTCAATTCTTGCATGATTGGCGTATTCTCAATTGGAGGTTGCGCTGGAGGTTGCGCTTCGGCCATGTCAGGGCAGGAAAGAGGTGAGTTTCCTCTTCGTGGTTGGACATGGCTTGCTGAGCTCGAGTGCGGATTATGCTACGGAAGGGAAGTTGTTTCCGAAGACGTTGAACCCGAGGAGGCACAATGGTGAGGAATATACTCTACTCTTTTTTTAGGTTTTGGGCATTTTCTATATTTTTTTATTTTTGGATGGAATGCTATGCAAATGAGATTGTATGAGGGCTAATGACTTTCAAGTACAGGAGGAATTCTGTTTTTCAAGTTAGATCATGACTAGTGGGACTAGCATATTGTTCACTCCCCAAGTGTAGGGTTGCAAAGTAGTAATAATTTGGAAAGATCGAGTATCGTTCCCACAGAGATTTATGAATGGGTATTCTCAGAATTTGTCTAAAATAACTAATAATTAAGATCCTATTAAGAACTAAAGCTGAAAAATAATGATTTGGGTTTAAACAGTGAATGTGTAAGGTAATATCAATCTAAAAAGGCACTAGAGCGCCAAGGATCCACTTTTGATAAGTTTCAATGCATCAACACAACTAGATCTCACATAACTCAATCGGAATCGAATTCATATCTCTATCCGATCGGAATATAGAGCGGTTCAATCAACAATTATCTAAAACAGTTGCTCATTCATTGATTCGATTCCCACAATAATACTCAGGCCTTGGGCACACTCAATTGTGTAGGCCAAGCCTCTTTCCAATCTAGTTGAGATTCACAACCATAGCTTTCATCAAATCCTGTCACTAGACTTGATTACAACTAATGATTATAACTCTAATTAAATTAAAATCAATCAGCAAACAGCTATTTCAGATTATAATAAAAAGATAAGAACTTTAGTTGAATAAGTTCCCACATGAAGATCGGGCCATTGTACACAAGGCAATTAAAGGGCCTACCATGCCCGGAGTCGATGATAGATCAATGAACTACACAAGCATAAACAATGCTCAGAAGGTAAGCTACCAAGCTTAGAATCACTAAGAATCACATGAGCCGGGAGTCATCAAGAGATCAAAGTAAAACCAAACTAGTACTTGATTGAAACTCATATTGAACTAAAATTCTTCAATTAAAACATAAAAGGAAACCTAGGTTGCATCAATCCATCAAAAATAAATCAAAAGCTTCACCTCTTAGCCCTAGCTAAGAGGTTTTAGTTTATGTCTAACATCCTTGAACTAAAAGCCTCAAAAACATAAAAACTACTAAAACAGGAAGAAAAGTAAGAAAACTTGAAGTAGAATCCGTCTCCCAAGCAATCCCCACGTCCTAGCATGCCTTGGTATGAAGAGGAGAAGTCCCTTTTATAGATTGGCGCGGAAGATTCCAGATTTAGCAAGGAATTAAGCAATTACGCAGAGAAAATCGAAGCTTTACGTACAATCTGTTACGCTGACGACCGGTCGCACGACTGGTCTGAGCTGTGGATGACCGGTCTCAAAACTGCAGAATCTGTCCAGAGAGTTTTTGTGTTTCTGGACTACTCTCGACCGGTCTGGCGACCGATCTAAGAGGAGAAAAATAGTCAAAAAATACACTGTAGACCTGTCTGGCGACTGGTCCACAGACAGGTCTAAGAACAAAATTTCAGTTTTTCTTCTTTATCTCTTCTCTTTCTTTCTTGCTTCTTTTTTCCACCTTTTGGCACTTGTTCTATTGATCTTCAATGCTTGTAATTAGCCTCTTTAATTCTTCAATTGGTAAATACTCTCTCTTATTCCTACAAACACAAATCTATGCATTAGATTAGTCTTTAAATCATGAAACCATGCATAATGAGTGATGAATTGGGGTTAGAATATGCACAATTAAGAGCTCAACACATATCCCCAGTGGAGTCATCATTTTGTGGACGCTCGCCTCTCCACTCTCCCGAATTCTCCCTCTTGGAAAAGGGTGCATGCCCGTAAATTTCCATTTGTGCCACTGGCTCGCCTCGTTCTCGAGGGCTTTTTCTCAGTTGTCGTGTTTAGTTGGATATGTTTGGATGAGTTCGTATAAGACTAGAGTCGCCACTAGCCAGTTACTTTGAATCTACAGTCGGCTAGACTCCGTAGAAACGTTCGAGAAGGGAATCCGAAGATTCCTTCCTATAAATGACTCCTTTTGATCTGTGGCCAGAGATTCGAGGTAAGGGATCACAGTTATAGGGTGGGAAGATGTTAAGCACCCCACACTGCCCGTACCGAAGTACGGTCTCTACTTCACAGAATCGAACTAGTACTTGAAAGTCTAATTTAATCCTCGTACACTCTCATGAATGATATGATGCATGAATGTAGGTCTGAACAGTAAGAGTTTCTGATGGGCAGGTTTCCATTAACAGGCAAGCCCAGAGCATATGCTCGAACTGACAAGTGCTTTTATGCAGGATGCATGCTGTGTATTTGAATAATCAAAGTGTTTGTAGTGATATGATAAGTAGGGGGGTTGGAAGAATAGTAAATGTTGCACTTATGTAAGATGTGAATGAGATAATGCTAATAAAAGAATAGCTGGATGGACGGAGGTGTCGCAAGGGTTTGCTTCAAGTGGCTAGATCAGGACTTGGATAGCTAGGGAGACTTGGACCAGGGTCAGGCTGGGCTGGACCAGGGCCAGGCTCTTCTCACTCAGGCTCTCCTTGGTGGAGGAATGGACTAAAGGGGGGTGGAGATGGACTCGGAGGTCTCGGGCTGAAAGATGGCAAGTCGATCTTTTTGGATGTTGAGGGATGCTGAAACAGGAGAGGGAATGGGGTATTTATAGCTGCGAGAAGTGGCAGCTCATGTAACTAGCCTTGGGCGGCACCCTGGGGGCCACCCGTACAGCCTCTCTACTCCAACTTCGGAGTGTACGGCTCCCGAACCTAAAGCAGCAAAGACCGAGGTTCGAGGTTCAGACCTACTCCGAAACTGTGGATCGGAACTAGGCGAGTTGACTGGGTTTGAAAGATGGGTTGACACGGTGAGTTGACTGGGTGTATGGGCTGGATTGACCTGATGAGTTGACTCGGTGATTTGACTTTGCTGGTTGACTCACCAAGTTTGACTTTTTTGGGATTTTTTTACTGATTTTTTTATGGGTGGTTTTTCAGGCTGATGTTTAGGGGTGAGTTGACTGGGTTCAGGCTTGAGCTGGGTTATGGATTAGGGCTTACAAGGGTGAGTTTGGCTGGGTTTGGACATGGGATTTAGGGTTATGGTCCTCCATTCATTCAGCTATCTTTATCAACATTGTAGCCGAAGGTGGGGTGTTTACACCTGCGAAACACAATCAAAGACAAAAGAAGGGTGATTGGGGATCCCCGACCGTTAGCTATCCAATGCCTAAGTTAGTGAGACGTAGGAGGTGATAATTAGGGTTTTGTGGAGAGGTTTTTGTGTACCTCGAGTAATAGAGGAATGTCTTTGTTTATAGGATCATTGGAGGAATGTCGATGGATTTGATGATTTTATTTTACAGGTGCAATTTTCGAACTTCTTAGGATCGTCCTTATCGCGTATAGATTCGGAGGATTCTTTAGGATAGTCATCATCATTAAGTTAGGATTTGTCGGTTTCTATCTCTGTACGGCGTTAAAGGCGGTGGAGCATACTCGGATTGCAGAGAGTACTCCAACCAAGATCACTCAGCTCCAAGGTCAACACTCGGTGATGAGCACTCGGTGAGGAGCGTTCGATGTTGAAGTAAGCATTCGTCAAAGTGCACTCGGCATTGAGCTTGGCATCCACTCTCTGTATGAAGTTAGTTTTTCTTATGCGCCTCGTCCTTCAGTCATCCTCTCACTAGTCAGTGTTCGGTGACGTCTGAGCTTTCTATCTTTTGACCAAGAGAGCTTATTTAGGGCTGAGAATTTTCACTCGAGCATCGTGGGCCATTGGTCGTGTAGTAAATTATCTTGAGCTTCGTTGATTGGTGTTCGAGCCCATGGGCTCGTGGGCTTTCTTATAGACTAGGGTTAGCTTGGTATTTCCCATAACATTATCCACGCCGTCCATTAGTTTTGGAAGCTCATTTTAAGGTAGGATAGCAAAATTGAAGAATATCTAAAGCTAAATTAGACCACACCACAGGAACAGGGGGGATAATGACGTCTACGGTTGAAACATTCCTACTACCCACAGTGATGCTTATTTATCATCAAACATGTTCATAAGGTCACAAACACATGGACGAAGGTAAAAGACTAAAATCATCTTGATCAAGAACTTCTGTGGCCCCAAGAAGTATTCAACAGTAGGCGTTCAATTTTCATTGTTTCCTATAGTGTGGTCCACTTGAGCTTTGTATGTGCTTAAATTTTTTCGATCATTCCTAAAATCTTTGGACGTGGATTTAGCTAGGTGTGGACCTAACCAACTTTCGTCAATTCTTAAGCATGAGGCTGACTTGATATATGTTCTGTATATCCACGCCGTCCAATGGTTCTACAAGTTAATTTTTGTTCATGGGACCAAAACTGAACTCAATCCAAATCTTTGACCATACCACAAGAAAAAGTGGTGATTGACCATTATAGTTTTTTTTATCCTTTATGGCCACAATATCAATCTAATATTTGTATTTTTCCCTTCATCAAGATTTTTTTACCTTATCAACAGGTTAGATAGAAAATAAACATTATGGTAAGACATGTGATGCTTTTAATGGTAGGCGTTCTATGACCATTGTTTCCTATCAGTGTGGTCCACTCCAGATTTAGATCGGCTTTATTTTTTGGCCCATGTACTTACATGATCTTTCACAATAGATGGACCGCGTGGATATATAACACAAAGCGAGTGCCTACCATGAACGTGTGACCCTAGGCTCTACGATCGGCATGTATATGTTATATCTACTCCATCCATTGTGTTGTTACTGATTTTCAGCAACAGTTGAGGTAGGATGAATATCCTCCTTAGAAGAGATCGCGAGTTGATTTCAAGGATGATGAAGGGTCTGGATTCTGATTAAGAGCCTGCAAAGACATAAAGAAGGCTGAGAGGTGACCGTGGACTAGCTGTTAGTCCTCCGATGCCTAAGTCAGTTGGCTCTTGTATAAAAGATTATCTCTTTGTAAATAAGTTTTTTGCATACCTTAATAGTGAATAGAATGTATCCATTTATAGACTTAGGTTGGAAGATTGTATCCCCTTTTTAAGGCCATATTTTCGGGGGAGAGAATCATAGACTAGCATAATATTCAGGCTGTTCCGTAGTCATGGGGGACGTTTCCATATCTTTCGACGATCCTCCTGATCTCTCGCCTATTTTTATGATGGAAACCTTCGACCTCAACATCTATAGTTGTATAACTGAGGTCGTCTTTGAGTCGAGGTCAAGGAGTATAACTTTACGTCAAGTCGGATTGTTCCGACCTATAGCTAGGTCGGTTTCTATCCAACCTTTGGTCAACTCATAATTTACCTATAACAAAAGCCCCCTTACTCTCGACTCTAACTCGTTTGGCTTCGGAGTAACTTTTTGAGGAAGATATATTGACCTGACTATTCCAGCTTTTAGCTGTTTTTCCGCTGTCATTCTATACGGGCGAAAAATGATTTTTAATGCGTCGATTCAAATATTGAGGCACTATCATTTGTCCGTACGGTGTAGGCGCCTTTCCAGAGTCTTGATGAATGAGGTGCAGCCACGTGGCGATACCATGCGTCGCTTTTTCTACGATCAATTTAGATTCTGCCACGTGGAGGGGTGGAGATCGAGACGGCGTCTGTATTAAATGCGAGAAGATCCCCTTACTATAAATCTCAGGACTTAACCAAAATTTTCATTTTACCATTTTTCCTCTGAACCTGTTGTTTCTTCGAGCATTGAACTTCCAATTTTCCCTTTTCTTCTTGGCTTCTCTGATCATTCTCCTCAAGCTTGGTGTACTAGCGTTCTTTGGTACGCTCCTCGATCTTCAATCAGCTCTTTTACTTTCTTATTTTTGCTTTCAATTATGTCTGAATCTTCGGACTCTGATGCCATCCCTAAGGTGAGGTTCGAAGATCACGAATCGAGAGATAAACTTGATAGAATCTAGTTCTAGAACTAAGACAGTAGATCATGCTGATGAAGAGGAATCAGTATCTCCAGAATTGGTCTCCAAGGGTACAATTGCTCGTAAGGAAACTTTTGAACTAAATAACGTGACTTCTTTAATTACTCAAGACGAGCTCGCCACACTTAGGGAAATATACAAAATCCCTGATTCTGTAGAGTTTAGGGTTCCCAACCGAAGTGACAGCCCAAGCCGACCTCGAAAGGGTGAGATAGTAATCTCCTCAATGCACTTAGAGGCCGGGCTGCATTTGCCTCTGCACCCGTTTGTGTGCGAGGTTATCAGTCCTTCCAAGTTTGTCTATAAGCCAGTTGCAATCCAATACCTAGAGGTGTATAGTTGGGCGTTACATTTTGTGGCAAAGGGTTGGTAATAAAGAAATGACCTTTGGTGAGCTATTCTTGATGTATTCCCTTAAGTCCTTGGGAGGTCAGGGACTTTACTATTTTTCTACGATTTTGAGTCAGGGTGGCTCGCTGGTTACTGGCTTGCCATCCTCCACTAAGACTTGGAAAAAGAAGTGGTTCTTCGCTTCGGGGAACTGGGAGTCTGCATCGGACGAGCCTCAACCCTTGAACTATCAAGTTCAAGCTGATTTCGGTTTACCAAGTCGAATTGCGTTCCGACCTACCTGTCTTACTGACACTTAATCTTAGTTGTCCTTAGCTTTTAATCTTTTTTTATGGTTGACTTCCTTTGATTGTAGCTTCTGTAACCATCTGAGTAGCTCTTTCGGCCGCGTAAGAAAGGCAAGTTCAAGCTGCGAGGAATTGTTCTGTCGAAGAGAGAGACTTTCGATGTTTATAACCCTTGACTCTGTCTGTGACTCAGGTAGGTAATCCGTAAATAGCTCGTGACTAGTGTTTGCTTGGTTTTATTTGCTTAATTGTCAAAGCGGTGTTAAAGGTTTGTAAGATTCCGTCTTATGTCTTCGAGCGCAGGCAAACTTCTAAGCCCCCAAGGAAGAAAGTGGCCTCATTTGAATCTTCGAGGTAGCAGCGACTCCCCCTAGTCTTTCATATGTGGGACTGGGCAAACTTTCGATTCGAGCTCCCCTGCCAAGGTCGAGCCACAAGCCTCACATCCTCCGGTTGTAGTGGTACCGAAGACCTAAGAGACTGCGACCGAGCCAGTTGCAGTAGAGCAACCTACCACACGTGCAAGCTCGATGGGAGTTCCCCCACTTCCACGAGTTGTAGCTCTTCTAGATCTTCTTCTTCAAGCAAGGTGCGGGTGGATATGCCTCCCATTTCGGAGAAGTTTCTGACATGGATTGATGGCATAGCTTCGTACGCTCGCATGAACAGCTACATCCCAGAGAACTTAACCATGCTGGCATCATGCGACCCTGATCAGCTAATTGGCTTCAAAATAGAAAGTAGCCTTAGGGTGAGTCGCCTTTTTTCCTTAGGTAATGATCTCTTGTGAACTTTTTGTCTCTTATCGCTGACAACTTTGTATTTGTTCAAGGATGTGGCTCGGGGATTATGGTTGGTCAGGCCATGGCTGGATAGACTTATCAAATGAAAGAGGTGCTCACGGCTACGTCCTTGTGGAAGAAAAAAGCTGAAGCCACGAAGTTCAAGCTCAAGAAAGCTCAGTCCGCTCTAAGGATCTCCTAATCCGACCTAGAGGTTTCACGGGCCCAAGGTTCAATCTACCAAGAATAAGGCAGAGTCTCTCGAGGTCGCCCTGAAGATGGCTGAAGAAGAGAAGACGAACTTGGCTAAGATTCTGCAAGATACTCAGTCGAAGTCGCAAGCTGAGCTTGAAAAGCTAAATGCAGTTCAGGAAGGCCTATACAATTACGGCTTTCAAGACCGCAGAAATCTAGTCCATAAGCATTTTCCCAATCTTGACCTTACTCCAATTGACGAGGATGAGGTCTTTGAAATGGAGGCTACTCTGACTGAAGCGCAAGTTGAGGTAGCCGAGGTTGACGCAGCCGCGGCCGTAGCTACAGATGAGGCAGCTTAGGGCCGAAAAACATTTTTCTCTCTCTCTTTTTTTATCAGCATGCCTTAAGGGATTTTTATGAATATTTTGAGCCCTTCTGAGGCGTAGAATAGAAATTTTTTTAGCCTTACTGAGGCTTTTGTTTTTATCACTTGTGCATTTTGTTTATGCTTTTGTGATTGTGCCATTATTCATTGTTTTAATTCCTGCTCTTAATTTCGTGCTTGAATAAATAATATTTGCTAAGATTGTCGAAACGAGTTGGGTATCTGACTTGTAGCTCGTAGCTATGTCAGCTGAAGTGGCATCATGCTTTCTGTCATTTCTGACCTTAAGCTTGTGTTAAGCTTTAAGCTACTCATAGCCATGCTTGTTTTATGTAGCATGGTAAATCTGAGCTAACGATCTTTTGACCGAATTCGGGCTCCCTTTGCTAATGCTTGAATTTTCAACTTTAATATTTCGGGTGTCGAACTTAGTCCATAAACATGTTCGACCTCGTGAAAAAATCTATCTTTATTGAAAATTTCTGATGTACAGACTTTCACCTTATTCACGTACTCAACTCGCAAATGGATAATAAACTTTGAGGTGCTCAGCATTCCATAGATGAGGGAGAGGTCGGCCTTCCATAATTTCGAGCCAATATGTGCCGAGACGAATGGAGCTCAGTACTTTATACGGACCTTCCCAATTAGGGCTGAAGGCACCCGCTTTATCTTTAATTTCTTTATTGATCTTTCAGAGGATGAGGTCGCCTACTCTGAATCATCATTTTCTCACTCGTGAGTTATAATATTGCTTGACTCTGTGCTAGTATGCTGCTATTCACACCTGAGAAGTTTCTCTTACTTCGTCAAGCAAGTCGAGGTTTATTCGAAGTTGACTTTCACTTTGATCTGGTTGATGACAACCTGTCTAGTTAATAAGCATCCCGAACTCGACTGAAATCACGGCCTCGGCTCCAAAATCCAAGGAGAAGGGTGTCTCTCTGGTAGTGGATCGAGGTGTGGTTCTGGAAGCCCATAGTACCTCTAGGAGTTCTTCCGCCCACGCCCCCTTTCTTTCGCCGAGCTTTATTTTGAGATGATTCTTAATAATTTTGTTAACAGCCTCGACTTAGTCATTAGCTTGGGGGTGGTGAGGAGATGAGTACGCATTTTTTATACCTAAATTTATGTAGAACCTCTGAAATCTTGCGTTGTCGAACTAACGTCCGTTATTGGTGATGATGGTATTTGGGATCCCGAACCGGCATATGATCGATTTCCAGATGAAATTCGTAGTTTTCCTTTCTATGATCGTGGCTAGTGGCTCTGCCTAGGCCCACTTTGTGAAATAATCAACTACGACAATCACATATTTTACCTGCCCTTTACCCATTGGGAAGGGACCGATGATATTAACACCACATTGGGCGAACGGCCATAGTTCGGACATGGGGGTAAGCTCTTCTGATGACAGGTGAGGAACGGGAGCAAATCGTTGACATTTGTCGCATTTCTTGATTATTTCCTGGGTGTCCTGTTGGATAGTGGGCCAGTAATATCATTGGTGGATAACTTTCTGCAAAAGTGCTCGACTTCCAAAATGATTTCCACAGCTGCCAAAATGGACCTCTCGTAGGACGTAATCGGCCTCCTCAGGTCCAACGCAATGTAGGCAATGGAGGGAAAAACCTTTTTTACAGAGGACTCCATTGATCAATGTATAGTTAGCCGACCTATAATGGATCTTTTGTTCTTCTTTTTTTCTTTAGGCAATTCACTTCTTTGTAAAAAATGAATGATGGGATTCATCCAATTTGGAGTAGCAGATATTGGACAGACCTCATCAGATTCTTCTTAAGCTATACTTCGGTGGGGGAGGAATTCAATAGGGATTGACCTACTAAGCTCGTCATCCACTACCGATGCCAGTTTTGCTAGTGAGTCCGCATTAGTGTTTTGAGTCCTCGGGACCTGAATGACCTCACAATAGTCAAAGTGAGCTAGCAATTCTTAAGCTTTTGCTAAATATATGCTCATCTTCTTCCCTTTTGCTTGATATTCAGTGGTCACCTGCCCGAACACTAATTGTGAATCACTGTGTACCTTCACTTTTCGGACTCCTATCACTGAAGCAAGGCACAGTCCGGCTTCATATTCTGCTTCGTTATTGGAGGCTCGGAAGCCGAACCTCAACGTGTATTGGACTTTCACTCTGTCCAGAGAAGTTAAGATGAGACTAGCCCCATTACCCTGTGAATTTGGCGATCCGTCAACATATAATGACCATACAGATGCGTTTGTGTCATTTTCTAAAGAGCCTTCCAAGTGCTTTTCTCCCACTGGTCGGGTTTCCAACACCTCGTGACTATGTTGATCGCTTGGTGGGCTGGTGAGCTCGACAATGAAGTCGGCCACTGCTTAACCTTTGATTACAGCACGAGGTTGGTAACGTATATCGAACTCACCAAGCTCAATGGCCCACTTGACAAGATGACCTGATATTTCTGGCTTTTGCAACACTTGTCGTAGCGGTTAATCTATTAACACCGCTATTGGATGTGCTTGAAAATAAGGTCTCAGTCGTCTAGCCGTTGTGGCCAGTGCCAGTGCCAGTTTTTCGATACACGAGTATCATATTTCTGCATCAAGTAGAGCTTTGCTGACATAGTAAACCGGCCTCTACGTCCCTTGGTCATCACAAATCAGGGCTAAGCTTACGGCTGCTAGTGAGACCGCTAAGTGCAGAAGTAATTCTTCCCCTTGCATCGGCTTGGATAATAAAGGTGGAGATCCGAGGTAAGTTTTGAGCTTGAGGAATGCATGTTCGCATTTTGGCGTCCATATCATTTCTTTACATTTGCGAAGTTGCTTGAAGAACGGGAGACATCAATCCATGGCCCTTGAGACAAATCGATTGAAGGCCGCAATTCTTCTCGTAAGGCGTTGGACTTCTTTTACAATAGTAGGCGAGCTCATGTCAATTAATGCTCAAATCTTCTCCGGATTAGCTTCTATCCCCCTTTGGTTTACCATGAAGCCAAGGAACTTTCCTGAGCTTACCCTAAAGGCACATCTGCTATGATTGGGCTTCATTCGGTATTTCCTTAAAATACCAAACATGGTGCAGAGGTCTTCGACTTGGTTTTCCGACTTCAGGCTCTTAACAAGCATGTCGTCCACGTAGACCTCCATGTTTGCCGATCTATTCGGCAAACATTTTGTCAACCAGGCACTGATAAGTTGCTCCTGCATTTTTAAGTCCGAAGGGCATTACCTTATAGCAGAAAGGCCTCATCTGTGATGAATGTTGTTTTCTGTTTATCGTGAGCATGTATCCAAATTTGGTTATATCCGGAATACGCATCCATAAAACTGAGTAGCTCGAAACCCAACGTTGCATCGACGAGCTAATCTATTCTAGGCAGCGGGAAGCTATCCTTTGGGCAGGACTTTGTTGATATCGGTGTAATCCACACAGACTCTCCATTTTTCGTTGGCTTTTTTCACCAAGACGACGTTAGCGAGCCAATCTAGGTAACATATTTCTTCAACAACTCCCGCCTGACACAGTTTTCTAACTTCTTCTTCGATCACAGCGTACCTTTCTGTGTTAAAGGGTCGTCATTTCTGACAAACTGGTTTGAAAGACAGGTCGACATTTAACCTGTGGACCATTACCTCTGGGCTGATTCCCGGCATATCTTGATGAGACCACGCAAATACATCAGGGCGTTCCTTCCAAAAAGCGGTGAGCACTTTCTGTACCTTGTCTTCCAACTGGGATCCAATTCTGACAACTCGGGTCGGGTTGTTATTCGATAATGGGATTTCGACCAGTTCTTTAGCAAGTGATCCATGCTCTCCTGTTTCTTCTCTGGGATCCAGGGGGTCATATGTGAGACTACTGAAACCAAGCTTTTCCCAAGCAAGGTTAATTCGTAACACCGACAAGCCTCCTGTTGATCGCCTCTTACCACCCCGACACCTTCATTGGTCTCGAACTTCATAGCTAGGTGGTATATGAAAATCCCAGCTTTGAGGGCTCAGAGGATGGGGCGGCCAATTATCGCGTTGTACGCAGATGGAGTGTTGACAACGAGAAAATCGACCATAATTATTCTTTGATTAGGATCTTCCCCTGCTGTGACTGGAAGAGTTATTTCCCCTTCTGGTATGACGTTGTCTCCTGTGAATCCGCTCAAGGCTGTTTTGATCGGCCTTAACCTGGATCAGTTGATCTTCATTTTCTCGAATGCTGTGATGTACAAGATGTCCACCGAGCTACCCTTGTCGACCATCATTCTGTGGAGTTTTTTGTTGGCGACCACCATTGACACCACAAGTGAGTCATCGTGGGGATGAAGGACACCTTTGGCATCTTCCTCGGTGAACGTTAATGCACAAGGGTGACCTTTGCAACTTTCGCAGGTCGGCTCGTAATGTTCACGAAAAGTCCTGGCTCAGATGTCCTACCTTGTCGTACATAGGCCTTTCAACCGTTGCCAGAGTCCCCAGTAGTTGGCTCACAAAAGATCATGTGGATTTCTTCCATAGGATTATTATCAATCTGCTCTTCAGTTTGATTATTCCGATCTACGGCCCTCCAGACCTCCTGACGCTAGGCGATGTAATCTTTTAAGAACCCATGTTGAATGAGGGTTTCTATTTGTCGCTTTAGATTGAAACAATCTGCTGTTTTGTGATCGTGGTCTTTACGATATAGAAAGTATTTTGACATCGATCTTCTATCTGGATCGGTTTTGATTTTTGCCAGTTGTCCAAACATCTATTTATTTCGTTCTACCAAGAATACTTGCTCGATGGTCGTATTGAGCGGTGTGTGTTTCTCGAATCGCTAAGTTGGAACTTTGGCTCCTCGGGAAGCACCGCTTCGACCGGGTGACCCTTGCTCTGGTTTATGTCTTTTTAAATTATTCTCCTCCTTCCGATCTTTGCTTCTGGAAGACGATCTGTGTACATTGACCAACTCCTCCGCATTGATGTGCTTAACAACTCGGTCCAGGAATTCTGCTACGGACAGAGGTGGTTCCTCTCCTACGGACCAGAGGAATTTCTTGTCTCATAATCCTCTGATCATTGTGTGGAGCAATATGTCCTAAGAAAGATTCTCCACTTGGACAGCCTCGACGTTGAACCGTGCGAGGTAGTCCTTTAGTGACTCATCATCTTTTTGCTTGACCGCAACAAGATGAGTCGAATTCTTTCTAGGATCAGTACTTCCGATGAACTGGGTTGCGAAGGCCCTACTTAGTTGGGCGAACGAGCTGATTAACTTTGGTTTTAAATTTCAAAACCAAGTCCTAACCGAGCTCGTTAATGATAAGGGAAAAGCTTTGCACATGAAGTGTCCGTTGACTCCGAGGAAGCTCCATTTGGACCTTGAAGTTTTCTAAATGTTCTGCTGGATCCCCTATCCCACTATATTGTTTAAGTTGAGGGATTTTGAACCCTTTAGGGAGTGGTTCTTCGCAGATTTCATCAGTGAATGGCGATTCAGACGAGTCGACCAGTGCATCTACTGCGATCGGTGCTCGGGTGTAGGGCTGTCAACGGATCGAATACAGACCGGATCAGTGATGATCCGAATCTGATCCGATTATGGATATATCTTATCCGTATCCAACCCGAATCTGATTCGAATCACAAGCATATTATCCGAATCCGGCCCATTTAGATATTTATAAATCCAACCGGACTCGAATATGATCCGATCCGATTCCAATAATGGTGGCCGTTTAATTTGGCATAATGGATGGATGTGGTGGAAAAATACATACATCGTGGTGGGGCCCACCCTGTTAGCTAGGTAATGCACCCACCCTACTATCTAGGCAACGCACACACGATTAGTCACGTTGCACCCACCCACCCTGTTAGCCAGGCAACGCACGCACACAATTAGTCACACGCTACACCCACCCACCCACCCTATTAGTCAGGCAACGCACACCCACGATTAGTCACACTACCTGTCTCCGGTGGCCGGCTGGCCATCCAGAGAAGGAAGGAGGGGGAGTGAGAGATGTAGTCATGCGGCACAGAGAGAGAGAGAGAGAGAGAGAGAGAGAGAGAGAGAGAGACTAGTAAGTGGTACCTGATGAGAGGGAGCCGACCTTCTCAGCTTAGGGTGGATGGCTAATGGACGAGCATTGAGATTTGAGAGGTACATTAGGTTTTTTTTAAATACCCTGATATAATCGGATTATTAACGGAGCAGATCGAGGTCGATCCAAATCTGACCCGATTATTAAACGGATCAAGATCTTCGATCCAAATCCGACCTGCTGATCCGATTACTGATCCGAATTCGATTAAATCAGATCGAATACGGATCAGATTCGGATCATGATCTGAGCCGTTGACAGCCCTACTTGGGTGCATTGCACTCATTAGAGGTCGCCCACGCGTTCTCAGAGTTCCTTCAGCTCGACTTCTAATGGATTTATATTATCATCCATTCAATCATCACCTAGATGAGCTGACTTTTTTTCTTCGAGTTTGTGGCGTAGATCGCTGTGGGCAGATCGGCTATAGACCAGGTTCTGGCTCCTGTTGCTCGACTGGTAACTTCAGTCTTCCTTAGCTTGTTCGTGATTCGGAACCGGAAGAGAGCGTTGCGGTGAGGGGGTTTGATGAGATTACTGAGGCTCGTCATCACCTTTATAGACCGGAGATGGTTGGGCTATGTTGGCCAGGAGAGCCTTAATTTCGTCCAATTGTTGATTGAAATGTCTGAACCGTTCGTCCACACCTCCTAATCGTTCAGTGACACCTCCCACTCATTCTTCAAGAGTGGATAGTCTGGTTTCGTGATTGCGAGACCTCTGCGGTCTGTCTTACTGAATGAAGTGTGGGGATGAACTTTTGATTCGGAGGGCGGGCATTTTAGAAATGGATCCATTGTCGTCGGATTGTGGGGATTTGAATGGTCCAAAGTTTGCTAGGGCTTTTCCTTTGTATTTTCTTTTGCCGGCCATCAGAAGTCTTTTGACTGAGGGATTCTTTTTCGGAAGCTCTTAAGGGAAAACACGACTTACTTGTCTGTTTCCCACAGACGGTGCCAGCTGCTGTTATTGATTTTCAGCAACAGTTGAGGTAGGATGAATATCCTCCTCGGAAGAGATCGCGAGTTGATTTTGAAGATGATGAAACGTCTGGATCTTTGATTGAGAACCTGTAAAGACGTAAAGAAGGCTGAGAGGTGACCGGGGACTGACTATTAGTCCTCTGATGCCTAAGTCAGTTTGCTCTTGTATAAAAGATTATCTCTTTGTAAATAAGTTTTTTGCGTACCTTGGCGATGAAGAGAATGTATCCATTTATAGACTTAGGTTGGAAGATTGTATCCCTTTTTAGGGCCGTATTTTCAAGGGAAAGAATCACGGACTAGCATGATATTCAGGCCATTCCATAGTCATGGAGGACGTTTCCATATCTGTCGACGATCCTTTTAATCTCTCGCCTATTTTTATGATGGAAACCTTCGACCTCGACATCTATAGTTGTATAACCGAGGTCGCCTTTGAGTTGAGGTCGAGAAGTCTAACTTTATGTCAAGTCGAACTGTTCCGACGGTTTCTATCCGACCTGAGGTCAGCTCATAATTTATCTATAATACACTGGTTTCGACATCCCATGTTAAGACCTCATTTAAAAAAAGAAGGTGGCCCACAACATAGGAAAGTTGGGTTAAACGGTCACCATTGAAACATTCTTGTCACGGGCTGATATTTGTATTTTACCTGCATCCCATTGGAACTTTTTTTTTTTTTTTTTGTAGGGGGGGGGGGGGGGGGGGGGGGGGGGTGTTTGTTAGGGTCTGTTTGGTTGCAGAATCTAGATTCCACCGTTGGAATCCAAAATTGCAGAAACTAGATTGGAAACCAAGTTCCATCTGATCTGCTATCTGAACTTAACCCCTGGCCTATAGTACTCCCGCAAGACAAATGGCCAGGTTGGATGGCAAATAAACATTATAGTGGGCCTAGGAAGTTTTTAATGGTGGATGTTCAATCAACATTGTTTTCCTATAGTGTGGTCCACTTGAGATTTAGATTCACCTCATTTTTTGTCTAATGCCCTTAATTGAGCTCTCAAAAACGGATGGACCGTGTGGATATAAAGCACGGATGGATTGTGTGGATATAAAGCACATGCATCATAGATGTACAAGGCATACATGGAGGTGGATGACACTCACTTCCGCCTCTTTTCCCTTCCACAGAAATGGCCCCCCACACCGTTTCCACTGATCCCAATTCCAGCCAATTTAGTTTCCGAACAAAATGCTTTGTTGGAATTTGCCACCAAACACACTAGTTAAAATCGGATTCCATTGGAATCCAGATTTTAAGATGAAAACGGTTTCCAATGCCAACCAAATGTGCTCTTAGTTCACACATTACAGTACACACACCCACACTGTCTGTTAGTCACCCTCCAATGTTAGCCACCCCCACGTTGGGATTCGATACCTTGACCTGAGTTTTGAGACGAGGTTATCTTCACTCAGTCTGTCACTGTCCCAAAGGTTTGGGTGTTGGAACTACCTTATTAACGGTCACGGTCAGCCTCAGGAAGGTCTCACTGGGCCATTTAGATCATAGTGTTTCTTGTAGCCTGACCCCACTTGAGTTTAGACATGTTTCATTTTTCAACTCGGCCCCAGCCTTACTCAACATGGTACGGCCTGACTGTGGGGCCTACCTTAATGTATGTATTGTATATGCACACCGTCCAACCATTTTGCCGTCCAACCATGTTGGTTAGGGTCTGTTTGGTTGCAGAATCTAGATTCCACCGTTGGAATCCAAAATTGCAGAAACTAGATTGGAAACCAAGTTCCATCTGATCTGCTATCTGAACTTAACCCCTGGCCTATAGTACTCCCGCAAGACAAATGGCCAGGTTGGATGGCAAATAAACATTATAGTGGGCCTAGGAAGTTTTTAATGGTGGATGTTCAATCAACATTGTTTTCCTATAGTGTGGTCCACTTGAGATTTAGATTCACCTCATTTTTTGTCTAATGCCCTTAATTGAGCTCTCAAAAACGGATGGACCGTGTGGATATAAAGCACGGATGGATTGTGTGGATATAAAGCACATGCATCATAGATGTACAAGGCATACATGGAGGTGGATGACACTCACTTCCGCCTCTTTTCCCTTCCACAGAAATGGCCCCCCACACCGTTTCCACTGATCCCAATTCCAGCCAATTTAGTTTCCGAACAAAATGCTTTGTTGGAATTTGCCACCAAACACACTAGTTAAAATCGGATTCCATTGGAATCCAGATTTTAAGATGAAAACGGTTTCCAATGCCAACCAAATGTGCTCTTAGTTCACACATTACAGTACACACACCCACACTGTCTGTTAGTCACCCTCCAATGTTAGCCACCCCCACGTTGGGATTCGATACCTTGACCTGAGTTTTGAGACGAGGTTATCTTCACTCAGTCTGTCACTGTCCCAAAGGTTTGGGTGTTGGAACTACCTTATTAACGGTCACGGTCAGCCTCAGGAAGGTCTCACTGGGCCATTTAGATCATAGTGTTTCTTGTAGCCTGACCCCACTTGAGTTTAGACATGTTTCATTTTTCAACTCGGCCCCAGCCTTACTCAACATGGTACGGCCTGACTGTGGGGCCTACCTTAATGTATGTATTGTATATGCACACCGTCCAACCATTTTGCCAGCTCATTTTCAAGGCATGAGCCCAGAAACGAATCAGATCCAAATCTCAGGTGCATTAAGGAAAATTTTGGTGATTGAATGCTGTCCATTAAAAACTTGCTGGACCCCAACGTGTTGTTTATTTTTCATCCAACCTGTGGATAAGGTCACACAAACCTGGATGAAAAGAAGAAACAAATATCAGCTTGACCTAAAACTTTTGTGGCCTACAATAATTTTTTTTAATGTCAATCACCACTCTTTCGTGTGGTGTGGTCCAGCTGAGATTTGGATCTGCTTCATTTTTTGGCTCATGCCATAAAATGAGCTGGAAAAACAGATGGACAGTGTAGATATACAATACATGCATCAATGTAAGCTCTACAGTCAGGGCTGCAACCTAATCCGTCTCCGTTTTAAGAGGAGCTTAGAAAGACATGAACAGAATGTGCAGAACATAGACAAACAGAGAATATGGTTAGAGGATTAAAGTAGTCCTAGTACACACGCGTGTGGAAAATACCTTCTCTGTACATTAGAGCTACCCCATCCATCAGATACAGCACCCTTATTTTGTCATTGATAAAAAAAAAAAAAAATGCTGATTCAATGCTCGGGTGGACCACCCTACACCGGCTAATATAAACTAATACCTATAACATGTAAATTCACACGGTATGGAGTGGACGGGGATCATCTACTGACGTTGCCAGTAGCCCACTATTTGTCAGTGCTCTGTGGGCCCCACCATGATGTATGTGTTTCATCCACGCCGTCTATTCATTTTTTCAAAATGATTAAATGAACCCAATTTCAAAATGATTGAATGAACCCAAAAATAAGGCAGATCCATATCTCAAGGGGACCACATCACAGGAAACAATGTTGATTGTGCTAAACTTTTTAGGGGCCACGAGTTTTGGAGCAAGCGGATATTTTCTTCCCCTTCATCTTAGTTTGTACGACATAATCAATAGGTTGAATGTCAAATAAACACTACAGTGGGACCCAAGAACTTTTTAATGGTGGACATTCAATCACTACTATCTTCCCATGGTGTGGTCCACTTGAGATTTAGGTCTACCTCATTTTTTGGGATCAAGCCCTAAGATGATTTAGAAAATAGATGGACAGCGTGGATGAAATACATACATCATGGTGAGGCCCAAAGAGCACCGACCAAATTAGCTAGGTGGCTACTGGCTTTCGCAGACGAGTGAATTGGATGAAAAATAGACATATGGTATACAAAACTAATGAAGGGGGTGTCCATTCCAATTATTTCCTATGGTTTGGCTTTCCAAGATTGTCTCGATCATCCAGGGTGAACATGAGGTACCATAGCTTGTTGGAATTGGTGACTCAAATCTATGTTGAGACAGGGCCACCGATCGATTGATCGATCAGGGTTGGTCAATCAATCGCAATTATGGATATTTGCACAGCGAGCTCTCTGGACAGTTTTGCAATCTTGCGATCAATCGACTAAATTGACCAATCAATCGACCGGGTCCATCGATCAATCGACCGGGTCCGTCAATCAATCAACGATAATGTGTTGTGTTATACAGTTTGCGCGATCTTGCATGGTTTCACGTAAGATGTTTCTAATTCGAGTTTGTTGACTATTTATGTCGATGTAAATGAGAATTAAGGTATCCTAGATGCACAATGTTTGAATTATGAGAGAGTTCTAAGGTGAGAGAAAAAACTTTTAAGGGCTTGGGATTTCTCTCGGGGTGGCTTAGATCCGGGTTTTTTGTTTCTTTATTCTCTTGTAACTTTTGATATCATAGTGGATTCGCTTTGTGCAGTGGGTTTTTACTCGTAAGGGGTTTTTCTACGTTAAATTCGGATTGCTCTCTATTATTGTCAATTGTTGCTTGGTGTGTGCTGTTGTGAGAATATCTTGTTTGATCTCTCGCTTGTTTTACAGTGGGCTAATTTTCCTAACAAGTGGTATCAGAGATATCGTTAGAAGGTATATTGAAATCTAAGATGAGGTTTCAATAGCTTCTTCTATCATGAAATTTGATATAGAAAAGTACTCCGGATAAAATAATTTTGAACTTTGGAAGGTGAAGATGAAAGGCATTTTAGTTTAGCAAGGGCTACAAGATGCATTTCTTGGAAAGTGATCGAAAGCTATGAAAGAAGAAGAGTGGAAGAATACGAATGAAAAACTCAGTGTCTCAATCCATTTGTGCCTAACGGATGAGATCTTGTACATGTTATAAGAGAGAAAACTACGGTTGAAATGTGGGCGAAGTTGGAGAATATCTATATGAAGAAATCTCTGAAGAATTAACTGTATTTGAAGCTTCAGTTGTATAATCTGAAGATGATGGAGGGAACCAATATTGAGAGCTACATCAGCAATTTCAATAAGCTCGTTTGCAAGTTGTTGGATGTAGATGAACCGATAAAGTTTTCAAGGAAGCTTAGATCCAGATTTTTTGTTTCTTTATTCTCTTGTAACTTCTGATATCATAGTGAATTCGCTTTGTGCCATGGTTTTTTACCCATAAAGAATTTTTTCATGTCAAATTCCGATTACCCTCTTGTGATTATCGATTGTTGCTTGGTGTATGCCATTGTGAGAATATCTGGTTTGATCTCTCGCTTCGATATATGAGCTTACGGGATGTACATAGTGGATCACACCCAACCTGGGATGGACAGAGCTTTGGATGGGTGTGACATTATTAGGTTTGATCAATGGCAGACTGTTAAAGATGGGACTCGCATAAAGCATGTTTGAAAATTGTCCGACCAGAGCCATCTCTGCGGTTACCATTTGCTTTCCAGCACTTAATGCTGATCATGTTTGTCATGACTTTCGGGAAGTAGATTGCGTCCTGCCCCCGTATGGATGGAAATCGGTTCAGGAAGGGCTTTGTGGGGCCACTCTGATGTATGGGTTTATCCCACTGTTTATGAAGTAGATCCAAGGCTCAAGTGAACCACTGATTACGTCCGGCGGCTTGGATAAAACCCATAATCCACCTCCTGACTTACTTTCTAGCACTTAAATGCTGACCATTAACCACTCTTTTCCGCCTTCTATTTGAAGGCCACTGTTTAGATGACTAGGTTCATCCGATTTAAATCAATTTCTATCAAGGAAGGTCCCACTAAATGGACTATCCTGATTGAAAGATAACCCTGCTGCATGTAATATGGCAATTTAGCTCCCCTGGTAGGTTTCTCATTAGGGCTCCATCGTATCATCTCCAATAGATAGAATCGGGGTCAGCATCACGGATTCCACGTGGGGATCGTTTCCACCGTTGCATGGTTCAAGGCCTTCAATAGACCATTAATTAGGTACTGCACAATCCGAGCTTTACCATGTGTCAAAATACAAGGGCAGTACAACAATCCCATAAGCCACACATTTGTTGAATTTGGACCGTTGGGCTTTTATTTCTAACCGTTCAAGTTTTCCATAAAAGCGTAGTCTATTTAATCGACGGACCAGTATTAATTTTTGGCCCAGGAGATGCTCATAGTGAACAAGAATTGACGAAGAGTCCAGATCTGTGAGCAAGAGGCCACGGATGGAAGCTGTGGTGCAGGGCCCGCATCCAATTAAAACCCGTACGACACATCGATTGTCGAGAAATGCAACCACCACTTGCGAACACAAGCGCTCCACACCTGCACGGGGGCGGCTTCGGTGGATCCCTGACCGTGGGCCCCACCTTGATGTATGTTCCTTATATCCACGCCGTACATCCGCTTGGAAAACTCATTTTAGGGCATGTCACCAAAAATGAAGAAGATCCAAATCTTACTGGGCCACTCCTCCGGTGATCCATACATGCATTTTGAATGAGTCAGGACCACACCCCCAAAAAGCAGCGTTGATAATGATGCCACCGTTGAAACCTTCCTAAGGCCCACCCAACCTGTTGATCAGGTTACGTGGAGATGTATGAAGGAAAATCAGAAATGTCAAACTTGTCTAGCTCAAAAAGTTTTTAATGGTGATCGCGTTCAATCCCCACTACATGGTCCACTTGAGTTTTGAATCTACTTCATTTTTTGCCTCAAACTGTAAACTGATCTTGGAAAATTGGATGAACGGCGTGGATATAACCAATACATCGTGATGGCCCTACAAAGCCCCTTCCAGGCGGGGCCGGGACCAATCGGTTTCCCTGAATT
Organism: Liriodendron chinense; assembly: GCA_003013855.2. NCBI lineage: Eukaryota > Viridiplantae > Streptophyta > Magnoliopsida > Magnoliales > Magnoliaceae > Liriodendron > Liriodendron chinense. The sequence continues at coordinate 3,486,051 of ML058333.1, forward strand.
GATGTGAGGCGGAAGCTATGTGTGGCACAGTACTAGTGTCCGCTTTACATCCGAATGCCGATTGCCTCTTCCCTGCCTCCACGACTCGTTCTGGGGAGGGCTCTGCGGCGACCATGTGATGTATGGGTTTTACCTGCGCTTTCCTCTATTTTATCCGATCATTTTAGGGTATGAGCCTAACAATAGGCAGATCCATCGCTCAAGTGGACCACAATGATAACAACCATCACCGTTGAAACCTTCCTAAATCCCACCTTAATGTTTATTTGCCGTCCAACCTGTTCTCGTAGACCTAGATGTAGACCTAGAGGAAGGAAAACACAAATATCAGCTTGATCAAACTTTCTTTAGCTCTCAAGATGTTCTTAATGGTAGGGGTTCAATCTCCACTATGTGGTCCACTTGAGCCTCGGATCTGCCTAATTTTTGGGCTCATATCATAAAACGGTCTGGCAAAATGGATAGCCAACATGAATAAAACCCATACATCAAGGTGGCCCTAAGAGCCAAGACGCAATCCGATTCCATGACATCGACTCTGTTCATCAGCTTCTCCATCTCATGTTCGGACATGATTCAAAAGATTAAGCAGATGAAAAACAATAGGAATACTAGGGTTGAATGCCTGCTTATTCAAACCTTCGTGGAGCCACAAGTAATATTTTGTGTTTTCAAGTCATCCAAGTGGGAATATGCTTATCACCGGTTTGGATGGTGTTGGTGTGGTTTCCAACCATGCGGAGCACGTGCGAGGTTTGTTGTGGGCCGGTGTGTCAGGACCGATATTGGTCTAGTCCATGTTCACAAGCCCCAAGTATGAGGCCGCGATGTAGTAATAACTCAGTGAGACTAAGGTTGATCCACGGGGAAGGAATATGGAAAACTAGATCCAAACACTCTAAGGTCAACTAATTTCTAGAACTAAACTAATCTAGATTTATTTTTAAAAGAAGATAATTATGAAAATAGAACACTAGAGAATTAAGGATCCACTTCTAGTTATTAACCATGCTTAATTCAATTACTCAATTCAATGCACAACTAGAATCGGAGTCCTATCTCTATCTAACCGGGAGATATAACAGTTAAAGCACAACAATAGTCTAAAACATATGATTGTTCATTGATTTCATTCCCTCAATAAAGCTCAGGCCTTAGGCACACTCAATTGTATAGACCAATCTTTTATCCAATCTAGTCGAGATCATAACCATAGCCTTCATCAAATCCTGTCACTAGACTTGATTAGAACCAATGATTTAAACTCTAATTAAACCAATATCAATAAGCAACAATACCTATCTCAAATCTACATACAAGAGACATATGAACTCTTCATCAATAAGTTCTAATAGAAATCCAATTGTTTTGATCTATAGAGAACTCAAAGCATTCAGCATATCCAAAAATCATGATAAATCAAAGGCTTCCACAAACCAAAATCCCATATACTAATCTGATTAATCTCAAAAATTAAACAAGAAGTCATTTACATGGCACATAAGATCCCTGAATTATTTAAAACTATCAACTTTATTCAAGCCGTCAATAAATTGTTCAAACAATAAATCTAAATTTGAAATCAAAGTACTAAAACATGAATAATAAACTAGAAGTTTCACCTCTCAATTATAGCTAAGACTTAACTAAAAGAAAGCATACAAAAACTAGATCCAGAACTAAAAAAAGAAATAAAAACTAGTTATAGAAGGCTAGGAAGCCTCCTAGGTCTTCATCTCCTTGCTCCCCACGTCCTATGATGCCTTAGGGAGAGAGTGGAGATGTCCTTTTATAGATGAAATTCCACACCGATTTGGAATCGAGAATCCGCGTAACTATTTCGCACTTGTGTAGACAGGTCTGATTAATCAGACTTATCTATGATTCATCGGAATGTGAACTTCGATTGATCGGACATGATTCTGATTGATCGGAAAAGTGTCCAGATAGTTGCTACTTTTCATTCTTATTTTCGATTAATCAGACATGATTCCGATTGATTGGAATTCCTTCGATTGATCGAAAATCCGTCTAAAGACTTATTCAAAAATCTGATTTTTCATGTGTCTAATGGAATTTTCGATTGATCAGAACCATCGGAAGCATGTCCTTCGATTGATCGGAACCTATCGGGGATCCATCGAACTGTATGTTTTTGCAATTTTTTTTGTTTCAATTCCGAACTTTCTTCCCTTGATTTCTTCCTCATTTTCTTCCTTTCCTTGATTATTATTTACTTGATTTTCAAAGTGATGCAAATGAGTCTTTTTAACATGAAATACATGAGGTCTCTCTCTTATTCCTACAGCCACAAACACAAGCATAAGATGGGTCTTTCAACACTCAAAACTATGCATAATGTGTGATGAATTGGGGTTAGAATATGCACAATTTAGAGCTCAACACACCCCCCAAACAACATTTTGCTAGTCCTGAGCAAAACATGTGTGAAACAAATTCAATTCCTTAACTCAAACCTCTTTCAGAAACTATGCTTCTAAGACTCCAAGACATATGAATGCAAGATTCAGAAAGAGTTCGTGGTAGGCACTGAAACTTTGACCCTCCGTAACATAGTATGTGTTCAAATAGTGTTCTCGCTGATTGATTGACAAATAGAAGAATCCGAACAAGTGTGGTCTACTAAGCATAGTGAATGTTCAACTCATAATTTTCCAGGATTACCCTTCTTCATAGATCAACTAGATTATGGATCTAAAAGTGTATAGATCAACAACAAGCCTATGACAGGATTTTGCCTTACCGTTCCTTCAACAACTTTCACACTATTTTCCATTACCAGTTTGGGTTATTGGCCCTCCCCTGGTTGGTGATAAGCCCTTTTCGGAATTATTGCATCAGATTTTCAATTCAACTCTTTTCTTCTTCTTTCATTTCTTTCATATGTTCTACACAATGCTTTTTTTTTTTTTTTTTTTTTTTTACCTAAGGTAGGACTTTTAGAAATTCATACCTTAAACATTCTTTTCTTTTCTTACTTCACGAACACGATGGACAAAGATCCCCGACTTGGTTCCTCAACACTTTAAATCATAGTCTAATCAATTTATAAATCGTTCATAATCCTTTTAACCAAGAGAATCGTGTAATGTGAACTAGAATAAAAAGGTGTTCAAAATTTCTATCATTTATATAAATAGGGGGAACTCATATAGAAAACCACTATATTAAAGAAATTTCAAGAGTTTTAAAATCTAATCACTTCATCTCTCTCCCTCTTATATTCATATAATCTCGAGTACATAGAAATAAAGTTTTCCAAAAGAGTTTTGAATTCCGAAAATAAAAAATTTTCTGTAAAAATGGCTCAAAATGTTGCAAATACTAGTAGATTCAGCAGAAATCTCACCCCCAACCTAAAGTTTACATTGTCCTCAATGTAAGAAACATATGAGATACATGCAATATGAGAGCAATGACAAAATAAATGAGAGTGAGTAAGAGAAGTTACCTGAGGTAGTAAGTTAATCAAGTTTAGCTTCTTCCATGTCTCTGTGAGACTTATTCAATCCTAGATGCAGGAAAATAAACCTAACCTACCTACTCTACACTAGTTAGATCGACTACTGTTCACTCGCCTCAAGTGTAAAGCTGCGATGTAATAATAAATCTCGGTAAGACCGAGGTCGATCCATAGGGAAAGAGGTAAACAATTCCAAGTACTCTAATAACTAGAATCTAAGAAGTTTAAGAAAGTAATTTTTCACATGAAATAGGAAAATCTGAAAATAAGAAGAACTAGGGCATCAAAGATCCACTTGTAGTAGTCCAATGCCAATCCATTCATCCAAGTACAACACAATTAGAATCAAAGTCCTATCTCTCATCTAATTGGAATATATAACATTCAAGCACAAACAGTCCCACTTAAATCTAGAAATCAAATTTCTAGTTCTAATGAAGGACATAAAACTTGAACTTGTAGCCTTCGGAGTAACAGTCATGCCTATGGACTATGGCATGCTCAAGGGTTACTACAATTCAAATTCAAACAACCCAATCATGGTAATCTTAGAGAATTGCAAGGAACTCATGTCTGGAGCACACAAACTCTCACAAAAATTCTAAAAAACCAAACTTTATTCAAACTAGAACTTCAAAATCTAAAATTAAGAAAAGGGTACTTGAAATAAAAGAATTAAAGCATTAAAACCAACTACAAATTTCACCTCTAGCTCTAGCTAAGAGGTTAGCTAAGGAAAAACATATTAAAACTAGAACTAGAACTAAGAAAAGGAAGAAAAACTAGCTGTAGGAGGCTAGGTAGCCTCCTAAGACTTGAACTCCTTACTTCCCACGTCCTTTCTTTTTTTGGAATAGAAGAGAGCACCTCCTTATATAATACAACAAGAGTACCGCAACATAACAGATTTTGTTTCGCTTTGTACGGCTTAACCAATAGTCAGATTGCCTTCAAATTTGATTTGTAGCTACCTTGTAATGTGATCTTCCTCATAGATGATTTAGATTTCCAAGATTATCTTCTGAATGGGCCCACCAATCAGATCAGCGACCGCCTCTCAAAATCGCACAATTCTGGTACCTTTAGAACCAGTCATCTTGCGTTCAACGCTCCGGAGTGTATAGAGGTCGGATTGATCTAAAATTTTAAAAATTGGTAGAAAAATTCCTCTTCTACATGATAGACGGATTAGATTGTCCAAAACAATTCCAAAATTAGGTGCGAAAATTAGAACACTCAGGCGTTTTATAAAGTCTGCGCAGTTGGATCTTTCTGGATGGTCCATCTTTCTTCAACCGGTACGATCAAACCACACATCCTTTTGATCTGAAACTTTGTGGTTATTCATATATGTATGTGGTATAAAAGATGGTCAAAGTAGATTCTTCATATCATCAATGATGGGTCACCTGGACCGGCCCATAGTGGAGTAGGCGGAATCTGGAACTTTTTGGACAGTTCGTATTGTTTTGGCCACCACGGTCAATCCATAGCTCCGATCGACACAAAATGACTTGGGTTATTTCGGCGTCGAGCTCCTCTTCGACATGAATATATTGGATTTCCAAATATCATCAAGATGGGCCCAAAAATGGGGCAAAAAAACCAGACATGGGAATAGCCTGCTGTTTGGAATCTGGAAGTGTGAAATTACATGGCCGACTGGTCAAGACCGGTTAGACAGGGCTGGCCGACCGGTCTTGACCGGTCTAGCCTGTCTGTCCTTGCTCCAGCATATTTCAGAGAGGGGAGTAGCAACTGGCCAACCGGTCAAGACCGGTCGGTCTTCATTTTTTTCATCTTTTCTTTCTTTCTTTCTTCCTCATTCTCCTCTCTTTCTTCATCATTCTTTGGTCCACCTTGGGCCTTCATCAAAGGCTCCTAAACATGGTCTTTTGGTCTCCAATTGGGTGAAGTTCACTCTCATTACTACAATCACAAAACATGCATTAGATGGGCCTTTTAAATATGAAAACCATGCATATAATGTGATGTAATGGGTTGGCAAATGTATAAATTGGAGGTTCAACACACCCCCCAACTAGCTTTTTGCTAGTCCCGAGCAAAACATGCGTGAATAAGTTCAAACCTCCAAAACTAACTCTCCTTCAGAAATCATGTTTCTATCCACTCTAAGACATACAAGTATAAAATTTGAAAAAAATAGGTGATAGACGTTGAGACCTTAAAACTCTCAAAACATAATAAGTGTCAATATAAAATTCCCGGTGATTGAATGATAAATAGAAGAACTCGAACAAAACTCAACCTAGTGTGCATAATGAAAGTTCATCTCATGAATTTCTGGGATTATCTTCTTCATAGATCAACTAAACTATAGATTTCAAGGTGCATAGAGCAACAACAAGCCAATGACAGGAATTTGCCTTACCGTCCTTCCGACGGCTTTCACACTACGTCCCATTTTCGGCTTTGGTTACTGGTAGACCATCCCCCGTTGGTAATATGTAGCCCTTTTCAAAATTTTCCACCATGTTTTCCATCATTCCCAATTTCCATCCTTCCTTTTCCTTTTTCTTTTGAATTAGATAGAATTTTTATAAATCCATATCTTTCGTTATTTTCCCATGGACAAGGATGAACAAAGTACCCCGGCTTGGTATCTCAACACCTTAAATCAAAGTCTAGCTAATCCACAAATCACATAATTCTTTCAACCCATGAAAATCGTGTAATGTGAACTACGTGTAAAAGTGTTTAAATTTTCTATCACTCACATAAATAGGGGAATTCACATATAAAACCATTATATTAAGAGAAGTTCAAAGCTTGCAACATCACTCACTTTCTATCTCCTCTTCTTATACTCGTATCATCTCGAATGCATAGAAACAAAGTTTTTCAAAAGAGTTTTGAATTTTAGAAAAATCGAAAATTTTCTACATAATTGCTCGAAATGTCACAAAAGCTAGTAGATTCATCTAAGGAATCTCACCTCCTAACCAAAATCTTACATTGTCCTCAATTTAACAAGATGTGCAATAAGCATGACATGAGAGCAATGAAATAAAACAAATGAGAGTGAGAACAAGAGTACTTGGGGTACCAAGTTGATCAATTCTAGCATCTTCCATTGTCTTGATGAGATTTATTCAATCCTAATTTCAGAAAAATAAATCCTAACCCACCTACCTACCTTTGATTAGTTCGATCGACTACATGATCAAATTTGAGCAGGATTTTCATGAATTTTAATAAATTTCTCATGAGGACCATCCAAAGTCCTGCTCGACAGTAAACGTGTGTGCTTCTTATCATTGAAGTTCAATCGTATTGTGCACCACATACATAAAAGGAGGAGATAAGAACAGCAAAAAGATATCTCCTCAAATTCTGATATGGGTTATGATCGATTAAAAACGAGTCCTCCCAATCTGAATTTTCAATGGGATGAAGGACCCATGATGGTGGAGAGACATTCATCGTGTATTCTTCAGTTAAAGTTGTTTCCTCCACAATTTTAGAATTATATGGTGCTTCCACAAACAATGGTAAAGAGTGTAAAACAGTGGAATGGTGTTCTTCAGGCACCGACACCGTGTCTAACAAAATGTCCAACTCCTTAATCATCTCATCATCAAGATCATAAGATTGGGCCAAGCATTCCTCTAGGAAATCGAGATAGTCGGATGAAGGATCATGATCTTGCTTGAGTGAGTGCAAAAATTCAGTTTCGATGGTGAGGGACTCTCCCTCCATGGAGTGGAATTCTTCCAAACTAGGTTTTCCATAACTAGTATGAGGCACCAAGTCAGAAGTATGCAAGGCTTTAACAATCTCTTGAATAATGGGGTCGTTTGAATTTTCAAAGTGAGCCAAGCATTCGTCCAAAGAATTTGAATTTTCACTCATGGGAGTCTCATTCTCCACATTAAAATTAAGCATGGCAAGTTGGTGGAGTGACTAAAAAATATCAACCTCGGTCATCTCTCTAGCATGTATATCCTCTATAGACTCATAATCATTATGCCCTTGGGAAAAAGAAACCATAACTTTATAACCATTCACCAAACCCTCATTGTAGGCAACCCCACTACCGCTTTCAAATTTTATGGATCCCTCGGGTTCGTCAACCGTCATTGAAGTCTCTTCATCATTAAGTTCAAAGCATCCAAAAGAGATAGTGGACCCACCATAATTGATGATGACATTGGGATCATCGAAATCAATCTCCTCTAAAAGTCTATTCATTAAATTCGAAGAAGGTAAGACTTGGGTAGCCCCATCCTCCTCAGGAAAGGGGATTGATTCAATGCCCCCAATTTTGGGCTCAACGTCTTCATAAGATGGTGAGTAAGCTTGATTTGATTGTTCATCTACATACTCATTCCATATTTCTTCAACTATTTGTGTATACTTATCATCACAAGAGGAAGACATTTTAGGGTGAATGTTAATAACCATAGTTGGTTCCTCCCTTGAACAAGGAGAATGGTGGTTTTCCCAATTAAGACCGTACGCATTGTAGGATGAAAAGTTATATGATGGTTGATAGGCATATCCATATAAGTGATCACGCATTGTCTTAACCGGTTGGCTACTATTCACCCGTTCCTTTTGTTGTTGCACACCTCCTACCATAACCGGTGGAACACTATGTTATTTTCAATCCAGTAATCACGTAATGTTTTCCCCGGATGATCATTATTCAATTTTACTTCATTCCGGTATTCCGCCATCGTCTTACGTCGTGTTTCAATATGTATATTGCTTTCATTAATATAATCACGCATCGTATTACGTGGGGGGGTAGTGGAGGTTCTTTGAATCTCAGAAAAATACTCATGCTTGGAAGGATCCCGATCACAACGAGTTTAGGTCCCCCAATCTGACGTCTCATCCTCCAAAAGGTACTTATACACACCATTCGTCCAATCATACATGATAAAGTTTTAAGGAATTAGAAACTACCCTAATCTAAAAAAAAGAACAAAAAGAAGGGAGATGGGGAGATGTTACCCAATAGAGTAAGATCTATGTCAGCAACAATGTCCTAGAAAATCAAACAAAAAATTGTTAGTAATCCAGAAGAGAAAAAATCAGAAAATCCACTTTTATAAAAACTAAAAATCCTACCTAACTAAAACTACTCTATAGCTACTAGAACAATTAGAACCGTTTAACCTTTTCCCCGGCAATGGCGCCAAACACTTGTTCGCTCGCCTCAAGTGCAAGGCTGCGATGTAGTAATAAATCTTGGTAAGACCGAGGTCGATCCACAGGGATAGAGGTAAACAATTCCAAGTACTCTAATAACTAGAATCTAAGAAGTTTAAGAAAGTAGTTTTTCACATGAAATAGGAACATCTGAAAATAAGAAGAACTAGAGCATCAAGGATCCACTTGTAGTAGTCCAATGCCAATCCATTTATCCAAGTACAACACAATTAGAATCAAAGTCCTATCTCTTATCTAATTAGAAGATAACATTCAAGCACAAACAGTCCCACTTAAATCTGAAAATCAGATTTCTAGTTCTAATGGTGCACATAGAAATTGAACTTGTAGCCTTCGGAGTAACAGCCATGCCCATGGACTATGGCATGCTCAAGGGTTACTACAATTCAAATTCAAACAACCCAATCATGGTAATCTCAGAAAATTGCAAGGAACTCATGTCTGGAGCACACAAACTCTCACAAAACTTCTAAAAAACCAAACTTTCTTCAAACTAGAACTTCAAAATCCAAAATTAAGAAAAGGGTACTTGAAATAAAAGAATTAAAGCATTGAAACCAACTACAAATTTCACCTCTAGCTCTAGCTAAGAGGTTACCTAAGGAAAAGCATATTAAAACTAGAACTAGAACTAAGACAAGGAAGAAAAACTAGCTGTAGGAGGCTAGGTAGCCTCCTAGGACTTGAACTCCTTGCTTCCCACATCCTTTCTTTTTTTGGAATAGAAGAGAGAACCTCCTTTTATAATACAGCAAGAGTACCGCAACACAATAGATTTTTTTTCGCTTCGTACGGCTTAACCAATCGTCGGATTGCCTTCAAATTTGATTTGTAGCTTCCTTGTAATGTGATCTTCCTCATAGATGATTTAGATTTCCAAGATTATCTTCTGAATGGGCCCACCAATCAGATCAGCGACCGCCTTTCAAAATCGTGCAATTCAGGTACCTTCAGAACCAGTCATCTTGTTTTCAACGCCTCGAAGTGTACAGAGGTCGGATTGATATCAAATTGTGAACATTAGTAGAAAACTTCCTTCTCTACATGATAGATAGATTAGATTGTCCAAAATAATTCTAGAATTAGGTGCGAAAATTAAAAAACTCAGGCCTTTTATAAAGTCTGTGCAGTTGGATCTTTCTGGATGGTCCATCTTTCTTCAACCGGTACGATCAAACCACACATCCTTTTGATCTGAAACTTTGTATTTATTTATATATGGATCTGGTATAGAAGATGGTCAAAGTAGATTCTTCATATCATCAATGATGGGTCACCTGGACCGGCCCAGAGTGGAGTAAGCAGAATTTGGAACTTTCTGGACAGTTCGTATTGTTTTGGCCACCACGGTCAATCTGTAGCTCTGATCGACACGAAACCACTTGGGTTATTTCGGTGTCGAGCTCCTCTTCGACATGAATATGTTAGATTTTCAAATATCATCAAGATGGGCCCAAAAATGGGGCCAAAAAACCAGACACGGGAATAGCCTGCTGTTTGGAATCTGGAAGTGTGAAATTACATAGCCGACCGGTCAAGACCGGTTAGACAGGGCTGGCCGACCGGTCTTGACCGGTTTAGCCTGTCTGTCCTTGCTCCAGCATATTTCAGAGAGGGGAGTAGCAACTGGCCGACCAGTCAAGACTAGTCGGTCTTCATTTTTTTCATCGTTTCTTTCTTTCTTTCTTCCTCATTCTCCTCTCTTTCTTCATCATTCTTTGGTCCACCTTGGGCCTTCATCAAAGGCTCCTAAACATGGTCTTTTGGTCTCCAATTGGGTGAAGTTCACTCTCATTCCTACAATCATAAAACATGCATTAGATGGGCCTTTTAAAGATGAAAACCATGCATATAATGTGATGTAATGGGTTGGCAAATGTATAAATTGGAGGTTCAACAACTACATGATCAAATTTGGGCAGGATCTTCTTGAATTTCAACAAATTTCTTATGAGAACCTTCCAAAGTCTTGCTCGACGATATACAAGGGTGCTTGTCATCATTGAGGTCCAATAGTCATAGGCACTGCATGCATGAGAAGAGGAGATATAGTCAGTGAAAAGGTATATCCACAAATTCTGGACTAGGTATTCATTAATAAAATATGGGTCCACTCAGTCAGAATTTCCTATAGGTTAAAGAACTTATGATGGTGGAGAGACATTCATATAGTTAAAGTTGTCTCCTCCATAATTTCAAGATTATACGGTGCTTCCACAATCAATGGTGAGAAGTTAAAAATAGTGGAAGAGGGCTCTTTAAACACCGACACCATGTCTAACAAAATATGTTATTCCTTAATCATCTCATCAGTAGGATCATCGGAGTGGGCCAAGCATTCCATTAGAAAATCGAGATATTTAGATGCGGGGTCATCGTCGTCCCTTAGTGATTACAAAAATTCTGTTTCATTGGATAGGAATTCCTCCTTTATAGAGATGAGGTCTTCCGAAGATAGTTCTTCAAGTTTAGTGCTAGGCCCAACACCTTGAATAAGTTGATCATTTGAAATTTCAGATTGTGCCACCCCATCTTCCAAAGAAATAGAATTTTCAGCCCAAGGGGGGGTCTTCCACAATATGATTTGGCATGTTATTTTGGTGGAAAGACTCAAACTTAACTACTTCGGCTAGCTTCTTAGCATGCATATCTTCTAGAGACACATAAACAATGGGCGCTTGAGAAAAGAAAACCATGGGCTCATAAATAACCATTGAACCCTCATTGTAGGCAAGCCTACTATCACTTTCAGACTTTGTGGATTCCTCGGGGTTTTTCAACTTTCATTGAAATCGCTTCATCGTTAAGGTCAGGAAATCTAAAGGAAATAGTGGATTCCCCATAGTCGATGATGAGATTGGGATCACCGAGATTGACACCCTTTAATAGTTTTGTCATTAGATCTTGAAGAGGTTGGACTTGGATAGTCCCTTCCTCATTAATGAGGATTGATTCGGTGTTCTCAATATCAGGCTTAACGTCTTTAAGAGATAGTGAGCAAGTCTGATTTGATTGTTCATACTGGTATTCTTTTTCTAAGTCCTTAAGGATTTATATATATATGATCATAAGAGGAATACATTTTAGAGTGATTGTTAATAACCATGGTTGGTTCTTCCCTTGGACTAGGGATGTGATGACTCTCCTGGTGAGAATCATACGTGTTGTATGTGAAATTGCGTCGGTAGTCTAATACGACACCTTTGTATATGCGGAAGCTTAAAGAGCAACTAAAATTATGGCTAAGTCCTAGGGGGGTGATTAGGACCTTTTGAAATTCTTTTTGCCTACTTACACAATTAAACTAAGTAAGCAAGAACACTTCGGCTTCCAAGCCTAAGTGGGTCTAATCACAAGACTAGCATATTGTTTAAGCAATAAGTAGCCTAGTCTAAGCATGCATAGATACTCAAATGATTTAACTAATCAAGCTCTTAATCTATGCAACCTATGTAGACTTATGAGAATGGATCAATGAGCTCGAGTCTACACAACAAGTGAAAGTACATCTTGTGTGTGGATGTGCCTATCTAGTGTCTAGCATACATTCTTATCAAGCATACATAATTAACAATTAAACATTCAATGCTAAGATAACAATGTGCTCAATCAATCACAAACACAAGCATGTATAGTGGTTCGACTTTAGGTCTACTCCACTTCCGGTTCAAGTACTCAACTCCTTTAAGCACACTGGCATTCACTATCGGAGGTTTTAAATGAGGTTCACCTCTCACATGGAGGTTTTTTTCGGTTCACCTCTCAACCATAACCAGATTTTGGATAAAGGGTTAACTCTCAACACACACAGAGTTTTGGACATGGGCTAACTCTTAACCCAAACGGAGTTTTGGACATAGGCTAACTCTTAATCTGACGCAGGTTCACTCCTGTGTCGGAGGCTCCCCGTTGGAGACTTTGTTTAGGCCCGGCAAACAAGCCAAGGAGTGCCAAACAACTCCTAGTCTTTAGGCCGACAAATAGGTTGTTATAAGATAAAATCGGTGGTCAAAGATATAGTAGATTCAAGACCAACGAGCACCTTTTTTACTCCAGCGTTCAACCCTCGAGCCCTTATGGTTGAGGCTCACATATCATAAAAGTACAGTATACACTTCTGAATATGTGAGCAGGTTTGGTCGCTACTCAGTGGATGGGGGCATCTCCATAATTCGCGCTGCCTTACCCCCTGGTTATAAAAGAAAGTATATTCCCATGTGAGCAGCCCTGGTCGCTGGTCGCTCGTTAAGAATCTCTCTCGTCTCATAGTACCAGCAGCCCGCATAGGCCAACCTTGGTTTATCTCCACTCACAGTCCTACATCGTGGAGGTTTCTCAGCATCTTAGCAAGGAACATAACTAGCTAGACACCTAAAGCGGTTATATCATCTAAGGATTAGCAGGATAAGCATCTTGTTCCCTAAAATCAGCATTGATCTTAACAGCTTACGTAACAGACTGAATCACCCAGATTTGTATAAATAGATGGTCCCACAGATGGTAAAGAAACACAACCTCTAAGCTCATATCCTACCTTTTACTTTACTACCTATATCTCGTCTAACTTAAGCTTCAGAGGGCCAACGGCTGAACGCCGGCCACCCTTAGTTTTTTCCTTTACTCTTTTAGGTTTGGAGGGAAGCTTGCTCGAAGGAAGGTGAACGTCTGGAGGATCATGTTACTAAATTAGACGTAAATAGATTGACGCCGTCTGTGAGATATCTTTCAGAATTAGCCATTCTGATCACTAATCGTTATCTCCCACTATGCTTCCCAAAAAGACGATTCATCCTTCCACTTCAAGGCAGGCATTACCTCCGCCTGACATCCTTGAACCAACGCCCAGTCTCCCTCAGATCTCTTCGACGGGCATCCCCCCGATAGAATCCAACCTGCCGTCACAGAATCCATTTCATGATGTGTCCAACGGTCAAGACGACATTATGCGTTTCGTCGGAGACACACTTCTTACTCTTCAGGTTGGGCTTCAAACCTTATCTAATCGGTTTGATCAGCACTTTCTTGAACCACAACAACCTCCAGAAGGGCTGCCGTTACGATCTGTACTAGTAGCCTCCAGACATTCTGCAGGTGAGCCACGGATCCAACAAAATCCTCCTCTGAATCGAATGTTGCTCGGCAATTAAGTTCCGATACCTCCTCCACAATCTATACACTCCAGTACCTCCCGGCAACAACAATCTTAGGGGTCTACCGTTGAAACCTTGAGTTACACCTTACCTTGGTAAGGAGATCTCAAGAGAATCGAGGATCGCTTCATCGATATGGAGCAACGGTATCGGTCTAACCTCCCACCTATTGCTCTTGCATCAATCCACCGATCTGAATCTCCCTTCACCCACGAGGTTATAGAGGCCCCTTTGCCTAAGAAATATCGAACGCCTAGCATCTTTCCGTATACAGGTATCAGCGATCCTCTCGAACATCTGGAGACGTATAAGTCTCTTATGGAGCTAGAGGGATATGGTTCAGAAATTATGTGCAGGGCTTTCTTCCTTAACTCTAAAGGATGCAGCACGTACATGGTTTCGAGGCCTAAAACCTCGATCTATTGGATCCGTCTCCCAATTATCGGATGTCTTCCTCCTCAGTTCATGGGAAGCATCTGCACCAAAAAGCCTGCATCTCATTTGATGGATCTAAAGCAACAAAATGGGGAAACAAATAAGAAGTTCACAGTTCGGTTCACTACAGAAGCCGTCCAGACTGAAGGTTATACCAAAGACAAAGGCCTCACCGCTCTTATAGCCGGAATCACAAGCGGAAAATTCCGGTTCACCTTGGACAAAAACCCTCCTAAAACTATGACAGAATTCCAAGCCAACGCTAAAAAATACATCAATGCGGAAGAAGTCGCTTTGGCACGTCACGATATACAGGGCAAGAAGCGTAAGTCTGAGGAGATCTCTCCTCCTGATAAAAAATACCGGCGTAATCGGGGGAATCGTTCCCCTAAGAAGCCCTACTCTGGTAAATATCATAATTATACAGCTCTCAACCAATCTCCTGAGAAAGTATTAATGGAGATCAAGCACAAATCTTATGTGAAGTGGCCTCCACGGATCAAGTCCGATCCTGAAAAAAGAGACAAGAAAAAGTTCTGCTATTTTCACAAAGATCATGTGCATAACACCCAAGATTGTGTATCATTGAAAGATCATGTTGAAGCTCTAATTCAGAAGGGCCATCTCAAGGATTACGTTGCGCGACAGGATCGGTCACCTAAAAGAATTGATGCCCCATCACGAAAGAAAAAGTCACCTCAACATCATCCTCCGCAAGAAGATATGGAACCCACTGGTGAGATCCGGACCATTGCTGGAGGTTCAGCTTGTGGGGGAGATTCTCAAGCATCAAGAAAAGCATATGCTCGCAAGGTGTCCCAGAAGCCTTAACATATTTATTGGCTGAAAAAATCGTCCGATACATCAAATCCTAGCCACCATCTGATCTCTTTTTCTCTTGAAGATGCTGAAGGGATTCATTTCCCTCACGAGGACTCCATCGTGGTCGCGTTAAAGGTATCAAACTATTTAACTCATCGTATTATGTTGGATACAGGTAGCTCCGCTGATGTTCTTTACTTGGAAGCTTTTAACAAAATGACGCTTGCTAAAAATTTACTCAAACCTATCTCCACTCCCCTCGTCAGTTTCGGGGACGAAGTTGTAACATCAGAAGGAAGCATCGACCTTCTTATCACCTTCGGAGAAAGTTCGGCCAAAACCACAGTCTTCGTTAATTTCCTCGTGGTGGATCGAAGATCAGTTTACAACGCTATTTTGGGTCGACCCTCACTCACCAAAATAAGGGCAGCATTACACCCCCTGTACTTGTACATCAAATTCCTTACTCCAAGCGAAGTCGGGGTAGTATGAGGAAACCAGAAAGAAGCTCGAGCATGCTACGAAATCACCGTGCAAGATCGAAAGAATGCCCAAGCAGCGGATCTCTCGATAGCTACAATGTTGGACCCAAGAGACTAATGCGCCTATTATGATGATTACAGGAGACTCAGCGGATCTCTCGATAGCTACAACGTTGGACCCAAGAGAGAATGCTCATCAATCAGGCACCTCGGGGGAGGAGACAGTCGAAACCACCTTATGCAAAGATAACTCATCAAGGAAGGTTTACATCGGATCCTCTTTAAGAGATGTCTTTTGAGCAAACCTGACTCATTTTCTGACCGAATATCAAGATGTATTTGCTTGGTCTCACAGAGACTTGCCAGGTATCGACCCCAACGTTGCAGTCCACCATCTGAACGTTGATCTGAAGTATAAACCAGTTCATCAGCGTCGACGAGCGTTCATTGTAGAAAGGCAAATGGTGATTAAGACTGAGGTTGAAAAGTTATTGGCAGTTAATTTTATTGAGGAAGTTGACTACCCAGAATGGGTTGCGAACGTTGTCCTTGTTCGAAAAACTAATGGTAAATGGAGAATGTGCTTGGACTACTCCGATTTGAACAAGGCATGCCCAAAGGATAGTTTCTCAACTCCCCGCATTGATCAATTAGTTGATTTAATAGCAGGGCATGCCCTGCTCAGTTTTATGGACGCCTACTCCGGTTATAACCAAATCATGATGCATCCGCCTGATCGTCAAAACACTGCCTTTATTAATGATCGAGGCTTATATTGCTACAAAGTAATGCCTTTTGGTCTCAAGAATGCAGGAGCCACCTATTAACGTTTGGTTAATAAAATGTTTGCTGCACAAATTGGTAAGAATATGAAAGTTTACGTCGACGATATGCTCGTAAAAAGCGTTGCAGCTAACGATCATCTCGCAGATCTCCAGGAAGCCTTCGACCTGATGAGGAAGTATCAAATGAAGTTAAATCCAGAAAATGTGCTTTCGGGGTCTCTGCCGAAAAATTTCTTGGGTTCATGGTTGGCCAACGAGGAATCGAGGCAAATCCCAAGAAAATAAAAGCCTTAATCGAAATGAAGTCTCCATCCACTCTCAAAGATGTCCAACGATTGGCTGGTCGCATTGCATCATTGAACAGGTTTATTTCGCATGCCTCTGAGAGGTGCCTGCCTTTCTTTAAGCTTCTCCGAGCTACCGCAAAAATTGACTGGGTATCGACTCAACAGTGTGAAAAGGCATTTCAACAACTGAAGCAATATATGAGCACCCCCTATCTTATCAAAACCTGTTTTACACGAGCAGCTCCTTCTTTATTTATCTGTGTCTTCTACGACCGTTAGTGCCGCATTAATAAGAGAAGATTCCGGGGTCCAAAGGCTCGTTTATTATATTAGTCGAGCGATGGTGGATGCCAAAACTCGATATTCTGATATGGAGAAATTAGCTCTCGCCTTAGTGACTACAGCTCAAAAATTACAACCATATTTTCAAGCCCACTTTATATTGGTACCTACGAATCATCCATTAAGACAAGTCCTTCAAAAACCTGAGGTTTTAGGGCGATTGACTAAATGGGCAATTGAGATCAGTGAGCACGATATTTCGTTCTGTCCAATAACCGCCGTTAAGGGTCAAGCCGTGGCTGATTTCATTGCTAAATTCACGTATTCGACTCCAGTAGATTCTTCCTCCAGCGATGACCCTACAACCAGCGACCAGACCCCCTAGTCGCTCTTTATGGATGGGTCTTCATGCGCCACCGGTAGCGGAGCCGTCTTAATCTTAATTGCTCCTGACGGGTCGCATTTTCAATATGCTTTACGATTTGACACTCAAGTCTCTAACAATGAAGCGGAATATGAGGCTTTGATCGTTGGCCTCGAACTAGCAAATGTGCTCGCGATACAAAATTCACTTATTCATAGTGACTATCAACTCATAGTCAATCAAGTGCTCGGTGAATTCGAGGCGAAAGAAGAGTGAATGACTTTATATAAATCTTGAGTACTTATCCTACTCGCAAAGCTAAGCAAATATGAAATAATCTATATTCCTCGTGAGAAGAATAAGCTCGCAGATTCCCTGGCCAAGTTAGCTTCTGCACCAGAATCTGATTTAACACGATCTGTTTCTATCGAGCACCTTCATACTCCGAGTATTAGTCTATCCGCCCCAGAGCAAGTAGCCATAATGCATTCCTCCCCATGTTGGATTGACCCCATCGTCCTTCACCTCAAAGACGGTCAACTCCCAGATGATAAAAAAATTGCGCGATAAATTCGTCACCGTGCTGCTAGGGGGCATGCGGTAACCATCCTAAGGGATGATCTTTAGCATATCAAGCAATGAGGCAAGGGTGCTACTGGCCCACCATGAAGGCGGACGCAATCGAATTTTTTAAAAAATGCGACAAATGCCATCGATATTCTCTAATACCCCATGTACCATCTGAGCAAATGACGCCGATGGACGGCCCTTGGCCCTTCGTCCAATGGGGAGTTGATGTCATCGGACCATTGTTCACCGGGAAAGGTCAGAACAGGTTTGCAATTGTAGCAGTCGATTATTTTACCAAATGGGTCGAGGCAGAATCGTTAACCACAATCACCGAAAAGCAGACTACTAGGTTCATGTGGAGAAACATCATATGCCGTTATGGGCTACCCCACACTATAATCACCGACAACAGAAAGAAGTTCAACAACTCCGTGTTCACGAAGTTTTGCCAAAAATGGAAGATACGAAGTATTCAAACTTCCCCGGGGAAGTCATTTACAAGCGTAGAAGATCAAGAGGCTAAGCGTCAAAGGTGAAAGAAAGAAGTCTGAGGAAAGAAGAAAGAAAGCATAAGAGAACACTCACAACCAATCGTCCAAGGCCCAGGACCAGTCGCCTGATCGGTCCGCACACTCAACAGAGGGGATCCAGAGACCACAACTCTCTGGACTGTTCATGACCGGTCGTGCGACCGGTCCTTGAATTAAAATCCTAGATTCGGAATTTCCCAAAACTCACTGGACATTTTTCGCGCTTTTGAGACCCGTCGTCCAGTGGCTCAGACCGGTCGTGCGACCGGTCGTCTGCGTAACGAAGTGTGTTCTACAAGTTCCGAAATTCTCTGCGCACTGCATATGTTTACGCAAATTTTGGAAGTTTCCAAGGTTGCGGAGCCTTCCCACTATAAAAGGACACCTAGAGATCGTTCCTAGGGTATCTAAGAAGAGTTTGAGCAAGGTAGGAGGCGGCGGAAGTGGATTTCGGAGTTTCACAACTCCTTCTAGTTTGTTTTACTGTTTTATGTTTTTCTTAGTTGTTTCATGTTTCCTTGGATCATGAACAACTAAACCTCTTAGCTAGGGCTAAGAGGTGAAGCTTGTAGTGGATCTAAGATGTTTCAATTCGTTCTAAGTTGGTTTTAATATTGAATTTCATGTTTATGAACAATGGTTTGAAGTTTATACAAGTCATAAGTAAGTTTTTCTTAGTCTTATGATGACTCATGGATGTTTGGGAGAATTACTTAAGTTCTTAATTGCTTTGTGTTAGTCTAGACCCTGTATGATCCAAGGAATTGGAGTACGCTCTAGTACTATGATCTTCATGTGCGGACTTCCTACCAAAGTTCTACTTTTCTGGTTTTCTGAATTATGTATGGGACTGTGCATGTGATTTGATTCAAGTTCAAATCATGATCTATCTTTGTCTGCTGACAGGACTTAATGATGATCATGATTATGAACTTAGTTTATTGGAATTGGGACTAACCTATGCAATTGAGCATGCTCATCCTAGCTTGCATTGAGTGAATCATATACATTGGCCTTACATATGATAGATTGTTTGGTTTAACAGCTCTACCATCCAGCTAGATAGATCTTAATATCGATTCTAGTTGAGAAATTGAAAAACCATAGCGGATTGAACATCAAGGATTGCTACAAGTGGATCCTTGAACCCCTAGTGCCTTTTTATAATTGTTTACCTTCAATTTAGTTCAAAGTTGTTACTTACCTCAATCTCATACAAAATCTGGTTGTTAGCTCTCAATAGACACTATTGGATGTGTTTGTGAATTCCTACACAAGTCCCTATGGATCGACCTAGGTCTTACCGAGTTTATTACTACATCGCAACCCTACACTTGGGGAAACGAACAAAGCCCGAGAGGACCGCATTATCCCTCGATTTCTGGAACTTAACGAAATAAAACGCTCAAGATCGGGACCGATCCTATGCTTGTGTCCCTGAAATTTTAAGGGATTGTTTTCGTGGACCCCACCTACGATTTTAACGGTTTACATGATGCCAAGTGCTGATGTAGAGGGAGATCTGAAATATTGATCTTTCCTTCTCCCACTCAAACTCAACCACGTCGGTCCGGGTCTTCCGTCCGCAAAACGCCACCTCCGGCGTATCTGTGTGATATAAAAGCCCGTAGTCGTCTCTCCCCTCCCCAGAAAAAACGTAGAGAGAGAGAGAGAGATAGAGAGTGGGAGAGAGAGAGAGAGAGAGAGCCATTAGAGAGAGAGAGAAAGAGAGAGAAGAGAGAGTTAACGTAGGCGGAGGTTTTTGGTGCTGTTTGCTGCTCCTGTTGCTGGGGCAACCTTCCAGTAACAAGGAGAAGAAGAAGAAGAAACAGAAAGGAAAGGAAAAGAAAGAAAAAAAGAAGAAGGAAAGAAAGAGAGAAAGAGAGAAGAAAAAGAGACTGTGAGTTTCTTGTCATATTTTTTTTTCACATGTTTATGTTCAGTTTATTTTAGAAAGAGTATTTGTAGTTTAGATTAATATGACTCAAGTATTTGTGTCGTTTTTTGGAAAACATTGGATATCGTACCTCGGGTTTGAATTCGTTCTTTTTGTGATTATGTTCTGTATTAATTTCAATATTTTATATGGTGGATTTCAATTTAATTGCGCTGTACATGTGTGAGCTGATTTTGAGTTTCTTGGAAAATGTTTGAGGTATTGATTTAATTCATGCATATCACGATTTGTGAACTCCGATTATTACCGTAGGGTGAGTACCCTGGTGTGTGTAATAGACCAATTGCTGATTGTTTGGGTGAGCGCCCAAGTGTGTGCAACAGTCCCTGGTTGAGTGCCCTGTGTGTGCAATATACCCTTCTGATAGTCTATCGATTGTGGACGGGTTGGTTGAGATCCCTGGTGTGTGGAAGATACCATACTAGCGTACCCGGTGGATATCAAATGATTTTGGCAGGTTGGGTGAGTTCCCTGGTGTGTACAAGAGATCAACTCTGCAGGTGTGAAACAGTGTAGGCCTGACTATAAACTGGCCCTGGATGTTCTACTGATAACCGTACTGAGATTGTTGAGGCATACTTGCATACCATGCATCACGCGCATGTTTAAGAGATTTTGGTTTGATAAAATTGCCATTGGATTTGTAATGATTTGTAATTTAATGGTCAAGTGAATTTTCTATATCAAATTACATGTGCTAAAACTATATGAGAGTACTCACCGGCTTTTATAACTGACGCAGTGTTATGCGACTAACCGTAGTAACAGGTAATGATTTAGAAGACTTCGAGGAAGCGGTTCCAGATGAGGGAATACTCTAGAAGATTTTTGAGAATTGATTTATTTTTATTTTTAGTTTGAAAGTATTGATGCAATAAGGCCCATTAGATGGCCATTAGTTTAGACAGTTTGGAACAATTTCGTAGACCTATTGATTAATAGTTTAATTTTCAAAGTTTGGTTTATTTTGATTATATATATTTGGTACCTTGTGAATGGAAAGAAAAAATATCAGTTGTGATTGTGAAGGATTCATTCATTATTTACATAACACCCTTGATTTCGGAATTTGAGTTTATATACTCGAGTGTCGAATTTTGGGGGCGTTATAGTTGGTATCAGAGAATAGGAATGAGATAAACTGTGCCTTGGGAAAAAGTCTACTAAAGTTTTAGGATATAGGGTAGCTTCATGAATGTAGAAACTCTAAACATAGGCTCCCAAATACTTTTAGGATAGCCATTGAATTTAGACACATGTACCTAGGTACCGTGGGAGGTGAATTCCCACCTTAGTGAACCTTTTACTTAATCAAAAGTCATAAAAATTAAAAAATCTAACCTCTATGATCTTTCTTAGGGTTATAAAGACATTCCCACGAAATCACAACAAGTGAATTGACCAAAAATCGATATTTTTTAATCTTTCCTTAATTTTCACTTATAGGACTAAAATTATGGACCAGATTCATACCTATGATCACATATGACATAATACAAGTCTAAAAAATTTTAAAATTTTTTTAAAGGTCAGTAACATACCCATTGATATCCTCACAAAATTTTAGAACAAACGAATTGTAGAAAAATTCTAAATATTCTAGTAGTAGACTAAGAAATGTGAAATTTACTGCTGGACAGCAACATATCGCTGCCTTTATCAGGGAGAAAACCTAAGAATTAATTGATATTTTAAGGTAAATGTTTTTCTGGTGATACACCTTGAAGTCAGTAACATCTGTTCCAAGTTTTAAATCGATTGGATAAATGGTTTGGTAGAAATAAATTGTAGAGTAATTGCCTGTCCAGTCACCCAATTTTCTTGCCAAACCTCCATCAAACAAACATATGGAGTGACATAACCTATCTAGGTTAAAGGATGAATAACTTAGTTATTATTATTGGAATATTGAATTCATGCATATATACTTGGACGATCTAATATTTTAAGGAGTACTAAATTTATTTTCTACTAAATGTAGATCATGCTGCCTAAAAGGAAGAGTCAAGCAACTCCATCTACACCTGACGTAGCAGGTGACGAACAATCAATAAAAGGGGTATACAACATTTTAAGTGACATAGCATCTCTGCTCCGTCAGCAAGTACAGACAACAAATAACATTATAAATCAACGCCAAATACCGGCTCCATAAGGGGGGGGGGGGGGGGGAATGTATTAGAAAGATTCAGAAGACTCCGACCACCCGTCTTTAAAGGGCAAACTGACTATTTGGAAGCAGACAATTGGAAGAATCAAATGAAAAAAATCTTTGATGGAATGAGGTGTACCGATGAGGACAGAGTGGTCTTAGTATTATACATGTTAGAAGGAGAAGCAGATCACTGGTGGAAGGCAACCAAAAGAGTAGCCTTTGCAAACACAGTATGGACATGGGAAATTTTTTTTGAGAAATTCGACCAAAAATACTTTCCCAAGAGTGTGAAGGATAGAAAGGTGGCCGAATTTATGAATTTAGAACAGGGGAATCTTACTGTCGGTCAATATGAAGCTAAGTTCACTGAATTATCGCGTTTTGCACCCCATCTCATTCCTGATGATAAACAAAAAGCAAAAAAATTCGTTCAAGGATTGAAGACTCCCCTCCGTACCAGGGTAGTCCCTTTCGAACTTCGAAAATATTCCAAGGTAGTGAACAAAGCACTGGTTATCGAACAAGATTTTGAAGACATTATGAAAAATCGCGAACCAAAGAGAGGGGTGGGCACTAAACAGAAGACGATCTCAGAACCTCTTTCAAATCAGGAGAAAAGACAAAGGACTACACCTGCAGCACCTCCAGCACTCTCTCAACAACGTCAAAACTTTTCGGTCACATGTTATAACCGCGGAATAGAAGGGAACATATCACGTACTAGCCCCCAACCCCGTCGTCAACCACAAAATTAGAGATCCGGACAACAAACTCATGCAAGGACTCAACCATTTGATTTGGCACCTAACACCTCGCAACAAAAGCCACCCTATCCCCAGGCGTAAGTAAGGTCGCAAACACAACAACAAACAAGGCAGAGCAGTCAAGTATTATGTCAGGCGACACAAGGATGGGTCATTGTTGTAGCTCCTCCAGAAGACGAGCCAGAGAAAAATCTTGATGCCGATGAAACCGCAGACAGGAATATGGTGGAAGGTACATTACTCATTTATGACTCTCCGGTGAAAACTTTATTTGATTCCGGCGCCTCTCATTCATTTATCTCCACATCTCTCATTAAATTATTAGAATTATCTACTGAACTTTTAATAAAGAAACTTGTGGTGGCTACACCCGTGGGAAAATCGGTAGTTCTAAGTCAAGTATGTAAATCTTGTCCCGTCACCATTGGGGAATGGAAACTGTTGGCCGATTTGGTTGTAATGGAAATGCAAGGGTTCGAAATGATTATGGGCATGGACTTCCTTGCCGCATTTCATGCCAAAATCGATTGTTTCAAGAAAACAGTAACGTTTTCAGTCCCCGAACAACCGAGCGTACAATTTCATGGAACTAAGGAATGGAATGAATTAGGAAACTTAGCAATCCTTATAGATGATGAACCTCAAAAGGGCAGCATTGACCACATCCCTATTGTGAATGAATTTCACGAAGTATTTCACGAAGTGCTGAAACTACCTCCTCGCTGTGAAGTAGACTTCTGTATCGACCTTCTCTCGGGAACTACACCTATA
Source organism: Liriodendron chinense (assembly GCA_003013855.2). Classification (NCBI taxonomy): domain Eukaryota; kingdom Viridiplantae; phylum Streptophyta; class Magnoliopsida; order Magnoliales; family Magnoliaceae; genus Liriodendron; species Liriodendron chinense. Next base: position 3,510,088 of record ML058333.1, read on the forward strand.
TTGATACCACCATACCAAATGGCACCTGTTGAATTAAAAGAATTAAAAGACCAACTCGAACAACTACTAGAGCAAGGCTTCATTCGACATAGTGTCTCACCATGGGGAGCGCCTGTCCTGTTCGTGAAGAAAAAGGACGGTAGCCTACGATCTGTATTGATTACAGGAAGATAAACAAAGTCACCATCAAGAATAAGTACCCTCTGCCCAGAATTGACGACTTATTCGACCAATTAAGGGGACCCCAGTACTTTTTCAAGATTGATTTACGATTAGGGTACCAGCAACTTCGTATCAAAGATGAAGATATACCTAAAACCGCTTTTAGAACACGTTATGGGCATTATGAATTTCTTGTAATGCCGTTCGGGTTTACGAATGCTCCCGCAGTATTTATGGACCTAATGAATCAGGTTTTCAAACCCTACTTAGATCATTTTGTTATAGTGTTTATAGATGACATCTTGATTTACTCGAAGTCGCGAGAAGAACATGAGGAGCACCTGCGAATCTGTCTGCAAACTCTTAAGGATCATCAATTATATGCTAAATTTGAGAAGTGTGATTTCTGACAGAGGGAAGTAAAATTCTTGGGCCACGTAGTGTCGGAAAAAGGAATATTAGTTGATCCTTCTAAAGTTGAGGCAGTGGTGAAATGGGAGCAGCCCACGAATGTGTCAGAAGTCCGCAGCTTCCTTGGACTAGCGGGATATTACAGATGGTTTATTGAGGGGTTTTCAAAGATCACAAAACCATTGACTCATTTAATTGGAAAATGGATACCATTCCGATGGGAAGAAGAGCAAGAGAAAGCCTTTCGAGAATTAAAAGAAAAACTGACGACTACTCCAGTTCTCACAATACCGATTGAAGGAGAGAAGTTTGTAGTGTACATCGATGCGTCGTATCAAGGACTAGGATGCGTCCTTATGCAAGGAGGTAAGGTTATCGCTTATGCCTCTAGACAGCTGAAGAATCACGAAAGAAACTACTCGACTCATGATTTAGAATTAGCAGTAGTGGTGTTTGCCCTAAAAATATGGAGACATTATCTATACGGAGAGCAGTTTGAGTTATATACAGATCACAAGAGCTTGAAATATCTATTTGATCAGAAAGAACTCAACATGCATTAGAGGCGATGGGTAGAGTATTTAAAGGATTTCTATTTTGATATCTGTTATCACCCAGGCAAGGCAAATGTGGTAGCCGACGCGTTAAGTAGGAAGAACCATCGACTTGCAGCTTGTATGACCATAAAGGAATGGAAGATGATCGATGCTATAAAGAATTATGATTTTGAACTGAAGTCGGGAGGAGAAATTCCTATCTCAGCAGTTTGGTAGTCCGACCTACACTAGTGAGCAAAGTTATAGAAGCTCAGAAACATGACACATGCTTACAAGCTAAAATCACGGAAGCATCGAAAGGAGAAACACTCAACTGGAATATCGGAACAGATGGAGGAATTAGAAACCAAGGAAGATTATGCGTCCCAGACATCGCAAAATTAAAGGAGAAAATATTGGGTGAGGCACACCGAGCAAGATTTACCATCCATCCGGGAAGCACAAAAATGTACCATGATGTACGAAGACAATACTAGTGGAATAATCTGAAAAGAGACGTAGCAGATTTCATGTCTAAATGCCTCACATGTCAACGAGTGAAAACTGAGCATCAAAAACCATCAGGGTTGTTACAACCATTACCTATCGCTCAGTGGAAATGGGAGCATATTACGATGGATTTTGTAACTGGATTTCCAAAAACCCAGGGAAACCACGATGCGATATGGGTGATTGTAGACAGACTAACCAAATCTGCACATTTTATACCGATCTGTATTTCATACTCGATGGATAAATTGTGTAAACTTTATATCAAGGAAATAATACGACTGCATGGAGTCCCCGTATCGATTGTTTCCGACCGTGATTTAAGATTCACATTTAGATTCTGGAAGAATTTTCAGAAAGCAATGGGAACAACGCTCAATTATAGTACGACCTTTTACCCTCAGACTGATGGGCAGACAGAGTGGGTGAACCAAATACTCGAAGATATGCTTCGTTTATGTGCCCTAGATTTTAAAGGAAGTTGGGATGATCACTTACCTTTAATTGAATTTGCATATAATAATAGTTATCAGGCCAGCATCACAATGGCGCCGTACGAAGCTCTTTATGAAAGACCATGCCGATCACCGAGCTGCTGGGCCGAGGTCGGAGAAAAATACCTACTTGGGCCAGAATTAGTACAAGAAACCTCTGAGAAAGTACACATCATAAGGGACCGAATCCGCACAACACAGAGTCGACAGAAGAGTTACGCCGACAATCGCAAAAAAGAATTAGAATTTTTCGAAGGGCAACATGTATTTTTAAAGGTCTCTCCTATGAAAGGGGTAATGCGATTTGGGAAGAAAGGAAAACTTGCACCACGATACATTGGACCTTTTGAAATTTTGGAAAAGGTGGGAAAAGTGGCGTATCGACTAGCACTACCGCCACAATTATCAAGCATACATAACGTATTTCACGTAAGTATGTTGCAAAAATATGAAAGGGACACATCACATGTGATTGATTGGCAACCATTAGAAATACAGGAAGACGTGACCTATATTGAGCAACCAATACAAATCTTGGACAGAAAGGACCAAATACTCAGAACCAAAACAATTTTCCTGATCAAGGTTCAGTGGAGCAATCATGGAGAAGATGAAGCCTCGTGGGAACAAGAAGACGAAATCAAAGAAAAGTACCCATAGCTATTCAACCAAGAAGGTAAATTTCGAGGCGAAATTTTTTCCATTATATTGTGAAACACTTCATATATACATTCCATTATATTGTGAAACACTTTAACTATACCTTAAAATAAATTTCGGGACGAAATTTCCTTGAGGGAAGAATGTAATGACCCAAGTTTTCGAAATAATTAAAATAACAATTTAATTAATTATTTAGTAAATTACGTGATTTATTATATTGATAAATTAATAATAAATAATCCGTAGGGAATTAGTATAAGATCCTTTTATTAAAGTTGTTCAAAATGAACCCTAGAACAACAGTAGAAGTGTCAAATTTTACAAAACTCGTAAATTTATAATAATTATGAAAATGCCATTAGTTGAACTAAAGTTAAGTTGACGATGTTAAGTATGACAGTTTTTTACGATCAATTTCATGCAAAACTTCATATATTAGTTTAGAGGCATATTTTAGCCATACACGTCGAATTTCAGCCCTCCGATCATCCTACAAATGCTCTAATCAGAAATCGGGCTCTAATTGGGCCATCGGACCTCAGATCTGCCTCATTTTTTGTGTCATAGCCTAAAATCATGTGGCCTACCTGATGAGTGGTGTAGATTTTACATATACATCACGGTGGGACCTACATGCACTACTGTGCACATGTGGAAGGCCGGTCAACGCGTGTTAACCGTGCGTATTACGAGGACACTACTTCTTCGTCCGCTGCTGCGACAGCAGCGTCTGCTGTCCACCGGACGATCCACACAATTCATCACGGTGGACCCCATCTGAAATCCATTCCGTCCATTATGTAGCCCCCTCTTGGGACTACTAAGGGAAGAATTTAGTTTCGTAGTTAGAAGCCCGAGCGGACCGCATAATCCCTCGATTTCTGGAACTTAACGAAATAAAATGCTCAAGATCGGGACCAATCCTATGCATGGGTCCCTGAAATTTTAAGGGATTATTTTCGTGGACCCCACGCACGGTTTTAACGGTTTACATGATGCCAAGTGCTAATGTAGAGGGAGATCTGAAATCTTGATCTTTCCTTCTCCCACTCAAACTCAACCACGTCGGTCCGGGTCTTCCGTCCGCAAAATGCCACCTCCGGCGTATCTGTGTGATATAAAAGCCCATAGTCGTCTCTCCCCGCCTCAGAAAAATGTAGAGAGAGAGAGATAGAGAGTGGGAGAGAGAGAGAGCCGTTAGAGAGAGAGTGAAAGAGGGAGAAGAGACAGAGTTAACGTAGGCGGAGGTTTTCGGCGCTGTTTGTGTTCCTGTTGCTGGGGCAACCTTCCAGTAACAAGGAGAAGAAGAAGAAGAAAGAAAAAGAAAAGGAAAAGAAAGAAAAAAGAAGAAGGAAAGAAAGAAAGAAAGAGAGAAGAAGAAGAGACTGTGAGTTTCTTCTCATATTTTTTTTCACATGTTTATGTTCAGTTTATTTTAGAAAGAGTATTCGTAGTTTAGATTAATATGACTCAAGTCTTTATGCCATTTTTTTTGGAAAATATTGGATATCGTACCTCGGGTTTGAATTCATTCTTTTTGTGATTATGTTCTGTATTAATTTCAATATTTTATATGGTGGATTTCAATTTAATTGCGCTGTACATATGTGAGTTGATTTTGAGTTTCTTAAAAAAGGTTTGAGGTATTGATTTGATTCATGCATAGCACGATTTGTGAACTTCAGTTATTACCATAGGGTGAGCACCCTGGTGTGTGCAATAGACCCATTGATGATTGTTTGGGTGAGCGCCCAAGTGTGTGCAACAATCCCTGGTTGAGCGCCCTGTGTGTGTAATATACCCTTCTGATAGTCCATCGATTGTGGACGAGTTGGTTGAGTTCCCTAGTGTGTGTAAGATACCATACTAGCGTACCCGGTGGATATCAGATGATTTTGGCAGGTTGGGTGAGTTCCCTGGTGTGTACAAGAGACCAACTCTGCAGTTGTGAAACAGTGTAGGCCTGACTATAAATTGGCCCTGGATGTTCTACTGATAACCGTACTGAGATTGTTGAGGCATACTTGCATACCATGCATCACGTGCATGTTTAAGAGATTTTGGTTTGATAAAATTGCCATTGGATTTGTAATGATTTATAAGTTAATGGTCAAGTGAATATTCTATATCGAATTACATGTGCTAAAGTATATGAGAGTACTCACCGGCTTTTATAGCTGACGCAGTGTTATGCGATTAACCGTAGTGATAGGTGATGATTTAGAAGACTTCGAGGAAGCGGTTCTAGATGAGGGAATACTCTAGAAGATTTTTGAGAATTGATTTATTTTTATTTTTAGTTTGAAAGTATTGATGTAATAAGGCTCATTAGATAGCCATTAGTTTAGACAGTTTGGAACAATTTCGTAGGCCCATTGATTAATAGTTTAATTTTTAAAGTTTAGTTTATTTTAATTCTATATATTTGGTACCTTGTGAATGGAAAGGAAAAATTTCAGTTGTGATTGTGAAGGATTCATTCATTATTTACATAACACCCTTGATTTCAGAATTTGAGTTTATATAATCGAGTGTCGAATTTTGGGGGCGTTATAGAATGAGGTGCACAATGCTCCTCCAATGAGATCTTTACGTGACTACCTACAACCGGCCCGTGCAACTACACCCTTGTGGGTGGTCTTACCACCAACCGGGGAAAATATCGATATAAAGCCAGGTGCGATTCAACTTATACCAAAGTTCCATGGGCTAGACTCTGAACGCCCATATTTGCACTTAAAGGAATTTGAAGAAGTGGTGGCTACCTTGTAATACACTAATGTTTCAGAAGATGCCATTAAACTTAAACTTTTTCCCTTTTCATTAAAAGAAAGAGCCAAGACTTGGCTTCACTCTCTTAGACCACACTCGATAGGGTCATGGAACGAGATGACTCGGGAATTCTTGAAAAAGTTCTTCCCGGCTCATAAAACGAATACCCTACGAAGAGCCATAGTGAATTTTTCTGCTAAAGAGAGTGAATCATTCTTCCAATGTTGGGAAAGGTTTAAGAACCTCCTACTTGCTTGCCCACATCATGGTTACAAAAGTTGGCGAATCATAAACTTCTTCAATGATGGATTAAGTTCCAATATGCGCCAATTTGTAGAGATGATGTGCAACGACGAGTTTATGAGCAAAAATCCAAATGAAGCTTGGAGTTATTTGTATATGTTGGCCGAGAATGACCAATCATGAGATACCTCGAATAAATCTAATAATCCCAAGCCTACTCAAGAAAAGGAGAAAGGAGGGATTTATATCCTCAAGGAGGAAGATGATGTGAATGCAAGGCTAGCCAGCCTCACAAGGAAGATCGAAGCCATGGAACTTAGTAAAAGTGGAGTTTCAAAGTCCAATGAAGCTATTGAGACCATGTGTGGGATTTGTTTCACTATTATACATGCAAAGCAAGATTGTCCTACAATTCTTGCATTTCAAGAGGTGTTACATGAACACTCAAATGTCACATATGGTTATCAATGACCTTTTAATGGACCAGTGGGTAATACGTACAATTCTACTTGGAAGAACCACCCAAATTTCAGTTGGAAGAATGCTCCCACAGGCAATCCTACCAACTCTCAAGGAGGGCCACCCATGCAAAATATGACCCCACCTCAATTCTCAATGGAGGACACCTTAAAAGCATTTATGCAAGGGCAAACGCAAATCAATCAAACGAATCAGCAAATGTTCCAAGAGCTTAAAGTCTCGGTTGATGAGATTAAGGGACACTTGAATGCTAGGGAAGGGACCTTTCCGGCCCAACCTCAGCTCAATCCAAAGCAAGTACATGAAGTAAGCATTCCTAATCTCTCCAACCAACATATAGAGCAAGCCAAATCCATCACCACTCTTAGAAGTGGTAAACAATATGACAAAACTATTCCGGTGAAAGCCGACAAGCCTAATGATCCGGTATATTCTAAGGATGAGGACGGATCCAACTGAGCCCCACAAGAAACGGAACACGTTTACAAGCCCGTAGCACCATTCCCTTCGAGATTGGTTGCTCTAAAATCTCTCCCAAACTCTCATGATATTTTAGAGATTTTTAGACAAGTCAAGATAAACATTTCATTGCTTGATGCCATCAAACAAATCCCCTCTTATGCCAAGTTTCTAAAGGACATACGCACAACTAAACGCAAATATAATGTGTAGCAAAAGGCCTTCTTAAATGAGCAAGTGAGTCCATTCTCATTTAAAAGACCCCCCCTAAACTTCAATGATCCCGGTAGTCCCACAATCTCATGTATCATTGGAGACTACCGGATTGAGCTTGCATTGCTAGACTTGGGGGCAAGTGTAAACTTAATCTCTTACTCGGTATATGAGCAATTTGGTCTTAGTGAATTAAAACCCACCAAAACCATGTTGTAACTCGCTGATAGATTCATCCGTGTACCGAGATGGATAGTTGAAGATGTTCTAGTCCAAGTTGACAAATTCTACTACCCAGTAGATTTTATCGTCTTGGACACACGACCGGTTATAGATGCTAGCACTTAAATACCGGTAATTTTAGGCCGCCCGTTCCTTGCTACTTCAAACGCAATCATAAATTGTCGAAACGGGGTGATGCAATTATCCTTTGGGAACATGACATTAGAGGTGAATGTGCTCCACTTGGGCAAAAGGCGTAGGGATGTTGATGACGACGAGCTCTTCGAGGTAAACATGCTCGAATCTTTTGAAGAAGAAGAGCTCCTCCAACTTGAACCACTATAAAGCTTGGAGACATGCTTGGCACATTTCGAGGATTCCAAAGACTCCATCATTAGTGAAATTTTGTAAGCATTGAATATTGAGAAACAGGTAGTTGATACTAGACGGTGGGCCCCATTTTGAAAGATTGCCACCAACCACATCAAGGCCTCTACTGTGTAACATCAAACCACCGAAGCTTGACCTTTAACCATTGCCATCCGAGCTGAAATATGTATATTTGGGTAAAAAAGATACGTTCCCAGTAGTCATCACCTCTCACCTAGAAAAAGACCAAGCACTTAAGTTGATTGAGCTACTCAAAGAACATAGGGGAGCCATAGGTTGGTGTTCGCTCGCCTCAAGTGTAAGGCTACGATGTAGTAATAAAACTCAGTAAGACCGAGGTCGATCCACAGGGAATTGGATAACAAATTCCAAACTATTCCAACAACTCAGTTTGCAATAAATAATAGATTTAATTGGAACAATTATGCTAAAACAAAAACTTAATGGAAAATAGTAATTTAAAGGCACTATGGCATTCAAGGATCCACTTGTAGCAATTCCATGTCAATCCAATCAATCCAAGAAAGATACACAACTAGATGTGAAGTCCTATCTCTCATCTAGTTGGAAAATAAAGCATTAAACACATTCAATCCCACTCAAGCTGAACTTCCAAGTTCTAGTCCCATTCAACAATGTAGAATTCGAAATCATAGCCTTCGGAGTAACAACCATGCCTATGTCCTGCGGCCTACTCAAGGATTACTATAATTCGAATCTGAATTAGTACAACATGATAATCTTAGAGAATTGCAAGGAATCCATGTCCGGAGTACATAAATTCTCATAAAACATCTAAAACCATCAACTTTGGGAACTAAAATATGCAAAAATCCAAACTTGAAGTAAAATTACTTGAACTGAACTGAATTAAACATGAAATCGGCTACAAGCTTCACCTCTCAGCCTTAGCTAAGATATTCTAGCCGAGCATTGTCATACTACAACTAAAACTCATGAAAGAACTAGAAAACATAGAAAAATCGGAGTTTGGAGGGATTGCAGACTTTCCACGATGGCTTCCTTCCTCTCCCACGACGTCCCTTAGCTTCTATGATACCCTAGGAAGAACCCCTAGGTGTCCTTTTATAGTGGGGAAGCTCGTTTGCGTCGGAATCATCCTAGAAACTGCGTAAGGATACACACTGCGCAGAAGAATTCGGAGTCCCGATTTAGAAACACGCTGTCTTACGCAGAGCCGACCGGTCGAACTGGCCTGGCCGACCGGTCTTGATCGGTCTGGCTGCGTATATCGAACATCCAGAGAGCACAGGGAGGATTTGGCCTGTTGGCCTACCAGTCTTGACCGGTCGGACCATCTTAATAAAAACGTCCAGGGGGTTTCAGTAGGGTCACCGACCTGTTGGCAGACCGGTCATGACCGGTCGGACCAACTGGTCCTTTTGTCCAGCGTCCAGGAAAGGATGGCCGACCGGTCTTGACCGGTCGGACTGCTTTGGCCGATCAATCACGACCGGTCAGGTTCTATTCTTCTTCTTTTTCTTCCTTTCTTTCTTTCTGGTCGGGCGCCCGACTGTGCTTGAATTCGGTCAGCAACTTTTTAATAAAATCCATTTGAATATCAGGCACCCAACCAGATGTTGGTCGGGCGCCCGGTCAGGTCCAGATCTGTCTAGTATATTCAACGAAAATCCTCCCAATTTAGGGTTTTCTAATATGCACACTGAACTCTTCCTTTTGGCCGATCCAGGTCTTTCTGATGTGATTCTTCAGGGCTTCTTTTCAATGTCTTCAATGTAGTTTGAAAAGACCCTTTTAGCAACAAATTCCTGACTTCTTTCTTTCATTCCTACATACACAAAACAAGCATTAGATGGGTCTTTTAAGCATGCAAACCATGCATGTAATGTGATGTAATGGGCTAGAAAATGTATAAAATGGAAGCTCAACACCCATGGTTAATATTGGCACTCAAATTCCTGTCATACTTGGCCGCCCATTCCTAGCTACATCAAACACTATCATCAATTGTAGGAGTGAGGTCGTACAAATGTCTTTTGGCAATATGGCGATTGAGTTAAATGCTTTCGATATTGACAACCAACAAGAGGATGAAGATGAGGAGGTCCACGAAATAAACATGATCAATTCAACTGTGGAAGATAAGTCCCTCTCACTTTTTACTCCAGTTACATAGAAGAAGAAGTGACCTACTACCCTGATAATAATGTTGATGTGATAGGGGATGTAGTCGCACTTTTAGAGTCGGTATCGGCATATGACGTTAGCCGAGAGAAGGATGTGGAAACAATACTTCGTTGTGCTGAGAAATCAATTCATATTTCCACACCTCTATGGATCATGCATACTGAACTCTACCAACCCTGGGATGATTGATAAGTACCTAATATCATATAATTAACCCTGGTTGTTAAGAGCAATATCATTGTTTTTCTGGTTAATTATCCCTCATTAGGTTAATTTTCTGTCTTCAGGTGTTCAGGAGAGGTTGCGCAAGATTCAATCCAATCAGAGCATTTAAAGGCCCAAAAGAAAGCAAGATCAGGCGTGTTGGTAATCTTGAACCAAATCAAGCCATGGAGATCAAACCCTGGACTGTTTTAATGGTGGACATGAAAGACCGCATCACAGCGCCGCTCATTTGGAATTCTAGGCTGTGTATATTTGATGGTAATGATTTGGCGATCAAACAAGTTCGGACGATGAAGATTGGATTTCCACATGAAGGGTGAACCAAGCATCAAGCGACAAGTGGAGATGTTCATCTCAATTGTTCAACTTGATTCCACCATCCATCAGATGTTGTCCACCACTGACTAGCAACAACATGAAAGTCCAACACATGCAGCGACCCAATTTGAGGACATCAGATCCTAGCTGTTGATCAACTCCACATGGCCCATCTTCAACGGTCCGTCCAGATGCCAGCATCCTTGATCACCAGCAGCTTCCACCATACACCATCTTCACCTTCCATCAAGGTGGACCCTAGGTACAACAGCATCAGATATGGTGGACCACACATCAACCTCCATACATATGAAGATCATCAACCATCCATGCCACACGTGCCAAGCATCTCAGCAGTCCAGCTCAGCACACGTGCTGATCATGGACCCCACCTTCCACACGATCAACGGTTCAGATATGATGGACCTTCATCAATCGTCCAAGCCATCCCTGGTGAAGTTTATCTCCACCGATCCAGCAATCCCACACGTGCAGCACGTGCCACTCATCAGTAGCCGTCCAACAAGTGGCCACCGTCCACATCCAGCCTTCCTTCATCTCCATCATCGGCCAGCATGATCTCCACCGTCCAACAAAGATGGACGTCTTCCAGCCCACACGTGCAGTCCACTCCACCAGCATCCATTAGCAGCCGTCCATCATTAAGGCCAACACCGTCCAGTGCTTCAAGATCAGCAGCCATCCAATCCACCTTCAATCACCAGCCGTCCATCCTTCATCACCGTCCAACTGTCCATCTCCATCAACGCCGTCCGTCAAGCAGGTGGAACCACCTTCATCTCCAGTCGTCCATGGAGATCATCTCCTTCGTCCAAGGCCAGCAGCGTCCAACAGAGAAGACCCTATCTTCTCACGTGCAGCATCCAACATTCAACCTCCATTCAATCAGTGGACCACATCATCCATCACCATCCACAGCAACTCCATGACCACCGTCCAGCTCAATGGACCCCAACTTTAGCCATCCAACGGGCACAGCTAAGCTATCCATCAGATGGACCCCAATCCAACCATCCAGCGTGTAGCAGCTGACGTTGGAGCAAACAGCTCCAACGTTCATCCACTCCAGCTTCAACATCCAGCAGGTGGACCGCTCCATCTTCCTCTCACATGTGCAGCAGATGGCATCCAGCAGCAGCCATCTATGGTGGACCCCACCTCACACCAGCATCAGCAACTCTCCTCAGCATCTTCATCCCAGCCGTCCATCAAAGCTCCAATGTCCAGCAACTGGAGAAGCTCCATCACATGGCTGCAAGAGAGAAGCTCTCTCTCTCTCTCTCTTCTTTCCCAACACATGTGTAAGGCTATCATGCCACCTCATCATCCAAGCCTCACTCCATTCCCAAACCTCCAAAAAAATCAGCTTTGGGTTTGGAGTGCCACCTAGGCTTGGAGTACTTTTCTTACCACATGTCCATCCAAGCCTAACTCCAAGCCCGAACCTAAAAGAAAAGTTTGCTTTGGGCACTCCAAGCCTAACTCCAAGCCCGAACCTAAATAAAAATCTGCTTTAGGTTTGGAGTGCCACCTAGGATTGGGAGGAGGCTTGGGAGCCTCTCAAAAGTCTATAAAAGGAGGCCTCTCCTCCTCATTTGAATCATCTCATCCCATCCCTCAAATCCAATTCTCTACAACTCCTCCCTTCTCTTCTTTAGTTTTCTTTCTTTCTTTTGTAGTGTAGAGTAGTTTTCTCCTTTGTAGAGAATTTAGTCTTCCATTGTAGCATGGTTGGCTAAACCTCTAGCTAAGGCTAGGGGTGAAGCCTTTGAAGAAATTTGCAAGCTATGGTTCTTTTGGTTCAACATTATGTGGTGTAAATGTTGGAGTTCTCTTTAGTTGATTGATTTGGTTATCCACCTCGGCGGATGTTATTGTTGTGCAAGCCCCTTGATCCATCGTCGACTCCAGGCACGTTGGATGCTTGGGATCCCTTGCACACCAATTAGCTAGTTCATGATCGATAAAGTCCCTTGATCCATCGTCGACTCTAGGCACGTTGGATGCTTTGGATTCCCTACGGTCATCGAGCTAGTGCAGGTAAAGTCATCAATCTGTAAAATCCCTTGATCTATTATAGATTTCGGGCACATTGGATGCTTTGGATTCCCTGCAATCGATAGACGAGATCTTAACGGTTGGATCGGTCAATCAAAGCCTCCTATCTTGTAAGTATGCATTTGATCGTATAAGTTGTGATCTTATCGGTTGACTTGTTGGCAAAGTTGTTGATCTGTACAATTCCTTGATCCATTGTCGACTCCGGGCACAGTGGATGCTTGGAACTCCCTGCGATCAACTAACGAGTGCTTCATAGTCAAATCAATCGGTTCAGATCACCATCTTTTATGAAATATGCAAATGGTTTAACTGTTTCATCTTCCGATTGGAATGAATCTTTATTCAATTCCAGTTGAGTTATAGTTGGACCAATAAATCAAATCTTGTGAATGAATCAAAGGTGGATCCCTGATGCCTTAGCCCATTTTCTAATTTTGTCTTTCACCACACACAACTTGCTCCACTCTCGTGGATAAACCAGATTTCATCTCACTCACCTAAACTAATTCCTCTAAGTGTTCTTAACCCCAATCCCTATGGATCGACCTCAGTCTTACCGAGTATTTTACTACTTCGCTACCTGCACTTGGGTGTGCAATCTTCGGGTTGTAGCAAGTTTTTGGCGCCGCTGCCGGGGATTGGCATCGGTTTAAGAATATTTTTGGAATTGGTTTATGTATATGTATTGTCAATAGTTTACTAACTTGTTTGTTTTATTTTTAGGGATTATCAATAGCTGTACATTCTTCTTCTCGGGTAATATCCTTCCTTCTTTCCTCTTTTACTATTCTTTCTAGATTTTCTTTTATTTTCATTAGAGTGTTATCATGCCCATATATGATGAGTGGACACAGAAATACGCTAAAATTCTTCTAGAAGATGAAAGGCAATCAAAGCACAATGTTAAGGACGCTCTATGCGTGATTATCTACATGAGAACAATACACGTAAAGTTTCATTCGGTAAAACGCTTCGTGAGTATTGGAGTGAGAACAACGTATACGATGTTCCACCGGTTAAAACGTTGCGTGAGTATTGGAATGAGAACAATGTATATTATGATCCACCAGTTAGGTCGATGCGTGATTGTTTGTATGGCTATGCTTATCAACAACCATATAGTGCACCATCATACAATGCGAACGAACCTAATTGGCGGAACTGATTGAGTCATGATAAACTAACTTCTTTTATTTTGTTGCTCTCAGGAATCACTCATAGCCAAGTGTTCTTCTTTCCGGGTAACCTCTTTCCTTATCTCCTTGTTTAGTGTTTATGCGTAAGTGGACTCGTGATCACACAAGACGTCTTCTAAGCGACGGAATTTTGGTTGAAGGTCTATCCAATCACTGTGTTAGAAAACTTCATGATACTTGTGAATTAACCATAAACATGGCCGAGAATGAAAATGAATATGATCAAGATGAGAATGAAGTACACAATGAGCCACCATTTAGGAGTTTACGTGATTACTTGCAACCTGCAAGAACGAGTACTCCTTCTTGTATGGTTTTTTCCGGTGAATGCGGGCAACATTGATTTTAAACCTGGAGTGATACAGTTACTTCCTAAATTTCATGGTCTCGACTCTGAAAGTCCCTATCTACATTTGAGGGAATTTGATGAAGTAATCGTTACTTTGCACTACGATAACGTTTCTGATGACGTGGTTAGGTTAAAACTATTTCCTTTTTCTTTGAAGGAGAAGCCCAAGTCTTGGTTGCACTCCTTAAGGCCCAGAACCATAGGGACATGGCAAGAGATGACTAGGGAATTTCTTAAAAAGTTTTTCCCTATTCATAAGACCAACACCCTGAAACGAGATATAATGAATTTCTCCCAAAAGGAGAATGAAACTTTTTTTCAGTGTTGGGAACGTTTCAAGGAACTCTTACTTGCCTGCCCACATCATGGCTATGAAACATGGCGCTTGGTTAGCTCCTTCTATAATGGATTGAGCCCAGTCATGCGCCAATTCGTAGAAATGATGTGTAACGGGGAGTTTATGAGCAAAGGTTCTGATGAGGCTATGGAATACTTTGACTTCTTAGCAGAAAATTCACAATCTTGTGACACATCTAACAAACCCGCTAAGACCAAGCCTAGGCCCAATGAAAAAAGAGATGTTTATCTTTTAACTGAGGATGACGATGTCAATGCAAAGATAGCAGGACTCACATGTAAATAGAAGCCATGGAATTAAGGAAGGTCAACGCTATTAAAACCAGGGAAACTGAAAGTTTTTGTGACATTTGTAAGAGCGATGCACACTTTACCAAGGGTTGTCCTACAATCCCATCTTTTCAAGAATTATTGCACGATCAAGCCAATGTCATGAATACTTATCAAAGGCCTTTCAATGCCCCAATGTCAAACACGTATAATCCTAATTGGCGGAACCATCCCAACTTCAGTTGGAGAAACGGACAAACTGCCAATGTAGGCAATAATCCTCAAGTGCCTTCCACTGGCACACCGTATGTGCCCCCGACAAACTCAAATCAATCAGAGACAAGATCAGAACATCACGCACATCATGTAAACCCTCCAAGAGCTCAAAACTTTCGTTGAAAGAATCGAATCACGACAGAATGTTAAGGAGAAAGGGAACTTTCCGGCCCAACTTCAACCTAACCCGAGGGGACAGTATGAGGTGAATGATTCAGGTTCTTCCAACCCTCATGTTGAGCACGCTAAATCTGTCACCACCCTAAGAAGTGGTAAGGTGATTGAAAAAGATATTCCTAGGACAGTTGATAAACCTAAGGAATCATCAAAATCGAAGAGTAATGACAGATCTAGTGATGATCAACCTGAGAAGGAGACAGAGGATGTTTTTGAACTAGTGGTCCCGTTTCCCCAACGCCTACTCTCATCTAAAGCAATGGTTAAAGCTCAAGATGTCTTGGAAGTTTTTAAACAAGTGAAAATCAACATATCCTTGTTGGATGCAATCAAGTAGATACCTTCATATGCCAAGTTTCTAAAAGATCTTTGTACTATTAAGCGCAAGCTCAATGTACAAAAGAAAGCCTTTTTGACTGAACAGGTTAGTGCTATCATTAACCAAAACTCTCCCCCAAAATACAAAGATCCAGGTAGTCCTACTATTACTTGCATAATAGGGAACTTTTGGGTCGAACAAGCACTTCTTGACTTGGGGGCGAGTGTCAATCTTATACCCTTCTCAGTTTACGAATAGCTGGGACTCAGTGAATTGAAACCCACCAGGACCACCTTGCAACTTGCCGATCGATCTGTATGGATACCGAGAGTAGTAGTGGAAGATATGTTGGTACAAGTTGACAAATTCTACTTCCCAGTAGACTTCATCGTCTTGGATACCCAACCTGTAGCAAATGTTAGCACCCAGATACCTGTTATTCTTGGCCGACCATTCCTGGCAACTTCCAATGCTGTGATCAATTGCAGGAATGGGGTCGTGAAGTTTTCATTTGGCAATATGAAGTTAGAGCTAAATGTTTTCAACATGTGTAAACAACAAGGGAATGATGATGAGATCCATGAGGCCAACCTGATCGATACCCTCATGGAAGAAGAATTCCTTCTAACCTGTCTGTCCGAACCCTTAGAAGCATGTCTAGCCCACTTTGCTGATTCTGATGATGAGACAATTTTGGAAGTGGTAAATGGATTGTTAGAATCCACCTTTGTGCATGATACAAACCAGTGGAGGCCCCATTTTGAAAAACTCTCTCTAAATGATTCACGACCTCTACCATCAAGAATTGAAGCACCAAAGCTTGACCTGAAGCCATTACCTTTGGAACTGAAATATACATACTTGGGTCAAGACAATACTTTTCCTGTGGTTATTTCATCTCACCTTGATAAAGACCAAGAGGACAAATTGATCAATGTTCTCAAGGAACACAAGGATGCCATAGGTTGGACAATTGCTGACATCAAGGGAATTAATCCCCTGATTTGTACCCATAGGATACACCTCGAGGAGAATGCTAAACCCTCTAGACAACCACAAAGGAGATTGAATCCAAACATGACTGAAGTGGTTAGAGCCGAGGTCCTCAAGCTATTGGATGTGGGTATCATCTACCCTATTTCAGATAGCCAATGGGTAAGTCCAACCCAAGTGGTACCCAAAAAATTTGGAGTTGCCATAGTTGCGAATGCAGACAATGAGTTGGTTCCAACTAGAGTCACTACTGGTTAGAGAATGTGTATCGACTATAGGAAACTGAATACTGTTACTAGGAAGGACCACTTTCCCTTAGCATTCATTGATCAAATGTTAGAGAGGTTAGCTGGTCACTCCTATTACTGTTTCCTAGATGGGTACTCTGGATACAACCAAATAGAGATTGCCCTAGAAGATCAAGAGAAAACCACATTCACTTGTCCATTTGGCACCTTTGCGTACAAGAGGATGCCTTTCGGACTGTGTAATGCTCCTGTCACTTTTCAGAGATGCATGCTCAGCATTTTCTTTGACATGGTTGGACATTTCTTGGAAGTCTTCATGGACGACTTCTCGGTATTTGGTTGTTCCTTTGATGAATGTTTGAACCATTTACAATTGGTCTTGACAAGGTGTGAAGAAAAGAATCTTGTTTTGAATTGGGAAAAGTGTCATTTTATGGTTCAAAAGGGAATTGTTCTTGGACATAATATTTCGTCCAACGGAATAGAAGTAGACAAGGCAAAGATCGACTTAATTGCCAACCTACCAGCCCCCATAAGTGTACGAAACATTCGTTCTTTTTTGGGTCATGCAGGATTCTATAGGAGATTTATAAAGGACTTCAGTCATATCTCTCGTCCATTATGCAATCTCCTGCAAAAGGATGCTCCATTCGAGTGGACCAATGACTGCCAAGAAGCTTTTACCAAGCTTAAAGGCATGTTGACCAGCGCACCGATAATGCAACCACCCGATTGGACTATACCTTTTGAAATCATGTGTGACACAAGTGACTACACTGTTGGGGCAGTTTTGGGGCAAAGAAAAGACAAGAAGCCCTATGTTATATACTACGCAAGTAGAACCTTGAACAGTGCGCAAGTAAACTACTCTACTACGGAAAAGGAACTCCTTGCCGTAGTCTTTGCACTTGACAAGTTCAGGTCTTACTTGATTGGGTCCAAAATTGTGATTTTTACTGATCATGCGGCTCTCAAATATCTTCTTTCTAAGAAAGATGCTAAGCCTTGCTTGCTCAGGTGGATCCTTTTGCTCCAAGAATTCGACCTTGAGATCCGAGACAAAAAGGGAGTAGAAAACGTAGTGGCTGATCACTTGTCTCGCCTAGTACTCTCTGATTCCGTAGAGACGACACCGATAAAGGACACTTTCCCTGATGAACAGTTGTTTGAAGTCTCTTGCCAACCTTGGTTTGCTGACATTGTTAACTATCTTGCTGCAGGAAGAATTCCGAGTCATTGGACCCCACAAGATAAAAGGAAATTTTTCACAGAGGTACGCAACTTTTTTTGGGATGATCCGTATTTGTTCAAATACTGCCCAGATCAAATCATAAGGAGGTGTGTTCCCGATAATGAACAAACCAGTGTCATCTCCTTTTGCCATTTTTATGCATGTGGTGGTCATTTCTCTTCTAAGAAAACTGCTGCCAAGATTCTCCAGTGTGGTTTCTACTGGCCTTCAATATTCAAGGACACCCATGTTTTTTACAAAGCATGTGACCGTTGTCAGAAGTTTGGAGGAATCTCCCGTAGAAATATGATGCCTTTAAAATCGATATTGATCATCGAAGTTTTCAACTGTTGGGGCATCGATTTCATGGGACCATTCCCTCCCTCATTTGGATATCTGTATATCCTATTGGCTGTCGATTATGTCTCCAAATGGGTTGAGGCAATCCCTTGTAGAACCAATGATCACAAAACGGTTCTATGATTTCTAAAAGAGAATATTCTATCAAGATTTGGGACGCCTCAAGCCATTATCAGTGATGGGGGTACACACTTCTGTAACAGACCTTTCGAGGCTTTGATGAAGAGATATGGTATCACACACAAGGTGAGTACGCCCTATCACCCACAAATAAGTGGTCAAGCGGAAGTTTCCAACAGGGAAATCAAACACATCTTGGAAAAAACTGTGAATCCAAACCACAAGGATTGGTCTCTAAGACTAACCGATGCGTTGTGAGCTTACCGTACAGTGTACAAAACCCCGATTGGAATGTCTCCCTATAGACTTGTCTATGGGAAAGCTTGCCATCTACCTGTGGAGTTGGAGCATAAAGCCTATTGGGCTATAAAGAAATTCAATTTCAATCTTGACAAGGCCAGTTCGCTTCGCAAACTCCAGCTGAATGAGTTGGAGAAAATTCGGAATGAGGCTTATGATAATGCCAGAATATACAAGGAACAAATGAAGGTATTCCATGACAGGAATATCCTTCGAAGATCTTTTGAACCATCTCAGAAAGTTCTCTTGTACAATTCTAGGCTACATCTATTTCCAGGAAAGCTGAAATCTCGATGGACCGGCCCTTTTGTAGTCAAAACTGTTTACCCTCACGGGCTATTGAGATTGAGAACCCCAAAAATGGAAATGTATTTAAAGTGAACGGGCAGCGTTTGAAGCCTTTCTTGAGGAATTTGCCCCAGAGGAGGAATCCACCCCTCTGGAAGATCATGTTTATCAAGATTGATCTCCTAGTCTGACGGAGATCCCCTTTTGTATACTAGTAGGTTAGTTTGTTTCTTGTATTTTGTTTTGGCAACTTGGAAAATTCCAGCGCTTACAAGTATTCATCCTCTCAGGTACTCTTTACCCTCTAATCTTTACCATTTTGCTCTCATGTTGCATTTGTCTATGCATTCATTTTTCAACATTGAGGACAATGTTACATTTAGGTTGGGGGGTGTGGAATTCTTGTGAAAAATCTTTCCAATTGTCTATCTCTTTGCTATTTTGCCTATCTCTTTGCTATTTTAGGTCATAAAAAAAATTATTATTAGGTTTTATTGAAAACATCCTGTTCGTGTTGAATGCACCGTGATAGAGGACCTTAGTTGGAAATCGCTGTTGAAACCGACAGATATTCCCTGTTCTCAGAAATCATGAAGGGGATTAAGGCAGCTGGGAGGTGAAGCACACTCTCATGGTATTATGAGCAGCGTAAAACCCCAAACTGAATTGATCATGGGAAATGTGAGGATGTGGCTCATCTTGTGGCTGAAGGAGTCTGTCAGATGATACGTGGTCTATGTGCATTGCACAAAAGGAATAGGAAATTTTGTGGTTGTATTGACTGTAAATTATTATTTCTTTAAGCCTTAAAAAAAATCTAGGGATTTATGTGATTTATGTGATTTTGAAATAATTTGAATAGTAGAATGAAAAGGCATTTAGTGATGACAATGTTAAAACTTAGAGTTTAGTTGCTTCAATAAATTTCAAAATTGAGTTCTTTCCATTAATTTTCTATTAGAAAATGATAAACATTGATTGAGTCATGAATTTTCACAAGTTCACATCTAGCTTGCACTACCAGGATTTGAATTTGATAATATAATGTTGACTTGATGATTGTTGAGAGTGATAGACACCAAGCCTGGAGATCCTTGTCTACTTAAGTTAGAAAAAAAAAGTGAAAAAAGGGAATATTCACAATAATTTAGGGTAAGGATTTTCATCCATTGTCATTACCATTACAAAACATTACCATAGTACGAAGTGAGCCTTTTGGAGTCTTCGGCTATCGGTTCTTGGTTAAAAAAAAAAAAAATCAATCAAAAGCTGGAAAAATATTGAAAAGAATAGTAGCGAGGTTCGGAATCAGTGACTTGGTTGATTTGACCATTCTCTTCAATCATCAGTGTTAACATGAAAGTAGAAGACTGAACCCCTAGTTGTGTTAAGGCTAGACTTCACAGTGCACCATGGAACTCAATGTTTAGAATGCTTCTATTGAATGATTAATGCTTTGAACTCAATTAGGTTGTTGACTAAAGTAGTTAGAATCTAGGTTTATATATTCTCAAAACTATGTGCCTTGGAAACTCTACTGTTTAGATAATTTGAAGGATCACATAAAATCTTTTCTTCCTTTATCTTTGTTTTATTAGGAATTAAGAGAAGTCTCGAGATTGTTTTGATTGGTGAAAACTGTCAAGGATAAGATTGATTGTAGTATTTTGAAAAATCCTTCGATGATTTTCACATGTTTTGCTAGAGACTAGCAAAATGCTGGTTGGGGGGTGTGATGAGTACCTAATATTGTATAATTAACCCTGGTTGTTAAGGGCATTATCATTGTTTTTCTGGTTAATTATCCCTCATTAGGTGAATTTTCTGTCTTCAGGTGATCAGGAGAGGTTGGACAAGATTCGATCCAATCAGGGCATTTAAAGGCCTAAAAAAGAGCAAGATTCGGCGTGTTGGTAATCTTGAAGCAAAGCAAGCCATAGAGATCGAAGCCTGGACCGTTTTGTAAGTTGGAGATATTGTGAAGATAGCTCACAAAGACTACATCACGGCCACTCGTTTGAAGATCCGAGCCGAGCATGTTTGGTGGTATGATTGAGCGTCTACATCACACACACCTTGGAAAGTGTGTGAGGACGTCCACGCATGGAACTAACCGTGCATCAAGCAAAAGGTGGACCCCACCTTTCATGTGTGCGACCAATCAAGGGTGGACATCACACTCTCACACGTATGATCCGCAGTCAAGTTGGTGGAGTTTATCATCACACCTACCACTACACATTCATTAATCATCACACGTGTGAAGAGAGGTGGACATCCACTCTCATGGACGTGAGCAGCAATAGATGGACGGACAACACCACTTTGCACGTGTGCAGATTACATGCAACAATTCCAACGTCTAAAGCCATCTATTGGACCCTCCATCTCCTTCATCCAACGCCAGCAGGTCCATCAAGTGGGCAACACCTTGCACGTGCAGCAGATGGAAGCCGTTCATCAACGTCTAGCAGAGGACGTCCGTGCAGATGATGAAGGACTGATTATTGCAGCCGTCCATCAGTGCAGCCGAACCAGCTCAGCCGTCCATCAAGATGGTCTCCATCTCCACCAGACCGTCCAGCTGCAATCAGCAATGGACAACTGATCTCAGCCAGTCCATCTATTTCAATTACTAGTAAGAAGAACAGCTCCTCTTCCATCCCACGTCCAGCACACCATCCACCCTCACCATCAGTTCAGCACACGTGCTGATCATGGACCATCATCTGACCGGCCAGTGGACCTCACGTCCAGCAACAGTAGCTACTGGCAAATCGCAGCCGTCCAGCACAGCAGCTCCATCATACGGGAGGCCAGTGAAGCATCACTCCAAACGTCAGCATCCAATGGAGGGTCCTTGTTCAACCAAATCAACGGTCCAGCTTCAACCACCTTAGCCGTCCATCCACCTGCTGGACACCAGTCATCCAACACCTGCCGTCCATCAGATGGACCACCTCCAGCAGCCTTCAAGGCTCTAACGTGAGCAGCAACTGCTCTCCATCCCAGCTTCACGTCCTTCACAGTTGTAGTGGACCCAATCCATCCACCGTCCACCAGGGCTGGACGTCCAAAACCAACTCCATTCCAACCGCTCCATCTTCCTCTCAAACGTGCAGCAGATGGCATCCAGCAGCAGCCATCTATGGTGGACCCCACCTCACTCCAGCATCAGCATCTCCCTTTCTCATGTGCAACCAAGAGAGGAGCTCTCTCTCTCTCTCTCTCTCTCTCTCTCTCCACATGTGTAAGGCTATCATGCCACCTCATCATCCAAGCCTCACTCCATTCCCAAACCTCCAAAAAAATCTGCTTTGGGTTTGGAGTGCCACCTAGGCTTGGAGTACTTTTCTTACCACATGTCCATCCAAGCCTAACTCCAAGCCCGAACCTAAAAGAAAAGTTTGCTTTGGGCACTCCAAGCCTAACTCCATTCCCGAATCTAAATAAAAATCTGCTTTGGGTTTGCAGTGCCACCTAGGATTGGGAGGAGGCTTGGGAGCCTCTCAAAAGTCTATAAAAGGAGGCCTCTCCTCCTCATTTGAATCATCCTATCCCACTCCTCAAATCCCATTCTCTACAACTCCTCTCTTCTCTTCTTTAGTTTTCTTTCTTTCTTAGTGTAGAGTAGTGTAGAATTTTCTCTTTTGTAGAGGGTTTTAGTCTTCCATTGTAGCATGGTTGGCTAAACCTCTAGCTAAGGCTAGGGGTGAAGCCTTTGAAGAAATTTCTTTTGGTTCAACATTGTGTGGTGTAAATGTTTGAGTTCTCTTTAGTTGATTGGTTCGGTTATCCACCTCGACGAACGCTATTGTTGTGCAAGCCCCTTGATCCATCGTCGATTCCGGGCACGTTGGATGCTTGGGATCCCTTGCACACCAATTAGCTAGTTCATGATCGATAAAGTCCCTTGATCCATCGTCAACTCCGGGCACGTTGGATGCTTTGGATTCCCTACGGTCATCGAGCTAGTGCAGGTAAAGTCATCGATCTGTAAAATCCCTTGATCCATTGTAGACTCCGGGCACATTGGATGCTTTGGATTCCCTACGATCGATAGACGAGATCTTAACGGTTGGATCGGTCAATCAAAGCCTCCTATCTTGTAAGTATACATTTGATCATATGAATTGTGATCTTATCGGTTGACTTGTTGGTAAAGCTGTTGATCTGTACAATTCCTTGATCCATTGTCGACTCCGGGCACAGTGGATGCTTGAAATTCCCTGCGATCAACTAACGAGTGCTTCATGGTCAAATCAATCAGTTCAGATCACCATCTTTTATGAAATATGCAAATGGTTTGACTGTTTCATCTTCCGATTGGAATGAATCTTTATTCAATTCCAGTTGAGTTATAGTTGGACCAACGAGTCAAATCTTGTGAATCAATCAAAGGTGGATCCCTGATGCCTTAGCCCCTTTTCTATTTTTGTCTTTCACCACACACAACTTGCTCCACTCTCGTGGATAATCCAGATTTCATCTCTCTCACCTAAACTAATTCTTCTAAGTGTTCTTAACCCCAATCCCTGTGGATCGACCTCGGTCTTACCGAGTATTTTACTACTTCGCTACCTGCACTTGGGTGTGCAATCTTCGGGTTGTAGCAAGTTTTTGGCGCCGCTGCCGGGGATTGGCATCGGTTTAAGAATATTTTTGGAATTGGTTTATGTATATGTATTGTCAATAGTTTACTAACTTGTTTGTTTTATTTTTAGGGATTATCAATAGCTATACATTCTTCTTCTCGGGTAATATCCTTCCTTCTTTCCTCTTTTACTATTCTTTCTAGATTTTCTTTTATTTTCATTAGAGTGTTATCATGCCCATATATGATGAGTGGACACAGAAATACGCTAAAATTCTTCTAGAAGATGAAAGGCAATCAAAGCACAATGTTAGGGAACGCTCCATGCATGATTATCTACATGAGAACAATACACGTAAAGTTTCATCCGGTAAAACGCTCCGTGAGTATTGGAGTGAGAACAATGTATATTATGATCCACCGGTTAGGTCGATGCGTGATTGTTTGTATGGCTATGCTTATCAACAACCATATAGTGCGCCATCATACAATGCGAATGAACCTAATTGGCGGAACTATCAAAATTCCAATTGGAGAGACAAACCAACAATGAATGTTAAGTATCCCCAAGGGCCCCCTATTTATGTGTCTCCACCAACAAAGACCCTCGAGGATACATTACAACTGGAAAGTACCTCGCTAATCATCAATGAGATGGAAACATTGACTGAGCACATGGAATCACACCTCACTAATGAGGAGGAAAGGACTCCCTTAGTCCAACCTCCGTTTAACCTAATTGAACAGGTCGAGGTGATTGATTTCAATTCTTCCGATATACTTGTTGAGCGTGACGGAGATACTATTACCTTTAGATACAATGAAGAGATTCTAATGAAAGTTGACGAACCTGAGGAATCTGAAAATCTGAGGGTGATAATATGATTGGTGATGTTCAACAAGATGAAGACTCAGAGTGTGCTTATGAGCCCGTGGTCCCGTTTCCCCAAAGGTTAATCTCTTCTGAGCCTCTATTTAATAATCATGCCATGGAAATTCCCCAACAAAGTGATTTTGATACAATCCACCAAGTTGACATGCCCAATTCCATTATTGATGAAGAGTTTTCCTGCATTGAGTGTCCTAATTCTTTAGAAGATTGCTTGGCTCACTTTGAAGATTTGAATGATCCCGTGATTCAAGAAATAGTGAATGCCTTGCAAGACCCAGTGCATGAAAAGATGTTTCCCACTGATTCTCACTTAATACCATCTATTGTGGAAGCACCAGGAGATTCTGATCGTATGGAGAAGAAACCACCATTTGAAGAATCATTTGAAGTCTCTCCATCGCTTTGGTCTTTTCAGACTGAAGTGGACCATTATTGGGAAGATCTGTTTTTGATAAACCATTGCCCAATTAATGCATTAAGGAGATATCTTCTTAATGATGTCTCCTTTTCTCGTACATGTGGTGAGAATTTCAATTGGCCCACAATGATTAAGAACACCCATGTACATTGCCAAGCAGGACTATGGATGGTCCTAATGCAAAATTTGTTGAAATACATGATGATCCTGCTCCAGTCTATTCCCTAGATTGATCTCCTAGTCTGATGGAGATCCATTTCCCTGCTTTCCTAGGATAGATTAGTTTAGATTAGGATTTCTTGTCTTTGCTTATGATTAGGTATGAATAAACTCGCTCGTTGATAATTCTCTCAGGTACTCTCTCACTCACTCCTCTTTTTGTTATTGCTCTCATATTATGTTACATTGCATATTTTTCAACATTGAGGACAATGTCAAATTTAGGTTGTGGGGTGGGAATTCCTGCGGAATTTTATTGAAAATGTTGTTGAAATTTATTTTTTTATGTTATAAAAAAAATCTAGGGATTTATGTGATTTATGTGATTTTGAAATAATTTGAATAGTAGAATGAAAAGGCATTTAGTGATGACAATGTTAAAACTTAGAGTTTAGTTGCTTCAGTAAATTTCAAAATTGAGTTCTTTCCATTAATTTTCTATTAGAAAATGATAAACATTGATTGAGTCATGAATTTTTGTACAATGCGATCGTGTTGGTAATCTTGAACCAAATCAATGATCCATACTTGCAATGTCAATGCCCAGGAAAATCTGAATGGAGACATATTTTTTCTGATAAATACGATACTGTCTCCCCTTATACATGTGGTGAAAACATTAAGGAACCTGCTGAAATTCTCTTTTAGGATTTTCAGTGGCTTATCTGGATCACTCACACACATGTATATTGTAAAGCAGGATATTGGATGACTTTACTGCGAAACCTTTTGATCCATCTAATGATTCTGCTTGACTTTATGCTTTTGGATGAGTTGTTGGGATTAACCTTCTAGCCTGATGGAGGACGGTTTAGATTTTTAATCCCTTTCCTAGAATAATATCCCATTAGGAGTTGCTTTCATTAGTTGATTTAGTTGTAACGTAACCCATCTCCAAAAGTCAATCTTGCCATTTAATGTATTTCTCAGGTGATATCTCTCTTTCTCACTTTCCTTTATTTTGTCATTGCTCTCATGTGTTGCATTCATTGTATATTTTCTTACATTGAGGAAAATGTAAAGTTTTAGTTGGGAGGGTGAGATTCTTAGATGAATCTAGCAATTTGTGACATTTCGAGCAATGATGTAGAAATTTTTCGATTTTTCTAAAATTCAAAACTCCTTTGGAAAACTATGTTTATATGCACTTGGGATGTCATAAGTATGAAAAGAAGAGAGACTGTAGTGAGAAGATTTTGAAACTCTTAAAGGACCTATAACATGATAGTTTTCTATTTAAATTCCCCTATTGATGTGATTGATAGAAAGTTTGAACACTTTTGAGTCTAGTTCACATTACACGATTCTCATGGTTGAAAGGATTATGTGGATTTGTGGATTGCCTAAGCTTAGATTTAAGGTGTTGAGAAAGCAATCTGGGGTACTTTGTCCATCCTTGTCCATGGGAAAATAACGAAAGATATGAATTTCTAAAAATCCTATCTAATGTGTATGAAACGGAAATGAAGGATGAAAATATGGGAATATTTGAGAATATGGTGAAAATTTTCGAAAAGGGCTGCCTATTACCAACCGGGGGATGGTCTACCCGTAATCAAAGCCGGAAATGGGACATAGTGTGACAGCCGTCGGAAGGACGGTAAGGCAAATTCCTGTCATAGGCTTGTTCTTGATCTGTACACTTTCAGATCTATAGTTTAGTTGATCTATGAAGAAGATAATCCTGAAAAATCATGAGATGAACCTTTACTATGCACACTAGGTTGAATTTGCTCAAATTCTTCTATTTATCATTCAATCGGTAGGAAATCTATATGAACACTTATTATGTTGAGGGAGTTTAAGATTTCAATTTCTATCACTAATTTTCTCCGCATTTTGTACTTGTGTGTCTTGGAGTTTATAGAAGCATAGTTTCCAAAGGAAAGTTGAGTTTTTTTTATAATTAAATTTGTTTCACGCAAGTTTTGCTCAGGACTAACAAAATGCTGGTTGGGGGGTGTGTTGAGCTCTGAATTGTGCATATTCTAACCCCAATTCATCACATATTATGCATGGTTTGCATGTTTAAAAGACTACTCTAATGCATGATTTGTGATTGTAGGAATGAGATGGAGATTTCACTAATTCAAGGCTAAAAAGAGCACTTTATATACATTGAAGATCAAGGAAGCAAGTGCAAAAGGATTGAAGAAGGAAGCAAGGGAGAAAAGGAAGAAGTTGAGAAAACTGCACTAAAGACCGATTGTCCGACCGGTCGGCCATAGCCCAGGACCGGTCGTCTGACCGGATCCAAACACTCAACAGGAGGACCCTTGCTGCCCAAACTCACTGGACCAATTAAGACCGGTCGTCCAACCGTTCGACTGCTACTCAGACCGGTTAAACACTCAACAGAGAAGGGGTGAAAATTTCAAAGTTTGCTGGACTGTTTTGGATGTTTTATGACCGGTCGTCCATGGGCTTGGACCGGTCGTCCAATCGATCGACAACGTAACAGAGCTTGTTTTACAAGCTCCGAAATTTACTACACAAAGCGCTATTTTTTACAGATTTCTCGAAGGTTCTTAGCAATTGGAGTCCAATACCTATTAAAGGACCTCTCCTCTTCATACCCAAGCATGCTAGGATGTGGAGAACAACAAGGAGGCTTGGGAGACGGATTCTACTTTAAGTTTTCATAGTTTTTCTTCTAGTTTTTGTATTTTTCGAGTTTTTAGTTTAAGGATATTAGAGATGAACTAAAACCTCTTAGCTAGGGCTAAGAGGTGAAACTTTTGATTTGTTTTTGATGGATTGATGCAACCTAGGTTTCCTTTTCATGTTTTAATTGAAGAATTTAGTTTAATTTGAGTTTGAATCAAGTATTAGTTCAGTTTTACTTTGATCTCTTGATGACTTCGGGCTCATGTGATTTTAAACTTAGTAGCTTATCTTTTAGGCATTGTTTATACTTGTGTAGTTCATTGATCTATCATCGACTCCGGGCATGGTAGACCCTTTGATTGCCTTGTGTACAATGGCATGATCTTCATGTGGGAACTCATTCCAACTAAAGTTCTTATCTTTTGTTATAGTTTAAGATAGTTGTTTGCTGATTGATTTTGATTTAATTAGAGTTTTAATCATTGGTCGTAATCAAGTCTAGTGACAGAATTTGATAAAAGCTATGGTTGTGAATCTCAATTAGATTGGAAAGAGGCTTGGCCTATACAATTGAGTGTGCCCAAGGCCTGAGCATTGTTGTGGGAATCGAATCAATGAACAAGCAATTGTTTTAGATAATTGTTGATTGAACTGCTCTGTATTCTGATCAGATAGAGATATAAATTCGATTCTAATTGTGTAGTGAGAGACCTAATTGTGTTGATGCATTGAAAACTATCAAAAGTGGATCATTGGTGCTCTAGTGCCTTTTTAGATTGTTATTACCTCTCATAATCACTATTTTACTTCAAATCACTATTTTCCAACTTTAGTTTTTAATTAGATCTTAATTATAAGTTGTTTTAGATAAATTCTGAGAATACCCATACATAAATCTCTGTGGGAACGATACTCGGTCTTTCCGAATTATTACTACTTCACAACCCTATACTTGGGGAGTGAACACTCTCATTCCTCACTCTTATTTTTGTCATTGCTCTCATGTTATCTATACATTCACTTCTTGTTACATTAAAGACAATGTAAGATTCGGTTGGGGGTGAGATTTCATCATCTAGTATTTTGTACATTTCGAGCAATCATGTAGGAAAATTTAAATTCTCCGAAATTTTAAAACTCTCTTGGAAAGCATCTTTTTATGTACTTTAGAAAATACACATATAAAAGGATGAGAGATGAAGAATTGTGATTTTGAAATTCTTGGAATATTTTAAATATAGTAGATTTGTATATGAATTCCCATATTGAATGATTGATAGAAATTTTGAACACTTTGAGTTTAGTTCATATTTCACAATTTTCATAATGGAAGGGATTATTAGATTTGTGAATTAATTAGACTGAGATTTAAGGTGTTAAGGAACCAAGCCGGGGAATTTTGTCCATCCTTGTTCATGAAAAAAAAAGAGAGAAAAGAATGAAAGATACGGATTTTTAAAAATCCTATCTAATGTGTAAGAAAAGAAAGAAAGTTTAATTATTATAAATAGTTGTTGAGAAATTCCAAAAAAGGCTACCTCTAACTAACCAGGGGAAGGTCTATTAGTAACCTAAGCTGAAAATAGGAAATAGTGTGAAAGCTGTCGAAGGAACGGTAAGGCAAATTCTTATCAAAGGCTGGTTGTTGAACTGTACACTTTGAATCTTCAGTTTAATTGATTTATGAAGAAGAGAATCCTTGAAGTTCAGGAAATGACATTCATTTTACACACTTGACCACATTTGTTCTAGATCTTCTACTTGTCAATCAATTGGTGGGAATTCGATGTGGAACATTAACAGTATTTAGAGGGTTTAAATTTTCAATTTATATTGTTGATCGTTTCTGAAATTTGTACTTGTATGTTCTAGAGTTTATAGAAGAATATTTCTAAGAGAGAGCTGAGTTTTAGAGTATGGATTTATTTTACTCATGTTTTGCTCGGGACTAGCAAAATGCTGGTTGGGGGGTATGTTGAGCTCTTAAATGTGTTTATTCTAACCCCATTTCATCATTAACTATACACAATTCATACGTTTAAAGACCCACCTAATGCATGGTTTTGTGATTGTAGGAATAGGAGAGAGATCTCACTATTTGGATGTTAAAGGACACTTCAAAGGGTCATTGAAGAGTCAAGGAAAGGGAGAAGGAGAGGAAGAAATTAAGCAAAGAAAGTCCGAAGAGAAAACGAAAGAAATTGAAGAAAACAGGCATTTTTTTATGGATCACCGATGGGTCCTCGATCAATCGGGGGAGGTTCCAAAGAGCCTCCAATCAATCGGATCATCCATCAGACTAACCTTATAAACCGAATTTTGAATAAACTCTCTGAACATATTTTCGATCAATCGGCACATCTCCGACAATCGAAAGGAGGTGTCCGACCAATCGGAGGCATGTTCGACCAATCGAAAATAGCGGTGGAAAATAGCAACTATCTAGACTCTTTTACAATCAATTGACCAACTTCCGATCAATCGAAGTTCATCGTCCGATCAATTAGAGGGATTTCCGATCAATCGGACCTTCTTGCGGAACTGCGTAAGGAGTAACGCAATTCTAGAAGATTTCAAGTTAGTGGCCGTCTTTTACTATAAAAGGGCACCTCTACTACATTCCTAGATCATCCTAGAAGAGATCTACTATGGGGGGGGGGGGGAGAGAGAGAGAGAGAGAGAGAGAGAGAGAGAGAGAGAGAGAAGGACGGATACGGAGTTCTACAACTCCCTCTTTCTAGTTTTCATGTTTTTATTAGCTCTCATGTTTTCTTTCAGCATTATAGGCTAAACCTCTTAGCTAGGGCTAAGAGGAGAAGCTTGTAGTTGATCTAAGATGCTTTGATTCGTTTTAGGGTTTCATGGATTGAATTTTAATGTTGAACAATGGTTTTCTTAAGTTTGAATGAAGTTTAAGTTAGTTTTTCTTAATCTTATGATGACTCATAGATGTTTGGAAGAATTATCTTAATTCTTAATTGTTTTGCAAAGATCTAGACCTGTACACTCTGAAGAATCAGATTCAAGACACTCTAGAACTTTGGTCTTCATGTGGGAACTTCAAACCAAAGTTCTATCTCTTTCTAAGAATTCTAGAATATATGTTAGTTGTTTATGTGATTTGAATCAAGTTCAAATTATGATATTAGTTAAGCCTAGTGACAGGGTTTGATGATTATCATAGTTGTGATCTTAATCTATTGGAACTAGGATTGACCTATGTAATCAAGTGTTATCAAGTCCTAACTTGAGTTGAGGGAATCATGTTGATGAACAACACATGTGACAGATTGTTTTATAATATAACCGCTCTATAATCTGGCTAGATAGGATTTGATTTCGATTTTAGTTGTGTAATTGAAAAACTATAGCAAATTATGCATTAAGGATAGCTACAAGTGGATCCTTGACACCCTAGTGCTTCTTTTATATAGTTACATTTACTTTCAGTTATAGATTACTCATCTACATTTAATTTTTAAATATTTTTAGTTTGATTTCAATTAGAGACTATTGAAAGTAATTCTGTGAATTCCTGAGTTAGTCACTGTGGATCGACCTCGGTCTTACAGAGATTATTACTACATCGCAACCCTACACTTGGGGAAGCGAACAAATGACTCTCATGATTCAGATTCAGAATCAGAAGAATCTTAAAGTGATGAGGAAAAAGGATCAATTAAAATCTTGATGGCCTCTATCATGAAGATTGTCCTAGAAATGGAGAGCACCGGAGACAAGGATAACCATGAGTCCTCAAGCACCGATGAGGCAGCCTCCGATGATGAAGAGGATGAAAAGAAAGATAATGATGGATTACAAGATGCATATGATCAGCTCTATCATCAAAGCATCCTTTTAACAAAAAAGTTGAGCCAAACAAACATTGGAAACAACAAATTAGCTGATGAGATACAAGAATTGAAGGGAGAAAATTGCAACTATCATTTTCAAAATTGTGAATTAGAAAGAAAGAACAAAGAAGCTCAAGATAAAATCCTAAGTTTAGAAGAAGAACTCAAGAAAGCTAAATCTATGAATCAATGTCTGAATATGCAGATTAATCAAGAATCCCAACTTAGAGTAAGATTTGCCCAAAGTAGTGAAAAACTAGATGATATTCTAAGTGTGGGTAGGTCCTGTAAGGATATGAAAGGGATAGGCTATGGTGACCAAAATCAA
This sequence comes from Liriodendron chinense, assembly GCA_003013855.2. Taxonomy (NCBI): domain Eukaryota; kingdom Viridiplantae; phylum Streptophyta; class Magnoliopsida; order Magnoliales; family Magnoliaceae; genus Liriodendron; species Liriodendron chinense. The sequence goes on from ML058333.1 coordinate 3,541,833, forward strand.
AATAGTAACCCAGTTCCTCTAGAATTTGAGAAGAATGTAAGTGTTTCAGGAAGCAAAAAAAGAAGAGTTCCCCTGTATGCCATGCTTGTGGTGATGTTGGACACCTGAAATTTGAATGCTTGGCCTTTAAAAATTCGGTCCAAAACTTGAAAGAAAAATTTATGCCTACTGAGAAAATGATGAAACCCATGTGGAGTCCTCCCAAACAAGCACCACCCAGGAATAGGAACATGAGGAGAACTATCCTACTCCTCCCAAGAAAAATAAAAGAATGTAAGAATTCCTCGACAATTCTCTTCACCTCTCATGACTTCTCAAGCCTTCTATAATGAGTTTAGATCGACCCTTAGGTGTCTTTTTATAACATTAAAGCTCCACCACCTCAGAAACTTTCAGAAATACGTAAGAGGTTACGCAACGGAGCTTCATGAAGAAGCTATTGGAAATTTGAAACGTTTCTGGAGTTTTCACTTGGCTGACCGGTCATGACCGGTCGGAGCTGGTTGGCAGACCGGTCATAATCGGTCAAAGTGGTCTGGCAAAGGTTCAGTGATGTCCAGTGTGTTCTGGAGAGGGGGCAAGGTGGTGGCCGACCGGTCATGACCAGTCGAGCCTAATGAATTATGCTGAATTTCTTTCTTTTCTTTATTTCTCTCCTTGCTTCTTCTTCCATTCCCTTGGCTCATCTTCCTTCATCATCAAGTGGGTTTAAAAGTGTTCTTTTAGCCTTCAAATGGTGAAGTCTCTCTCTCATTCCTATAATCACAAAACATGCATTAGATAGGTCGTAAAACATAGAGATCATGCATAAAATGTGATGAAATGAGGTTAGAGTATGTATAAATCAAGAGCTCAATAAGAGTTGAACCATTGACATCAATGGACGTGAGAGAAATTGAGGAGCCAATTTAAGCACGGGAGAGCTTTGAAGAAGAAATTCAAGAAGGCGCGTCAAAAGGGGCTCAATCCGACAAGTAAGATGTCAATTGTAAAAGTCCATGTTACACTCTTTCCTCATGTAGGATTGAGTGTAGAGTTTATAAATATAAACTCGGTAAGTTCTTGTATAGGACCTAGGCTCTTGTGTAGGGCCGAATTCACCAGGCACAAGTGCGTACATGCTAGTCTTTGTGGGAGCATCTAGTGGGAGCAAACGTAGGTCCTTGAATTAGGATCAGGATTGTAGGTTAGCCTTGAAAAGCTTTGTAAGTGATTCTTATGTAGGATCACCATCGGACACGGGTGTGTAGGTGTTGTCTCGAAAGAGCCTCCGATAGGAGTGTACGTAGGGCCTTAGATTAGGACCGTTAGTCGTTGTTAGTTAGCCGATAGAAAACCAACTATTCTCCGCAGGAGCCACCGACACATGTGAAAATGTGTTCCTCCAACACAGGAGTGTACATGCGTTTAGTCCTTGTATAGGGCTATAAAGGTTAGAGGTGAACCTGATTTTAAACCTTCGATAGTGAAATCTAGTACACACAAGAAGAGTGTGTCGATTGGGAGTGGAGTAAAGAAATATATGCTTGTGTTTGTGATTGTCATTTGTACACATTTCTATTCATGCTTATGAGTTGAATTAGTTAAACGATATGAATTCTAGGCATCTAATTGTTCACACACACACACACACACACACACACACACACACAGAAAAAGATATCACTATCTCTTTTGTAGATTAGTTGCTTGTTATTGTATCCTTTGTAGTCTATGTGATTAGACCCACTTGGCTTGGAAGATTAAGTGTTACTTTACTTAATTAGTTTAAATTGAAAAATTAATTTAATTAGGCAAAGAATTTTTAAGTGGTCCTATTCACCCCCTATAGGACTTAGTCATTATTCTAAGCTCTGCAAGCTTCCGTAATACATAACGTATTGGTGTTGTATTAGACTATTGCCCCATCCGCAATTTCATAAGGTTGTCGAATTGAGGTATTTTCGAGTTATACTGATTGAAATCGGACAACCTGTCTTGAAGGAATGTCATTGACATATTAATGGCTTCAATTTGAGCCCTAGAAAACTCAGCCTGAAACTGGAATACTCGGCTTGCACTCTTCCGTGTTCGGTTAGTTCTCTTAGGCTAATGTTGACACTCCCTAGAACTCCGTTAATATCTGTGGAGTTTATTCTAAGATGAGGATCCTACTTTCGGGATGATCGAAAGTGGAGGATTCGAGACCTCTAGATCTACTTGCATTTAAGATGCACCGGGGGCCTGATTGAGGTCTTGTTTGTTGATGTTTTCACTACTAGGATCGTTTACTCATGCTATCATAATATTCAATCAACAATTGCACACCTGACCCACCGGCCGTGCCATAAATGGTGTTGGTGTTGTTTCTAGCCACGCAGAACACGTGTGAGGTTTGCTGTATGCGAGTGTTCCAGGACAGATGTGGGTCCGGTCCAAACCATGATCACCACTGACCCTTGGCATCGAGAAAAATTGACGCTGGGTCGATCAACCACCATCTATTCAGCCAACAATCCTGCACTCATTTTTTTACTCAGGGGATTTATTAAGGCTAGGGCTCCCCCTCCAATGAGTTCTTTTTGCCTTGTCAATCAAGGACTTGCGAAGGTGCAACAGTTGTATGATTGAATGCGTGGAGTTAGATGGATATGGATGCAAATTTCAAACCTGATCAATTACAATCTCCTACTACTAAAGCAGGATCGTTGACCCAACTGAGAACAGCAATGTACTGGTATGTGGGTCAATGGCAATGCTGAGAGTTACAACAACTAAGGTCAGCCCAGCATATGAGCATAAACGAAGGGGTCTTAGAACTAGTAATCTTCCTTCAGATCCAGTGTATAGGCACAGATAGAAGGAAATTACTACTACTAGATTAAACTACGAGTCGGTCAAGCATGGTCACAGGGACGGACTGATGCTACTTATAACTTAATTACCCATGACTAACGAGAGATGGAAGGACTAAGCTAAGATGTTATGCTAAGATAACCATCAGCATTGCACTAGTAAAGGGTTGTTCTTAGGTTGAGGAATCGAGTGCTTCTTCAAATTTTCTCCGACTATTTATAGCCTCTCCTGCTAAAGGCTGAAAATAACTCATGGTCCACATGGTGGCTCCATGTGTAACCAACTAGGAAAGAGCGATTAACCTTTCTTGATCATGGCTTCTGTCAAACATGCTTCAACGCTAATGTATCCATAACGATTATTCATCCTTATACAAAAATTATTTTGCTAATGTGGCATCTGAAGATATTATCTACCTTTCTATATATTTGGCGTGTCAGTTGGACATACTTTACATGCCATGTGGAGTAATCTGTGTTATTGATCTAATCTGCCAGATTTTGGTACAAACAGATGGGATATAAACATCACCAGTGAGCCCCCATAAGGTTTCAATGGTAGGCGTTTCTATCCCTACAATTTACTATGGTGCGGCCTACTTAAGTCTTGGGACTGCCTCATTTTGGGCTGATGTCCCAACTTGAGCTGGTGAAAATATTAGACTTATTGGATGTCACACAAACATCAAAGTGGGCCGCACATAGGCAATTGACATCCCAATTAACAAGACAGTGTCTTCATCTTTGTTAACAAAGATGTAAATGTGTGAACTAGAGTTTGCTGATCGTAAATATGATGGGATCCACTGTTAAATGCCTCGAAAATCTCTCATACCAGAAACCTTACCATGTTCAACACAAAATAGTTAAAAATCGAATTGCTAAGATATCCCTCTAGTATGGGTGGTTTTGGGCATCGCCCATCATCTATTAGGATTATTAGATGAAAGGTCCAATCACCAAACTGTAGAAAACACATGTACTAGATCTTGGGCGCTACTTTTGCTCCAGTCCCTAGTGGTTCCTAGTTGGCCATAACCCCTTATTCCAAGAAAATGCCCCACCTGAGTTTGTACAAGTGAGGCTCATGTTCCAAACCATAGTTCACCAACTTCGACTGGAATTGAACTCAGACTTAAACTCCAAAATGGCTCTTACTGGGTTGGGTTGATTGGGGACTCCTTATTGGAAAAATAGATAGATTTAAAAAATAAACAAAAAACGAAGACTTTCTTTCATTTTCTTTTGTAGTGGTTTTTGTCCTACATTGGATAAGAAGAAGGATATGTGAAAGCCTTTATATTAAATTCTTCTCTTAATAAGTTGTATAAGAAACTAAGAGAATGCACTGGGAGCATCTACGCATGCACGCATGTGCCAAGGCTATTAGTTGTAGAGTCTCTCTCTCTCTCTCTCTCTCTCTCTCTCTCTCTCTCTCTCTCCCCCTCTCCCCCTCTCTCTGTTCTTCTTTGTGTGAGAAAATTCGAGCTTCGAGTGGCTTTGATCACGCGTATAATTGATTCAGGCCATCCATCATTAAGGTAGAGAAAATTTGAGCTTCGAGTGGCTTTGATCATGCATATAATTAATTCAAGCCATCTATCATTAAGAAAAGTTGTTGTATCCCTAGGACAAAGGTTTTGAGACCTAGTTGAGGATTTAATCCTTGTGGAGCAAATTTGTCTTTAAGACAATGACTATAACATGCCTCAACTGTCATGTCCTATATTCGGTTACCAGCTCCAATATGCCATAACTCAAATCTGGTGCTGACAACCTTCGTTAAATTGCATACGGATGTACATTCGGCAAGTTCAGTAAATGATAAAAATCCATATCAGGCGATTGTACATTTGTGGAGGAAAATCTAGTAGTCTAGTGTTCGCTCACCTCAAGTGCAAGGCTGCGATGTAGTAATAAATCTCGGTAAGACCGAGGTCGATCCACAGGGAATTAGAAAATAACTTCTAAGCTATTCCAGCAACTAGTGTTAGTACACCTTTTGTTGTCAATTGGCGTGTTGGTTGGTCGCGTCTTGTCATATGAGCCCCGGTCGAAGTATTGAAGTATCAAGTCTTGAAGATTACGCTTCGTCCATTGCTCAAGCTCATGCTGAAACACGATCCCAGGTAAGTTGCATATAGATTGACCATAGGAAACCCAAAACATCAAAGAATGGCGTAAAAGACTCACATTTCCTATCCCCATTCTTCTCGACCCTTGCACAAGTTGATCAGGCTTGTGATCCCTGGATTGGTGCTAAATGTAAATGAAGATATGTCCATAGATTGGACCCTTGCATCTCATCACTTATAGTGATCCTCTGCTGTGTTGAGAATCTTGGTCCTACAAGCTCACTATGTCTAAACAGCGGCCAGGCCTCTCAATCACCACAGCTATCTTGCTGTGTTAAGATCAGATGGACAACTTGCTGTGAGTTAAGATTGCGGACAGCCGACCGGTCTTGACTGGTCGGCCATCAGATTGCATTGTCCAGCAGGCTTAGCCGACCGGTCATGACCGGTCGGCCAAGAAAAACGATATACTCCAGCAAGCACTGCCGACCGGTCAAGACCGGTCGGCCAGACGTTTCAAGAAGATCCAGCAAAGGGGTCCGACCGGTCATGACCGGTCGGCCCAGGTAGTGCAGCCTCTACAGCAAGAGGGTCCGACCGGTCATGACTGGTCGGCCCATGGTATATAGCCTCTCCAGCAAAGGAGTCCGACCGGTCATGACCGGTCGGCCTGTCCCATATGTGCCTTTGGTTTTTGAACGCTGACTGGTTCGTCCGGCCGATCGAGTCCTATCTCTGACAGGTCGGACGTGACCGTTTTAGATCCGTTGGGGCTATCATTTGGGGCTCTATAAAGCCAGGTTTTGAGGTCTTTCTTGGTATGCATTCAACACCCATTCAGAGCTGAGAGTGAGAGAGCATTTACTTCCATCCTTCCTCCCTCTTAACTCCCTTAAGTTCATCATTCAAACTTGGCCATTAATGGCTTGTCATTGAGTATTCTAAGCTCAGTTTGAAGTATGAACTCAAGACTTTCATTCATGGCTGACCTACCTTCCGAAAATCATTATTAGGTCACTTAAAGCCATTGAATGAGTGAAGATTGGTAGTTCCCTCATTACCATTGCATTGAATAGGCAAGAGGAACTAGACCAACTCTCTCCCAACTACCCGGCATCAACATATCCTCATCATTTGCATCGGTAGCTGATCTTGGGAGCTCAAAAGAGGAGCTGAAGCACGTGGAGCTGAAGCTACTCATCAAAGGCATCGAATCGGGGTTCAAACGTCTAGGTATGTCTAGTATTTGAGAGTCCATCTTTTAAATCTCTATTCCATGGATTGGGAAACTCCGGCGGGAGGGTACGTGACCATCCTTGGATTAGGATTGGTGAGAGTTTGAGATCTAAACTCGTCAAGTCCCTGGATTGGGCCATCGGCAGATGGTATACGCGGTCCTAGATCAAAGGATGTCAAGGTTGATGGTTAACCTGATTTAAAACCTAAGACTATAGTGAAATCCGGTGGTCTTATAGGTTGAGATCGTGAACCGGGAGTGGAGTAGGGAAAGCGAACCACTATAAATCGCCTTGCATTTTGAGATTGAATGATTGCTATGTGTTGAATGGTTTAGTCAATCATGAATGCTAACTGTTTGATGAAATGCCTATGATAGTCCTTGCTTACAAACTGCTCATATAAATGTCTGAATGCTATTGTGATTGTCTTAGTTGATAAGATTGTCTTGATCAGTTTTTAATTGTAATTGGTTTTAAAAAGTCCTATTCACCCCCCCTCTAGGACATTAGGCATATCTCCAAGTATCTCTATTAGCGGTTAAACCGCAATTTCAATTGGTATCAGAGCGGGTTCCTCTGTTCAGGTTTAAAAACCCGGAGTGAGATCCTAAGAGAGCTTGAAAATATGTCTAGAGAGGACTCTTCATCCGTTACTAAACCTCCCTTCTTTGATGGGTCTAACTATCCATATTGGAAAGCCCGAATGCGCATCTTTTTGGAATCTATTGATTCGGACGTTAGGGATATGATTGATATTGGATATAAACCCCCAATGGTCACTATATGTAAGGAAGGTGAACCGGATGTCCTCAAGCCTAAAGAAAAGGCAATGTGGACCGATTATGATAAAGCTCAACAGGTTTGTAATGCTAAAGGGCTGAATGCCATCTTTTGTTCAGTATCTAAAGATGAATTTGGCCGGATTCAAAATTGCACTACCAGTAAGCAGGCATGGGACATCCTTGAGGTTACTCATGAAGGAACAAGCATTGTTAAAAACTCAAAACTTCAGCGCCTCTCCACACAATTTGAAAATATTACTATGGAGGAGCATGAAACATTTACTGACTTCTATACCAAGCTGAACAAGATTACAAATGAAATGTGGGGCTTGGGGGATCCCGTTCCGGAGCATAGACTATGTAGGAAAATTCTGAGATCCCTTCCGGACCGGTTCTCTTCCAAAGTCACTACCATCGAAGAATGTAGGGACCTAAATACCATGAAAGTTGAAGAATTACTTGGGTCCCTCCAAACTTATGAGCTAGGTTTCAAAACTTCCTCTAAATCCAAAAGTACAGCCCTGAAATTTTCCCACAAGAAGCAAGAGTCTGAATGTGGGAGTGAGGAAGATCCTGATTTAGAAGAAATGGCACTTATGGCCAAGAAATTTCAAAAATTCTTCAAAACTAAAGGAAATACCTCTAGAAGGAAACCCTACCAGAAGGGTAAACCTTTTGACTCCAAGAACAACAAAGGAAAATTTCTTAAGTCAAAAGATCCTCAATGCTACAAGTGTAGAGGATTTGGTCACATTGCATCCGAGTGCACCAATAACAAAGCCAAGAAAAAGGCAATGGCGGCTACATGGGATGAGACTGAAGAATCTGAATCAGAATCAGTCCTATACCAAAGTGAGGAGGAGCAAGGTTCAATCAGAATTTTAATGGCCTCCATTACTGATATTGTACCTCAAATTGAGCCCATTGCAAAGACCACTAGAGACATTGATGATCATGAATCCTCCAACACAGAAAATGATTCCTTGAGTGATGATGAGGATGAGGAGGAAGGCCTTCAGGAGGTTTATAACCAACTATACATTGAAAATATAAATACCTCAACAAGTTGGGCCAAATGAAGGCTGAAAATGACAAACTGATGAAAAATCTTGACGGATTGAAAATAGAGAATCAAAAGTTGTGTCAAGACTTAGAAGAGCTGAAAAAGAAGAATGATGAGCTTGAACAAGAAAAGAAAGAGTTCATAAGTGGTGAATCTCTCAACAAGCATGCTAGACTTGAGAGAGAACTCAAAGAGGCGAACAATGAAATCAATCGTCTTAAGTGTCAAGTCGTTGACTCTAGAAGACGGTTCGCTCAAGGAGAAGAAAACTTGGAAAAACTCCTCGGTGTTGCAAGATCACCAATGGACAAAAGAGGTTTGGGCTATGATAGTCACACTTCGAAAACCACCTCAGTCCATCCAATTATAAAAAAATGGTCATGGTGCATCCGGAAGTAAAACTAGAGCATCTCCTATCTGCCATGCTTGTGGAGACATTGGCCACTTAAAATTTGAGTGCTTGGTATTCAAAAATTCGGTCAGAAACTTGAAAGGTAAATTTATACCGACCGGAAAAAATGTCCAAGCTAATTGGAATCCTCCCATGCATTCTTCACCTAAGAGGGGAAACATTCGAAAGAATTATCCTGCTTTTCCTAGGAAGGACAAGAGGATGGATGAACTATTGGAGCAAGTTAAAATGCTGAATTTGAAAACTGCTCTTCTTTTGCGTGAAAAAGAAAAATCTGATTCTCCCAAGAAAACTAGAGAATCTTATCATAAGAACACCCCTTATAAAAAGACAACAACTAAATGGGTTGTTAAGAACAAGTGCTTAGTCATTCATACTGCCTTAAAAGCTGGGAATACTCCTAGATGGTACTTGGATAGTGGTTGTTCTAGACACATGACAGGTGATAGATCTCAATTTTGTGCATATGACGAATTTGATGGTGGGTCTGTCACATTTGGTGATGGAAGCATAGCTAAGATCATTGGTAAAGGAACCATCACAGGGCCAGGTTTGCCTGAAATTGAAAATGTATTGTATGTTGATGGCCTTAAACACAACCTACTGAGTATCTCACAGATTTGTGATGAAGAGCACTCAGTAAGTTTCTCCAAAGATATGTGCAAGATCATGAACTCCACAGGAAAATTAGTCATGAAAGGTCTACGCACAGGAGACAATTGCTATGTCATTGAAAATCACAACAATTCAAGCTCCTCCACCATGTGTCACATGGCCGTTCAGGATGAAACGGAATTATGGCACCATCGACTCGGTCATGTACATTATAGAAATCTGTTCAAACTAAGTCAGAAAATTTTGGTGAGAGGTCTACCCAAGATGGGTAGAAGACCAAATACTGTGTGCGCCGCATGCCAAAAAGGTAAACAAATCAAGGTTGCACACAAGAGAACCTCTATCCTGGTAACATCAAAACCATTTGAAATGCTACACATGGACCTAGTCGGTCCTACCAGAGTACTTAGCCAAGGTGGAAAACGATACTTCCTTGTAATCGTTGATGATTACTCCAGATTCACATGGGTCGCCTTCCTAAGAGAAAAATCTGACACTTTTGAGGAATTCAAAAAACTAGTGAAGCGACTTCAAAATGAGAAAGGATACATGGTAGCAAGAATCAGGAGTGATCACGGCGGTGAATTTAAAGATCATCGCTTCAAGGCATTATGCGATGAATTGGGCATTCGTCATGAGTTCTCAGCTCCCAAAACACCTCAACAAAATGGGGTTGCTGAAAGGAAAAACAGAGTGTTGTTGGATATGGCCACAGCTATGCTTAATAATAAGAAACTTGCTCAAAATCTGTGGGCCGAAGCTGTTAACACTGCCTGCTATATTGTTAATCGAGTTTATTTGAGGGCAGGTTTAAACAAAACAGCTTATGAACTGTGGTGTGGAAAAACACCGAATGTTAAATACTTTAAGGTCTTTGGTAGTACATGCTATATTCTGAGAGACCGAGAAAATTTGGGAAAATTTGAATCCAAAAGTGATGAGGGTATCTTCTTGGGATACTCATTGAATAGTAGAGCTTTTCGTGTTTACAACCTTCGAACCTCATCTGTCCAAGAGTCAATCAATGTGACTGTGGACGATAGCTTGGATAAACCTGTGTCTCCAGGTGATGAAGAAGAAGATGAGGGCATATGCGAGATAGGTAAATCTGATAAACCACCCTCATCTCCAAATGCCCCCATTGCTCCTGGTGATGTACAAATTGTCAAGGATCACCCCCTCAATCAAATCATTGGGGATCCTAGCATTGGTGTTAAAACCAGGAGGCAATTGGAGGCAGTCAACAGTCACCTGTGTTTCACATCAAAAATTGAACCAAAAAATGCTGATGAAGCTCTAAATGATGAATTCTGGATTCTTGCAATGCAGGAAGAGCTTCTACAATTCATTAGAAATGATGTATGGTATCTGGTTGACAGGCCGAAAAGGAAAAATGTGATTGGAACCAAATGGATTTTCAAAAAGAAATCCGATGAATCTGGGAATGTAATACGAAATAAGGCTCGGTTAGTGGCTCAGGGATATTCACAAATAGAAGGCATTGATTTTGATGAAACATTTGCCCCTGTAGCCAGACTCGAGTCTATTAGAATTCTTATGGCTGTTGCTTGTGCTTTAAAGTTCAAACTATTTCAAATGGATGTAAAGAGCGCCTTCTTGAATGGTATTCTTGATGAGGAAGTGTATGTTGAACAACCAAAAGGATTCATTGATCCTAAGTATCCTCACAAGGTTTACCGGTTGAAAAAGGTGCTTTACGGACTCAAGCAAGCACCCCGTGCATGGTATGAACGCTTAACTCAGTTTCTTATAGACCATGATTTTGCTAGGGGGAGCGTAGACAAAACTCTATTTATTAGAGAAGCCGAGAATTCTGTATTGATTGCCCAGATTTATGTGGATGACATTGTGTTTGGATCCACATGTGAGAAAATGTCCATCTCCTTTGCTGAATTAATGACATCTGAATTTGAGATGAGTATGGTAGGAGAACTCAACATGTTTCTAGGGCTTCAAGTAAAACAACTTGCATCAGGAATATTCATTACTCAAGCCAAGTATGCTAAAGACCTTGTCAAGAGATTTGGCTTAGACTCTGGTCGTTCCTACACTACACCTATGAGCACCACTGTTAAATTATCAAAAGACCTTGCAGGGAAAAGTGTAGATCAACATCTTTATAGAAGCATGATTGGTAGTCTCCTTTACCTCACTGCTAGTAGACCAGACATTGCTTTTAGTGTTGGTGCGTGTGCTCGATTTCAGGCTGATCCCAAAGAATCTCATCTTACCGCTGTTAAGCGGATCATTCGGTTTGTTGGAAGCACCACCGAATACGGTCTTTGGTACCCCTTTGATTCCTCTACAGATATTGCAGGGTACTCAGATGCCGACTGGGCTGGTAACATGGATGATCGCAAATCTACCAGCGGTGGTTGTTTTTATGTTGGAAACTGCCTTGTGGCATGGCACAGTAAGAAGCAAAACTCTATCTCTTTATCCACAGCCGAAGCAGAATACATTGTTGCTGGTAGTTGTTGTGCCCAGCTATTATGGATGAAACAAACCCTAACCGATTTTGGGATCAAACAAGGCACAATGATGTTATTTTGCGACAATACGAGTGCCATAAATATATCGAAAAATCATGTTCAGCACTCTCGCACTAAGCACATAGACATTAGGCACCATTTTATTCGAGAACTGGTTGAAGATCAAATCATATCTCTCGAACATGTGCCTACAGAAAATCAGCTAGCTGACATTCTAACAAAACCTTTGGACTCGGTTCGATTTTCGAACCTCCAGAAGTCCATTGGTGTTGGATGTATCTAGTGTAGCTAACAAGTGTCTGTTTTGCAGGAAAAATCTGAGGATTTAGCCTCTCTTTCTGTTCGTTATAGGTATATCTGAGGATCATGGCCTCTTTTCATTGCTGTTCACATATATCCGGGATCATAGTCCCATTTTCTAGCCAATTATTGTCATATCTGGACCTCAGGGGTCCCTCATCTTGAGATTGGTGTACCTTGGTACACCATGACCATTGATGATGCACCCTAGCTAAGGGTACTTGATTTCAAAGGCCTGTCCAAAGGACAGACTCTATCCAGCTGTTCCAATACAGGATCCCTGTCAATAGAATGGAAATATTGCTGCTGACCAGCCAGCCGACCGGTCAAGACCGGTCGGGCGTCTCCCAAATCCCTCTGGACTCGTCCAGTTAAGCATGCCGACCGGTCATGACCGGTCGGGCTTTGAAGAGAATCCAGATGGTGGCCCTGTTTCCGTCCCACGACCGGTCATGACCGGTCGTGCGTCCCAGTGCTAGCCCCGTCCACGCGTGTGCCGACCGGGTAGGGGGTATTTAAACCTGTTTTGTGCCCATTTTAGGGCAGTTCTTCTCATTTCCTCACCTCCACCTGATGTTCCAGCTTCTCCTCTAGCTCTCCAAGGTGCTTTTGAGCAGAGTCCTTGATAGATTTGAGGTTCGAACCTCCTCAACTTCACCTCTCTTGGTTGGTAAGAGATTCCTTCTCTACACTCTCTATCTTCTTTTGTTCATCTCTTTCCTTCATCTCTTGAAGTGTTCTAGAGATCCTCTTGCCCTTTCCATGTCATCCTCAGAGAGCGAGGATGAGTTCCCTTTGGGGAGGAGTGATCGTTCCAAGGCTAAACCTAAGCCTCCTCCTCGCCCTTTAAAGTCCAAAAAAGCCGCTTCCAAAGGGAAAGGGGCTGCCTCCTCTTCGGTTCCACCTGCTAAATCTAAATCTATGGGGGCAAAAGTCTCATCCCATTCCACTCATTGGGATGATTTCAAAGATAAGGAGGTCGTCTGTGAGAAATCTGTCAATTTGGGTGATTTGTCTGACTTCGACGTGCGTTCGATGTTGGATGCCATCAATTGGGGCCCCGTACTTCACATGGGGGGCCCGGTCCAATTTGATGTTGTCAGAAAATTCTATGCATCCTGTATTCATGTCACGTCTTCTCCCCCCTCCTTCAAAGTCGAGGTTGGTGACCGGATTTGCCCGTTTACGTTGAAGTCCATCTCAGATTTTGTTGGGATTCCACTTGTTGAGGAGCCTTCCTTTGATTTTTCATCCTTGGGTCCCAAACCCAATCTAGTTATCGCTAAATTTTTGTGTGGTGAGGGGACACCCCAATGGGTGGGTGGTGCACTTCGAGCGTCCTCAATGACGTGGGACTTCCGCCTTTTGCATAATCTCTTTTTCCGAAATGTCTATCCGCGGATGAGCAATAAAGCTGATGTCTCCGAAACTATGTTTCGGTTGCTATATCGGGTGGGTAAAGGTCACTCGCTCTGTCTTCCCTCTCGTATCATGAATACCATCCAACAAGTCATCCTGCGCGACGACGGGAACTCCACTAGTCTGCCATTTGGGCATCTCATATGCAAAATGGCTGGGCGTATTGGCATTGTTGGTACCGACAAATTTCACAAACCGGTCATCATCAACCGTACCATCATTGCTAGTATGGAGCTTACCAGAGACGCTATCCAGCGTCGTCTGCAGGAGCAGCAGCAGGAGCAGGCAGAGCCATCCCAGCTTGAGGCACCTCATATCTCTACTGGCCCTTCACATTCTTCAGCTCCGTCATCAGATCCATCCCCCGATCCTCGCGACGCTCCAGGTCGATTCACCACGCCGCCTCGAGCCTTTTCTCGTCGGCACTCTCCTTCCGTGGATCCCTCTACCTACATTGCAGAGCTTCACCAGCTTCGAGCGGATATATTTCAGTGACTTGATAGGCTTGAAGGCCAGATCCTACAGGGTCAGGCCACCATACTGGTGCAGCAGGAGGCTCTAGTCACTCGTCAGGCGCAGATAGAGAGTCGGATAGAGCGATGGGAGCGTGCGGCTCGTGGGGACATTCCTCCCCCTGATCTGGGCGATGGCACGGATTATTAGGCTTATGTCTTGGTCATAGTTACTTTTTGAATGACCACGCACATTGTTTGTACTTCATGATCTATCTTTTTATGGGATTGTCTGTACTTTTTGCGCGTTATGATACATCTTTACATTGGGCTGCTTGCCCATTTTGGTATACATGTGGATGATATAGTTATATTTTTTCCTTGTTCGTATATTGAATATCTATCTTTTCATATGAGCTATCTGTTCCTTTATTGAATATCCCATGGGCGGTTGGATGGTTTGGGCGTATCTGCCCATATTAGCTCATGCTTTATGTTTTCTTCTGAGTCTAGATATACATCTGGAGGGGTGGTTGGTTGATTGGGCTATAAGCCCTCTGTGCTTTCATGTTTACTTGTATATCTGGCCTGTATTGTTCTCTAAATCTCCTCAGGGCTTATATTTCCATATCTCCTTCCTAGTGACATGTGATTGACATATTTTCGGCGCTAGCCTTGCAGCTTTCATAGGCATATCTTTTTTGCTGGCTAACCCTTGTCAATTACTAACAAAAAGGGGGAGAATCATCCCACCTAGAAGGTCCGATTATATCTTTTTGCAGGACTTTGTAGGTGCAAGCATTGAGGGGGAGATTTTGAAGAAAATCGAGTCTGTACATGTCCTTTTGTAAAGATTATGTTGTATATTTGTATAGACATGTATATGGGTGTATTTTGCTTTCTGTTTAAGGGTCAATCATGATAAGGAGTCATGACTTGTCTAGCTTAGATGTTTTGTCACGCAATTGACAAAGGGGGAGATTGTTAGTACACCTTTTGTTGTCAATTGGCGTGTTGGTTGGTCGCGTCTTGTCATATGAGCCTCGGTCGAAGTATTGAAGTATCAAGTCTTGAAGATTACGCTTCGTCCATTGCTCAAGCTCATGCTGAAACAAGATCCCAGGTAAGTTGCATATAGATTGACCATAGGAAACCCAAAACATCAAAGAATGGCGTAAAAGACTCACATTTCCTATCCCCATTCTTCTCAACCCTTGCATAAGTTGATCAGGCTTGTGATCCCTGGATTGGTGCTAAATGTAAATGAAGATATGTCCATAGATTGGACCCTTGCATCTCATCACTTATAGTGATCCTCTGCTGTGTTGAGAATCTTGGTCCTGCAAGCTCACTATGTCTAAACAGCGGCCAGGCCTCTCAATCACCACAGCTATCTTGCTGTGTTAAGATCAGATGGACAACTTGCTGTGAGTTAAGATTGCGGACAGTCGACCGGTCTTGACTGGTCGGCCATCAGATTGCATTGTCCAGCAGGCTTAGCCGACCGGTCATGACCGGTCGGCCAGGAAAAACGATATACTCCAGCAAGCACTGCCGACCGGTCAAGACTGGTCGGCCAGACGTTTCAAGAAGATCCAGCAAAGGGGTCCGACCGGTCATGACTGGTCAGCCCAGGTAGTGCAGCCTCTACAGCAAGAGGGTCCGACCGGTCATGACCGGTCGACCCATGGTATATAGCCTCTCCAGCAAAGGAGTCCGACCGGTCATGACCGGTCGGCCTGTCCCATATGTGCCTTTGGTTTTTGAACGCTGACCGGTTCGTCCGGTCGGTCGAGTCCTATCTCTGAAAGGTCGGACGTGACCGTTTTAGATCCGTTGGGGCTATCATTTGGGGCTCTATAAAGCCAGGTTTTGAGGTCTTTCTTGGTATGCATTCAACACCCATTCAGAGCTGAGAGTGAGAGAGCATTTACTTCCATCCTTCCTCCCTCTTAACTCCCTTGAGTTCATCATTCAAACTTGGCCATTAATGGCTTGTCATTGAGTATTCTAAGCTCAGTTTGAAGTATGAACTCAAGACTTTCATTCATGGCTGACCTACCTTCCGAAAATCATTATTAGGTCACTTAAAGCCATTGAATGAGTGAAGATTGGTAGTTCCCTCATTTCCATTGCATTGAATAGGCAAGAGGAACTAGACCAACTCTCTCCCAACTACTCGGCATCAACATATCCTCATCATTTGCATCGGTAGCTGATCTTGGGAGCTCAAAAGAGGAGCTGAAGCACGTGGAGCTGAAGCTACTCATCAAAGGCATCGAATCAGGGCTCAAACGTCTAGGTATGTCTAGTATTTGAGAGTCCATCTTTTAAATCTCTATTCCCTGGATTGGGAAACTCCGGCGGGAGGGTACGTGACCATCCTTGGATTAGGATTGGTGAGAGTTTGAGATCCAAACTCGTCAAGTCCCTGGATTGGGCCATCGGCGGATGGTATACGCGGTCCTAGATCAAAGGATGTCAAGGTTGATGGTTAACCTGATTTAAAACCAAGACTATAGTGAAATCCGGTGGTCTCATAGGTTGAGATCGTGAACCGGGAGTGGAGTAGGGAAACCGAACCACTATAAATCGCCTTGCATTTTGAGATTGAATGATTGCTATGTGTTGAATGGTTTAGTCAATCATGAATGCTAACTGTTTGATGAAATGCCTATGATAGTCCTTGCTTACAAACTGCTCATATAAATGTCTGAATGCTATTGTGATTGTCTTAGTTGATAAGATTGTCTTGATCAGTTTTTAATTGTAATTGGTTTTAAAAAGTCCTATTCACCCCCCCTCTAGGACATTAGGCATATCTCCAAGTATCTCTATTAGCGGTTAAACCGCAATTTCAACTAGGATTGCAATAATTAAGAGATTCAATTGAGAGAATTGTGTTAAAACAGTAACTTAAGAAAAACAGTAATTAAGGAACTAAGGCTTTCAATGATCCACTTGTAACAATCCCATGTCAATCCAATCAATCCAAGCATAAACACAACTAAATTCGAAGTTCTATCTCTCATCTAGTTGAAAGATAAAGCAGTAATCACATTCAATCCCACTTAATTTGAACTTCCAAGTTCTAGTCCTATTCAACCACATAGAGCATTCGAAATCATAGCCTTCGGAGTAACAGCCATGCCTATGGACTATGGCATGCTCAAGGGTTACCATAACTCGAATCTAATTGAGCAAAACATGATAATCTTAGAGAATTGCAAGGAATCCATGTCCGAAGCACATGAACTCTCATAAAACTCCTAAAAATATCAACTTTATAAGAACTAGAACATTCAAAATTCAAACTTGAAGTGAAACTACTTGAATTAAACTGAATTAAACATGAAATTGGCTACAAGCTTCACCTCTCAGCCTTAGCTGAGAGATTCTAGCCGAGCATTGTCATACCACAACTAGAACTCAATGAAAAAGAAATAAAAAGCATAAAAACTTGGAGTTTGGAGGGTTGCAAACACTCCACGACGGCTTCCTTCACTCCCCCACAAAGTTCCTCAGCTTCTATGATGCCCTAGGAAGAGACCCTAGGTGTCCTTTTATAGTGGAGAGGCTCTACTATGTCGGAATCTTCCAGAATTGCGTAACATTACGCACTTGCGCAGAAATTCTCGGATCCTAAATTAGAAACTGTTATTTAATGCATGGGCGACCGGTCGTGACTGGTCGAACTGGGCTAGCCGACTGGTCTTGACCAGTCGGACTGGTCTATTATAAGTCCAGGGAGTGCATAGAGGTGGCCGACCCATTGGCCGACCGGTCGGACCTATCTGGACCTTAGTCCAGTGACTTCCAGTAGGGTGGCCGACCGGTCTCGACCTGTCATGGCTCCCTTAGCCGACCGGTCAAGACCGGTCGGACCTTTGTTTTCCAACTTTTCTTTCTTTCTTTCCTTGTCTCTCTCTTCTACTTGCTCTCTTCTTTCTTTGGTCCTCCTTCAATCTTCATTCAATGGCTCTAAATGGATCCTTTTGGTCACCAATTGGGCGAAGTCGCTCTCATTCCTACAATCAAAACATAATTAGATCGGCCTTTTAAACATGCAAACCATGCATATAATGTAATGTAGTAGGCTAAATTATGTATAAATTGGAGGTTCAACACACCCACCAACCAGTTTTTTACTAGTCCCGAGCAAAATATGCGTGGAACAAGTTCAAACCTCCAAAAACCAACTCTCCTTCAGAAACTATGTTTCTATCCATTCCAAGACATACAAGTGTAAAATTCAGAAAAATGAGGTGATAGAAGTTGAAACCTTAAACTCTCAAAACATAATAAGTGTCCATATGAAATTTTCGTTGATTGATTGATAAATAGAAGAACTCGAACAAATTCAACCTAGTGTGCATAGTGAAAGTTCATCTCATGAGTTTCTAGGATTATCTTCTTCATAGATCGATTAAACTATGGATCTCAAGGTGCACAGAGCAACTACCAGCCTATGACAGGAATTTGCCTTACCGTCATTCCGACGGCTTTCACACTACTTCCCATTTCCAGCTTTGGTTACGGGTAGACCATCCCCCGGTTGGTAATAGGTAGCCCTTTTCGAAGTTTTCCACCATGTTTCCATCATTCCCAATTTTCATCCTTCTTTTTCCTTTTTTCTTTTACATTAGATAGGATTTTTAGAAATCCATATCTTTCATTCTTTTCCCATGGACAAGGATGGACAAAGTACCCCAGCTTGGTTCCTCAACACCTCAAATCTAAATCTAGCCAATCCACTAATCACATAATCCCTTCAAACCATGAAAATCGTATAATGTGAACTACGTGTAAGAGTGTTCAAATTTTCTATCAATCACATAAATAAGGGAATTCACATATAAAACCATTATATTAAGAGAAGTTCAAGACTTGCAACATCACTCACTTCGTATCTCCTCTTTTTATACTCATATCATCTCGAATGCATAGAAATAAGGTTTTTTAAAGGAGTTTTGAATTTTTAGAAAATTCAAAAAAAAAAATTCACATACGATGCTCGAAATGTTGCAAACTGTTAGATGAGAGATCTCATCTCACCCCCCAATCAAATCTTACATTGTCCTCAATGTGAAAAGATATGCAATGAGCATGAACATGAGAGCAATGGTAAAGTACAAGAGAATGAGAACAATATTACCTGAGAGAGTCGATCATGGAAGTCTGCAACTCCGACAACTAAATCCTACTAAAATAGTAAAACTAAAATAGAAAAAGCGACTAATCCTACCTACGTTATACCTCCATCAGACTAGGAGATCAATCATCCTGATACACAGGATCATTCAAAGTGATGGGCATGTCCTCTGAATCAAATTTCTCAACAAATGGTTTAAGGCGTTGTCCATTCACTTTAAAATAAGTACCATTTACAGCATTCTCTATCTCGATTGCCCCATGAGGAAAATTTTATTTAACAATATATGGGCCGGTCCATCAAGATCTCAATTTCTTCTGAAAAAGATGAAGTCGGGAATTGTACAAGAGCACTTTCTGACCTTCATGAAAGGATTTCCTAAAGATGTGTTTGTCATGAAAGGCCTTCATCCTACTCTTGAAAATCCTTGAGTTCTCATAAGCATCGTTCCGGATGTCATCAAGCTCATTAAGTTGGAGTTTGCAAAGCGAGTTAGCCTTGTTGATGTCAAAATTTAATGCCCGAATTGCCCAATAGGCTTTGTGTTCAATCTCCACAGGCAAGTGGCAAGCTTTTCCATAGACAAGTCTATAAGAGGACATTCCAATGGGGGTCTTGTAAGCGGTACGGTGAGCCCAAAGTGCATCATCTAATCTTAGTGACCAATCTTTGCGATCCGGCCTTACCTTCTTTTCTAAAATCTGTTCGATTTCCTGATTGGAAATTCCAGCTTGCCCACTCGTCTGTGGGTGGTATGGGGTACTCACTTTATGCCTGATGCCATATTTCTTCATTAATGCTTTAAAAGGCCTATTGCAAAAGTGAGAACCACCATGACTAATGATGGCTCGAGGCGTTCAAATCTGGAAAGTATGTTTTCTTTGAGGAACTTTAGAACCATACGATGATCGTTGGTTCTACATGAAATGGCCTCTGTCCATTTAGACACATAGTCTACGGCAAGCAATATATAGACATGTCCAAAAGATGAGGGGAACGGTCCCATGAAATCGTTGCCCCAACAGTCAAAGACTTCAAGATGTTGAATTGGGGTAAGAGGAATCATATTTCAACAGGATAATCCTCCTAACTTTTGGCAACACTCGCATGCTTTGCAAAACTCGTGGGTATCTTTAAATTGGGCCAATAAAAACCACACTGCAGAATTTTTACAGTGATTTTCTTGGCGGAAAAATGACCCCCACATGCTTGATCATGGCAAAAGGAGATGATGAAATTATGTTCATCATCAGGGACACATCTCCTAATAATTTGATCTGGGCAATATTTAAACAGTAAAGGTTCATCCAAGAAAAATCTGCGCACTTCCCTTATAAATTTTCGTTTATCCTGCGCAGTCTAATGAATTGGCATCGCACCTGTGGAAAGATAATTGGCTATGTCAGCGTACCATGGTGGATGCATAGTAACAAAGAATTGCTCATCAGGGAATGAGTCCTCAATAGGTGACTCGTCAATGGAATTAGGCAGGACTAGGCGGGATAGATGATCCACTACCACATTTTCTACTCCCTTTTTGTCTTTGATCTCCAAATCGAATTCTTAAAGGAGTATGATCCATCTAAGCAAACGAGGCTTGACATCCTTCTTAGAAAGAAGATGTTTCAGCGCCGCATGATCTGTGTAAACAATGACTTTGGATCCTATTAAGTAAGGCCTGAATTTGTCCAAGGCAAAGATGATGGCTAGGAGCTCCTTCTCCGTAGTCGAGTAATTGACTTGGGCGGGATTCAAGGTCCTACTAGCATAGTAGATAACATGAGGCTTCTTATCCTTCTTTTGGCCTAACACCGCCCCAATAGCATAATCACTCGCATCGCACATCAACTCAAAAGGTACAGACCAATCCGGTGGTTGCATGATAGGAGCGGTTGTCAACATGTCTTTTAGTTTTGAAAATGCTAATTGACATTCGGCACTCCACTCAAATTAGTTCTCCTTTTGGAGACAGTTACATAAAGGCCTTGAGATATGACTAAAATCCTTTATGAACCTTCTATAAAAATCGGCGTGTCTAAGGAAGGACCACACATCGCGTATGCTTTTGAGTGGTGGTAGATTAGAAATTATATCGATTTTGGCCCGGTCTACCTCTATTCCATTAAACAAGATGATATGTCCAAGGACCATTCCTCGTTGTACCATGAAATGGCACTTTTTTCAGTTTAAAACGAGGTTCTTCTCCTCGTACCTTGTCAAGACCAACTTCAAGTGATTAAGACACTCATCAAAAGTACAACCAAAAATTGAAAAATCGTCCATGAATACCTCGAGAAATTCACCCACCATGTCCGAGAAAATACTCAACATGCATCGTTGGAATGTGGCGGGTGCATTATATAGTTCGAATGACATTCTTCGGTATGCGAAGGTGCCAAACGGGCATGTAAAAGTAGTCTTCTCTTGGTCTTCTGGGGCTATCTCAATTTGATTGTAACCGGAATAGCCATCTAGGAAGCAATAATAGGAGTGACCTGCTAACCTCTCCAAAATTTGATCCATGAATGGGAGAGGGAAGTGGTCTTTCCTAGTGACCGTGTTTAGCTTCCAATAATCAATGCACATACGCCAACCGGTAGTTACTCTAGTCAGTATAAGCTCGTTGTTGGCATTTTCTACGATGGTAATACCGAATTTCTTAGAGACAACTTGGGTAGGATTCACCCATTGGCTATCCGAGATGGGGTAGATGATACCCACATCTAGTAGCTTTAGCACCTCGGCTTTGACAACCTTCATCATTTTCCGATTTAGCCTTCTTTGAGGTTGTCTAGTAGTTTTCGCATTTTCTTCGAGGTGTATACGGTGAGTACAAATCGAAGAGTCTATCCCCTTAAATTTCGCTATTGTCCAACCTATGGCTCCCCTATGCTCTTTGAGTAGCTTAATCAACTTGAGCTCTTGGTATTTCCCTAGGTGAGAGGCAATGACAACCGGGAATGTTTCTTCTTCACCCAAGTATACATATTTAAGCTCAGATGGCAATGGTTTAAGGTCAAGCTTCAGTGGTTTGATGTTAGACGGTAGAGGCCTTGATGTGGTTGGTGGCAATCTTTCAAAATGGGGCCTCCAACTGCTAGTACCAACTACCGGTTTCTCAATATTCAATGCTTGCACAATTTCACTAATGATGGGGTCGTTGAAATCCTCAAAATGTGCCAAGCATGTCTCCAAGCTTTTCAGTGGTTCAAGTTGGAGGAGCTCTTCTTCTTTAAAAGATTCGAGGATGTTTACCTCGAAGAGCTCGTCGTCATCAACATCCCTATGCCTTTTGCCCAAGTGGAACACGTTCACCTCTAATGTCATGTTCCCAAAGGATAATTGCATCACCCCATTCTGGCAATTGATGATTGCGTTTGATGTAGCAAGGAACGGGCGGCCTAAAATCATTGGTATTTGAATGCTAGCATTTATAACCGGTTGTGTGTCCAAGACGATAAAATCTACCGGGTAGTAGAATTTGTCAACTTGGACTAGAACATCCTCAACTATCCCTCTCGGTACACGGATAGATCTATCAACGAGTTCAATGTGGTTTTGGTGGGTTTTAATTCACCAAGACCCAATTGCTCATATACCGAGTACAGGATCAAGTTTATGCTTGCCCCCAAGTCTAGCAATGCACGCTCAATCCAGTAGTCTCCAATGATACATGAGATTGTGGGACTACTGGGATCTTTGAACTTTGGGGGGTCTTTTGAGTGAGAATGGCACTCACTTGCTCATTTAGGAAGGCCTTTTGCTGCACATTATATTTGCGTTTAGTTGTGCATAGGTCCTTTAGAAACTTGGCATAAGAGGGGATTTGTTTGATTGCATCAAGCAATGGAATGCTTATCTTGACTTGTCTAAAAATCTCCAAAATATCATGAGAGTTTGGGAGAGATTTTGGAGTAACCAATCTCAAAGGGAATAGTGTTACGGGCTTGTAAAAGCGTTCAATTTCTTGTGCGGCTAAGTTGGATCCGTCCTCATCCTCAGAATTTACCAGATCATTAGGCTTGTTGGCCTTCACCGGAATAGTTTTATCAATTTGTTTACCACTTCTAAGAGTGGTAACGGATTTGGCTTGCTCCATATGTTGGCTGGGGAGATTAGGAATGCTTACTTCATGTACTTGCTTTGGATTGGGCTAAGGTTGGGCCGGAAAGGTCCCTTCCCTAACATTGAATCGTCCCTTAATTTCATCAACCGAGACTTTAAGCTCTTAGAACATTTGCTGATTTGTTTGATTGATTTGCGTTTTCTCTTGCATAAACACTTTTAAGGTGTCCTCCATCGAGAATTGAGGTGGGGCCATATTTTGCATGGGTGGCCCTCCTTGAGAGTTGGTAGGATTGCTGGTGAGAGCATTCTTCCAACTGAAATTTGGGTGGTTCTTCCAAGTAGAATTATACGTATTACCGACCAGTCCATTAAAAGGCCATTGATAACCATATGTGGCATTTGCATGTTCATGTAACACCTATTAAAACACAGGAATTGTAGGACAATCTTGCGTAGTGTGCAAATTGGTGAAACAAATCTCACACGTGATCTCATTAGCTTCATTAGACTTTACAACTCCACTCTTACTAAGTTCCATGGCCTCGATCTTCCTTGTGAGGCTGGCTAACCTTGCATTCACATCATCTTCCTCATTGAGGATATAAATCCATCCTTTCTCTTTTTCTTGAGTAGGCTTGGGGTTATTAGATTTATCTGAGGTATCCCATGATTGGGCATTCTCAGCCAACATATCTAAATAACTCCAAGCTTCATCTGGATTTTTGCTCATAAACTCGTCGTTGCACATCATCTCTACAAATTGGCGCATATTGGAACTTAATCCATCGTTGAAGAAGTTTATGATTCGCCAACTTTCGTAGCCGTGATGTGGGCAAGCAAGTAGGAGGTCCTTAAACATTTCTCAACATTGGAAGAACGATTCACTCTCTTTAGCCGAAAAATTCATTATGGCTCTTCGAAGGGTGTTTGTTTTATGAGCTGGGAAGAACTTTTTTAAGAATTCAAGGGTTATTTCATTCCACGACCCTATTGAATGTGGTCTAAGAGAGTGAAGTCAAGTCTTGGCTCTTTCTTTCAATGAGAAGGAAAAAAGTTTAAGTTTAATTGCATCTTAAGAGACATTAGTGTATTGAAGGGTAGCTACCACTTCTTCAAATTCCTTTAAGTGTAAATATGGGCTTTTAGAGTCTAGCTGTTCGCTTCCCCAAGTGTAGGGTTGCGATGTAGTAATAATCTAGGTAAGACCGAGGTCGATCCACAGGGACTTGTGTAGGAATTCACAAAACACTTCTAATAGTTTCTACTGAAGAGCTAACCAACAGATTTTTAGGAGATTGATGTAGATAAACACTTTGAATTAAATCAAATGTAATCAATAATAAAAAGGAACTAGGGGTTCAAGGATCCACTTGTAGCAATCCTTGATGCTCAATTCGCAATGGTTTCTCACTTTCTCAACTAGAATCGAAATTAAGTTCTATATAGTCGAATGATAGAGCAGTTAAAACAATCAATCTATCATATGTGTGAATCATGTACATGATTTTCTCAATTCAAGCTAGGACTTGAGCACACTCGATTCCATTGGTCAATCCTAATTCCAATATGTTAAGATCACAATCATAATCATCATTAAACTCTGTCACTAAGCATAATTAGATCATGATTTGAACTTGATCTAAATCACATACACAATCTCACATAATCCAGAATTTTCAGAAAAATAGACCTTTAGCATGAAGTTCCCACATGAGGATCATATGTCTAGAGTGTATTGAATCTAATTCCTCAGATCATACAGGTCTAGAATAACTCAAAACAATTAAGAACTCAAGCAATTCTTCTAAACATCCATGAGTCATCATAAGATTAAGAAAAACTACTTAGAACTTTATTTAAACTTCAAACCATTGTTCTTCATTAATAATCCAACTTGAAATCAAATCAAATGAATTGAAACATCTTAGATTCACTACAAGCTTCACCTCTTAGCCCTAGCTAAGAGGTTTAGCCGTTCATGATCCAAGGAAACATGAAAACAACTAAAAACATAAACTAGAAAACACAAATTAGAGGGAGTTGTAGAACTCCGAATCCGACTTCTACCGTCTCCTACCGTGCTCAATCTCTTCTAGGATGCCTTAGGAAGAAGCCCTAGGTCCCCTTTTATATAATAGTGCAGAAGGTTCCGAATTGCGCAGGAAATCCCGGACTGTGCAGATAAAATCGAAGCTTCACGGACAAGTTCTATTACGCAGACGACCGGTCGCACGATCGGTCTGAGCTCCTGGACGACCGGTCTCAAACACGCAAAAACCGTCCAGTGAGTTTTTCATAAATTCAAACCCAGAAATTTAATTCAAGGACCGGTCGCACGACCGGTCTGAGCAGCGGACGACCGGTCGTGGATTGTCCAGCCAAGTTTGCAGTAAGGCCCTCTTCTGTTGAGTATTCAGACCGGTTGGACGACCGGTCCTGGGCTATGGACGACTGGTCGAACGACCGGTCTTCAGTGTATTCTTCTGTCTTCTTTCTTCTCTCCTTTGCTTCTTTCTTCCATTCTTCGACGCTTGATCTTGTGATCTTCAATGCTTGTAAATAGCGTCTTTAATTCTTCAATCGATGAATGCTCTCTCTCTTATTCCTATAACCACAAAACCATGCATTAGTTGAGCCTTTAATCATATATTTCAAGCATAGTTAGTGATAAAATGGGGTTAGAATATGCACATTTAAGAGCTCAACACTAGCCCATGGAACTTTGGTATAAGTTGTATCACACCCGGCTTTATATTAATATTTTCCTCAGTTAGTGGTAAGACCATGCACGAGGGTGTAGTTGCACAGGCCAGTTGTAGGTAGTCCCGTAATGATCTCATTGGAGGAACGTTATGTACCTCATTCTCTCCTACTCCCTCTTGATTTGCGTTTGTAGTTGGAGTAGGGGGGAGAGGATTCCTTAAAGGTGTTTGATCTATACTCCCCAAGCTATCACAATGCTCTTGGTATTTTCGAACTCGTCTATGGACTGACAATGGTCCAACTAGACCACCTTCGGATTGGAGATGATTGGAGTGGTCACATTCCCAACGGGACATAAACCACTCAACTAAAAACTAAACTTGTCCTAAGTCCTAAAAATATGAAATTAATCTAGAAATTGAAAATCTGCAAAAAGCACTAAGTTAGAATGATATTACCCGATTCGCTTGAACTAGAGAAGAAATCCTATAAAGCAAAACAATGTGTTAGTTCTAAAAAATCATAAAAACCTATCTACTTCTACAGCCACTAAAACAATCTAAAAACCGTTATCTAAATTCTCCGGCAATGGCGCTAAAAACTTGTTTGCTCGCCTCAAGTGCAAGGCTGCGATGTAGTAATAAATCTCGGTAAGACCGAGGTCGATCCATAGGGAATTAGAAAACAACTTCTACGCTATTCCAGCAACTAGGATTGCAATAATTAAGAGATTCAATTGAGAGAATTGTGTTAAAACAATAACTTAAGAAAAATAGTAATTAAGGAACTAAGGCTTTCAAGGATCCACTTGTAACAATCCCATGTCAATCTAATCAATCCAAGCATAAACACAACTAAATTTGAAGTTCTATCTCTCATCTAGTTGGAAGATAAAGCAGTAATCACATTCAATCGCACTTAAGTTGAACTTCCAAGTTCTAATCCCATTCAACCACATAGAGCATTCGAAATCATAGCCTTCGGAGTAACAGCCATGCCTATGGACTATGGCATGCTCAAGGGTTACCATAACTCGAATCTAATTGAGCAAAACATGATAATCTCAGAGAATTGCATGGAATCCATGTCCGGAGCACATGAACTTACATAAAACTTCTAAAAATATCAACTTTATAAGAACTAGAACATTCAAAATTCAAACTTGAAGTGAAACTACTTGAATTAAACTGTATTAAACATGAAATTGGCTACAAGCTTCACCTCTCAGCCTTAGCTGAGAAATTCTAGCCGAGCATTGTCATACTACAACTAGAACTTAATGAAAAAGACATAAAAAGCATAAAAACCCGGAGTTTGGAGTGTTGTAAACACTCCACGACGTCTTCCTTCACTCCCCACAAAGTTCCTCAACTTCTATGATGCCCTAGGAAGAGACCCTAGGTGTGAGAGGCTCTACTACGTCAGAATCTTCCAGAATTGCGTAGAATTACGCACTTGCACAGAAATTCTTAGATCCTGAATTAGAAATTGCTGTTTAATGCATGGCCGAACGGTAGTGACCGGTCGGACTGGGCTGGTCGACCGGTCTTAACCAGTCGGATTGGTTTGTTACAAGTCTAGGGAGTGCACAGAGATGGCCAACCCATTGGCCGACCGGTCGGACCTATCTGGACCTTAGTCCAATGACTTCCAGCAGGGTAGCCGACCGATCTTGACCGGTCGTGGCTCCCTTGGCGACTGGTCGGACCTTTGTTTTCCAACTTTTCTTTCTTTCTTTCCTTATCTCTCTCTTCTACTTGCTCTCTTCTTTCTTTGGTCCTCCTTCAATCTTCATCCAATGGCTCTAAATGGATCTTTTTGGTCACCAATTGGGCGAAGTCGCTCTCATTCCTACAATCACAAAACATACGTTAGATGGGCCTTTCAAACATAAGAACCATGCATGTAATATGATGTAGTGGGCTAAATTATGTATAAATTGGAGGTTCAACATCTAGAAGAGTAAGAAGCAAATTGTAGTTCCAAGGTCGACGCAAAGGCAGAATAGGGTTATGGGCCATGAAATCTGCAAGCTTATGTAGGTTCGACATCTTTTAAAGGAGCTGAAATTGTTTGATAATCACTCAATGGTTCTATACTATGATAATCAAGCTGCCTCCACTATATTGAGTGATCTATTTTTTTTTATGAATGAGCAAAACATATTGAAGTCGACTGTCATTTTGTTCTAAAAAAGGTGGCATCTAAGGAAATTATTAAAAACATATTCCCTAAAAGTTATAGACTAGTGGATATCCTTACCAAACCATAGCATAGATCTCAAGGAGAATTCACTAGCAACAGACTAAGCATAATTAATGTATATGCTTCATCTTAAGGAGTGTTAAAGTACATAAAAGACATGTTATGTATATATTTGGGCGAGGGCCTTAGAAGCCCATCTTATTTTTATCTCTCTCTCTCTTTTTTTTTTTTTAATAAAAAGGAACAAAGCTGTCATCTAACCCTAGAATGATAGCACCTGCTTTCTTCCCAACGTCTCTCTCTCTCTCTCTCTCTCTCTCTCTCTCATATTTCTCCTTCTTCTTCTTCTTCTTCATTATCATCTGGTGACGTTCACACGCCATCAGGTGTGACAGCATTAATGTGATTTGTCGTCCCTATGAATCATTGCTGATCTGGTCGTCTTTGGGGATTTGGGAGAAGAATTGTGACCATTTTCAAAAGATATTTGCATGGTTACCTACATGCTGTAATAAACTCTAAGTTATAAGAATACGTTCTTAGAAAAATATTCTCATAACCAAATATTATTTACTCTCTCGACGGAGATACATTCTTAGTAATAATTCAAGTAATTCTAATCTTTCACGTAAGTTCCACCAATCAGAATAAACTTCAAAAAATAACAACCAATGAGAAAAAAAAAAAAAGAAAAGAAATTATCAAACCAATAAAAATAAAACCTGAATCTAATTACCAATGAGAGAAAGGAAACAACTCATAAAAAATTAAGAAGATTGCCGAGCCCAAATTTTTTTCCAGCATACTCTCCTTTTGATGCACATCATGCGGGATGCCTCTAAAATTTGGGCTAAAAATGTATCCTGCCCCAAATGGATGGAAATCGGCCTAGGCAGGGGTTCTAATGTGTTCTAATGTGACTTTCGCCAGCCCTTTGGCAATCACGGGCGTTGATACATTTAGTTCTAGTGTGTGCTTCATCAACTTCCAATGTTGACAAATAAAAGACAAAATAATAAAATAAAATGAAATAAATAGTAACGTTACGCCACAATCGGCTGGCTGGATATTGGGTTACAAATGTGTGTGGCTTGTGAACCATTGATCACCCTAGTTCCCGTTAGAATCTTACTTAAAACCGTACCCCACCTCATGAATGGGCTCTGTGGGGTCCATCATGATGTATATGTTTTATCCACGCCGTCATGAACCCAAAAATGAGGCAGATCCAAAGCTCAAGTGGAGCACACCGTGGGGATTGAATGCCCACCATTAACAACTTCTTTGGAGCTGCAGAAATTTTAATCAAAGCTGATATTTGCGTTTTACCTTTATTTATGTCTGTGTGATCTCGTGAATAAGTTGGATGGAAAATAAACATCATGGAAGGCCCTAGGAAGGCTTTAACTGTGACCGTCATTATCACCACTGCTTATTGTGATGTGGCCCACTTGAGCCTTGGATCTGCCTCTTTTTGGGTTCACACCTTAGAATAATCTAAAAAAATGGATGCACAGCATGGATAAAACACATAAATCACAAGTGGGCCCAACATAGGGTGGATGGAATCCGTGCCTGGCTGGAGTCTTGGAACAAGGAACATTTTCCACAGGGTCCACCTAATGAATGGATGGGATTCAGCCAATCATGTACAACACCATGAATGTGGCATCATCTTCTAAGTATTTTTTTTAAATTATTATTAACACATGCGCTCACACCTCACACGCACTCACCCACTCACAACACAGTGGAATTTCACCCCAATGGATACTCAGAACTTATGAACTTGTGTTAAAACTTTTGTGACTCTACCACCCAGGCATGAGTATGGACCCATCACCTTCTTAGTTGATGAATCTTTATTCTCCACGTCATAGCCGACATGAGCGACAGGTTGGCAACAACTTTTATTAAGGATTGCCTGCAAACTCAGTCCCTATGGTTGGAAACTAGGTGGGGTCCACTGTGATGTTTGAGAGAAATACACTCATTCATCTGTTTTACCAGCTCATCTTAATACATGTAGCTAAAAAAAAAGTAAGTATGTCCAAAACTAAAGTACGCCACCGGACAGGAATCAGGGGAGGAAAGTGCCTAAAGCATATCCAAAACTAAAGTAGGCTACCGGACAGGAAACACGGGAGGAAAATGCCTACCATTTAAACCTTCCCGAGTCCACCATCATGATGTTTAATGCCATCCAAATCATCCGTACGTAAGGTCATTTCCATTTAGATGAACTGAAAAAACAAAATATTAGTCTGATCCAAAACATCTCAGGCCCCATGAATGTTTCAATGGTGGGCATTTAATCTCCACTGTTTCCTGTCATGTGGCCCACTTGAGTTTTGGCTGTGCTTCATTTTTGCGCGCATGTCATTACACGAGCTTAAAAAAATGATGGACGGGATAGATTTCTCGCAAACATCAAGGTAGGCCGACCTAGCTTCCCACTTCAGGAACTTCATGTGGTCGTGAAGTCATAGGCAAGCCGCGTCCACTTGCGTTAGATTAGAGATGAGAAGAGACAAATAAGCGTCGTGTCGGCCATACCCCGCATGACATTTGGAAATCCGTTGCATGGCCCGCCTTGGCCGACAATATTAAGAAGATCAAAGGACGCCTACGTACCTCAAAATACAGAAAGTCATTGTAAGTGGGCCACACCTGATTCCTATGTAAATCCCTATTCAAATAATGCAAATAAATGATCATCAGCTCTCCATAATATTAAATGAATCCAATATAGAAAATTAAAGGAGAGTTATTTGATACTCTGGCTGTATATGATGCTTGATATGCATGCACTTAGAAATGGTACTTGTGGCAAATATTAGCTCAAATTACACCGACTAAACTGTGGCACCCACTGTCAGTAAGTTATAATAAAAAAAGAATCAGATTCATTGACGAATTCTAACCTTTGATTCATGGACACTTGTTTTGTTTGAAATTAAGACCATTGGATAATTTTCATTTTTAACCGCTCCTTATATGTCCAGAAATCTAATAGTTATATAATGAAGTACCAGCAATTTTTGGTTCATTATACATACAAACTATTACCCATAATTTGGACGCTTTAGTTTGAATTATTTATATCTCATTTATGTAATTTTTTTAGTAATTTCGAACTGCCTGTGTATTATCCATTACACTCGCCAGAGTATGCAGGTATTAATTTCTAAAATATAAGCCAATACGATCTGATCCTCAACTGTCCTGATTAGTTTATTCTTGTTATCTTATTTTTTAGCTTTAGCTCGATCTCTTTGGTGATCTTGGCTTGACGGAGAAAGTGACATGTACCCGATCCAGGCAACTGTAATTAGGTCTCTATCTCTACGTACACTCAGTGTCATTCTATTAGCTTATCAAAAAATAGTATCACCCCGTTGTTTAACAACGGAAGGGGATAGTCTGGTGTGCTGCATTTCACATATGTTGGTGGTGTGTTGATGTAACCAAGTTCTGTAGGCTCCACTATGATGTTTATGTTATGTTCACACTGTCCATCCATTTTGCCATATCATTTTATGGCATCAGCACAAAATAAAAGGCAGATGCAAAAGGTCAGACAGACCACAGAAAGCAGCGTTGACAATAGTTTTCAACGTTGAAACTTCCTAGGACCCACCATGATGTTTATTTGTCATCCAACCTGTTAAAAAGGTCAGACAGACCTGAATAAAGGGTAAAAATTAAATAACAGATTGATTCAGAGATATTTCTTTGACCTTCAAGAAGTTTTCAATGTTAGACATTCAACCCTCGTTGCTTTATGTGGTGTGGTTCACTTGATATTTGGATTTCTCAATTTTGGGCTCAAGTGCTAAAACCATCTTGCCAAATGGATGAACATTTTGGATGATGTCAACACCATCCACAGAGGTCAATGATGTGTCGCACACCACAGTCCGTTTAGTACATAATGTTAGAAAACGGACGCCTCAAATTATAGTTTTGCACAGAGGCCACAGGCCGATCGGTGGGAGTGGCCGACCGGCCGGCCACACGCTGGAACAAAGCCTATGACTTTTTTAGCCCATCCAACCGGTCGGCCGACCGGCCGGCAGGGGTGTCCGACCGGCCGGACGCCGGACGACCGGTCGGTAGTGTCCTACTGCAACGCGGATTTCTTTCGCGGTTTGCGCGCAAAAGGTTTCTAAATCCGTTTTTCTTCCTATTTAAGGTGTATATACGGGATTAGAGGTAACCAAGGTTGCAAAGGGGATTGAGGGAGCTTTTAGGTGAGAGAAAGAGCTTGGAGAAGAGGGTTTCTTCTTGGGTAAGCTTGGGATTTCTCTTGTGGACTTGGGTTTTTGGGTCTTGGATTCCATCTCTTGTAACTTCTGATATTATAGTGGATTGTTGTCGCTTTGTGCCGTGGTTTTTTACCCGTGAGGGGTTTTTTCCACGTAAAAATCCGATTGTCTATGTGTAGGTGATTGCATGCATTGTGATTGCATTGTGTGGCTTGTTTGATTGAATTGTTTGCTTGTGTTCGGCTTTGCTTCCACTGCCGGCCCTTCTATCCCAACAACTGGTATCAGAGCGATCGTTGGGGTGTAGCAGAAATTCGAATCTGAGACAAGAGCATGGCATCAGGCATGAGGTTCGACATAGAGAAGTATTCGGAGAAAAATAACTTTGAGCTTTGGAAGGTGAAGATGAAAGGCCTTCTAGTTCAGCAAGGATTGCAAGTTGCGCTCCTTGGAGAGCGACCAGAAGCTATGAAAGAAGAAGAGTGGAAGAAGATCAATGAAAAGGCCAATGTCTCAATCCAGTTGTGCCCGGCAGATGAGGTCCTGTACAATGTCATGAAAGAGAAAACTGCGGCTAAAACATGGGCGAAGTTAGAGAATATCTATGCGAAGAAATTTCTTAAAAATCGCATATACTTGAAGCTTCAGTTGTATAACTTGAGGATGACAGAGGGGGCCGATGTTGAGAGCTACATCAGCAATTTCAATAGGCTTATTTGCAAGTTGATGGATGTAGATGAGCCGATGAAGGACGAGGATCAAGCGTTTATCTTGTTGAATTCTCTTCCAGATTCATATGAGTCACTCAAGGACTCTTTGTGCGCAGGTAGGGAGACTATTGGCGTAGAAATCGTTATCTCAGCCCTTCAGGCGAAGGCGATGAGAAGGAAAAGCGGCGGCTTGGGTCCCTCTACTGATGAGGCACTGGTTATGGGGAAGAATTCTGAGCGGGGTGGAGGATCTCCTTAATCGAAATCTAAATCAAAAGGCAAGTGGAAGCACAAGGTGAGATGCTGGAATCGTGGGGAAGAAGGACATATGAAAAGGGATTGTTCGAATCCTGAGAAAAGGAAAAAGAGATTTGGAGGTTCTTCTAGGGAAGGAACTAATACTGTAAAGGACTGTGGTGACGGTTGTGATGTTTTAACTGCATCTGGCATAGAGCCTCTTGGTGGAGAGTGGCTCTTGGATTCAGGGGCATCATGTCATGTATGTCCTGACCAAAGCTCATTCATGTCATACAAGGAGCATGATGGTGGATCGGTATTTGTGGGCGATGGCTACACTCGCAATGTGGTGGGGATTGGTTCAGTGCGCATTAGGATGTTCGATGGAGTCAAACAGATCCTTGAAAGTGTGAAGCATGTCCCTGAGATGAAGAGGAATGTGATATCTCTTGGTGCACTCGAGGCGAAAGGGTGCAGGTTCATCGGCTGCGATCGATATTGTAAAGTGATGAAGGGAGCACGCGTGATGATCAAGACACGGAGGTGCGATAATCTTTTCAAGGTGATCGGGAGCACTATTCATGGTGGAGCTGCAGGATTGGCAGCGGGATCCACGGCTGTTCAAGTGTGGCAAGAGAAAAAGGGCCACATGGGAAGAGCAACAAAGCGTGTGAAGATGCAAGGATGAGGTCGATGGGGCATGAAAAGCGACGGGACTATAATGATGACGAAGTAGAGGTGGAGATTGTGTGTGGCCAGGAGGTGCATGGTGATTTGAGTCGTGGTGGAGTTTGTTAGGAAACGGACGCCTCAAATCATAGTTTTGCGCAGAGGCCACCGGCCGGTCGGTGGGAGTGGCCGACCGGCCGGCCACACGCTGGAACAAAGCAGCATTGCTGCTGTGACTTTTTTAGCCCATCCGACCGGTCAGCCGACCGGACGGTAGGGGTGTCCGACCGGCTGGACGACCGGTCGGTAGTGTCCTACTGCAACGCGGATTTCTTTCGCGGTTTGCGCGCGAGAGGTTTCTAAATCCGTTTTTCTTCCTATTTAAGGTGTATATACGACATTAGAGGTAACCAAGGTTGCAAAGGGGATTGAGGGAGCTTCTAGGTGAGAGAAAGAGCTTGGAGAAGAGGGTTTCTTCTTGGGTAAGCTTGGGATTTCTCTTATGGGCTTGGGTTTTTGGGTCTTGGGTTCCATCTCTTGTAACTTCTGATATTATAGTGGATTGTTGTCGCTTTGTGCCGTGGTTTTTTACCCGTGAGGGGTTTTTCCACGTAAAAATTCGATTGTCTATGTGTGGGTGATTGCATGCATTCTGATTGCATTGTGTGGCTTGTTTGATTGAATTGTTTGCTTGTGTTCGGCTTTGCTTCCATTGCCGGCCTTTTCTATCCCAACACATAAAACTGACCACACATATGAGACCATACTACAACTTATTGTACGGTGGCTTCTTTCCCACCAACATGTCACTTGTGCAAGACATTGTAACCACGAAAACGGTATGCCACAATGGACCGGACACAAATTTTCTGTGACCCTAAGTTCCGTGGGACCCATCACGATGTCTCCCTCTTGACATTCACTTGATGGACATCCATCAGCTTCACCCATTGATGTTAGGATATGAGCCCAAAGGTAGATCCAAAACTCAAATGGGACAAGGCATGAGTAACAGTGAACTGCTCACCATTTAAAGCTTCCTAGGCCCCACCTTCATGTAATTCATTCATGGGGTGATTCTCACAAGCAGAAGGCAAAACAAAAATATCAGCTTGATCCCAAATTTCTGTGTATAGGGGAGGTTTCAATTGTGGGCATTTCATACTCACTGTTTCATGTGTGTGTGGCCCATTTGATTTGCGATTTTTTCTGATTTTGAGCTCAAGTCGTAATAAACCGGACAGAATAGATATAACACACATATCATGGTGGGGCACCTCAGATCTTAGGGTCCCAGGGGAAATTTCCGTTTATCTAGATCGACCTTCTTAGAAATCAGGATGATCTGAGTACTAGAAATGGGTCCTACTTGTATGTTGAGTTAGACAATCGATTTTCCATTGATTACAACGGTGGACTGACATATTGGGCCCCGCTGTGAATGAGACAAATTCTGAATATTTAACTAATTAGATGATCTTAGCCGTTGGATTTATCCGGCTAAATTTGGAGCACTGACATATCTATTGAGATTACCCACTGATGGTTACGATCGTGCCATCGGTGTGAGTTTTATGCCATGTTGTATCTACATCAGGGGCCATGATTTGGACCGTCTTGATTTGCATTCATGTGTATCAAGTGTAAGTTGGACCCATTGAGTTATTGGGACTTTCAGTTGGCTTGGGAGGTTTTTGTATCACCTGTCAATCAAATTCCATTACAATCCTGGTGGGACCCACATGCTGGCCAGCATGCGCAGGGAAGACGTTGCTCTTAGGTCAGTTTAGATCTCAACGTTACAGATCCTTACGTCCTAACAAGCAAGCAAAGAATCTGGACCCCACAAATTGATATAACCTGTTTTCTTTTTCTTTTTTCAGAGAAGCACGATGGAATCTGAATTGTGACCTCGATGTGGGACCCACCACCCATGATTCCAAACTCCTACCCCTATTAGGATTGCTAACATAAGCAACGGCTGAAAATGATGTGGGCCACTCTCTCTTTGTGTTCTAATAATGCACTTGCAAAACCAAACAATAAAAAATAAAAATAAAAGATATATCCATTGCATACGTCAGATGTACATATTATAACGTAGACGTCCACTACATAAAAAAAGAAAAAGAAAAAGAAAATCCCTTTCTAATTGCTTGTGATTGGGGTGTCCATTTCGAAAGACCAAATTCATGGACCCTCTATGGAAAAATCAACAGTATGCAGGCCAAAGCCATGAGATAAGATGAGGGTCCCACCATGAAGATGCCATGGCAGAAAAAAAAATTAAAAAAATGAATCGGGCTGTTTGTCAAGAGTGGAGATTGTAGGACCCACCTTGATGTACATATTATATATCCGTGCCATCCATTCGGTTTTCACCTCTTTTTAATTAGGTTATGATAAAAACAATGAAGCAAATGCAAATATCAAGTGGACCACACCATAGGAAACAATGGGGATTGAGCGCCCACCGTTAAAAACTTCCTAGGGCCCTCCATAATGCCCACTGTAATGTTTATTTGTCATCCAACCGGTTGAAAGGTCACACAGACCTGGATGAAGGCAAAGCAAAAAAGATCAGCTCAATCCAATACTTTTGTGGCCCACAAGAAGTTTTTAATGGTCAATCACACCTGAGATTTGAATTTGCTTCATTTCGGGCTCATGCCCCAAAAGAACCTAGCAAAACGGATGGGCGGCGTGGATATACTGAAAACATCAAGGTGGACCCATGGTTAGGGCTGCACCTTGTCCAGAGATGCCGGGGCGGCACCTAATCGGCTCCGCTGTTTGTCATGTAGGGCAGACGGCTACGATTAAAATGGAAGGAATGAGGCCGGATACAATACCAATGTTTCTATCTTAAGCTTAGTTTATAAATTGATGGGTGGGACCACTATGATGTTTTAATGACATCCAATCCATTCATCATATGAAATCCTTACTTTTATTTATAGAGCCAAAAGTGGGCTACACTATAGGGAGCAACTGAAATGGGGACACCCACCATTAAAGAACTTCCAGATTGTACATGGGCCGCACTATGTTTTTATATTCCATCTAATCCATTCATAAGGTGCATAAGATCAGAATGAATGGATATCCAAACAATGAAGCCATTCAAAAATTCAGGTGGGCCACACCTTGTAAAATCATGCCTACACATTGTAAAAAATTCATGCCTCAAGCCTTTAAATCACACGTGGCCCACTGAGTTCTGTTAACGAAGGAGAATAAGAGGGCACACTAATGATGGACGGATTGGATGTTATTAAAGACTTTGGATCCAATACAAACATTTCTACTTCAAGCTCAACATACAATTCTATGTGTGGGGCCACTGTGATGTTTTAGTGACATCAACTCCGTCCTTCACTTGGCAAACAATACTCAGTTCGATCCGTTGAAGATACATGTGTGGCCCACATAAAAAGGTGGAGCAGGCTAATATCCACAGTTGATCCTAGCCGATGAATGACCTGGATTTTGCACATGAGTGCAACATGCATCTAGGCAATGAAGCTGTCATGGTCGTGAGATTGGCCATAGCAGCTGTTGATAGATACGGCTGTCGGTTAATAACGTTGGGTTTGAATACTCCCAACGCATCGAAAAGATGGAAAAAGACGCGTAGAAAAATCCCATGCAAAAAAGGAAAGAAGAAGACATCATCCTAACTACTCATCAGTAATAAAGCTAGTATATGAATATGGAGTCAAACTCAATCCCTCTCCATCGATTTGGCGCATTTTCTTTCCTTTTCTATTTCTTATCTTTTGTTTTTTCAAAAGAGAGGGCTAGCTACCCTACCGACACTTTGTATGTCCAAGGAGACAATTTCGTACCCTCCCCACCTCTATTTTCTTTCCCTCGCTTACTTCACTTCCAAGTGGACTCCACATATGCCAATGTACAACATGTGTCACAAATCTACTCGATTAATCAGTTGAGATCGACCTGACTTGAACATGCTCTGGAGTACCAAAAGTCTGGTGGGCCCAGGGCTGTTGATGGGTCAGGTCCTACAGTACCCTGTACGTACCACTTGGATCATCCATCTAGATCTAATTGGGATCGGGTAAGGTTTTGGATCTAGGTTTCTGAGTTGGGTTCAAGGCGAATATTAGCGTGGATGAGATCACATACACCATGTACCACTTCACACAAGTGGTACATGGTACGTAAATGGGCTCTCTTACATGCATTTGGCTTAAGAAACCCCATGTCGTGGCTAGAATCAGCAATAATATATAAATATATGCATGATTGTACTATTAAAACTAACCGGAAGTGACCTGGCCGGCTAGTCCTAATTTTTGGGTAGGTCAAAAAGGTGGGTGAGACAAGAACCTGACCAAATTTCTTAATGGCTCCAAAATAAACAGAACCGGGGACCATTAGAACCAGGTCGGCTATGGATCCAGGTACCTATTTACCAAAGCCTTTCTCATGAAGTTCTTGCGCTCTGGGATGCTAGGTGGGGCCTACAATGATGCTTGTAAGAAATCCATCATGTCCATCCGGTTTTAGAGTTCGTTTTAGGACATGCGACCAAAAAAACTAGCCAGATCCAAAACTCGAGCATGTCATGCGAGAGGAAACAGTGGGGATTTAGTGACCACGGTTGAACCATCCATGCGGCCACAAAATTTTGGTTTCAGGCTAAGGTTTTTGTGATTTCACTTCATCCCAGTGGGAATGACCTAATAAACGGCTTGGATGCAATATAAACATCAAGGTGGAGCCCAGGAAGGTTTCAATGGTAGGGACTCTTTCCCTTGTTTTTACTCTCGTATGGCCCACTGTAGTTTTGGATCCACCTCATTTTTTGTGACATATTCTAAACTGATCTCTCAAAACAGATGGACGGTGTAGATTTCTCACAAACATCACAGTGGCCCCACCTAGGATCCCAGTGCAGGAACTTCCTGTGAAAAGCCTTTGGCATGAAACCCGCGTCCCTATGACAAGCCTAGGAGGTTGTACATGTGTCCTTGAGACAGATGGAGGAGAGTACCAGTCCTTTTTTTAATCAAAGAACCTTCATGGTTGACCCCACCAAATTAGTGGAAGGGCTCTCGCACGTACGTTCATGTCCCACAAGAAACGCGCGATCGGTCTTATGGGAGCTAGCAAACCCTTTTTAGGATAAAAAATTGGATTGGCACGCGTTAAAAAAAAACAAAGAGAAGCGAAGAAAAATGAAATGGTTGCTTCGACGTCTGTTTGGTGTGAGACATGTTGGCACACGAGCCGTAGGACTTGTATATGGCCAACATAGCTTTTCGTCTCGTAAAACCTTGGGCTTATCATTATACCGTTGATAACCAAAACGCTGTGTGTCGCTGAAAATCCAAGCATCAGTTGAACCTAATCATGGATATAAATGAGGTAGATGTGATGTAAAATCCATCTAATAATCCAAAGGTTTTAGTTGGACTCCCATAAGTTCCTGCAGTCAGATGCTGTGTGGGGCCCACACAGATGTCTTTCACAAATCCAGTCCGTCCATCAGTTTTGCAAGACAACAATAGGATTGGATTCTAAATATCAGGCATATCCAAAACTCATCTGGGTTACACCACACGAAATAGCAGAGTTTGAATGTCCACCATTGGAAACTTTGTGGGGCCACATAAGTTTTGTATCGTATGATATGTGTTCCTACAATTTATCTGAGTGGTAATAATCCTTTAAACGGTTTGGATAGCATATAAACATCATGGTCGGCTCTAGGAAGGTTTTAACCATGGACATTTCCATTCCCACTGTTTCACTCAGTGTGGTCCCCATGAGTTCTGAATCTTCCTGATTTTTAGATTCCTATCCTACTGTGGTCTTTTGAAACTGATAGACGGAGTGGATTTGTGATGGGCATCTCTGTGAGCCCCACATAGCTTCTCACTGGTGTATCCATTATTTTGGGCGGTCCTTGAACTACCATATGTTTATTACATTTATAAATAAGAGAGAATGGAAGTGAACTAACCTAATTCTAAAATGCTTCAATTATGTACAGTCTTGAATCTCTTGCAAATGCTCATCGTCGTCGGCGATCACAACCCTAGCGGCCGCATCTCCAT
The DNA here is from genome assembly GCA_003013855.2 of Liriodendron chinense. Lineage (NCBI taxonomy): Eukaryota > Viridiplantae > Streptophyta > Magnoliopsida > Magnoliales > Magnoliaceae > Liriodendron > Liriodendron chinense. The sequence goes on from ML058333.1 coordinate 3,581,634, forward strand.
CATCCCTTTGACATTTCAATGAATAACAACAGTCCCGGCCACTTGCATTGATTCTAGAAGACAAGTAGCACAGATATAGCACATGTACTATTGAAATTCTATGGCCGATGAAAACCCCACACCAGACATTGTCAAGCAAGGCTGCTTGACAAGCTCTACTAGCCGGCTGTTCCTGGTCCATGGTCTATGTCAAACTCACCGACCCAAAACCAGTCATGCTTGCCATTAATCTGAAACCGACATATAAGGTTAGGGAAGAAATCTATTTGTATTCTACGACCCTAGGTGGGTCCTTTTAGCTGTCCACAATGTGATGCGTACCAACGACGGAACTGCCTTCACATGCCAAGAAATTCAATAATAATATATATAAACGCGTAAATTTAATATGATGAATTATTGTTAGGGCCTTGCTTTGAGTCACATACAACTATTTCAATGCATTCGTTACAAATATTAATTGGGTGTCCCACCATGACATCTTATCTACGGTTTTAATGAAACTTATCAGTTTAGTACATCTTATTTCCTCATAAAATAGTTGGGTTCCATGATTGTTTTTTAAGTAGTATATATATTTGGTAGGGAGTTATTTGATAGTCTGGCAGAGCACCACCCTTCATACGCAGGCACTCAAAATCCGTACTTGTGGCATACATTAAATCAAATTAAGCTGAATGAATGGTGGAAAAATAGATTTGTTGAGAAATACTAACTTCTGATTTGTAGACATTTGTTTAAATAAGACAGTTGGATGTTTCTCTCTTTATATAGCCATCTTATAGATGTCCACAAATCCCAGATTTAGATAATCAATTACCCATAACTTTTGGGTCATGATGCATCTATAACAGTACGTGTAATTCAAATAGTTTATTTTGACTTGTACGCTGTGTGCAATTTTTAAGTAATTTCCAAGCGCCTGAGTATCATACATCGCACACTACCGAGTATCAAAGTTTTCCTCTGTTGAATATCATTATAAACTTGGAAGAGAGTTTAAGGTAGCATTTGGACACACAATTGCACTAAATACCATTTGATTTTTAAATAGTATTGTTGTTACCAAAAAATGGTTAACAGACAAAGATGTAAATCTACGATCTGGACGGTTGAACGAAATTGATCCCTCAATATAAGATGATGGAATCCTTTTGCAAAAGAGCACAGAGGATAAGGGGGGTGGCTGGGGTCCAGCTAAAGACCCTCCGATGCCTAAGTCAGTGATCTTGAGTAATCGGATATTTTTAATGTAAATCGATATTAGCTTGCGTACCTTGATAATGGTGAGAGTACCGTTATTTATAGACTTAGGTTGCGAGATTGCTTGCCCTTTTGAGAGTCGTGATTCTAGCAGACTGCCAATTGGGTTCCCGGGATCTTAGGATCTGCGTATAACAATCAAAGATCCTTATCCCTAAAAGCTGGGGATGTCGATCTTTCCTCCTGATATCTTGGTGTAAGCCCAAGACTGTAGTTTTACAGCTTACCTCGCTTAAGATAACCTTCATTACATCGGACCGAGCCGACCAGTTTCCGTCGGGTAAACATGACCCGATTCGTACCCCGGCCTGAGATGAGTCGGCTCGTCCTCATCGGGTCGGCAGAAAGCGCTTTCCATCCGCTCGGCTATTTACCCATAACAGAAGCCCCCGTTTTACCCTCGAGGGTGTTCTGCTCAGCTCGGGGGTAAAAACTCAAGAGGAAGTTGCCGACCTAGATGATCGTTGTCGTTTTGTATCCGTGACGCCGTCATTTCGATGAGCGGGAAAATAGCATTAAATGCGTCCCTCGATTTATCGAGGGCATTTAAATGCGTCTCTTGATATATCGAGGTGTCATCATTTCTCCGTACGGAGCGATATTGCCGATATGATTTAGTCGAACGGGGTGCTGCCGCGTGTTCTGAACGGCGCAGCTTTTCGAATTCGTCAAGTAGAAAGTTGCCATGTGTCGCTTTTGCATTGAATGCATTGAGACCTGCGCAGGGCTCAAATCCTCTCCCGAGTATATAACTCAATACTTAGCCGAATTTTTGGAAACCTTTCTTCATTCTGTTTTCTGCATTCGTACCCTGGTTCTTCTTCTTCCCCATTTTCTTCAACTTTCTTCCTCCCAGCGGCTGTGCCAGCGTTCTGATACGCTCCTTTTCTTTTCTTCAAAGAACTTTTCCCCTCCTCTCTCTCTTTTTCTTTTATCTGAGAAATGTCGGAACCAGAGACTTCATGCTCTGAGGCCATCCTCAAAGTGAGGTATGATGACCGTGAATCTGATTTACCTCTCCCCTGCCATGAGGGAGCAGGTTCCAGTGAATCGGATTCAGGTTTAAGGGTGGAAGGGGCCACCGGAGAGGGAGAATCTGAGCCCCCTGAGTCTGCCGCCGGCAGTGCCACGGCCAATAGAGAGCCCTTTGAATTAGATTCTGTGATCTCGCAGATTTCCCAGGAAGAACTGGAGGCTGCGAAGGAGATATACAACATTCCTGACTATATAGATTTTAGGGTTCCTGACCGAGCCGATAGGCCGAGCCGACCCGGAGCCGGGGAGGTGGTCATCTCTTTGATGCACCTAGAGTCTGGGCTGTGGTTACCCTTACATCCTTTCGTGAGGGAGGTCCTTAGCGTCTTAGGTCTATCTCCGAGCCAATTGCAGCCGAACGCATGGAAGTGCATGGTCGGATGCTATATACTCTGGCAGAGACTAGGAAATAGGGAGTTTACCTCCAATGAACTTTTTTTTATGTATATTCTCAAGTCCTTGGGTGGCCAAGGGCTTTATTATTTTTCGTCGTTGCCGGGCCAGGGCGGCTCGATTATCACCTGTATGCCCTTCTCCACCAAAACTTGGAAGAGGAAGTGGTTCTTCGCGTCGGGCAGTTGGGAGTGCGCGCCGGACGAGCCTCAACCCCTGAAATTCCGAGTCCGAGCCGACTTCGCTCTGCCAGGTCGGATGAAGTCCCGACCTAACTGTTTTTTCCCAATTCTTTCGAAAAATAAATGTATACATATTTTTTACTCATGTATCGGTTCGTTTCTCAGTGTCGGCGACCATTTGGGTGGCGTTATCTGTAGTTGAAGAGAGACAGATTCACAAAGCCCGAGCCGTACCATCTGCAGAGAGGGACTTCCGGAAAGTAATCACACTTAACTCCGTTGCTGAATCAGGTCGGTAATGCTAAGCTAATGATTTACTTTTCTGCTCGTCGCTTCACTGTCCTCACCCCCCTTTCCTTTGTGTTTTTTTTTATGTATATAGGAATGGCTCCGAAGGCAATCTCCAAGCGGAGGATTCCAGCTAAGTTTCTGGACCGAGGGCAGAGCTCGGATTCTACTGAGCCCCCTAGGAAGAGGGCGGCTACCGCCGAAACGCAAGGATCGTCTCGCCTGCCCCAATCCTTCGTCTGCGGTTCAGGACAACTTCCCAGCTCGGACTCTGCGTAGCCCAGAATGGAGCCAACAGAGCCAACGGGGCCTAGAACCGAGCTAACGGGGCCCGGATCCGAGCCACTCGTACCCAGAACGGAGCGAACGACTACCCCGACAACATCTTCTAATGAGCCGGTGATCGATGTGCCCGATAGCTCGGGTTCTCGGGCTGAACCCATCCACATATTCGTGCCTGTCTCTTCCCAGATCTCCCCTCCTGCAGCAGCTGGACCTGACCGACCTGCTACGGGTGCCTCCTCTTCTCAACCTCCTCGACCTCGCACTACCCCGGCTGTGCAACGAGAGGACCGGGTCGAGATGCCTCCGCTTACGGAGCAGTATTCAAACTGGATGGAGGGTATCAATGCGTACATGCGTGTTAACCATGCCATCCCTCAAGACTTGAATATTATAGCGTCTTCCGACCCGGATCAGATGGTTGGGGTGGTGCTAGAGAGCTGCCTCAGGGTAACTTTTTGAGCCTCTTTATTCTCTTTCCCATATACTTGTGATGCTTTCTGTGTTGCTTAGCTAACCATATTACTTTCGCAGGATTCGGCTGCACTTATCATGATCCGTAAGGTGATGGCCGAGCGAAATCACCAGGCGCAGAAGGCTCTGGCCGCTGCTGCTTCTTGGAAGAAGAAGACTGAAGCTATGAAGGCTGAGCTGGACAAATGTGTCCTTCTTCTGACGGAAACTCAATCCGAGCTGACGTCTTCTCGATCCGAGCTGGTGTCCACCCAATCCGAGCTGGAGTCTTCCCAGTCCGAGTTAAAGGTGGCGCAATCAGAGCTGGAAATATCCCAAGCTCAGGTCCATTCTCTAGAAGAAGCTCTGAAGGAGGCTGAGACCAAGGCCGTATCCGACGGGAATAAGGCCGAATCCCTCGAAGCTGCTTTGAAGACGGCTGAAGAAGAGAAAGTGCACCTGGCCGATCTTCTGAAAGAGGTCCAGCAAAAGCACCTGGCGGAGATTAATGGGGCGAAGGCTGAGTACGAAAGCTTGTCCGCTATTTCTGAAGATTTGTACAATAACGGACTTCAGGAGTACAGACGCCTCGTGCTTAAGCACTTCCCAACCCTTGATCTCACGCCAGTGGATGAAGACGAGGAGGAAGAGGAGGAGGAGGCGCGGGTCGGAGGTGACAGTGCTGGCCCGTCTGGCAAGGATTAGACCTCTTTCTTTCTTTCTTTTTTTAAAATGTACACAACAACAAAATTTTGAATACAAGCCCTTGAGGCAAATTTTGATAATTCTATTGCAAATTTTTCTTTCGTATTGCTGTTAATGTAACGAATTTGCATGGTCGAAGCGACTTGAGGCTGGCTAGCCAGGTTGGCCGCCTATATGCCCGCCTGTCAGTAAAGTTAAAGGTGCTATACTGATATTAAGTCGTGTTGAAAAAATCATCGTAGAACAACTCTTAGGAAAGAATTTTATTCAAATAATCGTTCCAAAGAACATATTTTGTGCTGAGCACAATTCACCGTTCATGGAAAATAGATTTTGAGATGTTCGGCATTCCACGGATGAGGAAGTGGTTTTCCCTCCATGTTTTCGAGCCAATAAGTGCCGAGACGACGTGAGCTAATGACCTTATATGGTCCTTCCCAATTAGGGCCGAAAACACCGGCCTTGTTGTTTATATGTACCTTTTTTAGGACGAGGTCACCAGCTCGGAATCATCTTTCCCGCACTTTGGAGTTGTAGTACCGTCGGACCCTCTGCTGATATGCTGCTATACGTACTTGAGAAGCTTCTCTGGCTTCTTCAAGTAGGTCTAAGCTTATTCGCAGTTGTTCTTCATTTTGGTCGGGTCTATGATGGCTCGTCCTGCTCGTGGGCAGTCCGATTTCCACAGGCACAACAGCTTCGGCTCCAAATGCCAGGAAGAAAGGAGTTTCTCCAGTAGTAGACCGAGCCGTGGTTCGGTAAGCCCACAGCACTTCGGGAAGTTCTTCCGCCCAAGCCCCCTTTCTTTCTCCGAGCTTTGTTTTGAGATGATTCTTGATAATCTTGTTGACTGCTTCGACCTGACCGTTGGCTTGAGGGTGGTGAGGAGACGAGTATACATTTTTAATGCCCAGCCCGGTGCAAAATGTACGAAAACCTTGATTGTCGAACTGTCGCCCGTTGTCAGTAATTATGGTATTTGGAATTCCGAAACGACACACAATCGCTCTCCAGATGAAGTCCGTAGTCTTCTTTTCTGTGATGGTGGCTAGTGGTTCTGCTTCAGCCCACTTTGTAAAGTAGTCGACGGCGACGATTGCATATTTAACTTGTCCTTTTCCTGTTGGGAGTGGACCGATGATGTCGACCCCCCACTGAGCAAATGGCCAAGGTCCAGCCATGGGTGTGAGTTCTTCAGGTGGCAAATGAGGTATCGGGGCGAATCGTTGACACTTATCGCATTTTTTGACGGTTTCTCGGGCGTCTTGCTGGATAGTGGGCCAATAATATCCCTGTTGGATTGATTTCTGTGCAAGTGCTCAGCGCCCCGGAATGGTTCCCGCAACATCCGTAGTGGATTTCACGTAATACATAATCAGCCTCCTCAGGTCTTAAACACCGCAGACACGGGCTGGAAATACCTTTCTTATAGAGGACACCTTCTATCAGCGTATATCGAGCTGATCTATAGCGGACGCGCCGAGCTTCCTTCTGGTCATCAGGCAACTCCCCTGATCGTAAGAATCGAATGAAAGGATCTCTCCAATCAGGATTTTCCGATATCGGAAAGACTCTCACTGGCTTAATTGATGATATGCTGCGCTGAGGGAGGAATTCGATGGGTATCATTCTACCAAGCTCGTCGTCTGCTGATGATGCAAGCTTCGCGAGAGCGTCTGTGTTTGTGTTCCCATCTCTTGGGATTCGAACAATTTCATAATGGTCGAATTGCAACAGTAGCTCTCGAGCTTTGTTTAGATATGCGGCCATTCTCCCTCCTTTTGCCTGATATTCAGCGGTTACCTGCCCGACCACAAGTTGTGAATCGCTGAATACCCGTACCGATCTGATTCCTATTTTCGAGGCGAGGCGAAGACCGACTAGGAGGGCTTCATATTCTGCTTCATTATTGGAAGCCCGAAATCCGAACCGAAGTGCGTACTGAATCTTGATCCCGTTGGCTGAGGATAGAACGAGACCGGCTCCGCTGCCCTGTGAATTGGAAGAGCCGTCGACGTGCAATGTCCAAGAAGGTGTGACTTTTGTTGCCTCTGGATGCTTGACAAGTTCACGATCGCACTCAGCCTCGTGCGGGTCGGTTAATTCGACGATGAAGTCTGCTATAGCTTGTCCTTTGATTGCTGTACGAGGTCGGTACCGTATATCGAATTCGCCCAACTCGACAACCCATTTGACGAGGCGACCTGATGTTTCAGGATTTTGCAGTACTTGCCGTAATGGCTGATCGGTCAATACGGCTATTGGATGCGCTTGGAAGTATGGCCTTAACTTGCGTGCCGAAGTGATTAAAGCCAGGGCGAGTTTTTCGATTTGAGGGTATCGTGTTTCCGAATCAACCAAGGCCTTGCTAGTGTAATAAAGAGGCCTCTGTATCCCCTCATCGTCCCGGACTAGAGCCGAGCTGACCGCCGCTGCTGAAACTGCTAAGTACAGGAGCAATTCTTCTTTATGCACTGGTTTGGATAACAGCGGTGGGGAGCCGAGGTAGGCTTTCAGCTCCACGAAAGCTTGCTCGCATTCGGGAGTCCATGTCATTTCTTTGCATTTGCGCAACTGTTTGAAGAAGGGAAGACATCGGTCGGTAGCCCTTGAGACGAACCTGTTGAGTGCTGCGATCCTTCCTGTGAGCCGCTGAACATCTTTTATTGTGCGAGGTGAGCTCATATCGAGGAGGGCCCGGATTTTTTTCGGGTTGGCTTCAATTCCTCGCTGATTAACCATGAAGCCAAGGAATTTTCCAGAGCCCACTCCAAAAGCGCATTTGCTAGGATTGAGCTTCATACGATACTTCCTCAGTATTTCGAATGTGGCGCGTAGATCGTCGACGTGATGTTCTATGCGCTTGCTTTTGACGAGCATGTCATCGACATATACCTCCATAGTTTTGCCTAGTTGATCTGCAAACATCTTGTTTACCAGCCTTTGGTAGGTTGCCCCGGCGTTTTTGAGCCCGAAGGGCATAACTTTGTAGCAGTAGAGCCCCCGGTCTGTGATGAATGCGGTCTTTTGTCGATCAGGAGTATGCATCTGGATTCGATTATACCCGGAAAAGGCGTCCATAAAGCTGAGAAGCCCATGCCCGGCGGTTGCGTCAACGAGCTGATCTATCTGTGGTAGTGGGAAGCTGTCCTTAGGACAGGCTTTGTTCAGGTCGGTGTAGTCCACACAGACCCTCCATTTTTCGTTCGGCTTTTTGACGAGGACCACGTTTGCCAACCAATCTGGGTAACGTATTTCTTGGACAAATCCCGCCTTGCGTAGCTTCTGTACTTCTTCTTCAATTATTGCGTACCTTTCCGTGCTGAAGGTGCGCCTCCTTTGACGGATCGGTTTTACGGTCGGATCGACATTGAGCCGGTGGACCATTACCTCCGGAGAGATGCCGGGCATGTCTTCATGGGACCACGCAAAGACATCTACATGCTCTTTTAAAAAGTTTACCAAACCATTGCGTATCTCGTCTGTCAAGCGTGACCCGATCTGGATGACTCTGGTCGGATCGACCTCCGTCAAGCAAACATCAACTAACTCCTCTGCTGGTGTTCCGCGCCCCTGCTCATCTTCTCTTGGGTCCAGGGAGGACGCGTGAGAGACAGTTGATACGGTACTTTTATTTTTCCCCCTTAGAGAAAGTTCGTAGCAACGCCGAGCTTCTTGCTGGTCTCCCCTGACTACGCCGACCCCTTCATCAGCTTCGAACTTCATCGTCAGGTGATAGATCGAAACAGCAGCTTTCAGGGCCCGCAAGATAAGTCGGCCGATAATGGCATTGTAGGCAGAAGGGGTGTTCACAACGAGGAAATCAACCATAATCATTTTTTGATTAGGTTCTTCCCCAACAGTGACCGGTAAAGTTATTTCTCCGTCCGGCATGACGCTATCTCCCGTGAATCCAGTTAATGCTGTTTTAACTGGTCTTAATCGGGAACGATCAATCTTCATTTTTTCGAAAGCTGATGCGTACAAAATGTCTGACGAGCTTCCTGTATCGACCATCATACGGTGGAGCCTTTTATTTGCTACTACCATCGAGACGACCAGAGAGTCGTCATGAGGATGCATAATTCCTCGGGCATCTTCTTCAGTGAACGTTATAGCCCGAGATGTAACCTTTGCGACTTTTGAGGGTCGGCTGGCAATGTTCACAGACAACCCGGACGGTCCTGGTTCTGGCTGGGATGTTCTTGCTTGTCGCACATAATTTTTGCGCGAATTCCCAGAATCTCCAGTTGTCGGACCGCCGAAGATCATGTGAATTTCCTCCACAGGATTGTTGTTTGGTCCTTCGTTTGGGTCGGTTGACTGATCTTCGTTCCTCCGGTCGTCCTGACGCTGAGCGATGTAGTCTTTCAGAAACCCTTGTTGGATAAGGATCTCTATTTGTCGCTTTAAATCGAAGCAATCCACGGTGTTGTGACCGTGGTCTTTGTGGTACAAACAATACCTTGATTTTGACCTTCTGTTGGGGTCGCTTTTATTTTCGCAGGTCGTTCGAAGTTGAATCGGCCTTTTTCTGCCAGATACACTTGCTCTATGGTTTTATTGAGTGGCGTATATTTTTCAAACCGCGGAGCAAGTGGTTTCGCTCCGTGGCTAGTTCCGCCCCGAGCCGGTGACCTCCGTTCCGACTTCCGCTCCGACTTATGTTTCTTCGAGCTGCTGCTATCCTGACGATCTTTGTTCCTGGTCGTTGGTCGATGAGCGTTAACCAGTTCTTCGGCATTGATGTGTTTAGCGGCTCGATCTAACAACTCTGCTACTGACTGGGGCGGTTCTTCCCCAATAGACCAGAGAAACCTTCGGTCTCGTAATCCACCGATCATGGTGTGTAGTAACACATCTTGTGAGAGATTCTCAATTTGCACTGCTTCGGAATTGAAGCGCGCGAAATAATCTTTCAGGGACTCGTCTTCCTTTTGCTTGATTGCTGCGAGGTGTGTTGAATGCTTTCTCGGGTCGGTGCTTCCGATGAACTGCGTGGCGAAGGCTCGGCTCAGCTGAGAGAATGAGCTGATTGTGCGGGGCTTTAGGTTACGAAACCAAGTCCATTCCGAGCTTGTCAAGGACAATGGGAACGCCTTGCACATGATGTGTCCGTTGGCTCCGAGGAGATCCATGTGGACTTTGAAGTTTTCTAAGTGCTCCGCCGGATCTCCTATGCCAGAGTACTGCTTCAACTGGGGGACCTTGAACCCTTTGGGAAGGGGTTCTTCACGAATCTCGTCGGTGAAAGGTGACTCAGATGAGTCGACCAGCGCGTCCACTGCGATTGGAGCTCGACCTCGCTGTGCTCTCTGAATGTCGCCCATTTGTTCCCGCAGTTCCCTCAGCTCTGCCTCCAGTGGGCCCAAGTTGTTATCGACCCGATCGCTGGCTTCTTGATCAGCTCGCTCATGCGCGAGACGAGCTATTCTTCATTTTTCGAGTCGGTGCCGCAGGTCGCTGGCAGGCAAATCCGTTGCTGGCCGAGACCTTGCCTCGGTAGTTTTGCTGGCGGTCTCGCTTTCTTCGACCGGAATGGGCTGCCGGGAGCGTTGTGACGGCCGAGTCTGGTGAGAGTGTTGGGATTGTTGAGGCTGAGAGTGAGTATGCCGCGGCTCCTCGCGGTCTCTGCCATTCACCATGGTTGGATGGACCAGACCGGTTAGCAAAGCTTTGATTTCGTCTAACCTCTGATCCACGTAGCCCAATCGTTCGTCGACTCCCCCTAGTTTGTGGTTGACACCTCCTACCTGCTCTTCGAGAAGGGACAACCTGACCCCCTGGTTGGGAGATCTCTCTTGTCCCCCCTGCTGAGCAAAAATAGGAGGATTTCTGTCGACCTAGATGGCGGGGTTGTCAGAGAATGAATCCTCATTCTCGGAGACTTGATTATCTGAAGGTCCAGTGATCGCAGGAGCTTTCCCTTTCTATTTTCTCTTTCTAGCCATTGCGGAAGAGAAGGAAGATGTTAAGATCGTCTTAGACGATTGGGTGAGAACACGGGCTTCCTAAAGGAAGAAGGCGATTCCCACAGACGGCGCCAATCTGTTGTTACCAAAAAATGGTTAACAGACAAAGATGTAAATCTACGATCTGGACGGTTGAATGAAATTGATCCCTCAATATAAGATGATGGAATCCTTTGATCCTGCAAAAGAGCACAGAGGATAAGGGGGGTGGCTGGGGTCTAGCCAAAGACCCTCCGATGCCTAAGTCAGTGATCTTGAGTAATCGGATATTTTTAGTGTAAATCGATATTAGCTTGCGTACCTTGATAATGGTGAGAGTACCGTTATTTATAGACTTAGGTTGCGAGATTGCTTGCCCTTTGGAGAGTCGTGATTCTAGCAGACTACCAGTTGGGTTCCCGGGATCTTAGGATCTGCGTATAACAATCGAAGATCCTTATCCCTAAAAGCTGGGGATGTTGATCTTTCCTCCTGATATCTTGGTGTAAGCCCAAGACTGTAGTTTTATAGCTCAGCTCGCTTAAGATAACCTTCATTACATCGGACCGAGTCGACCAGTTTTCGTCGGGTAAACATGACCCGATTCGTACCCCGGGCCTGAGATGAGTCGGCTCGTCCTCATCGGGTCGGCAGAAAGCGCTTTCCATCCGCTCGGCTATTTACCCATAACAAGTATTAACAACTTTGCATATTGTTGCAAACTGCAGTTTGTCTATTTGACCAACCCATCAGCAAATTGCAATTTGTTAAATTGGTGTGTATACACACACGCGCGCATGTAGCCCAGCTGGAAGATGCCTAGGCGTTTTAACCCGCGTGGATATATATATATATATATATATATATATATATATATATATAGACACACAGACGCGCGCGCAACCATCAAATGCACCTGCTAGCCTAGCTGGAAGATGCCTAGGCATTTTAACCGCATGTCTCAGGTTCGAGTGCTAAGGAGACACTAACCCTACCGGTGGGTGGGTGCATTGTGTGACTTGCCACGTGGGTGCATTGCATAGCTAACAAGGTGGGTGCGTTGCATGACTAATAACAATTAAAAGAAAAAAAAAAAAGATGCAACATGGGACTACAAGATTCATCCTAACTAGGGCTGTTAAAGGGCCAGCCTAGGGTTGTCTCGGGCCCGGGTCATGCTATCTTGTTAAGCCTATTAAAAAAAAGTCATTTGCTAGGCCTACACCCAGCCCATCGATAGCCCTATTCCTAACCATAGGTCAATAGCCAAGAAAATAGATTTTAGAATCAGTTTGATAGGATGCTCTAACCATCTGATCTGTGGCCAAGAAAATGGATGGTCCAGATTAATTATGTTAAGAAAGATGCTATCATTGGTACAAATATTTGTGATTTAAGCTCCTCCTTGGATTGGCTATACCCTCAAGAATCACTTTGAGAAGGAGATACCAACCATCTGCTCAGTGGATGGGACAATGGATGGTCCAAAATTGGTATAATGGAAAATATTGACGTGGGTTATCTATCATGTAGGCTCTACACTTAACTGATAATAACTCTCAAGAGCTATTTTAACCAGGTTATGCTAACATTGATCAATGGCCAAGAAAATGAATGGTCCAAATTAATTAAAAAGGGAAATTTAATGATTGACCTTGGTCATCTATAATGTATGCAACTTTGATTGAACATAAGTCCCAAGAAGTACCACTTTGATCAAATGGTTTGAACCATTTAATCAATGACCAATAAGATGGATCACTAAGATAGATTTTACTAAAAAATTCATTTGTTGGCCTTGACCATTTATCATGAAGGACCCACCTATGTTTGGTATAACTTTAAATATTCACTTTGATCAGATGATCCTATCCCTCCGACCAATGGACAAGAAAATCGATGGTCTCGATTGATTACATTAAAAAAATTTGGTAACTGCTTTGAACTTGCTGTGGCCGTGAAGACGTTCACGTGGGAATGTCTCCTAGTTAAAGAAGATCTCTCTCATTTTCTTCTTTTATCTCTCAATCTCTTGCCCTCTCTCTCTCTCTCTCTCTCTCTCTCTCTCTCTCTCTCTCCCCCATCTAACTATGTGTACGGGTGTATGTACGACCACGTACGATGAAGCCTGCTTCCTTTAAGCTTTAAGATATACACTCTAGATATACACTCTCTTGTGATGTGATCTATATAAGGAAGACCATGAGTAGAGAGAGGTAGGTTATTGTGCTTCATTTTCTAGGGTATTCTTTTATGTGTGATTCCTTATACAAGTGGGAGAGAGGTAAGCCTTTTATTTTCGATTCTCTTGTTTCTAATGAGGAAGAAATCTCTGTATTACTGCCTGTGGATTATTCATATTGTCGAATCACATAAATCCTTGTACCTCTTGTCCCTTGTTTTACTTGGGCCCTTTTGGCTTTTATTTGGCTTTTCTTTTGTGTTTTAACCTCACCTACATTGATCACATGCAGACGTTTTTCCGCAACAATTGTTATTAGAGACAAAGGTTGAAAAACCTTTTAGTACAAGATCAGTGTTGGTGTTTGTTTTGCAATTGTGTTTAAGATGGCTGGATCGAGTTCTACCAGATTTGAGGTGCCGAAGTTCAACGAATCCAATAACGCGTTGTGGAAACTGAAGATGAACACAATATTGGTCAAGAAAGGATGTGCAATTGCGATTCAAGGAAAAGAAAAGAAGCCTGAAAAGATGAAAGACAAGGTATTTGCAGAGAATAATCAATTAGCTATGATAGACCTTCTTCTTGTGGTAGATAATTCAATTTTGTTCAACATGTCAATTAAGCCACTACAAAAGGTTTGTAGGACAAATTGAAAAATATATATGAAAGGAAATCAATGTCGAACAAAATATTCCTCCAATGGCAACTGTACGACTTAAAGATGAAGGAAGAATCCTCTTTGCAAGAACACTTTAATGGGTTTAACACTCTGATTGGCAAATTGGCGGTTGTCGAAGTGAAAATTGACGATAAAGGAAAGGTCACACTTCTACTCTGTTTGATGCCAGATTGGGATGGTTTGATTATGAATCTCAGTAATGGTCCAGATATCACTATGGAGTCAATCGTGTCCACATTCCTTATGAAGAGCCTTGTAGAAAAATGCATAGAGAATTTGCAAGTGATACTATGATGGTCAGAGAAAGATCTACTAAGAAAGGTACCAATAAGAGAGGCCACACGATATTCAAGTCAAAATGGCATAAAACATATTAGTGTTGAAATTGAAGGAAAAAAATGTCACTTGCGCAAAAATTGTAAACTTGAGAAAATAAATTAGGAAAATTACAAACATGATTCGCATGATCAAGCATTAGATTCAAAGGGTTCCCAAAAAAATCTAGTTGAGAAAGATAATTCATCCGAGGACAAGGAAATCTTATCTACAGTGATTCCACAAGAGAATTTGAGCCATCAATGAATTTTAAATTTAGGCACTTCGTTCCATATGACTCCACAGAGAGAATAGTTATACTAAAAAATTAGGTATTGACTTTAATAAAATTCTCTCAAGTTGTCCATTTAACTATAATTTTTATTATGTTGAGTATGGCATCGATGCTTGACTTAGAGCTTGAGCAATTGGATGTAAACACTGCTTTTCCGCATGAGAATCTTGATGAAGAAATTGATAGGATTTTCTTCCTCAGGTGTAGAGGAGAGAGTGGTGCAGCTTGGGAGTGGTCGGGCGCTCGGCCAATTTTGGTCAGACGATCAAAATTCACCCAGAAGGACTGAAAAGTCACTGGACTGTTTTTGGAATAGTCGGGCGCCCGATGGTTTGATGACCGGGCGCTCGGTGCACAGGTCGAGCACCCGACCATGTTGAGTCGGGCGACTAAAATTCGACAATTTACTCACTTAACTCTTTGGACAGTTTTTTTTGTTGGGCGGGTGCCCGACGGCTTAAGGCCGGGCACCCAATCATGCACGGACTATGAATCCGTAGTTTCCTGTTTTGACTATAATTCCTCTGATGCTCTATCTAAAAGGTTCCAAATTGGGATTAGGTTATCTTAATAGGTGGTTTTCACGTCCAAGGAGAGAGAGGGAGAGAGAGAGAGAGAGAGAGAGAGAGAGAGAGAGAAAAGAAAGAGAGAGAGAGAGAGAGGAAGCTTGTAGAAGGGAGATTACTGCTTTATAAAGGTGATCTACTACGCAGTTGACGTCTCGGCGCTCTTACGTCCTCGTAATCGGTGAGATCTCTTAGTTTCGAATTCTCTTATTGTTCATCCACTCCTGCATGAGTGAAGAAGGTTTGATCCAAGCGAGTTGTGCTTGTGATTTGTTGTAACAGTTCTCTTTCATAGTGGATTGTTGATCTGGACTACCTCCCATGATTTTTTACCTCTTCAAGAGTTTTCCACGTAAAAATCTCGTGTCGTGTGGTTTATGTTTTAATTTAGTTCATTACATTATTATATCCCATAATTCAAGTAGTTCGGGGGGCGAGATCCTAAGGTTTTGTGAAACACACCCAACAAAAGTGGTATCAGAGAGTTCAGGTTGTTTGAACGGAAGTGGGATTGATTCTGAATTATGGAAGGTGGCTCATCAAAGATGATTAGCCTCAATGGGTCAAACTGGCCCATATGGAAGGCGGAAATGGAGGACTTACTTTACTGCAAGGACTTGTATGCTCCAATCTTAGGCATATCAGCGAAGATAAAAGATATAACTGATGATGATTGGAAGAAGTTAGATCGGAAGGCGGTAGGGTTCATTAGACAATGGTTGGATGATTCGGTATTCCACCATGT
This sequence comes from Liriodendron chinense, assembly GCA_003013855.2. Lineage (NCBI taxonomy): Eukaryota > Viridiplantae > Streptophyta > Magnoliopsida > Magnoliales > Magnoliaceae > Liriodendron > Liriodendron chinense. The sequence goes on from ML058333.1 coordinate 3,596,971, forward strand.
GTCTACAGAGACCTTAGCCGCTAGCATATGAAAAAAATTGCAAGGGTTGTATAAGAGAAAGACAGCCGACAATAAGATCTTCCTGATTAGAAGACTCATAAATCTCAAGTTCAAAGATAATGGTTCTATGGCCGAGCACATGAATGAAGTCAGCAATATTGTAAACCAGCTCTCCGCTATGAAGATGATCCTGAATGATGAACTACGGGCCTTGCTATTGCTTAGCTCGTTGCCTAATAGTTGAGAGACATTGGTGGTATTTCTGAGTAACTTTACACCAGACGGAAAGATGTCCATGGAGCAGGTAATGGGTTGTCTCTTCAGTGAGGAGACAAGGAGGAAGTCTCAGAAGTCTACTCAACAAGAGGCCCTTGTGACATAGGATCAGGAGAGAAGAAAGAACAGAAAGGGCAGGAAAGCCCGAGATAAATCCAGAGGCAAGTCAAACGTTAGGAGAGCTGTTGAATGTTGGAACTGTGGTAAGAATTGCCATTATAAAAGTGAATGTCATAAGAAGAAGGATCAGAAAGGAAAAAGGAAGGAAAAAGGTAATGAATCAGACTCTACTACGGTCGCCTCCAATGGCGATGTTGTTGTTATTCTCTCAGCGGATCACGATGTTTGTCTCACGGCTGCGAATCAGACACCGATTGGGTGATCGATTCTAGAGCGTCGTTTCATGCAACTCCACGAATGGATTTCTTCACAAGCTACAAGCAAGGAAGCCTCGGTGCAGTGAAGATGGAAAACTCTGGAGTATCCCAGATTGTGGGAGTTGGTGATATTTGTGTGAGGACCGATGTTGGCTGTACATTGGTTCTAAAAGACGTGAGACATATTCCCGACCTTCGCCTCAACTTGATGTCGGTGGGAAGGTTGGATTGATTGACTATGAGAGTCGGTTTGTTAGTGGGCACTAGAAGCTCATAAAGGGTTCGATGATCGCAGCAAGAGGAGAGATGTTTTGCACCTTATACAAGACATGTGTCAACATATACAAGGATGAGTTAAACGTAGCGGAAGATTTAGTGACATACATGTGACACAGACGGCTCGGCCACATGAGCGAGAAAGGGCTTCAATTATTAGCGAAGAAGCGCCTCCTTCCATAGTTGGCAGGTATACCTCTCAAAACCTGTATTGATTGTTTATCAGGGAAACAACATAGAGTTTCATTTGTAAAAATTGTTTCTCATGTTAAGAAAATGCATGCATTAGATTTGGTTTATTCTGATGTTTGTGGTCCTAGGAGGACAAAATCCTTGGGTGGGGCATTGTATTTTGTCACGTTTATAGATGATGCATCGAGGAGGGTTTGGGTTTATGCATTGAAATATAAGGACGAAATCTTTGGTGTATTTAAAATGTTTCATGCCATGGTCGAGAGAGAGACAGGTAGTTCATTGAAGTGCATCCGCACTGACAATGGTGGTGAATACATTGAGGCTTTTCATGATTATTACAAGTCTCTAGGTATCCGACACGAATAGACGGCGCCCAAGACCCCCCCAGCACAATGGTGTATCTGAACAAATGAATCGCACCATTGTAAAGAGAATTAGATGCATGTTATCCCGTACGAAATTGCCTAAGATGTTCTTGGGAGAAGCAATGCACACGACAGTATATTTGATAAAGAGGTCTCCATCAGCCCCATTGAATGGAGATACCTGAGAAGGTGTGGACTGGAAGTGATCCTTCATATAGTCATCTCAGGGTGTTTGGATGCAGGGCATCCATTCACGTACCAAAGGACGAGAGGTCCAAGCTCGATACGAAGATCAGGTAGTGTATGTTCTTAGGGTACGGTGATGAAAATTTTGGTTACAAATTGTTGGATCCGACCAAGAGGAAGCTCATCAGGAGCAGAGATGTTGTTTTCATTGAAGATCAGTGTATAGAAGACATTGGAAAGCCAGAGAAGACACGGCCCAGTTTATGTGAGCTGGATGACATGGATCCTATTACTCCTCCCGTGGTGCCTGATGACAGGGGAGTACAACAAGGTACAGAGGACGTAGGAGTTCCTACTGAAGATGGACCGGGGGAGAAGCCCCCACTTAATCCACCTATTGAGCCATAGGTGAGGAGGACATCTAGGGACATACACCCATCCAAGAGGTACTCGCCGCATGAGTACATTATGCTTACCGATGGGGGAGAGCCAGAGGATTACTCTGAGGCCCTAGCTGACGTGCACAAGAGGGAGTGGTTGAAAGCTATGCAAGAGGAGATGGAATCCTTGCATACGAATCACACCTATGTATGGTGAAATTGCCTAATGGCAAGAAAGTTCTGAGCAACAAGTGGGTGTTCAGAAAAAAGATTGAGCAGAAGAATTCACAGACGAGGTTCAAGGCCAGACTTGTGGTGAAAGGTTTTTGTCAGAGGAAAGGTATTGACTTCGAGGAGATATTCTCACTAGTGGTGAAGATGACGTTTTGGATGTTGCTTGGGTTGGTGGCTAGCATGGATCTGGAGATAGAGCAATTAGATGTTAAAACTGCATTCCTTCATGGTGACATGGAAGAAGAGATCTATATGTACCAACCAGAGGTGTTTGAAGTCACTGACAAGGAGCATATGGTGTACGCTTAGGAAGAGCTTGTATAGGATGAAACGAGCTCTGAGGCAATGGTACAAGAAGTTCGACTCATACATGTTAAAGTATGGATATGACAGAATGAAGTCGGACCACTATATGTTCACGCGCAGGTTCTCAGATGGTGATTTCTTAATTCTGCTACTGTACGTTGATGACATGCTCATCATGGGGAAAGACATCAAAAGGATTGACAGGCTGAAACAGGAGTTGGGCAAGTCGTTTGCGATGAAAGACTTGGGTCCGGCTAGACAGATTCTAGGGATGGAGATAACCCGTGACAGAATCAGCAGAAAGCTTTAGTTGTCACAAGAGCGGTATATTGAGAAAGTCCTTGAGCCGATCAGTACTCTACTAGATGGTCACTTCAAAGTAAGCAACAACGAGTGTCCCAAGATAAATGTGGAGCTAGATGAGATGCAGAAGATACCCTACGCCTTGGCGGTAGGAAGTTTGATGTATGCTATGGTGTGTACACGCCCAGACATAGCATATGCGGTTGGTGTAGTCAGTCGTTATCTTGCTAATCCTAACAAAGAACATTGGGCAGTGATGAAGTGGATACTACGGTATCTGAGGGACTCATCCAGGTTGAGCTTGTGCTATGGTAACGGAAAACCTATGTTAGAAGGCTACATAGATGCTGATATGGCAGGTGACATAAACTCCAGGAAGTCTATATCGGGGTTCATATTCACATTTGTAGGGGGAGCGGTCTTTTGGCAGATCAAGCTACAGATCGACAATGGAGGTCGAGTACATCGCGGTCACAAAAGCATGCAAGGAGATGCTTTGGATGAAAAGGTTCGTATAGGAACTTAGCTTGAAGCAGGAGAAGCACGTGGTCTATTGTGGTAGCCAAAGTGCGATACACTTGAGCAAGAATCCAAGTCAAAGTCGAAGCACATAAAACTTCGGTATCATTGGATCAGGGATACTTTGGAGCAGAAGGTGTTACAGCTTGAGAAGGTCCACACAGACGATAACGGGTCAGACATGATGACTAAGTATAGACACCCTACCTTCGGCTACAATGTTAGTAGAGATAGCTGAATGAATGGAGGGCCATACCCCCAAATTTCGTCTAAACCCAGCCAAACTCACCCTTGTAAGCCCCAATCCATAGCCTGGCTCAAGCCTGAACTCAGTCAACTCACCCCTAAACATCAACCTAAAAAACCCCCCATAAGAAAAATCAGTCAAAAAATCTCAAAAAAGTCAAACTTGGTGAGTCAACCCGCTGAGTCAAATCACCGAGTCAACTCACCGGGTCAATCCAGGCCTTGCACCCAGTCAACTCACCATGTCAATCCATCTTTCAAACCCAGTCAACTCACCTAGTTCCAGGCCACAACTTCGGAGTAGCTCCGAACCTCAAACCTCAGACTTTTTTGCTTCAAGTTTGGGGGCCGTACGCTCCGAAGCTGGAGCAGCTAGTCCGTACAGGATATTTACGGGATTTGCCACTGCTCACAGCTATAAATACCCTCCCCCCCCCCCCCCCCCCCCCCCACCTCTCTTATTTTTGCATCCAGAAAAAATCCCTCAATGTCCAGAAATTTCGAGTCTAGCTCCAACTCTTTAGCCCATTCCTTCACCAAGAAGAGCCCGAGTGAGAAGAGTCTAGCCCTAGTCCAGCCCAGTCTGACCCTGGTCCAAGTCTCCTAAGCTACCTAAGTCTCAATCTTAGCCACTCGAAGCAAACCCTTGCGACACCTCCGTCCATCCAGCTACTCTTTTATTAGCATCATCTCATTCGTATCTAGCATAAGTGCAACATTTACTATTCTTCTACCCTCCTGCTCATCATATCACTGCAAACACTTTGATTATTCAAATACACTGGCATTCATCCCGTATAAAGCACCTGTCAATTTGAGCGTATGCTCTGGGCTTACCTATTAATGGAAACCTGCCCATAAAAAACTCTTACTGTTCAAACCTACATTCATGCATCATATCATTCCTGAGAGCGTACGAGGATTAAATTAGACTTTCAAGTACTAGTTCGATTCAGTGAAGTAGAGACTGTACTTCAGTACGGGCAGAGTGGGGTGCTTAACATCTTCCCACCCTTTAACCGTGATTCCTTACCTCGAATCTCTGGCCACAGATCAAAAGGAGTCATTTAGAGGAAAGAATCTTCGGATTTCCTTCTTTAACGTTTCTACGGGGTCTAGCCGACTATAGATTCAAAGTAACTAGCTAGTGGCGACTCTGGCCTTATATGAACTCATTCAAACATATCCAGTTTAACACGACAACCGAGAAAAGCTCTCGAGAACAAGGCAAGCCAGTGGTACAACGACGATTCACCCGCACACCCCCTTTTTCGAAAGGGAGGGTCGGGAGCACAGAAAGGTGAGTGTCCACAGAATGGCAACTCCACTAGGGATATGCTAGTCCCACTAGTCGTGATCCAACCTGAAAAACGGAATCCCTCCTGTACTTGAAAGTCATTAGTCATCATACAATCTCATCTGCATAACATTCCATCCAAAAAAAAAAAACAGAAAACCCCAAAACCCAAAAAAAAGAGAGTAGAGCATATTCCTCACCATTGCGCCTTATCGGGCTCAACATCTTCGAAAACAACTTCCCTTTCGCAGCATAATCCGCACTCGACCTCAGCAAGCCATGTCCGACCACGAAAAGGAAGCTCACCTCTTCCCTGCCCTCGACATGGCTGAAGCGCAACCTGAAGCGCAACTACCAATTGAGAATATGCCAATCATGCAAGAATTGGCACAAGGAATGAGAACAATGTAAGAAATGCTCTTGCAATTCATACAAGCACAAGTTACCACAGCAGTGAACAATTAAGTTGGCTCAGTTCGGCAATCTCAGCAGTCATGTGGCCTCCAGTTCAAATCAAGCACAACTATCGGAGTCTGCCCAAGACTACCGACAACAACTATCTCAGCCCTTCGCTATCGGGCATCCTCCTCAATACCTTCCTGCAATGACAAGACCATCTCAGAGCATTCCCATTGCAGGAACTTCCAATCAATCTTGCAAGTAACAATCTCAATAGATTCCAGCACGTCCCCGCCGATGGGACCCCTTTCCTTTCTCAGCATGTCCCCGCCGATGGACCTTTACTCAATTTCAGCACATCCTCGCCGATGAAATTTCAATTCAATTTCCAGCAACAAGGACAGCACTGGTGAATGCCCTCAATGGGGGTCAGTTTCAAGCCCACATCAATCAGCGGACAGTGGCGAATACCCAACAAGAGGGTCACTTCCCAACATCTCAGCCTCCTACAAATAGGAGCACTTTTCAATTCCAGCACATCACCGCCGATGGGATTCCAGTTAATTTCCAGGAATCTTCAATTCAGCAAGCTTCAGTTAATTTCCAGCAATCTTTGATCCAACAATCTCCGATTAATTTCCAGCAAGTTCCAGTTCAACCTTCAGTACAGTCTCCAACTCAATTACAGTCATTTCAAGCACAAGTTCGTTAGAATCCAGTTCAATCATCGAATCAATTTCAGCAACCCGTGGTTGCTTTTCAGCAAGTCCATAGGGTTGAAGACATTGACCACAATGCCGAAGAAGAACATGCCTTACGTCGAGAGGCATCAATTGTTCGAGTAGATCATGCAGGACTAGACGAGTTATGGGAGCAGTTCCAGATCTTGCAAAATCAACTACAGCGACAACAAGGAATCGATCTACCCTCAACTAAGTTCAGAGACTTGTGTCCATTTCCAGACGCTCAGATACCTCAAAACTTTGAGGTCCGAAAATTCAAAAGATACGACGGCAGCGGTTGTCCCACAGCACATCTTAAGGCTTTCTGTGGAGAGCTGAGTGCAATCTAAGGAAATGAAGGGGCCCTCATTCGCTTGTTCTAAAAATCTCTGAAGGGCGATGCCCTAGACTAGTACACATCATCGCATTAAGACTTAGGAGCAACTCTCCCAAGCTTTTGTCGACAGATTCGCATACAATCTCAACATGGCACCCAGGAGAGCCGACCTCGCGGCTCTCAGGCAAAGGAGTGATAAAATGTTATCAGCTTATGTGGGACGTTGGCGAGCTATGTCAGCCAGAATGCGGACACCTATCGACGACGAAGAACAAATCTCCATGATTGTTTATTCAACATATCCTAGCATATCTGGATATCTCATCTCGCATCCATATGCGAATTTCTCACAGTTAATCCGTGCCGAAGAGCAAGTCGAAGTAGGAATCCGCGTAAGGACAATATCCCCATGGCCTCATCAAGCCACTCTAGTCAAACGGAACAGAGTGGAAGGAAGACCTATTGGATACGGTAATGGAAACCGTAGCGGTTCTCCTCCTCGCCCGACAGAGGTAAACAACATCATCGCTACTGCTCAGGGCAACCAATATGCTCCTTCACAGGGACGTCAATCATATCAGCAGAATCAGGCTCAGCATCAACCTCAGAGGTATCAGCCACAGCCACCCCTACCACAACCAAATCCTCAACCACAGCCACAACCACCCCGATAGCAGCAACAGTTCAGGGGGAATGGCTAATACTCATATCAGAATAGGCAGAATTACAGGGAGTTCAGGAAATTCACTCCTCTCACTTAGCCACTCAGTCAAGTCATGGCTATGCTGGTGTAAAAGAAGTTACTCACTCTAATGGCACCCAGGCCTCCTCCAAATCCCCTGCCTCAGAACTACCGAGAAGATGAATATTGTGCCTACCATCAAGGGCGTGGCCACACCACTGATCGGTGCATGACTCTGAAGAATGCCATACAAAATCTGATTGATGACCGCAAGATCTTTATCTCGGTCTCTGGAACTCCTCCAGTAACTCTTACCAACATCCTTCAAAATTCTCTGCTTCAGCATCCGACGGACCCCAGTTCGTCTCGTGGCCCTGCCGTCAACAACATAGGAGAAGGAGAGCGTCTCGATCACTTCTTCTCCCCTATCCAGTCCATTCATGCCTACACTTATGGGACAAGAAATTCTCCTCCAATCTTACAAGGGACAAACCCCTTTCCTCCTTCAGCCTCCGAGCCATTAATACTCGAAGGAGCACCTCCATATGATGCACCAGTTGTTCAAGGGCTTGTCTCCTTGCAAGGGGCACCTTACAACCATTCATGTTGGGAGCCGGTCATCCTGGAAGGAGTACAGTCATACATCGAGCTCGCATACAAACCTGTCGTTCTGCAAGGGACAATTTCAGCTCGGGAACAATTCAATCTGCAATGGAGGGATTATACTCATCAACAGCAAGAACCCATCGTCTTGGAAGGGGTTCCTCCAGTCAAGTCAGTCATATTGCAAGGGGCAAGTTCTGTCCCCAAGCTACAAAGACGTCCTGGAGACGTGTCAATTACACCACAACAGCCGGGCCGAATAGAGAAACCCCTCGCCATATCAAGAGGACCAGTGTTCATTCCATGGGAACCTCCTACTCCAGGAACAGTCAAGCTAAGACCACGACCTTATGTGATCTATGAAGACAAACCTCGATATTATCCCTTCGGCATAGGCAACAATGTAATCCTCAAGGCAAAAGCTCTATATGAGGAAGATCTGGTACCCACACCAACACCGTTGCAAGAACCAGTGGTCCTAGAAAGCAAAGGAGAGGAAAATTATAAAGAAGTCCCGTGGCACTATCCAGAATGTGCAGAGGTAGGAAACATGAATCCCAATGGGCGTTGCATCCGAATAGATAATCAGAACAAAGGAGATCCCAAAAGCACTCTCTTGAGCCTTGGTAATAAAAGCGAAGCTGCATATGATGTTGCGACTCAGCTTAAGTCAATCCCTGCCCAAATCTCGGTATGGGAGCTACTCTTCACATCTCGCATACACCGAGAAATGTTTGCCAAAACCCTGAGCGATGCCCATGTCTCCTCCGATACAGCACCTGAAATGATAGCATTGATGATCAAACAGCTCTTGGCTCCGCGTGCCACCACCTTCACGGATAAGGAGCTATCACCAGAAGGACGCGACCATGGGCAATCCCTCAATATAGCCTTATGATATAAAGACCTTTGTGTCCCGCTAGTCCTTATCGATAATGGCTCAAGCCTAAATGTCTGCCCGCTCAAGACTACGGAACGCCTGGGAATCAATCCCTCATCATTCCAACCCAGCACCATGTCCGTCAGAGCATTCAACAACACCCGCCAATCAGTGGAAGGAGAGGTCGACATAGAGGTACAGATAGGTCTAGAAGTCTCCACCATCACATTCCAAATCCTAGATATATCAGCCTCTTTCAATATGTTGCTCGGACGACCTTAGCTACATAAGGTTGGAGCTGTGCCAACAACTTTGCATCAACTGGTGAAATATATCTGTGGAAATCAAGTGATATCTGTCCATGCAGAGAAGGAGCTCATCATTCCTTCTAATGTTGCTGCCACTGAACCAGATATCCCTGTCATCGACATCCAACACTCTGAAGAAGCATCCCGTTTCATGGTTTCAAATTCGAGACTGTGAATGCTATCGCCAATCCAGAACCGATAAGTGTGGATCATGTCTTTTCACCAGCAGAACGTCTGAGCCTCAAGTATAGGATGAAGAATCATTTCAAGTTCAGAAAGATACCTCTGATATATAACCAAAGCAAATGGGGACTCGGGTATAGGTTAGTCATCATGGACAAAAGAAAAAAGAAATTTCGGTACTCACCCATTCAATTCATCATGCCAGGAGAGCCTTACAGAGATCTAAGAAGAAATCGACTGACTGCATTACACAAAGGCCTTCCGATGAGCCTAGCTTGGGTCATGTGGCCTCCCATTCGATGGGACTGGATTCTCGAACCATCTAAGCCTCCAGAAGAAGAAGGAGATGATGAAGACAAAGAAGAAAAACCAATACAACAGCTTCAGGACTGGGTACTCTAATACCTGCTCTCAACCGGGGGCACAACCTACCCACTTCAATTCCAGTCATCCAGGGGCACAACCTGTCTACTTCAATTCCAGCCAACCAGGGGCACAACTTGCCCATCTCAGCATCAATCAACAAGGGGCACAACCCGCCAATCTCTGCAGAATCAACATTATCAACCTTCAGCTAGGGGTAGAAGCAACCCATCCATTGGACCAAGAAAGGGAAATGGCCAGCCCTGGATTGGTCCTATCTAGATTCTGAATTTATGTCTCGCTGTGGAACCAGACGAACTACAATGCGAGTTAAGTGATCCGGGAGGGACTGATTATGACTCAGATCTCGAACCCAACTAGCGAGAAATCATGGTCATTGGGCTAGACTGTGATTCTTCGCCCAAATCATCAACCCCCACCTCTCCAGGGGAAGGAGTGTGGGATCCTGAATGGTCATCCATTCCCTTAACTTCTAAATCAGCCAAAGAGTCATCTGAGGGCCCTGACTTAAAAAAAAAACGCCGATTTAAGCAGTGAGTGGTGCTCTGGGACAAGCTGGGATCAATCATGGTCTGTAATGCCCGCTTATTCAGGGTCCCGTGAATTTCAAAAATCTAAAAAAATAAAAAACTTTCAAAAGCCAAAAAAATCTAGTATTTTAATTCCAGAAAATTCTCAAAAACCAAAAAACATTTCTTTTCCTGCATTCAATAATGTGCCAAGTTCGTTTAAAGAGTCACATAAATTTGAAGTCGAATCATATGATTTTGACATCGAATTAGATTTCGAGCTCATGGGTCTGGACAAAGCTCGGGATAAGGAAGATGATGATCTGGCTCCCAAACTAGAGGATCTCCTCAAAAAGTTCGAATCTAAGGCCAATGTTGTAACCGATGATTTTAAGGTAGTAAACTTGGGGACACCCGAGATCCCTAAGGAAGTACGCATTAGAAAATTGTTGCCACCAGAGATGAAGCAAAGAATGATAGGGTTCCTGGCTCCAAGATTGTCCAACTTCGCGTTCTCATATGAAGACATGCCAAGGCTCGATGAAGAGCTTGTTGTACACCATCTGCTAACTAAGCCCGATATCAAGCCAGTGAAGCAGAAACTTTGAAAAATGAAGCCAGAATGGGCTTTGAAAGTTCGAGATGAAGTTATCAAGTAGTACAATGTGGTATTCTTGTAGTCTCCAACTACCCTGAATGGCTCGCCAACATTGTACCAGTACCGAAGAAGGATGACAAGGTTCGAATGGGCATCGACTTCCGAGATCTCAACAAAGCCAGTCCTAAAGATGATTTCCCTTTGCCACATATCAACACTCTGGTCGACAACACTGCAGGGTATAAGATCTTCTCATTCATGGACAGATTCTCAAGTTACAATCAAATCAAAATGGCCATCGAGGATCGCAAGAAGACTGTTTATCACTCCATGGGGAACCTTTTATTACAGGGTAATGCCGTTCGGTCTGAAGAACGCAGGAGCAACATATCAGCGGGCAATGACAGCATTATTCCACGATATGATGAACAAAGAGCTTGAAGTATATGCGGACGATATGATCATCAAATCTCGCACAATTGAAGGACACTTTGAAGATCTGAAGAAGTTATTTAACAGATTAGAAAAGTACAAGCTCCGTCTCAACCCTCAGAAATGTGTCTTCGGTGCAACAGGAGGCAAACTCCTTGGCTTTATGGTGAGCGAGGATGGCATTAGGGTCGACAAAACTAAAACTAGAGCAATCATCAAGATGCCCCCTTCTAGAACAAAGAAAGAAATTCGTGGCTTCCTTTGTAGAATTCAATACATTAGTCGCTTCATCACACATCTCACACCTATCTGTGAACCCATATTCAAGCTCCTTCGGAAGAACGTTCCAAAAGAATGGAATGACGATTACCAAGTCGCCTTCGACCGCATCAAGAAGTATCTCATGAATCCTCTAGTTCTAGTGTTGCCCACTCCAAGACGACCACTATTGTTATACATCTCGATAGCAGCAGAAGCCATTGGCTATGTTCTCGGCCAGCACGACGATACCGGGAAGAAGGAGCAAGCAATATACTATTTGAGCCGAAAGTTTACCAACTACGAGACCAGGTATTCCCCTATCGAGAAGACTTGCCTCGCCCTAGTCTGAGCAACTCAGCGACTCCGTCAATACATGATTGTGTTCCCTATTCTCCTCCTCGCTCACATGGATCCGCTCAAATACCTGTTCGAGAAACCAGCACTCACTGGAAGGATAGCTAAATGGCAGCTACTCCTGTCTGAATTCGACATCACCTATGTCACTCAGAAGGCAATAAAGGGGCAGGCCCTCGCCGCTCACTCTCTCCTAGATTATCAACTGCTCGAGACATTCTTCCCTGATGAAGATCTCTTGCTCATCAAAGGTGAAGAAAAGAAGAAGAAAAATGAGTGGACGTTATTCTTCGAAAGCGCAGCAAATTTTAAAGGAAATGGTATCGGAGCAATCCTCTACTCTCCGGACGATGTCCCTATTTCTATCTCAAGGCGCATAGCATTCGAGTGCACCAACAACATGGCAGAATATGAAGCATGCATCGCTGGTCTAAGGGAAGCCATAATCTTGGGCATAAAAAAGCTACGAGTATTTGGAGACTCACAGCTTATCATCAATCAGACCAATAGCGAATGAAAAACTAAGGATGAGAAGTTGATACCATATCATGTGTATGTTGAAAATCTGGACGAAGAATTCAAAGAAATCACCTTCTCATACATGCCCAGGGCCAAGAAGCAGTTTGCAGATGCTCTCGCTACACTTGCATCAATGCTCAAGATCCCGAAAGGAGCTTTAGAATGGGAGCTCACAGTTGAAACTCAAGATGAACCTGCTTTCTGCCTGCAAATAGAAGAAGCCGAAGCTGCCCCTGACAAACCCTGGTATGCCGATATCAAGAAATATCTCGAAACCCAGGAATATCCAGAGGCAGCAACAGCAACAGATCAACGAACCATCCAGCATTTGGCCGGCCAGTTCACCATCAGTGGCAAAGTTCTTTACAAGCGATCTTATAATCAAGTCCTCCTTCGATGCATCGATGAAATAGAAGCTGCAAAGATTATGAAAGAAATACATGAAGGAATCTGTGGCCCACACATGAACGGGCACATGACGGCAAAGAAGATTCTACGACTCGGCTACTATTGGCTCACCATGGAGACAGACTGCTGCCAGCGCGTCAGAAAATGCTTCAAGTGTCAGGAGCATGCGAATTAAATTCATGCTCCCTCTTCAGAACTATACAACCTGACAACTCCCTGGCCCTTCTCTATGTGGGGACTCGACATCATTGGGAAGATTAGTCTCAAAGCATCAAACGGTCATGAGTACATACTTGTGGCAGTCGAGTCGACTACTTCACTAAGTGGGGTTAAAGCAGCCTCCTACACCACGATTGCAACATCCCAGGTGATCAAATTCACGAAGAACAACATTATATGCCGGTATGGAATCCCTAATGCTATCATCACAGATAATGGGACCATGTTCGTCAACAAGAAGTGAAATTGCGTCGGGTAGTCTAACACGACACCCTATGCATACACATGCAGAATCTTAAAGAGCAACTAAAATTATGGCTAAACCTATAGGAGGGGGTGATTAGGACCATTTTTAAAACTCTTTTCACCTACTTAAACAATTCAACAAATTAAATTACGTAAGCAATTAACACTTCGGCTTCCAAGCCTAAGTGGGTCCAATCAAGAGACTAGGAAACGATAAGTGCAATCAGCAACCTAGTCTAAACAACTCATGTGGACTATAGAGGATGGATCAAGAAATGCTCAAGTCAACATGAGGTAGTGAAAGTACATCTTGTGAGTGTGGATGTGCCTATCAAGTGCCTAGCATGCATTCCTAACTAAGCATTCATAATTAACTAATTAAACAAAAATGCATAAAGAGAAATGTGCTCAAGAACAATCACAAACACAAGGATGTATAATGGTTCGACTACTTGTCTACTCCACTCCCGGTTCAAGTACTCAATCCCTTTGAGCACACCGACATTCACTGGGGACTTTAAATCTGGTTCCTCCCAACCAAGGTGTTTTAACTCGGATCCACCCAACCGAGGAGTTTATAGGTTCCTCTCAACCTACACGTTTGCACCCGTGTTGGTGGCTCTCCCTTGGAGACTTTGTTTAGGCCGACTAACGAGCCAAGGAACGGCTGACGTCCCTGAATTTAGGCCGACTAACAGGCCAAAGATCGGCTAACGACCCTAGATCGTGTTTGTCAAACAAACTCTACACTCAACTCCCACAAGGAATTGAGTGGATGGACTCCTAACAAGACAACCTTACATGTTTAATTGAGCCCCTTTGTAGAGCCGCTTTGGGTTACTTCTTCTCGCTCTCCCGTGCTTGAATCAGTTCCCCTTGTGCTCTTCCGATCTTTGACGCCGCTGCTTTGCCAAGGCTTCAGCTCCAAGATCAGCTACCTTGCACGTGATGCTCCATTAGAGATGCCCAAGGTGCTAGGGAATGGTGAATCCTCTCCAAATGGTAGGAAATGGGTTTCCTAAAGGAATACACCTATTTGGACTCCTAGGTAGTGTTTAGACAAGGGATTTAACTATCATCAAGGTGTCTAAGCCCTAGGAATCAAGAGGGAACAAGTCCATTCTCAAGATGCCATTAAATGGCCCAAGCTTGTGATGAAAACACAATGAGAATGACTTGCTTTGGGTTTGGAATAGAGCCTCTAATGATCTCTAGCAATGGTGGCTTCTATCTCCTCAAAATCCCCCCTGTCAGCTCAAAAACGAATCACCATCTATAAATAGATTTTCTTCTAATGGTCAAAAAATGGGCAGATTCGTGTATCTCCGATTGATCGGAAAAAGGATCCGATTGATCGGAGACCAGTCCGATTGATCGGAGACATGTTCAATTGATCGGAATTCAGTCCAGAGAATTCTCTGGAGGATATTCCGATTGATCGGACTGACCCCTTCCAATGGATCGGAAGACTGTCCGATTAATTAAAAATATGTCCAGTGGATTTCTAAGGTTGTTGGAACAATTTTCGATTGATCAGAACTTATGTCCGATTGATCGGAGTCCTATCGGAGCCAACGTCCGATTGATCAGAGATCAATCGGAAACTGCTGTTTGAGCTGCTTTGATTGCAGCAGCTTCCACCTCTTTAATTAGTCTAACTTATCATGTTTTTCATGGAGTTCTAAGACTAATGATGATGACTAAAGGTATACCTAGTTGGTCCAAGTCATCTAAGAGGTTATGGGTTAGGTTTTGGTCAAGGTTAAGGCACACCAAGGCATCACTTTTACCTGTTTCTTCTTCCTTGATGCAGCCGGTCCGTCTTGAGTCTTCGGTCTTCGTCTTCATTAAGCTCAACCGACACTAGACTCACTGACCTAAGTGATTGACAAACAAGGGGCACTAGTATGCTACAAAAAAGTGCACTAACAATCTCCCCCTTTGTCAATTACTTATAAAAACCTAACCTACCAAAACAAATACATGAACAAGAGATTACATTGATAATGAATTAAATACAGGACTCTTGACATGACTAACTAAGCAGCTCCTCTTCAGTTTGCTCCCCCATAATTTGTCAATCCCTGCATCACAAAACAGAGAAAACTAGTTTTGGTGGGACTTGATCTTTCCCCCCCTTTTTGTCAGCAATTGACAAACTATTCTCTCCCCCTCAATGATATATCAATAAGGTTAAGGTAAGAGTAGATAGTATGTCGCAATTATAACTATAAGCACATGCTAAAAAGGAGAGTATAGGGTGCATGACTCATAAAAACATGGAGCATGCTAGGAAGCATGATTAACAAGAAAATATAACTATTTAGGCAAGGTAAATTATGCATAATTGGTCAAGGATATACATTTGCAATAAAAGCACAAAGGGCTTATAGCCCAATCAACCAACCTCCCCTATTGGTATATCAAGACCAATACTAAGCAAAGATTAGCATACAATGAGAAATAAAACTCAAGATGATTAGCTAATCTAATCAGTGAGATAGTCTAGCAGCAAATATATAAAATAGAAGCAAGGCTAAACTACCAAATTTGGGCTCATGAGGCTTGAATCCTCTGATTTGCCCATACACACAGAAATGAGGCTGAAATCCTCAGATTTTCCTATTTAAGCATTTCTAGCTACCCTCACTAACTATGTTTAGCTTTATTAACCTAAGGGTAACTAATTTTCTCAACACCCTCATAAAATGTAGCATGAGGTGAGGGGTTGGGAACTCCTTCTACTCCTAGAAGGGATAGCGGTCGAGATCCCCTCTTAGATAAGCGGGAAGAGGTAGTGGTGAAAGCCGTGAGAGCTAGATCTTCATGTTGGCTCCCATCACTAGCGGAGTCATCAGATTTGGATTCGGACTCCTCCGCATCATCCCAAGTGGCAGCCATTGCCTTTTTACCTTTCGGTTGAGGCCCATCCGGACATTCCGGGGCGATATGGCCACGACGACCGCAACCGTAACAATGGACGGATGGAGGTTTGGATGATTTCCCTTTATATTTATCACCCTTCTTGTCATTCTTGTCACAGCTACTCCATTTATCGAATTTGAGGAATCTCTTGAATTTTTTGTTCAATTTTTCTTCCTCATCATCCTCATCATCACTATCTTCCTCCGACTCACTCTTAATTTTCTTATGTTTGTGAGAGGACTTTAGAGTGATGGTTTTCTTTCTAGAGGGGGCCTTAAAGTGTAGTTCATGAGTTTGTAGAGAACCTATGAGTTCTTCTACTTTCATGTTATCTATGTCTCTACACTCCTCTAAGGCTACTACCTTGGTGTCAAATCTTTCCAAGAGGGACCTAAGTATTTTTCTACAAATCCTTCCTTTCAGAACCTAATCACCCAAGACAAACATGGAGTTGCAAATATCTGACAATTTAGTATAAAACTCCATGAAGGTTTCAGTCTCTTCCATCTTAATGTTTTCAAATTTGGTGGTTAAGAGCTGAAGCTTCGAGCGTCTTACTGTGCTAGTTCCCTCGTGGGTAACCTCAAGTATATTTTACGCTTCTTTTCCAGTTGCGCATGTGAGAATGCACTGAAATTCATTCGGGGAAACCGCACAGCAAATCGCATTGAAAGCTTTGGCATTTGCTATGTATTGAGCTCTCTCTATGTCATCCCAGTTGGAATCATCTTTGTAAATGACAATTTATTTCCCATCAACCTCCACTTGCTCGGTGGGCAAGGTATATTTAGTTTGTGTGCTAAGCCACACCGGACGGTCCATGGATTGGAGAAAAATCCTCATTCTAGCCTTCCAATAAGCATAGTTGGACCTGTCAAAGAAAGGTGGACGGTTGGTGGTACTCCCGTCTCGGTTAGACATGATGCTAGTGCTCCGGTACCGAATCTTACTCTAAACGGTTACGTCCTTGAAGAGCAACCCGCTCTGATACCAATTGAAATTGCGTTGGGTAGTCTAACACGACACCCTATGCATACACGTGCGGAAGCCTAAAGAGCAACTAGAATTATGGCTAAACCTATAGGAGGGGGTGATTAGGACCTTTTTTTAGAACTCTTTTCGCCTACTTAAACAATTCAACAAATTAAATTACGTAAGCGATTAACACTTCGACTTCCAAGCCTAAGTGGGTCCAATCAAGAGACTAGCAAACAATAAGTGCAATCAGCAACCTAGTCTAAACAACTCATGCGGACTATAGAGGATAGATCAAGAAATGCTCAAGTCAACATGAGGTAGTGAAAGTACATCTTGTGAGTGTGGATGTGCCTATCAAGTGCCTAGCATGCATTCCTAACTAAGCATTCATAATTAACCAATTAAATAAAAATACATAAAGAGAAATGTGCTCAAGAACAATCACAAACACAAGGATGTATAGTGGTTCGACTACTTGTCTACTCCACTCCCGGTTCAAGTACTCAACCCCTTTGAGCACACCGGCAGTCATTGGGGACTTTAAATCTGGTTCCTCCCAACCAAGGTGTTTTAACTCGGATCCACCCAACCGAGGGGTTTACAAGTTCCTCCCAACCTACACGTTTACACCCGTGTTGTGGCTCCCCCTTAGAGACTTTGTTTAGGCCGACTAACGAGCCAAGGAACGGCTGACGTCCCTGAATTTAGGCCGACTAACAGGCCATGGATCGGCTAACGACCCTACATCGAGTTTGTCAAACAAACTCTACACTCAACTCCCACAGGGAATTGAGTGGATGGACTCCTAACAAAACAACCTTACTTGTCGGATTGAGCCCCTTTGTAGCACTGCTTTGGGTTGCTTCTTCTCGCTCTCCTGTGCTTGAATCAGCTCCCCTTATGCTCCCCCGATCTTTGACGCCGCTGCTTTGCCAAGGCTTTAGCTCCAAGATCAGCTACCTTGCATGTGATGCTCCATTAGAGATGCCCAAGGTGCTAGGGAATGGTGAATCCTCTCCAAATGGTAGGAAATGGGTTTCCTAGAAGAATACACCTATTTGGACTCCTAGGTAGTGTTTAGACAAGGGATTTAACTATCATCAAGGTGTCTAAACCCTACGAATCAAGAGGGAACAAGTCCATTCTCAAGATGCCATTGAATGGCCCAAGCTTGTGATGAAAACACAATGAGAATGACTTGCTTTGGGTTTGGAATAGAGCCTCTAATGATCTCTAGCAATGGTGGCTTCTATCTCCTCAAAATCCCCCCTGTCAGCTAAAAAACGAATCCACATCTTTAAATAGATTTTCTTCCATCGGGCAGATTCGTGTATCTCCGATTGATCGGAAAAAGGATACGATTGATCGGAGACCAGTCTGATTGATTGGAGACATGTCCGATTGATCGGAATTTAGTCCAGAGAATTCTCTGGAGGATATTCCAATTGATCGGAGCATGGTCCGATTGATCGGACTGACCCCTTCCGATGGATCGGAAGACTGTCCGATTGATCAAAAATATGTCCAGTGGATTTTTAAGGTTGCTGGAACAATTTTCGATTGATCGGAACTTATGTCCGATTGATCGGAGTCCTATCGGAGCCAACGTCCGATTGATCGGAGATCAATCGGAAACTGCTGTTTGAGCTGTTTTGATTTTAGCAGCTTCCACCTCTTTAATTAGTCTAACTTATCATGTTTTTCATGGAGTTCTGAGATTAATGATGATGACTAAAGGAATACCTAGTTGGTCCAAGTCATCTAAGAGGTTATGGGTTAGGTTTTGGTCAAGGTTAAGGCACACCAAGGCATCACTTTTACCTGTTTCTTCTTCCTTGATGCAGCCGGTCCGTCTTGAGTCTTCGGTCTTCGTCTTCATTAAGCTCAACCGACACTAGACTCACTAACCTAAGTGATTGACAAACAAGGTGCACTAGTATGCCATGAAAAAGTGCACTAACAAGAAGATGGATGACTTCCTTAGCAAGTTCAAGATTCAATGTCATCGATCGAGCCCTTACCGTCCTCTGATGAATGGTGGGGTAGAAGCCGCAAACAAGACAATCGTCAGGATACCCGAGAAGATGGTCATGACTTATCGAGATTGGTCAGATATGCTCCCATATGCACTTAGGGCCTATCGAACGTTTGTACGATCTGCTACAGGCATTACTCCTTTCGAGCTTACTTACCTAATGGAAGCAGCTCTACCAGTCGAGGTGGAAATACCGTCACTACAGGTGTTACTAGAAAGCGGAATTGAAGAAGGAGAATGGCAACAGGCCAGATTCAATCAGTTACAGCTAGCAGATGAGAAGCACATGCGTGTGCTAAGTCATTCTTAGTGTTATCAAAAAAGTATTGCTCGAGCTTACAACAAGAGAGTCCGAAAAAGATGTTTCTAGGTGGGTGACATGGTCATGAAGAAGATCCTACCATCACACCTTCCGGATCCCAGAGGAAAGTTCAAACCCTCATGAGACAGACCGCTGATCATCAGAGAAGTACTTCCTGGAGGCGCCCTCAGACTCACCAGCAGGAGAGGGGTGGATCTTCCTGAGCCAATCAACGCTGATAAAGTGAAGATCTTTCACGTCTAAGTCATTCTGACCTTATCAGGAGTTACATTAGTAGAGCTGAAGTCAAAGGGTCGAAGCTAAAACTTCTAAGAAATCATTTCCGTCCACCAATAAGTGTTTCAAATAAAAGGATAAAAAAAAAGGAAGAAAAGGACAAAAAAAGGGAATACAAAGAAAAGAACAAAAAAAAAAAGGAAATGGGAAGCCAAAAAGGTGCCTGAGAAAAATCAACCCGAAAGGAAACACAGTCACCCATCTATCCATCTCAAAAGGGTCTATGGCTAAGACCGACAGCTCTATCATCATAACTCAGGATAAGGGCTGAAAGGTTGTCATCGGCAGGCAACGACGGATTTTCCGACCTTTAGCCGACGCAGTTATCCAAAAAAAATATGTGCCTAAACAAAGAGGACGGAGTGAAAATTCGAAAGGGCGCTCCGATTAAAAACAGTGCACATACAGCGGACTTTGTGAAAAGCCAAAAGGGCGCAGAGGGTAAAAACAGCATAGCTGCCAAGGGGTACGCAAGATCAAATACCCGGGACGTGGTGAAAACCCGAAAGGGCGCCATAGGCAAAAATGACAGGAAAAAGGCAGCAGTAGTGAAAACTCGAAAGAGTGCTGTAGGCAAAAATGGCTTGAATAGAAAAAAAAGTGCAGGTACCAAGAAACCAGATGGTCCAGATCAGCTCAAGCAGTTACAGTTCAAGAACAAGAAGAAATACAGTCGAGGATAAAGAACTCTACAAACTCTGACAAAACTATTAAGAAGTAACAATTTCCATTGCCTATGCCTCTAGGGAACCAAAGGGATCTCACACAAGTCAATCCTGAGACATTGGTCAAAGCATTGGCCGAGCCTCAGTTCTGATTCCTATGTCCCGGCACAAAATCCAAACACACACTCACAAGACAACTCATGGCACAATAAGTTCTCAAAAAAGTTCTCTTTTCATTAAATGCATCGTATTTCTTTACCATATATCATATCATCTCTTTTAAAAATATAAAAAAATACATCATCACCAGTCATGTACTATGCAAAAAGAGACGTACAGACGGGTACAACCCTAAAAAGCAAAAAAATCAATCTCTGCCCTCCTCCTCGGCCACGTTAGGTAAGTCCTCTAACTCATAATGAAATAGCCTCGCTCTCAACCTGCTCACCTCCATGCGCAGGTAATGCACCTCATCTCGCTCAAAGCTACGGATCATCATCTCCTCATCAGATAACCTTTGATCAGCGACTAATCTCCTCGACATCATCTCACAATGATACCGGAGTGCAGAAATCTCAGACAACAAGTGGCCATGAGTGGCCAAGAGGAAGTCGGGATCGATAAATGGGCGCTCCTCAAAGGGCTAATATGAACCAGATGAAGAACCAGCATCCCTAAGAACATCCTGCTCATCCTCATCAACGGTCAGGTGTCAGCAAGGAATGCGCCGATACAGAGACTGCTCAGCAACCCAATGCTGGTATGGGGCAGTCGCCATCGAAAAAGTTCGCAGCTCAAAACCAAGCAAATCAGCAGTCAGGTGACTCGCCTAGGACCCATCAATCCGAGTCCTAAAGTTAGATGATTGGTCAGAAGTGCTCGACGCCAGATACCCGAGAAAGCAAAAGGAGGAACATCTTGTTCATACTCGAACTGCCGCAGGAATCAGATAGGGTGATAAGAAAAGTAAGATCGAAAGCCTACCAGCATCAGAGGAAGGTGATGAGCATCACAAAGTACTGGAAGAAGTGAAAGCCAAGATGACTCCCAACGAACATTCCAGTTACACAGCTCAGCAAACATCCTGCGATACAAGAGCTCACTCATCCTAACTGTATGCGGAAGAAACTTCATGATATGTCGCATGAGGTCAGGGCAACGAGTGCCGGAAATGATACAGGAACAGTCAGCGAAAGACGCTCCCATAGCCAGATCTGATCGTGAGAAAGTAAAGAGATTCAGCTAAAGCAAAGCAGCTCCCAAAAGACAAGAAAAGAAAAAAGAAAGTACAAAAAGGATACCTGGAGAAATGCACAGCAGTCGCGAAGGACACGGGTGCAACCTAGGGCACAGTCAGTCAGCCCATTAAACAGCTTAACCAGGACAAGAGAAATGATCCCCTGTCGTCGAACAACTCGGCTCATCACCTCGAATAGCAAAGGAGTCTGAGATCTGCGCCATCCTGAGAATAGCACCTCAGCTACCAGACAGAACATCATTGCATTCCGAGAAAGTAGGGACCCTGCCACACTGTGAGGGCCCGAGATAAGATCATACAGTGAGTCTAAAGAGAAGACCATAGGATCCTGACTGTCAGTTGTAGGCTGAATAAGATACGAAATCCCAAACCAGTTCTACGGAGTGACAGTCTTCGACAAAGTCTTCAGCGAGAAATACTGAGCATAATCCCAAGGAAGACCCGTCAAACGCGTGAGATCCTCCAAAGAAGGTCCCATCTCCATATCGTTGAACACAAATAAGTTCAACGAAGGGACCTAGTCAATCAATGCAGCCCCGAGCATCCTCCAATCAATGTCAACCCTAGCCATATGAATCAGACCGCCAAAGCCATAGGACTCCAACTCTCGAATCTCATAAGCTGACAATCTGTCAAGCCAAGCAAGCAGTCGTGGCAAACAAGAAGGACAAGGAAGTAACTGGCAAGTCCTCACAGGAATCCCCTCCAAAACAAAAGGCCCAGGAATCGATGACAGCTCATCAAGGATCGGAAGATCAAAGAGCGAAGGAGAAGGAAAAGCTGGAACACCTGCGAACTCGACAGTCCGTGACATATCCCCAGTAGCGACTATGTTTGATACAGTCACATAGCTATCTGAAACTATTACAACCTCAGCAAAATGAGAAGACTCGCCCACCTCGTGAACCGAATGCGTAAAGGGTCGACGATCAGGAGAATGTCGGTATTCTCCATCAAGAAGGCTATTAGCAAAGATCACGCCGCACATCGTGGCATCCTGACTAATCCGACCGCTGAAAAATACATCTGAGTAGTCAAGAAGGGCTCAGCGACCCCGATTGAAGAATCTACGGTCAGATCTGGACCTGCAGTCCTCTCCAACATAAAGTCAAGAATCCAACCATCACTATGTCCAGTCAAAGGGATCATCGGGACATTCACATCGTCCATCATCAAGGGGACATCGTCAATGATCACATCAAGTCCGCCCAAACAAGTGTATCGCACATCTCGGCCGTCATTAAGAGCATCCAAGCCGTCAAAGGTATCATCTGAACCATCCATACCATCTGAACATGAGATCAGCCCATCTATGTCCATCATGACCCCATCATCACCATCAATCACATCATCCATGCGGCCCACACTCCAGGGATCTATATCCTCAGCCATGGCCCGTCTCCCCATCTCATCCATACCATCCATTCCTCCCATAATCAATGCCCCAGAAATTTCAGCATGGCTGCCATTAATGGGACCATTCAAAGATCCACCAACCACCATCCTTAAACCCCCATCAATGCCCCCATTTAAGGCTCCATCCACACCATCAATCAAGAGCATCCTACCTTCATTAAAGCTCCCATCATTTTTTAAAAAATGAGGCCCACCAAACTCTCCCTCAATGGCCCTTAAGCCATCATCAATGGCTACCCAAGAGAGGACAACATAAAAAAAAGACAAAAGAAAGAGGAGAGATGAGACAAAAGAAAGATTCATGGCTGGAATCGAATTTTCTAGTACAGAGAATACAGAGATGGGGACAAGGAGTTGCTAGAAATTTTTGAACCAGAGCCCTCACGGACCGCACAAGAGGCAAGGTCTGGGCGGCCCTCTGTGGGCCGCCCATACGGACGGTCTCCCTCTCTCTCCGCGGGATTGGCCCCACGGCCTCTGGTAGGTAGACTGTCAGTCCACGTCAGCAGTTGGCACCCTGAGGGCCGCCCAAAGCTCTGATTGACTCCAAATTTTAACCGAATCTGATCTAAACCACCTGAAAGGTGTCCCACCTGTCCAATCATGAAGACCTACGACCAAAATAGGTCTGACCAAGTCAAAGAGAATAAAAGTTGATTAAGAGGGGCCCACAAGCAATCTGAGTCATTCAAAGGCTAAACCATCATGATCCAAACCGTGGAAGAGCTTACATGAGTCATTAAATGACAAGACCAAAGGATGGATCGTCAAAAAGAAGGTCAGAGTCCAAGATTTGATCATCAAGTGGGCCCACATGGCCAAATCAAGCAATCTGAACCGTTCAAGTCATCATTCATGCAGTTGAGAATCCTATCTTCCACAAAGCATCAAAGAATGAGACGGAATCAAAGCACCCAAGCATCATCAAGAAATCTGAGGCAAAATGAGGGTTGTACTTCATTCAGAAGATTTTGATACAAAAGAAAAGCAAAAAGGGGACCTGCAAAATGTCAAGTAGGCCATACATTAACAAGTTGAATACATCCTCAGAAAAGCAGGCTACAAATCACCAACATAATCATCATCATCCCTCCTCCCATCTTGCTCCCAACGGTGAAGGTCAATCAGAGGAGCTGTCACTGATCCTCCAGCATACCTGCGGCGACCCCCTGGAACGTATAGTGAATGAAGAAGAGGTCCCTGTCCATACAGCAGATACCACTCATCATAGTCGCGATTCGGGATCGTAAAACGAAATCCAGGCTGACCCTCGAGAGCATCGGCCATAGCATCAGCCAGAATCTGAGCAGCCGAAGGGGGTGCAGAACAAGGAACCCGAGCCATGTCGGTGATATGTCGGAGCAATCTCTCGCCCAGGTACCATTGAAATGATTCAGCATCAGAGAGCATGATTCGGAGACACGAAGAATCATACGCCTCCACAAGTTGAGGAGTATAGTAAAGGGGAAGCAGGCATATGGCATCAGAGCAAACTATAAATAAAAAAAAAAATCACCACGTCAGTTGCAGAACAGCACGACGGATGAGGAAAACAAGATACTTACGTCCTCAGTAGTCAATCCATCTTTGTCAGCACGCCAATTATCCCCAGACACTCGAGGATTTCGCTGACGATTTTGCTGACGCCAATGCATAAAGCGATACAAGGATGGTTCAACATCATCCCGTAGCCTCAACGACAGGTGAGCAAAATGATCATAGAAACAGGTCTGGACAAGGGCAAACGCAATGATCAGATGAAGAAAGAAGACAAATAGTGTCACGCCCCAAACTCGGGGACCGGGCTCACTAAATTCCCGATCGCCAACCTTGGTGCCAACAGCCTCCGTAGTACCCCATTCTCGGCTCCTAGCTCTCATGTGCCAGGTTCCGATCCTGGGATCCTACCAAGAGGATCTTCAGGGTAAATTTTTTTTGTACGGGAGCATAAACAAAACTATAAAACATCATCAAATATCCACTAATAAGTTTGTTGAGTACAGTACTAGAAAGGGAAATACAACATGAAGCAGAAGTCTAAAATATCAGGTACATGAACCGCGCTCAACGCTGCTAATATGCTCTAGTACCTGCAGTGTAAACAAACGCGCATGAGCTTCCTACGAAGCTCAGTAGAGTGCGTGTGTGCGCGTGTGATGCATATGACAAGTATACAGATATCAGAGTAAGCGAAAGTAGTAGAGGGCTAAGTTATTAAGTTTATGAATGCTATCAGCCATCCCAAGGCTATGCGATGCAAGGGCCTACATGGCCGAGTGTTACATGCTAGAGATGCAATGCAAACACGTCAATCCTCAATTGATCCACATATCAAAATAGTTCTCATCTGGGACATCACCGAGGTCTAGTATACTCTAATACTGGCCGCCGCACATCGCGCGCATAACCAAGCGAGTAGAAAAGACCTCACTATCCACCTCGTCAGTGGTATGCCAATGCCCACCCGGCTCGCCGATAGCGGACCCATTTCATGAGCTGGTCAGACTCGACCTAGCTTACAACCCACTGCACCAGGGTGGATAAGGTTACACCACTTTCCAACCGACCTCGACACAGTGGGAGACGCGGCCTACTAGTATTTGACACACGGTCGCTCATGTTATCCACTCGGTCTCGACGCTGGAGCATCCTACTGGTACCACAGGGTTTAGGGACTTTCACCCAAGGACATCTATAGCGCCCACGTACTAGAACAAGTTTCCAGTGTCTAATACTGCCAACCACGATGTGACTATGGTGGCCACCACCCTGATACTGCTAGGGTGTGAAAGCGATCGTGACATACATAATGCGAAATGCATGAGTCATACAATCCAAGTCATGCACCAAACTTACACATACTGCGCAATCATGTGGGGCGACCCTGTCTCGCACGGGTCCCCTAAGTATAACAAGGCAACTAGCATATGCTATGGTTAATCATGATCCATAACAGGCATACGAATGATGCGTATGGGCATATGAATGAGCATGGTATTCATTATACTAAGTATGTTATCAGTGTGACATATCAGGCTAATCATACTAGCATGTTACCAAACGTATCATGTAACATTAACCTTAAAAGGCCCAATATATATAGAGAGAGTGGGACCCGAACTGTGGATCCCATTGGAAATGTAAAAGTCTTCGTGGCCTAGCCCACTTGAGACCACATCGGCCCCATACTTGGGCCTGGACATACAAGGTAGGTTGACAAAATATGTGTACGGCATGGATAAATCATATATATCAAAGAAGGAATCATGATGGGCATCAATGACCCCTATTACCTACGGGTGTGGTCCATCTAACATCTGAATTTGCCTCATTGTTGGGGCCGTATCTAAAATAATATGGAAAAATAGATAGGCAACATGAATAGAACAGATACATCATGGTGGAGCTAATCAATACATCACGTTGGGACCCATAGGGTGGGCCACCTGCTAGGCAGCGTGGTACCCATCTGGTCCCAATAAGTTTTGAATCAAGCAGATATTTGTGTTTTCTCCTTCATCCATATCCATGTGATCTTATGAACAGATTGGATGGCAAATAAACATCACTGTAGAACCTGAAAAGGGTTCAACGTTGGAAATCATCATTTCCACTGTGGCATGGTCCACTTGACATTAGGATATGCTTGAATTTTTGGGCCCAGCCACTTATGAATAGGTTGGGTAACAAATAAACATCATTGTAGGACTGGGAAGGTTTCAACGGTGGAGATCATTATTCTCACTGTTGTCCCGTGGCATGGCCCACTTGCCGTTTGGATAAGCTTAAAATTTGGGCTCAGCCACTAAAATGAGCTGGGAAAAACATATGGACGGAATAGGTAAGGCACAAACATTTTAGGTGGGCCCAACGAGTGGGGCCCATGGGGTGACGCCCAGAAGGCTGCTGGGCAGCAGCGTCCCCTGGACGCTGTCTGTCCAGCGGCCCCCTTTTTTTTATTATTTTTTTTTCAAGCGGGGCCCACAGAAGTTCTCGATCAAGCTGATATTTTTGTTTTCCCCCTTCTCCCTTACATGTGTGAACTTATGAACAGGTTGGATCTCAAATAAACATCATGGTGGGCCATAAGAAGGGTTTCAATGGTAGGTTCACTGTCCCTACTGTTTTCTGTGGTGGGGCCCCCTTGAGATTTGGATCTGACTCAAACTTGGGGTCATGCCCTAAAATGATCTCCCCAAATGGATGGACGGTGTGGATACAGCACATGCATCATGGTGGGACCCACGAGTGGCCACCAGCTGGCACGAGCCAGCGTCCTGGACGCTGGTATTACCAGCGTCAGAGACGCTGCTTCTTATTTTCTTTCCTTTTTTTGTTTTTTTTTTGTACTTATATCAAGTGGGGCCCACATGGGGCTGATCCACTCCGTTCATCAGGTTCCCCATCTCATGGGGGACCCAATAAGCCCAATATTGGGTATATGATTTGGTCTAGAAACTTCAAGGTGGGCCGAAATATTTCTGACAGCAGAAATCATTACTTACACTGTTTTATGCGGTGCGGTCCACTTAAGATTTGGATCAGGCTTCATATTTTGGCCCTGGCCCTAAAATGATCTGGGAAAATCGATGGACGGCGTGGATGGAACACAAACATCAAGGTGGGTCCCACGAGTGGGGACCCCATTACAGCGTCCAAGTGACGCTAGACGTTCCAGCGTCAGAACGTCCAGACGCTGGACGTTCCAGCATCTTCCTATATTTATTTATTTATTATTTTTTTTTTTTTTTGAGGTTATTTCAAGTGGGGCCCACTTAGGGACAATCCACCCCATTCATCATGTTCCCCAGCTCATTGGGGACCCAGCAAGCCCAATATTGGGCAGGCGATTTAGCCTACAAACATCACGGTGGGCCCAAGAAGTCTCAACAGTAGGCTTCATTAGTCCCACTGTTTTCAATGGTGTGGTCCACCTGAGATCTGGATCTTCTTCATTTTTGGCTCCTTGCCCTGAAATGGGATGGAGAAACAGCTGGACGGCGTGGATTGGATGCATACATCAAGGTGGGTCCCACGTGTGGGGACCTCTTCCACGCCCAAAGGCTTACCTTGCTGGGCAGCAGCGTCCTCTGGACGCTGTCTGTCCAACGGGTAACTTCTTTATATATATATATATATATATATATATATATATATATATATATATATATATTATTACTATTATTATTATTATTAAGCTGTGGGGCCCATTCATGGATGATCCAATCCATCCATCAAGTTGTCCACCACCAGATGGGCCCAAAAGAAAAGGAAAATGAAAGGAAATAAGAAAATGGGGGATTTATGTCCCCCTTGCACTCACCTCGAAGGATGGACGGTTGGATTGAATCGGGTTGACGATCGGACGATCCGGACGGTCCGAATGATGGTTGAGGTCCTCCAAGCTTGGATCTCCACCCTCAATCTCTCTAATCTCTCTCTTGATCACTCAAATCTCTCTCCTCTCAAATCTTTCTCTTTCTCTCTCCTCTCAAATCTCTTTCTCTCTCCTTTAGCTACTGAAAATATGGAATGAGCTCTCCTCTCCCCCTACGTATGGACTTGTATGGGGGGGGGGGGGGGGGGGTGGGAAAGAGAGAGAATGAATCATGGGGTCATGATGGTGCATGGGAGGGGGGTATGGGAGGTATGGGTGAGAGTTGACTTTGGGAGGAGAGAGAGGGATGGGGGGTATGGGGTGTGTAGAGTAGGGGTATGGAATGGGTATAAGTGAGAATGATGGTGATGGATTTGACATAATCTTGGGATTTGTGCAAGTGGGGCCCACGCCACACACGCGTGTGCGGCCCACCTCGGATTACGCAAATGACATAACTTACACACCGGGTATCGCAATGGGGCGTGCCGCGCGGCGTTGGAATCGCAGCGCTTACGCGGTCGCCAGGGTATAGCTCTCGGGTCGATGCGGTACTAAAACAGGGTCGCGATCAAGGCTCGCTAATCTGGTCCATCCGGGACGTACCGACACCGAAAATTAAGTGTACGGAGGGCAAGTAAGGGTACGGGTCTTACAAATAGTTCCAAGGGAGGTTAAAGAGAATACCTCCATGACAGGCCAAAAACCTGTAAAAGACCTGCTACTCCGAGAGGTCTTATCCAAGCCCTGGTAGATGCGAGTCAAGATGGCCCCATTCCAATTGTATGAATGGTGAAAATCCTTAGTCAAGCGAAGAAATCTAGGATCGATCCTCTCATTTGCATGACAGAAAAGGAATGAACCGAAGGCGTAGGCAATCATAGCTCATGCTTTATGAAGGGCTTCCAGCTCAGTAGGAGGGATGAGAGCAGTGAAGGTGTTGTGAAACCACCACAGTTTCACTTGGATACTCTAAAACTCGCTCTCGGGTGGGATGGCTCCCACAAGCCGTATCCAGTCATTGGGGGTAATGGGGGCAAGAGAGCCCGCATGGGGAACAACTGCCCCATGGAATGGAAAACCTATTTGCATACACACACACACACACACACACACACACACACACACACACACACACAGGAGTTATCCCCCATTCGCCACACAAGGTGTGGGTCTCATCCCTCCACCTCTCACAAAGGGCTGTAAGTAGCATGCGGTTGGCATTATTGTTGTGGAAACATAATGTAAGAAGGCCTAAGAAATGAGTGTTGGCCAGAACACGTTCAAGCATCCGCTGCGGTTGGTCCACCTAGTTATCCCAAAGGTCTCAGGTGCCCCGATCCTTTATGGAAGGAAGAGGTTGGTGTTCCTTGGCTAAAGAACACATATGGTCCCTGTTATAGGCAAAATGGTGGAGATAAGATTTCACGCAGAGATGCCCATTTGGCCCTCGAGATCATCTGATCAAGAGTCGCAGAACGGGTAAAAGTGGAGTGTGGGTTCGACTCTCGAGATCGTAAGCTCGGGAGTCGAAGAATGGATAAGTGCGGGACGTCCATTCGACTCTCGAGATCATATGATCGAGAGTCATAGATTGAAAAATACGGAGCAGCTATTCGCAAGTCTCGAGTCTTCATAACCGATAGTCAAATACGGCAAAGCTCGATCCGCGAGCAGACCTTCTCACAAGTCGTTGAAAGACGTTACATCTAAGTGTGTACTTGGACTCGCGACCACATTCTAAACATGCGAGCAGCTTTCCTGCGGTAATATCTCTTAGCCTTCAGTACTAGCACCCGATTCCCGTCGAGCAGCTTGTCCAATCCCTCTGCGACACCAAGCAGGGCTACATCCAGTTCGGTGTTTTCCGTCTCGTCGGCGTCTCCTTCCTTTTCGGAAGCTATGACTCCAACTACGGCTTCCAGTTTATCATGACATATCAGCGCTATTACCACGCTTACTGGCAGCCCGTATAGGTCGGTTTTTAGGCTTATCTTCTCTAAATGGATCCGGATCTCAAGGGATTGTCATCAAGGGGCGTGATTGTTGAAATAAGTCATTGGGTTGGATCTGACTCAAAAGATAGGATCTTATCCCACGAAATCAGCAAGATCACAGTATCGTATGCGACATCAGCGGGATTTCGACATCTTACGTAACAAATTGGATTGCCTCCAGATCTATATAAAGGGGTGGCTCCATTAAGAGCAGGTACACACACAACATTCAATCTTGGTCCCGTTTTGCTTGGCTTCTCTTCTTACTGTGGCCTAACTTAAGCATCGGAGGGCTAACGGCTGGTCCCCAGCCACCCTTATTTGTTGTCTTCCTTCAGGTCTGGTGGTGGAAATCCCTGCTGGAGTGAAGGAGAAAAGCCGGAGGATCTCGTTACAAAATCTGACATTAACAGTCTGGCGCCGTCTGTGGGAACGACTTGATCATCAAAATCAATCGTGCTAACCACCGATCAAACTCCTTCGGCGATGCCTCCTAAAAAGGCTGTTCATCCTTCAACTTCAAGACAGGCACCACCTCCGCCTGATGAGACGGAATCCGTACCTGCCCTTCCACCTGCTCCGACGAATATCCCTCAAGGAGCCCCGAATATGCCATCAACAAACCCATTATTGGAGGCCTCTGGAAATCAAGATGATGTCCTACGTTTCCTTGGAAACACTCTCCTAACTCTAAACGCCGGAGTTCAGGCGCTGTCAAATCGGCTTGATCAGCACTTCCCTGAACCGCAAAGACAACCCTCCGAAGGGTTACCACCGCAATCCATACCGGTAACTTCCAGACATTCTATGGACGAACCACAGGTCCCACCACTCGGCGGCCATCCCCCTGTGCCGTCTTCACATTCTATACATTCCAGTTCGTCTCGACAACCTCAACCGCAAGGCTCCACCGCCGAAACATCTAGCTATACCCTACCATGGGAAGGAGATCTCAAAAGAATCCAAGATCGTTTTGATGTCATGGAACAGCGATACCAGGCAAATCGGCCATCTGCCGTCATGGCGGCGATACATCAATCTGAATCTCCCTTCACCAGCGAGGTCATGGAAGCCCCGTTACCTAGAAAGTATCGAGCACCTGTTATCACTCCGTACATAGGAATTGGCGACCCTCTGGAAAATCTGGAAACATACAGGTCCCTCATGGAGTTGGAGGGACATGGTTCAGAAATCATGTGTAGGGCTTTTCCCCTGACATTGAAGGATGCAGCTCGTACGTGGTTCCGGGGGTTAAAGCCCCGTTCCATCAGTTCCTTTTCCCAATTATCGGAGATATTCCTTTCTCAATTCATGGGAAGTATTCGCATTAAGAAGCCAGCCTCCCATCTGATGAATCTGAAACAGCAGCATGGGGAGACAATAAAGGAGTTCACAGTACGGTTCACTGCCGAAGCTGTTCAAACTGAGGGTTACACTGAAGAAAAGGGTCTTACAGCCCTCATTGCCGGAATAACGAGCGAGAAATTCAGGTTTGCCTTAGATAAAAGCCCGCCGAAAACTATGGCAGAATTCCAAGCCAAAGCTCAGAAATATATCAATGCAGAAGAAGTTGCATTGACACGCCATGGAGTACAGAGTAAGAAGCGCAAGCCAGAAGGAACTTCTTCTACAGATAAGAAATATCGTCGTGACCAGCGCGATCGTTCTCCCAGGAAGCCCCACTCTGGTAAATATCATAACTACACTCCTCTTAATCAGTCTCCTGAAAAGGTTCTAATGGAGATTAAACACAAGCCATATGTGAAGTGGCCTGCAAAGATCAAATCCGATCCCGAGAAGAGGGACAAGAGCAAGTTCTGTTACTTTCACAAAGATCACGGGCATAGGACCCGAGACTGCATCTCTCTACGAGACCATATCGAAGCCCTTATTCGAAAAGGCCATCTCCAGGATTACGTTGCTCGTAAAAATCGATCACCAGAAAGGGCGAAGAACTCATCTCGCCAAAAGGAACCACCTCATCATCAAACCGACCAAGAGGACGCTGAGCTCACGGGAGAAATTCGCACTATCGTCGGGGGACCAGCTTGCGGAGGTGACTCTCAAGCTTCAAGAAAGGCATACGCTCGAAAGGCGTCCAAAGAACCCCAGCAGATCTATTGGCTGGAACAAACGTCCAACTCATCGAAAGCGAGCCATCCTCCAATTTCTTTCACCCTCGAAGATGCAGTGGGAATTCACTTCCCTCATGAAGATTCCATCGTAGTCACATTGAAGGTATCAAATTATCTGACTCATCGAATTATGGTGGATACAGGTAGCTCAGCCGATATTCTGTATTTGGAGGCTTTCGACAAGATGGCACTTGCCAGAAGCCTCCTCAAGCCAGTATCGACCCCCCTTGTCGGCTTTGGAGGAGAGGTAGTAACATCTGAAGGAAGTATCGATCTCCCAGTCACTTTTGGAGAGAGTCCAGCGAAGACCACCGTCTTCGTAAACTTCCTCGTCGTGGATCGAAAATCAGCATACAACGCCATTTTGGGGCGGCCGTCTCTAACTAAGGTTGGAGCGGCCTTGCACCATTCATATCTATGTGTTAAATTTCCTACCCCAAATGGCATGGGGTCGTGCGAGGAAGTCAACAGGAGGCACGGTCTTGTTACCAGATAGCCCTCCAAGATCGAAAGGCGACTCAAGCAACGTCCGTCATGAAAATAGCTCAAGGATCACCCGTTCCCTCAACCACCTCTTTGTATCCGAGAGAAAATGCTCTGAAGTCGGGAACTCCGGGGGAGGAAACAGTGGCGATCCACCTGACCGAAGATGACCCATCTAAGATCGTGTACATCGGGTCCTCCTTGACCACTGACCATCGTGAAAATTTGATCCGTTTCCTCACCGAATACAAGGATGTGTTTGCTTGGTCTCATAAAGATATGCCAGGCATCGATCCCAATGTTATCGCACATCGTCTCAACATTGACCCAAAGCATAAAACCGTACATCAGCGTCAACGTGCCTTTACTGCAGAAAGACAAATGGCAATCAAAACTGAAGTTGAGAAGCTGCTCGCGGCTAATTTCATAAAGGAAGTTGACTACCCAGAGTGGGTCGCAAACGTAGTTCTCGTCCGGAAAGCTAATGGAAAATGGAGGATGTGCGTCGACTATTCAGACTTGAACAAAGCATGTCCCAAAGATAGCTTTCCGACACCGCGGATCGACCAGTTGGTCGACTCAACAGCTGGACATGCTCTCCTCAGCTTTATGGATGCTTATTCTGGTTACAACCAGATTATGATGCATCCACCTGATAGCCAGCATACTGTCTTCATCACAGATCGAGGACTATATTGCTACCAGGTAATGCCATTCGGTCTTAAAAATGCAGGGGCCACTTATCAACGTCTTGTCAACAAAATGTTCGCTGCTCAAATCGGTAGGAATATGGAAGTGTATGTTGACGATATGCTCGTGAAAAGCATCGTTGAAGATAACCACATTTCTGATCTTCGAGAAGCCTTTGACCTGATGAGGAAGTATCAAATGAAATTAAACCCGAAAAAATGCGCGTTTGGAGTGTCAGCAGGGAAATTTCTTGGGTTCATGGTTGGCCAGCGTGGAATTGAGGCGAATCCCGAAAAGATTAAAGCATTAATAGATATGAAATCCCCCGTTACTCTGAAGGACGTCCAGCGTCTGGCAGGTCGCATCGCATCATTGAACAGGTTCATCTCGCGAGCATCTGACAAGTGCTTGCCCTTCTTCAAACTCCTTCGTGCAACGGCCAAGTCTGATTGGAAGTGGACACCTCAGTGTGAAGAAGCTTTTCAACAACTAAAGCAATACATGAGCGCTCCCCCCATTTTATCTAAACCTGTAGCACATGAGCAACTCATTCTTTATTTATCTGTGTCTTCCACGGCCGTTATCGCCGCTTTAATAAGAGAAGATTCCGGGGTGCAAAGGCCCGTTTATTATATCAGTCGAGCAATGGTCGATGCAGAAACTAGGTATTCTGATATGGAGAAACTGGCCCTAGCCTTAGTCACGGCGGCTCGAAAACTGCGACCATACTTTCAAGCCCATGCTATTTTAGTACCAACAAATCATCCACTACGACAAGTCCTTCAAAAACCTGAGGCTTCCGGGCGCTTAACTAAATGGGCGGTCGAGATCAGTGAGCATGATATCTCATTCTGTCCTAGGACCGCAGTCAAGGGCCAGGCCGTGGCTGACTTCATCGCCGAATTTACATATTCTTCTAAAGATAATGTCATGACCAGCGACCAGCCTCCTTGGTCGCTCTTCGTGGACAGGTCGTCGCGAGCCACTGGCAGTGGAGCGGGCCTGATTTCAGAGGCTCCCGACGGGTCGCATTTTCAATATGCTCTGCGTTTCGAATCACGTGCCTCTAATAATGAAGCAGAATATGAGGCCCTGATTGTTGGCCTCGAATTGGCCGTTGTCCTCGCAGTCCAGAATTTGATAATTCATAGCGACTCCCAGCTCATTGTCAACCAAGTTCTTGGCGAATTCGAAGCCAAAGAAGAAAGAATGGCCTTATACAAGTCTCGTGTCCTCATCTTGCTCGCCAAACTAAAGACTTATAAAATAATTCATATCCCTCGCGAGCAGAACCAACTTGCCGATTCCTTGGCAAAGCTCGCTTCTGCACCGGAATCGGAGTTATCACATTCAACCCCCATCGAGCACCATCAGAACTTGAGTATCGACCATGTGACTCTCGAGCAAGTTATATCGGTACAATCGTCTCCATGCTGGATGGATCCTATCATCCTTTACCTCAGAGATGGATACCTACCAGAAGACAAGAAAGCTGCAAGAAAAATTCAGCTTCGAGCTGCCAGGTACACCTTACAAGATGGACTCTTGTTGCGAAAAAGCTTTTCCTTGCCTTATTTAAGGTGTCTTCATCCAGAAGAAGCACTTCGTGTTCTCGATGAAATACACCAGGGGGCATGTGGTAACCATCCCAGGGGGCGATCCCTAGCATATAAAGCGATGAGGCAAGGATATTATTGGCCCACGATGAAAGCAGACGCCATCGAATTTTCTAAAAAATGCGACAAGTGTCAACGATATCTACCTATACCTCGTTTACCGTCTGAGCGGATGACCCTAGTTGATAGCCCTTGGCCTTTTGCTCAGTGGGGGATCGATATCATCGGGCCCTTACCTATGGGAAAGGGACAGAATAGGTTCACGATCGTGGCGGTTGATTACTTCACCAAATGGGCCGAGGCAGAACCATTAGCCAAGATTACTGAAAAACAAACTACTAAGTTTATATGGAGAAATATCATATGTCGTTTCGGACTTCCTCATACTATAATCACCGATAACGGAACGCAGTTCGACAACGCGGCCTTTGATGAATTTTGCGACAAATGGAAAATACGTAATCTCCGCACTTCTCCATATCATCCTCAGGCGAATGGGCAGGTCGAGGCAGTGAATAAGATCATAAAGCATCATTTAAAAACCAAGCTAGGTGAATGTAAAGGGGTGTGGCCAGAACTTCTGCCAGAGGTATTATGGGCTTATAGAACCACGGCTTGTACATCAACAGGTGAAACTCCTTTCTCCTTAGCATTTGGTGTTGACGCAGTGGTACCAGTGGAAATTCAAGTGCCCTCATATCGGATCGAGCAGTATGATCCCGCGAGCAATCATGAAAACCTCCGACTTCACCTCGATCTCTTGGAAGAGCGAAGAAATGCTTCCCAAGTACGAGTGGCAGCATATCAACAACGTATTGCTCGTTATCGGAATGCGAAGGTTCGGCCTAGATCCTTCCAGTTCAGAGATTTGGTCCTAAGGCAAAATCTTGGAGTTCCTGCTCGTTCATTGGATCCGAATTGGGAAGGCCCGTATCGGGTTATCAGGGTTGTGCGACCCGGTACTTATTATCTTGAAGAAATGCAAGGGAAGCCTGTACGTCGCCCTTGGCACGTGGAACATTTGCTACGATACTACCCCTAGATTCAATGTAGCTTATTATAACGTTTTATGAATAAAGTGATCTTTTGGCCGCTACTCCATTTATATGGACCTGAATAGCCCTGAAGAGAATGCTTACACATCTTGGCCAATTGCCTACCTTTGGTAGGACTGAAACCATTGCTAGTTGGTTGCTTTTCCATTTATATGGACCTGAACAGCCCCGAAGAGAATGTATACCATCTCTTGACCAACCTTCTGCCCTTGGTAGAATCAGAATCTCAATCGATAGATCAGTCTATCTCAACGCGGACACGGTCTCACGACCCCCGGATTGAGTCTAATTCATTTTTTCATGAGTTAGTTATCCGCGATTGGTGAGAGAAGGGATCGCACTCTGGAATGCGAGCACCGTAGCTCGCGCCCGAATATGTGGTCATACACCCTAAATGCGAGCAGCGCAGCTCGTGCTCGAATTTAAGGGTCGCATCTCTGATAAATCCATTCGAGATCAACATAAAGCAAAAAATGAAAGAAAAAGAGAGAACAACAAAACAGTAACACTTCCAAAAATATCTTTTCATTGATGATTATATGATTACAGATACATGATCGCAGATATAAGAGAGAAGAAAATAAAAGGAAATCAATCGCTTGGAGGAGCCACGCTCTCGACTTCAGGGCCCATTTCAGGAGCCCCTCCAGTCTGCGTGGCTTCAGTCACCTCGTTCTCGGCAGCAGCTTGCTCTTCTGCAGCTATGATGGTCGCGACTCGACCGAATTCCCCCATATCGAAGGATGGGATCATTCGTTGCACTACTCTCAGTGCAAAGTCTCGACCAGCATCGTATGACTCATATCGTTCATCGTCATACAGCTGCGAAGTCCGGAACTCGGAAACCGCCCGAGCACCTTCCTCTGAGAGCATTTTTACAAGGGCGACTCTCTCCTCGTCCCAGTGGATCGAGTCGTCCTTAAGCTGCGCAAGAGCGGTGCACTCCCTGGTCAAGTTGTCGTAGGCCTCCTTGAGCTGCGACCTGGCCCCCGCAAATTGCTCCTCTAACGAGATCTTATCCTGCCGGAAGATCTCCCTCTCTCTCTCAGCCTTCTCCTTCAAACCCGTGAGCTTCACGTAGTCTGAGTCCAAGGCCTGATACCTATCGGTCAGGACTTGGATCTTCTTGATGAGGATCTTTTTCTCCTCATCTCTCTTCGTGATCACCGCCTCACGAGCCTTGAGCAGTTGATCTCTTCCTTGAACTGCCTTTTCCAAGGCAGTCCTCTTTCCCTCAGCCTCCTCTATCGTGCGACGGGCGGCAACGATATCACGCCTCGTTCGCAGAATAAGATCTAAACCCTACAAAAGAGATGAAAAATATAAGAGTATTCTGGAACGTAATAACAGATCGAAGCAGGTCTTGACGAAGTCTTACCTGAACCATCCTCATCCCCGCTTCGAGGATAAGGTTCTCAGGACTTGGCTCGGGAAGAGAGCCGAAGGCGTGAGGCGGGACGTTCTCGAACAAAAATTTACATACTGGATGGAGGTGGCGGGGAATAGAGTACGTCCCGCTCCCAGACGGTTGGGCAACGACCAACCCGGCCTGCTCGCGAGGTGGAGGCATTGACTCGCGAGCAGGTCCCTGCTCGGCAGCAGGGACCAGTTCGCGAGCAGGAGTCGGCTCTTGAGGCTCTACCTGCTCTCGAGCCTCTTCAGCTGGGGGGCAGCCGGACCCCACCCCATCTGGGGAATTATCAGCAATGTTAATCACTGGTGGCCCAGGTGCGACCACCAGTGAAGGAATAGTGGGCCCAGCTGGGGCCCCCGCCATGCTCGCGGGAAGGGCAGGCTGATCGCTGCCCGTGCGGATGGAAGATTGAGAAGGTTCGGCAGGGGTTCTCTTCTGCCTTTTGGAGCCTGTGCCCTTCAGTCGGGGCAGTAGGCCTCTCTTCTCTCCAGCCTTCGTCATTTCAACTTCTCTTCTGGATATGAGGCCTGCTGCTGCAAGTCGCGAAGGAGACTAGCAAGCCTCGATATGCCTATCTCCGACAGGCACCTTGTACACTTTGACAATCTTCTCGTTGATCCCTCCTTTCAGATTCGGTTTTCTCAAGGACGGGATACCTGCGAGCACAAACGGGGGTCAAACGAAGCAAAACCCTAAAAACCATTCTGGGGAAATTGCACAATGCGGGATTGTGTCTACCTTCACAGAAAAATCGGGTCACTCCTGGACCCCTGGAGGAGGCAGACTCCCAGCTCCCGGAAGCATAGAACCACCGCTTCCTCCAGCCGGGATAGTTCGAGGAGGGCTTCCCCAACACGAAATTATCCCGGTGCCAATAACACAAATAATACCAGCCTTCGCTGGAGGGAGCTTTCTTCAGACGAAACATACGGAGGAACTCCTCCGCCGTGAGTTCCCCATTGCCAGCCTGAGCCCAAAGGGCAAAGGAGCCCAAAACTACCCTCCACCGTTCACAATGAGTTGCCCAGGGGCAATCTTGTAACACCGGAGTACATCGCGAATGAAGGGATGGAGGGGAAGGCGTACCCCCAGGATAAGCTGGTACTCATAAAATGCTACGCATCCTGGGGGGGGGGGGGGGGGGGGGGGGGGGGGGAGTCTGGTGTTTCTCCACCTCCGGGCAAGCGGAGAGTTACTGAGTCGGGGATCAGGTATCTCTCCCGTAGCTCAGCCAGCCGGTCCTCCGATAAAATGGAAGGATATCCGGCTGCTGTGTATCTCCCTGCCGGAACCCTTGCACTGCTGGAGGCAGAGGATTCTGGAGTGGCATCACCAAGAGGGACAGTGGTCTCGTCAGAGTTCCCAGCCATGAGAAGATAAAAATAAAAGAAGGAGAAAAAAAGGAAGTATACCAAAAACTGAAAAGAAAATGAACACCGGAGGAAGAAGAAGAATGGAAAGAAAAGACTGCAGGTTCCTTTCGAAAAATCTTCTATAGAAAATCAAAGAAATGGCGGACTCCGTATATTTATAGGCAATCATTCCGCCGTATCTGATGGCACGTGGCAGTCCCTCCCTTGACACAGCGCTCGAGCAGGCACGCCCATTAACTCCTCAAACATGTGGTGAGCGCCCCTTCATTTTCCATCAGCGAAAAGGCTGCGGAAAGCTGGCACTCATTAATTCCAGCCCATCATGTGAGGTGCCATTCTCGATGAAAGCAGCGAGCGGTTACGTGTGATAATAAGCTAAGTCCTTTCCTTAAGAATTCTTGGCGGCAAGGACTTGGGGGGGGGCATCTGTTATAGGCAAAATGGTGGAGATAAGATTTCACGCTGAGATGCCCATTTGGCCCTCGAGATCATCTGATCAAGAGTCGCAGAACGGGTAAAAGTGGAGTGTGGGTTCGACTCTCGAGATCGTAAGCTCGGGAGTCGAAGAATGGATAAGTGCGGGACGTCCATTCGACTCTCGAGATCATATGATCGAGAGTCATAGATTGAAAAATACGGAGCAGCTATTCGCAAGTCTCGAGTCTTCATAACCGATAGTCAAATACGGCAAAGCTCGATCCGCGAGCAGACCTTCTCACAAGTCGTTGAAAGACATTACATCTAAGTGTGTACTTGGACTTGCGACCACATTCTAAACATGCGAGCAGCTTTCCTGCGGTAATATCTCTTAGCCTTCAGTACTAGCACCCGATTCTCGTCGAGCAGCTTGTCCAATCCCTCTGCGACACCAAGCAGGGCTACATCCAGTTCGGTGGTTTCCGTCTCGTCGGCGTCTCCTTCCTTTTCGGAAGCTATGACTCCAACTACGGCTTCCAGTTTATCATGACATATCAGTGCTATTACCACGCTTACTGGCAGCCCGTATAGGTCGGTTTTTGGGCTTATCTTCTCTAAATGGATCCGGATCTCAAGGGATTGTCATCAAGGGGCGTGATTGTTGAAATAAGTCATTGGGTTGGATCTGACTCAAAAGATAGGATCTTATCCCACGAAATCAGCAAGATCCCAGTATCGTATGCGACATCAGCGGGATTTCGACATCTTACGTAACAAATTGGATTGCCTCCAGATCTATATAAAGGGGTGGCTCCATTAAGAGCAGGTACACACACAACATTCAATCTTGGTCCCGTTTTGCTTGGCTTCTCTTCTTACTGTGGCCTAACTTAAGCATCGGAGGGCTAACGACTGGTCCCCAGCCACCCTTATTTGTTGTCTTCCTTCAGGTCTGGTGGTGGAAATCCCTGCTGGAGTGAAGGAGAAAAGCCGGAGGATCTCGTTACAAAATCTGACATTAACAGTCCCTGAGGCGAACAATGAAGGTAGGGTCATCCTCATTAACCGCTCTTCGCCCCCTAGTGCCGTCCGCCATCAAATCCTACAAGCTTGACAAGGTAAGCTTCTATTCTTTACCCGTTAAAATCCAAATCATTATCCAGGAAACCCATGGATTTGGGCTTACATTCAAATGTAAAAATCCAATGTCCAAATCCATGTGTCACCTAGGATATGTGTTGGGCCCATTAAAGAAAGCGAGGCCCACCTTAAAAAGGGTTGCATGCTATGCCTTAGGTGAGGAAAGTCCACCACCCAAGGACACATTTTGGACAACAAATGCATTCAAGTGCCATGAGATCAAAGTGGGATAAGAATCAAGCTTCATATGAAAAATTCCTTTTCAAAGTCCATGGGTGACCAAGGTTTGGTTCACTTTCCATATCAAAGCGATGAGCCTCATTTAAAATGTTTCCATCTTTTTACACATGTACATGGACAAATGGGGAATAGGAACGAAATTGGTCCCCAAGAGCAACTCAAATGCCCCTCCTCAATGGATTGAAAGGAGCACATAGCTCACTTGAAGAATGTTCGCTTCCCCAAGTGTAGGGTTGCGATGTAGTAATAAACTCGGTAAGACCGAGGTTGATCCACAGGGACTTATGTAGGATTTCACAAACACATCCAAAAGTGTCTATTGAAAGCTAATAACTAGATTTTGAATAAGATAGATGTGAGTAACAATTTTAAGCTAATTTGAATGTAAACAATTGTAAAAAGGCACTAGGGGTTCAAGGATCCACTTGTAGCAATCCTTGATGTTCAATCCGCTGTGGTTTCTCACTTTCTCAACTAGAATCGATATTAAGATCTATCTAGTCGGATGATAGAGCTGTTAAACCAAACAATCTGTCATATGTAAGTTCAATGCATAAGATTCACTCAATGTAGGCTGAGCTGAGCATGCTCAATTGCATAGGTCAGTCCCCATTCCAAAAGGTTCAGTTCACAATCATAACCATCCTCAAGTCCTGTCACAAGACAAGGCTAGATCAGGATTTGAACTTAATTCAAATCACATGCACAGTCCATACATATTACAGAAATTCAGAAAAGTAGAACTTTGGTAGGAAGTCCCCGCATGAAGATCATAGTACTAGAGCGCACTCCAATTCCTCGGATCATACAGGTCTAGACTGATGCAAACCAATTAAGAATTTAAGTAATTCTCCCAAACATCCATGAGTTATCATATGACTAAGAAAAACTATTTAAAGCTTGTATAAACTTCAAACCATAGTTCATAAACTTGAATTCCAAACTTAAAACCAACTGAATACGAATTGAAACATCTTGGATCCACTACAAGCTTCACCTCTTAGCCCTAGCTAAGAGGTTTAGCTGCTCATGATCCAAGGAAACATGAAACAACCAAAAAACTCATAAAAACAGCAAAACAAACTAGAAGGAGTTGTGGAACTCCGAAATGCACTTCCGCCGCCTCCAAGCTTGCTTAAACCCTTCTAAGATACCCTAGGAACAATCCCTAGGTGTCCTTTTATAATAGGGAGGCTCCGCAACTTCAGAATGATCGAGAATCTGCGTAAGAGTTACGCAGTGCGCAGAGGTTTTCGGACTAAAAATAGCAATTTCTGTTTTACTTCATATGGCCGACCGGTCTGGACCGGTCGGACTGGGCTGGCCGACCGATCACGACCGGTCGTGCCTCAATAGGAAAACAGTCCAGCGTGTTCAGCATCCTTGGCCGACCCGTCAAGACCGGTTGGATCATCTCCAACAGCAGTCCAGCGTACACGGCTGACCGATTAAGACCGGTCTAGCTCCCTTGGCCGACCGGTCAAGACCGGTCGGACGTCTTCTTTCTTCTTTTTCTTCTTTTTCTTTCTTCTAATTTCTTCTCTCCTTGCTTCCTTCTTTCTTTGGTGCACCTTGGTCTTCATTCCAATGGTTCTAAATGGGCCTTTTCACCTTCAATTAAGCAGAATTCATTCTCATTCCTGTAATAACAAAACATGCATTTAATTAGCCTTTAAATCATGCAAACCTCACACAATAAGTGATGAATTGGGGTTAGAATATGCACAATTAAGAGCTCAACAAAGAACCATAAGAACCCATTCATGGGTCAATCATGGGCAACCTATGTGCATCATTTTGATAAATGTTTTAACTATGAGAATACAATATGGTGGTCTACCCACAAACATATGAGTCAAAGAAGCCAATGGTAAAAAAAATGAAGCACATAGCCCACATGAAGAATCAAAGTTAGAAATGTCCATGCAAGGACAAGTTTGGGCAACTTATGTGCACCACTTTATTTACCAAAAAGAAGACCATTTAAGCACAAGAGGGCATGGCTTGATGAGTCATCCAACCATGATGAAAATGGTTAAGAATGGTATACATAGCCCACTTCAAAATCAAAATCCAAAATGCCCCAAAGCATGGGATAAATTTGGGCAACTTATGGGTATCATTCTTTCCCACAAATTGAAAAAAATTACTCATCCTTGAGAAGGATGGTGGGTGACCCACCAAACACCCCAAGAGAAGTTCAAGGAGCTATGATTGCATGGATAGCTCACTTGAAGAAGGGTCATCTATTTGAGGGTGGTAACATTAAAGGAAACTCTTGAGAACCACTTTCCTACAACATGAGAAAATCATTTAAACTTAGTGAGATTGTTGAAACAACTCACTCATGGGACTTGTAGATGATCAAGTAACCCAAGTCCTCCATCCATCCAAAGAAAAGGCATGAAGGGAAAGAATCCTACATACACAAAGCGTGGTGGTGCACACATGACTAAAAGAAATTCATAAGTTTTAATGAGGGCCCAAAAGCCCTTCTATGTGGAGAAATTCCAAAGAGCCCACCACACTTTGAGCATAAGGATGTACATTATAATCAAGAGATGGTGGAAGATTTGGGCCACTTGTCTATAAAGGCCCAACTAAGAAATCTAGCCCACTTGAGGTCCAAGGGAAGAATGGGCTAGTCACTTTTGTCCATACATATGTGAAGAAAGAAGGGGTCATCCAAAGTGAGCATTGTGAGCCCAAAACTTGAAGTGGGCCCTACCAATCTCATGAGCCCAAACTTTGAGAAGAAGATGAAAAAGAAGAGAAAGCTCTAAGGAAAATATGAAAAGGAAAAGAAAGTAAAGAGAGCCCAAAATGAAGTATTGGGCCCATCAAATGCATCAAGGGCCATGACTTCACTTTGAGCCCATTTGATACACATAAAAAGAGGGCCCAACTCCCATGAGAGAAAATAGGATATTTTACAATGCAAACTTGATGGACATGGCAAAATTACCCTTTACATACACATGAAGGGAGTATGAAAGAGGAAAAGAAAGATGAAATGAAACTTGAAATGTCCCTCTCCATGCACCACCTTGAGAAGAGATTGGAAAAGTAGAAAGGGCCAAAAAGCTTGGGCCCACCTCAACTCCCTTGAAGTATCTACATGAAGAAAAGAAAGAGAACATGAGAAGAGAAAATGAAAAGGAAAGCAATGAAATGAAGGAAATGAGTGGTCCATACCTTCACCACTCACCAAATGGGGACCACCTTGCTGTCCCAAAACTCCACCATAGCCTCACCACTTGGAAAAGCAAAAGGGCCACCAAAAGGAAGAAAAAACTTGAAGAAAGAGAGAGAGAGTGAGAAAGGAGAGAGAGATTGCACGATGAAAGTGCTAAGGGTGCCCCACGTTATATAGAAAAGGAGAGGATACCCCATTACCCAGCCCACTGGAAAAACCAGTGGGCAGAGGAGGCTTGGACAGCACCCAGGGGGCCAGCCGTCCTCCCATTAAGTTAAAACGACCCCTCTTTCTCTCTCCTTTAGAAGAATTTCACCTTGGGA
This sequence comes from Liriodendron chinense, assembly GCA_003013855.2. Taxonomy (NCBI): domain Eukaryota; kingdom Viridiplantae; phylum Streptophyta; class Magnoliopsida; order Magnoliales; family Magnoliaceae; genus Liriodendron; species Liriodendron chinense. The sequence continues at coordinate 3,641,306 of ML058333.1, forward strand.
AGAGTAGTTGCAAGTGAATCTTGTACCTCCATGTAAGAATGAAGTGATGGAAGAGAAGAATGAGAAAAAGAAAGGAATCTTACCAAAATCTCATCTTGTGAGAAATTTGGGAGAAATTAGCTTGATGATGTGGAAAAGCTCCATGAGATTTTTAAGAGAAAGAAAAAAGAATTGACTTGGTTAAACATTAATCTCAACCATCCAAAGTCATGGCTGGATGATCTGAATCATTTTCAGAAAATACCAAGAATTTTCAACCCTGATCTCTGTCTACCTCCCATCCCAAACGTGGTCCGAAGACCTTAAACTACGTTGAGATCAACATCCCAAGAGACTTTTAATAAAAACCGGTGGCGATCTTGATCGTTCGAATCAAGAACCGACGGCTCCAAACATTTTTCTAAAAATAATATATATATACATATATATATATATATATATATATATATATATATATATTTCTTACGTCACTTGTACAAAGTCGTGGTCCAAAGACCCTAAACTACGTCGGGATCAACATCCTAAAGGATTTCCAATAAAAACCGGCATCGATCTTGACCACTTAAATCAAGATCTGATGACCCGAATTTTTATAAAAAAAAAATACAAAAAAATATATACATTTCCAGCCTCACTTGTACATAATTTTCGGTCCGAAGACCTTAAACTACACTAGGATTAATTTCTCGGGGGACTTTTCTTGCTTTCAACCAAAAACTGGCATCGACCTCGACCGCTCGGATCAAGGTTCGATAATCCGGATCTTTTCAAAAAAATCACAAAAAGAATGTACTTTCATCATGTACATAATTTTCGGTCCGAAGACATTAAACTACACTAGGATTAGTTTCTCGGGGGACTTCTCCTGCTTTCAACCAAAAATCGGCATCGACCTCGACCACTCAGATCAAGGTTCGATAATCTAGATCTTTTCAAAAAAATCACAAAAAAGAATGTACTTTCAGCATGTACATAATTTTCGGTCCGAAGACCTTAAACTACACTGGGATTAATTTCTCAGGGGACCTTTTCTTGCTTTCAACCAAAAACCGGCATCGACTTCGACCACTCAGATCAAGGTTCGATAACCCGGATCATTTCAAAAATACCAAAAAGATTTTAAGCTTTTCATAAAAACTAGTATCAATCTCGATCACTCAAGTTGAAGTCTGGACCTTTCTCAAAACAAAAAAAAATCGCCATCAATTTTAACTATGCAAATCTATCCCCAGCGGTCCGAAGACCTAAAACTACACTGGGATTAACTTCTCGGGGGCTTTCTTTCCCAACCTGTCCCGGGCATGGCTGACACTTGATCGTACGGGTGTCCAGAATCTTCTAAACAGGTAAGGGATAAGTGGGCAAAACCCTGCGATCCTGTTCATGTTGAACGCACCGTGATAGACAACCTTGATTTGGAAGTCGCTGTTGAATCTGACGGATGTTCCCTGTTCCTAACACTCATGAAGTGGATTAAGGCAGTTGGGAGGTGAAGCGCAACGTCACAGAATTGTGAGCAGCATAAGACCCCAAACTGGATTGACAAAGGGAAATGTGAGGATGTGGCTCATTTTGTGGCTGAAGGAGTCTGTCGGACGATACGTGGTCTATGTGCATTGCACATGAGGGACAGGCAACTTTGTGGGTGTGTTGACTGAAAACCCTCAAAATCCCCTAATCCGAAGATATAAAACTACGGCAGTTAACTGTGTAAGATTCGTCTTACTCGCTAACGTAAAATGGATTGGGTACCTTACCAGCAGTAGAAGCTGGAAATGGATGAAAATTTCAAACCCTTCCCTGCATTTCAGAAAAATACAAAAAAATTGCAAAATCATCTTTCAAAAATCACAAAATACTTTCCTTGTTTTCAATAAACACAGATCTTTACTCGGACCAAACATTTTCAAAATCACAAAAATATTTCCTTTGTTTTCAATAATCGATCTCCATCCTGACTGCTCAGGTAAAGATTCGGACCAAATATTTCCAAAAAAAATTCACAAAAATTGTCACTGTCTCCAGCACAGCACTTGAGGAGTCTCGAACTGTGCTCACTTACTCACAGTTTGGGATGAAGGATCCGATCGCCCGCAAATTGGAATCTGGACCAAAACTGGCAACCAAACACCATCCCAATCACACCCATCCCCCAGAAGAACATCTTGAGGTTATAACTAACAACCTCCTTCATCCATTCCCATCAGCAAAGAAACAGCATCTTGGGACGATGGACCTGATCAACCACGGGTCGGGATCTTGACAACCCGCTGACCAAATATCCGCATTGAAAAGAAAATCTGCAGGGGAGCACAACCCTGCAAGCAATAAGCTCAAAGTTCTTCACATCCCCAGCGAAAGCAAAATCATCGAGCTGAAAGAGAATGAGCCAAACCATGCATCCATCATCAAATATGCATCCCCATGCATCAGCATCCATAGCACCAATCATCATGTTTACCTGCTTTCAAAATAAAAGCCGGTTAGCCAAAGACCCCACATGCATCCCTAATGGAGGCGCGTGCAAGCCAGATTTCCTTTTCGAAAAGACAAAAAATATTATATATATATTCTTATTTGTAAATAAAAACCCCATGGAGTATCACTCCCCAGAGTGGGTATCTTTTCAAAATCCAAAAACATTTTCCCAGTAGAGCGTTCGACCTCCAAAACACTGAGAGATCTTCTATATCTCTGGGTAGGAGCCGACGCAGAAATCAAATAAGATTCGATGTCTCGCGGTTTCCTTGGAGACCATCGAATCCAATGCACTCAAAGTACGATCGAACTGAACTCCAGTGTCAGTACGGTCATACCACATGCCAAGATACGAAAAGATGAAAGCCAAAAGGCTCGGTCAAAGAAATCATCTGAACAATGGAAACGATGAATTGTAACCTAAGTATCAAAACCAGAAAATTGGGTGGAAAAAGTTCACCGGCACATACCTAGGCGTGGATGCCTGAAGTACCTTGACTAAGTCCAAGTCAGCGTAGTGGATCTCCCATAAGACTACATGGACGAAGGGCAGCTAACCACTTTGACAGTTAAGCGAAACAAGTACTCTTGGAGTAATTCGGTAAAGCAACGAACAATCAATCACAGGGTCGGTAACCTCGTAAGACTATGACGGACGCAGAGGCTCTACTGTACCTTTCCGATGTTAGTACCGATCGGGAACGGAAGGGTTGCGATTGGGTACCTAAGTTGCAGTTCATGCAGGGACAATCATAACGTTTTCTCCTAACTCCCGCGGTATATGCGGGTTATCAATATCCAGACAATCAACTAACTCAAATACAAACGCAAGCAAAGATTCTAGACCACGATTTATGAATGACCGGGTTAGAAGTGGGGTGTCCACTCGCTTTGACATTCAGTTGCGCGCAACCTCTGTCAAAGATGGGCATCTATAGACACCCCCCCTTCGGCTACAATGTTGGTAAAGATAGCTAAATAAATGGAGGGCTATACCCCCAAATCCCATGTCCAAATTCAGCCAAACTCACCCTTGTAAGCCCCAATCCATAGCCCAGCTCAAGCCTAAACCCAGTCAACTCACCCCTAAACATCATCCCAAAAAACCCCCTCAGAAGAAAAACCAGTCAAAAATCCCAAAAAAGTCAAACTTAGTGAGTCAACCCGCTGCGTCAACTCACCGGATCAATCCAGCCCTTGCACCCAGTCAACTCACCATGTCAATCCATCTTTCAAACCCAGTCAACTCACCTGGTTCTGGGCCACAGCTTCGGAGTAGCTCCGAACCTCGAACCTCAGACTTTTCTACTTCAGGTTTGGGGGTCGTACGCTCCGAAGTTGGAGTAGCGAGTCCGTACGGGCGGCCCCCAGGGGGCCGCCTAAACATATTTACAGGATTTGCCACTGCTCGCAGCTATAAATACCCCCCCCCCCCCCCCCCCCCCCCCTCTCGTTTTTGTATCCAGAAAAAATCCCTCAACGTCCAGAAATTTCTAATCCAGCTCCAACCCTTTAGCCCATTCCTCCATTAAGGAGAGCCCGAGTGAGAAGAGTCTAACCCTAGTCCAGCCCAGTCTGACCTTGGTTCAAGTCTCCTAAGCTACCTAAGTCCAAATCTTAGCCACTCGAAGCAAACCCGTGCAATACCTCCATCCATCCAGCTACTCTTTTATTAGCATCATCTCGTTCGTAACTATCATAAGTGCAATATTTACTATTCTTCCACCCCCCCTGCTCATCATATCATTGCAAACACTTTAATTATTCAAATACATGGCATGCATCCCTTATAAAGCACCTGTCAGTTCGAGCGTATGCTCTGGGCTTGCCTGTTAATAGAAACCTGCCCATCAGAAACACTTACTGTTCAGACCTACATTCATGCATAATATCATTCTTGAGAGTGTACGAGGATTAAATCAGACTTTCAAGTATTAGTTCAATTCAGTGAAGTAGAGACCGTACTTCGGTACAAGCAGAGTAGGGTGCTTAACATCTTCCCACCCTGTAACCGTGATCCCTTACCTCGAATCTCTGGCCACAGATCAAAAGGAGTCATTTAGAGGAAGGAATCTTCAGATTCCCTTCTCTAACGTTTCTACGGAGTTTAAGCCGACTGTAGATTCAAAGTAACTGGCTAGTGGTGACTTTAGTCTTATACGAACTCATCCAAACATATCCAGTTTAACACGACAACCGAGAAAAATCCCTTGAGTACGAGGTGAGCCAGTGGTATAACGGCGATTTGCGCGCACACCCCCTTTTTCAAAGGGAGAGTCGGGAGCGTGAAAAGGCGAGCGTCCACACCAAGGCTTTACTCAAGGACAAATTTGAGGCTTGTAGAAGTCGGGCTAGCTTAAAGAAGGCAGATTCCTCCTAAGTCGGAAAGAGAGAGATTTGATGAGATTTTCCTCCTCAGGTGTAGAGGAGAGAGTGGTGCAGCCTGGGAGTGGTCGGGCACCTGGCCGATTTTGGTCGAGTGACCGAACTTCACCCGGAAGGACTGAAAAGTCACTAAACTGTTTTTGGAACAGTCGGGCGCCCGATGGTCTAATGACTGGGAGCCCGGTGCCTAGGTCGGGCGACCGAAATTCGACAACTTACTCACTTAACTCTCTGGATAGTTTTTTTGTTGGGCGAACGCCTGACAGCTTAGGGTCGAGTTCTCGACCATGCGCGGACTACGAATCCATTGTTTCCTGTTTTGGCTCTAATTCCTCTGATGCTCTACTTAAGAGATTTCAAATCAGGATTAGGTTATCTTAATGGGTGGTTTTCACATCCAAGGAGAGAGAAAAAAAAAGGAAGAGAGAAAGAGAAAAGAGAGAGAAAGCTTGTAGGAGGGAGATTACTACTTTGTAGAGGTGATCTACTGTGCAGTCGACGTCTCGGCGCTCTTACGTCCTCGTAATCGGTGAGATCTCTTAGTTTCAAATTCTCTTATTGTTCATCCACTCCTGCGTGAGTAAAGAAGGTTTGATTCAAGCGGGTTATGCTTGTGATCGATTGTAACAGTTCTCTTTCATAGTGGATTATTGATCTGGATTAGGTCCAGTGATTTTTTACCTCTTCGAGGGTTTTCCATGTAAAAATCTCTTGTGTCGTGCGGTTTATGTTTTGATTTAGTTCATTACATTATTATATCCCATAATTCAAGTAGTTTGGGGGGCGAGATCCTAAGGTTTTGTGAAACGCACCTAATAGAAATTTATATAATTTAACCCAAAGGCTTTATTAAAGAAAAAAAAATTAGTTTGTCGGCTGAACAAATAGCTTTACGGTTTAAAGTAGGCAATAAGGTGTTGGTATAAGCAGTTTGATTCATTTAGTGTGAGCTTGGAATTTCAAAGATGTAAGGCAGACCATTGTGTCTATGTTCGTATTATGGTAATAGTGACTTTATTATCTTATTGTTATATATGGATGACATGTTGGTTACAGATACTAGAAGAGATATTATTGCAATATTAAAAGCTCGTTGGGCTAGGAAATTTGATATGGAGGATTCGAGTTTCATTAATCAGATTTTTTAGATGGTTGCACTTAAAGACAGAAAGAACAAGAAAGTCTGAATAATCCAAAAGGATTACATTGAAAGAGATTTGCTTCGCTTTAACATGTAGAATTATAACCCAGTCAATACTCCATTCCTTATTAGTTATAACCTATCTTCATATTAGTGTCCTAGAACAGAAGCGGAGAAGGTAGATGTCTCAAGCACCATATTCATCAACGGTAGGGAGTCTTATAGTTTTCATAGCATGTATCAAACCAAACATTACATTAGTAGTGGAAATATTTAATAAATACATGGCGACCCAGGGGAGAGATCATTGAACTGTCGTGAAGTGGATCTTTCATTACTTAAAGGGTACTTCTGATAAGGTTATTTATTATAATGGCCAAAATTTAGAGTTAGTTAGGTTTATGGATGCAAATTATTCAGGAAATCGTGATAAAAAAAAATATCTACCACGGTTTATATTTTCTCTTTGGTTGACAGTGTAGTTAGTTGGATGTCGAGACTATAGTCAGTGGTGGCCTTATCGACCACAGAAGCATAGTATACGTTGGCTACATAAGCATACAATGAGCTATTTGGTTGAAGTATTTGCTAAAAGAATTGAAATTCAAGCAAAAAGTGGTGATGATTCATTGTAATAGTCAGAGCGCATTACACTTAGCAAAGAATTCGGTATTTCATGCTTGGACCAAGCACATTGATGTTCAATATTAGTTTGTTAATGATGTGGTGGAAGACAATCAGATCTCATTGTAGAAAATTCACACTGACGATAGCATAGAAAATATGTTGACGAAGCCTATTACAAGGGAGAAGTTTATTTGGTGTAGGACTACTCTTAGGATTGTTGTTACCTAGTGATTGGTGATGTTTGAGCAGCTGTTATTGGGAGTTTTTTTTTTACACTATTAAAAGATATAGTCTTCAAGTGGTAAAATGTTGTGGCAATAAAGACCTGGAATATCTTCTAGTGAGAGAAGATCTCTCTCTCTCTCTCTCTCTCTCTCTCTCTCTCTCTCCTTTTCTCCTTCTCTATCCCTCTCTCTCCTTCTCTCTTTAACTATATGTATGGCCATATGTACGGCCATGTATGGTGAAGACTACTTTCTCTAGGCTTTAAGATATGCACTATCTTATGATGTGGTTTATATAAGGAGGGCCATTGGTAGAGAGAAGTAGGCTATTGTAGTTCATCTTTTAAGGTATTCCTTGGTGTGGGATTTCTTGTACGGGTGGGAGAGAGGTAAGACTTATATTTTTGTTTCTCTTGTTTCTAGTGAAGAAGAAAGCTCTATATTGCTGCCCGTCGAGTAGGCATATTGCTGAACCACATAAATCATTGTGCCTCTTGTCTCTTAATTTGATTTGGCCCTTTTGGCATTTGTTTAGCTCTTTTCTTTTGTGTTTTGGCCTCGCCTACATTGATCACGTACGAGCATTTTTCACAACAGAACCTTCTATCATGCAAACATCATATTTCGTCAATTATAATTTTAAGAACTATTTCGATAATTAGTATCATAACCATTTGACCCATGTTTAAAAAAATTGATGATAGAGATAGATTATGCTAAAAAAGATTTAAGCATTACCTAAACTATTTATCTCCTATGCCCCACTTTGATTGAGCATAGCTCTCAAGAATTGCTTTAATTAGGTAATTCTAGTCATCTAATTAATAGTTTAGAAAATGGATGATCTGAATTAATTATGTTGAGAAAAAAATTTGATTATTGATTCAAAAACACTATCATGTATGCAATAACTTTGACTGTGTAACTCTTAGGAATCACTTTCATCAAGTGATTATAATCACCCAAACAATGTTAAGAAAATAGATGGTATGGAATGGTTATAATGGAAAAGGTCTTATCATCGATGTAGATCATCAATCATATAGATCCCCAAATGATTAATTATAACTTTTAAGAAATACTTCTCTTGGTTTATTATAACCATCGACATAAAAAATAATGATTAATATTGATTATATATAAAAAGTTTTAATCATAAACATTAATGACTTATCATATAATTTTCATCTTTGATTGACATTCTCTTAAGAATCACTTTAATTAATGATTCTCGACATTCAATCATAGTCACTAAAATGTGCTCATATTCATTAATACCAGAAAATGTATGACTATAGATCTTGGTCGTTTATCATTTATATATTTGATTGTGTTTCTCAACAATCACTTTGATTCGACAATCTAAACAATTTATCAATAGTTAAGAAAATGATTCATTTACATTGCGGTGACTTTATACCATCTATTGTAGAGACCTCATGTTTCGTTAAATGAATAACTTCCATTTGAGGACCTCTAATTGGTCAACCACATGAGAATCTCTTCCTCTTTTCAAATTATAATCTCCACCTGCCCTTGGCAGTGGGGGTTCTCGCATAACTGAAATGCTCACCTAGGGTTGGACCTAATGATGGGAGCACTTGATTAGTACCCAATCAATTATAATGTTCCATGTACAATATCCAAAATTCGTAAACATACCATGTATCGTTCACACCCAATAAATGAAACGCACATCTCATGTTCTGCATACGTATGTAATATGCTCAATCATTTAGAAGTTCAAATCCAATATATGTAATCTAGCATTAATCAATGGTGTGTATATATGCATGTATAGTGTGATAAATGCATTACACGTCTCATATTCTGCATACATATGTAATGTGCCCAATCATTTAGAGCTCCAAATCCAATATATGTAATTTAGCATCAATATATACATGTCTAGTGTGATAAATGCAATACACATCTCATGTTCTGCATACATATGTAATATGCCTAATCATTTAAAGCTCCAAATCTAATATATGTAATCTAGTATCAATCATGATGTGTGTATATATGCATGTCTAGTGTATTAACCTGCCACGTAAAACATATATATGTTAGGGTACTTACAAACTTCGTCGTACAAAGGACACAGCATACTCTAAGTTAATCAAGTGATCCAATGTGTACTCTATATATATGGTCATAAGGGCTAAGTGAATGTTCACACTTCTCATATATACAATTATTCACTACTAATACACAAGTATAAAATGCCATATGAGTTTAACACCATCATTTAGCACATAATTAAACACCTAGCATCACAAAATTTAAATGGTCATCATACTATAACATGCATAGCTAGGCTACATATTCTGGCATACTTACTCATAGTGAAGCTGTCACGCCCCAAACCCGGGGACCGGGCTCACTAAATTCCCGATCACCAACCTTGGTGCCAACAACCTCCGTAGTACTCCATTCTCGGCTCCTAGCTCTCATATGCCAGGTTCCGATCCTGGGATCCTACCATGAGGATTTTCAAGGTAAATTTTTTTTTGTAAAGGAGCATAATCAAAACCACAAAACATCATCAAATATCTACTAATAAGTTGTTGAGTATAGTGCTGGAAAGGGAAATACAAAATGTAGTAAAAGCCCAACATATCAGGTACATGCACCGCGCTCAACGCTGCTGATGTGCCCTAGTACCTGCAGTGTAAACAAACGCGCATGAGCTTCCTAAGAAGCTCAGTAGAGTGCGTGTGTGCGCGTGTGCGCGTGTGATGCATATGACAAGTATACAGATATCAGAGTAAGCGAAAGTAGTAGAGTGCCAAGTTACCAAGTTCATGAATGCTATCAGCCATCCCAAGGCTATGCGATGCAAGGGCCTACATGGCCGAGTGTTACATGCTAGAGATACAATGCAACCACGTCAATCCTCAACTAATCCACATATCAAAATAGTTCTCATCTAGGACATCACCGGGGTCTAGTATGCTCTAATACTAGCCGTCGCACATCTCGCACATAACCAAGCGAGTAGAAAAGACCTTACTATCCGCCTCGTCAGTGGTATGCCAATGCCCACCCGGCTCGCCAATAGCGGACCTCATTCCATGAGCTGGTCAGACTTGACCTAGCTTATAGCCCATTGCACCTGGGTGGATAAGGTCACACCCTTTTCCAATCGACCTCGACACAGTGGGAGACGCGGCCTACTGATATTTGGCACACGGGTGCTCATACTATCCACTCGGTCTCGACGTTGAAGCATCCTACTGATACTATAGGGTTTAGGGACTTTCACCCAAGGACATCCATAGCGCCCACGTACTAGAACAAGTTTCCGGTGACCAATACTGCCAACCACGATGTGACTTGGTAGCCACCACCCCGATGCTGCTAGGGTGTGAAAGCGATCGTAAGATACATAATGCGAAATGCATGAGTCATACAATCCAAGTCATGCACCAAACTTACGCATACTGCGCAATCATGTGGGGCGACCCTGTCTCACACGGGTCCCCTAAGTATAACAAGCCAACTAGCATATGCTATGGTTAATAGTGATCCATAACAGCCATACAAATGACGCGTATGGGCATATGAATGAGCATGGTATTCATTATACTAAGCATGTTATCAGTGTGACATATCAAGCTAATCATACTAGCATGTTACCAAACGTATCATGTAACATTGGCCTTAAAAGGCCCAATATATACGGAGAGTGGGACCCAAACTGTGGGTCCTATTGGAAATGTAAAGGTCTTCGTGGCATAGCCCACTTGAGACCACATCGGCCCCATACTTGGGCCTGCACATACAAGATAGGCCGACAAAAATAGGTGTACAGCATGGATAAAACATATATATCAAATGAAGGACCATGGTGGGCCCCGCCCACTGGTCGGATAGTAAATGTACATCATCGGTCTTAGGAAGTTTCAGTGGTAGGTATTCAATCACCACAATTTCCTAAGTGAAGCCCATTTAAAGCGGGCCCCACACATTGGCCAAAACGGGTAGCTTGATATACAATACATGATCAAGGTGGAACCCAAAGATGGGCCCACAACCTCTAGTTAAACGAAAAATACGCAATAAAGTGGCCCCAAGGAAGTTTTCAAATGTGGGCATCAATGACCACTATTCCCTACAGGTGTGGCCCACCTAACATCTGGATTTGCCTCATTGTTGGGGCCATATCCTAAAATGGCATGGAAAAATAAATGGGCAGCATGAATAGAACAAATACATCATCGTGGAACTAATAGATACATCACGTTGGGACCCATAGGGTGGGCCACCTGCTGGGCTGCGTGGTGCCCAATTGGGTCTCAGGAATTTTGGAATCAAGCAGATATTTGTGTTTTCTCCTTCATCCATATCCATGTGATCTTATGAACAGGTTGGATGACAAATAAACATCACTGTAGAGCCTTGGAAAGGTTTCAATGTTGGAAATCATCATTTCCACTGTTTTCCGTGGCATGGTCCACTTGACATTTGGATATGCTTAAATTTTGGGCTCAGCCACTTATAAATAGGTTGTATGACAAATAAACATCATTCTAGGGCTGGGGAGGTTTCAACGGTGGAGATCATTATTCCCACTGTTTCCCGTGGCATGGTCCACTTGTCATTTGGATATGCTTAAATTTTGGGCTCCACTAAAATGAGCTGGAAAAACATATGGACGTAATAGATAATGCACATACATTCTAGGTGGTCCCAACTGCGTTTTCAATCAAGCTGATACTTGGTTTTCCCTCTTCCACACGTGTGTAGAATTATGAACAGTTGGATCTCAAATACACCTCATGGTGGGCCGTAGGAAGGTTCCAACAGTAGGGTCACTATCCCCACTGTTTTCTATGGTGAGGCCCCCTTGAGACGTGGATCTGTCTCATTCTTGAGGTCATGCCCTAAAATGATATCTCCAAATGGATGTACGGTGTGGATATCGCACACGCATCATGGTGGGACCCACGAGTGGGCCACCAGCTGGGCATCACGAGCCCAGCGTCCGTGGAAGCTGGTACTCCCAGCGTCAGCGACACCTCTCCTTCTTCTTTCCTTTCTTTTTTTTTTGTTTTTCCGTGGTTTTGATCGAGTAGGGCCCATATAAGGGTGATCTACTCTGTCTATCAGGTTCCCCAGCTCATGGGGGACCCAATGAGCCCAATATTGGGTACGTTACGTGGGCTACAAACATCAGGGTGGGCCGAAGAAGGCTCAGCAGTAGGCACCATTCTCCCCCCACTGTTTCATGTGGTGCTGTCCGCTTAAAATTTGGATCTGGTTCATTCTTGGCCCTGGCCCTAAAATGGACGGGAGAAACAGATGGACGGCGTGGATGGAACACAAACATCAAGGTGGAACACAAACATCAAGGTGGGTCCCACACGAGTGGGACCCCATTAACGGAGTCCAAGTGACGCTGGACTGTTCAAGCGTCTCTGACGCTATGAACGTCCAGCGTCTGACGTTCTTCTTATTCTTTTTTTTCTTTTCTTTTCTTTGTTTATTTCAAGTGGGGCCCACTTGGGGACGATCCACCCCATTCATCATGTTCCCCAGCCCGTGAGGAACCCACAGAGCCCAATATTGGATAGGTAAAAAGGTTCACAAACATCACGGTGGGCCACGGAAGTTTCAATAGTGAACATCATTATCTCCACTGTTTTCTATGGTGTGGTCCACCTGAGATCTGGATCTTCTTCATTTTTGGCTTCCAGCCCTAAAATGGGCTGGAGAAACAGATGGACGACGTGGATCAAATACATGCATCAAGGTGGGTCCCACGTGTGGGGGCCACGGTCAACGCCCAAAGGGCTCTAGCCCACGCACTGCTGGGCAGCAGCGTCCTCTGGAAGTTGTCTATCCAGCGGCACTCTCTCTTCTTTTTTTGTATATAATTATTATTTTTATTATTAGTAAGTGGGGCCCATTCATGGATGATCCAGTCCATCCATTTCATTGCCCATCACAAGGTGGGCCCAAGGAAATAAAATGAAAGGAATTAAGAAAATGGGGGGGGGGGGGGGGGGTTATGCCCCCTGCACTCACCTTGATGGTTGGACGGTTGGATTGACGATCGAACGGTGATCGGGTCCTCCAAGCTTGATCTTCACCCTCAATCTCCTCTACTTATCACACAACTCCCTCTAATCTCTCTCTTCTCTCTCCTAATCTCACTCAAATCTCTTTCTCTCTCCTTCCTCTCTCTCCTCTTGAAATTTGGAAATGAGAAGCCCTCCTCTCCCCTTACGTATGCACTTGTATGGGGGGGGGGGGGGGGGGGGGTAGAGAGAATGAATCTTGGGGGTGATGATGGCTAGCATGGGAGGGGGGTATGGGAGGTATGGGTAGTATGGCTTTGGTTGACTTTGGAGGTGAGAGAGTGATGGGGTGTGTAGAGTAGGGTGATGAGAGGGGTATGGGTGAGGGTGATGGTGATGGATTTGACATTTTCTTGGGATTTGTGCAAGTGGGGCCCACGCCACACGCACGTTGCGCTGCCCACCTCGGATTACGCAAATAACACAACTATCACACCAAGTATCGCAATGGGGCATGCAGCAGGGCGTTGGAATCGCAGCGCCTACGCGATCGCCGGGGTATAGGTCTTGGGTCGATGCGGTACTAAAATAGGGTCGTGATCAAGGCTCGCTAATCTGGTCCATCCAGGAAGTACCAGCACCGAAAATTAAGCGTAAAGGGAGCAATTCAGGGTACGGGTCTTATAGAAGCATTAAATATCACATAACATACTACAACACCAAATCAAATATCTAAATGGTGATACTTTATCACATTTTCACATAGGTTAAATGGCATCATTTCAACATTTTATGACAAGGGTAGTGGACATACTTCAATACATCTTCCTCATAGTTAGGTGGCTACTCATGCCACTTCTTAACTTAATCATGTGGCCATAAAAAAACATTCGAATTCGAATAGGTAAGTGGGCCACACATTGGTCACCTTTTTTACGATTAGTTGACCATATGTGCATAGCATTAGTGAGCATACATATATCACAATATCACCAAATCGGTGGCCCCACTTAGGCCCTTGGTTCACACAAGTAGTAGGCACACTTGCACAATGTCACATCTAAAATTTAATTTCTAACGCCCATTCGTCATAACCTGAATTTGAAGGTGACAACCTCCGTAGTATGTCGATTTTGGCTCCTACCTCCCATACACCAAATTTCAAAGGAAAAATCCAATAAGGAGGATTTACAGAAAACTATAAAACCGAATATAATAAAAAAAACTTCACAAGCAACATATATCTCCACTAAACAAATATTTCAAGGTATAATGTTAATAAAGTAAATACATGATAATAAAAATCGTAAAAAGATTAAGCGTTTACTCCTACCTCAATGTCGCTAATACATTCTAACATAACTTGCATTGTAAACAAACATGCATAAGCTTCTTATGAAGCTCAGTAGAGTGCGTGCGTGCATGCAAAATGCATATGATCGAGATATCACATCGATATCAATATCAATATCAGAGAAAGCAACAAAGATGGAAGGCCAACCATGTCAATGTCCATGCATGTATCGAGCCATACCGAGGCTACAATAGGCCGACACTAAACTAATTATAAAATAAAAGTAAAATAGTCAATTTCTTAAAGATAACAATATTATTTCCTTATATGGAGGAATATACAACAAACTTATGAAATAGAGGAGAGGTGTGTGTGTGTGTGTGTGTGTGTGTGTGTGTCTATATATATATATATATATATATATATATATATATATATATATATATATATATATATATATCTGTGTGTGTGTGTGTGTGTGTGTGTTTTATTTGAAGCCTCCAATCTTTAGTTAACAATGGGTGTGGAATGTCACATAATTAGTAAAAGCCTCTTAAGTTATAATTATCACATAAGAGGCATGGGGAAATATGTAACTTTCATCAAATTAATAGACTAGATTGTGGAAACAATGTACTGCTTTTTGAACGAAGTAACGTTGAGTACATTGAAGATCATATACCACCCCCTCTAACACTCTCTTCTCCACTATACAAGTGGCATGTATCTTATAACATCCTATTATAGCCCTTTTGCAATGAGCTAGGCAAATTGCCCAACCTGATAAGCCCAACTTAAGTTTGGATTCTACTTGGACCTATTAGCTTAGTTAGTAAACCAAGCTTGGCCTGATCCATTATTTGTGTGGCTTAAGTTCAAGTCATTTTTACCTCAACCTAACCTAATTTCATATGTACATATCTTATGATTGGGCAACTTATATATCTTAGTTGTATTCGAGCCGTACTATGAAACTGTAGGAAAAAGTAATTGAGCGAAGACTAAGTCATGATACAGATATATTATAAAATCAATTTAGTTTTATACTAGGGAAGTTACCACTAAAGCTATTTTTCTTCTTAGACAATTGATAAAGAAATATGAGGAAGGAGAAAATATCTTCATATGGCCTTTCGTTGACTTAGAAAAACTTTATGATGGTCTCTAAAGTGTTAATCTAGTGGATATTGGAGAGAAATAAGTTCAAAAGGATATATTGTCATGATTAAAGATATATATAAGGGAGTGATAACAAATGTGAGGACCACTAGTGGAGAGACAAGTGAGTTCACAATTATTATAGGCTTGCAATAGGGGTTGGCATTGAGCCTTATACCTTTTTCACATTAGTTATGGACAAGTTAACAATGTGTTTTCAAGAAAAGATCCCATGTTATAAGTTATTTGCAAATGACATAGTTTTGATTGACAAAAAATGGCAGTGTATAAACACAAAATTATATTTATGGTAGAGCTCTTTAGAGTCTAAAGAATTTAAAATTAATCAAACTAAAACTGTATGTGGAGTGCAATCTTTGTAATATCAGGAGTGAGAATAAGGAATTAAATATGATTGTTGTCAAGAGAGTTTTCCAATGACTACTTTTAATATATTGGGTCAATAATTCATGTGTTTAGAAATTACGAAAGATGTTAACCATGAGACTCAAATGGGGACAAAGACGGAGAGATGAGCTTCTAAAGTTTCATGTGATCATCGCATACGAATCAAACTAAAAGAAAAATTTTATAAGATGGTTATAAGACTACCCATGCTTTATGGGACAACACGTTCATAAGATGAACAAGCTAAAATGAGGATACTGAGATGAGTGGAAAGATATTGAAGGAACTTAGAAGAGCACCAATAGGTATTCAGGTAAAAAAGTGGACTCGGATGGTTTGGTCACCTGCAACATAGACCAAGAACTATGCTAGTTTGGAGTGTGTTGGTATAAGTTGAAGACTTTAAAAGGGCAAGGGGAAAGCCCAAAAGGACATGGGTAAAGGTAGAAAGGAAAGACACCATAACCTATGACCTGACTAAAGTTCTCGGTAGTAGAATGGTGGAAAATAATTCATGTAGCTGACCCTTGATTAGCTGGATAAGGCTTAGATGATAATGATGACGCTTCTTGAATGTAGACTATTGATTTCATGCCACTAGGTGCATATTTCTGTGTGCACATCCGGCCCACTTGATCAATGTATAGGTTAGGATCATTTCAATGGAAAATAGGTATTGTTTTCAATTCTTGGGCCAGGCTGGGTCAAGCTGAGTTGCGCCTGCAGCCAGCCAAAATTTTCAGGCCTGTGTTTCTGCATACTTTGCTAGGCCCATGCCAGGCTTGACCAGGCTCAGGCCTTGGACCTTATGTATTGGACCAAGCCTGGGCTTAGCCTACCCACCCAAACCTGGTCCATTGCCACTGTAAATACGTTGCAGTTTGGCATATTTAACAGAGGTTGGCGATGTTTGTGGATGCATCTCCAAACCAGCTAAAATGATGGGGCCCATTATGCATAACATAATGATGGCCCCAGCTGCCCCTCTTGGGGCCACCCAATATACGGCCAAAAGCAAGCAACAGTCAGTGATCCAAATTCAACAATGAATAACGTAAGGTGTGGAACATCAAATGTCTCAGATATTTGTACATGCCAAGGGTAATGCAGGTCAAAGTAGAATTTTTAGCATATCTTTCAAAACAATGGACGATTAAGCACTTCACCATGTGTGTTACAACCAGGCCCACTGTGAAGTTGTACCAGCTCAAAATCAAGATGGTCCAATCACACAGTAGACCACAAATGTGGGTTTAACTATCCATTTTTCTCATACGTAAGTGGCCTCCTTCCATGTCAGGACTGGGCCTGACTTTCCTAACCAGGATATTTTCACAGAGAGACCTTTATGAATGGCCCTAAACTTGTCCACAGTGCCATAGCAGTGTGGTCCAAAGGCCATTCCACACACGAGTGGGGTACCCTAAGCAACCCTCTTTGAAGAATTAAGATTGTTAATTCAGGTAATCTTTGATGAAATAATCGAATTGATTTTCTCAATCTCCTTAGTTTCTCATCCCTATACAAACAGGTAATAAGAAACTCCAATGAAATGAAGAAAGATGACAAATGTGCCATTCTTCATTATTTTAATGGCGTTTAAAAGAACTATGTTCACATTTATAGAAAATGAAATTAGGGCATTTGGATCTTCCTTAGCACCTATCACAACTCAAATTGGCGAGAGAGGTAAGGAAACTTGCGATATAAGGATCTTTCCTTGTTGAAACGAGGTTATCTTCACTCAAATCTACCGCTAGAGCTATGGATCGGGGTGTTAAGGATCTTTCCTTCTCAAAAGATATGATGTCTTTGAAAAGGGAGTTTTGATGAGCGTAGCTAGCAAGGATGATTAATGCTCTGCTTGCTCCTACTGCCCCATCATGCAATTATCTACAAGGCCCTACTATACAAGGTGTATATTGTAAAAACCTCACTTTCTGACAGAGGTTGACCCCATGCCACGCTATGAGGAATTCCGTGGATTGAAAATGACAATGTACTTGTACTAGCCCTAAAGATGAAGCTTTCATCAGAATGCCATTCATTTTGATTTCCATGTACGAATACTGATTTCCTTTATGTAAGATGGCTTCGGCCACTTGCTGCAATAACAAGTACAAATGCGGGAAAAAAAATCTACCATTCGTGGTTCTTAAACAATGCTTATCAAAAAATCCAAGTACATGCACTTTAAAGTTGTGCTTTCTTGAATGAACTCCTAATGCTCTTTAGTGATGGAAAAGCTTGTTCACCATATCTGGGATGGGCCATGCACTCTAGCTTAACTTCTTCCATAGAGAGATCATATAACTCTCTCCTTGCTTCCAAATGATGCAGAGATGCTGGGGCATGTTCGACTAGTTGGCTGCTTCTATCTATATATAACTTCCAAAGTTCAAGTGATTTGAAGAAGGAAAACCGGCTCCAACGACAATTGCAGCTTTTTGTTATTTAGTTCATATAGGCTTCTTTACAATTGAAAGCACTGAACATCTCACCACCCCAAGAAGATAATCTCTCGGATCTAATCATAAAGCCCCTCTTCATGCCAGATATCAACTAAAAAATCAACCATTTCCTGCACGTACATTGGCATGAGAAGCTATTTACATAAGAAGAATTATTATATGATTTTCTACCCGAGGAAGGAGCGAATTAGGTGTTACCCGGGGAACAGCTTAGTGGGTGTTACCCCTTCTGTGTGGCCTACATGGGTGATATTTTGCATATCCACGCCGTCCATCCGTTTCTACAGCCCATTTGAGGATGGGCTTCCAAATATTATGCAGATCCAAATCTCAGGTGGACCATAACACTGGAAACAGTGGTGATTGAGTGCCCCACCATTAAAAAATCCAACGAGCCCATCGTTAGGTTTTAGTACTGTTTATTTGCAATCCAACCTGTTGATAATGTCAAGAAAATCTGGATGAAAGGAAAATGTAAAGATCAGATTGATCCAAAACTTTTGTGACCCACAAAAAGCTTTTAATGGTCATTCATCACTGTTTCTAGTGGTAAGGTCCACCCGAGATTTGTATCTTCTTAGGGTTTGGTATGACGTCATAAAATGAGATGGGAAAACATATGGACAGCGTGGATATGTAAAAAATACATTAAGATGGGCCCCACACGGTTAGGGTAACACCCACTAAGCTGTTCCCAGGGTAACAGATGGTGTACACCAGTTTCCTTTGGTTTTCAGTTTGCAGCAGCAGGGCCCATGGTTCACTGACAAAGACCATTGGTCTGTTGGACCTCATTGCTGATGGAACATTCAAAAATAAAGTAACTCCATAAGAAAATCCTATTCTTTCAATTTGTGGCTCTGCAAACTGACAATTAAGAAGAGACGCAGTGATGCTCCACACTAAACATCAAACAGCCAAAATCAGTGGCTGGGATCTACCAGATTAGGAGACTTTCTAGACAGCCTTTGCCCACAGCGGGTTGCATGAGAGGAGACTTATGAGATGGCATTCATCCACAGTGGGTTGCATCTGTACAATAGTCTGAACCTCTGAACCATGGGTCTCACTTATAAAAGCTGAAAATATGTGGCTAACATGCATATCCTTGGTGATGACCATATTAATCTTCATTAACATAAGATTAAGTAAGCTTGGAATTTAGAATAGCTACCAAAACATGTCATTGGAAGGTGACATTTGGGAAAAAGATCTTAGAAAGCTTACAGGTAATGGGATTGGTTGCGGAAAAGGCTGACTGGTTGTTAGTAAATCATCGTATGTTGTGGACCAGCTGAAACATAAGATTAAATTCTTTCATTAAATTAGCTATGGCATGATGATAACGTAATAGATATCATTTAAAAAGAAACTGTAATAGATGGCGAGGCACACAATGTCCTTGGATAAAATCTCAGTCAGATACTAAGGCTGCATATGGATGCAGAAGCTAATTGAATTATGAAACAGTCAACATGAGCAAGATCATATAACCAAATAGTAATGACATCTCCTAGTATTCATAATGAAGATTCCAAACTAGAAAATAGAAAGAAAAAAGAAAAAAATCGAAGGAAAACAAAAAATTTAGCAGAGAAAATTCCTATAACATGATTTAAAGTTTCGGCAATATCAGCTGATATTTCGAGTTTGTATACAACGTAATTTTGCAAGATTCAACTGAAACTACCACAAAACACTAATGGCTAATTGGTTTCTGCACGATGAACTACTACAGATTTTTGTCCTGGAATATTCCATTTTTTAAAAAATAAAGTGCTCAATATGATAAAAGGGTTAAATTGTGGTGTCCAGCCATTGATGGAAACAAAGGATGTTTGTGTGGTTCCCATCACTTTGTCTGCCACTTAGTGGAATGCAATGACACTTCATGGATTCAACAACATCTTGATCATAATGCTAGAGGTTGTTCCCAAAGAAGTGGCTCATCAGAATCCACCTCTACCTTGTGCAGAGTAGCTGGAGTGTAAAAGAAAGACTATTGTTGACTCTACCATGAAAGCCGGGACACGGATTGTGTATTGAGTAACTTGGAACGCTATGGCATACTGAGTAAACTCTGTGGGGCCCACCATGATGTATGCATCTTATACAAGCCATCCATCCGATTTACCAGCTCATTTTAGGACATGAGCCAAAAATTGAAGCATTTAAAATCTTAAGCGGACCATAAAACAGGAAACAGTGAGAATTGAACACCTACCATTGAATACTACTTGGAAGCCACAAAAGTTTTGGATTAAGTTGATATTTGTATTTTCCCTTCTTCAATGTCTATGTGAACTTATGAATGGGTTGGATGACAAATAAACATCATTGTGGGCCCTAGGAAGGTTTCAACGGTGGACCACATTATCCCCACTGTTTCGAGTGGCTTTGGATATGCTTCAGTTTAAGGCTCATGTGAGAAAGAGGGTGGGAAAATTTTTGGCCAAGTTTTCATATATGATCACGTGCCAACTAAGGCAATTGTGAGCTTGCACTTCAAGAATATAATTACTTGGCCAACTAAGTGCAGTATGGGAGCTGCCAACTAAGTGCAGTATGGGAGCAAGGTACAGTGCTACATGCACAATATGAGATTGTGGATTTTGGCCAAGTTTTTCATATATGATTACGTGCCAACTAAGGCAATTGTGAGCTTGCACTTCAAGAATATAATTACTTAGCCAACTAAGTGCAGTATGGGAGCTGCCAACTAAGTGCAGTATGGGAGCAAGGTACAGTGCTACATGCACAATATGAGATTATGGAGCATTACCTAGATGATGAGGTTGCTGAGATGCATCATTATATCAACAAGTTGTGGCTGTCGTGGGAAACTTATGGAATAACACTAATGTGTGGACCAATGGACAGGGAGGACAAAGTTTTCCATTATAAATTTTATGGTCTATTGTAGAGAGAGGACCATATTCCTAAAGTCCATTGATGCATCAAATGAAATTAAGAACGCAAATTAACATATGTGGGCTGATGAAAGATGTGATGAAGGACGTGGGGAGGAAGAATGTAGTACAATTCATCATAGACAATGGGAGCATATTCATGAAGATGGGGAAGGAGTTGATGAAGAACTACGACCTTTACCGGACCCCGTGCACAGTCCATTGCATTGATTTGATACTTGAGGATATAGGGGACAAGACTATAGTCAAGAGTGTGAATGACAATGCTTTCGTAATTATAAATTTGCACTTGGCAATTGGCCGAGACGTATACATGGTGTCATGGTGATATAATGCGGCCTAGGGTGACACAATTCACAACTAATTTCATCACCTTAAAAAACCTCCTAAAACACATGCAGGGAATCATAGATCTCTTTATTTCTATAGAGTATTGGGAATTGGAATAAGAATGCACGATTGAGAGGGTTGTCATGAGCAATTTTTTTCTGGGATCAGGAGACATCTGTTGATGGTTCCTTATACGAGTCCATGTGGTACATGCAGGATGCCATCAAGGCTAAAGCCCCTAATGCATATATATGAGTACATGCAATCATTGATGACCGATGGGATGAAACTCTTGAGCACCCATTTTAAAGGCTGGTAAGTAGTTACATTTAATTTCGTAACACTAATAAATAAATGTGTACCATGCTGAGTTTCAACATACTGCCCGAACTCCGAGTACCACTACAATAGACTTGGCAAGAATAATGACTTAAAGAAGAGGGTGCACAGAGTATATGGGAAGTTATTCCCTAATTCTCTGAATAAAGCTCATTTGGGAGATGAGGTAAACATGTTACATTTAATTCTTGTATTCAATTCCTCCTGGTCTACCACACATTATACTAACAATTACTATTAAATGTTATCAACAGATTGTCACCTTTCAAGATGTGAGAGGCATGTTTGGGTACAAAGCTGCGAGAGAGTCGAGGGAGATGATATCATGTGAGTTGTTGCATGTAGGCTTGTACTAAAAAAAAAAAAAAAAAAAAGTTTTAAAATTACATATAGAACTAACAGACGGCCATAATCAATTTGTAGGCGAATGGTGGGTCACGTACAGGGAGTGACTGCCAAACCTTGCAACGATTAGCTATCCAATACTAGCACAAACGGTGTCATCATCAACATGTGAGCAAAATTGGAGCATGTTCTCACTCATTCACACGAACAAGCGGCTAGGTTATGAGACGCTCCATAAGCTAGTATTCTACTACTATAACATTAAGATTTCAAAGAGGCCAAGGTGCAAGAAGAGCAAAAGAGGACTCACCAAATCTCATGATGATCATCAAAATGCATTTTATGAAGGGGATACAGATGACCCACATCGACTGACCAAGGTCAAGTGGATGGGCAACCAGATCTTGGGATGGTAAAGGCAACATCACAAGGCATTGACATTGACCCATTGTTGAGGGGTGTTAGAGGCAGTTAACAATCAGGATCCTAAGGGACATGTGGTAGCCACTCTCTCTATGACACCAACAAGGACACAGAGCAACGGAGGCAACAATAATGGTAGTGATGGTGATAGCGGTGGTGTTGGGGGTGACGACAATGGTGATGTTTGTCGTAGCAAGAGTCAGAGTCAGAAACCTCTTGGGTCTTGGCTCATTCGCATGGAAGAGAATTTAAGAATGTCACCCATGACGAAGACCATAGTTTTCATCCTGTCCCAACAAGGGCTTTTTAATCGAAGAATTAAGTATGATCATCATAAGAAGCACCTCAGTGACGTCGAGGAGTCTTTAGCAAGGAGCATGGGGTCTATAAATATTAGTGGTGGAGAACACATCTCTAGTTTCGTGTCACAGTATGGATGTGGATCATATGGTTATGGACCTCATAGATATGCGATGAGAGACTATAGTAGTTACAGAACGCATATACAGTCATTCGACTTCGGATACGGGTAGGAGTATGCTTACATGTACGGGCAGGGATATCCAAGGTACAATTGTGGGCAAATATATCCATGAGTTACATATATACCCAACTCATATTCAGCTCCAGATCTATAGGGGTGTAAATGGGCCGAGCTCTGGCCTGCCAAAATCAGAAGTTTGAATAGGCCTGGCCCGATAGCCCGGCTTGAAACAATTCAAAATCTGGGCCGAGACCAACCCCAGGCCCACAGACGATAATGATTACGTAGTACCCATGGATGGGCGTATTGATCTAGGTTGAAGAGGATTGAGTATCATCGATACTTGAGAGAGCATTTCAATAGTATCATTCTACCAAGACCTGGGCACATTATTGCCAATTGTGGAGAAGCGATACTATGGCCACTCCCGTGGAGATGGAGATGATGATTTTGCCCCACTGCATAACTCTATGCGGGTCTAAGGCATAGCCGCACAAGTGTAAGGAGGTTACATGCATTTTTTTAACCCACACAAGTCTAAGGAGGTTACATGCATTTTTTTAACTTTCTTCTTCTTCTTCTTCTTCTTCTTCTTTCTTTTTTCTTTTCCTTACACTTGTGCGGCTATTCTTTTTTCTTTTTTTTTTTTTTTTTTTTTTTTTTTTTTTTTTTTTTTTTTTTTTTTTGAATGTATTGGTTGTGTTTCCATACATGTCTTATGTGATTGATAAATGATGTGAACTGATTTTGGATATAATTGCATCACTTTTATTAGGCAGCACATAATTTGGGACCTTAGACAAAGGAAGCGTACTATGTATACTTGTTTTTTGTGATGAATTCTAAGTGTGTAATCATATCTTTTTTAACATCCCCTGAAGTTTCATTGAAAAATTCAATTAATTTCACAATGTTTCCCAAAAACAACGATACATTCTGCGATATTTCCCATGCGATACTGATATGTTTCCATATCCCAAGTGTGCGGTGCGATACATGCGTCAACAATAGACTCAACACAAACACTTAAACCATTGCTTACCACTAGAGCGATCATCATGTTGTTGTGCAATAGCAGTGCAGCGGCTTTGCAAGCTAAAGACCTTTGGAATCACAAAGGGGCTAAGTATATCCAATGCAAATATCACCTCATACATGATGTTAAGAAGCATGGGGATATTTTCACTAAGGTTGATTCGCCTAATAAGTTGGTCAATCCTATGAAAAAGGAACTTTCTCATAAGATTTTTGACAGGCATTTGAATAGTATGGGTTTACATGTTGTAGGTAATCAGCTTCAACGAAAGTGAGAGTTGTTGCCTTTTGTGTGTGCTCTTGAAAACCAATAAGTTTATTGCTTTGAGTCTGTTCACACTAGACTAATTAAATTCATAAAACAACATGGTTTGATGTTGAAGAAGGAAATAAGAGGAAAAAACAATAGTTCTCTCTCTCTCTCTCTCTCTCTCTCTCTCTCTCTCTCTCTCTCTCTCTCTCTCTCTCTCTCTAAGGTATGGGAATGTACGACCTTGGTATGCATAGGCCAGCTTGCACACATCTCAAGTGTGGGAATGCACGACCTTGGTACACATTTGCCAACTGATCTTTTAAGTGAGCATGAGAGGACACCAATCCTAATGAGACTTTTTCGCACACAAAGTAAAAATACACCACAATGTGCTTTGTTTGTTCATGAAAGACAAAATTACAAGTAATAGAATGGCGTCCCCATGGTCACAATATAATGACAAGGGTTGGTACTTCAATTCCGAAGGGACTTTAGCCAAATGATTTCACATGCAGCATTACCTATATAACAGTATTATGCTCTAGCAAAAGATCAAACAACTACTATCTACTTCTTGTTGTTCCAAGAGACAAGATTGCCTCCCACAAAGCTACAATAATTCGTTGAGGGCCCTTGATCTATGGAAGATCTAGACCAGTCGATATCACAATATGCACGAACAAGATAATGATCATGATCGGCAAAAGGAAGCCCCTTTACAGGTGCCAACTTCATGTAGCGGAGAATGCAATAGATAGCATTAAGATGGTGCGAACACAGAGCTCATAAATTCTTATTTCAGCGCCCTCTCTCCAATCCATATGTCCTCCGAGACAATGTTGTCAAATCGCATATGCAATTGCGTGTGACCGCATATGTAATTGCGCTCATCCCCAAAGGAGAACCTGATTCCCTCCTTGAACATAGCCCCCAACCCAAGCCACCGCCCTCCAAATCATCAACACCCTATAAAGAGAAGAGTCCATTGTCCACCATCACATTCCTGCATTCCATACTTATTGGCTATCACTTATCTCCATAAGTTGTCATCTTCCATGCCAAATCGCCATGACCACTTGCCCAGCAATACAAAGTTCAAACCCTCTAACTGCCATATTCTTGCTCCTCATTCCCCATATGGAAGACGCTCCCATCCCACTTCAACAAATGAACCTCTCTAATTTGCTCGAACCGCCTTCAGGCACCTAAAGAGAGACATAAATAAAGAGGCAAGTTTGACATAACTGCTTTAATTAATGTTAGTCTTTTCCACAAGGATAGATAATTGCTCTTCCACCTTGATAGTTTTCTTTTAATTTTTTTAATTACCCTATTCCAAAGATGCTTAGCTGGTTTGCCTACACATAAAGGAAGCCCAAGATACAAGGAAAAGATCCAGCTTGATAAACCATACACCTCCACTAATCTTGCCACCTCCTTCTTGGTAATATGGACGCCTAATATCTCTCTTAAGAATATTAACCTTTAGCCCGAACACCACTTCAAAACACCTGACGATTTTTCTCAAGTTGTCCACCTTAAGTACATCTACATCACAAAACAAAATGGTATCACTGGCAAACTAAAGATGCGAAATGTGAAAACCCACATTCTCAACCCTAAAACCCATTGATGAGCCCCCTATTGATAAACCTTTATCTAGCATCTTACTAAGGGCCTCGGCTACAACCACAAACAAGGAGAAAGTGAATGACCCTACCGAAGTCCTCTCGAAACATTGAAATAGCCTTTAGGAGACCCATTGACTAGCACTGAAAATTTTGCCGATTGAACACACTCTTGAATCAACTTCCTCCATTTCTACGCACAACCCACTTGAACCAATATCTAGTCAAAAAAGTCCCAATATACATGATCATACACTTTCTCAATATCCAGCTAACAAATAACCCCCTTCTTACCCTCTCTATACCGAGAATCGATGCATTCGTGAGAGATGAGACCACGTTCCAAGATTTGTCTATCTACCACAGAAGCACCTTGGACTTCGGTAATAACCCTCATAAGAACCACTTAGAACTTGGACACCAAATTTGGCTAAGATCTTATAAGGGCCCCCAATAAAACTAATGGGCCTAAAATCACCAAAGCAATTTGCACCTTTTTCGAAATAATCACAATAAAAGATGCACCCAGCTTTGAGAATAGCTGTTCGAAGAACTCAGCAACGAAACTAACCAAATCTCCCTTCATTGTCTCCTAGAAAACCTAAAAGAACGCTATAGGAAAACCATACGACCCCGAAGTCTTGTCTCTACCCAACTATTTCACTACCTTTTTTACCTCCTCGAAAATTGGCTTTTCTAACAACTCGTCCTCCTCAGACAAATGATTAAAAGACAAAATATCAAGTATCAGCTAAACTCACCTCTCGTCATGTAGGACGAGTGAAACTAACCTAGGATGAATGAGGTGAGATTAAAATACACAATAACTACGCAATCAGCAAATAAATTCGGGCAAATCCACACTATAAAATAAGAAATTCATATTAACTACTAGATGGTCCTAGGTTAATCACATGCACGGTGTACGAAAATATTAAATATCTCAGATAGAACTTCCAATCTAGCATAAGAAATGCCACATCCACCCAAATAACAATGGTACCCACTAAAATTCAGATTTGGGAGTAAAGGGTTTTGGTACAAATCAGAAATTCTTAAGGGGGTTTTAGGTTTTGGAATTGGGGTTTTGAGTATTTTAGGGTTAGGGTTTTGCATGTGGAAACTCTCCTTCCTTGGTTTCATACGGATGATTCAGAACGTGGAATGAGTTCAGGAATGCTCTTTGGTCGAACTCTAAATGTTATACGATGAAATTATGGTTTTGGGTACTAGGGTTAGGGATTTAAGGTTAGGGTTTTAGGGCTTTAAGGCCATGGGAAAGCTGAAATTCAAATTTGGGTGAAAGGGGATAGTTGGATTTGAAAATTGGCATGGAATTAGGTTAGGTTTGATAGATTTGGATAGGAAAAGGATGGGGTTTTAGGGAAAAATGATTTTTAAGGTCACGTGGGCTTATGCTGAATGAAAAAATGGTTCAAGGATTGAGGGTTTTGTTGGGTTGAATAGGGAAGAGGAAGAAATGATGGAGGATTCTAGGTTTTAGAAGATGGGTAGAAGAAGAAGAAGAAAAGTGAGGTTTGTGTACCTTGAATGAAGAAGAAGAAGAGGAGAAGTTGAAGGAATTAACCACCAAGTTATGCTCTACCCTTCCACAATTTGATTGGAAGAGATGGTTTTCACACAAACCCTAAAGGAAGATGAGGGGAAACCCTTTTTGTGAGAGAACAAGCTCCATGCTTTTTTTCTTTTCTTTTCTTTTTTTTTATGCTCAAATATACCCCCCCCCCCCCCCCCCCCCCCGGCGTTGGCTTTTACATTAAAATTTACAAAAATTACAAGTATGCCCTTACTTAAAGTTCGATAGACCATACTTAAAACTAGACATCCAAATCAACTAAAAGTAATCTAAACCGTCCAATAAATCCCAAAAATTAAATAAAAATCAGGGTCTAAGGGGCCCAAATCTGAAAGATCTGACGGTCCGATGGCCTGATCAACATGATCCAACGGTCCAATGGACCCAAAACTGAAAACCTATGATTAAAAACTCCTAAAAAGCAACTCACATACTTCATCCCAGTGTGGGGTCTTTCTGATGAATGTCCAATGCATGTAGGGTCATGGGGTCTTTAAAGTGGCCCCTCGCGCCCTTTCTGGAAATCGTCATCCATCTATAAGGAAAGTTGCGCTGATGCAAGTAGCCGCTTCCTCCTCTGGTATACTCGAGCAGGTCCTCTGATGTTCGCATTATCTTGCCAGTAAAGAGGTTCTTATATAGCATCACACACCTGAGATTTATCTTCAACTCTCCTCCCATCCACCATCAATGCTATATATTCTATTAGACCTAGCCCAAGCACTAGCAATGTCATAGAAGAACTCCATATTTTTCCCCCTCCTTAAGCCACGTTGTAAATTCCTCTTCTTTTTATCAATTCTCATTCTCTAACGAAAGTTTAACCCTCAAATCCCCTGCATCCTTTAACAACTTATAGAGAGTATAGGTGTCCTTTTGTATGCCCTTTTGTATGTCTTTTTTTGTGTGTGCATGTTCTCAGTGCTTTGGTGCTCCGCCAAAGCACTGTATTGTATTTCATGTACTATGATACCTAGCGTGACGTTTTCCCTCAACCTCTCTCTCTCTCTCTCTCTCTCTCTCTCTCTCTCTCTTCTCCATCTTCTTCCATCTTCTCCCACCATTCTCTACTTGGTATCATAGCCTAGAGACCGCACGTTGATTGGAGCTGCAGGGACCTGCTGACATCAGCAACTATATGGCTGACATCAGCAACTGTACTTACTGTTCGGACAGTTTTGCGTCGGGAAGAACATGATTTGATAGAGCTTGATTTTAGGGGAATTATGGTGATTTTTGCAGGATTGTTTGAGCTTGATTTGAAGCGTATTTGGGCCGTTTTTCAAGTCCAACGGAAAAACCCCAAATCTTCGTATTTTTGCGTTTTCTCCCAAATCAGTAAGGATCTTTTGAGGATTTCTCCCTAAGGCTGGTCGATTTTATCTTACGGAGGCATCCATGGGTTTTTTTCTTATTGAGGAAAGGTATTTTGGTGTTTTCCGACCACTTTATAGGTGTGGCTCCACCATTTTCGGCCCCCTGGGGAACCTGGACATTCACCTCATGATCTGGTGTGCTCCTGTTTCATTTTGTGGCAGTGTGATGTGTCTGTGCTAGCCTCACTGTGAAGTTTCCTGTTGGTTCTTGTCTTTTCTCTTCCTGCTGGACCTATACCCCTTACTTGGGACCTCTATTGTGTAGGATCTTGTCCAAGATAAGCCAACTTCTGTTCTTATTCTCCATAAGTGTTTATGGATCATATGGATGACAAAAATTCTTCTGGATTTGGTGTGGGGTCTATGGATTCAAACCCCTTGTTGATTACAACTGTCAAGTTGAATGGTAAAAATTATTTGCAGTGGGCTCAGTCTATGAAATTATTCTTGGGAGGAAGAGAGACTCACCTACATATTAGATGATGCTCTAGATCCTACAGATGGACATTATAAAACATGGACCAAGGAGAACTACCAAGTCATGGCCTGGTTACTCAATAGTATGGATCCATCTGTCAGCAACTCAATCATGTTCTTGTCTTCTACCAGAAAGATATACGGTATACCCTACATGACATGTATTCGGAAGCAAGGAATGTATTAAGAGTTTTTAAATTGATATCAGATATTGGTCAATTCCAACAGGATTCCCGATCTTTAAAGGAGAACTTTTCTACCCTTGGAGGTAGCGGGATGAGTTGGATCTCTATCATCCACTTCTGTCCGAGAGCAAGAAACATTATGATCTTGTTTGTAAACAACAAGAAGAAACCCAAAGCATGCAATTTCTTTCCAGCCTTAACCCTAAATATAAAGGTGTTATGAGAAGATTATTGTGATGGACCCTCTTCCCTCTTTGACAGCAATTTATGCTATGGTCCAGTGTGTTGCTACCTCAACCTCATCAACCTTTGCATCATCTTATAATTTTGCATATGCTGTTGGTGACTGGTCATCTTTCAATCATGTATCTAGAACACATGGACGTCGCCGCGACTTTGGATATAGCAATCAAGTCTGAGGCTGTGTTATTGATCCTGGTGGCTACCGTGGCCGAAGTGGACGTGGACGCGGTCGTGATGCATCTCGCAGTTGCACTCATTGTGGGGGCCACAAATCATTATGTTGATCGGTGTTGGAGACTTATGGGTCGTCCACCCTGGGCGAGTACATCTTTAGCTAGTAGTACTTCTGATGTCAATCGAGCCTTGCAGCCTACTCTTGGAGAACATCAAGGGAGACTTCCCTCATGTGATACTATCACTATCTCTCGAGAGATCTATGATGCCTTTATGCAACTTCATGTTCATGATAATCCTGATGTTTCTGGAGCCTCTATTGCCCAGTTAGGTACTGCTCTCCATGTGTCATCTTCTCCTTTGTCCTGGGTCATTGACTCTGGAGCTACCTCTCACATGACTGATAAGCCTCATCTGTTTAATTCTTATCTTCCTTCTAATCAGTCACATTTTGTCACTGTTGTGGATGGAAATCAAACCCCTAGGACCGGTACCATTAAGCTTTCTTCCTCCTTGCATTTGTCATCGGTTCTAATGTTCCTAGTTTTCCTCTCAATCTATTATCTGTTAGTTCTCTTACGAAATTCTTGAATTATTTTGTAACATTCTTTCCCTCTCATTGTGTGTTTTAAGATCTCCAGACGAAGAAGATGATTGGTGGGGGCCATGGACGTGGCGGCATTTACTTCCTCGATGATACACCTGTCATAGGAACTAGTGATTTATCCTTAGATAGGGAGTCCGTGTCTAGGTGGCATTGCCGCTTAGGGCACCCATCCTTGTCTAGATTAAAGCTCTTATTTCCTTCAATCTTTGTATCTAAACCCTCATGTTGTGAGACTTGTGAGTTTTCCAAACATCATTGGACTGTCTTCCCTCCTAGTTCATCTGATGGGAAACTTAGACATTTTGAGCTTGTCCACTCTGATGTTTGGGGCCCTGCTCTTATTATTTCTCTTTTGGGATATAAGTATTTTGTCACATTTATTGATGATTGTACTCGCATGACATGGGTGTATCTTTTATAGTCTAAACATGAAGTGTTTGATATATTTAAAATATTTTTCAAAGAGGTGGTTATCCAATTCCAATGTCCTATCAAAGTTCTTCACTCTAATAATGGAGGCGAGTACTTGTCGCATGCCTTACTGTCTTTCTTGCAAGACCATGGTATCTTGTCTCGCACTTCATGTCCATGGAGTCCTCAACAAAATGGTGTGGCCGAGCGAAAGAACTGTCATCTTCTTGAGGTCACCCATGCCCTCTTACTTAGTATGAATCTGCCTTAATGTTTTTGGGACGATGCCTTGCTTACTGCTGTGTTTCTAATTAATTGCGTTCAATGTTGTTAGATCACAAATGCAATCATGTGCGATCACATATGGCTATGCGGATATGCAATCGCTTTTTTTTTTTTTTTAAATCGAAAAATTTTTAAAAATCAGAAAAATAGGGGAAAATTAAGAAAAAGTGAAAAAAAAAAAAAAAAAAAAAAGTAGGGAAAACTTTCCTAAGTTAATAGATAAATAATTTTACATGTTTAAAATACATTTGAGTGAAATAAAATCAATTAAAAAATGAATTAAACATCATGTCATCAACACTCAACAATATATTTAACAAATAACGATAAAATTAACACTTAGTAAGTACTAAGTAAGAACAAAATGGAGACTTGAAACTTGAAAGAAGTTGGAGCTTGGGCCTTGGAGACTTGGAACTTGAAAGTACTTGAAAGATGGAGAATGAAACTATGTACAAGAGAATAAGAGAATTGAGACTTTAAAAGTGTATGAGAGTAGAAAGAGAGTTTAACTGCATTTAAAATGCAAATAGGGGGGTATGAATGCCTTTTTTTAAGAAAAAAATGCTGCATTCTAAAAAAAAAAAAAAAAAAAAAAAAAAAAAAAAAAAAAAAATCAGAAAACGATAAAAAAAATGTCAGATTTACGACCGTTGGGCAAATAAGCCATCGCATATGCCATATGCAATTGTATATATCGCATACGCAATCGCATATTGTCACATATCCAATATATGCGATCACATATGCAATCGCATATTCGCATATACGACCGCACGTTACAACATTGATTGCATTTCATCTCGAATATTGTCTCACAAGTCTTCATTTGAAATTTTGCATCCTCATGATAAACCATTTCCTTTACCCTCTAAAGATTTTGGATGTACATGCTTTGTTCAAATTCTCGATGGAACTAATGACAAGTTAAGTCCATGTGCCACAAAGTGCGTCTTCATAGGTTACTCTAGATCACAAAACGTTGCTACGAAGGAAATTTTTACTCCGTTTGTTCACTCTGGGGATCAATTAGTTGATGTTCTTACCAAAAACTCCAAGTACAGATGCGCTTTTTCTTATCTCTGACAAGTTGGGCATGATCAATATCTATGCTCCAACTTAAGGGGGAGTATAGAGAGTATAGGTGTCCTTTTGTATGTTGTTTTTGTGTGTGTGCATGTTCTCAGTGCTTTGGTGCTCCTGCAGAGCACTGTATTGTATTTCATGTATTATAATAAAAGGGTGTATGGGGTTGGTTACCCTAGAGTGATGTTTGCCCTCTCTCTCTCTCTCTCTCTCTCTCTCTCTCTCTCTCTCTCTAACACTCTTTCTTTTTCTCCTCCCTCTCTTCCATTTCTTCCATCTTCTCCCACAAATCTCATTCTCTCTACTCAACTACCCCTAACTCTTCCTCCCACTTTCCTAGCACTTCTTTTCTCTAAATGTTGATCCTTTAAGAGTTTTAAGTTTCTGAAATAACCGAAGCCTACTCACCTTCTACCTTGATAGAATTCAACCATTCCTTCACCAACGTAAAGAAACCCTCCACATCTAACCAATGTAAATCGAAGGTAAAAGGCTTTGGACCCCAATCTTCCTCCACTTCCAGGATGAATCGAGCAATCATTGGACAATAGCCTCGAAAGTCCCCAACAAGGGGGAACCACCCCACCCAATCTACCGAAACCAAGAACCTATCTATCTTGGATTCAGTCACCCTCTCTTGCCCATTCATCTAAAGTAAACTTAACATTATATCCACAAGGTCAATCCTACAAACCCAATCCAAAAATCCCACATCCTACATGTTCAACTTCTCAAACATGAATCTTACCGCATTGAAAGTCTCCTCCCTCCACACACCAAAGGAACCTACCACCTACTCTGTATAGAACGCTATTGTGTCCAAAACTAAGATTGTTGACCCGTTTGACTCGGCCTGTAGACGACTGTAAATACCCACTTAAAACCTAAAACTACATCCCCACTAGGAGCACTAAGATTGAAAATCGAGCTACCCACCATTCCGCTTTTTCCACACCTTGGTATCCCATATGACCACTATTTCACCGGTTGCTCCCACTGCTTCTAAAGCTAGCCATTCCTTGAACCTCAACAATGACTCAATCAAGAGATTGAACTTGTTTTCTTGAAAAGTGACCAATTTTTACAAATTCCTCGAACTGAATCGCTTATGCTTGCAACCTGAACCCAATGCATTCCAATTGATTGCATTCATTGTTGCACTGTCCTAGGCTCCTAGCCCATTTCCCTCACCTCTCTCCTCAGAAAATTGCTCTCATTCCATAGTTAATAGAGGACTCAAGCCCCACCAGTTATAAATGCCCCTTAGGAGATTTTTGGATCTGTATTTCCCTAGTAGCCTGAAATTTTTAGGGCCCCTTCTCTTCCACAAACTAGAACAAAGCGACAAATTCCTCCTTACAATCATCCGAAGGACACTCCAACCACCTTTCCAACATGCCCAAATACCTCCTTGATCCAACTCATGCCTCGAGCCATTGACATGTGGTCCCCATCTTCCCTAATTGATGGACAATTTCCACGCATTAAACTCTCTCCACCCAGTGTTCGCATTATCAATACTATCGGCCGATATTATTGGTATCGGTATCGGTCCTCAGCGGCACGAAACCCCCCAAAAATTATTAAAAAAAAAAAAATCCATGATTTTTGGATATCGCACAATATCCCAATTTAGACCTGCGATATCGCCGATAAATGAATGATATCGTGCGATTTTATAAAAGAAAAAATATAGAAAAAAAATCACATACTTGTTTTATCTACCTGAGGGAGCCCTCAATCGATTGGAATTGGTGGGTCGCGGTTGACATTGCCGAATCATGTAAGAAAACCCTAAACCCCCTTTTTTTCTTCGAAGAGAACTGTTTTGGAAGGAAACTAAATTCCATTGATGATCATGGGAATTTGAGTCGGGATTTGAAAAAAAAAAAGAATTTTAGGAGAGATTTTTTGGGATAATTAAGGAATTCACCGTCGTCGATGCTTGCGGGTTGTGGGTTTAATGGAGAAGAGAAGACAGGAAGAGGAGAGTTTTCGAACTCTCTCGGCCTTTTGTTTTTAAGGGAGAGTGGATTCGGTGCAACTCGGCTGCACAAAAGACAATGCGGCCCATACGATGGCACCCACCTTGATGTATGTATTGTATATCCATGTTGTCCATCCATTTAGAGAGATAATTTGAGGTCAGGAGACAAAGAATGAGGCAAATCCAAAGCTCGAGTGGACCCCATCACAGAAAACAGTGGGGATTGAACTCCTACCATTAAAAACTTCTTAGGGGGCACAGAAGTTTTCGATCAAGCCGATATTTGAGTTTTCCCTTCTTCCATATCTGTTTGAACTTATGAACAGGTTGGATCTCAAATAAACAATATGCTGGGCCCTAGGAAGGTTTCAAGTTTCAACGATGGGCATCACTGTCCCCATTGTTTTCTGTGATGGGTTGGGTCCACTGGAGCTTTGGATCAGCCTCATTCTTTGGCTCATGCCCTAAAATGATCTCTCAAAATGGATGGACGGTTTGGATACAACAAATACATCATTTTGGGGCCCACAGTCAGGGTCCCACCCACATCGTTGGTTCCATGTGGTGTGTATAAGCGCGGGTTGGGTACTGCCCCAACTCCGGGCGCAGTTTGAATGGATCCCCGGTGGATCCCTAACTGCGAGGCCCATTGTGTGTATGTGCCTTACATCCACACCATCTATACATTTTGAAAGTTCATTTTGGGGAATGATCCTAAAAATGAAACGAATCCAAATGACAGGTGGACCATAACACAGCAAACAGTAGTGATTGAATCCCCATCATTAAAACTTCATGGGGTCCACCGGAATCTTTATTTGTCATCCAACATGTTGGTAAAGTCACAAAGACCTAGATGAATAGACTACACAAATATCAGCTTGATCCAAAGCTTTTGTGGGCCCATGAAAAGTTTTTAATGATCGATTCAAATTGTTTCCTCTATTATGGTCCACTTGAGATTTGGATCTGCTTCAG
The DNA here is from genome assembly GCA_003013855.2 of Liriodendron chinense. Classification (NCBI taxonomy): domain Eukaryota; kingdom Viridiplantae; phylum Streptophyta; class Magnoliopsida; order Magnoliales; family Magnoliaceae; genus Liriodendron; species Liriodendron chinense. Next base: position 3,676,691 of record ML058333.1, read on the forward strand.
TTTTGGGACCATGTCTTAAAATGAGCTTTCAAAACGGATGGACAAAGTGGTATAAGGAACATAAATAACAATGGGCCCCACGGTTAGGGATCCCACCCACTTGCACAGCATCCGGGATCCATGCCCCCAACTCCGTTGAAGCTAATTGCGTACTGAGTAAACTTTGTGAGGCCCACCATGATTTATGTAATTTATCCATTCCATCCATCCATTTTACTAGATAATTTTAGGGCTTGAGCACAAAAATGAAGCATATCCAAAGTTCCAGTGGACCAAACCATAGGAAACAGTGTGAATTGAACGTCTACTTTGAAAAAATTTAGGGATCCACTGTAATGTTTATTGACCATCCAACCAGTTGATAAGTTCATACAGACTTGGATGAAAGGAAAAAACAAACATCAGCTTGATCTAAAAAAATTGTGGCCCACAAAAGGTTTTTAATGGTCAATAACCATTGTTTCGTGCGGGGTGATCCACGTCCACCTGAAATTTGTATCTGTGTCATTTTTGGGGCCAACCCCTAAAATCAGGTGGCAAAACAGATGGACGGCATGGATATACCACGCATACATCAAGGTGGGCCCTACTGTCAGGGTCCCACCCACACTGCTAGTTTCGTGTCGCATGGATATACAATACATACATCAAGGTGTTGTATATCTACGCCATTTCTCCAGTCCATATTAGGATGTGGTCCCAAAAATTAAGCATATCTAAATCTCAAGTGGACCACACCATGGGAAACGGTGGTGATTGAGTGCGTCACCATTAAAAATTCCAAAGGGCCATCATAAGGTCTTCGTAATGTTTATGTTCCATCTAACCTGTTGATAATGTCAAGCATACCTGGATGAAAGGAAAATACAAAGATCATCTTGATCCAAAACTTTTGTGGCCCACACAATATTTTTTAATGGTCATTCATCACTGTTTCCACTTTCCAGTGGTGTGGTCCATTTGAGATTTGGATCTTCTTAAGATTTGGGATTGAATCTTAAAATGAGATGGAAAAACAGATTGATGCCATGGATGTACAACAAATACACCAAGGTGGGCTCCACTCAGTTAGGGTGACAAATACATCACTGTTTCAATTGGACAGCGCATAACTTAGGACCCTATACAAAGGAAACCCATTATGTGCATTCTTTTTTGAGATGTTATGATTGAAAAGTGTGTATTGAGGTCTTTTTTTTACAATTCTTGAAGTTTCGTTGAAAAATTCAATCATTTTCCCAATGTTTCCCCATGTTTCCCCAAAAAGTGCAATAAATTACCCAATACAAATGATATATCCTGTGCGACAACCAATACGTATCCGTATCCCAAGGGTGTGATACATGGTGCGATACCGATATTTCGAACACTGCCTCCACCTACGCCATTCTCTTTACTGATGTCAATAGCTACTTGTAATGGCATGATGTCTAAGGCCTCTGTTATCAACCCTCCACTGACAATTTGTCTCCTGCATGGGCAAGAATTGCTCTGCTTCCCCTCTGGGTAGGTCTCCCAATTTAGAATCACCGGAACTATGGTCATCTCATCCAAAACACCATCATGCCAAACTGCACTGACCACATGCCTCCTTGAGGGCTTCCCAAGATGCCGAATTTTCGCAAAGAGAATCGGAGAAGAGTGTGGCGGCTCAAACATTGTGGCCTGCTCACCTTCCATTTTGCTACCATCAGATGCAGAGTTTTCCTCTACCTCCCTCAGGATCCCCTGATTTCTTCTCTGCTCCCACATCCTTGGATTGAGAAGAGAAGGCACTGAATGCTTCGTGAATAAACGGCCTCTTGCACACGCATGCCCACTTTTGTCATCACCACATTCCTATGGAAATTTAGGAAAATTTACATAAGACAGGTCAGCCACTCAACCAGCCATGCCTTGTGGAACAGTGTTTGGTAGTTAGAAGGCGACATAAGAGATAAATTGTTGCGGGAGTGAGGATGTTGGAATAGAATTAAGAACGAGACTGCCAGAAGCAACCTAAGAGTAGCATTAACAAGAGATAAACTAACCGAGAGAAACTTGAGAAGATTCATTCATGTGCAACAAAAGTCATAGTTGGCTCATGTAAGGAGGGGAAAGTCAAAGGCCCTGAAAGGAGGATGGCATGGAGACCTAAAGGACTTGGATCGAGGTGGGTACAAGGGATATGAAGGTGTTTACTTACAGAGGATAGGGTCTTGTGGTTGATTGGTGAAATAGCATTCACAAAGCCAACCCCAAATAGTGAGGATAAGGATATGATGATGATGACGACGACGACGATGACTTGGTGTGGGAAAGACTGTTCTGATGAAGATTGAATCGCATTTCGAGAGTGAAGTGAATAAAGAGATTAAAGTTTTGCAGGTGTATAATCGAGTGGGAAATAAAGTTGTGGAGCCCTATTTTCGAACGTAAATTTACAGGGGGGGAAAAGGCCATGGTTTCTAAGCTCTTTCGAATACTTGAACATAGATGCACTCAGCTGCCAAGTGCAGACTATATAGTTTGGGCCTGGGAAACTTCTGGAGATTTCCCGATCCATTCGTTTTATAATTATCCAATCTAACATATTGACATAAATATTTGGTTGATACATCCATCACAGAGTTTTTTATTATGTTGGATAACAATTCTTGATAAAGTTCTAATAGGTGATCATCTTCAGCATAGGAGTCATGAATTTCCTAATCGATGTTCTCTATGTTCGAAAGATGAGGAAATAATGAATCAGCTTTTATCCACTGCCCATTCCCGCAGAGGATTTTGAATTTTGTCTACCTTCTCTTCGATGTGAATTGGGTTATGCCTTCTTTTATTGACACTTTTGTGAATATGTGGGCATTTTATGCCCTTTGAGGTGGGTAAGATTGTCTGGCTAGCATCCTTTCAAATAACGCTGTGGGATTTGGTTGGAAAGAAACAATAGAATTTTTTAAGGTTCTAATAACAGTGTCGAGGTGTTCGCTCATAGGAACTGAAGCTTCTAAAGTATTGATTATTCTCAACTAGAATGAGATCATTCCAGGTAAAATACATGGGGTTCATATCCATGGATAGTTGGAGTCTGCCTCCTTTGGTGTTTCAACAAATGAAATTTTGATGGGACTACTTGGGGAATCTGGGAAGGGTGATATTGGCAAATCATCCAAGATTGTGAAGGCAAGATCATCATGGCATTCTCCAGCCTAAATTTTCACTATGGACTTGAGTGAAGCCAACATGGCTCCTCTACTTTATGGACTATGTATACTCAGAGAATGGTATGGAGGCATGGTGATTATGAAAACAAATCCTCGCATGTCACCAAATGGGTTTTAAAAGGTCTTTGGTGGTATTTTCCAGACATCATGGATGAAGTCTTCAACGTTTCTTCTAGATAGCAGTGCTCCATTATTAACATCCATGCGTGAGCCAATGAAGAGGTGGACGCTTTCCCTCTGAAAGCAGTCAATAAAAGTGCATTAGTATTAGGCGAAGCTACTCCCATTGAATGTCGCTCTTTGAGAGGGTGTTTATTCTTCCCCTACGCTTGTAATTTATAACTTCTCACAGTGATCAGCATTTTTGTTTTCCTGCTAGCTATTGGTGCCTGGTTTTTCTTTTTATTTCTTTTCCAATAAAATATCAGGCACCCATAAAAACAAATGCAATACCCTGCATAATTTGCACACATTTTTTAAGCTGAACACAGTAGTGAGCTAATGACGATGATAAGGTAATGCCTGCTAAGAAGGCATCAGACCTATGGACAGAGTAACCTACAGGTGTTCTATGTTGTTGTTGTTTTGAAAGTACAGGTGTTTTATATTGTTAAAATTAAGAAAACAGCAAAAGAAAGCCCATCTTCAAGAACTTAAAAAATGCAAATCCTTGAGCTCAACAAGCAGAAATATTAGTAGTGATTAGGAAGTACATGCAAGAGATTAAGAATTATACCTTATAACTGGTTCTCTTGGCATTTTATGGGATTTCTGTGATTGATCTCCAACCCACAACCTTCTTCTCTCATTCCAAGCTATTGCAGCTACAAAATAAGTTCATAGGTAATTAGGTATTAAGTTTGAGAACAAAATTTTGACCTTCAAAGGAGTAAGTATTGAGCAAAATGATTATAAAAAAAAAATGCACTATGCACTACTCCATGGTCTGGCCCGACGAACTCTTGGGCCAAGCCCACAATGAGCCTGACTCGGGTTTAATTTTTGGCCGGTGAGCTGGGCCCCAACCTGCTTTTGGGCCAAAAAAATAAACAAGATTTACCAACATTCGCGAGGCTGGGTCCGAGCTTGACCCTAGGCCCATTTACAACTACCATGGGCCAGGCTTGGGCCAAACTTTAGGCACGCAGGCCAGGCTGGGCCTAAATTTGAGGCCTGAAATTTCAATGGAACAGGCTTAGGCTGACCTCAGCCCAGCCGGTTAACAGCCTTCACTCCTTGCATGTTAATATCTAAGAGGCATATTAAAAATTAGCAAAGAAAAAGAAAAAATATTTTGAATATAAATAGTCATTTAGTCTTTCATGCTTCTGAAGGTACTTAAGATCTCTTAGCCTCATTTCAGCTAGCATATGGAATTTTAGCTATTGGAACAAATAAACAAACAAACAAACAAACGAACGTACACATGCGTGCACACACGCACACACACGAACAGCATTAAAGGGTGTGTATTATCAACAGCATATGGAATTTTAGCTATTGGAACACACCCACGTCCACACCCAACCACCCCCCCCCAATACCCACACCCACACACACGCATGCACAACACGCATAGACACACGCATTAAAGAGTGTATTATCAACAACATATGGAATTTTAGCTATTGGAACACACACGCACGCATTAAAGAGTGTGTATTATCAACAACATACGGAATTTTAGCTATTGGAACACACACACACACGCATAGGGAATTTTAGCTATTGGAACACGCACACAAACACGCGCGCGCACACACACACCCCTCCTTTTGGGCCTTCTAGATGCCCTTTTAAAAAACTTCAACTAGTACCAACTCACTCCTAACCAACATTGTACTTGGTCTCTGTTGCACATGACCAAACCATCTAAGTCTACTTTCTCTCATCTTATTACCTCTTGGTTCTCCTCCTAAGTTCCCTCGAATGCATTCATTTCTACTTCTATCCTTCCTTATCGTGCCACTCATCCAACTCAACATCCTCATTTCAGCTACACACATCCTATGAACATGTTGTTCCTTAACTAGAGAAAAAGCATGGATGGTCTTATAGCTATCCTATAAAAATTTCTTTCCAGTTTGAGCAGTACAAAATGATCACGTAAAACTCCAAAGGCACATATCCATTTCCACTGAGTTAATGAGATCTCAACACCCGAATCACAAAGAAATGGACAAGAGTACACCCACAAGAATATATGTGTAGAGGGAGAAATAACTTCACTGATATCAAACTTCATCTCTTACAATACACGAGAAAACTTACAACTCAAAAAATGTGAACTGCCTACCTCCTACACACGGTTCAAGATCGGTATGGTATCAGCTGATACGGGTGTATCGTATCTATATCAGCACGAGACGATAAACAATATAAGTTTGCATCGGCCTGATATAAAATAAATAAATAAATAAAACCTATATTGCCACCGTTATGCGTATCCGAATCAATCAGATAGAGACCCAATCTTTTTAATTCACCAGCCATGATACGTGTGCCTTAAGAATACGGATTATTCTTCCATTTCACCAAATATTGCTTATATTGGCCCTATTGAGTGTCAATAGTTTTCATGTGCCAAAATTATTCAACTTCTTCCTTATTTTTCTTCAGGAGTTGTTTATGAATATCAGTAATCTTCAACTTGCACGTTAGACAGCTTGTCATGGTACTTAAACAAATCCGCCACATTGAAAGTAGGCGAGATATTTATATCATCTGGCAACTCAATCTCAGTGGCATTGTCATACAACTTCCTCTAAACTAGGCATGGACCAATCTTCTAGACTTGAGCTTTTGTGTAAGTTCCTCTTGGAAACATTTCTTTGTAGAGATAAACCATAACCAAGCCACCTTATTTATATATATTCTCCCATCAATGTTCTTTCATAGCTTATTGGTACTTGGTGTTGCTCTCTTCAATCTTTTTCTTCATTTAAGCTTGCAAGTCTTGGTGAAAGCATTAGCATCTAAGTTTGCAAGTCTTGCATGTGCTTGGCAAAAGCATCAGCATCTTTGCTTATTTGATCTTGAACCGGTGATGATATTAAGTCAAATACATGATGTGGACTTCTCCTCTCTACGATCTTAGACAGTGTTTTAAATAGTTACGCTACGTAGTGTAACTTAGCCTTAACGCTACGTAGCTCATGAAAGTAGCTTAAGTCGCGTGTCGCCTACACTACACGATTATTTGCATAGGCTATACGCTACATAGACTATGCTACACATTACGTAGCTCACATTACAAGTTATTTATCACTACAGCATTAAAATCAATTAATGTTTGCAATAATTTGTTACATTTTTTTATTTCAATAGTTAATCTTTTCAATGCTTTTAGTAAAACCATACAAGTAACAATATTAAATCAGTTTCGTTGCTCTTTCTTTACCTCTGTACTTGATCATTGCCCTTTCCTATTACTTTAGGTTGCTTGTATGAGAACTTGTATAAAGAAGGATTTGTTTGGTTGCACCAAATATCATGAAATTTTGTTAAATTTCATTATTAATCAGTCTAATTTGGTGCAAAATATCATGAATTGGTTGAAATTTTGTTAAATTTCATTATTAATTAGTCTAATTTGGTGCAAAATATCATGAACTAGTCATTATTAATTATTCTAATTTGGTGAAAAATATCATGAACTAGTGCAACCAAATGCAACCTTGATTAAATATATATATATATATAGAAGTAGCGTGTAGCACACTATGCAGCTTATGCCTCACACTTCAAAGGGGTGAACACTACCCTACATGCTATTCGCTATTTAAATCACTAATTTGAAATGAGGATTTTTTGGTGGTATGATTTACTGAACTGTTGCAGGCAAACTGGGCTTGGGGTAAAGCCAAGTCCCACTAAGAAACATTGTCACCTACGATACTACTCAAGAGGTTACCAAGGTTCTTGTTGACTACCTCTGTTTGGCCTTTTGTTCAAGGATGATATGCACTAGAGAATTAAAGCTTAGTCCCCAATATTTTCATAAAGTGCGCTAAAAGTGGCCCCACAAACTTCGAATTGTGTTCGAAGTTATTATTTTTGGTATCCCGTGAAGTCTGACAAACTCCATGAAGAATATGTTCGCGATAAGCATAAGATTCATAATCCTTTTGTACGGAATAAAATGGGTCATCTTTGAAAAATGGTCCGTCATAATGAAAATCAAATCTGTTCCCTTTTGAGTCTTAAGAAGACCTAGAAAAAAATCTATAGAAATGTCCACTCATTGTGTGATTGGAACGGGAAGCAGCGTATTTGGAGACTTGGCATTGGTGATGGCGTGGTATGAACCATTCAATGTCACAACGCATACAAGGCCAGTAGGATTTTTCCTCCACCATGGCCAATGTTTTATCGCTTTCAAATTGTCCATCCAGCCCTCCATGTACCTCAAATTTCCCATAACGATCCTTCAGGAATGCACAAGGGAGAAATATTTAATAAATATCCATCGTGTGAGATAAATTCAGACTTCGAATCTTGTCCATCCACACATTTGTCAAGCGCTTTACCAAAAATCAGGTCTTTGTATTGTTCTTTTAATGCATTGAATCCCATGACCTCCACAACAAGTGTGCTTAATAAAACCACCTACTCAAAGCATTTGCTGCTTTGTTCTAACTTCCAGCTCTGCGACACAAAAGGAAAGTATATTTTAGTGAAAAAGCCGCTCACTTCACATGACGAGCACTCAGCTTCTTTTAGAGTTATCTCAACATCTCATGGTCCAAGTATAAAATGAATTCTTGATAAATCAAGCAATGCCTCCAACATCGTAGTGCTAGGACTATTGCATAGAACTCAAGATTAGGTAGATTGCCATAGATGGCATGAATTTCGAACTGATTTGGGGCAATAAAGTTGTCCCCCAAATCAGCGACACTATTCTTCCAAATTTTATTTTAAGGAAATAATATCAAATACTTAGGGATATCACCATATTGGGATGAGTGTCATAGATTACATGAATATCAAGTCAATTTTGGAGCACTTGAGTGTTCCCCCCAAATCGAGTCAATCTAAGCTGTCAAGTTAATAAATCATCAAACAGTCCGAGACAACATTCTTACCAAAGAATGGACCGCTACACCATCAGAAACATGTTCAAAATCATAAAACAATACATATTTGGAATCCTTTCAATTTTGGGGATTTTTTCAGTATTCTTTCTGATTTTTTCCTCAAACAATCGACCATACGGGGGCCGTAACAGCCGTAATGTAACAGTCTTCACAATGGCCGTTACAGCCACCGTTACCATTACTAAAATACCTGGGAATGAGTCCATCAAGCGTTATATGATACTAGATTATCATATGAGTCCCTTCTTAAAAACTTCGTTGTCACCTCTGATGCTTTTTTATTTTGAAAAGACGGGGGGGGGGGGGGGGGGGGGGGGGGGGAGGGGGAATAGATGTTTATTATGAGAAGAAAAAAGAACAAGAACAAGAAGAAGAGGAGAAGAAGAGTTTCCATACCAAGTATGCTACTTTTTCTTCCCCAAAAAATAGGGTTGTATTTTTCCGAATTTTTTGGCCCAATAGATATAAACGCTATGCATAACTAACAGCCCCGGTCCATAACAGACCATTGCGACCCTGTTACGACCGTTATGGGCGCTTCAAGACCATTATAGTCAAGCGTGTCATAATGGTAATGGTGGCTATATCGGCCACCGTCATTCCCGTTACGATACAGGTTGTAACGGCCATTATGGTCCATGTAAATCTCTTTAAAAAAAAACCAGTATAGGGCCATTTTGGGTCATTTTTTCCGTAACTGCTGTTACACCCATTATGACTCTGTAACACGTAACAGTTGGCACCGTTACCGTTACGTAACGGCCGATACGGTCGTTACAGCACACCATCTTTCTTTTTTTTAAGCAGGTATTTACAACCCCATAACACACGACGGCCCGAACTGTTACCATTACGTAATAATCGTTACTGCAATTACAGTATCACTTTCAATACCTTGAATTTAGCCCCAAATTTTGCAACAAATGACCCAAAATCAAAATATGTTGGGCCCTATGGTGGGCCATGGGCTCACATCAATTTCTTCCACCCAGCTTGAATTCTATGAGCAACATCATTCTCAATCTCTCTACTATCAATGAATTATCAACCCAAAATATTAGAAGTGCCCTTTCTAGGAAACTTCTTAGTCAGAAATCTTAACTAATTCCTCATCTCCACTCCTATTACATAGAAATTTCAATCCATATACTTTATTTTAGTCCAACTAATTTTAAATCCTTTAGATTCTAAAGCACCTCTCCATAAATCCAGCTTTGTGTTTACGCCCTCCCTCATCTTGTATATCAAAACTGTCATCTGCAAACAACATACACCATCGGATCTCTTCCTGCAAATGCCCCGTTAACTCGTCCATAAACAACTCAAACAGGTACGAGTTCAATGTCAGCCCCTGGTGCAAGCCCACAGTAGTCGGGAACGAACTTGTGTCTCCAGTAGTGGTTCTCACATTTGTAAATGCTCCCTCATGCATATCCTTAATCATGTCAATGTGATGCAGGATGAATGTATTTAACATGACTTCATGCAAAACTAGTAAGCGGAAATAACGTAGACAATACGATATGAAGAAATCTACCTAAATCTACCACAATTTAAGAGAATTAAGAGCCATAAAGCAGATTCCTGCATTAATCAGTAATATTCTAGCAAGTTATGTCATTCAATCCCACATGCATGGACATATAATCGTGAGAAATCGTCGGACCTATGGGAATGGAAATCCCAAGCTAGCATAGGGTTAGTTCGGCTTTCAATCAAGAAAAATCTAAGTGTTCCTAGGGCTGTGGTAAAAGTAATGAGGCTTAGGATTAGAAATTGGGGAAATAGGATTAGGGAATTTAGGGATTTTGAAATAGGGGGATTAGGGTTCCTAATTTTGGGGATTTAGGGTTAGGGTTTTATGTTAGGGTTAGGGGTTTCAAAGGGGAATAAGGATTTAAGGGTTTTTATGATCGATGAGGGCAAAGACCTATGTGCGGGTGGCCGTACGGTCACGATTGGGTTTGGTTTGGGTAGAGGCAAGCTTAGGGAGAAGAATAGGTTAAGGGGTGTTGGTTGGGAGGATGTTGGAATAAAAGGGGGGGGGGGGGGGGGGGGGGGGGGGGAGGGGGGGAAGGAAGAGAAGACAGAAAATTGAGAGAGAAAACACTATACCTTGTTGGGATGATGGAGATTAGAAGATAGATTGGAAATCACACCCAAAGGGGCCTCACACCCATCCCATCACAGGAGATTTCTTCTCATGAAGCCTCTCTTTTCAAAGTGGAGAGAAAAAACAATTTTCAACAATCAAACTTAGGGTAGGGAATTCCCCTCCTTCAGTATTTATAGTCTCAATAAAAAAGTGTTTGGACAAGAATACCCTCACTAAAAGAAATACTTCCCAATATGTCCTACCACTAAAATAACAACATAAGCCAATAATAAATGTCTACAAATAAATAAAACCAAAGCAAACTATCCTAGAGATCTATCCTAATGGTCCACATTCAGGACGGACCATGATGAATGGCCTAGATAGCCCAATCATGCTCTCCATGAAATCTAACGGTCCGATCGTGTCCTCACAAATCAACAGTCGGATGCTCCTCAAATAGCAGCCCACGTGCATCTTCCCAGTGTGGGGTCTTTCAAATGCACGAACATGCACGTGAAGTCTTTAGCTCGGTCCCTAGGAGCCCATGTAGACATCATCCATCCACAATGAAACTGGTACTCGGCCTAGGGCTATCCTCCATCTCTGATAAACTCTAACTGGTGCCTGGATGTCCTCATCACAATGTATCCCCTTGAAACTCCTTTTTCTTTCCCATCACCCACCAAATCAACTCTCTAAGGACCCTACCATAAGCTTTCTTTCGGTCAATAAAAACCATGTGGAGATCCTTCCTCTCCTCGTATTTCTCAATGAATTGTCTTAAGTAGGAAATAGCTTCAGTGGTGGACACTTCCTAGCATGAAACTAAGCTAATTTACTAATTGTGTTATGCCTTAGTCTCTGCTCAATCACTCTCTCACAAAGTTCCATAGTATCACTCATAAGTTTAATCCCATGATAGTTACTGCAACTCTATGGTACTTTTCCTCTATTCTTCTGGTATTTTCTTCAATCTTACAATCATGTTGAAAAACTTCAAATATCCTCTAGTCATTGCTTTAATGACTCTCTCTCTCTCTCTCTCTCTCTCTCTCTCTCTCTCTCTCTCTCATTTTTGCAACTTTCAAAGACATCTTTTCACCTTCTCGTCCCAAAAAAAATCATAAGCAATACAAAGTGGGATCCATCAGGTAGAAGTTTCAAGATGATGATCAGACCTATTTTGTTTCTTCATTCAATCTTGACTGTCCATTTTCCCTGATCATCTGATTGGCAATTTTTTCCACCATGGCTTGTCCCTTCTCGTATGGAAGAATGGACAGTCCAAATTTGTGATTGGGCATCCCACGTGTCACTTAAAAGCTTCGGGCACACGTGTGTGTGTGTGTGTACACGTCACCCACTCATTAGATGATTTGGTGGAGACAGTGTAGTGCGTGTGAATGTTCCAGGGTTCAACCCCAGTAGTGTACCTCTCAGAAAAGAAATATGTATGTATGTTTGTGTGTGATTGTACATACATATATATACATACATTCATACATACAAATAGATATACATATATACAAGTATATTATATTACACATGCACACACACATACAAACACACACTTTCATAGTGAATATAGTAGACGTCCCCTTCTAGTGTCTTACTAAGTATAAAGCGAACATCACAGAGTATGCTTTATTTCTTTTTTCTTTTTTAAGCTAATGATTTTATTAAAAAGAGGCCGAAGCAAAAAAAACAAACTACAACTTGGACAAAGAAAAAGGAAAACAGGGATTCTAACCAAAAACCTTTAATCCAACCCATTACATTCAAGTGTCATATTTAAACAAGAGGGACTTAGTGTCATATTTAAACATAGACAAAGAAAAAGGAAAACACAGATTCTAACCAAAAACCTTTAAAGCTATTGCCCAACCCATTACATCCAAGTATCATATTTAAACAAGAGGGACTTAGTGTCATATTTAAACATAGTTAGACATAAAGATCCACTCTTTTTCTTCATTGCTTTGATATCCCTCACGTGCATAACCTCACATAATCACACATGGGCCTTGGATTGCATCAAGGAATGTACCCTTTGAGAGATGACGATCAACTCATCATCATCATCATCATCATCCTCATCATCATCATCATCAAAGCCTTATCCCAACTAATTGGGGCTGGCTACATGAATCCTATTCCGCAATACCACTCTATCAAAGGCCATAGCTTGAGTTAGACTATAACTCATCAAGTCTTTTCTTATTATCTCCGCCCATGTCCTTTTGGGTCTTCCCCTTGCCCTTTTAGAGTCTTCAACTTGCAAGGAATTCTGAGGACTCGATCGCGTGGATATGTAAGATACAATAATTCCAATCCTAGCAAGAAGAGAGAAACCTAACCCACTCCTAACTGGCACAGTTCTTGGTTTCCATTGCACATAAACAAACCATCTAGGTCCACTTTCCCTCATCTTCTACCTATTGGTACTACTCCTAAGTTCCGTCGAATGCATTCATTTCTATTTCTATCATTCCTCGTCTTACCACTCATCCATCTCAACATCCTTATCTCGGCTCCACTCATCCTATGAAATATTGTTCCTTAACTGCCCAACATTCTATCCCATAAAGCATGGCTGCTCTTATAGCTATTTTATAAAACTCCCCCTTTAGTTGTCGTACATGATAATCACATAAAACTACAGAGGTACATCTCCATTTCTTCCATCCAACTTGAATTCTATAGACAACATCCTTCTCAATCTCTCCACTCTCATAAATTATTGCGCCAAGATATCAAAAGTAGTCATTATGGAGAATTTCTGAGTCAATAACCTTAATTAATTCGTCATTTCCACTCCTATTGTTACTAAAATGGCACTCCATATACTCTGTTTTAGTCCAACTAATTTTAAACCCTTTTAGATTCTAAAGCACCCCTCCATAAATCTAGCTTTGTGTTTACGCCCACCCTCGTCTTGTTAATTAAAACTATATCATCTGCAAACAGCATACACCATAGGATCTCTTCTTGCAAATGCCTCGTTAACTAGCCCATAGCCAATGCGAAAAGGTTGGGGCTCAATGCCAACCCCTGGTGCAAGCCTACAATAATTGGAAACTAGCTTGTCTCACCACTTGTGGTCCTCACATTTATTACAACTCCATACATATCCTTAATTACATCAATATATCCTCTTGAAACTCCTCTTTTTTACAAACACCCACCAGATTAACTTTCCGGGGATCCTATTGTTTGCTTTCTCTTAGTCTACAAGGATCGGGTGGAGATCCTTCCTCATTTCGCTATATTTTTTCACCAACTAAACCAACAATGGGGTGCAAACATGGATTGCATTTCGTTTCTTCAAGCACATAATAAACCAAACTGTAACCTTTTAGTCCTCAACCCAGCCATTGGAAGAGTAATCAAAAGTAAGCAAAAAACTTCAAAAAAAAAAAGAAAGAAAAAGAAAAAGAAACGTTGACGGTGGCAATACATAAACACAATCGTGGGCGGGTTCCATACCATAGGGTGGATGAGGGAGGTAGCAAAAAGGTTGTTGCAGTCTTAGTTATGGTTGCCTATAATGAGCAGGATGGCAACAATAGGTTACCGCCACCCTAGTCAAGTATGTTCAAGGTGTGAAGCACCATGCTAGTTGATTACACTTATGATGGCTTGGGTCGGGGACCTAACGACTATGGTGTGATTTATGGCGCGTTTGAAGAGTGGAAATGTAATCCATGTTTTGACCTCATCCTTGACTATAGTCTCTGATAGTGGATTTATTTTTATAAAATCTACAGCCTAAAATGATTTATGATTATGTGAGGTTGTGAATGAGAAGGTAATTGAAGAAATGATGAGACAGAAAGGATCTAAACTTTTCATCTAGCTGTGTTTAAATAAGACAACAGCATACTACACACGTTATTCACTTTTACGCACAGTAGGACATCAAAATGTGGTGTCTACATATAATTTTATCAAATCAACTTCATAAAAAATAGATAATAACTTGTTTTCACATAAATAAGATGTTTATCTAATACATCAAATCACCATCATCATCATTGTTACCATCTTAGCCATTCTCCCAACTTGGGATTGGCTTTTAAATGGTAGATTGGCAAAAGTTTTACGATCGACTGCCCATCAGACATCAACCTGCCTCTTTTACCTGTTTCGTCACAACAATGGCCTCCTAATATATCATTTGAATATTTGTTGTTACCGACTACCACGTAAATAGAAGATATGAGTATCAAACAACAGACAAGCATGTCCATCATGGATTTATAAGATATAGATATATGAGAAGTCATATTATAATTCAATAATATCCAAACAGGATAACCAAAACATTTTATCATGTTATATAGTAATATTTTAAAAACCAAACCAAAATATAACCCTTTTTTTTGTGGGTATGTTCTGATGTAGGACAGCTAACCACTTGCTGTAAAAGCTCGAACTGTTAGAATGTGGCAAATCAATCCCTTTATCTCATAGCCCAGGTCGAGAGGGCCCAAAATCCACAGGCTCAACTCAGGGCCCCGAATCCACTGGTCACCCTAGGCTCTCAGTTGAATCCACGGTCCCCCTGAGTCCACAGGCGCTGAGTCCACAGCCGACCCCACCCTGAGTGTGCTCCTAAGTCCATAGGCCGCCCCACTCGAGCCCAGTGTGAAAATGCCCATGCATTATTCACCCTCGGTGATGAGTTTCGAACACGAAACCTCCTGCTCTGATATCAATTTAATGCAGGACAGCTAACCACATGCTCTAAAAGCTCGAACTGTTAGACTGTGGCGAATCAATCCCTTTATCTCATAGCCCAGGTCGGGTTCGCCTCAGGGCACCGAATCCACGGGTCACCCTAGGCCCTCGGTCGAATCCTCTTACGTGGGCCCCAAATCCACGGGTGGGTCCGAATCCACAGTCCCCCTGAGTCCACAAGCGCTGAGTTCACAGTCGACCCCACCCTGAGTGTGCTCCTGAGTCCATAGGCCGCCCCACTCAAGCCCGATGTGAAAATGCCCCTGCATTATGTTCCAACCCTTACCTTGACCTGCTTTGTCCATGGAATAAAAATATGATGCATCCGAGAACAAGAATGATCAATCAATGGATGCATCCGGGAACAAGAATGATCAATCAATGGATGCATCCAAGCCACATATGCCATCCAATCAAAGATCACACCATCAGATGGTATACCATGCCCAAATCAAGACCATCAAACAATTCTGATCAGATATGACAGATCCAACCAATCAGATCACGATCTGGACCATCCATCTGTCCATATTATAGATCTGGACCACATTAAGGGTTCACATTGTTCTGATAAACCATCTAGAGAAGATAAATGGTCCTGATGGTTAGTTTGGAGCAGTGGAATGGACAATGGAACACACAGATCTAAAACAATGGTCCTGATTGATGACTAGTTAGACTGTGGGGCCCACAATTACAAACCCTTTGCAAAAAAGTCCAGAAATATTGGTGCAAATAGGACCATACACAGGATTTTGGAAGGTGTTTTAAGTGATTTAGAGTCTTTTAATAGCTGTTAAGTTTCCTATTTAGGTTGGTAATCCTTTGTCTAATTTTTAGTGATTTATGATACGCCATACGCCTAAAGTTAGAAAGAGCCCAAGCTCCAGATCTATTAGATTTTGTATAGTGACTTACAAACGATACCAAAACCATGCTTGCGCAAAGAATTGATGGTTATTATTTTAGAGTGATTGAAATTTCTTTTAGTTATTAATTCGTGCAATGGAGATTGATCTTCTCTTGATGTGATGCCACTAGAGCCTTTGTTGTGATTAACTAAATATCCTTTCTTTGCTGATTTTTTATGCAATTACTATTGTATTTGGAATCTTTTGGAGCTCTAGTGTGTTGTGGTACTTTGATAACAATATAGGATCAATCTCCTCTGGACACAAATTGTGTAGTGAGGAGCTCACCACGCTATAGCATGGTGTGGATACTCTAGGGGGCCCACCATGATGTATGTGTTTTATCCACGTTGTGCATCCGTTTTTCCAACTCATTTTAGGGCATGAGCCCAAAATTGAAGCATATCCAAAGCTCAAGTGGACAACACAGAAAACAGTGGGGATAATGACCGTTGAAACCTTCCTAGAGCCCACCATGATGTTTATTTGTCATTCAACCTATTCATAAGGTCACACGGTCCTAGATGAAGGGAAAACACGAATATCAGCTTGATACAAAACTTTTGTGTCCCCCAAGAAGTTTTCAACAGTACGCGTTCAATCCCCATTGTTCCCATGGTGATGGTTCACCTAAGATTTATATATGATTCAAATTTTGGACTCGTTCTCTAAAATGAGTTGGAAAAATGGATGGACGGCGTGGATAAAACAAATACATCACGGTGGGCCCCACGGAGTATACACACCACACTAGCATGGTGAACTCCTCACTACACAATCTGCGTCCAATCTCCTTCCAGGATGGTGGTTAGGGTATTACTTCCTTGATTCTGAATATTGGTATTAGGGGGCGTATCGGCCCGGCCAAAAAAGGATACAATTCGGGCATCGCGCATTGATGTCAATCTGTATCAGACCATATCAGCCCATATAAGTTGAAAAAAAAAAAATTAATCCAAAGAATTAAGGAAAATGTCAGGAAAAAAAAAAAAAAAAGAATGATAAGATACTCAAGAATCTATCTTTTTTTTTTTTTTCTTTTGGCTTTTGGACATGCATATGACGGTGTATGGGACCATTCTTTGATGAGAACGTGTGTCTGTCAGTTTGACTTGTTGAAGGTCAACTAAATGGGCCCTAATTGAATACAAATCAAGCATCATTTGGTGAATTAGGGCCCATTACATTGAAATACAACAAAAAGAACATGAAAATATCAAAAAAAGTGAAAGTTTACCCTTCTGTCCAATTTTTCCTATAATGGTCCACTTCGCTTCGATTTCTCCAATCTCATTCAAATCATTTGTTTTGATCCCAAAATAGGTCTAGATCTAGCCTAAAATGAGTTTTTAAGCTTCCTCAATGATTTAAATGGGGAAAAAAAAAAAAGACATGCGTGAAATTTTTAAAAAATCAAATTCAAAATCGGGCTTTTATGGGCGTATCAGCCTGTATCGGCCCCGTATCGATACCAATGTGCCCTGTATCTACCGATATGGGTCAGTTTTTTCATATCAGGTTGATACAACCTCGTATCCTGTATCATCTCATGCTGATATGGATACAATACGGCCGTATCAACCGATACAATACCGATATTCAGATCTTTCAAGTAAAGGTCGTGGGTTTGAACTTTGAACTTCACCTGTGATCATTCAGTTTTCAATCAAAATAATTGATCAAATAATTGGCACGGTCTTTTAGTGTTAGACCCATTTTTATGGTTGTTTCCAGTCCAAACCATACTAACTGTTTAGTCTGGTTTAGGTTTTTAAACACTGCTATATATAATTTATATTGGACTCAAAATCATAATATAAATAAAATTTTCTTTAACATTGATGTTAATGTATTTGAGTCAACATGATCATGGAAGAGGGGAGTCACGATTGGGTCATAGAACAAGCTTGACAGGTGCGGATTGGCTACTAATGTTAAGAATCGCCTTCATGAATACTTTCTTTTTTGCCCTTTTAATTTTTCTACTGATGGGTTTCTTTTAGCAAAAGTTTATTTGATAGGCAAACGAAACATATAATCAAGCATATATATATATATATATATATATATATATATATATATATATATATATATATATATATATATATATATATATATATATATATATATATATATATATATATATAACCAAGAAAATTAGAACTCCCTGAAAGATTGAGCCCACTACATTTCTAGTTATTAATAGAGATCTTTGATCAGATGTTGATAAGTAGAGAAAATAATAGGGTTCGTGCACCCTTATGCATGGAAATTCTTCACTCACCTTTGACCAGGTTATATTGAAAACTTGACGTATTCTTCCCATCACCAATATGAAAGCAAGACCCTTTGTTTCATTTGGGCTGATCTTTTGGTCTTCTTTGGACTGATTGGCCCATTTCAGCCCGAATATTTCCAATGCCATTTTTATACTTCACAATTTTTTTCTGCTTTAGCTGGCATTTCTAAATTCCTTCAGGGATCTTTCAGTTATTGGAAGGAGAAGAAAAAAACCTAATTCAAATGTTTAAAAATGGGAAAAAGAGGTTTTACTACTTGCGTTATTCTTTTAAAAAATTACATTCATATTTTTCAAAACAGAACAGCAAATGGCCAAAACATCAATACATTCTGTTCAAACAGGGATACAGAAATGGTAACCAGAATGGAACGGACAACAAAGATTTGAAGTGATATTAACAATGTAAAACCCAAACAGTAAACTCTTAATGAACTATTGTAATCCATATCAAACTCATTTTAAGGGAGAGACGGACCTTGGTTAACAAATGGACAATTGTTCGCATTTTTCTCTATCATCTTTGTTTCTTCATTGACAACAGCAGAACCAATCAATTGAGGTGTTTCATGGGAATGTGAATTTCCAACACTGTTCTCCATCTCTTGAGGACTGGATGACCATTGCCTTTTCACACTGCTTGACAGTTGACCTATGCTTCTCTTTTGTGATATCTCGAGTGTTTCAACAGAGGAGGCCGATGCGAATTTGACCAGCCCTCCAAGACAGCCACTGCACTGTACAAAAGGGAAATGAGTGAATTGGAGCCCACACAAACTGAAACTATTTGTCAATACCACATACGAAACACTGCTTCACATGTTCATTCAAATTTTTAACTGTTAAGATTAAGACTAGGTTTGCTCATTCAAAACTAAAACCTTCTACAATACCTTCATTATTCTAAGGGGGGGAAAAAACACCTACCCCATACAAGCTAAAAAATGCCTTTGGTAGATCTAACCACTGAATATGGTCAAAACAACATTCTAAATGTTAGAGCAAGTGCATAGTTGTCCAGCAGCCATCTTTCGCCCTTGTTATTGGTAAGAAGCTTACTGCACCCTTCCTGTTCCAACAAAGTCAGCATCAAGATCCCAACAATGATGACCAATATGACAGAAATGAGGAACTGTATGATCTTTGTATCCTTGTTTTCTCCAGGCTGTCAGTTTGTGCAAGTGGGGTCCATGGTTTGGTAATCCAGACTGTTCATTTGTCGGGACCCTATAGTGGCACCTCATTGACAGAGTAATTGCAAACCCTCGATTGCTGTAGAGTGATATAGTCATGAGAATAAGAAATAGAGCCAGAGAAGTGATCCACAATCAACTGAAAAAAAATCAAAATAAAAACCCCGAAGATTGGATAGCTCTGATCTCCCAATCCAGGAGACTTTTGGGGCATGATCAAGTATCAATCCATGGTTGGACCAATCAGATGAACAATCTAGATCACCCATTTGTTGGATACTATACGCATATACTACAATGAGGGATCATATCATCCCTCCATTCAAGTATGACATGAGAAACAATAAAACTTCATAGTCAATTTTCTGTAGCATAAAGTTTGATACAGGCAGCAGAACTTATTAAGAAACCAAACGGCCGCGCTAATCTTAATCTTGAAGCATGAACACCTCTTCATTAAGTATTCAGAATGCAAAAGCCAGCATAGTAGAAACTAGAAAGCATTAGCAGGAATATGATATTTACTTCGGCTTAAATTTTAAATACTAATGAGCACTAGAAAGTTTATTGAATTCCAGTCGAGACTCATTGTACATTTATTTATCCATTTTTTATTGATGATGTGTATAAAAGCCATTAACACAAGCTAATGACAGAATATTTCATTTCCCAGAAGTATTTCTTATCTTTAATAGGGAAAACAAATTGATGCAGCACCAGCAAGTCCTCAATTGCCAGATCCTATAATGCATAAGTTTGTACCTAGAAATAGTGCTAATTTACAGATTTCTGATTTGCTGATTTCCAGATTCACAGATCATATGATCTATAAGAGTACATAATTGCTAGGGGAAGAGTTTCAATGTCTTCAGATTGAGATGGGAATGTGGAAGATGGTAAAACCTGAGCATTCAAACGGAGTTAAGGGCCATCTACATTATTCTCGCTAGTTTTGATCCACGCTAAAGAGCAGATGATGTTGCTTCTCTCATCAAAGGCATTGGGAAGATTACTAAGACGGTAACTCCAAGCAGTGTTCTCTGTGTACAAAAATTACTTGTATCGACAATATTATCAGCAAGGATCACATTAGCAAAATACTCAATAACGATCGATACTTACAATATTTCGCTGCTAAAAATCGAGATGAGTGCTCATAGCAATATTCTCCCATGCCTCTCCACAGAAAATCTCTTTGAAGCTTTCCAATACTATGGATAACACTGATGGGACATCTAAAAAGAGAAAATGTGCCAGCATGTTTGATAGGGACATCTAATGAAGAGTTTGCCACTGAGGACAATTCATCTAGCAATCCTGCAACTTCTTCTCAGCCTTTTACTACTGAGGACGAGAATGTCACTCTCATCACGTCTTGCGGTATGTACTTTCGTTTTTTTCTCTTCTCAGCAGGCTAGATTAGTTGCATGAAGCGTGAAGAGAAGTTGCAACAGATTTGGGTGCGTGAGCGGGGAAGCAATGAATTTGAAATTTAAACAAGTATAAATAGGTAGGAAGGAGGAGCAGGGGTAAGAGTTGGAAGCGCAATTCGAAGCAGGAGTAGCACCTAGTTAAAAGGATCCTGCAACTAAGGACTACCACAAGTGAACCATCTTCTTCCACTGCCACGATTGTCGAGTCAGGTAACACGTGTCTTCATCTCATCAATTCAAACCCTGGGCTATTGCATCAGGCAATTCAGTCCATATCTCCGGTAATTCACATGTTTTCTCCAAACTTGTTAATCCATCAACTATTACTTCTGTAACTGTAGCAAATGGTACCTCCTCCCAGATTAAGGGATTAGACACTGATTTTCCATCTCTTCTTTGGAACTTTCATCTATCTTATATGTACCTCACTTCATATTCAATCGTATGTCAGTTAGTTGTCTCACCATAAATCTAAATTGCTCAGTTACGTTCTTCCTTTCTCGTTGTGCATTTCAGGACCTAACAACATGAAGGGTGATTGGTTCAAGTCATGAGGCAGGAGGTTTATACTACCCAGATTGTGCACTGAGTGCAGCGCTTTAATCTAGTGTGACATCATTCCACTGGCATTGTGAACTTAGTCATCTTTCTCCTAAATAAGCTAGAGCAGATGGTTCCAGAATGTGTCTATTTCTGATTTGCAAAATCTGTCAATATAGTAAACATAGTCATGTGTCTTTCCACCCTGTGTGGATTTATGTCCGTTAAGCCCTTTTTCATTAGCTCATTCTAACATATGGGGCCATATCAAGGTCCCCAACTAATTATGGATTTACGTATTATGTCATAATTGTGGTGGTTTTTTTAGAACTACTTGGCCATATTTATTGAAGAAAGAGCAGAAGTTTTTTCAATGTTTCAATTATTTCATGTGATATTAGAAATCAATTCATAACAAACATCTAGATTTTGCGTTCAGATAATTAGAGTAAATAAATTTCAAATGATTTTAGTTGTATTACAAAAGCATAGAATATTGCATCAAGCATCATGCAGTCACACACCACAACAAAATTGGGTTGGTTGATGCAAGCATAAGCCTTTAAGTAATCCATGCTCTTTTATTACAGATGAATGCACCATAGTATTTTTGGGGAGATGCTATACTAACCACATGTTTTTCCATCAATCTTATGCCCTCTTGGCCTCTTCTATGTTAACAGGAAAAATTCCACTTTAAATTTTGATTCTAGAGCATCCCTTATTCTCTTTGCCTCCAGGTACGTGTTTTGTCCATCATTTGGGACCGAGGTTGACAAGTTAGATTCTTGTTCTTTGAAATGTATGTTTCTTGGGTATTCTAGGTCTCAGCATAGATACAAGTGTTATTGTCCCTCTCCATGAACAATTTGTGTCCTGATGTTACTTTCTTTGAATAAACTAAATTCTTTCAATCTGAGCATCAAAAGCCCGTGGACATGGCCATTCCATCACAAGTTATGTTGCCTGTTCCAAACCTGTCACTCTCCACTGATCCATCTACTACTCAGCCACTTCAAGTATACACTAGCGGGAAGAAGGGTGGTGTTGCACCACCTTTCTCTCATGCTTCTTAGCAATTGTCTTCCACTCCACAAATCATTGTCCCCTACTACCTTTGATGATCTACCTATTACTATACTTAAGGTACCCAGTCTCACACTCTTCCTCCTATTTCAGATTTTGTTTAGCTAGATCATTTATCTCCTTCCAATAATTTGTGTGTTCCCTGTCATCTATTTCTACTCCTCATTCCTTTCAGGAAATTCTGTATAATAGTGGTTGAAAGCAAGCTATGAATGACGAGATGCAAGCCTTACACTCTAACAGGACATGGGAGTTGAAATCATTATCCACCGGTAACCAAGTTGTGGGGGTATTTAAGTTTATACAAATAAGTATCTTCCGGATGGTTATGTTGACCAGTTAAAGGCTCGTCTCATCACCAAAAAGTTCACACAAACATTTGGTGTGGATTACTCTGAAGCTTTTTACCATATGGCAAAATTAAACTCATCGAATTATTCTCTTTATTGCTGTAAATTTGAACTAAACTCTCAAACAGTTAGATGTTAAAAATGCACTCTTTTTTTTTTTTTTTTTGGAGAGGCAATATTGAAAAGCTGTGACAAAGAATACACCCCAGCCAAAACAAAAAAATCAGGAAGGAAGACCGCCCGCGGCGGCCTTGACATGAGTTGCCCAGCTCGACATAAAACTTCTAACTCTACAAATGACCTCATCAACACCTATACACTCATTCCTAAAACAATGCCCATGCCTGGCTCCCCATAAGGCCCAAATGAAAGTGATGTGGACATCAAGCCCTTTAGGGTTTATCAGCGTAGGAGGCAAGCGACGCATGCATCTCTTTGGCTCGATGAAGGGCTTGGATCATTCGTGATGACATGAGGAGCATTTAAAGCCCTACGCATGTGGTTTGGCACATAGAAGACCCCACAATGGGAAGACGTGTGTAGGATAATGAAGACCCGACTGAGCAGTTTTCACTGTCTTCGGGCACCCAACCACTATTCATCGAGTGCCCAACCGGGCGCTCGAAAGTCATCCGTTTTTATGATTTGGTCGCTGGACATTTTTGGCCATCTTTGGGCGACCAATCGGGCGCCCGACGTCCCACCCGAAAAGGCGCAAATTATTATTTTTTTAGTTCGTCTTTACTTAAGTTTAGGGGTATTTTAGTCTTTTTCTTCTTTCTTAGTGTTTATTTAAGAGAGTTTAGCCCTAATTACGAATTTAGTTTTGATTGTTGAATGAAAAGCCTTTTGGTTGCCTTCTCCTCTCTCTCTCTCTATGGAACTTCATCCGTTCTTCTCTAATCTTCTTTTCTTTTCTTCTTCCTTTCCCCTCCAACATTCTTCTAAGGTATTTCTTTGATTTCCATCTTCCTTCTAACCTATTATTTCACATCTTCTACAACCTAAATCTGAGAATTGATTGAAAACCCTAATCTCTCAGATTTTCGATTCCCTAATCCAAGAAATCCTTTGATCCCGGACTAGTGAATCCCATTGGGCGATTGGGTTTATAACCATATAAGATTGGGAGGTTCCATTCCTCGCCGGATCCATTCCACGCATTAATTGAATCCCACACCGTGTGATTGTGATGATGGCCCGCATCATTGCATATTTCTTTTCTGATTTTCTTAGATTATGATGATAGAGGCTGAAATTTTTACTGTTATTATTTTGTTACTCCGCTGGATCATATATGTCATGAGCATGCATCACAATTAGGGCATCCTGCATCAGAAAGTCATTATGACCAATATCCAAATGGCCTTCCCGGATCTTCCAACTCCTCCACCATCCCATGCCCAAACCAAACACTGGCATTACCCAATCAACCTGCATGAAGCTAAGGAAGTGGTTCCAAACTCTTCAAGGAAAGGAGCAATGGATAAAGAGATGATCAATCGACTCCCCACTTGTCATGTGCATCAAGCAGATATTAGGGAGAACTAAGGATCTACTCTGCATATTGTCAACCATAAGAATTCTCCTTTGGCCAAGAAGCCAAACAAAAACCGCCACACGAAGAGGGGATCCATAGAACCAACATTGGAATGGGTGGTGTGGACCAGGCTAAGAACAAGGCTCCGAAAACAGATCGAAAAAAGATTTAATCAAGGACTTACTAGAATGATGTCTCGATCGATACATTGAGTCTTCTTCAAGAACTACAAGCCTGGCATACTTTAGGAGGTCCAAAAGCTTCGCAACCTCATCTATCTCACCCTCCAACAAATACCTACGACAAGGTAGGGCCTAAACAACCGATCCTTCGACAATCAAGAAACAATCCGCCACACCAACGAGTTGGTCAGGAGCTAGATGGGCAATCCTCAGAAAGAGAACTTGAAGCACATATTCTCCACACCAAGGGTCTATCCAAAAGCATATACGAGTTCTGCTACCAAGCCTGAAGGAGATTCCATGCCTAACCAAGTGTTCGGTAGCTGCCACCACTTTTTAAACAACAAAAGCTCTATAAAGCGAAGAGCTCCTCACAAACCATCCTCCCTCTTATGTACCATACTTGCTAGCAATCAACTATCTCCAAAGCCTTCCTCCGCCCCAAAACATCGTAACCCCCCCCCCCCCCCCCCCCCCCCAATACTATATTCGTGAACAGGTTCCCTCAGTCGTGGTAGATCGATAACTTCAGAGATATTTTCAAAATATTTGGGAAGGTAGTCGACATCTCCATACCGTTAGATAAAAACCTAAAGAAACCCAGGAGCTTTGTGTTCGTATGAACTGAGGAAGGCAATCGAATCGATTCATGCGAAGATATTCAAAGGGATAAAAATCACAGCACAGAGGGCATCATATGGTCCAAATGGAGCCAAGGCTCCCCCACCTACATCTATCTCCTCTGCTCCTCCAGACAATCGAACTGAGGCCGAGAAGAGGGGTAAAGGCCCCATTGATAGAGGGAAACAAAAGCATGTGAGGATACCGAAGACATATCTGGAGGCAATCGTAGGGAAGTCCCACATTTAAGTGGACTTAGTTATCCTCAAGAGATCCTTCAATACAAGCCCATAACCACGAAAATTGGGATTGGACGGAAATCATAGATGGGCGCCCGGCGGTCAAAGCTAACCCAAAGATCATGAATAGAACCAGGAGTCGGTTCCTCAACTCGATTCTTGTCATCATGCAGAAGGATGCCTCCATCAACGATGTTCTAGTATGGTTCGATTCTTGCCTGCAAAATCAAAGAAGTGGACTGCATCATCAAACCTATCACAGCTATGGGTATCACTTTCCGCGAGAATCAATATCAATCAAGTCTAGCAGCGGCATACTTATTAACTGATGGGCCGGTACGGGAGGTACATCGATGGAATGAGAGATCTCAGTTCGGAGTCTACGATGCCTGGTTCTTATTGTGGGGAATCCCTCTCGAGCTTTGG
Organism: Liriodendron chinense; assembly: GCA_003013855.2. Classification (NCBI taxonomy): domain Eukaryota; kingdom Viridiplantae; phylum Streptophyta; class Magnoliopsida; order Magnoliales; family Magnoliaceae; genus Liriodendron; species Liriodendron chinense. The sequence continues at coordinate 3,702,651 of ML058333.1, forward strand.
GTAGTGGAGGTGTTCAAATCACTAGGATCGTGTCTTGAAGAGGTCCTGGAGATTGATTCGTCCACGGTCTAGTGTAACGACATCAGCACAGCGAGAATCTGCATCAAAAGACAATCCTCATTATCGGACCCACCATCTATTGATTCGTGGATAGGCGAAAAGGTTGTTGTGGGAGTCATCAAGGCGTTGCGTCCGGGTGTTCCTCATACTTGGGACCAGGAATGGAGGAAGAGAATGGGTTGCATGCTGTCTAGGAGCATTTCCGGTGAGGCTAATGGAGATGAAGGATCACGTATTCGATGCTCCCGCAACCTATCGGTAGCGGAGAGAGGCTCGGACTCGTTTGTGTGGCAGTGGATCTTTAAATCTGGAGATTCAGACGGACAGGTGTCCCCCTCGGAGCGTGAAGACAAGAGTTACGACCCTTACTTTAAGTGAGCTCAAAAGGAGGCTCATGTTCGTCACTACGCACCACAGCTTCCGAACGAACTCAATTCACTTGTTTCTCCTGAGCCGAATCCTTTCGAGAGGCTCGGGTCCAAGCCTAGAAATATCTTATGCCCTTTACCTTTAGAAGAGTCGAGAGACCCGACGACGTTGCACCAACCCGAGTCGTTCCCTAATTTAGACACAACAGCAGACATGTCTCCATCGGATAGTTCTCACGAGGCGCACGAGTTGAACATGCAGCTTCCAAGTTATGATGACGCATGCCACCGCACATTCATGCCTAGAATTGGCACATATATTGATGCAGGATGCCCTAATTATGATGCATGCGTATGATCATATATGATTCAGCGGAAATAAACAACAATAACAATTAAATCTCATCATTCGCCATCATAATCCAAGAGAATTGAAACGAAACATGCAATAATGTGGGCCATCATCACAATCACATAGTATGGAGTTCAATTATTGCGTGGAATGGATCCGGCGAGGGATGGGACCTCCCGATCTTGCATGGTTTTGATCCAATCGTGCAATGGGATTCACTAGTCCAGGAGATCGAAGGATTTCTCGGATTAGGAGATCGAAAATCTAAGAGATTAGGGCTTTCAATCAATTCTCAAATTTAAGTTGTAGAAGATGTGAAATAATAGGTTAGATGGAAGAGGGAAATTAGAGAAATACCTTAGAAGAATGTTGAAGGGGAAAGGAAGAAGAAAAGAGAAGAAGATTAGAGAAGAAAAAATGAAATTCCACAGAGAGAGAGAGAGAGAGAGAGAGAGAGAGAGAGGAGGAGGAGGTAACCAAAAGGCTTTTCATTCAATAATCAAAACTAAATTCGTAATTAGGATTAAACCCTCTCAAATAAACGCTAAAAAAGAAGAAAAAGACTAAAATACCCCTAAACTTAAGTAAAAACGAACTAAAAATAATAATAATTCGCGCGTCTTCGGGCGGGACGTCGGGTGCCCGATCAATCGCCCGAAGATGGTCAAAAAGGTCCAGCGACCAAATCATAAAAACAGATAACTTTCGGGCGCCCAGTTGATCTAGCGCCCAAGATAGTGAAAACTGCCCAGTCGGGTCTTCATCATCTTACACGTGTGTTTTCCCATTGTGGGGTCTTCTATGTGCCAAACCACATGCGTAGGGCCTTCAATGCTCCTCATGTCGTCACGAATGATCCAAGCCCTTCATCGAGCCAAAAAGATACATGCGTCACTCGCCTCCTACGCTAATAAACCCTAAAGGGCTTGATGTCCGCATCATTCTCCTCGGTTGAGAAGATCTCGACTCCGGCGAGATAAAGCTCTTGTGGCTTTCTAGCAAGTCTGGATCAATTCTTTGCAATTCCGCTTCTATCAACCACGTAAATTCGAACAGTGGTTTGTTCTTCTATTTTACAAGGTATTTTTGGAAACCTCCATCTCTCGTGGAAACTATCTCTTTATCCACAATCCCTTCAATTTCTTCCTTTCAATTAATAGGTGGGGGAAGGGGTTGAGTGGGTTGTAAAGCAAACTCAAAGTATGGCCACGAAAGAGAAGAAGGATCAAAGGTAGGATTAGGGGAAAGGACTAGATCTCCCACATCAAACGTTAGATTAATGCCCATTTCAGGTGGAAGGTATATCCTATACGTGTTGGACTCAATTCTTTGCAATACTTTGAATAGTCTAACACTACGCGCTTGTAATTTCTTAACGGTACCCTGTGAGAACCGCTCTGGCCTTGTCCTCACCATTACATAGTTTCCTTCCTGAAAATCTTGTGATCTACAATATGAGTCAGCTAAACATTTATAACTATCATTGCTTCTATTAATCCATTGTTTAATATATGTATGCAATTCATGAATGTGTTGCGTAAATGCATTGGCTGACTCTGAAGACCTTTGGGTGACAGACATGAGTGAAACTAAAGGACGCGCTGAAAAAGCAATGGACTCGAAATAAACAATTCTATGGAAATAAACAACCCTATGATCTAGAACTTGAAAAACTGTAACAAAAGGACACTTCCCATGAGTGGCACATAATTTCTCATTATAAGTGTTATAAATAAGGATGATGTTCAGGTATCCTAACACTTGAAAACACACACTATTGATACCAAGTCTTGAGCAGATCTTAGCATCAGTCATTATGTCCAAAATATCAACAAGATGCGGGATAAGGGCTCTAACCATCATATCCACCATGAAGTGAATACACCGCAAGGTGGCGTGACACTTGACTGAAGCTTTGTGGACGGCTAAGATATGCTCACATCTGCGCCATATGCCATTGTTTTTTTAAAGTGAAAAGGGTCGGCATGGCACACAAAATAAAACTCCAACTCAAACTTTCCTTATTGAATTATTCCCCAAGAAGCATTTCTGTATTTTCTACGGGGTTCACCTGGTATGGAGGAAAGCTTGACAGGACCAACCCAGGGATAAGATCGATTGTGTGTTGAATGTCCCATTTAGATGAAAATTTATCTCATAAATCATCTGGTGAGATATCACAAGTCATGTGGGTGCCTACCATCATATCCTCACTAGTCTCCTTTTCAAATTCAATTCGTGTGCATTATAGTAAGAGGCTTAGATTGAGACTCTACATCACTTAAGTAACACATGACATCTGGAAGTGGTGTGGTCTCAACTTCTTCGACCTTTTCATCACTAGCAATCTAACACACACTTTGTAATTCTCAACGATGATGAGCGATGCCTCAATTTCCTCCATTTCATCACTATCGATGTCAGGCACGTACTCTTCCAGTTCATAAACAACCTGATTGGACCCTTCCAACTTGCCACTCACCAAGGCATGATGTTGATCACCTTTTCCATAGCCGAGGCTAGCCTGGTTAAATTCCTCTAATTTGTTAATGAGATTTTGAAAGGATTTTCTAGACTGGTTTTCAAAGTTTTCCAAACATCGGAATATGGCAGCCAAACCCTCCAGAATCTGATTCTGATTCATGGTGGTGATGTGTAATCCAAAACCATAACTAGAACGAATGGGCACACAACGAAGGACTTGTCCTAGGTTCTACCTAAACTCGATTCTATGGACTGGATGACTCACAATGTGAATGATATGAATCTAATCCTATGATGATGCATGAACTAACAAACTTCCTAACCCTAGACTCATCAAACCAAAATTTTCTAAATTTGGAAACTTTCCAAAAAATGAAAAAAATGAAAAAAATAGCAAATTTCGAAAATCAAACTTTCTAAGTTTGGAAAATACTAAATCTGGATACTACGACCTAAATTTGAAAATTTTCCAAATCTAAAAACTTTCAAAAAATGGAAAGTTTCTATTTTTGGAAACTTTCTAAATCTGAAAAATTTATAAAACTGACCTAAAGTGAAACACTAATTTGATAACTCGATCTAATGTAATTATGCAAACTCTAAGCTTTGATACCAAAATTTGATGCAAGATGCCCCTAATTATGATGCATGCGTATGATCATATATGATTTAGCGGAAATAAACAGCAATAACAATTAAATCTCAGCATTCACCATCATAATCCAAGAGAATTGAAAGGAAACATGCAATTATGTGGGCGATCATCACAATCACATAGTATGGAGTTCAATTATTGCGTGGAATGGATCCGACGAGGGATGGGACCTCCCGATCTTGCATGGTTTTGATCCAATCGTGCAATGGGATTCACTAGTTCGGGAGATCAAAGGATCTCAGATTGGGGAATCAAAAATCTGAGAGATTAGGATTTTCAATCAATTCTCAGATTTACATTGTAGAAGATGTGAAATAATAGGTTAGAAGGAAGAGGGAAATCAGAGAAATACCTTAGAAGAATGTTGGAGGGGAAAGGAAGAAGAAAAGAGAAGAAGGGATGAAGTTCCACAGAGAGAGAGAGAGAGGAGGCAACCAAAAGGCTTTTCATTCAATAATCAAAACTAAATTCGTAATTAGGGCTAAACCCTCTTAAATAAACACTAAGAAAGAAGAAAAAGACTAAAATACCCCTAAACTTAAGTAAAAACGAACCAAAAAAAAAAAAAAAAAATTCGCACGTCTTCAAGTGAGACATCAGGCGCCTTATCGGTTCCAGCCCGAAGATGGCCAAAAACGTCCATCGACCAAATCATAAAAACGGATGACTTTCGCACACCCGATGAATAGTGGTCGAGCGCCCGAAGATAGTGAAAACTGCCCAGTCGGGTTTTCATCATCCTACACACGTGTCTTCCCATTGTGGGGTCTTCTATGTGCCAAACCACATGCGTAGGGCCTTCAATGCTCCTCATGTCGTCACGAATGATCCAAGCCCTTCATTGAGCCAAAGAGATGCATGCGTCGCTCGCCTCCTACGCTGATAAACCCTAAAGGGCTTGATGTCCGCATCATGTATCGACCTCGAGAGATAACATCTTCTCAGATTCGACAGCAGATCCCAACAACCCGAAAGCATATCAAGATTTTCTACCCCCCCCCCCCCCCCCCGAACCAAAAGCTCACTTTTGACGGGCTCTTCCACAACAACATCGGGAACTCTAGCTCTGATATATGACCCGCGACTTTTACGAGGCTCCCTATCATCCCGGCGTTGTACACTGACGATATGTCGAGCAGATCCATTATCCCCACAAGACAGGGAATGGTCTCTGATGCAATATCCTGCACAAGGGAGAATCCCACGTCATAATTCTTCGCTCTGGATGTCACACCTCCCTACAAGCAGCCGGAGATATTCCCCTTCAAGACCTACCTTCTCCTCACCCCCTCATCGACGAGACTCCACTAGGATCCAACCATTGTCAAAAGAAGAAATCAATTGGTACAAAGATATGCTCGGCTGGGTTGGCAAATCTATTGGGCTGATGTTCGGTGCTCAAGAGGACAACGTCCAGGCTTTCATGAAATTTGTCAAAGATAGAAGTAAGCGCAGACATAAGGAGGTGGGTTCAAATAGATCCAAACCAAAACATCCTAGGGGGTGGAGAGAACTGTTGAGCCTTAAATGTTCAGTGAATTATGACCATGCGAGGAGCAACAGTGAAGCCCACAAGGGCAGGGGATTTAGATAGGGTTTCCCATGATGATTCTCTGTTTGAATATTAGGGGTCTGGGATCCCTGGAAAAAACGTAGACAGGTCAGGCTATCTTGCGTGAAATAAAAAGTTGAAATTTTGGCATTGCAGGAGACTAAACTGGACAAGTTTGATGTCAATATCTTGAAGTCGCTGTGGGGGATCAAAAATGTAGGATGGACTGTGCTAAACGCAGTTGGATCAGCAGGCGAAATTCTGGTTGCGTGGAATAAAGATCATTGGGAGGCCGAAAGTGAACATATTGGATCTTTCTTTGTTTCTGTTTGCTTCGGGGATTTATCTTCAAAATTTAGATGGTTATCCACTGCCATGTATGGGCCTTTTATTCTAACAGGGAGGCATCTATTTTAGCAAGAGTTGTTCCAAATCAGATCCTCTTTCTCCCTCCGGGGGGGTGGGCTTCAATGTCATTAGATTCCTCCACGAGAAATCCCCAATGGGGCACATCACTAGAAGTATAAGAGATTTCGATGGATGGGTTCAACTCTGTGGCTTGATTGATATTCCTATGGGGGGTGCGAAGTACACTGGTCGAATGGAAGAGCAGTCCCTGTTTTAGCAAGACTGGATAGATTCTTCATCTCTCCATATTGGAAAAGTCAGTTCCCGATGGTGCACGTTCAAGCTATCCTTAAAACAGTTTCGGATCAGCAGTCGATTCTTCTAGAAGTCAAGGAAGATAGTTGGGGCCCCAAACCATTCAGATTCAAGATGGCTTGAATGGAAGTGGAGGGTTTTTCAAGCTTGATCAAGGAGTGGTGGAGGATCTTTCACAGTCCATGGATTGGCTGTCAACAAAGTAGCCCAGAAACTGAAACTTCTCAAACGCAAACTGTCAGATTGGAAGAAGGAATATGCTCAGAAAAAATCGGAAAAAACTATCAGTATTTTAAACGACCTGCATGACTAGGAGATTAGAGAAGAAGCAAAGACAAAGAAAGATCTCAACAAACGTCTCCATCTTTCCATTGAATATGCAAACATCCTTAAGCAAGAAGAAATATCTTGGCGGCAAAGATCGAGAGCCGTGTGGCTCAAGGAAGGTGATAGGAATACTGCTTTCTTGTATGGTATCGCTAGTGCTCGAGCTAGAGGTAATCATATTAACAGCATTTGTGTTGACGGTTCTAGAATTGAAGAAAAAGAAGTTGTATGTTCAGCTGTGGTGGACTTCTATAACAAATTGCTATCCAAAGAAGATCGACCCCGGCTGGCTCTAGACAGATTGCATTTCCAGACTATTTCGAATGAGGACAAGGTCTTCTTGGAGCAACCTATCTCAGAAGAGGAAATTAAGGTAGCTGTGGAGACAATAAGGGGCGACAAGGCCCCAAGTACAGACAGATTTCCATTATTCTTTTTTCAGACTTTTTGGGACATGATCAAGGGTGAGGTGGTTGAGTTCATTCAGGAATTCCACTTGAAAGGTTACATATCAGAGTCTCAGACGGTGCAGGGGCCACATTTATTGTCCTCATTCCCAAAAAAAGAAGGCGCAGATTCTTTACGAGATTTTTGTCCCATTAGTCTCATCAGGAGTTGCTATAAAATCCTATAGCCAAGGTTTTGGCAGACAGATTAAGGAACGTATTGCCCTCGGTGCAGACAGGCAGATTCTAGATACTGCACTCCTAGCACATGAATGTATAGATTCAAGACATAGAGACAAGAAAAGTGGGGTGATTTGCAAGTTAGATATCGAAAAGGCTTACGACCACATATATTGGAATTTTCTAAAATATATGTTGCAGAGGATTGGATGCGGCGAAAGATGGATAAAGTGGATAATGGCATGTATTTCTTCAGCCTCATTCTCAGTTATAGTTAATGGATCTCCTAAAGGGTTCTTCAAGGCCTCAAGGGGCCTTAGTCAAGGAGATCCCCTTTCCCCCTTCCTATTACTGGTGGTTGCAGAAGCTCTTAGTTGCATGCTTTCTAAAGCCCAAGAGGAATGTCCTATTTCTGGATTCAGGACGTCTAGAACCGGGCCGACAATATCCCACCTATAATTCGCCGATGACATGTTATTATTATGTGATGCGAATCCAGAAGAGGTAGATAATTTACAAAAGATTTTGGGATGCTTCGAAGAGGTTTCAGGTCTAAAGATAAACATGACTAAAAGTGAGATGCTCGGGATAGCCGTTTCCAAAGATCTCTTAAGTTTGGCAAGTGCATTCGGATGTGGTACAAGATCCTTTCCTTCGTCATACTTGGGACTTCCATTATGCATAGGGAGACCGCCAAAGCACTTATGGAACAAGGTGATAGAGAAATTCCAATGGAAACTATCATCTTGGAAAGGAAGTCACTTATCGCTAGCTAGACGCATAACCCTCATTAAAGCTACTCTTTCAAACTTGCCATTATATTTTATGTCTCTTTATAGGTGTCTGAAATCAGGTGATCCAAAAACTAGAGCAATTACAAAGAGACTTCTTATGGCAAGGTACGGAGGAAAAGTTTAAATTCCACTTCTAAAAGTGGGAAGAGGTATGCTTACCAAAGTCAAAAGGGGGGGTGGGCCTAAGAGATCTTTATTCTGTCATACGGCGTTGCTTGGGAAATGGCAATGGAGATTTGGAGTCGAACAAGGTAAGCTTTGGAGAAAGGTCATCACCAACAAATATGGAGTGGAAGCTAGGGGATGGGTGACTAAAAGGTATTCGCTATATCAATCCTCGGGAATATGGAAAAATATTTCATCCCTTCAATCGTCGGTCATTAAAGTAGCATCCTTCAACCTCAGGGATGGATCCAGAATCCGTTTTTGGGAAGATTCTTGGTGCGGAGGGCGGCCGCTAGCAAAAGTCTTCCCCTCCTTATGCGCTCTATCTTTGACAAGGGACATTACAGTTAATAGATGTTTTTCAGCGGAAAGAGGCAGGGGTGCTTGGTGTCCTCCTTGTAGAAGAGACTTATCCGAGGACGAGATAGCTGAGTGTGCTGATTTACTACATAGACTTCACTCGTTCCTTCCTTCTTCTAATGATTTCGACTCCCTTCATTGGCCAGTTTCTCCCTCCGGATCCTTCACAGTCAGGTCTTTCTACGATTCGATTCGCCCCGCCAGACCCGACTCCGAAGTCATTATTCCTTGCAACGTTTGGTCCTATGGGGCCCCTCCGAAAGTCTCTTCTTTTACTTGGCTAGCGGGCGAGAACCAGATACTCACAATGGATAACTTGCAGAAGAGAGGAATGATCATCCCGAACATATGTCATCTTTGCATGTCCGATGTGGAAACAATAGATCATATTTTCATTTACTGTCCCTTTGCCGCAGAGATTTGGTCTTACTTTCTCTACTTGTTCGGAGTGCAGTGGATGATGTCGCTCCATTCTTTGCATCTCATTGCAGCGCCCATGGGGTTTGTTTGCCGAAAGAGAAGCTTATTCTATGGAGGTTGTCCCTGTTGGCGCTTTTTTGGAACATTTGGCTAGAACGTAAGGATCGAGTGTTCAACAAAAAGAGGGCGCCAAATGCCCAGGTGCGCTGGAAGATAAAAAAAGGGATGTCATGGAATGGGTTGTTTCAAAATGTAATCTCAATATGGATGTAGCTAGTTCTTTTTTATCTTTGTAATCTCTTCCTTTTGTTTCTTTTTCTCCCCTTGTTGTTTTACGGCAACTCATAGCCCTTCAAAAAAAAAAAAAAAAACTACGGAGTAATGGCCCAAACAATTTGTGAGTTGTTGTGGCTCAAAACCAACCTTCATGAGATTAGTTTTCCAATTGAAGGTCCCATTCTCTTACATTATTCTGATAATCAAGCTGCTCCGCACATTACTAGGTAACTTGGTTTTCAATTGGAGGGCCGAGCAAATTGAAGTGGACTACTATTTTATTCGTGAGAAGGTGTCCTCTAGGGAGATTCTCTGGTGTACATTAGATCTCAAGATCAAGTTGTAGATATTTTCACCAAGGCTCTTAGAGGAAGTCATTGAGTATCCAAGACAAGCTAGGCATGGATAATATCTATGCACCTTGAGAGAGAATGTTAATGATGATCGGTGGTGGCAGTAATAAGGGTCGTACAATTATACGAATAAGGCTGCAACTTGGGCTCGGGTCAATCCAAACCCGATTGACCCAACCTGAATTCAGGTTGGGTTATCAAGGTCTTCGGATCAAATTTGGGTTGGAAAATGCCAACCTACTTTGAAATCAGGTTGGGTTAGGGTGGAGCAAATTCAGGTCGAGTTAGATCAGGCTGGGAATAGGGGTGCATCTTGGACGGGTTGGATCAAGTTAAGGGTCAACCAGAGCCCAACCTGACCTTAAGAGGACCCAACCCGCAACTCAGCCTGACTTGAAGTCCTCTATACTCAACTAACCCGACCCAAATACATGTGATTATTCCCAACCTAAGCCGAATTTGCTCAACCCAAACCCAACCCAAATTCAAATCGGGTTCACAATTTCCAATTCAAACCCAACCCAATCAAACTCGGGTTGGTCAACCCGAACCCATGTTGCAGCTCTAGTTGGGAATAATCACGTGTATTTGGATTGGATTGCGTCAGGTTGGGTAAGATTGGATCGAGTGTAGAGGAATTCAGGTTGGATCAAGTTGGGTCAAGTACAAAAGAATTCAGGATGGGCACCTCAGGTTGGAATTGGAGTTGGACCAAGTTGTAGGCTGGATCCTCTTGAGGTTGGGTTGGGCTTGGGTTGACCCTACCCGACCGAGTTTCACCCCTATGTACAGCTCACCTTGTCTGTGTTTGGTCACATAGCCCCCAAATTGATGTTATTTGGTGAACATAAGTTGTACAAAATATATTATAATCAGTGAAGGGCAATCAGGTCATTTTTTTATTAAAAGTGTGTAAGTGGGGGGTTGTCCAAACACTACCTCTATTATTTCTCTTTCATTCTCTTTCTCTCCTTTGTTATTTCTCTTTACTACTTTTCTACACAACTACATTGGCATCATCTAAAGGTAAGTTGGTCAGTTAGTGAAAAGTATTTCTTAGGGTATGCTCACAGTTAGAAAATAGAAAAGTGTTATTGTCCTATGAGTAGAAAGTGGTATGTCTCTAAGACTGTTACTTTCAAACAATGCACCTTATTTCTCTTCACCAACAACAACCACAGCTCATCCGAGTCATCCTACCCATCCTTTCTTGGTCATAATGGATGATCTTAGTCCTAATCTAATCACTTCTGAGTCGGTGCAAAAGACATTGACGGTATATACACACGAAGAAAACACAAGGATCAGCCCTCAGAGATGATTGACCACCATCAATCCTCGGATCAGTTTCCTTCGTCCTCTCCTCACTTGTCAATTGCTCTCCATAAGGAAAACATTGTCTCCTCACTTCATCCTCTCCTTCGTCCTCTCACTCTAAGTAACTTTGTGTCTCATCATTCCAACTCGCAAACTTTCAAACCCTCTCTTTCTTCCATTTCCTGTCTCTATTTCTTCTAGGGATGCAGATGCTCTGGCTTATGCTCACTGGAAAGCCGATATAATGGAAAAAATGGATGCTAGTTAAAAAGGAGGAGACACGGAACCTAGTTGATCTTTCATAAGGAAAACATGGGGTTGGCAGCAAGTGAGTGTACACACTGAAGAATAATTTGGATGGTTCAGTTGCTAGATATAAGGCTCTTCTTATCACGAAGGGATTCACCCAATAGTTTGGTATGGATTATTAGGAAACTCTCTTGTTGCCAAGCTAAACTCTGTTCACGTCCTATTCATTGTAGTTCATTATAATTGGTCACTCCAATTGGATGGAGAATGCCTACCTCCATGGCAATCTTCATGTGGAGGTGCATTCTCTTCCTCATGGATTTCGTCCATCTAGCACAAGAGGGTAAGTGCGAAAGATGAAGAAACTGTTGTATGGTCTTAAACAGTCTCCATAGGCATTGTTTGAGAAGTTCATTCAAGCCATATCCCAAACTGGCTTTAAAGAAGTCCATGTTGCCAATCTGTATTCATAAAGCGGTCAGGTGCTACCACCACTATTCTAGTGGTCTATGTTTATAAAAAAAAAAAATGTCATCATGGCAGCTGTGGAAGTTTATTGTGGCAATTAAAGTCATCTCTAAGTCATTCCTAGGCATCACTTTTGATATTAAAGACTTGTGGCTACTAAACATTTCTGGGTACTGAGGTCACCCGGTCTCAGAAACGCATATATATCTCTCAAAGAAAATATGCTCTGGATTTTCTTCCAGAACCTAGGATGCACATGTGTCAGCAATTGGTGGGCAAGTTTAGGGCCTGTTTGGATGCACCCCACCCAAATTCATGAATTTTGCAAATTTCTAATTGCCAAATTCATGAATTATCTGATTAATGTGTTGGGTTAGCCTTAAATGATAAATACACACTAATTAGTGAAAAGGTCATAAATCATGAACTTAGCAACTAAGAATAGAAGCTAAAATTCCCTAATTCAAGAAGTGGGGAAATCAACAGCTTCCAAAGGTTAAGCTTGAGACTCCACAAAACGTCCATTTTGTAACCATGGGTCTGATGGCTATGATCATTTGATCAAAGTAATGTTTAAGGGGGTTAAGCAATCAAAGCGGACGCCACATGCTGAACAGGTCCAATCAATGATCCTTTCTCGTATAAATCAACATGGGCCATCAAGTTTCACGCCTTTGCTAAGATGGTGAGTATCATCAGATCGAAGTATTTTTTAGAGATGGAAAATCAAAGGTGGGCCGCATATGACAAATAATAATTAAACCTTTGTCTGGTATAATCAAGGTATCCCATGACCGTAATGGTGGCCATAATGGCCATCACCATTACCGCTTTTTTTTTTTCCTTTTTTAATCTGTTTAGCCCCATTACGAACCTTTACGGGGCCGTTACAATACAAGTCAATTTTTCTGTGCCATTTCGGCCCAATAATGCATAACGATTAGCACCATTACCTTTATGCAAACCGTTTTGGCATACCATGGTTTTAATAAATATGGATCATCCATTTCCTTAGCATTGACTAGTAGCAAGTTCGTCTGATTATGAAAGGTAGGCCCCACATGATGGTAGGGTCCAGATTATGAATAGGACATTTCCAGTGTAATAAATATGGACTGTCCATTTCCTATCAATCAATCGACTAATGGTTAGGATCTACATCAAAGTTATTTTCTAAAGGGATGGGAATCAATGTGGCCCCATTATGGATAGTCTACATCAACAACTTAAGCCCTCAATTATAATCAATATGAATTATCCATCGTCCCAACCAATGATCAGATGGTTGGGATCATCTTATCAAAGTGACACAAGTGGATGGGAAAATAAAGGTGGGCTTACCATGATGGACAATCTAGATCAATGATCAAAACTTCTTTTATTATAATCGATATAGATTGTCCATTTCCCTAGTCATCAATCAAATGGTTAGAACTATCCATTCAAAGTGACGTTTACAAGGGATGAACAATCGATGTTGGGTTCCCCACATGATGGATAGTCCACATCATGTCTAAGAGGGCTACATGATTCAAAGGTAGGCCCACATGATAAATAATGGTCAAATGTCATGTTTCTATGGTATTATAAATATTAATCATCCATTTCCTAGGCCATTAATCAAATGGTTTGAAGTATCCTATCAAAGTGATGTTTTAGGAGGTATCAACAATAAAAAGGCATGAATTTGACAAGAAAATCCTCAAACTACAAATTTGCTAATTAATGAACTTCCAATTTCATAAAGACAATGCAAAATTGTAAACTAGAAGTAGAAGAAAGAAGAAATAAGAGATGAGAGAGTTGTGAAAAGAAAGGAAAGGAGGATTTTAGGTCTGGACATCCCCTCTCCTTCTATTTATATTAATAATAAGAAAGTGAAAAAGATAGAAACACCCTTAGTAGCAGAAGCAAAATTTTCCCTTATGTACTATAAAAGAGTACTAATCCAATTTAACTAAAGAATAGACAAGAAAAGGTGCTAGGAAGGCCGTACAGCCCACATCCATCCATTAGGTAGGCCACAAAGTTGTATAGCCCACATTTCTCATACGTTAACACTCCTCAAGCTGGAGCGTAAATGTTGTCGGTGCCAAGCTTGGAGTATATACATGTAAACTGACTGTGAGGTAGTGCGTTGGTGAATACATCAGCAAATTAATCTTAAGACCAAACATATGGAGTAGAGATTTCACCACTAGAGACTTCACGTATAAAGTGACAGTCCACTTCAATATATTTGGTTCTTTCATGATAGATTGGATTGCTTGCAATGTAGGACGCCTCTTTGATTATCGTAAAACAATTGCATAGGTAGATTCATCACAAACCCTAATTTATTGATCCACATTAGTTCATAGGTAGTTTGAGTCATTACTCTATGTTATGCTTCAATGCTTCATCAGACCACGATATTTTGCTTCTTACTCTTCCACGTGACTAGATTTCCTCACACGAACGTAGATTACCCAGTAGCAGACCACCTATGGGTCAAAGAACCTGCTTAGTGCACATCAAAATACCCAATGACCTGAAGATGATTATTCCAACTGTATTGAATGCCCAAACTAGTGTTCCTTTAAAATACCACAGAAACTGAACAACTACATCCATGTGAGGTACTCTTAACGAGCTCATAAATTGGCCCACCATTCTCAAAGCATAAGATATGTCTAGGCGAGTAACAGTTAAATAGATGAGTTTCTCAACCAATCTTCTATACTTCCCTAGGTCCTCAAATAAATCTCATTGATCACCAACAAGTTTGTAATTCGAATCCAATGGTGGATCAACTGGCTTCATACCAAGAATACATGTCTCTCTGAGTAAATCCAAAACATACTTCTGTTGGGATAAATTAATTCCTTCCTTTGGTCTGGAAACTTCTATACCCAAAAAGTATCGAAGATGGCTCAGATCTTTTGTGAAAAAATGCCTCTAAAAAAACTTCTTCAGCTCATTCCCTCTATCATCACTTCCTGTAACAACAATATACTCAATATATACTACTGACACAATAAGACCTAAGGTGCCTTCCCATAGAAAGACGGAATGATCTACATGACTTCAAACAAAAGCCATAGTTCACCACAACTTAACTGAATTTGTAAAACCATGCATGTGGAGACTTCTTCAACCCATAGATTGTCTTTCTCAATTTACACACGTCTAACTCCCCCTAAGCAATGAACAAGGAGGCTGCTCCACATAGACCTCTGTGAGATGACCATGAAGAAGGCATTTTCAACATCCAATTAGAAGAGGGACAACCATGATTAACAACCACGGAAAGGATAAAACGAATAGAGTTCAACTTGGGAACAGGAGAAAAGGTTTCGGTATAATGTATCTCTTAGCAACCAAATGAGCCTTCAAGCATTCAATTATACCATCAGGGTAAAACTTAAAGGTGTATACCTACCTGGAACTAACAGCACGTTTACCGGTAGGTAGGTTGGTGCGCTCTTAAGTATTATTTTGATAAAGAGCATCCATTACTTGCTTCCACTCCCTGTATAATAGTGCTTACTGATATGACTTGGGAATAGAATGAGAGGAGAATGATAGCCAAATTTGCAAAAAGTTGGAGACAAGCATTGAAAGAAGACATATTTAGAGATATGATGATCGGTACACACACACTTACCTTTTCCTAAGGCAATAGGAACATCAGACTTATCTGAAGAAGTCACTGGATCACTAGGCTTGGAAAAACATATGGCTGATGACACATCATGATTAGTCACACTATCTGTCCGTTTTCGTCATGAGTAGACTTTTAATTGAGGAGCAATGGGAACGAAAGAGTCGACAGAGGTAGGAGATTGGATTATGTCTTCTTCAACCACAATAGGCACAGGCACAAGTTCCACAACAAAAGATTTATTGTCTTGTGAGAAGAACAGAGTGGACTCAAAAAATGTAACATCTGCACACAAATATTGTCTTTAAAGTAAAGGATTGTAACAATGATAACATCTTTGTGTTCGTGAGTACCAAAGGAAAATACATTTAATGGCTCTAAGATCAAATTTATGGTGGCCCAACTCCAATTAGTGAGCAAAGCATACACATCCAAAAACTTTGAAAAACAAAGAAAATAACAAAGTATCTGGAATTTATCACGATTCACGGGTATTATGTTTTTGTTTCTTTTTCCCGATGATCTTCAAGACACCATATCTTTTTTGTTTAGGGTTTCATGGTAAAGTGGTTATGATGTGAGAAAGAAATGCCATCACATATCTTCCTTCTCCCAAAACTTTCTTCTTTTCTTCTTTTATTTTTTTCTTTTTCACACACCATGAGTTTCTACATTCCTTGAAGATTCAACCAAAAAACTTCTTCAAAGATGCAACAGAATAGAAAACAACAGAATGCAGATTGGTATTGAACCACCTACTAGCCACTAGTGTTCAAAGTTTCGGTATCTACAAGTTTCACTAGCCGAGGATAAGGAAACAATATCGATATCGCTGATAATATCGCTAATAACTGAAAATGTGGGGGAAATGGGGAAAACGGTAGAATTTTTTAGTGAAACCTCAGGAGATGCTAAAATACACGTATTTGCATGTTTAGGAATGAAAAAAATTACAAAAAAGAATGCATACATAATAGGTTTCTATTTAATAGGGGCCTAAAAGCATGTGGTATTGTAAGTAATCAGTCGAACCATCTCATCCATCTCATGTATCCATCCAACCTCTAACCTTCCATCGAAACATCCATTGATATTTTAGAATATCAGCAACTCACGATATTTCCCAAAAAATCATTGACAACTAAAAAAGAAACGAAAAATTGTGGTCTCGATATCGCCATGTTGCAATAATGATAATATTACGATATTATCAATATTATCATCGAAAAATTGAACGTCACATACAACCATGCGCCCATAAAAAAATATGAAATGAGAATTTTTTAATATACAATTTTTTTACGATATCAATACATTGGCGATATTATTGAAATATTGCAGATACATTGTTAATACAAGCAACACCTGGAATTTACACGGTCGAAAATATTGGCAATACATCGGCGGTATCAATGCGTTAGCAACACAAGCAACGCTTGGAATTTATACAGTTGAAAATATTGACGATATCGATACATTGGCGATACATCACTGATACCTAGAATTTCTGATACTATCAGTGTTATTGGTATCGCTGAGCTAGAGATAGAGATAATATCGGGGATATTTCGATAATATCAGAGATAATTCAAACACTGCTAGCCACTATATTAGTAATCACTATACTCTTATACTCTTCTTCTACCTTCGGTAACAAATGCCAAAGGAGAAGCAATAGTTATATAACGGTAGCGATGGCCATAATAGCCACCACCATTACCTTTATGATACAGGGCATAACGGCTGTTACGGCCCTGTAATGGTCATTACGATCTCTTTTTATTGAAAGAAAAAACTTAAAAAACCTGTATCCACCCCTTAACATTGAAAAAAAAAAAGGATCTAAAAAACATGTTATCTGCCCTGTAACAGATTATTATGGGGCTATTACGGCCTTTACAGGGAGCGTAACAGGCCGTTAACAGCGGTCACAGGTCATTTTTCCCATAACAACTATTACAGTGGTTACGACCCCATAACGCGTAACAGTTGCCACTATTAGATTTACGACCCCATAACACATAACAGTTGCCACTGTTACCTTTACAACCCCATAACGGCCTTTACGGCACACCATGAGCAATACATGCAATATCCCAAGAAAAAAAATATTTATCCCATCATAACTATGCTTAAAAGAGTCTCTACTGCTTATATACTTATTTTCAAAGAAAAAGAAACCCTAAGATAATCATAACCATCCACAACTTCTAATATTAACCATCTATTTCAATAAAAATTTTAAATGACCATATTATCCCTTCATGCGTTCTGAAGATCAACCATAACTCACCCAAATGATATTAAAATTGCAAAATACCGGGTTCATTGGAACGACAAGTTGGTATCTTTTAAATTGGACCAATTTTACGTCGATAAGACTTCATTTTATACCCGGAAATGGCCCACAAAGTGACAAAATACTAAAGGAAACTTGTTGAATAGCCATAGACCAACTCTAACAACTAAGCAAACAACAGACCTAATGGATTTGTAGAACATTTGATAGTCCTAATTTGGCAATTGATTTGATCCAAATATGTCATCAAGGATCAAGGTATTCCAAGACAGTAATGGTGGCCGTAACGGCCACCACCATTACCATTATGATACAGACCATAATGGCCATTACAGTCCTTTTTTTTAAATAATAATTGTTTCAACCCCATTATGGACCATTAGAGCCTGTTACGGACCATTAGAGGGCCGTTAGACATTACAGGACCGCTACGAGGCCATTATAGGCTATTTTTTTGTAACAGGCATTACGGCCATTTCAGCCTCGTAAAGTGTAATGATTACCACCATTACTATTACGTAACAGTTTTGGCATACCATGTCAATGATGGATTTGATCCTGATTCTCAATCAATACAATACATATGGTTAGATTCGTAAAATCATTGATCAGCCATCTTGTGTGGCCTCGATGCATCCTTTGATTGACATGCATGGTCCTAGCTGCGTTAATTCCATGAGGCATGAAAAGAACTCATCCTTGAGTTGGAAGTCGATATTGATCCTCGAACACGGTGTGCCTCTGTGCAAAATCTCCTTCCATCTAGCTAGAAGTTGCTGGCGAAGGCCTACACATTTGATCGGCATCTCTTGATGTAATGGTGTTGTAGATTATGCCACTTCTCCTGTCATTTACTCTTTTCGTAACCTCCACGTCTTACACATTTGCTCCCACTTCTCTAGTAATGGACTTGAATGCCTCGATGGCAACTTATTATTCGTGACTTTTTCTTGCACTCTAATTAGGCATCATAACTTTGCCACACCAACCTTCTCAGCATTTCTCTGAATGATGACTAACACGCCTATCTCAATATTAAAAATCTAATTATGATTTGCCAATATGATAATCAAGTCATTAATCACCTTTACTATCAATTGAACCATTGATCCGCCATTTGTTTCACTAACCGACACATCGATGATCCATTAATGTATTCCACAATCAATCTAATCTTGGACTCTTATGTGTATCATCTTAGATTTTGTCACTTTTGCCAGAAACGTCATCCTTTTGAGTTTTCAAATACAACGAATTGAGATCCATTGCGTTCTTCCAGTCTCTACAAGCTAGCAATGCAGGCTTAAGCAAACTTCTTTATTAATTTTCTTTTGATCACCTAATTCTTCCTTGATTTCTCCTCCTCCTTCCACATCTTCTCAACGTTCCTCAATCCCTCATATGGGTTTTTATGATGGCATATGTTTGAATATTCAACATATTGTCGTGTGCTTTCATAGCAAGGAGTTAGGAGACCAAGCAGCATATTAGTCTCCACCACTCAATGACAACTCCACATTGAGGAATGGGTAGGGTCATTGGGGTAGAATTTAGGGAAAAGGGACATTTTAAGATTTAGGGTTTTGGAAATTTTGGGGATTTTGGAAAAACTAGAGTTTGGGTTAGAATTTTTGGGGAAATAGGGAACATTTAGGGTTAGGATTTGTGGGATTTAGGAAGATTGGCTAAGTGGGTGGACTGAGGAAATATGAAAAGTAAGGAAAAGGAAATAAAGTAGCAAGGTAGGAAATAGCTCTAATACCATAATTGACACAAAAATTTGAAAAGGGAGAAGCTTTTTCTTGACATCATCAAACCACAAAATTTATTAACAAATGCAACAGAAATAAAAATGAAGGATTGTAGACTGATATCCAACAAGCTATTAACAGCTATCTCAGTATTCAAAAAAGATTCCGCCACTCTTGTTTTATCATAAGCAACATATGCCGAAAGGGAAGCATTTCAAACTATAAACCAAGAAAATAACTTTTTTTTATTCCATCAAACTATCCATAATGGAGTCTTTACATGGTCATATATTTATTATTAAAGCAAAGGAAGCCCTAATATAATCCTAACAATCCATTGCTTCCAATCCATCTATTTCATCAGATTGTTAGGATTCAGAGTAGAAATTATGCCCAAATTTTTTAACTCTCAACTCCCAACCTAATGCAAACCTCCTTTATCCAAGCTTGGAGCAGGCAATGGCTCCCATAGGCATGATTCCTAACCATCTATTTCGATTGACCAAAATAACCCTTAATCCCATCATAAACATACATGTCTTCCAATAGTCGGCCATACAGCACTCAAATGATGTCAAAATTGCATAAGCTTGGGCTCTATTTAAAGATCAATAAGCTTTCAAAAGGGACAAATTTAATGTCATTCGGACATCTTCTTATACACAAAAACCAGCTAGAAAATAAGTGAAGAAAATACTAAGAAAAGCTTGTTAAACAAACAATGGACTGACTCTTCTTTACAACCAGTTAAATAACAGACCGTGAGAACTTGTGGAACATCTCTTTTTTTTTTTTTTTTTTTGAAAGATAACAAAAATTTTATTGAAGAAGCAAACAAAAACAGCTGCAACGAAACAGGGTGCTAAGGACCTAATCACAACCCAAGAAAATTAAGATTACAATCCTTTAGCTTGAAAACAATAGAAACCCACTCAACGACAAGCAGCCTAGCCCTTCGGGAAATTCTTTCCACCATCTTCTTTTAGAACGTCTCATTGATCCCATGGGCGCACAATTTTGATCAAGGTCTATCATTACACCACAGATTTGACCCAAATCCTCAATCAAGAAAATCTAGACAGTTGAATCTGTCAAATTATTGATCAGCCATCTCGTGTGTGACCTACATGCATCCTTTGACCGATGCACATGGTCTTGGATACATCATACACGGGATGTCTAAACACCAACTATGGCCCAGGCAGCTGCTCAGCAAATACAAACACACCCTTAGTGATGTCATCATTTAAGGTTTTGTAAGTAAGTTTTGTGACATTTACGCATAAACAAAATCATGAAGCCCATTGCAACCAAAAATCACATTGGTCAGAAAATCCTAACCGTCCAATTGGCGGTCATCAAATGGGCAGCTAAAAAGAAATGGTCAGGGTTCAAAATTCAACACACAAAATAAGATGGTTAAGGTAATTTAATCAATGTGATTTTTGGCCAATGCTGCAGCAATATACACACAACAGGGCCCAAGATTTGGATGTTCTGGTTTATGTGCAGGAGTGCCCCATGTACAGTAGATGAACTGCAACCTTTTACTATGATTCTAAACACACACTGTAGTCAAACCATCATTCCTGAGGGATCTGAATCCACAACATTGCATACTGACATCAACATGAGATCCCAGATATAATCATATAGCTCAAGCTGACATCACCCTACTTGAAACAAGACAACATAAAATAAAAATTAAAAAAATAAAGATTAAGAAAGTAAAGAAGACGACCATATGATCATTTTACTTTAAGATATGTATAATGCCACGCATCAAGAGTTTAGAAACCCAGCCCATGAATCCAGAGTTCCAGACCATTGATCTGATGGGCCCTACTATAGGCTGGACGATGGTCCTGATATATTCAAGAGAGGATACAAGGATGATCTACGTTCAAAAGAAATACAGGCAAAGAATGGGTGGATGGGATCTTAAGATCCTGGGAATTTTAGGACATCCCCCATCAAGATAATGGCAGTCAGATAATCACCTGAGATCACCTAAGCATGCACCTCACTAGTACAGATATCACCTTAGGATGTTCCTCATGAAAGGAAACATCCAACGAGCCATGAAAGCATACTAGGGTTTTCAGTTTGCACAAGCAGGGCCCACGTCGACCATTGATTTGTTAGGCCTCACTGTGGATGGACGAAGCCTTTAAAATCTCCTCAATAGGACAATCCTGCTCTTTCAAAATCTGCCCCGTAAATAGACGATGAGCAAGAGAAAGAACATCAACGATCCACATTTAACTAAACAAGAAAGACCCAAGATTAGCAGCTAAGACCTTCCCAATCTAGGAGATTTTAGGCGCATGGCCCATTCAAGGCAGAGCCCAACAAACCAACGCTCCGGATCATTCAACCATGTACTCAATCTGAAAACCCGAGTATAATGCGCATATTTCAAGGATCATATAATTCCTCCAATCCAAAGGGTGCGTTTGGTTTCCCCAAATGTAATGAAATTACATGATATTTCACGAAATTTGGGGCAATCAAACGCACTCGAAAAGAACTCAGCAATTAAGAAGAAAAAAGGAGATTAGGGTTTATCCCATACCTTTATTACGATAGGATTGGAGTTTGATGGAAAGAGAGAGAGGATAATGGCGAAGAAACTATAATATACATATGAGAGAAACGCTTGAAGGAATTTGTTGACTGGATGGGATGAATGAAGAGGAAGACATCTTAACTGCTAGTGGGGCCATTCTTATCCAGACTGTTGCCATGATGGGTCCCATACCTCTGCCGTTAATTCATTGGGCCACATCGTCGGTAGAGGATGCGTCCAAAAAGCTCCCACTTTTTTTGAGCGAGGCCGAATCGATTATCATGCTCCGTAGGTTAAGCTTAACCCACAGTGACATGAGTGGGGCCCAGCGTGATGTGTGCGTAATATCCCGTATTCTTTATTATCCTGGGCTTGGAAAACGGACGCGGTTTGGCTGGTGACCCCAACTCCAGCCGATGAGCTAGTTTCAAAGATCCATGGGTCCCACCATGATGTATGTATTTTATCCGTGCCGTCCTTCCATTTTGGGAACTCATTTTAGAGCATGAGGCCTAAAAATGAGGCAGATCTAAATCTAAGGTGGATCACACCACAGGAATCAGTGGTGATTGAACTCCCACCGTTACAAAAATTCCTAAAGCCCACTGTAATGTTTATTGGCCATCCAACCGGTTGATTAGGCCACATAACCCTTGATGAAAGGAAAACAAAAATATCAGCTTGACCCAAAACTTCCGTGGCCCCGTTAAGTTTTCAACTGTAATAGTTCAATGACTACACATACAACATGGTGGGGCCACAGAGCTTTGACACCAGCTAGCCGGCTGGTGTTTGGTGTCAACATTCTAGCCGCGTCGGCATGGTTTGACACACCTATGTTATCCAGGTGCGGTGGGATCCCCGTACCAACTATTCCCGGTGGTGGGCCTACTGGAGGTTCGCATCGGCCTGATTTACCAATGGAGCGTACGTACTGGATAGATTGGATATCTTGAACACATCAAGGTGGGCCCACATATAGCGCTGGAGGTTAACGTACAATGATTCCCAATGGAATATCTTAACCCATCGAGCGTGGCCCCACAACGTCAGTGTGGATAAAAGGAGGCCAAGGATTGGACGTATATAATCGGTCAGTTTGGAATTTGGGGAACATTTGATTAACCGTCTGGATCACTTTTAGCAGGAGTCCCACTTGCGCAATTTCTAGTCTAAACACAGGTAATAAATCGCTCCCACAGTTGTGGCAAGTCTCATCCACTTTACATGACAATCCAACCTTCCAAAATGTAGGACCCACTTTAGATGGAGCAGAGCGCAAAATGTCACGAGGATAGAATTATATTAGCCTGTTTGGATTCATGGAAAGCATGAAAAAGGAAATACTCTTTTTTTATTATTTGGTAATCCCTTCTTTTTAGAAAATTGTGCAAAACAGTAATGAAATGAGTTTCTCAAAAGCTCAAATACATCCCCAATCTATGTTCAATCAAGTCACATGTGCCAAATGAAACATTATCCATCTTCAGGCATGCCCCACATGTGTTACTATGCCACATGTGTTTTCACGCCCCCAAAATTTGGATACAGAGTATGTACCCTCATATCCAAGTTACGGTCCCTAGCTTATACACAAAGTATACCTAAACCATGATTCATACCATTTTCTAGAGGTATATGGTTTCATATACTTTTAAGTCCACATCCACATCCATTCACCATTTCATATCATACACACTCGTAAGTATTTGAATAGTGGAAAGTATCAACTAATCTATTATGGCCCACCCAATTGAGACCTTATATCATTATTAACATCCACATGTGAAACCAATGTCCAACAAATTAATCTAGAGACAACTTCAATTTAAAGTTCCAAGCAAATCAGTGAATTGAAACATAACAAAAATTCCCTTAATATCATGAATTTCAAGATAACAAGTTCAGCTAGTCCAAGGCTGCAATTACATCTTCCATCAAGTTTGGTCACGGTCCTTGTGGATCTTCCACTGGTTCAACCTCATTCTCTGGTACTTGTTCTAACAAATCACCTTCAATTTCATTTATGCGGTTTTTTTCCATCAATAAACCGTCAGCTAGCCAAGCCCAATGAGTGAACCCATCATAGTTCGTGCACGTCACAATTAAAATAGCACACACAAGCAAATATAGGGAATAAAAATGCAGTTAACACAAATGATGCAATTGAATGCAAATGATGTCATGATGCATCAAGTGGGTATAAGAAAAACTGTTCACTTACTTGGGTTGGATCCCATCAACCCTCACCCCCCTACATCACAGGGCAAACTTCTACATTATTTGTAGGCATCTAGAATGGTATTAGGCCACCCGGTACTGTAAGTTCCTACAGGTCTTCCAATATGGTCATTTAGGCAACAGTGCATGAACATGATATGGTGCATGTAATGCACTCATCAACGTATCATACATTTACATTCACATATACTCATCATGATGAAGATGAGACATGTTGGGATCACTCACCTTTAGCTAGTGACGAAGATTCCAAGATTAGAGCTGCACACAAGCCGAGCTAGCTTGAAAAGCTTGCTCGGCTTGGCTTGGCTCGTAGGCCAGTTCGATCAAGCTCAAGCTCGATTTTAAAAGCTTGTTAAAAAACAAGCTAAGCTCGAGCACGAGTGAGCTTGGCTCGGCTTGGCTCGAAGCTCGAAGCTCGAATAAATCTCGGCACGCTTGAGCTTAGCTAGGCTTAAGCTCAATATTTTTATAATATTATATAATATATTACATATTAAAAAAAAACCCTAACCCTAAGACCCCACCTGACCTTTTTTTTCTTCTTTTCATTTTTACTCCTACCCGACCCCACACAGCCCGCCGCACCCCTGCCCGACTATCCCTCTCTCTCTCTCTCTCTCTCTCTCTCTCTCTCTCTCTCTCTCTCTCTCTCTCTCTCTCTCTCTCTCCATTCTGGATTCCTCTCTTTAGTCTCTCCGTTCCGACTTCCTCCCCTCACCGCACCGGACACCTGGTAGCGAACGTCGGACCGCACTGCACCTTCAAGCGAACAGCCAAGCATTGACCACTACCAGGTAGGCTTTTGTATTTTTTTTTTTTTATTTGTGATTTATTTTGTTTGGAATTGAAAATACCCTTTTTTTTTGGGGGGGGGGGGGGGGGGGGAGGAGGGTTTTGGGTCAGAAGATTGGAGTCGATTCAACTGGTTGAGTCGGGTCAGTTAAGGTCAGTGGGTTGGGTCGAGCAAGTCAGTGGGTCGGGTTGAGGTTGAAGGGAAAAAAAAGAGAGACAAAGCTCGGCTTGGCTCAATAGAGCTTGATCGGCTTGGCTCAAACAAAGCTCGATCGACTCGACCAACAAGCCAAGCTCGAGCAGCTGTTTTGAGCTCGATGCTCAAGCCAAGCCAAACCCAAGCTCAGTGGGCCACTGATCAAGCCAAGCTCAAGCTTTGTCAAGCTCGGCTTGAGCTCAGCTCGTGTGCTGCTCTATCCAAGATATTATCTAATTCACTTTGCTTACAAATCTCCTATTTACATGGCATAAATAAATCATACTTCCATTTAAATAAAATATCTAATAGGTCCACCTTTGTTTTGATCAGGCACCAACCCAGGGTTCACAAGAAGAATTTAACAATCTGATTTAAATTCCTTTGGTTTCCTTTCTTTATGGTTCAAAGCTGGTTATTCTTCAATGTGGGGCCTACTTGATTTGATTAATCGAAGTATACCAATTATCTTATCATTAATAAGATGGTTAAAGGGCTATTTACTATATTATCTATAAATGAAGTTCCAATTTTGGAAGTTAGAATCAAACTGAACTGATCTAACAATCGTCGATCAATCAACCTTGATCGATCGACCGGTCGAGATGGATTGAAGATTCCTTCAATAAGTTGAAACTATTCGATTTTCCACTTAAAATCTCTAGACACTTTTTGTCCTCTTCGATCAGTCGAATGAATCTTGTCAACTAGTCGAATGAATCTTGTCAACTAGTCGAACTCACCCTCAATCGGTTAAAATCCATCATCGATCGGTTGAAACTAACCAAGAATTCTCTGTTAAGTCATTGGCCAATTTTCACCCTCTTCGATCGGTCGAACATTAGGGTCGATCGGCTGACGATGGTGTTTCACATACGTCAGGAGTACTTATTTTTTTACAACTTTATAGAATTTCTATAGTCTATTAATTTTCATGAATTTATTAATCATATGGGTCAGATCTGGACTTTTCATTGATTCCCTACATGATCAAGTTTTAGGATAGCCAATAGATCGTCAGATTTGAACTATTCAATGTGTGCATCCACCCTAGATTATGTTTTTAACACCTATCTAACAAATGATCATAGTGGCCCACCTGTTGATTAGATCCATCTAGGATTTCAAGTGTCGATTTTGAATTACCCCTAAAATCCCTATAGATTAATAGAACATATCTAGTGCATCTGATGATCCACTATGGGATCACAAGTACAATCAATGTTTAACATTATATCAAATTGGTGTGGTCCATTCGATGATCCTATCGATATAAATCTTTGGGCCTAGCATGTTTTGCCCTCTAGGATTAAATGATCTATACCGATCGGATCCAGAGCAAATGGATGCACATCAACTAATCTCTAAAATAAAGAGATTCGCATAGATCTAAGCCTCTACATTATCTCTCTTGCGATTCATCCACATATCAACACAAGGGACGAATGGATGATCAATCTTGTCCATTGTATAAATCTGACAAAAATATACAAAAAGCATAAAGAAAAAATAATAAAATAATAAAAAGGGACTTAAGATATTACAAAATTTGAGCTCATTGTAGGTCTCTCTCTCTAAGTTTTTCTAGAGTTTTTATGCAAAGGCTCTCCCATAGTCTTTTTAAAGGAGGGAAACCCCTAGATAAGGTAAGATGAGCACATCTATCCTTATCCAAAAATTTGAATATTATCCAGTTTTATCCAAAAAATATAATTCTCATAGTAGCAGGAATTGATCCTTCATCTCTTCCCACAACTAAGAGAGTCCCTACTAAGCAACTAAGTAATGTATTTTATTTATCAATTACAAATTCAACTTCTTAACTCAAATTAATGAATGTTTTATGTGTACCAAAAAATTAGGGTTGTTACATTCTATCCCCCTAAAAGAAAATTATCGTCCTCGGAATTTACATGTGCTAATCCTCAAACAGGTGAGGATACTTCTCTTGCATCTCTACTTCCTACTCCCAGATGCTTCATCAAGCTCCATGAAGATTTCATAGAACCTTGACCAGTGGCACAGTCTTGGTTCGTAATACATGCTCTTTACGGTCCAATATGCGAACTGATTTTTCAATGTAGGATGCATCTTCTTGAAGCTTAAGATCTTGCCAATCAATAGTATGTGAGGCGTCCCTTTCATACTTCTGTAATATAGACACATAGAAAATGATATAAACACTTGCAAGCTGAGGTGGCAATGAAAGTCTATAAGCTGCAACTCTCACTCAATCTAACACTTGAAAAGGTTTGATTAATCAAGGAGCAAGATTTCCTTTTGTACCAAATCACGTCAATTCTTTCATTGACGAAACTTTTAGAAATACATGATCTCCTGCTAAAAACTCCAAATCATGCCTTTAGTTGTCTGCGTTGCTCTTTTGTTGACTTTAAGATGCTTGAAGCCATTTTCTAATGAGCTCCACTTTTTTGAAGTTTCTTGGACGATGTCAGGTCCGATCAAACATTTCTCACCTACTTCAATCCAGGAATTAGGCGTACAATTCAGACGTCCATATAATGCCTCATACGGAGCCATTCCAATGCTTGCTTAATAGCTGTTGTTATAAGAAAATTCAGAGAAGTGTAAATTATCATCCCAGCTACCCTTGAAATAAAGAGCATATTCATGTAATCGGTCTTCGAGTATCTGATTCACACACTCAGTTTGCCCATTGGACTACGGATGATAAGCCATCCTGTAGTCCAAAGTCGTGCCCATAGCTTTCCTACAAACTTGTCCAGAATTCCAAAATAAAACGAGGATCATGATCTGACACTATGGAACTTGGAACACCATGCATATGTACGACTTCCTTGATATACAACTTAACGAGTACATCCATCGAGTAATTAATTTGAATGGGAATGAAATAGTTTTTAAATAGATCGAGTCATGTTTCTAAATAGTTTCAAATTATCATTTCTAATAATATTTTCGAACCATTTGTTTGAAATCCTTATTTTTTGCAAAAGTAAATGGTTGTTTAGTTTTAATTATAAATTTGACGAGTTCTAGCTGAGCATTGACTTAGCTAAAACTAAATGTACACAAGCTGCTCCCTTTGGAATATTTACTAATTTAGGTTTGTTTATGATCTTTTTTTTCTTTGTTTTGGCAAACATTTATCTAGATGACGTTTTAGGTGGCCAGTATCACCGAAGGAATTACAACTATATGAATTTTACATAAAATACAAATGACCTTACACACCATTTTACCCTTATTATTTTTAAAATTAATTACATTCATATATTTTCAAACTTCTGAAGCACGGGTCCTTTTCAAACTAGTTGATGATTCTACAAGTCCTTCTTCCTCTCCAACTTCTTTATTTAAATTAGGGTTAGAGAGGGGCGTGGATCCGTAATCAGGGATTGTTTGGTTAATTTACTCTAATTTTTTAGTGTTAAAGAATCTAGCATCCATATCTAATATATATTAAATAAAATAGATAAAAAAAATTTATCTTAATTATAGAAAGAAATGTAATAGAGAATGAGAATTATTATATAATATTATAATTAAAAGATAAAAGAAACAAAATTAAATAAGAAAATTACCAAACTTTGATAACTTTATGTATTGGAGAAATTAAGATTTGAGAACTTGAAACCTTGAGATTTTTTAAGCTTCTGATTTGGGAAGCTTAAGACATTCATGAAATTGAGACCCGTGGACTTGATCACTTGAAAGCCTAAGAGCTTGAGTGCTTGAGTATTTAGAGAACTTAATGTTAGTGCACTAATTAGTGCATCGTATTGTCAATTTCGTGATTGTTTAAGTCAGTTGAGTCTTGTGAGCCTCGACAAAGATTGAAGACTCAAGACTTGAAGACCGAAGCAGCTTTCCGCACTCAAGTTCAAGCTAAAACAAGTTCAGAAGGTAAGTTGCATATAGACAGCCTATATGATCCCAAAACACCTGTATTTATGGCATTCTAAACATACTTAGCTTAGCTATTTAATCCACGGTCTTAAGGTCAAGATGATTAGTCTTAGACCTCCATTGTGTAGGTGCCAATTAGTTAAAAATTAAAAAAACCATCTTCGTATGCACCTTAAAAGATGATGAAGTTCACCCTATATCAGGCCATGTACTTAGGCTGACGACCGGTCGAGCGATCAGTCAACTGTAGAAATCATTTAGTCAGCATTTCTAAAGATCATGTTCTGGTTGTCCGAAGACCGGTCTTAGACCGGTCGTTGGCCTTCAAGGACCGGTCGCACGACCGGTCGTAAATGGACAAAAAACTTCCAACAACATGTTGTTCAAAATGATATAGGGTAGATCGGTTGTTGGCCTTCCAGGACCGGTCGCTGGCCTCTCAAGACCAGTCGCACGACCGATTGTAAATGGACGAAAATCGTCCAGCAACCTCGACACGGAAATTTTTATGGGTAGACTAGTCAGAGGACCGGTCGTCAGACTGGTCGGATGCTCAATCATGACCGGTCCTCAGGGGTTTGTAACAGGTTGAATGTTACCGTTTTATATCCGTTGGAGCCCGATTCTTGGAGCCTATAAAGGCATATTTCGAGGGCTTTAATGGCATCTTTCGCACACCCATTGAGAGCATTAAGAGAGGCAATTAGGAGCTTTACCTAATTTCTTTTGCTCATCATTGTTATGAGTTCATCTTTCAAACCTAGCCATTAATGACACTACATTGAGTATTTAAAGCTCGATTTGAACAATGAACTCAAGCATAGCATTCATGGCTGTGCCTATCATTGAAATTTCAACTTGAAGTCATTTATAGTCATTGAATGATCAAATTGATAGTTCCTTCATTACCCATTGCATTGTAATAGGCAAATGGAACATCAATACCTCATCCCACTTACCCGGCACTAGTCTAGGATCATCATATGCATTGGTAGCTGATCGTTGGAGCTTAGAGAGGAACTAAAGCATTCGTGGAAGCAGAAGCTACTCAACAACGCTGAATCGGGGCTCATCTCTTATAAGTGTTTAAGCTTATAGAGTCCATTGTTTGATTCCCCCTTCTTGTTGAGATTGGGGTCTAGAGAATGTGACCTAATCTCAAAGTTGTCCTTGAGTAGGACGCGTGTGTCCTTGCGTAAGACTGTGGAAGTCCTTGCGTAGGCCTCCGACATGGGAGAATACGTGCGTTGTCCTTGTGTAGGATTTGAGGAGTCATTGTGTATGAATAGACCTTGTGTAGGTTGTAAAGGTTGAGAGGTGAACCTCATTTAAAACCTCCGATAGTGAATGCTGGTGTACTCAAAGGACTTGAGTACTTGAACCGGGAGTGGAGTAGACTCATCGTTGAACCACTATACATCATGTGCAATATGGTGAATGCATTTTGTCTATTATTGTCCCTTGTTGATCAATCATATAAGTGCTTAACTGAATGCCCATCTTATGTTTAACAAAATGCTTATATGCCATCTTTGAATGATTAATACAAGCATGCATATGAACTGTTTGATTAAATGCTTCTTTTAGTATAGTTGTCAATCGAGTTAGATCATGTGTGATAAATTGCCTTCATTTACATGTACTTAATTGTTAAATTAATGTATAAATGCAATTGAGTTTTTCAATTCGCAAGAAAATTTAAAAAGTTCTATTCACCCCCCCCCCCCCCCCCTTTATGACATAAGCATACCTTCAAGCTTATCTCACTAGCGGTAAAACCGCAATTTCACTTAAGAGATTTGAGAGAGAGGGAGAGAGTTTGGTAGCTTTGAAGAAGGGGGTAATCCCCTTTTATAGTTTTTTTTCTAAATGTTAAATAACCATTTTTCCCCTAAACTAGCCGTTTTATGACTATTGCTCGGGGGGGGGGGGGGGGGGGGGGGGGGGGGGGGGGGGGGGAGGGATGGTCAATTTCACACAAGTAGCCATTTGAGGGCCATGCCAGGCCACTGTTAATCATGCCAAATGAGCCATGTCATGTGTTGTGCTTGGCAGGCTTAATGGGCTGTGCTTCGTGCCATGTCACTGGCCAGGATATTGAATCAGGGCCCGACAGTCATGCAGGGCCATGCTATGGGCCACTTTTACCATGTCAGGTCGTGTCATGTCGTGTGCCGATGGGCCAGATTTACACCCCTACGTGCGCCCAACGGTACCAATGTGCACACTTTTTGTCATACCTTCAAGTGCTCATGTGTCAAATGTGTCAATGTGTATCTTGTGCCACCGAACAACTTCAAACACCTCACAAGTACCACATGTGCCACAATGCAGCTTCACGTGCCAACATATGCCACGTATACCACATGTGTCACCATCCATCGTTAAGCATCACACATGTGCTAATTTGGCACATGCTATAGTAACTAGTTAGAATTATTTCCCGAAGAAATTTTTTTGATAAACAAAAAATTTGAAAATAGATTCTAAATTTGTAAGAAAATCTTGTTTAAAAAAACAAAGGAAAATGATATTTCCTTTCTCACAAGTTGCTGAAAATAAGATTTCTTATGAAACATTATTTTTCTTTGCTAGTAAAGAAAATGAATCCAAATAGACCTTTAAGGATACAATCTATGGTTATGAAAAGGACAACAAATGCAAGCTCAAAGTTCAATTAGAGATTTTGATAGTTAAGAGTGTGTCGCTCGTGTAAATTTCAAGCTAACATAAAGGATTTGATGCATGTTGGGCTACTCATTTGAAATGTTCATCAAAGTCATTTAAATTGTTCATTTCATGGTTGTTAGAACTAAAAAATGACGGCAAGGACATTTTCCATGGTAAGTATTGTTGTTCTGGGGTTCTAAGTAATGGAAACATTCATAGACAATCACAAGCATTCACAAAAGGTACACAAGAAGAGATATCGCAAGGCGAATTTTATTCCAGAGATCCTGAGATCTTGTACATTCCGGGCCGTAATCTGGCACGAGCCCTTAATTACATCGCATGATCGATGAACCTTAATTAAAAGGCAAAAGACTAGTCAGCAGGGACTATGATCTTAGAGTTTATGGTCACAGAGACCTGTATTTGTTTTGTTATGTACTGAACCATCTCTGTATTAGTCAGATGTCTATGTCCCATGTTTTGACCGGAGATCCGGGCTGGGACTATCAGTGTTTATGACTGAGAAGGACGACTCTGGGCCCGCGCCTCTCATGTATGGATAGGTGACCTCGGGAAGTCCAATCTACAGTTGTGTGTACCTGCGTAGCCCAACAGACGGATGCCGTTTGAATGGGTAGGGCATCGACTATTGTGTTGTGGCAGTTCATAGCAATTGCTTTGTAGAGAATTGAAACTCTTTGACATGGTTTATCGTGATAACCATAGCCCCGTTTGCCTAGCTTTTGACCCTAATCGGATCATATCTTACAGTAAATATAAATGATGTTATATTCGCATGATTCTGGACCCTGGCGGCTTCCTTCCGAGAAGTCATCTCATTCATCGTGTCGAATCGGGTCAAACATTGAAGATGCGCAATTCTGTTCATTTAGAGATCCCGGAATAACTATTTGACTGTTCCGTTGCGTTCGGAGTGCTCCAAATACCCAAATAGACTCAAACGGACCTTGAAAACACTTAACATTGAGTCCGGAGCACCCGTAAGCATTTTGGTAATTCGCTGAATTTTTAGGTGCGTGGGCCTTACTTTATGGATGCATGGGGTCCAACGCACCTTTAAATTAAAGTGCCCGATTTTTTTATGAATTTATGGATGCGTGGGGCATTTTTCGAGTGCGTGGGACCGAATATGCAAATCTGAATTTCGTCGAATTTATGGAAACGTGGGACCCGAATTTATAGACGCGTGGGCCATTTTTCGGGTGCATGGGAGTCCGATGCACTTATCTGATTCATGTCGAATTAATGGACGCGTGGGACCCAAATTTATGGACGCGTGGGCCATTTTTCGGGTGCGTGGGATAATTTTTAGGTGCGTGGGATAATGTTTAGGTGCGTGGGACCGAATTTATGGATGCGTGCCCACACTTGTGATTTCTCAGAATTCGGACCTATAGGGAAAAATGTCGGCGACCGGAAATGTATTCCGACGATCGAAAAGTATTCCGGCGAGGGTTTTCTGGCAGGGATTTCGAATACTCAGAGGATGGTAGCTCTCTCTCTCTCTGAAAAATGTAGAAATGAACGGTTAGACGGGGTATTTATACCCGAAGATACCGGAACTCCGTCAATGAGGGGCTGCCACATGCCACTGCACCCCTAAAATTCCCCCAACGCACCTTAAAATTGATGTGCGGAGGTCCGACGCACCTAAAAATAGGTTCTGTAAATATTTGATTTTTTGGGTGTGTGGGACCTTATTTTTTGGGTGCGTGGGAGTCCGAAACACCTTTAATCCAAGTCCTAGAATGTGTGGAATTTTATGGTACGTGGGTTCATTTTTGGGGTGCGTGGGACTCCGTGCAATCTTTAAACAAATCTTTTTTTTTTTTTGCTGATTTGTTGGGTGCGTGGGTACCTGAATTTATGGGTGCGTGGATGGACTTTGAATGTTCCAAATTGGGTTTTGAATTCTGATGAGTTTGTGGGGCCCGTTGGATCATGCGATAACATGCACTGTTCATCATAAATCATAATGAAGTTATGGGTTCGATTCCGGGTGGTTCCGATCGCAGTGATTCGCGGGGCCCACTGGAGATTTTAGCCAAAATTGGCTAAGAAAATTTTTGTAGATCTCCGTTTTGCGTGCGACGGGAGGCGTTTTGTGGGATTCTTTCGGAGTTGCGTGGCTATTTTGCTTGTTTTGAGGGCCCCTACATTTTGGGACCCCAACAGATGCCCCTACGATGCGTTGCGATGGATATATGACTATGCAGTGTGATGTATTGGACCGTTACGTCCCTGCTATATATAGAGGAGATCGTCGTTTTCTCGTCATTTCTCATTTCTTTATTGGATTTTCCAGCCCCTTCCCACGCACCCATTTATTCGCCAACGCACCTAACAAATCCCTCCAACGCACCCAAAAAATCCGCACACACCCCGAAATTCAAGGTGATGTGCTTTTATGGGTGCATGGGCCTTACACGCACCCAGGAAATAGACTTCGTATTTTTAGGTTTTAAGGGTGCGTGGGTTAGCACGCACCCTAGAAATCATAGAATTTTTTAGGTTTTAAGGGTGCGTGGGATCACATGCACCCTTCGTCGGATTTTTTCGGAGGGTTTTGCCCCTTCACGCACCTAAAAATTGGGTTTTTGTTGTATTTTAAGGGTGTGTGGGGCGTCATGCACCCTTCGTCTCCCTTTTAGGAGGGTTTTGCCTCCCACGCACCCAACAATGGGGTTTTGAATCATTTTAAGGGTGCGTGGGATCTCATGCACCCAGTTAATGGACTTTATCAAAAAAATTGGATTTTAAAGGTGCGTGGGACCTCACGCACCCAGTTCCTGGACTTTGTGAAGAATGTGGACTTTTGGGGTGCGTGGGATTTCATGCACCCGGATTTTAAGTCAGTGAATAACGGGCATTTTTGGGGTGCGTGGGACCTCACGCACCCGAAAATTCAACTTATTTCGGGGTGCGTGGGGTCCCATACACTTGGGTCCCAGACTTAGCCAATTTCATTGTTTTAGTGTATGTGAAGCCCCATGCACTCATGTTTCAGGGCTTTTGTGATTGGAAACATTTTGTTTAAACCCAGCTCACTCTATCTGGATTTTGGAGGGTGTCGGGTTTTACACTTTCACCATACATCTTATATGTTATTTTGAAGCATTGGGCCTTTGCACGCTCAAAAATTCAGATCGCATTGGGCTGGCACTGAAATCTTGGTGATCTAACTTAACTAGAGTTTCGAGCATACCTTTACGTGCTCTGCTTTGTTTTGAGCTGGATCTGATCTTTCTGCGTGCTTCCTGCAGATTAAAATGGCTAGTGATTGTGGACCCTCGCCGTTTCGCGCTCCCGAACGTTCTCCCTTTCCTTTCGAAAAATAAGAAGGGGTGCGTGCGCGTGAATCGCCGTTTATGCCACTGGCTTGCCTCATTCTCGAGGGCTTTATTTAGTTGTTGTGTTAGGCTGGATGTGTTTAGATGAGTTTATATAAGACCAGAGTCGCCACTAGCCAGTTACTTCAAATCTACAGTCGGCTAGACCCCGTAGAAACGTTAGAGAAGGGAATCCGAAGATTCCTTCCTCTAAAATGACTCCTTTTGATCTGCGGCCAGAGATTCAAGGTAAGGGATCACGGTTACAGGGTGGGAAGAGGTTAGGCACCCCACACACTGCCCGTACCGAAGTACGATCTCTACTTCACAGAATCAAACTAATACTTGAAAGTCTATTTTAATCCTCGTACATTCTCATGGATGACATGATGCATGAGTGCAGGTCTGAACAGTAAGAGTTTCTGATGGGCAGGTTTCCATTAACAGGCAAGCCCAAAGCATACGCTCGAACTGACAGGTGCTTTATGCGAGATGCATGCTCTGTGTTTGAATAATCAAAGTGCTTGTAGTGACAGATGCATGAATGTAGGTCTGAACAGTAAGAGTTTCTGATGGGCATGTTTCCATTAACAGGTAAGCCCAGAGCATACGCTCGAACTGACAGGTGCTTTATGCAGGATGCATGCTGTGTGTTTGAACAATCAAAGTGTTTGTAGTGAAGCAGGGGGGTTGGAAGAAAAGTAAATGCTGCACTTATGCTAGATGCGAATGAGATGATGCTGGTAAAGAGTAGCTAAATGGACGGAGGTGTCGCAAGGATTGGCTTCGAGCGGCTGGATCAAGACTTGAATGGCTTAGGAGACTTAGACCAGGGTCAGGCTGGGCTGGACCAGGGCTAGGCTCTTCTCACTCGGGCTCTCCTTGGTGGAAAAATGGGCTAAAAAGGGATGGAGGTGGACTCAGAGCTCTCGAGCTGAAGAGAGGAGAAGTGGATGTCGAATGTGAAGGGGAGATGGGGTATTTATAGCAGCCGGGCAGTGGCAGATTGCGTAAATAATTTTGGGCGGCATTCAGGGGGCCGCCCGTACGACCGTTCTCGGGATTCAGCGGGCAGTATGGACATGCT
The DNA here is from genome assembly GCA_003013855.2 of Liriodendron chinense. Lineage (NCBI taxonomy): Eukaryota > Viridiplantae > Streptophyta > Magnoliopsida > Magnoliales > Magnoliaceae > Liriodendron > Liriodendron chinense. The sequence continues at coordinate 3,738,635 of ML058333.1, forward strand.
CCGAGGCTGCAGCTTGGAACTCAGTGAGTTGACTGGATTTGGGGGATGGGTTGACACGGTGAGTTGACTCGATGGGTTGACTCAGCGGGTTGACTCAGTGATTTAACTCAGCAGGTTAACTCACCGAGTTTGGATTTTTAAGAATTTTTTTATTGGTTTTTCTTATGGGGGGTTTTTCAGGCTGATGTTTAGGGTTGAGTTGACTAGGTTCAGGCTTGAGTTGGGCTATGGATTGGGGCTTACAAGGGTGAGTTTGGTTGAGTTTGGACATGGGATTTGGTTGTATGGTCCTCCATTCATTCAGCTATCTCTACCAACATTGTAGCCGAAGGTGGGGTGTCTACAGATGCCCCTCTTTGGCAGAGGTTGCGTGCAACCGAATGTCAAAGCGAGTGGACACCCCACTTCTGACCCGGTCATTCATAGATCATGGTCTGAAATCTTTGCTTGCCTTTGCATCTGTGCCAGTTAATCGTCTGGAAATTGATCACTCGCACATACCGCGGGAGTTTGGAGAAACGTTGCGATTGTCCCTGCAATGTGCTGCAACCTGGGTACCCAATCGCAACCCTTCCATTCCCGATCGATACTAACATCGGAAAGGTACAGCAAAGCCTCTGCGTCGTAGTCTTATGAGGATACTGACCCTGTGATTGATTGTATGATGTTTTCCCTGATCACTTCAGGAGTACTTGTTTCGCTTGACTGTCAAAGTGGTTAGCTGCCCTGCGTCATGTAGTCTTACGGGAGTCCACTACGCCGACTTGGAATGAGTCAAGGTACTTCAGGCATCCACGCCTAGGTATGTGCGGGTGAACTTTTTCCACCCGATCTGCTGGTTTTGATGCTTGGTTTGCAATTCATTCTTTCCTTGATTGTGGTCTGGAATCCCTATTTTCCTTTGTATCTGAGTCAGTTGATTGTTGGGAGATTGATAACTCGCACATACCGCGAGAGTTTGGAGAAAACGTTGCGATTGTCCCTGCAGTGTGCTGCAACCTGGGTACCAAATCGCAACCCTTCAATTCCCGATCGGTACTAACATCAGAAAGGTACAGCAAAGCCTCTGCGTCGTAGTCTTATGAGGTTACTGACCCTGAGATTGATTGTGATGTTTGATGTTTTCCCGGATCACTCCAGGAGTACTTGTTTCGCTTGACTGTCAAAGTGGTTAGCTGCCCTGCGTCATGTAGTCTTACGGGAGTCCACTACGCCGACTTGGAATCAGTCAAGGTACTTTAGGCATCCACGCCTAGGTATGTGCGGGTGACCTCTTTCCACCCGATCTGCGGATTTTGATACTTGGGTTATAATTCATTGTTTCCACCTGTTCAAATGGTTTCTTTGACCGAGCCTCTTGGCTTTCATCTTTTCGTATCTTGGCATGTGGTACGACCGTACTGACACTAGAGTTCAGTTCGACCGTACTTTGAGTGCATTGGATCCGATGGTCTCCTGGGAAACCACGAGACATTGGATCTTATTTGATTTTTGCGTCGGCTCCTACCCAGAGATGTGGAAAATCTCCTGGTGTTTTGGAGGTCGAACGCTCTACTGGGAAAATGTTTTTGGAGTTTTGAAAAGATATCCACTCTGAGGAGTGATACTCCGTGGGGTTTTTATTTGCAAATAGGAACATTTTTTTTCTTTTTGAATTAGAAATCTGGTCTGCACGTGCCTCCACTAGGGATGCCTGTGGGGTCTTTGGCCAACCGACTTTTATTTTGAAAGCAGGTAAACATGATGATTAATGCGATGGATGCTGATGCATGGAGATGCATGATGAATGCATGATTTGGCTCATTCTCTTTTCGTTTGATGATTTTGCTTTTGCTGGGAATGCAGAGAGCTTTGAGCTTATTGCTTGCAGGGTTGTGCTCCCCTAGGGATTTCTTTTCAATGCGGATGTTTGGTCAGCGGGTTGGTCAAGATCCCGACCCGTGGTCGATCAGGTCCATTGTCCCAAGATGCTGTTTCTTTGCTAATGAGAATGGACGAAGGATGTTATCAGACCTCAAAATGTTCTTCTATGAATGGATGCGATTGAAACAGTGATTGGTCGCCAGTTTTGGTCAAGATTCCAATTTGCGGGCGATCGGATCCGTTATCCCAAACTGCGAAATGAGTGAGCGGAGTTCGAGACTCCTAAAGTGCATTACTGGGGATAGTGACAATTTTTTTGTGATTTTTGTAAATATTTGGTCTGAATCTTTTACCTGAGTTAGGATAAAGATTAGTTATTGAAAACAAATGAAATGTTTTTGTGATTTTGAGAATATTTGGCTTGAAAGCAAGGGAAATATTTTGTGATTTTTGAAAGATGATTTTATAATGTTTTGGTATTTTTCTGATTTTTTTGAAATGCAGGGAAGTGTGTGGAATTGTCATCCACTTCCAGCTTCTACTGCTGGTAAGGCACCCGATCCATTTTACGTCAGCGAGCAAGACGAGTCTCACACAGTTAAGTGCCGTAGTTTTACATCTTCGGATGGGGAGGTTTTGAGGGTTTTCAGTCAACACACCCACAAAGTTGCCTGTTCCTCATGTGCAATGCACGTAGACCACGTATCGTCCGACAGACTCCTTCGGCCACAAAATGAGCCACATCCTCATGTTTCCCTTTGTCAATCCAGTTTGGGGCCTTACGTTGCTCACAATTCCATGAGGGTGAGCTCCACCTCCCAACTGCCTTAATCCCCTTCATGATTTTTAGGAACAGGGAACATCCGTCAGATTCAATAGTGACTTCCAAATCAAGGTTGTTTATCACGGTGCGTTCAACATGAACAGGATTGCGGGGTTTTGCCCGCCTCAGCCTTTACCTGTTTAGAAGATTCCGGACACCCGTACGATCAACTGTCAGCCATGTCCAGAACAGGTTGGGAAAAGAAAGCCCCCGAGAAGTTAATCACAATGTAGTTTTAGGTCTTCGGACCGCTAGGGATGAATTAGTTGAAATTGATGGTGAATTTTTTTTATTTTTTTTGAAAAGGTTCCAGACTTTAACTTAAGTGATTGAGATTAATACTGGTTTTTATGGAAAGCTCAAAATCTTTTTGGTATTTTTGAAAATGATCCGGGTTATCGAACCTTGATCCCAACGGTTGAGGCCGATGCCGGTTTTTTGTTGAAAGCAGGAAAAGGTCCCCCGATAAATTAATCCCAGTGTAGTTTAAGGTCTTCGGACCAAAAATATGTACATGCTGAAACTACATTTTTTTTGTTTTGTGATTTTTTGAAATGTTCCAGGCTGTTAAACCCCAATTTGAGCGATCAAGATTAACACTGGTTTTTATTAGAAATCTCTCGGGATTTGGGTCCCGACGTAGTTTAAGGTCTTCGGACCAAAACTTTGTACAAGCGATGCTGGAAATACACATTTTTTTCTCAAAATGATTCAGGTCATCAGATCTTGGCCTGAACGGCTGGGATCGATGCCGGTTTTTATTAAAAATCTCTCAGGATGTTAATCCCGACGAAGTATAAGGTCTTCGGACCCAAAACTGTACAAGCGAGGGCTGGAAATGCATATATATATATTTTTTTATTTTTAGAAAAATGTCCGGGGTCATCGGATCTTGATTCGAATGATCAAGACCGATGCCGGTTTTTATTGAAAATCTCTCGGGATGTCGATCCCGACGTAGTTTAAGGTCTTCGGACCAAAACTTTGTACAGAATAGGGCAACACATTTTTTTTCTGAAATGATCCAGGTCATCAGATCCTGGCTCCAATTGCTGGGATCGATGCCGGTTTTTATTAAAAATCTCTCGGGATGTTGATCCCGACGTAGTTTAAGGTCTTCGGACCCAGAATTTAGGAGCGAGACTGGTAATACATTTTTTTGTGATTTTTGAAAAATGTCCGGTGTCGTCGGATCTTGATTTGGACGATCAAGACCGCTACCGATTTTTATTGAAAATCTCTCGGGATGTCGATCCCGACGTAGTTTAAGGTCTTCGGACCCGAAACTATATACAGTAGGTAGTAATCAAGATTGGAGATTTCGGGGATTCTTCTTAGAATGGTTCAGATCATTAGGCCATGACTTTGGATGGTTGAGATCACTGTTTGACCAAGTCAATTCTTTTTCTTTTTCTTGAAAATTTCATAAAGCTTTTCCACATCATCAAGCCAATTTCTCACAAGATGAGATTTTGGTGAGATTCCTTATTTTTTCTCACCCTTCTCTTCCATCACTTCATTCTTACATGGAGGTACAAGATTCACTTGCAACCACCCTTCCCAAGGAGGAGTTCTTCCCCAGGAGAGAGGGTGAGGGGTCGTTTCAACTAGGTGGGAGGAAGGATGGCCCCCTGGGTGCCGCCCAAATCGTCTTTGCCCACTGGTCTTTCCAGTGGGTCGGGTAAAGGGGTGCCCTCCCCTTTTCTATATAACATAGGGCACCCTTGGCCCCTCCAATGTGCAATCTCTCTCTTCTCTCTCTCATACTCTCTCTTTCTTCAAGTTTTTCTCTTTCTTTTGGTGGTTCCTTACTCTTTTCAAGTGGTGGGCCTTAGTGAAGCTTTGGGATAGCAAGGTGGTCTCCCTTTGGTGAGTGGTAAAGGTATGGACCACTCCCTTTTCTCTCTTGTCCTTTTCCTTCTTCATTGTCTCTTCTTATGAGTCATTTCTTTTCTCCATGTAGATATACCAAGGGAGCCAAGGTGGGCCCAAGTCTTTTTGGCCTTTTTCTAGATCTTCAATCTCTTCTAAAGGTGGTGCATGGAGAAGGACATTGCAAGCTTTCATTTCATTCTTTCTTTTCTTCTTTTGCACTCCCTTCATGTGTATGTAAAGGGTAATTTTGCCATGTCCATCAAGTGTGCATGGCAAAATATCCCATCTTTTTCCATGGGAGTTGGACCACTTTTCATATGTATCAAATGGGCTCAATGTGAAGTCATGGCCCTTGGTGTATTTGATGGGCCCAATACTTCATTTTGGGCTCCCTCTTGCTTTGTCTTTCTTGTCATTTCCTTTGGAGCTTCCTTTTCTTTTACATCTTCTTTCTAAGGTTTGGGCCCATGAGATTGGTAGGGCCCACCTCAAGTTTTGGACTCATAGGGCTCATTTTGGGTGGCCCCATCTTTCTTCACATGTGTATGGACAAAGGTGACTAGCCCATTCTTCACTTGGATCTCAAGTGGGCTAGATTTCTTAGTTGGGCCCTTATGGTCAAGTGGCCCAAATCTTCCATCATTTCTTGATTATGATGTACATCCTTATGTACAAAGCGTGGTGGGTTCCTTAGAATTTTTCCATATGGACGGGCTTTTAGGCCCTCATTGAAACTTGTGCATTTCTTTGGACCATGTGTGCACCACTACACTTTGTTCATGTAGGATTTTTTCCTTTCATACTTTTTCTTTTGGATGGATGGAGGACTTGAGTTACTTGATCATCTACAAGTCCCATGAGTGACTTGTTTCAAAAATCTCACTAAGTTCAAATGGTTTTCTCATGTTGTGGGAAAGTGGATCTTAAGAGCTTCCTTTAATACCACCAACCTCAATAGGACGACTCTCATCAAGTGGTCTATCTACACATCCATAGCTTCTTGAACCTCTCTTGGGGTGCTTGGTGGGTCATCCACCATCATCCTTAAAGATGAGTGATTTTTCTTTCAATTTGTGGGAAAAAATGATACTTATAAGTTGCCCAATTTTGTCCCATGCTTTAGGGCATTTTGGATTTTGATCTTCAAGTGGGCTATGTATATCATTCTTAGCCATTTTCATGATGGTTGGGTGACTCATCCAGCCATGCCCTCTTGTGCTTAAATGGTCCCCTTTTGTAAAGCAATTGATGCACATAAGTTGCCCAAACTTGTCCTTGCATGGACATTTCCAACTTTGGTTCTTCATGCGGGCTATGTGCATGAAATTTTTTTACCGTTGGCTTCTTGGATTCATATGTTTGTGGGTAGACCGCCATGTTGTACTCTCATGGTCAAAACTGTCATCAAGATGATGCACATAGGGTTGCCCATGGTTAACCCATGAATGGGTCCTCATTTTCTTCAAATGGGTTATGTGCTCCCTTCAATCCATTGAGGTGGGGCATTTGGGTTGCTCTTGGGGGCCCATTTCCTTCCTATTCCCCACTTTTCCATGTATATGTGTAAAAAGATGGGAACATCTTAAATGAGAATCATGACCTTGGTATAAAAAGTGAACTAATCCTTGGCCACATATGGACTTTAAAGAGGGATTTCTCATGTGAAGTTGGATCTTTATCCCTTGTTGATCTCATGATACTTAAGTGCATTTGTTGTCCAAAATGTGTCCTTGGATGATGGATTTTCCTTTCCTAAGGCATGGCATGCAACCCTCTTTGAGGTGGGCCTTGCTTTCTTCAATGGGCCCAACACATATCCTAGGTAACACATGGAGTTGGACTTTGGCTCTTTGCATTTGAATGTGGGTCCAGATGTATTCCTTAGCTAAGGAGCACCCACCTCTTCCTTCCATCAAGGGTCGAGGTACCAGAGATCATTGGGATGACTGGGTGAAACACCCACAGCCTTTGCTTGAACGAGTTCTAGCTGACACTCCTTTTGCTGGCCTCCTTACCTTGCGCTTCCATAACAACAATGCCAACCGCATGCTGCTTGCGGCTCTTTGTGAGAGGTGGCGGGATGAGACCCACACTTTTCAACTCCCTTGTGGCGAGTGGGGAATAACTCTCCTGGATATATATATATATATGCAAATCAGTTTTCCATTCGATGGGACAGTTGTTCCCCAAGTCGGCTCTCTTGCTCCCATCACTTCCACTGACTGGCTACGGCTTGTAGGTGACGTCCCACCTGAGGATGAATTCCAGGGCCATCAAGTAAAATTTTGATGGTTCTACAACACCTTTGCTACCGTCACCCCTACTACCGAGCTAGAGGCCCTCCACAAAGCACGGGCCATGATTGCTTACGCCTTCGGGTCCTTCCTTTTCTGTCACGCGAACGAGAGGATTGATCCTAAATTTCTTCATTTGGTTGAGGATCTTTACCATCCCTACAATTGGAATGGGGCTATCTTGACTCATGTTTTCCTGGGTTTGGACAAGACCTCTCAGAATAGCCGGTCCTTCACAGGTTTCTGGCCTGTCGTAGAGGTATTCTTTTTAACCTTCTCTGGAGACATTTGCCTTCTTTCTTTCTCTGATCGTTATGCGTGCCCTTGCCCAGACTTGCTTTTATGACCATTTTGCCCATCTCGCGCCGAGGATACGAGATGACATTGACCCGTCTTTGTATCGCCACATGTACTGGCATCAGCAAAATCGTCAGCGGAATTCTCGAGTCTCTGGGGACAACTGGCGTGCTGACATAAACGGATTGACCGTTGAGGATGTAAGTATCTTGCTTTCCTTATCCCTCGTGCTGCACTATGACTGATTGTGATGACCTCATTTGCTGTAGTTTACTCGGATGCCATACGCCAACTTTCCTCTCTACTACACCCCTCATTTCATGCTTCCGGATCATGCTTTTTGACACTGAATCATTTCAGTGGTATTTGGGTGAGAGGCTGCTTCGACAGATCACTGGGGTGGCTCGAGTCCCTTGTTCCGCACCTCCTCTGGCTGCTTAGATCCCAGTGATGAGATAGTTGATGCTCTTGTGGGCCAGCCCGGGTTTCGTTTCACGGTCCCGGATCGCGACTATGATGAGTGGTACTTGCTGTATGGACAGGGGCCTCTGCTTCCTCCGCTCTATGTTCCAGGGGGTCGTCGCAGATATGCTGGCGTGACAGCTCCTATGATGGACCTTCATCGTCGGGAGCGGGATGAGAGGAGGGATGACGACGACTATGTTGGTGACCTGTAGCCTGCTTCTGTATTCAGCTTACTTGATGTATGATCTCCTCTTTTTTGCTTTGCTTTTTGTATCAAAATCTTCTGAATGAATACACGATCCTTGATTTGCCTCAAAACCTCTTGATGATACTTAAATGCATTGATTTTTGACTCATTTTTTTTAATGATTTACGGAATATGAGACTTCTTAACTGCATGGATGATGGCTTGAATGGTTCAGATTGCTTGACTTGGCCCTATGGGTCCTTTCCAGACTTCATCTTGGCTTTGGAGCACCTTTTCTTGATGTTTTGTGAGGCTAAGAAGGCGTTTCATGGTGCGGATGATGACTTGACTACTCAGATTGCTCTTTTCAGCTATGTGGGCCCACCTGATGATCAGATTTTAGATTCTGGCCCTCTTTTTTGATGATCGAATCTTCGATCTTGCTATTTTATGACTCATGTGAACTCTTCCATGGTTTAGATCATGATGATCTAGTCTTTGAATGGCTCAGATTGCTTGTGGGCCCCTCTTGATCAATTTTCCTTCTCTTTGACTTGATCAGGCCCATGTTGGCCGTAATACTTCGTGATTGGATAGGTGGGGTACCTTCCAGATGATTCTGATCATCCTCAAATGAAATTCAGACTGGATTAGAGCCTTGGGCGGCCCTCAAGGTGCCATCTGCTGACGTGGATTGTCAACCTCACCTACCAACAACTGTGGAGCCAATCCCGCGGAGAGAGAGGGAGCGCGTCCGTACGGGAGGCCCACAGCGGGCCGCCCAAGGCTCGCCTCTTGTGCGGTCTGGGCTGGCTCTGGTTTGGACAGTGAGCACATTCTTCTAGTTGCTGTCTCCCTCATCTCTGTACCCGGTTTTTCGATTCAGCCATGAATCTTTTCCTTGTCTCTTCTTTCCTTTTCTTTTTGTCTTCTTCTGGTTTGTCTTTTCTCAAGCAATGGACGGTGGAGATTTAGAGGCTGTGGGGGCTATCCGTGATGGGTCCCACACTTCAGAAAGTGGTGAAGGCTTTAATGATGGTGGAATGCTTTTGATTGATGGTGTAGATGAAGCATTGAATGGGGGCATTGATGAGAATTTAGGGGTAGTGGTTAGTGGAGCTTTGAATGGCCCCATTAATGGCAGCCATGCTGAAATTTCAGATTTGAATGGGGCATTGATTATGGGAGAAATGGATGGTATGGATGGGATGAGGAGATGGGACAGGTGTTGAGCGCCTAATTGTGCATATTCTAACCCCAATTCATCACTCATTATGCACGGTTTACATGTTTAAAGGACTATTCTAAGGCATGATTTGTGATTGTAGGAACAAGAGGGAGATTTCACAAATTGAAGACTAAATGGAGTCTTTTATGAGCGTTGAAGACCATTGGATCAAGCATGAAGGAAGATCAAAGAGAAGAAAGCAAGGAAAGAAGAGAAAAGAAGAAAGAAAGAAAGAAATAAAGGAGAAAAAGCAGCCAGACCGGTCGGCCACACCATTGGACAAGTCAGGGAGGAGGTCCGACCGGTCAAGACCGGTCAGGCCATTGCTGCTGGATAAAGAGATTCTCAAGCCAGACCGGTCGTGACCGGTCGACCAGGCCAGTCCGACCGGTCCAGACCGGTCGGCCAGCATAAACAGTCAAGTTGCTAAATCAGGATTTCGAATTTCTCTGCGCAATTGCGTAACTTCACGCGAAATCTGAAACTTTCTTGCGTAAAAGTCACCTCCAAGCTATAAAAGGACGTCTTCCCTTCATACCAAAGGATGCTAGGACTGCGGATTGCTTAGGAGACGGATTCTACTTCGGATTTCTAGTTTTCTTCCTGTTTTAGTTATTTTCTATGTTTTTAGAGGCTTCTAGTTCAAGGATGTTAGAGATGAACTAAAACCTCTTAGCTAGGGCTAAGAGGTGAAGCTTTTGATTCGTTTTTGATGGATTGATGCAACTTAGGTTTCCTTTTTATGATTTAATTGATGAATTTTAGTTAATGTGAGTTTGAATCAGTACTATTTTGGTTTCTACTTTGATCTCTTGATGACTCCGGGCTCATGTGATTCTTAGTGATCCTAGCTTAGTATCTTAAGCTTTGAGCATTGTTTATGCTTGTGTAGTTCATTGATCTACCATCGATTCCGGGCATGGTAGACGCTTTGATTGCCTTGTATGCAATGGCCTGATTTTCATGTGGGAACTCATTCAACTAAAGTTCTTATCTTTTGTTGTATAATCTGGAATAAGTTGTTTATTGATTGATTTTGATTTAATTAGAGTTCTAATCATGAGTTGTAATCAGGTCTAGTGACAGGATTTGGTGAAAGCTATGATTATGAATCTTGACTAGATTGGAAAGAGGCTTGGCCTATACAATTGAGTATGCCCAAGGCTTGAGCATAGTTGTGGGAATCAAATCAATGAATAAGCGCTTATTTTGGATAATTGTTGATTTAACCGCTCTATATTCCGATCGGATAGAGATATGAATTCGATTCCGATTGAGTTGTGAGAGACCTAGTTGTGTTGATGCATTGAAACTTATCAAAAGTGGATCCTTGGCGCTCTAGTGCCTTTTTAGATTGAAATTACCTTAACCATTCACTGTTTAAACCCAAATTGCTATTTTCCAGTTTTAGTTCTTAATAGGATCTTAATCACTAGTTGTTTTAGACAAAATCTGAGAATACCCATTCATAAATCTCTGTGGGAACGATACTCGGTCTTTCCGAATTATTACTACTTCGCAACCCTACACTTGGGGAAGTGAACAACAGGTAAGGTTATGCATCCCTTGAGTGTGGGCCACATGAATGATGTGATTGATGGTGGTGATGGGGGTATGATGGACATAGATGAGCTGATCTCATGTTTGGATGGTATGGATGGTTAAGATGATACCTTTGATGGCTTGGATGCTCTTGATAGTGGCCGAAATGTGCAGCACACTTGCTTGAGTGACTTGATGTGATCACTGATGATGTCCCCTTGATGATGGACAGTGTGGATGCCTCGATGATCCCTTTAATTCGACAGGATGATAATTGGATTCACGACTTTATGTTGGAGCGGGCCCCAGGTCCAAATCTGACTGTTGATTCTTCGATCGGGGTTGCCGGGACCCTTCTTGATGGTTCAGATGCCTTTTTCAAATGTCAGATTGGTCAGGATGCCACGATGTGTGGTGTGATCTTTGCTGATAGTCCTTTTGATGGAGAGTACCGTCCTTCTCCTGATCGTCGGTCCTTTACGCACTTCGTTCACGAGGTGGGCGAGTCTTCTCATGTGGCTGAGGTCGTGACAGTTTCAGACAGTGATGCCACTATATCAGACATAGACGTTACTGGGGATAGGTCAGGGGCTGTCGAGTCTGCAGAGGTCCCAGCTTTTCCTTCTCCTTCGCCCTGTTAATCTTCCGATCCTTGATGAGCTGTCATTGATTTCTGGGCCTTTTGTTCTGGATGGGATTCCTGCGAGGACTTGTCAGCTGCTTCCTTTTCCTTCTTGCTCGCCACAACTGCTTGCTTGGCTTGACAGTTTGTCAGCTTATGAGATTCGAGACTTGGAGTCGTATGGTTTTGGCGGCCTGATCCATATGGCTAGAGTTGACATTGACTGGAGGATGCTCGAGGCTGTATTGATTGACTGGGTCCCCTCGTTGAACTTGTTTGCGTTCAACGACATGGAGATGGGACCCTCTTTGGAGGAGCTTGGGCGCTTGATCGACCTTCCTTGGGATTATACTCAGTATTTTTCGCCGAAGACAGTGCCGAAGACTACCACATCGCAGAACTGGTTCGGGATCCCCTATCTCGTTCAGCCCGCAGCCGCAGGCCAGGATGCTGTGGTGTTCTCCTTGGACTTGCTGTATGATCTTTTTTCGGGTCCTCGGAGTGTGGCAGGGTCTCTACTTGCTCGGAATGCACTGATGTTCTGCTTGATTGCTGAGGTACTATTCTCGAGATGGCGGAGGTCTCAGACTCCTTTGCTTTTCGAGGAGATGAGCCGAGTTGTTCGACGGCAGGGGATCATTTCTCTCGTCCTGGCTGAGCTGTTTAATGGGTTAACTGACTGTGCCTTGGGCCGCACTCGTGTCCTTCACGGCTACTTTGTATTTCTTTAGGTATCTTTTCTGCGCCTTTCTTCTTCTTCTTTTTTTTTAATCTTGTTGGGAATTTTTCTGCTCTAGCTGAATTTCTTTTCTTTCTTGTGATCAGGTCTGGCTATGAGAGCGTCTTTTGCTGACCGTTCCTGTACCATTTCTTGGCACCCGTCTCCCAGACCTTATGCGACACATCATGGAGTTTCTTCCGCATACAGCTAGGATGAGCGAGCCCTTGTATCGCAGGATGTTTGCTGAACTTCGTGACTAGAATGTTCGTTGGGAGTCATCTTGGCTTTCACTTCCTCTAGTGCTTTGCGATGCGTACCGCCTTCTTCTGATGTTGGTAGGCTTTCGATCTTACTTTTCTTACCACCCTATCCGGTTTCTGCGGCAGTTTGGGTATGAGCAGGATGTTCCCCTTTTTGCTTTCATGGGTATCGGGCGTCGAGCACTTCCATCTAGATTATCTGACTTTAGGACCCGAGTTGACAGATCCTGGGTGAGTTACCTGACTGCTGATCTGCTAGGTTTTGAGCTGCGTGCTTTGCCGATGGCGACTGCCCCATATCAGTGTTGGGTTGTTGAATAGTCTCTATATCGATGTATCCCTTGCTGGCACCAGACCGCCGATGAGGATGAGCAGGATATCCTTGGAGATGTCGGTTCTTCATCTGGTTCATATGAGCCTTTTGAGGAGCACCCATTCATCGATCCTGGCTTCCTTTTGGCCACTCATGGCCATTTGTTGTCTGAGATTTCCGTACTTCGGTATCATTGTGAGATGATGTTGAGGAGATTGGCTGCCGATCAGAGGTTGTCTAATGAGGAGACAACGATCCGTGTCCTTAAGCGTGATGAGGTGCATTACTTCCGTATGGAGGTGAACAGGTTGAGAGCGAGGCTACTTCATTATGAGTCAGAGGACTTACCTGATATGGCGGAGGAGGCGGGTAGAGATTGATTGTGTTGGCCATCTGTACATTCTCTTTTGCATGACTAGTGATGATGCATTCTTTTGTATTTTTTGAAAAAGATGAATGATATATGTAAAGGAAATATGATGCATTTAATGGAAAAAGAAGAAAACTTTTGAAAATCTATTGTGCCATGAGTTGTCTTATGAGTGTGTCTGGATTTTGTGTCGGGATATAGGAATCAGAACTGAGGCTTGGCCAATGCTTTGACTGATGTCTCGAGATTGGCTTGTGAGATCCCCTTGGTTCCCTAGAGGTGTAGGCAATGGATACTGTTACTTCCTGAGATTGTCAGAGTTTGTAGAGTTCTTTGTTTCCGACTGTACTTCTTCTTGTTCTTGAACTGTGACTGCTTGAACTGGTCTGGACCGTCTGATTTCTTGGTACCTGCACTTTTAATTTTTCTTTTTCTATTTGAGCCATTTTTTGCCTGCACCACTCTTTTGAGTTTTCACTACAGCCGACCTTTTTTCGTCATTTTTGTCCGTGGCGCCCTTTCGGGTTTTCACCACGTCCCGGGTGTTTGATCTTGCCTACCTCTTGGCAGCTATGCTATTTTTACCCTCGGCGCCCTTTCGAGTTTTCACTAAGTCCGCTGTATGCCTACTGTTTTTACTCGGAGCGCCCTTTCGGGTTTTCACTCCGCCCTCTTTGTTTAGGCACACATTTTCTTTTTCTTCTTTTTTTCTGGATCTTCGGATAACTGCGGTGGCTAGAGGTCGGGAATCCGTCGTTGTCGGCCAATGACAGTCTTCCAGCCCTTATCCTAAGTTACGATGATAGAGCTGTTGGTCTTAGCTAAAGACCCTTCTGAGATGAATGGATGGATGACTGTGTTTCTTCTTGGGTTGATTTTTCTCAGGTGCCTTGCTTTGGCTTCCCATTTTCTTTCTCTTTTCTTTTTTTGTATTCTTTTTTTGTATTCTTTTTTTGTGTCTTTTTCTTCTCTCTTTTTTCTTTCTTTTGAATCCCATTATTTGAAACACTTGTTGGTGGACGAAAACGATTTCTCAGGGGTTTTAGCTTCGACCTCTTGACTTCAGCTCTATTAATGTAACTCTTGATAAGGTTAGAATGACTTACCCGTGAAAGATCTTCACTTTGTCGGTGTTAATTGGCTTAGGAAGATCCACCCCTCTCATGCTGGTGAGTCCGAGGGCGCCTCCGGGAAGTACTTCTCTGATGATCAGCGGCCCGTCCCACAAGGGTTTGAACTTTCCTCTGGGATCGGGAAGGTGCGATGGTAGGATTTTTTTCATGACCATGTTGCCCACCTTAAAGCTTCTTTTTCGGACTCTCTTGTTATAAGCCCGAACGATCCTTTTCTGATAGCACTGTGAATGACTTAGTGCACGCATGCACTTCTCATCTGCTAGCTGTAACTGATCAAATCTGGCCCGCTGCCATTCTCCTTCTTTCATTCCGCTTTCGAGTAACACCCGTAGTGACGGTATTTCCACCTCGACTGGTAGACTGCTTCCATTCCATAAGTAAGCTCAAAAGGAGTAACGCCTGTAGCAGATCGTACAGACATTCGATAGGCCCAAAGTGCATATGGGAGCATATCTGACCAATCTTGATAGGTCACGACCATCTTCTCGAGTATCCTGACGATTGTCTTGTTTGCGGCTTCTACCCCACCATTCATCTGAGGACGGTAGGGGCTTGTTCGATGACGTTGAATCTTGAATTTGCTTAGGAAGTCATCCATCTTCTTGTTGACGAACGGGGTCCCATTATCTGTGATGATAGCATTGGGGATTCCATACCGGCATATGATGCTGTTCTTCATGAATTTGATCACCTAGGATGCTGCAATCGTGGTTTAGGAGGCTGCTTCTACCCACTTGGTGAAGTAGTCGACTGCCACAAGTATATACTCATGACCGTTTGATGCTTTGGGAGTAATCTTGCCGATGATGTCGAGTCCCCACATAGAGAAGGGCCAAGGAGTTGTCAGGTTGTATAATTCTGATGATGGGGCATGGATTTGGTTCGCATGCTCTTGACACTTGAAGCATTTTCTGACATGCTGGCATCAGTCTGTCTCCATGGTGAGCCAATAGTAGCTAAGTCACAGAATCTTTTTTGCCATCATGTGCCCGTTCATGTGTGGGCCACAAATTCCTTCATGTACTTCTTTTATGATCTTTGCAGCTTCTGTTTCATCGACAGCATCGAAGGAGAATGTGATTATAGGATCGCTTGTAAAGAACTTCGCCACTGATGGTGAACTGGCCGGCCAAACATTGGATGGTTCAGCGATCTGTTATTGTTGCTAACTCCGGATATTCCTGGGTTTCGAGATATTGCTTGATGTCGGCATACCAGGGTTTGTCAAGGACAGCTTCGGCTTCTTCTATTTGCAGACAGAAGGCAGGTTCATCTTGAATTTCGACTGTGAGTTCTCATTCTGAAGCTCCTTTCGGGATCCCAAGCATTGACGCGAGTGTAGTGAGAGCGTCTGCAAACTGATTCTTGGCTCTGGGCATGTATGAGAAGGTGATTTCTTTGAATTCTTCGATTAGATTTTCAAGATACACATGATATGGTATCAACTTCTCGTCTTTGGTTTTCCATTCGCCATTGGTCTGATTGATGATAAGCTGTGAGTTTCCAAATACTCGTAGCTTCTTGACACCCAAGATTATGGCTTCCCTTAAGCCAACGATGCATGCTTCATACTTTGCCATGTTGTTGGTACACTCGAATGCTATACGCCTTGAGATAGGAATAGGGACATCATTTGGAGAGTAGAGGATTGCTCCGATACCACTCCCTTTAGCATTTGCTGCGCCGTCGAAGAATAATGTCCACTCATCTTTTTTCTTCTTTTCATCACCTTCGATAAGTAAGAGATCTTCATCAGGGAAGAATGTCTTGAGCGGCTGATAATCCAGGAGAGAGTGAGCCGCAAGATGATCGGCGAGGGCCTGTCCCTTGATTGCCTTCTGAGTGACATAGGTGATGTCGAACTCAAATAGGAGTAGCTGCCATTTACCTATCCTTCCAGTGAGTGCCGGTTTCTCGAACAGGTATTTGAGCGGATCCATGTGAGCAAGGAGGATAATAGGGAACGCAATCATGTACTGACGGAGTCGCTGAGTTGCCCAGACTAGGGCGAGGCAGGTCTTCTCGATCGGGGAATACCTGGTCTCGTAGTCGGTGAACTTTCGGCTCAAATAATATATTGCTTGTTCCTTCTTCCCGGTCTCGTCGTGCTGGCCGAGGACACAACCAATGGCTTCAGCTGCTACTAAGATGTATAACAATAGTGGTCATCCAGGAGTGGGCGACACTAGCACTGGAGGATTCATGAGATAGTTCTTGATGTGATCGAAGGCAACTTGGCAATCGTCATTCCATTCTTTTGGTACGTTCTTCCGGAGGAGCTTAAATATGGGCTCACAGATAGGTGTGAGCTGTGCGATGAAGCGACTGATGTATTAAATTCTGCCGAGGAAGCCACGAAATTTCTTTCTCTGTTTTAGGAGGGGGCATCTCGATGATTGCTCTGGTTTTAGTCTCGTCGACCCTGATGCCATCCTCCCTCACCATAAAGCCGATGAGCTTACCTCCCATTGCACCGAAGACACATTTCTGAGAGTTGAGACGGAGCTTGTACTTTTCTAATCTGTTGAATAATTTCTTCAGATCTTCAAAGTGTCCTTCAATTGTGCGAGATTTGATGATCATATCGTCCACATATACTTCAAGCTCTTTGTTCATCATGTCGTGGAATAGTGCTGTCATTGCTCGCTGATATGTTGCTCCTGCGTTCTTCAGACCGAACGGCATTACCCTGTAACAGAAGGTTCCCCAGGGAGTGATAAACGATGTCTTCTCGCAATCTTCGATGGCCATCTTGATCTGATTGTAACCTGAGAACCCGTTCATGAATGAGAAGACCTTGTACCCAGCAGTGTTATCGACCAGAGTGTTGAGTGGCAAAGGGAAGTCATCTTTAGGGCTGACTTTGTTGAGATCTTGAAAGTCGATGCACATTCGAACCTTGCCATCCGTCTTCAGTACTGGTACGATGTTGGCAAGCCATTCAGGGTAGTTGGAGACTACCAAGAATCCTGCATTGTACTACTTGATGACTTCATCTCGGACTTTCAGAGCCCATTCTGGCTTCATTCTTTAAAGTTTCTGCTTCACTGACTTCATATCCGCCTTTGCTGGTAGATGGTGTACAACGAGCTCTTCATCGAGCCCCAACATGTCTTCATATGAGAACGCGAAGTTGGACAATCTTGGAGGTAGGAACTCTATCATTCTCTGCTTCATCTCTGATGACAATAATTTTCCAATGTGTACTTTCCTAGGGATCTCAATTGTCCCCAAGTTTACTATCTCAAAATCATCAGCTACAACATTGGCTTTAGATTTGAACTTTTTGAGGAGATCCTCTAGTTCGGGAGCCAGATCATCATCTTCCTCATCCCGAGCTTCGTCTAGACCCATGAGCTCGAAGTCTAATTCGATGTCAAAGTCATATGATTCAACTTCAAACTCATGTGACTCTTTAGACGAACTTAGCACACTATTGAATGCAGGAAAAGAAATATTTTTTTGGTTTTTGAGAATTTTCTGGAATTGAGATGCTAGATGCTTTTGGCTTTTGAAAGTTTTTTATTTTTTTAGATTTTTGAAATTCACGGGACTTTGAACAAGTGGGCATTGCAGATCATGATTGATCCTAGCTTGTCCCCAAGTTCCGCTCGCTGCTTAAACAGGCATTTTTTTTGAAAGCTAGAGCCCTCGGACTGACTCTCTGGCTGATTCAAAAGTTAGAGGAATAGATGACCATTCAGGACCCCACACTCCTTCCCCTGGAGAGGTGAGGGTCGATGATTTGGGTGAAGAATCACAGTCCGGCGCGATGACCATGATTTCTCGCTGGTCGGGTTCGAGATCTGAGTCATACTCAGTCCCTCTTAGATCACTTACCTCGCATTGCAGTTCGTCTGGTTCCACAGCGAGACACAAGTTTGAAATCTGGACATCGGACCAATCCAAGGCTGGCCATTTCCCTTTCTTGGTCCAATGGATGGGTTGCTTCTGCCCCTGGCTGATGATTGATGATATTGATTCTTTAGAGATGGGTGGGTCGTGCCCCTTGTTGATTGATTCTGAGATGGGCAAGTTTTGCCCTTGGCTGGCTGGAATTGAAGTGGGCAGGTTGTTCCCATGGCTGGATGGAATTGAAGTGGGCAGGTTGTGCCCCTGGTTGGGAGCAGGTGTCAGAGTAACCTGGTCATGAAGCTGTTGTATTTGACTCCTTCCTTCTTCTTCATCCCTTCCTTCTTCTGGAGGCTTGGATGGTTCAAGAATCCGATCCCATCGAATGGGGGGCCACGTGGCCTAAGCTAGGCGCATCGGGAGGCCTTTGTGTAGTGCAGTTGGTTGATTCCCTCTTGGATCTTCGCAAGGCTCTCTCGGCTTAATGAATGGAATGGGGGAGCCCCGAAATTTCTTCTTTCTTTTGTCCATGAAGATTGCCCTGTACCCGAGCCCCCATTTGCGTTGATTATATACTAGCGGTATTTTCCTGGACTTGAATGATTCTTCATTCGGTACTTGAGGCTCAGTCGTTCTGCTGGTGAAAAGACACGATCCACCCTTATCGGTTCTGGGTTGGCGATAGCGTTCACAGTCTCGAACTTGAAACTATGAAATGGGACGTCTTCTTCAGAGTGCTGGATATCGATAACATGGATATTTGGTTCAGTGGCAGCAGCATTGGAAGGAATGATGAGCTCCTTCTCTGCATGGATAGAGATCACTTGATTTCCACAGATGTACTTCACCCGTTGATGCAGGGTTGATGGCACAGCTCCCACCTTGTGCAACCAAGGTTTTGTGAGCAACATGTTGAAAGAGGCTGATATATCCTGAATTTGAAATGTGATAGTGGAGGTTTCCGGACCTATTTGTACCTTATGTCGGCTTCCCCTTCCACTGATCGGCTGGTGTTGTCGAATGCTCTGACACATATGGTGCTGGGTCGAAATGAAGAGGGACTGATTCCCAGACGTTCCGCAGTCTTGAGCGGGCAGACATTTAAGCTTGAGCCGTTATCGATAAGGACCAGCGGGACACAGAGGTCTTTGTATCGTAAGGCTATGTTGAGGGATCGCCCATGATCGCGCCCTTCTGGTGGCAACTCATTATCAGTGAAGGTGATGGTGCGCGGAGCCAGGAGCTGTCCGATCATCAATGCTATCATTTCGGGTGCCGTATCGGAGGAGATGTGAGCATCGCTCAGGGTTTTGGCAAACATTTCTTTATGTATGCGTGATGTGCAAAGTACCTCCCATACCTAAATTTGAGCGGGGATTGACTTAGAGCTGAGTTGCCACATCGTATGTGGCTTCATTTTTGTTACCGAGACCCGAGAGAGAGCCTTTGGGATCTCCTCTGTTCTGATTATCTCTTCGGATGCAACGCCCATTGGGATTCATGTTTCCCACCTCCGCACATTCTGGATAGTGCCACGGGACTTCTTTATAATTTTCCTCTCATTTGCCTTCTAGGACCACTGGTTCTTGCAACGGTGCTGGTGTGGGTACCAGATCTTCCTCGTATAGAGCTTTTGCCTTGAGGACTACATTGTTGCCTGTGCTAAAGGGAAAATATCGAGGCTTGTCTTCATAGATTACATAAGGTTGCGGTCGTGGCTTGACTGTTCCTGGAGCAGGAGGCTCCCATGGAATGAATACTGGTCTTCTTGATATGGCAGGGGGTCCCTCTGTTCTTCCCAGCTGTCGTAGTGTGATTGACACGCCTCCGGGATTTGCCCCTTGCAATATGACTGGCTTGATTGGAGGAGCCCCTTCTAGGACAATGGGTTCTTGCTGCTGATGAGTATAATCCTTCCATTGCGGATTGGATTGTTCTTGAACTGGAGTTGCCCCTTGCAAAACGACAGGTTCGTATGCGGGCTCGATGTATGACTGTGCTCCTTCCAGGACGACCGGCTCCCACATGAATGGTTGTAAGGTGCCCCTTGAACAATTGGTACATCATATAGAAGTGCTCCTTCGAGTACTACTGGCTCGGAGACTGAAGGAGGAAAGGGGTTTCCCCTTTGCAAGATCGGAGGAGGATTTGCTGGCCCATAAGTGTAGGCATGAATGGACTAGATAGGGGAGAAGAATCGATCGAGGCGCTCTCCTTTTTCTATGCTATTGACGGCAGGGCCACGAGATGAGCTGGGGTCTGTCGGACACTGAGGCAAAGGATTTTGAAGGATATTGGTAGTAGTTGCTGGAGGAGTTCCGGGGACCGAGATGACGATTTTGCGGTCGTCAATCAGATCTTGTATGGCATTCTTCAAAGTAAAGCATCCATCAGTGGTGTGGCCACGTCCTTGATTATAGGCACAATACTCATTTTCTCGATAGGTTGAAGGTAGAGGATTTGGAGGAGGCTTGGGTGTCATCAGAGTGAGTAACTGCTTCTGTACCAGCATAGCCATGACTTGACTAAGTGGTTGAGTGAGTGGAGTGAATTTCCTAAGCTCCCTGTAATTCTGCCTATTCTGGTATGAGTATTGGCCGTTCCCTCTGAACTGCTGCTGTTGTCGAGGTGGTTGTGGCTGTGGTTGAGGATTCGGTTGCGGCTGATACCGCTGAGGTTGGTGCTGAGCCTAATTCTAATGATACTGTTGACGTCCCTGTGGGGGAGCATATTGATTACCCTGAGCAGTGGTGTTGATGTTGTTTACCTCTATCGGGCGAGGAGGAGAACCGCTGCGGTTTCCGTTCCCATATTCGATGGGTCTTCCCTCCACTCTGTTCCTCTTGACTGGAGTGGCTTGATGAGGCCATTGAGAGATTGTCCCGGCACGGATTCTTGCTTCGACTTGCTCTCAAGCACAAATCAACTGTGAGAAATTCGCATATGGATGCGAAATGAGATATCCAAATCGGCGGGGATGTGCTGAAATTGAAAAGGGGTCCCATCGGCGAGGACATGCTGAGAAAGGAAAGGAGTCTCATCGATGGGGACATGCTGAGATCTACCGAGATTGTTGCTTGTAAGATTGACTGGAAGCTGACTGGAAGTTCTTGCGACAGGAGTGCTCTGAGGTGGCCTTGTCATCGCGGGAAGGTTCTGAGGAGGATGCCCCATAGCGAAGGGCTGAGATGGCTGCTATCGGTAATCTTGGGCCGGAGGGACTCGACATGGCTGCTGAGATTGCTGAACTGGGCCAATCTGATTGTTGGCTGTTGCGGTAGCTTGTGCTTGCATGAATTGCAAGAGCATTTCTTGCATTGCTCTCATTCCTTGTGCCAATTCTTGTATGATTGGTGTATTCTCAATTGGCTGTCTCGCTAGAGGTTGCTCTTCGGTCATTTCAAGAGCGAGGAAGAGGTGAGTTTCCTCTTCGTGGTCGGACATGGCTTGCTGTGCCCGAGTGCGGATTATGCTTGCAGAAGGGAAGTTGTTTCCGAACACGTTGAGCCCGAGGAGGCGCAATGGTGAGGACTATACTTTACTTTTTTTTTTAGGTTTTGGGATTTTCTATTCTTTTTTTTGTGGTTTTGGGTAGAATGCTATGCAAACGAGATTGTAGGAGGACGAATGACTTTCAAGTATAGGAGGGATTCTGTTTTTCAAGTTGGATCACGACTAGTGGGACTGGCTACTCCCCAGCAGAGTCGCCATTCTGTGGACCCTCGCTATTCCGCGCTCCCGAATGTTTTCCCTTTCCTTTCGGAAAAGAAGAAGGGGTGCGTGCGCGCGAATCGCCGTTTGCCTCATTCTCGAGGGCTTTGTTTGGTTGTCGTGTTAGGCTGGATGTGTTTAGATGAGTTTATATAAGACCAGAGTCGCCACTAGCCAGTTACTTCGAATCTACAGTCGGCTAGACCCCGTAGAAACGTTAGAGAAGGGAATCCGAACATTCTTTCCTCTAAAATGACTCCTTTTAATCCGCGGCCAGAGATTCGAGGTAAGGGATCACGGTTATAGGGTGGGAAGAGATTAAGCACCCCACAAATTGCCGTACCGAAGTACGGTCTCTACTTCACAGAATCGAACTAATACTTGAAAGTCTGTTTTAATCCTCGTACATTCTCATGGATGACATGATGCATGAATGCAGGTCTGAACAGTAAGAGTTTCTGATGGGCAGGTTTCCATTAATAGGCAAGCCTAGAGCATACACTCGAACTGACAGGTGCTTTATGCGAGATGCATGCTCTGTGTTTGAATAATCAAAGTGCTTGTAGTGACAGATGCATGAATGCAGGTCTGAACAGTAAGAGTTTCTGATGGGCAGGTTTCCATTAACAAGCAAGCCCAGAGCATACGCTCGAACTGACAGGTGCTTTATGCAGGATGCATGCTGTGTGTTTGAGTAATCAAAGTGTTTGTAGTGAAGCAGGGGGGTTGGAGGAAAAGTAAATGTTGCACTTATGCTAGATGCGAATGAGATGATGCTGGCAAAGAGTAGCTAAATGGACGGAGGTGTTGCAAGGATTGGCTTCGAGCGGCTAGATCAAGACTTGAATGGCTTAGGAGACTTAGACCAGGGTCAGGCTGGGCTGGACCAGGGCTAGGCTCTTCTCACTCGGGCTCTCCTTGGTGGAAAAATGGGTTAAAAAGGGATGGTGGTGGACTCAGAGCTCTCGGACTGAAGAGAGGGGAAGTGGATGTCGAATGTGAAGGGGAGAGGGGGTATTTATAGCAACGGGCAGTGGTAGATTACGTAAATAAGTTTGGGCGACACCCGGGGGGCCGCCCGTACGACCATTCTCGGGATTCAGCGGGCAGTACGGACATGCTCCGAGGCTGCGGCTTGGAACTCGGTGAGTTGACTGGGTTTGGGGGATGGGTTGACACGGTGAGTTGACTCGATGGGTTGACTCAGCGGGTTGACTCGGTGATTTGACTCAGTGGGTTGACTCACCGAGTTTGACTTTTTTAGGATTTTTGACTGCTTTTTCTTATGGGGGGTTTTTCAGGCTGATGTTTAGGGTTGAGTTGACTGGGTTCAGGCTTGAGTTAGGCAATGGATTTGGGCTTATAAGGGTTAGTTTGTCTGAGTTTGGACATGGGATTTGTGTGTATGGTCCTCCATTTATTCAGCTATCGCTACTGACATTGTAGCCGAAGGTGGGGTGTCTATAGTGATCCTTCGCAAGCTGGCCCTTCAGGCCCACCACTAACTCCATCAAAGCGCAAGCACGCGACCTCGAAGAAGGCTACCAGGCCATCCGACCAAAATCCGCAGTGTTTCCTCCCTCTGGAGACATTTAACTTCTATGAGCGTATCTTAACGCTATCCAAGGACATGCAATGGAGGATCCTCTGTGACCGAGTTGTGCTGCCTCCTCCGGACAGGGGCACACAGGAACAATGGGATGCTTGGTATGCTCCCCTGCGTGGCTTTCGGTCAGATGGGACCGTCGGATCTGAAGACGGTGAAGTGAGCCTGTCAGTTCCTGTGCAGACCGCTAGGCGCGGTCGTCCGAAGATGACCGGCAAGGGTGCTAAACAGGTGTACTTGGAGAACCAGGCTAAGTCCAAGTCCAACAAGATGAAGGTGGCCTGGTCTACTATCAAGCTTGTCACCTCGCCTCTCATCATAAGGAACCCTTACACCCGAGAATACATCCGGTATTCGAAGAGTTATCAACGGCAGCGCTCCCTTACAAGCATCGAACCGTCTGACATCTGTCGGAGCAATTCCTTCTACAGCATTGGTACTTGGACATCCAGCTCGACACCATTTCTCAGCTGTTCCTTATCCAAGAATGGGAAGTGTCAGTCCATCCTTGGTATGAAGGATATGATTTTCTTGAAGCCGAACTACAGCCCTTATCAACCTTTCCCCAAGCATTAATTCGAGACCCTTCGCCAGCGGTTTCATCATTTAGGGGATACCAAAGTCTGGCTGACCGGAGCGTTCCGAACCCGCGGCCATCTGATTCTCCACCCTAGTTATGAAGCGTAGCTGAATCGTATCTTAGAACAGCACAGGGCCACTCTACGGGCTGATGGTTTATATAAGGCCATCGAGGCGACATCAAGCTATTTTTGTCGGGAGCCCTGGGTTTACAAAGGCTTCCTCAATCATTGGTGTTCTATCACCAACTCTTTTCATATGCCATGTGGTGAGATGAGCATCTCGCTTTGGGACTTAACCGAATTGCGGGTCTCCCCATCCGTGGGAGGATCTACGACGAGTGGGTCCCTAGCGATGATGAGTTGTCGCGGAAGAAGAAGGGCGTCAACGAAGGCTTCTTTAATGAGGCCTGTTATGAGTTGTTCGCAGAGTTCCCCCAATTTTGGGGCTTCAAAGATAAACTTCCGTTCGAGGATTGGCTGGTCTATTTCAGCCACGGTTTGAAGTAAGTGTTTCGTTACGACCCGTACACCACTGTCTCATTGTACCTTTCTTTCTTTTGTTAACATCTTGTTTCTTTTCTTTCAGCTTGGACTACGCGGCTTATGATGAAGGCCGTGGGGATAAGGCATACTTGGAGAAACGCATGAAAGAGAACTTCCCCTGTCCCAATAAGCTCTCCCCCACCTGTGAGCTGGCCGGCTTCCTAGCGTATTGGCTCAGCTGCGTAGCGTTGCCGAGCTCCAAGCAAGTGGATAATATAAGAGTATCATGTTTTGCCGTCGGAGGAGCTCTGGCAAACGGTCATCGGTATGCGTTAGCTCTAGTGGTCCTGTGCTCCATCTATCGGGCTTTTGGCTACATCATCAGTAATAAGGAGCGTGCTACTTACGGGATGAATTCGGCCTACTACGGGTGGCATTTCTTCTCCGGTTGGCTCGGGGTATACTTCCCCTGGGTTTACGGTGCGCGGCGTGGAGATTATATCAAAGAGGGAAAGCTTCCGCTGCATTTCTTCCAAAAGAAGAAGATGATTAGTCATAATTTGACCACTATTGAAGAGAGCATAGCACGGTTCGACGATGTATATTTCTACCATTTCTCTAGCACCCGAAGCAGGGAATCGATCCTGTGCACGGACGACGACAACATTGATTATTACGAACGTTCATTCTTAACTGCAGTTCGTCCGTCATCATTGCCACTTCGTGAAGGGTTGGAATTTTGGAGGGAACCCTACTATCCCAATCGCTTCGCTCATCAGTTCGGGTATGACCAAGGGGTGCCCGAGACATTGGAGCCGGTGACACGTGAGCAACGAGCGTACGGTGTCGGGCCCATTCATTGGAAGTGGATGTGGCGGCAACTTATGTTGATGGGGACCGGTTGCTCTTTTGCCATCCTGGGGACACAGTGTTTCACCGGGGCTTCTTTTGGATGGATGAGGTGGTGGGCTCACCAGTATGCGCTGGTTCGAAATAAAATGCTTGTTACTGAGCCCGTCTTCGTCACACCTCCTATTGTTACCCCCACCCCTGCTGACGGGCTTGGCTATATATCAGAAAATCTTCATCAACCTGCGGTGCCGGGTACAGAGAGACTCAAGACCTGCCTGAATGTAGTGATCGACCACGAAAAACCTGACCATACTCTGGAAGGTTGGGTAGCTCATGGGGAAAGAAATGTAACACTGGAGGAGCCAGAATTCCCACCCCTTAGGCCTATAGATGAGTTACCCGAAGAAGGCAACGCTCTAAGAGGAGGGGATAAAGGTGATGATGATGAAGAAGATGATGATAATAATGACATGGGTGATGCTGGGGGTAATGATGATGATGATGCTGCTGAGGGCGATGGTGGTAGAGGCGGAGGTAACGAGGATTTTGACGGTGGTGATAGAGGTGGTGACGATACCATGGGCGGTGTTGGTGGTGGTGGTAATGATGATATGGGTGGCAATGAAGGTGGAGACGATGATGGTTATGATGGTGATGATGGTGGTGAAGGGGTACTGACTGAACGCACCGGTCCTCGGGTGAAAACTGCCCCTAGTCTTCCTGTCGTTTGTGAGGTCAAGAAGATAAAGGATATGTGGAAATTGCACAAAGCCGAATGTTCGCGGAAATGACTCTCCAAAGAGTTCGGTGACGCTCCTGCTGATAGTGCAGGAGAGGCTAGGGACGAGGGTGAAATGAGCTCTCAGGCCAACTTAAGTGAAGACCGCCACACTGGGGAGAGCAATGAGAGCGAGCCAGTGTATGAGAGACCTGTCCCTGAGGAGAACACGGGAGCGATATTTATGGATCTGGATGATGAAGCGCCTGCTGAATCCGTCCTTCCTCCTGATCCTCCTGCAGCAGATGCTGAAGCTAGTCAAAGCACGGTTCCCTAAGCGATTGTCACTGCCGCAGCGGAAGGGATTATAGTCCCTGCTATTGAATCAAGTGCGCCTGAACTTGCTGTGGGAGCTCCTCCTGTTGAGCCATCGTCAATTGAACTCGTCATGAGTGCACCTTCTGCCGTTGTGCCATCATCAGCTGATCCTGTCATGAATGCCCCTTCTATTGATGTACCATCATCAGCCGAGCTTGCTGCTGAAGTTCCCCTTGCTGCCGGGTCAACCTCTGATGCCAATATTCCCAAGATCGTGGTGCTATCTTCCCCAGAATTACCTGAACCATTGACCGAGAGAGTAATGGAACCTGCCCCAGTGTCATCTGCGCCCACTGTAGCCTCACCCGGTGCTCCTGTTGTTAGCATTCCTGAAGTTGCTGGTACAGTATTTTCTTTTACTCTACTGACTGCTTTCTTTATAACGGGGATTTTCCTGTACTGATGTTTATCATTCGTTTTGTCAGCAGCAGTTCCGATCCGTGCCCCTGCGCCTATGGTTTTGCCTGAAGCACTCACTTCTTCTCTTTGAGGTTTGTCGAAGATAAAGGCGAACCTTTTGAAGAGTCTTCTGATGACTATCGCTGATTCTTTGAAGAATGAGGATGAATGGTGTATTCTGGATGAAGGGCTGCAAGCGCTCGAGCATAATGCTACATGGCTCGGGATTGACGTCTCTTCGATGGTCGATCACGTGGTCCGGTTCGAGGGGATGGCTCATGTCATTGGCGAAAAGCATCTCAGACCTGATCTTCTATTGAGGAGAAGCGTAGCCAGTTGCAGTCCCTTCTTCCAAAACTAAAACTTCACAGGGCAGACGTAGCCACGGCGAGGCAGAATTGGCAAGTTGCTAGTACTGGGTGTCAGGGGGCCACAAAGCGTCTAGAGGAGATTGACAGTGAAATAACACGGCTACAGGCAGAGCGTCTGATTGTTCACCTTAACTTTTCCAAGTTTACCAGTCAGAAAGCTCACTTGCAGTCGTCTATTGATCAACATGAGGCGAAGTGCAACGATATAGAAGCCCAGGTTACAGAACTGCAGCAATTTCTTCAGAGCGTCTCTGACCCTGCACAAGTTTTGGTTGAAGTAGAGGCGGTACAAAGGGGTATCCAAAGTTTTGCAATCGATATGTTAGAACTGTATGAAGAACTTAGATGGCTGAACTGTAATAGTCTTTGTTTGTAACTTTAAAACATGTTGTAACAGATATTGTAATGATAGGTATACTATTGTAATTTTGTACTTATATTGTGTCTTTTAGCCTATTTGCCATTTTATTTGAGTTTGGATGGAAACTGATTGTGCCACTTGGGAAAGAATGTCCCCCTGTTAGGACTCAAACCTATGCCCCTGTGAACAGGATGTGATTGAGTTTTGTTTTAGGGCTTATCCTAATTCTTGACGATCTTGGAAAGGGCAGGGCACCATACTTGACGTGTCCTGAGTCTTAACGACTTTCTGATACCTGTGTAAGCACAAAAAATAGATGATGAGTATTTTGATTTAATCATTGTGTGGTATCATTTCTTTTGGTATCTGTTTCGTTACTCTTTCCCTCTAATGTGGTGTTTACAAATCACAACGATAAGCTTGCGTCAAGTATAATATCTTTTTAAAAATCGACCGTTCACCAGTGAACTGACGCCCTGTCCTTTGCAATCTATTACCCGATAGGCTCCGTTGGAATATACTTCATCAACGATACTCACTGGATCCCACTTTGAGTCGAATTTACTTTTGGGACCCTAGGCTAGTGCCAGACGCTTCGTCATTAGCACCAGGTCGCCCCTTTTGAACGACCTACCACGGACCCGTTTATCATATGAGGCTGAGATTTGTTTTTAATACATTTCAAGCCTTTACTGAGCGGCGAGTCTCTTTTCGTCCAAATCATCGAGTTCGACCATTCTGATCTTGGCATTGTGCTCGATTGTCAGGGAGTGTCGAAGCGCGACCCGTAGTGACTCCACCTGTATCTCCATCGGGATCACAGCTTTCGTACCGTACATCAACGAGTAGGGTGTAGCTTGAGTGGCTGTGCAGTGTGTGGTCTTATATGCCTATAGTGCTTCGGGTAATCGTCTGTCCCAGTCCTTCTTATTCTCTGCTACTGTCTTTTTTAGGATTTTCACGATAGTCTTATTGAATGCCTCGGCCAGTCCGTTCGCAGGAGGATAATAAGGCGATGAATAGTAATGCTTGATCTTGAACTTTGCGCACAGCTTATCGATAGTGGCATTTTTGAAGAGTGTTCCATTGTCGGTGGTGATTCTTTCAGGGACACCATGTCGATATAATATGGCGTGACGAATGAAACTTTCGACGTGTCTGGCTTTCACATTTCTCAGGGCAATAACTTCAGCCCATTTGGAGAAATAATCGGTTGTGGTAAGAATGTACTGATGCCCCTGAGAGGATGGCGGACTAATCGGTCCGATCACGTCCATGCCCCAGGCGGCGAAAGGCCAAGATATTACTAATTGATGTAACTCTTCCGGTGCGAGTGTATTATATCTGCATGGATCTGGCATTGATGGCACTTCCTGACATATTCTATCGCATCTTTTGTCATCGTCGGCCAATAATATCCCATGTGTTGGACACGATGATGTAAATTCTTGCCTCCTTGGTAAGCACCGCACTCTCCTCCATGAGCCTCCTTCAATGTGGCATACGCTTCATCTTGATCCAAGTAGCGTAACAACACTCCCTCATACGAGCGCTTGTAAAGGACATCATCTTGTACTATTAATGAACCAGCGCCTCCTGACCTTGGTGCGCATCTTGGGCTCTTGTGGCAAAAATCCATACTTCAAATAGTCGAGGAATAACCTTTTCCAGTCATTTTCTTCTGTGATTTTGAAGCAACAGATAGGGGTTCGCGCCTGATTCACCACCACGCAGTACAACTGTCGGTAGGATTCTTCTTTCTTCGATTGTTACTTGAAGTGGGCTGCCTCCTGGATTAGACAAAGCAGCGGACAGGCTTGCCAACGCATCGGCCTATACGTTCTCCTGCCTTAGTATATGTGAAATGTTGCTGTTATGAAACTGGTGGAACAACGACTGCGCTTGGTGGCAAAAAGGCGACAACTCAGGTTTGCGGACCTCATATTCTGTCGTCAGCTGTCCGATAACTAGCCTAGAGTCACCGTAGATCTGTATTGCTTTGATATGCATCTCAAGGGCGAGCTGTAGTCTAATGATGAGGGCTTGATATTCCGCTTCGTTGTTGGTGCAAGCCGGCACGATCGTAAATGAGTAGGGCAGCAAACCTCCCTGCGGACTGATAAATATAACCCCTACTCCTGCCCCTGTCGACCTGGAGGCTCCGTCAAAGTACATCTGCCAAAGTCGTGGTTCTCCAACCTCATAACCTGATCATCTGGGAGATCACGTTCCATTTCTTCGTTGCTAGGGACCGGATGTGCAGCGAGAAAGTCTACAATCGTTTGTCCTTTAATAGCTCGGGCTGCGACGTATGTGATGTAGAACTCAGAAAGGAGAAGGGCCCACTTTGTTAGGCGTCCGGACAGCATAGGCCGGTTCATAAGGAACTTGATCGGGTCCGCCTTGGATATCAACGTTATTTGGTGCAAGAGGCAGTAATGCCTAAGTTTCTTCGCAGCGAAAACGAGAGCGAGACATATCTTCTCAATTGCTGAGTAGTTGAATTCGGCCCCCACTAATGTGCGACTTAAATAATATAACGCGTTTTCCTTTCTTTCCTCGTTCTTCTGTGCCAGGAGTGCCCCCAGTGAGTTATCACCTACTGCAATGTATAAGATCAGCGACTTTCCTTTAATTGGGGTGGCGAGAACTGGAGAATTCCCGAGCATTTCTTTTAGTGAATCGAAAGCTTTCTGACAAGCGTCATCCCATTCAAACCTGACGTCTTTCTTGTTGAGGCGGGAGACTAGCTGACAACGACCAGCCAAGTTCGAAATGAATCTTCTCAGATATGCCACGCGGCCTTGAAAACTCTTCAACTGTTTTAAATTTTTTGGTGACGGCATTTCTTTGATGGCCTTAATTTTGGCGGGATCGATCTCTATGCCCCTGTGCCTGAAAATAAAGCCTAGTAATTTGCTGGACGCGACCTCAAACGCGCACTTTAATGGACTCATACGAAGACTCTTCTTGCGCAGTCACTGGAATACTTGTCTCAGATGTTCCCTGTGTTGTTTATGATTGGCTGACCTAACAACCAAATCATCTACATGGCATTCAACGTGTTTGTGCATCATATCTTGGAATATGACGTGCATTACGCGTTGATATGTTGCCCCCGCGTTCTTCAACCTGAAGGGCATTACGCGGTAACAGTTGATGTCACGCCCTAAATTCGGCTCTCGACGTCCATTCGCCGTAACCCGAATTCAGAGGTGGCAGCCTCCGTAGTACCCCGATCTCGGATCCTAACCTCACACGCCAGGTTCCGATCCTGGGATACCACAAGGAGGATTTTAGGGTCTGAATTTTTTTTTGAAACATGAGCATCACCATATGAGTACCATCAAAGACAAACATAATATTTCCACTAAGTCATTTCGTTTACATACAGTACTGAAAGGTAAATACACAATGCGTAAATATAAAAACTGTGCACAATCCGGCACCTCCTGCTACTGCACTCCCAACTCCAACTCAACGTTGCTGATACACTCTGGTATAACCTGCAGCGTAACAAACGCGCATAAGCTTCGAACGAAGCTTTGTGAGTGCGTGCGCAATGCGTATGGCAAGCATGATAAATATCAGAGTAAGCAGTAAAGCATGATGAGAAATCTAAACCAAAACTTAGCCTAATTAGGCTACACGATCATGTGATATGAATAACCACCTATCACGGCTATGCAAGCATGCAATACAGATAACTAGCCTGCCATGGCTATGCAAGCATGTAATACAGGTAACCAGCCTACCAAGGCTATATACTCTACTATGCAATGGGCTACAGGGCCTAATGTCACATGCAATGATCCAATGCATGTATGCAAATCAACACCTCTCAGTACAGTGGTCCAGATACGAACAGTCATATTGCGATCGCCCAAGCAATGCAGGACTCAGAACTGGTAGCTCGTCCAGTGTGGTAGCTCGCCTAGGCTTACAGCCCCGCCCACATCACACCCGCCCACATCAGGACCGTCCCACACCATACAGAACATCAGTCACATCACTGATACCAATACCATCTCTGAAACGGAACATCACCGGGGTCTCACAGACCTCACTACTCACCAGTAGAATGCCAAAGCCTATCTGGTGCAATAGCGGACCTACTCACAGCTGGTCAAACTCAACCCACTTTGCCAACACTCTTCCGACAGGTTAGGTCAGACCTCCTTCCAAACTGACCACGTGTAGTGGAAAACACCGCTGTTTGGTATTCGGCATACTGGTGTATGATTAAACCACCTGGTCCTTGAATGGAGCACCCACCTTGGTACCAACGGGATCAGGGACTTTCACTCAGGGACATCTTTGGCATTCAGTTTAAAGATCACATATTTTCGGTGTTCTGCAAACCACGATGGAGCTGTGGTTGCAACGTAGTAACCATGCTATATGCGGCACAAGCAGACGGTGTAAAATGAAACCATGCATACAAACGTGGGACGACATGCCCGTGTAAGTCTCCAAAGAGCACCATAAAACTATAGGGTCTCAAATACAATGTCACCATCAACTGGTAATGAACTGCACGACAATCGTGGCCGCTATGGCCGGTTGATACAAGACAATCAGATGAGCCAAGCATACAGTATGAGTGCCAATAAGTAGTCAATCTACCACAATGGCAATAAAGCAATCTAGTCCAACCTATTTGAGATATGATTAAGATGAGGGGACACATATGAATGATCGAGTCATAGTGCGGGATGTTACTAGCCAGGGAATCTCGCACCAAGGGTTATAAGGTATGCTAAGCTATTCCTACCATACATTGTAAGTCAGGATGATAGACTCCTGTCCTCGAATAGACCCATACCTATTGGAGAGGTTTGCGATAGAGAGTACGTGAATTACATTTGCGCGACTACATCTCGAATGCTTTATGAATGCGTTTATGCCCTAGTGGTCCCCAACTAACAATGGTGATTCAGGATGCATACTTATTACACATGCATGGCGGTCGTTGAAGTATATTGTATATAGATCGCATAGGAGCATTCCAAACAACACTACGTGTGGCAACAGACATACTAAAAACATCATAAAAAGATAATTGACTTATAACACAAGCAAACACGAAGAGATAGGACCCTAAATGGATGGTATACAACAACACAGATGGTCCAACAATTGAACGGTGGATTAACCTTCAACATCCAAATAACCCAAATGGAAAGAAAATGATTGAATACACTACCGACACATCAAAGGTAGAACCTACTTGAGCGGCAAGAGTAGAATACCTAAAATCATGCCAAGACCCATAGTGCGGTAGTACAGTTGAGATAAACACAATAATGGTCCGTAAAAGGAATGTCATAGAACGGGTTGCAAGATAGACAGGTCATGGCAGAGAATCATACATGGTAGGGTAATCTGAGATAGATGGTCAATACGATGAGGTCCTAAAAAGGGACGACAGGTCTAACCTCATACTACAAGATAGGCTCCATATAATGGATGGCCTAGATGACATACGAACGTCGAGGATGAGTCCCACACTTTCCCTAAAGGTAAACGGACGGTGTGGATGGGATATACATGATATGGTGGTCTTTAATAGTTGGGTACAAGGGTAGGAGGGGTGAGTCATATGAGTATACAACAAGCTGAGTTGCTAGGATCATTCAACGTGGTGAGTCAATAAGGCAGGTTGACAAGGCGGGTCAACATGGTGAGTTAACAAATTGAATTGACAAGACAGTTCAACATGGTGAGTTTAAGAAAGTAGCCCTGTGACTTGGATCGAGCAAACTTTAGGGATTCCCATGCATCCAGATCTATATGACCTTTCAAGAAGGGTTTACACAACTAATCATCAAGGTGGATCCACGGGATGGACAACGTGGTCACTCGAACACGCACACTAAGGTGGTCCCAAGGCCATCATGTACATAACACGCTAGGGTCCATTCATTTGGATGGTTTGGATCAAGCACAAAATTAAGGCGGTCCTATTGGATGGCCAACATACATATCGCACCATAGTGGCCAATGGCTGACGTGGATAGAACACATGCATAACAAGGTGGACCCGTGGTTGGGGATAACCGCACAAAGGAGTCAAGAAGCCATATACATCAATGGGCCCCAACAGTTTGGGATCAACTCGATATTTGTGCTTTCCCACTAATCAGGTGAGATGGCAACCAAACACCATGGTGGGGCCCACACACCACACGTGTGAAACCCCACCCATGGCTGGGTGACTTATGAACAGGAAGAATGGCAAATAAACATAATAGATGGATCGTATGAAGTTTCCAATGGTAGGCATTCAATCACCCTTATTTTCTACGTGTGGCCCACCCAAAACTGGGCCCACACCCCTACCAAGAAGAACGACAAGGTATACCCAACATTCATCAAGGTGGGACCTAAAGTTGGGCCCCATCACCTTTGGTTAGATGGATAAATAAACATTACAATGGCCCCAAGGAAGGTTTCCAAAAGTGGGCATCAATGACCATTGTTTCCTATGGTGTGGTCCACTTGAGGTTTGTATTTACATCATTATGCTGGCCCACGGCCCTAAAATAATATGAAAAATAGATGGTTGGCATAAATAAAAAAGATGCATCGTGGTGGGACCCACAGGGTAGGCCACCTGCTGGGCAGCATGCCAAAGCACGCTGCTTGGAGCATGGCACCCAAATGGGCCCCAAGAGTTTTGAATCAAACTGATATTTTGTTTTCTCCTTCATCCATATCCATGTGATCTTATGAACAGGTTGGATGACAAATAAACATCACTGTAGGGCTGGGAAGGTTTCAACGGTGGAGATCATTATTCCCACTGTTTCTCGTGGCATGGCCCACTTGACAATTGGATATGCTTAAAGTTTGGGCTCAGCCACTAAAATGAGCTGGAACAACATATGGACGGAATTGATAAAGCACATACATTCTAGGTGGGTCCCACTAGTGGGCCACCTGCTGGGCAGCCCAGCCAACCCACGGCCAGCGCTCCCTTCCTTCTCTCTCTTCTTTACTTTATTTATTTATCTATTTATTTATTTATTTATTTATTTTTTATCTCATCAAGAGGGGCCCACAGAAGTTTTTGATCAAGCTGATATTTTTGTTTTCCCTTCCTGCGCACGTGTGTGAGCTTATGACCAGGTTGGATCTCAAATAAACATCATGGTGGGCCGTAGGAAGGTCTCAACCGTCTGTCACTATCCCCACTGTTTCTCTCAAGTGGGGTCCACTGGAGATTTGGATCTGTCTCATTCTTCAGATTATACCCTAAAATGATCTCCCCAATGGATGGACGGTGTGGATATAGCACCTGCATCATGGTGGGACCCATAGAGTGGGCCACCAGCTGGGCAGCGAGCCCAGCGTCCGTGGACGCTGGTACTCCCAGCGTCAGAGACGCCTCTCCTTCTTCTTTTCTTTCTTTCTCTCTTTTTTTTCATGGTTTTGATCGAGTGGGGCCCACATAAGGGTGATCCACTCCATCCATTAGGTTCCCCAACTCGTGGAGGATCCAATGAGCCCAATATTGGGTAGGTGAATTGGTCTACAAACATTAAAGTGGTCCGAGGAAGTTTCGACAGTGGGCATCCTTACCTCCACTGTTTCATGTGGTGCGGTCCGCTTAAGATTTGGATCTGGTTCATATTCGGGCCCTGGCCCTAGAATGACTTGGGAAAACAGATGGATGGTGTGGATACAACATAAACATCAAGGTGGGTCCCACGAATGGGGACCCCATTCACAGTTCCAGGTGACGCTGGACTGTTCCAGCGTCTCTAACGCTATGAACGTCCAGCGTCTGACGTTCCCCTTTTTCTTTTTTGCTTATTTCAAGTGGGGCCCACATAGGTATAATCCAATCCGTTCATCAGGTTCCCCAACTCATGGGGACACCGCAGAGTCCAATATTGGACAGGTAAAAATGCTCACAAACATCACGGTGGGCCCAAAGAGTTTCGATAGTGGACATCCTTATCTCCATTGTTTTCTATGGTGTGGTCCACCCTAGATCTGGATCTACTTCATTTTTGGTACCCAGCCTAAAAATGGGCTGGAGAAACAGACGGACGGCGTGGATCAAATACATGCATCAAGGTCGGTCCCACGAGTGGGGACCCACAGTCAACGCCCAAAGGGGCTTTCAGCCCAGGCGCTGCTGGGCAGCAGCGTCCTCTGGACGCTGTCTGTCCAGCGGCCATCTCCTCTTTTTTATTTTATTATTATTACAGGTATGTGGGGCCATTCATAGACGATCCTGCCCATCCATCACATTGCCCATCACAAGGTGGGCCCAAGGAAAGAAAATGAAAGGTAAACGGGAAAAAGGGGGGAGGTTTGCACTCACAATGATGGTTGGATGGTTGGATTGCCGATCGGACGGTCCAGATGATGATCGGGGTCCTCCAAGCTAGATCTCCTCCTTCAATCTCTCTCTCTCTTGATCTCCCTCTAAATATCTCTCTACTCTCAAATCTCTCTCTCCTTCTCTCTCTCTCAAATCTCTTTCTCTCTCCTTTCTCCGTAGAAATCCTATGGACGAGTGGTGCTTGGGGTTTTTCTAGAGGAGAATGGCTAGCATGGGAGGGGGTACATGAGGTAATGATGATGATGATGGGAGAGGGCATGTGAGGTATGGGTTGCATGATTAGAGTTGACTTTGGAGGTGAGAGAGTGATGGGGTGGGTATGGTGATTGATTTGACATATTCTTGGGATTTATGCAAGTAGGGCCCACGCCACATGCGCGTTGCGCGGCCTACCTCGGATTGCGTAAAAGTACGCATCTTTCACACCGGGTTCACAATGGGGCGTGCCGCGCGGCGTTGGAATCGCAGTGCCTACGCGGTCACCGGGGTATAGGTCTTGGGTCGTTGCGGTACTAAATTAGGGTCGCGATCAAGGCTCGCTAATCTGGTCTATTCGGGACGTACCGGTACTAAAAACTAAACGTACGGAGGGCAATTCAGGGTACGGGTCTTACAGTTGATGCCGAGAGTTGTACGGAAGGCCGTAGCTTCTTCATCTTCTGGGGCCATACGAATTTGATTGTATCCCGAATACCTGTCCATGAAGGACATCACTGCGTATCTTGTTGTGCTGTCAATCAATAATTCTGGAATCGACAAAGGAAAATCGTCTTTAGGGCAGGCTTCATTAAGGTTTCGGAAGTCAACACAAACCCGGATTTGTCCACTCTTCTTCTTGACTAGCACGATGTTTGAGATCCATTGGGGGTATTTTACCTCTCTAACGAACCCGGCCTGGATCAATTTCTTGATTTCTTCTTCAATCTTGGGTATAATGTCGGGATGAAATTGTCGTTGCGGTTGCTTCACTGGCTTCTTTTCCTTCATGATACTCAGCTTGTGCATGGTGATTGTCGGACTAAGCCCTGGCATTTCTGAATATGTCCAGGCAAAGATGTCCTTATTCTCCTTCAATAGCTATAGGTATCTCCCTCTTTCATCTCCCGGGATATTTCTAATCAAATATGTATTCCTGGGTTCTTCGAGGGTGCCCAAATTCACCTCTTCAAGTTCATCAATCGTCGGTTGTCCGCCGTCTTCCAGTTGCATAGGTGCGACTCTTGGCTGGATAATGTCAGTAGGATCTTGCACTTGAATTTCTTCCACCGGGCCAATGGTCACCATATTCACGCTTGCCTTGGCCCCTAGACCTTCTCCATTTTTGTATACTTGCTTGTATTCTTCAAACGGAGCTAATAATCTCTTCTTTGTGTCTGAACCTTGACCGAAGAATCCCATGTTCCTCATAATCTTCCGGCTGGCTCTGTTATATCTCTTCTCTTCTATCGGTCAAGGTTGGGTAAGTCCTCTCCCCTCTTCCCTCTCTTCTGATGGTATTGGCTGGCTTGGCCCTGAGTGAAACTTGATATCTTTCTGGGTGATATCTCTTGATGACATGATGAATTGGCTTGGAGCTTTCAGGAATGGCTTGGTTCTTCCTATCTTGGGTATCGACATATTGAAGCTAGATTTGAGCACGCTCATGTGTTGATCCGAAATCAGTTTTAATACGGACTGCCCTGGCTGACGCAGATGTTGCGGTACCACATAGAACTTCTTCGTGATTGGCTGAGGTTTATTTTCCAACTGATATTGGGATCTTCCCTGAGTGATGGGCTGAGGTTTGCTTTTCTGCACAAACTTCTCAACTTGAGGTTTTGTCCCTTGCCCTTTCTTCATTACATCGGGCTTTTTGCTAGTTTTGCCGCTATCAGACATATTGTAATATTTTACATCGGCCGGAAATGACTCAGTTATTGTGTATGGCTTCGGATCTGCCGCTACCCTGTATTGGATCCCGTCTCTGTTGTATTTGAAGCACTGGTGATACGTCGAAGGGATAATGCGATTCTGATGGAGCTAGGGCCTTCCTAAAAGGAGGTTGTATGTTGTCACTGCATCGATCATCTGACATGTTACTTTCACTATCAGTTCTTCGATCTCCAACATCACCATGATTGATTCGAGTGTGCGCTGACTGTCTTGATTGAACCCTTGAATCATCATGAGACTCGGGCGTAGTGCCGATTGTCTATAACCCAGCTTCTGCAGTGTCTTTAATGGCATAATATTTATGGCAGACCCATCATCTAATATGTATCTTTTAACCTCCGTGTCCCTGATTGTTCCTATGACCATCAATGGACGATTGTGGTCTATTGATTCGATCGTGCGGTCTTCTTCTGAGAAAGTGATTGTTGAAGGATGGTTGACATGCATGACTTGTGACACCGGCAAATATCCCTCTCAAAATTTGTCTGTATTATTCATTTCTTCTTTTATCTCTATCATCATGACCTCCCTGACTTCACTGTCAAGTAAGGCATCGATTAACATTTCTCTGTACACTTTCGAGAGACATAAAGTATCGTATATACTTAAACGGGCAGGGACCTTCCGTAAGTGTGACACAATGTCATACGGCACCGGTCTCAGACTTGGCTGACTGGTCGTGGCTTCGACGACCTTCTCTTTCGATTTCTACATGCGGGGTCTCTCTTGCAGCCTGTTAGGGATACCATCTTCTTGCATCGGGTTGTCTAGTCTTGGAGGGGTACGGTTAGGCATTTGCTTTCCTGATCGTAAGACGACCGCGTCAACCTCTCCCTCGGCTGCTTGTGTGGTTTCCTCGGACGGTGCTTGTTCGACAAGTGACACCATTCCACAATGTGTGATATTCGTCGCGGGTCGCATCTGCCCCTGTAACATTTCTCTCCTTCCTCTTCCCCTGTTCTTTCTTTGATTAACGAGCCTTCGTCTGTTCTCGAGTCTTTTTTTGCTACTGACTAGAGTCCACGGTTCCTTCGGTTTAGGGAATGGAGTTGGTCGATTGGTTTTATCTTCTATTGGGACTACTGAAATTGCCCCGGCTGTCTCCTTTGTTGTCTCGGGTACTTTCATGCTGATGACCCCTTGGTTGATCAACCCCTGTATTCTTCCTTTCAAGGAGAAGCAATCTTCTGTCTTGTGGCTGACACATTGATGATATTTACAGTATTTTGGATTGTTTATTCATCCGACTTCATGGGGACGGACAGGCTCTGACAGACGTATCAAGCCTTCTTCGATCAATTGTTCCATGATCGAGACTAGATTGGCCATATCAAATGTGTATGGGCCATTCGCCCTTTCTCTTTCTGCTATCGATACGCGTTTGGGTACATAGGGCCTTTGACCCTTGTCTTGAACAACCATTGTCTTTGTCTCCGGCTTGTGATCGATAGCGGGACATTTTCGGTCTTTCTGGTCCTTGCTCTTGTCGACCTGGTGAGTCTCTACTACTCTTCCCACCTCTCTCTTCTGTCTCTCGGGTCTGAAGTTTACCCGGGATGCTGCTTCCTCCACCAGATGCGCTTTTGTCGCCAGCTCACGAAAGGAGTTGAAGGTATTGCCTTACAAGCCGTACGAGATCATCGGGTCTAGAGCCCTTAGACACATCTTCATCTACTCGCCTTCGCTGGGTAATTCATGACATTGAGCCCCTGTGGTTCCCCATCGGTTGATGAACTTCTTGACTGGTTCACCATTTCTCTGTCTGACCATCGTTAGGTCTGTTAGCGAGATCTCTCTCTCTCTGTCGCGAAGAACTTTGAGATGAAGGTGTCCTGCATTTGGTCCCATGTCCTTACAGAGTCGCCTGGTAGCGACATGTACCATTGAAAGGCCTTCCCTGTCAGGGTAGATCCGAATAGCCGCATGCAATACTGCGGGACTGCGGACCAGTTTCCTAATGTAGTCAAGAAGTGGGTGATGTGCTCTTCCGGCGATCCTCTGCTATCAAACTTCCCGAAGTCCGGGCACCTGAAATTGGCCGGGAATGGTACCTCTTCCACCTCTGGTGGGTATGGGACCCGATATTTGTAGCTGCCTCTCCTCTCTTTCTCTTTTTCTTGCTGCATCATATGGGCTATCGTTTGGGATAACTCTTCTCGTGATACGTGAGATGTGGAAAGTGGAGCACGTCCTATTGGCGCGACCCTGAGTTGGATGGGGTTCAGGCTCAGATGAACCTTCCGCTGCCCCTTGGGACTCCTCTACCGACTGACGGGTGGGCGGCGCGATACTTCTGGTGGCATTCTGCGCTATCAGGGTGGTCAAGGCTTCTTGGATAGCCCTCATTCGATCGTTTCTCTCGCGATTAGCCTCAACCAATTTGTCGATCTGATCTTGGAATGGAGGTAATTCTTCTGCCTCATAAGGTTCTTCTTCTTCTTTTTCGGCCACTTGGACCATTATCACTTGTGCCAATAGGGATTTTCTGAGCTGATCTCTGTTTTGGTTCAAGGGTTGTCATGGGCTTGGATTTTACATGCGCGGGCCTGGTAAGTTTCTGTGAGGTGTGAGCGGTTTTAGACAACGATGGGAACTGCTCGACTGTCATCGTAGGCACTGCTAGCTTGGCTGGCGTGACCTGGCTATTGGTAGGGATCTTCTGCTCCTGCTTCGGTTGCCACCGTCTCCTAATTACGGGGCGAGCTCTCGTCACATTCACTTTCTTATATGCGGCTATGATGGCTGCTTTCTTCTGTTCTTTCTTCTGCCTTCGAGTCTTGACCAACTGCCATTCTGACCTTGGGCTGGCTGTTGCAATTGCGGTGAAGCAAGGGAAGCTAAAGCCTCCGATGGCGAGGAAGGTGCATGAACTCATCATTGAGCATACCATTTCTTCTGTCTGCTTTAGTATCTTGCTAATTCTGTAGTGTCAGGAAATCATTAGAACAGTTCATAAATGCGGCCAGGAGTATGAACCCATCAATCGCGATGCATGAACTAATAGAACTAAGCAAGAGGAAGATAAACAAGTGTATCTGTGGGAGTTCATGGGTTTGAAAACCTTTAATTTATCGTCTATTGCCTTAAAGATGAAGGGAAGAACGTTTCCGTTGAGAGTCGCCAGTTTGGTGCCCAAGGGCACCGAAACATTATACCTTGCGATAAATATCTTACGTACGCGTTCGTGTTTACAAATGATTAGTCTTAGAGCGTTTCCATACTCAGACATAACCAGAGATTCTGGTATGTTGTAAGGTCCCCAGTAGAGTCGCCAGTTTGTTAGAACTAGAAAATGACGGCAAGGACATTTTTCATGGTAAGTATTGTTGTTCTAGGGTTCTGAGTAATGGAAACATTCATAGACAATCACAAGCATTCACAAAAGGTACACAAGAAGAGATATC
Source organism: Liriodendron chinense (assembly GCA_003013855.2). Lineage (NCBI taxonomy): Eukaryota > Viridiplantae > Streptophyta > Magnoliopsida > Magnoliales > Magnoliaceae > Liriodendron > Liriodendron chinense. The sequence goes on from ML058333.1 coordinate 3,779,635, forward strand.
GCATGGCGAATTTTATTCTAAAGATCCTGAGATCTTGTACATTCCGGGCCGTGATCTGGCACGAGCCCTTAATTACATCGCATGATCGATGACCCTTGATTAAAAGGCAAAAGACTAGTCAGCAGGGACTATGATCTTAGAGTTTATGGTCGTAGAGACCTGTATTTGTTTTGTTATGTACTGAACCATCTCTGTATTAGTCAGATGTCTATGTCCCATGTTTTGACTGGAGATTCGGGCTGAGACTATCAGGGTTTATGACTGAGAAGGACGACTCTGGGTCCGCGCCTGTCATGTATGGAAAGGTGACCTCGAAAAGTCCAATCTACAGTTGTGTGTACCTGTATAGCCCAACCGACGGATGTCGTTTGAATGGGTAGGGCATCAACTGTTGTGTTATGGCAGTTCATAGCAATTGCTTTGTAGAGAATTGATACTCTTTAACATGGTTTATCGTGATAACCATAGCCCCGTTTGTCTAGCTTTTGACCTTAGTCGGATCATATCTTACAGCAAATATAAATGATGCTATATTTGCATGATTCTGGACGCTGGCGGCTTCCTTCCGAGAAGTCATCTCATTCATCGTGTCGAATCGGGTCAAACATCGAAGATGCGCAATTCTGTTCATTTAAAGATCCCAGAATAACTGTTTGACTGTTTCGTTGCGTCCGGAGCGCTCCAAATACCCAAAATAGACTCAAACAGACCTTGAAAACACTTAACATTGAGTCCGGAGCACCCGTAAGCATTTTGGTAATTCGCTGAATTTTTAGGTGCGTGGGCCTTAATTTATGGATGCGTGGGGTCCAACGCATCTTTAAATTAAATTGTCGGATTTTTTATGAATTTATGGATGCATGGGGCATTTTTTGGGTGCGTGGGACCGAATATGCAAATCTGAATTTCGTCGAATTTATGGACGCATGGGCCATTTTTCGGGTGCGTGGGAGTCCGATGCACTTGTCTGATTCATGTCGAATTAATGGACGCATGGGACCCGAATTTATGGATGCGTAGGCCATTTTTCGGGTGCGTGGGATAATTTTTAGGTGCGTGGGATAATTTTTAGGTGCGTGGGACCGAATTTTTGGATGCGTGCCCACACTTGTGATTTCTCAGAATTCGGACCTGTAGGGAAAAATGTTGGCGACCGGAAAGGTATTCCGGTGATCGAAAAAGTATGCCGGCGAGGGTTTTCCGGCTGGGATTTCGAATACCTAGAAGATGGTAGCTCTCTCTCTCTCTCTCTCTCTCTCTCTCTCTCTGAAAAACGTAGAAATGAACGGTTGGAAGGGGTATTTATACCCGAAGATACCAGAACTGCGCCAATGAGGGGCTGCCACGTGCCACGCACCCCTAAAATTCCCCCAACACACCTTAAAATTGATGTGCGGAGGTCCGACGCACCCAAAAATAGGTTCTGTAAATATCTGATATTTTTGGTGCGTGGGACCTTATTTTTTGGGTACGTGGGAGTCCGAAACACCTTTAATCCAAGTCCTAGAATGTGTGGAATTTCAGGGTGCGTGGGTCCATTTTTGGGGTGCGTGGGACTCCCTGCAATCTTTAAACAAATTCTTATTTTTTTGCTGATTTTTCGGGTGTGTGGGTACCCGAATTTATGGGTGCGTGGATGGACTTTGAACGTTCCAAATTGGGTTTTGAATTTTGATGAGTTTGTGGGGGCCGTTGGATTGTGTGATCACATGCACTGTTCATCATAAATCATAATGAAGTTATGGGTTCGATTCCGGGTGGTTCCGATCGCAGTGATTCGCGGGGCCCGCTGGAGATTTTAGCCAAAACTGGCTAAGGGGAGTTTTGTAGATCTCCGTTTTGGGTGCGACGGGAGGCTTTTTGTGGGATTCTTTCGGAGTTGCGTGGCTATTTTGTTTGTTTTGAGGGCCCTTACATTTTGGGACCCTAACAATGGTCTCTTCTTTGGATGGGGCATGCCTGAAAATATCCTTAATTGGAATATGAGAATTCTCCACCAATGTCTTATAATTCGACGGCTATGGAAAGCAATGTGCTAGATTCATTTAAGTAAAAAAATCCAATGAAAGATTTCAAAGAATAGGAGGATTTAGCAAAAACCTTTTCTTTCTTTTTCCTTTTTCTCTTTTCCTTCCAGTAGTGATTAGGTCACATCCAAAACTTACAGTTTAAACAACTCTAGTGCTATACTTGGTAGCATATAGATGAACACTAAGGTGTATGGTTGCAACTCTAGTAGAGGAGTTTAATTCAAAAGTCCTCCTATCCTGTTAATTTCTAAATAGAAGTTAGCCATGGATCCACAATATTTGGATCTTTTTTTTTTTTTTTAAATAGCTTCTACTTCTACCAAAAAACTTCTACTTAAGTTCATTGATGGGGAATAGCTTCCACACTTTTTTATATACATGTCAGATGACAACTATCTCTTTAGCCATCTATTTTCTTTGGACATGCATGTCAACTAATTATTGAATTGGCTTAATTTTTATGCCATGACATATGGCAGTGGGTTGCACATGGTGAATAGTCTAACTATTGCACATATGTGCCAAATTCAATATGTCATGTACTCTTACATTGTATGGAACTAGATCTTTCTTCAGTCTTAACAACCAATTACTTTTCCACGAAGAGCAATTAACTGATGTGGTTGATAATTTTATCCTTCCCACATAGATTGTGGGAACCATCGAAGCTATGGTGCCCATTTTTTGGTAAATTTGAGGCTCAATTTTTGGCAATACACACATCAAAGACCACAAAATTTATGGTACATGTGAACATACCCTAATTAAAAAAATCAAAATAAGCCTTATTATGAGTAGCATTATTGTCATTATAAGTGCTAAAATTCATCACATATGGTTTCAAATGATAAGATGGAATGATCTACAACCTTTGGTTTCAAAGGAAAGGTAAATCGATCCACGGGTCATTTGCTTTTAAGAATTTCAACAAACATGTGACATATTTGTTATTCACTAGATAATAAATTTACCAAAAGGGCTTATGTCGATGCTCAAGCTAGAAGGCGAGGTATTGCTTCATGCTTCGGTAAGAAAATGACTTTTTAGAGGATGCTATGAGACTCGGAGTCTCCACTAGCCAAATAAACTCAGAATCTATGGTCGATTATATACCATAAATTAATAACAAGGAGTCAGGGAATTGAAAACTCCCTGACCTAAGTGACTCCTGCGATTGGTCTATCACTAGAGATCTTGAGTAAGGACCTTAATGACTAATGAGGAAGGGGTTGGGCTCCCTTCTCCACTTGTACTAACATATGGTGTCTATTTTGTGAGATTTATAGATTTTGGAAATTATTGAGTTATAAAGTTATTGCTCAACTCAACCGTGGACAAGATTCAAATCTAAAGATGATCACTAGTCAACTATGATTAGAATTGTGGATACGATATTGCTCAACAATGATCATGATTGGGGAAGCGATTATGTAAAAAAGAAAATAAGTGAATTAACTCCTAGTTTCTGATATGTTAAGAACTAATTACTGAGCAAGGCACAAAGTGTCATACCCTGCCTTTGAAAACTCAAATTCACTCAACTCAATCGTTGAGTCGAAGGTGTGACTCAGTGGAGAAGGAATACATAATGTAACAATACATATAATTATCCAAAACATCAATCATTCATCAATAAACATAAATGTTCAAATGTTATCATCACTTGGTCTCCCCACAACATACACAATTATTCAATAACATGAAACATAAATCTTCATTCTAGGAGTCAATCTCCAGGAGCATGCTTCCCGTACTCATTATTCTGCTCATGGAGACTCCAATTCCTTTCCAAGGCTTAGATGATTTTTCAATCAATATAGTGAGCTAACAACCCAATAAGTAGTTATACGTGTGATTCATAACAAGGTCACGATACACAATGCATCTACATATATTTTAGTCTGCCACACTACTATAAAGTAGTTTATAAAATGATCAACTAGGGTCATGGCTACGTATAACGTGTCACGCTCAAAATTTGATTTCTGATGCTCGTTCGCCAGTACCCAAATCCTGTGGTGACAGCCTTCGTAATACCCCAATTTCGGCTCCTGGCTCTCATACATCAAGTTTCGAAAGTGGAATCCCACAAAGAGGATTTAGGGAAAACTTAGTAACTTAGCATAACTAAAGGACTCCACAAGAAACATACATCTCTACTAAATAATGGTTCGAGGTACAATGTTGATAAAGCAAATACAATATATAACAAAAATCCAAAAGATCAAGCACGCGCTTTTGCTTCAATGCTGCTGATACGTTCGGGCATAATCTGCAACGTAAACAAACACGCATAAGCTTCCTAGGAAGCTTAATAGTGTATGTGTGTGTGTGTGCATGCACAATGCATATAACAATATATTACATCAATATTTATATCAATATCAAAGTAAGTGAAAAGTAATGGAGGGTTAAGCTGCCAAGTCTATCAATGCTATCAGCCATATTAAGGCTATGCATATATGTTACAAGATAATATAAGTATTGATATATCTAGTCAACCAACTAAGTATTTTACCATAAAATCATGTTGTGATAAAAGGGTAAAAGAACGCATAATGAATGACCGAGTTGTAGTGTGTAGTATTGTGTGCTAGTAGGGGCCTCACACCCAAGGCTACATCACATGTTAGTCCCATACCTAGCATGTGAAGTAATTCCGAAATGATAAACTCCTGATGTCGAATGGTCATCGTACCTACTTGGGATCGTGGCCCATGATTGTATAGAACTTAGGTTGTATTTACGCATCTACAAATCTGAATGCATGAATGTCGTATGCGATGCAACATGCCAATGTTGATGTGTAATCTACATCTCAGTATGGTCCCCATCTAGAATCACCAAGGTCTAATACACTTTAACACTGGCCTATCACCCTTGTTGCACGCATGAACCAGTGAGTGGAAAGACCTCACTATCTACCTTGTCAGTGGTATGCCAATGCCCACTTGACTCACTGATAGCAAACCCATTTCAAGAGCTGGTAAGACTCAACCTAGCTTATAGCCCCCTTCCCCTGGGCGGATAAGGTCACACCCCCTTCCAATCAACCCTGACACAGTGGGAGAAGCGGCCTACTGGTATTTGGCCCTCGTGTGCTTATGAATCCACTCAGTCTAGACATTGGAGTATCCTGTTGTAACAAGGTTTAAGGACTTTCACCCAGCGACATCCATAGCACCCAAGTGCTAGAACATATTTTCGGTGTCCATATCTGCCAACCACGATACATCTGTTGTGGCTACAACCCTAATGTCGCTAGGGTGTATATGCAAGTGCCTCATGCAAATGCGTGAATTCAAGAATCCAACATTCGAACCATGCAACTATTTCATGCAAGCTGTGGATGCATGCAAGGCAACCCTTTCTCATACGGGTCCTCTAAAATTCCCTAAGCCGTAGGGACATCAAATCGCCTTGTCATTAGTAGGCAAGCCAAAACCATGAATGAGCCATCATCCAAGTCATGCACACATATTGCGGATGAGATATGATAACATATAATCATAACCACTATGCATGAGGTGTGTAATAACGCATCAAGTATAAAGCGGGGCTAAGTCATTATAAACCAATGCTAACTTAAATGTAAGAGCAACGCTACCTCTAACATAAAATAAGTGACACATCAATATAAAGAAAGAGCCATATCAACGTAAAGAACGTTTATAGCAATCATAAGCGTAAACATCACACAAAGCACTAATGTAACGCCACGTAAATCATCAAGTGTTGTACCAATACAAATATAAAACATCGCACTACATGATAAGGGAAGCACATCATTCACAATAGGTGGAACCCACTTGAAAACCAAGTCTATCGAGGCCCACAAGGCTCTACTTGAGTGGGCATTCAAGACAACTGGTCCGCTCCAACCAAGCATACATAGAAATGAGCCTAATCGTACTAATACAACAACTAAACAAGGTGACAATCATAGGGTCCACAAAGCGATCACAATAAACCCGAGACGAGCATTAAAATGAGCCCCACAAGTACCCAAAACAAGGCCCAAATGGACACCCCACAATCCAAACACAAAGGGGCCAAAAATGGCTCAACAAGGGAAAGGTGTGGGACCCGAATAGTAGGCCCCACATACCCAAGGATGGGTCCCATGATGGGACAATGTGGCTATAACATGCATGCCTCAAAGTGGCCTTATAGTGTGGCCACAACGTAAATACAATATCTATAGTAATGTGGGCCCAAGGTGTGGGAACACACGTCAAGGAGGTGCGGCCACAATACACACATCAAGGAGGCCTTACGGCCGAGTGCAATACGTACATCTAAATGTGGTCCAATAGTGTGGATATAATCTTGTAGACACCCAACCTTCAGCTACAAGGATGGTTGAGATAACTGAATGAATGGAGGTCCGTGTCCCCAAACCCTATATCTAAAACCAGCCAAACTCACCCTTGTAAGCCCCAATCCATAGCCCAACTCAAGCTTGAACCCAGTCAACTCACCCCTAAACATCAGCTCAAAAAATCCCTCATAAGAAAAACCAGTCCAAAAATCCTAAAAAAGTCAAACTCGGTGAGTCAACCTGCTGAGTCAAATCACCGAGTTAACTCACTAGATTAGTCCAGCCCTTGCACCTAGTCAACTCATCTTGTCAGTTCGTCTTTCAAACCCAATTAACTCACCTAGTTCCGAGCCATAGCTTTGGAGAAACTCTGAACCTCGAACCTATAGCCTTTTGCTTCATGTTCAGAGTCCGTACGCTCCGAAGCTGAAGTAGAGTGGCTGTAGGGGCCGCCTAAAAATATTTACGGGAGTTTCCACTCTCCGCAGCTATAAATACCTCCGCTCCTCATTTACAACATCCACTTCCCCTCTCTTCAGCCCGAGAGCTCCGAGTCCATCTCTACCCCCTTTAGCCCATTCCTCCACCAAGGAGAGCCCGAGTGAGAAGAGTCTAGACTTGGTCTAGCCTAGCTTGACTCTGGTTTAAGTCTCTCAAGCTATACAAGTCCTGATCTTAGACACTCAAAGCCAATCCTTGCGATACCTCCGTTCATCCAGCTACTCTTATATCAGCACCGTATCATTCACATCTAACATAAGTGCAACATTTATTATTCTTCCAACCCCCTTGCTTATCATTCCACTATAAACACTTGATCAGGTCTTAGCGTATACTCTGAGGTTTATCGGCTTGCTTGGAACTTACCCATCAGAAACTCTTACCGGTCAAACACATATTATGCATATCGCATAAATCACCTATCAGTTCGAGCGTATGCTCTGGGCTTGCCTATCTGATTGGAACTTGCCCATCAGAAACTCTTATTGTTCAGACCCATATACGTGCATCATATCATTCATGAGAATATACGAGGATTAATTCAGATTTTCAAGCATCAGTTCGATTCTGTGAAGTAAAGATCGTACTTTGGTATGGGTAGAGTGGGTGCCTAACACCTTCCTACCCTGTAACCACGATCCCTTACTTCGAATCTCTGGCCGCAGATAAAAAAGAGTCATTTTAGAGGAATGAATCTTCGGATTCCCTTCTCTAACGTTTCTACGGGGTTTAGCCGACTGTAGATTCGAAGTAACTAGCTAGTGGCGACTCTGGTCTTATACAAACTCATCCAAATATATCCAGTTTAATCCAACGATAACATGACAATCGAAAAAGCCTTTGAGGAAGAGGCGAGTTAGTGGCAAACGATGATTCGCGCAACCTCTCTTCGAAAGGGATGGTCGGAAATGCGAAAAGGCAAGCGTTCACAAATCCATACTTCAAGGCGGGGCCATGGCACCTATTAACACACAACAACAAGGTTATCCCACCGTCTAGCCACTACCTAAACATCAAGACATGCCTATGGTAAGGCCAAAGCTCATATATCCAGGTGGCCTCAATACATACATCAGAGCAGGCCCACGGTCAGGTACAACATATTCAACAAGGTACAAGGTGGCCCATGTGTGGACGCTCGCCGTTCCGCGCTCCCGAACGTTCTCCCTTCCCTTTCGGAAAAGAAGAGGGGGTGCATGCGCGCGAATCGCCGTTTGTGCCACTGGCTTGCCTCATTCTTGAGGGCTTTTATCGGTTGTCACATTAAGCTGGATGTGTTTAGATGAGTTTGTATAAGACTAGAGTTGCCACTAGCCAGTTACTTTGAATTTACAGTCGGCTAGACCCTGTAGAAACGTTAGAGAAGGGGATCCAAAGACTCCTTCCTCTAAAATGACTCCTTTTGATCCGCGGCCAGAGATTCGAGGTAAGGGATCACGGTTACAGGGTGGGAAGAGGTTAGGCACCCCACACACTGCCCGTACCGAAGTATGGTCTCTACTTCATAGAATCGATCTAATACTTGAAAGTCTGTTTTAATCCTCGTACATTCTCATGAACGATATGATGCATGAATGCAGGTCTGAACAGTAAGAGTTTCTGATGGGCAGGTTTCCATTAACAGGCAAGCCCAAAGCATACGCTCGAACTGACAGGTGCTTTATGCGGGATGCATGCTATGTGTTTGAATGATCAAAGTGCTTGTAGTGACTGATGCATGAATGCAGGTCTGAACAGTAAGAGTTTCTGGTGGGCAGGTTTCCATTAACAAGAAAGCCCAGAGCATACACTCGAACTGACAGGTGCTTTATGCAGGATGCATGCTGTGTATTTGAATAATCAAAGTGCTTGTAGTGAAGCAGGGGGGTTGGAAGAAAAGTAAATGTTGCACTTATGCTAGATGCGAATGAGATGATGCTGGTAAAGAGTAGCTAGATGGATGGAGGTGTCGCACGGGTTGGCTTCGAGTGGCTAGATCAAGACTTGGGTGGCTTGGGAGACTTGGGCTAGGGTCAGGCTAGGCTGGACCAGGGCTAGACTCTTCTCACTCGGGCTCTCCTTAGTGGAAAAGTAGGCTAAAAGGGTGGAGAAGGGCTCGGAACGAATGGTATCACACTCGGGCTTGAGGGATACTTGAATGAGAAGGGGAGGGGGGTATTTATAGCAGAGGAAGTGGCAGACCCTGTAAATAATTTTGGGCGACACCCACGGGGCCACCCGTACGGTCGTTTTGCTTCGGGTTCGGAGTGTACGACCTCCGAACTTGAAGCAGAAAATTCTTAGGTTTGGGGTTCGGACTTGCTCCGAGGCTGCGGTTTGGAACTCGGTGAGTTGACTAGGTTTGGGAGATGGGTTGACACGGTGAGTTGACTCGATGGGTTGACTTAGCGGGTTGACTCACCGAATTTGACTTTTTTTAGGATTTTTTGACTGATTTTTCTTATGGGGTTTTTTTGGACTGATGTTTAGGGGTGAGTTGACTGGGTTCAGGCTTGAGCTGGGCTATGAATTGGGGCTTACAAAGGTGAGTTTGGCTGAGTTTGGACATGGGATTTGGGGATATGGTCCTCCATTCATCCAGCTATCTCTACCAACATTGTAGCCGAAGGTGGGGTGTCTACAGATGCCCCTCTTTGGCAGAGGTTGCGTGCAACCGAATGCCAAAGCGAGTGAACACCCCACTTCTGACCCGGTCATTCATAGATCATGGTCTGAAATCTTTGCTTGCCTTTGCATCTGCGTCAGTTGATCGTCTGAAAATTGGTCACTCGCACATACCGGGGGAGTTTGGAGAAAACGTTGCGATTGTCCTTGCATGCGCTGCAACTTGGGTACCCAATCGCAACCCTTCCATTCCCGATCGGTACTAACATCGAAAAGGTACAGTAGAGCCTCTGCGTCCGTCATAGTCTTACGAGGTTACCGACCCTGAGATTGATTGTTCAATGCTTTCCCGGATCACTCCAGGAGTACTTGTTTCGCTTACCTGTCAAAGTGGTTAGTTGCCCAGCGTCCATGTAGTCTTACGGGAGTCCACTACACCGACTTGGAATCAGTCGAGGTACTTCAGGCATCCACGCCTAGGTATGTGCGGGTGAACTCTTTCCACCCGATCTGCTGGTTTTGATGCTTGGTTTGCAATTCATTCTTTCCTAGATTGTGGTCTAGAATCTTTGTTTTCCTTTGTATCTGATTCAGTTGATTGTTTGGAGATTGATAACTCGTACATACCGCGGGAGTTTGGAGAAAACGTTGCAATTGTCCCTGCATGTGTTGCAACTTGGGTACCCAATCGCAACCCTTCCATTCCCGATCGGTACTAACATCGGAAAGGTACAGTAGAGACTCTGCGTCCGTCATAGTCTTACGAGGATACTGACCCTGTGATTGATTGTCTGATGTTTTCCCGGATCACTCCAAGAGTACTTGTTTCGCTTGACTGTCAAAGGGGTTAGCTGCCCTGCGTCATGTAGTCTTACTGGAGTCCACTATGCCGACTTGGAATCAGTCAAGGTACTTCAGGCATCCACGCCTAGGTATGTGAGGGTGAACTCTTTTCACCCAACTTGCTGATTTTGATACTTGGGTTACAATTCATCGTTTCCACTCGTTCAAATGGTTTCTTTGACCGAGCCTTTTGGCTTTCATCTTTTTGTATCTTGGCATGTGGTGACAATTGTTTGTGAATTTTTGCAAATATTTGGTCCTAATCTTTACCTGAATAGTCAAGATGGAGATTGGTTATTGAAAATAAAGGAAATATTTTTGTGATTTTGAAAATATTTGGTCCGAGTAAAGATCGGTATTATTGAAAGCGAGGGAAATATGTTATGATTTTTGAAAATATTTTGTTTGAAAGCAAGAGAAATATTTTTGAAAATATTTTGTTTGAAAGAAAGAGAAATATTTTTGTGATTTTTGAAAGATGACTTTGCAAATGTTTTGCTATTTTCTGATTTTTCTGAAACGCGGGGAAAGGTATGGAATTTTCATCCATTTCCAACTTCTACTGCTGGTAAGGCACCCGATCCATTTTACGTCAGCGAGCAAGACGAATCTCACACAGTTAAGTGCAGTAGTTTTACATCTTCGGATGATGAGATTTCGAAGGTTTTCAGTCAACACACCCACAAAGTTGCTTGCTCCTCATGTGCAATGCACATAGACCACGTATCATCCAACGGACTCCTTTGGCTACTAAATGAGCCACATCCTCACATTTCCCTTTGTCAATCCAATTTGGGGCCTTATGCTACTCACAATTCCGTGAGGGTGCGCTTCACCTCCCAGTGGCCTTAATCCCCTTCATGAGTTTTAGGAACAGGGAACATCCGTCAGATTCAATAGCGACTTCCAAATCAAGGTTATCTATCACGGTGCGTTCAACACAAACAGGATTGCGGGGTTCTGTCCACCTTAGCCTTCACCTGTTTAGAAGATTCCAGACACCTGTATGATCAAGTGTCAGCCATGTCTAGGACAGGTTAGGAAAGAAAGCCCCCGAGAAATTAATCCCAGTGTAGTTTTAGGTCTTCGGACCGCTGGGGATTGATTTGTGCAGTTAAACATTGATGGTGGATTTTTTTATTTTTTTTGGAAAAGTTTCAGACTTCAACTCGAGTGATCGAGGTTGATACTGGTGTTTATGGAAAGCCTAAAAATCTTTTTGGTATTTTTTTTTAAATGATCCGGGTTATCGAAACTTGATCCGAGCGGTCGAGGCCGATGCCGGTTTTTATTAAAAAGTCCCTCGGGATCTTGATCCCGACGTAGTTTAAGGTCTTCGGACAAAAAACTTATGTACAGAATAGGGCAACACATTTTTTTTTATTTTTTTGAAATGATCCAAGTCATCAGATCTTGGCTCGAACGGCTGGGATCGATGCCGATTTTTATTAAAAATCTCTCAGGATGTTGATCCCGATGTAGTTTAAGGTCTTCGGACCAAAACTTTGTACATGCTGAAAATACATTTTTTTTTGTGATTTTTTTTTGAAAAGATCCGGTCTATCTGACCCCTTCCTTGATCGGTTGAGATCGAATGACGATTTTTATTAAAAAGTCTCCGGGATGTTGATCCCGACGTAGTTTAAGGTCTTCAGACCAAAACTTTGTACATGCTGAAAATACATTTTTTTTATTTTTTTTTAAAAGATCCAGTCTATTTGACTCCTTCCTTGATCGGTTGAGATCGAATGACGGTTTTTTATTTAAAAGTCTCTCGGGATGTTGATCTCGACGTAGTTTAAGGTCTTTGGACCAAAACTTTGTACATGCTGAAAATACATTTTTTTTGTGATTCTTTTTTGAAACGATCCGGTTTATCTGACCCCTTCCTTGATCGGTTTAAATCGAATGATGGTTTTTATTAAAAAGTCTCTCGAGATGTAAATCCCGACGTAGTTTAAGGTCTTCGGACCAAAACTTTGTACATGTTGAAAATACATTTTTTTGTGATTTTTTTTTAAAATATCCAGTATATCTGACCCCTTCCTTGATCGGTTGAGATCGAATTACGGTTTTTATTAAAAAGTCTCTCGGGATGTTGATCCCGACGTAGTTTAAGGTCTTTAGACCAAAACTTTGTACAGTAGGCAGCAATCAAGGTTGGAAATTCTGGAGATTCTTCTTAGAATGGTTCAGATCATCAGGCCATGACTTTGGATGGTTGAGATCACTGTTTGACCAAGTCAATTCTTTTTCTTTTTCTTGAAAATTCCATGGAGCCTTTTCCACATCATCAAGTCAACTTCTCCCCAATTTCTCACAAGATGAGATTTTGGTGAGATTCCTTACTTTTTCTCCTCCTTCTCTTCCATCACTTCATTCTTACATGGAGGTACAAGATTCACTTGCAACCACCCTTCCCAAGGAGGAGTTCTTCCCAAGGAGAGAGGGTGAGGGGTCGTTTCAACCAGGTGGGAGGACGGACGGCCCCCTGGGTGCCGCCCAAGACGTCTCTGCCCACTGGTCTTTCCAGTGGGTCGGGTAAAGGGGTGTCCTCTCATTTTCTATATAACATGGGGCACCCTTGGCCCCTCTAACGTGCAATCTCTCTCTTCTCTTTCTCATACTCTCTCTTTCTTCAAGTTTTTCTCTTTCTTTTGGTGGTCCTTTTCCTCTTTCAAGTGGTGGGGCCTTAGTGAAGCATTGAGACAGCAAGGTGGTCCCTCTTTTGTGAGTGGTGAAGGTATGGACCACTCCCTTTTCTCTCTTGTCATTTTTCTTCTTCATTGTCTCTTCTCATGTTTCATTTCTTTTTTCATGTAGCTATTCCAAAGGAGTCAAGGTGGGCCCAAGTCTTTTTGGCCTTTTTATGGATCTCCAATCTCTTTTAAAGGTGGTGCATGGAGAAGGACATTGCAAGCTTCCATTTCCTCCTTCTTTTCTTCTTTCACACTCCCTTCATGTGTATGTAAAGGGTAATTTTGCCATGTCCATCAAGTGTGCATGGCAAAATATCCTATCTTTCTTCATGGGAGTTGGGCCACTTTTCATGTGTATCAAATGGGCTCAAAGTGAAGTCATGACCCTTGGTGTATTTGATGGGCCCAATACTTCATTTTGGGCTCCCTCATGCTCTCTTTTCCTTGTCATTTTTCCCTTGGAGTTTTCTTTTCTTTTTCATCTTCCTTTCAAGGTTTGAGCCCATGAGATTGGTAAGGCCCACCTCAAGTTTTGGGCTCATAGAGCTCATTTTAGGTGGCCCCATCTTTCTTCACATGTGTATGGACAAAGGTGACTAGCCCATTCTTCACTTGGATCTCAAGTGGGCTAGGTTTCTTAGTTGGGCCTTTATGGACAAGTAACCCAAATCTTCTACCATCTCTTGATTATGTTGTACATCCTTATGCACAAAGTGTGGTGGGTTCCTTAGAATTCCTCCATACAGATGGGCTTTTGGGCCCTCTTTGAAACTTGTGTATTTCTTTGAGTCATGTGTGCACCACTACACTTTGTGCATGTAGGATTCTTTTCCTTCATGCCTTTTCTTTGGATGGATGGAGGACTTGAGTTACTTGAGTTGTTTCAACAATCTCACTAAGTTCAAATGGTTTTCCCATGTGGTAGGAAAGTGGTTCTCAAGAGTTTCCTTTAGTGTTATCAACCTCAAATGGATGATTCTCCTTCAAGTGAGCTATCCAAGCAACCATAGCTCCTTGAACTTCCCTTGGGGTGCTTGGTGAGTCATCCACCATCATTCTCAAAGCTGAGTATTTTTCTTTCAATTTGTGGGAAAGAATGATACCCATAAGTTGCTCAATTTTATCCCATGCTTTGGGGCCTTTTGGATTTTGATTTTCAAGAGGGCTATGTATATCATTCTTAGCCGTTTTCATGATGATTTGGTGACTCATCAAGCCATGCCCTCTTGTGGTCAAATGGTCTCCCTTTTTGGGTGAAGGAATTGATGCACATAAGTTGCCCAAATTTGTCCTTGGATGGACATTTCCATTTTTGGTTCCTCATGTGGGCTATGTGCATCAATTTTTTTACCGTTGGCTTCTTTGACTTATACGTTTATGGGTAGACCACCCTGTTGTATTCTCATAGTCAAAACTTTCATCAAGATGATGCACATAGGGTTGCCCATGGTTAACCCATGAATGGGTCCTCATGTTCTTCAAGTGGGCTATGTGCTCCCTTCAACCCATTGAGGTGAGGCACTTGGGTTGCTCTTGGGGGCCTATTTCCTTCCTATTCCCCACTTGTCCATGTACATGTGTAAATGGAAACATCTTAGATGAGGATCATGACCTTGGTATAAAAAGTGAACCAATCCTTGGCCACATATGAACTTTGAAGAGGGACTTCTCATGTGAAGTTGGATTCTTATCCCTTGTTGATCTCATGGCACTTAAGTGCATTTGTTGTCCAAAATGTGTCCTTGTATGGTGGACTTTCCTTACCTAGGCACAGCATGCAACCCTCTTTAAGGTGGGCCTTGCTTTCTTCAATGGACCCAACACATATCCTAGGTGACACATGGAGTCGGACTTTGGATTTTTGCATTTAGATGTAACTCCGAATCCATGTGTTTCCTGAATAATGATTTGGATTTTAACGGGTAAAGAATAGGGACTTACCTTGCCAAGCTTGTAGGATTCGATGGCGGATGGTACGAGGGGACGACGGGTGGTCAATGAGGATGATTCGGCCTTCATTGTTCGCCGAGGGGCTCATATGTGTTCCTTATCTAAGGAGCACCAACCTCTTCCCTCCATAAAGGGTTGAGGTACCAGAGATCTCTAGGATGACTGGGTGAAACACCCACAGCCTTTGCTTGAACGTGTTCTGTCCGATACCCCTTTTGCAGGCCTTCTTACCTTACGCTTTCACAATAATAACACCAACCGCATGCTGCTTGCGGCTCTCTGTGAGAGGTGGCGGGATGAGACCCACACCTTTCAACTTCCTTATGGAGAGTGGGGAATAACTCCCCTAGATATATATATGTGCAGATTGGCTTCCCATTTCATGGGGCAGTTGTTCCCCATGCCGGCTCTCTTGCTCCCATCACTTCCACTGACTGGCTATGGATTGTGGGAGCTATTCCTCCTGAGCACGAATTTCAGGGCCACCAAGTGAAACTGCGATGGTTTTACAACACCTTCGCTACTGTCACCCCTATTACTGAGCTGGAGGCCCTTCACAAAGCACGAGCCATGATTGCTTATGCCTTTGGGTCCTTCCTTTTCTGTCATGCGAACAAGAGGATCGACCCTAAATTTCTTCGTTTGGTTGAGGATCTTCACCATTCGTACAATTGGAACGGGGCTATCTTGACTCATATCTTCCTAGGTTTAGATAAGACCTCTCGGAATAGTTGGTCCTACATAGGTTTCTGGCCCATCGTAGAGGTATTCTTTTTAACCTTCCCTGGAGACACTTGTCTTCTTTCTCTCTCTGATCATTATGTCTGCCCTTGCCTAGACTTGCTTTTATGATCATTTTTCTCATCTCTCGCCGAGGATATGTTGAGCTCTTAATTATGCATATTCTAACCCCAATTCATTACTCATTGTGCAAGGTTTGTATGGTTTGGAAGCTAATTCAATGCATGTTGTGTGACTACAGGATTGAGGATGGACTCTACTCAATTGAAGATATAATGAGCTCATTTGGAACCATTCTAATAAAGAAAGAAAGAACTAAAGAAGAAAAGGAAGCAGAAGGAAGAAAGAAAGAAAAAATGCAAGAAGAAAAGAAGGCTGACCGGTCGTGACCGGTCGGCCAAGGAAGCCAGACCGGTCAGTGACCGGTCAGCCATGCACATTGGGAATCTGCTGAAGACATCCGACCGGTCATGACCGGTCGGACATGACTACTGGAACAGGAGTGAGGACGTCCGACCGGTCATGACCGGTCAGACATGATTGCTGGACCAATATTGAATGAGGCCGACCGGTCATGACCGGTCGGCCATGCTTGCTGGAATGAATGTGTATTGAGGCCGACCGGTCGTGACCGGTCGGCCAGGTGTACTGACTTAGAAACTCCTAAGTAACGTCCGATTTTCTCTGCGCTGCGTAAGTGTTACGCACTTTCTCGATTCTTCCGAAGTCGTGGAACCTCCAGACTATAAATAGACACCTAGGGATTGTTCCTAAGGTATCCGAGAAGGGTTCAAGCGAGGTTGGAGGCTGTGGAAGTGAAGATTGGAGTTTCACAACTCCTTTTGGTTTGCTTTGCTGTTTTTATGCTTTTTTGTAGTTGTTTCATGTTTCCTTGGATCATGAGCAGCTAATCCTCTTAGCTAGGGCTAAGAGGTGAAGCTTGTAGTGTATCCAAGATGTTTTAATTCGTAGTTAAGTGGTTTTCAATTTGGAATTCATGATTATGAACTAAGGTTTGAAGTTTATACAAGTTTTTAAGTAATTTCTCTTAGTCTTGTGATGACTCATGGATGTTTGGATGGATTACTTATCTTCTTAATTTATTTGCAACGGTCTAGACCTGTATGATCCGAGGAATTGGAGTGCGCTCTAGTACCAAGCTCTTCATAAAGGGATTTCATGCCAAAGTTCTAGTTTTGGTTGATTATCTGGAATATGTATGGACTGTGCATATAATTTGAATCCAGTTCAAATCATGATCTAGCCTTGTCTTGTGAGAAGACTTGAGGATGGTTATGGTAGGGAATTGGACCTATAGAAAAGGTGAATGACCTATGCAATGAGCATGCTCAGATCAGCCTAGAGTTGAGTGAACTTTATGCACAGAACTTACATGTTACAGACTTCTGGTTTAACAGTTCTATCATCCGACTAGATAGACCTGACTGGTAATTCTAGTTGAGAGAATGGGAAACCACAGCGGATTGAACATCGAGGATTACTACAAGTGAATCCTCGAACCCCTAGTGCCTTCTTATAATTGTTTACATTCAATTTAGCTTAAACTGTTAATCATACACATTCTATTCAAACTTTGATTGTTAGATTCAATAGAAACTTGTGGATGAATTTGTGACATCCTACATAAGTCCCTGTGGATCGACCTCGGTATTACCGAGTTTATTACTACATCGCAAACCTACACTTGGGGAAGCGAACAAGTTTTTAGCGCCGCTGCCGGGGATTTTGACGGTTTTCACAAATTTCTGAAATTAGTATCTATTTAGGACTCTTTTAGATTATTAGAACTAACTTAGTTTGTTTATTTGATTTTTTTTTTTTCAAGGATTTCTAGGAAGCTGAAGAAGATTCAAGGATTTCAAGTGTGAATCAGGTTCTATCCTTCTAAAACCTTACTCTTCTCCTTCTCCTAGTCATTCTTATTTTATTCATCTCTTGTAGAGTGGGTGGAGACTCCTTTTGGATCTCTGAAAGGTCGGCCTTTTTGCCACCTGGATTCCTATTGGTCGGCTCTGCCGTTTTGGATCACCTTGTGCTCAGGGATTTCTTTTCTCATCTCTACTTCTCTTTCTCCTTTTTCTGTGTCTTTTCTCAAAAGATTCAAAGAGTGGGTGGGGTGTTCTCTGAACCCCTATTGACCAGGAGAAATCGGTCTCTATCTTTGTTTTTGGCCTAACCATTGCAAGACACCTTGTGCTTCGGTCTTAGAGAAGAGTAAAGAAAAAGAAGGAAGAATTCTTTTTCCTTTCTTTTGTTTCTTATTTTTGATTTTGCATGCCACATTGGGCTCGGGATTCCAATAACCGACTCATAAGTGAAGGGGGGATAGTAGAAGGGATTGATAGAGAGCCACGTGCTAGGAGACATCTAAATTCTCCAATTTTATCTGAAAGTATGGCTACAAATCAACCTAACCCGGTTCAAAATCAAACCGAAACAGGGGAGAATGTGGTTGAGAATGTTCCCCGACCTAGGACTTTACGTGATTTCTTGCAACCTGCAAGAACAAGCACGCCCTCATGCATAGTATTTCCACCAAATGCAGGGAATGTGGATTTAAAACCGGGAGTGATCAATCTTCTCCCTAAATTCCATGGTTTAGACAGTGAAAGTGCCTATCAACACTTTAGGGAGTTTGATGAGGTAATCACCACCATGCACTTTGCAAATGTGACTGAAGATGTAGTAAGACTTAAATTCTTCCCTTTCACTCTTAAGGATAAAGCCAAGGGTTGGCTGTATGCATTAAGGCCAAGATCAATCGGGTCATGGAACGATATGCACAGAGAATTTATAAAAAAATTCTTCCCTACTCACAAAACGAACATGCTTAAGCGCCTTATCATGAACTTTGCCCAAAAGGAGGATGAAACCTTTTCCCAATGTTGGGAGAGATTCAAGGACCTATTAAATGCATGCCCACATCATGGCTATGAAAATTGGCGGATTATAAGTTTTTTCTATGAAGGACTGATTCCATCCATGCGCCAATTTATAGAGATGATGTGTAATGGGGAGTTCATGAATAAGGAAGCTGATGAAGCATGGGATTATCTGGAAGAATTGGCTGAAAGTGCACAATCTTGGGACACACCTAAACCAACAAATTCCAAGATTGGCCAACAAAAGGAAAAGGGAGGAATGTATGTCTTATCAGAAGAAGATAGCATAAGTGCACGGTTAGCTAGCCTTACAAGAAAGGTCGAAGCCATGGAATTAAGAAAAGGGGAAACAATCAACTCCACTGAGGTTGAAACTGTTTGTGGAATTTGTGCTGGAAATCAACATGCTACACCCGATTGTCCCACAATTTCAGCAGTCCAAGGCATTTTACAGGAACAAACAAATGCCATAAACAGTTATCAGCAGCAATATGGTGCTCCAAACTCAAACACGTATAATCCTAATTGGAAGAACCATCCCAACTTCAGTTGGAAGAATGGGCCCAATGCAAATGCAAACAACACTCCAAAAGTATCACTAGAAGAAATGTTGGGTGCATTTGTATCAGTCCAGAATGAGCAAAACAAGACAAACTCTCTAAAAATAGATGGGTTCATGCAAGAGCAATTGAAATTCAATCAAAACTCAAACCAAGCCATCAATGAATTGAAAACATCTTTGGCTAGAGTTGAAGCTCACCTTAGTGTTAGAGAGAAGGGCACACTCCCTGCCCAACCTCTTCCTAATCCAAGGACCCAATATGAGATACAAGATGCAAGCTCATCCTCCCACCATACGGAACATGTCCAAGCTATCACCACTTTGAGAAGTGGGAAAGAAATTGATAAATCCAATCCGGTGAAGGCCCCCAAGCCTAAGGATCCGGAAATTCCCAAAGAGGATGATAGCCCAAACAATATTCCACAAGAGAAAGAATCGGAAAGACAATACAAGCCGGTTGCCCCATTTCCACAAAGGTTGATTTCACCTAAACCTTTAGATAAAAATCTGGAGATTCTGGAAGTTTTCAAGCAGGTGAAGATCAACATTCCGCTGTTGGATGCAATAAAACAAATACCATCTTATGCCAAATTTTTAAAGGAATTGTGTACAATCAAAAGGAAACATAATGTTCACAACAAAGTGCTTTTGGCTGAGAATTTGAGTGCCATCATCAAACAAGAGGTGCCCCAAAAATACAAAGATCCGGGTAGTCCAACCATATCATGCATCATAGGAGACTACCAGATTAAACAAGCCCTACTCGACTTGGGGGCAAGTGTGAATCTCATTCCATACTCGGTCTACGAACAACTTGGGTTAGGTGAATTGAAACCCACCAAAACCACACTCCAACTTGCTGATAGATCCATCCGGATACCGAGAGGAGTGGTAGAGGATGTTCTAGTTCAAGTTGATAAATTCTACTATCCAGTAGATTTTATTGTCTTGGACACACATCCCGTGATAGGCACCGGTACTCAAATTCCTGTCATACTTGGAAGGCCGTTTCTAGCTACCTCAAACGCCATTATCAATTGTAGAAACGGACTGGTACAAATGTCCTTTGGAAATATGACTCTTGAGCTTAATATATTTGAGTTATGCAAACAACCGCGGGAAGTTGATGATGATATCCACGAACTAAACATGATCGAATCATTCGTGGAAGATACAATCCCCTTGTCACTACTTTCCGACCCTTTAGAGGCATGTGTGGCCCATCTCCATGATATGAATGATAATACAACACAAGAGATGGATGCCATTCTAGATATGATGCTGGTGCGTGAAAATAAAAGATGGAGGGCCCCAATTGAACCTTTGCCTATAAATGAGAACAAGGCCCTCCCATCCAACATTAAGGCACCAAAACTCGACCTAAAACCATTGCCAAGTGAGCTAAAATATGTCTATTTAGGTCAAGATGAGACATATCCAGTGGTGATTTCTTCCCACTTGGATGAGGAACAAGAGAGTAGGCTAATAGCCACTCTATTAGAGCACAAGAGTGCCATCGGATGGACAATTGCGGATCTCAAAGGCATAGACCCACTGATTTGCACTCACCGCATACATCTTGAGGAAAATGCAAAGACATCCCGGCAACCACAAAGACGACTAAATCCAAATATGAAGGATGTGGTTAAAGCCGAAGTGGTGAAACTATTGGATGTAGGTATCATTTACCCAATATCTGATAGCCAATGGGTGAGCCCAACTCAAGTGGTGCCAAAGAAATCCGGAATAACCATCATAGCCAATGCCAATAATGAACTCGTACCAACTAGAGTCACTACCGGTTGGAGAATGTGCATTGACTACAGGAAGCTAAACACTGTCACGAGGAAAGACCACTTCCCCCTACCGTTTGTTGATCAGATTTTAGAACGGTTGGCGGGTCATTCCCACTTTTGCTTTCTTGATGGCTATTCAGGGTACAACCAAATAGAAATTGCCCGTGAAGATCAAGAAAAGACTACATTCACATGTCCATTTGGTACTTTCGCCTATCGACGAATGCCGTTTGGACTATGTAATGCCCCTGCCACCTTTCAGCGTTGCATGATGAGCATCTTTTCTGACATGGTGGGGACCATTCTTGAAGTCTTCATGGATGATTTTTCTGTATTTGGTTGTAACTTTGATGAGTGCCTCAAACACTTGAAATCTGTGCTAAAAAGATGTGAAGAAAAGAACCTTGTACTCAATTGGGAAAAGTGTCACTTCATGGTTCAAAAGGGAATTGTACTTGGTCACATCGTTTCACAAAATGGAATTGAGGTGGACAAGGCGAAAATTGATCTTATCTCTAACCTCCCACCACCCAAAAGCATACGAGATATACGGTCCTTTTTAGGACACGCAGGATTTTATAGACGGTTCATAAAGGATTTCAGTTCACTCTCTCGTCCTTTATGCAACCTACTTCAAAAGGAAAATTCATTTGAGTGGAGTGAAGAATGTCAAAAGGCCTTTACCACTCTTAAAGGCATGTTGACATGCGCCCCAATAATGCAACCACCTGATTGGAGCCTTCCTTTTGAGATTATGTGCGATGCTAGCGACTATGCTATTGGGGCCGTGTTAGGCCAAAGAAAAGATAAAAAGCCATGTGTTATCTACTATGCAAGTAGAACCCTAAACTCAGCCCAAGCAAACTACACCACTACTGAAAAGGAACTTTTAGCAGTAGTTTTTGCCTTGGAAAAGTTTAGATCCTACTTGATTGGATCCAAGATCATCGTATTCACCGACCATGCCGCGCTTAAGTATCTTCTCTCTAAGAAGGATGCTAAACCACGGTTATTAAGATGGATCCTCCTACTCCAAGAATTCGACTTAGAAATACGTGATAAGAAAGGAGTAGAGAATGTAGTAGCCGACCACCTCTCTCGACTTGTTCTCACTGATTCCCCTGAAACGACTACAATCAATGACATGTTTCCTGATGAACAACTTTTTGCTGTTTCCCAATTGCCATGGTATGCGGACATTGCTAATTATCTTGCTACAGGTACAATTCCTACATATTGGAAAAAGCAAGATAAGGATAGATTCTTCTCAGAGGTACGGAAATTTCTATGGGACGACCCATACTTGTTCAAGTATTGTCCCGACCAAATCATAAGGAGATGTGTCCCAGATAATGAGCAACAAAGTATCATCTCCTTCTGTCATTCTCAAGCATGTGGTGGCCATTTTTCAGCCAAAAAGACCACAGCGAAAATTCTGCAATGTGGGTTTTATTGGCCCACCATGTTCAAAGACACACATGAGTTCTGCAAAGCATGTGAACCTTGTCAGAAACTAGGAGGAATCTCCCGTAGAAATATGATGCCACTTAATCCCATTTTAATTATCGAAATTTTTGATTGTTGGGGCATCGATTTCATGGGCCCATTCCCATCTTCTTTTGGAAATTTATACATCTTACTTGCTGTTGATTATGTCTCCAAATGGGTCGAGGCCATTCCTTGCCGGAATAATGACCATAAAACGGTCATTCGATTTTTAAAAGAAAATATTCTTTCCCGGTTCGGAACACCTCGAGTCATCATAAGTGATGGAGGGTCTCACTTTTGCAATCGCCCTTTTGCAGCCTTAATGAAAAAATATGGCGTTACACACAAAGTGAGCACTCCCTATCACCCACAAACTAGTGGACAAGCTGAGATATCCAATAGGGAGATTAAACACATTTTGGAGAAAACGGTGAATCCCGATCGCAAGGATTGGTCACTTCGACTTACCGATGCGCTTTGGGCTTACCGTACTGCCTTTAAAACCCCTATTGGAATGTCTCCCTATAGACTTGTCTATGGGAAGGCTTGTCACCTACCTGTGGAATTGGAACATAAGGCATATTGGGCTATTAAGAAGATGACTTTCAATTCTGACAAGGCAAGCTCGTTACGCAAACTACAATTGAATGAACTTGCAGAAATCCGGAATGACGCTTATGAGAATGCGAGAATTTACAAGGACAAGACGAAGATATTCCATGATAAGAATATTCTTCGCAAGACATTCACAATCAACCAAAAAGTCCTTATGTATAATTCTCGCTTACATATATTTCCGGGAAAACTAAAATCTCGATGGACCGGTCCCTACATTGTGCAAACTGTCTATCCGTATGGGACTGTCGAGCTGTTGAATCCGAGGAACGGCAACATTTTCAAAGCAAATGGGCAGCGATTAAAGCCGTTCTTTGAGAATTTTCCTTCAGAAGGTATGTCCATACCCCTGAATGATCCTGTGTATCAGGATGATTGATCTCCTAGTCTGATGGAGGTATAGAGTAGTTAGGATTAGGACTTTGCTGCTTTTTGTTTTCGTTTTCATAGGTTTGTTAGAAGGAGGAAGATTTCCAATGTTCACTCTCTCAGGTAATATCATTCCTCACTCCCTTTTATTTTCAAATTGCTCTCATGTTTTGCTCATTGCGCATCTTTTACATTGAGGACAATGCACGATTTGGTTGGGGGGTGTAGGACCGCTTGGATGAAATCCAGCTTTTGCAACATCTCAAGCAATTATGTGGAAATTTTTCGATTTTTTTTTCAAAAATTCGAAACTCTTTTGAAAAACATTGGTTCTATGCATTCGAGTTGATATGAGCATAAGAGGAGGAGATATGAAGTGTATAAGGCTGGATGTCTGGAATCTCTCATTGCATAATGGTTTTATATGTGAACTCCCCTATTTTTGTGATTGATAGAAAATCTGAACACTTTTACACCTAGTTCACATTACACGATTTTCATGAGTTGAAGGGATTATGTGATTTAGGGATGAGTTAGACTTTGAATTAAGGTATTGAGAAATCAGGCCGGGGTACTTTGTCCATCCTTGTCCATGGGAAAATAATGAAAGATATGGATTTCTAAAAATCCTATCTAATTTAAAAAGAAAAAGGAAAAGGAAGGATGAAATTGGGAATGTGGAAAAACGGTGGAAAATTCCGATTAGGGCTACCTACTACCAGCCGGGGGATGGTCTACCCGTAACCAAAGCCGGAAATGGGACGTAGTGTGAAAGTCGTCGGAAGGACGGTAAGGCAATTTCCTGTCATTGGCTTGATGTGGCTCTATGTACCTTGAGTTCTATAGTCTAGTTAATCTATGAAGAAGATAATCCTAGAAACTCGTGGAATGAATTTTCACTACCCACACTAGGATGAATTTGTTCAATTTCCTCTATTTATCAACCAATTAGTGGGAATCTCATATGAATGCCTATCATGTCTTGAGGGTTTATGGTGCCAACCTTTGACACCTAATCTTTCTGAATCTTACACTTATGAACCGTGGAATGTATAGAAGGATGGTTTCTGAAAGAGAGTTGAGTTTAGAAGAATGAGATTAGCTTCACGCATGTTTTGCTCGGGACTAGCAAAATGCTGGTTGGGGGGTGTGTTGAGCTCTTAATTATGCATATTCTAACCCCAATTCATCACTCATTGTGCAAGGTTTGTATGGTTTGGAAGCTAATTCAATGCATGTTGTGTGACTACAGGATTGAGGATGGGCTCTACTCAATTGAAGATATAATGAGCTCATTTGGAACCATTCTAATAAAGAAAGAAAGAACTAAAGAAGAAAAGGAAGCAGAAGGAAGAAAGAAAGAAAAAATGCAAGAAGAAAAGAAGGCTGACCGGTCGTGACCGGTCGGCCAAGGAAGCCAGACCGGTCAGTGACCGGTCAGCCATGCACATTGGGAATCTGCTGAAGACATCCGACCGGTCATGACCGGTCGGACATGACTACTGGAACAGGAGTGAGGACGTCCGACCGGTCATGACCGGTCAGACATGATTGCTGGACCAATATTGAATGAGGCCGACCGGTCATGACCGGTCGGCCATGCTTGCTGGAATGAATGTGTATTGAGGCCGACCGGTCGTGACCGGTCGGCCAGGTGTACTGACTTAGAAACTCCTAAGTAACGTCCGATTTTCTCTGCGCTGCGTAAGTGTTACGCACTTTCTCGATTCTTCCGAAGTCGTGGAACCTCCAGACTATAAATAGACACCTAGGGATTGTTCCTAAGGTATCCGAGAAGGGTTCAAGCGAGGTTGGAGGCTGTGGAAGTGAAGATTGGAGTTTCACAACTCCTTTTGGTTTGCTTTGCTGTTTTTATGCTTTTTTGTAGTTGTTTCATGTTTCCTTGGATCATGAGCAGCTAATCCTCTTAGCTAGGGCTAAGAGGTGAAGCTTGTAGTGTATCCAAGATGTTTTAATTCGTAGTTAAGTGGTTTTCAATTTGGAATTCATGATTATGAACTAAGGTTTGAAGTTTATACAAGTTTTTAAGTAATTTCTCTTAGTCTTGTGATGACTCATGGATGTTTGGATGGATTACTTATCTTCTTAATTTATTTGCAACGGTCTAGACCTGTATGATCCGAGGAATTGGAGTGCGCTCTAGTACCAAGCTCTTCATAAAGGGATTTCATGCCAAAGTTCTAGTTTTGGTTGATTATCTGGAATATGTATGGACTGTGCATATAATTTGAATCCAGTTCAAATCATGATCTAGCCTTGTCTTGTGAGAAGACTTGAGGATGGTTATGGTAGGGAATTGGACCTATAGAAAAGGTGAATGACCTATGCAATGAGCATGCTCAGATCAGCCTAGAGTTGAGTGAACTTTATGCACAGAACTTACATGTTACAGACTTCTGGTTTAACAGTTCTATCATCCGACTAGATAGACCTGACTGGTAATTCTAGTTGAGAGAATGGGAAACCACAGCGGATTGAACATCGAGGATTACTACAAGTGAATCCTCGAACCCCTAGTGCCTTCTTATAATTGTTTACATTCAATTTAGCTTAAACTGTTAATCATACACATTCTATTCAAACTTTGATTGTTAGATTCAATAGAAACTTGTGGATGAATTTGTGACATCCTACATAAGTCCCTGTGGATCGACCTCGGTATTACCGAGTTTATTACTACATCGCAAACCTACACTTGGGGAAGCGAACAGGATACGAGATGACGTTGAGCCATCTTTGTATCGCTTCATGCACTGGTATCAGCAAAACCGTCAACGAAATTCTCAAGATCTGGGGACAATTGGCGCACTGACATAGATGGATTGACCGTCGAGGATATAAGTATCTTGTTTTCC
The DNA here is from genome assembly GCA_003013855.2 of Liriodendron chinense. Taxonomy (NCBI): domain Eukaryota; kingdom Viridiplantae; phylum Streptophyta; class Magnoliopsida; order Magnoliales; family Magnoliaceae; genus Liriodendron; species Liriodendron chinense. The sequence continues at coordinate 3,805,933 of ML058333.1, forward strand.
TTATCCCTCGTGCTGCTCTAGGGCTGATTGTGATGAACTCATTTGCTGTAGTTTGCTCGGATGCCGTACGCCAACTTTCCTCTCTACTATACCCCTCAGCGTGTGGAGGCATATGATTCTTCATGCCTTCGGATCATGCTTTCTGACGTTGAATCATTTCAGTGGTATTTGGGTGAGGGGCTGCTTCGACAGATTACTGGGGTGGCTCGAGTCCCTTGTTCCGCACCTCCTCCGGCTGCTCAGATCCCAGCTGATGAGATGGCCGATGCTCTTGTGGGCCAGCCTGGGTTTCGTTTCATGATCCCGGATCGTGACTACGACGAGTGGTACTTGCTGTACGGGCAGGGGCCTCTGCTTCCTTTGCTCTATGTTCCAGGGGGTCGTCGCAGGTACGCTGGAGGATCAGTGACAGCTCCTTTGATGGATCTTCATCGTCGAGAGCGGGACGAGAGGAGGGATGATGACGATTATGTTGGTGATCTGTAGCCTGCTTCTGTGAGGGTGTATTCAGCTTGCTTGATGTATGACCTTCTTCTTTTTGCTTTTACTTTCTTCTGTATCAAAATCTTCTGAATGAATATACAACCTCTGATTTGTCTCAAATTACTTGATGATGCCTAGATGTTCTGAATGATTTGTGGAAGATGAGACTTCTTAACTGCATGGATGATGACTTGAATGGTTCAGATCGCTTGATTTGGCCCTGTGGGTCCTTTCCATGCTTTAGCTTTGCTTTGGCACACCTTTTCTTAATGATTTGTGAGGCTAAGAGGGCCTTCTATGGTGCGGATGATGACTTGAACGGCTTAGATCGCTCTTTTCAGCCATGTGGGCCCACTTGATGATCAGATCTTGGATTCTGGCCCTCTTTCTTGATGATCAAGCCTTCAATCTTGCTATTTTATGACTCATGTGAACTCTTCCATGGTTTAGATCATGATGATCTAGCCTTTGAATGGCTCAGATTGCTTGTGGGCCCTTCTTGATCAATTTTCCTTCCCTTTGACTTGATCAGACCCATGTTGGCTGTAATACTTCATGATTGGACAGGTGGGGTACCTTCCAGATGATTCTGATCAGCTTCAAACGAAATTCAGAGTTGATTAGAGCTTTGGGCGGCCCTCGGGGTGCCATCTGCTGACGTGGACTGTCAGCCTCACCTACCAACGACTGTGGAGCCAATCCCGCGGAGAGAGAGGGAGCGCGTTCGTATGGGCGGCCCACAGTGGGCTGCCCAAACGTCGCCTCTTGTGCGGCCTGGGCTGGCTCTGGTTCGGACAGTCTCTTCTGTTCACTGCTCATGTCCCCACATTCTCTGTACTGGAGAATTCGATTCCAGCCATGAATCTTCTCTTTGTCTCATCTTCCCTTCTCTTTTTGTCTTTTTCATGCTTGGTTCTTTCTTGGGCAGCCATTGATGATGGCTTGGGGGCCCTTGTGGGAGAGGTTGGTGGGTCCCACACTTCAGGAATTGATGAAGGCTTTAATGATGGAGAGATCTCTTTAATGGATGGTAGAGATAGAGCATTGAATGGGGGCATTGATGAGGGTTTAAGAATGGTGATTGGTGGAGCTTTGAATGGCCCCATTAATGGCAGCCATGCTAGAAATCCAGATTTAAGTGGGTCACTGATTATGGGAGAAATAGATGGTATGGATGGGATGAGGAGATGGGAAATAGGTGAGGCTATGTATCCTTTGAGTGTGGGCCACATGGATGATGTGATCTATGGTGATGATGGGGGTCACGATGGACATAGATGGGCTGATCTCATGTTTGGATGGTATGGATGGTTCAGATGATACCTTTGACGGTTTGGATGCTCTTGATGATGGCCGAGATGTGCGGCATACTTGCTTGAGTGGACTTGATGTGATCATTGATGACGTCCCCCTGATGATGGATGGTGTGGATGCCTCGATGATCCCTTTGATTGGTCAGGATGATGATTGGATTCACGACTTCATGTTGGAGAGGGCCGCATGTCCAGATCTGACCGTTGATTCTTCGATCGGGGTTGCCAGGGCCTTTCTTGATGGTTCAGATGTATTTTTCAGTGGTTCGATTGGTCAGGATGCCACGATGTGTGGCGTGATTTTTACTGATAGCCCTTTTGATGGAGAGTACCATCCTTCTCCTGATCGTCGGTCCTTTACGCACTCGGTTCACGAGGTGGGCGAGTCTTCTTATGCGGCTGAGGTAGTGACAATTTCAGACAGTGATGCGACTATATTAGACATAGCCGCTACTGGGGATAGGTCAGGGGCTGTTGAGTCTGCAGAGGTTCCAGCTTTTCCTTCTCCTTCGCCCATTGATCTTCCGATCCTTGATGAGCTGTCATCGATTCCTGGACCTTTTGTTCTGGAGGGGATTCCTATGAGGACTTATCAGCTGCTTCCTCATCCTTCTTGCTCGCCACGACTACTTGCTTGGCTTGACAGCTTGTCGACTTATGAGATTTGAGACTTGGAGTCCTATGGCTTTGGCAGTCTGATCCATATGGCTAGAGTTGACATTGATTGGAGGATGCTCGGGGCTGCACTGATCGACTGGGTCCCTTCGTTGAACTTGTTTGCATTCAACGACATGGAGATGGGCCCTTCTTTGGAGGAGCTTGCGCGTTTGACCGGTCTTCCTTGGGATTATACTCAGTATTTTTCGCCAAAGACTTTGCCGAAGACTGCCATACCGCAGAACTAGTTCGGGATCCCTAATCTTGTTCGGCCTACAGCTGCCGGTCAGGATGTTGTGGTGTTCTCCTTGGACTTGCTGTATGATCTTTTCTCTTGTCCTTGGAGTGTGGCAGGGTCCTTACTTTCTAGGAATGCACTCATGTTCTGTTTGATTGCTGAGGTGCTATTCTCGGGATGGCGCAGATTTCAGACTCCTTTGCTCTTCGAGGTGATGAGCCGCGTTGTCCGTCGTCAAGGGATCATTTCTCTCGTCCTGGCTGAGCTGTTTAATGGGCTGACTGACTGTGCCCTGGGTTGCACCCGTGTCCTTCGCGACTGCTGTGCATTTCTCTAGGTATCTTCTCTACGTTTTTCTTTTCCTTTCTTGTCTTTTGGGCATTGCTTTGCTTTAGCTGAGTTTCTTTTCTGTTTGAACTAGAAAAATCAAACTGCTCGTCAGCAGTCTTTTTCCTGTGTTTCATTATTCTGAGGGAATTCTGAGTATAGAGACATTCATAGACAATCATAAGCAATCACAAAGTATACACGAGAAAGCACCGCGAGGTGAATTTTATTCCAAAGATTCCGAGATCTTTTACATTCCGAGCTGTGAACTAGTCATGAACCCTTAATTACATCAATGGATGATCACCCTTGATCAAAAGGCAAAAGTAAATGCATGCATGTATCATAAATGAATTAAATAAAGCATTAAAGGAGCATAAATATAAATAAAGCACAGTATAGATAACACAGAGATTTTTACGTGGAAACCCTTACGGGAGAAAACCACGGCACAAAGCGACAAGATTCCACTATGAATTTCAGTTATACAATAGATGGAATATCAAAGGGATGAAGCTCGGATAGATCGAGCAAGTAGTTTAAATTGTCAGGGATTATAGTCTCGAGTTCATGGTCTCAAAGACCAAGTTTGGGATTTCTTATGGACCAAGCCATTGTTAAGACCAGTTAAATGTTGATCCCATACTCTTCGGGCGTTCCTAGTTGAGTAGCAACCAGGATTTTAACCGAGTCTTGTATCTCAGGGTCATGACGCGTCTCTATGGACGATATGACTTTCAGGGATACACTTCACAATTTTCGTTTAGTGCAACCAAGGCCAGTGACTGTCTCCGCTGGGACGGGTGACTTACTGGAGGGCACTCCATGGGGTCTTTGTGCAAACAGGGTTTCGACCGAGTCGTATATCTTAGTATCATGACGCGTCTCTATGGACGATATGACTTTCAGAAATATACTCCACGGTGTCCACTTACTGCAACCAGGGCCAGTGACCATCTCCGCTGGGATGGGTGACTTACTGGAGGGCACTCCATGGGGTCTTTGTGCAAACAGGGTTTCGACCGAGTCGTATATCTTAGTGTCATGACGCGTTTCTATGGACGATATGACTTTCAGAAATACACTCCACGGTGTCCACTTACTGCAACCAGGGCCAGTGACCATCTCCGCTGGGATGGGTGACTTACTGGAGGGCACTCCATGGGGTCTTTGTGCAAACAGGGTTTCGACCGAGTCATATATCTCAGTGTCATGACGCGTCTCTATGGACGATATGACTTTCAGAAATACACTCCATGGTGTCCACTTACTGCAACCAGGGCCAGTGACCGTCTCCGCTGGGACGGGTGACTTACTGGAGGGCACTCTATGGGGTCTTTGTGCAAACAGGGTTTTGACCGAGTCGTATATCTTAGTGTCATGACGCGTCTCTATGGACGATATGACTTTCAGAAATACACTCCACGGTATCCACTTACTGCAACCAGGGCCAGTGACCGTCTTTGATGGGACGGGTGACTTGCTGAAAGGCACTCATTACCTTAGCCACTCAACTGACGGATCCCGCCTTGGACAGGACGCACATCAACTGGTCTTAACGATGAAGTATTTCAGACGTTTAGAACTCTTTCATTATGGTTTTCGATGATAACCATAGTCCCCTTCGATTTAGTTTCGTAACTCGATCCGAAATGAAATAAATTCATGCAATGGATGCAAATGAGTATAGTACAAAGTAACTATGCTTTATGCATGCTCAAGAGAAGATTGCATTTGTGCTAGATGTTCAGTGTATTAGACAAATTATGCATTTGATTTGATCAATCTGCTTCGTATATATCTTTGTGTCATCGATATTTTGCCCTCGCGTCTTTGAGATCGCGGTTGATTTCATTTGGCATTAGTAGATTTTCGGGCCATCAGAGCACTTTCCAAGGCCGGTTTACGATCCGATCGGAGGATTCGGTGAATACCTGTCATGATCGTCTTTGGATAGGGGTGGATTATGTCCACGAGGGTCACAGTGCGATCACATTTCGATTTGTTTAGCATGGGTCTATTTTCGAGCCGACAGGGCACTTCCCAGGGCTAAAAAAAAATGACTAAGTAGTCAACCTGCTGGTCGCTTAACTAGGGTATTCGGGGCCCCTGAGTTTGGATAACCTCATTGCGGTGCATGATTATGATATATCATGTTATGGCGGATAAAAGTCTCCCTCTCGGGTTTGGTCAAATTCTGCCTGATTCCTCTCGATTTCAGCCATTTTCGGCTCTTTCGGAAGGGTTTCCGAGGTTTGCAATTTTGACTAAGTGTTGCCCTTTTTTTTTTTTATCAAACTGCCGATTTGGCCCACTTGTCATCGACCATTGGCGAATCCGATCCGAGGGATGGATAGAGGACATTGATGTGTGTCCAAGAGGATTGGTTTGATTGAAAGGGAATCCAGATCATCGGTGGGCCACACCATGGAATGCCCCACCTTCCCATCAGCTTCCAGGCGCATGGGAGGGATGGTAGGTGCATGTGAAAGGTGATGGTAGGCGCATGTGCCCAGAGGTGGGCGCATTTGCCACCTCCCGGGCGCATGTACACCAACATTAAATAAAAGAGGGAGAGAGAAAGGTTATCAAGCACATGTGACATGCACATGCGCCCAACATCGGCGCATGACTTGGGGATTTTTGTATTTTTCCTCCTAAAACACAAATGGGTGAGTGCATATCATTACGTGACTTGGGGATTTTACTCCGGTGGGAGAAATCCCATTTCCGGCGAAGTCATCTGACGAAGGGATGGGCGCATGCCGCTTTTTGGTGAGGATTCCGGTGAGAATTCTACCTCTTACAGAGTTCTCTGGCAGTAGTTGAAGATAAGATGATCTCGTCCCTGTCTCATCGAGTAGAGGGGTATTTATAGTATGTTAATCGGGTCCCGGGTCCACCAAAAATCAAATTTCACCAAGCGCATGTGATTGCGAAGAGGGGTCATCCGCATGTATTAGGGAGGTGGGCGCACGTGCCCTATGTGGTGGGCGCATGTAGCCTTTGTGTTGGACGCATGTGGCCCCACTTAGAATATTTCATGATTTTTTGTATTTTTATTTTATTTAGAATATTGAAAAGGGAGAGAGAGCTCTCATGCGCATGTGGTGAGAAGGCAAATGCATGTCTCCTCATGGCATCCGCATGTGGAGAGAGAGTGGATGAATGCATGTTCCATTACTTAGAATATTTCAGGTTTTAGGCTCCAACAGGCGACCTTCAGAGGGGGGCTACCTTTTCGGAGACCGAGGTCACTGACGCCAAGCCGTTTTTAGGCCATGATCGACCTCCTGGATGAACGGCATGGGGTACCGATGGTCATCTGTTGTGAATTTTGGTAGTTCCTTCCCAATTTGGACCCTCCCGATCGGCTCTTTGCATAGGAATATTGTTCTGGGAAGCGCGCACATAGAAATATGCACCGCAAGGACTTCAAACTTTCTACTTAAGGTTTTTTGGGCATTTCAGATCATTTGGCGGCCATCCACATGTTTGATTCCACTCTAAAATGGTACCTGTAGGCTTTCGGGCCCTTTGGGTCAGCTCTAAACTGGGCAAAACGTATTTGGAAGCGCGTGGGTAAAGATATGCATCGCACGACTTCGATACTTGCAGGTTAAGGGTTTTAGGGTATTTCGGATCATTTGGTGGTAATCGGCATGTCTGATTCCACCCTGAAATAGCATTTGTAGGTTTCGGTCACGATCGTTCATGTTAGGGTTGCAGTGGCATTTTCTGAGTAAATCAGTCAAAATCGTCGTAGATGGATCGCTGAATACTGTTTTACAATGGGTGCGAATTTGAGCCCCAACATTTTCCTTCTTGTGATCAGGTCTGGTTATGGGAGCATCTTTCACTGACTGTTCCTGTACCATTTCCTAGCACCCGTCGCCCAGACCTCATCCGACATATCATGAAGTTTCTTCCGCATACGGCTAGGATGAGTGAGTGCTTATATTGCCGAATGTTCGCTGAACTTCTTAATTGGAATGTTCGCTGGGAATCATCTTAGCTTTCGCTTCCTCCAGTACTCTGTGATGCGCACCGCCTTCCTCTGATGCTAGTAGGCTTTCGATCTTACTTTTCTTATCACCCTATCCAGTTCCTGTGGTAGTTTGGGTATGAGTAGGATGTTCCTCTTTTTGCTTTCACGGGTATCGGGCATCGAGCACTTCCAGTCTAGATCGTCTGACTTTAAGTCTCGAGTTGATGGATCCTGGGCGAGTTACTTGACTGCTGATTTGCTTAGTTTTGAGCTGCGGACTTTTCGATGGCGACCGCCCCATACCAGTACTGGGTTGCTGAGCAGTCTCTGTATCGACGCATCCCTTGCTGGCACCAGATCGCCGATGAGGATGAGCAGGATATTCTTGGGGATGCTGGGTCTTCATCTGGTTCATAGGAGCCCTTTGAAGAGCGCCCATTCATCGATCCTGGTTTCCTCTTGGCCACTCATGGCCACTTGCTGTCTGAGATTTCTGCACTTCGGTGTCATTGTAAGATGATGTCGAGGAGATTGGCTGCCGATCAGAGGTTGTCTGATGAGGAGACCGCGATCCGTATCCTTGAGCGCGATGAGGTGCATTACCTGCATATGGAGGTGAGCAGATTGATAGCGAGGCTATTTTGTAATGAGTCAGAGGACTTACCTGATATGGCCGAGGAGGAGGGTAGAGATTGATTGCGTCGCTTTTTAGGGCTGTGTCTACTGTCTATACATCCCTTTTTTCATAATACATGATTGATGATGATGCATTTTTTTTGTATTTTTTGAAAAAGATGACATGATATATGTAAAAGAAATATGATGCATTTAATGAAAAAGGAGAAAACTTTTTGAAAATCTATTGTGCCATGAGTTGTCTTGTGAGTGTGTCTGGATTTTGTGCCGGGATATAGGAATCAGAATTGAGGCTCGGCCAATGCTTTAACTGATGTCTCAAGATTGACTTGTGTGAGATCCCTTTGGTTCCTTAGAGGTGTAGGCAAATGAAACGGTTGCTTCCTGAGATTGTTAGAGTTTGTAGAGTTCTTTGTTCCCGACTGTACTCCTTATTCTTGAACTGCCATTGCTTGAACCGATTTGGACCATCTGACTTCTCGGTACCTGCACTTTTAATTTTTCTTTTTCTATTCGAGCCATTTTTGCTTACAGTGCTCTTTCGAGTTTTCACTACAGCCTGCCTTTTCCCGCATTTTTTCCCGTGGCGCCCTTTCGGGTTTTCACCACGTCCCGGGTGTTTGATCTTGCTTGCCCCTTGGCAGCTATGCTGTTTTTACCCTCGGTGCCCTTTCGAGTTTTCACCAAGTCCGTTGTATGCCTACGGTTTTTACTTGGAGTGCCCTTTCGGGTTTTCACTCCGCCCTTCTTGTTTAGGCACACCTTTTTTTTCTCTTTTTTTCTTTTTCTAGATTTTTTGGATAACTGCGGCGGCTAGAGGTAGGGAATCCATCGTTGCCGGCCGATGGCAGTCTCTCAATTCTTATCTTAAGTTACGATGATAGAGCTGTCGGTCTTAGCTATAGACCTTTCTGAGATGGATGGATGGGTGATTGTGTTTCTTCTTGGGTTGATTTTTCTTGGGTGCCTTGTTTTGGCTTCCCTTTTTCTTTTCTCTTCTTTTTTTTTCTTTTTTTTCTTCTCTCCTTTTTTGTGTCTTTTCTTCTTTCTTTTTCCTTTTAAATCCCCTTATTTGAAACACTTATTGGTGGACGGAAATGATTTCTCAGAAGCTTTAGCTTCGACCTCTTAACTTCAGCTCTATTAATGTAACTCTTGATAAGGTCAGAATGACTTAACCGTGAAAGATCTTCACTTTGTCGGCGTTGATTGGCTGAGGAAGATCCACCCTTCTCATGCTGGTGAGTCTGAGGGCGCCTCCAGAAAGTACTTCTCTGATGATCAGCAGTCCATCCCACGAAGGTTTGAACTTTCCTCTGGGATCAGGAAGGTGCGATGGTAGGATTTTCTTCATGACCATGTCGCCCACCTTGAAACTTCTTTTTCGGACTCTCTTGTTATAAGCCCGAGCGATCCTTTTCTGATGGCATTGGGAATGACTTAGCGCACGCATGCGCTTCTCATTTGCTAGTTGTAACTGATCAAATCTGGCCCTTTGCCATTCTCCTTCTTCAATTCCGCTTTCTAGTAACACCTGTAGTGATGGTATTTCCACCTCGACTGGTAGAACTTCTTCCATTTCATAAGTAAACTCGAAAGGAGTAACGCCCGTAGCAGACCGTACAGAGGTTCGATAGGCCTAAAGTGCATATGGGAGCATATCTGACAAATCTCGATAGGTCACGACCATCTTCTCGAGTATCCTGAAGATTGTCTTGTTTGCGACTTCTATCCCACCATTCATTTGAGGACGATAGGGGCTTGATCGATGGCGCTGAATCTTGAAATTGCTGAGGAAGTCATCCATTTTCTTATTGACAAACGGGGTACCATTATCTATGACGATGGCATTGAGGATTCCATACCGGCATATGATGTTGTTCTTCATGAATTTGATCACCTGAGATGCTGCAATCGTGGTGTAGGAGGGTGCTTCTACCCACTTGGTGAAGTAGTCGACCGCCACAAGTATATACTCATGACCGTTTGATGCTTTGGGACTAATCTTTCCAATGATGTCGAGTCCCCACATGGAGAAAGGCCAGGAAGTCAACAGGTTATACAGTTCTGATGAGGGGGCATGACTTTGATTCGCATGCTCTCGACACTTGAAGCATTTTCTGACGTGCTGACAGCAGTCTGTTTCCATGGTGAGCCAATAGTAGCTGAGTCGTAAAATCTTTTTTGCCATCAAGTGCCCATTTATGTGTGGGCCACAGATTCCTTCGTGTATTTCTTTCATGATCTTTGCGGCTTCTGTTTCATTGATGCATCGAAGGAGGACTTGATTATAGGATCACTTGTAAAGGATTTCGCCACTGATGGTGAACTGGCCAGCCAAACGCTGGATGGTTCGGCGATCTGTTGCTGTTGCTGCCTCCAGATATTCCTGGGTTTCGAGATATTGCTTGATGTCGGCATACCAGGGTTTGTCAATGGCAGCTTCGACTTCTTCTATTTGCAGGCAGAAAGCAGGTTCATCTTGAGTTTCGACTGTGAGCTCCCACTCTGAAGCTCCTTTTGGGATCTCGAGCATTGATGCAAGTGTAGCGAGAGCATCTGCAAACTGATTCTTGGCTCTCGCCATGTATGAGAAGGTGATTTCTTTGAATTCTTTGATCAAGTTTTCAAGATACACATGATATGTTATCAACTTCTCGTCCTTGGTTTTTCATTCGCCATTGGTCTGATTGATGATAAGCTGTGAGTCTCCAAATACTCGTAGCTTCTTGACGCCCAAGATTATGGCTTCCCTTAAGCCAGCGATGTATGCTTCGTACTCTGCCATGTTGTTGGTGCACTCGAATGCTATGCGCCTTGAGATAGGAATAGGGACATCATTTGGAGAGTAAAGGATTGCTTTGATACCACTCCCTTTAGCATTTGCTGCGCGGTCGAAGAATAACGTCCACTCATCTTTCTTCTTCTTTTCTTCACCTTCGACTAGCAGGAGATCTTCATCAGGGAAGAATGTCTTGAGCGGTTGATAATCCAGGAGAGAGTGAGCGGCAAGATGATCGGCGAGGGCCTGTCCCTTGATTACCTTTTGAGTTGAAATTGCGGTTTTCACCGCTAGTTGAGATACTTGGAGATATGTCTATGGACCTAGAGGGGTGATATGGACCTTTTTCAAATTCTTTTCGCCTACTTATGCAATTCAATATATCAGGCTTTGTAAGCAAGAACACCTCGGCTTCCAAGCCTTGGTGGGTCCAATCAAAAGACTAGCAAGAGGATAAGCAATAAACAAACCTAGTCTAAGCATGCATAGGAAGTAAATTATGCAACTAATCAAGCTCCTAACCTATGCATCTTGTGTAGACTTATGAGAGTGGATCAATGAGCTCAAGTCTACACAAGTAGTGAAGGTACATCTTGTGTGGAGATGCCTATAAAATGCCTAGCATGCATTCCTATCAATCATTCATAATTAAGCAATTAAACATACAATGCAAAGATAGAATGTGCTCAAGAACAATCACAAACACAAGGATGTATAGTGGTTCGACTACTTGTCTACTCCACTCCCGGTTCAAGTACTCAACCCCTTTGAGCACACCGGCATTCACTATCGGAGGTTTTAAATGAGGTTCACCTCTCAACCTTTACACGGAGGTTTTATCGGTTCACCTCTCAACCGTATCCGGAGTTTTAGACATAGGCTAACTCTCAACCTTATCGCACGTTTACTCCCGTGTCGGAGGCTCCCCCTTGGAGACTTAGTTTAGGCCTCGGCTGACGGGCCAAGGAACGGCTAACGTCCCTAAGGCGAGTTGACAAACAAACTCTAAAATGGACTCTCAAATGAGACAACTTACTTGTCGGATGAGCCCCTTGTTTAGCTCCGTAATGGGTTGCTTGATCTCCGCTCTCCCGTGCTTCAATCAGCGTCCCTTTGCTCCCTCGATCGTGCCGCCGTTGCGTTGCCAATGCCTCAGCCACATTCGATCAAACACCTTGCATGCGATGCCTTGAAATGCCCAAGGTGCTAGGAGAATGGGTGAATCTCATACATGGGATGTGTAGGATGTTCCAACTAGGAGATTCACCTAGAGAGTCTTCTAGAGGTCTTGGACAAAGGATATACCTATGTGGAATAGTGTCACACCTCTAGATTTGAGAGAGGAATCAAGTCATCTCTTGATTGCATTTGAATGCCCATACTTGTGTTTGAAGCACAAGGGATATGACTTGAAAACCTCCTCTTTGAGATCCCAAATGATGTACAAGATAAGTGTGGAATGGGCTCTCAAAAGCTTCTCTCGTCCTGCCCAAGAATGGAGCTCCAAATATATAGAAAAAGTGCTCCAACGGTCATAAAACGGGCAGAAAACGGCCTGACCCGACCTGTCCCGACCGGTCATGACCGGTCGGAGGTCTTTGCTGAAAGGGCAGGCACAATACACTGGGCCGACCGGTCATGACCGGTCGGACCCCTTCACTGTACAGCCAGAACCTGCTGGCCGACCGGTCATGACCGGTCGGCCCCCCTTGCTGGATGGCTGAAAGGGCATGGAGCCAATACACTGGCCGACCGGTCATGACCGGTCGGCCCCCCTTGCTGGCTGGTAGGATTACCAGGCCGACCGGTCATGACCGGTCGGCCACTTCTGCTGGCCACCATGATATGAAAACGGCCGACCGGTCATGACCGGTCGGCGTGCCTTTGAAAATGCAGCCAAGCTGCTGGCCGACCGGTCATGACCGGTCGGACCAGCCTGGGTCCCCTTCTCCACAAGCTGAATTCTATTTGTTTTAGCTCGGAGATTAAGGCCAAGGATAGGGTGATCAAAAGGGACACCTAGGGCCTATCAATGATGACTAAAAGGTTCTAAATATGGTCAAGGTCATCAAGGATACAAAGGGGATAGGTTTTGGTCGAGGTTAAGGCACCAAGGCATCTCATATACCTGAATCTTTTTTCTTGATGTGGCTGGACGTCTTGAGTCTTCGGTCTTCGTCTTCATTGGGCTCAACCGACACAAGACTCACAGCTGTAAGTGATTGACAAACAAGGTGCACTAGTATGCCATGGAAAAGTGCACTAACATGAGTTACATAGGTGATGTCAAATTCAGATAGGAGTAGTTGCCATTTAGCTATCCTTCCAGTGAGTGTCGGTTGCTCAAACAGGTACTTGAGCGGATCCATGTGAGCGAGGAGGAGAATAGGGAACGCAATCATGTATTGACGGAGTCGCTGAGTTGCCCAGACTAGGGCGAGGCAAGTCTTCTCAATCGGGGAATACCTAGTCTCGTAGTCAGTGAACTTTCGGCTCAAATAGTATATTGCTTGTTCCTTCTTTCCGGTCTCATCGTGCTGGCCGAGAACACAACCAATGGCTTCTACTGCTACCGAGATGTATAATAATAGTGGTCTTCCAGGAGTAGGAGGCACTAAAAATGGGGGATTCATGAGATATTTCTTGATGCGGTCGAAGGCTACTTGGCAATCGTCATTCCATTCTTTTGGAACGTTCTTCCGGAGGAGCTTGAATATAGGCTCACAGATAGGTATGAGCTGTGCGATGAAGCGACTGATGTATTGAATTCTGTCGAGGAAGCCACTGATTTCTTTATCTGTTTTAGGAGGGGGCATCTCAATGATTGCTCTGGTTTTGGTTTCGCTGACCCTGATGCCATCCTCGCTCACCATAAAGCCAAGGAGTTTGCCTCCCATTGCACCGAAGAAACATTTCTGAGGGTTGAGGCGGAGCTTGTACTTTTTTAATCTGTTGAACAACTTCTTCAGATCTTCAAAGTGTCCTTCAATTGTACGAGATTTGACGATCATATCGTCCACATATACTTCAAGCTCTTTGTTCATCATGTCGTGGAATAATGCTGTCATTGCTTGCTGATATGTTGCTCCTGCGTTCTTCAGACCGAATGTCATTACCCTGTAACAGAAGGTTCCCCAGGGAGTGATAAACGATGTCTTCTCGCGATCTTCGACGGCCATCTTGATCTGATTGTATCCTGAGAACTCGTCCATGAATGAGAAGATCTTGTACCCGGCAGTGTTGTGGACCAGAGTGTCGATATGTGGCAAAGGGAAATCATCTTTAGAACTGGCTTTGTTGAGATCTCGGAAGTCGATGCACATTCGAACCTTGCCATCCTTCTTTGGTACTGGTACGATGTTGGCGACCCATTCAGGGTAGTTGGAGACTACCAAGAATCCCGCATTGTACTGCTTGATGACTTCATCTCGGACTTTCAGAGCCCATTCTGGCTTCATTCTTCGAAGTTTCTGCTTCACTGGCTTCATATCCAGCTTAGTTGGCAGATGGTGTACAACGAGCTCTTCATCAAGCCCTGGCATATCTTCATATGAGAATGCGAAGTTGGACAATCTTGGAGCTAGGAACTCTATCATTCTCTGCTTCATCTCTGGTGGCAACGATTTTCCAATGTGTACTTTCCTAAGGATCTCGAGTGTCCCCAAGTTTATTATCTCGAAATCATCGGCAACAACATTGGCTTTAGATTCAAACTTTTTGAGGAGATCCTCTAGTTCGGGAGCCGGATCATCATTTTCCTCATCCAGAGCTTCGTCTAAACCCATGAGCTCGAAGTCTAATTCGATGTCAAAATCATATGATTCGACTTCAAACTCATGCGACTCTTTAGATAAACTTGGCACATTATTGAATGCAGGAAAAGAAATGTTTTTGGGTTTTTGAGAATTTTCTGGAATGGAAATGCTAGATATTTTTGGTTTTTAAAAGTTTTTTATTTTTTTAGATTTTTGAAATTTACGGGACTCTGAACAAGCGGGCATTGCAGACCATGATTGATCCCAGCTTGTCCCAAAGTTCCACCCGCTGCTTAAATCGGCATTTTTTTAGAAGCCAGAGCCCTCAGATGACTCTCTAGTTGATTCAAAAGTTAGGGGAATAGATGACCATTCAGGACCCCACACTCCTTCCCCTGGAGAGGTGGGGGCTGATGATTTGGGCGAAGAATCACAGTCTAGCCCAATGACTATGATTTTTTGCTGATTGGGTTCGAGATCTGAGTCGTACTCAGTCCCTCCCGGATCACTTACCTCGCATTGCAGCTCATCTGGTTCCATGGCGAGACATGAGTTTGGAATTTGTACATCGGACCAATCCAGGGCTGTCCATTTACCTTTCTTGGTCCAATGGATGGGCTGCTTTTGCCCCTAGCTGACGGTTGATGATGTTGATTCTGCAGAGTTGGGTGGGTTGCGCCCCTTGTTGATTGATGCTAAGATGGGCAAGTTGTGCCCCTGGTTGGCTGGAATTGAAGTGGAAAGCTTGTGCCCCTAGTTGGGAGCAGGTATCAGAGTACCCTGGTCCTGAAGCTGTTGTATTTGACTTTCTTCTTCGTCTTCATCCTCTTCTTTTTCTTCCGGAGGCTTAGATGGTTCGAGAATCTGGTCCCATCGAATGGGGGGCCTCGTGGCCCAAGCTAGGGTCATCGGGAGGCCTTTGTGTAGTGCAGTCGGTTGATTCCCTCCTGGATCTTTGCAATGTTCTCCTGTGCTGATGAATTGAATGGGAGAGCAATGGAATTTCTTTTTTCTTTTGTTTGTGAAGATTGCCCTGTACCGAGTCCCCATTTGCGTTGACTATATACCAGCAGCATCTTCCTGGATTTGAAATGATTCTTCATCTGATACTTGAGGCTAAGACGTTCCACTGGTGGAAAGACACGGTCCACACTTATCTGTTCCGGGTTGGCGATAGCGGTCACAGTCTCGAACTCGAAACTATGAAATGGGACGTCTTCTTCAGAGTGTTGGATATCGATGACAGGGATGTCTGGTTCAGTGGCAACAGCATTGGAAGGAATGATGAGCTCCTTCTCTGCATGAATAAAGATCACTTGATTTCCACAGATGTACTTCACCCGTTGATGCAGGGTAGATGGCATAGCTCCAATCTTATGCAGCCAAGGCCTTCCGAGCAACATGTTGAAAGAGGCTGATATATCCAGGATTTGGAATGTGATGGTGGAGATTTCCGGACCTATCTGTACCTCTATGTCGACCTCCCCTTCCACTAATCGGCGAGTGTTGTCGAATGCTCTGACGTATATGGTGCTGGGTCGGAATGAAGAGGGAGCGATTCCTAGACGTTCTGTAGTCTTGAGTGGGCAGACATTTAAGCTTGAGCCGTTATCTATAAGGACCAGCGGGACACAGAAGTCTTTGTATCGTAAGGCTATATTAAGGGATCGCCCATTATCGCGCCCTTCTGGTGGCAATTCATTATCAATGAAGGTAATGGCGCGCGAAGCCAGGAGCTGTCCGATCATCAATGCTATCATTTCTGGTGCTGTATCGGAGGAGACATGGGCATTGCTCAACGTTTTGGCAAACATTTCTCGGTGGATGCGCGATGTGCAGAGTAGCTCCCATACAGAGATTTGAGCAGGGATTGACCTGAGCTGAGTTGCCACATCATATGCGGCTTCATTTTGTTGCCAATGCCCGAGAGAGCGCTTTTGGGATCTCCTCTATTCTGATTATCTCTTCGGATGCAACGCCCATTGGGATTCATGTTTCCTACCTCCGCACATTCTGGATAGTGCCATGGGACTTTTTTATAATTTTACTCTTCCTTGCCTTCTAGGACCACTGGTTCTTGCAACGGTGCTGGTGTGGATACCAGATCCTCCTCATATGGAGCTTTTGCTTTGAGGACTACATTGTTGTCTGTGCTGAAGGGATAATATCGAGGCTTGTCTTCATAGATCACATAAGGTCGCGGTCCTGGCTTGACCACTCCTGGAGCAGGAGGTTCCCATGGAATGAATACTGGTCCTCTTGATATGGCGAGGGGTTTCTTTGTTCGGCCCAGCTGTTGTAGTGTGATTAACACGTCTCCAGGACTTGCCCCTTGCAATATGACTGGCTTGATTGGAGGAGCCCCTTCCAAGACAATGGGTTCTTGCTGTTGATGAGTATAATCCCTCCATTGCGAATTGGATTGTTCTTGAACTGGAGTTGCCCCTTGCAAAATGACAGGTTTGTATGTGGGCTCGATGTATGATTGTGTTCCTTCCAGGATGACCGGCTCCCAACATGAATGGCTGTAAGATGCCCCTTGAACAACTGGTACATCATATGGAGGTGCTCCTTCGAGTACTAACGGCTAGGAGACTGAAGGAGGAAAGGGGTTTGCCCCTTGTAGGATCGGAGGAGGATTTGTTGGCCCATAAGTGTAAGCATGAATGGACTGGATAGGGGAGAAGAAGTGATCGAGACGCTCTCCTTCTTCTATGCTGTTGACGACAGGGCCACGAGATGAACTGGGGTCCGTCGGATGCTGAGGCAAAGGATTCTGAAGGATATTGGTGGAAGCTGCTGGAGGAGTTCTGGGGACCGAGATGACGATCTTTTGGTTGTCAATCAGATCTTGTATGGCATTCTTCAGAGTCAGGCATCGATCAGTGGTGTGACCACGCCCTTGATGGTAAGCACAATACTCATTTTCTCAGTAGTTTGGAGGCAAAGGATGGGGAGGAGGCCTGGGTGCCATCAGAGTGAGCAACTACTTTTGTACCAGCATAGCCATGACTTGACTGAGTGGTTGAGTGAGGGGAGTGAATTTCCTGAGCTCCCTGTAATTCTGCCTATTCTGATATGAGTATTGGTCATTCCTCCTGAACTGCTATTGCTGTCGAGGTGGTTGTGGCTGTGGTTGCTGATACCTTGGAGGTTGATGTTAAACCTGATTCTGCTGATGTCCCTGTGGGGGAGCATATTGATTGCTCTGAGCAGTGGTGATGATGTTGTTTACCTCTGTCGGGCGAGGAGGAGAACCGTTGCGGTTTCCATTCCTGTACCCGATAGATCTTCCTTCCACTCTGTTCCGTTTGATTGGAGTGGCCTGATGAGGTCATGGGGAGATTGTCCCAGCGCGGATTCCTGTTTCGACTTGCTCTCCAGCACGAATTTACTGTGAGAAATTCGCATATGGATGCGAGATGAGATATCCAGATATGCCAGGATATGTTGAATGAACAATCATGGAGATTTGTTCTTCATTGTCAATAGGTGTCCGCATTCTGGCTGCCATAGCTCGCCAATGTCCCACATAAGCTGATAGCGTTTCGTCACTCCTTTGCCTGAGAGCCGCGAGGTCAGCTCTTCTGGGTGCCATATTGAGATTGTATGCGAATCGGTCGACGAAAGCCTGGGAAAGTTGTTCCCAAGTCCTGATACAGTGGCAGTCCAATGATGTGTACCAATCTAGGGCATCGCCCTTCAGGGATTTTTGGAACAAGCGAATGAGGGCCCCTTCATTTCCTAATATTGTACTCAGCTCTCCACAGAAAGCTTTGAGATATGCTGTGAGACAACCGCTGCCGTTGTATCTTTTGAATTTTGGTACCTCAAAATTTTGAGGTATTTGAGCATTTGGAAAAGGACACAAGTCTCTGAACTTGGTCGAAGGTAGATCGATTCCTTGTTGTCGCTAAAGCTGATTTTGCAAGATCTGAAATTGCTCCCGCAACTCGTAGTCCTGGGTGATCTGTTCGAACGACTGGTGCCTCTCGGAGTAAGGCACGTTCTTCTTCGGCATAGTGGTCGATGTCGTCGACCCTATGGGCTTGCCGAAAAGCAACCACGGGTTGATGAAATTGATTTGATGATTGAACTGGATTCTGATGAACTTGTGCTTGAGATGACTGTAATTGAACTGGAGACTGTACTGAAGATTGAACTGGAACTTGCTGGAAATGAACTGGAGATTATTGAATTGAAGATTGTTGGAAATTAACTGGAGTTTGCTGAATTGAAGATTGCTAGAAATTAACTGGAATCCCATCGGCCGGGATGTGCTGGAATTGAAAAGTGCTCCTGTTTGTAGGAGGCTGAGATGCTGGGAAGTGACTCCCTTGTTGGGTATTCGCCACTGTCTGTTGATTGATGTGGGCTTGACACCGACCCCCATTGTGGGCATTCTCCAGTTCTGTCTCTGTTGCTGGAAATTGAATTGAAATCCCATCAGCGGAGATGTGCTGAAATTGAGTAAAGGTCTCATCGGCGGGGACATGCTGAGAAAGGAAAAGAGTCCCATCGGCGGGGACATGCTGAAATCTACTGAGATTGTTGTTTGCAAGATTGACTGGAAGCTCCTGCGACAGGTATATTCTGAGATGGTCTTGTTGTTGCAGGAAGATACTGAGGAGGATGCCCCATAGCGAAGGGCTGAGACGATTGTTGTCGGTAGTCTTGGGCAGACTCCAATGGTTGTGCTTGATTCGAACTGGAGGCCGGAGGGATCTAACAAGGCTGCTGAGATTGCTGAACTGGGCCAACCTGATTGTTGGCTGTTGCGGTAGCTTGTGCTTGCATGAATTATAAGAGCATTTCTTACATTGCTCTCATTCCTTGTGCCAATTCTTGCATGATTGGCGTATTTTCAATTGGTTGTTGCTCTGGAGGTTGCGCTTCGGTCATCTCGAGAGCGAGGAAGAGGTGAGTTTCTTCTTCGTGGTCGGACATAGCTTGCTGAGCCCGAGTGCAGATTATGCTGCGGAAGGGAAGTTGTTTCCGAAGACGTTGAGCCCGAGGAGGCGCAATGGTGATGACTATACTCTACTCTACTCTTTTTTTTTTGGGTTTTGGGATTTTCTATATTTTTGCTTTGGTTTTGGGTAGAATGCTATGCAGATGAGATTGTATGAGGACTAATGACTTTCAATCGTAGGAAGGATTCTGTTTTTCAAGTCGGATCACGACTAGTGGGACTAGCATATCTCCAGCGAAGTCGCCATTCTGTGGACGCTCGCCGTTCCGCGCTCCCAAATGTTCTCCCTTCCCTTTCGGAAAAGAAGAGGGGGTGCATGCGCGCGAATCGCCGTTTGTGCCACTGGCTTGCCTTGTTCTCGAGGGCTTTTATCGGTTGTCGTGTTAAGCTAGATGTGTTTAGATGAGTTTGTATAAGACCAGAGTCGCCACTAGCCAATTACTTCGAATCTACAGTCGGCTAGACCCCGTAGAAACGTTAGAGAAGGGGATCCGAAGACTCCTTCCTCTAAAATGACTCCTTTTGATCTGCGGCCAGAGATTCGAGGTAAGGGATCACGGTTACAGGGTTGGAAGAGGTTAAGCACCCCACACACTGCCCGTACCGAAGTACGGTCTCTACTTCACAGAATCGAACTAATACTTGAAAGTCTGTTTTAATCCTCGTACATTCTCATGAATGATATAATGCATTAATGCAGGTCTTAAAGTAAGAGTTTCTGATGGGCATGTTTCCATTAACAGGCAAGCCCAAAGCATACGCTCGAACTGACATGTGCTTTATGCGAGATGCATGCTCTGTGTTTGAATAATCAAAGTGCTTGTAGTGACAGATGCATGAATGTAGGTCTGAACAGTAAGAGTTTCTGATGGGCAGGTTTCCATTAACAGGCAAGCCCAGAGCATACGTTCGAACTGACAGGTGCTTTATGTGGGATGCATGCTGTGTGTTTGAATGATCAAAGTGCTTGTAGTGACTGATGCATGAATGCAGGTCTGAACAATAAGAGTTTTTGATGGGCAGGTTTCCATTAACAGGCAAGCTCAGAGCATACACTTGAACTGACAAGTGCTTTATGCGGGATGCATGCTGTGTATTTGAATAATCAAAGTGCTTGTAGTGAAGCAGGGGTGTCGGAAGAAAAGTAAATGTTGCACTTATGCTAGATGCGAATGAGATGATGCTTGTAAAGAGTAACTAGATGGACGGAGATGTCGCAAGGGTTGGCTTTGAGTGGCTAGATCAAGACTTGGGTGGTATGGGAGACTTGGGCGGCTTGGGAGACTTGGGCCAGGGTCAGGCCGGGCTGGACTAGGGCTAGGCTCTTCTCACTCGGGCTCTCCTTGGTGGAAAAGTGGGCTAAAAGAGTGGAGAAGGGCTCGAAACGAATGGGATCGCACTTGGGCTTAAGGGATACCTGAATGAGAAGGGGAGAGGGGTATTTATAGCAGCGGAGAGTGGCAGACCCTGTAAATAATTTTGGGCGGCACCCAGGGGGCCGCCCGTACGGTCGTTTTGCTTTGGGTTCGGAGTGTATGACCTCTGAACTTGAAGCAGAAAATTCTTAGGTTTGGGGTTCAGACTTGCTCCGAGGTTGCGGTTTGGAACTAGGCGAGTTGACTGGGTTTGGGAGATGGGTTGACACGGTGAGTTGACTCAATGGGTTGGCTCAGCGGGTTGACTCGGTGATTTGACTCAGCGGGTTGACTCACCGAATTTGACTTTTTTAGGATTTTTTGACTGGTTTTTTCTATGGGGGATTTTTTTAGGCTGATGTTTAGGGGTGAGTTGACTGGGTTCAAGCTTGAGCTGGGCTATGGATTGGGGCTTACAAAGGTGAATTTGGCTGAGTTTGGACATGGAATTTGGGGGTATGGTCCTCCATTCATCCAGCTATCTCTACCAACATTGTAGCCGAAGGTGGGGTGTCTACACCATGGCGTGGACACAATATACTCATTGAGGTGGATGTCAAATAGGCTTACATGGAGTCCACAGCCAAGTGGATCTACAAATAAACATCTCAATGGTCTACGTTATTTGGCGGACCAAATGGTTGGAGGGCAAACAACATTGTTGTAGGCCCTGGGAAGGTTGCAATAGGTGGGCCCCCAAAAAAAACTGCTTCAGGTGGAGCGGTCCACCCGAGCTTTGGGTCTGGCCGATACAATGGGCTGGCAAACAAGATGGATGGTGTGGATTTGGCGTATACATCATGGTAGCCCTTGGGAGCTTAAAATGGTAGGCACTCAATCACTACTTTTTCCATTGGATGTCTGCTATTGAAACCTTATTGACCCCATTAAGTATTTAAATATAAATATAATATTATATGCCATATTATATTATATATAATATTAATAATCATGACAGAAGAGAGGCATCCCAGAAGAGAGCCATCCCAACCCATTCCTAGCTCAAACGAGCAGTGGGCCACCATGGCACCACCCTGATGTATGTGTGATATCTAAGCCGTCCATCCAATTTTCCATATGATTATAAGGCCATGGGGGCAAAGATGAGGCTGGTGTGGTCCACCTGAGATATGGGTCAGGCTGGTGTTTTGGCCTCAGCCTAAAATAATCTGGAAAAACAGATGGAGGGTGTGGATTTATTACAATCATCAAGGTGGGCCCCATATGGTAGGCCACTGATGGGCAGAGTGCCCAAGCACGCTGTCTACAGTGTGCACCACACAGGTGGCCCCAGAAGTTTTGGACCGAGCGGAAATTTATGTTTTCTTTTCATGCAGAGTGACCTTCATAACAGGTTAGATGGCAAATAAAACCACGGTGGGACCCCACACGTGTAGCAGTAGTGGCTCCATCCGTTTTCAACGGTGGACGTTCAATCTCCCTCTTTCCCAGGGTGTGGTCCAGTACCAGAGTTTTGAACATAGCTGATATTTATGTTTTGTCTTCATGCAGGTCTGCGTGACCTGATGGACATGTTAGATGGAAAATGAACATTCTGGTGGGCCCCAAAACAAGTTCCAATGATGGAATTCACTGTCCCATCGTTTTCTATGGTGTGGATCACTTGAGGTCGGGATCAATCCCATTTTTGGTCCCCTAACCTAAAATGGTCTGGCGAAACATATGGACGGTGCGGATGAAACATATAAATCATGGTGGGTCCCACAAGTGGAGACCCCACTCCATGCCCAAATCCAAGCAGCGTCTAGACGTTGTGTGTCTGTGTGTGTGTCTATATATATATATATATATATATATATATATATATATATATATATATATATATATATATATATGAGTAATGCTCACACACAATTAGTTGTACAATTCAAATGAGTCCAACTAGCCATGCATTAAATGTCAATTTAGATACTTTGAGTTATAAGAATGTCGAATCCACTTAGGCAATAGTCTAATTGTGCCTCCTTTTGGTAGGCGATGGTCAATCTTTGAGCAGACAGGGCACTTCCCAGGGTTGAAAATGACTATGAATCGGAGTCCCAATACATGTGTTTATGCTATCGAAATGTAAATGGCGGAACTTAAAGCTATGCCAGTGCCTCATTTAGGTCTTTGAGTTAGAAGGATGCTGAATCCACTTAGGCGACCGACTAATCACACTTAGTTTTGGTAGGCGACAGTCAATCTTCCAGCCAACATGGCACTTCTTAGGGCTGAAAATGACTAAGTACTAGGGTTCCGATACATGTATTTATGCTATCGAAATACAAACAGTGGAACTTAAAGCTATGTCAGTGCCTCATTTAAGTACTTTGGATTAGAAGGATGCTAAATCCACTTAGGCGACAATCTAATTGCACTTAGTTTTTATAGGCAACAATCAATCTTTGAGCCAACAAGGCACTTCCCAAGGCTAAAAAATGACTAAGTACTGGGGTTCTGATATATGTATTTATACTGTCGAAATGCAAACGGTGGAACTTAAAGCTATGTCAGTGCCTCATTTAGGTACTTTAGGTTAAAAGGATGCTAAATCCACTTAGGCAACAATTTAATTGCACTTAGTTTTGGTAGGCGACAGTAAATCTTTGAGCCAACAAGGCACTTCCCAGGGCTGAAAATGACTAAGTACTGGGGTTTCTATATATGTATTTATGCTGTCGAAATGTAAATAACGAAGTTCAAAGCTGTTTGAGTTTCTAATTTAGATACTTTGGGTTATAAGAATGCCGAATCCACTTAGGCGACAGTCAAATTGTGCCTACTTTTGGTAGGTGACAGTCAATCTTTGAGCCAACATGGCATTTTCCAAGGCTGAAAATGACTAAGTATCGGAGTGCGGTCCGCTTGATTTCATCGATTCTTGATTAATGGTGATGATTATCGTTGCGCAAGGATTAATTAAGATCTTTAGGGTTATAATGGTGTAATACCCCAAGTTTTCGAAAATAATTAAATTAACAAATCAGTTAATTAATTAATAAATTATGTGGATTATTATAAATTAATAAATTGTAGGGAATTCATGTAGAATCCTTTATTAAATTTGCTTAACACAAACCCTAGATTAGTGTAGAAGTGGTAGGTTTATCAAAACTCGCCATAAACACGAAAAATACCATTGATTTAACTTAATCTATATAGATGATTTTAAGTGTATCAGTTTCTGACGATCCATTTTATGTAAAACTTCATATAATAGTTTAGAGACCTAATCTAACCATACACGTCAAATTTCAGCCCTCCGATCATCCTACAAGTACCCTAATCAGAAATTGGGCCATAAGTGGGTCATCTAAACTCGGAACTGCACCAAATTTTGTGTCACATCCTAGAATCATGTGGCCTACATGATGGTCGGAGCAGATTTGTCATATACATCACGGTGGAGCACACGTGCACCGCGTGCACGATCTAGCCGCGGTCAACGCGCGTTGACCGCGTGCGCGGCCGAAGAAGCCGCGTCTTCTTCTTCGCCCGGACGCTGCAACAGCAGCGTACGCTGTTCGTTGGGCGGGTCACACCGTCCATCGCTGTGGGCCCCATCTATATATCCACTCCGCTCATTGAGTAGCCCTCTCTTGGGTTCACTAAGGGGAGGATTTACCTTCGTAAGCAGCAACTTGTGTGGACCGCAAAAGCTGTTGAAACCTATAACTAAACGAGATAAAATGTGCAAGATCGGGGCCGATTCTATGCATGGGTCCCTGAAACTTAAAAGGATTGTTTGCGTGGGCCACACCTACGATTTTAACGGTTTACATAGTACCAAACGTTGATGTAGTGGGAGATCCGAAATCTTGATCTTTCCTTCTCCCACTCAAACTCGGCTACGCTCGTCCGGGGCTTCCATCCGCATTACGCCACCTCCAGTGTACTGGTGGGATATATAACTTGTAGTTGTCCCTCCCCTTCCCCAGAAAAACGTAGAAGGTGAGAGAGAGAGAGAGAGAGAGAGAGAGAGAGAGTCGTTAGAGAGAGAGAGAGAGAGAGAGCCATTAGAGAGAGAGAGAGAGAGAAGAGAAAGAGTTAACGTAGGGGGGGCTTCCTGTTGCTGTTTGCTGCTCCTGTTGTTGGAGCAACATTACAGAAAAGTAAGGAGAAGAAGAAGAAGAAGAAGAAAGAGAAAGAAAAGGAAAAGAAAGAAAAAGAAGAAGGAAAGAAGGAAAGAAGAAGAAAAAGAAAAAAGGAATGTGAGTTAATTCTCGTATCGATTTTCACTTAAATTTTTAGTATTTGGTTCCTTGGTTTACGTTTTAAAACAAATTCAGATTAAGAGAAGGTTGATTTCTTTATTTTTCAAATTTTGTGTTACTTTACTTTTTAGATCGTGATAATTGAACTTTGTGTTTACCTTATCGTTCAGATTCTGGAATTCGAAAGTTTTTGGTTATCTTGTTAGAATTTTAAAAGATTGTGTTTTTTTTTATTTGGTTTTCCAAATTGATGGACTGTGTCAGCGACAGTAGATTTGATATAGAAATTGCTCAATTGTTGTGTATTGAGCAAGCTTGTATTCATTGGAGATTTGATTATGTTATGGGTCTTAGAGGGGTTAGAAAGCTGAATACACTATTCTGAATAAATTGGGATGTTATACGCTTGGTTTTGAGTTGCTTTGGAAGGAATGGCATGAATCATGCATTCCATGTGATTGAGAATTCCAGTATGTAGTTCATCACTTGAGTTGATTTGGGTTAAGCACACGTGAGTGTTGCGATAAACCGTTGCTCCATTGGTCGAGGCCGGTTGGTGAGTACCCAAGTGTGTGCAACAGACCAGCTACGCAGGCCAGGTGGAGGCTCCGTTGATCGAGGCCGGTTGGGTGAGCACCCAAGTGTGTGCAACAGACCAGCTACGCAGGCCAGGCGTAGGTGTGGGACAGTTCGTGATCCGAGTTGGCTATGCCACTAGGGACCGATGTTCCAGATGATAGTGATGACCAACTGGAGGTTCTACGGATAACCGTACTGAGATAGTTGACGTATGATGGCTTACATTGCATTACGTGCACATTTTTTTTGGCTTGGTTGATATATTTGGGATTTAGATACTTGATGCCTCGTGGTTTGAGAAAATTTATTTATGTGATTATATATATCTGATTACATGTGATCAACTGTACGAGATTACTCACCGGCTTTTATAGCTGACGCAGTGTTATGCGATTAACCGTAGTGACAGGTGATGACTTAGAGGACTTTGAGGAAGCGGTTCTAGATGAGGGAATACCCTAGAAGATTTTTTAGAATTAATTTATTTTCATTTTTGAATTTTAATTTGAAAGTACTCATGTAATAAGGCCCATTAGATGGACATTAGTTTAGACAGTTTGGAACAATTTCGTATATTCATTGATTTATAGTTTAATTATCAAAGTTGGTTTATTTTTATTCTATATATTTGGTACCTTGTGAATGGAAAGGATAAAAGTTTCAGTTGTGATTGTGAAGGATTCATTCATAACACCCTTGATTTCGAGATTTGAGTTATATACTCGAGTGTCGAATTTTGGGGGCGTTACAAACGGTGTTAAATCCAATCAGGCAACAGTCTAATTTTGTTAACATTCGATAAGCAGTGATTAACTGTCGTGCTTTTTAGGGCGTTTCCCAAGATCAAAGGGTTGGCTAAGTACTGGGATTTTCGGTGTTTATTGGTGATCTTTGGGATCAAACATTGCTCGTTGATCGAATGGGCCTAGGGAATACGTCAGGAGTGTCAATCTGTGTTTAAAACCACTCGGGCGATAGTCGGATGTCGTCTATCGAGAGTGGGCCACACCATTGAAATTTGGAGAAAGTTAGGACGCCCAAGGCGCATGCAAGGGCACCCTAGGAGCATATTAGCAGAGAGGGAGGGAATTGAAGTTTGGATTCGAGCCAGGCGCATGTGTGATGGCTTCAGGGGAATGTAAGATCCCTTAGGCGCATACAAGCTATGCAGTTGGGGTTATGCGCGTACAAGGTACCCCTTAGGTGTGAAATTACGTCGGTAGTCTAACATGACACCTTTGTATGTGCGGAAGCTTAAAGAGCAACTAGAATTATGGCTAAGTCCGATAAGGGGGGTGATTAGGACCTTTTAAAATTCTTTTTGCCCACTTACACAATTTAACAAATTAAACTAAGTAAGTAATAACACTTCGGCTTCCAAGCTTAAATGGGTCCAATCACAAGACTAACATATTGTTTAAGCAATAAACAACCTAATCTAAGCATGCATAGATAATCAAATGGTTTAACTAATTAAGCTCCTAATCTATGCAACCTATGTAGACTAAAGAGAATGGATCAATAAGCTCAAGTCTACACAACTAGTGAAAGTACATCTTGTGTGAGGATGTGACTATCTAGTGTCTAGTATACATTCTTATCAAGCACACATAATTAACAATTAAACATTCAATGCTAAGATAACAATGAGCTTAATCAATCACAAACACAAGCATGTATAGTGGTTCGACTTTGGGTCTACTCCACTCCCGGTTCAAGTACTCAACTCCTTTGAGCACGCCGGCATTCACTATCGGAGGTTTTAAATGAGGTTCACCTCTCCACCTTTACACGGAGATTTTTTCGATTCACCTCTCAACTATAACCAGAATTTTGGACAAAGGGCTAACTCTCAACCCAAACGGAGTTTTGGACATTGGCTAACTCTCAACCCGACACACGTTCACTCCCATGTCGGAGGGTCCCCCTTGAGGCTTTGTTTAGGCCCGACAAATGAGCCAAGGAGTGCCAAACAACCCCTAGTCTTTAAGCTGACAAACAAGCTAAGGAACAGCCAATGTCCCTAGTTGGAGTTTGACAAACAAACTCTACAGTCAACTTTCATAGGGAATTGAGTGGATGGACTCTCAACAAAGATAACCTTGTTGGATAAGCCCCTTGTTCAGCACCGGTTCGAGTTGCTTGATCTCTACTCTCCTGTGTTTCAATCAGCTTCCCTTGCTCCCCCGATCGTATTGTCATTGCGTCGCCAATGCCTTAGCTACACTTGATCAATCACCTTGCTTGTGATACCTTTGAGATGCCCAATGTGACAAGAGAGTAGGTTTGAGAACTCTACACCTAATAGGAATGGGTTGTCTAGAGTTGCTCACCTACGACTATTTTATCTTAGAGATTTGGATAAGGATATGCCTATCAAGGGAGATTCAAACTCTAGAGATCAAGAAGGGATGAAGGTCATCTTCTTCATGAGCGTGAAATGCTCCAATCTTGTATAAAAGCACAAGGAAGATGCCTTGCATAGGTTGAGAATGAGCCTCAAATGGTCTCCAACAATGGTGGCTTCACTCCTCTCAAAATCCCTCTGCCTTACTCAACAAATACCCCAAGCCATTTTATAAAAGTGGTCCAAACGGACAAAAAATGGCTAGTTCCAACCTGTCCCGACCGGTCAAGACCGATCGGCCAGAGGTTGGAACAGAAAGTGAGCTTGACCGGTTAGACCAGACCTGTTGATCGGTCAAGACTGGTCGGTCCAGTCCAGTTGACCGGTCACGACTGATCAGACAGGCCAGTGAATAGCCAAATAGTTTTACTGTCCACTTCTTTATTGCCCAATCTATATGGCCAAGGTTTAGATGGTCTTTTGGTACACCTAGGGCCATTTTAATGATGACTAAAGAATTTTCTAAGGGTTTTTAAGGTTATCAAGGGGATTGGGTGATGGTTTTGGTCAAGGTTCAAGGTACACCAAGGCATCACTTTTACCTGTTTCTTCTTTCTTAATGCAGTAGGGCCACTTGAGTCTTCAGTCTTCATCTTTAATAAGCTCAACCGACACTAGACTCACTAACCTAAGTGATAGACAAACAAGGTGCACTAGTATGCCACAGAAAAGTGCACTAACAATCTCCCCCTTTGTCAGTTACTTACAAAAACCTAACCTACCAAAACAAATACATGAAAAAGAGATTACATTGATTAATGAAATAAATACAGGACTCTTGACATGCCTAACTAAACAGCTCCTCTTCAGTTTGCTCCCCCATAACCTGTCAATCCCTGCATCACAAAACATATCAAACTAGTTTTGGTGGGACTTGATCTTTCTCCCCATTTTTATCAGCAATTGACAAATTATTCTCTCCCCCTTAGTGATATATCAATTAAGGTTAAGGTAAGAGTAGATAGTATGTCGCAGTTAAAACAATAAGCACATGCTAACAAGAAGAGTATAGGGTGTATGAGCATAAAAACATAGAGCATGCTAAGGAACATAATTAACAAGAAAATGCAACTATCTAAGCATAGTTAATCATGCATAATTGGTCAAGGATATACATTTGCAATAAAAGCACAAGGGCTTATAGCCTAATCAACCAACCTCCCTTATTGGTATATGAAGACCAATACTAAGCAAAGATTAGCATACAATGAAGCATGTAATTCAACAAGATTAGCTAATCTAAGCATGGTGATAGTCTAGCAAGTAAATATACAAATTAAAAGCAAGGCTAAACTACCAAATTTGGGCTCATGAGGCTTGAATCCTCTAATTTGCCCGTACACATAAAAATGAGGCTGAAATCCTCAGATATTTCATAGAAACACTTTTTAGCTACCCTTACTAATTATGTTTAGTTTGAAAGGCCTAAGGGTAACTAATTTCCTCAACACCCTTATAAAATGTAGCATGAGGTGAGGGGTTGGAAACTCCTTCTTCTCCTAGAAGGGATAGCGGTTAGGATCCTCTCTTAGATTAGGGGGAAGAGAGGTAGTGGTGAAAGTCATGAGAGCTTTATCAATATTTTGGCTCCCATCACTAGTGGTGAAAGTCATGAGAGCTTTATCAATATTTTGGCTCCTATCACTAGTGGAGTCACCAGATTTGGATTCGGACTCCTCCGTATCATCCCAAGTGGCAGCCATTGCCTTTTAACGTTTCGGTTTAAGCCCGTTCGAACATTCCGGGGCGATATGACCATGATGACCGTGTTAGTGCACTTTTCTGTGGCATACTAGTGCACCTTGTTTGCCAATCACTTAGGTCAGTGAGTCTAGTGTCGGTTGAGCTTAATGAAGACGAAGACCGAAGACTTAGAGTGGCCCTGCTGCATTAAGGAAAAAGAAACAGGTAAAAGTGATGCCTTGGTGTGCCATAATCTTGACCAAAACCAAACCCTTAACCTCTTTGATGACCTTGACCATATTAGGAAACCTTTAGTCATCATAGATTGGCCTAGGTGTCCCAAAAGATCACCCAAACCTTGGCCATATAGTTGGGGTTGTGAAATAGTGGGTCAGCAAAACAAATGGGCTGAACCCAGGCCTGTCCGATTGGTCCTGGCCGGTCGGCTGGACTGGACTGGTCCGTTATCTGCCCGTTATCTGCCCATTTTTTGTCCGTTTGGACCACTTTTATAAAGGGGCTTGGCTCATTTTGAGGGGCAAGAAGAGGGATTTTAAGAGGAGTGAAGCCACCATTGTTGCAAATCATTTGAGGCTCATTCCCAACCTATGCAAGGCATCTTCCTTGTGCTTTAACATAAGATTAGAGCATTCTACGCTCATGAAGAAGATGACCTCCATCCCCTCTTGATCTCTAGCGTTTGGATCTCCCTTGATAGGCATATCCTTATCCAAATCTCTAAGATAAAATCATTGTAGGTGAGCAACTCTAGGCAACCCATTCCTATTAAGTGTAGAGTTCTCAAACCTACCCTCCTATCACCTTGGGCATCTCAAAGGCATCATAAGCAAGGTGATTGATTAAGTGTAGCTGAGGCATTGACGACGCAACGACAACACGATCGGGGGAGCAAGGGAAGCTGATTGAAGCACGGGAGAGCAGAGATCAAGCAACCCGAATCGGCGTTGAACAAGTGGCTTATTCGACAAGTAAGGTTGTCTTTATTGAGAGTCCATCCACTCAATTCCCTGTGAGAGTTGAGTGTAGAGTTTGTTTGTCAAACTCGAACTAGGGACGTTGGCCGTTCCTTGGCTTGTTTGTCGGCCTAAAGACTAGGGGTTGTTTGGTACTCCTTAGCTCATTTGCTGGGCCTAAACAAAGTCTCCAAGGGGGAGCCTCCGACACGAGAATTAATGTGCGTCGGGTTGAGAGTTAGCCTATGTCCAAAACTCCGTTTGAGTTGAGAGTTAGCCCTTTGTCCGAAACTCTGGTTAAGGTTGAGAGATAAACTAGAAAAACCTCCGTGTAAAGGTTGAGAGGTGAACCTCATTTAAAACCTCCGATAGTGAATGCCGGTGTGCTCAAAGGAGTTGTGTACTTGAACCGGAAGTGGAGTAGACCCAAAGTCGAACCACTATACATGCTTGTGTTTGTGATTGATTGAGCACATTGGTATCTTAAGCATTGTATAGTTTAATTGTTTAATTATGAATGCTTGATAGGAATGTATGCTAGGCTCTAGATAGGCACATCCACACACAAGATGTACTTTCGCTAGTTGTGTAGACTTAAACTCATTGATCCATTCTCATAAGTCTACATAGGTTGCATAGATTAGGTGCTTGATTAGTAAAATCATTTGATTGTCTATGGATGTTTAGAGTAGGTTGCTTATTGCTAAACCATATGCTAGTCTTGTGATTGGACCCACTTAGGCTTGGAAGCCGAAGTGTTCTTGCTTACTTAGTTTAATTTGTTAAATTGTATAAGTAGGCGAAAAGAATTTTAAAAGGTCCTAATCACCCCCCTATAGGACTTAGCCATAATTCTAGCTGCTCTTTAAGCTTCTGCACATACGAAGGTGTCGTGTTAGACTATTGACGTAATTTCGGACCGCAACTGTAACAACGGACGGATGAAGATTTGAATGATTTCCCTTTATGTTTATCACCCTTCTTGTCTTTCTTGTCACGGCTACTCCCTCTATCAAATTTGAGGAATCTTTTGAATTTTTTGTTTAACTTTTCTTTTTCATCATCCTCATCATCACTATCTTCCTCTGACTCACTCCTAATTTTCTTATGTTTGTGAGAGGACTTTAGAGCGATGCTTTTCTTTCTAGAGGGGGCCTTAAAGTGTAGTTCATGAATTTGTAGGGAACCTATGAGTTCTTCTACTTTCATGTTATCTGTCTCTATACTCCTCTAAGGCTACTACTTTGGTGCTAAATCTTTTCAGGAGGGACCTAAGTATTTTTCTACATATACGTCCTTCCGGAACCCGATCACCCAAGACAAACATGGAGTTGCAAATATCAGAAAGTTTCATATAAAACTCCATGAAGGTTTCAGTCTCTTCCATCCTAATATTTTTAAGTTTGGTGGTTAAGAGCTGAAGCTACGAGCGTCTTACTGTGCTAGTTCCCTCGTGGGTAACCTCAAGTATATCCCACGCTTCTTTTGCAGTTGCACATGTGAGAATGCACTGAAATTCATCTGGGGAGACTGCACAACAAATTGCATTGAGAGCTTGGCATTTGCCATGTATTGAGTTCTCTCAGTGTTATTCCATTTTCATCATCTTTGGGAATGACAATGTATGTTCCATTAACCTCCACTTGTTCAATGGGCAAGGCATATCCATGTTGTGTGCTTAACCACACCGGACGGTCCATAGATTGTAAGAAAATTCTCATCCTAGCCTTCCAATAGGAGTAGTTGAACCCATCAAAGAATGGTGGACGGTTGGTGGTACCCCCATTTCGGTTAGACATTATGCTAGTGCTCTGGTACCGGATCTTACTCTAGACGGTTAAGTCCTTGAAGAGCAACCCTCTTTGATACCAATTGAAATTACGTCAGTTGTCTAACACGACACCTTCGTATGTGCGGAAGCTTAAAGAGCAACTAAAATTATGGCTAAGTCCTATATGAGGGGGGGGGGGGGGGGGGGGGGGGTTGATTAGGACCTTTTAAAATTCTTTTCACCTACTTACACAATTTAATAAATTAAACTAAGTAAGCAAGAACACTTTGGCTTCCAAGCCTAAGTAGGTCTAATCACAAGACTAACATATTGTTTAAGTAATAAACAACCTAGTCTAAGCATGCATAGATAATCAAATGGTTTAACTAATCAAGCTCCTAATCTATGCAACCTATGTAGACTTACGAGAATGGATCAATGAGCTCAAGTCTACACAACTAGTGAAAGTACATCTTGTGTGAGGATGTGCCTATCTAGTGTCTAGCATACATTCTTATCAAGCACACATAATTAACAATTAAACATTCAATACTAAGATAACAATGAGCTTAATCAATCACAAACACAAGCATGTATAGTGGTTTGACTTTGGTCTACTCTACTCCCGGTTCAAGTACTCAACTCCTTTGAGCACACCGGCATTCACTATCGGAGGTTTTAAATGAGGTTCACTTCTTAACCTTTACAATGAGGTTTTTTCGGTTTACCTCTCAACCTTAACCGGAGTTTAGGACAAAGGGCTAACTCTCAACCTAAACGGAGTTTTGGACATAGGCTAACTCTCAACCCGACGCACGTTCACTCCCGTGTTGGAGGCTCCCCCTTGGAGACTTTGTTTAGGCCCAGCAAATGAGCCAAGGAGTGCCAAACAACCCCTAGTCTTTAGGTTGACAAACAAGCCAAGGAACAACCAATGTCCCTAGTTCGAGTTTGACAAACAAGCTCTACACTCAACTCTCACAGGAAATTGAGTGGATGGACTCTCAACAAAGACAACCTTACTTGTCGAATGAGCCCCTTGTTCAGCGCCGGTTCGGGTTGCTTGATCTCCGCTCTCCCATGCTTCAATCAGCTTCCCTTGCTCCCCCGATCGTGTTGCCGTTGCGTCGCCAATGTGTCAGCTACACTTAATCAATTACCTTGCTTGTGATGCCTTTGAGGTGCCCAAGGTGATAAGAGGGTAGGTTTGAGAACTCTACACCTAATAGGAATGGGTTGCCTAGAGTTGCTCACCTACAATGATTTTATCTTAGAGATTTGGATAAGAATATGCCTATCAAGGGAGATCCAAATGCTAGAGATCAAGAGGGGATGGAGGTCATCTTCTTTATGAGCGTGAAATGCTCTAATCTTATGTTAAAGCACAAGGAAGATGCCTTGCATAGGTTGAGAATGAATCTCAAATGGTCTCCAACAATGGTGGCTTTACTCCTTTCAAAATCCCTCTGCCTTACTCAACAAATGCCCCAAGCCATTTTATAAAGGAAGTCCAAATGGACACAAAATGGGCAAGAAATGGCTAGTTCTGACCTGTCCCGACCGGTCAAGACTGGTTGGACCAGAGGTTGGAACAGACAGTGAGCTTGTTGTCTAAAGGGGGGGTCTGTTCGACTGGTCAAGACCGGTTGGACCAGACCTGCCGATCGGTCAAGACCGGTCGGTCCATTCTAGTTGACCAGTCACGACCGGTTGGAGAGGCCATTGAACAGCCAAATGGTTTTGCTGTCCACTTCTTCATTGCCCAATCCATATGGCCAAGCTTTAGATGGTCTTTTGGTTTATGAAGGGCCAATCTAATGATGACTAAAGGATTTTCTAAGGGTTTTTAATGTCATCAAGGGGATTGGGTGATGGTTTTCGTCAAGGTTCAAGGTACACCGAGGCATCACTTTTACCCATTTCTTCTTCCTTGTTGCCGTAGGGCCACTTGAGTCTTCGGTCTTCGTCTTCAATAAGCTGAACCGACACTAGACTCACTGACCTAAGTGATTGACAAACAAGGTGCACTAGTATGCCACAGAAAAGTGCACTAACAAGGCGCGTATAAGGTACCCCTTAGGCACGTACAAGTTATGCATGCAGTTGGGGTTAAGCGCGTACAAGGTCCCCTTTAAGCACGTATAAGATAACCCTTAGGCGTGTATAAGGTTGGTGCTTATCCAATTTTACAGCTTTTCTCCCTCTCTCTGCACTTATACTCCGATGAACAAATCCCTTTCTGGCGAGGGATTCCAGCCTCCTAGGAAGGGATTCCGGCCACCAGAGAGAGGATTTTTGGGGTTAGGCGCATGTCAAAAAGGGGTTAGGTGTTGAGCCTTGAATTATACATATTCTAACCCCAATTCATCAATCTTTATGCATGATTTATAGTGTTAAAGACCCATCTTATGCATGATTTTGTATTTGTAGGAATGAGATAAAGTCCTTATCAATTCAATGCTAAAAGACTCTTCTAGGACACCTTGAGGATCAAAGAAAGAAAGGCCAAGAATGGAAGAAAGAAGCTATGGAAGATGGAATTGAAAAATAAAGAAAAACCTTGAAGAAATCATGTTAAAAGACTTGGAAGGGCTAGAAAAATCAAAGTGCAGAGCTGTAGGGCTAGAAAAGTAAATTGCAGAAACTGCAGAAAATAGCCCTGCTGTTACACGTCCGACCAGTCAGGACAGGTCAAATTTTCAACCTTTTGGGCTGAAACTTGCTTGACCAAAAACATTGATGACCGATTGGCCACGTCTAGAAAACATAAATTTCTAATTTTGTTCCAATTTTTACTGCACAACTGTGTAACCTTTTGTGTGATTCTGGAACTTTCTGAGGCGGTGGAGCTTCAAAGCTAAGCAAAAATTCACTGGACGAAATCTGAGGGTGGGCGACCGGTCGCCCGACCAGTCGGCCATGCAAAATATTCATAAAAGCTTATTCTTCAAGCTTCGAAAAATCATGCGCTGCGTAAGTGGTTACACAATTCTGGAAGATTCTAAGGCGGTGGAGCTTCAATGCTATAAAAGGACACCGAGAGGAGGATCTAAACTCATCATAGAAGGCTTGGGAACCCGTGGGAGGTGAAAAGGATCATCATAGAGCGTTTGCAACTCCTCCAATTCTTATTTTTTATGCTTTTTAGTAGTTTTTCATTGTTTCTAGTTGAAGTATGATGATTGTCACGCCCCAAATTCGATTCTCGACGTCCATTCGCTATAACCCGAATTCAGAGGTGGCAGCCCCCGTAGTACCCCGATCTCGGATCCTAACCCCACACGCCAGGTTCCGATCCTGGGATACCACAAGGAGGATTTTAGGGTCTGAATTTTTTTTTTAAAACATGAGCATCACCATATGAGTACCATCAAAGACAAAACACAATAATTCCACTAAATCATTTCGTTTATATACAGTACTGAAAAGTAAATACACAATGCGTAAATATAAAAACTGTGCACAATCCGGCACCTCCTGCTACTGCACTCCTAACTCCAACTCAACGTTGCTGATATACTCTGGTAGAACCTGCAGCGTAACAAACGCGCATAAGCTTCAAACGAAGCTTCGTGAGTGCGTGTGTGCGTGCACAATGCGTATGACAAGCATGATAATATCAGAGTAAGCAGTAAAGCATGATGAGAACTTTAAACCAAGACTCCGCCTAATTAGGCTACACGATCATGTGATATGAATAACCAGTTTACCACGACTATGCAAGCATGCAATACATATAACTAGCCTACCATGGCTATGCGAGCGTGCAATACAGGTAACCAGCCTACCAAGGCTATAAACTCATACTATGCAATGGCCTACAGGGCCTAATGTCACATACAATGATCCAATGCATGTATGCAAATCACCACCTCTCAGTACAGTGGTCCAGATACGAACAGTCATAACGCAGTCACGTAAGCAATGCAGGACTCGGAACTGGTAGCTCGCCCAGTGTGGTAGCTCGCCCAGGCTTACAGCCTTGCCCACATCACACCCGCCCACATCAGGTCCGTCCCACACCATACAGAACATCAGTCACATCACTGATACCAATACCATCTCTGAAACGGAACATCACCGGGGTCTCACAGACCTCACTACTCACCAGTAGAATGCCAAAGCCTATCTGGTGCAATAGCGGACCTACTTACAGCTGGTCAAACTCAACCCCCTTTGCCAACACTCTTCCGGCAGGTTAGGTCAGACCTCCTTCCAAACTGACCACGTGCAGTGGATAACACCGCCGTTTGGTATTCGGCATACTGGTGTATGATTAAACCACCCGGTCCTTGAATGGAGCACCCACCTTGGTACCAACGGGATCAGGGACTTTCACCCAGGGACATCTTTGGCATCCAGTTTAAAGATCACATATTTCCGGTGTTCTGCAAACCACGATGGAGCTGTGGTTGCAACGTAGTAACCATGCTATATGCGGCACAAGCAGACGGTGCGAAATGCAACCATGCATACAAACGTGGGACGACATGCCCGTGCAAGTCTCCAAAGAGCACCATAAAACTATAAGGTCTCAAACACAATGTCACCGTCAGCTGGTAATGAACTGCATGACAATCACGACCGATATGGCCGGTTGATACAAGACAATCAGATGAGCCAAGCATTCATGATGCATGAGTCAAGTATACAGTATGAGTGCCAACAAGTAGCCCATCTACCACGATGGCAATAAATCAATCTAGTCCAACCTATTTGAGATATGATTAAGATGAGGGGACACATATGAATGATCGAGTCATAGTGCGGGATGTCGCTAGCCAGGGAATCTCGCACCAAGGGCTACAAGGTATGCTAAGCTATTCCTACCATACAGTGTAAGTCAGGATGATAGATTCCTGTCCTCGAATAGTCCCATACCTATTGGAGAGGTTTGCGATAGAGAGCACATGAATTACATTTGCGCAACTACATCTCGAATGCTTTATGAATGCGTTTATGCCCTAGTGATCCCCAACTAACAATGGTGATTCGGGATGCATACTCATTACACATGCATGGTGGTCGTCGAAGCATATAGTATAAAGATCACATATGAGTATTCCAAATAACACTACGTGTGGCAACAGACATACTAAAAATAGCATAAAAGATAATTCACTTATAATACAAAGAAACATAAAGAGATAAGACTCTAAATGGATGGTATACAACAACACAGATGGTCCAACAACTGAACGGTGTGGATTAACCTTCAATATTCAGATAACCCAAATGGAAAGAAAATGATTGAAAACACTACCGACACATCAAAGGTAGAACCTACTGGAGCGGCAAGAGTAGAATACCCAAAGTCATGCCGAGACCCATAATCCTGTAGTACCGTTGGGATAAACACAATAATGGTCCATAAAAGGAATATTATAGAACGTATTGAAAGATAGACAGGTTATGACAGAGAATCATAAATGGTAGGGAAATCTGAGACAGATGATCAATACGATGAGGTCCAAAAGAGACGACAGGTCTAACCTCATACTACAAGATAGGCTCCATATAATGGATGGCCTAGATGACATACGAACGTCGAGGATGAGCCCCATACTCGTCCTATAGGTAAATGGACGGTGTGGATGAGATATACACGATATGGTAGTCTTTAATAGTTGGGTATAAGGGTAGAAGGGGTGAGTCATATGAGTATACAAGCTGAGTTACCAAGATCAATCAACATGCTGAGTCAACAAGGCGAGTCAACAAGGCGGGTCAACAAGGCGGGTCAACATGGTGAGTTAACAAGGTGAATTGACAAGACGGTTCCACAGGGTGAGTTTAAGAAGGTAGCCCTGTGACTTGGATCAAGCAAACTCTAAGGATGACCTTTCAATAAGGGTTTACACAACTAATCATCAAGGTGGGTCCACGGGATGGACAACGCGGTCATTCGAACATACACACTAAGGTGGTCCCAAGGGCCATCCTGTACATAACATGCTAGGGTCCATTCATTTGGATGGTTTGGATCAAGCACAAAATTAAGGCGGTCCTAATCGATGGGCAACATACATATCGCACCATAGAGGCCAATGGCTGACATGGATAGAACACATGCATAACAAGGTGGACCCGTGGTTGGGTATAACCGCACAAAGGAGTGGGGAAGCCACATACATCAAAGGGGCTACAACAGTTTGGGATCAACCCGATATTTGTGCTTTCCCACTAATCAAGTGAGATGGCAAACAAACACCATGGTGGGGCCCGCACACTACACGTGTGGAACCCCACCCATGGCTGGGTGACTTATGAACAGGAAGGATGGCAAATAAACATAACAGATGGGTCCTGTAAAGTTTCCAATGGTAGGCATTCAATCACCCTTATTTTCTACGTGTAGCCCACCTAAAACTGGGCCCACACCCCTGCCAAGAAGAACGACACGATATACTCAACATTCATCAAGGTGGGACCCAAAGTCGGGCCCCATCACCTTTGGTTAGATGGAAAAATAAACATTACAATGGCCCCAAGGAAGGTTTCAAAGGTGGGCATCAATGACCACTGTTTCCTACAATGTGGTCCACTTGAGGCTTGTATTTACCTCATTATGAGGGCCCACGGCCCTAAAATAATATGAAAAAGCAGATGGGCGGCATACATAAAACAGATACATCGTGGTGGGACCCACAAGGTGGGCCACCTGCGCGCTACTTGGAGCGTGGAGCCCAAATGGCCCCCCAGAGTTTTGAATCAAACTAATATTTCTATTTCCATTTACCCATATACATGTGATTTTATGAACAGGTTGAATGACAAATAAACATCACTGTAGGGCTGGGAAGATTTCAACGGTGGAGATCATTATTCCCACTGGTTCCTGTGGCATGGCCCACTTGACATTTGGATGTGCTTAAATTTTGGGCTCAGCCACTCAAATGAGCTGGAAAAACATCTGGACGGGATAGATAGAGCGCATACATTCTAGGTGGGCCCAACAAGTGGGGCCCATTGGCAAGCCGAGAGAGCCTGGGCTGCTGGGCAGCAGCATCCCCTGGACGCTGCCTGTCTAGCGCCCATGATCCTCTTTTTTTCTTTTTTTTCTTTTTTTTCTTTTTTTATTTTATTCTCTCCTCAAGTGGGGCCCACAAGCTTTTGATCAATCTGATATTTTTGTTTTCCCTTCTTACATGCATGTGTGAACTCATGAACAGGTTGGATCTCAAATAATCATCATGGTGGGCCGCAGGAAGGTTTCAAGGGTAGGGCCACTGTCCCTACTGTTTTTCTGTGGTGGGGCCCCCTTGAGACTTGGATCTGACTCATTCTTGGGGTCATGCCCTAAAATGATCTCCCCAACTGGATGAACGGTGTGGATACATCACATGCATCATGGTGGGACCCACAGGGTGGGCCACCAGCTGGCAGCAGAGCCAGCGTCTAAGGACGCTGGTACGCCCAGCGTGCGTCAGTGACTGCTGCTTCTTCTTATCTTTTTCTTTTTCTTTTTTTTTTGTTTTATTGTACTTAAATCAAGTGGGGCCCACATGGGTCTGATCCACTCCGTTCATAAGGTTCCCCATCTCATGGGGGACCCAACAAGCCCCATATTGGATATGCAAATCCATCTAGAAACGTTAAGGTGGGCCAAAAGATTCTGACAGTAGGAATCATTGTTCCCACTGTTTCAAGCGGTGCGGTCCACTGAAGATTTGGATCTGGCTCATCTTTATGCCCTGGCCCTAAAATGATCTGGAAAAACCGATGGACGGCGTGGATGGAACACAAACATCAAGGTGGGTCCCACGAGTGGGGACCCCATTGCAGTGTCCAAGTAACGCTGGACGTTCCAGCGTCAGGACGTCCAGACGCTGGACGTTCCAGCGTCAGGACGTCCAGACGCTGGACGTCCAGCACATGTATATATTTTTTTTTCTCTTTTTTTTTTGTTTCTTGTGGTCATTTCATGTGGGGCCCACTTATGGACAATCCACCCCATTCATTATGTTTCCCTGGTCGTTGGGGTTCTAACAAGCCCAATATTGGGCAGGTAATGTGGTCCACAAACATCACAGTGGGTCCAAGAAGTCTCAACAGTCGTTTCCACTGTTTTCTATGGTGTGGTCCACCTGAGATCTGGATCTTCTTCATTTTTGGTATCCAACCCCAAAATGAGGTGGAGAAACTGATGGGCGGTGTGGATCGAATACATGCATCAAGGTGGGTCCCACAAGTGGGAACCCACGGTCGTGCCCAAAGGGCTTTCAGCCCGGGAGCCGCTGGGCAGCAGCGTCCTCTGGACGCTGACTGTCCAGTGGCCCCCTTTCATATATATTTTATTTTATTTTATTTTATTATTTTTTTTTGTGGGGTCCACATGTGCAGATCCGCTCCATCCATCAGCTGGGCCATCACATGGTGGGCCCACATGGTGGACAGCGTGGATGAACTACATACATCATGGTGGCTGTTGGCCACACTAAATATGCCACACAATGGGTCCCAAAGTGGGATCCACACCATCAAAGGGTGGGACCCATTCATGGACGATCCAGCCCATCCATCTCATTGCCCATCACAAGGTGGGACCAAGGAAAGAAAACGAAAAGTAAACGAGAAAAAGGGGGGAAAGGTATGCACTCACAATGATGGTTGGACGGTTGGATTGCCGATCGGACGGTCCGGATGATGATCGGGGTCCTCCAAGCTTGATCTTCACCTTCAATCTCTCTCTCTCTCTCTTGATCTCCCTCTAAATCTCTCTCTAAACTCACTCAATCTCTCAAATCTCTCTACTTCTCTCTCTTCTTTCTCTTCTCTCTCTTCTCTCTCTCTCTCTCTCCCTCTCTCTCTCTCTCTCTCAAATCTTGGAATTGAGAAGGCCACCCCCCCCACGTATGGCTCTTGTATGGGAGAGGGGGGGGGGGGTACATGAGATGCTTATGATGATGATGGGAGAGGACATGGGGGAATGGGTTGTGATGATGGCTAGATAATGATGATGATGATGGGAGAGGGCATGGGAGGTGTTGACTTTGGTGAGAGAGGTATGGGTTGGAGTTGGTGTGTGTAGGCTAGGGTAATGATGGGGGTATGGGTAAGGGTGATGTGATAGATTTGACAAGTTGTTGGGAATTGTGCAAGTGGGGCCCACGCCACACGCGCGTTGCGTGGCCCACCTCGAATTGCACGAACGTATGCATCTTACACACCGGGTATCGCAATGGGGCGTGCAGCGCGGCGTTGGAATCGTGGCGCCCGCGCGGTCGCAAGGGTACAAGTCTTGGGTCGTTGCGGTACTAAATCAGGGTCGCGATCAAGGCTCTCTAATCTGGTCCGTCCGGGACGTACCGGTACCGGAAACTAAACGTACGGAGGGCAATTCAGGGTACGGGTCTTACAATGATGCTCGGCTAGAACCTCTTAGATAGGGCTAAGAGGTGAAGCTTGTAGCTGGTTTCAATGTTCAATTCGTTTATTTCAAGTGCTCTTACTTCAAGTTTGGATTTTTAAGTTGTAATTCGAATAACGTTGGTATTTTTAAAAGTTTTATGAGAGTTCATATACTTCAGACATGAGTTCATTGCAATTCTTTGATATTATCATTATGGTTTGATTATATTCAAATTATAGTAACTCTAGAGCATGCCATAATCTCTTGGTATGGATGTTACTCCGAAGGCTACAAGTTTGAATTCTACATGCTTGATTAGAACTAGAAATCTGATTTTCAGATTTAAGTGGGATTGTTTGTGTTGAATGAAATATCTTCTAATTAAATGAGAGATAGAACTTCAATTCTAATTGTGTTTGTACTTGGATGAATGAATTGGCATTGGACTACTACAAGTGGATCCTTAAAAGCCCTAGTTTCTCTTTAAATCTAAGATTTTCTTCAATTTAATTACTATTTTTCATTAGTTCTTAAAACTGAATTTTAAAGTTGTTGAGATTGGAGTTGCTAGAATAGTTCAGATTGTTTACCCTAACTCCCTGTGGATCGACCTCGGTCTTACCGAGAATTATTACTACATCCCAGCCTTGCACTTGAGGTGAGCGAACAATAGTCAAGAGAGTTGTAAACTTTCCAGGACAATTTATGATGGATCGAAGTGAATTTCAAGGGATCAAAATGCATTTTAATTACAATGGATCGAAACTTGCACGATGGATCGAAGATTTGTCCAGAGAGTTGTCCAAAAATCTGGTATTTCAGGTATGTTCGAGGGATTCTTCGATAGGTTGAAGACCAATCGAAATTAATTTTGTGATGGATCGAAGATCAATCGAACACTAATCGAAGCTGTCTGTTTCTACACTTTTTTATTTGAACTCAGGACTTTTTCCACTTGGATTCTTCTTCCATTTCCTTTTTTGCTTGATCTTTAAAGTACTCTTAAGTAGTCTTTTTAGCAATGAATTCATGAAGTCTCCCTTCTTTTCCTGTAAACACAAATACACATAGAAGATCTCTTCTTTAGTAGTGAAAACTATGTAAATGTGTGATGAATTGGGGTCTAAATATGCATAATTCAGAGATCAAAGTACTCTTAAGTAGTCTTTTTAGTAATGAATTCATGAAGTTTCTCTTGTTTTCCTATAAACACAAATACACATAGAAGATGTCTTCTTTAGTAGTGAAAACTATGTAAATGTGTGATGAATTGGGGTCTAAATATGCATAATTCAGAGATCAATAACTAGTATAGTAAAACGCTCTAAGCTTCAACTCTTAACCATTAAATTCGAAAATATTAAAATGGAAGAGTCTGAAACTTTGATGGAGTTCTATATACAATTGTCAGATATTTGTAACTCCATATATGGCTTAGGAGAGAGGGTTCCAGATGGGCGGATATGTAGGAAGATACTTAGGTCCATCTTGGATAGATTTAGCTCCAAAGTCATTGTCTTAGAAGAGTGTAGAGACATAGACATAATCAAAGTAGAAGAACTCATATGTTCCATACAAACTCATGAACTACACTTTAAGGCCTATTTTAAGAAGAAACATACTGCTTTGAAGACTTCACACAAGCACTCCTATTGGAAAATAGAGAATGAATCTGAAGAAGATAGTGATGAAGAAGATGATGAAGAGAAATTTAATTATCAACTTAAGAAATTCCTCAAGATGAACGGAGGGAAGAGTTGTGACAAGAAGAATAAGAAGGTTGAAAAATATAAAGGAAAATCAACAAAAAAAAGTCCAATATTACAATTGTCATAATTATGGTCATATTGCTACGGATTTTCTAGAAAAGCGTAAAAGAAAATGT
Source organism: Liriodendron chinense (assembly GCA_003013855.2). NCBI lineage: Eukaryota > Viridiplantae > Streptophyta > Magnoliopsida > Magnoliales > Magnoliaceae > Liriodendron > Liriodendron chinense. The sequence continues at coordinate 3,849,367 of ML058333.1, forward strand.
AAAAAGGCTATGGAAACAACATGGGATGGTACAGAAGAGTCCAAAAGTGAATCCAATGACTCTTCTAGTGATAGAAACAAAAAATCAATAAAAATTCTAATGACCCCACCACTACCTCTCTTCCCCCTAATCTGAGAGAGGATTTTGATCATTATTCCTTCTGGGAGAAGAAGGAATTCCCAACCCTTCCTCATTTGCTGAATTTTATGAGGGAGTTGTAGAAATTAGGTTACCTTTAGGCTATCATTAGAAGAACTTTGTAAAGGTAGTTAGAATATGAATTTTATAAGTAAATATGAGGATTTTAGCCTCATTTTTGTACTTATGGGCATATTAGAGGATTCAAGCATCATTAGCCCACCAAGATAGTTTAGTCTATGCTTTATTTTGGTTTTTTTATTGTTAAATTATCATCTTGCTTAAATTAGTTTATCTTGCTAAATTTTAAGCTTTATGTATGCTAATCTGTACCTTGGTCATTTATGCTTTCATGTTTATCTTAGAATGACCATTATGCATGATCACCTTTGCTGAGATCGGTATTTATATTGTGATCATATGATGCATGCTTTATGTTTTAAAATGTTCATGCACTCTTTATCTCTCTAGTTAGCATTCGATTATAGATATATCTGAGGAACTCTAATATCCACTTCCCTTTACTTAATTGATGTATCATTAAGAGGGAGACATTGGTTTGTCAATTGCTAACAAAAAAGAGGAGAAAGATTAAGTCCCACCAAAACAAGCTTGTTTGTTTTGTGTTGTAGGGGTTGATAGATTATGGGGGATCAATTCAAGACAAGCATTGCTTAGGGTTACATGTCTTAGTGTATCTGAGTTGTAATGTTTATTTCCCTTTGACATGTAATTTATTTTATTGTTTTGGTATTGTCATTGGTATGGACCTTGACAAGGTCTAGGTTAGGTTTTTGTCACATAATTGACAAAGGGGGAGATTGTTAGTGCACTATTCTGTGGTATACTAGTGCACCTTATTTGTCAATCACATGTGTCCATATGTTGTAATGTCGGTTGAGCCTTGGCAAGTTGAAGACCGAAGATTCAAGTGGACAAGAAGTATCAAGGAAGAAGAAGAGGTAAAAGAGATGCCTTGGTGACCCTAACCCTTAGAACCAAAACAACCATAACCTTTAAATACTTGGACCATAAAGAAAAACCCCTAGTCATCTTCATTAGACTTAGAACACTTAGAAAAATATGATAGGTTAGGTTAATAAAAGGTGTAAGCTGCTGTAAACAAACCTACTCAAACAACAGTTTTCGATTGGACTTCGATTCCATCAAAGTTAGCTCAATGGTACTTCGATGCCATGGAAGACCAGTTCGACCCCATCGAACATATGTCCAGCAACATTTCTGAACTCTCACGATAATTTTTTGATCCCATCAAACAACTCTTTAATCCCATCAAAGTAACTTTTTCGATGACATTATACCAGATATCCAGCAACCTTTTAAATTCTCTGGACAGTTCTTCGATCCCATCGAACTAGGGTTTCAACCCATCGAAGATCCTTCAATGCCATCGAAGGGGTCCTCGATGCCATTGAAGCAACCGTTTTCTGCCTATGTTGTAGCCATTGGAGCTTCATTTATAAAAACTAGGTATTTGATCTTTGAAAAAAAAGAGGGATTTTAGTGCAGTAGAAGCCGCCATTGTTGCAAACATCCTTAAGCTCTAATCTTAACCCATTCAAGTCATCTTCCTTGTGATTAATCACATGTTGAAGCATTTAAAGATTAAATGAAGATGGTCTTGTTCTGTAATGCCCCGGTTTTCATTACTCGGGTGTTGAGCCCGAGGTCTGAAAATCTGAGTGTAAACATTTAAAGATCCATTTTTTTTAAAATTTAAAATGCAATGGAAGCAAATCAAGATATGTAATGTCCAATATATATCAAATGTATAAGTGGTGCCCATAGGGCCTATACCAATCAATTGTCTCAATATTACATTAATTAAAAAGGAAACTAAAGGAAAGAGCACCACCTTTCAACTTCTCATCCAAAGATACATGCATCAACTGTTATGGTTCGATAGCGTTAAAACGCTATCATAGTGAGGTAAAAACCCTCCAAAATTATCAGTCATGATAGCAATTAAGTAAAGACCAACTAAAGATAATATATTGCACACTAAGTAATTTATACAATTCCGAAAAATGACATTTAAAACAATCAAATATAACAATTCACTCATATTACAAATACCAACAAATTATAACATTCAATCCATACATTCCAACTTTAATCTCGTTTACATGAATGTGTGCATGCACATGTTCTTCAGCTTGGGGATGTACATCCAGCTGACGAATTTCAAATCGACAGCAACATGGCTCTTCACCAATGTTACTTGCAATGCAATGCATATCAAACCGACAGTAATGTGGTTCATCACCAACATTACCCGCAAATGCCATGTATGTATGATTAACCATCTTTTATTAGTCCAATTTATAAAACAAACAATTAAAAGCTCACGGTCACTATGGGGGGTGTGCAACCTAGCATAGGCCGACGGCTTGGGCATAGCATCTCATAACACCATCCTCGGCCCATGAGACATCCAACAAAATATACTATAGTACAAATTTTATGATTCTCTACAATTAGACAATTAACGTTACTATTTTGTGTGTGTTCCAAAGTTTCCAACAAAAAATGATACTCTTCTTCGTCCAAGCCACCTGAAAAAAAGTCCATTGATGGACACTAACAAAGAAAGATCTTCCCAAACAAAGCCACATAGGCATCAAGTCCAATTCAGGACACCACAAGATAAATTTCACTAAATGGCAACAAGCCATCATCTCAAAACACAACAATTAACATTTCACAACCAATTTCCCAATATTATCCAATTCACATTAAAACAGTTCCATTCTCTAAATTACATCCACACTTAACAATTTAGATGTAAATCATTCCATGAACAGTCAATATCACAAAACGATTATCATAAAACGATTATCATCAGATAATTATTTTGAAGTAAATATTTCTATGAACAAAACAATTATCGTAAGCAAGAATGGAGGTAAAGAAACATACAAACAAAATAATTCAACTAGCAAGATGTATTTAAGCAATAACTACACATTCCAATTATATAAATGAAAAGCTTGAAGGGTGAGAACCTCACCTAATTTGGATTTCTCTTACAAAAGGAATCCAAGAGGAGGAGAAATTGGGAAAAAGCTCTCCCACTCCTAAAATAATTAATAATTTTAATTAGTAAACACAATATTTGATGTTAATCAAAACCTAATCCAAGAAAGTAGAGGTTGGCTTGCCACAAGGCAACCTACTATTTGATTTGATTGAAAAGTAGATTTTAAGTTAGGGTAGAACAAGTTAATTTACACTAAATCACTGTAAACCCCGATTAACTCTATTACTACCTTGGTTAAGCTGGACATAAAAATGGAGTTAATTATCAACACACCTAGCTATTGATTCTGCCCCATAAAAACAATTCCGACTGAACTCAACTCGATGCCCCAACTCTAACTTAATCACTACCTCTAAACATAGCTATAACTGCTGGCCGAAAACAACCCAGCAATCAAACCTTATCCGTCACTTAGAAGAGGCAATGGTGATTTGAAGACAACCAATAGATGAGAACCACATCTAAAATTTGATCAAACCCAGAGATTAATGAGCTATGACACAACCATATAACTGAGTCAAACTTAACTTAATGAAGGAGTTGAATTACACCAATCGAACTCTACTGCTGATACAAGAACTTACTAATTTAACATAAGGAATATGAGATTTTTCAACATTTCACAACTGAGGAAAAATCGATCTCAGGCATGATCCAACAATACCACTTGAAATCGATGTACCCATGAATAGATTCAGCTATCGATGTGGCTGCTGATCAATGAACAGATCTGAATGGTTGGATGATGATCAACCATGAATCAAATAACACATTCGATGGCTGAATCATTTTTTGAAGATGGAGGTCATACCAGATCTACATTTGAGCTACCTGACGAAGAAGACAAACACCACAGTTTGCGGATTGAAGGGGGATTTCTTTGATCTCAATCTTCTGGAACATTTTGATGGATTTTTAACAGCTTACAGATGCCTCAAAACAAAGCTTCGGTGACATTTCCTTGGCAGGTTCCAGTTTGGAATGATTCGAACTGATCTTGAAGAAACACCTCCAAAGATGAGAGAGGGACTAGATCTAATGGTTGGTATGAGCTCCTGACCTTCTGAAATGGTCAGGAAGATAAGATGAAGGGTCGAGATCGAATAGATCTAGGGTTTCTAAGTGGAGCTGCAGTAGGTGGTTTTCCAAAACGAAAAAGGTAGAAAAAGAAATCAAAATGATCTTATATAAGGAAGCCCTAATTCGTGTGAAGCACAATGGAGGGTTGAGATTCCTCTAAAAGAGGGTTTTTACAGTTTCTATGAACGGTTATGATGAAAGAAGATGGAAGCACGCGGATTTCCAGCTTGGCATTCCCATTTTGGGAAAATGCAAGGAAAACAGACGGTTTTGGACCAAATTCTACCTGTATTAATAACCCCTAACAGCGAAGACCAACATATTTATGTAAAGCACGTTGTGCTCGACCATATGAACGGTTCAGATAGCCCAGATGTGCACCATAGGCATCACAATCTGGAGGTATTCTAGTTGCCGAAAACACAGACTTAGTTTTGATGGACCGACTTTCGCTCCGTATTGCACACAATATTGTGAACGGCAGCAAGGACCACCATTTAGGGTTTGGTTTTCGCTGATGTGCGAACCAGATGAACGGTTTGGATTCTCTAAACACACGGGGCCATAATCAAGCCAGCACGGACAGCATCCGTCCGTTTGTTCGACTGCCCGCTTGGGCGGAAAACAATAGAAAGAGAGAGAGTTTCTCTCCTCTTTTAGAAATGATGCGGGTCAGCGCCTGCTGACCAGCTCTGCTGGTTCGATGTGCACCAAGTATATGCACACCAGTACACACTCTCGATACAGGTGGGCCCATGGTGACATGTGAAGAAATCCATACCGTTTATTTGGTTTGACTGGTCTTTCAAGGACCATAAATCAAAGATGGGGAAGATCCATGTCTTGAATGGGCCATACTAAATGAATTTGGATTCTTAAATGCCGGTCTACATAGATTCAATGGTCAGATTAACTCTATTCCGAGTATCGATGGTCAAAAGATCTTAGGGATTTATTAGGATGATCAGTACTCTCTTTAACAATCAATGAATGGTTAGATGACGCATCTCATGCTTAAACAACTGTTGAAAATAAGATCTAAGGAACAATTTTAAGTTTAACGGGTGTATTGTTTTAAATTGCCAATTGATGGCTTTAAGTCAACAATTAGAAGTATCCAAGTTAAACGGTTGATTACTCCTAGTGGTCATATTAAGTATAAAATGAAGGCGAATATTCAACTAAAACATTTTTATATTTACACTAAGTCCGATCTTCTTGGTAACACTCGGGTACTGAAAGTATGGGGTGTTACATGTTCCCTCTTGATCTCTAGAAGTGTAGACACCTATACCATAGTTAAAATCTTAGTCTCAACCTCTCTAAGAGATCCTATAGGTGAATTCTTCTAGGCAACCAAATCCTATTAGTTGTAGAGAATTCACCAGCATTTTCCATCACCTCGGTCATCTCAAGAAGATCATCTGCAAGGGGATTGATCATTGAAGCTGAGGCCTTGGCAAAGCACTGGTAACAACATCGAGGGAGCAAATAGGAGTTGATTGAAGCATGAGAGAGCAGAGATCAAGCAATCCAAGTGATGTATCAACGGGCCTCAAATCCGACAAGTAAGGTTGTCAATTTGTAGAGTCCAAACACTCCCTTCTCGTGGAGAATTGAGTGCAGATTTTGAATTACCAAATTCGATATGTTCGGTTGTAGGACCTAGGCCTGATTGTAGGGCTGAATCAATTCTCCGTAGGGAGCCTCCGACAGGAGAGTACGCTAGGTTCGGCTGTAGGACCTTAGCTCGGTTATAAGGCCTAAACTCAGGTTTAGTTGTAGGACCTTGACTCTTATGTAGAGCCTAAATTGTCAAGTCTCCAAGGGGATCCACTGACACGGGTGCGTACGTGGTCCACCAACATGGGTGTGTACGTGTAGGTTCTTGTGTAGGACTCAATCCTTGTGTAGGATTGTAAGGTTGAGAGGAACCTATTTAAAACTCCTAGGTTGTGAGGTGAACCTGATTTAAAACCTCCATAGTGAAATTTGGTGTACTTGTGGGTACGACAGCTGGGAGTGGAGTTGACAAGTAGTCGAACCACTACACATCGTTGTATTTGAGCACATTTCTATTCATGTATTATTGTTTAATTTGATAAATTATATGAATGTTGAATGGAATATATGCTAGGCACTAGGTAGGTATATTCACACACAACTTGTATTTTCACTAGTTGTGTAGACTTGAGCCTATATGATTGCATCTTGTTGAGCTCTTAATTTATACATATTCTAACCCCATTGCATCACATTTTATGCATGATTTCCATGTTTAAAAGACTATCTAATGCATGTTTTGTGATTGTAGGAATGAGAGAGAGACTTCACATATTTGAAGGTTAAAAGAACACATTTAGAAGCCATTTGATGATGACTGAAGGTGGGCCAAAGGAGAAAGAAGAAGCAAGGGAAGAAAAGAGAGAAAAGGAGTGAAAAAATGGGCTAGACCGTTCGGCCAAGAGGTCGCTACAGTGCCCCAACCGTTCGGCCAAGAGGTCGCTACAAGCGGTTACAAATGTATGCACTCAAGTTCTTGTCATTCTAGGCCGATAATTCTTCGCAACCGCCAATGCTATAATCAATTGTAGGAATGGAGTGATGAAAATATCCTTTAGAAACATGACAATGAAGCTGAATGTGTTTCATTTGTAGAAACAACAAGAGGATGAGATGAGGATGAAGATGAGATCCACATGATTTATTTCATAGATACAATTGTGGATGATGATGTGCCACCCTCGGCTAAATTTTTCAAAACCTTAGAAGTTTTCTTGGCTCATTCCAAGGAAGAAGTAATTTTAAATATTGATGAGGCTTTGAAAGAGCCAAATTCTGAAAATTTGATTGACAAGACACCAATCACTGACTTGAACAATTTTGTTATGCAGGAATTTGATGGATTGATGCTTGACTTGCCTAAGAAGAGGCTAATTTATGAAAGTGTAGTAGTTGAGGACTCGTTCCAACCTACACAAGTGACCGAGAAGGTCGAAGATTTTTAAACTCTAGAAGAGTGTTTGGCATATTTTGAGGATTGGGATGGTCTTATGATCCGTGACATTGTTAATGTCTTGAGGGAAACTTCACCGGTGCCCACAAAGACTCCTTCCATGAAATGTAACACCAAAGTATCAATCATGGAAGCACTAGTAGAATCTGAAAATGTGGAGACCATACCGACTTATGAAGAAGAAATACAAGTCTCCACATCCCTTCGGTTTGTTCAAACTGAAGTGCATCATCTCTGGGATGATCCTTACTTAAATAATTTTTTTCCAAACAAGTTGGAAAGGAGATTCATGTTTAATGAATTCTAACCAAAGAAATTCTCCTTTCCTTATACATGGGGTGATAACTTTGAGAAACCCGCTGAAGATTTTCAGCCGGATTTTGAATGAATTAAAATGATAAACATTACCTATGTGCATTATGAAGCGGGATGGTAGATGGTATTACTGAAAAATCTTTTACTCTACCTCATAATCCTGCTAGATTCCATTCCTTTAGATGATCATGTGTATCAAGATTGACCTTCTAGTCTGACGGGGGTATAGTGTAGTTTTATTAGTTTTAATTGTTTAGTTGTTTAGAGTTATATACCTCCATGATCGAATCTCTCAGGTACTCTTGTTCTTACTCTCCTTTATTTATTTCATTGCTCTTATGTCATTGATTATTACATATCTTTTTATATTGAGGATAATGCAAGATTTTGGTTGGGGGGTGAGATTCTTAGATGAATATAGTATTTTGTGACATTTTGAGCAAAATTTTGTAGTAATTTTTTTTTTCAATTTTTTTGAAAATTCAAAACTATTTTGGAAAACCTTGTTTAGATGCACTTGGGATGTTACAAGTATGAGAGAAAGAGAGATGAAGTGATTGATTTTGAAAGTTTTGAATTACTTATAATATAATAGTTTTTTATATGAATTTTCCTATTTATATGATCGATAGAATGTTTGAACACTTTTGAGTCTAGTTCACATTACACGATTCTCATGGTTTGAAAGGATTATGTAGACTTGAAGATTAGCTAGACTGAGATCTAAGGCATTAAGGAACTAAGCTGGGGAACTTTATCCATCCTTGTTCATGTGAAAATAAGAGATAAGAATGGATGATATAGATTTCTAAAAATCCTATCTCGTGTATATAAAAAGAAAGAAAAATTGGTTATTGTTGAATATGTTGTGAAAAGTTTCAAAAATGGCTACCTATTACCAACCAGGGGATGGTCTACCCGTAACCAAAGCTGGAAATGGGAAGTAGTGTGAAAGCCGTCGAAGGAACGGTAAGGCAAATTCTTGTTATAGGCATTTGGTTGATCTATACACTTTTAGATCTTTAGTTTCGTTGATTTATGAAGAAGGTAATCCTGAAAATTCATGAGATGAATAGTCACTATGCACACTAGATCGAACTTGTTTGGATCATTCTATTTTTCAACCAATCAATGGGGATTCTATGTGAAATACTTATTATGTTTAGGGAGTTTACGATTTCAACTTTTTATCACTAATTCTCTTTGAATTTTATTCTTGTATGTCTTAAGGTTTATAATAGAAGTATAGTTTCCAAGAGAGAGTTGTGTTTTTAGAGAAGTGAATTGTTTCACGCATGTTTTGCTCACGACTAGCAAAATGTTGGTTGGGGGTGTGCTGAGTTCTTAATTTATACATAGTCTGACCCCATTGCATGACATTTTATGTATGATTTTCATGTTTAAAAGACTATCTAATGCATGGTTTTTTATTATAGGAATGAGAGAGACTTCACCTATTTGAAGGCTAAAAGAACACATTTGGAAGCCATTTGATGATAACTGAAGGTGGGCCAAAGGAGAAAGAAGAAGCAAGGGAAAAAATAGAGAAAAGGAGTGAAAAACATTATTTTCAATGGGCTAAATAGGTCGGCCAAGAGGTCGCTACAGTGCCCTGACCGGTCAAGACCGGTCGGCCAGCCTCTACAGACCACTCCAGATGTTACTGGAGCTTGCTGGACCTCTTCGAGAACCAGTCCGACCAGTGAAGACTGGTCGAGATAGGTCACTACAGTGCCACGGCCGGTCAAGACCGGTCGGCAATACATAAAATTCCAATTTTTTGCACTTTTCTAGCAGCTTTTCTACAAGCTCTGATTTTTCATGCCCTGCGTAAGTAATACGCGGATTTTGAAAGTTTCTGAGTCGATGAAGCTTCTCCATTATAAAAAGACACCTAGGGTTCGTTCCTAAGGCATCATAGAAGGCTTGAAAAGTCGTGGGAGGCGAAGGAGATCACTGTGGAGCGTTCGTAACTCCTCAAAATTCTTTTTTTCTATGTTTTTCTTTAGTTTTCCTTTGAGTTTTAGTTTAATCTATTGATGATTGGCTAAACCTCTTAGCTAGGGCTAAGAGGTGAAGCTTTTAGTTGTTTATAATGCTTAATTTGAATTAGTTCAAGTATTTTTGGTTTAATGAAGAACACTTCTAGTTTAAGTTTGAAATCAAGTTAGTATTTTTATTAATCTTCTATCTCTTGTGATTTCTCTTACAAGGGATATTTTGATTACTGAGATTGCTTAATGGGGTGTTGATTGATAGGATTTTGGGTTGTAGAGATCTTAGATCCATCATGATATGTTGGGTGCTAGGAGATCTTACAAACTAAGTTTCCTAAGTGCTTATCTAGAACTAAACTAGAAGCAGTTCTTATCTTTGGGATTGATCTGAGATAGATGTTTATGTATTGATTTTGGTTGAATAGAAGTTCAATTCATGCTTCTAAATCAAGTTTAGTGATAAGATTTGAGGAAGAATCATGAATGTGATCTCAATTATTTTTCGAAGGATTAGGCTGTGTGATTGAATACGCTCTATGCCTTAATTGTTATGAGAAAACCATATCAGTATATGATCCATCTATGTTAGATATATTATGATGATTTGATTGTTCCATATTCCGATTGGATAGGGATAGAACTCCGATTCAAATTGAGTTATTGGCTTGAATGGTTTGAATTGGCATTGTGAATGATTATAAGTGGATCCTTGGCGCTCTAGTGTATTATTTTCCTGATTTAGTTCTAAAATAGATAGTTTTATGTTCTTAATTTCTATCAATCGATACAAATTCGAATTTAGCCCATCCTAATTATGTAATTTAGAATTGTTACGACAATCCCTGAGGATTGACCTCAGTCTTACCGAGAATTATTACTACATCGCAGCCTTGTACTTGAGGCGAGTGAACACATCTCATATAGTCTACATAGTTTGCACAGATTAATTGCTTAATTAGTTAAATCATTTGTTAATCTATGTGTTTAGATTAGGAACTTAATTGCTTATTCATTTTCTAGTCTATGTGATTGGACCCACTTAGGTTTGGAAGCCGAAGTGTTCTTTCTTACTTAGTATAAATTGTTAGATTAAGTTAAGTAGGAAAAAATAATTTTTAAAGGTCCTAACTCCTAATCACCCCTAGGATTTAGCCATTATTCTAGTAGCTTCGTTAAGCTTCCACAAAACACATAACGTCTTAATGTGTCATGTTAGACTACCCCACACAATTTCAAGTGTTTTCATTCTCAACGAAAATTGAAATTTTCCCCATGATTCAGGAAAGAAATGTTAGTAAAGATTTATCAATTGATGATGAAAATTATATGGAACCTAATGTTGTTGGTAAGCCTTCCTTTGCTTCCATCCCAGCGACTTGTCGTGTTTCCTCCCTCCCTCCCCCCTAGTTTGACTTTGGTTCCATAGCCATATCCCCAAGCACTCCTTTTGTGTGTGGTTTGCTTCTCATGTGAGATTAAGAAATTAAGGACAATTTTGGTTTGATATTATTTCTATTAATCTCATTTTTGCCCTGTTGTCATTAAATCTAATGAACATATGTTTTTTAATTGTGATTATGTTGGCTGGATTTGGAAGAACTTGCATATCAAGCCTGATGTTAGCAATCTGATTCATTCTAATGTTTTTTTTTTGTTTTTTTTTTATTCTTTATGTTATTAGACTTCTCATTAGTTTTGTGTCATCTAGCTCTGGTTGTACTATTATATTACTAAGCTTTGCTTCTTTTTTTTTTGTACTTGTGTGACACATTTGGAGAGAGAAACTCTCATGCTTTCTCTAAAATAGGAGTTGGTAACGAAATCTTGTTTAAGCTCATTGTTGAGGACATGGGAAGACGTATTGTATTTTTGAAGATTGGTAGTTATTTACCCAGTCCCTTTGTAATCCATTGGGATATTCCTCATACAATCCTTCTTCTCATAAATATAAGGATGTGTTTCATGCCTCTTCTCTTTTTAAAAATGTCTCCTTTGTGCTACTTCCATTTCTAATTCTAAGGTTGGTATTCTTTGCTTTCATCCTTCATCTCTTAAAGTGTGTTGGGGATTATTTCTGAAGCTGGAGGGGAAGATATCACTAATTTTTTTTGGTTTGAAGATATCACTAATGTTCTTAAAGCTAATATTTTAAGTATTCAAGTGGAGGTGCCTAACCCAGATTTGCAAAAGATCATTTTGTTTTCCTCAAACTCTCATTGAAAGTTGCATCAGGATACCAGAGTTGCAAGCAGTTTACTCTCAACAACTCAGGCCTTTATTTCTTTGATTGCCTCTTCGTGCAGGAATGTTATCGACTACCTTTAGCATATATCTTTTATTGTACCTAATGCGCAATTTTTGCCTTTAGGTGATTCTCCTATTTCTATGTAGGTTTTATTCCTAGCCCGGAGTGTGGGAAGTTTTTGTCCTTGGCTTGGGGTGTGGGCTTTTCTTGATCCTGAGTGTGAGTTTGTTTCCCTTGGTCTCGGATGTGGGCTTTTTTTTTTAAATTTAAGATATGAGTTTTCTTCTTTAACCTAAGTGTATGCGTGTTTTTTTCTCATTGAGTTTTGTTTTTCCTCTTGCTTTGTATGTTTGGGCTTTTGTCCTTTGTTGATAATAAGAGGGTTTTTCTTTCTTGCCTTAAAAAATGTGTAACTTTTACAAATTAAAATACCTGTCTACTAGAAAACAGGCAATTTGATCAACAATTCTTGTGTTAGGCGCAGCAAAATTGTAATGATGATACCTTTACATTACTCGAATGTCAAATCAACAAGAAAATATATCAGTGTTCCTATTTGGATATGAGATTTCCACAGCAATGCAATGTATAATTATAGTGATTACAAATTTCTTTAACAATCTTATATTACATTTGCATTTGACCTTCGAAATAAATGTTGAGTTAAGCATTTTAAAAACATTATGAAATAGTAATGATGCTTTTCCATTACTGTAGTAATGTAATTTAAAATCCAAACAAACCTAAAGGAGAGGTACACTTAATAGAAATGCAATTAAAGGGAAATGATCAGGTCCTGCTCATTACCATCAATTTACCCTTACCTTACAACACCTTTCTTTTTTCACCAACTTGTCACAGGCATCCCAGCTTCGGATATGAAAAGTGGACGATCCAATCATCATGCGGACCCCAACTGGTAAATTAATGGAATGCCAAATATTTGACCCAACGTACATGTTTAGCCCACCTGATGACTATATCAGCTTTATTTCATCACTAGGTGATATTCACCATGACACACATTTTGGACAGTTTGGAGGGAGTTAAAAAAAGGTGAAGAATGTAAATGTATAGTGCTGAGGCAGGACTGGGTCATTTAAAGTTACAAGACTCTGAAGAACGGCGCGGAGTGAGGAGGACTTCCAGTTGGGTCGCTTTTGGGAGGGATAGGCCTAAGCCCTCAGTCATATCGACGGGAGCGTCATTTGGGGTTGTTAGGTCGAACTCATGAAGCAGTCGAGCCAGCGTCAAGTGCATGATTTTAAGGGCCATAGAGTACCCAGGGCATGATCTCCTCCCTGCACCAAAAGGCATGTATTGGAGATTTTTGCTCTTAACATCTACATCTGCATGGTCAACCATAAGTCTCTCTGGTCGAAACTCAGAGGGATTGGACCACACGTTTGGGTCCCGATGTAGCTTCCATAGGTTCACCAATAAGCGTGTGCCAGCTGGGACGTGAAAGCTACCTATTTGGCAATCCTCTATAGCTTCATGTGGAACTGAGAGTGGGGCCGGAGGGTACAAGCGCAGAGATTCCTTCACAATGGCTTGGAGGTATACTAGGTTGTTGAGGTCACACTCATCTACCTCTCTGTCCATGCCAACGTGGATGTCCAGCTCATCCTGGGCCTTCTTCAACACGTGGTGATTATTCAGCAGTAAACTAAGGGCCCACGTCAGTGAAATTGCTGTAGTGTCCGAGCCAGCTATGATAATTGCCTACATATCAGATTTGAGCTAATTCAGAAAATGCAATACAGAGGCAAATTTAGAATTATTCAAATAACAGAATTCTGGTAATTAAATTGTAGGCATTACTCAAAAAAATCATACGAATTTAGTGTCCTACCTATATGATTGGACGACATTTGAACCTAAAAATATCAGGATTACTTTCCCAAGCCGAAAGCCACGTCTTGTATAACTTTCATGACATCTACCTCTCATTGTAACTATTGAACCTAAAAATCAGGATCATCTAAAACTCAAGTCCGACATATGGGAACGGTTGGGATGGAATGTCCACATTAGCTTTGTCATTTGTGTAGCACCCAAGGTAATGTGTATATGCCATCCAAATCATTAATTAGTCTGATTTGCTTCATCTGAATGAAAGAATTACCCAAAACTCATTTGGCCCTCATGATTACTTAATCATTTTAATTTTGGGATAAATATAGGGTGTTGTACATTGATGGACTAGGGGAATGCGGTGGCCCAGGTTTCGAACACAAGACCTTCCACTCTAATACCATATTAAATAACTAGTTGTTCTAGAAGCATGAGCTGTTGGAGGATGGTGTACATCGAGGGAGCGATTCTATCAACCTGCCTGACTCACTATGTTCCGAGCTACATATATTCAAGTAAGCCTTTAGAAACATACCTCGCAAGTTGCCTTGATGATGGTATCTGGATCATAGCTAGAGAGTTGGGCATCATCCATGCATGATATCATCACATCCATGAAGTCATGCTCACCCTCAGTACGGCCGGATCGTCTTCTTTGGCGATGCTCCTCTAGCCAGCTTGACAGGATAGAGTCCATATCCCTGGCTATCCTCTTCATGGCCTTCTCCTGCCCTAAGATATCAACCTTGAAGAAAGGCACCACATCCGACACAACAAACACCCCCAGAAAATAAACCAATTCACTCATCGTCTTCTGAAATCTCCGCGCCTCATCCACATCCGTCAAACATGCTGTGGTCCCAAAGTACCGCTTCCTGGCAACCATCATTCCAACCACGTTGAATGTCAGATCTCCGAACCATTGCTTCATCTCTATCTTTATTGGATTCAGATGGTTCTTCTCCCACTGTCCATGCAGCTCTTTCATGCATCTGTCGATCTCAACAACCCAGATCTTCTTGAGCATCTCGATCCGACGGCTGGAGAGGAGCTCCAGTGTGACCATCTTGCGAATCTCGCGCCAGTAGGGCCCATAAGGCGCGAGGCCGAATCCGGCGTAGTTGTAGCCCAAGTACTTGGCAGCGGCGCTAGTTGGACGGGTAGCGAGGACCTTGTCGTTGGTGGTGAAGCATTCCTTTATGAGGTCAGGTCCACTAATGACGAGTGTGCGGTGTGAGCCGATCCATAACGTGAAGGCCGGACCATACTTATCGGCCATGGCTCCGAGCTTTCGCATGGTCGGCTCTTGCCCTCTGAGCATATGAAGGTGACCAATTACCGGCCATCCACCAGCTGGCTCCGGTGCCTCCTTGCTCTTAGCCTTCTTACTACTGGCCCTGACCATCCACATCTTGTAGAGAAGTAGTGAGGCAAAGAGCCCAACGATTGCTTGGAATTGAAGAAGCCATGCCATTTCTTGTTATGGAGTTTGTGTAATGTGAACAATCCCTTTATTTATAGTGCTTATCTCCCTCTTAGGATTTCTGACCAATTAAAAAATAGCTGGGCCATGATCTGGCCTGCCCACCGGTAGGAAGGGGTGTTCGTCAAGCTCTCTGGCTCCCATCATGTTGTATATACAAAATCCATTCCGTTCATCAGGTGATGACCACTCTTTGTATCTTCCGATTAAAAGATAAACCCCATTGAAAACTAATATGGGCCACGCCAACGGGAACAATATCAATTTTCTCTCAAGACTGCTACGTTTTACTCCGTGTGGCACACCTAAGCTTTTATCAAGCCGATTTGAGTTACACATGTTTAACGGGTTTGCTGAAAGATTCACACCATGGCAGACCCAAACAAATCTATGGTCAGAAACCCATCCATATTGTTCCATGTGGTGTGGCTCATATGAGTTATGTATCTAGCTGATTTTCGATATGGTGGCCTTCCATCGATGATAGAACCTTATATACAGAGTAGATTTTACATATACAACATGATGGCCCCACAAACTACGGAGAGGATTCCGTTCCCGTTCGTGGTCTGGTCTGGCTGACAAATGGCACTTGGGTTTGTTTGGACAGCCCTTGTGGTGGGATGCGGATTGGGTACTAGCCCCGCCTGTCCCGAGCTCCGAATAGGCACAGCTCTGAGGGGCCCACTGTAATATATTGGTTTTATCCACAGTGTCGATCCATTTTACCGTATCATTTGAGGATATAAGCCCAAAAATGAGGCAGATCCAGTGGTGGTAATGATTCCTACAGTTGAAACCTTGTTAGGGCCCACCGTGATGATTATTTGCCATCCAACTTGTTTATAATGGCCCGTTTGGCACCATGAATTTGAGGAGTAGTGAGGAGAAACCACTTGCTTTATCCTGTTTGGCACCATGGATTTGACGAGAAGTGGATTTAAGAGGAATTCAAGAGAATGCAAAAAGGTACTTTTGGCTATTTTCAAATCCTCTAAAAAAGGTGGGATTTGAGGAGAAATCCTGCCCAATGTGGGACCCAACATGTTGTATATTTTCCATCCAACTTATTGATAAGGTCACAAAGACCTGAATGAAGGGACCACACAAATATCAGTTTTAATCCAAAACTTTTGTGCATTATAAAAGGTCTCACTCTCCACTTTTTCTTGTTTTATGGTCCACTTAAGATGTGGATCTACTTTATTTTTTGGATCCTGGCATAAAATGATTTGTAAAAATGGATGGACGACATGGATTTAAAAATCGAGGCTGATACGGTGGGCATCGGTGGGATTAAAATCCACACCATCCATTCTCTCATGTCTCATTTCTCTCCAAATCTTAGTTGCCAAACAGAAAATTTGGAATTGATAAGAATTGGAATTGATGAGAATTCATATCATGGAATCCATTTCTCATCACTTCCTCTCAAATCCATGGTGCTAAATGGGCCATAAGGTTACATAGACCTGGATGAAAGGAAAATACAAATATCACTTTTGATCAAAACCTTCTGCAGCTCCCAAGAAGTTTTAATGGTGAGTGTTCAATCCTTACTATGTGGTCCACTTGAGCCTTGGATCTATCTCATTTTGTGGCTTATAGATGGTCTGGATACAAGCCATATATCACAGTGGCCCCCTCATAGCCGTCTTGTTCCGAGCTGGGGGGGGGGGGGGGGGTGGGGGGGGGTACTCCATCCGCGTCCTATGAATCACACAGTTCCAGTTTCTGGTTGAATGGCCATTGAGAAATACTTAAATACTCTGCCAAGGCGTGACGGATGAAACACAGGCAGTTTAGAAATTACGAAGAAATTGCATATGGTGGCACAACACGCCTGCCCACTCACACCATAATGGGTGTTCGAACCCATGACCTATTCAATGATCTTACTTAAGAAGATGAGTCCACAAATCATAGGTTTGGATTATTCATGTGATTTTGGTCCCTTAACTCAATGACAGTGGGCTCCAAAATTTAGTTATTTTAATTTAAGAAAATGTGTGTGTAATGTCTGATTTCTGAGCACATGCGATATCAAACATCATGATCATCAACCGCCAAGGTCTATGGTAGAGTACTGGTAGACGTAGCGCCATGTGATGTATGTATGACATCCAACTCATCCATCGGATGCGTGACCTCATATTACCCTTCGATCCTGAAAATCAGATCGATTCAAAACTTAGGTGGGCAACAACAATGGAAAAAAGTTGGGAGGAAACACCCACCCCCTTGATTTGCACCGGGACCCACTTGGAGTTACGAACGGGTCTTACCTTTGGTCTAATCCTTCATCCATGCCAGATGAAGGGTCTGAACGGCCTACATTTCATATAAAAAAAAAACAAGGTGGGCTCCCCCACCTAAGTAAAGGTGGAAGTCCCATCTTCAACTAGTTGCCTGTGGTTTGGCCTACCAATTCATGGATTAGATTACGTTTGAGAATAATATTCCATAACATCGGACGGACAGGTTTGATTTCATCCACGCATCGTGTGATCTACACAAATTGTGTTGTCAGTTTTAAAAGGTTTGGAAATCCCATCGAATTAATCCAACTTGGGATTGGAAATCCCATCCTCTCCTCAAATAAAACGCGAGTCTACATCCTTCAATGCAGGACGAGCTTCAAGCCTCACCTTCACGGTTATGTCATTCCCGTAGCTCATCTCCACCATGGTTGATCACTTCACGCGCTTTATACAAGAATCTATTGTAGGGTGGAAACAGACACAATGCCAGTTTATCTGCCGTCCATGATCACTCTCCGCATCACACACAGTCCACGTTAAGATTCGAAGTTGACAATTTCATGGCGGAGTACCCAATGGGTATATGCCCGGTTCCTACTTGGGATTGTGGTTGGTGTCCTTGTTCTCGTAGAGTGAGTGACGCAACCTTAATAAGCTTGTTTTTGTCTGCCTTTTTGAAGGTTATTAATCAGCTTGTGCGTTGGTGTTTCGTACATTATTAGCTACTGAAAGGTTGAGTAGCCAATGTCCTTACTGAAGGAATCTCGCTACGGAAGTGACGTCACCATGGTCCGTAGGCCTCCACATGATGTATCTGTTGTATCCACACCATCCATTCATTTGGAGAGATCATTCTAAGGCATGACTCAATGAATGAGGTGGATCCAGATCTCAAGTGGGTCCCACCACAGAAAACAGTGGGGACAGTGACATCCACAGTTGAAAACTTCTTAGGGGCTACAGAAGTTTTCGATCAAGCCGATATTTGTGTTTTCCTTTCCTCTATGTCTGTGTGAATTTATGTACAGGTTGGATCTCAAATAAAAATTATGGTAGGCCTAGGAAGTTTTCAAATGTGGATGTCACTGTCCCCACTGTTTTCTGTGGTGGGTCCACTTGAGCTTTGGATCTGCCATATTCTTTGAGTCAGGCTCTAAACTGGTCTCTCCAAATGGATGGACCGTGTGGATACAACATATACATCATGCTGGGGCATGGTGACGTCACTTCAGTAGTGAGATTGGCTACTCAACCTGTCATTAGATAATCCGCATCCGTTTTGGAAATAGTGGAATTGAATGTTTCGCTGTGGATATTTATCAGTCAGCTTGTACGTTGTTGTTTCGTGAAATGTTATTTTGGGTTGCTACTGTTCAATCAGGAGGCGAAGTGAATTTGCCACTTAACCAAAGGACTTGCTGATCTTTGAGCGGTTGATCGAATCAGCTGAGTAGTGCACAAACGATTATTTCTTTTGAATGTTTGCTAGCTCCAAACCCTGAAAATCGGCTGTTTTGTGGGCACAGTGTTCGTTGTCGTATGTGAATCCCATACATTCCTCTGCAATCCAATAAAAAAAAAATTAAACAATAATAATATTTTAATTATTTTTAGATTCGACGTTTTGTTTTCACGTTGATTCGACGAATCTAAGCAACCTGAATTTGGTGGTAGCTTAGGAATGTCCTCTCTCTCTCTCTTTCTCTCTCTCATCGACACACGGCCACAGGTGGATGTGTCAAGCGTTTTGCACTGCCATCTGATTGATCCTTCTTGAAAGTGGGTCACGCTGCTGATGTGGCACCGTGACAATTGTTCAATGCTACCTCTTAGTCTCCCATTGTCGGCGCTCCACTGGTTTGGGGCGTGCAAATGGGAGCGAATTAGGTATTACCTCGGGAACAGCTTAGTGGGTGTTACCCTAACCGTGTGAGGCCATCTTGATGTATTGTTTATATATCTATGTCATCTATCCACTTTTTTTTTTTTAAATTTTTTTATATCATTTTAGGATGTGATCCAAAACCCTAGGAAGATCCAAATCTCAGGTGGACTATAAAACTAGAAACAATGATGAATAACCATTAAAAAGGTTTTGTGGGCCACAAAAGTTTTGGATCAATTTGATATTTATATTTTCCCTTCATCAATACCTTATTGACATTATCAAGAGCTTGGATTGCAAATAAACATTACCAAAACCTTAAGATGGGTTCTTTGGAATTTTTAATGGTGGGGCACTCAATCACACTCTTTCTAGTGGTATGGTCCACTTGAGATTTGGATCTGCATAATTTTTGGAACCTCGTCCTAAAATGGGCTGTAGAAATGGATGGACGGAGTGGATATACAAAATATCATTCATGTGGGCCATACGGTAGGGGTAACACCCACTAAGCTGTCCGAGGGTAACACCTAATTCGCGCTCGTGCAAATGACTCTTAAGGGGTGTCAACACTGTGCTCTGGTGGTCATGGCAGTGTGCGTGTGCAATAGCCTAATACTTAACTAAATTTAAGACCCAATTTGAAATTAATGTTCTCAGTGTTATTTGGATAAAACCATGCGAGAGGATGTTGTGGCTCTTGCGGTTTGTAGGTAATTATGCAATGTCCTAACTGGAGGAGCATTGTAAACCTCATTCTCTCCCCGCTCCTCTTGTGGGTTTGGATTTTGATTAGGAGTGGGAGGATTCCTTAAGGGAGTTTGTCAATTTACAACCATTAATTCCTTCCGAACTTTCACAAACTTTTAGGTATTTTTTCACAAGTTTCTGAATAGAAAGTCCCTCAACTAAACCTCCCTCACTTTGGAGACAATTTGTGTAGTCACATTCTCAATGGGATATAAACTACACAAAAGATCAAATCTAAATTAAAACCTAAATCCTAAAATAAAAAATTTGAGAAACTAAATTGAAAGAGACTAAGTTAGAAGGATGTTACCAAAATCACTGAACTAGATTAATGAAATCTTACAAAACCAAACAAACAAGATCGGTTAGGATTAGAAGAATTTTGAAAAACTAATCTAGGAAAGTTGTAGATCCTATCTAAGCTATATTAAAAACTAATCTATCTAACTTTAGAACCATTAACCTAAAAAAATCCTTGGCAATGATGCAAAAAATTAACTTGTTTGCCAGGCCCAAGTGTAAGGCCGTGATGTAGTAATAAATCGGTGAAACTGAGGTCATCCTCAAGGATTGTGTAATTTATCAAATTCTGATAGTTCTAACAAAACTAAATAGGAATAAACAGTTTGGGTTTTCAAGAGTATAAACAGAATTTTAAAAAGAATAATTTAGAAATAAAAGATCAACTAGAGCACCAAGGATCCACTTATAGTACTCTTCAATGTTAATTCATTCACCAAGCACAAATACACAATTAAAATCGAAGTCCTATCTCTATCCAATTAGAAGATATTTCATTTAAAAGTACATAAATAACACAAGTAAAATCTAAAAAATTCAGAACTTCTAGTTCTATTAATATGGATAATTTGAACTCATGGAACTTCAAAGCATCAACCTTATCCTTGAATCATGATATATCTAGGGTTTCCACAACTCAATTCTCATTAACGAACAATGATCAATCTTAAAAACTCACAAGCATCTCATGTACTTGGTACAAGAGATATCAGAATTCTAAAAAACTATCAACTCTATTCAAACTAAAACTTAAAAATTCCAACATTAAAGCTTAGAGTACTTGAATAAATGAATTAAACATTGAAAGATTAACTATAAGCTTCCCCTCTTAGCCCTAGATAAGAGGTCTAACCAACCATAGACACGATTGAACTAGAATAAAAGAAAAACTAGAAAACATAATAAACTAAAACTAGAAAAACTAAGAAAATCGATGAAGGATAAGCTCCTCTTTGAATCTCTTCACCTCTAACACGTTTGGGACTCTTCTAGGATGCCTTAGGAAGAAAGTGGAGGTGTCTTTATATAGAAAAAATGACGCACCGCCTCTCCAAGTGCGTAAGATTTTCACACTTACGTCGGTTTCAATGGATGCTTCGATCAAACTTCTCACTTCAATGGCTTAAAGTTAGCTGCGATGGATCAAAAGTAGTTTAAAGAGTTGCGAACTTTTCAAGCCAATTTATAATGGATCGAAGTGAATTTCGAGGGATCGAAATGTATTTTATGATGGATCGAAGATTTGTCCAGAGAGTTGTTTAAAAATCTGGTATTTCAGGTATGTTCGAGGGATTCTTCGATGGGTTGAAGAGCAATCGAAATCAATTTTACCATGGATCGAAGTCCAATCGAACACCAATTGAAGCTGTCTATTTCTGCACTTTTTTATTTGAACTCTAGACTTTTTCCACTTGGATTCTTCTTTTCTTTCCTTCTTTGCTTGATCTTCAAGGTACTTTAAGTAGTCTTTTTTAGCAATGGATTTATGAAGTCTCTCTTTTTTCTTGCAAATACAAATACACATATAAGATATTTTTTTAATAGTAAAAACTATGTCATTGTGTGATGATTTGGGGTCTAAATATGCACAACTCAGAGCTCAATAATTAGTACAATAAAGCGCTCTAAGCTTTAACTCGTAACTACTAAATTCAAAAATATTAAAATGAAAGAGTTTGAAACTTTAATGGAGTTCTACATACAATTGTTAGATATTTGTAACTTCATGTATGGCTTAGGAGAGAGGGTTTCAGATGAGCGGATATGTAGAAAGATACTAAGGTCTTTCTCACGGAGAGATTTAGCTCTAAAGTCATTGCCTCAGAAGAGTGTAAGGACATAGACACAATCAAAGTAGAAGAACTCATAGGTTCCCTACAAACTCATGAACCACACTTTAAGGCCCCCTCTAAGAAGAAACACACTGTCTTGAAGACTTCACACAAGCACTCCTACAGGAAAATAGAGAGTGAATATGAAGAAGATATTGATAAGGAAGATGAGGAAGAGAAATTTAATGGTCAATTTAAGAAATTTCTTAAGATGAACAGAGGGAAGAGTTGTAACAAGAATGACAAGAAGGTTGGAAAATATAAAGAAAAATAAACAAAAAAGAAAGTCCAATGTTACAACTGTGATAATTATGATCATGTTATCACAGATTATCTAGAAAAACCTAAAAGAAAAGGTAAAAAAGCTATCGAAGCAACATGTGATGATACAGAAGAGTCTAAAAGTGAATTCAATGACTCTTCTAGTGATGAAAATAAAAAATCAATAAAAATTCTAATGGCCTCCACCACTACCTCTCTTCCCCCTAATCCGAGAGAGGATCTGGACCATTATCCTATCTAGGAGGAGTTCCCAACCCCTAATCATTTGTTGAATTTTATGAGGGCATTGTGAAAATTAGGTTACCTGTAGGCTATCACTAGAAGAACTTAGTAAGTGTAGTTAGAGTTTGAATTCTATAAGTAAATCTGAAGATTTTAGCCTCATTTTTGTGCTTAAGGGAATATTAGAGGATTTAAGCCTCATTAACCCACCTAGATAGTTTAGCTTATGCTTTATTTTAGTATTTTTTTATTGTTAAACTATCATCTTGCTTAGATTGGCTTATCTTGTTGAATTTTGAGCTTCATGTATGCTAATCTATGCCTTGGTCATTGTTGAGGTCCCAAAATATTAGACTCACAGAAATAAAATTCCATGAGAAACCAGGACAACGCACCTGGAAAACCAGTCTAGAACACCTCTAAAACCAAACTAAAACACCCTTAATTTAGGCAAAAAAAGTAGTAAAAATACAAGTTTAGGTTGTACAGAGCACCTAAAAAATACCTTTGGCGCACCTGGGAAACAGCTCTAGTGCACCTCCGAAATAAGTCCGGTGCACCCTGAAATTTAGGTGAATTATCAGGTACACCAGCCCTCACTTGGGTATCAAAATGACTTTTGATGGGCCCCAACTTGCATGATGATCATGAAAGTACGTCGGTAGTCTAACACGACACCTTCGTATATGCAAAAGCTTGAAGAGTAACTAGAATTATAGCTAAGTCCTATAGGAGGGGGTGATAAGGACCTTTTTGAAATCCTTTTCGTCTACTTACACAATTTAACAAATTAAACTAAGTAAGCTATAACACTTTGGCTTCCAAGCCTAACTTGGTCCAATCACAAGACTAGCATATGGTTAAGCAATAAACAACCTAATCCAAGCATGTATAGGTAAACAAATGATTTAACCAATCAAGCTTCTAACCTATACAACCTATGTAGACTTATGAGGATGAATCAATGAGCTCAAGTCTACACAACTAGTGAAAGTACATCTTGTGTGTGGATGAGCCTATCTAGTGCCTAGCATACATTCTTATCAAGCATTCATAATTAAACAATTAATGTAACGACCCGAGATTTTCGACTCTCGTGTATAACACGACGGCCGAATTCCCAAGTAATTTATGGAATAACTAATTTGTCAAATAATAAAATATAGCATTCAAGCATAATGGCGAAAACAATCATCATCTTATTCTATCAAACTTACTACGTCATCATCAATGTTTAAATAAGGGAACCAACTAATATCCATACTGATTAATTAAAATACAAAACCATGTCTTCTCTTGAAGACTTATTACAATTCCATAAATGTATCAACTACTCAAAAGAAATATTTAATAAATGATAACATCAATTAAGTTTCTCTAACATCGTCATCCGCCATGTGATCGTACGAACCATCGAACTCTTTTCCTTAAAAATCGGGTTCAATACCTGGATCTTCACCTGCATCATCTAAATTGTGTTTGGGATAGCGTTAAACGCTATCATAGTGGGGAATATTTCCTCCAAGACAATCAAGAATAATAATAACGGTACAGAGTAAACGCAAGAATGATACTATCATTTAATCAAATCAAAACAACCAACTAAAAATCTTTGTTAATGCGATGCATGGAATGCATGCTCTGGCTAAGGCACCCTGGCTAGAATCACAATACATGAAGTGGGAGACTCCCTGTTACAACTTCACGCTAGCCACTAGTCGCCAGAGGTTCCTGGGACGCACAAGCCCATAGTTTTGCCCGACCACGTGAGAAACTGGACGCTCATAGCCCAAATCTACACGTGACAGTGTACGGGAGAAGTAGGACGCTCTAGCCTATTCTCAATTCCGTACACCCACATGGAGCCAAGTGAATGCATGATTTTAGTTTCACCTTTATTTAAGTGCTTTCGCATACAACCAATTTAAATAAAACTCAATGGTCACTATGGGGAGTCGCAAGCAACCCAGCATAGGTCGACAGCACGAGCTTAGTGTCCATGGCACCAACCCCGGCTCATGAGAATTTGTATACCATTAATGTTTACTCATTGTCCCGTTTTATGATTTCATCATGTCCCAAAAAGCCAATGTTGTACATCATGACCAAATTCATTAAAATACCCATGTACTGTAAATGGATCAAATCAAGCATCATGTACATGTAAGGATCCATTAACAAACAATCACTTCATTCTCTCAGTCAAGTCAAGATATATTCTTCCATCATGGACACCTCTCACGGGTTTCATCTCTCTACATCGAATAATTTTATCAACTTAGGGACAAAGAGTATACAATAATGGGATGTCCATATGATGATCTTATACACATATTTCATATCACAATATGAAAACCAATATTACTTGTAATACATGGACTAAGAAACTAAGGGCATAGATTTCACAAAAATAAATAACACAAATACACATTCTTCTTAGTAAAAAATCTAAGAAAAAGGAATCACATCACCATATAATGATATTCATTACAAATCTCACATCAAACTTTATGTTATATGGATAAGTAATTCAAAACAAAACAACTTCACATGTCACAAAAGAAACTTATGATAATCGTGATATTATTAATGAAAGGCTTGAAGGAAAATCCTCACCTTAGGATGGACTTAGAAGAAGAGGGTTGTAGAAGATCCTAGTCGCTGGAAAAATATGAGAAAGAACTCTCTTCTCTTCTCTCTCTCTCTCTCTCTCTCTCTCTCTCTCTCTCTCTTTCTCTAGGGCATGGAGGCTAGGGTTAGGAGAAGGATTTGGAGGTGCGTAGTAGAAATATGGAGAGGAATGTGCACGCGAGGTCTTGTGTAATAACTTCTTGAGGTGGGTTTCTCAAATCTCAATATTCGGATGATCTATGATCAATTTCAATCCGTTCATCTTATCAAGCTCGAAGAGTAGAGTCAGAATACGTAAATTTCTTGATGATCCACATTCTAGATTGGCCGATCCTTGAAAATGGCCTAGCGGGTGCTAAAATGGGCTAGATCTCAATTAACGGTCTACGCTTGTTGATCAGGGTCCAAATTTTGAGAAAATATATAGTCATGATAGGCAAACAATTGTACAAAGTTTAGTGGTTGATTGATGGTGAGAAATGCCTAGATCTGAAATTTCAACTTTTGGCGAAAAAGGAAGGGGCTGGCTTTGTGGTTCAACGGTGTAGGATTATAGATCGGGGTCTAAACTTTGTGTAAACTCGTAGTCATATGATTATAATAAGTGGTCCAAATTTGAGAAGTGATTGATGGTGAGAAGTGGGTAAATTGAAAGGTTCAAATTTAAAAAGAGTTAGTAACTCATTAATTTCTAAAACGGGATAACTTTGCGCATAAGAAAGATGCTTATCAAGGTGGGGCACTCAAATCACACTATTGGTCCATGATAAAGACAATCCAAGTCACTCATATGAAGAAAAATATTCGACTACGACTACCCATTTACTTTCCTCACTCGATAGACATGAAAATCAAGGGTTAAGGGGCTAAGTTGACAATTGGACCACTTCTATTATGATTTAAGGGCTGAAATTTGATGTGTATGGTTAATATGTGCCCAAAAGCTTAAATCCAGGGTTTTACGTGAAAGTGATCGTCAGAAACTATAATACTTAAAAATGACATCTTAACTTAAGTTTAACTAATGGCATTTTCGTAATTATCTGAAAAGTGTGTGATTTTTGAAATCTGATCTTTCTATGATTTTATGAGATCATTCTAAACAATTTTTGTTAAAGGGTCCCCTATCGGATCTCCTACGGATGTCCCGCTATTCGCAAATCAACGGTAAATGTACGATAATTAAAAAAATAAATTAAAAATAAATTTTCAAATAAATCTCGAAAATCTGGGGCGTTACAATTAAACATTCAATGTTAAGATAACAATGTGCTCAATTCAATCACAAGCACAAGCATGTATAGTGGTTCGACTTTGGGTCTACTCCACTCCCGGTTTAAGTACTCAACTCCTTTGAGCACACCAGCATTCACTATCGGAGGTTTTAAATGAGGTTCACCTCTCAACCTTTACACGGAGGTTTTACCGGTTCACCTCTCAACCATAACCGGAGTTTTGAACATAGGCTAACTCTCAACCCAACGCACGTTCACTCCCTTGTCGGAGGCTCCCCCTTGGAGACTTTGTTTAGGCCCGGCTAACGAGCCAAGGAGTGCCAAATAACCCCTAGTCTTTAGGCCGGCAAACAGGCCAAGGAACGGCCAACGTCCCTAGATCGAGTTTGACTAACAAACTCTACACTTAACTCCCAAAGGGAATTGAGTGGATGGACTCTCAATAAAGACAACTTTACTTGTCGGATGAGCCCCTTGTTTAGCGTCGGTTCGGGTTACTTGATCTCCTCTCTCCTGTGCTTCAATTAGCTTCCCTTGCTCCCACGATCGTGTTGCTGTTGCGTCAGCAATGCCTCAGCCACACTTGATCAATCACCTTGCTTGTGATGCCTTTAAGATGCCCAAGGTGATAGGAGGGTAGGTTTGAGAACTCTACAACTAATGAGAATGGGTTGCCTAGAGTTTCTCTCCTACAACGATCTCATCTTAGAGTTTTGGACAGGGATATGCCTATCAAGGAAGGTCCAAATTCTAGAGATCAAGAGGGGATGAAGGTCATCTTCTTCATGAGGTTGGAATGCTCCAATCTTGTGTTAAAGCACAAGGAAGACTGTTCGCTCGCCTCAAGTGTAAGGCCGCGATGTAATAATAAAACTCGGTAAGACCGAGGTCGATCCACAGGGAATTAGAAACAACCTTCAAACTATTCCAGCAACTCTGTTTGCAATAGATATGAGTTTCAATTGGAATACTTATGCTAAAACAGTAACTTAACAGAAACTAGTAATTTAAAGTACTAAGGCATTCAAGGATCCACTTGTAGCAATCACATGTCAATCCAATCAATCCAAACAAGATACACATAGATTTGAAGTCCTATCTCTCATCTAGTTGGAAAATAAAGCATTAAACACATTCAATCTCATTCAAGTTGAACTTCCAAGTTCTAGTCCCATTCAACACATGTAGATTTCAAAATCATAGCCTTCGGAGTAACAGCCATGCCTATGGACTATGGCTTGCTCAAGGATTACTATAATTCGAATCTAAACACCACAACATATGATAATTTCAAAGAATTGCAAGGAATTCATGTCCAGAGCACATAAACTCTCATAAAACATCTCAAACTACCAACTTAAGGGACTAAAAGATTAAAAACCCAAACTTGAATTGAAATTACTTGAATTAAACTGAATCAAACATGGAAATTGGCTACAAGCTTTACCTCTCAGCCTTAGCTGAGAGATTCTAGCCGAGCATTGTCATACTACAACTAGAACCCAAATAAGAAAGCATAAAAACTAGAAAAATCAGAGTTTTGAGGGTTGCAGATGCTCCACGACGGCTTCCTCTCTCTAGCACCACATCCCTTAGCTTCTATGATGATCTAGGAAGAGCCCCTAGGTGTCTTTTTATAGTGAGGACGCTCGGTTGCGTTGGAAATATCCAGAAACCACGCAAAGTTACGCAGTGCGCAGCAAATTTCGGAACCGAAAATAGAAACTTCCTGATTTTTCTGCGTGGCCGACCGGTCACGACCGGTCGGACTGGCCTATTTAACGGTCCAGAGAGTACATAGAGAGGGCCGACCGG
The DNA here is from genome assembly GCA_003013855.2 of Liriodendron chinense. Classification (NCBI taxonomy): domain Eukaryota; kingdom Viridiplantae; phylum Streptophyta; class Magnoliopsida; order Magnoliales; family Magnoliaceae; genus Liriodendron; species Liriodendron chinense. The sequence goes on from ML058333.1 coordinate 3,877,772, forward strand.
TCTTGACCGGTCGGACTGGGTTGGCATACCGGTCACGACCGGTCGGACCTGCTTATGGTCATTGGTCCAGCAAGCTTCCAGAGAGCACCGACCGGTTGGCCGACTGGTCAAGACCGGTCGGACCAACTGGTCCTTCCAGTGGTTTCCAAAGGCGTGGCCGACCGGTCGGACTAGCTATTCCTCTTCTTTTTCTTCTTTTCTTTATTCTCTTTTCTCCCTCTTTCTTCTTCTTTCTTTGGTCCACCTTGGACCTTCATTCACAGGTACTAAATGGACCCTTTTTGGTCTCCAATTGAGTGAAGTCTGCTCTCATCCCTACAATCACAAAACATGCATTAGATGGGCTTTTTAATCATGAACCATGCATGTAATGTGATGTAGTGGGCTATGCAATGTATAAATTGGAGGTTCAACACACCCCCCAACCAGCTTTTTGCTAGTCCCGAGCAAAACATGCGTGAATAAGTTCAAACCTCCAAACCCAACTCTCCTTCAGAAACCATGTTTCTATCCATTCCAAGACATACAAGTATAAAATTTGGAGAAACTAGGTTATAGAAATTGCAAACTTAAACTCTCAAAGCATAAGAAGTGTCTACATGAAATTCCCTCTGATTGATTGATAAATAGACAAACTCGAACAATTTCAACCTAGAAAGTTCATCTCATGAGTTTCTGGGATTGTATTCTTCATAGATCAACTAAACCGTAGATCTCAAGGTGCACAGAGTAACAACAAGCCTATGACAGGAATTTGTCTTACCGTCCTTCCGATGGCTTTCACACTACGTCCCGTTTCCGGCTTTGGTTATGGGTAGACCATCCCCCGGTTGGTAATAGGTAGCCCTTTTCGGAATTTTCCACCATTTTTCCTTCATTCCCGATTTCATCCTTTCTTTTCCTTTTTCTTTTAATTTAGATAGGATTTTTAAAAATCCATATCTTTCGTTATTTTTCCATGGACAAGGATGGACAAAATACCCCGGCTTGGTTTCTCAACACCTTTTAAATCAAAGTCTAGCTAATCCACAAATCACATAATCCTTTCAACCCATGAAAATCGTGTAATGTGAACTAGGTGTAAAAAGTGTTCAAATTTTCTATCGATCACAACAATAGGGGAACTAACATATAAAACCATTATGTTGGGAGAAATTCAAGACTTACAACATCACACACTTCGTATCTCCTCTTCTTATACTCATATCATCTCGAATGCATGGAAATAAAGTTTTCTAAAAGAGTTTTGAAATTTTAGAAAATTCGAAAAAAATTACGCATATGAGGATCGAAATGATGCAACATGCTAGATGAAGAATCTCATTTCACCCCCCAACCAAATCTTGCATTGTCCTCAATGTAAAAAGATATGCAATGAGCATGAACATGAGAGCAATGGTGAAACATGAGAGAGTGAGAACAATAGTACCTGAGAGAGTGATCATGAAAGTCTACAACCCAACAACTAAAGCTACTTAAAATAGTAAAACTAGATAAACTAAACCTAATCTACGGAAAGCAATAAAGATAACTAACCCGTCCTTGGAAAAAGAGGATCTCCATCAGACTAGGAGATCGATTATCATTATAATATCCAAAAGGACAAAGTTGAGCAGGATCATCAAGTGGTGTAACAAATTTTTCAGTAGAACTATCCACCATCCTGCTTTGGAGAGTTCATTAGTGACATCGATCATTTTAACCCATTGAAAATCCTGCTGAAAAATTTCAGCGGGTTTTTCAACAAAATCGTCACATGTACTAGGAAAGGAGAATTTCATTGGTTGGAAATCATTGAATATGGATCTCCTTTCCTTCTTGTCTGGGCGAAAATTATTCAAGTACAGATCATCCCAGAAGTGTTCTTCGATTTGAACAAACTAAAGAGATGTGGAGACTTGTATTTCTTCTTCACAAGTCGATATGATCTCCACAAAATCAGATTTCACCGGTGCTTCCACAATTGATTTTTCAGTTTGGCACTTTGTGGAAGGAAGCCTTTTAGGCACCGGGGGGGTCTCTCTCAAAGCCTGTACAATGTCCTGAATCATGGGATCATCCTAATCCTCAAAGTACGTTAAGCACTCATCGAGTGTATAAGAGACCTCATCGGAGGAAATTTTCAGATTTGGACCCTTGATGTCTTCCTCCTCAGAATTTTGTGTAGGTTGGAGTGGGTCCTCAACCTCTACACTTTCAGAAATTGGCCTCTCTGTAGGCAAGTCAAGCACCAATTCTTCCAAATCCTGTAAAACAAATTTGTGTAAATCAGAAATTGGTGACTTGTCAATTGAATTTTCAGAAATTGACACTTCCAAGGTCTTAATGAAATGAGAATTAGATTCATCCTTAGAATGTGTCAAATATGTCCCCAAACTTTCAGGTAGATCATGTTGGAACAACCCCTCATCATCCATGGATTCAATCATGTTTACCTTATGGGGGCCATCATTGTCGTTCCAATCCTCAAAGGGATCAAAGCTAACAACATCTAGAGGATCAAAATTCTGCCTTAAAGTGAACTCTTCTTCCACGATTGAATCAATCATATCAACCTCGTGGACATCATCATCATCCCTATGCCTTTTGCCCAAGTGGAACACATTCACCTCCAACGTCATGTTTCCAAAGGACATTTGCATCACTCCATTCCGGCAGTTTATGATTGCGTTTGATGTAGCAAGGAATGGGCGGCCTAGAATCACCGGTATTTGGGTGCTTGCATCCATAACCGGTTGTGTGTCCAAGACGATGAAATCTACCGGGTAGTAGAATTTATCCACTTGGACTAGCACATCCTCAACTATCCCCCTCGGTACACGAATAGATTTATCAGCGAGTTGCAACGTGGTTTTGGTGGGTTTTAATTCACCAAGACCCAATTGCTCATATACCGAGTATGGGATCAAGTTCACACTGGCCCCCAAATCTAGCAATGCAAGCTCAATCCGGTAGTCTCCAATGATACATGAGATGGTGGGACTACCGGGATCTTTGAATTTTGGGGGGGTCTTTTGAGTGAGAATGGCACTTACTTGCTCATTTAAGAAGGCCTTTTGTTGCACATTATATTTGCGTTTTGTTGTACATAGGTCCTTTAGAAACTTGGCATAAGAGGGGATTTGTTTGATGGCATCAAGCAAAGGAATGTTAATCTTGACTTGTCGGAAAATCTCTAGAATATCATGAGAGTTTGGAAGAGATTTTGGGGCAACCAATCTCGAAGGGAATGGTGCCACGAGCTTGTAAATTCGTTCCGGTTCTTCTGGGGCTAAGTTAGATCCATCCTCATCCTCAGAATTTACCGGATCATTAGGCTTGTCGGCCTTCACCGGAATAGATTTGTCAATTTGTTTACCACTTCTAAGAGTGGTGATGGATTTGGCTTACTCCATGTGTTGGTTGGAAGGATTAGGAATGCTCACTTCATGTACTTGCTTTGGATTGGGCTGAGGTTGGGCCGGAAAGGTCCCTTCCCTAGCCTTCAAGCGTCCCTTAATCTCATCAATCGAGACTTTAAGCTCTTGGAACATTTGCTGATTTGTTTGATTGATTTGCGTTTGCCCTTGTATAAACGCTTTCAAGGTATCCTCCATTGAGAATTGAGGTGGGCCATATTTTGCATGGGTGGCCCTCCTTGAGAGTTGGTAGGATTGCCCGTAGGGGCATTTTTCCAACTAAAATTTGGGTGGTTCTTCCAACTGTCATTGTACGTATTACCCACCTGGTCCATTGAAAGGCCGTTGATACCCATATGTGGCATTTGCATGTGCATGTAATACCTCTTGAAATGCAGGAATTGTGGGACAATCTTGCGTAGCGTGTAAATCGGTGTGAGAAATCCCACATGTGGTCTCAATAGCTCCATTGGACTTTGGAACTCCACTTTTACTAAGTTCCATAGCCTCGATCTTCCTTGTGAGGTTGGCTATCCTTGCATTCACGTCGTCTTCCTCCTTGAGGATATACATCCCTCCTTTCTCTTTCTCTTGAATAGGCTTGGGGTTATTGGGTTTATCCGAGGTATCCCCAGATTGGGCATTTTCAGCCAACATGCTCAAATAACTCCAAGCCTCATCTGGATTTTTGCTCATAAACTCGTCATTGCACATCATCTCTACAAATTGGCGCATATTGGAACTTAATCTATCATTGAAAAAATTTATAATTCACCAACTCTCATAGCCATGATGTGGGCAAGTAAGTAGGAGGTCCTTAAATCTCTCCCAACATTGGAAGAAAGATTCACCCTCTTTAGCCGAAAAATTCGTTATGGCTCTTCGAAGGGTGTTTGTTTTATGAGCTGGGAAAAACTTTTTCAAGAATTCCCGGGTCATCTCATTCCATGACCCAATCGAATGTGGTCTAAGAGAGTGAAGCCAATCTTTGGCTCTTTCTTTCAATGAAAAGGGAAAGAGTTTAAGTTTAATGGTATCCTCTGAAACATTGGTGTATTGCAAGGTAGCCACCACTTCTTCGAATTCTTTCAATTACAGATATGGGCGGTCAGAGTCTAGCCCATGGAACTTTGGTATAAGTTGAATTACACCCGACTTTATGTCAATGTTTCCCCCGTTTGGTGGTAGAACCACGCAAGAGGGTGTAATTGCACGGGCTGGTTGTAGGTAATCCCGCAGTGATCTCATTGGAGGAACGTTATGTACCTCATCTCTCCTACTCCCTCTTGATTTGCGTTTGTAGTTAGAGTAGAGGGGAGGATTCCTTAAAGGTGTTTGATCCATACTCTCCAAACTTTCACAATGCTCTTGGTAATTTCGGACTCGTCTATGGACTGACAATGGTCCAACTAAACCACCTTCTGATTGGAGACGATTAGAGTGGTTACGTTCCCAACGGGACATAAACCACTCAACCAAAAACTAACTAAACCTAAATCCTAGAAATTTGAAATTAATCTGAAAATAGAAAATCTGTAAAAAGCTAAGTTAGAAAGGTATTACCCGATATGCTTGAACTAGAGAAGAAATCCTACAAAACCAAACAATTTGTTAGTTCTAAAAAAATCAGAAAACCTATCTACTTCTACTTCTACAGCCACTAAAACAATCTGAAAACAGTTATCTAAATTCCCCAGCAACAGCGCCAAAAACTTGTTCGCTAGCCTCAAGTGTAAGGCTGCGATGTTGTAATAAAACTCGGTAAGACCGAGGTCGATCCACAGGGAAATAGAAACAACCTTCAAACTATTCCAGCAACTCATTTTGCAATAGATATGAGTTTTAATTGGAATACTTATGCTAAAACAGTAACTTAACAGAAACCAGTAATTTAAAGTACTAAGGCATTCAAGGATCCACTTGTAGCAATCCCATGTCAATCCAATCAATCCAACAAGATACACAACTAGATTTGAAGTCCTATCACTCATCTAGTTGGAAAATAAAGCATTAAACACATTCAATCCCATTCAAGTTGAACTTCCAAGTTCTAGTCCCATTCAACACATGTAGATTTCAAAATCATAGCCTTCGGAGTAACAGCCATGCCTATGGACTATGGCTTGCTCAAGGATTACTATAATTCGAATCTAAACACCACAACATATGATAATCTCAGAGAATTGCAAGGAATTCATGTCCAGAGCACATAAACTCTCATAAAACATCTCAAACTACCAACTTAAGGGACTAAAAGATTAAAAACTCAAACTTGAATTGAAATTACTTGAATTAAACTGAATCAAACATGGAAATTGGCTACAAGCTTCTCCTCTCAGCCTTAGCTGAGAGATTCTAGCCGAGCATTGTCATACTACAACTAGAACCCAAATAAGAAAGCATAAAAAGTAGAAAAATCGGAGTTTGGAGGGTTGTAGACGCTCCACGACGGCTTCCTCTCTCTAGCACCACGTCCCTTAGCTTCTATGATGACCTAGGAAGAGCCCCTAGGTGTCCTTTTATAGTGAGGACACTCGGTTGTGTCGGAAACATCCAGAAACCGCGCAAAGTTACGCAGTGCGCAGCAAATTTCGGAACCGAAAATAGAAACTTCCTGATTTTTCTGCGTGGCCGACTGGTCACGACCGGTCGGACTGGCCTGTTTAACGGTCCAGAGAGTACACAGAGAGGGCCGACCTGTTGGCCGACCGGTCACGACCGGTCGGACCTGCTTATGGTCATTGGTCCAGCAAGCTTCCAGAGAGCACCGACCAGTTGGCCGACCGGTCAAGACCGGTCGGACCAACTGGTCCTTCCAGTGGTTTCTAAAGGCGTGGCCGACCGGTCGGACTAGCTATTCCCCTTATTTTTCTTCTTTTCTTTATTCTCTTTTCTCCCTCTTTCTTCTTCCTTCTTTGGTCCACCTTGGACCTTCATTCACAGGTACTAAATGGACCCTTTTTGGTCTCCAAATGAGTGAAGTCTACTCTCATCCCTACAATCACAAAACATGCATTAGATGGGCCTTTTAATCATGAACCATGCATGTAATGTGATGTAGTGGGCTATGCAATGTATAAATTGGAGGTTCAACAAAGATGCCTTGCATAGGTTGGGAATGAGCCTCAAATGGTCTCTAACAATGATTGCTTCACTCCTCTCGAAATCCCTCTCCCTACCCCTCAAAATGAGCCAAGCTCCTTTATAAAAGGATGTGCAACGGTTTTAAAACGGGCAAATAACAGTTAGTGCCAACCGATCCTGACCGGTCGGCTAGGGGTCCACGACCAGTAGTCCAGGGGTCCAAGACCGGTCGGCCAAAGGCCAAAAATGGACAGAGAGCTTGCTGTCTCTGTAGAGGGGTCTGTCCGACCGGTCGTGACCGGTCGAACCAGCCCAGCCGACGGGTCAAGACCGGTCGGCCCAATGGCCTGTACACTCCAACGGGTAGCTGTCCAAACTGGATTGTCTGTCCGACCGGTCGTGACCGGTCAGACAGGCCAGGGTTCATTCTAGCAGTTTGCTGACCCACTTCTTTCACACCCTACTTCAATGGCCAAGGTTTTAGATGATCTTTTGGTGCACCTAGTGCCAATCTATGATGACTAAAGGACTCCTAATATGGTCAAGGTCATCAAAGAGGTTAAGGGTTAGGTTTTGGTCAAGGTTAAGGCACATCGAGGCATCACTTTTACCTGTTTCTTCTTCCTTGATGCAACGGGGCCACTTGAGTATTCGGTCTTCGTCTTCATTAAGCTCAACCGACATTAGACTCACTGACCTAAGTGATTGACAAACAAGGTGCACTAGTATGCCACAGAAAAGTTCACTAACAGATCAACCCATACAAAAAACAACCCACCATTTTCGGGGTGCTCAAAGTGTAGCACACCCTAAAAATTAACACTTTATACTTAGCCATTTGAAGGGTGCTCCAGAGTGTAACGTACCTTAAAAATGAGCACTTTACACTTAGCCATTTTCAGGGTGATCCAAAATGTAGTGCACTGTTAAGCCATGAATATTACATATTCCAGCCCAAATTCATCACATACATTGCATGATTTCTATGTTTAAATACCTATCTGATGCATGGTTTTGTGTTTGTAGGAATGAGAGAGTGATTGTATGAATTGATGCTTAAAAGACACCTTTCTAACACCATTGAAGATCAAAGGAAAGGAAGAACAAAAGAGGGAAGAAGAAAGGAAAGACGAGAAAGAAGGAAAGAATGAAAATGAGCCCCACAAGGTGGTCCGATCGGTCGGTCAAGAAGGCCAGACCGGTCAAGATCGGTCGGCTAACACTGCTGCCCTTTATAGAGCTTGCTGGACCAAGGCCTAGATGGGTCAGACCGGTCAAGACTAGTCGGCCATGCAATTTCTGAATTTCGGATTTCAAACAGCAGACAGTCCCATATTTGGATTTTCCGCCCAGTTCGTGGGGCCCATCTTGATGATATTGCAAATCCAATCCATCCATATTGAAAATTAGCTTGATGTCAAAAATACCTAAGTGGTTTCGTGTCGATCGGAGCTACGGATTGACTGTGGCGACCAAAACAATACAAACTTTTTAGAAAGTTTCCTAATTCCACTACTCAGCACTGGAATAGTCCAAGTGGCCCATCATTGATGATATGAAAAATCTAATCTAACCATCTTCTAGAACACATCTATATATGAATAACCACAAAGTTCAGGTCCAAAGGATGTGTGGTTTGATTGTACCAGTTGAAGAAAGATGGACCATCTAGAAAGATTCAACTGCGCGGATTTTATAAAAAGGCCTAAGTGTTCTAATTTTCACACTCAATTTTGAAATTAATTTGGACAATCTAACCCGTCTATCATCTAGAGGAGGAAGTTTTCTACTAATGTTCCAAATTTGAGATCAATCTGACTTCTGTACACTCCGTAGCGTTGAAAGCAAGATGATTGTTTCTGAAGGTACCCGAATTGCGTGATTTTAAGAGGCGGTTCGCTGATCTGATTGGTGGGCCCATTTAGAAGATAATCTTGTAAATCTAAACCATTTATGAGGAAGATCAAGTTCTAGGAAAACTACAAATCAAATTTGAACGCAATCCGATCATTGGTTAAGCCGTACGAAGCGAAACAAAATCTGTTATGTTGCTGTACTCTTGTTGTATAATAAAAGGAGGTGCTCTCTTCTATTCCAAGGCAATAAAGGACGTGAGAAGCAAGGAGTTCAAGTACTAGGAGGCTTTTTAGCCTCCTATAGCTAGTTTTTCTTTCTTTTCTTAGTTCTAGTTCTAGTTTTAATATGCTTTTTCTTAGTCAACCTTTTAATTAGAGCTAGAGGTGAAATTTGTAGTTAATTTCAATGCTTTAATTTGTTTATGCAAGTACCCTTTTCTTTATTTTGGATTTTAAACTTCTAGTTTGGATAAATCTTTGATTTTTAGATGAATTATGAAAGTTTGTGTACTCCGGACATGAGTTCCTTGCAATTCTCTGAGATTGCCAAGATGGGTTTGTTTATATTTGAATTGTAGTAACCCTATAGCATACCATAGTCTCATGGCATGACTGTTACTTCGAAGGCTACATGTTTGAGTTCTATGTACTTCATTAGAACTAGAAATCTGATTTTCAGATTTAAGTGGGACTGTTTATGCTTGAATGTTATATCCTCCAATTAGATGAGAGATAGAACTTTGATTCTAATTGTTTTGTGCTTGGATGAATGGATGGCATTGGACCGCTACAAGTGAATCCTTGAAGCTCTAGTTCTTTTAAAATCTCAGATTTCCTATTTAGTTCTTAAAAATTATTTTTCTAAAATCTTCTTAGATTCAAGTTATTAGAGTAGTTGGAATTGTTTACCTCTTTCCTTGTGAATCGACCTCGGTCTTACCGAGATTGTTACTACATCGCAGCCTTGCACTTGAGGCGAGCAAACAAGTTTTTGGCGCCGTTACCGGAGAAAATGTTAAACGGTTCTAATTGTTCTAGTAGTTAAAGAGTACTCATAGTTAGGTAGGATTTTCTATTTTTCTAGAAGTAGGTTTTCTGATTTTTTTATAGATTACTAACTGTTAAAACTAGAAAAATAATGCTTGTCAGCAGTTTTTCCTATGTTTCATTATTCTGGGGGAATTATGAGTATAGAGACATTCATAGACAATCATGAGCAATCACCAAGTGTACGCAAGAGAGATTTCACAAGGTGAATTTTATTCCAGAGATTCTGAGATCTTTTACATTCCAGGCTGTTATACTGGTCACGAGCCTTTAATTACATCAATGGTTGATCACCCTTAATTAGAAGGCAAAAGATTAATTCGTCGGGGATTATGGTCTTGAGTTCATGGGTCGTATAGACCTATTTGTTTTCTTGTTATGGACTGAGCCACATTTCATAGACAAGTTGGATGTCTATGTCCCATTTTCTTTCGGATTGTCCAGGTTGAAGGATTGTCAAGATTCGAGTTGTGCAACTCTGGGCCCACGCTTGTTACTGTGAACAGGTGACCATTGGAATACACGAACATTGAGCGTTGGTTGGCATAACCCAAGGCCCGCGCCCGTATTTTTATAACGGGTGACCTTAGGAACACAATCCGCAACTTCCTGAGCGAGGTTTTTAACTGAGTGGTGCAACTCTGGGCCATTGGCCTCTGGAATACACGAGCATCGAAATGTTGGTCAGCATAACCCAAAGCCCGCGCCCGGTATTTTTATGATGGGTGACCTTAGGAAAACACTCTGCAACTGCCTCATCAGCTCAACCGATGGACTCGTTGTTGATGGGTAGGGCATCGACTGTCTTTTTCATAATGGCAATCTATAGCAAGATGTTTCAAACTTAGTTAAAACTCTTTTGTTTGTGGTTTCTTGTGATAACCATAATCACTTAGGTTTAGCCTCGGACCTTTATCTGGGATGAATGGAGGTTTGTGTAGTAAAGTAAATGTGTTTCTTCTAGAGTCGAGCGACTCGTCTTCGAGAACACTCCTTCTGAGTACTTTCTAATGATCTATTTGAGATCGAGTAGGCTATGTCGAGCCAAGATCCTTTGAGGATTTAAATTCAATAGGCTGGATCAGCTGTTCCCGATGCTAGCAAATGGTTAAGTATCGGGTCCGATGGATAGCCGTATATGCCAATTTCTAATGAATAATGGGGATCGGTGCCCCGTAAATGTTTAAATCGGCTCTTTGATAGCCTGAGCACTTTAGCTTTCCTCAGCATCTTTGAGATCGTGATTGATTTCATTTGGCATCAGTCGATTTTTGGGCCATCATGGCACTTCCCAGGGCTGAAAATGACTGAGTAGTGGACCTGTTTACGGTCTGATCAGGGCATTCGATGAATATAATCGATGACCGTCTTTGAATAGGGGTGGATCATGTCCACAAGGGTCGTAGTGCGATCGCATTTCGATTTGCTTAGCACAAGTCGATTTTTGAGCCGACAGGGCACTTCCCAAGGCTGAAAATGACTAAGTAGTGGACCTGTTTATGGTCTGATCAGGGCATTCAGTGAATATCATCGATGATCATCTTTGAACAGGGTTGGATCATGTCTACGAGGGTCGTAGTACGATCCCATTTTGATTCGCTTAGCATAGGTCGATTTTCGAGCCGACAGGGCACTTCCTAGGGTTGAAAATGACTAAGTAGTGGACTGTTTATGGTCTGATCAGGGCATTTGGTGAATATCATCGATGACCATCTTTGAACAGGGGTGGATGATGTCCACGAGGGTCGTAGTGCGATCGCATTTCGATTCGCTTAGCGTAGGTCGATTTTTAAGCCGACAGGGCACTTCCCAGGGCTAAAAATGACTAAGTAGTCGGCCCATTGACCGCTCAATTAGGGTATTCAAGGGTCCTGAGATTAGATAACCTCGTTGAGGTGCATGATTATGGTGTATCATGTCATGAAGAAGAAAAATTTTCCTCTCGGGCTCGGTCCAATTTCGCCCAATTCTCCTCTGTTTCGGCCATTTTCGGCTCTTTTAGAGGGATTTTCATAGTTACGAAATTGGCTAAGTGTTGGTTTTTTATCAAAGCACTGATTTGGGCCATTTATCGTTGACTATTGGAGAATCCGATCTAGGAGATGAGAAGATCTCATTGACGTGCATCTAGGAGAGGCGGTTTGATAAAAAATCGATCCCGATCAAAGGCGGGCCACACGATGGAAGGTCCACCCCTCCAACCAGCGTCCAGGCGCATGGAGGGGTGTGTGTAGGCGCATGTGGCATTTTGAATAGGGTGGTTGGCTCATGTGCCTGATGGTGGCGCATGTAGCCACTTTCCGAGTGCATGTGCCCATTTCACATGAAATATGGAGGAAGGGAAGATGTTCTAAGCGCATTTCTCACTACACATGCACCCAACCCCAAATAGTGGGCGCATGTCCCTTTGGGACGTAGTGGATTTTTCATGTTTTTCGGCCCCGGAAAGAGTGAGCGCATGTGATCCAACACTTAGTGCATTTTTGCATTTCCGGACGAGAGAAAGCCGGCGCATGTGCCTTTGCGAAGTGGGATAGTCCAGGCACTTAGAGAATTTCAAGATTTTTCTCTGCACTTGGTTCCAACGGGGAAAATCCCTTTCCGGCGAGGGAAACCTATCCAACGGTAGTGCAATTTTGGGTTCCGGCGAGGAAATTTCATCTCCGACGAGCGCATGTCATCTCCGACGGATTTTCCGAGCGGTTTCCGGGAAAGTGGTCGGATCAATTTCTTTTGAACATAGGGTGCGGGTGCATGTCGTGGAAGGCCGGGCGCATGTCCCTCTTGGGAATTCTCACTTTTTCCACTACTTAGCCAAATTTCAGAATTTTGAACTTTTGTGAGAGAGAAAATTTTTAGACTAGGAATATTTTAGGATTTCGCGCTCCGACAGGAGACCTTCAGAGGACAGCTACATTTTGGGGGATGCGCTCACTATCGCCAAGCCACTTCTAGGCTAGGATGGACCTTTTGAATGAACGGGATGGGGTGTGAAAGTCCAGATGTCGCAAATTTTGGTACTTCCTAATTTTAAAGACTTCGAGTCTGCTCGTCGTATAGGAACGTTGTTTCTGGGAGCACGCACATGGAAATACGTACCACACGAACTTCAAACTTGCTATTTAAGGGTTTTGGGGTACTCTGAATCATTTGGCGGTGGTATGGATGTCCTGTTCCACTCTGAAATGGTAGATGTAGGCTTACGGACCCTTTTTGGTCAACTCCCAAGCAAGGGTGAAACAAATTTTGAGGTGCGCAGGTAAAGATATGAACCGCACGACTTTGAAACTTGTAGGTTAAGGATTTTAGGATGTTGTGGACCATTTGGAGGTGACCGGCATGTCTGGTTTACTCTGAAATGTTGTTTGTGGATTTTGGTTGCTACTAAGTGGCTAGGGTTGCACTGGCATTTTTTTAGTTTTTCTAATCTCGAAATTGATTCAAATCGTTGTCAATAGACTGCGGGATGTTGTTTTGCAATGGGTACGAATTTGAGGTCCAACAAGTGCCCCCCCGGTGTGCTGCGTTGGATGCTTACGTCACGCTAGTGTAGTGCACCGGTCCATCAGGCTCAAGTATAAATAGTTGACTCACTGAGTCATTCCAACATTTTTTTCGAGTCAGAAAATCTAATTTCCCTAAGGTGAGAGAGCTCATCCCTAGGGTACAGGCGCATGTGGTCCCCTTGTGGGTGCATGTGGTCTACCGGCCACTTTTTTCGGCGAGGGAATTCCACTTGGGCGCATGTCAAACGCCCTGAAGAGGTGGGCGCATGTCCTAGGTGCATGTTGCTCTGGGCATGCGCCCAAAGCACTGTTATGAGCTTTAATGTTCTCCAAAATTTGGAGCTCAGTGCATGTGGGGATGCACATGTGCCTAGTGCACTGCAATTTGAACTTATTCTTCTTCCTCTCTTGGGCTGGGTGCATGTCAACACGCACATGCGCCTGGGACTTTGCGATATGGTGCTTTACACTTCCTTCTTTGTGGATTGGGCGCATGTGAGGGGCCACATGCGCCTGGGGCTCTACCTTGGGCGCATGTGAGCCAACACTTAGCCAAATTTTCCACATTTTGGCCCTGCTTTGCACTCAGTGAAGAAATGGCATTTCTGGCTCCTTTCCTCAGTCAAATCCAGTGCTGTTTGAGGCCAGATTGCTTAAAATTTGAACACGATGGGAACTTAGTGCCTTGGCCTGTAGTAGGTTGCCTTCTTTGGCCTATACATAGCTTACAACTATTTATTTTAGGCAGGTTCAAGGTACATCTGTCAGAGCGCACTTATAGCGTTTCGATTGCCTGTGAAGTTGTTGTGTGCAAACAGTTGAGTATATATGATGCTGAAACTGTTTCCTGACTTTGTTCAGTACCTGCTTATAAGTGCCTGGACTTTTTAAGGTTGCTTTTAGGCTAAATGCATGAATGCATTGTGGGTTTAATCTGTGACTTTGTGTGTGCATCGACCACATGTATGCATATATGTATGATGGTAATTGCTTTGTTGCGAAACATGTATGATGAATGATATGCTATGCTTCTGATTTTGTCGCTTTCGTGCTTTGTTGCTTGTGATCTATGTGTTGTGCTCGCGTTTGTAATATGATTTCGTTAAGCTATTTGCCCGTGTAAATCAAGTTATTTTCTGAGTGGGTCTATTGGTACGCCCAACTCGCTGGCGTGGCGAGTGTCATCGAGGGGGGTCCTCAAGATATATCTGTCCTAAATACAAAAGAAAATCCAACAGGTTAGAAAGGTAAGAGGAGAGGAGGACACGAAAAACAACTGGTTGAAGTGCTCAGTCAAGCGAAGCGATTGACACGGCTCCTCGATTTGAAATATGAAGGGATGAAGATCGGATGTGAGAGCAACAAGATCATTGCTAAGCGTGGCCTCTGTATCACGAACCCCTACAATGGCGAGGTCATCTTGCACGAGAGGTCTCTTGTGAGGTGTAAACCTTTTCCGAGCATTGAGCCATCTGATGTTCGTAGACCTAGCCAATTCTATGGAGTGGGAGATGGGCTTTAGTTCCTGAGAGATTACTCACTACCACTCTGGAGAGCAACGGGAGGCAACAGAAGGTTAGTGAGGTTAAAGAGATGACTTTCCTCATGCCTACGTGCGATCCCCATGCACCTTACCCAACTCATTTCTTTGAGACGGTTCGTTAAAGGTTCCTTTCTATGAGCACTTCGCAATGTGGGAGACTTCGAGCTTCCGTACATGGGAGCATCTGATTTGTCGTGTCGGCTACATACCATGGGAGAAGGAGCTTCTGATCCAGCACGAGGCTGTGCTGAGGGAGGTTGGGCTCTACCATGCAATCGAGGCGACTGCCGGCTACTTTCCGTGAGATCCGACGATTCTCAGGGGCTTCTTAAGTTACTGGAGTTCCATTACCAATTTTTTCCATCTTCCTCAAGGAGAGATGAGCATAACTCTTTGGGATCTTAAGATGATGGCTTGCTTGCCCATCCGTGGCGGATATTATCATGAGTATATACCCTCCAATGAAGAATTATCTAGCTTCAGGCGCGAAGGTGATCGGAAGGCTTATCATTCTGAGGCGTGTTTGGAGTTGTTCCATGAATTACAACAGTTCGACTGCATTACAAAGATACACTACTGTTAGAACTAGAAAAATCGCTGCTCGTTAGCAGTCTTTTTCCTGTGTTTCATTATTCTGGGGAAATTCTGAGTATAAAGACGTTCATAGACAATCATAAGCAATCACCAAGTGTACACAAGAGAGATATCGCAAGGCAAATTTCATTCTAGAGATTCTGAGATCTTTTACATTCCAGGCTGTGATACTGGTAATGAGCCTTTAATTATATCAATGGATGATCACCCTTGATTAGAAGGCAAAAGTAAATGAATGCATGTATCATAGATAAGTTAAATAAAGCATTAAAAGAGCATGAATGTAAATGAAACAAATCACAAACAACATAAATATTTTTACGTAGAAACCCTTGCAGGAGAAAACCACGGCACAAAGCGACAAGATTCCACTATGAATGTAGTTATACAATAGCTGGAATGTTAGAAAAAAAGCATGGATAGATCGAGCAAGTAATTTAAATCATCAGGGATTATGGTCTTGAGTTCATGGTCGTATAGACCTATTTGTTTTCTTGTTATGGACTGAGCCACATTTCTTAGACAAGTTGGACGTCTATGTCCTACTTTCTTTCGGATTGTCCGGGTTGAAGGATTGTCAAGATTCGAGTTGTGCAACTCTGAGCCCGCGCTTGTTACTGTGATCAGGTGACCATTGGAATACACGAACATTGAGCGTTGGTTGGCATAACCTAAAGCCCATGCCTGTTACTGTGAACAGGTGACCTTAGGAAAGCAATCCGCAACTGCCTCATCAGCTCAACCGACGGACCCGTTGTCGATGGGTAGGGCATCGACTGTCTTTTCATAATGGAAATCCATGGCAAGATGTTTCAAGCTTAGTTAGAACTCTTTTTTTTGTGGTTTCTCATGGTAACCATAACCCCTTATGTTTAGCCTCGGACCTTCATCCGGGATGAATAGAGCTTTGTACAATAAAGTAAATGTGTTTCTTCTGGAGTCGAGCGACTCGTCTTCGAGAATACTCTTTCTTTTGAGTATTTTCCAATGATATATTTGAGATCAAATAGGCTTTATCTAGCCAAGATATTTTGGGGGTTCAAATCCAATGGGCTGGATCGGCTATTTCCGATGCCCGTAAATGGTTACATATCGGGTCCGATGGGTTCCCATTCATGCCAATTTCTGATGAATGATGGGGATCGGTGCCCCATAAAAGTTTAACTCGGTTGTTGGATAGCTTGAGTACTTTAGCCTTACCTCAGCGTCTTTGGGATCGCGGTTGATTTCATTTAGCGTAGTCGATTTTCGGGCCAACAGGGCACTTCTCGGGGCTAAAAATGACTAAGTAGTGGACCTATTTGCGGTCTGATCAAGGAAATCGGTAAATATTATTGATAACCATCTTTGAACAAGGGTGGATTATGTCCACTAGGATCGCGGTGCGATCACGTTTCGATTCGCTTAGAAAAAGTCGATTTCCGGGCCAACAGGGCACTTCCCAAGGCTGAAAATGACTAAGTAGTGGACCTGTTTGCGGTTTGATCAGGGAAATCGGTGAATATCATCGATGAACATCTTTGAACAGGGGTGGATTATGTACACAAGGGTCGCGGTGCGATCGCATTTCGATTTTCTTAACATAAGTCGATTTTCGAGCCGACAGGGCACTTCCCAGGGCTGAAAACGACTAAGTTGTGGACCTGTTTGCGATCTGATCAGGGAAATCGATGAATATCATCGATGAACATATTTGAACAGGGGTGGATTATGTCCACGAGGGTCGCAGTGCGATCGTGTTTCGATTCACTTAGCAAAAGTCAATTTTCGGGCCAACAGGGCACTTCCCAGGGCTGAAAATGACTAAGTAGTGGGCCTGTCGATCACTTGATTAGGGTATTCGAGGGTCCTGAGATTGGATAACCTCATTGCGGTGCATGATTATGGTGTATCATGTCATGTAGAAGAAAAGCTTCCCTCTCGGGCTCGGTCCAATTATGCCCGATTCTTCTCGGTTTCGGCCGTTTTCGGCTCTTTCAGGGAGATTTCCGGAGCTGCCAAATTGGCTAAGTGTTGGTCATTTTGAATCAAAATACCGATTTGGGCCATTTATCATCAACCATTGGAGAATCTGATCCGGGGGATGGATAGATTTCATCGAGATGCATCTAGGAGAGGCTGTTTGATCGAAAACAGATTCCGATCGAAGGCGGGCCACACAGTGAAAGGTCCACCCCTCCAACCAGCGTCCAGGCACATGGAGGGGGTGGTTCAGGTCCATGTCTCATTTTAAACAGGGTGGTGGGCGCATGTGCCTGATGGTGGGCACATGTGACCACCTCCCGGGCGCATGTGCCCATTTCACATGAAAAATAGATGAAGGAGAGGTGTTCCGGGCGCATGTGGTAGTGCACATGCGCCTGGCCCCAAATAGTGGGTGCATGTCATTTCAGACTTGGTGGAATTTTGAGTTTTCCCGACGAGAAAAAGCCAGCGCATGTGCTAGGAAAGCCGACGCATGTGGGGGGAAAATCGGCGCATGTGCCCAACACTTAGAAAATTTTTAGGATTTCTCTCTGAACTTGGGATTTCGGCGAGGGAATCCATTCCGGCCAAGGCATTTGGCGAAGGAAAACAAAGCGGACGCATGTGGTGCTTGCATCGCTCTGAGGTCGAAAGAAGATGATTTCATCCTGATGAATGAAGTGAACTCTGCTATTTATAAGGAGGTAATCGGGTTCAGGTCTAGCCCAGCGGGTATTTCCCGGCGCATGTGCTGGGAAGCCAGCGCATGTGACAGAAAAAGTCAGGCACATGTGGCCAGAAAAAGCTGGGCGTATGTGCATGGTCCGGGCGCATGTCCTTTTTCGGCGCATTTTCCGGCACTTTCCAAAAAAGTATTCGAAGTGATTCCTTTCATACATAGGGTGTGGGCGAATGTGGTGGAAAGCCAGGCCCATGTCTTTGCCAGCGCTTTTCCCACTACTTAGCCAAATTTCAGGATTTCAGTACTTAGAAAATTTCAAGATTTCAGGTTCCGACGGGAGACCTCCAAAGGACAGCTACCTTTTCTAGACATGCACTCACTGTCGCCAAGACACTTCTAGGCTAGAATCGACCTCCTGAATGAACGGGATGGGTGTGAAAGTCCAGATGTTGTAAATTTTGGTACTTCCTAATTTGGACCCTCCAGGCAGGCTCGTCATATAGGAACGCTGTTCCAGGAAATGCGCACATGAAAATAAGCACCGCAAGGACTTTAAACTTGTTATTTAAGGGTTTTGGGGCGCTCTGGATCATTTGGCAGTGGTACGGATGTTCAGTTCCGCTCTGAAATGGTAGCTGTAGGCTTATGGACCCTTTTTGGTCAGCTCCGAGCAGGGATGAAATGCATTCCGAGGTGCACAGGTAAATATATGGATCGTATGACTTCAAAACTTGCAAGTTAAGGACTTTAGGACGTTTTGGACCAATTGGCGGTGATCCGCACGTCCAGTTATGCTCCAAAATGCTGTTCACGGATTTAGGTCGCTACCAAGCGATTAGGGTCGCACTGGCATTTTTTGGGTTTTCACGGTCTCAAAACTGATTCCAATCATTATCGATGGACCACGGGATGTTTTTTATAATGGGTGCAAATTTAAACCCCAACAACTATGAAGATTGGTTAGTCTACTTCAGCCACGACTTGTAGTAAGTCTTCATAGGACGTTTCTTTCTTTCTTTTCGTGATGTATGCTCTTTTCTCTTGCATAGCTTCTTACGTGAAGTTCTCTCTCCTTTCTCTCTTTCAGGATCGACTACGAGAAATATAAAGTTAGTGTTAAAAGAAGAAGGGCCTTATGACAACGGTTCCAACGTAAATTCTCTTGCCCTAACATATTGTCTTCTACTTATGAACTAGCAGGCTTCCTTGCTTATTAGTTGTTTGCGGTCGCACTTCCCAACTCAAAGAGTGCTGATGGCGTCAGGGTTTCTTGTTTCGTCATGGCAAGTGCCCTTGCCAGTGGTCGACATCTTGCTATAGCACCGCTTGTACTGTGCAATATATATAGGGCATTTGGTTACGTTGCCAACAATTCGGACAAGCCTTCTAATGGAATGGATGCGTCCTATTGCTCGTGGCATTCTTTCTGCGGTTGGTTAGGCATTTATTTCCCATGGGTGTACGGCATGAAGCCTCACGCTTACTTCTTTCTGGATCGAGCGCCTCTTCTCAGATTCATGAGAGCTAAGATGGTGATTAAGACACCAGAATGGGTGTCTTCAAGGATCTATTGCGAAGACAAAGTTGACTTCTACCATTTTTTCGTTTCTATTGCTGATGAAGATCTCGAAGTCATTAATGATGAGGATTTGGTTGACTCTTCTGATAGGGAATTCTTGATATCGATCCGGACAGCTTCCCTCCCAATTCGCGAAAGGCATGGAGTTCTGGCACGAGCCTTATTATCCGAGCAGGTTCGCCAGACAGTTCGGCTACGATCAGGGTGTTCCGTCGACTCTTCCGAGTGTGACAAGGGTAGAATGAGCATATGGCACAGGTCCTGTCCATTGGGAGTGGATGTGGGACCAGCTTTTGCTGACGCAAACTGGTGTGAGGTTCGTGTTGCCCGGCCCTAGTAGAAATTCTGCGACTTCTTATGGTTGGATGAGATGGTGGGGGCATCAGTACGCGTGCATCCGAGATGTCAAGTCTGTCGATTTCCCTCTCTATCTCTCTCCTCCGAGGTTGACTGACATCCCTAGGGACGGTCTTGGTTATCTTCGTGAGCAGCGTGAGGCTGTTGGAATTCTTGGTACCAGCCATTTGACTTCCTTGAACATGTTAATCACTCGTAGGAAAGAAGATGGAGCGTTAGACGGATGGTATTGCCTCGGGGTCCTTATACAAAAGCATCAGCAAGAGGTTGGATCTTCGCGTCCTTTAGCAGAGACTATTCCTCCGTCTGCGGAAGAAGGTGAGCCTACGGAAGGCATGGCAGGAGTTAGACCTTCTGATGATTTCGTTGACGATCTTCCACCGGGCTGTCCGAGAGATCAGTTGAGAGTCAAGATAAGGCTCATACCAAGGGTTCGCTCGTCAGCACCTGAGAAAAATTTAAAACGGGAAGAAATATTACACATCAAGAAGTGGGGGAGTTTGGATCCGTCGTTGCAGATCAATCCTCCAGAAGTAGCCGCAGGTGCGACTGTTGCCGATAGTCGCGAAGAAGGTGAGCTCCGGTCTAGTGCTACAGAGGAGATTGCAGATGATGAAGATAGAATTGTCGATAACCGTGACGAAGGTGAGTCCGGGCCTGCAGATGTCAAGGGGGACAATGCCGAAGGCGGTTCTGAAGCCGGTGATGGCCAGGGAGCAGTATGCCTTGATGATTCAGGGTCACAGCTTGAAGATGAACCTGTAGATTATTCTGGCGATGATGGGAAGTTGATCGTGTCAATGATCACAGCAATGATGATTCCCTTGCGAATTATTATGATAACGATGCCGGTGTCAGGGGTGCAGGCGATCTTGATGATGTTGCATAGCCACGATCAAAGCACAACTCTACGACGACGTCGAGGTCCAGCCCTCTTACGAGCCTTTAGTCTTCATTTCTCAAGTTGTCGCGGTACCAACTATGGGGTTGCCTACGGATGTTCATCCCTGCTTGCCTGTTCATGCTGATAATGCCGAGGAATCCATTCTTGAGCTTGAGATGCGTGGGGGGAACATCTATCCTTCTTAGGCCCTTCCATTAGGCTATTCATTGCACATAGATTGTCCCGTCGACTTGGAGGTCATGGATACATCACATTCTACTGCGGTCAAGGTCGAACCCGACATCCCGCAAGCACAAGGTAAGAAATGCGATCGTAATTCTGCTTTGTACTTTTCTTCTTTGATTCCTGCATAATCAGACTAATTATATTTTATCATTATTATCTTATTTCTACAGATCCTATTGAGCCAATATCTGCCTCTGCCACTTCCGTCGCATCGTCTCCAGTTGTGACTACTGAACTGCTGGGCAAAGTTTTGGAAACATTCGTTGATGCTAGGACATGCATTGCGAGGCCTTCGAAGCTTACTGTTGATCTTCCTGCCATTCCTGGTACGACTCTTTCATAATTTTCATTAGATCGCGACTTGTAGTTTTCGCTTTCATGTTTGCTAACGTGTCATTTGTTTGTCTTGCATTCTTTCTTACAGCTGTCATCAATTCTGACGTCGTCCTTGCTATGATGACGGACATTCCTGCATTTGAGTATTTAAATTGTTTTGGTCAGAGCGTGTTGAAGGGTCTGTTGTCTAGCCTCGCAAAGGCATTGGCCGATCCACGAGAATGGCATATGCTGGGCACGGCATGAAAGCGCAGGAAGCTTATCTGGAAGTGGTTGGGTCTGATGCGCTCGTGGTTGTCGATCACATTTCTGCGTTCGAAAGCTCCCTCGCGAGCGTAGCGGCTGCTGAGCGCGCCTAGCCTGATCCTGCTATCGAGGAGAAGTGGAGGATTGCGGAGTCTTTGAGACCTGCAGTGGAATGCCCCGCACATTCGACGGTGAATGCACGAGAATCCCTACAAAATAATAAGATTCAGTACGAAGGGTGTTTGGGTCACCTAGCTGAAATTGATGTCGAGATTGAGCGTTTGCAGGCAGAGAATATCGCTGTAAACTTCGAAGCTGCCTGTCTTGAGTCGGTAGTTGCTCAGGGTCAGATAGCCGTCACGCGGTTCGAAAGCGAGGGCGAAGCAGTGCGCAAGTAGTTGGAAGATTTAATTGCTGAACTTCAACATGTTCCTGATCCTGCGGAGGTGTTGTCTGCAACGAAGTCAGCGATGAAAACCGCCAGGGTGGCCGTGATTAGGCTGATATCAGGATGTTTGGAGAAGCTTTGATCTTTCACTCCCAATGCTCTCTTTTTACTTCAAATGTATAGAAATGATCATAGGATTTTACCTTTATGATTTTTGTAATTCGTGTAAGAAATACTTACCTTCTAACCATTCATGCATACGGTGTCAAAAAGAGGTCAACCATACTTTTTGTTAAATGAAATGACAATAGCAATTACTTTTCTATCGTGTGATGTTTATGTAATGTGTGTTAGAATGGCTTGCAATAATAATAACAATCACAATTCCACTCCATTTCATTCTCCATTTTTATCCTTACTTATTACATTCCCTCTCTTGGGGAGTTTACATTTCTCATATTTATGTAAAAGAAAGTAACAGGTTAACTGTTAGGGGTAATATCTCTTCAGAAACCGGCCATTAATCCCAAAACCGGCTCCCCCACCATCAAAATTCACTAAACGGTAGGTCCCGTTGGAGTAGACTTCTTCTATGATGCATATCGAGTCCCACTTAGGGTCGAACTTGCTCTTTCTAGTGTGCGTGGCTGTCGGTCGCTTCATTACGAGTACCAAGTCACCCTTCTTGAAGGATTTACCCTTGACTTTCTTGTCATACACTGTTGAGATATGCTTCTGGTACATCTCTAGCCATTATTATGCCTCGAGCCTCTTCTCATCCAAGGCATCGAGCTCGGCCATCCTGAGCTCGGCATTACGTTCATTTATTAGGGAGTTCCGAAGTGCTACTAGTAGGGACTCGACCTGAACTTCCATCAGGATGACGGCCTCTGTGCCGTATACTAGTGAATAAGGAGTAGCTCGCGTTGCTGTGCGGTGCGTAGTACGATATGCCCAGAGCACTTCAAGCAGCCGTTTGTCCTAATCTTTCTTATTTTCTACCATCGTTTTCTTCAAAAATTTCACGATGGTTTTGTTGAATGCCTCAACAAGCCCATTTGCAGGAGGATAATAGGGTGTCGAGTAGCAATGCTTGATCTTGAACTTGGCACACAACTTGTTGATCATGGCATTTCGGAAGGGTGTGCCGTTATTCATGACGATTCGATCGGGAATGTCGTGTCTGTAGATGATGGCATTCTGGATGAAACCCTCCACTTGTTTATCTTTCACGTTCTTTAAGGCCACAGCCTCAACCCACTTAGAGAAGTAATTTGTTGCTGCCAGTATGTACTAGTGCCCTTGAGAGGAAGATGGGCTAATGGGGCCTATTACATCCATACCCCATGCCGCAAAAGGCCAAGACATCACTGACTGATGCAATTCTTCTGGAGGTAAATGTATAATGTCGGCATGTATCTGACGTTGATGGCATTTCCTGACATAGTCCATCGTGTCTTTCACCATGGTGGGCCAATAATAGCCCATGTGCCGCACTCAATGATGTAGGTTCCAGCCACCTTGGTGGGCACCACATTCTCCTCTGTGCGCCTCTCTCAGCGTATCATAAACTTCTTCCCGGGCCAGGCATCTTGACAACATTCCATCGTTGGAGCGTCGATATAGTACCTCTTCTAAGAGGACGAACAAGCTAGGGCGACTTCTAACTTGAGTGCGCATTTGCAGATCCTCGGGTAAGAACTCGTATTTCAAGTAATCAGAGAATGGTCTTCGCCAATCTTCTTCTTCTGTGATCTCAAAGCAATGGACGGGGCTTGTGCTCGTGACATTGTCGGCCACCGTGAGGGACAACAATATTCTCCTTTCTTTTATGGTAACTTGAAGTGGGTTGCCCCCTGGGTGTGCGAGAGCTGCGGCCAGGTTGGCCAATGCATCTGCTTGAGAATTTTCAGCTCTCAGGATGTGCGACACCGTACTGTCCCAAAAATTGTTAGTACACTTTATTTTGTCAATTGACGTGTTGGTTGGTCGTGTCTTGTCGTGTGAGCCCCGATCGAAGATTTGAAGATCAAAACTTGAAGATTATGCTTCTTCCATTGCTCAAGCTCAAGCTGAAACAAGATATCAGGTAAGTTGCATATAGATCGACCATAGGAAACCCAAAACATCAAAGAATGGCGTAATGACTCACCTATCTTATCCCATTCCCTCTCGACCCTAGCACAAGTTGATCAGACTTGTGGTCCATGGCTGGTGCGAATCGTAATTGAAAATATGTCCAAACATTGGACTCCATGCACCTTATCACTTCATGTTTCATCATTGAAGTGATCCGCTGCTGTGTTGAAGGACTTAGTCCAGCAAGCTTGCTGTGACAAGATCATCTAGATAGCCGAACGGTCTTGACCGGTCGGCCAGAACTTCAAGAAATATCCAACAAACTTGCTGCAATAAGATTGTCTAGACAGCCGACCGGTCTTGACCGGTCGGCCAGGCTCATCAACACAAGACAACACTTGTTGTGATAAATGCAGCTGGGCAGCCAACCGGTCTGAATAATGGGGATCGGTGCCCCGTAAATGTTTAACTTGGCTGTTTGATAGCCTGAGCACTTTAGCTTTGCCTTAGTGTCTTTGAGATCGCGATTGATTTCATTTTGCATCAGTCAATTTTCGAGCCATCAGGGCACTTCCCAAGGCTGAAAATGACTGAATAGTGGACCTATTTACGGTCTGATTAGGGCATTAAGTGAATATCATCAATGACCATTTTTGAACAGGGGTGGATCATGTCCACGAGGGTCGTAGTGCGATCGCATTTTGATTCGCTTAGCATAGGTCGATTTCGAGCCGACAGGGCACTTCCCAGGGCTGAGAATGACTAAGTAGTGGACCTGTTTACGGTCTGATCAGGGCATTCAGTGAATATCATCAATGACTGTCTTTAAACAGGGGTGGATCATGTCCACAAGGGTCGTAGTGCGATTGCATTTCGATTCGCTTAGCGTAGGTTGATTTCCGATCCGACAGAGCACTTTCCAGGGCTGAAATGACAAGTAGTTGACCTGTTTACGGTCTGATCAGGTCATTCGGTGAATATCATCGATGAACATCTTTGAACAGGGGTGGATCATGTCCACGAGGGTCATAGTGCAATCGCATTTTGATTCACTTAGCGTAGGTCGATTTCCGAGCCGACAGGGCACTTCCTAGGGCTGAAAATGACTAAGTAGCGGGCCCGTTGACTGCTCGATTAGGGTATTCGAGGGTCCTGAGATTGAATAACCTCATCGTGGTGGATGATTATGGTGTATCATGTCATGAAGAAGAAAAGTTTTTCTCTCAGGCTCGATCCAATTCTGCCCGTTTCTCCTCTGTTTCGGCCGTTTTCGGCTCTTTCGGAGGGATTTCTAGAGCTGCCAAATTGGATAAGTGTTAGTTGTTGTTTTATCAAAACACTGATTTGGGCCATTTATCATTGACTGTTGGAGAATCCGATCTAGGGGATGGGAAGATCTCGTCGGTTTGCATCTAGGAGAGGCGGTTTGATCGAAAACCGATCTCGATCGAAGGCGGGCCACACGATGGAAGGTCCACCCTCCAACCAATGTCCAGGCACATGGAGGGGGGTGTGTGGGCACATGTGGCATTTTGAATAGGGTGGTGGGCGCATGTAACCACTTTTTGAGCGCATGTGCCCATTCCACATGAAATATGGAGGAAGGGAAGATGTTCCGGGCACATATCTCATTGCACATGCCCCCAGTCCCCAATAGTGGGCGCATGTCCCTTTGGGACGTAGTGGATTTTTCATGTTTTTCGGCCCCAGAAAGAGTGGGCTCATGTGATCCAACACTTAGTGCATTTTCGCATTTCCCGACGAGGGAAAGCCTGCGCATGTGCCTCTGCAAAATGGGATAGCCCCGACACTTAGAGAATTTCCATATTTTTCTCTGCACTTGGTTCCGACGGGGAAAATCCCTTTCCGGGGAGGGAAACCTATCCGACAGTAGTACAATTTTGGGTTTTGGAGAGGATCCCTTTCTTGCGAGGGATTCTGGCGAGGGCATCCGACAAGGGATTACAGAATGGGCACATGTACCTCTTGCGTCGCTCTGAGGTCAGAAGAAGGTAATGTCGCTGAATGTCATCAGGTGGCCCTGCTATCTATAACAATGCAATCAAGTTCGGATCCGACCCGGCGGGTATTGCCCAGCGCATGTTTTTCTAGAGTGTTTCCCGGCGCATGTGCTGGGCGGAAGTGTTGAGTGTAAGGGTCCGGGCGCATGTGTTTTTTAGTCAAGTGCATCTATTTTCCGGCCAAGTGTTCGCTTCCCCAAGTGTAGGGTTGCGATGTAGTAATAATCTCGGTAAGACCGAGGTCGATCCACAGGAACTATGTAGGATCTCACAAATTCATCCACAAGTGTCTATTGAAGTCTATTAATCAGATTGTTGTATAAAGTTGATGTGAGTAACAAAAACTGAATTACATCAAGAGTAATTAATTATAAGAGGGTACTAGGGTTTCAAGGATCCACTTGTAGTAATCCTTGATGTTCAATCCGCTATGGTTTCTTACTCTCTTAACTAGAATTGACATTCCTGTCTGTCTAGTCGGATGATAGAACTGTTAAACCAAACAGGCTGTAATATGTAAGTTCTATGCATAAGATTCACTCAATCTAGGCTGAGCTGAGCATGCTCAATTGCATAGGTCATTCCCCTTTCCTATAGGTCCAGTTCTCCATCATAACCATCCCCAAGTCCTCTCACAAGACAAGGTTAGATTAGGATTTGAACTAGATTCAAATCACCATCACAGTCCTTACATATTCCAGAAAATCAACTAAAATAGAACTTTGGCCTGAAGTCCCTTTATGAAGAGCTTAGTACTAGAGCGCACTCCGATTCCTCGGATCATATAGGTCTATACTGTTGCAAACAAATTAAGAAGTTAAGTAATTCATCCAAACATCCATGAGTCATCACAAGACTAAGAAAAATTACTTAAAAACTTGTATAAACTTCAAACCTTAGTTCATAATCATGAATTCCAAACTAAAAACCACTTAACTACGAATTAAAACATCTTGGATTCACTACAAGCTTCACCTCTTAGCCCTAGCTAAGAGGCTTAGCTGCTCATGATCCAAGGAAACATGAAACAACTACAAAAAGCATGAAAATAGCAAAGCAAACCAAAAGGAGTTGTGAAACTCCAATCTCCACTTCCACAGCCTCCAACCTCGCTTCAACCCTTCTAGAATACCCTAGGAACGATCCCTAGGTGTCCTCTTATAGTCTGGAGGCTCCACAACGTCGGCATAATCGGGAATTTGCGAAACTCTTACACAGCGCAGAGAAAATCGGGAAGAAATTAGAAGTTTCTAAGTTCATACGCATGGCCGACCGGTTAAGACCGGTCGGCCTTGCTAGAGAGTCATTCCAGCAAGTATGCCCGACCGGTCAAGACCGGTCGGGCCTATTTATCTTCAGTCCAGCAAGCCCCTCCGACCGGTCATGACCGGTCGGATGTTTTCATCCATATTACAGCAGCACTGACCGACCGGTCATGACCAGTCGGTCCTATTCATTGAAGTTCCAGCGACAATGACCGACGGGTCATGACCGGTCGGTCCTCTTCAGTAATGCCCAACATACATGGCTGACCGGTCACTGACCGGTCTGGCTTCCTTGGCCGTGACCGGTCAGCTTCATTTTCTTCTTATTTTCTTCCTTTCTTTCATCTGCTTTCTTCTCTTCTTTAGTTCTTTCTTTCTTTTCTTCTTTGGTCCTCAAACATTCTTCATCAGAATGATCCCGAGTGAGCTCTTTATGTCTTCAATTGAGTAGAGTCTACCCTCAATCCTGTAGTCACAAAACATGCATTGAATTAGCTTACAAACCATATAAACCTTGCACAATGAGTGATGAATTGGGGTTAGAATATACACAATTAAGAGCTCAACACACCCCCCAACCAGCATTTTGCTAGTCCCGAGCAAAACATGCATGAAGCTAATCTCATTCTTCAGATTCAACTCTCTTTCAGAAACCATCCTTCTATTCATTCCAAGGTTCATAAGTGTAAGATTCAGAAAGATTAGGTGTCAAAGGTTGGAACCGTAAATCCTCA
This sequence comes from Liriodendron chinense, assembly GCA_003013855.2. NCBI lineage: Eukaryota > Viridiplantae > Streptophyta > Magnoliopsida > Magnoliales > Magnoliaceae > Liriodendron > Liriodendron chinense. The sequence goes on from ML058333.1 coordinate 3,905,581, forward strand.
AGACATAATAGGCATTCATATGAGATTCCCACTGATTGGTTGATAAATAGAGGGAATTGAACAAATTCATCCTAGTGTGGGTAGTGAAAATTCATTCCACGAGTTTCTAGGATTATCTTCTTCATAGATCAACTAGACTATAGAACTCAAGGTACATAGAGTCACATCAAGCCAATGACAGGAATTTGCCTTACCGTCCTTCCGACGACTTTCACACTACGTCCCATTTCCGGCTTTGGTTACGGGTAGACCATCCCCCGGTTGGTAGTAGGTAGCCCTAATCGGAATTTTCCACCGTTTTTCCACATTCCCAATTTCATCCTTCCTTTTCCTTTTTTTTTTTAAATTAGATAGGATTTTTAGAAATCCATATCTTTCATTATTTTCTCATGGACAAGGATGGACAAAGTACCCCGGCCTGATTTCTCAATACCTTAATTCAAAGTCTAACTAATCCCTAAATCACATAATCCCTTCAACTCATGAAAATCGTGTAATGTGAACTAGGTGTAAAAGTGTTTAGATTTTCTATCAATCACAAAAATAGGGGAGTTCACATATAAAACCATTATGCAATGAGAGATTCCAGACATCCAGCCTTATACACTTCATATCTCCTCCTCTTATGCTCATATCAACTCGAATGCATAGAACCAATGTTTTCCAAAAGAGTTTCGATTTTTTGAAAAAATCGAAAAATTTCCACCACATAATTGCTTGAGATGTTGCAAAATGCTGGATTCCTCCAAGCGGTCCTACACCCCCCAACCAAATCTTGCATTGTCCTCAATGTAAAAGATGCGCAATGAGCAAAACATGAGAGCAATTTGAAAATAAAAGGGAGTGAGGAATGATATTACCTGAGAGAGTGAACATTGGAAATCTTCCTCCTTCTAACAAACCTATGAAAACGAAAACAAAAGCAGCAAAATCCTAATCCTAGCTACTCTATACCTCCATCAGACTAGGAGATCAATCATCCTGATACACAGGATCATTCAGGGGTATGGACATACATTCTGAAGGAAAATTTTTAAAGAACGGCTTTAATCGCTGCCCATTTGCCTTAAAAATATTGCCGTTCCTTGGATTCAATAGCTCGACAGTTCCATACGGATAGACAGTTTGCACAATGTAGGGACCGGTCCATCGAGATCTCAATTTTCCCGGAAATAGATGTAAGCGAGAATTATACATGAGGACTTTTTGATTGATCGTGAATGTCTTGCGAAGAATATTCTTATCATGGAATATCTTCGTCTTGTCCTTGTAAATTCTCGCATTCTCATAAGCTTCATTCCGGATTTCTGCAAGTTCATTTAATTGAAGTTTGCGTAGCGAGCTTGCCTTGTCAGAATTGAAATTCATTGTCTTAATAGCCCAATACGCCTTATGTTCCAACTCCACAGGCAAGTGACAAGCCTTCCCATAGATAAGTCTATAGGGAGACATTCCAATAGGGGTTTTAAAGGCAGTACGGTAAGCCCAAAGCGCATCGGTAAGTCGAAGTGACCAATCCTTACGATCGGGATTCACTGTTTTCTCTAAAATGTGTTTAATCTCCCTATTGGATATCTCAGCTTGTCCACTAGTTTGTGGGTGATAGGGGGTGCTCACTTTGTGTGTGACGCCATATTTCTTCATTAGGGCTGCAAAAGGGCGATTGCAAAAGTGAGACCCTCCATCACTTATGATGACTCGAGGCGTTCCAAACCGGGAAAGAATATTTTCTTTTAAAAATCGAATGACCGTTTTATGGTCATTATTCCGGCAAGGAATGGCCTCGACCCATTTGGAAACATAATCAACAGCAAGTAAGATGTATAAATTTCCAAAAGAAGATGGGAATGGGCCCATGAAATCGATGCCCCAACAATCAAAAATTTCGATAATTAAGATCGGATTGAGTGGCATCATATTTCTACGGGAGATTCCTCCCAGTTTCTGACAAGGTTCACATGCTTTGCAAAACTCATGTGTGTCTTTGAACATGGTGGGCCAATAAAACCCACATTGCAGAATTTTCGCTGTGGTCTTTTTGGCCGAAAAGTGACCACCACATGCTTGAGAATGACAGAAGGAGATGATACTTTGTTGCTCATCATCTGGGACACATCTCCTTATGATTTGATCGGGACAATACTTGAACAAGTATGGGTCGTCCCATAGGAATTTCCGTACCTCCGAGAAGAATCTATCTTTATCTTGCTTTTTCCAATATGTAGGAATTGTACCTGTAGCAAGATAATTAGCAATGTCCGCATACCATGGCAATTGGGAAACAGCAAAAAGTTGTTCATTAGGGAACATGTCATTGATTGCAGTCGTTTCAGGGGAATCAGTGAGGACAAGTCGAGAGAGGTGGTCAGCTACTACATTCTCTACTCCTTTCTTATCACGTATTTCTAAGTCGAATTCTTGGAGTAGGAGGATCCATCTTAATAACTGTGGTTTAGCATCCTTCTTAGAAAGCAGATACTTAAGTGCGGCATGGTCAGTGAATATAATGATCTTGGATCCAATCAAGTAGGATCTAAATTTCTCCAAAGCAAAAACTACGGCTAAAAGTTCCTTTTCAGTGGTAGTGTAGTTTGCTTGGGCTGAGTTTAGGGTTCTACTTGCATAGTGGATGACACATGGCTTTTTATCTTTTCTTTGGCCTAACACGGCCCCAATAGCATAGTCGCTAGCATCGCACATAATCTCAAAAGGAAGGCTCCAATCAGGTGGTTGCATTATTGGGGCACATGTCAACATACCTTTAAGGGTGTTAAAGGCCTTTTGACATTCTTCATTCCACTCGAATGAATTTTCCTTTTGAAGTAGGTTACATAAAGGGCGAGAGAGTGAACTGAAATCCTTTATGAACCTTCTGTAAAATCCTGCGTGTCCTAAAAAGGACCGTATATCTCGTATGCTTTTGGGTGGTGGGAGGTTAGAGATAAGATCAATTTTCGCCTTGTCCACCTCAATTCCATTTTGTGAAACGATGTGACCAAGTACAATTCCCTTTTGAACCATGAAGTGACACTTTTCCCAATTGAGCACAAGGTTCTTCTCTTCACATCTTTTTAGCACAGATTTCAAGTGCTCAAGGCACTCATCAAAGCTACAACCGAATACGGAAAAATCATCCATAAAGACTTCGAGAATGGTCCCCACCATGTCAGAAAAGATGCTCATCATACAACGCTGAAATGTGGCAGGGGCATTACATAGTCCAAACGGCATCCGTCGATAGGCGAAAGTGCCGAATGGACATGTGAATGTAGTCTTTTCTTGGTCTTCACGGGCAATTTCTATTTGGTTGTACCCTGAATAGCCATCAAGGAAGCAAAAGTGGGAATGACCCGCCAACCGTTCTAAAATCTGATCAACAAACGGTAGGGGAAAGTGGTCTTTCCTCGTGACAGTGTTTAGCTTCCAGTAGTCAATGCACATTCTCCAACCGGTAGTGACTCTAGTTGGTACGAGTTCATTATTGGCATTGGCTACGATGGTTATTCCGGATTTCTTAGGCACCACTTGAGTTGGGCTCACCCATTGGCTATCAGATATTGGGTAAATGATACCTACATCCAGTAGTTTCACCACTTCGGCCTTAACCACATCCTTCATGTTTGGATTTAGTCGTCTTTGTGGTTGCCGGGATGATTTTGCATTTTCCTCAAGGTGTATGCGGTGAGTACAAATCAGAGGGTCTATGCCTTTGAGATCCGCAATTGACCATCCAATGGCACTCTTGTGCTCTAATAGAGTGGCTATTAGCCTACTCTCTTGTTCCTCATCCAAGTGGGAAGAAATCACCACTGGATATGTCTCATCTCGACCTAAATAAACATACTTTAGCTCACTTGGCAATGGTTTTAGGTCGAGTTTTGGTGCCATGATGTTGGATGGGAGGGCCTTGTTCTCATTTACAGGCAAAGGTTCAATTGGGGCCCTCCATCTTTTATTCTCAAGCACCAGCATCACATCTAGAATGGCCTCCCTCTCTTGTATTGTGTAATCATTTGTCTCATGAGAGTGGGCCATACATGCCTCCAAAGGGTTGGAAAATAGTGATAAGGGGACTGTATCCTCCACGAATGATTCGATCATGTTTAATTCGTGGACATCATCATCAACTTCCCGCAGTTGTTTGCATAACTCAAATATGTTAAGCTCAAGGGTCATATTTCCAAAGGACATTTGTACAAGTCCGTTTCTACAATTGATAATGGCGTTTGAAGTGGCTGGAAACGGTCGTCCAAGTATGATGGGGATTTGAGTACCGGTGCCTATCACGGGATGTGTGTCCAAGACAATAAAATCTACTGGGTAGTAGAATTTATCAACTTGGACTAGAACATCCTCTACCATTCCTCTCGGTATCCGGATGGATCTATCAGCAAGTTGGAGTGTGGTTTTGGTGGGTTTCAATTCACCTAACCCAAGTTGTTCGTAGACCGAGTATGGAATGAGATTCACACTTGCCCCCAAATCGAGTAGGGCTTGTTTAATCTGGTAGTCTCCTATGATGCATGAGATGGTTGGACTACCTGGATCCTTGTATTTTTGGGGCACCTCTTGTTTGACGATGGCGCTCAAATTCTCAGCCAAAAGCACTTTATTGTGAACGTTATGTTTCCTTTTGATTGTACACAATTCCTTTAAAAATTTAGCATAAGATGGTATTTGTTTTATTGCATCCAACAGCGGGATGTTGATCTTCACCTGCTTGAAAACTTCCAGAATCTCCAGATTTTTATCTAAAGGTTTTGGTGAAATCAACCTTTGTGGAAATGGGGCAACCGGCTTGTATTGTCTTTCCGGTTCTTTCTCTTGTGGAATATTGTTTGGGCTATCATCCTCTTTGGGAATTTCCGGATCCTTAGGCTTGGGGGCCTTCACCGGATTAGATTTATCAATTTCTTTCCCACTTCTCAAAGTGGTGATAGCTTGGACATGTTCCGTATGGTGGGAGGATGAGCTTGCATCTTGTATCTCATATTGGGTCCTTGGGTTAGGAAGAGGTTGGGCAGGGAGTGTGCCCTTCTCTCTAACACTAAGGTGAGCTTCAACTCTAGCCAAAGATGTTTTCAATTCATTGATGGCTTGGTTTGAGTTTTGATTGAATTTCAATTGCTCTTGCATGAACCCATCTATTTTTAGAGAATTTGTCTTGTTATACTCATTCTGGACCGATACGAATGCACCCAACATCTCTTCTAGTGATACTTTTGGAGTGTTGTTTGCATTTGCATTGGGCCCATTCTTCCAACTGAAGTTGGGATGGTTCTTCCAATTAGGATTATACGTGTTTGAGTTTGGAGCACCATATTGCTGCTGATAACTGTTTATGGCATTTGTTTGTTCTTGTAGGATGCCTTGGACTGCTGAAATTGTGGGACAATCTGGTGTAGCATGTTGATTTCCAGCACAAATTCCACAAACAGTTTCAACCTCAGTGGAGTTGATTGTTTCTCCTTTCCTTAATTCCATGGCTTCGACCTTTCTTGTAAGGCTAGCCAACCGTGCACTTATGCTATCTTCTTCTGATAAGACATACATTCCTCCCTTTTCCTTTTGTTGGCCAATCTTGGAATTTGTTGGTTTAGGTGTGTCCCAAGATTGTGCACTTTCAGCCAATTCTTCCAGATAATCCCATGCTTCATCAGCTTCCTTATTCATGAACTCCCCATTACACATCATCTCTATAAATTGGCGCATGGATGGAATCAGTCCTTCATAGAAAAAACTTATAATCCGTCAATTTTCATAGCCATGATGTGGGCATGCGTTTAATAAGTCCTTGAATCTCTCCCAACATTGGGAAAAGGTTTCATCCTCCTTTTGGGCAAAGTTCATCATAAGGCGCTTAAGCATGTTCGTTTTGTGAGTAGGGAAGAATTTTTTTATAAATTCTCTGTGCATACCATTCCATGACCCAATTGATCTTGGCCTCAATGCATAAAGCCAACCCTTGGCCTTAAGAGTGAAAGGGAAGAATTTAAGTCTTACTACATCTTCAGTCACATTTGCAAAGTGCATGGTGGTGATTACCTCATCAAACTCCCTAAGGTGTTGATAGGCACTTTCACTGTCTAAACCATGGAATTTAGGGAGAAGATTGATCACTCCCGGTTTCAAATCCACATTCCCTGCATTTGGTGGAAATACTATGCATGAGGGAGTGCTCGTTCTTGCAGGTTGCAAGAAATCACATAAAGTCCTAGGTCGGGGAACATTCTCAACCACATTCTCCCCTATTTCAGTTTGATTTTGAACCGGGTTAGGTTGATTTGCAGCCATACTTTCAGATAAAATTGGAGAATCTAGATGTCTCCTAACACGTGGCTCTCTATCAAAGCCTTCTACTATCCCCCCTTCACTTATGAGTCGGTTATTGGAATCCCGAGCCCAATGTGGCATGCAAAACCAAAAATAAGAAACAAAAAGAAAGGAGAATTCTTCCTCCCTTTTCTTTACTCTTCTCTAAGACCGAAGCACAAGGTGTCTTGCAATGGCTAGGCCAGAAGCAAGGATAAAGACCGATTTCTCCTGGTCAATAGGGGTTCAGAGAACTCCCCACCCACTCTTTGAATCTTTTGAGAAAAAGTGCAGAAAAAGGAAAAAGAGGAGTAGAGATGAGAAAAGAAATCTCTGAGCACAAGGTGATCCAAGGCGGCTGAGCCGACCAATAGGAATCCAGGTGGCAAAAAGGCCGACCTTTTAGAGATCCAAAAGGAATCTCCACCCACTCTACAAGAGATGAATAGGAATGAATAGGAGAAGGAGAAGAGTAAGGTTTAGAAAGATAGAACCTGATTCGCACTTGAAACTCTTGTATCTTCTTCAGCTTCCTAGAAATCCCTGAAAAGAAAAAAATCAAATAAATAAACTAAGTTAGTTCTAAAAATCTAAGAAAAATCCTAAATAGATACTAATTTCAGAAATTTGTGAAAACCGTCAAGGTCCCCGGCAACGGCGCCAAAAACTTGTTCGCTTCCCCAAGTGTAGGGTTGCGATGTAGTAATAATCTCGGTAAGACCGAGTTCGATCCACGGGAACTATGTAGGATCTCACAAATTCATCCACAAGTGTCTATTGAAGTCTATTAATCAGATTGTTGTATAAAGTTGATGTGAGTAACAAAAACTGAATTAAATCAAGAGTAATTAATTATAAGAGGGTACTAGGGTTTCAAGGATCCACTTGTAGTAATCCTTGATGTTCAATCCGTTGTGGTTTCTTACTCTCTCAACTAGAATTGACATTCCTGTCTGTCTAGTCGGATGATAGAACTGTTAAACCAAACAGTCTGTAATATGTAAGTTCTATGCATAAGATTCACTCAATCTAGGCTGAGCTGAGCATGCTCAATTGCATAGGTCATTCCCCTTTCCTATAGATCCAGTTCTCCATCATAACCATCCCCAAGTCCTCTCACAAGACAAGGTTAGATTAGGATTTGAACTAGATTCAAATCACCATCACAGTCCTTACATATTCCAGAAAATCAACTAAAATAGAACTTTGGCCTGAAGTCCCTTTATGAAGAGCTTAGTGCTAGAGCGCACTCCGATTCCTCGGATCATACAGGTCTATACTGTTGCAAACAAATTAAGAAGTTAAGTAATTCATCCAAACATCCATGAGTCATCACAAGACTAAGAAAAATTACTTAAAAACTTGTATAAACTTCAAACCTTAGTTCATAATCATGAATTCCAAACTAAAAACCACTTAACTACGAATTAAAACATCTTGGATTCACTACAAGCTTCACCTCTTAGCCCTAGCTAAGAGGCTTAGCTGCTCATGATCCAAGGAAACATGAAACAACTACAAAAAGCATGAAAATAGCAAAGCAAACCAAAAGGAGTTGTGAAACTCCAATCTCCACTTCCACAGCCTCCAACCTCGCTTCAACCCTTCTAGGATACCCTAGGAACGATCCCTAGGTGTCCTCTTATAGTCTGGAGGCTCCACAACGTCGGAATAATCGGAATTTGCGAAACTCTTACGCAGCGCAGAGAAAATCGGGAAGAAATTAGAAGTTTCTAAGTTCATACGCATGGCCGACCGGTCAAGACCGGTCGGCCTTGCTAAAGAGTCATTCCAGCAAGTATGCCCGACCGGTCAAGACCGGTCGGGCCTATTTATCTTTAGTCCAGCAAGCCCCTCCGACCGGTCGGATGTTTTCATCCATATTATAGCAGCACTGACAGACCGGTCATGACCGGTCGGTCCTATTCATTGAAGTTCCAGCGACAATGACCGACCGGTCATGACCGGTCGGTCCTCTTCAGTAATGCCCAACATACATGGCTGACCGGTCACTGACCGGTCTGGCTTCCTTGGCCGACCGGTCACGACCGGTCAGCTTCATTTTCTTCTTATTTTCTTCCTTTCTTTCATCTGCTTTCTTCTCTTCTTTAGTTCTTTCTTTCTTTTCTTCTTTGGTCCTTGTTATAGGCAAAATGGTGGAGATAAGATTTCACGCGGAAATGCCCATTTCGCCCTCGAGATGATCTGATCAAGAGTCGCAGAACGGGTAAGGGTGGAGTACGGCTTCGACTCTCGAGATCGTATGCTCGGGAGTCGAAGAATGGATAAGAGCGGGACGTCCATTCGACTCTCGAGATTATCTGATCGAGAGTCGAATATTAGATAAGTGCGGGACGTCCATTCGACTCTCGAGCTCACCTGATCAGGAGTCATAGATTGAAAAATACGGAGCAGCTATTCGCAAGTCTCGAGTCTTCATAACCGATAGTCAAATACGGCAAAGCTCGATCCGCGAACAGACCTTCTCACAAGTCGTTGAAAGACGTTACATCTAAAGTATGTACTTGGACTCGCGACCACATTCTAACCTGCGAGTAGCTTTCCTGCGGTAATATCTCTTAGCTTTCAGTACTAGCACCCGATTCCCGTCGAGCAGCTTCTCCAATCCCTCTACGACACCAAGCAGGGATACAACCAGTTCGGTGGTTTCCAACTACGGGCGTCTCCTTCCTTTTCGGAAGCTATGATTCCAACTACGGCTTCCAGCCAGATTTCAAGGGATTACCATCAAGGGGCGTGATTGTTGAAATAAGTCATTGGGTTGGATCTGACTAAAAAGATAGGATCTTATCCCACGAAATCAGCGAATTCTCAGTATCGTATGCGACATCAACGGGATTTCGACATCTCACGTAACAAATTGGATTGCTTCAGATCTATATAAAGGGGTGGCTCCATTAAGAGCAGGTACGCGCACAACATCCAATCTGGGTCCCGTTTCGCTTGGTTTCTCTTCTTACTGTGGCCTAACTTAAGCATCGGAGGGCTGACGGCTGGTCCCCAGCCACCCTTATTTGCTGTCTTGCTTCAGGTCTGGTGGTGGAAATCTCTGCTGGAGTGAAGGAGGAAAGCCAGAGGATCTCGTTACAAAATCTGACATTAACAGTCCTCAAACATTCTTCATCAGAATGATCCCGAGTGAGCTCTTTATGTCTTCAATTGAGTAGAGTCTACCCTCAATCCTATAGTCACAAAACATGCATTGAATTAGCTTACAAACCATATAAACCTTGCACAATGAGTGATGAATTGGGGTTAGAATATACACAATTAAGAGCTCAACACAAGCGCATGTCATCTTCAGCGGATTTTTCGGGCAGTTTTCAGGAAAGTGCTCAGATCAATTTCTTTTGAACATAGGGTGCGGACGCATGTGGTGGAAGGCTGGGCACATGTCCCTCTTGTGAATTCTCAATTTTTCCACTACTTAGCCAAATTTCAGAATTTTGAACTTTTGTGAGAGAGAAAATTTCTATAATTAGAATATTTCAGGATTTCAGGCTCCGACGGGAGACCTCCAGAGGACAGCTACCTTTTTTGGAGATGCGCTCACTGTCGCCAAGCCACTTCTAGGCTAGGATGGACCTCGTAAATGAATGGGATGGAGTCTGAAAGTCCAGATGTTGCAAATTTTGGTACTTCCTAATTTGGAGCCTCCAGGTCGGCTCGTCGTATAGGAACGTTGTTCCGGGGAGTGTGCACATGAAAATACGTACCACACGGGCTTCAAACTTGCTATTTAAGGTTTTTGGGGTGCTCCGAATCATTTGGCGGTGGTACGGATGTCCGCTTCCACTCTGAAATGGTAGCTAGAGGCTTACAGACCCTTTTTTGTCAGCTCTAGGCAAGGGTTAAATACATTTCAGGGTGCACAGGTAAAGATACGCACTACACGACTTTGAAACTTGTAAGTTAAGGGTTTTAGGACGTTCCGGACCATTTGGTATTGACCCGCATGTCTGATTCTGCTCTAAAATGTTGTTTACGAACTTTGGTTGCTACCGAGTGGATAGGGTTGCACTGGCATTTTTTGGGTTTTTTCAATCTTGAAATTGATTCAAATCATTATCAATGGACCGTGGGATGTTGTTTTGCAATGGGTACGAATTTGAACCCCAACACTAACAATTTTCTATTTTTGTGTTTTGTAGAAACTTAATTTCTGACATAGTTCTCACCTTCATGGGTAACATCTCCCCATCTCTCTTTATTCTTTTTGTTTTTTCCTAGATTAGGGTGGTTTCTAATTCCTTAAAATTTCATCATGTATGATTGGACGAATGATGCATACAAGTACCTTTTGGAGGATGAGACGTCTGATTGGGGGACCCAAACTCAGTGTGATCGGGATACTTCTAAGCATGAGTGCTTTTTTTAGATTTAAACAACCACCACTACCCCCACGTAAGACGATGTGTGAGTACATTAATGAAAATAATACACATGTTGAGACACGACGTAAGACGATGGGGGAGTACCGGAATGAAGCAAAATTAAATAATAATCAACCAGGGAAAACATTACGTGATTACTGGATTGAAAATAACATGAGTGTTCCACTGGTTATGGTAGGAGGTGTGCAACAACAAAAAGAACGAGTGAATAGTGGCAACCAATTAAGACAATGCGTGATCACTTATATGGATATGCCTATCAACCATCATATAACTCTTCATCCTACATTATATACGGTCTTAATGGGGGAAACCACTATTCTCCTTGTTCAAGGGAAGAATCAACCGTGGTTATTAACAATCACCTTAAACGTCTTCCTCTTGTGATGGCATGTATACACTAATACTTGAGAAATTATGGAAAGAGTATGAAGATGAACAATCAAATCAAGCTTACTCTCCATCTTGTGAAGACGTTGAGCTCGAATTTGGGGGCATCGAATCAATCCCTTCTAATGAGGAGGATGGAGCTATTCAAGTCCCACCTTCTTCGAATATAATTAATAAACTTTTAGAGGAGAACGATTTTGATGATCCTAATGTCATCATCAATTATGGTGAGTCCACAATATCTTTTGGATGCTTTAAACTTAATGACGAAGAGATTTCAATGACGGTTGACGAACCCGAGGAATCCATTAAATGTGAAAGCGATAGTGGGGTTACTTACAATGAGGGTTCAGTGGATGCTTATGAACCTATGGTTTCTTTTTCCTAAGGGCATAATGATTATGAGTCTTTAGAAGATATGCATGCTAGAGAGATTGTCGAGGTCGATATTTTTGAATCACTCCACCAACTTAACATGCTTAATTTTAATGAGGAGAATGAGACTCCCATGAGTGAAAATTTAGATTCTTTGGATGAATGCTTAGCTCACTTTGAAAATTCAAACGACCCCATTATTTAAGAGATTGTTAAAGCCTTGTATACTTCCGACTTGGTGCCTCATACTAGTTATGGAAAATCTAGTTTGGAAAAATTTCACTCCATGGAGGGCGAGTCCCTCACCATCGAAACTGAATTTTTGCACTCACTCAAGCAAGATCATGATCCTTTACCCGACTATCTCAATTTCTTAAAGGAAAGCTTGGCCCACTCTGATGATCTTGATGATGAGATGATTAAGGAGTTAAATAATTTATTAGACACGGTGCCGGTGCTTGAAGAACACCATTCCACTGATTTTAACTCATCCCCATTGATTGTGGAGGCACCGACTATTTCTGAAATTGTGGAGGAGATAACTTCAACGAATGAAAACATGATGAATGACTCTCTACCATCATGGGTTCTTCAGCCCATCGAGAATTCTGATTGGGAGGACCCGTTTTTAATCAATCATTACCCAATCTAGAATTTGAGGAGATATCTTTTTACTGCTCTTATCTCCTCCTATCATGCATGTGGTGCACATACATATTGGATTTCAATGAAGAAAAGCACCCATGTTTACTGTCGAGCAGAATTTTGGATGGTTCTCATGAGAAACTTATTGAAATTTATGAAGATCCCGCTCAAATTTGATCATGTAGTCAATCGGACTAATCAAAGGTAGGTAGGTAGGTTAGGATTTATTTTCTGCATTTAGGATTGAATAAGTCTCATCGAGACAATGGAAGATGCTAGAATTGATCAACTTGCTACCTCAAGTACTTTCATTCTCACTCTCCTTTGTTTTATGTCATTGCTCTCATGTCATGCTTATCGCATATTACATTGAGGACAATGTAAGATTTTGGTTGGGGAGTGAGATTCTTAAATGAATCTACTAGTTTTTGTGACATTTAAAGCAATTATGTAGGAAAAAATTTAAAAAAATTCAATTTTTCTGAAAATTTAAAACTCTTTTGGAAAACTTTGTTTCTATGCACTTGAGATGTTATGAGTATGAAAAGAAGATAGATGAAGTGATTGATTTTGAAAGAATTGAATTACCTGTAACATGATAATTTTTTATATGAATTCCCCTATTGAGTTGATTGATAGAAAAATTTGAACACTTTTGAGTCTAGTCTACATTACACGATTCTCATGATTTGAAGGGATTATGTAGATTTATGGATCGGGGGGTTTGTTGAGCCATGAATATTACATATTCCAGCCCAAATTCATCACATATATTGCATGATTTCTATGTTTAAATACCTATTTGATGCATGGTTTTGTGTTTGTAGGAATGAAAGAGTGATTGTATGAATTGATGCTTAAAAGACACCTTTCTAACACCATTGAAGATCAAAGGAAAGGAAGAACAAAAGAGGGAAGAAGAAAGGAAAGAAGAGAAAGAAGGAAAGAATGAAAACGAGCCCCACAAGGTGGTCCGACCGGTCGGCCAACACTTTTGCCCTCTACAGAGCTTTCTGGACTAAGGCCCAGATGGGTCAGACCAGTTGACCAGCCCTGTCCGACCAGTCAAGACCTATTGGTCATGCAATTTCTGAATTTCGAATTTCAAACAGCAAGCAGTCCCTTTTTGGATTTTTGGACTAGTTTGTGGGGCCCATCTTGATGATTATTGCAAATCCAATCCATCCATATTGAAGATTAACTCAACACCGAAGAAACCCAAGTGGTTTTGTGTTGATTGGAGCTAGGGATTAACCATTGCGGCCAAAACAATACGAACTATCCAGAAAGTTTCCTGATTTCGCTACTCAACATTGGAATGGTCTAGGTGGCCCATCATTGATGATATAAAAAATCTAATCTGACCATCTTCTAGACCATATTTATATATGAATGACCACAAAGTTTCAGGTCAAAAGGATGTGTGGTTTGATCGTACCGGTTGAAGAAAGATGGACTATCCAGAAAGATTCAATTGGGTAGATTTTATAAAAAGGCCTAAGTGTTCTAATTTTCGCACTCAATTCTGGAATTAATTTGAACAATCTAACCCGTCTATCATCTAGAGGATGAAGGTTTCTACTAACTTTTCAAATTTGAGATCAATCTGAACTCTATACACTCCGTAGCGTTGAAAGCAAGATGACTATTTCTAGAGGTACCCGAATTGCGCGATTTTGAGAGGCGGTTGCTGATTTGATTGGTGGGCCCATTCAGAAATAATCTTTTAAATTTAAACCATCTATGAGGAAGATCAAGTTCCAGGGAAGCTACAAATCAATTTGAAGGGAATCCGATCATTAGTTAAGTCGTACGAAGCGAAACAAAATCTGTTATGTTGCTGTACTCTTAAAAGGAGGTGCTCTCTTTTATTCCAAGGCAATGAAAGACGTGGGAAGCAAGGAGTTCAAGTACTAGGAGGCTTTCTAGCCTCCTACAGCTAGTTTTTCTTTCTTTTCTTAGTTCTAGTTCTAGTTTTAATATGCTTTTTGTTAGTTAACCTTTTAGCTAGAGCTAGAGGTGAAATTTGTAGTTAATGTCAATGCTTTAATTTGTTTATGCAAGTACCATTTTCTTAATTTTGGATTTTAAACTTTTAGTTTGAATAAAGCTTTGATTTTTAAATGAATTATAAGAGTTTGTGTACTCCGAACATGAGTTCCTTGCAGATTCCCATGATGGGTTTGTTTAGATTCGAATTGTAGTAACCCCAGAGCATACCATAGTCTCTTGGCATGACTGTTACTTCGAAGGCTACAAGTTTGAGTTCTATGTGCTTCATTAGAACTAGAAATCTGATTTTTAGATTTAAGTGGGACTGTTTGTTCTTGAATCTTATATCCTCCAATTAGATGAGAGATAGAACTTTGATTCTAATTGTGTTGTGCTTGGATGAATGAATGGCATTGGACCTCTACGAGTGTATCTTTGATGCTCTAGTTCTTCCCAAATCTCAGATTTCCTAGTTAGTTCTTAAAAACTGTTTTTCTAAAATCTTCTTAGATTCAAGTTATTAGATTAGTTGGAATTGTTTACCTCTTTCCCTGTGGATCGATCTTAGTCTTACTGAGATTATTACTACATTACAGCTTGGAACTTGAGGTGAGCGAACATGCACCCTAAAAATCAGCTTATTTCAGACTCTATTTTGGGTGTGTTGGATGTCATTTTGATCGTTTTTAGGCAAATTAAATGCCCCAAAAGCTATAGTTCAGTCAGTTAACCATCCTAAAGTAGTTAATGATAGAAAAGGAAGCTCACGGAGGTTAATTCGGTTTGGTACGATGAACGAGGGATGTTTCCTAAGAAGAATCATTAGTTTACAAAGCGATGAATCAAAGCCTTATTTCTCTATTGGATTACTACTATATGACCTAGATCGAGGTTTAGACTAAACAAACATGACTACGGTCACCACAAAAAAGAAGATTAGAGAGTTCTAATTTACTACAAATCAGTTGCTATGAACTGCTACATTAAAACTAGTCGATGTCCTACTCATCCAAAACGGCATTCGCTGGTTGGGCTGCTTAGGTACAAATAATTGTAGATCGGTCTTCTCGTGGTCACCCGTTCCAACAACGGGTGCAGGCCTAAAGTCGCACCCCTCAGTTAAGAACCCTGACAGTCTTAGCATGGATTTTCGGCAAAACATAGGACATATGCATCTGACCTATCCAAAAGATGGCTCAGTCCATAACAAAATATAACGGTTTCTATGACCACGAACTTAAAGATCGTAAGTCCCTGCTAACTTAGTCTTTTGTTTTTTAATCAAGGGTTATCAATCATTCAATGTAATTAAAGGCTCGTGTCAGATCACGGCCTGAAATGTAGAAGATCTTAGAATCTTTGGAATAAAATTTGCCTTGCGATATCTTTTATTGTGTACTTTTGTGAATGCTTGTGATTATCTATGAATGTTTCTATTACTCAGAACCTCAAAGCAACAATACACAGAAAATGTCCTTGTAACATTTTTAGTTTTAACAAACTGATGACTCTACTAGGGATCGAACTCAGGATCTCTGGTTATTTCTGAGTATAGAAACACTCTAAGATAAATCATTTAGAAACACGAACGTATACATAGAAAGGCTACCGCAAGATGGAATGTTTCCACGCCCATGGGCACCGAACTGGCGAGTCTCAACAAGACCCATGGGCACCAAACTGGCGAGTCTCAACAAGACCATTCTTCCCTTCATCTTTAAGGCAATGGAAACTAGATTAACATTTAAAAAATTACACAAACTTTTATAATTCGCACCCATATCTCACTTGTTTACCTTCTTTTATTTATTACGATTGGTGAATGCGCGTATTCCCAATCACGTCCGTAAAATGTCTAATAAGTTTGTGACTGTGTAGAAAGAATTAGCAGAGATACTAATAAAGACAGGAGGAATGACAACTACAACAATCAGTTCATGTGTTTTCCTCATCATAGGGGGATCAATCTTTTCCCACTTTGCTGCAGCCATAACAATCGTGCCTGAATGAGACTGGCAGCTAGTCCGAACACGTTAACAGAAGAAAGAATTGAGGAGAGCGGCGGTAAGGACCACATGTGAGAAGACCGACGTTGTGAAGATATGCCGTGTGATCAAGAGATAATGGCAGTCGAAGAAAGGCCAAGAGACTTCCGTCAGCCGCCAAACCTCGCTTGCAAAGCCTACAATGCCTGACACCTATATTTTCGACCAAGCATTTCCCACCTTTACCCAAAGCAGTCTGCATCACACGAAAGCATATCAAGACAACACCAAATAAAGCTTTAAGTCCGCAGACGTCGCACCGCCCACAGGGGCAGAGCAGAAGCAGGATCGGAAGGTACAGTCAGTACAAGTTGTGATGGTCAAAGTGGCCAAGAAGAAGTTTCGTATGAAGCAAAGAGAGAGCTACCTCCAATCTAAGATCAGATTGAAGGGTTAGTCTGAGCCCAGCGTGAGACGACGAACCAGTTGAGGACTATTCAAGAAACCTTGACGACTTTGATAGCATGTTCGCTTCCCCAAGTGTAGGGTTGTAATGTAGTAATAATCTCAGTAAGACCGAGGTCGATCCATAGGGACTTGTGTAGGAATCACAAAACACTTCCAATGGTTTCTAATTGAGAACTAACTAAACCGACTTTTGGAATTGAATGTAGATAGCAATTTTGAACTAAAGGTGAATGTAATCAATATAAAAGAGTACTAGTGGTTCCAGGATCCACTTGTAGCAATCCTTGATGCTTAATTCGCTGTGGTTTCTCACGTACTCAACTAGAATCGGAATTAAATCCTATCTAGCTGGATAATAGAGCAGTTAAAACAAACAATCTGTAATATGTGTGATTCAAGTTAGGACTTGAGCACACTTAATTGTATAGGTCAATCCCAGTTCTAATCGGTTAAGATCACAATCATAATCATCATTAAACTCTGTCACAAAGTATAACTAGATTATGATTTGAACTTTATTCAAATCACATACACAATCACACATAAGCAGAAATTTCAGAAAAGTAGAACTTTTGGTATGAAGTTCCCACATTAGGATCAAAGGTCTAGAGTGTATTGAATTTGATTCCTCGGAGTGTACAGGTCTAGAATCATTCAAAACACATAAGAACTCAAGCAATTCTTCTAAACATGCATGAGTCATCAAAAGATTAAGAAAAACTACTTAGAACTTTATTCAAACTTCAAACCATTGTTCTTCACTAATAATCCAACTTGAAACCAAAACAAACAAATTGAAACATCTTAGATTCACTACAAGCTTCACCTCTAAGCCCTAGCTAAGAGGTTTAACCGTTTATGATCCAAGGAAACATGAAAGCAACTAAGAAAAACATAAAAATTAAAAGAACAAACTAGGAGGAGTTGTAGAACTCTGGATCCGACTTCCACCGCCTCCCACCATGGTAATTCTCTTCTAAGATGCCTTAGGAACGAGCTAAAGGAGTCCTTTTATAGGTTTGGAGCCCTTGGTGCGAAGAAACTTCGAGAAATTTCATAAAAATTATACTTTGCATAGTAGAATTCGGAGCTTGTAAAAGAAGCTCTGTCACGCAGATGACCGGTCCGGTGACCGGTCTAAGCTCATGGACGACTGGTCGCACGACCGGTCTCAAAAGTGGAAAAAACGTCCAGAGGGTTTTCTGGAAATTCGAACCCAGAAATTTAATTCAATGACTGGTTAGATGACCGGTCTGAGTGGTGGACGACTGGTCGAACGATCGATCCTAGATGGTCTAGTAAGGTTTGACAGTAGGGACTCTTGTTGAGTTTTTAGACCGGTCGGACTGACCGATCCTGGGCTATGGACGACTAGTCGGATGACCGGTCTTTAGTGCAATCTTCTGCATTTCCTTCTTCTCTTCTTTGCTTCTTTCTTCCACCCTTTGGCGCTTGGTCTTTTGATCTTCAATGCTTGTAAACAGCGTCTTTAAACCTTCAAATGTTGACTTCTCTCTCTCTCATTCCTACAACCACAAAACCATGCATTAGTTGAGTCTTTTATCATGTATTTCAAGCATAGTTAGTGATGAAATGGGGTTAGAATATACACATTTAAGAGCTTAACACACCCCCCAACCAGCATTTTGCTAGTCCCGAGATCCCCTGGTTGGTAATAGGTAGCCCTTTTTGGAATTTTCCACAATATTTTCAATTATTCCCATATTTTCATCATTCCTTTCCTTTTTATACATATTAGATAGGATTTTTAAGAATCCATATCTTTCGTTATTTTCCCATGGACAAGGATGGACAAAGTACCTTGGCTTGGTTCCTCAACACCTCAAATCCAAACTTAGCTAATCTACAAATATAATAGTCCTTTCAAAACATGAGAATCGTGTAAAGTGAACTAGGTGTAAAAGTGTTCAAAATTTCTATCAATCATTAAAATAGGGGAATTCTCATATAAAACTAATATCTTAGAGATTGTTTAAGATATTCAACTTTACTCACTTCGCCTCTCCTTTTCTTATACTTACACCAGTTCCAAATGCATAGAAACAAAGTTTTCTAATGGAGTTTTGAATTTGAAAATTTGAAAAATGTTCTTCATATTGCTCGAGATGTTACAAAACACTAGATTCATCCTAATGATCCCACACCCCCAACCAAATCTTGTATTGTCCTCAATGTAAAAGACATGCAATGAGCAAAACATGAGAGCAATAAAGGGAGTGAGGAATGAGAGTACCTGAGAGAACAAAAAGTGAAATTCTACCTCCTAACGAACCTATGAAAAAGCAAACTAAAAGCAGCAAAATCCTAATCCTAACTACTCTATACCTCCATTAGATTAGGAGATCAAATATCCTGATATATAAGAATAGTCAGAGGTATGGACATACCTTCTGAAGGAAAATTCTCAAAGAACGGCTTTAATCGCTGACCATTGGCTTTAAAGACATTACTGTTCCTTGGATTCAACAACTCGACAGTCCCATATGGATAAATAGCTTTTACAATGAAGGGACTGGTCCATCGAGACCTCAATTTCCTCAAAAAAAAATGTAACCGAGAATTATACATAAGGACCTTTTAATTAATCGTGAAGGTCTTATGAATGATGTTCTTATCATGGAAGACCTTCGTCTTATCCTTGTAAATTCTCGCTTTTTCATATGCCTCGTTCCGGAGTTTCGTAAGTTCATTCAATTGAAGTTTGCGCAACGAGCTTACTTTGTCAGAATCAAAATTCATCCTCTTTATCGCCCAATATGCCTTATGTTCCAACTCCACGGGCAAGTGACAAGCTTTCCCATAGACAAGTCCATAGGGAGACATTTCATTGGGGGTTTTAAAAGCGGTACAGTAAGCCCAGAATGCATCGGTAAGTCGAAGTGACCAATCTTTGCGATCGAGGTTCATTGTTTTCTCCAAAATATGTTTAATTTCCCTATTGGATATCTTAACTTGTCCACTTGTTTATGGGTGATAGGGAGTGCTCACCTTGTGATTTACGCCATATTTCTTCATTAAAGCTTCAAACGGGCAGTTACAAAAATGAGCTACTCCATCACTTATAATGACTCGAGGTGTTCCAAACCGAAAAATGATATTTTCTTTTAAGAAATGAATGACTGTTTTATGGTCATTGTTCTGGCATGGAATCGCCTCGACCTATTTTGAAACATAATTGACGGTAAGAAAAATATATGAATTTCCAAAAGAAGATGGGAATGGACCCTGAAATCGATGCCCCAACAATAAAAAATTTCGATTGGTAAGATGGGATTGAGTGGCATCATATTTCTACGGGATATTCCTCCCAATTTCTGACAAGGCTCACACGTTTTACAAAACTCATGGGTATCTTTGAACATGGTAGGCCAATAAAACCCATGTTGCTCAATTTTGGCTATGGTCTTCTTAGCCGAAAAGTGATCACCACACGCCTGAGAATGACAAAAGGAGATGATATTATGTTACTCAACATCCGACACACATCTCCTTATAATTGGGTCGTCCCACAAGAACTTTCTCACCTTGTTGAAGAACTTACCCTTATCTTGCTTTTTCCAATATGTCGAAATTGTACCTATAGCAAGATAGTTAGCAATGTCCGTATACCATGGCAATTAGGAGATTTTAAAAAGTTGTTCATCAGAGAACATGTCATTGATCGCGGTCGTCTTAGGGGAATCAGTGAGAACAAGTCTAGATAGATGGTCAGCCACTACGTTCTTTACTCCTTTCTTATCACGTATTTTTATGTCAAATTCTTAGAGTAGGAGGATCCATCTCAACAAGCGTGGCTTAGCATCCTTCTTAGAGAGAAAGTACTTAAGCACGGCATTGTCGGTGAATATTATGATCTTGGATCCAATCAAGTAGGACCTAAACTTGTCTAAAGCAAAAACTACGGCCAAAAGTTCTTTTTCTGTAGTAATGTAGTTTGCTTGAGCCGAGTTTAAGGTTCTACTTGCATAGTAGATGACGTATGGCTTCTTCTCTTTTCTTTGGCCTAACACAGCCCCAATAGCATAGTCACTCGCATCACACATAATTTCAAAACGAAGGCTCCAATCAGGTGGTTGCATTATGGGAGCACATGTCAACATACCTTTAAGCTTGTCAAAGGTATTTTGACAATCTTCATTCCACTCGAATGAGTTTTCCTTTTGAAGGAGGTTACATAAAGTACGAGAGAGTGAACTAAAGTCCTTTATGAACCTTCTATAGAATTCGGCATGTCCCAAATGGCTGTTGAGTTATACGTGTTTGAGTTTGGAGCACTAAATGGCCGTTGATAACTGTTTATAGCATTTTATTGTTCTTGTAAGATATCTTGGAATGTAGAAATTGTGGGACAATCTTGTGTTGCATTTTGATTTCCAGCACAAATTCCACAAACAATTTCAACGTCTTTTAAGTTAATCGTCTCTCCTTTCTTTAATTCCATGGCCTCGACTTTTCTTGTGAGGCTAGCCACACGTGCACTTATGTTATCTTCTTCTGAGAGGACATAAATTCCTCCTTTTTCCTTTTGTTGGCTTGTCTTGAAATTTGTTGGTCTAGATGTATCCTAAAACTGTGCGTTCTCGGCCAATTCATCAAAATAGTCCCATGCTTCCTTGGCTTCCTTATTCATGAATTCTCTATTGCACATCATCTCTACGAATTGGCGCATGGGTGAAGTCAGTCCTTCATAGAAAAAACTTATTACCCCCCAAATTTCATAGCCATGATGTGGGCATGCATTTAACAAGTCCTTAAACCTCTCCTAACATTGGAAGAAGGTCTCATCCCCTTTTTGAGCAAAATTCATTATAAGGCGCCTCAACATGATCGTTTTGTGAGTAGGGAAGAACTTTTTAATGAATTCCTTAGTCATCTCCGTCCATGTGCCAATTGATCTTGGTCTTAATGCATGAAGCCAAGCCTTAGCTTTCTCTTTAAGGGAAAAAGGAAATAATTTGAGTCTCGCCACATCATGCGTTACGTATGCAAAGTGCATTGTGGCTATCACCTCATCAAATTCCTTAAGATGTTGATAGGCACTTTCACTGTCTAGTCTATGGAATTTTGAAAGGAGTTGGTTTACCCCGGGTTTCAGATCTATGTTCCCTGCATTATGTGGAAAAACTATGCATGAGGGAGTGCTTGCTCTTACAGGTTGCAAGTAATCACGTAGTGTTCTAGGTCGGGGAACATTCTTAACTTCATTCTCTCCCATTTTAGTTTGGCCTAGATTTTGATTGGCCATAGGGTTAGGTTGATTTCCACCCATAATTTTAGACAAAAATTGAGAATCTAAACGTTTCTTAGCACGTGGCTCCCTATCAATCCCTTTAACAATTCCCCCTTCACTAATGAGTCGGTTATTAGAATCCCGAACCCAATGTGGCATGCAAATCTCAAAAAAATAAAAAAAAGTTAGAAAAACCTGATTTGAAGTGACTACTTCGACTCTAAGAATTTCTGCAAAAAAAAGGAAACAAACTAAGTTAGTAAAGGACTCCTAAAAATCTCAAATAGAAACTGTTTTCAGAAATTTTATGAAAATTGTTAAAGTCCCCTGACAACGGCGCCAAAAACATGTTCGCTTCCCCAAGTGTAGGGTTGCGATGTAGTAATAATCTCGATAAGACTGAGGTCGATCCACAGGGACTTGTGTAAGAATCACAAAACACTTCCAATGGTTTCTAATTGAGAACTAACTAAACTGACTTTTGGAATTGAATGTAGATAGCAATTTTGAACTAAAGGTGAATGTAATCAATATAAAAGAGCACTAGGGGATTAAGGATCCACTTATAGCAATCCGTGATGCTTAATTCGCTGTGGTTGCTCACTTACTCAACTAGAATCGGAATTAAATCCTATCTAGCTGGATAATAGAGCAGTTAAAACAAACAATCTGTCATTTGTGTGATTCAAGTACATGATTCCCTCAATTCAAGTTAGGACTTGAGCACACTTAATTGTATAGGTCAATCCAAGTTCTAATAGGTTAAGATCACAATCATAATCATCATTAAACTCTGTCACAAAGTATAACTGGATCATGATTTGAACTTTATTCAAATCACATACACAATCACACATAAGCCGAAATTCTAGAAAAGTAGAACTTTTGGTATGAAGTTCCCACATTAGGATCAAAGGTCTAGAGCGTATTGAATCCGATTCCTTAGAGCGTACAGGTCTAGAATCATTCAAAACACTTAAGAACTCAAGCAAATTCTTCTAAACATCCATGAGCCATCATAAGATTAAGAAAAACTACTTAGAACTTTATTCAAACTTCAAACATTTATTCTTCACTAATAATCCAACTTGAAACCAAAACAAACAAATTGAAACATCTTATATTCACTACAAGCTTCACCTCTTAGCCCTAGCTAAGAGGTTTAGCAGTTCATGATCCAAGGAAACATGAAAGCAACTAAGAAAAATATAAAAATTAAAAGAACAAACTAGGAGGAGTTGTAGAACTTTGGATCTGACTTTCGTACCTCCCACTGTGGTAATTCTCTTATAGGATACCTTAGGAATGAGCTAGAGGAGTCCTTTTATAGGTTTGGAGCCCTTGGTGCGAAAAAACTTTGAGAAATTCTATAAAAATTGTATTTTGCGCAGCAGAATTCGGAGCTTGTAGAAGAAGCTCTGTTATGCAAACAACCGGTCTGAGCTCACGAATGACCGGTCGCACGACCGGTCTCAAAAGTGGAAAAAACGTCCAGAGGGTTTTCTGGAAATTCGAACCTAGAAATTTAATTCAACGACTGGTCAGACTACCGGTCTGAGTGGTGGACGACTGGTCGGATGACTGGTCCTAGATGGTCTAGCAAGGTTTGGCAACAGAGACTCCTTTTGAGTGTTTAGACCGGTCGGATGACCTGTCCTGGGCTATGGACGACCGGTCTTTAGTGCAATCTTTTGCACTTCCTTCTTCTCTCCTTTGCTTCTTTCTTCCACCCTTTGGCACTTGGTCTTTTGATCTTCAATGCTTGTAAACAGCGTCTTTAAACCTTCAAATGATGACTTCTCTCGCTCATTCCTACAACCACAAAACCATGCATTAGTTGAGTCTTTAATCATGTATTTCAAGCATAGTTAGTGATGACATGGGGTTAGAATATACACATTTAAGAGCTTAACATAGCACAGAACGCTACTCGAAGTGTCATGCCTCCCACACGTCAATCAGCGGAAGAATCCCAAGGGGCAGCAGAGGGATTGGATGAGTCCGAACTACCCATTCATCCCACGATTGTACCAATTGAGCGTGTGCCAATTCCAACATCGCAAATAATGCGCGAAGAGTTGTCGTAGATGATTATGCACCTAATGCAATAAGAGAAAGAGAAAGAAAAGAGGGGCAATTATAAGTATCGGGTTCCTTACCCATTGGAGGTGGAGGAAGTACCATTTTCGGTAAACTTCAGATGCTCGAATTTTGAAAAGTTTGATGGCAGGGGATCGTCAGAGGAATACATAACCCACTTCCTGACAGTAGTGGGGAACTGGTTCATTGTACCAAAATATTACTTGCATTTCTTCGGATCCACGCTGACAGGAAAATATTTCTAATGGTATATGTCACTACCTGCCGGATCAATAAAGTCGTGGGAGTTGATGCCAGAAAATTTCATCACGAAGTTTTTCACTATAGAGAGGGAGATTTCATTGTTAGACCTGGCTCTGGTCAGGCAGAGACATGGAGAGTCGGTAGAAAAGTTTATTTACCATTGGGGAACGATGGTTGCTTAGTGTCGAGAGTTGCCTAGTGAAGGAAAGTAGATGAAGATGTGCTTGCGGGCTCTGGATCCGATGATCTCGTACGAGTTGTCGGGAAATAGCTTTCACTCGTTCCGAGATTTAGCCACCAAAGCGCATCTAGTGGAAGAGGCCGCCTCGAGGGTACAATTCAGGCCCGAAAGGCGGAGAAGAGAAGGAGGAAGGGTTGTAGAAACACATCAAGTTGATAAGGGTGGAGACCAGAAATATTGAAAGAAAGATAGAGACGAGAGCAATAGTTACTCAAGACAAGGGTAAGAGACCCCATCTGTCACGATGAGCGTCAATAGTCGAGCGGGACAGAGCTAATGTCTTATACATGTTTGACATGGTTGGCTTAGATTCCATCATGGAATAATTAATCGAAGAAAGTTTGATACACTTGCTAGAGCCAGTCCGTCCCCACGAGGTTGGGTGAGTGGATGATCTGGAGTACTGCAAATATCATTGATGCGTGAGCCATAAGACGGAGGACTGTTTCTCCATGAAAGGAAGGATACATGGACCAATTAACTAAGGAATCATTAATATGAAGCCACCTAAAGCCATTAGGAAGGAAGCATCTAGGATAGTATCAGCAGTCCTCACAGAAGAAGACACCTGCCCTAGTAGCTCATTCCCCGAGCCTAAAGAGCCGTTGACTCTAGTCAGCAGCAAGAAGAGGCTTGAAAATAGACGAAGTTTTCTCAACCGAAGGAATAGAGGAGGAAGAAGAGAGAAAAGAGCAGACCAGGGGAAAGGCCGGCCTATCATAGCTTAAGCACACTGTGCAACGCTAATGTTTATAGTGCAAGGATCATCGGAAGGGACCTCATAGTTAGGCAAAGAGGAAGTCAACGCCGTTATTCTTTGATTAGGGAAGAAGATACTTGAACGCACTCCCCTGGGACCAGCTGATCCGATGCAAGAAGATGTAACTCCAGATAGGCCTCAAGAAAGACCTTGAGGACAAAAACTGAAAGAGAAGGTCGTTGAAGCCGCGTCCAGCCAGTTTAATCTAAGACTAGGGGCAGTGCCAGTGACGTACGATGTAGTATCAAATCTACAAAAAGTTCCTGGCTACCTAAGTATTTATGACGCCTTATGTCTCTCCAAGACATACCGAGAGATGTTGATTCACACTTTGCTAGATAACGAGGCCAGGGAAGTGATGATGCTGGAAATTGAAGCAGAAATGAACGAATTAGATTAATTCTGGGAAGGGTACACACCAACTTAACAAGCGATGCAAGTAGACCACTCCTCTGGGATCACTTTCTCCGAAGAAGACTGCATGATTGATTTAATGGATCACGATCATCCGTTGATGGTTACAGGGATGATCAGAGACACAGAAGTCAAGAGGTGCGTGTTAGACGATGGGTCTGCCATAAACATCATGCCATTGAAGACGCTTTAGAAGATAGGTTATAGGCAGTTGGCATTACGCCCAAGTGTCATGATTATTCAAGGGTTTAATCAAGACAGCCAGTGTACTCTGGGATTGATTACAGTGATGCTAGAAATGGAAGAGCTGAGAACCAAGGTGATGTGTCAAGTAATCGATGTAGTACAACGTACAACCTTCTTCTAGGAAGGCCCTGGTGTTGAGTTCTTAATTGTGCATATTCTAACCCCAATTCATCACTCATTATGCTAGTTGTTATGGTTTATAGACAAATCTAATGCATGGATTCGTGATTGTAGGGATGAGAGAGAGAAGCATCAATTGAAGACCTAAAAGTGCTAGTTAGAAGCAAAGAAGATCAAAGGGGCTAGCGTAGAAGAATGAAAGAAAGAAGTCAGAGAAAAGAAGAAAAGAATGCAGAAGAAGGTGCCCACGACCGGTCGTCCAAAGCCAAAGACCGGTCATCCGACCAGTCCGCACATGCACAGAGGAAGACCCAGAAGCCATTACTCTCTAGACTGTTCACGACCAGTCGTCCACTTCTGCGACTGGTCGTATGACCGGTCCTTAAATTAATTTTCCAAGCTGAAACTCTCTGGACTGTTTTTGGTCATTTTGAGACAGGTCGTCCAGCACATACGACCGGTCGTCCAGCCACTACGACCGGTGGTACGACCGGTCGCCTGCGTAAGATTCAAAACTGCTAATTCCGGCGCCGATTTTCTTTGTGCACTGCGTAAGTGTTACACAGATTCTCAAATCTTCTGAAGTTGCGGAGCCTCTCCACTATAAAAGGACACCTAAGGATCGTTTCTAGGGTATCTTAAAAGGGTTTAAGCAAGGTTGGAGGCGGCGGAAGTGGATTTCGGAGTTCCACAACTCCTTCTAGTTTGTTTTACTATTTATGCTTTTCTTAAGTTATTTCATGTTTCCTTGGATCATGAGCAGCTAAACCTCTTAGCTAGGGCTAAGAGGTGAAGCTTATAGTGAATCTAAGATGTTTCAATTCGTATTTAGTTGGTTTTAAGATAGGAATTCATGTTTATGAACAATGGTTTGAAGTTTATACAAGTTTTAAGTAGTTTTTCTTAGTCTTATGATGACTCATAGATGTTTGGGAGAATTACTTAAATTCTTAATTGCTTTGTATTAGTCTAGACCTGTATGATCCGAGGAATTGGAGTACGCTCTAGTACTATGATCTTCATGTAGGGACTTCCTACCAAAGTTCTATTTTTCTGATTTTCTGAATTATGTAAGGGACTGTGCATGTGATTTGAATTATGTTCAAATTGTGATCTAGCCTTGTGTTGTGACAGGACTTGAGGATGGTTATGATTGTGATCTGAGTCTATTGGAATTGGGACTGACCTATGCAATTAAGCATGCTCAGCCTAGCTTATATTGAGTGAATCATATGCATTGGACTTACATATGACAGATTGTTTGGTTTAACAGCTCTATCATCCGGCTAGATAGATCTTAATATCGATTCTAGTTGAGAAAATAAGAAACCACAGCGGATTGAGCATCAAGGATTGCTACAAGTGGATCCTTGAAACCCTAGTGCCTTTTTATAATTGTTTACCTTCAAATTAGTAAAATTGTTACTCACATCAAATTCATACAAATTCTGGTTGTTAGTTTTCAATAGACACTATTGGATGTGTTTGTGAATTCCTATACAAGTCCCTGTGGATCGACCTCAGTCTTACTGAGTTTATTACTACATTGCAACCCTACACTTGGGGAAGCGAACAAGTTTTTGGCGCCGTTGCGGGGGACTTTGACGGTTTTTCACAAATTACTGAAAATAGAATCTATTTAGGATTTTTAGAAATAGTTCTAACTTAGTTTATTTTGAATTTCTTTTTAAGGGATTTCTAGGAAGTTGAAGAGGACGTAAGGATTTCAAGTGCTCGAATCAGGTTTTATCTTTCTAACCCTTACTCTTCTCCTTCTCCTATTCATTCCTATCATATTCATCTCTTGTAGAGTGGGTGGAGACTCCTTTTGGATCTCTGAAAGGTAGGCCTTGTGCCACCTGGATTCCTATTGGTCGGCTCTGCCGTCTTGGATCACCTTGTGCTCAGAGATTTCTTTTCTCACCTCTACTCCTCTTTCTCCTTTTTCTGCACTTTTTCTCAAAAGATTCAAAGAGTGGGTGGGGAGTTCTCTGAACCCCTATTGACCAGGAGAAATCGGTCTCTATCCTTGCTTTTGGCTTAGCCATTGCAAGACACCTTGTGCTTTGGTCTTAGAGAAGAGTAAAGAAAGGGAGGAAGAATTCTTCTTTCTCTTTGTTTCATATTTTTTGGTTTTGCATGCTACATTGGGCTCGGGATTTCAATAACCGACTCATAAGTGAAGGGGGGATAGTAGAAGGAATTGACAGAGAACCACGTGCTAGGAGACAGCTAAACTCTCCAATTTTGTCTGAAAGTATAACTGTGAATCAACCTAATCCAATGGCCAATCCTAATCTGGGCCAAAACCAAACTGAAACGGGGGAGAATGTGGTTGAGAATGTTCCCCGACCAAGGACTCTACGTGATTTCTTGCAACCAGCAAAAGCGAGCACTCCCTCATGCATAATTTTTCCACAAAATGCAGGGAATGTGGATTTAAAATCGAGAATGATCCAACTTCTCCCTAAATTCCATGGATTAGACAGTGACAGTGCCTATCAACACGTTAAGGAGTTTGATGAGGTAATAACCACCATGCACTTTGCTAATGTGACTGACGATGTGGTGAGACTTAAATTCTTCCCTTTTACTCTTAAAGATAAAGCTAAAGGTTGGCTTTATGCATTAAGGCCAAGATCAATTGGGGCATGGACTGATATGCATAGGGAATCTATAAAAAAATTCTTCCCTACTCACAAAACAAACATGTTGAAGCGCCTTATCATGAACTTTGCCCAAATGGAAGATGAAACCTTCCTCCAATGTTGGGAGAGGTTTAAGGACCTATTAAACGCATGCCCACATCATGGCTATGAAATTTGGCGGGTTATAAGCTTTTTCTATGAAGGACTGACTTCACCCATGCGCCAATTCGTAGAGATGATGTGTAACGGGGAGTTCATGAATAAGGAGGCTGATGAAGCATGGGATTATTTGGAAGAATTGGCTGAGAATGCATAGTCTTGGGATACATCGAAACCAACAAATTCCAAGACTGGCCAACAAAAGGAAAAAGGAGGAATGTATGTCTTATCAGAAGAGGATAGCATAAGTGCACGGGTGGTTAGCCTCACAAGAAAGGTCGAAGCCATGGAATTGAGGAAAGGAGAGACGATTAACTCCAATGACGTTGAAACTGTTTGTGGAATTTGTGCCGGAAATCAACATGCAACATAAGAGTGTCCCACAATTTCAGCAGTTCAAGGACATCTTACAAGAACAATCAAATGCCATAAACAATTATCAACGGCAATTTGGTGCTCCAACATCAAACACGTTTAATGCTAGTTGGAAGAATCATCCCAACTTCAGTTGGAGGAACGGACCCACTGCGAATGCAACCACTATCCCTCAAGCTCAACCTATACTAAGTCCATCTCTAGTCATTACTCCAAAAGTGATGCTAGAGGAGATGTTGGGTGTATTCGTATCGGTCCAAGCTGAGTATAACAAGACAAGTTCTCTAAATATAGATGGGTTCATGCAAGAGCAATTGAAATTCAATCAAAATTCAACTCAAGCCATCAATGAATTGAAAACATCAATGGCTAGAGTTGAATCTCATCTTAGTGTTAGAGAGAAGGGCACACTTCCTGCCCAACCTCTTCCTAACCCAAGAACCAGTTTGAGATACAAGATGCAAGCTCATCCTCCCACCATACGGAACATGTTCAAGCTATCACCACTTTGAGAAGTGGGAAAGAAATTGACAAATCTAATCCGGTGAAGGCCCCAAAGCCTAAGGATCTGAAAATTTCTAAAAAGGATGATAGCTCAAACAACACTCCACAAGAGAAAGAACCGGAAAGGCAATACAAGCCGGTTGCCCCGTTTCCACAAAGGTTGATTTCACCTAAACCTTTAGATAAAAATCTGGAAATTTTAGAAGTTTTCAAGCAGGTGAAGATCAACATCCCGTTGTTGGATGTAATAAAATAAATACCATCTTATGCCAAATTTCTAAAGGAATTGTGTACAGTCAAAAGGAAACACAATGTTCACAACAAAGTACTTTTGACTGAAAATTTAAGCGCCATCATCAAACAAGAGGTGCCCCAAAAATACAAGGATCTGGGTAGTCCAACCATCTCATGCATCATAGGAGATTACCGGATTAAACAAGCCTTACTCGATTTAGGGGCAAGTGTGAACCTCATTCCTTACTCCGTTTACGAACAACTTGGGTTAGGTGAATTGAAACCCACCAAAACCACACTCCAACTTGCTGATAGATCCATTCGTATACCGAGAGGAATGATTGAGGATGTTCTAGTCCAAGTGGATAAATTCTACTACCTAATAGACTTTATTGTCTTGGATACACATCCCGTGATAGGCACCGGTGCTCAAATTCCCATCATACTTGGCCGATCGTTTCTAGCTACTTCAAATGCAATTATCAATTGTAGAAACGGACTTGTACAAATGTCCTTTGGAAATATGACCTTTGAGCTTAACATATTTGATTTATGCAAACAACCACGGGAGGTTGATGATGATATCCACGAACTAAACATGATTGAATCATTCGTGGAAGATACATTTCCCTTGTCACTATCTTCCGACCCTTTGGAGGTTTGTGTGGCCCATTCTCATGAGATAAATGATGACACAATACAAGAGATGGATGCCATTCTAGATGTGATGCCGGTGCTTGATAATAAAAGATGGAGGGCCCTATTTGAGCCTTTGCCTGTAAACGAGAACAAGGCCCTCCCATCCAACATCAAGGCACCAACACTCGACCTAAAACCATTACCAAGTGAGCTGAAATATGTTTATTTAGGTAGAGATGAGACATATCCAGTGGTGATTTCTTCCCACTTGGATGAGGAACAAGAGAGTAGGCTAATGGCTACTCTATTAGAGCACAAGAGTGCCATTGGATGGTCAATTGCGGATCTCAAAGGCATAGACCCACTGATTTGTACTCATCGCATACACCTTGAGGAGAATGCGAAGACATCCCGGCAACCACAAAGACAACTAAATCCAAACATGAAGGATGTGGTTAAGGCCGAAGTGGTGAAACTATTGGATGTGGGTATTATTTACCCAATATCTAATAGTCAATGGGTGAGCCCAACTCAAGTGGTGCCTAAGAAATCATGAATAACCATCGTAGCCAATGCCAATAATGAACTCGTGCCAACTAGAGTCACTACCGGTTGGAGAATGTGTATTGACTATAGGAAGCTAAACACTGTCACAAGGAAAGACCACTTTCCCCTACCGTTTGTTGATCAAATTTTAGAACGGTTGGCAGGTCATTCCCACTTTTGCTTCCTTGATGGCTACTCAGGGTACAACCAAATAGAGATTGCCCGTGAAGACCAAGAAAAGACTACATTCACATGTCCATTCGGCACTTTCGCCTATAGACGGATGCCGTTTGGACTATGTAATGCCCCTGCCACCTTTCAGCGTTGTATGATGAGTATCTTTTCTGACATGGTGGGGACAATTCTCGAAGTCTTCATGGATGATTTTTTTGTATTTGGTTGTAGCTTTGATGAGTGCCTTATGCACTTGAAATCTGTGCTGAAAAGATGTGAAGAGAAGAACCTTGTGCTGAATTGGGAGAAGTGTCACTTCATGGTTCAAAAGGGAATTGTACTTGGTCACATCATTTCACAAAATGGAATTAAGGTAGACAAAGCGAAAATTGATCTTATCTCTAACCTTCCACCACCCAAGAGCATACGAGATGTACAGTCCTTTTTGGGACACACAGGATTTTACAGAAGGTTCACAAAGGACTTCAGTTCACTCTCTCGTCCTTTATGTAACCTACTTCAAAAGGAAAATTCATTCGAGTGGAATGAAGAATGTCAAAAGGCCTTTACCACCCTTAAAGGTATGTTGACATGTGCTCCCATAATGCAACCACCTGATTGGAGCCTTCCTTTTGAAATTATGTGCGATGCTAGCGACTATGCTATTGGGGCCGTGCTAGGCCAAAGAAAAGAGAAAAAGCCATGTGTCATCTCCTATGCAAGCAGAACCCTAAATTCAGCCCAAGCAAACTACACCACTATTGAAAAAGAACTTTTAGCTGTAGTTTTTGCCTTGGACAAGTTTAGGTCCTACTTGATTGGATCCAAGATCATCATATTCACTGACCATGCCGCGCTTAAATACCTTCTCTCTAAGAAGGATGCTAAACCACGGTTGTTAAGATGGATCCTTCTACTCTAGGAATTTGACATCGAAATACGTGATAAGAAAGGAGTAGAAAATATCGTAGTTGACCATCTCTCTCGACTTGTCCTCACTGATTCCCCTGAAATGACCGCGATCAATGACATGTTCTCTGATGAACAACTTTTTGTTGTTTCTCAATTGCCATGGTATGCGGACATTGCTAACTATCTTGCTACAGGTACAATTCCTACACATTGGAAAAAGCAAGATAAGGATAAATTCTTCACTGAGGTGCGAAAATTCCTATGGGACGACCCTTACTTATTCAATTATTGTCCCGATCAAATCATAAGGAGATGTGTGCCAGATGATGAACAACAAAGTATCATCTCCTTCTGTCATTCTCAGGCATGTGGTGGCCACTTTTCAGCTAAAAAGACCACAGTGAAAATTCTGCAATGTGGGTTCTATTGGCCCACCATGTTCAAAGACACACATGAGTTTTGCAAAGCATGTGAACCCTGTCAGAAATTAGGAGAAATTTCCCATAGAAATATGATGCCACTCAATCCCATCTTAATAATCAAAATTTTTTATTGTTGGGGCATCGATTTCATGGGCCCATTCCCATCTTCTTTTGGAAACGTATACATCTTGCTTGCCGTTGACTATGTATCCAAATGGGTCGAGGCCATCCATTGTTGGAATAATGACTATAAAATGGTCATTCGCTTCTTAAAAGAGAATATTCTTTCCCGGTTTGGAACACCTCGAGTCATCATAAGTGATGGAGGGTCTCACTTTTGTAATCGCCCTTTTGAAACTTTAATGAAGAAATATGGCGTCACACACAAAGTGAGTACTCCCTATCACCCACAAACGAGTGGGCAAGCTAAGATATCCAAGAGGGAGATTAAACACATTTTGGAGAAAACAGTGAACCCCGATCGCAAGGATTGGTCGCTTCGGCTTACCGATGCGCTTTGGGCCTACCGTATTGCTTTTAAGACCCTTATTGGAATGTCTCCCTAAAGACTTGTCTATGGGAAGGCTTGTCACTTGCCTGTGGAGTTGGAACATAGGGCATATTGGGCTATTAAGAAGATGAATTTCAATTCTGACAAGGCGAGCTCGTTGCGCAAACTACAATTGAATGAACTTGCAGAAATCCGGAACAAAGCATATGAGAATGCGAGAATTTACAAGGACAAGAAGAAGATATTCCATGATAAGAATATTCTTCGCAAGACATTCACGATCAATAAAAAAGTTCTCATGTATAATTCTCGCCTACATCTATTTCCAGGAAAGTTGAGATCTCGATGGACTGGTCCCTACATTGTGAAAAATGTCTATCCTTATGGGACTGTCGAGCTGTTAAATCCAAGGAACGGCAACATTTTTAAGGCGAATGGGCAGTGATTAAAGCCGTTCTTTGAGAAATTTCCTTCAGAAGGTATGTACATACCTCTGAATGATCCTGTGTATCAGGATGATTGATCTCCTGGTCTGATGGAGGTATAGAGTAGTTAGGATTAGGATTTTGTTGCTTTTGTTTACTTTTACTTAGGTTTGTTAGAAGGAGGAAGAATTCCACTTTTCACTTTTTCAAGTACTCTCATCCCTCACTCCCTTTTATTTTCAAATTGCTCTCATGTTTTGCATATTGCATATCTTATTACATTGAGGACAATGCAAGATTTGGTTGGGGGGTGTAGGATCACTTGGATGAATCCAGCGTTTTGTAACATTTTCGAGCAAGCGTGTAGAAATTTTTCAATTTTTCAAAAATTCAAGACTCTTTTGGAAAACTTTGCTTCTATGCATTCAAGATGATATGAGCATAAGAGGAGGAGATATGAAGTGAATGAAGTTGCAAGTTTTGAATTTCTCACAACATAATGGTTTTATATGTGAATTCCCCTATTTTTGTAATTGATAGAAAATTTGAACACTTTTACATCTAGTTCACATTACACGATTTTCACGGGTTGAAGGGATTATGTGATTTGTGGATCAGTTAGATGTTGATTCAAGGTGTTGAGACATCAAGCCGGGGTACGTTGTCCATCCTTGTCCATTGGAAAATAACGAAAGATATGGATTTCTAAAAATCCTATCTAATTTAAAAGAAAAAGGAAAAGGAAGGATGAAATTGGGAATGACGAAAAAATGGTGGAAAAATTCGATTAGGGCTACCTACTACCAACCGGGGGATGGTCTACCCGTAACCAAAGCTGGAAATGGGACATAGTGTGAAAGTCGTCGGAAGGACAGTAAGGCAAATTCCCGTCATTGGCTTGTTGTTGCTCTATATACCTTGAGATCCATAGTCTAGTTGATTTATGAAGAAAATAACCATGGAAACTCATGAAAAGAATTTTCACTATGCACACTAGATTGAAATTGTTCAAGTTCTTCTATTTGTCAACCAATCAGCGGGAATTTCATATGGGTACTTATTATGATTTGAGAGTTTACGATTTCAACCTCTTTCACCTAATTTCTCTAACTCTTACTCTTATGTATCTTGGGATGTATAGAAGAATGGGTTCTAAAGGGGAGTTGGGTTTTAGAAAATGGAATTAGTTTCATGCATGTTTTGCTCGGGACTAGCAAAATGCTGGTTGGGGGGGTGTGTTGAGTTCTTAATTGTGCATATTCTAACCCCAATTCATCACTCATTATGCTAGTTGTTATGGTTTATAGACTAATCTAATGCATGGATTCGTGATTGTAGGGATGAGAGAGAGAAGCATCAATTGAAGACCAAAAAGTGCTAGTTAGAAGCAAAGAAGATCAAAGGGGCTAGCGTAGAAGAATGAAAGAAAGAAGTCAGAGAAAAGAAGAAAAGAATGCAGAAGAAGGTGCCCACGACCATTCGTCCGACCGGTTGTCTAAAGCCAAAGACCGATCATCCACTTCTGCGACTGGTCATACGACCGGTCCTTAAATTAATTTTCGAAGCTGAAACTCTCTGGACTGTTTTTGGTCATTTTGAGACCGGTCGTCCAGCCACTGCGACCAGTCGTACGACCGGTCGCCTGTGTAAGATTCAAACCTGCTAATTCTGGCGCCGATTTTCTCTGCGCACTGCGTAAGTGTTACGCAGATTCTCGAATCTTTTGAAGTTGCGGAGCCTCCCCACTATAAAAGGACACCTGGGGATCATTCCTAGGGTATCTTAGAAGCGTTTAAGCAAGGTTGGAGGGGGCAGAAGTGGATTTCGGAGTTCCACAACTCCTTCTAGTTTGTTTTACTGTTTTATGCTTTTCTTAAGTTGTCTCATGTTTCCTTGGATCATGAGCAGCTAAACCTCTTAGCTAGGGCTAAGAGGTGAAGCTTGTAGTGAATCTAAGATGTTTCAATTCGTATTTAGTTGGTTTTAAGATTGGAATTCATGTTTGTGAACAATGGTTTGAAGTTTATACAAGTTTTAACCAGTTTTTCTTAGTCTTATGATGACTCATGGATGTTTGGGAGAATTACTTAAATTCTTAATTGCTTTGTATTAGTCTAGACCTGTATGATCCGAGGAATTGGAGTACGCTCTAGTACTATGATATTCATGTGGGGACTTCCTACCAAAGTTCTATTTTTCTGATTTTCTGAATTATGTAAGGGACTGTGCATGTGATTTGAATCATGTTCAAATTGTGATCTAGCCTTGTGTTGTGACAGGACTTGAGGATGGTTATGATTGTGATCTGAGTCTATTAGAATTGGGACTGACCTATGCAATTAAGCATGCTCAGCCTAGCTTACATTGAGTGAATCATATGCATTGGACTTACATATGACAGATTGTTTGGTTTAACAGCTCTATCATCCGGCTAGATAGATCTTAATATCGATTCTAGTTGAGAAAATAAGAAACCACAGCGGATTGAGCATCAAGGATTGCTACAAATGGATCCTTGACCCCAGTGCCTTTTTATAATTGTTTACCTTCAAATTAGTTTAAAATTGTTACTCACATCAAATTCATACAAAATCTGGTTGTTATTTTTCAATAGACACTATTGGATGTGTTTGTGAATTCCTATACAAGTCCCTGTTTATTACTACATCGCAACCCTACACTTGGGGAAGCGAACACCTGGCTCCACCAAAACGGCATCATTCCCCCAACTTATCATCAATGCTTCAAGTACAACCGGAAGGGGGTCTAATACAAAGTAGTAGCAGACCCAAAGCCATATATAGTAGCAGAATCCTTCCTGGATAATGCCAGATACTATGACCTCGTTGATGAAAGAGAAATCTCTGAGAAGCCCAGTACAACGCAAAAAGGGCAAGGGGAAAAATTCCTGACCAAAGAACTTAGGTAGAAGGGTAAGGCACCTTATACTACTATAAAAGAAGTCATGAATCATCCAAAAAAGCAGCCTCAGCAATAGACAAAGAAGTTTTACTTAGTGTCGAAGCACTTATGACAGTCGGGACAATCTGTGATGGAATTAGTATCAAGCCACCATATAAGCATGCTTAGATATAGTTTCAATATGTCATTGCTAAAAATAGAGAGGGTGTAAGACCCGTACCCTGAATTGCCCTCCGTACGTTTAGTTTTGGTACCAGTACGTCCCGGATGGACCAGATTAGCGAACCTTGATCGCGACCCAACTTTAGTACCGCATCGACCCAAGACCTATACCTCGGCGACCGCATAGGCGCTGCGATTCCAACGCCGCGCGGCACGCCCCATTGCGATACCCGGTGTGAAAGATGTGTACTTTTACGCAATCCGAGGTGGGCCTCGTAACGCGCGTGTGGCGTGGGCCCCACTTGCATAAATTTCAAGTACATGTCAAATCAATCTAATCAAGCACCATCACTCTCACCCATACCCCTACTCTACTCACCCCATACCCATCCCATCACTCTCTCACCCAAAAGTCAACTCTCACCCATACCTCCCATACCCCTCTCCCATGCTAACCACCACCACCATCATTTCCCCCCATGATTTCCTCCTCTCTCTCTCTCCCCCCTACAAGTCCATGCGTAGGGGGAGAGGAGGCTTCTCATTTCAAAATTTCAAGAGTTAGAGAGAGAAAGGAGAGAGAAAGAGAGAGATTTGAGAGAGAGAAGAGAGAAGAGAGAGAAGTAGAGAGATTTAGAGGGAGATCAAGAGAGAGAGAGAGAGAGAGAGAGAGTTAGAGAGATTGAAGGAGGAGATCAAGCTTGGAGGACCCCGATCATCATCCTGACCATCCGATCGGCAATCCAACCGTCCAACCATCATTGTGAGTGCAAACTCCCCCCCCCCCTTTTCTCGTTTACCTTTCATTTTCTTTCCTTCAGCCCACCTTGTGATGGGCAATGAGATGGATGGGCTGGATCGTCCATAAATGGGCCCCACATACCTGTAATAATAATAATAATAATAATAATAATAATAATAATAATAATAAAAGAAAAAAAAAGAGGAGATGGCCACTCGACAGACAGCGTCCAGAGGACGCTGCTGCCCAGCAACGCCTGGGCTGAAAGCCCCTTTGGGCGTTGACCGTGGGTCCCCACTCGTGGGACCCACCTTGATGCATGTATTTGATCCACGCCGTCCGTCTGTTTCTCCAGCCCATTTTAAGGCTGGGTACCAAAAATGAAATAGATCCAGATCTCGGGTGGACCACACCATAGAAAACAGTGGAGATAAGGATGTCCACTGTCGAAACTCTTTGGCCCACCGTGATGTTTGTGAGCATTTTTACCCGTCCAATATTGGACTCTGCGGTTTCCCCATCAGTTGGGGAACCTGATGAACGGATTGGATTATACCTATGTGGGCCCCACTTGAAATAAGCAAGAAAGAAAAAGGGGAACTTCAGACGCTGGATGTTCACAGCGTCAGAGACGCTGGAACAGTCCAGCGTCACCTGGACGTGTGAATGGGGTCCCCATTCGTGGGACCCACCTTGATGTTTATGTTGTATCCACACCGTCCATCTTTTTTTCTCAAGTCATTCTAGTACCAGGGCCTGAATATGAACCAGATCCAAATATTAAGCGGACCGCATCACAAGAAACAATGGAGGTAAGGATGCCCACTGTCGAAACTTCCTCGGCCCACATTGATGTTTGTAGACCAATCCAACCACCCAATATTGGGCTCGTTGGGTCCCCCATGAGTTGAGGAACCTGATAGACGGAGTGGATCACCCTTATGTGGGCCCCACTCGATCAAAACCATGAAAAAAAAAGATAAAGAAAGAAAAGAAGAAGGAGAGGCGTCGCTGACGCTGGGAATACCAGCGTCCACAGACGCTTGGCTCGCTGCCCAACTGGTGGCCCACTCTATGGGTCCCACCATGATGCGGGTGCTATATCCACACCGTCCATCCATTTGAGGAGATCGTTTTAGGGCATGGTCTGAAGAATGAGACAGATCCAAATCTCCAGTGGACCCCACTTGAGAGAAAATAGTGGGGACAGTGACAGACCATTGAGACCTTCCTACGGCCCACCATGATCTTTATTTGAGATCTAACCTGGTCATAAGCTCACACACGTGTGCAGGAAGGGAAAACAAAAACATCAGCTTGATCAAAAACTTCTGTGGGCCCCTCTTGATGAGATAAAAAAATAAATAAATAGATAAATAAATAAATAAATAAAGTAAAGAAGAGAGAGAAGGAAGGGGGCATTGGCCGTGGGTTGGCTGGGCTGCCCAGCAGGTGGCCCACTAGTGGGACCCACCTAGAATGTATGTGCTTTATCTATTCCGTCCATATGTTTATCCAGCTCATTTTAGTGGCTGAGCCCAAAATTTAAGCATATCCAAATGTCAAGTGGACCATGCCACGAGAAACAGTGGGAATAATGATCTCGACCGTTGAAACCTTCCCAGCCCTACAGTGATGTTTATTTGTCATTCAACCTGTTCATAAGATCACATGGATATGGATGAAGGAGAAAACAAAGTATCAGTTTGATTCAAAACTCTTGGGGCCCATTTGGGTGCCATGCTCCAAGCAGCATGCTTTGGCATGCTGCCCAGCAGGTGGCCTACCCTGTGGGTCCCACCACGATGCATCTGTTTTATCTATGCCGACCATCTATTTTTCCATATTATTTTAGGGCTGTGGGCCCTCATAATGAGGTAAATACAAACCTCAGGTGGACCACATTGTAGGAAACAGTGGTCATTGATGACCACCTTTGAAACCTTCCTTGGGGCCATTGTAATGTTTATTTATCCATCTAATCAAAGGTGATGGGGCCCAACTTTGGGTCCCACCTTGATGAATGTTGGGTATACCTTGTCGTTCTTCTTGGCAGGGGTGTGGGCCCAGTTTTGGGTGGGCCACACGTAGAAAATAAGGGTGGTTGAACGCCTACCATTGGAAACTTTACAGGACCCATCTATTATGTTTATTTGCCATTCTTCCTATTCATAAGTCACCCAGCCATGGGTGGGGTTCCACACATGTGGTGTGCGGGCCCCACCATGGTGTTTGGTTGCCATCTCACTTGATTAGTGGGAAAGCACAAATATCGGGTTGATCCCAAACTGTTGAGGCCCATTGATGTATATGGCTTCCCCACTCCTTTGTGCGGTTATCCCCAACCACGGGTCCACCTTGTTATGCATGTGTTCTATCCACGTCAGCCATTGGCCACTATGGTGCGATATGTATGTTGGCCATCCAATAGGACCGCCTTAATTTTGTGCTTAATCCAAACCATCCAAATGAATGGACCCTAGCATGTTATGTACAGGATAGCCTTGGGACCACCTTAGTGTGCATGTCTGAGTGACCGCATTGTCCATCCCGTGGATCCACCTTGATGATTAGTTGTGTAAACCCTTACTGAAAGGTCATCCCTAAAGTTCGCTCAATCCAAGTCACAGGGCTACTTTCTTAAACTCACCCTGTTGAACTGCCTTGTCAATTCACTTTGTTAACTCACCATGTTGACCTGCCTTGTCAACCTGCCTTATTGACTCACCTTGTTGACTCACCATGTTGATTGATCCTAGTAACTCAGCTCGTTGTATACTTATATGACTCACCCCTCCTACCCTTGTACCCAACTATTAAAGACCACCATATCGTGTATATCCCATCCACACCGTCCGTTTACCTTTAGGACGAGTGTGAGGCTCATCCTCGACGTTAGTATGTCTCTATGCCATCCATTATATGGAGCCTATCTTGCAGTATGAGGTTAGACCTGTCGTCCCTTTTTGGACCTCATCGTATTGATCATCTATCTCAGATTACCCTACCATTTATGATTCTCTGTCATGACCTGTCTATATTGCAACCCATTTTATAACATTCCTTTTACGGACCATTATTGTGTTTATCTCAACTGTACTACAGGATTACAGGTCTCGGCATGATTTTGGGTATTCTACTCTTGCCGCTCAAGTAGGTTCTACCTTTGATGTGTTGGTAGTGTATTCAATCTTTTTCTTTCCATTCGGTTTATCTGAATGTTGAAGGTTAATCCACTCCGTTCAATTGTTGGACCATCTCTGTTGTTGTATACCATCCATTTAGGGTCCTATCTCTTTGTGTTTATTTGTGTTATAAGTGAATTATCTTTTTATGATGTTTTTAGTATGTTTGTTGCCACACGTAGTGTTGTTGGAATACTCATATGTGATCTTTGTACTATATGCTTCGACGACCACCATGCATATGTAATGAGTATGCATCCCGAATCACCATTGTTAGTTGGGGACCACTAGGGCATAAACGCATTCATAAAGCATTCGAGATTTAGTCGCGCAAATGTAATTCACGTGCTCTCTATCGCAAACCTCTCCAATAGGTATGGGACTATTCGAGGACAGGATTCTATCATCCTGACTTACACTGTATGGTAGGAATATCTTAGCATACCTTGTAGCCCTTGGTGCGAGATTCCCTGGCTAGCGACATCCCACACTATGACTCGATCATTCATGTGTCCCCTCATTTTAATCATATCTCAAATAGGTTGGACTAGATTGTTTTATTGCCATCGTGGTAGATTGACTACTTATTGGCACTCATACTGTATGCTTGGCTCATGCATCATGAATGCTTGTCTCATCTGATTGTCTTGTAATCAACCAGGCCATATCGGCCGTGATTGTCGTGCAGTTCATTACCAGTTGACGGTGATATTGTATTTGAGACCCTATAGTTTTATGGTGCTATTTAGAGACTTGCACGGGCATGTCGTCCTACGTTTGTATGCATGGTTTCATTTCGCACCGTCTGCTTGTGCCGCATATAGCATGGTTACTACGTTGCAACCAAAGCTCCATCGTGGTTTGCAGAACACCGAAAATATGTGATCTCTAAACTGGATGCCAAAGATGTCCCTGGGTGAAAGTCCCTGATCCCGTTGGTACCAAGGTGGGTGCTTCATTCAAGGACCAGGTGGTTTAATCATACATTAGTATGCCGAATACCAAACGGCGGTGTTTTCCACTGCACGTGGTCAGTTTGGAAGGAGGTCTGACCTAACCTGCCGGAAGAGTGTTGGCAAAGTGGGTTGAGTTTGACTAGCTGTGAGTAGGTCCGCTATTGCACCAGATAGGCTTTGGCATTCTACTGGTGAGTAGTGAGGTCTATGAGACCCTGATGATGTTCCGTTTTAGAGATGGTATTGGTATCAGTGATGTGACTGATGTTCTGTATGGTGTGGGTGATCCTGACGTGGGCGGGTGTGATGTGGGCGGGGCTGTAAGCCTGGGCGAGCTATCACACTAGGCGAGCTACCAGTTCCGAGCCCTGCATTGCTTGAGCGATCGCGATATGACTGTTCGTATCTGGACCACTGTACTAAGAGGTGGTGATTTGCATACATGCATTGGATCATTGCATGTGACATTAGGCCCTGTAGGCCATTGCATAGTATGAGTATATAGCCTTGGTAGGCTGGTTACCTGTATTGCACGCTTGCATAGCCATGGTAGGCTAGTTATATATATTGCATGCTTGCATAGCCGTGGTAGACTGGTTATTCATATCACATGATTGTGTAGCCTAATTAGGCGAAGTCTTGGTTTAAAGTTCTCATCATGCTTTACTGCTTACTCTGATATTTATCATGCTTGTCATATGCATTATGCACGCACACACGTACTCACAAAGCTTCGTTCGAAGCTTATGCGCATTTGTTACGCTACAGGTTATACTAGAGTGTATCAGCAACGTTGAGTTGGAGTTGGGAGTGCAGTAGCAGGAGGTGCCGGATTGTGCACATTTTTTATATTTACGCATTGTGTATTTACTTTTCAGTACTGTATGTAAACGAAATGATTTAGTGGAAATATTGTGTTTGTCTTTGATGGTACTCATATGGTGATGCTCATGTTTCAAAAAAAAATTCAAACCCTAAAATCCTTCTTGTGGTATCCCAGGATCGGAACCTAGCGTGTGGGGTTAGGATCCGAGATCGAGGTACTACGGAGGCTGCCACCTCTAAATTCGGGTTACAGCGAATGGACGTCGAGAACCGAATTTGGGGCGTGACAGAGGGCTAGGCCTTTGCCAAGAGTTCCCAATCAATTCCTCGTGCCATCAAGGAACGCCACGCAGAAAGAAATCAAATTTCATTCAGGGCCAAGTCAACCCACACAACTAAAAGATGAAGCGGAGAAGATATCCACCAGTACCCCAACTGATAGAAGAAAGAAGGTACAGTAAAGCTAGTCGCCACATCATGAAGAACATGGGTTTCTCTTGTCCAGAGCTGACAACAAAAAGAAGCATGTTAGCTCCATTTGAAGAAAGCACGCAAACATATAGAAATGGAGAAGGCC
Organism: Liriodendron chinense; assembly: GCA_003013855.2. NCBI lineage: Eukaryota > Viridiplantae > Streptophyta > Magnoliopsida > Magnoliales > Magnoliaceae > Liriodendron > Liriodendron chinense. The sequence goes on from ML058333.1 coordinate 3,948,456, forward strand.
TGGGGGCAAGAATGAATATCAGACATGTGAACATGGTGACAATTAGCCTCATGGAAGAAGTATGGCCACAAGAGTCGGTCAACTTATTCAGCCTAGTGACGCGCCCCCGGGGGGGGGGGGGGGGGGGGGGGGGGGGGGGGGGTGGAGCAACCCACGATTGATGAGCTTAAAGAGATAAATTTGGGTACTCCCAAAGAACCCAGGAATACATATTTGAGCAAGAATGTCCTGAATGAAGAAAGGGAGAAGTGTGTTCAGCTATTGTCAGAAAACAAAGACATCTTTGCCTAGGCATACTTGGAAATGCTAGGGCTCAGTCCGACAATTGCCATTCATAAGTTAAGCATCATGAAAGAAAAGAAGCAGTAAAGCAGCCTCATTGAAGATTGAATCCCAACATCGTGCCCAAGATTCAAGAAGTCAAGAAGTTAATCCAAGCCGGATTCATCCAAGAAGTGAAATACCCGCGCTAGATCTCGAACATCGTGCCAATAAAAAAGAAGAATGGACAAATTCGAGTGTGTGTTGATTTTTGGAACCTCAATGAGGCCTGCCCTAAAGATGATTTTTCTCTTCCAATTCCAGAACTATTGATCGATAACACAACGAGGTATGCAGTGATATCCTTTATGGATGGTTATTCATTGTATAATCAGATCCGGATGGCCCTAGAGGATGACGAAGCTACAGATTTCCACACGACACTCGGCATTTACTATTACCGTGTGATGCCCTTCGGGTTAAAGAATGCAAGTGCGACGTATCAGTGCACGATGCATGTAATATTCCAAGACACGATATGCAAGCACATTGAGTGCTATGTAGATGACTTAGTAGTAAGATCAACCGAACATTAACAACATAGGGAACATCTGAGGCAAGTATTTCATCGATTGCGTAAGAAGAACCTTCGTATGAACCCGTTGAAGTGCACATTCAAAGTTTCTTCGAGTAAGTTTTTGGAATTCGTCATCAGGCACAGGGGTATAGAAATCGACCCTATGAGGATCAAGGCAATCAGGGAAATGCCGCCACCAAAAAACCCAAAAGAGCTTCTAGGGCAGGGTTGAATACCTGAGAAGATTTATTTCATACCTCTTCGGCCGTTGTCATCCGTTCTTGCGTCTCAACAAGAAGGGAGTTAAGTTTGAATGGGATGATGCTTGTCAGAAGACCTTTGATTCTTTAAAGAATCTAGTTGAAAATTTTCTCGTCCTCGTCGCTCCTATCAAAGGAAAGCCTGTCATCTTGTATATCGCGGTAGGTGAAAATTCGTTAGGGGCGCTCCTAGCCTAGAAGAATGAAGAAGAGAAAGAGAATGAGCTATATTCTCTGAGTCGTACAATGGTAGGGGCCGAGTTCAATTACTCGACGATCGAGAAAATATGTCTCGCATTGGTCTTCGCTGTCAAGAAGCTCAAACACTATTGTTTGTCGCATTAGATAATGTTAATATCTAAATCAGATCCTATCAAGTTCCTTATGAATAGACCTATGTTATCCGGGCAGTTGGCCAAGTGGGTCCTCCTCCTCTCACAGTTCGATATCGCTTATGTTCCTGCTTAAGCCATCAAGGACAGGCAATTGCAGATTTTCTTGCTGCACATTCGTTCCCAAGTAATGAAGAAATGGAATGTGACCTCCCAGATGACCAAGTCATGATGGTCAGGGAAGCGTGACTGTAGAAAATGTATTTTGATGGCACCACCAGATCAACTAAGGCAGGAGCCAGAGTCATATTTATCAGTCTGCAAGGGGGCTTGTTGCCATAATCATTTACGATTGCACCAGCTTGCACCAACAATGAAGTGGAATTTAAGCCCTCATCATTGGATTATAGATGGCCCTAGAAATGCGGATCAAAGCTATAAAATTTATGGTGATTCTATGTTGGTCATCGGGCATTTAACAATAGAATATGAGGTCCGCAAGCCTGAGCTGTCACTCTACTGCCATCAAGCGCAATCATTGTTCAATCAATTTCGGGACAATAGTGTCTCGCGCATACCAAGGCAGTAGAATGTACAGGTGGATGCACTCGCCAATCTAGCCGTCGTCCCAGCTAACCCTGGGGGTAGCCCACCCCAAGTAACAATTGAAGAGAGGAGGATCCTATCAATAGCCGTGTTGTGTAGTGAGGGATCAAGCGTCAATCCCATTTGTTGCTTGGAGATTACAGAAGATGAAAATTGGCAAAGACTATTTGTTGAATATTTGAAATATGGACCCTTTCCAGAAGACTCCAAGCTTCGCACGTAAGTTAGAAGACGCAACAATTCATTCATATTACAGAATGATACACTCTACCGATGCTCATTGGAAGGTGTATTGATGCAGTGTCTAAATTAAGATGAAGCATATGCCCTACTGACAGAAGCACATGGTGGCGAATGCTGTGCTCATCAAGGGGGAAGAATCTGCAGCACCGAATACGGCACATGTGTTATTATTGGCCCACAATGATGAAAGATGCGATTGAATTTGTCAAGAAGTGTCACCAGTGCCAAATTCATGCGGATATTATACATGTGCTGCTAGAAGAGTTACACCAATCAGTAATGTCCTGGCCTTTTACAGCCTGGGGCATGGATGTGATTGGACCAATCAGTCCGCCTTCTTCCCAAGGACATCAATATATTCTACCCGCAATAGACTACTTCTCTAAGTGGGCAGAAGTGGTGACCCTGAAGAACGTGAAAGCCAAACAGGTTGAGGGATTCATCCATCACACCATCCTGTATCAACACGGCATCCTTGAGCGGGTCATCATTGACAATGGTACACCATTTAGGAATGCCGCTATCAACAAGCTGTGTGCAAAGTTTAAAATCAAGCACTTCTATTCAATGCCTTACTACCCTCCAACGAATGGATTGGTCGAAGCTTTCAATAAGACGATCATAAAGATCCTGAAGAAGATAATATCATAAAACAAGAGGGACTGGGGTAAACAGTTACCCAATGCATTATGGGAATGCCGAACCACACACCGTATAGGCACTCGAGTCATGCCTTACTCACTGGTGTATGACCTTATGGAAAGCTGTAATTCCCATGGAAATTTAGGTTGAGTCCCTACGGGTCACACTCCGACACTCCCTGACGACTGAACACAATGCCAGAATTAGAATGGTCGAGTTAAATGCTTTAGACGAGAAGAGGCTCACCGCCTAGCAAAGACTCGAGATATATCAGAAACAGATTTTAGTCGGCTATGACAAGTGAGTTTGTGGTAGATCATTTAAGAAAGGCGATTTGGTGCTAATGATGAAATGCCCAACACTGGCTCAGGGTCCTAAGAGTAAGCTCAATCCAAAGTGATACCAGGTATGCATCATCAATGAAGTCTATTCCAACGAAGCTTATTGGTTAGTGGATTGTCAGGGGCAAGGCATCGGTTCCCCAATTAATGGTCTCTTCCTAAATGGATATTATATGTAACATTGATTATGCCTATAAATCTGTAAATGCCCCATTAGAGGAAAATTGTAATAAACATAATACAAGATGAGAAATAAAAGAAAGAAGCGGCAGCAAGGATTCGCATTCCAAAGTACTAATGATTCATTTTGTGTGCTGGTGCAGGTACAAGAAGCCCATCATAATGGTAAAGTTGTAGGAAGACCTCTCAAAGACTCTACGCACATAAAAGATATTGAGTCTACCTCGAGAACCAAACATTATATTTCGAAGAACTAATAAGATCAGAAGGAAGAAGATAGATTTTGACCTACGTTCAGAGTCGAATTCCTACAAGGTCAAATTCCATGAAACAGTTCGGTCTTAAAAGGGGAGTGTTTAGTTACTTAAAGGTTCTATCTCACTTACATTTGGTATTCAAAATAGTCCTGAAAGGGAGTGGTTATTCATTAAATACTTTGCTTTATCTGTGTTTAGTATACAAGTTAACTTTGCATTCAGTATGCGAGCTAGTCTTGAACGGGGGATGTTGGCTCTTCCAAACTACCTTATACTATTTTATCTTTAAACACCGTCGGATTAACCTTGAAAGGGGGGCATAATGGTCACTTCACGACTTAATAATATATCTTGATAGGTAGTACTGCATTTAACGATGTCTGATTTGTGTTGAAAACTAATTTCAACAACTTTGCCAATAAAAGATAAAACAACATAAGTCGAAACACATAAGGAATAATCCACATGTTATACATATCACTTCAAAATTTATCACAAACGTTAATGTACAACAAGGAAAGTATGACACAAAATTGCCGATGCACATTTTTAAGGTACTGATTGAACAACTCTATCACTGACTCTTAAGTTGCCCTTTGTGTTGCCTCTGCCTTCGCCAAGACCTGAACGAGGTCTAGGACGTCCCGAAGTGATTGCTCCAACATCGCAACTTGGGTCTTCATAGGCTCACATTCAGTTTTCTGCCACTCAACCGTCACTTGCAAGTGGTACTCCTGACTGCCAATCTGTACCACCTTGAGGTCAATCAATGAAAGTTTAGCTTGACGCGACTTATCTCTTCGTCTATGGTCGCGATGTGGGCCATAGCGTCTTGACGCTCAGTACTGGTCTTCTGTCATTCTAATATAGTTGTGGCCATATACGCTCTTTCTTACTTAAAATACGAAAGAAGAGTCTATAGTTGATCACGCTTGGTTTCGACGGAAGGATCAACTCTAAGTTATTTAACTTCTTTAACCCGTGTAACCCCTTCTTTAAACGAAGTCACGTACTGACCTATCACAGAAGCATTGACGCCTAGCCATTCAACATGCATCCCCAAGGCCTTCATCCCCTCATTAAGCAATAATTCCTCCTCCACATTCTTCAAAGCTTCGACAATGGATGACAGGAGAGTCTTCGAAATCGTAGCCTTGATTATTGGCATCCTTGGAGCAAGGAAACGACTGTCTCAGGCAAGGCAATAGGCACAAAATCACCGACATGTTTAGTAGCTGGTAAGAGCTGTAGTAATCAGGAACATATGTATGGGATTCATAACAGAAATAAAAAGATAAGGAAAGCAATCAAGACAGTCACATACCAGCTACTCTAGGGATATCAACAACATGAGTGCTGATCAAGGCAACAGACATCGACAAGGCAACAAGGGCAAGATTGACAACCTTAACCGTGGCTGGCTCAGGGGAGTCAGGAAAAGACATGAAAATGATAGTAGGAGTGACTACATCCTTCGACAGTTCATCAAGGGGGATTGTCTTCGTTACTTCATCAACGACAGTTCTGGCACATCTGGAGTATTGGAGGAAGCAACAGCATTCTGGAAAGGAAGACTGACACTCTCGACTCAAGTGTTGAGCTATGAATTGTGTATATTCTAACCCCATTTCATCACTCATATTGCATGAATTTTATGTTTAAAGACCTATCTAATGCATGTTTTATGATTGTAGGAATGAGAGAGAGACTTCACTAGTTTTATGTTAAAGATCCTTCTTAAAACCCTTTGAAGATAAAGGAAGATGAGCCAAGAGAAGAAGAGAAGAAGTAAGGAGAGAAGAGAAGGAATGAAAGAAAGAAATTAGCCAAAAAATCATGTCTAATCAGTCATGACCGGTTGGTTGACCAGTCGGCTACCTTGCTACACTCTTCTGAAGACGTTGGACCAATGTCTAGGTGGGTCCGACCGGTCATGATCGGTTGGCCAGATAGGTCCGACCGGTCATGACCGGTCGGCCACTCCCAAATTCAAATAGCTTCGGTTTGACGCTTTGAAAAATCATGCGCAATTGTGTAACCTCTTGCACGATTTTGGAACTTTATGAGGCAGTGGAGCTTCAAAGCTATAAAAGGACAACTAGGGGCTTGTTTAAACTCATCCTAAAAGAGATCTAAGTTCATGGGAGGTGAAGAAGATCTTCACGGAGCGTTTGCAACTCCTCCGACTTTGGGTTTTTCTAGTTTTTCATGCTTTGTAGTTGTTTTTCTTTTGATTCTAGTTGAAGTATGATAATGCTCGGCTAGAACTTCTTAGCTAGGGCTAAGAGGTGAAGCTTGTAGTTAGTTTCAATGTTGAATTCATTAGTTTAAGTAAACTTTAGTTAAAGTTTGGATTTTTAAGTTCTAGTTTGAATAAAAGTGGTATTTTATATGATTTATGAGAGTTCATGTACTTCGGACATGAGTTCCTTGCAATTCTTTGATATTTCCATGATTGGTTTGGTTAGAATTGAATTGTAGTAACCCTAGAGCATGCCATAATCTCTTGGTATGACTGTTACTTCGAAGGCTACAAGTTCAAGTTCTATGTGCTTCATTAGAACTAGAATCTGAATTTTTTGACTTAAGTGGGATTGTTTGTGATTGAATGCTATATCTTCCAATTAGATGAGAGATGAAACTTCTATTTTAATTATGTTGGTGCTTGAATGAATGGATTGGCATTGGACTACTACAAGTGGATCATTAAAGCTCTAGTTCCCCTTTAATTCTCAGATTTTTCTTCTACTTAAGTTATTATTTTCACTTAGTTCTTAAAACTGAATTCTTTGAACTTTTAGATTGAAGTTATTAGAATAGTTTGGATTGTTTATCCTTATTCTATGTGGATCGACCTCGGTCTTATCGAGATTATTACTACATCGTAGCCTTGCACTTGAGGCAAGTGAACATCAAGTACCTTCAAGAATGGACAAAGATGAAGGAGGCACGATCATCTCCACTGCGGGCATGGCCTCTGCCTTAGGCACAGAATCCCGAGGAGCATCAACATCACCTTCGGGAAGCACGGGAGGAAGGGAACCTTCATCTTGTGTCTCCTTGTCGATGTCCATGTTAGCTCCCTCGATGTCTATCTCAGGGACTGATCGATCATACAAGACCTCACCTCCCCATTATTACCATCATTGGCCTCACCACCCCCGTTCAAATTCACTTGTGAGCTTATCTCTTCTCTTGTCTCAGCAGCATCGCCTTCAGGAGCATCACTGCTTTGATTACTACTGTGCTTGGTTTCAAGCGCCTCCTTACATTAAACATTATACAAGATCCTCAACTCTGAAATAGACTTACCGCTCGGAGGAACAATTAGCCGAGGAGCAGTCTTCACATGGGGTCCTATCTGTCTCTCTGACATCTCATTGTCACTGTCTCCAGGGGCTAATTGTCGAGATAGGCTACCTTGGCCTAACTGGCTTTGCTCATCGCTTCCTGAAGTAAGAGTCAATGCAGTCCTTATCGCAGTATCACCAATCCTTGCGTCGGACCCCCCATCACCACCCTCATCATCGTCGTCAACATTTTTGTCATCACTCTCTTCTCTCACTGCCGCCACAAGAAGGTCTGGGTCCTCTTGTGTTACGTTCTTTTTCCCATAAGCTACCCAACCCTCAAACATGTGTTCTGCCTTCTCGTGGTCGATTATCACATTCAAAGAGGTCTTGATCTTCAGCATGCCCGAGAGAGAAGACTGGTGGAGAGGTTCCGCCACATACCCGAGCCCATCAGTAGGGGTAGGGTCGACAATTGACGGTGTAACGAAGACAGGCTCACTTACAAGCTGGCAGTTTCATACCAGAGTATATTGATGATCCCACCATCGCATCAGATTTCATGATGCCCCTTGGATGTATTCTGTACCCCGGATGATAAATTGACAGCCTGTCTTGGAAAGAAAAAAATGGCGCCACGTCCACTTCCAACTAACAGGTTCGGTGCCATACGTCCGCTGCTCGAGTGAAACCAACTCCAAGGTCTCTGGTATCCCTTGATTGTAGCTGAATTATTAAGTAAAGCGGCTTGGATAGTGCGGTTCCCTCCAGAATTTTAGACCCTCTCTCAAAGGAAGGGATCCCATGCAGATTGATGTGAGGAAGTCATGCTCATACGGGTCAAGGCCTGCGTCGTCTTCGCGTAGTTGGGATCATCTTCCCTGGTGCTGGGAAAATGAAAGACGTCTACTACATCACATTCAGCAATCTTCTCCTTCACTGTCATCAGATTCTGCCCAATCATTTTCTATTTCTAGAAGAAATGAAGCGGGATGAAGCCTTTCTTGATATAACCCATAACTCTAATGCCATACACCCAAGGGAAGTAAATGCCTAGCCAACCGGCCAGATAATGCTAGCCACAGTAAGCGGAATTCATCCCATATGATGCATAATCCTTGTTGTTGATGACGTATTCGAAGGCTCTTTATATAGAACATAGGACTGTTGGGGACAAAACATAACGATGACTGTTGGCTAGACCTCTCGCCAAGACAAAACAAGAAACTCTCATGCTAGCCGCTTGTTTGGAGCTTGGCAAGGCGAAAGAGCTCAGCTAGTATGTGAGAAAAATAGCTAGCTCGCATGTGGGAGACAAATCATTTGGCTCAGGAAACCACTCGATCTCATCTTAAAGGAGAACTTCATCACCGCGACCCTCGTCATATGCATCCTAATCCAAGCTGAAAGGAGTGAAGAACCGTTAGTAGAAAGAAAAAAATGGAACAAAACGGGAGAATTAATGCAAGCTAAGAAACTTACTCCAACCCATGGCTGAAGTAGACCAGCCAATCCTCCAGAGTTAACTTGTCCTTAGAGCCGATGAACTGTGGGAGCTGGTAAACAATTCATAGTAGGCCTTAGAATGGAAGCCTTCGCCTGTGCTCTTCCTTTTGCACGACAGTTCAATGTCACAGGGGACCCATTCATTGTATATCCTTCCCCGAACCAAGAGCCCCACAATTCGATTCAGGTCTCACAAAGTGATACTCATTTCTCCATAGGGAAGATGGAAGGAGTTGGTGATAGAACTCCAGTGGTTTAAGAACCCCTTGAAGACCCAATGATCACGATTAAAATAACTGGAGGTTGCTTGTATTGCCTTGAAAAGACCGACCTCTCTCAAAGTACCCTCGTGCCGCTCTAGAATACAGTTAGCCTAAGCTTCATACCCTGGATAGAGCCCCAAATGCCCCTGAGTGTGATAAGCGCCCGTTTGCCATACCTCTATATTCTGTAAATGGTGAAATCTCTGGCGAAGAGTCTCGAAGTAGTTCTTCGGGAAAGGCCGATGGGGATCATGACTTGTTTCAAGAAAAATCATGGCCTTTTTCACCCATTATAGCCTGCTTTTGGCCATTCTTGAGCAAAATGCAATTGAGAAACGATGCCTGGGCAAATGTCTAGGCTTTTACGCTATAGAAAGAATTGGCGTGACACACATCGGAAGGATTAATACTCGAAAGAGAATGATTTCTTTAGAAGTTCCTTGGATACTGGACACGTTCGTTGGAGTAGGGATTTCGAATCGATAGCGGCATTATTGTCAACTTGCACGAGGACCAAGAGATCTTCATCTTGTCCGCCTTCGAACGAGCTTGTTTGACTAAATATTCATGCTTGACACCTTACCAGTTGATTTTGGGTGGCCACGCCTACCGGTTTGAGTAGGGGCAGATGAACTGGCCTTGCCCTCCTCTGAACCCACATTTTCATTTGTACGAAGGCCGGCCAATGGAGCGTACCATGCATTTCATTCTTCTTGTGTACCCTTATCATTAGGAAGGGGCATGACCTTCTTAAGGAGTAACTTCTATTGAATAGATTTCGGTAGCATCAGGAGACGTTCATAGAAGTTGAAGGTCTCCGGTCGATGAAACCATTGGGGGTTTTGCACTAACGGCCTTCCAGTCTTCTTCAATGCGGCCCACTTACGCTTGTGCAGGGTGGAAGGGGAACCCAAAGGACTAGCCTTTGAAGAACCACCTTTCAAAGCACCACCATCCATTATAATCTGCAAGAACACACAAGATAGCTCAGACAAAGCCCAAAGCAAAGAAAACCGCATGCAGGTACACCTAAACTTTGCTTGAATTAGTTACTTAAGCCATAGAAAAGGTCACATTAAATTCAGCATAGCACGGGATATTCAGGTGTACGAGACTTGACATCTTCTCGAAGAAGCAACAATACATTAAAAGCATGACAAGGAAGTGTCAGACCTCACACATCCCATAACAACATCCCCTAATTTCATAAGGGGTTCACCAAACCATAACATGAGCATGACGACCACTGTTTTGTATTTTGGGCCAAACCGACCTAAGAAACCACAAAATTCACTAAGTCTAGAGTCTAGGTGTGCTGGTACTGGCGCACCCCAAAATTCACAAAGTTTGCCTAAGACTAGAATCCGAGTGCGCTGGCTTTGGCACACCCAATAAATGTGAAATTTTCCTAAGTCCAGAATAAGGGTGCGCTAGCCTTGGCACACCCAAAAAAATCTAAAAATTTCATTAAAGTTTAGAAAAGGGGTACGCTGGTACTGGTGCACCAAGGAAACCCTAAAAAATTCACTAACTCCTGAATTTGGGTGTGTTGGTGTTAGTGCACCGAGAAAATAAAAAAATTCTGCCAAGTCAAATTGGCTGTGCTATAGGGTGGCGCACCCGTAAAATCAAACTCCCAAAATCACCTGAGTTTTGAGGTGCGCTAGTGATTTAGAAGGTGTATTGACGAGAGAAGTAAAGTGCAGAAAAAAGCGTGAAATGCGGAAATGACCGGGATCTCGGTATTTATAAGGGGGGACTCGGAGTCTAGTGCGCTGCACCGGATGGTCACGCGTTCACCACAACACACCGGAGGGGCATTTGTCATGGGGTCCCAAAATATCAGACTCATCCAAATAAAATTTCATGAGAAACTAGGACAGCGCATTTGGAAAACCAATATAAAGCACCTCCAAAACCATACCAAAACACCCCTAATTCAGGCCAAAACAACAGTAAAAATACAAGTTCAGGCTGTCCAGAGCACTTATAAAATACCTCTAGCGCACCTGGGAAACAACTCTGGCCTACCTCCAAAATAGGTTTGGCACACCCTGAAATTCAGGTGAATTATTAAGTGCGCCATCCCTCACTTGGGCATCAAAATGACTTTTGGTGGGCCCCACCTTGCATGATGATCAACCCATACCAAAACTAGGTTATTGCCTTGTGGATGGACCCTCGAGAAGGGTGCCTGACCACTCATCACCAAGCGGGCCCAATAAATCGAAGATCTAAAGAACTTAAGATGAATAGTAAAAAACAGTGCCCGCCAGCGCATCTCAAAAATACCTGTAGTGCACCTGAAAAATCACACCAGAGCACCAAGATAATGCTGCAATTCAGGACCTCATATATTTGCTTCGACAAGTCCAACACACGTAGGAAATCAGTGTAGCGCGTCTGATAAATCCAAAATTTTAGAACTTGACGAATCCGAACAAATATTAGAGCGCAACTAGAAAATCGCTCTGGCTCACCTAATAAATTCAGGATTTTCAGACTCTATTTTCCCAAAGATGAGGGCGCGTTAGACGATTTTGGGTGCGCCACACTAAAAATTAGCTATTTTCAGGGTGCACTACATGTGGCATTCATAATTGGCTCGTCCTCTGGGATTTTCGGGTATAAATACCCTTCCGCATTGTTCATACATACACATTCAAGAGAGAGAGAGAGAGAGAGAGAGAGAGAGAGAGAGAGAGAGAGAGAGAGTGCTAGTGACCTCTGGGTATTCAGGAACCTCGTCGAGAAACCCCATCAGAATCCCTTTCAGACCACCTGAATTCCTTTCTAATCGCCAGAATACTTTTTCGATCATCGAAATCCTACGCTGAGAATCTACCTTTGATCACCGTAGGTTCGGCATAAAATCAGCAAGTCTTGGGACTTTTCTAAATTTCTTAATTACCGGTGTGCACCCTCTAATTCGACCAAAATCCAGACTTAGTTATTACAGCACGAAGAGTGTAGCGCACCTGTTATTAACGGGAGCGCACCCTCTAAATCAGGAAGAATCCAGACTTAAACATTTCAACATAAATAGTTGCAGCGTGTCCGTAAAATACGGGAGTGTAACCGTTAATTCAACAAAAATCAGCACTTTATACTTAACCATTTTCAAGGTGTTCCAAAGCGTAGCGCACCTTAAAAATCAGCACTTTATACTTAGACATTTTTAGGGTTCTCTAGAGTGTAGCATACCCTAAAAATCACATTTTATGTTATTGCACTTTTCTATGGCATACTAGTGCACCTTATTTGTCAATCACATGAGTCCATGTGTTGTAATGTCGGTTGAGCCTTAGTAAGCTGAAGACCAAAGATTCAAGTGGACCAAAAGCATCAAGGAAGAAGAATAGAGAAATGAGATGCCTCGATGACCTTAACCCTTTGAACCAAACATCCAAATCCTCTTAAATGACTTGGATCACTAGAAAAACACTTAGTCATCCTTATTAGCCTTAGATCATATAGAAAAACATGATAAATTAAGTTAAAAAAAGAGGTGGAGGTTGTTGTAATCAAACTAGCCCAAACAACAGTTTTCGATAGGTCTTCCATATATAAGAGCCTAGTTTTGATAGGTCTTCGATATATCATAATGGCCTTTTTGATAGATCAAAATATCTAGCAACTTTACAACTCTCTGGACAACTTCTTCAATCAATCGAATTGATGATTTTGATATATCGAAATCGATGTTTCGATATATCAGGAATTTTTCCCAGCAACTTGCTAATTCTCTGGACAGATTCTCTGATATATCGAACAAACCATTTTAATATATCAAAGATCGCTCCGATCAATTGAAATGGTATTTCCATATATTGAAACGACCATTTTCTGCCAGTTGTATTGCCATTGGAGATTTTTCCATAAATAGGTAAAGTCATTTTTAGGAACAATAAAGGGATTTTGAAGCCACCATCATTGGAGACCATTAGAGACTCAAATCCTAACCCTAGCAAGAGTCATCTTCCTTGTGATTCATCATAAGAATGGAGCATTCCAAGCTCATGATGAAGATGCACTTGTCCCTCTTTGATCTCTAGAGTTTGGACTGATCTATATAGCCACATTCCTATCTAAACTCTATGATGAGATCATTGTATGTGAGATTCTCTAGGCATCTATTTCCCATTAGTTGTAGAGATCTCAAACCTACCTCCCATCACCTTGGTCATCTCAAGAAGATCAAATGTAAGACAATTGATCGTTGGAGCTGGAGCATTGGCAATAACATCGGGGGAGCACCAAGGGAGTTAATTGAAGCACAGGAGAGCGAAGATCAAGCAACCCAGAGCGGCACATCAACGGGGCTCAAATCTAACAAATAAGGTTGTCAATTTGTGTTGAGTCCATCCACTCTATTCCCGATGAAAATTAAGTGTAGAGTTTGTTTGTCATACTTGATCTAGGGTCGTTTATCGATCCTTGACTTGTTTGTTGAGCCTAAAAGTCTAAGGGCATTTATCATCCATTGACATGTTTGTTAGGCCTAAATTTTAGGGTCGTTTAGCGATCCTTGACACGCTTGTCGGGCCTAAACTAATCTACAAGGGGAGCCACCAACACGGGTGTAAACGTGTTGGTTGGGAGGAACCTGTAAACTCCCTAGTTGGGTGGATCCGAGTTAAAATACCTAGGTTAGGAGGAGCCTGATTTAAACTCCCTAGTGAATGCCAATGTGCTCAAGGGGTGAGTATTTGAACCCGGAGTGGAGTAGACCCAAAGTCGAACCACTATACATCGTTATGTTTGAGATTATATTTGAGTACATTTCTTATTATGCATTGTATTTAATTATTTAATTATGAATGCTTAATTGGAATGTATGCTAGGCACATTCACACATAAGATGTGTGTTCACTAATTAGAGTAGACTTGAGCTTTATGATCCATTCTCATATAGTCTACTTAGGTTGCATAGATTAGGTGCTTGATTAGTTTAATCATTGGTTAATCTACGCATGCTTAGACTAGGTAGCTTAATTGCTTAATCATATGTCTTGTGATTAGACCCAATTAGGCTTGGAAGCCGAAGTGTTATTGCTTACTTAGTTTAAATTGTTAAATTAGTTAAGTAGGTGAAAAGATTTTTAAAATGTCCTAATCACGCCTCCTGTAGGACTTAGCCATAATTTTAGTTGCTCCGCCAAGCTTCCGCGTATATGCGTAGGTTATTGCATTAGACTACCGATGCAATTTCACTTTATACTTAGCCATTTTCAAGGTGCTCCAGAGTATAGCGCACCCTAAAAATCAGCTTATTTCAGACTTCATTTTGGGTGCGTTCGACCTCTTTTTTTTATAACCCTTTTTAGGCAAATTAAATGCCCCGAAAGCTACAGTTCAGTCAGTCGACCATCCTAAACCAGTTAATGATAGAAAAGGAAGCTCAAAGAGGTTAATTTGATCTAGTACGGTGAACAAAGGATGTTTTCGAAGAAGAATCGTCAGTTTATAGAGCGATGAATTAGAGCATTATTTCTTTATTGGATTACTACAATATGACTTGGATCGAGGTTCAGACTAAACAAACGGGAATACGGTCACTACTAAAAATAAGACTGAGGAGTTCCAATTCACTATAAATTAATTTCTATGAACTGCTACATCAAAACTAGTCGATGTCCTACTCATCCAAAACGGCATCCATTAGTTGGGATGCTCAGGTAAAAATAACTGCAGATCAGTCTTCCTGTGGTCACCCATTCTAACAACGGGTGCAGGCCCAAAGTCGTACCCCTTATTTAAGAACCCTGACAGTCTCAGCCCGAATTTTTGACAAAACATGGGACATAGGCATTCGACCTGTCCAAAATATGGCTCAGTCCATAACAAAATACAACGGTCTCTATGACCACAAACTCAAAGACCATAAGTCCCCGCTGAGTTAGTCTTTTGCCTCTTAATTAAGGGTCATCGATCATTTGATGTAATTAAAGGCTCGTGCCAGATCACGACCTGTAATGTGTAAGATCTTGGAATCTCTGGAATAAAATTCGCCTTGCGATATCTTTTCTTGTATACTTTTGTGAATGCTTGTGATTGTCTATGAATATTTTTATTACTCAGAACCCCAGAGCAACAATACACAAAAAATGTCCTTGTAGCATTTTCAGTTTTAACAGTCATTTATGCTTTCATGTTTATCTCAGAATGATCATTATGCATGATCAACTTTGCTGAGATAGGTATTTGTATTGTGATCATGTGATGCATGCTCTATGTTTTTAAAGTTTATCTACTCTTTATCTCTCTAGTTAGAATTCAATTATAGATATATCTGAGGCACTCTAATCTCTACTTTCCTTTACTTAATTGATGTATCATTAAGGGGGAGAGATTGGTTTGTCAATTGCTAACAAAAAAGAGAAGAAAGATCAAGTCCCACTGTTGAGCTCTTAATTGTGCATATTCTAACCCCAATTCATCACTCATTATGCACGGTTTACATGTTTAAAGGACTAATTCAATACATATTTTGTGATTGTAGGAATGAGAGCAGACTTCATCTAATTGGAAACCAAAAGGAGAAATTTAGGAGCCTTGGATGAAGACCCAAGGTGGGCCAAAGAAAGAAGAAAGCAAGGAGAGGAGAGAGAAGAAGAAAAGAAGAAAGAAAATCTGGAAAGGAAGAGGTCCGACCGGTCGTGACCGGTCAACCAAGGGAGCCAGACCGATCAAGACCGGTCGGCCACCCCATTGTTCACCCTTGGAACCTGCTGGATGAGGAACTACACAGTTCGACCGGTCGGCCAAACCAGTTCGACCGGTCAAGACTGGTCGGCCAACAGGTCGCCCCCTCTGCTGCACTCTCTGGACTGTCAAAAGACAGGTCCGACCGATCGTGACCGGTCGGCCAAGCCGCTCAGACCAGTCGTGCGACCGGTCGGACATGCAAAACGGATAGCCTTCTATTTTGGGCACCGAAATTCTCTGCGCAAGTGTGTATTCTTACGCGAAGTCTGGAAGATTCTTACACAATGGACGCCTCCAAGCTATAAAAGGACTTCTCCTCTTCATACTAAGGCATGCTAGGATGTGGGGATTGCTTGAGAGACGGATTCTACTTCGAGCTTTCTTAGTTTTCTTCCTGTTTTAGTAGCTTTTATGTTTTTGAGGCTTCTAGTTCAAGGATGTTAGAGATGAACTAAAACCTCTTAGCTAGGGCTAAGAGGTGAAGCTTTTGATTCATTTTTGATGGATTGATGCAACCTAGGTTTCCTTTTATGTTTTAATTGAAGAATTTTAGTTCAATATGAGTTTAAATCAAGTCCTAGTTTGGTTTTACTTTGATCTCTTGATGACTCCGGGCTCATGTGATTCTTAGTGATTCTAAGCTTGGTAGCTTACCTTCTGAGCATTGTTTATGCTTGTGTAGTTCATTGATCTATCATCGACTCCGAGCATGGTAGATCCTTTGATTGCCTTGTGTACAATGGCCCGATCTTCATGTGGGAACTCATTCAACTAAAGTTCTTATCTTTTGTTATAATATGGAATAGCTGTTTGTTGATTGATTTTGATTTAATTAGAGTTCTAATCATTAGTTGTAATCAAGTCCAGTAACAGGATTTGATGAAACCTATGGTTGTGAATCTTAACTAGATTGGAAAGAGGCTTGGCTTGCACAATTGAGTGTGCCCAAGGCCTGAGCATTGTTATGGGAATCGAATCAATGAATGAGCAACTATTTTAGATAATTGTTGATTGAACCACTCTATATTCCGATCGGATAGAGATATGAATTCGATTCCGATTGAGTTATGAGAGACCTAGTTGCATTGATGCATTGAAACTTATCAAAAGTGGATCATTAGCGCTCTAGTGCCTTTTTAGATTGAAATTACCTTACACATTTACTGTTTAAACCCAAATTGTTATTTTTCAGCTTTAGTTCTTAATAGGATCTTAATTACTAGTTATTTGAGACAAATTCTGAGAATACCTATTCATAAATTTCTGTGGGAACGATACTCGGTCTTTCCGAATTATTACTACTTCGCAACCCTACACTTGGGGAGTGAACACCCACCAAAACAAGTTTGTCTATTTTGTGTTGCAGGAGTTGATAAATTATGGGGGACCAATTCAAGAGAAGCATTGCTTAGGGTTACACGTCTTAATGTATTTGAGTCGTAACATTTATTTTCCTTTGACATGTAATTTATTTTATTGTTTTGGTATTGTCACTGGCATGGACCATGACAAGGTCTTAAGTTAGGTTTTTGTCACGTAATTGACAAAGGGGGAGATTATTAGTACACTTTTCTGTGGTATACTAGTGCACCTTATTTGTCAATCACATGTGTCCATGTGTTGTAATGTTGGTTGAGCCTTGGTAAGTTGAAGACCGAAGATTCAAGTGGACAAGAAGCATCAAGGAAGAAGAACAGGTAAAAGAGATGCCTTGGTGACCCTAACCCTTAGAACTAAAACAACCATGACCTTTAGATGACTTGGACCATAAAGGAAAACTCCTAGTCATCTTCATTAGCCTTAGAGTACTTAGAAAAACATGATAAATTAGGCTAATAAAAAGGTGCAAGCTGCTGTAAACAAACCTCCCCAAACAACAGTTTTTTATTAGAGTTCGATGGTACTTCGATGCCATTAAAGACCAGTTTGACCCCATCAATCATAAGTCCAGAAATATTATTGAACTCTCATGACAATTTTTCGATCCTATCAAACTGTTAGCGCACTTTTCCATGGCATACTATTGCACCTTGTTTGTCAATCACTTACATCAGTGAGTTTAGTGTCGGTTGAGCCCAATGAAGATGAAGACCGAAGACTCAGTGGCCCCGCTGCATCAAGGAAGAAGATACAGGTAAAAGTGATGCCTTGATGTGCCTTAACCTGGACCAAAACCCAACCCCTTACCTCTTTGATGACCTTGACCATATTAGGGAACCTTTAATCATCATAGATTGGCCCTAGGTGTCCCAAAACATCACCTAAATCTTGGCCTAAGTGAGAGGGTTGAAGAATGGATGGGTCAGCAAAACAGTGGGCTGAACCTAGGCCTGTCCAACCGGTCACGACCGGTCGTGGACCCTTGGTCGACCGGTTAAGACCGGTCGGACAGACAGTCCAATTTGGACAATAGGCTGCTGGGGTGGATGGCCATTGGGCCGACCGGTCGTGGACCCTGGCTGATCGGTCTTGACCGGTCATGCAGACCACTCTCCTTAAGACAGCAAGCTTGTCTTTGCACTGGCCTATGGCCGACTGGTCGTGGACCCTGTACGACCGGTCGTGGACCCTGGCCGACCAGTCGTGCGACTGGTCGGTACTAGCCATTTTCTACCCGTTTTGTATCCGTTGCACACTTTTCTATATAAGGGCTTGGCTCGTTTTGAGGGCTGTGAGAGAGGGTTTTGAGAGCTCATTACCCACACCTTGTGTACATCATTTGGGGCCTCAAAGAGGAGGATTTTCAAGTCATATCCCTTGTGTTTAAACACAAGTGAGGGCATTCAAATGCAATCTAGAGATGACTTGATTCCTCTCTCAATTCTAGAGGTTTAATACTATACCATATAGGCATATCTCTTGTTCAAGACCTCTAGAAGACCCTCTAGGTGAATCTCCTAGTTAGAACAAGCTACATATCCCATGTAGGAGATTCAACCATCCTCCTAGCACCTTGGACATCTCAAAGGCATCACATGCAAGGTGTTTGATCAAGTGTGGCTAAGGCATTGGAGACGCAACGACAACACGATCGTGGGAGCAAGGGAAGCTGATTGAAGCACGGGAGAGCAGAGATCAAGCAACCCAAACCGGCGCTAAACAAGGGGCTCATCCGACAAGTAAGGTTGTCTTTATTGAGAGTCCATTTAGAGTTTGTTTGTTGAACTCGAACTAGGGACGTTAGCCGTTCCTTGGCCCGTTAGCCGGGCCTAAACTAAGTCTCCAAGGGGGAGCCTCCGTCACGGGTGTGAACGTGCGTCGAGTTGAGAGTTAGCCTATGTCCAAAACTCCGTTTGGGTTGAGAGTTACCCCTTTGTCCAAAACTCCGGTTATGGTTGAGAGGTGAACCGGTAAAACCTCCGTGTAAAGGTTGAGAGGTGAACCTCATTTAAAACCTCCGATAGTGAATGCCGGTGTGCTCAAAGGAGTTGAGTACTTGAACCGGGAGTGGAGTAGACCCAAAGTCGAACCACTATACATGCTTGTGTTTGTAATTGAATTAAGCACATTAATATCTTAGCATTGTTAGTTTAATTGTCTAATTATGAATGCTTGATAGGAATTTATGCTAGGCACTAATTAGGCACATCCACACACAAGATGTACTTTCACTAGTTGTGTAAACTTGAGCTCATTGATCCATTCTCATAAGTCTACATAGGTTGCATAGGTTAGGAGCTTGATTAGTTAAATCTTTTGATTACCTATGCATGCTTTAGACTAGGTTGTTTATTGCTTAATCATATGTTAGTCTTGTGATTGGACCCACTTAGGCTTGGAAGCCGAAGTGTTCTTGCTTACTTAGTTTGATTTGTTGAATTATATAAGTAGGCGAAAAGAATTTCAAAAAGGGTCCTAATCACCCCCTCCTATAGGTTTAGCCATAATTCTAGTTGCTTTTTAAGCTTCCGCACATACGTGGGTGTCGTGTTAGACTACCGACGCAATTTCACAAACAACTCTTCGACCTCATCGAAGTAAGCTTTTCGATGCCATCATATTGGATGTCCACTAACCTTTTTAACTCTCTAGACAGTTCTTCAATTCCATCGAACTAGGGTTTCAACCCCATCGAAGATCCTTTGATGTCGAAGGAGTCTTCGATCTATCAAAGTGACCATTTTCTAGACATTTTGTAGCTGTTGGAGCTTCATCTATAAAAACGAGGGACTCGGTCTTTGGGAAAAAAGAGAGGAATTTTAGTCTATTAGAAGCCACCATTGTTGCAAACATCCTTATGTTCTAATCCTAACCCATTCAAGTATCTTCCTTGTGATTAATCACATGTTGGAGCATTCAAAGCTCAAATGAAGATGTTCTTGTTCCCTCTTGATCTCTAAAAGTTTAGACACCTCTACCATAGTTAAAACCTTAGTCTAAACCTCTCTAAGAGATCCTTATCGGTGAATTCCTCTAGGTAACCAAATCCTATTAGTTGTAGAGAATTCACCACCATCTCCCATCACCTTAGTCATCTCAAGAAGATCATATGCAAGGGGATTGATCATTGGAGTTGATGCCTTGGTAAAGCACCAGTAACAACATCGAGGGAGCAAAGGGGAGCTGATTAAAGTATGGGAGACCAAAAATCAAGCAACCCAAGTGATGATCAATGAGGCTTAAATTAAAAAAGTAAGGATGTTAATTTATAAAGTCTAACCACTCTCTTCCCATGGAGAATTGAGTGTAGAGTTTGAATTGCCAAACTCAATAGGTTCGATTATAAGACTTAGGCCAAGTTATAGGGCCGAATCAAGTCTCGATGGGGAGCTTCTGGTGGGAGAGTACACTAAGTTCGGTTGTAGGACCTTGGTTCAGTTATAGCACCTAAACTTAGGTTCGTTATAGGACCTTGACTGATGTGTAAAGCCTAAATTGTGAAGTCTCCAAGGGGAGCCACCAACACGGGTGTGTACGTGGTCCACCAACACGGGTGTGTTCGCATAAGTTCTTGTGTAGGACATGATCCTTGTGTAGGATTGTAAGATTTATAGGAACCTATTTAAAACTCCTAGGTTGTGTGGTGAACCTAATTTGAAACATCCATAGTAAAATATAGTGTACTCATGGGTTAGGTACCACAATCGGGAGTGAAGTAGACAAGTAGTTGAACCACTACACATCGTTATATTTCTGATTGTATTTGAGCGCATTTCTATTCATGCATTGTTGTTTAATTCGATAAATTATATGAATTTTGAATGGAATATATGTTAGGCACTAGATAGGCATATTTATACACAACTTGTATTTTCACTAGTTGTGTAAACTTGAGCTTATATGATTGCATCTTGTATAGTCTACATAGGTTGCATAGATTAACTGCTTAATCAGTTAAATCATTTTTAATCTATATATTTAGATTAGCAACTTAATTGCTTATTCATTTTCTAGTCTATGTGATTGGACCCACTTAAGCTTGGAGGCCGAAGTGTTCTTACTAATTACTTAGTATAAATTGTTAGATTAAGCTAAGTAGGAAAAAATAATTTTAAAATGTCCTAATTGCCCCTCGTCTAGGACTTAGCCATGATTCTAGTAGCTTCGCTAAGCTTCCGTAAAACACATATGTGTTAAGGTGTCGTGTTAGACCACCCCACGCAATTTTAAGTGTTATTATTCTCAACAAAAATTGAAAATTTCCCCATGATTCAGAAAAGAAATGTTAATAAAGATTTATCAATTTGATGATGAAATTATATGGAACCGATATTGTTTGTAAGCCTTCCTTTGCTTCTATCCTAGCGACTTGTCGTGTTTCCTCCCTCCCCCCCTAGTTTGACTTACTTTGGTTCCGTAGCCATATCCCCAAGGACTCCTTTTATGTGTGGTTTTCTTCTCATGTGAGATTAGGAAAGTAAGGACAATTTTGCTTTGATATTATTTCTATTAATCTTAACTTCCATTTTTGCCCTGCTGTCATTAAATCTAATGAGCATACGTTTTTTAATTATGATTATGTCTTGGATTTGGAAGAATTTGCATATTAAGCTTGATGTTAGCAATTTGATTCATTCGAATGTTTTTTCTGCTATTACATTTCTCATTAATTTTATGTCATCTAGCTCTGGTTGTATTATTATATTGCTAAGCTTTGCTTTTTTGCTTGTGTTACACATTTGGAGAGAAAGAAATTCTCATGTTTTCTCTAAAATAAGAATTGGTAAGGTAATATTGTTTAAGCTCATTGTTGAGGATGTATTTTATTTTTGCAGATTGGTAGTTATTTGCCCACTCCCTTTTTACCCCATTAGAATATTCCTCATACTATCCTTGTAATACCCCAAAAATTTAGCCGCACGAGTAAGTACACGAGTGCATTTTCACACGTGAGAAATTAAATTCTAGGCCGTGTTGTTCATACGTGTACACGGAAGTATACATTTTTATATGTATTCTGACACTTTTAGGCCTGGGAAAGACTTAGTGTACTTAGTTAAGTTAATAGACTGACCGTTAAAATGACCTGTCATTGTTAGATTGAAAGATCTAACTGTCCACTTCGATTTCGAACTACACAATTAACGTAAACCCGTTGTACGATCTCCACATCAACCTGTACACATGTCTGTCCATAAATCAGATCTGTCTATCTTGTCCGTCACCAGACATATGCTTAGATCATTGATTTCCTAGCCCTATGAACCTTCTCAGGCATGCTTATAACACCCTAGGTATTTGGAATCATTTAAATCATAATTTAATTAATTAATTAACAAATTAAATAACTTTTAATATTGATAAATTAATAATAAATAATTCGTAGGGCATTAGGGTATGATCCATTTATTAAAGTTGATCGGAATAAACCCTAGAACAGTGTAGAAGTATTAGATTTCACAAAACTCATAAATCTATGATAATTACGAAAATGCCATTAGTTAAACTTATGTTAAATAGTCATTTTTAAGTATTATGATTTCTGGATATTACTTTCACGTAAAACTTCATATATGAGCTTTTGGGCATATTTTAGCTGTACACGTCGAATTTCAGCCCTCCGACATCCTAAAAATACCCTAATCAGAAATCAGACCATAAGTGGCCCACCTTAACTCGGATTTGTCCCAATCTTGGTACCAACGCCTAAGAATTGGTGGCCCACCTGTTGATCATAGTGGATTTCACATAACCATCATGGTGGGACCCGGTGTGCGGTGCACATGGTCAGCCACGCGGTCAAACACTACAAGAAAATCAATTTTTTGCGACGCCCCAAAGTGTCGTATAAGGTCAAAAAGATCTTCGCTAGTGCTCTTTAATGACGCGCAGGAGTTGTTGCCATGGCTGTCGCTATTGGCCGGGTCACTAAAGACCATTACCGACGCCTCTAGAGAGGGGCGTCGCATAAAGCCCCTTTTGCCAACCATAAGTTTAGGCGTTGGAAAAGGTACTCATTTGCGGCTTTCTAGTGGGGATCACAAATAGGTAATGTTAGCGATAGTATAAGGACGTCTGAACCGCTTGCATATTTAACGACGATCATCTTTCCATTGTAAATAATATTGTTTTGAGACGACTTTCTTAATATGGGTGACGACCACAGGGGCGTCGTTAAAAGTTGTATAAAAGGGATCAAATGTATAATTTTAGTATTAGTAGCGCCTCGGGGGCGTCGCTAAAGCATTTATGAAAATATTAAAAAAATATAAAATCTAAAAAAATTGTAAAATATTACAATTTTTTTAGATTTTAGATTTTTTTAATATTACCTAAGATAGAAGCAACTAAAATAATAACAACTAAAGTACACGTGACAACTATATCAAAAATTTCAAAAACATTAAATCTAACATGTATATAGAATAACAATCAAAGTAGTTGTTGAATCCAAACCTGATCCTGATCAGCAAGTTAATAAATATTAATCCTAACATTGAATATGTCATCATAACCACAAAATTAAAGACATATTTAACAAGTGTTAGGGCTCAAATTCACACCCATTATAAAACAGTATCTAGCGGTCCATCTATGATGATTCAGACCATTTTCGAGATCAGAAATACCCGAAAAAGGCCAGTGAAACCCTAACATGCGCGATCATGACCAAAGCCTACAAATGTCATTTTAGAATGAAATCGGACATGCGAATGGCCACCAAATGATCCCTAACGTTCCAAAACCCTTGACCTGCAAGTTTTAAAGTCGCGCAACGCGTATTATTACCCGCACGCTTCCAAATGTATCTTGCCCTGATCGTATCCGACTATAGGAGTGCGGAAGCCTATAAATTCTATTTCTGAAAGGAACTGGACATGCAGATGGCTGCCAAATGATCCAAAATGTCTAGAAACCCTTAAGTTTCGAATTTGAATGCCATACGATGTACACTTTTACCTGAGCACAATGAAGTACATTTTACCCCTGTTTGGAGCCGATCATGAGGGTCCAAATTGGGAAGGAATTACCAAAATTCATAGTAGATGACCATCGGTACCCCACCCCATTCATTTGATAAGTCAATCATGGCTTAAAAGTGGCTTGTCGTCAGTGACTTCGATCCTCGAAAGAGTAGCTGTCCTCTGGAGGTCGCCCATCAGAGCCCAAAACTTAAAATATTCGAAGTGTTGGGGATACATGCACACGCCACATAGGAGACATGCGCATGGTGTGGGGGTTGAGCCTCCAATTTATACATTTACCAACCCATTACATCACATTATATGCATGGTTTTTATGTTTAAAGACTAATTTAATACATGTTTTTGTGATTGTAGGAATGAGAGGGAGATTTCACAAATTCATGGTTAAAAGAGTCACTTTGTATGCATTGAAGATCAATAGAACAAGTGCCAAAAAGTGGAGGAAAGAAGCAAGAAAGAAAGAGAAGAGAAAAAGAAGAAAATCTGAAAAAATTGTCTTAGACCTGTCGCTAGACCTGTCTATAGACCGGTCGTTAGACCGGTTGCTAGACAAGTCGTCAGACAAGTCTACAGTTATTCTGGATTGTTTTTTTCTTCTTAGACCGGTCGCTAGACAGGTCTAAGGTGCTCCAGAAACTTCGATTTTCAATTCTAAGTTTTCAAATTGCGGAAGCACTCTACAGATTCTCAAAGTTTCCAAGTTGGTGCGGGATTTCTCTTATACAAGGCCACCTCCACTCTCTTCCTAAGGCATCTAGCAATGTGGGGAGCAAAGAGATCAAGACCTAGGAGGCTTCCTAGCCTCCTACAACTAGTTTTCTTCTTCTTCTAGTTCTTGTTTCTAATTTTTAATGCTTTCTTTTAGTTAACCCCTTAGCTAGAGCTAAGAGGTGAAGTTTGTAGTTTCTTTTAATGCTTTAATTTGTTTCTTTAAATACCCTTTACTTATTTATGGATTTTCAAGTTTTAGTTTGAATAAAGTTTGGATTTTTAGAAGTTTTGTGAGAGTTTGTGTACTCTGGACATGAGTTGCTTACAATTCTCTAAGATTACCATGATTGGGTTGTTTGAATCCGAATTGTAGTAACCTTTGAGCATGCCATAGTCTCTTGGCATGGCTGTTACTCCGAAGGCTACAAGTTCAAGTTCTATGTGCCTCATTAGAACTAGGAATCTGATTTTCAGATTTAAGTGGGATTGTTTGTGCTTAAATGTTATATCCTCCAATTAGATGAGAGATAGGACTTTAATTCTAATTGTGTTGTGCTTGGATGAATGGATTGGTATTAAACTATTACAAGTGGATCCTTGATGCTCTAGTTCTTCTTATTTTCAGATTTTTCTATTTTATGTGAAAAACTATTTTCCTAAACTTCTTAGATTTTAGTTATTAGAGTAGTTAGAATTGTTTACTTCTTTCCTTGTGGATTGACCTCGATCTTACCAAGAATTATTACTACATTGCAGCCTTACACTAGAGGAGAGCGAACCCTTGCAGAGATAATCCTCACCGGAATCCTCGCTGGATCCTCTCGTCGGAAAGGAATTCCTTTCGCCAGAGGGAGAAAATTCCAAATCTCCCAAGTTCTAAGATACATACACCTATTCTTGGGAGGGAAAAATGTGCAGAAATGCACTAAGTGGGGGAGCCCACATGCGCTCATTCTTGGGAGGAGAAAATGTGCAAGAATGCACTAAGTGGGGGAGCCCACATGCGCCCATTCTTAGGAGGAGAAAATGTGCAAGAATGCACTAATTGGGGGAGCCCACATGCACCCATTCTTGGGAGGGGAAAATGTGCAAGAATGCACTAAGTGGGGGAGCCCACATGTGCCTACTATGGGGAGCTGGGCGCATGTGCAAATGCACATGCGCTTGGTGAAGTTTGTTTCTCTCTCTTTATATATATTGGCAACATGCGCCCACTCTCACTTCCTACCTCTCCTATGCGCTCAGACGTTGATGGGGAGGTGGGACAGTCTGAGGTGCTGCCCGCCTTCGATCTGACTCGCATTTCGATCAAATCAGCTCTCCTAGACACACCAATATTCTTTATCCATCCCCCATACTGGATCTCTCAATGGTTGATAATAAATGAGCCAAATCAGCAATTTGACCAAAATGACTAACACTTAGTCAAAATTACAAACCTAAAAAATCTTTCCGAAAGAGTCGGAAACAACCGAAATCAAGGAGAATCGGGTGAAATTTGACCGATCTCGAGAGAGAGACTTCTCTCCGCCATAACATGATACACCATAATCATGCATCACAACGAGGTTATCCCATCTCAAGATCCTTGAAAATCGTAATTCAACGATAAACAGGCCCAGTACTTAGTCATTTTCAGCCCTTGGAAGTGCCCTGTTGGCTCAGAAATCGACTTACACTAAGCGAAACGAAATGCGATCACACTAATGCCAAGGTGGATCCAATATCATTACAATCCTCGTGGACATTATCCATCACTGTCTAAAGACGATCATGATCGGTATTCACCGAATCCTCCGATCAGATCGTAAACAGGCCTTGGGAAGTGCCCTGTTGGCCCGAAAACCAACTAATGCCAAGTAAAATCAACCATGATCTATAAGACACGAAGGCAAAGCTAATGCCCTCATGCTATAAAACAGTTGAGTCTAACACGTATAAGACATTGACCCCTACTGTTTATTTGAAATTGGTACAAACGGGCGCTTATCAGACCCGATATTTAGCCATTCATGGGCATCAGGAACAACCGATCTAGTCCATCGAACTCGAACTTCTCAAAGAAGTATAGCTCGGCACAAATTCTCTAAATGATCCAGTTGTTCGAAATATCGATGACATAAAAATATACACGAAGCAGATTAATCAAATCACATGCATAATTTGCCTGACACATTGAGCATCTAGCATAAATGCCATCCTCTCTCAGCATGCATCAAGTATATTTACTTTATATTGTACTCATTTGCATCCATTGCATGAATTTCATTCATCCCGGATCGAGATATGAAATTAAATCAAAGGGACTATGGTTATCATCGAAAATCGTAATCAAAGAGTTCTAAAACATATGAAATACTTTATCGTTAAGACCCGTTGATGTACGTCCCTTCCAAAGTGGGATCCGTCAGTTGAGTGGCAAAGGTAATAGCGGCGCATCTTCTTGTGGTCACCCGTCCCAAACTGAGACGATCAATGACACTGGTTGTGCTGAGAAACCATGGAAGGCCATCCAGTAGGTCACCCATCCCAAACTGAGACGGTCAATGGCATTAGGTTGCGCTGAGAAACCATGGAAGGCCATCCAGCAGGTCACCCGTCCCAAACTGAGACGGTCAATGGCACTGGTTGCGTTGAGAAACCATGGAAGGCCATCCAGCAGATCGCCCGTCCAAAATTAAGATGGTCGGTGGCATTGGTTGCGCTGAGAAACCATGGAAGGCCATCGAGCAGGTCCCCGTCCCAAACTGAGACGGTCAATGGCACTGCTTGCGCTGAGAAAGCATAAAAGGCTGTCTAGTAGGTCACTCGTCCCAAACTGAGACGATCAATGGCATTGGTTGTGCTGAGAAACCATGGAAGGCCCTCTAATAGGTCACCCGTCCCAAACTAAGACGGTCAATGACACTGGTTGTGCTGAGAAACCATGGAGTATCCTCCAGCAAGTCACCCGTCCCAAACTGAGATGGTCAATGGCACTGGTTGCACTAAATGAAAACTCTGGAGTGTATTCCTGAAAGTCATTTCGTCCACAGAGATGCCCGATGACACTGAGATACATGACTCGGTTAAAATCCTAGTTGCTAGTCAACTAGGAACGCCCAAAAGAGCATGGGACCAACATCTAACTGGTCTTAGCAATGGCTTGGTCCATAAGAAATCTTAAACTTGGTCTTTACGACCATGAACTCAAGACTATAATCCTTGATGATCTAAATTACTTGCTCGATCTATCCGGGCTCCATCTGTTTAATATTCCATTTATTATATAAATACAATTCATAGTGGAATCTTGTCGCTTTATGCCGTGGTTCTCTCCCGTACGAGTTTCCACGTAAAAATCTCTGTGTTGTCTATGTTATGCTTTATTTACATCCATGCTCTTTTAATACTTTATTTAATCTATCTATGATACATGCATGTATTTACTTTTGCCTTTTAATCAAGGGTGATCATCCATTGATGTAATTAAGGGTTCGTGACCAGTTTCGCAGCCCGAAATGTAAAAGATCTCGGAATCTCTAGAATAAAATTCACCTTGCGGTGCTTTCTCATGTATACTTTGTAATTGCTTATAATTGCCTATGAATGCTTCTATACTCAAAACCCCAGAATAACGAAACACTGGAAAAACTGCCCTTTGAGCATTTTTCTAGTTTTAATAACAAGTACGTTAAATTCAAAGTTAACATTGTATTTGTTCCATATAAGGATGAGCTTGGCGGGGAGTTATTTTATTGATATAACAACTCTTTCTTCATCTTATTGAATATAATATTCATCCTCTCTTGTATTGTCTCCTATATTCTCTCTTGTATTCTCCCTTCCATATTGTTCTCCATATCCTTGATTTTTTAAAGAGCCTTGGCATAATTCTTTTTTGCCGTCACTGCCCTTCTTCGTTCAGCATCTACATCCACATTCAAACGGGTTGTTTTTTCCTTCATTCCGTACCCCATGCCACGTAAACTTCTTTTTCTTTCTAAGAACGTTGACAAGTATTTTATCCTGTGTCGAACTAGCATCTAAAGATGATGAATCTTGGGTTGCTTGAGCAACCATCTCCTCTTGAAATTTTAGAGAACTAGGAATAAGACAATATAATATATAAGTGATAACTAGGCAGCATACTAGGCATGCAACATTATTATTTAAAAAAATGGAGGCAACATTACTTAGGTCTTACGTGTAATTGGCGAACTTTGTCACAAGTCCAACCCTTTCCCGACTTGTAATGTGGCATCTCATAAACGTCAATAAGAGGAGGTTCATCTTCGGTCTCATGCTCTTTTTGTTTCAATAAAAAAAAATTACAAGGAATCATTTATCAATCGTCCAATCATAACGTAGTTTGAATAACAAAAATAGATATTCATTTTTTGTTTAATAACTATTACCATTTCCTCAAGGTACCGTACGAAGGCTTTACTTCCACCACAACGGTTAATTTTTAATTCATCCCGATTCTTTTTGTTCTACTCACTTATTTTCTACATATTGCATGTAATTAAACCATTGTTTACTCTAAAATAAAACAAATTGAAGTTAATGATATTCAATTTACCTTATACTTTTCAGAATTGAACCTGTTGTACAAAGCCAACCAAATATCATCTCGAACACCTTTATATGGATTATGAGGTGCAACTTTCGGGTTAAATTACTTCCAATGAGTTTTGAGTTTATGACGATATCCTTTAAGCAGTGTTTAAGCTGCAAATCCACAACTTCTTTATGATGTAGTTCATTGAAATCAACTCGAAAAGATGTCTATAATTTTATGAAAACACAATACATAAGGTTATATAATGTTATCATGAATATAGAAATTAAGTCCCTCATAATTGTAATACTTTACCTTGCATTTTTTATACATAACTTGCTTCTTAATATCTGGTATCTTATTCCACACTTCATACAGCAATGCATTGCCATGACTTCAAGCAATGATGCCAAGCTTCGTTATCCACTCAGTTGCATGTTATCCAACCACCTTCATCAACCCCGGTCTTATTTCAACTGGAATGAGTCCTCTGTACGAATTCTTAAGTCACTTCAACCATTCATTCTTTGCAATACCTCGTCGTGTGACCATCTTAGCAGCTACAAAACATGTTTCATCAATATTAACATAAAATAATGTATAATATGTCACAATTTAAAAATATTTACAAAATGACAGTTTAATACCTGATGTGGACGAGCTTGCAGTAACAGGTGAGGAGTCATGATCCAATGGTGAACCACTACTAGAAGCCATAACTGCAAACCATATATAATAATACGGATCTACAAAAAGTATAATTACTTACTAAAAAGCATAATCATATTTAATAGGGGAGGAGTCATAATTTCTACAAAAAAAGCCTTAGTAGAAGAGGAGTCAATGCATAATCATATTTAATAACTAAGAAAAAGTCATGGATATTAATATAAAATTATTCTGCCTAATCACTCTCGTCGGTATCATTATTGGTATGCAAAATATCTTCCTCATCGGCAGTGGAATCAAGTAGTTCAACATCTTCATTGTCATTGTCAAATATGTCTTCTGTGCACTTATGAATGACTTTCATATCAATCTCATCACCGGCGATGTCATCTTGAGTCAATGACAACTGATCTATGCTTGAATAGTCTTATACAGCCCCATCAACAATGTATGGCTCAAACTCCTGATATGCATCATTGTCAGTGTTATTCCCATCATCCTCACATTCCTCTCCATCATCTTCCTTCTCTGGAACATCGAATGATCTTCTACAAGTTACTTTCTGAACAACCTCCCACGAACTCCATAATTTTGTGTCTTTCACATAGAATACTTGTTGAACTTGATGAGGTAGAACAAACGGCTCATCCTTATACCATCTACATGATATATTAATGCTAGTAAAGTGGTGATCTTTCTGTATACCGAACTTTGTATTACTAATATCCAACTAATCACACTTGAAGATGAAAACCTTCCTACCAAAACAATATCTTAACTCAATTATATATGTTAAAACGCCATAAAATTCAACATCTTCACCTTTAACAGACACACCACTATTTTAAGTTTTTCAATTTTTTCTCTTTATCCTTTGTATGAAATCTCAATCCATTTACAATGAGGCCAGTGTACCGTTCGACTCGATGTTTGGGTCTAAATGCCAATGAATAAAGATCATCACTAATTGCCGGGTCGTTTATTTGGCACATTTGTTTGACCTGTTGATAGAATGTATATTAACAGTTGATTACTTTTCATGACTAGTATTATATAAATACAATACAAAAAAAAAAAAAAACAATGAATACTTACACGTTCTTCAAACCATATTGGAAATTGTTGTTCATGCCTTCGTTGTATTGTAGACTGTGCTAGTTGTCGTAACAGTTCCATGTGTTCTCTATATATTTATCATATAGGTAATACATAATGTTAGAGAAAATAATATATGTACATATGCATAAATTTTAAAATAAAATTAACTTACTTCGCATATGGCTTAATTTCCTGACAGTTGTTTAACACATATAATTAGGCCTTATCAATGTCCACCATATCTAAGATATCATATCTTAATGGACGAATGACTTGTCCAAATACAGACAAGGTGTCTTGTTGCTTACTCTAATCGCCATCATAATTTCATTCCTCATGGTTGAACTGTGTCTCAACTCCACAGAGATACCGTGAACAAAAAGTTAAGCATTCATTGTTCACATAAGCTTCAGCAATTGAACCCTTTGGCCGTGCTTAATTACACACGTATGATTTAAGAGTGCACAAAAACCTGATAAAAGTCTAGTTAGAATGACATATAGCAAAAGATGATTTATTCGTAAAATGAAATATTTAAAATTACCTTTCAATAGGGTACATCCATCGATATTGTGCAGGACCTGCAATGAGCGCCTCTTGTGGTAAATGCACGGCGAGATGAACCATCATATTAAAAAATGCAGGTGGGAAGATCATCTTTAGCTTGCACAGTATAAGAGCAATGTCCCTATCAAGTGCTTTTCACACTTCAACCTTTAGTGTCCTACAGCACAACTCCTTGAAAAAAAATCGAGTTCTGCCAACACATTACAAATATCATTGTCTAAACAACCACGAATGCCCACTGGTAGGATTCGTTGTAAGAGAACATGTGAGTCGTGACTCTTCATTCCATATATCTTGCATTCAGAAATGTTCACACACCTTGATATGTTAGATGCATATCTATCTGGAAACTTAACCATCTTCAACCATTCACACAACTCTCTTTTTTCACTTGTTGACAGTGTGTAACGTGCAGGTGGCATCACAAATTTACCACTGCTTAGGATAAGGTGCAATTCTTTTCTTATTCCCATTTTTTGTAAATCCAGGCGGGCTTTCAAATTGTCTTTTGTTTTCCCTTCTATATTCATTAATGTCCCCAACACATTGTCACAAATATTTTTCTCGATGTGCATAATATCCAGGTTGTGCCGTAACTTAAGCGATATCCAATATAAAATGCTCTTCTTTGTCCAATTTAGCTCAATTGGAGTACGTTTCCTCTTCTTATTATTTGATAATTTTCCGAATTTGACATCCCTTAAATGATCCAACTGTTTTAGAATCTCATCCCCTGTTAACTCTTTAGGTTTAAACTTGTGATCCTTATTACCATCAAACTGCTTGGAATAGTTCTGCCAATTATGATTAGAAGGCAAGAAACGCCAATGAACCATGTAACAAATCTTTCTTCCATGCTTTAGCATCTTTGATTCGGTCTCCTTGTTACATGTTGGACATGCCATGTACTCCTTCGTACTCCACCCAGACAAATTTTCATATGCAGAGAAGTCATTTATAGTCCACATTACTGCTACATGCAATATGAATTTTTTTTTTGGTATGAGCATCATAAGTTAAGACGCCATCCACCCACAACTCTTTCAACTCATCTATCAACGGTCTTAAATACACATCAATGTCATTTTTAGGTGATTTCGGACCGGGAATAAGTAGTGACAGGAACATATATGGTTCCTTCATACATTTCCACGGTGCCACATTATACGCTACAAGCATTACCGGCCACATGCTATATGCATTGCTCATGTTACCAAATGGATTAAATCCATCACTTGCTAGCCCTAGTCTAATGTTTCGAGGATCGTTTGCGAACCAATTATGTTGATTGTCAAATTCCTTCCAAGCTTCAGAATCGGATGGATGTCATAACACATCAATATCATTAACATACTTTTCCTTATACCACCTCAAATCTTTCGCCGTCTTCTTTGACATGTACAATCTTTGAAGCTGTGGTTTCAATGGAAAATATTAAGTACCTTCTGAGGAAGTTTCTTTCCTTTGCCTTCGTGAAATTTACACCGAGATAGACCGCATTGAGGACACTTCTCATTCTGTTCATATTCCTTCCAAAACAGTACACAATCATTTTTACATGCATGAATAAATTCATAACCAAGTCCCAGATCACGCAATATGCTTTTAGCCTTGTAATAAGACTTGGGCAATGTCTCACCATCGGGTAAAGCCTCTTTTAGCAGCTCAAGCAACATACTAAATGACTTGTTACTCCATCGATTAATGACTTTTAGATGGAACAATTTAAGAAGAAAAGACAACTTTGTGAACTTCTGACAACTTGGATACAGTTCACATTGTGCATCCTGCAATAATCTTGCAAACTTATCTTGACCCCCTTCCTGCTCAGCGCCAGGGATATTAGATAGATTATTATTAAATCCTTCTCCTCACCGCCAGGGATATTAGATAGATTATTATTAAATCCTTCTCCTTGCTGGAAATCGTCGTCTTGTATTCATGTATTCTCCGACTCGTATATCATCTAAGTATTCATGGACCTCATCAACATTTCCACTTTCATCTTCCCCATCATTAACACGACACTGCTCAGGGTCATTATTTTTTTTAACACTCTCTCCATGATATATTCAAGTTGTGTAATTTTTGTACATTCCATACTTATACAAATGATCTTCAACATCTTTTATTGGCATGAGTATCAAGTTTTTGCAACTACGACAGGGACAGTGCACCCTATTTAGACCGTCTACATGACCACTTGCCAACTAGATGAACTCTCGTATTCCTTTTATGTACCGTGGACTAATCTTAGTAGGGATTTGCATCCAACTCTTATCCATCTAAGCACACCTACAAAAAATATAATAATAAAATGTTACAAGCAATGTAATGCACCCATCATAGTTAATGTTATGCATCATAACTCTTAATTTTTTATACATTTGTCTTATGCCATATCCTTTACTCAGTCACTATCTCCCAAAGTTTCGCAGATGGCTCATAAGTTTAATCCCATGATCGTTAGTTAAGAGCAGTTTGGATGTTCAGTAAACAAAGAATAGGAGCTTGATCCAAAATGTTTGTGGGCCCCACAATCGGAAACAGTCGAGGGAATCTACCACCATTGAAACAGTCCAGTGGACCCACTGTGATATATCTGTTTTAACCATGCTGCCCGCCCATTTTTCTAGCTTTCAAAATGAGGGCCCACTAGGCGTGGGACCCACCTTAGTGTATGGACATGGATGAAGGGAAAACACAAAGATCACATGGACTACGCAATCCGCTTCTGTTTTATATCTGCACCGTCCCTGAGTAGGACCCACCATATGTACATTAATCCAGGCCGTCCAGCAAGTAGGGGCCGCTGTGGTGGCCCACCTTGATGTAAGTATTTTGTATCCTAGCCGTCCATCTAATTGGACAACCCATTAGGGGTGGGCCCCACCACGTGAGTGGGACCCACCCACTGGATAGGGTCCCCACATGAGGCAAATTCAAATCTTAGGTGAACCATGTCACCAGCCGAGGGGGTTTCTGCCCACCGTTAAAACCTTCCATGCGGTACATCCATTTTCTTTTCCAATTGGTTTTGGAGTGGGCCCACCATGCAGTGGGGCCCACATGGTTTTTGTGTCAGAAATCCACAGAGTCTAACCTTTTGACCAACCCATTAAATGGGGCAGATCCAAACAACTGTGCCATGACGTGGATCACATTGCCTCTTAACCGAATCCGACCGTCATTATGCAATGTGATCCACGTCAGCCCAACGTGATGTATGTATTGTATATCCATGCGGTCCATCTGTTTTTCCTGATCATTTTAGGGCATGAACCCAAAAATGAAGTAGAGCCGAAACTCAAGTGGACCACACCGAAGGAGGTCGTGGAGGTAATGACACCTACTGTTGAAACCCTTCTAGGGCGCACCTAATGTTTTTTGTCATCCAACCTGTTGATAAGGTCACTTAAACCTGGATGAAGGGAAAACGTAAATATCAACGTGATCCAAAACTTTTGTGAACCCCAAGAAGTTTTTAATATTGAGCGCTTAATCACCACTGTTTCCTGTGGTGTGGTACACTTACGATTCGGATCTGCTTCATCTTTTGTTTCATGCCCTAAAATGATGGCCCAAAACTAATGGACGGCATGTATATAAAACACATACATTGCGTTGGACCCCATAACGCCCACCACATTTACAAAGCGCCCCATGGATACGAATGGTGTTGGCAACACCACTTGACAAACATTATGACATGCATCACGTTTTTGTATTCTTGTATTTCAACATACATTAGAGAGCATACCTGATGAATACTTGATTAAGAAGACCGAGAGAGGGAGTGAGAAGGGTTAGGGTTAGGGAAGATGGAGATTGAAAACGAGAGAGGGAGAGGAGAAGTTTTATATCCACGGATATATAAGTGGTTTGGCTAGAACCCCGAATGCCAGGTCATGTGCCCCAAGATTATGAATGTGTTTTACCCACACGGTCCATCGATTTTTTCATCTCATTTTAGGGTGTAAGAAAAAAAAATGAGGCAGATCCAAATCTCAGATGGACCACACCATACAAAAACAGTGTTGATTGCATGTCACCATTGTTTCCTGTACTATGGACCATCTGGGATTTGGAACTGCTTCATTTTTTGGATCATGCCCTAAAATGCTCTTTCAATATGGATGGATGGTGTGGCTTAAGTCACATTCAATACAATGGGCCCCACAGTCATGGGTCTCACCTACCTCTTGGATACGAAATCGGATTGCGCATGAAGTAACCCAGTAACAGTAAACTATGTTGGCCCGTACTGAGTAAACTATGTTGGGCCAACTGTAAATGTATGTGATTTAGCTACGCCGTCCAACCGTTTTGTGAGATCATTTTAGGCGTTGTGACAAAAAATGAACTGGATCCAAGACTCAAGTGGGCCGAAAACGTGATGATTGAACTTCCACAGTTGAAATATTCGTGGGGCCACAGAAGTTTCGAAACAGGATAATATTTGTTTTTTTAGTTAATCTCAGTAGGAATGACATTATGAACGGTATGGATGGCATATAAACATCACTGTGGACCCATAGAGGGTTCAACGGTATAAATTTCCCTACCCACCTTTTTCTTTATTGCGGCCCACTTGAGTCTTGGATTCCGTTTATTTTTCGTCACAATGCCTAAAATGATCTCACAAAAGGTTGGATGGCGTAGATTTCTAGAAAACATCATGGTGGGCCCCACCTAGATTCTGAGCAGGAGATGCCTGGAAAGGCTTTCGCAGCCAATCAGCATCCGTCTGGGCGAGCGGATTAGGTGAGACCCCGAATCCACCGAGGTGGGTGGAACCCCTGACTGTAGAGCCCACTGCGATGTGTGTGACTACATCCACACTGTCCATCCGTGTTTAAAGCTCGTTTTAAGGCATGATCCAAAAAATGAAGTAAATCCAAATCTCAGGTGGACCATAATACAGGAAACAGTGGTAATCAACAGTTAAAAACTTCTTGTGGGCCACAAAAGTATTGGATCAAGATGATATTTGTGTGGACTCTCCATCCAAATCTTTGGGACCTTATCAATAGGTTGGATGGAAAAGAAACATTCGGTAGCTCCCACCAATTTTTTAATGGTGTGGATTCAATCACTACTGTTTCCTGTGGTATGGTCCACATAAGATTTGTATCTGCTTCAGTTTTTGGATCATACCTTAACATGAGCTTTCAAAATGGTTGGACGGTGTGGATTTAAGGTACATACATAACTGTGAGCCACACAATCAGGTGTCCCACCCACCTCGGTGGATCCGGGGTCGTCTCACCTAATCCGCTCCCGGTCTCACCTCTTCCGCTCCCGTGAGGAACGCGGATTGCGTCCTACTCGCCGTCTCCAGCTCGGAACGGGTAGGAAATCTGAGTGGCCATCGTGATGTATGGTCCATTGTGTGGTCCACCTGTGTCTTGGATCTGCCTCGGTTTTGGGCCAATATCCTAAAATGATCTGAAAAAAATGTATGAATGGTGGAGAAAAATCAATACATCATGGTGGCCACCCGGGGCCTTTGCCCATTCCGAGCTGGAGACCGGGTAGGATGCAATACGCTTTGGTGAGAGGATTTGTTGCTAAATTATTTCCTCTTCTGTTGGATTGTGACGGGCGAGATTGCAAGACTCTGATTTCCTGCAAATCCTTTCCAAGAAAGGATGCGCGTTGGCTGTGGCGTGAACACCTGCCAGCAAGCTGGTGTCAAAGATCTGTGGGTCCCACCTTGTTTCATCCACACCGTCCATCCATTTTTACATCTCATTTTAAGTCATGAGACAAAAAAATGAGGCAGATACAAAGTTCAATTGGACCACACCATATGAAACAGTGGAGACTAAACATTAACTATAGGAAAAAATTTGGGGGCGATAGAAGTTTTGGATCAATGGTTGGAATTTCCTTACCTACCTTTTCCTTTAGTGTAGCCCACTTGAGTATTGGATCGATCTCACTTTTAGTTGCACGTCCTAAAATAAGTTCACAAAACAGATGGACAGTGTGGATTTCTCAGAAAGATCACTATGGGCCCCACCCACATTCCCATTGAAAAAGGCTTATTGGGGTATCGGAATAAATTATGTGTATTAACTACGCCCTTTAGGCATTGCCGATATGTTTGGCGCAAATATTTTACTGAGAAAATTTTGGTGGTAAAGTATTAAGATATTAACAACCCTCATAAGACGTCGCCAATAAGTATTAATATATTAACGACGTCCTAGGGCAACGCCATTACCTTTACCACAACATTTTCAGTGGAATAAATTTCACGGGAAAGTATTTGCGATGAGAACAGAGGGCTGTCGCAAATAAATTAAATATTTACGACGCCCCATCATTAATCGTCGCTGAAGGGCCCGTATTTGTGGCGTATTTGGGGGCGTCGCAAATAAAGGATGTCACAAAAAAATTGATTTTGCTGTAGTGAAACCACGTTTGACCGCGTTGCACACGAGACGGACGGACCGTCTGTCTTTTTCTCTGACGCTACAACAACAGCGTCCTCTCACTGCAATAGGTGGGCCTCCACTTGACCATCACGTGGGCCCCATCTTTTATATCCAGGCCATTCATCAGAGCCCCATCGCACATAAGTTCAATCCGTCCAAAAATCTTTGCCGACAGTTGATCTTGTGGCCCACTTCAATCCACTGTTTGGAAACTAAGAAAGCCAAGATCGATCTCCCTTCTTCGCATGGACACCTAGGATCGCTCTAGGACCACCGTGTGGACCCCACCTAGCTTCCCAACAGCTCACTTGTGTAAAAGAGTCCCCGAAATCGAGTCCCTCTCCAACTTAAACCTGAAACCGACACTTCTCTACACCCACCGCCTAACCACCGACTGAAGAGGCTATAAGACCTCCCTGGCCGCATCTTGCTACTCCCAGAAATGAGAGAGAGAGAGAGAGAGAGAGAGAGAGAACGTTGGAGCGAGAGAGAGAGAGAGAGAGAAAGAGAGAGGAGAGGTGACGTGAGAGAGAGAATGAAAGCAGCTCCCACACTGTTGCTGCTGTCGTTGGGGCAGCATCCCAGGAAGAAAGAAAAGAAGAAGAAAAGAAGAAAGAGAAAGAAAGAAGAAAGAAGAAGAAGAAGAAGAAGGAGAAGAATAAAAAGAAAAAAGAAAGAAGAAAAGAAAGAAAGAAGAAGGAAGAAGGAAGAAGAAAGAAGAAAGAAGAAAGAAGAAGAGAGACTGAATCGACTCACTGAGTCGTAGCTGAGTCGGACTCAATTCAATCTATAGTCGGGTCTAGTTCGGGTAGAAATCTATGGCAAACGGTGAGTGATTCATCTAAAGAACTTCTTATTGATTCTTTCATTTACTCATTTCCATTCATTTCTAAATTTTAATTTCTTTGTTATTTCAAGTCATAGACCCAAGTTAAGGATCCATCTCTAGATTCCTTTCTAACTAGGTTTAGGGTTTTTATTGTGTTTGTGTATGGTATGAATCTTAGGTAAGGGATCCATCTCTTATTTCTATCTTTGAATTCCAAATTCAATTCAATCCTCCTCATTGATTTTCTCAATTTTTCTTCCTAGTCACATATATCGAACTCTTAGACAACTTAACTTGGATTTAGATCATGTATAAGATATCCCTTTAACAAGACATTAGCAAATCATCAAACCATTAAAAGCTTACACGTTAATGAATGCCCCTTAACCCCGTACTGATATAACCGTTTAATGTTAAGATATGTTACATGTGATGGACCCTTTGAGGAATGAGATTGATGAATATGCGAAGTTTCATGAGCTAGGGTTGGTGGTATAGGACACTAAGCTTGAGCTGTCGGCCTATGCTGGGTGACGAGCCCCCATAGTGATCTTGAGCTTCCTTGAACCGATTGGGGTAAGGAATGATCATTAGTCATTAACATCAGTAAATTGAAACTAGTTTAGATGAAAGAATTACTTGAATAAAGATAATGGATGCATGATATGATTGGACTTAGATTTTGATATGCATTGTATGCTTGAAAAGTGATTTCATACTTCATGACATTCATATGCATACTTATATATATATGCTTTATTTGTTTGGATGACGGAACAAGAGCATGGTTGATTTGACTCCTAGCGTGCATGGTTGATTTGCCGCCTCGTTGTACTCTGGGTTAGGTGAGCAAGGTTGACTTGCAATAGGTACCCTAACATCCAGGGGCAGGGGGATCTGTTCGTTGGGCATGGTTGATTTGCCAAAGGCATGGTTGATTTGCCTGCTTGGAGATGTTGAGCATAGTTGATTTGCTCAATTGAAGATGGGGGGCATGGTTAATTTGCCCATATATATATTTATTGTATCATGCATTGAACAT
Organism: Liriodendron chinense; assembly: GCA_003013855.2. Taxonomy (NCBI): domain Eukaryota; kingdom Viridiplantae; phylum Streptophyta; class Magnoliopsida; order Magnoliales; family Magnoliaceae; genus Liriodendron; species Liriodendron chinense. The sequence continues at coordinate 3,988,190 of ML058333.1, forward strand.
ACATATCCATGACATCTTAATACTCACAAGCATCATACAAGAACATAACACATAACACTATTTAGATATTACCTGAAATTAACTCTCCATGTATAGTATTGTGTAGGATCTTATCTTAAATTAATTGAAATTTTCTTATGTTGAAAATGATCTCATTGGGCTTTTAGCTCACCAAAATCACCACAGTTCTTGCAGGTCTTCAGGAAGAAAAAGATGTAGGCAGAGCAGAGTATTTAGATGCTCATATTTTACTCAAGCGCCAGCTGTAGTCGATTTATTTTATTTTGTAAAATTCAATATAATAAGATATTAGTGAAAAAAATAATTATATTTAGGATTTATTTTAGATATGCGATGTGTGAAATGGAATATCAAGGAATCTATGCTTGAATTTTAAATTCACACCTTGAAACTTGGGCTCTGGGTTGTTGTACTCGAGTCTCGAATTTCGGAGCATGACAATCCTTCTTCCCATAAAAACAAGGATGTATTTCATGCCTCCTCTTCTATTTCTAAAAATGGCTCTTTTGTGTTGCTTTCATTTTAATTCTAAGGTTGGTATTCTTAGCTTTCATTTCTAATTCTAAGGTTGGGATTATTTCTGAAGTTGGAGTGGAAGATATTACTAGTTTTTTTTTTCCTATCTTTTATTTGTTTTGGTTTGATGAGACTTCTTGAAGCTAATATTTTAAGTATTCAAGTGGAGGTGCCTAGCTCGGATTTGCAAAAGATCATTTTGTTTTCCTCAAACTCTCATTGAAAGTTGTGTCAGGATGCCAGAGTTGTAAGCAATTTACTCTCAACAGCCCAGGCCTCTATTTCTTTGAATGCCTCTTCATCCAAGAAGGTTATCGTCCAACTTTAACATGTCTCCTTTAATGTACTTGATGCACAATTTTTGCCTTTAGTACTTAATTCTCCTATTTCTTTGTAGGTTTTATTCCTAGCCCAGTGTGTGGGCAGTTTTTGTCCTTAGCTTGGGTGTGGGCATTTCCTGACTCAAAGTGTGGGTTTGTTTCCCTTGGCCCGGGGTGTGGGCTTTTCTTGATTTGAGGTGTGGGTCTCCTCCTTTTAGCCTAAGCATACGTAGGCATATTTTTCTTTCTTTTTTTTTTTTTTCTTTGAGGTTTTTTCTCCTCTTACTTTGTATGTTTGGGCTCTCGGTTGATAATAAGAGGGTTTTTCTTTCTTGCCTTAAAAAAAGTGCAACTTTTACAAATTAAATACATGTTTACTAGAAAACAGGCAATTTGATCAACAATTCTTGTGTTAGGTATAGTAAAATTGTAATGATGATACCTTTACATTACTGAAATGTCAAACCAAGAAGAAAAATACACCACTATATATTTGGATAAGAGATTTCCACATCAATACAATTTAATATACAATTATAGTGATTACAAATTCCTTTCACAATCTTATATTACATATGCATTTGACCTTCGAAATAAATGTTGGGTTGCGCATTTAAATAACCATTATAATTAAAATCGTAATGATGCTTTTACATTACAACATTACCGTTGGAATGTAATTTGAAATCGAAAGAAACCTGAAGGAGAGGCACACTAATAGATATGCAATTAAAGAGAAATGATCAGGTCCTGCTCATTACCATCAATTTACCTTACAACACCTTTCTTTTTTCACCAACTTGTCACAAGCATCCCAGCTTCGGATATGAAAAGTGGATGATCCAATCATCACGCGGACCCCAACTGGTAAATTAATGGAATGCCAAATATTTGACCCAGTGTACATGTTTAGCCCACCTGATGACTATATCAGCTTTATCTCATGACTAGGTGATATTCACCATGACACAGATTTTGGACGGTTTGGAGGGAGTTAAAAAAAGGCGAAGCAATGTAAACTTATAGTGCTGAGGCAGGACTGGATCATTTAAAGTTACAAGACTTTGAAGTACGGCGCGGAATGAGGACGACTTCCAGTTGGGTTGCTTTTGGGAGGGTTAGGCCTAAGGCCTCAGTCATATCGACCGGAGCGTCATTTGGAGTTGTTAGGTCGAACTCATGAAGCAGTCGAGCCAGCGTCAAGTGCATGATTTTAAGGGCCAAAGCAGACCCAGGGCACGATCTCCTTCCCGCACCAAAAGGCATGTATTCCATATTTTGGCTCCTAACATCTACATCTGCATGGCCACTCATAAATCTCTCTGGTCGAAACTCAGAGGGATTGGACCACACGTTTGGGTCCCGTTGTAGCTTCCATAGGTTCACCAATAAGCGTGTGCCAGCTGGGACGTGAAAGCTGCCTATTTGGCAATCCTCCGTAGCTTCATGTGGAACTGAGAGTGGGGCCGGAGGGTACAAGCGCAGAGATTCCTTCACAATGGCTTGGAGGTATACTAGGTTGTTGAGGTCACACTCATCTACCTCTCTGTCCATGCCAACGTGGATGTCCAGCTCATCCTGGGCCTTCTTCAACACGTGGCGATTATTCAGCAGTAAACTAAGGGCCCACGTCAGTGAAATTGCTGTAGTGTCAGAGCCAGCTATGATAATTGCCTACATATCAGATTTGAGCTAATTCAGAAAATGCAATACAGAGGCAAATTTAGAATTATTCGAATAACAGAATTCTGGTAATTAAATTGTAGGCATTACTCAAAAAAATCATACGAATTTAGTGTCCTACCTATATGAGTGGACGACATTTGAACCTAAAAATATCAGGATTACTTTCCCAAGTCGAAAGCCACGTCTTGTATAACTTTCATGACATCTACCTCTCATTGTAACTATTGAACCTAAAAATCAGGATCATCTAAAACTCAAGTCCGCCATATGGGAACGGTTGGGATGGAATGTCCACATTAGCTTTGTCATTTGTGTAGCACCCAAGGTAATGTGTATATGCCATCCAAGTCATTAATTAGTCTGATTTGCTTCATCTGAAAGAAAGAATTACCCAAAACTCATTTGGCCCTCATGATTACTTAATCATTTTAATTTTGGGATAAATATAGGGTGTTGTACATTGATGGACTAGGGGAATGCGATGGGCCCAGGTTTTGAACACAAGACCTTCTACTCTGATACCATATTAAATAACTAGTTGTTCTAGAAGCATGAGCTGTTGGAGGATGGTGTACATCGAGGGAGCGATTCTATGAACCTGCCCGACTCACTATGTTCCCAGCTACATAAATTCAAGTAAGCCTTTAGAAACATACCTCGCAAGTTGCCTTGATGATCGTATCTGGATCATAGCTAGAGAGTTGGGCATCATCCATGCATGATATCATCACATCCATGAAGTCATGCTCACCCTCAGTACGGCCGGATCGTCTTCTTTGGCGATGCTCCTCTAGCCAGCTTGACAGGATAGAGTCCATATCCTTGCCTATCCTCTTCATGGCCTTCTCCTGCCCTAAGATATCAACCTTGAAGAAAGGCACCACATCCGACACAACAAACACCCCCACAAAATAAACCAATTCACTCATCGTCTTCTGAAATCTCCGCGCTTCATCCACATCCGTCAAACATGCTGTGGTCCCAAAGTACCGCTTCCTGGCAACCATCATTCCAACCACGTTGAATGTCAGATCTCCAAACCATTGCTTCATCTCTATCTTTATTGGATTCAGATGGTTCTTCTCCCACTGTCCATGCAGCTCTTTCATGCATCTGTCGATCTCAACAACCCAGATCTTCTTGAGCATATCGATCCGACGGCTGGAGAGGAGCTCCAGTGTGACCATCTTGCGAATCTCGCGCCAGTAGGGCCCGTAAGGCGCAAGGCCGAATCCAGCGTAGTTGTAGCCTAAGTACTTAGCAGCAGCGCTAGTTGGACGGGTAGCGAGGACCTTGTCTTTGGTGGTGAAGCATTCCTTTATGAGGTCAGGTCCGCTAATGACGAGTGTGCGGTACGCGCCGATCCATAGAGTGAAGGCCGGACCATACATATCGGCCATGGCTCCTAGCTTGCGCATGATCGGCTCTTGCCCACTGAGCATATGAAGGTGACCAATTATCGGCCATCCACCAGCTGGCTCCGGTGCCTCCTTGCTCTTAGCCTTCTTGCTAGTGGTCCTGACCATCCACATCTTGTAGAGAAGAAGTGAGGCAAAGAGCCCAACAATTGCTTGGAATTGAAGAAGCCATGCCATTTCTGGTTATGGAGCTTGTGTAAGGTGAACAAGCCCTTTATTTATAGTGCTTATCTCCCTATAAGGATTCCTGACCAATTAAAAAATAGCTGGGCCATGATCTGGCCTGGCCACCCGTAGGAAGGAGTGTTCGTCAAGCTCTGTGGGGCCCATCATGTTGTATATACAAAATCCATTCCGTTCATCAGGTGACAACCACTCTTTGTATATTCCAATGAAAAGATAAAACCCATTGAAAGCTAATATGGGCCACGCCAATGGGAAAAATGTCAATTTGCTCTCAAGACTGCTACATTTATTCGGTGTGGCACATCTAAGTATTTTATCAAGCCGATTTTTATATTTTCTTTTCATCCTGGTGAGTTACACATGATTAACGGGTTTGATGAAAGATTCACACCATGGAAGCCCCAAACAAATCTATGGTCAGAATCCCATCCATATTGTTCCATGTGGTGGGGCTCATATGAGTTATGTATCTAGCTGATTTTTGGATATAATGGCCTTCCATTTATGATAGAACCTGATATACGGAGTGGATTTTACATATACAACATGATGGCCCCACAAACTATTGTATGTTACGCATTATCTAAAACAGGTTGCGCAAGAATCCGTTCAACGTTCGTGGTCTGGCTGGCAAATGGCAGTTGGGTTTGTTTGGACAGCCCGTGTAGTGGGATGCGGATTGGGTACTACCCCGCCGAACAGGCAGAGCTCTGAGTAGCCAACTGTGATGTATAGGTTTTATCCACACTGTATATCCCTTTTACTATATCATTATAGGATGTAAGCCCAAAATAGGCAGATCCAGTGGTGATAATGATTGCTACAGTTAAAACCTTCTTAGGACCCACCATGATGTTTATTTGCCATCCAACTTATTTATAAGGTTACATAGACCTGAATGAAAGGAAAATACAAATATCACCTTTGATAAAAAACTTCTGCAGCTCCCAGGAAGTTTTTAATGGTGAGTGTTCGATCCCTACTGTGTGGTCCACTTGAGCTTTGGATCTATCTCATTTTGTGGCTTATAGACGGTGTGGATACAAGCCATACATCACGTGGGCCACTACGATGTTTATTTGCCAACCAACTTGTTTATAAGGTTACATAGACCTGGATGAAAGGAAAATACAAATATCACCTTTGATCAAAAACTTTTGCAGCTCCCAAGAAGTTTTTAATGGTGAGTGTTCGATCCCTACTGTGTGGTCCACTTGAGCCTTGGATCTATCTCATTTTGTGGCTTATAGATGGTGTGGATACAAGCCATACATCACAGTTGGTCCCTCATGGCCGGCCTGTTCCGAGCTGGGGAAAGGAGGGGGTAGTACTCAATCCGCGTCCCTTGTAGTGGGTCTTGCTCATGGATGTAGCGCGGCTGGGAATCACACAACTTCAGTTTCTAGTTGAATGGCCATTGAGAAATACTTAAATACTCTGCCAAGGTGTGATGGATGATACACAGGCAGTGTAGAAATTACGAAGAAATTGCATATGGTGGCACAACACGCCCGCCCACTCACACCATAATGGGTGTTCGAACCCATGACCTATTCAATGATCTTATTTAAGAAGACGAGTCCACAAATCATAGGTTTGGATTATTCAAGGATGTGATTTTGGTCCCTGAACTCAGCGACAGTGGGCTCTAGAATTTAGTTGTTTTAATTTAAGAAAATGTGTGTGTAATGTCTGATTTCTGAGCGCACAAACGAGTATTACTTTCTTTTGAATATTTGCTCGCTCCAACCGCTGTAAATCGGCTGTTTTGTGGGTTATGTACGCATAGTATTTGTTGTCGTATGTTGCATTCTATACATTCACTCTGAAATAAATAAATTAAAAAAAAAAAAAAAAAGATTCCACGTTTTGTTTTCATGTAGATTTGACGCATCTAAGCAGCCTGGACTTGGGTGATAGCTTAGAAATGTCCGCTCTTTCTTTTCTTTTTCTTCTTCTTCTTGTTTTTTATTTTTTATTTCTAATCAGGGGTCATTCATATACTGGGACCTAGTAGATGGACAGTTCAGATCCATCACCCTACCTGCTGCATTCCATGTATTTAGTGATGGAAGCCCACGTGGGATCCAGTGTGCTGAAGGTAGAACCTGCTCCAACTATGCAATTTAACTAGTTCTATATTCCCAGTGGAGGAGCATAATCATTTTCCCAGTGCACATTGCTGCATCGTTGGTTAATCCATAACGTCCATTTGATGGGGTGCAAGGTGGATGACCCACACTAATAAAAGACAGACATGATCCTATGTGAAAGTGATTAGAAGGGTTAAGGTTGAGATTCCCATGGAAAATTTCTACTTCTTAGATGGCTAGGGTCATCATTCTCTTGTTTTCGTAACATGGCCAGCCAGATGGACGTTCAGGATTTACCAATTATACAGGCAACAGTGATCAGAAAGCTCTATTTTGTAGTTATATTATTCATTTGGATGCCTTTGTTTTTCTTTCCCGAGACCTTATAGTCCGTATGCTTCTCCCTGATGGCAAGCGGGAATATTGTCCTGAACCTCGCGTTTTATTCGTTTGTTTCACACCACTTCTGAGTCTGATGTGGTGTGATTCCTCACCGTTTAGGGCTGTTGCTTGTTAGAGAATCTATTTCCCGGTTTTGGTCGTTCGGCAGGAATTTTAGAGCTAGTATTTCCTGGGAAATGACTAATTTTATAGAAACCCAAGAAAATTCGAAAAATTAATTATTGCTGTTTTTTCTTCGGCAAAAACTCGGGGCAAGTTTATTTTAAGAAAGTTGGTGAAAGGAATTTCAGGAAATAGTAAAAATCAGATAAAAAGTGTGAACCAAACTTAATTTTTTTTTTAAATAAAAATTAGAGAATTACTATAAGCCAATAAATATAAAAACCAGCAACCAAACATCCCCTTAATAAAAGGTGGTAATCCAAACAATCTAGATTAGATGTCTCAATGAAGCATAGAATAGAAATTGCACCGCATGGATGATTAATGATCCAATTGGTTACCTTGAATGATCTTAATTCCATAAGAAAATCAGACGGTTAAGATAATGACATTAGTGTGATTTTGGGGTGTGCTCCATCCTTGATAGATAAGGCTATCAGTGGATTGGGCCTGGTGGGAGTTCATGCTGTCCATTCTTAGTCCAAACTCCTCTAGGCTAGCCCAAGCTTGTCTTGTGCCCAAAAATGAAAAAATCCGAAGCATTGCCTATGCCTAGCTATATGATATTTTATGTACCTATCACCAGCCTAGCTCGATGCATGACCACTTGCATATGCTAAATGTGTAAAAATAAAATGAATACATTGCGATCCAAGTTAAAAATAAGATTTGGCAACTCGTTACCTCAAACTTGCCAAATCTGTATGCTAAATAAGCATTGTTAGCTGAACATTTAATGTTCCAATGGCTGTTGTAACTCTTCGAATTTTGTCCGCACAAGTGCTATGCCCGAGCAGTAGAAACCAGAATATCACACTTAGAAGAACCACACATGGGTACAATTACCATGTGGCTATAATGTTAATTTCACATATAATTATTTTAGATTCATAAACAACTCTGTAACACCCAAAATCGGTACTTGAGTAGGAGAATTCTGATCCCAAGTTTGGGGATATTACTCAAATGGTCAAATAGGGATTTTAAATATATTAGGTAGTGCACGTGTGTGGATCAAACTATATAGAATACTAAACATGTTAGGTGTGCACATATAAGATTTTAAACATGTTAGGCATCTATTCGCTTGCCACAAGTGTAAGGCTGCGATGTAGTAATAAATCTCGGTAAGACCCAGGTCGATCCACAGGGAAAGAGGTGAACAATTCAAACTAATCTAATAACTAGAATCTAAGAAGTTTAGGAAAATAGTTTTTCACATGAAATAGGAAAATCTGAAAATAAGAAGAACTAGAGCATCAAGGATCCACTTGTAGTAGTCCAATGCTAATCCATTCATCCAAGTATAACACAATTAGAATCAAAGTCCTATCTCTCATCTAATTGGAAGATATAACATTCAAGCATAAACAGTCCCACTTAAATCTAGAAATCAGATTTCTAGTTCTAATGAAGCACATAGAACTTGAACTTGTAGCCTTCGGAGTAACAGCTATGCCTATGGACTATGGCATGCTCAAGAGTTACTACAATTCGAATTCAAACAACCCAATCATGGTAATCTCAAAGAATTGTAAGGAACTCATGTCCGGAGCACACAAAATCTCACAAAACTTCTAAAAAACTAAACTTTATTCAAACTAGAACTTGAAAATCTATAATTAAAGTAAAGGGTACTTGAAGAACAAATTAAAGCATTGAAACAAACTACAAACTTCACTTCTTAGCTTTAGCTAAGAGGTTAGCTAAAAGAAAACATTAAAAACTAGAAACTAGAACTAGAAGAAGAAGAAAACTAGTTGTAGGAGGCTAAGAAGCCTCCTAGGTCTTGATCTCTTTGCTCCCCACGTTGCTAGATGCCTTAGGAAGAGGTTGTAGGTGTCTTTTTTATAGCTTAGAGGCGTCATCGACTTGGAAGAAACGCGGAACTACGGAGTCCTCCTGCACTTAGGAAACCCAAAATCTGGATTTAGAAAGTGTTGCTTGCTGTTTGTATGTGGCCGACCGGTCACGACCGGTCGGACCTGTGTTCTGACAGTCCAGGGAGTGAAATTGGAGTGGCCGACAGGTTGGCCGACCGATCAAGACCGGTCGGACCAAACTGGTCCTTCATCCAGCAGGTCTTCAAGGCGGGTAATGGGGTGGCCGACCAGTCTTGACCGGTCTGGCTCCCATGGCCGACCGGTCAAGACCGGTCGGACCTGTATTCTTCTTCTTTTTCTTCCTTTGTTTCTTCTTCTCTCTTCTCTCCTTGCTTTCTTCTTTCTTTAGTCCTCCTTCAACCTTCATCCAATGGCTCTAAATGGCCCCTTTTTGTCATTATTTGGGCGAAGTCACTCTCATTCCTACAATCACAAAACATGCATTAAATGAGCTTTTTAAACATGCAAACCATGCATATTATGTGATGTAATGGGTTGACAAATGTATAAATTGGAGGTTCAACAACATCCTAGCAAGAACTAAGCATGTTATGTATTTTAGAAATTTAAAGGCTAAACATGTTATGAATCTAACAATTTGTCCCTAATGCAACACATGTAAATCAACCTATACAGGATACTAAGCATATTACAGATTTTATTGATTCAATCCTAAGTTAGCACATGTGAAATCAATTACATGAGAGTTTGCCTAGTTTATAGGTTCATAAGCATAATTAATCAATTATCGAGACTATCCCCCAACCGAAAATGTTGCAGAAAAGCATGAAGGACATTTATCCCCTTGGGGGCTCGAGATAATTCCTCCATCAAGATGTGGCTTAAGGTTTAGAAATTTGGAGAAAAGCTCAAATTCCTAAGAGAAATCACAAACCTAATATTAATAACTTAGGATTTACTCTAATTAAACTTCTAATTAGGGTTTAGGCTTTAGATACCTTTAATTGATAAGATCCCCAACTCGATTCGGCGCTCGAGATCGGCACATAACGGCATCCGCATGGGGCCATACCCAAACACGGTCTTCACACGAGCATAGACTATTCCTAATCGACCGATGGGACCTCAAGTCCTTGCATGCACAAACCCTAAGGTTAGGGTTTTCAAGAAACAATGGAATACAAAGAGTTTCTCAACCCTAATAACTCAAAATTGGTTGAAAAGGAAGAAGAAAGTGAATGAATAGCTAAATGATCTCTTTCCTAGTAAGAGATAAATAATATGGCCCAAGATCGATGATCTAGGTTGAAGAAGATGTGGAAATGCTCGTAAAGGTGAGAAACGGAGAAATCTGACATGCACAAGGATCATACAGCGTGATCCGACACCAGGCTTTGTTCGCTCACCTTAAGTGCAAGGCTGTGATATAGTAATAATTCGGTAGAGACCGAGATCGTCCTCAAGGATTAACCAGGAATTTACAAAACATCTTCAAATAACTATCTAAAGAGAACTAAATATAAATTTTAGACGTAGATGAGCAATGATGAACAATCTATGAAATTTTGAGAATGAGTTATCAATTTAAAAAAATACTAGAGCGCCAAGGATCCACTCGTAGCTATCCTTGATGTATAATTCGAAGTGGTTTCTCGAATACTCAAATAGAATTGAAATCAATTCCTATCTAGTCAAATTATAGAGCAGTTAAATAATCAAAATAATCTAAGATATAGATCATCTATTAACATGACTCCCTCAATTCAAGTTAGGACTTGGGCACACTCAATTGCATAGGCCAATCCTAGTTCCAATAGTTTAAAATTACAACCATGATAACCATTGAATCCTGTCACTAGATTCAACTAACATTACAATTTGAACTTGATTCAAATCACGTTAAAATTCAACATACATTTCAGATTTCTCAGAAAATATAGAACTTTGGTTTGAAATTCCCCCATGAAGAACCAATCTCTAGAGCGTATTGAATTCGATTCCTCGAAGTATACAGGTCTAGATCTTGCAAAACAACTAAGTAACTAAGCATAATTCTTCCAAACATCCATGAGTCATCATAAGATTAAAAGAAACTAACTTAAAACTTCATACAAACTTAGACAAACCATTGTTTTGCATTAGAACCAATCCATGAAACCTTGAATACAAATTAAATTAAAACATCTAGAACAATTATAAGCGTCACCTCTTAGCCCTAGCTAAGAGGTTTAGCCTACCATGCTAGAAGAAAACAGAAAAACTACTTTAAACATGAAAAACTAGAAAGAAAACTAAGTAAAGAGAGTTGTAGAACTCCGAATCCTTCTTTCTCCACCTTCCAATATGATAAAACTCTTCTAGGATAGCTTAGGAATGAAGTGGAGGAGTCCTTTTATAGGTTTTGAGTCCCACCGACGTAGAAGCTTCAATAAATTGCGCAAAAGTTACATAGCGCAGAGAAAATCAGAGGTTTCAAATCTGGAACATTTCATTTTTAGCTTAGCCGACCGGTCACGACCGGTCGGAGTGGACTGGCCAACCGATCATGACCGGTTGGTCTAGTCTGTGGAGTGTCCAGCGAGCACCTCTCTCTGGTCTTCATAACCGACCGGTCAGCCGATCGGTCTGGCTTTTGGCCGATCGGTCATGACCATCTCTCACGTTCCCTCCCATTTATATTTTTAGGGTAAAAATGAATAGGAGAGAGAAGGGTATCTATACCCCTCAACAAAAATATCCAAATTCGTCTAAACACTCGAACCTAAGTACGAACTATTGGTCAAACCGACAATGCTGTCGGTTGAATCGACAAGGCCCAACAATTTGCTAATTGGATCGATAGATGTCGATTCTGTCCTGACTTAGCCAATTCTCATATCTTGGTTTCTAAGGATAAAATGGGTTGTTCATGATTGTTTTTGAACCCATGGGTTCAGGGGACAAGGTGATGGGGTTCGTCACAAGTTTTGAACCTCGTGGCTTTAATCCCAAGGTAAGGTTGTGTTAAGGTGTAACACCCTGAGATTTCGTCTCCCATGTATAACACGATGGCCGAATTCCCAACGGTTTCTTAGAGTGTGTGAAGGGTATACCCCCTACATATTTGCTCACAATTACACACATTTTACAATAATTGGCATTCACGAGCAAAATGGTGAAAACACGCATATTATTCTATTATATCTAACTAAGCTATCAATTAAAACTACCATATCAAAAAGTCAAATATCACATTGTACTTAACTATGTCCACTACTAAGACTTATTACAAAATAATCATGTTTCCTAATTAATAAAGTTTCAAATTAATATTAGGCCTCATCAGCCTCATCTTTCCCCATCTGCTCTCACAAGCCCTTGTAGTCATCTCCTTGAGCCACGGGTTCCTGTGGATCGTCACATGTATGTTCTAAATTATTTTTCAATGAAAACTGTCAAAAGCGGTATAGTGAAGAAATCTTTTAAGATTAGAACAATAATTATATGTAAACATATTGTTGGGGATCAAAATCTCACCCATGATAAAATAACATATGGCGGTCCATCTACGACGATTCAGATCGATTCCAGACCTGGAAAATACCCAGAAAATACGATCGGACGCCAGTATAGCTCTAACCACAAGTGGACCGCGCAATCGCAACCGAAACTTACGAATGCTATTTTGGAGCCAAAGTGGACATGCGTATTGCTGCCAAATGATCTAGAATGCCCAAAAACTCTTAACACCTGAATTTGAATGTCGCGCGATGCATACGTTTATCTGCGCACCTCGAAGTGTATTCTGCCCCTGTCTAAAGCTAACCGGAAGGGTTCAAAACCTACAAATGCTATTTCAGAGTAGAACTAGACATACGTATTGCTGTCAAATGATCCAGAACACCTAAAAACCTTTTACCCACGAACTTGAATGTCGTACAATACATACTTTTACCTGTACACCCCAAAGTGTATTCTACCCCTGTTTGGAGCCGACCAGGAGGGTCTAAATTAGGAAGGAACTACCAAAATTCACTACAATTGATCATCCGTACCCCAACTCGTTCATTCAATAGCCCGAAGAGAGGCTTAAAGTGCTTTGGCGTCAGTAACTTTGGCTTCCGAAAAGGTACCTGTCCTTTAAAGCAGACAGTTGGAGCCTGAAATTTGAAAAATACTCTTAAGTATGGGACTACATGCGTACACCACAAAGACGCATGTGCACCAAAGGAGAGACATGCGCCCATGCCCCTACCACATGCGCCTGGGAGCTCAGCTCCCCTTCTTACCAAATAACAAAACTAAAAAATATTATAAGTATGGGCACATGCGCCCACTTCAATGCGCAAATGCACCCACACCCTGGACATGCGACCACTCTTTAGCGACATGCGACCACTCTTTAGCGACATGCACCTAAACCCCCTCTCCCAAATACATGCGCTGGCCATTTTTCATTTGTTTGGACCTGGGACCCGATTACATACTATAAATAATGCACTCACCTGATGATAGAGAGAGACTTCATCTGCAAAGGATGTCAGAGCGACACAAGAGGTAACATGCGCCTACTCCTAATCCCTTGTCGGAAATCCTCACCGAAAGGGGTAACATGTGCCCATCTCCCTTGTCGGAATCCCTCGTTGGAAAGGGTGACATGTGCCCACCTCCTTTTGCCTGGAGAAGTCGTAAAGTGGCTTAGTGGAAAAAAAACCCACTTTGCAAGATGGACATGCACCCACTCCCTTGACAACCTGGAAAACCAAAAAAATGGCTAAGTCCCAAATGGACATGCGCCCATTAAGCTATTCCAGGCATATGTGTTATAATACATGTGCCCAGAAGGGAAATCCTCCCTTTCTCCTTCTCAACTTTTGGCACATATGCCCGGGAGGGAAAGACATGCCCCACCTCGGATGGTCATGTCATGCCCAGAAATTTCATGGTGTGGCCCGCCTTCGATGTGGCCTGCCTCTCCGTTGTAGTATGTCTCCTAGACACATATCGCCAAGCTCTATCCATCCCCGGATCAGATCTTCCAACGATCGATGTTAAGTGGCCTGAATCAGCGATTTAATAAAAAAATGACCAACACTTAGCCAAATTTACAAGTCCGAAAACTCCCTTGTAAGAGCATAAACCAATCGAAACCAAGCAGAATCAAGCGGAATTTGACTGACGCCAAGAGAGAAACTTTGTATAATCTAGTCCATTGGACTTGAATCCTCAAAGGAGCCTGGTTCAATACAACTTATTCAATCCCGAACCAATAATCAAAAGGTATGCGAAGGAAGGAATGTTCCTAAAGACGAGTCGCTAGGCTCCAAGATCGAACATATTTATTTTGTATTTGTTGTAGACAAATTTGGCTTTAAAGAGAAGTGAGGAATCACGGTCGCATCTCCAAAATGCGACCAGCCCAGCTCGTGCTCGAAGGAAGGGGTCGCATCTCCAAAATGCGACCAGCCCGGCTCGTGCTCGAAGAAAGGGGTCGCATCTCCAAAATGCGACCAGCCCGACTCGTGCTCGACGAAAGGGGTCGCATCTTCACCATGCGAACACTCTTGATACGAGCAGCTTCCGTCATGTGAGCAGCCCTGGTCTCTGATCTTTGGTCTCTGGTCTCTGGCGAGGGCGTCATTCAGCTCATAGTACCAGCAGCCTATATATGCGAGCAGCTTGTCTCGCGAGCATCTTCCGACGTGCGAGCAGCTTTAATTACTGATGATCAGCAATGACATCCCTTAGCCTAGCAGCACGTATAGGCCAATTTTGGGCTTATCTTCGTCTACGGCTCCGTGTCTCAAGGGATCGCTATCAAGGAACGTAATTGACCAGATGAGTAATTGGATTAGATTATTCCTTTATCTGAGGATAAGCAGGGTAAGCACCTTATCCCATGAAATCAGTAGATGATCTCGGTATCTTACATAACAGAATGGGACATTCGGATCTATATAAATAGATGGTTTCATTAATGAGAAGGTACACAATACACAATCTCTAAGCCTACATTTCACACTTCATCTTACTATCACAGTACCCGTACTGACTTTGCCATCGGAGGGCCAACGGCCAAGCGCTGGCCACCCTTAGTTTTCTTCTTTGGCTTTCAGGTTTGGAGGAGAGCTCACCGATTGGAGGTCAGACGACGAAGAATCAAAGTTGGTCTCTGAACAACATCTGTTAGCCAATTTTTGGCGTTAACAGATTGGCACCGTCTGTGAGCAGCTCCCGAACATGCGACTAACGTTATGGCCTTTGGGGTCGGAGCTTGCTTTTGACTCCCAGTTGTCAGAGACGTAAAACCATTTTTTCCTCCATCCAGGGCCATTGGAGGAGGGGTTCCCCAGAATGAAGTTATTCCGGTGCCAAAAGCAAAGCCATTCTTCTGTTATTTATACCCTGCAGCCATCCTGAATGAAGGCTAGAGAGCCATTCTTCTGTTATTTATACCCTGCAGCTGAAAATTCGAAAATGAAGAAAATTCTGCAGGGCATGATATTTATACGCAATCATTTCTTTGATTTGGTTGACACGCAGCAACCTCTCATCCGGCACGACAGACGAACGGGCACAAGCATTAAATACGGAGACACGTGGCGACTAGCGCCTCATTTCTTGTGGCAGGAAAAGCTGCGTAAAAGCTGGCCATCATAAATGAAGAATCATGTTAAATGAATCATGCGCGATTCTCTCCCAGCAGTCACCTACGCATACAAGCAAAACCCTTAGCATAGTTCCTCAACGCCAAGGGTTTAGGGGCACTTGTTGTAGACAAATTTGGCTTTAAAGAGAAGTGAGGAATCGCGTTCGCATCTCCAAAATGCGACCAACCCGGCTCGTGCTCGAAGAAGGGGTCGCATCTCCAAAATGCGACCAGCCCGGCTCGTGCTCGAAGGAAGGGGTCGCATCTCCAAAATACGACCAGCCCGGCTCGTGCTCGACGAAAGGGGTCGCATCTCCAAAATTCGACCAGCCCGGCTCGTGCTCAAAGAAAGTGGTCGCATCTCCAAAATGCGACCAGCCTGGCTCGTGCTCGTCGAAAGGGGTCGCATCTTCACCATGCGAGCACTCTTGATACGAGCAGCTTCCGTCATGTGAGCAGCCCTGGTCTCTGGTCTCTGGTCTCTGGTCTCTGGTGAGGGCGTCCTTCAGCTCATAGTACTAGCAGCCTATATATGCAAGCAGCTTGTCTCGCGAGCATCTTCCGACGTGCGAGCAGCTTTAACTACTGATGATCAGCGATGACATCCCTTAGCCTAGCAGCACGTATAGGCCGATTTTGGGCTTATCTTCGTCTACGGCTCCGTGTCTCAAGGGATCGCTATCAAGGAACGTAATTGACCAGATGAGTAATTGGATTAGATTATTCCTTTATCTGAGGATAAGCAGGATAAGCACCTTATCCCATGAAATCAGTAGATGATCTCGGTATCTTACGTAACAGAATGGGACATTCAGATCTATATAAATAGATGGTTTCATCAATGAGAAGGTACACAATACACAATCTCTAAGCCTACATTTCACACTTCATCTTACTATCACAGTACCCGTACTGACTTTGCCATCGGGGGACCAACGGCCAAGCGCCGGCCACCCTTAGTTTTCTTCTTTGGCTTTCAGGTTTGGAGGAGAGCTCACCGATTGGAGGTCAGACGACGAAAAATCAAAATTGGTCTCTGAACAACATCTGTTAGCTATTTTTAGCGTTAACAGTATTCATTCATGCATTGTATAAATCTTATTAATCCCGAATCAAGGTCCGAGGTTAAACTTAAGGGATTATGGTTATCACAAGAAACCGACATCAAATGAGTTCCAACAATATTCAAAATGTCCTGCTATGGACTGCCGTTACAAAGTTAGTCGATGCCCTACTTATCCACAACGGGATCCACTGGTTGAGCTTGAGGCAGTTGCGATGCGTCTTCTCACAGTCACCTGTCATAAAAATACGGGAAGAGGGCTCTGAGTTGTACCATCTTAAGGTCACCCGTAACAAAAATACGGGAAGAGGGCTTCAAGTCGTGCCTTCTCAAGCCCACCCATCATAAAAATATGGGAAGAGGTCCTTGGGTCGTGCCGACCAACAAGTCGTAGTTTGTGTACTCCAGTGGTTACCTGTTATAAAAATACAAGAAGAGGGTCGTGCCGATCAACAAGTCATAGTTTGTGTACTCTAGTGGTCACTCGACATAAAAATATGGGAAGAGGGCCCAGCGTTACACCACTCGATTAAAAATCCTTGATTAGGCAGTTGTGATGTGTCTTCTCACAGTCACCCGTCATAAAAATATGGGAAGATGGCTCTAAGTTGTATCATCTCGAGGTCACCTGTCATAAAAATACCGGAAGAGGGCTTCGAGTCACACCTTCTCAAGGTCACCCGTTATAAAAATACAAGAAGAGGGCCTTAGGTCGTGCCAACTAATAGTTGTAGTTCATGTACTCCAGTGGTCACCCGTCATAAAAATACAGGAAGAGGGCCCGGTGATCCACGACTCAATTAAAAATTTCGATAGTCCTTTAACCCGGACAACCCGAAAAAAATGGGACATAGACATCCGACTTGCCCAAAAACATGGCTTAGTCCATAACAAGAAAATAAAAGCATCTCTACGACAATGAACTCAAGACCATAATATTTAGCGGGTTAGTCTTTTGCCTTTTAATCAATGGTAATCAACCGTTGATGTAATTAAGGGCTCGTGACCAGTATCACAGCCTGGAATGTAAAATATCTCAGAATCTCTGGAATAAAACTCTCCTTGCGATATCTCTTCTCGTGTATACTTTGTGAATGCTTATACTTGTCTATGAATGTCTCTATACTAAAAAATTCCCCAGAATAAGGAAACACAGGAAAACTTCCTTACGCATTTTTTAGTTTTAACAAACTGGCGACTCTGCTGGGGATCGAACCCAGAATCTCTGGTTACTTTTGAGTAAAGAAACATGCTAAGATTAATCATTCGCAAACACTGATGTATACATGAGAAAGGTTATCGCAATGAGAAATGCTCGGCGCCTTCACAGGCGCCAAACTAGCGACTCTCAATGGGAAAGTCCTTCCCTTCATCTTTAAGGCAAAAGAGTTTTAATTCAAACTTATCAAAAGTTTTCCAAAAGAATTTCTAAAAGTATTTCAAAAGTATAGCACAAACTTCTCATAGCATGCATATGGTTCATACATGTACATTCTGTTTACCATTGAGTTATATCGCGATTAGTAAGGTCGCATCTTATCTCCTTTTCAAAACTGCGGAAAACTCTATGCGTGTGCTGTGCAGAGAGAGAGAGAGAGAGAGAGAGAGAGAGAGAGAGAGAGAGAGAGAGAGAGAGAGAACCATAGCAAAAGAACTAACTACCGAAACAAGAGAAATGGCAGCAACCATGATTTTCTTGGTATCAGGGGATTTTACTTTTCCCATCTTGTAACATCCAAGTCAGTAACTACTGAATTCGGTTGGCAAGTTGTGCAAAGGCGCAAGCAGCCGAAGAAAACTTAGCGTCTGAAAGGTAAATATGCTCACAAGCAAGTGAACACAGCTTGGCCACACTTCGATATTGGAAAGCAACGAACGATCAACTATACTGATGAAGCAATAGCCCAGGAAACACAGGGGTTCATCTTATCTGTCAATGAATTTCCAGCACTGCCAAAAGCGGTTAGGCCGACTAAGGAACAACCAAAATCAGTTCTTCCAAAGATCACAGCAAAATCAGTAGAAGTGACCATCAACAAGGCAACTGTGATCAAACCGAAGCCACAATTGGTGCAAGTCACCATGATTCAGGTTGTTGAAGATGAACAATCAGCTGATCAAGACGTTGAGCTGCCTCCAATCCAAGAGCAGATAGACGAAATAACGCAAGTTCAAGAGAACACAGCTAGAGAAGTAAGTGAGATGAATGAAGCTTTGTTGGCTTTAGTTGCCTAGGGGGACAACTAGAAGTACAACCATCCCCATTAGATGGTCAATGGAAGAATCTCAGGGGGAAGTGGAAGAGCCGATAGTTGCCGAACCACAGACTCGTCCAAGGAGTGTCGCGTTCGAACATGTGCCGTCACAACCATCCCATGTTACGAGGGAAGAATTATCTCAGATGGTTCCAAATCTGATACGTTAGGAGAGAAAGAAGGAGAAGAGAGGAAAGAATGTTTATCGGGTGTCGTATTTACCCGAAGTTGATGAAATTCCATTTCTCCACAACTTCAAGCATCTCGATTTCCCCCGATTTGATGGCAGAGGGTCACCAGAGGAGAAAATGACTCAATTCATGACAATGCTGGGTAACTTGTCGACTGTCCCTCAGTATTGTCTTAGGTTGTTTGGTTTGACACTCACGGGCGAGGCGTTCTAATGGTACATGCTATTGCCTATAGGGTCCGTCAAGTCCTAGGATCAAATGCAGGAGCTGTTTATTTTCAAGTTCTTCTCCATCGAGCGAAAAGTCTTACTGATAGACTTAGCTTTGGTCCGTCAGAGGCAAGGGGAGTTAGTCGAGAAGCTCATCGATAAATGGGGTACTATAGCAGCGCAATGTCGAGAATTGCCTAGCGAACCTAAGCAAGTTAAGTTATGCATGCAGGCCATGGATGCAATGATTTCATTTGGCTTTTCCGGGCACAATTTCTCAACATTCTAGGACCTGGCTACGAAGGCCCATATGGTAGAAGGAGCCGCGTTCAGAGCGCAGTTCAAGGCGAAAAAGCCAAGGAGAGAAGCTGAAAGGATAATAGCGTCAAACTACGTAGATAAGAAGAGAAAGGGTTCGAAAGGCTGAAAATTCACGAGCATGAAGCATAAAGTTGAGGCTAGACTGGTAATAACAACACAAGACAAAGGCAAAAGTTTCCAGAGACCGCGATACACGACGATAGAAGAAGGTGTTCAAACGAACGGGCCTTACACATTCAACATGATAGACCTGGTCCCGATCATGGAACAGCAAGTCGAAGAAAGGTTGATAAGGTTGTTAGAATCTAAACGTTCAGAAGAGGAAAAAATGGTCGACCATCCCAACTACTATAAATACCATCGCGTGACCAGCCACAAGACCAAAGATTTCTTTGTGTTGAAAGGGAGGATTCAGCGGATTATCAATGAGGGTACCATCAATATGAAGACGAAAGAGACCAGTCAGGATATGTCAGTAATGCCCGTGATAGCACCGATGCATAAAGAACGGCCAATACAGATCACGATGGTATAAATAATTGAAGAAAGAGAATCGACCGAACAAGACACTTAATTACTAACAATCTGAGAACAGATCGAGGAATTGGTCCAAGCCCATAAAGAGTTATCCAGGAAGATGAGGGAAGTTTAGGATGTTTTAACCACCTTAATCTCACGGAGCGCAACTTGCAATACTACTCCGCCTATCCTACAGTTAGAAGAGGAATCACTGGGGGTAGTGCAAAGGCCGGTTACAGTGAAACAACAGACCCATCCCGAACAAGCAATATGGACCCTATGATTTTATGCGAGCTGCTAAACAATACCTCTTTCACCCTTCGCAATCTAGCTGCAGAGGCCCGCATGACAGAGCAGTCCATTTTGGAGGAACGATCTCAAAACAAAAGGCCAAGGAATGAGATAGAAGAGAGAATTGGAGTTAATACAAGAAAGAATCCTAAGAACCAGAAGCGACCAAATCCAAGATACAAAACAAAAATCATGGCAGCAGAGATAAGAGGTCTTAAAGAACACGACGCATCGCGAAGGGAAGCTACCTTGAAGGAAGGTGAACGTCTGGACGATCTTGTTACCAAATCCGACGTAAACAAATTGGCGCCGTCTGTGGGAAGAGGATCGTCAAGATTAGCCATTCTAATCACTGGTCATGATCTCCCACCATGCCTCCCAAAAAGACGGTTCATCCTTCCACCTCAAGACAGACGTTACCTCCACCTGACATTACCGAACCAGCACCTAATCTCCCTCAGACTGCCTCGACGGGCATCCCCCAAGGGGAGTCTAACGTGCCATCACAAAACCCATTGTTCGATGTATCCGGCAGTCAAGAAGACGTTATGCATTTCCTTGGAAACACACTTTTAACTCTTAAAGCTGGGTTTCAAGCCTTATCTAATTGGCTTGATCAGCACTTTTCGGAACCACAGCAGCAACCTCAAGAAGGGCCGCGGTGCAACCTATACTAGTGGCTTCCAGACATTCTGCGGGCGAGCCACAAACTCAGCCAAATCCTCCTCCCTCAAATCGAATCCCACTCGGCAATCAAGTCCCAGTACCCCCTCCGCATTCTATACACTCCAGTACCTCCCGGCAACAGAAATCACAAGGGTCTGCCATTAAAACTTCAAGCTACACCTTACCATGGGAAGGAGATCTCAATAGAATCCACGATCGCTTCGACGATATGGAACAGCGATATCGGACAATCGACCACCTATTGTTGTTGCGTCAATCCATCGATCTGAATCTCCCTTCACCCGCGAGGCACCCTTGCCTAAGAAATATCGCACGCCTATCATCACTCCGTATACAGGCACTGGCAATCCTCTCGAACATTTGGAGACGTATGAGTCTCTTATGGAGCTGGAGGGACATGGTTCAGAAATAATGTGCAGGGCTTTTTCCCTAACACTAAAGGATGCAGCGCATACATGGTTCCGGAGCCTAAAACCCCTATCCATCGGGTCCTTCTCTCAACTATTGGAGCTCTTCCTTTCTCAGTTCATTAGAAGCATCCGTACCAAAAAGCCGACATCTCACGTAATGGACTTAAAGCAACAGCACGAGGAGACGATAAAAGAGTTTACAGTTCGTTTCACTGCAAAAGCCGTCCAGACTGAAGGTTATACAGAAGATAAAGGCCTCTGGCCCACTTAAATATCAGATTCCTTTTAAATCTGGGCCCACAAGCAAACGTAAACTAAAATACATGATGAATGGCATAGATTTAATCAAAGTAACACAAATGATCTACTAAACAAAAAAAAATGCGCAATCAAACAATGATGTGGGGTGAGTATCTTTGTAGACTCACCAATCGTCAATCCGATCCGAGATTTTGAAAATGAAAATAACAAAGAAAATCAATCTTCGGCCCACTACAAAATACTACCTCCTTCCTCCCAATCAACAGTTATATGATGATGATGATGATGGATGGTGATGATGGATGGTAGGGATTTGAAGCTGTTGATGATGGATGTGATGGGATGGCTACGATTTGGTCGTAAATGTAAAAGTGGTAGAATATGGCTCTCTTACGAGAGTTTAAATAAAGTCCACTAGCTTATAACATAAATATTTGTGGTGGAAATAGAAGTAATATTATGATGGTCCACCTAGTAATCCCCTCTTGGATCCAAGACGTCCATCATACAGAGGATTAACATAACAAGAAGTGGGTAAACTCTCAGGTCAAAGGGTCGATGGATGGACACATTATGATCTATGTAAGAGCTAGCCTAAATGAACGCTTTAGAATGGATGTGTAACATCATAAAATCGGGCCACCTTTCACAAATCTGAGACCATTATGACATTGGCCTCGAAAAACTGACAAAGTGGTTTGAATTTGGGAAAATTTGGTAGTGTCCACACCCACGATCTAATAAGGACACAAATGATGGTCTAAATGGTGGTAAACACCACAACTTAAGGTAGTTAGTTTCTAAGGATAAGCTTGACCACTTTGAGGTGAGATTAAATTATGACCGTTGAGTGTTGTGTGAAGTGGCCCGCACCATTGGTTAGAATATCCATGGATTGAATAATGGACCATTGGGTCGATGAATCTCTTATAGGTTTAAGAGTAATTGATAAAAAAATGTGATGGATGGTGAACACACCTCGGTTCAAGATTCTAAAAACACGGGGATGTGGGCCATCTTAGAAAACTTAAAATACACAAAATCTAGGCACACACTGACATCCATACATAAAGATGGATGGTCCACAATGAAGATAGAAACCTCTCTATGCTAAACTAAGTAACCATATCCTAAAGTTTAGATTTTGAATTGGTACGTCGCATCGAATGAGACTTCTGTAGTTCTCAGTCTACATAGACATATCTAGGACCTTATGATCGAATCTAATCCAATAGGTTACCTAAGCATATGAAAAAGGTCGTCCATGAGTGATTTTACCTTGATTGGTGGTTCACATGGCCCTACACAGTAATTCTTTGATTAAACGGTCTTGGAAGATCATCTAGTGATGAAATTTCACATGGACGGCTAAAATGTTATAACAAAGATGTGGAGAAAATCCCACAGCTAACTGACTTACCAATTGAAATAAATCACGGGGTTCACTTTCACCACTGGTTTGGTGATAGGACACGTTTTAATGGCTTGATCGAAGTCCAATGAGAATTTCAACGGTCACGAAGGTTCTTCTAAGGACACTCTATGATTCCAACAACACAAACTCGGTTTGATAAGTTCAATGGGCCACGGTGATCAAAATGAGGATGAATGGTCATGATAGAAAGATTTATGATTAGATCTGAATCAATCAGACTATATTATTTAGTTCTACATGATTTAACATATCAGTTTATGGCTTAGATCAATTCCACAAATGATACAAAATATTTAAAATAAATTACTAAAGTTTATATACATGGAATATAGTTTATAATTCCACTTTTCTACCCAATTATTCGAAGGAAACACACATTATGCACATTGTCAATCAAATATTATCATTTTAATTTAATAAATTTTAATCAAGGTTTTTAAATTAAATAAAATACCAAACAAATCATCAGAAAATTACGGATATTACATCCTCCCCCCCTTCAATAAATTTCATCCTCAAAATTAAAGGCTTATTGTTATAGGCAAAATGATGGAGATAAGATTTCACGCGGAAATGCCCACTTCGCTCTCGCTCTCGAGATTATCTGATCGAAAGTCGAATATTGGATAAGTGCGGGACGTCCATTCGACTCTCGAGATTATATGATCGAGAGTCGAATATTGGATAAGTGCGGGACGACCATTCGACTCTCGAGCTCACCTGATCAGGAGTCATAGATTGAAAAATATGGAGCAGCTATTCGCAAGTCTCGAGTCTTCATAACCGATAGTCAAATACGGCAAAGCTCGATCCGCGAGCAGACCTTCTCACAAGTCGTTGAAAGATGTTACATCCAAAATATGTACTTGGACTCGCGACCACATTTTAACCTGCGAGCAGTTTTCCTACGGGTTGCAACCAGTTCGGAGGCTATGACTCCAACTACGGGCGTCTCCTTCCTTTTCGGAGGCCATGACTCCAACTACGGGCGTCTCCTTCCTTTTCGGAGGTCATGACTCCAACTATGGTTTCCAGCCGGATCCAGCCAAATTTCAAGGGATTACCATCTAGGGGCGTGATTGTTGGAATAAGTCATTGGGTTAGATCTACTAAAAAGATAGGATCTTATCCCAAGAAATCAGCGAATTCTCAGTATCGTATGCGACATCAACGGGATTTCGACATCTCACGTAACGGATTGGATTGCTTCAGATCTATATAAAGGGGTGACTCCATTGAGAGCAGGTACGTACACATCATTCAATCTTGGTCCCGTTTTGCTTGGCTTCTCTTCTGTGGTCTAACTTAAGCATCGGAGGGCTAACGTGTAACGACCCGAGATTTTCGACTCTCGTGTATAACACGACGGCCGAATTCCCAAGTAAATCATGGACTAATTGATTTGTTAAATAATGAAATATAGCATTCAACCACAATGGCGGAATCAATTATTACCTTATTCTATCAAACTTCCTACGTCATCATCAATGTTTAAATAAGGGAACTAACCAATATCCATACTGATTAATTAAAATACAAAGTCATGTCTTCTCTTGAAGACTTATTACAATTTCATAAATGTATCAACTACTCAAAAGAAACATTTAATAAATGAAAACATCAACTAAGTTTCTCTAACATCGTCATCCGCCATGTGATTGTACGAACATCGAACTCTTTTCCTTGAAAATCGGGTTCATTACCTGGATCTTCACCTGCATCATCTAAATTGTGTTTGGGATAGCGTTAAACGCTATCATAGTGGGGAATATTTCCTCCAAGACTATCAAGAATAACAATGTATAAAACTCAGAGTAACGCAACACAATAATATCTTTATTCAAACAAAACAATCAAGTAAAAATCTTTGTTAATGCGATGCATGAAATGCATGCTCTGGCTAAGGCACCCTGGCTAGAATCACAATACATGAAGTGGGAGACTCCCTGTTACGACTTCACGCTAGCCACTAGTCACCAGAGGTTCCTGGGACGCACAAGCCCATAGTTTTGCCCGACCACGTGAGAAATGGGACGCTCATAGCCCAAATCTACACGTGACAGTGTACGGGAAAAGTAGGACGCTCTAGCCTATTCTCAATTTCGTACACCCACATGGAGCCAAGTGAATGCATGACTTTAGTTTCACATTTATTTAAGTGTCTTCGCATACAACCGATTTAAATAATACTCAGTGGTCACTATGGGGAGTCGCAAGCAACCCAGCATAGGCCGACAGCACGGGATTAGTGTCCATAGCACCAACTCCGGCTCATGAGAATTTGTATACCATTAATGTTTACTCATTGTCCCGTTTTATAATTTCATCATGTCCCAAAAAGCCAATGTTGTACATCATGACCAAATTCATTAAAATACTCATGTAATGTAAATGGATCCAATCAAGCATCATGTACATGTAAGGATCCATTAACAAACAATCACTTCATTCTCTCAGTTAAGTCAAGATATATTCTTCCATCATGGACACCTCTCACGGGTTCCATATCTCTACATCGAATAATTTTACCAACTTAGGGACAAAGAGTATACAATAATGGGATGTCTATATGATGATCTTATACACATATTTCATATCACAATATGAAAATCAATCTTACTTGTAATACATAGACTAAGAAAATAAGGGCATAAATTTCAAAAAAATAACACAAATACACATGCTTCTTAGTAAAAAATCTAAACAAGGAATCACATCACCATACAATGATATTCATTACAAATCTCACATTAAACTTCATGTTATATGGATAAGCAATTCAAAACAAAATAACTTCACATGCCACAAAAGAAACTTATGATAATTGTGGTATTATTAATGAAAGGCTTGAAGGAAAATCCTCACCTTATGATGAACTTAGAAGAAGAGGGTTGTAGAAGATCTTAGCCGCTGGAAAAATATGAGAAAGAACTCTCTTCTCTCTCTCTCTCTCTCTCTCTCTCTCTCTCTTCTCTCTTTCTCTAAGGCATGGAGGCTAGGGTTAGGAGAAGGACTTGGAAGTGCGTTGTAGAAATATGGAGAGGGATGTGCACGCGAGGTCTTGTGTAACAACCTCTTGAGGTGGGTTTCTCAAATCTCAATATTCGGATGATCTTTGATCAATTCTAATCTGTTCATCTTATTAAGCTCGAAGAGTAGAGTCAGAATACGTAAATTTCTTGATGATCCACATTCTAGATTGGCCGGTCCTTGAAAATGGCCTAACGGGTGCTAAAATGGGCTAGATCTCAATTAACGGTCTACGCTTGATGATCAGGGCCTAAATTTTGAGAAAATATGTAGTCATGATAGGCAAACAATTGTACAAAGTTTAGTGGTTGATTGATGGTGAGAAATGCCTAGATCTGAAATTTCAATTTTTGACGGAAAAGGAAGGTGCAGGCTTTGTGGTTCAACGGTGTAGGATTATAGATCGGGGTCCAAATTTTGTGTAAACTCGTAGTCATATGAGTATAATAAGTGGTCCAAATTTGAGAAGCGATTGATGGTGAGAAGTGGGTAAATTGAAAGGTTCAGATTTAAAAAGAGTTGGTAACTCGTTAATTTCTAAAACGGGATAACTTCGCGCATAAGAAAGATGTTTATCAAGGTGGGGCACTCAAATTACACTATTGGTCCATGATAAAGATGATCTAAGTCACTCTTATGAAGGAAAATATTCGACTACGACTAACCATCTATTTTCCTCACTCGATGGACATGAAAATCAAGGGTTAAGGGGCTGATTTGACAATTGGACCACTTCTACTATGATTTAAGGGCTGAAATTTGACGTGTATGGTTAATATGTGCCCAAAATCTTAAATCCAGGGTTTTACGTGAAAGTGATCGTCAGAAACTATAATACTTAAAAATGGCATCTTAACTTAAGTTTAACTAATGGCATTTTCGTAATTATCTGAAAAATGCGTGATTTTTGAAATCTGATCTTTCTACGATGTTTATGGGATCATTCTAAGCTACTTTTATAAAGGGTCCCCTATCAGATTTCCTAGGGATGTCCCGCTATTCGCAAATCAACGGTAAATGTACGATAATTAATAAAAAAATAAATTAAAAATGAATTTTCAAAAAGTTTCAAATAAATCTCGAAAATCTGGGGCGTTACATAACGGCTGGTCCCCAGCCACCCTTATTCGCTGTCTTGCTTCAGGTCTGGTGGTGGAAATCCCTGCTGGAGCGAAGGAGAAAAGCCAGAGGATCTCGTTATGAAATTTGACATTAACAGTTTGGCGCCGTCTGTGGGAACGACTTGATCATCAAAATCAATCGTGTTAACCATCGATCAAAATCCTTCGGTGATGCCTCCTAAAAAGACTGTTCATCCTTCAACTTCGAGGCAGGCACCACCTCCGCCCGGTGAGACGGAATCCGCACCTGCCCTCCCACCTGTTCCGACGGATATCCCTCAAGGAGCCCCAAATATACCATCAACAAATCCATTATTGGAGGCCTCTGGAAATCAGGATGATGTCCTACGATTCCTCGGGAACACTCTCCTAACTTTAAACGCCGGAGTTCAGGCACTGTCAAATCGGCTTGATCAGCACTTCCCTGAACCGCAAAGACAACCCTCTGAAGGGTTACCACCGCCACCCATACCAGTTGCTTCCAGACATTCTATGGATGAACCACAGGTCCCACCACTTGGCGGCCATCCCCCTGTGCCGTCTCCACATTCTATACATTCCAGTTCGTCTCGACAACCTCAACCGCAAGGCTCCACCACCGAAACGTCTAGCTATACCTTGCCATGGGAAGGAGATCTCAAAAGAATCCAAGATCGTTTTGATGTCATGGAGCAGAGATACCAGGCAAATCGGCCATCTGCTGTCATGGCGGCAATACATCAATCTGAATCTCCCTTCACAAGCGAGGTCATGGAAGCCCCGTTGCCCAGAAAGTATCGAACGCCTGTTATCGCTCCGTATACAGGTATTGGCGATCCTCTGGAACATCTGGAAACCTATAGGTCCCTCATGGAGTTGGAGGGACATGGTTCAGAAATCATGTGTAGGGCTTTTCCCCTTACATTGAAGGAAGCGGCTCGTACGTGGTTTCGGGGGTTAAAGCCTCTTTCCATCAGTTCCTTTTCCCAATTATCGGAGATATTTCTTTCTCAATTCATGGGAAGTATTCGCATTAAAAAGCCAGCCTCCCATCTGATGAATCTGAAACAGCAACATGGGGAGACAATAAAAGAGTTCACAGTACGGTTCACTGCCGAAGCCGTTCAAACTGAGGGTTACACTGAAGAAAAGGGTCTCACAACCCTCATTGCTGGAATAACGAGCGAGAAATTTAGGTTTGCCTTAGATAAGAGCCCACCGAAAACTATGGCGGAATTCCAAGCCAAAGCTCAGAAATATATCAATGCAGAAGAAGTCGCATTGACACGCCATGGAGTACAGAGTAAGAAACGCAAGCCAGAAGGAACTTCTACAGATAAAAAATACCATCGCGATCAGCGCGATCGTTCTCCCAGGAAGCCTTATTCTGGCAAATATCATAATTACACTCCTCTTAATCGGTCTCCTGAAAAGGTTCTAATGGAGATAAAACACAAGCCATATGTGAAGTGGCCTGCAAAGATTAAATCCGATCCCAAGAAGAGAGATAAGAGTAAGTTCTGTTACTTCCACAAAGATCACGGGCATAGGACCCAGGACTGTATCTCTCTACGAGACCATATCGAAGCCCTTATTCGAAAAGGTCATCTCCAGGATTATGTTGCTCGTAAGAATCGGTCACCAGAAAGGGCGAAGACCTCATCTCGCCAAAAGGAACCGTCTCATCATCAAACCGACCAAGAGGATGCTGAGCCCACAGGAGAAATTCGCACTATCGTCGGGGGTCCAGCTTGCGGGGGTGACTCTCAAGCTTCAAGAAAGGCATACGCCCGAAAGGCGTCCAAAGAACCCCGGCAGATCTATTGGCTGGAACAAACGTCCAACTCATCGAAGGCTAGCCATCCCCCAATTTCTTTCACCCTCGAAGATGCAGCGGGAATTCATTTCCCTCATGAAGATTCCATCGTAGTCACACTGAAGGTATCAAATTATCTGACTCATCGAATTATGGTGGATACAGGTAGCTCGGCCGATATCCTGTATTTGGAGGCTTTCGACAAGATGGCACTTGCCAGAAACCTCCTCAAGCTAGTATCGACCCCTCTTGTCGGCTTTGGAGGAGAAGTGGTAACACCTGAAGGAAGTATCGATCTCCCAGTCACCTTTGGGGAGAGTCCAGCGAAGACCACCGTCTTCGTAAACTTCCTCGTCGTGGATCGAAAATCAGCATATAACGCCATCTTGGGGAGACCGTCTCTAACTAAGGTTGGAGCGGCCTTGCACCCTTCATATTTATGTGTTAAATTTCCGACCCCAAATGGCATCGGGGTCGTGCGAGGAAGTCAGCAGGAGGCACGGTCCTGTTACCAAATAGCCCTCCAAGATCGAAAGAAGGCTCAAGCGACACCTGTCATGGAAATAGTTCAAGGTTCATCCGACGTTCTCGCCACCGCGTTGGATCCAAGGGAAAATGCTCTGAAATCAGGAACTCCAGGGGAGGAAACAGTGGCGATCCGCTTGACCGAAGACGACCAGTCTAAGATCGTGTACATCGGTTCCTCCTTAAACGGTATCTGCCGTGAAGATTTGATCCGTTTCCTCACTGAATACCAGGACGTGTTTGCTTGGTCTCATAAAGATATGCCGGGCATCGATCCTGATGTCATCGTACATCGTCTCAACATTGACCCGAAGCATAAACCCGTACATCAGCGTCGACGTGCCTTTACTGCAGAAAGACAAATGGCGATCAAAACTGAAGTTGAGAAGCTGCTCGCGGCAAATTTCATAAAAGAAGTTGACTACCCACAGTGGGTCTCCAACGTAGTTCTCGTCCGGAAAGCTAATGGCAAATGGAGGATGTGGTCGATTATTCAGACTTAAACAAAGCATGTCCCAAAGATAGCTTCCCGACACCACGAATCGACCAGTTGGTCGACTCGACAGCTGGACATGCCCTCCTCAGTTTTATGGATGCTTATTCTGGTTACAACCAGATTATGATGCATCCACCTGATGGCCAACATACTGCCTTCATCACAGATCGAGGACTATATTGCTACCAGGTAATGCCGTTTGGTCTCAAAAATGCAGGGGCCACTTATCAGCGTCTTGTCAACAAAATATTCGCTGCTCAAATCGGTAGGAATATGGAAGTATATGTTGACGATATGCTCGTGAAAAGCATCGATGAAGATGACCACATTCCTGATCTTCGAGAAGCCTTTGATCTGATGAGGAAGTATCAGATAAAATTAAATCCAGAAAAATGTGCGTTTGGAGTATCTGCAGGGAAATTTCTTGGGTTCATGGTTGGCCAACGTGGAATTGAAGCAAATCCTGAAAAGATTAAAGCATTGATAGAGATGAAATCCCCAGTGACTCTGAAGGACGTTCAGCGTCTAGCTGGTCGCATCGCATCATTGAACAGGTTCATCTCGCGAGCATCTGACAAGTGCCTGCCCTTCTTCAAACTCCTTCGTGCAACGGCCAAGTCTGATTGGAACTGGACACCTCAATGTGAAGAAGCTTTTCAACAACTGAAGCAATATATGAGCGCTCCCCCCATTTTATCTAAGCCTGTGGCACATGAGCAACTCATTCTTTATTTATCTGTGTCTTCCACGGCCGTTAGTGCCGCTTTAATAAGAGAAGATTCCGGGGTACAAAGGCCCGTTTATTATATCAGTCGAGCAATGGTTGATGCAGAAACTAGGTATTCTGATTTGGAGAAACTGGCCCTAGCCTTAATCACGGCAGCTCGAAAACTGCGACCATACTTTCAAGCCCATGCTATTTTAGTACCAACAAATCATCCACTACGTCAAGTCCTTCAAAAGCCTGAGGCTTCCGGGCGCTTAACTAAATGGGCGGTCGAGATCAGCGAGCATGATATTTCATTCTGTCCTAGGACCGCAATCAAGGGCCAGGCCGTGGCTGACTTCATCGCCGAATTTACATATTCTTCTGAAGATAGCGTCATGACCAGCGACCAGCCTCCTTGGTCGCTCTTCGTGGACGGGTCGTCGCGGGCCAGTGGCAGTGGAGCGGGCCTGATTTTAGTGGCTCCAGACGGGTCGCATTTTCAATACGCTCTGCGTTTCGAATCACGCGTCTCCAATAATGAAGCAGAATATGAGGCCCTTATTGTTGGCCTCGAGCTAGCCGTTGTCCTCGCAGTCCAGAATTTGATAATTCATAGCGACTCCCAGCTCATTGTCAACCAAGTTCTTGGCGAATTCGAAACCAAAGAAGAAAGAATGGCCTTATACAAGTCTCGTGTCCTCATCCTGCTCGCCAAACTGAAGACTTACAAAATATTCCATATCCCTCGCGAGCAGAACCAACTTGCCGATTCCTTAGCAAAACTCGCTTCTGCACCAGAATCAGAACTATCACATTCGATCCCCATCGAGCACCGTCAACACTTGAGTATCGACCAAGTGACTCCCGAGCAAGTTATATCGGTACAATCGTCTCCATGCTGGATGGATCCTATCATCCTTTATCTCAGAGATGGATACCTACCAGAAAACAAGAAAGCTGCAAGACAAATTCAGCTTCGAGCTGCCAGGTACACCTTACAAGATGGAATCTTGTTGCGAAAAAGCTTCTCCTTGCCTTATTTGAGGTGTCTTCATCTAGAAGAAGCACATCGTGTTCTAGATGAAGTACACCAGGGGGCATGTGGTAATCATCCCAGGGGGCGATCTCTAGCATATAAAGCGATGAGGCAAGGATATTATTGGCCTACTATGAAAGCAGACGCCATAGAATTTTCTAAAAAATGCGACAAGTGTCAACGATATCAACCTATACCTCGTGTACCGTCTGAGCGGATGACCCCAGTCGACAGCCCTTGGCCTTTTGCTCAGTGGGGGATCGATATCATCGGACCCTTACCTATGGGAAAGGGACAGAATAGGTTTCGCGATCGTGGCGGTTGATTATTTCACCAAATGGGCCGAGGCAGAACCATTAGCCAAAATTACTGAAAAACAAACTACTAAGTTTATGTGGAGAAATATTATATGTCGCTTCGGACTTCCTCATACTATAATTACCGATAACGGAACGCAGTTCGACAACGCAGCCTTTGATGAATTTTGCGACAAATGGAAGATACGTAATCTCCGCACTTCTCCATATCATCCACAGGCGAATGGGCAGGTCGAGGCAGTGAATAAAATTATAAAGCATCATTTAAAGACCAAGCTAAGTGAATGTAAAGGGGTGTGGCCAGAACTTCTGCCAGAAGTGTTATGGGCCTATAGAACCACGGCTTGTACATCGACAGGTGAAACTCCTTTCTCCTTAGCATTTGGTGTTGACGCAGTGGTACCAGTGAAAAATTCAAGTGCCCTCATATCGGATCGAACAGTATGATCCCGCGAGCAATCAGGAAAATCTCCGACTTCATCTCGATCTCTTGGAAGAGCGAAGAAATGCTTCCCAAGTACGAGTGGCGGCATATCAACAACGTATTGCTCGTTATCGGAATGCGAAGGTTCGACCTAGATCCTTCCAGTTCGGATATTTGGTTCTAAGGCAAAATCTTGGAATTCCTGTTCGTTCATTGGATCCGAATTGGGAAGGCCCGTATCGGGTTATTAGGGTTGTGCGACCCGGTACTTATTATCTTGAAGACATGCAAGGGAAGCCTGTACGTCGCCCTTGGCACGTGGAGCATTTGCTAAGATACTACCCCTAGATTCGATGTAGTTTATCATAACATTTAATGAATAAAGTAAAAGATATCTTTTGGCCGCTACTCCATTTATATGGACCAGAATAGCCCTGAAGAGTGCTTACACGTCCTCTTGGCCAATTACCTACCTTTGGTAGGACTGAAATCATTACTAGTTGGTCGCTTCTCCATTCTCATGGACCTGAACAGCCTCGAAGAGAATGAATACCATCTCTTGACCAACCTTCTGCCCTTGGTAGAATTAAAATCTCAATCGATAGATCAGTCTACCTCAACGCGGACATGGTCTCACGACCCTCGGATTGAGTCTAATTCATTTTTTCATGAGTTAGTTACTCGCGATTGGTGAGAGGAGGGATCGCACTCCAAAATGCGAGCACCGCAGCTCGTGCTCTAATTAGGGCAGCAAACGGGGTCACATCCTGATCGCGAGCAGCTTAGCTCATGCTCGAATTAAAGGGTCACATCTCTGACGAATCCATTCAAGATTAACAAGCAAAAAATGAAAGATGAAGGGAGAACAGCAACGAAACAGCAACACTTCCAAAAATATCTTTTTATTGATAATCAGATGATTACATATACATGAGCGCAGATACAAGAAAAAAAAATAAAGGAAATCAATCGCTAAGAGGAGCCACGCTCTCGACTTCAGGGCCCATTTCAGGAGCCCCTCCAGCCTGCGTGGCTTCGGTCACCTCGTTCTCGGCAGCAGCTTGCTCTTCTGCAGCTATGATGGTCGCGACTCGACCGAATTCTCCCATATCGAAGGATGGGATCATTCGTTGCACTACTCTTAGTGCAAAGTCTCGACCAGCATCGTATGACTCATATCGTTCATCGTCATACAGCTGCGAAGTCCGGAACTCGGAAACTGCCCGAGTACCTTCCTCCGAGAGCATTTTTACAAGGGCGACTCTCTCCTCGTCCCAGTGGATCGAGTCGTCCTTAAGCTGCGCAAGAGCGGTGCGCTCCCTAGTCAAGTTGTCGTAGGCCTCCTTGAGCTGCGACCTGGCTCCCGCGAATTGCTCCTCTAACGAGATCTTGTCCTGTCGGAAGATCTCCCTCTCTCTCTCTGCCTTCTCCTTCAGACCCGTGAGCTTCACGTAGTCTGAGTCCAAGGCCTGATATCTGTCGGTCAGGACTTGGATCTTCTCGATGAGGATCTTTTTCTCCTCATCTCTCTTCGAGATCACTGCCTCACGAGCCTTGAGCAGTTGATCTCTTCCTTGAACTGCCTTTTCCAAGGCAGTCCTCTTTCCCTCGGCCTCCTCTATCGTGCGACGGGCGGCAACAATATCACGCCTTGTTCGCAAAATAAGATCTAAACCCTGCAAAGAGATGGAAAATATAAGATTTCTGGAACGTAACAACAGGTCGAAACAGATCTTGACGAAGTCTTACCTGAACCATCCTCATCCCCGCTTCAAGGATAAGGTTCTCAGGACTTGGCTCGGGGAGAGAGCCGAAGGCGTGAGGCGGGACGTTCTCGAACAAAAACTTACATACAGGGTGGAGGTGGCGTGGAATCGAGTACGTCCCGCTCCCAGACGGTTGGGCAACGACCAAACCGGCCTGCTCGCGAGGTGGAGGCATGGACTCGCGAGCAGGTCCCTGCTCGGCAGCTGGGACCAGTTCCCGAGCAGGAGTCGGCTCTTGAGGCTCTACCTGCTCTTGAGCCTCTTCAGCTGGGGGGCAGCTGGACCCCACCCCATCTGGGGAATTATCTGCAATGTTGATCACTGGTGGCCCAGGTGCGACCACCAGTGAAAGAATAGTTGGCCCAGCTGGGGCCCCCGCCATGCTCGCGGGAAGGGCAGGCTGATCGCTGCCCGCGCGGATGGAAGATTGAGACGGTTCGGCAGGGGTTCTCTTCTGCCTTTTGGAACCTGTGCCCTTCAGACGGGGCAGTAGGCCTCTCTTCTCTCCAGCCTTCATCATTTCGACTTCTCTTCTGGATATGAGGCCTGCTGCTGCAAGTCGCGAAGGAGATAAGCAAGCCTCGATATGCCTATCTCCGACAGGCACCTTATACACTCTGACGATCTTCTCGTTGATCCCACCCTTCAAATTCGGTTTCCGCAATGCCGGGATACCTGCGAGCACAAATAATGGTCAAACGAAGCAAAACCCTAAAAATTATTCTAAGGAAACTGCACAATACGGGATTGTGTCTACCTTCACAGAAAAACCGGGTCACTCCTGGACCCCTGGAGGAGGCAGACTCCCAGCTCCCGGAAGCATAGAACCACCGCTTCCTCCAGCCGGGATAGTTCGAGGAGGGCTTACCCAACACGAAATTATCCCGGTGCCAGGTAACATAAATAATACCAGCCTTCGCTGGATGGAGCTTTCTTCAGACGGAACATACGGAGGAACTCCTCCGCCGTGAGTTCCCCGTTGCCAGCCTGAGCCCAAAGGGCAAAGGAGCCCAAAACCACCCTCCACCCGTTCACAATGAGTTGCCCAGGGGCAATCTTGTAACACCGTAGTACATCGCGAACAAAGGGATGGAGGGGAAGGCGTACCCCCAGGATGAGCTGGTACTCGTAAAATGCTACGCATCCTGGGGGGGGGGGAGTCGGGTGTTTCTCCACCTCCGGGCAAGCGGAGAGTTACAGAGTCAGGGATTTGGTATCTCTCCCGTAGCTCAGCCAGCCGGTCCTCCGATAAAACGGAAGGATATCCGGCTGCTGTGTATCTCCCCGCCGAAACCCTTGCACTGCTGGAGGCAGAGGACTCCGGAGTAGGCATCACCAAGGGGGACAGTAGTCTCGTCAGAGTTCCCAGCCATGGGGAGATGAAAATAAAAGAAGAAGAAAAAGGAAGTATACCGGAAAAAGGAAAGAATGAGCACCGGAAGAGGAAGAAGAATGGAAAGAAAGGATTGCAGGTTTCTTTCGAAAAAAACTTCTGTAGAAAATCAAAGAAATGGCGGACTCCGTATATTTATAGGCAATCATTCCGCCGTATCTGATGGCACGTGGCAGTCCCTCTTTGGACACAGCGCTCGAGCAGGCACGCCCATTAACTCCTCAAATACGTGGCGAGCGCCCCTTCATTTTCCATCAGCGGAAAGGCTGCGAAAAGCTGGCGCTCATTAATTTCAGCCCATCATGAGGGGTGCCGTTCTCGATGAAAGTAGCGAGCGGTTTCGTGTGATAGTGAGCTAAGTCCTTTCCTTGAGAATTCTTGGCGGCAAGGACTTGGGGGGCATCTGTTATAGGCAAAATGATGGAGATAAGATTTCACGCGGAAATGCCCACTTCACTCTCGCTCTCGAGATTATCTGATCGAAAGTCGAATATTGGATAAGTGCGGGACGTCCATTCGACTCTCGAGATTATATGATCGAGAGTCGAATATTGGATAAGTGCGGGACGACCATTCGACTCTCGAGCTCACCTGATCAGGAGTCATAGATTGAAAAATATGGAGCAGCTATTCGCAAGTCTCGAGTCTTCATAACCGATAGTCAAATACAGGCAAAGCTCGATCCGCGAGCAGACCTTCTCACAAGTCGTTGAAAGATGTTACATCCAAAATATGTACTTGGACTCGCGACCACATTTTAACCTGCGAGCAGCTTTCCTACGGGTTGCAACCAGTTCGGAGGCTATGACTCCAACTACGGGCGTCTCCTTCCTTTTCGGAGGCCATGACTCCAACTACGGGCGTCTCCTTCCTTTTCGGAGGTCATGACTCCAACTATGGTTTCCAGCCGGATCCAGCCGAATTTCAAGGGATTACAATCTAGGGGCGTGATTGTTGGAATAAGTCATTGGGTTGGATCTACTAAAAAGATAGGATCTTATCCCAAGAAATCAGCGAATTCTCAGTATCGTATGCGACATCAACGGGATTTCGACATCTCACGTAACAGATTGGATTGCTTCAGATCTATATAAAGGGGTGGCTCCATTGAGAGCAGGTACGTACACATCATTCAATCTTGGTCCCATTTTGCTTGGCTTCTCTTCTGTGGTCTAACTTAAGCATCGGAGGGCTAACGGCTGGTCCCCAGCCACCCTTATTCGCTGTCTTGCTTCAGGTCTGGTGGTGGAAATCCCTGCTGGAGCGAAGGAGAAAAGCCGGAGGATCTCGTTACGAAATTTGACATTAACACTTACCTACATAATGAATAAATTCGGGTACTTCTCCTGAATCTCTGATTCTCGTTCCCACGAAGCTTCCACAGGGCTATGATTGCTCCATTGAATCTTCACTAAAGGGATTACCTTCAAACGCAAAATCTTCTCTTTACAATCTAGTACACAAATAGGCCAGTCAATATAAGAGGCATCACTGTGAACTTCCACGGACTGCCAGTTAATCACGCATGGAGGATCGCCTTCAAATCTCTTTAGCATAGAGACATGAAAAACGTCATGAATAGCTGACAACTCAGGGGGTAATGCAAGACGATATGCTACCGCCCCAATCTGTTCTATAACCTGGAACGGCCCGATATACCTTGGCGCTAACTTCCCTTTCTTTCCAAATCACATCACTCCCTTCATAGGAGAGACTTTCAGAAAGACATGCTCTCCCAACCATAGCTCACATCCTTGCGCTTCATATCAGCATAGCTCTTCTGACGACTCTACGTTGTTCTCAATCTGGGGCAAATCAAATCTATTTTCTTAGACGTATCCTGGATATACTCTGGGCTTAACAGTCTTTTCTCACCCACTTCCATCCAACAACTAGGGGATCTACACAGCCGACCATATAAAGCTTCATACGGTGTCATGCCAAGCTAGCCTGATAACTATTGTTGTAGGCGAACTCAATAAGATGTAAATAATCTTCCCAACTATCGCTTTCGAATTCCAAGATGCATGCTCTCAACATATCTTCTAGTATTTGGATTACTCGTTCTGTCTGTCCATCAAACTGGGGGTGAAATGCCGTACTATAGTTGAGTTGAGTGCCCAATGCCATCTGAAGACTCTTCCAGAATCTAGACGTGAATCTGGGGTCGTGATCAGATACAATAGATACATGAACTCCGTGTAAAATCACCACCCTCTGAACGTACAGCCTTGACAGATCATCAAGGGAAGACTTCTTCTTAATGGGAATGAAATGAGTAGACTTTGTCAGACAATCAACTATTACCCAAATGACGTCATTACCCTTCCTTGACTTTGGAAAACCTGATA
The DNA here is from genome assembly GCA_003013855.2 of Liriodendron chinense. Lineage (NCBI taxonomy): Eukaryota > Viridiplantae > Streptophyta > Magnoliopsida > Magnoliales > Magnoliaceae > Liriodendron > Liriodendron chinense. The sequence continues at coordinate 4,026,071 of ML058333.1, forward strand.
CGAAATCCATCGGCAAATGTTCCCACTTCCACTCTGGAATTTCTAATGGCTGGAGTTTTCCAGATGGCTTTTGATGCTCAATCTTTACTTGTTGACATACCATGCACTTGGCCACATATACTGCAACATCTGACTTCATATTATTCCACCAATAGGCTCTCTTCAAGTCTTGACACATTTTGTTTGCTCCTTGAGTGAAAAGATAACTTCGAACGATGAGCTACATCCATCACTTGATTCTTCAGTTCTACATCATCTGAGACACACAAGCGACCTTGAAAACGAATTCCGCCATCATTGCCAACGGTCCACTCGTACTGCTGTTTCTCTACTACCTTCGCTAAGCGTGCTTGTAGCCAAGCATCTATCTTCTAAGCCTCAATAATTTCTTCAACTAAGGCAGGTCGTACTGTAATACTGAGCAATGCCGCTCATTGAGACCTGCGTTTCTTAAAATCCTTAAATTCCTGAAAGAAAAGAGGCATCTCTCGCTGCTAGAAAGTAACACAAGCCAATACTCCCTTGGATTTCCTGTTCAAAGCATCTACTACAACATTAGCTTTTCCTGGGTGGTACTGGAGAGTGAAGTCATAATCTTTCAAGAACTCCATCCACCTACGTTGCCACATATTCAACTCCTTTTGCGTAAACAAGTACTTCAAGCTTTTATGGTCCGAATATAACTCAAACTCCTCTCTGTAAAGATAATGATTCCAAATCTTCAGCGCAAAGACGATCGCTGCAAGCTCCAAGTCATGAGTGGGATAACTTTGCTCATGAGGTTTCAATTGATGAGAAGCATAAGCAATTACATTGCCTTGTTGCATCAACACACATCTAAGGCCTCTATATGATGCATCACTATACATTACAAAACTTTCGCCTTCCACTGGGATAGCTAGAACTGGTGCTGATGTTAAACGAGTCTTTAACTCTGTAAATGCCTGATCACACTCCTTGCTCCATATAAACTTCGCACCTTTATGAGTGAGCCGCGTCAACGTGGCTGCTATATTGGAGAATCCTTCAATAAATCGCCGATAATATCCAGCTAGGCCTAAGAAACTGCGAATGTCAAAGGCATTCGTGGGCTGCTCCTAATTTAATACTACTTCTACCTTCGCTGGGTCCACAGAAATTCCTTGCCGTGAAACTACATGACCCAAGAATTTAACTTCTGATTTCCAGAAATCGCACTTCGAGAGTTTTGCATACAATTGATGATCTCTGAGTGTCTGCAAAGTAATTTGAATATGCCCTTCATGCTCTTCTTTTGACTTCGAATATATGAGGATGTCATCAATGAAAACTACTACAAACTGGTCCAAAAGGGCTTAAACACTCTGTTCATTAGATCCATAAATATGGTTGGGGCATTGGTTAGCCCAAAAGGTATTACTAAAAACTCGTAGTGCCCATAGCAAGTACTAAAAGCTGTCTTGGGAATATCCGACTCCTTGATTCTCAGCTGATGATAATCGGATCTCAGATCAATCTTTGAGAAATACCGAGCACCACCAAGCTGATCAAATAAATCATCTATAAGAGGGAGGGGATACTTGTTCTTAATTGTCACTGCATTCAATCGACGATAATCAATACATAATCTCATTGTCCCATCTTTCTTCCTCACAAATAACACAGGTGCTCCTCGAAGAGACACACTCAGGCGGATAAATCCACGCCTTAACAATTCTTCTATCTGATCCTTGAGTTCCTTCATTTCCACAGGCGTCATACGATAAGGGGATATGGATATAGGTGATGTTTTAAGAACCAAATCAATAGCGAACTCGAGCTCACGAACTGGAAGTAATCCTGGTACTTCACTGAAAACATCTGTGAATTCGCGACCACAGGAATATCTGCTACAATTTCTTTAACTTTTGTTCCAAGTACTGAGAATGCACTCCGAAATAATTTGCCCTTACGACTTCCAGTTACTTTGAAGCTCGGCCCACCAGGAATGGTGAGAGACACTGTTTGCTTCCCCAAGTGTAGGGTTGCGACGTAGTAATAATCTCGTTAAGACCGAGGTCGATCCACAGGGACTTGTGTAGGGATTCACAAAATACTTTCAATGGTTTCTACTTAAGAACTAACTAAACATGATTTAGTAATTTGGTGAAGATCGCAACTTTGAACTCAATTGAAGGTAATCAATTAATAAAAAGTACTAGGGATTCAAGGATCCACTTGTAGCAATCCTTGATGCTTTATTCGTTGTGGTTTCTCACTTTCTCAACTAAAATCGAAATTAAGTTCTATCTAGCCGGATGATGGAGCAGTTAAAACAAACAATCTGGCATATGTGTGATTTATGTACACAATTCTCTCAATTCAAGCTAGGACTTGAGCACACTCAATTGCATAGGTCAATCCCAATTCCAATAGGTTAAGATCACAATCATAATCATCATTAAATCCTGTCACAAGTTATAACTAGATCATGATTTGAGCTTGATTCAAATCACATATACAATCTCACATAATCTAGAATTTCCAGAAAAAAATAGAATTTTTGGTAGGAAGTTCCCACATGAGGATCATAGGTCTAGAGCGTATTGAATCCAATTCCTCAGATCATACAGGTATAGAATAACTCAAAACAATTAAGAACTGAAGCAATTCTTCTAAACATACATGAACCATCATAAGATTAAGAAAAACTACTTAGAACTTTATTCATACTTTGAACCATTGTTCTTCACTAATAATCCAACTTGAAACCAAATCAAACGAATTGAAACATTTTAGATTCACTACAAGCTTCACCTCTTAGCCCTAGCTAAGAGGTTTAGCCGTTCATTGTCACGCCCCAAACCCGGGGACCGAGCTCACTAAATTCCCGATCGCCGACCTTGGTGCCAACAGCCTCCGTAGTACCCCATTCTCGGCTCCTAGCTCTCATATGCCAGGTTCCGATCCTGGGATCCCACCAGGAGGATTTTCAAGGTAAATTTTTTTTGTAAAGGAGCATAATCAAAACCATAAAACATCATCAAATATTCACTGTTGTAGGATAAAGTTGGTCGTTGAAGCATACGGTCAGAAACTGGTTAAAAGAAGTCACGATCAGTTTGTCCAATTGCGAGCCCTCTTCGTTATAATTCACCTCAGATCTACGACCAGGCTATCCGATCGAATGCGAGCAGCTCGGTTCGTGGTCGTTGAAAGGGGTCGCATCTCAACATGCGAGCAGCTTGGCTCGCAGTCGTTGAAAGGGGGTCGCATCTAAACATGCGAGCAGCTCGGCTCGCGGTCGTTGAAAGGGGTCGCATCTCAACATGCGAGCAGCTCGGCTCGTGGTCGTGGAAAGAGGTCACATCTCAACATGCGAGCAATTATCCCCGAGCCTGAGCATCCTCCGCTTTTCTAGTACCAGCAGCCCGTATAAGCTGGTCTTGGGCTTATCTCTGTTCTTGGGCTCATCTCTGTTCATGACTCCGAACCTCAGGGGAGCACCATCAAGAAACGTAATCAACTAGATGTCTAACTGGGTTAGGCCATCCGATTATCTAAGGATTAACTGGATAAACACCTCATCCCCGAAAATCAGTAGTAATCTTAACGTCTTGCATAACAAACTGGATCACTCAGATATGTATAAATGGATGATTCCATAGAGGATAAAAGGTACACAATCTCTAAGCTCAAATCTAGCTATTTGCTTTACAACCACGTCCCATCTGACTTAAGCTTCGGAGGGCCAATGGCTGGACGCCGGCCACCCTTAGTTTTCTCTTGTATTCTTTCAGGTTTGGAGGGAAGCTGGCCCGAGGGAAGGTGAATTTCTGGAGGATCCTGTTACCAAATCTGACGTAAACAGATTGGCGCCATCTGTAGGAACAGATCACTGAATTAGCCATTCTAATTATTGATCGTTATCTCCCACCATGCCTCCCAAAAAGACGGTTCATCCCTCCACTTCATGGCAGACGTTACCTCCGCCTGACATTACTGAACCAGCACCAAATCTCCCTCAGACTGCTTCGACAGGCATACCCCAGGGAGAGTCTAACATGCCATCACAAAGCCCACTTTTCGACGTATCCGGCAGTCAAGAAGATGTTATGCGTTTCCTCGGAAACACACTTCTAACTCTCAAAGTCGGGCTTCAAACCTTATATAATCGGTTTGATCATCACTTTTCGGAACCACAACAGTGTTCGCTCACCTCAAGTGTAAGGCTGCGATGTAGTAATAAAACTCGGTAAGACCGAGGTCGATCCACAGGGAATTGGATAACAAATTCCAAACTATTCCAGCAACTCAGTTTGCAATAGATAAGAGATTCAATTGGAATAATTATGCTAAAACAGTAACTTAATGAAAATCAGTAGTTTAAGGTACTGAGGCATTCAAGGATCCACTTGTAGCAATCCCATGTCAATCCAATCAATCCAAGCAAGATACACAACTAGATTTGAAGTCCTATCTCTCATCTAGTTGGAAAATAAACCATTCAACACATTCAATCCCATTCAAGTTGAACTTCCAAGTTCTAGTCCCATTCAATCAATGTAGATTCAAAATCATAGCCTTCGGAGTAACAGCCATGCCTATGGACTATGGCCTGCTCAAGGATTACTATAATTTGAATCTAAACAAGCACCATATGATAATCTCAGAGAATTACAAGGAATCCATGTCTGGAGCACATGAACTCTCATAAAACATCTCAAATTATCAACTTGAAGAACTAAAATAGATAAAAATCCACACTTGAATTGAAAGTACTTGAATTAACTGAATCAAATCATGAAATTAACTACAAGCTTCACCTCTCAGCCTTAGCTGAGAGATTCTAGCCGAGCATTGTCATATTACAACTAGAACTCAAATAAGAAAACATAAAAACTAGAAAAACCGGAGTTTGGAGGGTTGCAGACGCTCCACGACGACTTCCTTCCTCTCCCACGACGCCCCTTGGCTTCTATGATACCCTAGGAAGAGCCCCTAGGTGTCCTTTTCTAGTGAGGACGCTCGGTTGCATCGGAATCTTCCAGAAACCGCGTAAGGTTACGCAGTGTGCAGTATTTTTTGGAGCCCAAAATAGTAATTGCCTGTTTTGTATGTGGCCGACCGGTTGGACGACCGGTCGGACTAGTCTAGCCGACAGGTCACTACCAATCTGGCTGCACATGTCTAGCATACAGAGAGCACAGGGGGTATTTGGCTTGTTGGCCGACCGGTCTTGACCGGTCGGACCATCTTAACACAACCATCCAGTGAGCTCCAGCAAGGTCACCGACCTGTTGGCCGATCGGTCGGACCAACTGGTCCTCTTTTCCAGCAAGCTCGGCAGGTCGGCCGACCGGCCTGGACCGGTCGGCCCTTGATGTTTTTCTCCTTTTTCTTCTTTTCTTTCTTCTCTTTTCTCCCTCTTTCTTCTTCATTCTTTAGTCCACCTTGGACCTTCATTCAAAGGTTCTAAGTGGACCCTTTTTTGTCTCCAATTGAGTGAAGTCTGCTCTCATCCCTACAATCACAAAACATGCGTTAGATGGGCCTTTTAAACATGAGAACCATGCATAAAATGTGATGTAGTGGGCTATGCAATGTATAAATTGGAGGTTCAACAAACAGCAACCTTCAGAAGGGCTGCCGGTACAACCTATACTAGTTGTCCCAGACATTCTGCAGCCGAGCCACGAGCTCAACCAAATCCTCCTCCTTTAAATCGAATGCCACATGGAAATCAAGTTTCGGTACCCCCTCCACATTCTATACACTCCAGTACTTCCCAACAACAACAATCTCAAGGGTCTGCCGTCGAAACTTCAAGATACACCTTGCCATGGAAAGGAGATCTCAAGAGAATCCAGGATCGCTTCGACGATATGGAGCAGCAATATCGGTCTAACCTTCCACCTATTGCTCTTGCATCAATCCATCGATCTGAGTCTTCCTTCACTCGCGAGGTCATAAAGACACCCTTGCCTAAGAAATACCGCATGCCTATCATCGCTCCGTATACAGGCACCAACGATCCTCTCAAATATCTGGAGACGTATAAGTCCCTTATGGAGCTGGAAGGACATGATTCAGAAATTATGTGTAGGGATTTTTTCCTAACCTTAAAGGATATGCAGCGCGTACATGGTTCCGGGGCCTAAAACCCCGATTCATCGGGTCCTTCTCTCAATTATTGTTGAGCTCTTAATTGTGCATATTCTAACCCCAATTCATCACTCATTATGCATGGATTTTATGTTTAAAGACTATTCCAATGCATGGTTTTATGATTGCAGGAATGAGAGAGAGTTCACTCGATCAATAGCTAAAAGAAGCACATTTAGGAACCTTGGATGAAGACCCAAGGTGGGCTAAAGAATGATGAAGAAAGAAGGAAAGAAAAGAAAGAAGGAAAGTATGAAAAGGAGCCCCACAAGGTGGTCCGACCGGTCAAGACTGGTCGGCCAAACAGGCCCCGACCGGTCTTGACCGGTCAGCCAGTTGCTCCCCCTCTCTTTAAGCTGCTGAAGCAAGGACACATGGGCTAGACCGGTCAAGACCGGTCGGCCAACCCTGTACGACCGGTCTTGACCGGTCGGCCATGCAATTTTAGAGTTCTAGATTTCAGACAGCAGGCTATTTTCGTTTTTGGATTTTCGGCACAGTTTTTTAGAGCCATCTTGATGATATTTGAAAATCCAACTCGTCCATGTCGAAGAGGAGCTCGACGCCGAAATAACCCAAGTGTTTCGTGTCGATTGGAGCTACGGATTGACCGTGGTGGCCAAAACAATACGAACTGTCCAGAAAGTTCCAGATTTCGCCTACTCCACTCTGGGTTGGTCCAGGTGACCCATCATTGATGATATGAAGAATCTACTTTGACCATCTTCTAGACCACATTCATATATGATTAACCACAAAGTTTCAGATCAAAAGGATGTGTGGTTTGATCGTACCAGTTGAAGAAAGATGGATCATCCAGAAAGATTCAACTGCGCAGAGTTTATAAAAGCCCTCAGTGTTCTAATTTTCGGACCACATTCTAGGATTGTTTTGGACAATTTAATCCATCTATCATATAGAGGAGGAAGTTTTATACCAATGTTCAAAATTTGAGATCAATCCGACCTTTGTACACTCCGGGGCATTGAAAGCAATATGACTGGTTCTGAAGGTACCCGAATTGGGCGATTTTGAGAGGCGGTCGCTGATCTGATTGGTGGGCCCATTCAGAAGATAATCTTGGAAATCTAAATCATCTATGAGGAAGATCACATTATAAGGAAGCTACAAATCAAATTTGAAGGCAATCCGACCATTGGTTAAGCCGTACGAAGCGAAACAAAATCTGTTATGTTGCAGTACTCTTGTTGTATTATAAAAGGAGGTGCTTTCTTCTATTCTAGGTCAAGCAAGGACGTGGGGAGCAAGGAGTTCAAGTCATAGGAGGCTTCCTAGCCTCCTCCAGCTAGTTTTTCTTCCTTTTCTTAGTTCTAGTTCTAGCTTTTAATATGTTTTTCATTAGCTAATCTTTTAGCTAGAGCTAAGAGGTGAACCTTATAGTTTTCTTAGATTGTTTAATTCGTTTTATTGGTTTCAAGTTGGATTTCTACTGAAGAACAATGGTTTGAAGTTTAAATAAAGTTCTAAGTAGTTTTTCTTAATCTTATGATGGCTCATGGATGTTTGGAAGAATTGCTTGAGTTCTTAATTGTTTTGAGCTAGTCTAGACCTATATGATCCGAGGAATTGGAATACGCTCTAGATCTATGATCTTCATGTGGGAGCTTCATACTAAAAGTCTACTTTTCTGAAAATTCTGAAGTATGTGAGACTGTGTATGTGATTTAGATCAAGTTCAAATCATGATCTAGTTTTGTCTTGTGACAGGATTTAATGATGGTTATGATTGAGATCTTAACCTATTGGAATTAGGACTGGCCTATGCAATTGAGTATGCTCGTCCTAGCTTGCATTGAGTGAATCATATACATGAATCATACATGTGAAAGACTGATTGTTTTAACTGCTCTATTATCCGACTAGATAGAACTTAATTTCGATTCTAGTTGAAAAAGTGAGAAACCATAGCGAATTATGCATCTAAGGAGAGCTATAAGTGGATCCTTGATGCTCTAGTTATCTTTCCATTATCAGATTTTCTATTTTATGTTCAAAACCAATTTCACAAACCTCTTTGATTCTAGTTATTAGGATAGTTCAAATTGTTTCCTTCCTTCCCTGTGGATCGACCACGGTCTTACCAAGATTATTACTACATCGCAACCCTACACTTGGGGAAGCGAACAATTATCAGAGCTCTTCTTTTCTCAGTTCATGGGGAGCATCCGTACCAAGAAGCCAGCATCTCATTTAATGGATCTGAAGCAGCAGCATGGGGAGACAATTAAGGAGTTTATAGTTCGTTTCACTGCAGAAGCTGTTCAAACTGAAGGTTATACTGAGGATAAAGGCCTCACTGCCCTTATAGCCGGAATTACAAGCGAAAGATTCTGATTTGCCCTGGATAAAAACCCTCCTAAAACAATGACGGAATTCTAGGCCAAGGCTAAAAAATACATCAATGCAGAAGAAGTTGCTTTGGCGCGTGAAGATATACTGGGTAAGAAGCGTAAGTTTGAAGAGATCTCTCCTTCAGATAAGAAATATAGGCGCGATCGACGGGACCGTTCCCCTAAGAAGCCCTACTCTGTTAAATATCATAATTATACACCTCTTAACCAATCTCCTGAGAAAGTATTAATGGAGATCAAACACAAGCCTTACGTGAAGTGGCTTTCAAAGATCAAGTCCGATCCTGAAAAAGAGATAAGAGAAAATTCTGCTGTTTCCATAAAGATCATGGGCACAATACCTAAGATTGTATATCTCTGAAAGATCACATCGAAGCTCTTATTCGGAAAGGTCATCTCCGGGATTACGTAGCCCGACAGGATCGGTCACTGAAAAGGATGAAAGCGCCATCGCAACGAAAAAAGTCACATCAACATCATTCTTCGCAAGAAGATGCTGAACCTAATGGTGAGATCCAGACCATTGCTAGAGGACCAGCTTACGGGGGAGATTCTCAAGCATCGAGAAAAGCATACGCTCGCAAGGCGTCTCAGAAGCCCCAGCATATTTATTGGTCGGAAAAGATGCTCGATGTATCGAATCCTGGCCATCATCCAATCTCTTTTTCTCTTGAAGATGCAGAAGGAATTCATTTTCCTCACGAGGATTCCATCGTGGTCACGTTAAAGGCATCGAATTATTTAACCCATCGTATCATGTTGGATACAAGCAGCTCCACCGATATTCTTTACTTAGAAGCTTTCAATAAAATGGCACTCGTCAGAAGTCTACTCAAACCAGTCTTAACTCCCCTCGTCGACTTCGGGGGTGAAGTTGTAATACTGGAAGGAAGCATCGACCTTTCAGTCACCTTCAGAGAAAGTCTAGCAAAAACTACTATCTTCGTTAGTTTCCTCGTGGTGGATTGGAGATAAGCATATAACACCATTTTCAGCCGACCTTTGCTCAACAAGATAGGGGCAACTTTACACCCCTTGTACCTATGCATAAAATTCCCTACTCCAAATGGAGTCAGCATTGTACGAGGAAACCAAAAGGAAGCACGAACATGTTACGAAATCGCCGTACAAGATCGAAAGAATGCCCGAGTAGCTCCTATTATGTCGATCACGGGAGACTCATCAGACGCCTCGATAGCTACAACATTGGACCCGAGAGAGAGCGCTCTTCAATTAGGTACTCCAGGGGAAGAGACAATCGAAATCCAATTATCTGAAGGAAATTCGTCCAAGAAGGTCTACGTTGGATCCTCTTTAAGCAGGGTTTTCCGTGAAAATCTGGTTCGCTTTCTTACCGAATATCAAGATGTATTTGCTTGGTCCCATAAATCTGGAAATTCGTCCAAGATTTGTCAGGTATCGACCCTAGCGTCATAGTGCATCGCTTGAATGTTGATCTGAAGCATAAACCTGTTCACCAGTGTCGACGAGCCTTCACCGCAGAAAGGAAATGGTGATTAAAATCGAAGTCGAGAAGTTGCTGACCGTCAATTTCATAGAGGAAGTTGACTACCCGGAATGGGTCGCGAACGTGGTCCTCGTTCGAAAAGCTAATGGCAAGTGGAGAATGTGCGTGGACTACTCTGATTTGAACAAAGCCTGCCCGAAGGATAGTTTCCCGACTCCACGCATCGACCAGTTGGTTGATTCAACAGCGGGGACGCCCTGCTCAGTTTTATGGACGCCTACTCTGGTTATAACCAAATTATGATGCACCCGCCCGATAGTCAACACACTGCCTTCATCACTGATCGCGGCTTGTATTGTTACAAGGTAATGCCTTTTGGCCTTAAGAATGCAGGAGCCACCTACTAGCACCTGGTCAATAAAATATTCGCCGCGCAAATCGGTAGGAATATGGAAGTCTATGTCGATGACATGCTCGTGAAAAACGTCATAGCAAACGACCACCTCCCAGATCTCCGAGAAGCCTTTGACTTGATGAGGAAGTATCAGATGAAGTTAACCCAGAAAAATGTGCTTTTGGATTTCGGCCGAAAAATTTCTTGGGTTTATGGTTGGGCAACGAGGAATCGAGGCAAATCCTGAAAAAATAAAAACTCTGATCGAAATAAAGTCTCCGTCCACTCTCAAAGATGTCCAATGACTTGTTGGTCGCATTGCATCATTGAACAGGTTTATTTCGCGCGCCTCTGATAAGTGCCTTCCTTTCTTTCGGCTTCTTCGAGCTACCGTGAAAACTGACTGGGTTTGGACTCCGCAATGCGAAGAAGCATTTCAACAACTGAAGTAATATATGAGCACGCCTCCTATTTTATCAAAACTTATTTTACATGAGCAGCTCCTTCTTTATTTATCTGTATCTTCTACCGTCGTTAGCGCTGCATTAATAAGAGAAGATTCCGGGGTTCAGAGGCCCATTTATTATATTAGTCGAGCGATGGTGGACGCCGAAACTCGATATTCTGATATGGAGAAGTTAGCTCTCGCCTTAGTGACCACCACTCGAAAATTGCGACCCTATTTCCAAGCCCACTCTATATTGGTGCCAACAAATCATCCATTAAGACAGGTCCTTCAAAAACCTGAAGTTTCAGGGCGATTGACTAAATGGGCAATTGAGATCAGGGAGCATGATATATCATTCTGCCCAAGAACTGCCATTAAGGGTCAAGCCGTGGCTGATTTCATTGCTGAGTTCACATATACTCACTCTGGCAATGACCCTGCGTCCAGCGGCCAGACTCCTTGGTCGCTCTTCGTGGATGGGTCTTCGCGCGCCACTGGTAACGGGGCCGGTTTAATCTTAATTGCTCCTGATGGGTCGCATTTTCAGTATGCCCTGCGATTTGACACTCGTCTCAAACAATGAAGCAGAATATGAGGCTTTGATCGTCAGCCTCGAATTAGCGAACATTCTCACGATCCAGAGTTTACTTATTCATAGTGACTCTCAACTCATAGTCAATCAAGTGCTCAGTGAATTCGAGGCGAAAGAAGAGCGGATGGCTTTATACAAATCTCGAGTACTTATCCTACTCGCGAAGATGAAGAAATATGAAATAATTCACATCCCTCGCGAGAAGAACAAACTCGCAGATTCCTTGGCAAAATTAGCCTCTGCACTAGAGTCTGAATTACTGCAATCTGTTCCCATCGAGCATCTTCATGCTCCGAGTATTAGTCAATCGACCCCAAAGCAAGTGGTCACAGTATATTCTTCCCCAAGCTGGATGGACCCCATCGTCCTCTACCTTAGAGATAGACAAGTCCTAGATGATAAAAAAATTTACGCGGCAAATTCGTTATCGTGCTGCCAGGTATACCTTAGAAAATGGAATTTTACTACGTAAGAGCTTTACTTTACCATACTTAAGGTGTCTTCATCCAGAAGAGGCGCATCGCGTTCTTGATGAAATACACCAGGGGGCATGTGGTAACCATTCTAAGGGATGCTCTTTAGCATATAAAGCAATTAGGCAGGGTACTACTGGCCCACTATAAAGGCGGACGCAATCGAATTTTTTAAAAAATGTGACAAATTCCAGCGATATTCTCCAATACCTCATGTACCGTCTGAGCAAATGACACCGATGGATGGCCCCTAGCCCTTCGCCCAATAGGGAGTCGATATTATCAGGCCCTTGCCCACCGAGAAAGGTCAGAACAGGTTTGCAATCGTAGAAGTCGATTATTCCACCAAATGGGTCGAGGCAGAACCACTAACCAGAATCACTGAAAAGCTGACCACTAGATTCATGTGGAGAAACATCATATGCCGTTATGGGCTCCCCCATACTATAATCACCAACAACGGAAAGCAATTCGACAACGCCTCGTTCTCAAAGTTTTATGAAAAATGAAAGATACGAAGTGTTCGCACCTCCCCGTATCATCCTCATGCTAATGGGCAAGTTGAAGCGGTGAATAAGATCATCAAACATCACCTAAAGACCAAGCTCAGTGAATGTAATGGCATGTGGCCAGAACTCCTACCGGAAGTCTTATGGGCCTATAGAACTACAACTCGAACGTCAACCGGAGAAACTCCTTTCTCATTGGCTTTCAGCACTAGTCCCAGTCGAAGTCCAAGTACCTTCGTATCAGATCGAGCAGTACGACTCCACTAGCAATCAGGAAGGTCTGAGGCTTCATCTCGACCTCTTAGAAGAACGAAGGGACGGATCCCAACTTTGAGCAGCAGCTTATCAACAGCGTATCTCTCGTTATCATAACGCCAAGGTCCGACCTAGAGCTTTTTAGCTCGGCGATTTGGTCCTTAGACAGAACCTCGGAATTCCTGCTCGTTCGTTGGATCCAAACTGGTAAGGTCCTTACCGAGTTATTAAATTCGTGCAACCAGGAACATATTACCTTGAAGATCTGCAAGGTAGGCCTGTACGTCGCCCTTGGCACATGGAACATCTACTTAGATATTTTCCTTAAACTTGATGTAAACCCAATCGATATTCAAATAAAGATGGATTTTTTCTTTGGTCGCTACTCCATTAGTTGGACCCGAATAGCCCCGAAGGGAATACATGCATTCCCTTGGCCAAACCTTCTGCTTTCAACAGAGTCAAAGCCTCAATCGATAGACTAGTCGATTGTTGAGCTCTCAATTGTGCATATTCTAGCCCCAATTCATCACTCATTATGCAAGGTTTTCATGATTTAAATACTAATTTAATGCATGTGTTGTGATTGCAGGAATGAGAGTGGACTTCACCTAATAGGAGACCAAAAAGATCCCTTTAAGAGCCTTGGATGAAGACCCAAGGTGGGCCGAAGGAAGAAGGAAGCAAAGAGAAGAAAAGAAGAAGGAAATGAAGAAGCAATGGCCACGACCGGTCGGCCGACCGGTCGGCCAAGGGAGCCAGACCGGTCAAGACCGGTCGGCCAACCCCTTGCATACGCTGGACGCAGGACCAAGACATCCGACCGGTCGTGACCGGTCAGCCAGAGAAATTTCCAACTCCAGAAGCTTGCTGGACTGTTCTCAGACCGGTCGTGCGACCGGTCGGCCATGCGTAAGCTGCGTACTTTCTGTTTTTGGCGCCGAAAATCTCTGTGCACTACGTAAGCTTACGCAGATTCTGGGATATTCTGACATTGCAGAGCCTTCCCACTATAAAAGGGCACCTAGGGATCGTTCCTAGGGTATCTTAGAAGAGTTTGAGCAAGGTGGGAGGCGGAGGAAGTGGATTTCAGAGTTCCACAACTCCTTCTAGTTTGTTTTGCTGTTTTTATGATTTTTCTACTTGTTTCATGTTTCCTTGGATCATGAGCAGCTAAACTTCTTAGCTAGGGCTAAGAGGTGAAGCTTGTAGTGGATCTAAGATGTTTCAATTAGTTTTTAGTTAGTTTTTAAGTTGGATTTCATGATTATGAACAATGGTTTGAAGTTTATACAAGTTCTAAATAGTTTTTCTTAGTCTTATGATGACTCATTGATGTTTGGGAGAATTACTTAAGTTCTAAATTGCTTTGTTTTAGTCTAGACCTGTATGATCCGAGGAATTAGAGTATGCTCTAGTACTATGATCTTCATGTGGGAACTTCCTACCAAAGTTCTACTTTTCTGGTTTTCTGAATTATGTATGGGACTGTGCATGTGATTTGATTCAAGTTCAAATCATGATCTAGCTTTGTCTGGTGACAGGACTTAATGATGATCATGATTATGAACTTAGTTTATTGGAATTGGGACTGACCTATGCAATTGAGCATGCTCATCCTAGCTTGCATTGAGTGAATCATATACATTGGCCTTACATATGACAGATTGTTTGGTTTAACAGCTTTATCATCTGGCTAGATAGATCTTAATATCGATTCTAGTTAAGAGAATGTGAAACCACAGTGAATTGAGCATCAAGGATTGCTACAAGTGGATCCTTGAATCCTTAGTGCCTTTTTATAATTGTTTACCTTCAATTTAGTTCAAAGTTGTTACTTACATCAATCTCATACAAAATCCTATTGTTAGCTTTTTAATAGAAACTGTTGGATGTGTTTGTGAATTCCTACATAAGTCCCTGTGGATCGACCTCGGTCTTACCGAGATTATTACTACATCGCAACCATACACTTGGGGAAGCGAACATCTATCTCAACATGGACATGGTCATCACGACCCCCGGATTGAGCCTAACTCATTCTTTCATGAGTTAAGTATCCAGGCATTCGACATGCGATGCACAAAAAAAAGGAGAAGGTACGAATCATAGTATCGAAAAGGTTTTTCATTTCATTGACTAAAATATTCGAATTGTTTACAAAGGAGGAAATGATACACTTGTGTTCAAAAAAGGAAAAGAGGAGAAGGGGAGCAACTCAAAAGTCATTCCTCGTCTAGGGGAGCTTCTCAGCTTTCCGCCTCGGGGCCTGCTTCGGGAGCACGTGCAGCATCTGTAGCTCCCTTGGCCTCATTCTCGGCTGCAGCTCGCTCTCTAGCTGCAACCTCGAAGGCAACTTTCTCGAACTCCTCAACATTGAAGGAAGGAGCGATTTGTTGTATAACCTTGACCGCAAAGTCGCGACCAGCGATTTGTTGCATAACGCTCCTCGTCGTAGAGTTAAGAGGTTCAGAACTCCAAAACCACAGGAGGACCTTCTTCAGCCACCATCTTGACGAGGGCCACTCTTTCCTCCTCCCAGTGGATGGAATCATCTTTCAGCTGAGTAAGAGTCTTCTGAGCATCTTCAAGACGAGTCCGACAATCCTTGAGTCGCTCCTCGAGGGAGATCTTATCCTGGAGAAAGATCTCCTTCTCCTTCTCACTCTTGGTATGTACTTCCCGGAGCCTCGCAAAATTGAGGTCCAATGACTGATAACGATCAGTCAGAGATTGAACCTTGGCAATGAGGATCTGTTTCTCCTCATTTATCTTGGCGATTTGGGCTTCCTGTGACTTTATTATATGATCCCTTCCCAGGATCTCACCCTCCATCGCCTTTTTCTTCTTCTCCCCCTCATCAATGATGCGACGGGCATCATTGATATCACGCCTTATTCGCAGCGTGAGGTCCAGACTCTTTTCAAGAAAAATTAAAAAGAAAGAAGTATTAGATACAGTCTACCAGATGCATTATTCAAAGAAGAAAGATGGAGAAAAGATTATCACCTGAACTAGTCTCACTCCGATGTCAGTGGAGAGAGCCTCAGGACTTGGTTCAGGGAGGCCCCCAAAGGAGTTGGGGGCAATGTTTTCGAATATAAACTTGCATATCGGATGCAAGTGTGGTGGAATGACGTAGACTCCCGACCCTGAAGGCTGGGCTACAACCATCTTAGAGAAGTTTGCCTCGCGAGCACTCGCAGGCTCCAAGGCTGGTGTGGCCGATTCGCGAGCAGCATTGGGCTCGCATGCCGTCTCTCTCGGAGGAAGACTTGGCTCTGCCCTATTGCTTTTTGGTGAATTGTCGATGACCTCGATTATTAGCTGACCGCGGGAGCCAGCTGGAGGGGTCGCAGAGTAGGAGGGGTTGCGACAACCCCCTCTTGGGGAACATTATGCAGTTGTGAGCCGCGAGCAGGCCCCTCTGATTGAGCGGGAACAGCTGAAGGACCAGCCGCTGACTTCTTTTGTCTCTTCGAAGCCGTGCCCTTCAGACGGGGAAGCACCCCTAGCGCACCCTGTTTGTCCCCTACATTCACCATCTCTTCTTGAGAGATTAGACCAACGGCAGAGAGGCAGCGAGGGTCCAAGGCAGCGTTAATGTTGCGAGCAGCTACTGAGAGCTTGAAAACCTTGATGAGCTTCTCATTGAGCCCTCCTCGCAAGTTTTGCCTAGCCCCAATCGGAATACCTGCGAGAAGGAGAGGAAGGCAAGTTAGTCGAAGCAACACAAAACTCATTTTTTCTTCGGGCAAAGGGGTAAGAAATTAACCCACCTTCGCCGAAGAAGCAGTTAATATTGTGGCCTTTGGGGTCGGAGCCCACATCAGACTCCTAGTTGTCGGAGGTGTAGAACCATTTTTTCCTCCACCCGGGATAATTGGAGGATGGGTTCCCCAGGATAAAGTTATCCCGGTACCAGAAACAGAGGTAGTATCAACCCTCGCTGGCTGGGGCCTTTTTCAGTTGGTACATCCTCAAAAATTCCCCAGAGGTCAGGTCCTCATTTCCCGCTTGTTTCCAGAGAACGAAGGCGCTTATAAGCACCCTCCAGCCATTTACAATAAGTTGGCCGGGGGAAATCTTATAGGTACAGAGGAAGTTTCGGATGAAGGGATGAAAGGGAAGACGCACACCAAGCCTAAAAAAATATTCGTAAAAAGCTACACAGCCCGGCGGCGGAGAATCGACGATCTCTCCTCTTCTTAGTAACGTAAGTGTGACAGAATTCGGAATCCGATACCTCTCTCGTAAGTTTATGAGTTTCTCTTCTGTCATTATAGATGGATAACCGGCGGCAGAATATCTCCCCGTCGATACTCGAGCATTATTTGATTCTGAAGAATCGGGAGTGTCATCTCCCAAAGGAACGATTTCTTCATCAGAAACCCCCGCCATTGTAAAGGAAAAGGACAGGAAGAAAGGAAAAAGAAAGGTAAGGGAAAGGAATACCTCTGGCAAGAGGTTTACACCAAAGATGGGAGAAGAGAAGAAGAAGGGTTTCTGGAACTCTGCGGCAGAATTTCAAAAATGGGGTAATCTCCACATATCCGATATTTATAAGAAATCATTCTATTTGATTTGGGAGACACACGGCGGCCTCTCATCCGGCACAACAGTCGAATGGGCATGAGTATTAAATTCAGAGGCACGTGGTGAGCGTCACTTCACCTCTCTCGGCCGAAAAAGCTACGGAAAGCTGGTAATCATAAATGCAGGGTCACTCCGGATAAGTCACGTACGTTTTCACCTCCCACAGGCGGTTACATATACAAACAAAATCCTTGGCGCAGCTTCTTAACGCTAAGGATTTGGGGGGCATTTGTTGTAGGATAAAGTTGGTCGTCGAAGCATACGGTCAGAAACTGGTTAAAAGAAGTCACGATCAGTTTGTCCAATTGCGAGCCCTCTTCGTTATAGTTCACCTCAAATCTACGACCAGGCTATCAGATCGAATGTGAGCAGCTCGGTTCGGGGTCGTTGAAAGGGGTCGCATCTCAACATGCGAGCAGCTCGGCTCGCGGTCGTTGAAAGGGGTCGCATCTCAACATGCGAGCAGCTCGGTTCGTGGTCATGGAAAGAGGTCACATCTCAACATGCGAGAAATTATCCCCGAACCCGAGCATCCTCCGGTTTTCTAGTACCAGCAGCCCGTATAGACCGGTCTTGGGCTTATCTCTGTTCTTGGGCTCATCTCTGTTCATGGCTCCGAACCTCAGGGGAGCACCATCAGGAAACGTAATCAATTAGATGTCTAACTGGGTTAGGCCATCCGATTATCTAAGGATTAACTGGACAACACCTCATCCTCGAAAATCAGTAGTAATCTTAATGTCTTGCGTAACAAACTGGATCACTCAGATCTGTATAATGGATGATTCCATAGAGGATAAAACGTAAACAATCTCTAAGCTCAAATCCAGCTATTTACTTTACAACCACGTCCCATCTGACTTAAGCTTCGGAGGGCCAACGGCTGGACGCTGGCCACCCTTAGTTTTCTCTTGTATTCTTTCAAGTTTGGAGGGAAGCTGGCCTGAGGGAAGGTGAACGTTTGGAGGATCCTGTTACCAAATCCGATGTAAACATCCACTATATCGTTGTTGAGTACAGTGCTGGAAAGGGAAATATAAAATGTAGCAAAAGCCCAAAATATTAGGTACATGAACCGAGCTCAACGCTGCTGATGTGCCCTAGTACCTACTGTGTAAAAAACGCGCATAAGCTTCCTACAAAGCCTAGTAGAGTGCGTGTGTGCACGTGTGATGCATATGACAAGTATACAGATATCAGAGTAAGCAAAAAGTGATAGAGAGCTAAGTTACCAAGTTCATGAATGCTATCAGCCATTCCAAGGCTATGTGATGCAAAGGCCTACATGGCTGAGTGTTACATGCTAAAGATGCAATGCAAACACGTCAATCTTCAACTGATCCACATATCAAAATGGTTCTCATCTGGGACATAATCGGGGTCTAGTACACTCTGATATTGGCCGCCTCACATCGCGCGCATAACCAAGCGAGTAGAAAAGACCTCACTATCCGCCTCGTCAGTGGTATGCTAATACCCACCCGGCTCGCCGATAGCGGACCCATTTCACAAGCTGGTCAGACTCGACATAGCTTATAGCCCATTACACCTGGGCGGATAAGGTCACACCCCTTTCCAACCGACCTCGACACAGTGGGAGATGCGGCCTACTGGTATTTGGCACTCGGGCGCTCATGTTATCCACTTGGTCTCGACGTTGGAGCATCCTACTGGTACCACAGGGTTTAGGGACTTTCACTCAAGGACATCCATAGCGCCCACGTACTAGAACAAGTTTTCGGTGTCCATTACTGCCAACCACGATATGACTATGGTGACCACCACCCTGATGCTGCTAGGGTGTGAAAGCGATCGTGACATACATAATGCGAAATGCATGAGTCACACAATCCAAGTCATGCACCAAACTTACGCATACTGCGCAATCATGTGGGGCGACCCTGTCTTGCACGGGTCCCCTAAGTATAACAAGCCAACTAGCATATGCTATGATTAATCGTGGTCCATAACAGGCATACAAATGATGCGTATGGGCATATGAATGAGCATGATATTCATTATACTAAGCATATTATCAGTGTGAAGTATCAAGCTAAGTATACTAGCATGTTACCAAACATATCATGTAATGTTGGCCTTAAATGGTCCAACATATATATACAGAGAGTGGGACCCGGACTGTGGGCCCCATTGGAAATGTAAAGGTCTTCATGACATAGCCCACTTGAGACCACATCGGCCCCATACTTAGGCCTGCACATACCAAAATCGATTGACAAAATAGGTGTATAGCATGGATAAAACTTATATATTAAAGGAAGGACCATGGTGGGTCCCGCCCACTGGTCGGATAGCAAATATACATCATCGGTCTTAGGGAGTTCCAGTGGTAGGTATTCAATCACCACAATTTCCTAAGTGAAGCCCATTCAAATCGGGCCCCATGCGTCGATCAAGACGGGTGACATGATACACAATACATACATCAAGGTGGAACCCAAAGATGGGCCAAAAACCTTTAGTTGGATGAAAATAATCATCACAGTGGCCCCAAGAAAGTTTTCAATGGTGGGCATAAATGACCACTGTTCCCTGCGGGTGTGGTCCACCTGACATTTGGATCTGCCTCATTTTGGGGGCCATATCTTAAAATGGCATGAAAAACAGAAGGCCAGCATGAATAAAACAGATACATCATGGTGGGAGCCATAGGGTGGGCCACCAGCTGGGCAGCGTGCGCACGCACGCTATCTGCAGTGTGGGACCCCCCTGGGGTCGCATTAGTTTTGGGATCAAGCTAATATTTGTGTTTTCCCCTCCATCCAGACCTATGCATCACAGTGAGCCTTAGGAAGGCTTCAACGGTGGACATCATTGTCTCCCACTGCTTCCTTTTGTTATGGCCCACCTACTACTTGGATCTAGCTTAGATGTGGGCCCATGTACTAAAATGATCTGGACAGCAGGATGGGCGGTGTGGATGATACATATACATCATGGTGGGATCCACAGGGTGGGCCACCTGCTAGGCAGCCCAACGGATCCAGCGCCGTGGACGCTGGTTGCTCCCAGCGTCCTTGTTCCCCCTTTTTTTTTCTTTTTCTTTTTTTTTTTGTTATTGTTATCATCAAGTGGGGCCAACAGAAGTTTTCGATCAAGCTGATATTTTTGTTTTCCCTTCTTTCATACATGTGTGAACTTATGAACAGGTTGGATCTCAAATAAACATCATGGTGGGCCGAAGGAAGGTTTTAACGGTCTGGTCACTGTCCCCACTGTTTTCTATGTTGGGGCCCACCTAGGAAGTGAATCTGGCCCAAAATTTGAGCCTGAGGCCTAAAATGATTTGACAAAAGGGATAAATGGCGTGGATTGAACACAAACATCAAGGTGGGTCCCACGAGCGGGCCACCTGCTGGGTACTCACAGCGTCAGAGACGCTGTGCTCTGCCCTTTTTTTGTTTTCTTTATGTTTTTTTTTATTTTCATTAAGTGGGGCCCACTTGGGGACGATCCACTCCATTCATCAAGTTCTCCAACTCATGGGGAACCCATAGAGCCCTATATTGGATATGTTACAAGGGCTACAAACATCAAGGTGGGCCGAGGAAGGTTCAACCGTAGGCACCATTTTCTCCACTGTTTCATGTGATGCAGTCCGCTTAAGATTTGGATCTGGTTTATACTTGGGCCCTGGCCCTAAAATGGACTGGGGAAACATATGGACGACGTGGATTGAACACAAACATCAAGGTGGGTCCCACGAGTGGGGACCCCACTCATGCATCCAACGTCCTGACGCTGGATAGTTCTAGCGTCTCTGACGCTGTGAACGTCCAACG
Organism: Liriodendron chinense; assembly: GCA_003013855.2. NCBI lineage: Eukaryota > Viridiplantae > Streptophyta > Magnoliopsida > Magnoliales > Magnoliaceae > Liriodendron > Liriodendron chinense. Next base: position 4,047,104 of record ML058333.1, read on the forward strand.
TTAGACTTCCTCTTTTTTTTACTTTTTTATTTTTTTTTCTCTTGTTTATATCAAGTGGGGCCCACATGAGTGTGATCTACTCCATTCATCAGGTTCCCCAGCTTATTGGGGACCTAATGAGCCCAATATTAGGCAGGTGAAAAGGTCTACAAACGTCATGGTGGGCCCAAGAAGTTTCGATAGTGGGCTTCATTATCTCCACTATTTTCTACGGTGTGGTCCACCTGAGATCTGGATCTACTTCATTTTTGGTACCCACCCCTACAATGGACTGGAGAAACAGATGGACGGCGAAGATTGGACACAAGCATCAAGGTGGGTCCCACGAGTGGCCCCATGGTCAATGCGTAAAAAGGGCTTCGCCCAAGCGCTGCTAGGCAGCAGCGTTGCCTGGACGCTGTCTATCCAGCGGCTTCCCTTTCTTCTCCCCTTTATTTTATTTTTTTTATTTATCTTTTTTTTTTGTGCCTTGACTAGTGGGGTCCACACGTTCAGGATCCACTCCCTTCATCAGCTTGGCCATCTCATGGTGGGCCCAAATAGCTTTGGATCAAGATAATCCTTATATTTTTCCTTCATCCAGATCTTTGTGTTTTAAAAAAATGGGAAAAGAATGAAAAATAAGCATCATGGTGGGCCACACAAGGTGGTCCACATTGTGGCAGCGTGCGGGGCACGCTGTCCCACAGCATGGCCCACTTGTGGGCCCAAAAATTGAAAGGAAATCAAGGAAAGGGGAGTTGATGTTCCCCCTTGCACTCACAATAATGGTTGGACGGTCGGATGGGGTTGGATTGACGATCGGACGGTCCGGATGGTGATCGGGGTCCTCCAAGCTAGGTTCCTCCCTTAATCTCCTCTACTCCCCCAACTCCCTAAGCTCTCTCTCTCTCTCTCTCTCTCTCTCTCTTGATCTTCCTCTTTCTCTCTCTTCTTAATCATTTCTCTCTCTTTCTCTCTCCTTTCTTTCTTGCAATGGAAATGAGAAGCCCCCCCCCCCCCCCCCCCCACGTATGGTCTTGTATGGGTAGAGGGGGGGGGGGGGGGGGGGAGGGATTTGAGATGATGATGATGATGATGATGGTTAGCATGGGAGGGGGCATGGAAGGTATGGGCTTGTGTTGACTTTTTGGTGAGAGAGGGATGGGGTGAGTATGGTGTGTGTAGACTAGGGTGATGAGAGGGGTATGAGTGAGGGTGAGGGTGATTGATTTGACTTTTCTTGGGATTTGTGCAAGTGGGGCCCGCGCCACACGTACGTTGCGCGGTCCGCCTCGGATTGCGCAAAAGATCGCAACTTTTACACTGGGTATCGTAATTGGTCGTGCCACTCGGCGTTGGAATTGCAACGCCTACGCAGTCGCCGAGGTATAGGTCTTGGGTCGATGTGGTACCAAAATACGGTCACGATCAAGGCTCGCTAATCTGGTCCATCTGGAACGTACTGGTACCTGAAACTAAGCGTACGGAGGGCAAATCAGGGTACGGGTCTTACATTCATAATCCCAAGAAACATGAAAACAACTAAGAAAAATATAAAACTAGAAAAACAAACTTGGAGGAGTTGTAGAAATCCGAATCCAACTTCCGCCATCTCCCACTGTGCTCAATCTCTTCTAGGATGCCTTAGGAACGAGCTAGAGGAATCCTTTTATAGCTTTGGAGCCCTAGGTGAGAAGAAACTTCGAGAAATCCCGCAGAAATACGCATTGTGCAGCAAAACTCGGAGCTTGTAGAACACGTTCTGTTACACAGACGACCAGTCACACGACCGGTCACACCACCGGTCTGAGCTCCTGGACGACCGGTCGCACGACAGGTCTGAAAAAGGCAAAAACAGTCCAGTGAGTTTTCTAGAAATTCAAACCCAGGATTTTAATTCAAGGATCGGTCGAACGACCGGTCTGAGCAGTGGACGACCGGTCGTGGATGGTCTAGCAAGGTTTGCATTAAGGTCTCTTCTATGGAGTGTTCGGACCGGTCGGACGACCAGTCCTGGGCTATGGACGACCAGTCTTAGCTACTTTTTCCTGCCTTCTTTTTCTCTCTCCTTTGCTTCTTTCTTCCACCCTTTCACGCTTAGTCATGTGATCTTCAATGCTTGTAAATAGCGTCTTTAAGTCTTCAATTGATGAATCCTCTCTCTTATTCTTATAACCACAAAACCATGCATTAGTTGGGTCTTTAATCATGTATTTCAAGCATAGTTAGTGATAAAATGGGGTTAGAATATGCACATTTAAGAGCTCAACACACCCCCCAACCAGCATTTTGCTAGTCCTGAGTAAAAGCATGCGTGGAACAAGTTTCATTCTTCAAAACTCAACTCTCCTTTAGAAACTATGCTTCTATACACTCTAAGACGTGCAAGTGCAAAAATTGGAAAAACTAGGTGATAGAGGTTGAAACCTTAAACATCCAAGAACATAAAAAGTACTCATATGGACCTCCTGTCACGCCCCAAATTCGGTTCTCGACGTCCATTCGCTGTAACCCGAATTCAGAGGTGGCAGCCTCCGTAGTACCCCGATCTCGGATCCTAACCCTACACGTCAGGTTCCGATCCTGGGATACCACAAGGAGGATTTTAGGGTCTGAAATTTTTTTTTGAAAACATGAGCATCACAATATGAGTACCATCAAAGACAAACACAATATTTCCACTAAATCATTTCGTTTATATACAGTACTGGAAAGTAAATATACAATGCGTAAATATAAAAACTGTGCACACTTCGGCACCTCCTGCTACTGCACTACAAACTCCAACTCAACGTTGCTGATATACTCTGGTAGAACCTGCAGCGTAACAAACGCGCATAAGCTTCAAACGAAGCTTCGTGAGTGCGTGTGTGCGTGCACAATGCGTATGACAAGCATGATAAATATCAGAGTAAGCAGTAAGGCATGACGAGAACTTTAAACCAAGACTTAGCCTAATTAGGCTACATGATCATATGATATGAATAACCAGCCCACCACGGCTATGCAAGCATGCAATACATATAACTAGCCTACCATGGCTATGCAAGCGTGCAATACAGGTAACCAGCCTACCAAGGCCATAAACTCATACTATGCAATGGCCTACAGGGCCTAATGTCACATACGATGATCCAATGCATGTATGCAAATCACCACCTCTCAGTACAGTGGTCCAGATACGAACAGTCATAACGCAGTCACGTAAGCAATGCAGGACTCGAAACTGGTAGCTCGCCCAGTGTGGTAGCTCGCCCAGGCTTACAGCCTCGCCCACATCACACCCGCCCACGTCAGGACCGTCCCACACCATACAGAACATCAATCACATCACTGATACCAATACCATCTCTGAAACGGAACATCACCGGGGTCTCACAGACCTCACTACTCACCAGTAGAATGCCAAAGCCTATCTGGTGCAATAGCGGACCTACTCACAGCTGGTCAAACTCAACCCCCTTTGCCAACACTCTTCCGACAGGTTAGGTCAGACCTCCTTCCAAACTGACCACGTGCAGTGGAAAACACCGCCGTTTGGTATTCGGCATACTGGTGTATGATTAAACCACCCGGTCCTTGAATGGAGCACCCACCTTGGTACCAACGGGATCAGGGACTTTCACCCAGGGACATCTTTGGCATCCAGTTTAAAGATCACATATTTCTGGTGTTCTGCAAACCACGATGGAGCTGTGGTTGCAACGTAGTAACCATGCTATATGCGGCACAAGCAGACGGTGCGAAATGCAACCATGCATACAAACGTGGGACGACATGCCCGTGCAAGTCTCCAAAGAGCACCATAAAACTATAAGGTCTCAAACACAATGTCACCGTCAGCTGGTAATGAACTGCACGACAATCACGGCCGATATGGCCGGTTGATACAAGACAATCAGATGAGCCAAGCATTCATGATGCATGAGTCAAGTATACAGTATGAGTGCCAACAAGTAGCCCATCTACCACGATGGCAATAAATCAATCTAGTCCAACCTATTTGAGATATGATTAAGATGAGGGGACATATATGAATGATCGAGTCATAGTGCGGGATGTCGCTAGCCAGGGAATCTCGCACCAAGGGCTACAAGGTATGCTAAGCTATTCCTACCATACAGTGTAAGTCAGGATGATAGATTCCTGTCCTCGAATAGTCCCATACCTATTGGAGAGGTTTGCGATGGAGAGCACATGAATTACATTTGCGCAACTACATCTCGAATGCTTTATGAATGCGTTTATGCCCTAGTGGTCCCCAACTAACAATGGTGATTCGGGATGCATACTCATTACACATGCATGGTGGCCGTCGAAGCATATAATATAAAGATCACATATGAGTATTCCAAATAACACTACGTGTGGCAACAGACATACTCAAAATAGCATAAAAGATAATTCACTTATAATACAAAGAAACATAAAGAGATAAGACTCTAAATGGATGGTATACAACAACACAGATGGTCCAACAACTGAACGGTGTGGATTAACCTTCAATATTTAGATAACCCAAATGGAAAGAAAATAATTGAAAACACTACCGACACATCAAAGGTAGAATCTACTGGAGCGGCAAGAGTAGAATACCCAAAGTCATGCCGAGACCCATAATCCTGTAGTACCGTTGGGATAAACACAATAATGGTCCATAAAAGGAATATTATAGAACGTATTGAAAGATAGACAGGTTATGACAGAGAATCATAAATGGTAGGGAAATCTGAGACAGATGATCAATACGATGAGGTCCAAAAGAGACGACAGGTCTAACCTCATACTACAAGATAGGCTCCATATAATGGATGGCCTAGATGACATACGAACGTCGAGGATGAGCCCCACACTCGCCCTAAAGGTAAACGGACGGTGTGGATGAGATATACACGATATGGTAGTCTTTTAATAGTTAGGTACAAGGGTAGAAGGGGTGAGTCATATGAGTATACACAAGCTGAGTTACCAGGGTCAATCAACATGGTGAGTCAACAAGGTGAGTCAACAAGGCAGGTTGACAAGACGGGTCAACATGGTGAGTTAATAAGGTGAATTGACAAGACGGTTCCACAGGGTGAGTTTAAGAAGGTAGTCCTGTGACTTGGATCAAGCAAACTCTAAGGATGACCTTTCAATAAGGGTTTACACAACTAATCATCAAGGTGGGTCCACGGGATGGACAACGCGGTCATTCGAACACGCACACTAAGGTGGTCCCAAGGGCCATCCTGTACATAACATGCTAGGGTTCATTCATTTGGATGGTTTGGATTAAGCACAAAATTAAGGCGGTCCTTATGGATGGCCGACATACATATCGCACCATGGAGGCCAATGGCTGACGTGGATAGAACACATGCATAACAAGGTGGACCCGGGGTTGGGTGTAACCGCACGAAGGAGTGGGGAAGCCACATACATCAATGAGCCCCAACAGTTTGGGATCAACCCGATATTTGTGCTTTCCCCACGAATCAAGTGAGATGGCAAACAAACACCATGGTGGGGCCCGCACATCACACGTGTGGAACCCCACCCATGGCTGGGTGACTTATTAACAAGAAGAATGGCAAATAAATATAACAGATGGGTCCTGTAAAGTTTCCAATGGTAGGCATTCAATCACCCTTATTTTCTACGTGTGGCCCACCTAAAACTGGGCCCACACCCCTGCCAAGAAGAACGACACGATATACTCAACATTCATCAAGGTGGGACCCAAAGTTGGGCCCCATCACCTTTGATTAGATGGATAAATAAACATTACAATGGCCCTAAGGAAGGTTTCAAAGGTGGGCATCAATGGCCACGGTTTCCCTACAATGTGGTCCACTTGAGGTTTGTATTTACCTCATTATGAGGGCCCAGGGCCTTAAATAATATGGAAAAACAGATGGGCGGCATACGTAAAACAGATACATCGTGGTGGGACCCACAGAGCGTAGCACCCAAATGGGTCCCAAGAGTTTTGAATCAAACTAATATTTCTATTTTCCATTTACCCATATACATGTGATTTTATGAACAGGTTGAATGACAAATAAACATCACTGCAGGGCTGGGAAGATTTCAACGGTGGAGATCATTATTCCCACTGGTTCCTGTGGCATGGCCCACTTGACATTTGGATGTGCTTAAATTTTGGGCTCAGCTACTAAAATGAGCTGGAAAAACATATGGACGGGATAGATAGAGCGCATACATTCTAGGTGGGCCCAACGAGTGGGGCCCATTGACATTACCCATATAGGCTAAGCTGCTGGGCAGCAGCGTCCCCTGGACGCTGTCTGTCCAGCAGCAGCATTTTATTATTATTATTATTTTTTTTTTATATTTTTATATTTGTTATTTTTTTTTATTTTACTCTCAACAAGTGGGGCCCACAGCAGTTTCGATCAAGCTGATATCTTTGTTTTTCCCTCCCTTTCACACGTGTGAACTCATGAATAGGTTGGATCTCAAATAAACATCATGGTGGGCCATAGGTAGGTTTCAACGGTCTGTCACTGTCCTCACTGTTTTCTGTGGTGGGGTCCACTGAAGATTTGGATCTGTCTCATTCTTGAGGTTATGCCCTGAAATGATCTCCCCAACTGGATGGACGGTGTGGATACAACACATGCATGATGGTGGGACCCACGAGTGGGCCACCAGCTGGCAGCAGATCCAGCGTCTAAGGACGCTGGTACGCCCAGCGTGCGGATGTCTCTCCTCTCCTTTTTCTCTTTCTTCTTTTTTTTTTTGTTTTTTTTTTGTTTGTTACACTCATATCATGTGGGGCCCACATGGGACTGATCCACTCCGTTCATCAGGTTCTCCGACTCAAGGGGAACCCATAGAGCCCAATATTGGGTATGTTACGGGGTCTACAAACATCAGTGTGGGCCGAAGCAGTTTCGACAGTGGACATCATTCACCCCACTGTTTCATGTGGTGCAGCCCACTTAAGAATTGAATATGCTTCATATTTGGGCCTTAGCCCTAAAATGATATGGGAAAACAGATAGACGGTGTGGATGGAACACAAACATCAAGGTGGGTCCCACGAGTGGGGACACCATTCCAGCCGTCCTGGCGCTGGACGGTTCCAGCGTCCCAGACGCTGTGAACGTCCAGCGTCTGGACGTTGTCATTTTTTTTTTCTTTTTTTTTTGTTTTCTTAGTTATTTCAGGTGGGGCCCACTTAGGGAAAATCCAATCCATTCATCAGGTTTCCCAGCTCGTTGGGGACCTAATAAGCCCAATATTGGGCAGGTGATTCCTTCTACAAACATCACGGTGGGCCATGGTAGTTTCAATAGTGGACATGGTGCTCTCCACTGTTTTCGATGGTGTGGTCCACCCGAGATTTGGATCTTCTTCATTATTGGTACCCAGCCCCAAAATGAGCTGGAGAAACTGATGTGCGGTGTGGATCGAATACATGCATCAAGGTGGGTCCCACAAGTGGGAACCCACGGTCGTGCCCAAAAGGGCTTTCAGCCCGGGAGCTGCTGGGCAGCAGCGTCCTCTGGACGCTGACTGTCCAGTGGCCCCCTCATGTATATATATATTTTTTTTTATTATTATATATTTTTTTTACTAGTGGGGTCCACACGTGCAGATCCGCTCCATCCATCAGCTGGGCCATCACATGGTGGGCCCACATGGTGGATAGCGTGGATGAACTACATACATCATGGTGGCTGTTGGCCACACTAAATATGCCACAAAATGGGTCCCAAAGTGGGATCCACACCATCAAAAGGTGGGACCCATTCATGGACGATCCAGCCCATCCATCTCATTGCCATCACAAGGTGGGACCAAGGAAAGAAAACGAAAGGTAAACGAGAAAAAAAGGGGGAAAGGTGTGCACTCACAATGATGGTTGGACGGTTGGATTGCCGATCGGACGGTCCGGATGATGATCGGGGTCCTCCAAGCTTGATCTCCTCCTTCAATCTCTCTAACTCTCTCTTTCTCTCTCTTGATCTCCCTCTAAATCTCTCTACTTCTCTCTCTTCTCTCTCTTCTCTCTCTCTCAAATCTTGCAATTGAGAAGCCACCCCCCCCACGTATGGCTCTTGTATGGGAAGAGGGGGGGTGCATGATGTCATGATGATGATGATGATGATGAGAGAGGACATGGGGGAATGGGTTAGAGTTGACTTTTGGTGAGAGAGGATGGGGTGGGTATGGTGATGATGGCTAGATAATGATGGGGGTATGGGTGAGGGTGATGGTGATAGATTTGACATGTTGTTGGGAATTGTGCAAGTGGGGCCCACGCCACACGCGCATTGCGTGGCCCACCTCGAATTGCACGAACGTATGCATCTTACACACCGGGTATCGCAATGGGGCGTGCCGCGCGGCGTTGGAATCGTGGCGCCCGCGCGGTCGCAAGGGTACAAGTCTTGGGTCATTGCGGTACTAAATCAGGGTCACGATCAAGGCTCTCTAATCTGGTCCGTCCGGGACGTACCGGTACCGGAAACTAAACGTACGGAGGGCAATTCAGGGTACGGGTCTTACACCTCCCGCTGATTGATTGATGTTGAACCTCCAATTTATACATTTCATTGCCCATTACATGACATGGTTTGCATGATTTTCATGATTTAAAGGCCCATCTAACACATGTTTTGTGATTATAGGGGATGAGAGCGGACTTCATTCAATTAGGGATTAAAAGAAAGCCTTTGGAGCAATTGGATGAAGGATGAAAGAGGACCAAGGAAAGAAGAAAGCAAGGAGAAGAGAAAGAAGGAAAAAAAGAGGACAAAAGAAAGAAAGAAAAACAAGTTGAAGAGGGTCCGACCGGTCGGCCACAAATGCTGATCAAAGAGAAGACCAGACTGACCAGTCTTGACCGGTCGGCCATGTGCACTGGACAAAGCAAAAGAGAGACCGACCGGTCTTGACCGGTCGGCTATGCACGCTGACTAATTTTAAAACAAGCCCGACCGGTCTTGACCGGTCGACTGTACTCCCTGGACTGTTTAAAAGACCAGGCAGACCGGTCTAGACCGGTCGGCTCTGCGTAAATAGAGTTCTTTCTAAAACGGGACTCCGAAAACTGCTGACCTTTCGCAGATTCTGGATGTTTCCGACGCAAGGGAGCTTTCTTACTATAAAAGGACACCTAGGGGCTCTTCCTAGGTCATCATAGAAGCTAAGGGACGTGGTTCTAAGGAGAGGAAGCTGTCGTGGAGCATCTGCAACTCTCCTATTTCCATTTTTTCTAGTTTTATGCTTTTATTAAGAGTTTTTAGTTGTAGCATGAATATGCTCGGCTAGAACCTCTCAGCTAAGGCTGAGAGGTGAAGCTTGTAGCCAATTCCATGTTGGATTCAGTTTAATTCAAGTAATTTCAATTCAAGTTTGGATTTTTCTTGCATATTTCAGTTCCAAAAGTGGTAGTTTGAGATGTTTTATGAGAGTTCATGTACTCCGGACATGAATTCCTTGCAATTCTCTGAGATTATCATATGATGCTTGTCTAGATTCGAATTATAGTAATCCTTGAGCAGGCCATAGTCCATAGGCATGGCTATTACTCCGCAGGCTATGGATTTGAATTCTACATTGATTGTATGGGACTTGAACTTGGACGTTCAACTTGATTTGGATTGAATGTGTGTGAATGCTTTATTTTCCAACTAGATGAGAGATAGGACTTCAAATCTAGTTGTGTTCTCTATTTGGATTGATTGAATTGACAGGGGATTGCTACAAGTGGATCCTTGAATGCCTTAGTACTTTAAATCACTGAATTTCCATTAAGTTACTGTTTTAGTTAATTACCCAATTAAACCTGATTTTCTTCCAAAAACTGAGTTGCTGGAGTAGTTTGGAAGTTGTTTCTAATTCCCTGTGGATCGACCTCGGTCTTACCGAGATTTATTACTACATCGCAGCCTTACACTTGAGGCGAGCGAACAATTGATAGATAGAAGTATTTGAACAATTTAACCTAGTTTGCTTAGTGAATGCTCATCTCTTGAAAATTCGGGTTTATCTTCTTCATAAATCAACTAAGGTATGAAATTTAAGGTGTACAGACCAACACATGCCTTTGACAGGAATTTGCCTTACCGTCCTTCCGACGGCTTTCACACTACTTCCCATTTCTGGCTTTGGTTACGGGTAGACCATCCCCCGGTTGGTAATAGGTAACCCTTTTTTAGAATTTTCCACCATATTATCCATCATTCCCATATTTTCATCCTTCCTTTCCATTTTCTTTTTCCTTAGATAGGATTTTTAGAAATCCATATCTTTCGTTATTTTCTCATGGACAAGGACGGACAAAATACCCCGGCTTGGTTTCTCAACACCTCAAATCCATAAATCTAATAATCATGTCAAAACATGAGAATCGTGTTAAGTGAACTAGGTGTAAAAGTGTTCAAAAATTCTATCATTCATAAAAATAGGGGAATTCACATACAAGACTGGTACCTTAAAGAATGTTCAAAGTATTCAACATCACTCCCTTCGCCTCTCCTTTTCTTATACTTACATCATCCCAAATGCATAGTGGCAAAGTTTTCTAATGGAGTTTTGAATCTTCGTCGTATTGCTCGAGATGTTACAAAACACTAGATACATCCTAGTGGTCCTACACCCCCAACCAAATCTTGCATTGTCCTCAATGTAAAAGATAGGCAATGAGCAAAACATGAGAGCAATTAAAATAAAGGGGGTAAGGAATGATAGTACCTGAGAGAACGAAAAGTGAAATTCTACCTCCTTCTAACAAACCTATGAAAAGGCAAACAAAAGCAACAAAATCCTAATCCTAACTACTCTATACCTCCATCAAACTAAGAGATCAAACATCCTGATACACAGGATCAGTCAGAGGGATGGACATACCTTCTGAAGGAAACTTCTCAAAGAACGGCTTTAATCGTTAACCATTTGCATTAAAGATGTTGTCGTTCCTTGGATTTAACAACTCGACGGTCCCATATGGGTAAACAGTTTGTACAATGTAGGGACCGGTCCATCGAGATCTCAATTTCTCCGGAAATAAATGTAAGCGAGAATTATACATAAGGACTTTTTGAATAATCGTGAAGGTTTTACGAAGAATGTTCTTATCATGGAACACCATCGTCTTGTCCTTGTAAATTCTCACATTTTCATATGCCTCGTTCCGGAGTTCCTCAAGTTCATTCAATTGAAGTTTACGCAATGAGCTTGCTTTGTCATAATCAAAATTCATCTTCTTTATCGCCCAATAAGCCCTATGTTCCAACTCCACGGGCAAGTGACAAGCTTTCCCATAGACAAGTCTATAGGGAGACATTCCAATGGGGGTCTTGAAAGTGGTACGGTAAGCCCAGAGTGTATCGGTAAGTCGAAGTGACCAATCCTTGCAATCGGGGTTCACCGTTTTCTCCAAAATATGTTTAATCTCCCTATTGGATATCTTAGCTTGTTCACTTGTTTGTGGGTGATAGGGAGTGCTCACTTTGTGATTTATGCCATATTTCTTCATTAAGGATTCAAATGGGCGATTACAAGAGTGAGACCCTCCATCACTTATGATGACTCGAGGTGTTCCAAACCGGGAAAGAATGTTTTCTTTTAAGAAATGAATGAATGTTTTATGGTCATTGGTCCAGCATGGAATTGCCTCGACCCATTTGGAAACATAATCGACGGCAAGCAGAATATACAAATTTTCAAAAGAAGATGGGAATGGTCTCATGAAATCGATGCCCCAACAATAAAAAATTTCAATTGGTAAGATGGGATTGAGAGGCATCATGTTCCTACGGGATATTCCTCCTAATTTCTGACACGGCTCATACATTTTTCAAAACTCATGGGCATCTTTGAACATGGTAGGCCAATAGAACCCACAATGCAGAATTTTGGCTATGGTCTTCTTAGCCGAGAAGTGGCCACCACACGCTTGAGAATGACAAAAGGAGATGATACTGTGTTGCTCATCATCCGGCACAAGTTAGTACTAAAATCCTAAAAATCCTAAATAGATACTATTTTTAGAAATTTTGTGAAAAACCGTCAAAGTCCTCGGCAGCGGTGCCAAAAACTTGTTCGCTTCCCCAAGTGTAGGGTTGCGATGTAGTAATAATCTCGGTAAGACCGAGGTCGATCTACAAGGACTTATGTAGAAATTCACAAACACTTCCAATAGCTTCTATTGAAAAGCTACAACCAGATTTGAAAATATTAATATAAATAGCAATTCTGAACTTAAACTGAAGTAATCAATTAATAAAAGGCACTAGGGGTTCAGGGATCCACTAGTAGCAATCCTTGATGCTCAATTCGCTGTGGTTTCTCACTTTCTCAACTAGAATCAAAATTAAGATCTATCTAGTCGGATGATAGAGCAATTAAACCAACTAATCTGCCATATGGAAAAGCCATGTGTAAGATTCACTCAATGCAAGCTAGGACGAGCATACTCAATTGCATAGGTCAGTCCCAATTCCAATAGACTAAGTTCACAATCATAACCATCATTAAGTCCTGTCATAAGACAAAGCTAGATCATGATTTGAACTTGATTCAAATCACATACACAGTCTCAAACATACTTCAGAGTTCCATAAAAGTAGAACTTTGGTAGGAAGTTCCCACATGAAGATCATAGTACTAAAGCGTACTCCAATTCCTTGGATTATACAGGTCTAGACTAACACACAACAATTAAGAACTCAAGCAATTCTTCCAAACATCTATGAGTCATCATAAGACTAAGAAAAAACTACTTAGAACTTGAATTAAACTTCAAACCATTGTTCATAAACATGAAATCTAATCTTAAAACCAACTTTAAATGAATTGAAACATCTTAGATTCACTACAAGCTTCACCTCTTAGCCCTAGCTATGAGGTTTAGCCTTTCATGATCCAAGGAAACATGAAATAACTAAAAAAATATATGAAAATAGCAAACAAACTAGGAGTTGTGGAACTCCGAAATCCACTTCCGCCGCCTCCCACCTTGCTCAAACCCTTCTAAGATACCCTAGGAACGATCCCTATGTGTCCTTTTATAGTAGGGAGGCTCCGCAGCATCAGAATCTTCCAAAAATTGCGTAAGAGTACGCAGTGCGCAGAGAAATCCGGAGCTTGTAGAACACACTTCATTACGCAGACGATCGGTCGCACGACCGGTCTGATCTACTGGACGACCGGTCGCACGACCGGTCTAAAAAAGGTAAAAAATGTCCAGAGAGTTTTGGGAATTTTCTACCCAGAAAATTAATTCAAGGACCGGGCCGACCGGTCTGAGCAGCGGACGACCGGTCGTGGACAGTCTAGTGGGTTGTGGCCCTGTGGTCCCTCCTGTTGAGTGATTGGACCGGTCGTGCGACCAGTCCTGTGCTATGGACGACCGGTCGTGGGCCTCTTCTCCAGCTTTTCTTTCTTCTTTTCTCTAACTTCTTTCTTTCATCCTTTGACGCTTAGCCCTTTGATCCTTTATGCTTGTAAATGGCTTCCTTAAGTCTCCAATTGATGAATCCTCTCTCTCATCCTACTATCACAAATTCATGCATTAGATTAGTCTATAAATCGTGAAAACCTTACATAATGAGTGATGAATTGGGGTTAGAATAGGCACAATTAAGAGCTCAACAACGTCATGATAGATCTGGGGCTGGACTTTGAGTCTGTGTCAGATGCGATTTCCCTTGGCTCATTCCCGATATATTCAACTCTTCAGGTTTATCTGGCTGAGGTGGGACCAGGATTGCAATCCAGTCCATTGAGTGAAATTCTTGCCTCTTGCTTGAGTCTCCTTTAGGCAACTTTATCAGACTCAATTTTCTCGCTTGATCATCGAAGGTGGAATCCGGCCCATCATCAAGATAGATAATCCCTGCATTGATAAATGGATTGGTGTGCAGATGCAGGGATTGCCTTCTTCTTGACGACCATGTCTTCTTCTGATACTTCTGTGCTTTGGTTTCCTAATCAGAGTAGGTTGATATCGCAGTCTTCCTCTATCAACATTCTCTTGAACTCCCATGATTTGGGTTGAGTCTTGATATTGGAGATGAAAGTAGAAGATTTGGCACTAGACCAGAAGGAAGACGTAGTTTAATCCAACGGGACATGCTCGAGGAAAGTGATTCAGAGTCTCAAACGTAAGACTTTGGCATGGGATGTCCTTATTAAAGCATTATATGTCCATAATTGGGATATTAGGCTCCTAAGGTTCAGCTGCTTCTACAATGGAGATTTATTCAGGATTGTTGATGATGGTGATCACTCTATCTTTGAAGATGTGCTTGACCCTTTGGTGAAGATTTGAAGAGATGGCACCGATTCTATAAAACCAGATCGATCAGGGAAGAGATGGACTGAAGCTAAGATGTCCAAGACCTGAAGAGTGATGGTTAATGTTTTAGGACCGATCTGAACCTTAACATCAATCTCCCCTTCGAATCCCTCGATGGTGGCCACACAATTGAAGCTGGGCCCTGACTCTGCTAGGGCATGTGGAATGCTGTCCAAGGAAGGATCTTCTTCTTGAAAGATGATAGCTAAAGTAGAAGCTAAATAAGCAGGTGCTGTGGGCAAGTTGTGCCCCTAGTTGTTTGCTTAAGAAATGGGCAGGTTATGCCCTTGGCTGAGTGATGCTGCAATGGGGAGGTCGTCCCCTTGGTTGACTAGAATAGGGAGACTGTACCCCTGGTTGGCTGGAATGGGCACGTTGTACCCCTGGTTGAGCAATGACACAAAGAATGAACCGATTGGAGGTGCCACTTGCATGATGATGGTCTCTGGGATTGAAATAACTAGGGGTGCACCTTGCAAGATGAGAGGCTCTGGAATTGAAATAACCGGGGGTGCCCCTTGTAGGATGAGAGGCTCGAACTCTGAACGAGAGTTGATGGCATGAATAAACTGGAGATGAGGCTCTTCTTTGCTGATGAAAACTAGATAGGTAGGAGGTGCCCCTTGCATTGCAGAGACTGGACCAACTGGAGATGCCCCTTGTAGGATGAGGGGTTCTGAAATTGGACTGGTTAGGGGTGCCTCTTGCCAACCTAGATTAGGGCACTTTGGGTCCCATCTCATTTGTTGATGTTGCTGTTGTGGTTATCCATGCTGAGGGATGAATAGTGCACCTTCTGTAGAGGTGACAAGATCCTCTTCTTCCATTGGATGGGAGATGGGAACATTGTCGTTATCATTCTTGTATCCAACATGCTCTCCTTCTACTATCGGTTGTACCAGAGAGGCCTGATGAGGCCACCAAGGGGAGATCATTCCAACTCTTATTCCAGCTTCGACTTGCTCCCCGACGTGGATGAGTTGGGTGAAGTTTGCATATGGATGTGAGACAAGGTATCCAGAGATACTCAAATTTGCCGAGTGAATGATCATGGAGATTTGCTCCTCATCGTCGATGTGTGTCTTCATTCTAGAGGCTATTGCCCGCCACTATCCAATGTAAGCTGATAATGACTCATCATTCCTCTGTCGTAAGGTACCAAGATCTGCCCTTCTGGGTGCTAAGTTAAGATTGTATGCGAAACGATCGACGAATACTTAAGAAAGTTGTTCCCAAGTCTTGATTCAACGGTAGTCCAGCGATGTGTACCAATTTAAGAAATCGCCTTTCAGGGACTTCTGAAATAGATGGATCAACGCTCTGTCATTGCCTGCTACAGCATCTAGCTCACCACAGAATGTTCTCAAGTGGTCTATAGGACACCCTGTCCCATCATATCTTTTAAATTTTGGCATCTAAAAGCCTTGAGGTACCACTGCATCGAGAAATGGATAAAGGTCCCTGAACTTTGTGGATGGAAGATCCACCCCCTGCTGCTTTTGTAACTTCCTCTTCATCTCTTGCATCTGTTCGCTCGCCTCAAGTGTAAGGCTGCGATGTAGTAATAAAACTCGGTAAGACCGAGGTCGATCCACAGGGAATTAGAAACAACTTTCAAACTATTCCAGTGTTCGCTTTCCCAAGTGTAGGGTTGCGATGTAGTAATAAACTCGGTAAGACCGAGGTCGATCCACAGGGAAGGAAGTAAACAATTCCAACTATCCTAATAACTAGAATCAAAGAGGTTTGTGAAATTGGTTTTGAACATAAAATAGAAAATCTAATAATGGAAAGATAACTAGAGCATCAAGGATCCACTTATAGCTCTCCTTAGGTGCATAATTCGCTATGGTTTCTTACTTTCTCAACTAGAATCGACATTCCTGTCTATCTAGTTGGATGATAGAGCTGTTAAACCAAACAGTCTGTCATATGTAAGTTCTATGCATAGGATTCACTCAATGTAGGCTGAGCTGAGCATGCTCAATTGCATAGGTCATTCCCCTTTCCAAAAGGTCCAGTTCACAATCATAACCATCCTCAAGTCCTCTCACAAGACAAGGCTAGATCATGATTTGAACTAGATTCAAATCACATGCACAATCCATACATATTCAGAAAAACAGAAAAATAGAACTTTGGTAGGAAGTCCCTTCATGAAGAGCTTAGTACTAGAGCGCACTCCGATTCCTCGGATCATACAGGTCTATACTGTTGCAAACGAATTAAGAAGATAAGTAATTCATCCAAACATCCATGAGTCATCACAAGACTAAGAAAAATTACTTAAAAACTTGTATATACTTCAAACCTTAGTTCATAATCATGAATTCCAAACTAAAAACCAATAAAACGAATTAAACAATCTAAGAAAACTATAAGGTTCACCTCTTAGCTCTAGCTAAGAGATTAGCTAATAAAAAGCATATTAAAAACTAGAACTAGAACTAGAACTAAGAAAAGGAAGAAAAACTAGCTGGAGGAGGCTAAGAAGCCTCCTATGACTTGAACTCCTTGCTCCCCACGTCCTTGGTTGCCCTGGAATAGAAGAGAGCACCTCCTTTTATAGTGCAACACTAGTACAGCAACATAGCAGAATTTGTTTCGCTTGGTACGGCTTAACCAATGGTCGGATTACCTTCAAATTTGATTTGTAGCTTCCTTGTAATGTGATCTTCCTCATAGATGATTTAGATTTCCAATATTATCCTCTGAATGGGCCCACCAATCACATCACCGACCGCCTCTCAAAATCGCGCACTTCGGTTACCTTCAGAACCAGTCATCTTGCTTTCAACGCTCCGGAGTGTAAAGAGGTCGGATTGATCTCAAATTTTGAACATGAGTAGAAAGCTTCCTCCTCTACATGATAGACGGATTAGATTGTCCAAAACGATCTCAGAATGTGGTCCGAAAATTAGAACAATTAGGGCTTTTATAAACTCTGCACAGTTGGAGCTTTCTGGATGGTCCATCTTTCTTCAACCGGTACGATCAAACCACACACCCTTTTGATCTGAAACTTTTGTGGTTATTCATATATGGATGTGGTCTAAAAGATGGTCAAAGTATATTTTTCATATCCTCAATGATGGGCCACCTGGACCGGCCCAAAGTGGAACAGCGAAATCTGGAACTTTCTGGACAGTTCGTATTGTTTTGGTCACCACGATCAATCCGTAACTCCGATCAACACGAAACCACTTGGGTTAGTTCGGCGTCGAGTTCCTCTTCGACATGGATGTGTTGGATTTCCAATATCATCAAGATCGGACCAGAAAACTGGTTCGAAAAACCAGGTGCGGGAATACATTGCTGTTTTAGAATCTGGAATCTGAAACTTGCATGGCCGACCGGTCACGACCGGTCGGACAGGGCTGGCCGACCGGTCACGACCGGTCAGGCCCTCTTTGGCATTACTCCAGCAAGCATGGCCGACCGGTCAAGACCGGTCGGGCTTCCTTGGCCGACCGGTCAAGATCGGTCGGTCTCTTTTTCTTCTTGTTTTCTTCCTTTCTTTCTTCTATTTTCTTCTTTCTTTGCTTCTTTCTTTGCTTCCTTCTTCCTTCAGCCATCCTTGGGTCTTCATCCAAGGTTCTAAATCAGCTCTTTTGGTCATCAATTGGGCAAAGTAACTCTCATTCCTACAACCACAAAACATGTATTTGATTAGTCTTTAAATTATGAAAACCATGCATAATGAGTGATGAATTGGGGTTAAAATATGCACAATTAAGAGCTCAACATCCAGCAACTCAGTTTGCAATAGATATGAGGTTTAATTGGAATACTTATGCTAAAACAGTAACTTAACAAAAACCAGTAATTTAAAGTACTAAGGCATTCAAGGATCCACTTGTAGCAATCCCATGTCAATCCAATCAATCCAAGTATAGAACACAACTATATTTAAAGTCATATCTCTCATCTAGTTGGAAAATAAAGCATTCAAAAACATTCGATTCCATTCAAGTTGAACTTCCAAGTTCTAGTCCCCATTCAACACATGTAGAATTCAAAATCATAGCCTTCGGAGTAATAGCCATGCCTATGGACTATGGCTTGCTCAAGGGTTACCATAATTCGAATCTAAACAAACACCATATGATAATCTCAGAGAATTGCAAGGAATTCATGTCCGGAGCACATGAACTCTCATAAAACATCTCCAACTATCAACTTAAGGAACTAGAATAAATAAAAATCCAAACTTGAATTGAAATTACTTGAATTAAACTGAATCAAACATGGAAATTAGCTACAAGCTTCACCTCTCAGCCTTAGCTGAGAGATTCTAGTCGAGCATTGTCATACTACAACTAGAACTCATGAAAAAAAGCATAAAAATTAGAAAAATCGGAGTTTGGAGGGTTGCAGACGCTCCACGATGACTTTCGTCCTCTCCCACGACGTCCTTTGGCTTCTATCATGACCTAGGAAGATCCCCTAGGTGTCCTTTTATAGTGGGAAAGCCCCTTGCGTCGGAAACATTCAAAAATTGTGTAAGGTTACGCACTGCGTAGAAAATCTCGGAGCTTCACAGAGAAGCTTTGTTACGCAGACGACCGGTCGCACGACCGGTCTGAGCTCCCTGAAGACCGGTCGCAAAACGTAAAAAACAGTCCAGTGAGTTTTGCCAAAAATCTAATTTTTTCTTTTAATTCAAGGACCGGTCGCACGACCGGTCTGGGCATCGGACGACCGGTCGCACGACAGGTCGTGAATGATCCAGTGGCCTTTTGTGAAAAATTCTTCTTCTGCAAACAATCGGACCGGTCGGACGACCAGTCCTGGCGATGGACGACCGGTCGCACGACCGGTCTTGGCTTCTGTTTCCTACTTCTCCTTAGACTTCTTTCTTCCTTTCTTCTCCTCTCTTTCTACTTTCTTTAGTCCTTCTTCAATCTTCATCCAATGGCTTCAATTGATTCTTTTTAGTCCCCAATTTAGTGAAGTCCGCTCTCATCCCTACAATCACAAAACACACATTAGATGGGCCTTATAAACATGAAAACCATGCATATAATGTGATGTAGTGGGCTACAATGTATAAATTGGAGGTTCAACAGCATCTGCTCACGGAGTTGCTCGATCTCGGATAGACCAAATGAGGGAGATCTTGCCCCTTACCAGGCCTGAGCTGGCCCTTTTTCATAATAATTGGTGTCATTGATGTTCTTATGATTCCTGCTTGAAGGAGGTTGGACTTGGTAATTACTCTCATTGTAGGGACTTTGTTGAACTGAGGCTGAAAAATAAGATTGTAGAGAAATCCCGACCACATGAGCATGTTGAAACTGACTGCAACTCTCATTAAGGAAAGGATGTTGGAATTTGATGGGAGTTCTGGTTGAGGAATGTGAGTGAAAATGGCTCCCATTTATAGGAGGGTACTGGAAAAATTGCCCTGACGTCGAGGGTTATTCTGACTGATGGCCCCCGTTAGGGAGGATATCGAAAGTCCTGCGTGAACCCTGATGATTGTGGTTGTGATAAACTGAAGGCTGGAAGAGATGGTGGTGGTTGTTGTTGTGCTAGGCCAGCCTGGGTGTTGATTGTTGAAACCTGAGCTTGTGTGAACTGAAACAAGAAAGCCCGAGGTTCGAGGTTTGGAGCTGCTTTGAAGCTACGGCTCGGAACCAGGTGAGTCAACTGGGTTTGAAAGATAGGTTTGATAAGGTGAGTCGACTAGGTGCAAGGATCGGGCCCACCTAGTGAGGTGACTCGGTAATTTGACTCAGCGAGTTGACTCATCAGGTTAACTTTTTGGGGATTTTTGTACTGATTTTTTCTATGGATGGTTTTTTGGGCTGATGTTTAGGGGTGAGTTGACTCGGTTCAGGCTTGAGTTGGGCTATGGATTAGGGTTTACAAAGGTGAGTTTGGCTGGGTTTGGACATGGGGTTTAGGGGTATGGACGTCCATCCATTCAGCTATCTCAACCAGCTTTGTAGCCGAAGGTGGGGTGTCTACAGAAAGGTAAGCAATATCTTAGCCCACGTTTCACACTTCATCTTACGTTAACGTTGAGGTCTATCACTAACTTATGTATCGGAGGGTTAACGGCCGAACGTCGACCACCCTTAGTTTCATTTATGGTTTTCAGGTAGAAGGAAGGAGCTATCTTCAGGAGGACTGTGAATCATTAGGAGGAGTTGTTATCAGTTTTTGACATCAACAATCCGTACCTTGACTCATTCATTCAATAGCCCAAAGAGAGGCTTAAATTTCTTTGGCGTTAGTGACTTCGGCCTCCGAAAAGATACATATCCTTTAGAGCAAACAGTCAGAGCCTGAAATTTGAAAAATACTCTAAGTATGGGACTACATGCGTACGCCACGAAGACGCATGCGCACAAGAGGAGAGACATGCGCTCATGCCCCTACCACATGCGCCTGGGAGCTCAACTCCCCTTCTTACCAAATAACAAAACTAAAAGATATTCTAAGTATGGGCATATGTGCCCACACCCTGGACATGCACCCACTCTCTAGCGAGCCTAAACCCCCTCTCCCAAATACATGCGTTAGCCATTTTCCATTTGTTTAGACCCGGTACCCAATTACATACTATAAATAGTGCACTCACCTGATGACAAAGAGAGACTTCATCTGCAAAGGACGCTAGAGCGACGTAAGAGGTAACATGCCCCTGTTCTTAATCCCTTGCTAGAAACCCTCGCCGGAAAGTGTAACATGCGCCCATCTCCCTTGCCGAAATTTGTCACTAGAAAGGGTGACATGAGCTCACCTCCTTTTGCCTGGAGAAGTCGAAAAGTGGTTAAGTAGTGGAAAAAAACCCACTTTGCAAAATGGACTTGCGCCCACTCCCTTGACAGCTTGGAAAATAAAAAAAATGGCAAAGTGCCAAATGGACATACACCCACCAAACTATTCCAGGCGCATTTGTTATAGCACATGCGCTTGGAAGGGAAATCCTCCATTTCTCCATCTCAACTTTTGGCACATGTGCCCAGACGGTCATGCCGTGCCCAAAAATTTCATGGTGTGGCCTATCTCTCCATCGAAGTATGTCTCCTAGACACACATTGCCAAGCTCTATCCATCATCCATCGGATCAGATCTTCCAACGGTCGATGTTAAGTGGCTTGATTAGTTATTTAAGAAAAAATGACCAACACTTAGCCAAATTTGCAAGTCCGAAAACCCCCTTGTAAGAGCATAAATCAATCGAAACTAAGCAGAATCAAGCGAAATTTGACCGACGCCAAGAGACAAACTTAGTTTCTCCATGATACAAAACACCTTAATAAAGCACCGCAACGATGTTATTCACTTTCTTAATCGCCAAATACCCTAATTAAGTGGTAAACGGACCCAGTACTTAGTCATTTTCAGCCCTGGGAAGTGCCCTGTTGGCTCGAAGATTAACTGATGCGAAGTAAAATTAAGCGCAATTCGATTGATGCCAAAGTGGATCTAGCATCATTATAATTCTAATGAACATAATCCATCGCCGTTCAGAGATAATCATCATCGGTATTTATTGAATACCCTAATTAAGAAAAAAAAACAGGCCTAATACTTAGTCATTTTCAGCCCTAGGAGGTGCCCTGTTGGCTCGAAGATTGACTGACGCCAAGTAAAATTAAGCGCAATTCAATTGATGCCAAAGTGGATCTAACATCATTATAATTCTAATGAACATAACGCATTGCCGTTCAGAGATAATCATCATCGTTATTTATGAATACCTAATTAAGCAATAAAATAGGCCCAATACTTAGTCATTTTCAGCCTTAGGAGGTACCCTATTGGCTCGAAGATTGACTGACGCCTGTTGAGCTCTGAATTATGCATATTCTAACCCCAATTCATCACACATTATGCATGGTTTGCATATTTAAAAGACTATTCTAATACATATTTTGTGATTATAGGATTGAGAGAGAGACTTCACTAATTTAATGCCTAATGAGTCACTTTGTATACTTTAAAGATCAAAAGATTAACTGCCAAATGGTGGAAGAAAGATGCAAGGGAGAAAGAGAAGAAAGAAGAAAAGTTGCAGAAAAATTACACTACCGACCTGTCGGCCATGGCCCACGACCGGTCAGAAATTCAAATCAGAAGGCCCTATGGCTACTGACCTTGTTGGACCAAAAATAGATGAAATCGACCGGTCGTCCGACCGGTCGACCACCACAGAGGACCAGTCGTTCGACCGGTCTAATTTTCTGGAGCATTGGAGTTTTTAAGTAAAAGCTCGCTGGACCTAAAAGAGGCATTTCCGACAGGTCATCCGACCGGTCAGCCAGAGGCTTCGACCAATCAACCACGCAACAGAAAACATAAATTTCTATTTCTGTTCCGAAATTTTCGACGCAAGTGCGTAACTCATGCAATTCTGGAACCTTCCGTGCGGTAGAGCCTCAAACCTATAAAAGGACACCTAAGGTTTGTTCCTAAGGTATCTTAGAAAAGATTGGAAGTCATGGAAGTGAAGGAGAGCATCGTAGAGCATCCACAATTCTGCCGACTTCAGATTTTTTTAATTTTTCATGTTTTTCTTTAGTTTTTATATTGATTTTAGTTGTAGTATGACAGCGCTCTGCTAGAACCTCTTAACTAAGGCTAAGAGATGAAGCTTGTAGCTAGTTATCATGTAGAATTTGTTTAATTCAAGTACGTTTACTTAAAATTTAGATTTTTAAGTTCTAGTTTGAATAAAGTTGGTATTTGTTTATGTTTTATGAGAGTTCATGTGCTTCGGACATGGGTTCCTTGCAATTCTCTGAGATTATTATGTTTGGATTGATTAGATTCAAATTTTAGTAACCCTAGAGCATGCCATAGTCTCTTGGCATGGTTGTTACTTCAAAGGCTACATGTTTGAATTTTATGTGCTTCATTAGAACTAGAATCTTATTTTCTAACTTAAGTGGGATTGTTTGTGTTTGAATGCTTAATCTTCCAACTAGATGAGAAATAGAACTTTGAATCTTGTTGTGTTTATGCTTGGATGAATGAATTCACATGGAGCTACTACAAGTGGATCCTTGAGGCCTTAGTTCCATTAATTATCAGATTTCAACAAAAGTTACTATTTTTACTTAGTTTTAAAATCAAACTTCAAAATTCTAAATTTGAAGTTGCTAAAATGGTTTGAATTAGTTTACCTTAATTCCTTGTGGATCGACCTCGGTCTTACCAAGTTATTACTACATTGCAAGCCTTGTACTTGAGGCGAGCGAACAAGTTTTTAGCGCCGTTGCCGGGGAATCTAGGATAAACGGTTTTAAATTGTTTTAGTAATTTGAGGAGATCACCAACATATTTTAATTTAATGATGTCTCCCATGATGTAATCAAACTAAAATTGTTCCCTTTCTTTCTAAAGGACAAAGCCAAATCATGGCTTCAATTTCTTAAACCTAGAAGCATCGGGACATGGGCTGAGATGACCCAGGAGTTCCTTAAAAAGTACTTCTCAGTTCATGATAAAACCAATGCACTAAGGCGGACCATTATGAACTTCTTCCAAAACGGAGATGAAAGATTTTTTCAATGTTGGGAGAGATTCAAAGATCTTTTATTGGAGTGTCCACATCATGGTTATGAAAAGTAGCACTTGATTGACTTCTTCCTTGACAAATTAAGTTCAAACATGCCAAAGGATGTGTAATGGTGAGTTTTTGAGCAAAACTCCCGATGATGCTTGGGATTACTTTGATATGCTAGCCGAGAATGCCCAATCATGGGACATCTCCAATCTGACTAGTAATCACAAGTCAGCCCCAAGAGAGAAAGGAGTACATGTATTAGATGGGGAGGACAATTTAAATACAAAGGTGGCGGGTCTCACAAAGAAGGTTGAAGCCATAGAATTAAGGAGTGTTAACATGATAACCATTGGTGAGGCCATTAAGAGTGTATGTAGTATCTGTGAGAGTGATGTTCACTTGACAAAGGATTGCCCAACAACCCCTGCGTTTCAAGATATCTTACAAAGTCAATCAAACGCCACAAAAGCTTATCAACACCCCTTTAGTGCACCAAATTCTAACTCGCATAATCCTAATTGGCGATGTGAACTAAATTTTAATAGGAGAAACAGACCTATGGTAAATACAAACAATGCCTCCCAAGGGTCTTCTCAAAAGAGCACTCTTGAGGATACAGTGAGCGCATTCATGATTGGACAAACTCAGATAAATCAGTCCAACATGCAAGCCATGAATGAACTTAAAATCTCGGTTGAAAGAATTGAGACACACCTAGGAGTTAGGGAGAAAGGGACTGTTTTGACCCAATTTCATCCTAACCCCAAGGAACAATTGGAAATAAACACCAATTCTTCAACCCATCCTCATGTGGAACATGTTCAAGACATCATCACTCTTAGAAGAGGAAAAACAATTGAAAAATCTGAACTGGTGAAGGCCACAAAGCCTAATGACCCGATTTATTCTAAGAGCGATGGTCAATTGAACAATGCTCCACAAGATAAAGAGCCAGAGCGTGTGTATAAACCTATGGCCCCATTCCCCAACGTCTTGTTTCAACTAAAAAGACAAGTGAAAATCAGGACATCCTAAAAGTCTTCCAACAAGTCAAAATCAACATTTCCTTGTTGGATGCAATTAAACAAATTCCTTCATACGTCAAATTTCTAAAGGACCAATGTGTCGTAAAGTGTAAACAAAACGTGCACAAGAGGGCAATTTTGACGGAACAAGTGAGTGTTATCATACAACAAAATACTCCCCCCAAATTCAAAGATCCCGGAAGCCCTATAATCTCTTGCATGATAGGTAACTTCCGGATCAATAGAGCACTTCTCGATCTAGGGGCTAGAGTTAACTTGATTCCCTACTCGGTATATGAGCAACTTGGACTTGGTGAATTAAAACCCACCAAGATAACTTTATACTTGCAGATTGCTCCGTTAGAATACCGAGAGAAGTAATTGAGTATGTGTTAGTCCAAATTGATAAGTTCTACTACCCGGTAGACTTTATCATTTTGGATACACAAGTGGTTACAAATGTATACACTCAAATTCCCGTCATTCTAAGCCGACCATTCCTGGTAACCACCAATGCTATAATCAATTGTAGGAATGACTTTATGAAAATATCCTTTGGAAATATGACAATGAAGCTGAATGTGTTTCATTTACATAACCAACAAAAGGATGTGGATGAGGATGAAGATGAGATCCACATGATTAATTTCATTGATACAATTGTGGATGATGATTAGCCACCCTCAACTAAATTTTTCAAAACCTTGGAAGTTTGCTTGGCTCATTCCAAGGAAAAAATAAATTTGGATATTGATGAGACCTTTGAAGAACCAAAATCTGAAATTTTGAGCGACAAGTCTCTAACCACTGATTTGAGCAATTTTGTTGTGTGGGAATTTGATGAACTCGTGTTTGATTTTCTCAAGGAGAGACCAATTTCTAAAAGTGTAGTGGTTGAGGACATATTCCAACCTACACAAGTGACTGAGAAGGTCGAAGTTTCCTACACTCTAGAAGAGTGTTTGACATATTTTGAGGATTGGGATGATCCTATAATCCGCGACATTGTCAATGCTTTAAGGGAAACTTCACCGGTACCTAAAAAGACTCCTCCCACGGAGTGTAAAACCGAATTATGAATAGTGAAAGCACTGGTAGAATCTGAAATTGTGAAGAGTATACCGACTTGTGAAGAAGAATTTCAAGTCTCCATATCTCTTTGGTTTGTTCAAACCGAAGAGCACCATCTCTGGGATGATCCGTATTTGAATAATTTTTTTCCAAACAAGTTGGAAAGGACATTCATATTTGATGAATTCTAACCGAAAAAATTCTTCTTTCCTAACACATGGGATGATAACTTTGAGAAACCCACTGAACTTTTTCAGCAGGATTTTCAATGGATTAGAATGAAAAACATCACTCATGTGCATTATGAAGCAGGATGGTGGATGGTATTACTGAAAAATATTTTACTCCACCTCATAATCCTGCTAGATTCCATTCCTTTGGATGATCTTGTATATCAAAGATTGACCTCCTAGTCTGATGGAGGTATATAGTAGTTTATATTAATTTGAATTAGTTAATTATTAAAGTTGTAAACTTCCATGATCGACTCTCTCAGGTACTCTAGTTCTCACCCTCTTTTATTTTTATCAGTGCTCTCGTGTTATTATTCATTGCATATCTTTTTACATTGAGGATAATGCAAGATTTGGTTGAGGGTGAGATTCGTAGATGAATCTAGTATTTCGTAAGAGTAATGTTTTTATAAAAAAATTTGATTTTTTCGAAAATTCAAAACTCTTTTAGAAAACCTTGTTTCTATGCATTAGAGATATCATAAGTATGAAAGGATGAGAGATGAATTAATATGATTTTGATATCTAAATTAGCTTAAATATAATAGTTTTCTATATGAATTCCCCTATTTTTATGATCGATAGAAAATTTGAACACTTTTGAGCCTAGTTCACGTCACACGATTCTCATGGTTTGAAGGAATTATGTGGATTTGTAGATTGGTTAGACTTAGATCTAAGGTGTTAAGGAACCAAGTCAGGGAACTTTTTCCATCCTTGTTCATGTGAAATAAGAGAAAAGAACGAAAGATATGGATTTCTAAAAATCTTATCTCATGTATATGAAAAGAAAGGAAGTGTGGTTATTATTGAATATTTGTGAAAATTCTGAAAAAGGCTACCTATTACCAATCAGGGGATGGTCTACCCGTAACCAAAGCTGAAAATGAGAAGTAGTGTGAAAGTCGTCAAAAGAATGGTAAGGAAAATTCTTGTCATAGGCATTTGGTTGAGTTGTACACCTTTAGATCTTTAGTTTGATTTATCTATGAAGAAGGTAATCTTGAAAACTCATGAGATAAACATTTGTTGAGCTCTTAAATGTGTTTATTCTAATCCCATTTCATCACTAACTATGCACGATTTATACGTTTAAAGACCTACCTAATGCATGGTTTTGTGATTGTAGGAATAGGAGAGAGGTCTCACTATTTAGATGATAAAAGACACTTCAAAGGGTCAATGAAGAGTCAAGGAAACGAAGGAGGAGAAGAAGAAATCAAGTGAAGAAGGTCCAAAGAGAAAGCAGAAGAAATTGAAGATATAGGCAATTTCGATGGATCCCCGATAGGTCCTCGATCAATCGGGGGATGTTCTGATGGGTCTTCGATCAATCGGACCATCCATCGGTCTCACCTGAAAAACCAATTTTTTTAATAACTCTCTGGACATATTTTCGATCAATCAGCGGATCTCTGATCAATCGATCAGAGGTTTTCGATCAATCGAAAGAATGTCCGATCAATCGAAAATAACGATAGAAAATAAGAACTCTCTAGACACATTTACTATCACTTGGCTGACTTCCGATCAATCGAAGCTCACCGTCCGATCAATCAAAGATATGTCCAATCAATTGGACCTGTCCGCGGAACTGCATAAGGAGTTACGTAATTTCAAAAGATTCCAAGTCGGTGGCAGTCTTTTGTTATAAAAGGAGACCTCTACGTTCCTAGGACATCCTAGAAGAGATCTATTACAATGGGAGGTGGAGAAGGACGAATTTGGAGTTCTACAACTCCCTCTTTCTAGTTTTCTTTCTAGTTTTCATATTTTTAATAGCTTTCATGTTTTCTTTCAACATGGTTGGCTAAACCTCTTAGCTAAGGCTAAGAGGTGAAACTTGTAGTTGATCTAAGATGTTTTAATTCGTTTTATAGTTTCATGAATTGATTTTTAATGTTGAACAATGGTTTGCTTAAGTTTGAATGAAGTTTAAATTAGTTTTTCTTAATCTTATGATGACTTATGGATGTTTGGAAGAATTATCTTAGTTCTTAGTTGTTTTGCAAAGATTTAGACTTATACACTCTGAGGAATCAGATTTAAGACACTCTAGAACTTGATTCTTCATGTGGGAATTTCAAACCAAAGTTCTGTCTTTTTCTATAAAATCTGGCTTATGTGTTGAAAGTTGATGTGATTTGAATTAAGTTCAAATTATGATATTAGTTAAATCTAGTGACAAGGTTTGATGATTACCATAGTTGTGATCTTAATCTATTGGAACTAGGATTGTCTTATGCAATTGAGTGTGCCCAAGTCTTAACTTGAATTAAGGGAATCATGTTGATGAACAACACATGTGTTGGATTGTTTTAACTAATATAACCGCTTTATGTTCTGGCTAGATAGGATTTGATTTTGATTCTAGTTGTGTAATTGAGAAACCACAGCGAATTATGCATCAAGGATAGATACAAGTGGATCTTTGAACCCCTAGTGCTTCTTTAGATTGTTAAACTCATATAAGTTTACAGATTACCCATCTATATTCAATTTTCAGTTTAATTTTAGTTCGATTTCAATTAGAAAATATTGGAAGAAATTCTGTGAATTTCTGAATTAGTCCCTGAGGACAATCTCGGTCTCTACTGAATTATTACTACATCGCAACCCTACACTTGGGGAGTGAACAAATTTTTGACGCCGTTGTCGGGGACTTGACGATTTTACAGAATTTCTGAAATTACTTTCTATTTGAAATTTTTAGGAAACTTTCTAACTTAGTTTGTTTTTGTTTTTACAGCAATCTTTAGAAGTTGAAGAAGAAGTGAGTTGGTTCTCTTAAATTCTCAAATCAGGTTTTATCCTTCCAACCTTATTCTTCTTCTTTCCTATTCGTTCCTATCATATTCATCTCTTGTAAAGTGGGTGGAGACTCCTATTAGATCTCTGATAGGTTGGCCTTTAGCCGCCTTAATTCCTATTGGTCTACATTGTCGTCTTGGATCACCTTGTGCTCAGAGATTTCTCTTCTCAATCTACTTCTCTTTCTTCTTTTTCTGTACTTTTTTCAAAGATTCAAAGAGTGGGTGGGGAATTCTCTAAACCCTTATTGACCAGGAGAAATCAGTCTTTATCTTTGTTTCTGGCTCAGCCATTGTAAGATACCTTGTGCTTCGGTCCCAGAGAGGAGTTAAGAAAAGAAGAAAGAATTCTTCTTTCTGTTATCATTTTTTTTAATTTTCATGCCCCGTTGGGTTCAGGATTCAAACAATCGCTTAATAAGTGAAGGGGGAATTGTTGAGGGGATTGATACACTAAGAAACGTTT
Organism: Liriodendron chinense; assembly: GCA_003013855.2. NCBI lineage: Eukaryota > Viridiplantae > Streptophyta > Magnoliopsida > Magnoliales > Magnoliaceae > Liriodendron > Liriodendron chinense. Next base: position 4,076,531 of record ML058333.1, read on the forward strand.
AAATTTTTTAATTTTTTCTGAAAGTATGGCTGAAAATCAACCCAATCCAGGGCTAAATCAAAATCTGGGCCAAAATCAAACAGAAACGGGAGAGAATGAAGTTAAGAATGTTCCTCAACTAAGGACTCTACGTGATTACTTGCAACCTACAAGAGCGAGCACTCCCTCGTGCATAATTTTTCTATACAATGGAAGGAATGTTGATCTCAAACTGGGAGTAATCCAACTCCTTCCAAAATTCCATGGATTAGAGAGAGAAAGTGCCTATCAACATCTTAAGGGATTTGATGAAATGATAGCTAAGATCCACTTTGCAAACGTATCAGATGACGTTGTGTGACTTCAATTATTGTTTTCCTTTTCCCTTAAGGAGAAAGCGAAGGCTTGGCTTCACGCATTAAGGCCAAGATCAATTGGCACATGAACTGAAATGACTAGGGAATTCATTAAAAAAAATTTCCTAACTCATAAAACCAACATATTAAGGTGCCTTATCATGAATTTTGCTCAAAAAGAGGATGAGACATTCTTCCAATGTTGGGAGAGGTTTAAGGACTTATTGCATACATGCCCATATCATGGCTACAAAACTTGGCAGGTAATAAGCTTTTCCTATGAATGACTGACTTCATCCATGCGCCAATTCCTAGAGATGATGTGTAATGGAGAATTCATGAATAAGGAAGCTAAGGAAGCATGAGATTACTTTGATGTCTTGGCTGAGAATGCACAATCTTGGGATAAATCTAAACTAGCGAATCCCAAGATAGGCCAACAGAAAGAAAATGGAGGAATTTATGTCCTTTCAAAAGAAAACAATGTAAGTGCACGTGTGGCTAGTCTCACAAGAAAAGTTGAGGCCAAGGAATTGAAGAAAGGAGAAACGATTATACCCATAGTAGTTGAAAATGTTTGTAGAATTTGTGCTGGTAATCAACATGAAACACAGGATTGTCCTACAATTCCTGCGTTTCAAGAAGTTTTGCAAGAATAATTCAATGCCATAAACAATTATCAACGACCATTTAGTGCTCCAAACTCAAACACATATAATTCAAGTTGAAAGAACCATCCTAACTTCAATTGGAGGAATAGACCAACCATGAATACAAATAACACCCCTCAAGCTCAACCTTTACCAGGTCTATCCTTAGTAATCACACCAAAAGCTACGCTTGAGGAGATGTTGGGTGCGTTCGTGTTGGTTCAAGCTGAGTATAACAAGACTAATTCTCTGAAAATTGATGGGTATGTGTTGGGGTCCCAAAATATCCAACCCATTGGAATAAAATTTCATCGAATACTAAGGGGGCGCACCCAGAAAATCAGTCCATATCACCTTCAAAATTACAACAAACCCACTTACAGTTCATGTAACATCCCGTAAATTTTCGTACAGATAATAACGTACGGATGACCGTACATCTCAGTTGATTGGATTCCCTAATCTAGAAAAGGAAGATTAGTTTAGTACAAATTGGACTAGATTGTTAACATTCTGTAAAATTTATGGCCCTTGCTCTAAATAGCCTTCTAGAGGCCTATAGATATAAAACATTTACTTCACCTGGGTCATAAAACTAGCAAATAATTCTTATAAGGCCATTTGGACTAATTTTCCTTCTTTTATATATACCTATTGATGAGATTTTTCCCAAATCGAATTGGGAAATTTCAGGTTTGGGAGAGGGAGAGAAAGAGAGAGAAATAGAGAAATCGAGGGAAAGAGAGAGAAATCGAGAGAAGAAGAAGAAAGGAGATTGAAGATGTCCTTCTTCCTTTCCTCTTGAAGTAGGATGTTGTTGTAGCTTGTCGATTCCGTCCCTAGAGCGATTCCTGTTGCGATTGGAGGTAAGAATCGAATCCTACCTTTCAACTCCAAGCTATCTTAGGATTGAGACTGAAAATCTCATCCTAACCTTGTTTCTTGTAGGAATAGCTGATTCTCCTCAACCCTAACCCTAGACCATTGGACGAACGTGGAACCCTAGACCTTAAGGTGCGGGCTATACTTCAAATCTTCTATTTATCATTCCTAAAGGGTATTAGACAATAATTCTTGTAGTCATAGTGTAGGGCTTTGGATTTCTATATCTGATTGTTTATCTCAGTATCATTATACAACATGCATGTGTGTTTCATGGCTTTATGTTTCATGGCTTTAGTGTTCGATGAAATGGGTAAATGACTCAACTGTTTTAACTGATTTGTGAAATTCGTTGAGATGATGGAATTTGTATATGATATGCATAATTTTATGTTATCGTACATGTACTGTTTGTCATGGGTGAAGGGGCCAATCGATTAATGTGGGTATCCTAGTTGGATTGGATATTCAGGATTGGCTGGTTGATGGGGTGAACTTGATCGATCGACAGTAGTCTGGACTACACGGGTCGTTTGTGCCCAATGCCGGTTTGGTCAATGTTCTCCCTGTATCAAACGGACATATCCAAAGCCAAGAAATGTTGTGTGGTAGATAGATTATATTGAATGACTCTTCCAGAATCTGAAATACTAATGTTATTAAATGAAGTGTCCAATGATAAACGTATGTGCGACACGATCCTATGAAATCTCCTTGGGCTGGGCATGGTGGTATGGGACACCGTGTTCGTGCCGTCGGCCTACGCTGTGGCATTGAGCCTCCCCGTAGTGACCATAAGCTATTGTGAGGACGCCGGTCTGTTTTGGGTAAATCTGAAATAGCTGAGGTACTTATTTGAATAAATGTTCTTGTATTCTAAATGTATTGGAAGTTGGAGAAGGGATTCGTGGGCTACTGGCGATGATAGACAATCGCACCGTTGGGAGCCAGATGGTCCTGTTCAGGACCTAATGTATGACATTAGTAATTCAGCATCACCAATCTTGCTGAATGAAATTTATATTAATAAAGGCCGAACTAAACATGCATACATGTCATCGGCAATCTCAGTGACTGTCTGACTGTTCGAAAGGCCAGGGCATTGATGATAGCCTTCATACTTGCATTATGTGTATATGAGTTATAGTTGGAAAGACTAATGTATCAATTTTGATTCTGTTGTGATTGCTCGGGACATGCATTGTGTGCGAATTCATAACATTTATGCATTAATACAACTAGTCTAAGATTCTTGTATGTTTTGTTTGCTCATTACCTATGCCTGATTCTTGTATGCTTGATAGATTGTTGAACTTAGAATTATAGTAGCATTGAGTTGATTACTCACCCCCTCAATCCTGGGTGGTGTTTTGAAAACACCAACCAGACTCTAATGTAGAAACAGGTACTCTGGATGATGACATCTTTCAGGATGAGTTAAAAGACTTTGTAGAAGACGTCAGTTACTTTTAATTCTTGGATGGCCGAGAATAAGATGCAATGGCATCTTTTAGTTGGTGTTTTGGGGCCGTTTGATGGCTAGATGTATAATGGCCCAATTCTTTTGGACTTGCATTTTGGGGCTTCCCGTTGTGTGGGCCCCCTTATTTTGGATGATAATGTAAATTTGTAAATGATGGACCAGGTATGCACTTATCTTTTATCCTTACTTTAATGTTTATTTAGTTTTACCTTGCATCTTGATACTATCAATCATAAATGCATTAATCACGCTTCCACATAAGCATAGTGACACCCGAAATCTCAAGAGTCGAGGTCATGCTCGACTTCTGAAATTTGGGGCGTTGCAAAGTTGGTATCAGAGCGTGAGTTTAGAGCTAAACTGGACCTTGAGTTATGGACTTGACCAACCCTTTACGCCAACGTAGTTTGGACTCTATGGTTTGAAACTGTGGAACCTTATGTTTTACCGTGCATTCATCATATAAATATTAGTTATATTAAGTAAATTTTTTAGGATTCCTAGGATTCTAGTTGAGTTGATATATGGTTCCAGATGAGGTGTTAAGGTTCTAGGATTAAGAATCCAAGTTTTGGGCTTTATGTGCTGAGAAATGGAGAGTAGAAATGTACTTTTGGACGATGGATTTTAGACGGATCTGTGGTCTAGAACCATTTGATGCAAGGAAATTTCATTATTCCATTTAGATGGAAGTAATTTTGGTGGGCCACTAGTGTTTGAGTTGGAAAAGAGAGAGAAAGTAGAGTGAGTTTAGAGAGAGATGGTAGAAAATGGAAAAAAAAGGTTAAGCAGGGACCAGCTGACCGGTCGGACAACCGGCTGACCGGTTTGCACTGGCCAAGGAGTTGGGTGTCTTAGGAAGGACACCCAGAAACGACCGGCCGACCGGCTATGGATGACCGGCCGACCGGATGACGCTGTACAGTGGTGGAGAGGGGAGTTTTCATTGGATTTTTGGGAGGAATGTCATCTAGAGACGACCGGTTGACTGGCCAGGGCAACCGGCCGACCGGTTTACGTTGGACAGGGGTAGAGAAGATGAGCTGAGTTGGGATTTTTGAGGAGGAAATCACCCAGGGAGAACCGGCCGACCGGCTGCCGCTGGAAAGCTAGCAGAAAGGGGTGGATTTTTGGGATTTTCAGGCAGAGGTGAATCAAGGAGAGCCGGCCGATCGGCTGCAGCCGGGTCTGACCGGATTCTGGTGACCGACAGACCGGTTGTAGCCGAGTATGACTGGATTTAGGTCGGTAAGAGGATGTTGAAGGGATGGACAGCAACAACCGGCCGACCGGCTATAGCCGTGGTCGACCGGCCGGATTTAATTGGAGCTGGATTTAAGAGGGTTTGAGACATAAACCCTCTTCCATTTTTTCCCCAAACCCATTTCTCGATTCTTCCTCGCTTCTTTACCCTCAAGACGTAGCTCCAAGCATATGGTTATAGCTCAAATTAATGGAGGAAATAAGGAAGAAAGGGGGATTTGGTGGAGAAGAGTGATGCATGGAAGGTGATTGGGAAGACTTCCCAATTTCTAATATTTGGGGTATTTCTCCGAATCTTCCTCCCTTGTTTCTTTTCTTTCTTTTATTTTTTTTTTCTTTACTCATCAATCCTAGGTTTCAATTTTCTATAAACCCTTTCCAATCCTACCATCTGTTGTCATTACCTCAACAGTGCCAAGCTTTGCTTAAGCTTTTCTCTTCCAACTCATTTGTTTTTTTGGGGTTTTCTTGATTTGAGACCTTTTGAAGCTTCCCAAACCCACTTGGGTTAGGTTCTCCTTTCTCTTGTTTTTGGGTGGTACAAATGGCAAAGAAACGTGCCACCATGGGGGAGGCACCACAACGGGAATGTCGCTCCAAATGAGCGGAGGATGTTGATGCATCTGCTCCTACTCCTTCATCTATTCGAGGTAAGAAGGCCCCAAAGCGAGGCCGAGGGGGTCTGTCTACCTCTCGTGATTTACCAGCGACATCGAGAGAGTTGGTACCCGAGCAAACCTTGCCTGTGAGCATGGGAAGATTTGCAAATCGCCCTGTGTGTTTTGAGGGATTTATGGATAAGAAGATGATTCCTGAAAATCCTATGCTTGCTGGTCTGTTGGAAGTTGGTTGGGATCCTGTCCTCACTCCATACAGTAGTGCTGATGCAGAAATGGTAAGAAACTTCTACTCGTCTATTCGAAATCCATGTCAACAGCCGTTGGGGTTTGATGTTCTGATTGGTGATAGATTGATGCATGTTGATGTGGATGTGGTAGAGAGTGTTTCAGGTGTGCCAAAAGGTAAGGTTGTGATTCTTGAAAATGATTCCAAGAGGCCGAGGTTCAGAGATGAGAGGACTACCTTTGTCTGTGGTGAACTTAAGTTGTGGGAACAAAAGAATAGTTGTTTGAAGGCATCGAAAATGCTTTTGGAATTCCGATTACTTCACCGTTTCTTTATTTCAAATCTGTACCCACGAGTTGGGAATCGCACGAAAGTGTCCCAATATATGCTTGAAGTCCTTTATCGTGTGGGAAAAGGGGAAAATATATGTTTTCCATCAATGGTTATTCGTCACATCCTGACAGCCGCAGCTCCTTCTAATCACACCAAGTCACTAGCATTTGGCCGTTTGGTGTGTAAGATAGCCTGACATTTTGGTCTTCGCAGTGGGCTGCATGTGCAATTCGAGCCACAAACTGTTATCGGTCCAATCAAGATTGGATCTATAGACCCAAATGAACCTCCTTCAGAATAGGTTGGTAGAGAAGAAGAGCACTTTGAAACAGAAGTAGGGAATGGGGAAGAGATTGATGAAGAATTCTTAGCCCCCTTGAACATAACGGAACGTCTAGATAGCATGCAAGAGGGGCTGACTAGAGTTGAAGAGCGACAAAAACACTTGGAAAAGAAAATGAATAAGATGTATCGAATGATGAAGAGTATGTTTAGTTGTCTGCAAGGAGAAGGTGCACCACCACTTTCGCCCGACTCTCAGGATTAGTAGATCCGGGATATAGGAGTAATGTGTTTTCTGGTTTGATAGTAGTTGTGGTATGAAATAGTCTATTTAGGAGTTTAAGAATTAGTTTTAGTTTCTTTTGGTTGTAATCAAGAAAGTTTCTATGGAGCAATGTAGGTGGAATGTTGAATATGAATAAAATTGTTCCAACTTTTGGTTTGTAAATACATCTCTTAATTATTCTGGCACATAGATATTATTAGAAGGTAATTGTGACATATGTGATGTGGAGTTGCCTTTAATTGCGTATTATATGTCCAAACTATAGGACATGCTGCCTAAAAGTAGCCACACCTTTGTTCAACACCCACATGGTGGCTTGATGGAAGTTCCTGGCCAAGTGGCCTCTAGTGGGGCAGAGAATCCAAATGTCGATGTGGGTCAAGGACTTCACAATGAGTAGCCACCCACGACACACGATCATGTGATCGAAACAGATATCCATTCAACTTCTCGGGCAGATCACGTAACTATTCCAGGACCGCCACCACTTGATCATCAAGGGTTAATACCACCACCCATAGCCCAACCAGCCCCAGGTATGAACATGATAGCACAAATGTTATTGCTCATGCAACAACAACGACAACACACTACCTCGTTGTAACAACAACAACAACAGAATGCCCTACAGCATCAGCAGACTCTTGCTGCTCTGGTTGGGGCAATTACTCATACTGGGAGTGCTTCAACCTCCTCCCCTCGACCAGTGTATCAGGAAACCCCAGCCCCTCGGGAGGGTCCATTTGAGCGGTTCCAGAAACTTCGACCGCCCACCTTTATGGGTTCTCATAACCCGGCCGAAGCAGAGTATTGGTTAACTCGAATGTTGAAGATGGTTCAGCAGATGGAGTGTTTTGAACCAGAATAGGTGAATCCGGTAACCTTTCTGTTAGAGAAAGAAGCTAATATTTGGTGGAAAGGCGTCTCTAAGTCAGTTCCAAATACCTATGTATGGACTTGGGAGGACTTTGAAACTAAGTTCCATGACAAATATTATCCTCTCACCTACCGCCACAAACGCGAGAAACAGTTTCTTAGTCTACAACAGGGAAACATGTCTGTAGTAGAGTATGAGCGTCGATTTACAGAGCTCTCGAAATACGCACCAACAATAGTGAATGATGAAGCGACAAAGATGCGTCGTTTCACGACGGGTTTGAAGCCTGGAATAGATACCAAGATGTGTTATTTTGATATTTATACTTATGCTGGAATGGTAGAGAAAGCCTTCCGATCTGAAGAGGATGGTATTCATCTCTCACAGGCGTGATTTCAAATGGGGCAAAAAGCTAAGCCAGATATGGTGTTACAACAACCGTTTAATAAAAGGTCTCGGATAGGACCGTCACTCGTTCGTACCCCATTTTCTACCTCCACGGCTAAAGAAAATCGATATTGTACGTATTGTAGCAAGCCTGGTCACATAGAACCGTTCTACTTTGCCCGTATGAGAGATAATGGTATCACCCCTCCGCAGCAGATTAACCGTACACCACAGCGAACAATTTCAGTTCCTCCGTTACAAACTGTTCGCCCTCCTTTACAACCAAATCATCCAAATCATCGTCTGGGTGCTCCTGCACCAAATAAGCCACAACAAGCCCGAGTTCATGCTATCACTGCTGTAGAACTCAATGAGGACGATGTTCTTCCTCAAACATTTCAAGGTACGACATATATATGCGGTATTCCTGTATACTTATTGGTAGACACTGGGTCTTCTATTTCTGTCATTTCTTCTGAACTTGTTAAACGACTTAAACTGACTGTCGTGCCGATGCGTCTCGTAACCTTGTTCACTACCTCGGGAAGTAAAATTGATACGAAGTGGTCATGTCCACAGTGTCCCATTATCTTGGGAGATAAGGAAGTGATGGTCGATTTTGTAGTAGCAAGGATTCCTCGCATAGATGTTCTTCTTGGAATGGATTGGTTAACTCCTACAAAGGCGGAAATCATTTGTGATGCTAGGACCGTCACAATACATATTGCAGGGGAGTCGACTTTCACATTTCCAATGCAGATTAGTCGTCAGAGCCGTATCGACTTATATGCTATTAGGAAGGAAGGAATGAAACAATCGGAACTTCTTGATACCATTTTGGTAAGAGATTTTGAGGATGTGTTTCAGCCCATACCTGGACTACCTCCTCAGAGAGAGATTGATTTTACTATCGATCTTATCCCTAGTACAATGCCATGTTCGCAACCAGCATATCGCATGCCCCCATGTGACATGGAAGAATTGAGAAGTCAGATAGATGGACTTCTAAATTTAGGATTTATCCATCCGAGTGTCTCGCCTTGGGGTGATCCAGTTTTATTCGTTAAGAAGAAAGATGGATCGTTGCGACTATGTATTGATTATCGAAAGTTGAATCAAGTCACAGTCAGAAATAAATATCCTCTTCCTAGAATAGATGACTTGTTCGATCAATTATGTGGTGCCAAGTGCTTCTCAAAGATCGATTTATGGTCTGGTTACCACCAATTGAGAGTAAGACCTGAAGATGTTCCAAAAACAGCTTTTAAAACAAATTTTGGGCATTACGAGTTTCTAGTGATGTCCTTTGGACTCACTAATGCTCCTGCAGTATTTATGGATCTTATGAACAGAGTATTCCGGCCTTATTTATATCAGTTTGTTATCGTCTTCATAGATGATATAATAGTTTACTCCAAAACTCGAGACGAGCATGAGGAACATCTAAGGGTCGTTCTGGAAACGTTGAGACAGCATCAGTTATATGCTAAGTATGAGAAATGTGATTTTTGGAAATAAGAGGTAAATTTCCTTGGACACGTCATCTCAGGTGAGGGTATATCAGTAGACCTTTCTAAAATTGCGACGGTATAAATGCGGGAGCAGCCCGCTTCTGTTACAGAAGTCCGTAGTTTTCTTGGACTAGCCAGTTATTACAGACGATTCATCAAAGATTTCTCCAGAATTGCGAAGCCTCTGTCTCAACTCACGCGAAAAGATGTGCCCTTCGTATGGAATGAAAGAGCTGAAACAGCTTTTCAGGAGTTGAAGGCCAAATTAACTTCGGCTCCTGTGCTAGTATTGCCTGAGCTAGGAGTCAAGTACACGATCTATACTGATGTGTCACAAATTGGTTTGGGATGTGTGTTAATGCAGTTGGGTAAGGTGGTTGCCTATGCTTCACGGCAATTGAAAAAGCACGAAGAGAACTACCCCGCTCACGATTTGGAGTTGGCGGCAGTGATTTTCGCACTTAAGTTATGGCGACACTATTTGTATGGTGAAGAGTTCGAGTTATTTTGTGATCACAAAAGCCTGAAGTACATTTTCACGCAACGGGACTTGAATATGAGACAGCGCAGGTGGATGGAGACACTTAAAGACTTCAATTTTGAGGTATCCTATCATCCCGGAAAGGCAAATTTAGTAGCAGACGCGTTGAGCCGTAAGAAGGCTCAGGCCTTTATCGCCCCACTCATGTTAAGGGAGTGGGATATGCTCACGTTTGTGAATGAGTTTAGCGGGATGCTCACCTTCACGGACTCAGATTTGAGAATGTCCCACGCACGAGCAGAACATGATCTAGTTAGCCGAATAATCATGGCTCAAAAACATGACCCCAAGTTGATCGCGATAAGAGAGAAGATTGACCGAGGTGAAAGCAGCGAATGGTACGTTGATTCGAAAGATGGTTTGCGATTTAGGGGACGTTTGTGTCTCCCGGATTCTTATGAAATAAAACAAGAAGCCTTAGATGATGCTCACCGATCAAAACTATCGATACATCCAGGTAGCACGAAGATGTATTAAGACATGAAATGCTCATTTTGATGGGATAATATGAAAAGAGACATCGCTGACTATGTTTCAAGATGCCTCACGTGTCAGCAAGTCAAATCAGAACAGCGATGACCTCCAGGACTTCTACAGTCCATGCCAATCGCCGAATGGAAATGGGACTTCATATCTATGGATTTCATATCCGGTCTGCCAAAGACAAAGAAGGGTCATGACTCGATTTGGGTGATAGTTGACCGGTTAACGAAATCAGCCCACTTTCTACCCATTCGGATGACTACGTCGACAGAGGACTTAGCAAAGTTATACATAAAAGAGATTGTACGTCTCCATGGGGTGCCTTTAGAGATCGTGTCTGATAGGGATACCCGATTCACATCAATATTTTGGACAAAGATTCAACAAGCAATGGGTGCAAAGTTAAAATATAGTATAGCTTTTCATCCTCAAACGGACGGGCAGACCGAACAGGTAAACCAAATTCTGGAAGACATGTTACGGGCATGTGCATTAGATTTTAAAGACAGCTAGGATGAATGCCTTCCATTTGCTGAATTCGCCTATAACAATAGTTTCCAAGCCAGTATAGGAATGGCGCCTTATGAGGCTCTTTAAGGACGATCATGTCGATCTCCAAATTGTTAGGTGGAAGTTGGCAAAAGGAGCCTCATTGGGCCAGAATTAGTTCAGCAGACTTCTGAAAAGATTGATATAATTAGACAACGTCTTTTAACAGCGCAGAGTCGTCAAAAGAGTTATGCGGATAAACGAAGATGAGATTTAATATTCGAGAAGGATGATCATGTATTTCTGAAAGTATCTCCGATGAAGGGATTGCTACGTTTTGGAAGGAGAGGAAAGCTTGCGCCACGATTCATCGGCCCATTTCAAATATTGGATCGAGTTGGTGCGGTTGCATATCGCCTCGCTCTACCTACTCTCGCTGGTGTGCACAATGTGTTCCATGTATCGATGTTGAAAAAGTATATGCCTGACCCGACGCACATAATCAGATGGGAGGAGGTGGAGTTGAATGAAAGTGCTACTTATGTTTTGCGACCGACTCGGGTTCTAGATCGGAAAGAACAAGTGTTAAGGAACAAAATCATTCCTTTGGTAAAAGTGCTGTGGACTCACCATACAGAGGAAGAAGCATCATGGAAAACGGAAGCTGAAGAACGCAAGAACTACCCACAGATATTAGAAGAATACGAAAAGGTACAATTTCGTGGACGAAATTTCTTTAAGGGGGGTAGATTGTAACGTCCCGTAAATTTTCATACAGATAATAGCGTACGGATGACCGTACATCTCAGTTGATTGGATTCCCTAATCTAGAAAAGGAAGATTAGTTTAGTACAAATTAGACTAGATTGTTAACATTCTGTAAAATTTATGGCCCTTGCTCTAAATAGCCTTCTAGAGGCCTATAGATATAAAACATTTACTTCACCTGGGTCATAAAACTAGCAAATAATTCTTATAAGGCCATTTGGACGAATTTTCCTTCTTTTATATATACCTATTGCTGAGATTTTCCCCAAATCGAATTGGAAAATTTCAGGTTGGGGAGAGGGAGAGAAAGAGAGAGAAAGAGAGAAATCGAGGGAAAGAGAGAAATCGAGAGAAGAAGAAGAAAGGAGATTGAAGATGTCCTTCTTCCTTTCCTCTTGAAGTAGGATGTTGTTGTACCTTGTCGATTCCGTCCCTAGAGCGATTCCTGTTACGATTGGAGGTAAGAATTGAATCCTACCTTTCAACTCCAAGCTATGTTAGGATTGAGACTTAAAATCTCATCCTAACCTTGTTTCTTGTAGGAATAGCTGATTCTCCTCAACCCTAACCCTAGACCATTGGACGAACGTGGAACCCTAGACCTTAAGGTGCGGGCTATACTTCAAATCTTCTATTTATCATTCCTAAAGGGTATTAGACAATGATTCTTGTAGTCATAGTGTAGGGCTTTGGATTTCTACATCTGATTGTTTATCTCAGTATCATTATACAACATGCATGTGTGTTTCATGGCTTTAGTGTTCGATGAAATGGGTAAATGACTCAACTGTTATAACTGATTTGTGGAATTCGTTGAGATGATGGAATTTGTATATGATATGCATAATTTTATGTTATCGCACATGTACTGTTTGTCATGGGTGAAGGGGCCAATCGATTAATGTGGGTATCCTAATTGGATTGGATATTCAGGATTGGCTGGTTGACGGGGTGAACTTGATCGATCGAGAGTAGTCTGGACTACACGGGTCATTTGTACCTAATGCCGGTTTGGTCAATGTTCTCCTTGTATCAAACGGACATATCCAAAGCCAAGAAATGTTGTGTGGTAGATAGATTATATTGAATGACTCTTCCAGAATCTGAAATACTAATGTTATTAAATGAAGTGTCCAATGATAAACGTATGTGCGACACGATCCTATGAAATCTCCTTCGGCCGGGCATGGTGGTATGGGATACCGTGTTCGTGCCGTCGGCCTACGCTGTGGCATTGAGCCTCCCCGTAGTGACCATAAGCTATTGTGAGGACGCCGGTCTGTTTTGGGTAAATCTGAAATAGCTGAGGTACTTATTTGAATAAATGTTCTTGTATTCTAAATGTATTGGAAGTTGGAGAAGGGATTCGTGGGCTACTGGCGATGATAGACAATCGCACCGTTGGGAGCCAGATGGTCCTGTTCAGGACCTACTGTATGACATTAGTAATTCAGCATCACCAATCTTACTGAATGAAATTTATATTAATAAAGGCCGAACTAAACATGCATACATGTCATCGGCAATCTCAGTGACTGTCTGACTGTTCGAAAGGCCAGGGCATTGATGATAGCCTTCATACTTGCATTATGTGTATATGAGTTATAGTTGGAAGGACTAATGTATCAATTTTGATTCTGTTGTGACTGCCCGGGACATGCATTGTGTGCGAATTCATAACATTCATGCATTAATACAACTAGTCTAAGATTCTTGTATGTTTTGTTTGCTCATTACCTATGCCTGATTATTGTATGCTTGATAGATTATTGAACTTAGAATTATAGTAGCATTGAGTTGATTACTCACCCCCTCAATCCTGGGTGGTGTTTTGAAAACACCAACCAGACTCTAATGTAGAAACAGGTACTCTGGATGATGACGTCTTTCAGGATGAGTTAGAAGACTTTGTAGAAGACGTCAGTTACTTTCAATTCTCGGATGGCCGAGAATAAGATGCAATGGCATCTTTTAATTGGTGTTTTGGGGCCGTTTGATGGCTAGATGTATAATGGCCCAATTCTTTTGGACTTTGCATTTTGGGGCTTCCCGTTATGTGGGCCCCCTTATTTTGGATGATAATGTAAATTTGTAAATGATGGACCAGGTATGCACTTATCTTTTGTCCTTATTTTAATGTTTATTTAGTTTTAACTTGCATCTTGATACTATCAATCATAAATGCATTAATCACGCTTCCGCATAAGCATAGTGACACCCGAAATCTCAAGGGTCGAGGTCGTGCTCGACTTCTGAAATTTGGGGCATTGCAGTTCAAGCCAGATCAGGAATAAAAAGAGTGAGGTTTAAAGACCTCTGGCGCACCCATAAATTGAAGAAAAATTGCAAGGTGCACCAGACCACGCATTGGCTCAAAAATGACTTTTGGTGGGCCCCACATCACACAGTGACCGAACTAGTTCCAAAATAGGGTCATGGGCACATAGCTGGACCACTAGAAAGAGTGGATGAACACTCATCATTCAAGTGGGCCCCACAAAATAGAGATAAAAAGCGTTTAAAGTCAAAAATGCAATACAACGGCTCCTGGTACACCTGAAATATGTCCAGCGCACCCAAAAAATAGGTCTGGCACACCCAATAAATGCAAGATTTTTAGACTTCTCATTTTCACTTAACAAAAGTCTGGCGCACCCAATAAATACAACATTATAAAACCCCATGAAACCTAAGCCAATTTGTCCAACGCACCCAATAAATAGGTCTGGCGCACCCATAAAATATGTAATTTCAGCAAAGTCCACTCAGACCATTTTTAGGGTGCTCCGACGCTAGCGCACTAAAAAAATACCTAATTTCGAGGTGCTCTAGAGTCCGGCGCACCTGAAAAATCAAGCATTTCACAGACACCAATTTTCATAATTTCAGGGTGCTCCCGACATTTTCGGGTGCGCCAGATATAAAATGAGACATGTTTAAGATACGCTTAACGTGTCACATGCTCGTCCTCCGTGATTTGCGGGTATAAATACCCCTCTGCACTATTTATTTGTACGATATACTGAGAAAGAGAGAGAGAGTTATTACCCTTTAGGCATTTGAAATCCTCACCGAAAACCCTCGTCGAAATCCCTTTTTGACCACCTGAATCCCTTTCCGACCGCAAGAATCCCTTTCTGATCATCGGAATCCCACAACGGAAACCTACCTCTGATCACCGCAGGTTCGACATAAAACCAGCAAAACATTACATCTTTAGAAAATTGTTCAAGTGCTCTAGCGCACTCGAAAAATCAACATTTTCCACTTGTCTAATTTCAGGGTGCTCCGGCGCTAGCGCACTCGAAAAATTTCAGGGTGCCAGATCACGGCCTGGAATGTACAAGATCTCAGAATCTCTGGAATAAAATTCGCCTTGCGATATCTCTTATTGTGTACATTTTTTGAATGCTTGTGATTATCTATGAATGTTTCTATTACTCAGAACCCTAGAGCAACAATACCCAGGAAAATGTCCCCGTATTCATTTTCTAGTTCTAACAGTATGCAAGAACAACTAAGATTCAACCAAAACACATCTCAAGCCATCATTGATTTGAAAACTTCAATGGCTAGAGTTGAATCTCATCTTAGTGCTAAGGAGAAAGGTGTTGAGCGCTTAAATGTGTATATTCTAACCCCATTTCATCACTAACTATGCTTGGTTTTCATGTTCAAAGACTATTCTAATGCATGGTTTTTGTGGTTATAGGAATGAGAGAGAGTGCACTCAATTGATGACTACAAGAGCATATTTAGGAGCCTTGGATGAAGACCCAAGGTGGGCCAAAGAAAGAAGAAAGCAAGGAGAGGAAAGAGAAAAACAAAGAAGGAAAAACAAAGAAAATAGGGTCTGACCGGTCTTGACCGATCGGCCAAGGAGGCCATGACTAGTCTTGACCGGTCGGCCACCCTTCACAACACACTCCAACAATTGTTGGAGGTTGCTGGAGCAAGCCCCAGACAAGTCCGACCGGTCTTGACTGGTCGGCCAAAGTCGCCAGCCCCTCTCTGCACTCTCTGGACTGTCCACTGGACAGGTCCGACCGGTCAAGACCGGTGGCCAGCCATCTCGACCGGTCAAGACCGGTCAGCCAGTGTAATTTGCTGAAATTTAGCAACTTCTTCAGCAAGCTCCGAGTTTTGTGCACAAGTACGTAAGTGCTACGCAAAGCTAGAAGATTCTGAGGCGGTAGAGTCTCTCCACTATAAAAGGGGACCTAGGGATTGTAGCTAAGGCATCCTAGAAGAGATCTACGAAGGTGGGAAGCGGAGAAAAACGGAATCAGAGTTCTACAACTCCCTTTAGTTTGTTGCTTTCTAGTTCATATTTTTAGTTGATTTCATGTTTCCTTGGATTATGATCGGCTAAACCACTTAGCTAAGGCAAAGATGTGAAGCTTATAGTGAATTTAAGATGCTTTAATTCATTTTTATGTTTCCAAGTTTGAATTTTTATTGAAGAACAATGGTTTATTGAAGTTTGAATAAAGTTCTAAGTAGTTTTTCATAATGTTATGATGGCTTATGGATGTTTGAAAGAATTGCTTTAGTTCTTAGTTGTTCTGCATGGATCTAGACCTGTACGCTTCGAGGAATTGGATTCAATATGCTCTAGACTTGGATTCTCATGTGGGAACTTCAAACTAATGTTCTACCTTTTGTTTTAAAGTCCAATTTAGGTGTTGCTTATGCATGTGATTTGAATGAAGTTCAAATCACGATATAGTGAAGCCTTGTGACAGGGTTTGATAATTATTATAGTTGTAATCTTAACCTATTGGAATTAGGATTGACCTATGCAATTGAGTGCGCTCAAGTCCTAACTTGAATTGAGGGAATCATGTTTATGAACAACACATGAATTGGACTGTTTTGATGAATTAACCGCTCTATCATCTGGCTAGATAGGATTTGATTTCGACTCTAGTTGTGTAATTGGGAAACCATAACGAATTATGCATCAAGGAGTGCTACAAGTGGATCCTTGAATCCCTAGTGCTCGTTTATATTAATTGCATTCACTTTAAATTTCAGATTACCATCTACATTCAAATTCTAAAATCTGTTTAGTTTGATCTCAATTAGAGAATATTAGAAGTAGTTTTGTGAATTCCTAACAAGTCCCTGAGAACAATCTCGGTCTCTACCAAATTATTACTACTTCGCAACCCTACACTTGGGGAAGCGAATAAGTTTTTGGCGTCGTTGCCAAGGACTTTTTCATAAAATTTCTGAAAATAGTTTCTATTTGAGAATTTTAGGAGTCCTTACTAACTTAGTTTTCTTTGCTTTGTTTTGTTTTTGCAGGGATTCTAAGAGTCGAAGTAGTCACTTCAATCAGGTTTTTCTAACTCTTTTTAGGCTTTTACTTTTCTGAGATTTGCATGCTACATTGGGTTCGGAATTCTAATAACAGACTGATTAGTGAAGGACAGATTGTCGAGGGGATTAATAAGGAACCCCGTGCTAAGAAACGTTTAGATTCTCAATTTTTTCCTGAAATTATGGCTAAAAATCAACCCGATTCAAGGCCCAATCAAAATCTAGGCCAAAACAAAACTGAAACAGGTGAGAATGAGGTTGAGAATGTTCCTCGACCTAGAACTTTGCGTGATTACTTGCAACCAGCAAGAGTGAGTCCTCCCTCATGCATAATTTTCCCATATAATGCAGGGAATATTGATCTAAAATTAGGAGTAATCCAACTGCTTCCCAAGTTCCTTGGTTTAGACAGTGAAAGCGCATATCAACATCTTAAGGAATTTAATGAGGTGATAGCCATGTTTCACTTTGCAAACGTATCTGATGATGTCGTGAGACTTGGGGTTATTCCCTTCTTTCTCTGAAAGAGAAGGCTAAGGCTTGACTTCATGCATTAAGGCCAAGATCAATCGGCACATGGACTGAGATGACTAGGGAATTCATTAAAAAGTTTTTCCCTATTCATAAAACAAACATGTTGAGGCGCCTAATCATGAATTTTGCTCAAAAAGAGGATGAAACCTTCTTCCAATGTTGGGAGAGGTTCAAAGACTTATTAGACATATGCCAACATCATGGCTACAAAATTTGGCGGGTAATAAGCTTTTTCTATGAAGGACTGACTTCACCCATGCGCCAATTCATAGAGATGATGTGCAATGGAGAATTCATTAATAAGGAGGCTGAGGAAGCATGGGACTACTTTGATATCTTAACCGAGAATGCACAATCTTGGTATACAATTAATCCAGCAAATCCCAAGAAAAGCCAACAAAGAGAAAAGGGAGGAATCTATATCCTCTCTGAAGAAGACAACATAAGTGCACATGTGGCTAGCCTCACAAGAAAAGTTGAGGCCATAGAATTAGGAAAGGGGTGAAAAGACTAAGGAAGTTGAGAATATTTGTGGCATTTGTTTCGATAACCAACATGCAACCCAAGATTGTCCTACAATCTCTGCATTTCAAGAAGTTCTACAAGAACAATCAAATGCCATAAATAATTATTAACGACCATTTAGTAATCCAAACTCGAACACGTGCCATCAGAGAATGCAAACAATAACCCAAAAGCTATGCTTGAGGAGATATTGGGTACATTCGTCTCGGCCCAAGCTGAGTACAAGAAGAATAATTCTCATAAAATCGATGGGTTCATGCAAGAACAATTAAAATTCAACCAAAATTCATCTCAAGCCATCAATGACTTGAAAACTTGAATGACTAGAGTTAAATCTCATCTTAATGTTAGGGAGAAAGGCACACTTCCTACTCAACCTCTCCCTAACCCAAGAACCCAATTTGAGATACAAGACCTCAGCCCATCCTCCAAAATATGGAGCATGTTCAAGTTATAACCATTTTGAGGAGTGGCAAAACAATTGATAACTCCAATCCGGTGAAGGCCCCAAAGCCTAATGATCCAAAAATTGTCAATAAGGATGATATCTCGAACAACACTCCACATGAGAAAGAACCGAAAAGGCAATACAAGTCGGTTGCCCCGTTTTCCCAAAGGTTGATTTCACCCAAACCATTAGATAAAAATCTAGAAATCCTAGAGGTTTTTAAGTAAGTGAAGATCAACATTCCTTTGTTGGATCCTATAAAACAAATACCATCTTATGCCAAATTTCTGAAGGAATTATGTACAGTCAAAAGGAAACACAATGTTCACAACAAAGTACTTTTGACTGAGAATTTGAGCGTCATTATTAAACAAGAGGTGCCCCAAAAATACAAGGATCCAGGTAATCCTACCATCTCATGCATCATAGGTGACTACCGGATCAAACAAGCTTTACTCGATCTTGGGGCAAGTGTTAACCTCATCCCATACTCGGTCTATGAACAACTTGGGTTAGGTAAATTAAAACCCACCAAAACCACACTTCAAGTCGTTGATAGATCTATTCGTATACCGAGAGGGATGATTGAAGATGTCCTTTTCCAAT
Source organism: Liriodendron chinense (assembly GCA_003013855.2). Taxonomy (NCBI): domain Eukaryota; kingdom Viridiplantae; phylum Streptophyta; class Magnoliopsida; order Magnoliales; family Magnoliaceae; genus Liriodendron; species Liriodendron chinense. The sequence continues at coordinate 4,095,385 of ML058333.1, forward strand.
TCGATAAATTCTACTATCCAGTAGATTTTATTGTCTTGGATACGCATCCCGTGATGGGAACTGGTGCTCAAATTCCTGTTATACTTGGCCGCCCTTTCTTACCCACTTCAAATTCGATTATCAATTGTAGAAATAGGCTGGTACAAATGTCTTTCGGAAATATGACACTCGAGCTAAATATTTTCGATTTCTGCAAACAACCACGGGATGTTGATGCCGAGGTCCACGAAATAAATCTGATTGAATCATTCGTGGAAGACACATCCCTCTTGACATTCTATTCCAATCCCTTGGAGTCATGCTTGGCCCACTCTCATGAGATTGATGATGACATGATAAGCGAGATGGATGCCATTTTGGATTCTATGCCAGTACTTGATAATAAAAGATGGAAGGCGTCATTTGAGCCTTTACCCTTAAGCAAAAACAAGCCTCTTCCATCTAGTATCAAGGCTCCAAAGCTCGACCTAAAACCCTTACCTACTGATTTAAAATATATATACTTAGGTCAAGATAAGACATATCCGGTGGTGATTTCTTCCCAGTTGGATGAGGAACAAGAGAGTAGGTTGATAGCCACTCTAATAGCGCATAAGAATGTCATTGGATGGTCAATTGCAGATCTCAAAGGCATAGACCCCCTGATTTGTACTCATCGCATACACCTTGAGGAGAATGCGAAGACATCTAGGCAACCACAAAGACGCCTCAATCCAAACATGAAGGAGGTGGTTAAGGCCGAGGTGTTGAAACTATTGGATGTGGGTATCATCTACCCAATATTCTATAGTCAATGGGTGAATCCAACTCAAGTAGTGCCCAAGAAATTTGGCATAACCATTGTAGCCAATGCTAACAATGAACTCGTGCCAACCAGAGTCACTACCGGTTGGAGAATGTGCATTGACTACAGGAAGCTAAACACAGTCATGAGGAAAGACCACTTCCCCTTACCGTTTATTGATCAAATTTTAGAAAGTTTTGCGGGTCATTCCCATTTTTGCTTCCTTGATGGGTATTCAGGGTATAACCAAATAGAGATCGCCCTAGAAGACCAAGAGAAGACAACTTTCACATGTCCATTCGGCACTTTTGCCTATCAAAGGATGCTGTTTGGACTATGCAATGCCCCTGCCACTTTTCAGCGTTGTATGTTAAGTATTTTTTCTGATATGGTGGGGACGATTCTCGAAGTCTTCATGGACGATTTCTCAGTATTTAGTTGTAACTTTGATGAATGCCCTATGAACTTAAAAACTGTTTTGAAAAGATGTGAAGAAAAGAACCTCGTGTTAAATTGGGAGAAATGTCACTTCATGGTTCAAAAGGGAATTGTCCTCGGTCACATCATCTCACAAAATAGAATCGAGGTAGACAAAGCTAAAATCGATCTTATCTCTAACCTTCCACCACCCAAGAGCGTACGAGATGTGTGGTTCTTTTTGGGACATGCCAGATTCTATAAATGGTTCATAAAGGACTTTAGTTCACTCTCTCGTCCTTTATGTAACCTACTTCAAAAGGAAAACTCATTCGAGTAGAATAAAGATTGTCAAAATGCTTTAACAAGCTTAAAGGTATGTTGACATGTGCTCCCATAATGCAACCACCTAATTGGAGCCTTCCTTTTGAAATTATGTGTGATGCGAGCGACTACGCTATTGGGGCTGTGTTAGGCCAGAGAAAAGAGAAGAAGTCATGCGTCATCTACTATGCAAGTAGAACCTTAAACTCGGCTCAAGCAAACTACACTACTACAGAAAAAGAACTTTTAACTGTAGTTTTTTCTTTAGACAAGTTTAGTTCCTACTTGATTAGATCCAAGATCATTATATTCACCGACCATGCCTTGCTTAAGTACCTTCTCTCTAAGAAGGATGCTAAGCCATGCTTGTTAAGATGGATCCTCCTACTCCAAGAATTTGGCATAGAAATACATGATAAGAAAGGAGTAAAAAAAGTTATGGCTGACTATCTTTCTTGACTTGTTATCACCGATTCCCTTGAGATGACCGCGATCAATGACATGTTCCATGATGAACAACTATTTAAAGTCTCCCAATTGCCATGGTATGCTGACATTGCTAACTATCTTGCTACAGGTACAATTCCAACACACTGGAACAAGCAAGTTAAAGATAAGTTCTTCAACGAGGTTAGAAAATTCATGTGGGATGATCCGTACTTATTCAAGTTTTGTCCCGATCAAATTATAAGGAGATGTGTGCCGGATGATGAAAAACATAGTATCATCTTCTTTTATCATTCACAGGCTTGTGGTAGTAACTTTTCAGCTAAGAAGACCACAGCTAAAATTCTGCAATGTGGGTTTCATTGGCCTACCATGTTCAAGGATACCCATGAGTTTTACAAAACGTGAGAGCCTTGTCAGAAATTAAGAGGAATATCCCATAGAAATATGATGCCACTCAATCCCATCCTACCGATTAAAATTTTTTATTGTTGGGGCATTGATTTCATGGGTCCATTCCTATCTTCTTTTGGAAATTTATATATTTTGCTTGCCGTCGATTATGTTTCAAAATGGGTCGAGGCGATTCCATGCCGGAACAATGACCACAAAACAATTATTCATTTCTTAAAAGAGAATATCATTTCCCAGTTTGGAACACCTCGAGTCATTATAAGCAATGGAGGATATCATTTTTGTAACCGCCCGTTTAAAACTTTAATGAAGAAATATGGCATCAATCACAAAGTGAGCACTCCTTATCACCCACAAATTAGTGGACAAGATAAGATATCCAACAGGGAAATCAAACATATCCTAGAGAAAACAGTAAACCCCGATCGCAAGGATTGGTCACTTCAACTTACAGATGCGCTCTGGGCTTACCCTACAGCTTTCAAGACCCCCATTGGAATGTCTCCCTATAGACTTGTCTATGAGAAAGCTTGTCACTTGCCTGTGGAGTTGGAACATAGGGCATATTAGGTGATAAAGAAGATGAATTTTTATTCTGACAAAGCAAGCTCATTGCGCAAGCTTTAATTGAATGAACTTGCAGAACTCCGGAACGAAGCATATGAGAACACGAGAATTTACAAGGACAAGACGAAGGTGTTTTATGATAAGAACATCCTTCGTAAGACTTTTACAATAAACTAAAAGGTCCTTATGTATAATTCTCAATTACATTTATTTCTGAAAAAATTGAAGTCTCGATGGACCGGTCCCTTCATTGTCAAAACTATTTATCCATATGGGACTATGGAGTTGTTTAATCCAAGGAATGGTAATATTTTTAAAGCAAATGGTCAACGATTAACCCGTTCTTTGAGAATTTTCTTCAGAAGGTATGTCCATACCTCTGACTAATCCTGTGTATCATGATATTTGATCTTCTAGTCTGACGGAGGTATAGAGTAGTTTAGGATTAGGATTTGCTTGCTTTTTGTTTGTTTTTCCATTGGTTTGTTAGAAGGAGGTAGAATTTCAGCTTTTTGTTCTCTTAGGTATTCTCATTCCTCACTCCCTTTATTTTATCATTGTTGTCATGTTTTGCTCATTGCATATCTTTTACATTGAGGATAATGCAAGATTTTGTTGGGGGTGAAACTTCTAGATGAAGCTAGTGTTTTGTAACATTTCGAGCAATGGTATGTAGAAATTTTTTCAATTTTTTTGCAAATTCAGAACTCCTTTGGAAAAATTCGTTACTATGCATTTAGGATGATACAAGTATAAGAAAAAGATATACAAAGTGAGTGATGTTGAGCATCTTGATATATCTCTAAGATATTGGTTTTCTATGAGAATTCCCCTATTTATGTGATTGATAGAAAATTGAAACACTTTTACACCTAGTACACGTTACACGATTCTTATGATTTGAAAGGATTATGAAGATTTGTGGATTGGCTGGGCTTAGATTTAAGGTGTTGAGAAACCAAGCTGGGGTACTTTGTCCATCCTTGTCCATGGAAAAAGAACGAAAGATATGGATTTCTAAAAATCTTATCTAATGTGTATGAAAAGGAAAGGAAAGACTAAAATATGAGAATAATTGAATATATGGTGGAAAATTCTGAAAAATGGCTACTTATTACCAACCGGGGGATGGTCTACCTGTAACCAAAGCCAGAAATGGGAATTAGTGTGAAAGCCATCGGAAGGATGATAAGGCAAATTCCTGTCATAGGCTTGTTGTTGATCTATACACCTTCAAATCCTTACTCTAGCTAATTTATGAAGAAGATGATCCTGGAAATCCATGAGATAAGCATTCACTGAGCACACTAGGTTAAATTGTTTAAATCTTTCTATTTATCAATCAATCAGCAGGAATTCCATATGAGCATTTGTTATGTTCTAAGAGGCTTAAGGTTTCAACCGCTATCACTAAGTATTTTCGATTTTACACTTGCACGTCTTGGAGTGTATAGAAGTGTAGTTTCTGAAGGAGAGTTGAATTTTGGAGAATGGAACTTGTTTCACGCATGTTTTACTTGGGACTAGCAAAATGCTGGTTGGGGGGTGTGTTAAGCGCTTAAATGTGTATATTCTAACCCCATTTCATCACTAACTATGCTTGGTTTTCATGTTCAAAGACTATTCTAATGCATGGTTTTGGTGGTTATAGGAATGAGAGAGTTCACTCAATTGATAACTATAAGAGCATATTTAGGAGCCTTGGATGAAGACCCAAAGTGGGCCAAAGAAAGAAGAAAGCAAGGAGAGGAAAGAGAGGAAGGAAGAAAGAAAGAAAAACAAAGACAATAGGGTCTGATCGGTCTTGACCGATCGGCCAAGGAGGCCACGACCGGTCTTGACCGGTCAACCACCCTTCACAAGACTCTCCAGTAACTGTTGGAGGTCGCTGGAGCAAGCCCCAGACAGGTCCGACCAGTCTTGACCGGTCAGCCAAAGCCCCCAGCCCCTCTCTGCACTCTCTGGACTGTCCACTGGACAGGTCCGACCGGTCAAGACCGGTGGCCAACAGGTCGGCCAGTTTAATTTGCTGAAATTCAGCAACTTCTTCAGCAAGCTCTAAGTTTTCTACGCAAGTGCGTAAGTTCTGAGCAAATCTAGAAGATTCTGATGTGGTAGAGCCTCTCCACTATAAAAGGGGACTACGGATTGTAGCTAAGGCATCCTAGAAGAGAACTACGAAAGTGGCAAGCGGAGAAAGACGGAATCGGAATTCTACAACTCCCTCTAGTTTGTTGCTTTCTAGTTCATATTTTTAGTTGATTTTATGTTTCCTTGGATCATGATCGGCTAAACCTCTTAGCTAGGGCTAAGAGGTGAAGCTTATAGTGAATATAAGACGCTTTAATTCATTTTTATGTTTCCAAGTTTGAATTTTTATTGAAGAACAATGGTTTATTGTAGTTTAAATAAAGTTCTAAGTAGCTTTTCTTAAATCTTATGATGGCTCATGGATGTTTGGAAGAATTACTTTAGTTCTTAGTTGCTTTGCATGGATCTATACCTGTACACTTCGAGGAATTGGATTCAATACACTCTAGACTTGGATTCTCATGTGGGAACTTCAAACCAATGTTCTACCTTTTGTTCTAAAGTCCAATTTGGGTGTTGCTTATGCATGTGATTTGAATGAAGTTCAAATCATGATATAGTTAAGCTTTGTGACAGGGTTTTGATGATTATTATGGTTGTGATCTTAACCTATTGAAACTAAGATTGACCTATGCAATTGAGTGCGCTCAAGTCCTAACTTGAATTGAGGGAATCATGTTTATGAACAACACATGAATTGGACTGTTTTGATGAATTAACCACTCTATCATCTGGCCAGATAGGATTTGATTTCGACTCTAGTTGTGTAATTGGGAAACCATAGCGAATTATGCATCAAGGATTGCTACAAGTGGATCCTTGAATCCCTAGTGCTCTTTTATATTAATTGCATTCACTTTAAATTTCAGATTACCATCTACATTCAAATTCTAAAATCTGTTTAGTTTGATCTCAATTAGAGAATATTAAAAGTAGTTTTGTGAATTTCTAACAAGTCCCTGAGAACGATCTCAGTCTCTACCGAATTATTACTACTTCGCAACCCTACACTTGGGAAAATTACATTGATGATCTAACACTACACCAACGTATGTGCGTGCGGAAGCTAAGAGTGGAGTAATTAGAATTATGGCCAAGTCCTAGAGGGGGGTGATTAGGACCTTTTAAAATCTTTTAGCCCACTTAACACTTTTAACAAATTAAACTAAGTAAGCGATTAACACTTCGACTTTCAAGCCTAAGTGGGTTCAATCACAAGACTAACATATGGTTTAAACAATAAATAATCTAATCTAAGAAAGCATAGATTAATAAATGATTAAACTAATGAAGGACCTAATCTATGCAACTCAAGTAGACAATATGAGAGTGGATCATATAAGCTCAAGTCTACTCAAGAAGTGAAAGTACATCATGTGTGTGTGGATATGCTTATCAAGAGCCTAGCATACATTCTAATTAGGCATTCATAATTAAACCATTAAACATAATGCATAATAAGAAATGTACTCAAATACAATCACAAACACAACGATGAATAGTGGTTCAACTTCAGGTCTTCTCCACTCTCAGTTCAAGTACCCAATCCCTTTGAGCACACCGGCATTCACTAGGAGTTTAAATCTGGTTCCTCCTAACCAAAGTGTTTTAAATCAGATCCACCTAACTAGGAAGTTTACAGGTTCCTTCCAACCTATACGTACACACCGATATTGGTGGCTCCCCTTGGAGACTTGTTTAGGCTCTACATCCAAGCCAAGGTCCTACAACTGAACCTTAATTTAGACTACACTCATGAGTCAAGGTCCTACAACTAAACCTTAATGGTTTTAGGCTCTACAACCGAGCCAACGTCCTACAATTGAACCTTAATGGTTTTAGGCTCTACAACCGAGCCAAGGTTCTACAACCAAACCTAGTGTTCACTCCAACCGAATGCTCCCCCTTGGAGACTCAATTTGACCCTACAACCGAGTCTAGGTCCTACAACTGAACCTATCGAGTTTAAAAACAAAGTCTACACTCAATTCCCCATGGGAAGAGAGTGGAACCGGACTCTTACTAATGACAACTTACTTGTCGGATTGAGCCACTTTGTTGCGCCACTTCGGGTTGCTTCTTCGTGCTCTCCCAGTGCTCGAATCAGCTCCCCTTGTGCTCTCCTGATCTTTGATACCGCTACTTTGTCAAGGCTTCAACTCTAAGATCAGCTCCCTTGCATATGATGCTCCATTAGAGATGCCCAAGGTGCTAGGAGGTGGTGTAACCTCTACAAATGGTAGAAAATGGGTTTCCTAGAGGGATACATTTATTTGGAATCCTAAGTGGTGTTTAGACAAGAGATTTAACTATAATCAAGGTGTCTAAACTCCTAGGAATCAAGAGGGAACAAATTCATTCTCATTTTTGCATTGAATGCCTTAAGCTTGTAATGAATCACAAGGAGAATGACTTGCAATGGGTTTGGAATAGAGCTTCTAATGGTCTTCAACAATGGTGGCTTCCATTTCCTCAAAATCCCCTCTAATGTGCCTAAAAAATGAATCCCCTGCTTTTATATATTTTCTCCTAATAGTCAAATAACGGGCAGATTTGCACATGGTCGGGCGCCCAGTCGACACATGGTCGGACGCCCAAAATCCAGTACAGAATTAAGTTTTGGTCAATGGACACTTTTTGAGCTAGTCGAGTGCCCGGTGGACACATGGTTGGGCGCCCGAATTTAGTCCAGAAATATTCTAAGTCGCTGGACAATTTTTGCACTGGTCGGGCGCCTGGTGAAGTTATGGTCGGGCGCCCGATAATCATTTGAATTTCAGGCCAACTCACTAGACGAATTTCTCATCGGTCCGGCGCCCGGACAAGCATGTTGTTCTGTTATTTGTTGGTTGTATTTTACATCAACCATGCAACCCCTTGGCCATCCTTTTGGTGATCTTTTGGGACACCTAAGGCCAATCTAAGATAACTAAGGGTATGCCTAGTGATCATGGTCATTTAGAGGTTATGGTTTTAGTTAGGTATAGGATAAGGCTCACCAAGGCATCTCTTTTACTTGTTTCTTCTTCCTTAATGCAGCAGGTCTATCTTGAGTCTTCGGTCTTCGTCATTAAGCTCAACCGACACTAGACTCACTGACCTAAGTAATTGACAAACAAGGTGCACTAGTATGCCACAGAAAAGTGCACCAACAGGGCCCTTCCCCTGCTATGACTGGGAGGGAGATTATCCCTTCTAGCATTATGTTGTCACCCGTGAATTCGATCGGTGGGGTTTTGACAAGATGAAGTCGTGACCTATCAATCTTCATCTTATCAAAAGCTGAGGGGTATAGAATATCTACTGAGCTTCTTATGTGGACCAACAATCTGAATATTTTTTTGTTAACAACCACCATAGCCACAACGAGCGAGTCATCATGGGGATGGATGATCCCCTACGCATCATCCTCGGTGAAGGTGATCAAACATGAGTCGACGTTGGGCATCTTGGTAGGTCGGCTTGTGAAGTTGACTAAGTGCCCGACTTCAAATGTATGTGCTTGACGGGTGTAGACCTTCCGAGCGTTGTTGGAATCCCCTCTTAGAGGTCCGCCGATGATTATGCGGATCTCCCCTACTAGATAATTGTTGATCTGGTCCTCTTCCTGTTCTGCCTGAGTTGTTGCCAGCTAGTTATCCTGATGTTAGGCGACGAACTCTCATAGGAAACCCTGTTGAATGAGGGTATCTATTTGTTGCTTCAGGTCGAAGTAATTCATCATGTTATGGTCGTGATCCTTATAGAAGAGGCAGTATTTTGACCTGCTCCTTTGGTTGAGATCAGTCTTAATCTTCCCTGGTGACTTGAACATTTGCTTATCCTTCACGACCATGTATACTTGTTCGACAGGCATGTTTAGAGGTGAGTAGTGTTTGAAACAATTGGTCGAGGATTTGGCTCCTTGGGGAGTGTTTCCTCAGTTGGACGAGTCATGCTCGTCCTTTCGCCATTTGGAAATGGAGTCATCTTTCGAATCTTTCCTCTTCGACGAGGACCTATGAGTGTTGACCAACTCCTCGGCATTGATATGCTTCTGCGCTCTGTCAAGGAATTCGGCCGCCTACTAGGGCGGATCTTCGCCAACTGACCAGAGGAACTTTATATCCCTCAACCCGCCGATCATTGTATGCAGCATTACCTCCTGTGATAGATTATCGACCTGGACTGCCTTGTTGTTGAAGTGGGCGAGGTAGTCCTTTAGGGACTCGTCATCCCTTTGTCTAATGGCGGAAAAATGCGTTGAGTGCTTCCACAGGTCAATGCTTTCAATGAATTGTGTTGCAAAGGCCCAACTGAGATGCGTGAATGAGCTGATAGACCTTAGCTTTAGGTTCCGAAACTATGTCCAAGTTGAGCTCGTCAGCAATAGAGGAAAGGCCTTGCACATAAGGTTTTCACTAGCACTGAGGAGCTCCATTCGAATGCAAAACATTTCTAGATGCTTGGCTGGGTCTCCCACTCCACTATATTGCTTAAGTTGGGGCAACTTGAATCCTTTTGGAAGCTGCTCTTCCCGAATGTCGTCAGTGAATGGAGATTCCGCCGAGTGGATCAGAGCATTGATGGTGACAAGTGCTATTGCATTCTGAGATCGCTGAAGATCACCAATGTGGTCCCTGAGCTCTTTTAATTCCGCCTCCCAATGGGCAATGTTGTCGTCGATGTGATCTAGAGCCTCGCTCTGTTGAGCTTAACGCCTCTCCTCTAGCCTTTGCCGCAAGTCGTTTGCATGCAGCTCGGCCATGGTGACATCATCTTCCTGATGGGACGACTGTCACTGGTCAACTCATGAATGTTCCCTCGTCCTCTGAAGGTTAGGAGGCGAGTGAGCTGACGGCTGAGGCAGTGATGCCAGTCCGGTCAAGAGGTTCTTGATTTCGTTTAACTGCTGGATGAACTCTTTGAACTGTTCGGTGAATCCTCTGATTTGCTGGGTCACTCCTCCTATTTGTTCTTCAAGGGCGAAGATTATGGCCCTGCGATTACGAGACCTTAGATGTCCTCTCTCTTGACCAGAGTTTTGGGATGACCCTAGCCAAAGGAAGGGTGCTTCGGGGACACCTTTGTCTTCATATTCGGGGGGCTAAGACGGCCCAACCCCCATAGGCGTCTTCCTTTTGTTCTTTCTTCCTCCGACCATTGATGATGGGTCAGGAGGGATTTCAGAGACTTGACTGGGAAGGCGACAGAGAGTTGGAAATTGGTGAGAATGCGACTTGACTAGGAAAGCGACGGAGAGTTTGAAATTGGTGAGAACACGACTTGACTGTCGATTCCCACAAACAGGGCTAACATGTTGTTGCTGATTTGTGGACAACAGACGAGGTGGCCGAAGGACCACCTAGGAAGGATGAATGTCACCGATCTCCTGCTGGTGAGCCGCTTGGATCTTAGAGAGAGATTTTGCACAACACAAGGAAGGCTAAGAGGGTGGCCGGGAACCAACCGTTAGTCCTTCGATGTCTAAGTCAGATAAGTCTGAAGAAGGAGATAGACGATAGGCTTGAGTAGATAGGTTATGCATACCTTCGAACGGGGACAAAGATCCATTTTTATATGCCATCGGAGAGGAATTGTGGGCCACAGTCGTGGTCACGATCATGGGAGTGAGACCCGTTGGTGGCGTGATTTCCAGAGACAGGAATCACCTTAGTAGCAGCTAGAGACGTATCCGTCTTCTTCGGACCCGTCCCTGGACTCTCTCCCGCATTCATAGCAGTTGCAATCCAGGCTGATCTGGCTTGGTGAGGACCGAGGCTGAGTTCTCTGTCATATTAGTAGAGCAACTGAGCCCAGGTTGCTTTGATGTATCCAAAATGCCCTTTGTGAGGGCTAATATGTCGTCAAGTCGGCTCTGATCTTTGGCTCTCTCACACTTATGACCTGTACCTGGCCCATGGGCACATGCGCCTGTGGGCTTTTTTTGAGGACCTTATATCTCAGATTTACCCACAACAATATCCAACACCACCTGTTGATATAGCGAGTGAAAAGCCGAAAGAAAAATAAAAGGCAGCAATTTACTTAAGGAGCGGAAGAGTTAGAGACATGCTATTAAAGAGAAACGACCAGGTACTGCCCTTGTACCATTAATGTACCTTAATGCACCTATCTTTTTTAACCAACTTGTCACAGACATGGACACGAAAGTGGACGATCCAATCATCATGTGGAACCCAACTGATTAAGGCCCACCTGATGACTCGATCAGCTTTATTTCATCACCAGGTGATATTCACAATGACACATTTTAGACGGTTTGGATGCAGTGAGCAAAGGTGAAGCAATCCAAACTTATGGTGCTGAGGGGCAGACTGGATCATTTAATTTATAAGACTTTGAAGAGCGGCGCAGAGTGAGGACTACTTCCATTTGGGTTGCTTTTAGGAGGGTTAGACCTATGCCCTCGGTCATGTCGACGGGAGCATCATTCGGGGTTGTCAGGTCGTACTCATGAAGCAGCCGAGCGAGGGTCAAGTGCAAGATTTTAAGGGCTAAAGCATACCCAGGGCACGATCTCCTTCCTGCACCAAAAGGTATGTAATCGAGGCGTTGGCCCTTAAAATCTACGTCCGTATGGCCACTGATAAATCTCTCTGGTCGAAACTCAGAGGGATCAGACCACACGTCTGGGTCCCGATGTAGTTTCCATAGGTTGACGAATAAGCGTGTGCCAGCTGGGACGTGGAAGCCGCCTATTTGGCAATCCTCTGTAGCTTCGTGTGGAACTGAGACTGGGGCTGAAGGGTACAAGCGTAGGGTTTCCTTCACGATGGCTTGGAGGTATACTAGGTTGTTGATGTCACACTCATCTACCTCTCTGTCCCTGCCAACGTGGATGTCCAGCTCCTCTTGGGCCTTCTTTAACACATGGCGATTGTTCAGCAGTAAACAGAGGGCCCACGTCAGTGAAGCTGATGTAGTGTCCGAGCCGGCTATGATAAGTGCCTACAAATAGATTTGAGATAATTCAAAAACTGTAATGTAGATACAAATTCAGAATTATTTAAATAACAGAAATTTGTGTGGCTAACATGTACATAGAGATCTAGACCATTCAACAAATGAATGGTAACTAAATTATCATTAGTGAATCTATGTGGCTAACATGTACATGGAGATCTAAGCATTCATTTGTTGAACCATACTATTTATGTAGGTATTACCTCAAAAATCTCACCAATTTTTGTGAAGAAGAAAGCTCTGTATGTCCCATGGATGTAGGCATATTACCAAATTATATAAATATCTATCTCTTGTCTCTTCAAGTGCCATATGATGTAAATGACTATTCAATTTTTATTTTTATTTTTTTGGATTTTTCTATATGGCTACCTGGACTTTTAAACTATGGACCAAACACCCACCGCTTCTAAATTATTTCCTAAAACCAACCTAACTATTTCATATACATCTTGCAGCTGCATATGATGCCTAATGGATGGAGCCATTAACAATGGAAAAGGCAATTTTACTCTTAGTTGACCCTATATATTACTATTTGACCCCTTCACATGGTTTTACCTTTGCCAAATGATAGCACTGCTTTCCCTTTTTTTCCTCATTTCAACCGGTTCATCATTTGTATAAATGCTATTGCATGAGGATGCTTGAGGATAGATGGGGCCAGCATAAATGTCTAGACATGAAGATAGGTGTGGTCCACGTGAATGTTGCTAATTGCATCGATGTCTCGTTTGAACTAATATATGTTGTCCACACGTATTAGCACACTAGTATAGAGGCAAAGAATCACACCCATTTATTTATAATTGACTAAATCCAATAGGTAAGATGCCAACACGTATTAGCACACTAGTATAGAGGCAAAGAAGAGTACTCATGAAGCTAAAAGGAGAAATCGTGAGGATACCAAATACCTCTCTACAAAAGACACATGTCACACCAAAAGACCCAAGACATTTAGAAATTTATGCATGATCAAAACCCTTTAGATGACCATTTGCTTAGCGACATGTGTTATGTGAGTATAGGCTACACATACACAGAGCACATAGAAGGCATGTGTAATTACTCAAGGCAAAATTAAGGCGGTGATATGTAGTGACACGTGGTAGGATTCAATTGGTCATGTGCAGCTGTAACCTCTAAGTGGAGCATCGGGAGAAGGAAGTTGTTTTAAAATAGGAATAGGCTACACACAGCAATACAATTGTCGGGTGCTTCTTCTTAAAATAGCTAAGGCTGCTAACCAATCAGAGCATCAATCCTAAAGTTAAGGGACCACACACAAGGGCATTGCCTCCTGTTGAGCTCTTAAATGTGCATATTCTAACCCCATTTCATCACTAACTATGCTTGAAATAAGTAATTAAAGACCCAACTAATGCATGGTTTTGTGGTTGTAGGAATGAGAGAGAGAGAGTTCATCAATTGAGGGCTTTAAGGATCTGTTTACACACATTGAAAATCAAAGGAATAAAGGACCAAAGGTGGAGCAAAAGTGCACTGAAGATGATGGAGGAGAAGCTGAAGATTTCATCCAATTTCATGTCCACCGGCCGGCCGTCCACAGCCACCGACCGGCCGGCCAAACCCTCCAGAAACAAGGAAATCTCTGGACAAAGATTATGAGGGCCAACCCCCTGTCCGACCGGCCAGCTGAAGGGTCGGCCTATGCACTATGATATCCAATGATTTTCAGCAGCTTGAAGCATGTGCACAGGCCGACCGGTTGGCTGATGGGTCGGACTATATAAAGAACACTCCAGTGAAAATTGCAACTGCAGGCACTTTGTCCGACCGGCCGAACAACACTCAGAAACATCCAGAGCTCCGAAAATCTCTGCGCAAAACGCAAATCTTGTAGGATTTCTCGAAGCCTCTTTGTACCTAGGGTTTTAAAGTTATAAAATGACTTCCCTAGCTCGTTCCTAAGGTATCCTAGAGGAGATTTAGCACGGTGGGAGACGGCGGAAGTCAGATCCGGAGTTCTACAACTCCTCCTAGTTTGTTCTTCTAGTTTTATGTTTTTCTTAGTTTTTTTCATGTTTCCTTGGATCATGAACGGCTAAACCCCTTAGCCAAGCTTGTAATGAATCTAGGATGTTTCAATTCGTTTGATTTGGTTTCAATTTAGATTATTAGTGAAGAACAATGGTTGAAGTTTGAATAAAGTTCTGAGTAGTTTTTCTTAATCTTATGATGGCTCATGGATGTTTAGAAGAATTTCTTGAGTTCTTAATTGTTTTTAATTATTCTAGACCTGTGTGATCCGAGGAATTGGATTCAATACGCTCTAGATTTTTTATCCTCATGTGGGAACTTCATACCAAAAGTTCTACTCTTTTTGGAATTTCTATTTATCTGTGGTTGTTTATATGATTTGAATTAAGTTTAAATTATGATCTAGTTATACTTTGTGACAGAAGGTAATGATGATCATGATTGTGATCTTAACCTATTGGAACTAGGATTGATCTATACAATTGAGTGTGCTCAAATCCTAACTTGAATTGAGAGAATCATGTATCACACATATGGCAGATTGTTTGTTTTAACTGCTCTATCATCCGGCTAGATAGAACTTAATTTCGATTCTAGTTGAGAAAGTGAGAAACCACAATGAATTATGCATCAAGGCTTGCTACAAGTGGATCCTTCAACCCCTAGTGCTTTTAATTATTGATTACATTCAATTTAATTCAAACTATTTATCTACATCAAATTCCTAAATTTTGTTTAGTTAACTCTTAAGTAGAAACCATTGAAAGTGTTTTGTGAATTCCTACACAAGTCCCTGTGGATCGACCTCGGTCTTACTGAGATTATTACTACATCGCAACCCTACACTTAGGGAAGCGAACAAGTTTTTGGCGCCGTTGCCGGGGACTTTGACGGTTGTTTACAAAATTTCTGAAAATAGTTTATATTTGAGATTTTTAGGACTCTTTTATTAACTTAGTTTGTTTGCTTTGTTTTGTTTTTCCAGGGATTCTAGGAGTCAAAGTAGTCACTATTAAATCAGGTTTTTCTAACCCTTTTTCTTTTATTTTTCTGAGATTTGTATGCCACATTGGGTTCGGGATTCTAATAACCGACTCATTAGTGAAGGGGGAATAGTTGAAGGAATTGATAGGGAGCCACGTGCTAAGAGACGTTTAGATTCTCCAATTTTATCAGAAAGTATGGCTGCAAATCAACCCAACCCTATGGCCAATCAAAATCTAGGCCAAAACCAAACCGAAATGGGAGAGACTGTGGTTGAGAATGTTCCCCGACCCAGAACATTACGTGATTACTTGCAACCAGCAAGACCGAGCACTACCTCATGCATAGTTTTTCCACAAAATGCAGGGAACATAGATTTGAAACCGGGAGTAATCCAACTCCTCCCCAAATTTCATGGACTGGACAGTGAAAGTGCCTATCAACATCTTAAGGAATTTGATGAGGTGATAGGCACAATGCACTATGCAAATGTAACCGACGAAGTGGTGAGACTCAAATTATTTCCTTTTACCCTTAAAGAGAAAGCTAAAGGTTGGCTTCATGCATTAAGGCCAAGATCAATTGGCACATGGACTGAGATGACTAGCGAGTTCATTAAAAATTTCTTCCCTACTCACAAAACGATCATGTTGAGGCGTCTTATCATGAATTTTGCCCAAAAGGAGGATGAGAGCTTCTTCCAATGTTGGGAGAGGTTCAAGGACTTGTTAAATGCATGCCCACATCATGGCTACGAAATTTGGCGGGTAATAAGCTTTTTCTATGAAGGACTGACTTCACCCATGCGCCAATTCGTAGAGATGATATGCAATAGAGAATTTATGAATAAGGAAGCCGAGGAAGCATGGGATTATATTGATGAATTGGCCGAAAATGCACAGTCTTGGGATACATCTAAACCAACAAATTCCAAGACAAGCCAACAAAAGGAAAATGGAGGAATTTATGTTCTTCCAGAAGAAGATAATATAAGTGCACATGTGGCTAGCCTCACAAGAAAAGTCGAAGCCATGGAATTGAAGAAAGGAGAGACAATCAACTCAAAAGACGTTGAAACTGTTTGTGGAATTTGTACCGAAAATCAACATGCAACACAAGATTGTCCCACAATTTCAGCATTCCAAGATATCTTACAAGAACAATCAAATGTCATAAACAGTTATCAACAGCCATTTAGTGCTCCAAACTCAAACACGTATAATTCTAGTTGGAAGAACCATCCCAACTTCAGTTGGAGGAATAAACCCACTGCGAATGCAAACAATACCCCTCAAGTTCAACCTTTACTAGGTCCATCCCTAGTTATTACACCAAAAGCTACACTAGAGGAGATGTTGGGTGCATTCGTATCGGTTCAAGCTGAATATAACAAGACTAATTCTCTGAAAATTGATGGGTTCATGCAAGAGCAACTAAAATTTAATCAAAATTCATCTCAAGCCATTAATGACTTGAAAACCTCATGGCTAGAGTTGAATCTCATCTCAGTGTTAGGGAGAAAGGCACACTTCCTGCCCAACCTCTTCCTAACCCAAGAACCCAATTTGAGATACAAGACACAAGCTCAGCCTCCCAACATACTGTTAGTGCACTTTTTTGTGGCATACTAGTGCACCTTGTTTGTCAATCACTTACGTCAGTGAGTCTAGTGTCGGTTGAGCTTAATGAATACTGAAGACTGAAGACTCAAGTGGCCCCGCTGCATCAAGGAAAAAGATACATGTAAAAGTGATACCTTGATGTGCCTTAACCTGGACCAAATCCCAACCCCTTAACCTCTTTGATGACCTTGAGCATATTAGGAAACCAGTTAGTCATCATAGATTGGCCCTAGGAGTCCCAAAACATCACCCAAATTATGGCCAAAGTAAGAGGGTTGAAGAGTACGTGGGTCAGTAATCAGCTGAGCTGAACCCAGGCCTGTCCGACCAGTCAAGACCGGTCGGCTGGACTGGTCTGACTGGTCAAGACCGGTCGGCCAAGCTGCCAGACCTCACAGCAGCTTGCTATGTTAGACAGGCCATAGGGCCGACCGGTCGTGACCAGTCGGCTGGGCTGGTCCGACCGGTCAAGATCGGTCGGACAGCTCCCCCCTCAGACAGTAAACTCTTTGTCTCTTTCTGGCTGTTGGCCGACCGGTCGGGACCGGTTGGGACAGGTCGGCTGAGTCATTTTTTGCCCCTTTTTTGACCGTTTGAACACCTTTTATAAAGGGGCTTCGCTCATATTGAGGGGAGATAGAGAGGGATTTCGAGAGGAGTGAAGCCACCATTGTTGGAGACCATTTGAAGCTCATTCCCAACCTATGTAAGGCATATTCCTTGTGCTTTAACACAAGATTGGAGCATTCCAAGCTCATGAAGAAGATGACCTTCATCCCCTCTTGATCTCTAGAGTTTGGAACCTTCTTGATAGGCATATCCTTGTCCAAAACTCTAAGATGAGATCGTTATCGTTGTAGGAGAGAACCTCTAGGCAACCCATTCCAATCAGTTGTAGAGTTCTCAAACCTATCCTCCTATCACCTTGGGCATCTCAAAGGCATCACATGCAAGGTGTTTGATCAAGTGTGGCTGAGGCATTGACGACGCAACAGGCAACATGATCGTGGGAGCAAGGGAAGCTGATTGAAGCACGGAAGAGCGGAGATCAAGCAACCCAAACCAGCACTAAACAAGGGGCTCATCCGACAAGTAAGGTTGCCTTTATTGAGAGTCCATTTAGAGTTTGTTTGTCAAACTTGATCTAGGGACGTTAGCCGTTCCTTGGCCCGTTAGCCGAGCCTAAACAAAGTCTCCAAGGGGGAGCCTCCGACACGGGAGTGAACGTGCGCCGGGTTGAGAGTTAGCCTATGTCCAAAACTCCATTCGGGTTAAGAGTTAGCCCTTTGTCCAAAACTCCAGTTATGGTTGCGAGATGAACCGATAAAACCTTCGTGTAAAGATTGAGAGGTGAACCTCATTTAAAACCTCCGATAGTGAATGCTGGTGTGCTCAAAGGAGTTGAGTACTTGAACCGAGAGTGGAGTAGACCCAAAGTCAAACCACTATACATGCTTATGTTTGTTATTGTATTGAGCACATTAATATCTTAGCATTGGATGTTTAATTGTTTAATTATGAATGCTTGATAGGAATGTATGCTAGGAACTAGATTGGCACATCCACACACAAGATGTACTTTCACTAAGTGTGTAGACTTGAGCTCATTGATCCATTCTCATAAGTCTGCATAGATTGCATAGGTTAGGAGCTTGATTAGTTAAATCATTTATTTACCTATGCATGCTTAGACTAGGATTGTTTATCGCTTAACCATATGCTAGTCTTGTGATTGGACCCACTTAGGCTTGGAAGCCGAAGTGTTCTTGCTTACTTAGTCTAATTTGTTGAATTGTGTAAATAGGCGAAAAGAAATTCAAAAAGGTCATAATCACCCCCCTCCTATAGGTTTAGCCATAATTCTAGTTGCTCTTTAAGCTTCCGCACATACGTAGGTGTCTTGTTAGATTACCGACGTACTTTCACATACAGAACATATTCAAGCTATCACCAGTTTGAGAAGTGGAAAAACAATCGATAAATCTAATCCGGTGAAGGCTCCAAAGCCTAATGATCCAGAAATTTTCAAAGAGGACCAACACTCCACATGAGAAAGAACCGGAAAGGCAACACAAGCCGGTTGCCCCATTTCCCCAAAGGTTGATTTCACCCAAACCTTTAGATAAAAACCTAAAAATTTTAGAGGTTTTTAAGCAAGTGAAGATCAACATCCCGTTGTTGGATCCTATAAAACAAATACCATCATATACCAAATTTCTAAAGGAATTGTGTACAGTCAAAAGAAAACACAATGTTCACAACAAAGTACTTTTGACTGAGAATTTGAGTGCTATTATCAGACAAGAGGTGCCCCAAAAATACAAGGATCCGGGTAGTCCAACCATCTCATGCATCATAGGAGGCTACCGGAGTAAACAAGACTTACTTGATTTAGGTGCAAGTGTTAACCTCATTCCATACTCGGTCAATGAACAACTTGGGTTAGGTGAATTGAAACCCACCAAAACCACACTCCAACTTGCTGATAGATCTATTCGTATACCAAGAGGAGTGATTGAGGATGTCTTAGTCCAAGTTGATAAATTCTACTACCCAATAGACTTTATTGTCTTGGATACACATCTCGTGATAGGTACCGATGCTTAAATTTCCGTCATACTTGGCCACCCTTTTCTAGCTACTTCAAATGCTATTATCAATTGTAGAAACGGGCTTGTACAAATGTCCTTTGGAAATATGACACTCAAGCTGAATATATTTGATTTATGCAAACAACCACGGGAAGTTGACGACGAGATCCACGAGATAAACTTGATTGAATCATTCGTGGAGGAGACATTCCCCTTGACATTATATTCCGACCCTTTGGAGGCATGTTGGGCCCACTCTCATGAGATGAATGATGACACAACACGAGAGATGGATGCCATTTTAGATGTTATGCCGGTACTTAAAAACAAAAGATGGAAGGCACTATTTGAACATTTACCCTCAAGCGAGAACAAGCATCTTCCATCCAATATCAAGGCACCAAAGCTCGACCTAAAACCATTACCAAGTGATTTGAAATATGCATACTTAGGTTGAAATGAGACATATCCAGTGGTGATTTCTTCCCACTTGGATAAGGAACAAGAGAGTAGGCTAATAGCCACTCTAATAGAGCATAAGAGCGTCATTGGATGGTTGATTGCGGATCTCAAAGGCATAGACCCCCTAATTTGTACTCATCGCATACACCTTGAGGAGAATGCGAAAACATCTAGGCAACCACAAAGACGCATCAATCCAAACATGAAGGAGGTGGTTAAGGCCGAGGTATTGAAACTATTGGATGTAGGTATCATTTACCCAATATCCGATAGTCAATGGGTGAGTCCAACTCAAGTGGTACCTTAGAAATCCGGAATAACCATTGTAGCCAATGCTAATAATGAACTCGTGCCAACCAGAGTCACTACCGGTTGGAGAATGTGCATTGACTATAGGAAGCTAAACATAGTCACGAGGAAAGATCACTTCCCCCTACCGTTTGTTGATCAAATTTTAGAAAGGTTGGCGGGTCATTCCCATTTTTTCTTGCTTGATGGATACTCAGGGTATAACCAAATAGAGATTGCCCTAGAGGACCAAGAGAAGACAACATTCATATGTCCATTCGGCACTTTTGCCTATTGAAGGATGCCGTTTGGGCTATGCAATGTCCCTGTCACTTTTCAGCGTTGTATGTTGAGTATTTTTTCTGATATGGTGGGATCAATTCTCGAAGTCTTCATGGACGATTTCTCTGTATTTGGTTGTAACTTTGATGAGTGCCTTATGCACTAAAAAACTGTGTTGAAAAGATGTGATAAAAAGAACCTCATGTTAAATTGGAAGAAATGTCACTTTATGGTTCAAAAAAGAATAGTACTTGGTCACATCATCTCACAAAATGAAATTGAGGTGGATAAAGCTAAAATCGATCTTATCTATAACCTCCCACCACCCAAGAGCGTACGAGATGTGCGATCTTTTTTGGGACATGCCGGATTTTATAGACGGTTCATAAAGGACTTTGGTTCACTCTCCCGTCCTTTATGTAACCTACTTCAAAAGGAAAACTCATTCGAGTGGACTGAAGATTATCAAAACACCTTTAACAAACTAAAATGTATGTAGACATGTGCTCCCATAATGCAACCACCTGATTGAAGCCTTCCTTTTGAAATTATGTGCAACGCGAGCGACTACACTATTGGGGCTGTGTTAGGCCAGAGAAAAGAGAAAAAGTCATGCGTCATCTACTATGCAAGTAGAACTCTAAACTCGACTCAAGAAAACTACACGACTACAGAAAAAGAACTTTTTGTCGTAGTTTTTGCTTTAGACAAGTTTAGGTCCTACTTGATTGGATCCAAGATCATCATATTCACCGACCATGCAGTGCTTAAGTACCTTCTCTCTAAGAAGGATGCTAAGCCACGCTTGTTAAGATAGATCCTCCTACTCCAAGAATTTGACATAGAAATACGTGATAAGAAAGGAGTAGAAAATGTCGTGGCTGACCATCTCTCTAGACTTGTCCTCACCAATTCCCCTGAGACGACCGCGATCAATGACATGTTCCCTGATGAATAAATTTTTCAAGTCTCCCAATTACCATGGTATGCGGACATTGCTAACTATCTTGCTACAAGTACAATTCCGACACAATGGAAAATGCAAGATAAGGATAAGTTCTTCAACGAGGTGAGAAAATTCCTATGGGACGACCCATACTTATTCAAGTATTGTCCCGATCAAATCGTAAGGAGATGTGTGCCAGATGATGAACAACACAGTATCATCTCCTTTTATCATTCTCAGGCGTGTGGTGGCCACTTTTCGGCTAAGAAGACCAAAGCCAAGATTCTGCAATGCGGGTTTTATTGGCCCACCATGTTCAAAGATACCCAAGAGTTTCGTAAAACGTGTGAGCGTTGTCAGAAATTGGGAGGAATATCCCATAGAAATATGATGCCACTCAATCCCATCTTACCAATCGAAATTTTTTATTGTTGGGGCATCGATTTCATGTGTCCATTCCCATCTTCTTTCGAAAATTTATATATATTGCTAGCCGTCGATTATGTTTCAAAATGGGTCGAAGTGATTCCATGTTGGACCACCGACCATAAAACAGTCATTCATTTCTTAAAAGAAAGTATCCTTTCCCGGTTTGGAACACTTCGAGTCATTATAAGTGATGGAGGATCTCATTTTTATAACCTCCCGTTTGAAGCTTTAATGAAGAAATATGGCGTAAATCACAAAGTGAGTACTCCCTATCACCCACAAACAAGTGGTCAAGCTGAAATATTCAACAGGGAGATTAAACATATTTTAGAGAAAACAGTGAACCTCGATTGCAAGGATTGGTCGCTTCGACTAACCGATGCACTCTGGGCTTACCGTACGGCTTTCAAGACCCCCATTGGAATGTCTCCCTATAAACTTGTCTATGGGAAAGCTTATCACTTGCCTGTGGGATTGAAACATATGACATATTGGGCTATAAAGAAGATGAATTTTGATTTCGACAAAGCAAGCTCGTTGCGCAAATTTCAATTGAATGAACTTGCGGAACTCGGGAACGAGGCATACGAAAATGTGAGAATTTACAAGGACAAGACGAAAGTGTTCCATAATAAGAATATTCTTCTTAAGACCTTCACGATTAATCAAAAGATCCTTATGTATAATTCTCGCCTACATTTATTTTTGGGAAAATTGAGATCTCGATGGACCGGTCCCTACATTGTTAAAACTGTTTATCCATACGAGACCGTTGAGTTACTAAATCCAAGGAACGACAATATATTTAAAGCAAATGGTCTGCAATTAAAATCGTTCTTTGAGAATTTTCCTTCAGAAGGTATGTCCATACCTCTGACTGATCCTATGTATCAGGATGATTGATCTCCTAGTCTGATGGAGGTATAGATTGAGAGTTAGGATTAGGATTTTATTACTTTTAGTTTGCTTTTTTCATAGGTTTGATAGAAGGAAGTGGAATTCCGGTTTTTGTTCTCTCAGGTACTCTCATCCCTCATCCCCTTTATTTTAAATCTGCTCTCATGTTTTGCTCCTTGCATATCTTTTACATTGAGGACAATACAAGATTTGGTTGGGGGTGGAATCACTAGGATAAATCCAGTGTTTTGTAACATCTCAAGCAATTATGTAGAAACTTTTTCCATTTTTTTCTACAAATTCTAAACTCCATTGGAAAACCTTGTTTCTATGCATTTGGAATGGTGTGAGTATAAGAAAAAGGAGAAGTACAGTGAGTGAAGTTGAATACCTTGAACAATCTCTAAGATACTGGTTTTATATGCGAATCCCCCTATTTTTATGATTGATAGAATTTCTAAACACTTTTACACTTAGTTCACATTACACGAGTCTCACGCTTTAAAAGGATTATGTAGAATTGTAAATTGGTTAAGTTTGGATTTGAAGTGTTAAGAAACCAAGCTGGGGTACTTTGTCCATCCTTGTCCATGGGAAAATAACGAAAGATATAGATTTCTAAAAATCCTATCTAATGAAAAAGAAGACGGAAAGGAATGATGAAAATATGGTGAAAAATTTTGAAAAGGGCTACCTATTACCAACCGAGGGATGGTCTACCCATAATTAAAACC
Source organism: Liriodendron chinense (assembly GCA_003013855.2). Lineage (NCBI taxonomy): Eukaryota > Viridiplantae > Streptophyta > Magnoliopsida > Magnoliales > Magnoliaceae > Liriodendron > Liriodendron chinense. The sequence continues at coordinate 4,118,634 of ML058333.1, forward strand.
GGACATGGGATGTAGTGTGAAAGCCGTCGGAAGGATGGTAAGGCAAATTCCTTTCATAGGCTTGTTGTTGATCTGTACACCGTTGAATTCATACCTTAGTCAATTCACGAAGAAGGTAACCCTGGAGATTCATAAGATGAACATTCACAGAGCACAATAGGGTAAATTGTTTGGATTCTTCTATTTATCAATCAATCGGCGGGGATTTCATATGAGTACTTGTTATGTTTGAGAAGGTTAAGGTTTCAACTTCTATCATTGAGCATATCTGAATTCTTTACACTTGCATATCGTTGAGTATATAGATACATAGTTTCTAAAGGAGAGTTGGGTTTGGAGGAATGAAATTTGTTTCACGCATGTTTTGCTCGGGACTAGCAAAATGCAGGTTGGGGGGTGTGTTGAGCTCTTAAATGTGCATCTTCTAACCCCATTTCATCACTAACTATGCTTGAAATAAGTAATTAAAGACCCAACTAATGCATGGTTTTGTGGTTATAGGAATGAGAGAGAGAGAGTTCATCAATTGAGGGCTTTAAGGAGATGTTTACACACATTGAAGATCAAAGGAGTAAAGGACCAAAGGTGGAGCAAAAGTGCATTGAAGATGATGGAGGAGAAGCTGAAGATTTTAGCCAATTTCATGTCCACCGGCCGGCTGTGCACAGCCACCGACCGGCCGGCCAAACCCTCCAGAAATAAGGAAATCTCTGGACAAAAATTATGAGGGCCGACCCCTTTTCCGACCGGCCGACTGAAGGGTCGGCCTGTGCACTATGATGTCCAGTGATTTTCAGCAGCTTGAAGCATGTCCACCGGCCGGCCGGCCGACCGATTGGCTGATGGGTCGGACTATGTAAAGAACACTCCAGTGAAAATTGCAACTGCAGGCACTTTGTCCGATAGGCTGGACAGGGGGTCCGACCGGCTGGACAACACTCAGAAACATTCGGAGCTCCGAAAATCTCTGCGCAAAACGTAAATCTTGCGGGATTTCTCAAAGCCTATTCGCACCTAGGGTTTTAAAGCTATAAAAGGACTTCCCTAGCTCGTTCCTAAGGCATCCTAGAGGAGATTTAGCACGGTGGGAGACGGCGGAAGTCATATCCGGAGTTCTACAACTCCTCCTAGTTTGTTCTTCTAGTTTTATATTTTTCTTAGTTTTTTTTCATGTTTCCTTGGATCATAAACGACTAAACCCCTTAGCTAGGGCTAAGGAGTGAAGCTTGTAGTGAATCTAAGATGTTTCAATTCGTTTAATTTGGTTTCAATTTGGATTATTAGTGAAGAATAATGGTTGAAGTTTGAATAAAGTTCTGAGTAGTTTTTCTTAATCTTATGATGGCTCATGGATGTTTAGAAGAATTGCTTGAGTTCTTAATTGTTTTTAATTATTCTAGACCTGTGTGATCCGAGGAATTGGATTCAATACGCTCTAGATTTTTTATTCTCATATGGGAACTTCATACCAAAAGTTCTACTCTTTTTGGAATTTCTATTTATCTGTGGTTGTTTATATGATTTGAATTAAGTTCAAATTATGATCTAGTTATACTTTGTGATAGAAGGTAATGATGATCATGATTGTGATCTTAACCTATTGGAACTAGGATTGATCCATGCAATTGAGTATGCTCAAATCCTAACTTGAATTGAGAGAATCATGTATCACACATATGGCAGATTGTTTGTTTTAACTGCTTTATCATCCGGCTAGATAGAACTTAATTTCGATTCTAGTTGAGAAAGTGAGAAACCACAGCGAATTAAGCATCAAGGATTGCTACAAGTGGATCCTTGAACCCTTAGTGCTTTTTATTATTGATCACATTCAATTTAATTCAAAATATCTATCTACATCAAATTCCTAAATTCTGTTTAGTTAACTCTTAAGTAGAAACCATTGGAAGTGTTTTGTGAATTCCTACACAAGTCCTTGTGGATCAACCTCGGTCTTACCGAGATTATTACTACATCGCAACCCTACACTTGGGGAAGCGAACACCTCCTCAAACCCATAAAAGTAGCATATAATGAAGAGTTTCAGCATATATGAAGAGTTTCAGGCCTCGCCAATCCAATCAAACACAACTTTTTTATCTTAACATCGCCTATTAATCTCTTGCATGTCCCTCATAGATACTTATCCTAGCATGGCCTAGTTTATACTCTCCACTTTTGTTTAGCATTATGCTGTAGTAAGTTCGAATCAAGTAACATAACATACTTTAGTTCACCACTTCTGTCCAGCACATAATTGCAACAAGTTGGTTTAGGATTAGTAAAATATCCGTGACCATATCATTGAATCCCTCTAAATTCCTAAGTCCTTAATTAGTGATTCTTCGATCACATCATATTGACCAAAACCATGACCATCTCACAACTGTCTAAGTTTTTTTACGACCATCTCATGAACATTCAGGTTCAGAAGACTGTTTAGTCCACAACCAGCTCACCTGCTTGAACCGCCTTTAGTAACTTTTCCTGCTTTATGTACCTTTACATGCTGATTGTATTGCATCTACATTCAAATTAATAAAATCAGCATCTAGCTTTTAAATTCTTATTTTACCTTTTCTGATAATATGTTCTGTGGACGAATATGATTAAAATATTACTATTGTGATCAAAGTTCTTATCTTCAAGGCAAAAAAGAAATCAATGGAAGGATTAACCTTCCTTTTCATAAATCACCAGATCACCTTGACAATTAGTTGTTGAGTAGTTAGACCAATCTTCCCTAAATCTGGTCCTAATCTTATTATTTCAAAGCTTGGGGTCACAAGGTGGTTGGTTAAATTGAGTACTATATCATACCTAGCACATGCATACTCAGACATGCATAACCAAAATGAGGCATTCACTACACATGGATTGAATAGCAATACCAGCAAGGGCTGGCATAAAAACACCATCATAGGGATCGGGCCATGAAATTAGCTGATGAGGGTATGCAGTTGACATTTTTTTTAACCGGTTTTTTAAGCCCACCTAATGGACGGACAAAATTGACTTATCAATGCTTTACTTAGCTTGATATTCATCCATGCAATACATGGTTCGGTTGAACTCGGTTTGCCTGGTGTAGAACTCAACCACATCGGTTTAGCTCGGTTTGCAATACATGATGTATGCGTTGTATCCGCACTGTCCACCCGTTTTTCTAGTTCATTTTAGACGATGAGCCTAAAAATAGGCAGATCTAAAGCTCAACTGCACCACATTGCTTTCTGTGGGAACAATAATACTCACCGTTGAAACTTTTTTAGGCCCACCATGATGTTTATATCCCATCTAAACCATTCATAGGGTTATCAACACTCAGATAACCTGTAGGAAAAAATATCATCCTGATACAAAACTTGTGGTCCCCACAAAGTTTCCAATTGTAGGCCTTCAACCTCTGCTGTCCGACATGAGGTTTAGATCTGCCTAATTTTTAGGGACGCGGATTCCCTGCTAAAGCCTTTCACCGGAAGTTACTGCAGGGCCCACCTTGATGTTTGTCAGAAATCCACCCCGTCCACCTGTTTTGTGAGCTCATATTAAGACATGTGAACAAAAATGATCTGGATCCAAGATTCAAGTGGGCAGCACTAAAGGAAAAAGTGAGTAGGGAAATTCCTACTGTTGAAACCTCCCTGGGCCGACAGTGATGTTTATATGCCATCTATTCCGCTCATAACATCATTCCTAGTGGGATGAACTGAAAACACAAAAATTAGCCTGATTCAAAACTTCTATGGCCCTACAAATATTTCAACTGTGGACGTTCAATACTCAAGTTTTTTGCCCACTGAAGTATTGGATCCTGCTCATTTTTTTTATCTCATGTCCTAAAATGAGATTAACAAAAAAGAAAAAAGAAAAAAAGGGAGGGACATAATAGATTTCTCACAAACATCATGGTTCCCAGTGCAGCAACTTCCAGTAAACAAGAATCCACGTCTGACCCATTTACAACCTTAAGAGTGCCCCGCGCGAGAGCGGATTAGGTGAGAAAAAAGAAAAAAAGGGAGGGACATAATAGATTTCTCACAAACATCATGGTTCCCAGTGCAGCAACTTCCAGTAAACAAGAATCCACGTCTGACCCATTTACAACCTTAAGAGTGCCCCGCGCGAGAGCGGATTAGGTGAGACCCCGGCCTCACCCAAGACCGCGGCACTTACCTTGGGGTTACGGTGGCGCCCACATTGATGTATGTATTATGTATCTACTTTGTTTATCTTTTTTTTTTTTCGATCATTTTCGGATATTATCTCAAAAAGTAATCAGATCCAATTATCAGGTAAATCATACCACAGTCAAAAGTGTTTATTTACTATTAATGGGTCACAAAAGTTTTGGATCAAGCTGATATTTGTTTTTCCCCTTCATCATCCAGGCTTATGTGACCTTATCAACAGATTAGATGGTAAATAAACACTACGGAAACATTAAATTACTCCCTAAGAAGTTTTTAATTGTAGGACGGTCAATCACCACTGTTTCTTATGTTAATGGTCCACCTGATGATTAGATTTACTTAATTTTTTGCATAATGGCCTAAAATGATCTTGAAAAACGGATGGACGATACATAATACATACTTCAAGGTGGGCCTTACGGTAAACCCATGGTAAGGGCCGCAACCTCCTCTTGGGTGAGGTCGGGCTCTCCCCTAATCCGCTCTCACCCCGCCCCTAATCCGCTCTCACCCCGCACAGCTTCTCACAACATGGCACAGGAATATTGGGGCAACACGGGGCACAGGCAATCTGCTTACGTGTTTTACGCTATGCGGAGTCCCTATCTACGGACCATTGCGGACTAACACTGCCACTAGCTAGCTGGCAGCTGGCTACTGGACGGTGCTCTGTGGGCCCACAATTATGAATGTGTTTTATCCACGCCGTCCATCCATTTTTGGATCACTATTTTAAGTCCTTAGCTAAAAAGTGAGGCAGATCCACTCCATTCACCTGTTTTGCAACCTCATTTTAGGGGGCATGGCCCAAACATGAACCGATCTAAAGCTCAAGTGGGCCAAATGAACATGAAACAATTTGAAATAAACACTTGCCGTTCAAATATTCATGGAGCCACATGATGTTTTTAAAAAATCCACCCCATCCATCTATTTTGCTAGCTTACCATATGGCATGAGCCCAAAAAAATAAGGATCGTAAGTCCGATCCTAAGCTCTAGTAGGCCCAACGACTAGAAACAGTGGGAAGGAACCTGTTAATTTAGCTAACGATGAAAACTATATAGGGGAAAAATCCCTTTTTTTTTTGGGCGGGGGGGGGGGGGGGGGGGGTACTGAGTCTGACTCACCTCAAATGTCTGAAGCAAGCAAGGAATCGGCCCTAGCTTGCAGCTACATCCTAGTTTACCTACCTGATGAGTCAACTCGGTATTCAAACGAGTTCACTCAGATTCGTCACTAAGAGGGTGACTGGGTCCAGTTGCACTCGATTTGCATCTGACCCATATGTGAATCGCTATTGCAAAATGAGCCATAAACCCCAAGTCAGTATGTTCGAGCTACATCCAAGAAAGCCTATAGAAACATACCTCGCAAGTTGCCTTGATGATGGTGTCTGGGTCATAACTATAGCAAGAGAGTTGGGCATCATCCATGCATGATATCATCACATCCATGAAGTCATGCTCACCCTTAATAGAGCCGGATCGTCTTCTTTGGCGATGCTCCTCTAGCCAGCTTGCCAGGATAGAGTCCATTTCCTTGGCTAACCTCTTCATGTCCCTCTTCTGCCCTAAGATATCAATCCACTTGAGGAAAGGCAGCACATCCGACACAACAAACACCCCCAATAGATAAATCACTTCGCTCATGGCCTTCCGAAACCTCCTCGCCTCCTCCACATCAGTCAAAGATGCTGTCGTCCCAAAGTACCGCTTCCTGGCAATCATCATCCCAACCACATTGAATGCAAGTTCTCCAAACCATTGCTTCATCTCTACCTTTACTGGATTCAGATGGTTCTTCACCAACAGCCCATGCAGCTCTTTCATGCTTCTGTCGATCTCAGCGATCCAGATTTTCTTGAACATCTCGATCCGACGGCTGGACAGGAGTTCCAGTGTGACCATCTTGCGAATCTCACGCCAGTAGGGCCCGTAAGGCGCGAGGCCGAATCCAGCGTAGTTGTAGGCCAGGTACTCAGAGAAGGCGCTAGTTGGACGGTTAGCAAGGACCTTGTCTTTGGTAGTGAAGCATTCCTTTATGATATCAGGTCCACTAACGATGAGTGTGCGATGCACGCCGAGCCGTAGCGTGAAGGCCGGACCATACTTATCGGCCATGGCTCCGAGCTGTCGCATGAATGGCTCGTGCCTGCCAAGCATGTGGAGGTGACCGATTACCGGCCATCCACCGGCTACCTCTGGCGCCTCCTTGTGTTTAGCCTTCTTACTAGTGGCCCTGATCATCCATAGCTTGTAGAGAAGAAGTGAGGCAAAGAACCCAATAATTGCTTGGAATTGAAGGGGAAGCAATGCCATTTCTTGTTATGGAATCGGTGTAACGTCAACGAGCCGTGTACTTAATAGGACGCGCATTAGCTACTGGCAGGTTGAGTAGCGAATAACGCTACTGAAGTGACGTCACCATGTTCTGTGGAACCCAACATGATGTATGTGTTGTATCCACACCGTCCATCCATTTGGAGAGACCATTTTAGGGCATGACTCAAAGTATGAGGTAGATCCAAAGCTCAAGTGGACCCCACCATAGAAAACATTGGTGACAATGACATCCACCGTTGAAAACTTTTTAGGCCCACCATAATATTGATTTGAGATCCAACCTGTTCATATGTTCACAAAGACATGGAGGAAGGGAAAACACAAATATCAGATTAATCGAAAACTTCTGTAGCCCCTAAGAAGTTTTCAACGGTGGATGTCATTGTCCCCACTGTTTTCCATCGTGGGTCCACTTAAGCTTTGGATCTGCCTCAATCTTTGATTCATGCCCTAAAATGATCTCTCTAAATGGATGGACGGTGTGGATACAACACATACATCATGTTGGGGTCCACAGAACATGGTGACGTCACTTCATTAGCGATAGCGGGTGGAGTATATGGCTATACCTGCCCAGTAGCTATATCGCCACTGAAGTGACATCACCAACTTCTGTGGGCTCCAACATGACGTATGTGTAGTATCCACACCGTCCATCCATTTGAAGAGATAATTTTAGGGCATGAGCTAAAGAATGAGACAGATCCGAAGCTCAATTAGACCCCACCAAAGAAAACAGTGGGACAGTGATGCTGACTGTTGAAATCTTCCCAAGGCCCACCATGATGTTTATTTGAGATCCAAACTGTTCATGAGTTCACAAAAACATAGAAGAAGGGAAAACATAAATATCAGCTTGATCAAAAACTTCTGTGCCCCCAAGAAGTTTTCAATGGTAGGAGATCAATCCCCACTGTTTTCTTTAGTGAGTGTTGACGTCAAAAATTGGCTAACAGATGTTGGTCAGAGACCAACTTTGTTTCTTCGTCGTCTGACCTCCAATCGGAGATGAACGGTGTAGATTGGGGAACCTGCAATCACCAAGAAAGGTTAGGACCACCGCCGGTTGGCCCGGCTTATGGCCCTCCGATGGCAAAGTCAGTACGGGTATTGTGATAGTAAGATGAAGTATGAAATGTAGGCTTAGAGATTGTGTACCTTCTCATTGATGAAACCATCTATTTATATAGATCTGAATGTCCTATTCTGTTACGTAAGATACCGAGATCATCTACTGATTTCATGGGATAAGGTGTTTATCCTGTTTATCCTCAGATAAAGGAATAATCTAATCCAATTACTCATCTGGTCAATTACGTTCCTTGATAGCGATCCCTTGAGACACGGAGCCGTAGACGAAGATAAGCCCAAAATCGGCCTATACGTGCTGCTGGTACTATAGGCTAAGGGATGTCATCGCTGATCATCAGTAGTTAAAGCTGCTCGCATGTCGGAAGGTGCTCGCGATGAAAATGCGGTGTAAGTTTGATTACCGCTTTTGTATAAGCAAGAAACAAGATACCTTGTCCTAGAGGGGGGTGAATAGGACACTTTTTAAATTTTCCAATTACACACTTATAATCATGCAAAGTATTCTTAGGAAACTTACTTCAAACACAAGATATGCAGAATATAAGTCAATAAAAGCATATGGGAAAGAAGTAAATCAGTTCATCCATTCATCACACAACAAGAGATTTTTATAGTGGTTCGGTTATGTACCTACTCCACTCCCGGCTGATCCACTCACTCCTTGAGTGGCCGGATTTCACTATCACTATGGTTTTAAATGAGGTTAACCATAAACCTTAACAGCCTACAAAAGGACTTAAGACTCAACACATGGATTCACCCTTCCATAGGACTAATCCATGACCACTTTGTCCTACACAAGGGCTTGTCCTACTCAAGGACTTGTCCTACGCAAGGACTCTTACGAGTTTGGGTCTTCAAACTCTGAAACCCAAATCTCAAATTGAGGAGGTTTCTTGGACTCGAAAGACTAAATATACTTAGCTGATTGAGTCCCTTGTTGATGCCTTTGTTGAAGAAGCTTCGGCTTGCACGGAAGATACCTTCTTCAGCTCCCTCGATCAGCAACCTTGCTCCGGATGACTCATTGTAGATTCCAAGGTGAGGGATTAGGGTTAGGTAGAGGCTATATTGGGATATGGCTTTTATGTGAGGAAAGCTTCTACCTAATCCACCATTAATGGCATTGATGACAAGAGAATATCTATGAGATGTAGGTCAAGATGCCATGAAAGAGGGGTTGAGTTCATGATTCAATCCAAGCTTTGAATGCTTCATCAATGTTGGTCAGATCAACATGGATTGAAGTATGAACTCAACAAATCTTAGGGTTTGGAAGAAGGGGATCTCAAGAAGAAGGCTCACACAAACCCTAGATGATGCTAAAGGTGTCTTGGGCAAGATCCAACCGAGTTCTATAAATAGACATGGCATTCAACGGTCAGCTCGATAGGATCCGATCGATCGGACATAAGATTTAGTTAGATTTGAATTTTGCTCAAAAACAGGTTCTCCGATTGATTGGACTTAGTTCCGATTGATCGGAAGACCCTTTCCGATTGATCGGACAGATAGTCCGATTGATCGGAATTCCTTCTAGAGAGTTGATGTAATTTTTCTGGAAATTCCTCCGATGGATCGTATGTGTGTCCGATGGATCGGAGCACCCCTGTCCGATGGATCGGACAGACCTCCGAGGAATCGTAAAAGTGTCCAGAGAGATTTTCAATGTTTGCTGGATAATTATACGATTGATTGGACATACTGTCCGATTGATCGGAACACCCTGTCCGATGGATCGAACAGGCCTCTGATGGCTCGGAAAAGTGTCCAGAGAAGTTTTCAATGTAACTGGACTATTCTTCGATGGATCGGACACATTGTCCGATTGATCGGACACCTATCGGACTAATCTCCGATGGATCGGGTATGTATCGGAGAGAGCAAACATATTGTTTTTCAATTTTTAAGCAACTTCTGCTAACATTAGCCCTTCCAAAGCTGATCTAAATGGAAGGTGGGCTATAGATGGTGCTAAGGGTGTGCCTAGGAAGGATTTGGGCCATCTATAGAAGGTTTTGGGATCAAAGATTTGGATGGAGAGGCTTGAAGCTGTCTTGATGAGCGATCTTCTTTGAGAAGCTTCTGTCTTCAGCCGCAAGGAAACTGTCTTCAGCCGCAAGGAGACTCGACGACACACTAACCATGGTAATTGAAAAATCTTTGCATTAACACGCGAGACAAGCTGCTCGCATATATAGGCTGCTGGTACTATGAGCTGAAGGACATCCTCGCCCAAGACCAGAGAGCAGAGAGTAGAGAATAGAGACCAGAGACCAGAGACCAGAGACCAGGGCTGCTCACATGACGGAAGCTACTCATATCAAGAGTGCTCGCATGTGGATATGCGACCCCTTTCTTCGAGCACGAGCCGGGCTGGTCGCATTTTGGAGATGCGACCCCTTTCTTCGAGCACGAGCCGGGCTGGTCGCATTTTGGAGATGCGACCCCTTCTTCGAGCACGAGTCGGGCTGGCCACATTTTGGAGATGCGACCCCTTCTTCGAGCACGAGCCGGGATGGCCGCATTTTGGAGATGCGACCACGATTCCTCACTTCTCTTTAAAGCTAAATTTGTCTACAACAAATGCCCCCCAAACCCTTGGCGTTGAGGAACTATGCTAAGGGTTTTTCTTGTATGTGTAGCTGACTGCTGGGAGAGAATCGCGCATGATTCATTTAACATGATTCTTCATTTATGATGCCCAGCTGTTACGCAGCTTTTCCTGCCGCAAGAAATGAGGCGTCGGTCTCCACGTGTCTCCGTATTTAATGCTTGTGCCCGTTTGTCTGTCGTGCCAGATGAGAGGCTGCCGCGTGTCAACCAAATCAAAGAAATGATTGCGTATAAATATCATACCCTGCAGAATTTTCTTCATTTTTGAATTTTCGGCTGCAGGGTATAAATAACAGAAGAATGGCTCTCTAGCCTTCATTCAAAATGGCTGCAGGGTATAAATAACAACAGAATGGCTTTGCTTTTGGCACCAGAATAACTTCATTCTGGGGAACCCCTCCTCCAATTGCCATGGATGGAGGAAAAAATAGTTTTACATCTCCAGCAACTGGGAGTCCGAAGTAGGCTCCGACCCCAAAGGCCATAACGTTAGTCGCATGTTCGGGAGCTACTCACATGTCAGGAGTGCTCATGACGAGAGTGGTCATACGTCGGGAGTGCTCATGACAAGAGTGGTCATATGTCCAGAGTGCTCATGACGAGAGTGGTCATATGTCCGGAGTGCTCACGAGCCGAGCTGCTCGCATGTTGATCGGATGGCATTGCTCAGGGATCTGAGATGAACTATAAACGGAGGTGGCTCACTATCGAACAATCTGATAATAACTTTCCTTAGTGTTGAGGAGCTACGCGAAGGACTTGTATGTATATGTAACCGCCTATTTTCGGAGGATAAGCCGTACATGATTGAGCATGCATTTATAAGTGCCAGCTTTCTGCATAGAGATAGGCTGGCCTATCAATTGAGTCTTTGGCCTTGCGGTGAGCAGATGACTTAGTCACTTCATGCTATAATGTGTTACTCAACTCATGAAAATGAGTTGGGCTCAATCTGGGAGGTCTTAGCGACCATATCCACATAGAGATAGACCGATCTATCGATTGAGGCTTTGATTCTACCAAGGGCAGAAGATTGGCCAAGAGAATGTATGTATTCCCTTCGGGGCTATTCGGGATAAAAAATGAAGTAGCGACCAAGTTATAGATTCCATGGCTGAACAGCTGGAATGAGAGAGATCGTCTTTATTTAAGAATGGTCCAGTATTCACATGCTTTATGAAAAATATCAGAGTAAATGTTCCATGTGCCAAGGGTGACATAGGGGTCTTCCTCGCATGTCTTCTAGATAATATGTACCTGGTCGAGCAATCTCGATGACTCGATACGGGCCTTCCCAGTTAAGATGCAATCACTGAGTGGCTGTTCCGATGTTTTGCCTGAGCACCAAGTTATCGAGCTAAAAAACCCTGATTTTGACCTTTGAATTATGACAACGGGCTATACGTTGTTGATAAGCCACTACTCGAAGACAAGATATGTTCATTTTCTCTTCTAGGAGATCAAGGTGAAGTAATCGACTGCCACGTCCTTTTCCCATAGGTAGTGGTCTGATTATATCGATTCTCCATTGAGCGAAAGGCCAAGGACCGTCCATCGGCGTCATTTACTCAGACGGTAAATGAGGGAATGGAGAATATCGCTGATATTTGTTACATTTCTTTGAGAATTCGATTGCATCTGCCTTCATAGTGGGCCAATAGTATCATTGTCTCATTGCTTTGTTTACTAGAGACCGTCCTTTGGGATGATTACCGCATGCCCCCTGGTATATTTCATCTAGAACACAGTGTGCTTTTTCTGGATGGAGACACTTTAAATACAGTAAAGTAAAACTTTTACGTAACAATTTTTCATTTTGTAAGATGTACCTGGCAGCACGATAGCGAATTGTCGGGCTGATTTTATCATCTGGGAGTCATCCGCTTTGGAGTAAAGGATGATGGGGTCCATCCAACAGGAAGATAAAAGTAATGTGTGAGCTGCTCTGGAGCAACTTGATCGAAAACGGGGTAGATAGATGCTCGATAAGAACAGCTTGCGTCAGATCGGACTCAGGTGCAGAAGATAATTTTGCCAAAGAATCTGCGATATTGTTCTCCTCTCGAGGAATATGACTTATTTTATATTTGTTCAATTTGAGCGAGCAAGATGAGTACCTGAGATTTGTACGAAGTCATTCGCTCCTCCTTTGCCTCGAATTCGTTGAGCACTTGATATACAACGAGCTGAGAGTCGTTGTGAATGAGTAGGTTCCTTATTGCGTGTATATTTGCTAATTTGAGGCCGACAATTAAGGCTTCATATTCCGTTTCGTTGAGGCACGAGAGCTTCAACGCTACAACGATGGAATCCTTATGAAGTAAATGGATTCCTCTAGCACCTTCGTGAGAGAGAGAGATTGGATGATGGCTCCAAACTTAACGCGCTGGATGATTTCTCCACCCAATAAATATGCTAAGGCTTCTTGGGAGAGCGGTCTCGTCAATCACGTCGATATTTTTTATCTGGGGGCGAGATTTCCTTCGACTTGTGCTTCTTACCCTGTATACCATGACGCGCCAAAGCAACTTCTTCTGCATTGATATACTTCTGAGCTTTAGCTTGGAATTCCGCCATGATTTTCGGAGGGTTTTTATCTAAGGCAAATCTGAATTTTTCGCTCGTAATTTCGGCTATGAGGGCGGTAAGGCCTTTTTCTTCGGTATATCCTTCAGTTTGGACGGCTTCGGCAGTGAACCATACTACGAACTCCTTTATCGTCTCCCCATGCTGCTGTTTCAAATCCATTAGGTGGGACGCTGGCTTTTTGGTGCGGATGCTTCCCATGAATTGGGAAAGGAAAAGCTCTGATAACTGTTAAAAGGAGCCGATAGATCGAGGCTTCAGCCCCCGGAACCACGTACGAGCTGCTTCCTTTAAGGTTAGGAAAAAAGCTCTACACATGATTTCCGACCCATGTCCCTCCAGCTCCATAAGAGACCTATAAGTTTCCAAGTGTTCGAGAGGATGGCCTATACCTGTATATGGAGTGATGACAGGTGTACGATATTTTCTAGGTAAAGGTGCTCCCATGACCTCGCTGATGAAAGGAGACTCGGATCGATGTATCGACGCCACCACAGCTGACGGTCGATTTTCCTGATATCGCTGCTCCATGACATCAAAACGATCATGAATTCTTTTGAGGTCTCTTTCCCACGGTAAAGTATAACCTGACATTTCAACGGTGGACCCCTGAGATTGATGTTGACGAGAAGCACTAGAATGTATAGAATGTGGAGGTAGCACAGGGGGTTGGTTGCCAAGCGGCATTCGATTTGATGGAGGATGATTTGGTTGGACCTGTGGCTCGTCCACAGAATGTCTGGAAGCCACCCGTATGGGTTGCGCTGGCAACCCTTCGGAAGGTTGTCTCTGCGGCTCCAGAAAATGCTGATCAAGCCGATTAGACAGGGCTTGAACTCCGGCGTTGAGGGTTAGAAGAGTATTTCCGAGGAAACGCATGACGTCCTCTTGACTTCCACAAACCTCAAATAATGGGTTCGCTGATGGCACGTTTGGAGCTCCTTGAGGGATGTTTGTTGAAGTGGTTTGAGGAACAGGCACTGATTCCGTAACGTCAGGCGGAGGTAATGTCTGCCTTGATGTGGAAGGATGAACATTCTTTTTAGGAGGCATTGTGGAAGGATATTGATCAGTGGTAAGAACGACTGACTTTAATGATCAAATCGTTCCCACAGACGGCGTCAATCTGTTGACGCCAAAAATTGGCTAACAGATGTTAGTTAGAGACCAACTTTGATTCTTCGTCATCTGACCTCCAATCGGAGATGAATGGTGTAGATTGGGGAACCTGCAATCACTAAGAAAGGTTAAGACCACCGCCGGTTGGCCCGGCTTATGGCCCTCCGATGGCAAAGTCAGTATGGGTACTGTGATAGTAAGATGAAGTATGAAATGTAGGCTTAGAGATTGTGTACCTTCTCATTGATGAAACCATCTATTTATATAGATCTGAATGTCCCATTCTGTTACGTAAGATACCGAGATCATCTACTGATTTCATGGGATAAGGTGCTTATCCTGCTTATCCTTAGATAAAGGAATAATCTAATCCAATTACTCATCTGGTCAATTACGTTCCTTGATAGCGATCCCTTGAGACACGGAGCCGTAGACGAAGATAAGCCCAAAATCGGCCTATACGTGCTGCTGGTACTATAGGCTAAGGGATGTCATCGTTGATCATCAGTAGTTAAAGCTGCTCGCATGTCGGAAGGTGCTCGCGAGACAAGCTGCTCGCATATATAGGCTGCTGGTACTATGAGCTGAAGGACATCCTCACCAAAGACCAGAGAGCAGAGAGCAGAGAGTAGAGACCAGAGACCAGAGACCAAAGACCAGGGCTGCTCACATGACGGAAGCTGCTTATATCAAGAGTGCTCGCATGTGGATATGCGACCCCTTTCTTCGAGCACGAGCCGGGCTTGTCGCATTTTGGAGATACGACCCCTTTCTTCGAGCACGAGCCGGGCTGGTCGCATTTTGGAGATGCGACCCCTTCTTCGAGCACGAGCCGGGCTGGCCTCATTTTGGAGATGCGACCCCTTCTTCGAGCAAGAGCCGGGCTGGCCGCATTTTGGAGATGCGACCGCGATTCCTCACTTCTCTTTAAAGCCAAATTTGTCTACAACAGTGAGGTCCATTTGAGCTTTGGATATATCTCATTCTTTGATATCTCCAAATGGATGAACGGTGTGGATACAATACATACATCATGGTGGGGCCCACATAACTTGGAGACGTCACTTCAGTAGCGAAATAGCTACTCAACCTGTCAGTAGCTAATCCACGTCCGTACTTATAGTGCTAATCCCCATCTTACGATTCCTTACCAATGAAAATATACCTGGCCATGATTGGCCTGCTCGACCAGTAGGAAATTGGTGTTCTTCAAGCTCTATGGGCCCACGATGTCTTATATGTAAAATCCACTCCGTTCATCAGGTGAGGATCATTATTTTTACCGTACATTAAAAGGATAATTCCGATTGAATCAGCTCTTCAAGCTCTGTGGGCCCACCAGACTGCTACATTCAATCAGTGTGGCCCCCTCAGTTTTTTTTTTATCAAGCTTATTTTTATATTTTTATCTTCGTCCTTATGAGTTACACTTGATTAACGTGTTTGACAAAAGATTCACACCTTGGCGGCACCACTTAAACCTACGGTCGAAATCCCATCCACATTGTTCCATGTGGTGTGGCCTGTATGACTTGTATGTCTAGCTGATTTTTGGATATACCGCCTACAATCAAACCTGATAGAGGGAGAACTGAAGTAAAATAGGTTAGTGGCAATATGCACATGCTCCTCTCCCACTTCAATCGACAAATGTAAAGTAATTTATCTCTGGTTAAATATACTAAGTGTAATTTCATCAATACATGTTACATCCACACCGATTATCCATTTTGCAATATCATTTAAGGATATGTTTCAAAAAATGAGGAAGATTGAAAGCTCAAGTGAGCCACATTGCTATTATTCAATCCCCACTACTAGTGGTGTAGCTCATTTCTGTTTTGAATCTGCCTGGATTTTTGTCTCATTCCATAAAATGATCATGCAACATGGATGGATGTCGGGATATAACACATACATCATGGTGGGGGCCATGAAACTATATCAGGTAAACATACCTGCGCCAATCCATGTCTTCCTATGATTCGTAGAGGAATCACTGATTTGACATGCTGGCAACATTAATGATGTCAGTTCTACACCACATCTTTGCGAATCAATCATCCTAGATGGTTTAGGGCCTATTTGGTGTACGGGAGTACAGGAGAGTAAGTGGGATGGTATTTGCAAAATTACAATTAACGCATCGGTCCGTGGATTATCCCCTGGCTCATGAGATTAACCAGGGAACAAAAGTGGCATTTGCAAATCAACCATGTTTGGAAACCGTTTGCATGGTGTGGCACCGTATGTGTTGACTTCACCAATTTTTGTGGGCCACACCTGTTAGTGCACTTTTTCATGGCATACTAGTGCACCTTGTTTGTCAATCACTTGGTCAGTGAGTCTAGTGTCGGTTAAGCTTAATGAAGACGAAGACCAAAGACTCAAGACGGACAAACTACATCAAGGATGAAGAAACAGGTAAAAGAGATGCATTGGTGTGCCTTGCCTTGAACCTACCCAAAACCATAACCTCTTAGATAACTTGCACCATCTAGGTATACCCTTAGTCATCATAATTAGTCTTAGAACTCCATAAAAAACATGATAAGTTAGACTAATTAAAGAGGAGGAAGCTGCTGTAATCAAAACAGCTCAAACAGCAGTTTCGATTGATCTCCAATCAATCGGACATTGGCTCCGATAAGACTTCGATCAATCGGACCGAAGTTCCGATCAATCGAAATTGTCCCCGCAAACTTGAAAATCCACTGGACATATTTCCGATCAATCGGACAGTCTTCCGATCCATCGGAAGGGGTCAGTCCGATCAATCGGACTATGTTTCCGATCAATCGGAATATCTTCTAGAGAATTCACTGGACTGATTTTCGATCAATCGACATGTCTCCGATCAATCGGATCATTTTTTCCGATCAATCGGAGATGCGAGAATCTTTCCCTTTTTTTACCGTTGAAAGAAAATCTATTTAAAGAGGGGGATTCACTTTTGAGCTGAAAGAGGAGATTTTGAGGAGATAGAGGCCACCATTGTTAGAGACCATCAGATGCTCTATCCCAAACCCATAGCAAGTCATTCTCCTTGTGTTTTCATCACAAGCTTGGACTATTCAATGGCATCATGAGAATGACTTGTTCCCTATTGATTCCTAGGGTTTAGACACCTTGATCATAGTTAAATCCCTTGTCTAAACACTACCTAGAGTCCAAATAGGTGTATTGCACTAGGAAACCTATTCCCTACCATTTGTAGAGGATTCACCATTCCCTAGTACCTTGGGCATCTCCAATGGAGCATCACATGCAAGGTAGCTGATCTTGGAGCTGAAGCCTTGGCAAAGCAGCGGCGTCAAAGATCGGGGGAGCACAAGGGGAGCTAATTCAAGCACGGGAGAGTAAGAAGAAGCAACCCAAAGCGGCGCTACAAAAGGGCTCAATCAACAAGTAAGGTTGTCTTGTTAGGAGTTCATCCACTCAATTCCCTGTAGGAATTGAGTGTAGAGTTTGTCTAACAAACTCGAACTAAGGTCGTTTGCCGATCCTTGGCCTGTTTGTCAGGCCTAAACAAAGTCTCCAAGGGGGAGCCACCAACACGGGTGCAAACGTGTAGGTTAGGAGGAACCTGTAAACTCTCCGGTTGGGTGGATTCGAGTTAAAACACCTTGGTTAGGAGGAACCAGATTTAAACTCCGCAGTGAATGCCGGTGTGCTCAAAGGGGTTGAGTACTTGAACCGGGAGTGGAGTAAACAAGTAGTCGAACCACTATACATCATTGTGTTTATGATTGTTCTTGAGCTCATTTCTCTTTATGCATTGTGTTTAACTTGTTAATTATGTATGCTTAGTTTAGAATGTATACTAGGTGCTTGATATGCACCTCCACATGCACAAGATGTACTTTCACTACCTCATGTAGACTTGAGCTTTTATTGATCCATCCTCATTAGTCCACGTGTGTTGATTAGAGTAGGTTGTTTATTGCATTTAGCATTTGCTAGTCTTTTGATTGGACCCACTTAGGCTTGAAAGCCGAAGTGTTTATCGCTTACGTAGTTTGATTTGCTAAATCTGTTAAGTTGGCGAAAAGAATTTCAAAGGCCCTAATCCCCCCCCCCAGGACTTAGCCATAATGCTGTTGCTCTTTAAGCTTCTGCACGTGTATGCATAGGGTGTCGTATTAAACTACCCAACGCAATTTCAATTGGCATCAGAGTCGGTTGCTCTTCAATGACTTAACCGTCTAGAGTAAGATCCGGTACCGGAGCACTAGCATAATGTCTAACCGAGATGGGAGCACCACCAACTGTCCACCATTCTTTGACGGGTCCAACTATGCTTATTGGAAGGCCAGAATGAGGATTTCTCTCCAATTCGTGGACCGTCCGGTGTGGCTTAACACACAAAATGGATATACCTTGCCCACCAAGCAAGTGGAGGTTGATGGGAAATACATTGTCATTCCCAAAGATGATTCCAAATGGGATGACACAGAGAGAGCTCAATACATGGCAAATGCCAAAGCTCTCAATGCGATTTGCTGTGCGGTTTCACCAGATGAATTTCAACGCATTCTCACATGCGCAACTGCAAAAGAAGCGTGGGATATACTTGAGGTTACCCACGAGGGAACTAGCACAGTAAGACGCTCGAAGCTTCAGCTCTTAACCACCAAATTTTAAAACATTAGTATGGAAGAGACTGAAACATTCATGGAGTTTTGTACTAAATTGTCTGATATTTGCAACTCCATGTTTGTCTTGGGTGATCGGGTTCCGGAAGGAAGAATTTGTAGAAAAACACTTGGGTCCCTCCCAGAGAGATTTGACACCAAGATAGTAGCCTTAGAGGAGTGTAGAGACATAGATAACACGAAAGTAGAAGAACTCATAGGTTCTCTACAAACTCATGAACTATACTTTAAGACCCCCTCTAAAAAGAAAAGCATCACTCTCAAGTCCTCTCTCAAACATAAGAAAATTAAGAGTGAGTCAGAGGAAGATAGTGATGATGAGGATGATGAGGAAGAAAAATTGAACAAAAATTTTAAGAGATTCCTTAAATTTGATAGAGGGAATAGCCGTGACAACAAGGATAAGAATGGTGAAAAACATAAAGGAAAATCATCCAAACCTTCATCCGTCTGTTGTTACAGTTGCGGTCGTCGTCGCCATATCGCCTCGGAATGTCCGGATGGGCCTAAACCGAAAGGCAAAAAGGCAATGGCTGCCACTTAGAATGATACGGAGGAGTCGGACTCCAAATCCGGTGACTCCGCTAGTGATGGGAGCCAACATAAAGATCTAGCTCTCACGGCTTTCACCACTACCTCTCTTCCCGCTTATCTAAGAGGGGATCCCGACCGGTATCCTTTCTAGAAAAAGAAGGAATTCCCAACCCCTCACCTTATGCTACATTTTATGAGGGTGTTGAGGAAATTAGTTACCCTCAGGCTAATCAAACTAAACATAGTTAGTGAGGGTAGCTAGAAATGCTTAAATAGGAAAATCTGAGGATTTCAGCCTCATTTCTGTGTGTATGGGAAAATAAGAGGATTCAAGCCTCATGAGCCCAAATTTGGTAGTTTAGCCTTGCTTCTATTTTATATATTTGCTGCTAGACTATCTCACTACTTAGATTAGCTAATCATCTTGAGTTTTATGCTTCATTGTATGCTAATCTGTGCTTAGTATTGGTCTTGATATACCAATAGGGGAGGTTGGTTGATTGGGCTATAAGCCCTTTGTGCTTTTATTGCAAATGTATATCCTTGACCAATTATGCATGATTAACTATGCTTAGATAGTTACATTTTCTTGTTAATCATGTTCCTTAGCATGCTTTATGTTTTAAAGTTCATGCACCCAATACTCTCCTTGTTAGCATGTGCTTATAGTTATAACTTCGACATACTATCTACTCTTACCTTAACCTTAACCTTAACCTTATTGATATATCATTAAGGGGGAGAGAATAGTTTGTCAATTACTGACAAAAATGGGGAGAAAGATCAAGTCCCTCTAAAACTAGTTTGATATGTTCTGTGATGCAGGGATTGACAAGTTATGGGGGAGCAAACTGAAGAGGAGCTGCTTACTTAGACACGTCAAGAGTCCTGTATTTAATTCATTATCAATGTAATCTCTTGTTCATGTATTTGTTAAGGTAGGTTAGGTTTTTGTAAGTAATTGACAAAGGGGGAGATTGTTAGTGCACTTTTTCGTGGCATACTAGTGCACATTGTTTGTTAATCACTTAGGTCAGTGAGTCTAGTGTCAGTTAAGCTTAATGAAGACGAAGACCGAAGACTCAAGACTGACTAGCTACATCAAGGATGAAGAAATAGGTAAAAGAGATGCATTGGTGTGCCTTGCCTTGAACCTACCCAAAATCATAACCTCTTAGATGACTTGCACCATCTAGGTATACCCTTAGTCATCATCATTAGTCTTAGAACTCCATGAAAAACATGATAAGTTAGACTAATTAAAGAGGTGGAAGCTGCTGTAATCAAAACAGCTCAAACAGCAATTTTCGATTGATCTCCGATCAATCGGACATTGGCTCCGATAGGACTCTGATCAATCGGACCTGAAATTCTGATCAATCGAAAATTGTCCTGGCAAACTTGAAAATCCACTGGACATATTTTCGATCAATCGGATAGTCTTCCGATCCATCGGAAGGGGTCAGTCCGATCAATCGGATCATGTTTCCGATCAATCGGAATATCTTCCAGAGAATTCACTGGACTGATTTTCGATCAATCGAACATGTCTCCAATCAATCGGATCCTTTTTCTGATCAATCGGAGATGCGAGAATCTTCCCGTTTTTTTATCGTTGATAGAAAATCTATTTAAAGAGGGGGATTCGTTTTTTAGCTGAGAGAGGGGATTTTGAGGAGATAGAAGCCACCATTGCTAGAGACCATCAGAGGCTCTATCCCAAACCATAGCAAGCCACTCTCCTTGTGTTTTCATCACAAGCTTGGGCCATTCAATGACATCTTGAGAATGGACTTGTTCCCTCTTGATTCCTTGATCATAGTTAAATCCATTGTCTAAACACTACCTAGGAGTCCAAATAGGTGTATTCCTCTAGGAAACCTATTCCCTACCATTTATAGAGGATTCACCATTCCCTAGCACCTTGGGCATCTCTAATGGAGCATCACATGCAAGGTAGCTGATCTTGGAGCTAAAGCCTTAGCAAAGCTGCGGCGTCAAAGATCAGGGGAGCACAAGGGGAGCTGATTCAAGCACGGGAGAGCAAGCAGAGTAACCCAAAGCAGCTCTACAAAGGGGCTCAATCCGACAAGTAAGGTTATCTTGTTTGTTAGTGTACTTTTCTGTCGCATACTGTGCACCTTGTTTGTCAATCACTTAGGTCAGTGGGTCTGGTGTCGGTTAAGCTTAATGAAGACGAAGACCGAAGACTCAAGTGGCCCTGCTGCATCAAGGAAGAAGAAACAGGTAAAAGTGATGCCTTGGTGTGCTTTAACCTTGATCAAAACCTAACCCTTAACCTCTTAGGTGACTTGCACCAACTAGGTATACCCTTAGTCATCATCATTAGTCTTAGAACTCCATGAAAAACATGATAAGTTAGACTAATTAAAGAGGTAGAAGCTGCTGTAATCAAAACAGCTCAAACAGCAGTTTCCGATTGATCTCCGATCAATCAGACATTGGCTCCAATCGGACTCCGATCAATCGGACAGAAGTTCCGATCAATCGAAAATTGTTCCAGCAACCTTAAAAATCCACTAGACATATTTCCGATCAATCGGACAGTCTTCTGATCCATCGGAAGGGGTCAGTCCGATCAATCGGACCATGCTCCGATTAATCGGAATATCCTCCAGAGAATTCTCTAGGAGTCCATATAGGTGTATTCCTCTAGGAAACCTATTTCCTACCATTTGTAGAGGATTCACCATTCCCTAGTACCTTGGGCATCTCCAATAGAGCATTACATGTAAGGTAGCTGATCTTGGAGCTAAAATCTTAGCAAAGCAACGGCGTCAAAGATCGGGGGAGCACAAGGGGAGCTGATTCAAGCACGGAAGAACGAGAAGAAGCAACCCAAAGCGGCGCTACAAAGGGGCTCAATCCGACAAGTAAGGTTGTCTTGTTAGGAGTCCATCCACTCAATTCCCTGTGGGGGTTGAGTGTAGAGTTTGTTTGACAAACTCGAACTAGGGTGGTTAGCCGATCTTTGGCCTGTTAGTCGGCCTAAATTCAGGGATGTTAGCAGTTCCTTGGCTCGTTAGTCGACCTAAACAAAGTCTCCAAGGGGGAGCCACCAACACGGGTGCAAACGTGTAGGTTAGGAGAAACTTATAAACTCCCCGGTTGGATGGATCCGAGTTAAAACACCTTGGTTGGGAGGAACCAGATTTAAACTCCCCAGTGAATGCCGGTGTGCTCAAAGGGATTGAGTACTTGAACTGGGAGTGGAGTAGACAAGTAGTCGAACCACTATACATGCTTGTGTTTGTGATTGTTCTTGAGCACATTTCTCTTTATGCATTGTGTTTAATTGGTTAATTATGAATGCTTAGTTAGGAATGCATGCTAGGCACTTGATAGGCACATCCACACTCACAAGATGTACTTTCACAACCTCATGTTGACTTGAGCATTTCTTGATCCATCCTCTATAGTCCACATGAGTTGTTTAGACTAGGTTGCTGATTGCACTTATCGTTTGCTAGTCTCTTGATTGGACCCACTTAGGCTTGAAAGCCGAAGTGTTAATCGCTTACATAGTTTAAGTAGGCGAAAAGAGTTTTAAAAAGGTCATAATCACCCCCTCCTATAGGTTTAGACATAATTCTAGTTGCTCCTTAAGCTTCCGCACGTGTATGCATAGGGTGTCGTGTTAAACTACCTGACGCACTTTCAATTAGTATTAGAGCGGGTTGCTCTTCAAGGACTTAACCGTCTAGAGTAAGATCTAGTACCGGAGCACAAGCATAATGTCTAACCGAGATGGGAGTACCACCAACCGTCCACCATTCTTTGACGGGTCCAACTATGCTTATTGGAAGGCCAGAATGAGGATTTCTCTCCAATTCGTGGACCATCCGATGTGGCTTAACACACAAAATGGATATACCTTGCCCACCAAGCAAGTGGAGGTTGATGGGAAATACATTGTCATTCCCAAAGATGATTCCAAATGGGATGACACAGAGAGAGCTCAATACATGGCAAATGCCAAAGCTCTCAATGCGATTTGCTGTGCGATTTCACCGGATGGATTTCAGCGCATTCTCACATGCGCAACTGCAAAAGAAGCGTGGGATATACTTGAGGTTACCCACGAGGGAACTAGCACAGTAAGACGCTCGAAGCTTCAGCCCTTAACCACCAAATTTTAAAACATTAGTATGGAAGAGACTGAAACCTTCATGGAGTTTTGTACTAAATTGTCTGATATTTGCAACTCCATGTTTGTCTTAGGTGATCGGGTTCCGGAAGGAAGAATTTGTAGAAAAATACTTGGGTCCCTCCCAGAGAGATTTGACACCAAGATAGTAGCCTTAGAGGAGTGTAGAGACATAGATAACACGAAAGTAGAAGAACTCATAGGTTCTCTACAAACTCATGAACTATATTTTAAGGCCCCCTCTAAAAAGAAAAGCATCACTCTCAAGTCCTCTCTCAAACATAAGAAAATTAAGAGTGAGTCAGAGGAAGATAGTGATGATGAGGATGATGAGGAAGAAAAATTGAACAAAAATTTCAAGAGATTCCTCAAATTTGATAGAGGGAATAGCCGTGACAAGAAGGACAAGAATGGTGAAAAACATAAAGGAAAATCATCCAAAGCTTCATCCGTCTGTTGTTACAGTTGCGGTCGTCGTCGCCATATCACCTCGTAATGTCCGGATGGGCCTAAACCGAAAGGCAAAAAGGCAATGGCTGCCACTTAGGATGATACGGAGGAGTCGGACTCCAAATTCGGTCACTCCACTAGTGATGGGAGCCAACATAAAGATCTAGCTCTCACGGCTTTCACCACTACCTCTCTTCCCGCTTATCTAAGAGGGGATCCCGACCGCTATCCCTTCTAGGAGAAAAAGGAGTTCTCAACCCCTCACCTCATGCTACATTTTATGAGGGTGTTGTAGAAATTAGTTACCCTTAGGCTAATCAAACTAAACATAGTTAGTGAGGGTAGCTAGAAATGCTTAAATAGGAAAATCTAAGGATTTCAGCCTCATTTCTGTGTGTATGGGCAAATAAGAGGATTCAAGCCTCATGAGCCCAAATTTGGTAGTTTAGCCTTGCTTCTATTTTATATATTTGCTGTTAGACTATCTTACTGCTTAGATTAGCTAATAATCTTAAGTTTTATGCCTCATTGTATGCTAATCTTTGCTTAGTATTGGTCTTGATATACTAATAGGGGAGGTTGGTTGATTGGGCTATAAGCCCTTTATGCTTGTATTCCAAATGTATATCCTTTACCAATTATGCATGATTAACTATGCTTAGATAGTAACATTCTCTTGCTAATCATCTTCCTTAGCATGCTCCATGTTTTTATGTATCATACACCCTATACTCTCCTTGTTAGCATGTGCTTATAGTTATAACTTCGACATACTATCTACTCTTACCTTAACCTTATTGATATATCATTAAGGGGGAGAGAATAGTTTGTCAATTGCTGACAAAATGGGGGAGAAAGATCAAATCCCACCAAAACTAGTTTTCTATGTTTTGTGATGCAGGGATTGACAGGTTATTGGGGAGCAATCTAAAGAGGAGCTGCTTAGTTTAGCATGTCAAGAGTCCTGTATTTAATTCATCATCAATGTAATCTTTTGTACACGTATTTTGTTTTGGTAGGCTAGGTTTTTTTAAGTAATTGACAAAGGGGGAGATTGTTAGTGCACTTTTCTGTGGCATACTAGTGCACCTTGTTTGTCAATCACTTAGGTCAGTGGGTCGGTTGAGCTTAATGAAGACGAAGACCGAAGACTCAAGTGGCCCTGCTGCATCAAGGAAGAAGAAACAGGTAAAAGTGATGCCTTGGTGTGCTTTAACCTTGACCAAAACCTAACCCTTAACCTCTTAGATGACTTGCACCAACTAGGTATACCCTTAGTCATCATCATTAGTCTTAGAACTCCATGAAAAATATGATAAGTTAGACTAATTAAAGAGG
Organism: Liriodendron chinense; assembly: GCA_003013855.2. Lineage (NCBI taxonomy): Eukaryota > Viridiplantae > Streptophyta > Magnoliopsida > Magnoliales > Magnoliaceae > Liriodendron > Liriodendron chinense. The sequence continues at coordinate 4,143,730 of ML058333.1, forward strand.
TAGAAGCTGCTGTAATCAAAACAGCTTAAACAGCAGTTTTCGATTGATCTCCGATCAATCAGACATTGGCTCCGATAGGACTCCGATCAATCGGACAGAAGTTCCGATCAATCGAAAATTGTTCCAGCAACCTTAAAAATCCACTAGACATATTTCCGATCAATCGGACAGTCTTCTGATCCATCGGAAGGGGTCAGTCCGATCAATCGGACCATGCTCCGATTAATCGGAATATCCTCCAGAGAATTCTCTAGGACTAAATTCGATCAATCGGACATGTCTCCGATCAATCGGACCTTATTCTGATCAATCGGAGATGCGCGAATCTGCCCGTTTTTTTACCGTTGGAAGAAAATCTATTTAAGATGGGGGATTCGTTTTTTAGTAGATAAGAGGGGATTTTGAGGAAATAGAAGCCACCATTGCTAGAGACCATCAGAGGCTCTATCCCAAACCCATAGCAAGTCATTCTCCTTGTGTTTTCATCACAAGCTTGGGCCATTCAATGGCATCTTGAGAATGGACTTGTTCCCTCTTGATTCCTAGGGTTTAGACACCTTGATCATAGTTAAATCCCTTGTCTAAACACTACCTAGGAGTCCATATAGGTGTATTCCTCTAGGAAACCTATTTCCTACCATTTGTAGAGGATTCACCATTCCCTAGTACCTTGGGCATCTCCAATAGAGCATTACATGTAAGGTAGCTGATCTTGGAGCTAAAGTCTTGGCAAAGCAGCGGCGTCAAAGATCGGGGGAGCACAAGGGGAGCTGATTCAAGCACGGGAGAGCGAGAAGAAGCAACCCAAAGCGGCGCTACAAAGGGGCTCAATCCGACAAATAAGGTTGTCTTGTTAGGAGTCCATCCACTCAATTCCCTGTGGGGGTTGAGTGTAGAGTTCGTTTGACAAACTCGAACTAGGGTGGTTAGCCGATCTTTGGCCTGTTAGTCGGCCTAAATTCAGGGATGTTAGCAGTTCCTTAGCTCGTTAGTCGACCTAAACAAAGTCTCCAAGGGGGAGCCACCAACACGGGTGCAAACGTGTAGGTTAGGAGGAACTTATAAACTCCCCGGTTGGATGGATCCGAGTTAAAACACCTTGGTTGGGAGGAACCAGATTTAAACTCCCCAGTGAATGCCGGTGTGCTCAAAGGGATTGAGTACTTGAACCGGGAGTGGAGTAGACAAGTAGTCGAACCACTATACATGCTTGTGTTTGTGATTGTTCTTGAGCACATTTCTCTTTATGCATTGTGTTTAATTGGTTAATTATGAATGCTTAGTTAGGAATGCATGCTAGGCACTTGATAGGCACATCCACACTCACAAGATGTACTTTCACAACCTCATGTTGACTTGAGCATTTCTTGATCCATCCTCTATAGTCCACATGAGTTGTTTAGACTAGGTTGCTGATTGCACTTATCGTTTGCTAGTCTCTTGATTGGACCCACTTAGGCTTGAAAGCCGAAGTGTTAATCGCTTACATAGTTTAAGTAGGCGAAAAGAGTTTTAAAAAGGTCATAATCACCCCCTCCTATAGGTTTAGCCATAATTCTAGTTCCTCCTTAAGCTTCCGCACGTGTATGCATAGGGTGTCGTGTTAGACTACCCGATGCACTTTCAATTAGTATTAGAGCGGGTTGCTCTTCAAGGACTTAACCGTCTAGAGTAAGATCTAGTACCAGAGCACAAGCATAATGTCTAACCGAGATGGGAGTACCACCAACCGTCCACCATTCTTTGACGGGTCCAACTATGCTTATTGGAAGGCCAGAATGAGGATTTCTCTCCAATTCGTGGACCGTCCGATGTGGCTTAACACACAAAATGGATATACCTTGCCCACCAAGCAAGTGGAGGTTGATGGGAAATACATTGTCATTCCCAAAGATGATTCCAAATGGGATGACACAGAGAGAGCTCAATACATGGCAAATGCCAAAGCTCTCAATGCGATTTGCTGTGCGATTTCACCGGATGAATTTCAGCGCATTCTCACATGGGCAACTGCAAAAGAAGCGTGGGATATACTTGAGGTTACCCACGAGGGAACTAGCACAGTAAGACGCTCGAAGCTTCAGCCCTTAACCACCAAATTTTAAAACATTAGTATGGAAGAGACTGAAACCTTCATGGAGTTTTGTACTAAATTGTCTGATATTTGCAACTCCATGTTTGCCTTAGGTGATCGGGTTCCGGAAGGAAGAATTTGTAGAAAAACACTTGGGTCCCTCCCAGAGAGATTTGACACCAAGATAGTAGCCTTAGAGGAGTGTAGAGACATAGATAACACGAAAGTAGAAGAACTCATAGGTTCTCTACAAACTCATGAACTATACTTTAAGGCCCCCTCTAAAAAGAAAAGCATCACTCTCAAGTCCTCTCTCAAACATAAGAAAATTAAGAGTGAGTCAGAGGAAGATAGTGATGATGAGGATGATGAGGAAGAAAAATTGAACAAAAATTTCAAGAGATTCCTCAAATTTGATAGAGGGAATAGCCGTGACAAGAAGGACAAGAATGGTGAAAAACATAAAGGAAAATCATCCAAAGCTTCATCCGTCTGTTGTTACAGTTGCGGTCGTCGTCGCCATATCGCCTCGTAATGTCCGGATGGGCCTAAACCGAAAGGCAAAAAGGCAATGGCTGCCACTTAGGATGATACGGAGGAGTCGGACTCCAAATTCGGTGACTCCACTAGTGATGGGAGCCAACATAAAGATCTGTTAGTGCACTTTTCCGTGGCATACTAGTGCACCTTGTTTGTCAATCACTTACATCCGTGAGTCTAGTGTCGGTTGAGCCCAATGAAGACAAAGACCGAAGACTCAAGACGGACCGGCTGCATCTAGAAGAAGATTCAGGTATATGAGATGCCTTGGTGCCTTAACCTCGACCAAAACCTATCCCCTTTGTATCCTTGATGACCTTGACCATATTTAGAACCCTTTAGTCATCATAGATAGGCCCTAGGTGTCCCATTTGAACATCCCCACCTTGGCCTAAAACTACAGCTGAAGAAAGAGGTGATTCAGCATATGTGTAAGGGACCCAGGCTGGTCCGACCGGTCAAGACCGGTCGGCCAGCATTCCTGCTGCATTTACAAGGCCAGCCGACCGGTCAGGACCGGTCGGCCTTCCTAATACAAGGAGATCAGCAAGGTGGGCCGACCGGTCATGACCGGTCGGCCAGTTTTGGCTTCCTACATTGATAAGCCAGCCAGCAAGGGGGACCGACCGGTCATGACCGGTCGGCCAGAGTGATATGGCCTGTCCAGTGAGGGTAGCCGACCGGTCATGACCGGTCGGCCAGTGTATGTGGCCTATACTCATGTTGTTCTCCAGCAGGGAGCTCCGACCGGTCATGACCGGTCGGGACAGGTCGGCATAGAGCCGTTTTTTGACCGTTGGGGTTTCATTTGCCTATATATGGGGCTCCGTTTTTGGTCATTTAAAGAGGGATTTTTGAGGAAGGAAAGCCACCATTGAAGGAGTTCTTTTGAGGCTTATTCCTTGACCTATGCAAGGCATCTCTCTTGTGCTTTAACACAAGATTAAGAGCATTCCAAGCTCATGGAGAAGATGACCTTCATCCCCTCTTGATCTCTAGAGTTAGGAGGCTACTTGATTGGCAAATCCTTGTCCTAAACTCGAAGATGAGATCGTTGTAGGTAAGAGACTCTAGGAAACCCATTCCCACCAAGTTGTAGAGTTCTCAAACCCATTCTCCTAGCACCTTGGGCATTTCAAGGCATCGCATGCAAGGTGTTTGATCGAATGTGGCTGAGGCATTGGCAACGCAACGGCGGCACGATCGAGGGAGCAAAGGGAAGCTGATTGAAGCACGGGAGAGCAAAGATCAAGCAACCCAATACGGCGCTAAACAAGGGGCTCATCCGACAAGTAAGTTGTCTCATTTGAGAGTCCATTTTAGAGTTTGTTTGTCAACTCGCCTTAGGGACGTTAGCCGTTCCTTGGCCCGTCAGCCGGGCCTAAACTAAGTCTCCAAGGGGGAGCCTCCGACACGGGAGTAAACGTGCGATAAGGTTGAGAGTTAGCCTATGTCTAAAACTCCGGATACGGTTGAGAGGTGAACCGATAAAACCTCCGTGTAAAGGTTGAGAGGTGAACCTCATTTAAAACCTCCGATAGTGAATGCCGGTGTGCTCAAAGGGGTTGAGTACTTGAACCGGGAGTGGAGTAGACACGTAGTCGAACCACTATACATTCTTGTGTTTGTGATTGTTATTGAGCACATTGATATCTTTGCATTGTTAGTTTAATTGCTTAATTATGAATGATTGATATGAATGCATGCTAGGCACCTTTTAGGCATCCTCACACAAGATGTACCTTCACTACTTGTGTAGACTTGAGCTCATTGATCCACTCTCATAAGTCTACACAAGTTGCATAGGAAAGAAGTTTTATTAGTTGAATCATTTTCTTACCTATGCATGCTTAGACTAGGTTTGATTATTGCTTAACCCTTGCTAGTCTATTTGATTGGACCCACCAAGGCTTGGAAGCCGAGGTGTTCTTGCTTATAACGCTTATTTTGTTGAATTGTATTAGTAGGCGAAAAGATTTTCAAAAAGGTCCTATTCACCCCCCCTCTAGGTCCATAGCCATATCTCCAAGTGTCTCTACAAGCGGTGAAACCGCAATTTCAAGATCTAGCTCTCACGGCTTTCACCACTACCTCTCTTCCCGCTTATCTAAGAGGGGATCCCGACCGCTATCCCTTCTAGGAGAAAAAGGAGTTCTCAACCCCTCACCTCATGCTACATTTTATGAGGGTGTTGTGGAAATTAGTTACCCTTAGGCTAATCAAACGAAACATAGTTAGTGAGGGTAGCTAGAAATGCTTAAATAGGAAAATCTGAGGATTTCAGCCTCATTTCTGTGTGTATGGGCAAATAAGAGGATTCAAGCCTCATGAGCCCAAATTTGGTAGTTTAGCCTTGCTTCTATTTTATATATTTGCTGTTAGACTATCTTACTGCTTAGATTAGCTAATAATCTTAAGTTTTATGCCTCATTGTATGCTAATCTTTGCTTAGTATTGGTCTTGATATACTAATAGGGGAGGTTGGTTGATTGGGCTATAAGCCCTTTATGCTTGTATTCCAAATGTATATCCTTTACCAATTATGCATGATTAACTATGCTTAGATAGTAACATTCTCTTGCTAATCATGTTCCTTAGCATGCTCCATGTTTTTATGTATCATACACCCTATACTCTCCTTGTTAGCATGTGCTTATAGTTATAACTACGACATACTATCTACTCTTACCTTAACCTTATTGATATATCATTAAGGGGGAGAGAATAGTTTGTCAATTGCTGACAAAAAGGGGGAGAAAGATCAAATCCCACCAAAACTAGTTTTCTATGTTTTGTGATGCAGGGATTGACAGGTTATCGGGGAGCAATCTAAAGAGGAGCTGCTTAGTTTAGCATGTCAAGAGTCCTGTATTTAATTCATTATCAATGTAATCTCTTGTACACGTATTTTGTTTTGGTAGGCTAGGTTTTTTTAAGTAATTGACAAAGGAGGAGATTGTTAGTGCACTTTTCTGTGGCATACTAGTGCACCTTGTTTGTCAATCACTTAGGTCAGTGGGTCTCATGTCGGTTGAGCTTAATGAAGACGAAGACCGAAGACTCAAGTGGCCCTGCTGCATCAAGGAAGAAGAAACAGGTAAAAGTGATGCCTTGGTGTGCTTTAACCTTGACCAAAACCTAACCCTTAACCTCTTAGATGACTTGCACCAACTAGGTATACCCTTAGTCATCATCATTAGTCTTAGAACTCCATGAAAAACATGATAAGTTAGACTAATTAAAGAGGTAGAAGCTGCTGTAATCAAAACAGCTCAAACAGCAGTTTCCGATTGATCTCCGATCAATCAGACATTGGCTCCGATAGGACTCCGATCAATCGGACAGAAGTTCCGATCAATCGGAAATTGTTCCAGCAACCTTAAAAATCCACTAGACATATTTCCGATCAATCGGACAGTCTTCTGATCCATCGGAAGGGGTCAGTCCGATCAATCGGACCATGCTCCGATTAATCGGAATATCCTCCAGAGAATTCTCTGGACTGAATTTCGATCAATCGGACATGTCTCCGATCAATCGGACCTTATTCTGATCAATCGGAGATGCGCGAATCTGCCCGTTTTTTTACCGTTGGAAGAAAATCTATTTAAGATGGGGGATTCGTTTTTTAGCAGATAAGAGGGGATTTTGAGGAAATAGAAGCCACCATTGCCAGAGACCATCAGAGGCTCTATCCCAAACCCATAGCAAGTCATTCTCCTTGTGTTTTCATCACAAGCTTGGGCCATTCAATGGCATCTTGAGAATGGACTTGTTCCCTCTTGATTCCTAGGGTTTAGACACCTTGATCGTTGTTAAATCCCTTGTCTAAACACTACCTAGGAGTCCATATAGGTGTATTCCTCTAGAAAACCTATTTCCTACCATTTGTAGAGGATTCACCATTCCCTAGCACCTTGGGCATCTCCAATGGAGCATCACATGCAAGGTAGCTGATCTTGGATCTGAAGCCTTGGCAAAGCAGCGGCGTCAAAGATCGGGGCAGCACAAGGGGAGCTGATTCAAGCACGGGAGAGGGGGAAAAAGCAACCCAAAGCGGCGCTACAAAGGGGCTCAATCCGACAAGTAAGGTTGTCTTGTTAGGAGTCCATCCACTCAATTCCCTGTGGGGGTTAAGTGTAGAGTTTGTTTGATAAACTCGAACTAGGGTCGTTAGCCAATCCTTGGCCTGTTAGTCGACCTAAATTCAGGGACGTTAGCAGTTCCTTGGCTCGTTAGTCGTCCTAAACAAAGTCTCCAAGGGGGAGCCACCAACACGGGTGCAAACGTGTAGGTTGGGAGGAACCTATAAACTCCCCGGTTGGGTGGATCCGAGTTAAAACACCTTGGTTGGAAGGAACCAGATTTAAACTCCCCAGTGAATGCCGGTGTGCTCAAAGGGGTTGAGTACTTGAACCGGGAGTGGAGTAGACAAGTAGTCGAACCACTATACATGCTTGTGTTTGTGATTGTTCTTGAGCACATTTCTCTTTATGCATTGTGTTTAATTGGTTAATTATGAATGCTTAGTTAGGAATGAATGCTAGGCACTTGATAGGCACATCCACACTCACAAGATGTACTTTCACTACCTCATGTTGACTTGAGCACTTCTTGATCCATCCTCTATAGTCCACATGAGTTGTTTAGACTAGGTTGCTGATTGCACTTATCGTTTGCTAGTCTCTTGATTGGACCCACTTAGGCTTGAAAGCCGAAGTGTTAATCGCTTACATAATTTAAGTAGGCGAAAAGAGTTTTAAAAAGGTCATAATCACCCCCTCCTATAGGTTTAGCCATAATTCTAGTTGCTCCTTAAGCTTCCGCACGTGTATGCATAGGGTGTCGTGTTAGACTACCCGACGCACTTTCAATTGGTATTAGAGCGGGTTGCTCTTCAAGGACTTAACCGTCTAGAGTAAGATCTTGTACCGGAGTACAAGCATAATGTCTAACCGAGATGGGAGTACCACCAACCGTCCACCATTCTTTGACGGGTCCAACTATGCTTATTGGAAGGCTAGAATGAGAATTTTTCTCCAATCCATGGACCGTCCGGTGTGGCTTAGCACACAAAATGGATATACCTTGCCCACCAAGCAAGTGGAGGTTGATGGAAAATACATTGTCATTCCTAAAGATGATTCCAAATGGGATGACACAGAGAGAGCTCAATACATGGCAAATGCCAAAGCTCTCAATGCGATTTGCTGTGTGGTTTCACCGGATGCATTTCAGCGCATTCTCACATGCGCAACTGCAAAAGAAGCGTGGGATATGCTTGAGGTTACCCACGAGGGAACTAGCACAGTAAGACGCTCGAAGCTTCAGTTCTTAACCACCAAATTTTAAAACATTAGGATGGAAGAGACTGAAACCTTCATGAAGTTTTATACTAAATTGTCTGATATTTGCAACTCCATGTTTGTCTTGGGTGATCGGGTTCCGGAAGGAAGGATTCGTAGAAAAATACTTAAGTCCCTCCCGGAAAGATTTGACACCAAAGTAGTAGCCGTAAAGGAGTGTAGAGACATAGATAGCATGAAAGTAGAAGAACTCATAGGTTCCCTACAAACTCATGAACTACACTTTAAGGCCTCCTCTAGGAAGAAAAACATCGCTCTAAAGTCCTCTCACAAACATAAGAAAATTAAGAGTGAGTTGGAGGAAGATAGTGATGATGAGGATGATGAGGAAAAAAAATTAAACAAAAAATTCAAGAGATTCCTCAAATTTGATACAGGGAGTAGTCGTGACAAGAAGGACAAGAAGGGTGAAAAACATAAAGGAAAATCATCCAAACATTCATCCGTCCGTTGTTACGGTTGCTGTCGTCGTGGCCATATTGCCCCGGAATGTCCTGATGGGCCTAAACTGAAAGGCAAAAAGGCACTGGCTGCCACTTGGGATGAAACGGAGGAGTCCGAATCCAAATCTGATGACTCCGCTAGTGATGGGAGCCAACATAAAGATCTACCTCTCACGGCTTTCACCTCTACCTCTCTTCCCGCTTATCTAAGAGGGGATCCCGACCGCTATCCCTTCTAGGAGAAAAAGGAGTTCTCAACCCCTCACCTCAGCTACATTTTATGAGGGTGTTGTGGAAATTAGTTACCCTTAGGCTAATCAAACTAAACATATTTAGTGAGGGTAGCTAGAAATGCTTAAATAGGAAAATCTGAGGATTTCAGCCTCATTTCTGTGTGTATGGGCAAATCAGAGGATTCAAGCCTCATGAGCCCAAATTTGGTAGTTTAGCCTTGCTTCTATTTTATATATTTGCTGCTAGACTATCTCACTGCTTAGATTAGCTAATAATCTTGAGTTTTATGCCTCATTGTATGCTAATCTTTGCTTAGTATTGGTCTTGATATACTAATAGGGGAGGTTGGTTGATTGGGCTATAAGCCCTTTATGCTTGTATTCCAAATGTATATCCTTTGCCAATTATGCATGATTAACTATGCTTAGATAGTTACATTCTCTTGCTAATCATGTTCCCTAGCATGCTCCATGTTTTTATGTATCATGCACCCTATACTCTCCTTGTTAGCATGTGCTTATAGTTATAACTACGACATACTATCTACTCTTACCTTAACCTTATTGATATATCATTAAGGGGAAGAGAATAGTTTGTCAATTGCTGACAAAAAGGGGGGAAAAGATCAAATCCCACCAAAACTAGTTTGCTATGTTTTGTGATGCAGGGATTGACAGGTTATCGAGGAGCAATCTAAAGAGGAGCTGCTTATTTTAGCATGTCAAGAGTCCTGTATTTAATTCATTATCAATGTAATCTCTTGTACACGTATCTTGTTTTGGTAGGCTAGGTTTTTTAAGTAATTGACAAAGGGGGAGATTGTTAGTGCACTTTTCTGTGGCATACTAGTGCACCTTGTTTGTCAATCACTTAGGTCAGTGGGTCTAGTGTCGGTTGAGCTTAATGAAGTTGAAGACCGAAGACTCAAGTGGCCCTACTGCATCAAGGAAGAAGAAACAGGTAAAAGTGATGCCTTGGTGTGCCTTAACCTTGACCAAAACCTAACCCTTAACCTCTTAGATGACTTGCACCACCTAGGTATACCCTTAGTCATCATCATTAGTCTTAGAACTCCATGAAAAACATGATAAGTTAGACTAATTAAAGAGGTGGAAGCTGCTGTAATCAAAACAGCTCAAACAGCAGTTTCGATTGATCTCCGATCAATTGGACGTTGGCTCCGATAGGACTCCGATCAATCGGACAGAAGTTCCGATCAATCGAAAATTGTTCCAGCAACCTTAAAAATCCACTGGACATATTTCTGATCAATCGAACAGTCTTCCGATCCATCAAAAGGGGTCAATCCGATCAATCGGACCATGCTCCGATTAATCGGAATATCCTCCAGAGAATTCTCTGGACTGAATTCTGATCAATCGGACATGTCTCCGATCAATCGGACCTTATTCTGATCAATCGGAGATGCGCGAATCTGCCCGTTTTTTTACCGTTGGAAGAAAATCAATAGGTGTATTCCTCTAGGAAACCTATTTCCTACCATTTGTAGAGGATTCACCATTCCCTAGTACCTTGGGCATCTCCAATAGAGCATTACATGTAAGGTAGCTGATCTTGGAGCTAAAATCTTAGCAAAGCAACGGCGTCAAAGATCGGGGGAGCACAAGGGGAGCTGATTCAAGCACGGGAGAGCGAGAAGAAGCAACCCAAAGCGGCGCTACAAAGGGGCTCAATCCGACAAGTAAGGTTGTCTTGTTAGGAGTCCATCCACTCAATTCCCTGTGGGGGTTGAGTGTAGAGTTTGTTTGACAAACTCGAACTAGGGTGGTTAGCCGATCTTTGGCCTGTTAGTCGGCCTAAATTCAGGGATGTTAGCAGTTCCTTGGCTCGTTAGTCGACCTAAACAAAGTCTCCAAGGGGGAGCCACCAACACGGGTGCAAACGTGTAGGTTAGGAGAAACTTATAAACTCCCCGGTTGGATGGATCCGAGTTAAAACACCTTGGTTGGGAGGAACCAGATTTAAACTCCCCAGTGAATGCCGGTGTGCTCAAAGGGGTTGAGTACTTGAACCGGGAGTGGAGTAGACAAGTAGTCGAACCACTATACATGCTTGTGTTTGTGATTGTTCTTGAGCACATTTCTCTTTATGCATTGTGTTTAATTAGTTAATTATGAATGCTTAGTTAGGAATGCATGCTAGGCACTTGATAGGCACATCCACACTCACAAGATGTACTTTCACTACCTCATGTTGACTTGAGCATTTCTTAATCCATCCTCTATAGTCCACATGAGTTGTTTAGACTAGGTTGCTGATTGCAGTTATCGTTTGCTAGTCTCTTGATTGGACCCACGTAGGCTTGAAAGCCGAAGTGTTAATCGCTTACATAGTTTAATTTGTTGAATTGCTTAAGTAGGCGAAAAGAGTTTTAAAAAGGTCCTAATCACCCCCTCCTATAGGTTTAGCCATAATTCTAGTTGCTCCTTAAGCTTCTACACGTGTATGCATAGGGTGTCGTGTTAGACTACCCGACGAACTTTCATTGTTAGGAGTCCATCCACTCAATTTCCTGTGGGAGTTGAGTGTAGAGTTTGTCTTACAAACTTGAACTAGGGTCGTTTGCCGATTCTTGGCCTGTTTGTCTGGCCTAAACAAAGTCTCCATGGGGAGCCACCAACATGGGTGCAAACGTGTAGGTTGGGAGGAACCTGTAAACTCCCCGGTTGGGTGGATCCGAGTTAAAACACCTTGGTTAGGAGGAACCAGATTTAAACTCCCCAGTGAATGCCGATGTGCTCAAAGGGGTTGAGTACTTGAACCGGGAGTGGAGTAGACAAGTAGTCGAACCACTATACATCATTGTGTTTGTGATTGTTCTTGAGCTCATTTCTCTTTATGCATTGTGTTTAACTTGTTAATTATGTATGCTTAGTTAGGAATGTATGCTAGGCGCTTGATATGCACCTCCACATGCACAAGATTTGCTTTCACTACCTCATATAGACATGAGCTTTTGTTGATCCATCCTCATTAGTCCACATGTGTTGATTGGACTAGGTTGTTTATCGCATTTATCATTTGCTAGTCTTTTAATTGGACCCACTTAGGCTTGAAAGCCGAAGTGTTTATCGCTTACGTAGTTTGATTTGCTAAATCTGTTAAGTTGGCGAAAAGAATTTCAAAGGTCCTAATCCCCCCCCCCCCCCCCCCCCCCCCCCCCAGGACTTTACCATAATACTAGTTGCTCGTGAAGCTTCCGTACGTGTATGCATAGGGTGTCGTGTTAGACTACCCGAAGCAATTTCAACACCATGATGTATGTGTTATATCCACACCATCCATCTATTTTACGATATCATTTTAGGTCATGATATAAAAAATTAGGTAGATCTGAATCTCAAGTGAATCACACCACAGAAAGCGCTTGAACGTCTACCATTGAAAACGTTTTGAGGGCCACAAAAGTTTTGGATCAATTTGATATTTGTTTTCTATGTTCATCAAGGTCTCTGTGACCTTTCGAATAGATTGGATGACAAACGAAAATCATGGTGGGCCCTAGGAAGGTTTCAACAGTGGAAATTAATATACCCACTGCTTTTTATGGTGTGGTCTGTTTAACCTTTCAACATGCCTCTATTTTTGGATCATGCTCTAAAATGATCGTTGCCAAATGGTTGGACGGTATCGATATAACACATACATCATGGTGGGTCCCACCACAATGAAATGCGTACGGCTGAAATCCAAGAGGGATTGTGAAATCCATCTACGGTACTTGCAAAGGATTCGAGGCTTAAATCCCGGATGTAGGTTGTCTTCACTAAACAACTGTCAGGACATAAAAACGAGATTGTGAGGGTGTTAATCTCATTGAATCCTCTGTAATCCCGTTTACTCCCATGCACCAAACACGCCTTAGTCACTTTGTAAAACAAGTTGGGCAATTGGAGAGGACTCATGTCCGCGTTCATGGCTCAGAGCTGACAATTGGCAACAAGAACGTGTTGTTTTCATATAGATTCCACGTATCTAGTTAACTCGTTTAAGAGCATGTAAATGGAGGTAAATGTGAAATGGAATTGGAAGCAAATTAATTGGGAGTGAAATGACTAAGTTGTGTTGTGGGAGTAAATGAGATGGATTTGAAATTCAAATATTCTATTTGAATGGGAGTAAATGGGAGGAATTGTAATACATTGTGATCTTCCAATATATTCATAGACACATATGTGATATCCTAGGTCAGGTTTAATACCACAACCTAGTGTACATATAGGTCAGCTTTAATATCACAACCTAGTGGACATATGTGATATTTAACAGAATGACTGTAATAAGCCCATTGGAATATATACTTTTGCCAAAAATGAGGAAGTTTTGAGCCTCATGCGGACCACAAACGTAAGGATTACAAACAAGCAATGTGCCAACATTTTTTTAACCATCCATTTAGATGGAGAACCTTCATATGGTTTTGGATCATTTTGGTGTGATTTTAGTGATGTAGCTGATGATTAGATTGTTTTGGAGTATTATCATCGTACAACGTGTATGACGGACATGTGCATAGCGCCACCTTTGTTCACTCATGCGATTTATGAGAGCTCAAAAAGTCAATTCACCCCATTTACTTCTTAAAATCCTCTGTCAAATAGTGGATTTTATTTAGAGATCCATTTATCCCCATTTCATTTCATTTTCCATGCATTTATTCCATCCAAACACACCTCAAATGCTATTCACCTTTGTTTACTCCCAATTCCTTCTATTTACGAAAAATTTACTCTCATTCAAACACCCCTAAGAAACTTGGAGAGGTCACTTAGGATTGTTTACTCATGTCTTCTTTTTTTTTTTTAAATCAAGGGGCATTCACATACTGGGGACCCCATGGACAATTCTCTTACATTCCATGTATTTGGTGCACACCCCCATGGGATCTTGTGTGCTAAAGGTAGAACCCACTCCAACTTTGCAATTTGACTAGTTGTATATTCCTAGTGGAGGAGCATAATCGTTTGGGATGTTTACTGCAATAGCCCTTAGGTGTGGCTATTTTTACAAAAAGTCCAATTTCTCGTGAGGCTCATCTTTTTATGCCTTTTCATGAGAAATTGTAAACCTTTCGGTCGAAAATGCCTCTCTGACCACCTTGAAAATGCCCCTCTAACCACCTACTCCTGTGTACGACCATGAATTGGTAGAAGCCCTCTTGGGCGTGGACAAGTGGTCCACTCGTGGGACCTACAATGTTGTATATGTTTCACCCATGTCGTCCATCCTTTTCTCCATATCATTTTAGGCTTTGGGCCTCATTTTGGGCCAGATCTAGATCTCAGGTGGGCCATACCGCAACAAACAGTTGGAACAGGGATGTCCACTATTGAAACTTTTTTAGGCCCACTTTGATGTTTATTTGTCATCCAATCTCGTTGATATGGTCACATAGACCTGTATAAAGGGACCACACAAATATCAGCTTGATTCAAAGGCCCTATGGGCCCCACTAAAAAAATAGTGAGGGCAATGATGCCTACCGTTGAAGCCCATCCTTAGGCTCACCCTTGGGCCCCATTTAAGTGACATGCTGTAGGCAGCGTGCTTGGGCACACTACCCAGCAAGTGGCCCACTCTGTGGGTCCCACCATGATGTATCTATTTTATCCATGCTGCCCATCTATTTTTTTTCATATCATTTTATGCCATGGGCCCCCCAAATATGAGACAAATCAAGTCTCAAGTGGACCACACAGCAGGGAACAGTTGGATCGAGGCCAACCACAGGGCTGCCCTGTGAGGCCCACCATGATATTTGTGTTATATATATTCACACTATACATCCATGTTTCCAGCCATTGTAGGGTTGTGGACCCTATTGTGAGGCAGACCCAAGTCTCAAGTGGACCACACCATGGAGACAGTGATTGAGGCCATGCTGTCAATCCTTTTTCCAGATCATTTTAGGCCATGGGCCCAACTTTGAGATAGATCTAGATCGCAAGCGGGCCACACCATAAGGAATAGTTGGGACAATGACGTCCACTATTGAAACCTTGCTAGGCCCCACTATGATGCTTCTTTGCCATCAAACATGGCCCGATTTAAGGGAAACACAAATATCAGCTGGACTCAGAACTCTGGTGGACCACACCATGGGAAACTATGGAGATTGAACAACCACTATTGGAAACATGTGGGGCCACCACTGCTGCACATATGGATCCCCCCTGAGCATTATGGGTTCCAAGAGAGCACTTTGGATCCCCCCTGAGGACTGTGGATACCCCTTGAGCACTATGGCTTCCACCTGAGCACCATGGATTCCCTCATAGCACTTTGGATCCCCCTAAGCATTGTGGGTCCCTCCTGAGCACTATGGATTCCTCCTGAGCACTATGAGTCCCCCCGAGTACTGTGGGTTGACCCTAAGCATTGTGGATTCCTCCAAAGCATTGTGGGTTCTTGAGCACTGTGGGTTCCACTTGAGCACTATGGATTCCTCTTAAATATTGTGGTTCCCTTGAGCACTATGGACTCCTCCTTAGCATTGTGGGTTCCCCCGAGCACTGTGGATCCCACCTGAGCACACTGTTTTCCATGGTGTGGTCCACCAAAGTTATGAACATGGCTGATGTTTGTGTTTTCCCTTAAATCAAGCCATTGGGCCTCTGCCAAAGGTTTGATAGCAAAGAAACATTATAGTGGGGCATAACAAGGTTTCAACAGTGGACTTCATTGTCCCAACTATTCCGTATGGTGTGGTCCACCTATGATCTAGATCTACCTCAGAGTTCAATCATGGCCTAAAATGATCTGGCAAAAAGGATGAATGGCATGGATGTAATGTATGTATCATGGTGGGGCCCATGACAAAGCCCATTTGTAACACCCAAGAGGGCTTCCACCTCTTCATGGACGTATGCAAGAGCAGGTGGTCAAAGGGATGTGGATTAGCTACTAACAGGTTGAGTAGCTATCTCCCTACTGAAGTGACGTCACCAACTTCTCTAGGCCCCACCGTGATGTATGTGTTATATCCACACCGTCCATCCATTTGGAGAGATCATTTTAGGGCATGATCTAAAGAATGAGACAGATCTAGTTCTTAAGTGGACCCTACCAAAGAAAACGGTGGGGACAGTGACACGACTGTTCGTGCAGACAGTGACACGACTGTTCGTGCACTACTCCGTAGCATATTAGTGCACATTATTTGTCAATCACGTGCATCCATGTGCTGTAATGTTGGTTGAGCCTTGGCAAGCTGAAGACCGAAGATTCAAGTGGACAAGCATCATTAAGGAATAAGAAAGAGGTTAAAGAGATGCCTTGTGATGAGTACCTAATATTGTATAATTAACCCTGGTTGTTAAGGGCATTATCATTGTTTTTCTGGTTAATTATCCCTCATTAGGTGAATTTTCTGTCTTTAGGTGATCAGGAGAAGTTGGACAAGGTCTCAGCCAATCAAGGCGATTAAAGGCCCTAAAGTGATTAAGATAAAATATGTGGTGATCATGAAGAAAATCGGGCCGTAAAGATCAAATGATGGATCATATTCTATGGTGGACTGCATCACAACCACTCATTGGAAGTTCGGGATGTGCATGTTTGATGGTAGTGATTTGGAGATCACACGAGTTTGAACGGTCAAGATTGGATGTCTATAGTTGGGACCAACCGTGCATCAAGCAACAAGTGGGGACATCTTCAATCCTTCATGACAAACATATCAACTATCCATCTATGGTGGACCCCACAGCAAGCAAGATGAACTTCATCATCCACCAAGACATCCACCGCATCAATGGCTAGGATCATCACACGGTAGGCAATCTCAGCAGCCCAGGACCAACGTGATCGCATCCACCATTCAAAGATTCCACCTTCATCCAAACCATCCAGTGGGCCCCACCAACGTGTTGATTCAACCGTCCATCCAGTGGATGTCCAAGCTGCAAGGTGGGCCACACACCGCATCTTCTTTCCAGCTGTCCAGCCGTCCAGTTGCTGGATGAACAGTCCAACCAATCCGAAGGCCAGCTTTGTGGACTCCCTGACCATCCATCAGCATGGCCCCATCATCCATCAACCATCCATGCCACACGTGCCAACCATGGTGGAGTGACCATCAAGTGGACCGTCCATCAAGCAAGCACGTCCAGCATGCATCTCCGCATGTCCATCATCAAATGGCCAACTGATCAGCAACAGCCATCCACCAGCTACAACAGATCGTGGTGGACCACTTCTCAGCCGTCCATCCACCTACTGGACACCAGTCATCCATCATCATCATCAACCGTCCATCTACAATGGACAGCACGTGTCCAGTGTGGAGCTACCATCAGCAATCACACGTGCAGCTGCAGTCCATTCCACCATCCAGCTGCAACACGTGCAGCAGATGGCCTCCAGCAGTGCTGCAATCTCCACCGTCCATCCCATGTTCTAGTGGACCCCACCATTTCCAACTCCATCAACAGCTAGACGTCCAGCTGCTCCCACACATGCTGGTATTCAAATCTCCAGCGTCCAAGGCCCCCACCTTCATCAACGTCCAGCAGATCATCCTCAGCCGTTGATCCATCTATCCACAATGGACCCACATCACGTCCAGCATTGAACGTCCGTCCATTCTCCAACCATCCAGATCCAAACAATCCAGCCGTCCATCAATTTCTACCATGGCCAGCACACGTGCTGATCATTTAAACAGCATGGACCTCATCTCCTTTAATGTCCAGATATGGTGGACGATCAGCAACCAGCGACCCCTTCATCAGCCACCGTCCATCTACATCAAATGGCCAGCATGCTTGGCCATGGAATTCCACACATGCCAACAATCCAGCAATGGAGAAGCCTCCCATCTCACGTGGAACTAAGAGAGGAACTCTCTCTCTCTCTCTCTCTCTCTCTCTCTCTCTCTCTCTCTTCTTTCCCAACACATGTGTAAGGCTATCATGCCACCTCATCATCCAAGCCTCACTCCATTCCCAAACCTCCAAAAAAATCTGCTTTGGGTTTGGAGTGCCACCTAGGCTTGGAGTACTTTTCTTGCCACATGTCCATCCAAGCCTAACTCCAAGCCCGAATCTAAAAGAAAAGTTTGCTTTGGGCACTCCAAGCCTAACTCCATTCCCGAACCTAAATAAAAATCTGCTTTGGGTTTGGAGTGCCACCTAGGATTGGGAGGAGGCTTGGGAGCCTCTCAAAAGTCTATAAAAGGAGGCCTCTCCTCCTCATTTCAATCATCTCATCCCATCCCTCAAATCCAATTCTCTACAACTCCTCCCTTCTCTTCTTTAGTTTTCTTTCTTTCTTTTGTAGTGTAGAGTAGTTTTCTCCTTTGTAGAGAATTTAGTCTTCCATTGTAGCATGGTTGGCTAAACCTCTAGCTAAGGCTAGGGGTGAAGCCTTTGAAGAAATTTGCAAGCTATGGTTCTTTTAGTTCAACATTGTGTGGTGTAAATGTTGGAGTTCTCTTTGGTTGATTGGTTTGGTTATCCACCTCGGCGGACCCTATTGTTGTGCAAGCACCTTGATCCATCGTCGACTCCGGGCACGTTGGATGCTTAGGATCCCTTGCACACCAATTAGCTAGTTCATGATCGATAAAGTCCCTTGATCCATCGTCGACTCCGGGCACGTTGGATGCTTTGGATTCCCTACGGTCATCGAGCTAGTGCAGGTAAAGTCATAGATCTATAAAATCCCTTGATCCATTGTAGACTCCGGGCACATTGGATGCTTTGGATTCCTTGCGATCAATAGACGAGATCTTAACGGTTGGATCGGTCAATTAAAGCCTCCTATCTTGTAAGTATGCATTTGATCGTATGAATTGTGATCTTATCGGTTGACTTGTTGGCAAAGTTATTGATCTGTACAATTCCTTGATCCATTGTCGACTCCGGGCACAGTGGATGCTTGGAATTCCCTGTAATCAACTAACGAGTGCTTAATGGTCAAATCAATCAGTTCAGATCACCATCTTTTATGAAATATGCAGTGGTTTAACTGTTTCATCTTCCGATTGGAATGAATTGTTATTTGATTCCAGTCGAGTTATAGTTGGACCAATGAATCAAATCTTGTGAATGAATCAAAGGTGGATTCCTGATGCCTTAGCCCCTTTTCTATTTTTGCCTTTCACCACACACAACTTGCTCCACTCTCGTGGATAAATCAGATTTCATCTCACTCACCTAAACTAATTCCTCTAAGTGTTCTTAACCCCAATCCCTGTGGATCGACCCCGGTCTTACCGAGTATTTTACTACTTCGCTACCTGCACTTGGGTGTGCAATCTTCGGGTTGTAGCACCTTGGTGACCCTAAACCTTAAGAACTAAAACAACCTTAAACCTCTAAATGACTTGAACCTAATAGGAAAATCCTTAATCATCATCATTAGCCTTAGAATACTTAGAAAAACATGATAAGTTAGGCTAATAAAAGATGTGCAAGCTATTGTAAATAAACTAACCCAAACAACAGTTTCGAATGGACTTCAATCCATCGAAGCTCAGTTTCAATGGGACTTCGATCCTGTTAGTGCACTTTTCTGTGGCATACTAGTGCACCTTGTTTGTCAATCACTTACGTCAGTGAGTCCAGTGTCGGTTGAGCCCAATGAAGACGAAGACCGAAGACTCAGATGGCCCCGCTGCATCAAGGAAGAAGATACAGGTAAAAGTGACGCCTTGATGTGCCTTAACCTGGACCAAAACCCAACCCCTTAACCTCTTTGATGACCTTGACCATATTAGGGAACTTTTAGTCATCATAGATTGGCCCTAGGTGTCCCAAAAGATCACCCAAACCTTGGCCAAAGTGAGAGGGTTGAAGAATGGATGGGTCAGCAAAATAGTGGGCTGAACCCAGGCCTGTCCGACCGGTCACGACTGGTTTTGGACCCCTGGCCGACCTGTCAAAACCGGTCGGACAGACAGTCCAGCGAGGACAGTAGGTTGCTGGGGTGGATGGCCATTGGGCCGACCGGTCGTGGGCCCCTGGCCGACCGGTCTTGACCGGTCGTGCAGACCACTCGCCTTAAGATAGCAACCTTGTCTTTGCACTGGCCTATGGCCGACCAGTCGTGGACCCTGGCCGACCGGTCATGCGACCGGTCGGGACTAGCCGTTTTCTGCCCATTTTGTATCCGTTGCACACTTTTCTATATAAGGGCTTGGCTCGTTTTGAGGGCTACTTGAGAGGGTTTTGAGAGCCTATTTGCCATACCTTTTGTACATCATATGGGGCCTCAAAGAGGAGGGTTTCAAGTCATATCCCTTGTTTTTAAACACAAGTGTGGGCATTCAAATGCAATCTAGAGATGACTTGATTCCTCTCTCAAATCTAGAGGTGAGACACTATTCCATATAGGCATATCCCTTGTCCAAGACCTCTAGAAGACCCTCTAGGTGAATCTCCTAGTTAGAACAAGCTACATATCCCATGTAGGAGATTCAACCATCCTCCTATCACCTTGGGCATCTCAAAGGCATCACATGCAAGGTGTTTGATCGAATGTGGCTGAGGCATTGGCGACGCAACGGCGACACGATCGTGAGAGCAAGGGAAGCTGATTGAAGCACGGGAGAGCGGAGATCAAGCAACCCGAACCGGCGCTAAACAAGAGGCTCATCCGACAAGTAAGGTTGTCCTTTTTTAGAGTCCATTTAGAGTTTGTTTGTCAAACTCGATCTAGGGTCGTTAGCCGATCCTTGGCCTGTTAGTTGGCCTAAATTCAGGGACGTCAGCCGTTCCTTGGCCCGTTAGCCGGGCCTAAACTAAGTCTCCAAGGGGGAGCCTCCGTCACGGGAGAGAACGTGAGTCGGGTTGAGAGTTAGCCTATGTCCAAAACTCCGTTTGGGTTGAGAGTTAGCCCTTTTGTCCAAAACTCCGGTTACAGTTGAGAGATGAACCGGTAAAACCTACGTGTAAAGGTTGAGAGGTGAACCTCATTTAAAACCTCCGATAGTGAATGCCGGTGTGCTCAAAGGTGTTGAGTACTTGAACCGGGAGTGGAGTAGACCCAAAGTCGAACCACTATACATGCTTGTGTTTGTGATTGAATTGAGCACATTTATATCTTAGCATTGTTAGTTTAATTGTCTAATTATGAATGCTTGATAGGAATGTATGCTAGGCACTAATTAGGCACATCCACACACAAGATGTACTTTCAATAGTTGTGTAGACTTGAGCTCATTGATCCATTCTCAAAAGTCTACATAGGTTGCATAGGTTAGGAGCTTGATTAGTTAAATCTTTTAATTCCTATGCATGCTTTAGACTAGGTTGTTTATTGCTTAATCATATGCTAGTCTTGTGATTTGACCTACTTAGGCTTGGAAGCCGAAGCGTTCTTGCTTACTTAGTTTGATTTGTTGAATTATATAAGTAGGCGAAAAGAATTTCAAAATAGGTCCTAATCACCCTCTCCTATAGGTTTAGCCATAATTCTAGTTGCTCTTTAAGCTTCCGCACATACGTGGGTGTCGTGTTAGACTACCGACGTACTTTCAGATCCATCGGAGACCAGTTTGATACATCAAAAATTAGTCCAGCAACATTGTGAACTATTTGGACAGTTTTTCGATCCATCGAACGAATCACTTCGATCCGTCAGAGTGGAGATCTTGATTAATTGGAGAAAAGTTTGATCAAATGAACTGAATGTCCAGCAACTGCATAAACTCTCTGGATAGTTTTCCGATCCATAGGAGTAGGATTTTTTATCCATCGAAGATACCTTTGATCCATCAGAAGGTGTTTCGATCAATCGAAGATATACGAATCTGCCCATTTTTTTACCGATGGAGATTTATCTATAAAAACGGAGAGTTTGTTTTGGGGGAAACAAAGAGGAAATTTAATGATTTAGAAGTCACTACTATTGCAAACCATTAGAAGCTCTAATCCTAACCCATCCAAGCCATTCTCCTTGTGATTCATCACAAGCATTGATCATTTAAAGCTCAAATGAGAATGAACTTGTTCCCTCTTGATTCCTAGGAGTTTAGACACCTTGATCACCTTTGTG
Source organism: Liriodendron chinense (assembly GCA_003013855.2). Lineage (NCBI taxonomy): Eukaryota > Viridiplantae > Streptophyta > Magnoliopsida > Magnoliales > Magnoliaceae > Liriodendron > Liriodendron chinense. The sequence continues at coordinate 4,165,407 of ML058333.1, forward strand.
TAAACACGTCTTAGGGATCCAATTAGGTGTATTACTCTAAGCAACCCATTTCCTACTAGTAATAGAGGATTCACCACCTCCTAGCATCTTGGACATCCCTAACATCACTAATCAGGGGAGCAAACGGTAACTGATCGTTGGAGCTGGAGCATTGGCGACGCATCGACATCACTAATCAGGGGAGCAAACGGTAACTGATTAAAGCACGGGAGAGCAAATATCAAGTAACCCAAAGCAGCGCATCAACGGGGCTCAAATCCGAGAAGGTTGTCATTGGTAAGAGTCCACATGCTCTTTCCTCGTGGAGGATTGAGTATGAGAGTTTGAATTGCCAAACTCGATAGGTTCAGATGTAAGACCTAGGCCCTTAGTGGGAGTATATGTATGTTGTATAGGTTGAGAGGAATCTTGTTAAACTTTTTAGTTAGGTGGAACCGTTAAACACCTTAATAGATTAGGAGGAACCTTGTTAAACTCATTGGTTGGGTGGAACCATTAAACACCTTAATAGGTTGGGAGGAACCTTGTCAAACTCCTTGGTTGGGTGGAACCATTAAACACCTTAATAGGTTAGGAGGAACCTTGTTAAACTCATTAGTTGTGTGGAACCATTAAACACATTGGTAAGATGGAACTGATTTAAAACACCTAGGTTGGGAGGAACATGATTTAAACTCCCTTAGTGAAATCTGTTGTATTCAAAGGGTGAGTACGACAACCGAGAGTAGAGTGAACTATATTTAATTGTTAATTATGAATGCTTAATATGAATGTATGCTAGGCACTAGATAGGCACATTCTCATATAAGATGTATTTTCACTAATAATGTAGACTTGAGCTTATATGATTGCATCTCATATAATCTACATTAGTTGCATAGATTAGGTGCTTGATTAGTTAAATTAATTGTTAATCTATATGCTTAAACTAGGTTACTTGATTGCTTAATCAATTTGCTAGTTTATGTGATCAAACCTACTAAAGCATGGAAGCCGAAATATTCTTACTTACTTAAATTATAAATTAATTTAAGTAGGTGAAAAGAATTTAAACAACAACTGGGAGTGGAATATATACGTGGTCAAATTAACCACTATACATGCTTGTGTTTGTGATGCATTTAAGCACATTGTTATCTTAGCATTGTATGTTTAATTGTTAATTATGAATGCTTGATATAAATGTATGTTAAGCACTAGATAGGTACATTTTCACACAAGATGTATTTTTCCTAATAGTGTAGACTTTAGCTTATATGATTACATCTCATATAGTCTACATTAGTTGCATAGATTAGGTGCTTGATTAGTTAAATCAATTGTTAATCTATGCGCTTAGATTAGGTTGCTTAATTGCTTAATCAATTTGTTAGTCTATGTGATTGGACCTACTAAGGCTTGGAAGCCGAAGTGTTCTTGCTTACTTAGCTTAAATTATAAATTAATTTAAGTAGGTAAAAAGAATTAACCCCATTGTAGGACATCAATCCCCATTGTTTTCTTTGGTGAGGTCTACTTGAGCTTTGGATATGCTTTATTCTTTGGCTCATCCCCTAGAATGGTCTCTCCAAATGGATTGATTGCATAGATGTAACATATGCATCATGGTGGGGCCTACTATAGAGCCCCTTTGTAATACCCAAGAGGGCTCCACCTCTTCATGGATGTACATAAGAGTAGGTGGTTAGAGGGGCATTTCCAACACAAAAGTTTTGCAATATGTCGTGAAAGGCTAAAAAGGATGAGCCTCACGAGAAATTGAACTCTTTGTAAAAATAGCCTCACCTAGGGCTATTGCAGTAACAATCCCTAGTCTTTTGCTCCGGACACATTGCTGCATCGTTGGTTAATCAATACCGTCCATTTGATGGGCTGCAAGGTGGATGGCAACATGAATACTATATGAAAGTAAGAAAAGGTTAAGGTTAACACTCACATGGGAGATTTCTACTTCTCAGATGGTTAGGATCATCATTCCCTTGTTTTCGTAACATTAGCCTCTGGTGGTGTGGTAAGCCAGATGGACGTTCAGGATTCACCAATTATCCTGTGACCAGAAAGCTCTATTTTGTAGTTATTAATTCATCCGGACACATTTGTTTTTATTTCTAACACCTTGGCCGTAGGTTTCCGCCGGACGGCAGGCGAGAACATTGTCGTGGACCTTGTGTTTTATTTGTTTGTTTCACGCCACTAGTTTGACTGAGTCGGACGCTCATTGCCTGCCATGCAACGCGGGAAGTCCAAAGCTAGGTGGGGCCCACCATGATGTTTGTGAGAAATCCACCCCATCCATTTCTTTTTCCAGCTCATCTTAAGACATAAGCCCAAAAATTAGGCAAAGCCAAAACTCTACACGATATAAAAAAAGTAAGGATCGAACTTCCACTGTTCAAACATTCATGGGCCTCAGAAATTTTGAATCAGGCTATTATTTTTGTGTTTTCAGTTAATCTCAGTGGGATTGACCTTATGAACGGTTTGGATGGCGTATAAATACCACGATGGACCTCACGAAGGTTTCAACTGTAGACATTTTCCTCCCCCAGTTTTTCCTACCGTGTGGCACACATGAGTTTTCGATCTGCCTAATTTTTGGGCTTATCTATGAAATCGATTTCTCACAAATGTCAGGGCCCCACCTAGCTTCCGACGGCAGACCGTCGTGGGTTGCAGCTAATCAAGTCCGATTGAGTCAAAGGGCTGATGGGAAATGATTTGTCGCCGTTCAGGCTCTTGGTTTGTTGGAGAATTTTCTTCCTATTTTTATGTTTGGTGGGAATTTTGGCCCAAATTTAAGATGAGCCCTGCATGATGTACGACCCTCATTGAAGGTGGGGCCCACACAATAAACATCCACATCGAAAGCCAGGCCTATTGATGAATGGTCTACATCAAAGGTGGAGCCCACGCAGTTGACATCCACATCAAAGTTTGGGCCCCAATGATGAATGGCCTACATCCAAGGTGGGCCCGCGATGACCAACATTTGAAGGTGGGCCCACACAATTTACAGTCCACATGTATAGTCCACATCAAAAGCAGTTCCACATAATGGGGCAGTGGATATTGAAGGTGGGCCCCACATGCTGGCAATAACATTAATGGTAGACCCCACATGATGGATGGCCCACATCAAGGTGGTCCACACATAATGCACAACCCACATCAAAGGTCAATCCCTACTGCTGAATGGCCCACATCCAAGGTCGGCGCCGCATTATGTACGGCCCACATAAAAAATGAGGCCCACACAATGGATAATCTGCATCAAAGTGGGCTCTATAGATGGGCAGTGGATATTGAAAATGGGCCCTACATGATAGATGACCTTTATCAAGGGGGGCCCACATGAGAATAGATCATATTGAAGGTTGACCCCCAACGATGAATGACCCACTTCAAAGTTGGACCCTGCATAATGGACGGCCCACTTCGATGTTGGTCCGTGCATGATGGATGGTCCACACTCCAAGGTGGGCCCATCATGATGGATTATGGACATCAAAGGTGGGCACTGCGAGGTAGATGGTTCACATTGATGGTAGGCCCCACACAATGGACGGTTCACATTGAAGATAGGGCCAAGGTGGGCCCAACGATGTACATTAAAGTTTGGCCAGACATGATGGATGGTGGATATTAAGGGCCCGTTTGGATACTACCAAATAAGTTACTTTTTCTACCTACAGCAGTAGATAAGTAACTTATTTGAGATAAGTAAGTTTGGTTTATGATTAATAATAAATAACTTTTCTACTTAAAATAACATAATCACTTCAGCTAAAATTTTTAGCTTTTTTACTTTTTATGAGTGCTTGATAGATTGTAAGTGGGACAGCCCCGGGCTAATTCTAGGCCAGTGAGGCCCACATGCAGTGATGGTCCAATAAGTGGAACCTCCATCTTTTTAGCACTACCAATAATAAGCTATGGCCCACTAGTCAAGTTTCAAGGATGATGCATACCTTCAAATTTTAATAACACAATCTACCCATTTGATCAAGTGGGCCACACATGCACAAAGAAATAGACATTCTACGAGAATGCAAAAAATGGTCGAATTCAAGATGAATCAATTGATTGGAATGTCATATTTGTGGGACATGATCAATCTGCATATAAAGTTAGGATAGGATGGGCTGGACCAGATTAGGTCGATATAAAATCACTTGTCCCTACCTGAATATCGTTGACCAAGCCCAACCCATAGACCAAAGCAAAGAGATCACAAGGTTTTAAAAATATCCTATCAAGAAGATTTTTTTAGCATGGCTGTATGGCAGGTAAAGATCAAGGCTAGCCCCACATGAATGGACAGTGTGGGTGTGCATGACGGGTCCACATGATGGGTAGTGGATATTGACGGTGGCCCCCCCACATGATGGATAATAACAATGACAGTGGGCCCTACTTAATAGGTGACCAACATCTAAGGCGGGCCTCACATAACAAATGGTGCACGTCAAAGGTCGGGCCATAATGATGAATTGCCCACATCCAAGGTGGGCCCTGCATTATGGACGGCCCACACAATGAATGGTCCATATCAAAGATTGGCTCCATATTGAAGGTGGGGCCCACATGATGGACAGTCCACATCAAAGGTGGACTCCACATGATGGGCAATTAAAATGCTGGGCTCCACATGATGGATGATCCACATCAAGATGGGCCTCACATGATGGACGATCCACATCAAAGGTCAGGCTAGTGAGAATGACCCATATTTAAGGCGGTCCTTGCATGATGGACGGCCCACATGGGATGTGGGCCCACATGATGGATGGTCCACATCAAAGGTGGGCACCACATGATGGGTGGTGGATATTGAAGATGGGCCCCACATGATGGACAATAACATTGATGGTGGGCCCCACATGATGGATGGTCCACATCAAAGGTGGGCACCACATGATGGGTGGTGGATATTGAAGATGGGCCCCACATGATGGACAATAACATTGATGGTGGGCCCCACATGATGGATGGCCAACATCAAAGGTGGGCCCTACCTAATGAATAGTGCACATTAAAGATTAGACCCTAATGCTAAATGGCCCACATCCAAGGTGGGCCCCACATGATCAATGAACCATCCACATCAAAGGTTGGCCCCACATAATGGACAATGGATGTGAAGGAAACCAATTAGACTTGAGGGATGATTACTTATGATGTTGGAAACCAAACATGCTATTTTACTTTTTAAATGATTAGTATGTTGTTTACCAAACATGTTTATCGGCTGATTAAGTAGAAACCAAGATAAGTTACTTACCTGATGAGTAGCTTATCTCAAGTAACTTACAATCCAAACGGGCTCCAAGGGTGTACCAAACAAACTTGAGGGATAAGTACTTATGTGATGTCGGAAAGCACACATACTTTTTTACTTTTTGGCTGATAAGTATGTTGATTACAAAATATCTGTTGAATAAGTAAAAATGCAAGATAAGCTACTTGAGGTATAATTGGCTTATGTAAAGTAACTAACAAGCCATATAGGCCATTAAAGATTTTAAAATTTGTTCTCTAAACTAGGTAATAAAACTAAGAGATTTCAAAATACTTTCCCTGAACTAGATGCGAAAGTTTTAGGGACTTCAAAAATACCTCTAACCTTGATGCTTAACTTTTAGGGAATTCAAAAAATCTCTCTCTAAAAATGGGCAAGAAGCATTTCAGAGAGCCAAAAATACCTTCTCTAACATAGACAAGAAGCCTTTAAAGGTTCTCAAATTCCTTTCATTTGAATAAAAAAGGCATTCAAAGGCACTAACTTCACATTTCAAAAGATGTAGAGTGCAGAACGAATGCTTAAAGTCGAACAAAATTACTAGTTCACACGAATAATTTCTACATCAAAATAAAAGAATAAAACATAAGGAATAAAGGCTTATATAAAAAAGCATCCCTTGTTTATCTTGTCAAGTTGCTACATGATCTTGGTGGATTACAACTCCGGAAACACCCATCAAAGCTGTTCTCCATGACCTGCCTGTTCCATAAACTGGGCTTTGGAACTAGCCAATTCCCTTGATACAGCAACTTAACACCTCCTGAGACGTACTGGCTTGATTGCTCAGTAAATTGTACTCCTCTTGAAGTGTGAGATTTCTCAAGAGAAACGATGTAGTTATTCACATCTGCTTTCTATTCAAGAAGATTCTTCAGCCTTCTCTTTTGGTGACACCTTTAGATAGTCTCAATCATTTTTCACAACAGACATTTTGTTTTCAGCCTTCGTAGCCTTGGTTGACTCTGCACTAAATTGGACCCAATGGTTTCTCACTTGACTCTTTAGGACATAGATTGAGTACTCTGTAAAATAAATTTAAAAAAATAAAAAAAAAAAAAAAAAAAAAATTGGACCATTTCTCCACTGACCCTTGGCACTGACCTAAGGGCCACTGGCGCAATAAGGGCTACATGTCTATGCAGAAGTGCATGGGGAGTGCAAAGGATCAAATAGAAAATCAACCCAAAAAAAACACGTCTTACACATTTGCACAGTAAGATGCAGTACATCCTGCAATTTATGTATTTTGCAAACTTTGGAAGATTCGTACCATCTTTGCTGTCCACCAAATCCTGAAATTGAATCATTCCTTGATAGTTGAACATATGCCTATACAATGGTATGGATAGGGACGAGGATTCACTTGTGCTCTGGCAGAATAACCAGCACAAACATGCACACTTCCCAAGATACAGAGTCCACCAAAATTAGACATTTTCAGAAAGTCTGGGACCTCTCCATCATCTTGTCAGTAGGTTTTTCATCAAGCAACAAACTCTATTAACTCATTGGAATCCTCGATGAAGACAAGATTCACTTGTGGTCTGGCAGAATAACCAGCACAAACATGCACACTTCGCAAGATATAGAGTCCGCCAAAATTAGACATTTTCGGAAAATCTGGGACCTCTCCATCATCTTGTCAGTAGGTTTTTCATCAAAAGTTTGGCCTTCACCAAACTCTATGAACTCATTGGAATCCTCGATGAAGACAAGAATCTTGTTGAGATCCTTGACGTGCTCTTTAGGCTCCTTCGGTACTAGTTTGTACACTGGTCTGTTTCTGGGGCCTTTGGTCCAACTTCATAAGCTTAAGTCGGGGTCACATCTTGAAATCACCATCCACCTTCATAAGCTTAGTCAGGGTCGCACTGCTCATGGGATGCAAGGCAACCTTGTGATCGTCCTTCTTAAATGAAAACTATTTCGCATACCCATCATGTATTGCATTATATTCGTATGGATAACCCGATAAGAGATGACAAGTGTCTACTGTACTGACATCATACATACATCATCAAAATACATTTTGCCGATTGAAAAGGAAACAAGGCATTGTTCATGGACCTATTGTTAGATCGAAATTGCAGAATTGAAAGACGATACAATGGATCGACTATGGAGATCTAATAGTCTGAATATTAGACATACCTGATCGAGCCATCTGTTTCTCCGGTCTGGATCTTCTGCCCTTGGAACTCGCTAAAGAGAAAACCTAAGATGAGAATTCGTTTTCTGTACATTCCGGATTGGGGACCCAGCATTCCTTTTATAGGAATTCGTAAGTGGGTGTTGCGGTGTTTGAAACTCATCACAACACTGCAACCCTTCTTGCTCCACACGGCTTGGCTGTATAGAGTCCATGTTCTACTGTAACACTGCTACAAGGCAGTTTAGACACATCACCCCTCTTTTACTGAGAGATCACGACTGTAGTGGGGTTCACTGATCAGTCCATACGAATGCTCACTATATAGAAAACTTATATTCTCCCGCTTGGGCCATACTATTCAATGTCACGAATCTTAATTATACTAAAGTGGTAAGTCGATATGTCAAATTCAATGGACAACATCTCTTTCAATCTGGTCTATCAAGACTACTAATACTAGATCGTGGTAGTCTACACAACATTAATTGAGGCGAAGTGAGACGAATCACGATCACTAGTATCACCAATATTAATGACATAGATTGCCAAAATGGTCATGTGATACGAAGGTTACACTCAAGTGTGATCTAAAATGCCTACCTTCAAGAAATCCTTAGAGCTTCTTAAGATGTCTCCAATGAGACAACACTACAATTATACTTTCTTAAAACATATACTTTGTGCACGCCAAAAGAAAAATAGTATAAACTGAAAGATGGAATCATCAAAGTAAATGAGATCTCTACGAGTGTCTGATCAAAACTAAATATGAAAACTCCCACTAACTAAATGTATCTGCGAGGTCAATGACTCCCACAGACACAACATGCTCCTGAAATGGCACCACAGGAAGCCCTTTGGTGAGAGGATCAGTTATCATCTCCTTAGCACCGATAAGCTGAATATACACTTAATGATTCTGCACTTTATCATTTACAACATAATACTTTACATCGATATGCTTCGACCTTGATGAGTGCTTGTTGTTGTACGAGAAACTCACCACAATTGAGTTATCACAAAATATTCTCATAGGTTTCGGGATATACTCCAAAACCAGTAAACCAATGAGAAAACTTTGTAGCCATACCGTCTGATTTGTAACTTCGTAACATGCGATGAATTTTGCCTCCATAGTAGATGATATTGTGGTAGATTGCTTCACACTTTTCCAAAACATAGCTCCTCCACTCATGAGAAAGACGTAATCGGATGTGGACTTTTTTGTGTCAATAAAGCCAGTATAATCCGCATATGAATATCCAACCAAATCTAGATGATCAGTTCTTCTGTAAGTGAGTGCGAACTCCTTCATCCGTTGCAGGTAACGAAACACTTTCTTCACTACGGTCTAGTGCTGAATCCCTGGATTAGAGAGGAACCCGCCCAACATTCCAACCACAAAGGCAGTGCGTACAGACCTGAGCATACATCATATTCCCTACTGCTGACACGTACGAAATTTTCTTTATTCGATTCTTTTCTAAATCATTCTTGGAACACTGAAAACTTTTTAATTTGTCACCCTTTACAATGAGTGATTGACCAGGAAGAACTATTCTGCATGCCGAAACGCTCGAGTATCCTACCAATATAGGCTCTCTATGACAGACCAAGCAGTCCACGAGATCTGTCTCTATTGATCTCGATGCCTATGACAAAAGAAGCGTCGCCAAGGTCTTTCATCTCAAACTTTTGAGATAAAAACTTTTTAGTATCACACAACATCCCAATGTCACTGCTTGCTAACAATATGTCATCGACTTACATAATCAAAATGATGAACTAACTCTCACTGATTTTAATGTAGATACACTCATCTGTTATGTTTTCCTACAAAACCGTATAAGAAAATCACCTTATGAAACTTCAGGTACCACTTATGTAATGCCTGTTTCAATCCGTATATGGACTTCTTAAGTTTACAAACCAGTCGAGCTTTCAACTTCAAAACCCTCTAGTTGTAACATGATATAGCTCTGTTTTGTCATAGCTTTGGGCCCATCATTCATCCTTAGTAGTTAACATGGACCATTTGAAAAGGTGCAGTGACCTATAACCATTTTTCAAATGGTTAATATTGGCTACTTGCTGGACCAAAATGAACCATTTACAGGTAATTCTTTGAGGGCAGAATTATAATCGCAATCCCAAGTCTAAGATAAAAAATTAAAAAAAAAATGTAAGTTTTCTATACAATGAGCCCAACTGATCAATGGCCCAGATCTGATATAGGTGTCAGAAATATGCGTGGATTGACCAGTAGACCCCACTACAGTTGTGATCGTGCAAATCTAAGAGGGGTGGTACGTCTAATCTGCTTAGATGTAGTGTGATAGTGAAACATGGACTTTATCTAGCCAATTTTGTGTAGAGCAAGAGGGGTTACAGTGTTGTGATGGGTTTCAAACACTGCGATACCCACATTCGAATTCCTATAAAAGGAAAGCTGGTCCCCAATCCGGAACTACATTCAGAAAACAAATTCCCATCTCCTGTTTTCTCCAAAGCAGTTCCAAGTGCAGAAGATCCAAATCACAGATGGCTCAATTAGGTACGCCTATTGTTTAGATTATTTGATCGCCATATCCGATGCATTGCACGGTCCTTCAATTCCGCAATTTCGAATCAACCAATTGTTATCAGAGACTCTTGTGCATCAAATATGGTGGATCAATTCAAATTGATGAATCTGTTCTTGGACCAGAGCCAGATCTTTGCAGTCTTGGATCTGGGCCACTGGGCCATTAGGGTTCGTTTCTGCACCCATCTCCCGCATCCAGCGGCAACAACAGGATAGGCCGCCATCGCCGCCGAATCATGGCCCTGTGCCCTCGCACCCATAGCTCTAGACCATGCCATTTTCTGGCGCAACCTTGTTCTGTAAGCGCCGACAGCCGTTAATGACGACAAAGTTAACTCTCGGCGCCCATATGCGAGGCCTGACCATGGTGGTTGGTTTCTCCAGCACGGTTGAAAACTGGGGGTGAAAACCCCATTAAGATCCATTCTCCGTATTGTTTGCGCAGGCTGTCGTGTGGGCAAGGGGTTGCGACAGCCATTGTCGACCACATCAAGCATTTAAAAAAAAAGCCATTCAGATCGATTCCAATGTTAGGGTTTTCGCTGCCGCCGGAGAAGAGGACCATCAAAGGCAGCTATCAGACTACAGGAAAGGAGATCTAACATACCTGTTCCAGCTTCTCATCCCTTTAGGGCTTTCTTCTCCATTGGTGGCCGAAGACGCCATAGTTTCCAGCGCCGTTAACGGTGACATCAGTCGCCCCAAAGGCCAGTGATGGTAACGCTGGTACTGAAGCAGAGAGGGTTAGGGTTTTGAAAACCCCTTTTTCCCTCTTCTCTCGTTCGTTATCACTTATGAGCCCTAGAGGCTATTACAAAACAAAAAAGAATGGTGGTCTGGTTGGGCTATTTCTATAGAGCATGTTGGGCTTAAGTCTGCACCGGCCCGTTTTCCTTTCACGGTTGAGAGCGGGAAGTTCTCGCTGCTCTCTGAAGCCAGCTTCACAGCTCATGGCCCGGCTCTACAAGACTCAGTCAGCCGTCCATCAACACCCATTGCCATCTAGCTAGCCTCATTTTCTCTATAGGGCCCAATATCTGGGCTTTTGTTTGTTTCGGGTCTAATTGTGGACTAATCCAGCAGATTTTCAAACCCTATTTTGGATGTTTGCTGACCTTGATTCAAACCCTATTTTGGATCCATATCCAGATGCGTTTAGGCCCAATCTGGAGGCTCGTTTGATGTCCATATTTATATAGTTTATTTTTGGAACTATCTGGACAGTCTTTTATTAGCACTTATGTGAGGATCTTTTGTTGACTTTTAGGCCCTTTCTTAAAGGTCTGTTGATGCCCAGCTTATGAGCATTGGTCTTTAATCTGGATTGTCTACTCAGTTTACAATGAGTACAACATGGGTCATTCTCTAAGTGGACCATTAGACATTTTGATCCTTTAGGAACGTTTTTCAATCGTTCCTAATAAGCAATTTTGGTGCAGTGTGGATCCACCCACAATATCTAATCCCAAATATGTTACATATTTGAGAAATCCTCCCCAATCAAGAATTGTTGCTAGAGAGATCAATGATCCTATTTTAGGAAATTATTATGAGTCTTCTTTTCTCTATAAAGTGATGTAGCCCAATGTGGTCATAATGTAATGCAATTAATAGCTTAAATATAAAGACTTCAAAATAGTATTTCTTTTAGAATATAACTCTGATTGAGATAATTCAATAGCCAAAATGAATGGTGATGAGTCTTGTTTTAAGAAAAAAAAATGACAAAAAATTAAAACCGAAATTCGAATGAGGTTGATTTCAGGATCTTAAAAGCTTTCTAGAAAATCCACAGTTTTAGGCAGCAGGTATTCAAACATTTTAATATTTTTTAGAAATTATAATGGAATAAAAATTTATAGGATTAAAATAGACTTACTGATGAATTACCAAAAAGATATAAAATCAATTATTAAATGAAAATGCCAAAAATGTTTCAAGCAATAGACATGTTGAACTAAAAATTTCTACAACCACAAAATGGTGTTGATGAATCGGGAATCACTAAATTGGTGTTTTTGGATTTACTTACAACCAAATAAGAATCACTCAACTCTTTCTTTTGCTAGAAATTTGCATATATAGAACTCAAAAATGGATTCTCTTCTCGTTGTAAAATAGGTCCTTATATAAACCAATTACACCAATCCTTCATAATTGAACTTAACAGAAGAAGAAAAAAAAAAAAAAAACTTCAAAATCATGATGAAGGCATTCCCAAGACATACTTCAATTTGAAAAATTTTCCTCTTGCATGCATTCAACATGATCCCAAAGCCATGCATCATGAATGCATTTGGGCTAGAAATAATGCCTCGATCTTCAAGTTTTGGCCTGATTCATGGGCTAGGCGTTCCCTTGAATTGGGTAAAGAAAGTGTGCATCATTTTGCCCTTCTTGGAAGAACTGATCCAAGAGCTTGAAGTGTGATGACTTTTGGATTTGGCTTTTTCTTTAATACTTGATGATGCGGTCTAGCCGTTTTGGCTTCTTCTTTAATATTGGGTGATGTAGTCCGACAATTTTGTCTTCTTCTTTGATACTTAATGATATAGTTTGACAATTCTTCTTGGTTTATGTTTCTTGAATGTTCAAATCAACATAGACCATTTGATATGATATTGTGAAGCAAATATGTGACTTGGTAGAAAAAACAAATTTCATCTACTTCTTTAATTATGTTCCTACAATTTAGATTATTAGTTGGGGATGAATACGGGTTGATGTTAGTATGGTAAGAACGGCTTCAAATGTCAAGAATACCCAAATTGAATTCATGTACCTGCTTTAGAATTTTACAACCTGAGGATGCAATGACCATTCTTCATGTAGGGTATCCACATATCAACAAATTATCCAAAGAGCATCCAACGGTCATGAATACGTACTCAATGCTAGGTGCGTTTCACACAAACCTTCGGATCTCGCCCCCAATACATTAGAATTATGGATTATGATAATGCAATAATCAAGAATAAACATCAACCACACGACACAAGGAGTTTTTACGTGGAAAACCCTCTAAAGAGGTAAAAACCACGGGACCTAGTCCAGATCAACAATCCACTATCTCAGGGAACTGTTACAACCGATCTCAAGCACACACCGCTTAGATCAAACCTTCTTCACCCACTTGGGATGGATAAACAATAAGAGAATAACAAAAGAGGAGCGATCTCACCGATCCCGAGGACGTAGAAGAGCTGAGACGACGGTTGCGCAGAAGAATCCCTCTTCAATCAACTTCTCCCTTCTACAAGCTTCCTCTTTCTCTCTCTTCTCTCTCTCTTCCTCTTTTTCTCTCTTTCTCACCTTGGACGTGCAAACACTCTAATGGGATGCCCTAATCTCGTTTTATAACTCATTAAGTACAAAAACGGAAGAATTAGAGCCCAAATAGGAAACTAGGTACAAGCAGTCCACGCCGGGTCGGGCGCCCGGCCAGGTCCAAAAACATCCAGCGAGAGAACATGGGAAAAAATCCCAATTTCAGGCGCCCGGCCAAGTCATCGGGCGCCCGATCACATTGACCGTCGGGCGCCCGGCCAGGCCCAAAACAGTACAGCGGCATTGCTGCCATATGTCATGAATTTCGGTTGCCCAGCCAGTAAATGGCCCGGGCGCCCGACCTCATCCAATTTCAACTTCTCTCTCATCCATGCTGAGGAGGAAACGTCCCATCAAATCTCCCCCTTTCCGACTCAGGAGAAATTTGTCTTCTTCAAGCCAGCCAGGTTTCTACAAACCTCAAACTTGCCCTTAAGCAAAGCCTTGGTCATCATGTCTGACCCGTTATCATCCGTATGGACCTTCTCAAGCTGTAACACCTTTTGTTCCAAAGTATCCCTGATCCAGTGATACCGAATCTCTATGTGCTTCGACTTGGAATGCTGACTTGGATTCTTACTCAAGTGTATAGCACTTTGGCTATCGCAATAGACCACGTGCTCTTCCTGCTTCAGGCTGAGTTCCTGTAGGAACATCATCATCCTAAGCATCTCTTTGCATGCTTCTGTAACTGCAATGTACTCGGCCTCTGTCGTCGACAATGCTACGACCTTCTGTAGCCTGCTCTGCCAAGAGACCGCTCCACCTGCAAACGTGAACATGAACCCCGATGTAGACTTCCTGGAGTTTATGTCACCTGCCATATCTGCATCTGTATAGCCTTCTAACACAGGTTTTCCGTCACCATAGCATAGACTCAACCTGGATGAGCCTCTCAGATACCGCAGTATCCATTTCACCGCTGCCCAATGTTCTTTGCCAGGATTGGCAAGATACCGGCTGACAACACCAACCGCATATGCTATGTCTAGGCGCGTACACACCATAGCATACATCAAACTTCCTACCGCTGACGCGTAGGGTATCTTCCGCATCTCTTCCACTTCTGTCTTCGTCTTGGGACACTGCTTGTCGCTCAATTTAAAGTGACCATCTAGTGGAGTATTAACCGGCTTCGCTGCATTCATGTTGAACCGCTCTAGGACTTTCTCAATATACCGCTCTTATGACAACCAAAGCTTCCTGCTGCTTCTGTCACAGGTTATCTCCATTCCTAGGATCTGTTTGGCTGGGCCCAACTCTTTCATCGCAAACGACTTGCCCAGCTCCTGTTTCAGCCTGTCAATCTTCTTGATGTCTTTTCCCATGATGAGCATGTCATCAACGTACAATAGCAGAACTAAGAAATCGCCGTCTGAGAACCTGCGAGTGAACACACAGTGGTCCGACTCCGTTCTATCATATCCATGCTTCAACATGAACGAGTCGAACTTCTTGTACCATTGCCTAGGAGCTTGCTTCAGCCCATACAAGCTCTTCCTAAGCCTGCACACCATATGCTCTTTGCCCTTGACTTCGAACCCTTCTGGTTGGCGCATGTAAATCTCTTCTTCCAGGTCACCATGGAGAAAGGTAGTTTTGACATCTAACTGCTTTATCTCCAGATCCATGCTAGCCGCCAATCCAAGCAACACTCGTATGGATGTCATCTTCACCACTGGTGAGAATATCTCCTCGAAGTCTATTCCTTTCCTCTGACCAAACCCTTTCACCACAAGTCTGGCCTTGTACCTTGTCTGTGAATTCTTCTGCTCATTCTTCTTTCTAGACACCTACTTGTTGCTCAGAGCTTTCTTGCCCTTAGGCAATTTCACCATATCATAGGTGTGGTTCTTATACAAGGATTCCATCTCCTCTTGCATAGCTTTCAACCACTCCTCCTTATGCTCGTCGGCTAGGGCCTCAAAATAGTCTTCTGTCTCTCCCCCATCAGTGAGCATAATGTACTCATGCGATGAGTACTTCTTAGATGAATGTCTGTCCCTTGATGTCCTCCTCACCTGTGGCTCAACAGGTAGATCAAGTTGGGGCTGCTCCCCCTGTCCATCTTCTGTAGGGACTCCCTCATCCTCTGCACTTTGCTGTACTCCCCCGTCATCAGGCACCACGGGAGGAGTAATCGGATCCATGTCTTCCAGTTCACCTGAACTGGGTTGGGTCTTCTCTGGCTTTTCAATGTCTTTTATACACTGATCTTCAATGAAAACCACATCTCTGCTCCTGACGAGCTTCTTCTCGGTCGGATCCCACAACCTGTAACCGAACTTCTCATTACCGTACCCTAAGAACACACACTGCCTGATCTTCATATCGAGCTTGGACCTCTCGCCCTTTGGTACGTGAACGGATGCCCTGCATCCAAACACCCTGCGATGACTGTACGATGGATCACGTCCAGTCCACACCTTCTCAGGTACTTCCCCATTCAACGGGGCTGATGGAGACCTGTTTATCAATACACTGCCGTGTGCATTGCTTCTCCCCAGAACATCTTGGGCAACTTTGCATGGGATAACATGCATCTGATTCTCTCTACAATTGTGCGATTCATTTGCTCAGCCACACCATTATGTTGGGGGGTCTTGGGAACTGACTGTTCATGCCGTATACCAAGTGACTTGCAATACTCGTGGAAGTCACCTATGTATTCACCACCATTGTCAGTGCGGATGCACTTCAATGATCTGCCTGTCTCCCTCTCGACCATAGCATAAAACAGTTTAAACGCACCAAAGACCTCGTCCTTGGATTTCAAAGCATACACCCAAACCCTCATAGATGCATCATCTATAAATGTGACAAAATACAATGCCCCACCCAAGGTTTTTGTCCTCATAGGACCACAAACATCAGAATAAACCAAATCTAATACATGTACTTTATTAGTATGAGAAGCAGTTTTAACAAAAGATACTATATGCTGTTTCCCAGATAAACAGTCAATACAGGTTTTGAGAGGTATACCTGTCACGTCTGGAAGGACCTGCTTCTTCGCTAGTAACTGAAGCCCTTTTTCACTCATGTGGCCTAGACGCCTGTGCCACACGTCAGTAACTGAATCTTCTGCTGCGTTCAATCCACTCTTGCATACACTGACACTTGCCTTGTAAAGAGTGTAACACTTCTTTCCTCTAGCAGTGATCAACGAACCCTTGATGAGTTTCCAGCGCCCACTAACAAACCAGCTTTCATAACCATCATCATCCAGCCTTCCCGTTGACATCAAGTTGAGGCGAAGGTCAGGAATGTGTCTCACATCCCTGAGAACCAATGTGCAGCCCACATCGGTCTTCAAACAAATATCACCGACCCCTACGATCTTCGAAACACCAGAATTTCCCATCTTCACTGTCTCATAGTCAGCTAACTTGTAGCTTGTGAAGAAATCTCTGCGTGGAGTCGCATGAAACGAGACTCCCGAGTCTATCACCCAGTCGGTGTCCTGACTCGAAGCCGTGAGACAAATATCGTGATCTGCCGAAAGAATAACAACAACGTCACCATCTGAGGCGACCGCGGTAGAATCTGATTCATCTTCCTTCTCCTTTCCTTTACCCTTCTTGTCACTCTTCTTCTTGTGACATTCATGCTTATAGTGGCCCTTCTTGCCACAATTCCAGCATTCAACATCTTTCTTGGCAACTGACTTGCCTCTTGATTTATCTCGAGCCTTTCCGCCCTTTCTGTTCTTTCCTCTCCCCCTATCTTGTGTCACAATGGCCTCTTGTTGAGCAGGCCCTACAGACTTCCTCCTTGTCTCCTCATTGAAGAGACAGCTTGTTACCTGATCCATGAATACCTTTCCGTCTGGCACGGAGTTACTTAGAGACACCACCAATGTCTCCCAACTGTCAGGCAATGAGCTAAGCAGTAGCAAAGCCTGAAGTTCATCATCCAGGACCATCTTCATGGCGGAGAGCTGGTTCATAATGTTGCTGACCTCATTCATGTGTTCAGCCACAGAACCACCATCTTTGAACTTGAGATTCACAAGTCGTCTTATCAGGAATATCTTATTGCCGGCTGTCTTCCTCTCATACAGCCCTTGCAATTTCTGCCATAGGCTAACGGCTGATGTCTCTGTAGACACATGGTGGAAAACCGAATCATCCAACCATTGTCTAATAAACCCCACCGCCTTCCGGTCCACTTTCTTCCAATCATCATCTGACATATCCTTCATCTTCGCCGATATGCCTAGAATTGGAGCATACAAGTCCTTGCAATAAAGCAAGTCCTCCATCTTAGCCTTCCATATGGTCCAGTTAGAACCATTGAGGCTGATCATCCTTGATGAGCCACCTTCCATAATTCAGAACCGATCCCACTCCGTTCAAACAACCTGGCTCTAATACCAATTTGTTGGGTGCGTTTCACACAAACCTTCGGATCTCGCCCCCCAATACATTAGAATTATGCATTATGATAATGCAATAATCAAGAATAAACATCAACCACACGACACAAGGAGTTTTTACGTGGAAAACCCTCTAAAGAGGTAAAAACCACGGGACCTAGTCCAGATCAACAATCCACTATCTCAGGGAACTGTTACAACCGATCTCAAGCACACACAGCTTGGATCAAAACTTCTTCACCCACTTAGGATGGATAAACAACAAGAGAATAACGAAGGAGGAGCGATCTCACCGATCCCGAGGACGTAGAAGCGCTGAGGCGACGGTTGCGCAGAAGAATCCCTCTTCAATCAACTTCTCCCTTCTACAAGCTTCCTCTTTCTCTCTCTTCTCTTTCTCTCTTCCTCTTTTTCTCTCTTTCTCACCTTGGACGTCCAAAAACTCTAATGGGATGCCCTGATCTCGTTTTATAACTCCTTAAGTACAAAAACGGAAGAATTAGAGCCCAAACAGGAAACTGCGTACAAGCAGTCCGCGCCGGGTCCGGCGGCGGGTCACCAGACCGTTGGGCGCCCGGCCAGGTCCAAAAACATCCAGCGAGAGAACATGGGAAAACATCCCAATTTCGGGCGCCTGGCCAAGTCATCGGGCGCCCGGTCATATTGACCGTCGGGCGCCCGGCCAAGCCCAAAACAGTACAGCGGCATTGCTGCCATATTTCATGAATTTCGGTCGCCCGGCCAGTAAATGGCCCGGGTGCCCGACCTCATCCAATTTTAACTTCTCTCTCCTCCATGCTGAGGAGGAAACGACCCATCACTCAAGGTAGTCGACTACTTCACAATATTGGTGAAAGCAACATCGTGTAACACCATCGCAGTGTCACATTTTATGAAACTTTTGAAGAACAACACCATCAATTGCTAAGAAGTCCCAAAGGCCATCATCACAGACAACGAGACACCATTCATAAACCAGAAGAGAGATGACTTCCTCGAGCGGTTCAAGATCAAAAGGCACTAGTCAAGTCCTTACCACTTGCAAATGAATGGTGGAATAGAGGCCACCAGCTCTGCATACTCTAAAAGATGGTTAAAATTACCATGATTGGCCATAAATGCTTTCATATGCACTTTGTGCCTATTAAATATTCGTACATACCGCAATGTGTGACTCTCCTTACACGCAAGCAAACATACAGAATGGACGCAATCTTATCAATTTTGGACGCAATCTTATCAATTGATGTCAAGATTCCATCATTGGGCATACTGATGGAGAGAAAGTTGAATGGTTGCAGACTGGATACGATCTATTACACTCAGGCAATGAGGAACTCATGCAAGTGCTTTGTCACTCACATAGCTACTAGAAAGGAATCACCCGAGCCTACAATAAACAAGTCCAAAGAAGAGGTTTCATGGTGGGGGGACACGGTAATGAAAAGAATCATGTAACATCACTTACCAAAACCTATGGAAAATTCAAGCCCATTTGGGATAACCCGCTAGTTGTCCAAGAAGTTCTTTTAGAAGGTGCCCTACACCTCATCAACATGGAACATGAAGATCTTCTCTAGTTATTCAATGTTGATCTCTTCAATGTCTACTATGGGTGACCTAACCTACTAACATCACCAAATATGATTTTGAAGCAGCAATTACTAAAGGCAAAAGGCTAAGATGAATGAATATCATGCGCATGTGCCTAATTAACTAGTTTTTTAGTAAATTTTCCTCAGAGTGAGCCTCATCACAGCTTACCGACTACAGCATAATAGAGCACTTATTCAAAAAAATTTGTAGAGAAGTAACACTCTTTTTCTTTTTTACTTTTTTTTTTTCTTTTTTCTTTTTTTAATTTGAAATACACCCTAACACATTTCGTGTCTGGTCTTGGAGAAATTCATGGGTCTTGAGGCTGAGCATCTAAAACATGGAAACCATAAAAACGACCCTACTAAACCGTGTATCTTGATTTTCTTCAACCAACCAGTCAAAATTCCCAAGATCAATCACTTGCTCCAATGATCTCATCGGAGGAAAATGCTTTATTTGGAGGTCTGAATTGTTGGGCTTGGACACCTCAAACCTTCAAGCATGAAGACCACCGACCGGCCGGCCGACCGGTCGGTCACATTGGAGACGAAGACAGCAGGATTCTGGAATTTTTCTGGGCCATCCGGCCGGTGGGGGGGTCCGACCGATCGGCCAACCGGTTGGGCAGTTTCCTTTTTGGACTTGATTTCTTGCGCGGTTTTGCGCAAGGAGTTTCTAATTCTAGTTTTCTCCTATTTAAGGAGATGTAATCCGAGATTAGGGTTGCCGCCAATGGGCCAAGGGATTGAGAGGGTTCTAGGGTGAGAGAAAGAGCTAGGGAGGAAGCTTGGAATTCTCTGGGTTGAGGGAAAGGGATGGGTTTGTCCTCCTCATGTGAGAATTAGCTTCGGGTAGCTTGGGATTTCTCTTGTGGGCTGTGATCCATGTGATCTATGGTTTTCTTCTGTAATCTCTTGTAACTTCTGATTTATAGTGGATTGGTGTCGCTTTGTGCCGTGATTTTTTACCCTTGAGGGGTTTTTCCACGTAAAAATCGGATTGCCTTCTTGTGTGTGATGATTTGCTTGTTGATTGTCATTGTGGTGTGTTCCTCGCCTACTTTGATTGCTTTCGCTGCGCGGCTCCTAACCCCAACAAGTAGTATCAGAGCTAAAAGTCGGGAAGAAGGCAGAGAGAATCTGAGGCGAGACATCAATGGCGTCTTCTGACATGAGATTCGTTGTGGAAAACGATTCCGTGAAAGAAAAACATGGAAAGCGATCGGTATCTATGGAAGAAGTAAAGTTGAAGAAGGTGGATCGGTACGCCAATATCTCAATCAGGTTAGTCGACTGTGATCGGGTTTGATCGGGAGCACTATTCATGGTGGAGCTGCGAGATCGGCAGCGGGATCCACGGTTGCTCGTGTGTGGCATGCGTAAGGGCCACATAAGCAAGCGGGTGATGAAGGTGCAATGATGAAGTCGATGAGGATGGAGCTATGATGACGACGAAGTAGAGATGAAGATGGTGCGTGGTAAGGTGTTGCATGAAGATTTGAGTCGTGGTGGAGTTTGTTGGGCTTGGACGCCTCAAACCTTCAAGCATGAAGACCACCAACCGGTTTCTTGCGCGGTTTTACGCAAGGAGTTTCTAATTCCGATTTTCTCCTATTTAAGGAGATGTAATCCGAGATTAGGGTCGCCGCCAATGGGCCAAGGGATTGAGAGGGTTCTAGGGTGAGAGAAAGAGCTAGGGAGGAAGCTTGGAGTACTCTGGGTTAAGAGAAAGGGATGAGTTTGTCCTTCTCATGTGAGAATTAGCTTCGGGTAGCTTGGGATATCTCTTGTGGGCTGTGATCCATGGTTTTCTTCTGTAATCTCTTGTAACTTCTGATTTATAGTGGATTGGTGTCGCTTTGTGCCGTGGTTTTTTACCCTTAAGGGGTTTTTCCACGTAAAAATCGGATTACCTTCTTGTGTGTGATGATTTGCTTGTTGATTGCCATTGTGGTGTGTTCCTCGCCTGCTTTGATTGCTTCCGCTGCGGGGCTCCTAACCCCAACATGAATTGCCCACGGTTTCATAGTCGTTCCATAGAAAAATACCGATGCAATCTCAAAGTAGTTTACGAAGGTTCTAATTCAGCGTTCCAATCTAGAATTTTAGCCCCAAGGAGTTCGAAAGGTATGTTCTAAGTTATAACAGGGAAGCTACTGATTCTATCTTTTCTTTTTCATTAACAGAAAAGAAGCACACCAAAGATTCAAAGGCCAAGATGAAGAAATCAAATATAAATAGTTTTCAGAGATAAAGGTTCAAAACTGCCATAAATGCATAATTGCATACTTACTGTTTCGAATTTCCTAGTTGTTTCATTATAGAGTCGGTTTCTTTCCTTTCTATCATTCTATTAGAAGATTATCATGCATTGAAGACTCAGATTTTCTTTCCTCCAATAATTTCTATGAAAACAGAACCTTGGTTCTAATCCTGTTTGTAACTGCAAATTAAGAAAACAAATCAAGAAAATAGTAAGAGAAAAGATAGGTTTGGGGGTTTTCTCATTCTAGCAGGCAAAGCAACTCCTTCTTCCTTAATGCATCTCCTGAAATATGAGGGGCCGTTTGGCTGCCTGCATTCTGAGGGATTTGTGGAGATTTCAGTTTTTTGGGTCATTTGGTAGCAAGGAATCAGAAGGATTGTTTGTTCTGTTTGTTTCATTGAATACTATTTACTACCGTTACCACCAACCAATTACTTGAAATGAAAGGATTTGAACAAAATAAAAAATACACTTCCACAACCATGGAAAGGGAGTTTCTAGGTTTTACATCTAATTGAATTGTGGGAATTTGGATTTTTCATTCCTTCAAAATCCCTTAAAAAAAAAAACCTTTTTGCATTCCCACCTTATAGCTGATTTTCAGAATCTGACTTGATTCCACAGGTTTCAAAATTCACTGGATTCCACAGGATTTTAAATCCATGCCGCCAAACGACTCCTGAATAGAGCATATGAAACATCATTGTGCCTTAAATGAGGAACTAGGATTGCAGAGATGGTACTACAAATCACAAATCAACTAAATGAGTTGTTGAAGAATGTGCCCGCTTCCAGCTGATGGAATTCATGTCGCTAAACTTCCATCAATGCGATAAACCCTATCAAAGGCATTTGGGAGTCATATCAAATCATTCTCACTACCTCAACTGCATCAGATCTCGATCTAATCTCCATTGCACCCAAACTCACCAAAAGAACAGAATACCTTTGGATCGAACTGAAGAAGAAATGCAATGAACTTCACAAATGAAAGCCACTCCTGTTGTTTATGTAAGTATCCATCTTGCTACTTCAACTCACATATGAAAACACTACCCCAACGTATCAGGAAGGAGCGGCTGGAGAGATGGAGGAGTCTCTCAGTTTCGTGTCAAGTAGGAGATGAGCCAAAACACAATGCCAGCGGAGAAGAAGGTGATCAACCAAGCATTGTTGTAGATGACTACAAAAGCATCTGCAGTTTCCTTTAGGATTCCTAAATTGTTGAGGAAACCAGGGATTACAGGTGCAATGGCAATAACCAGAGTGGCAATCGCAGCAAGATTGAATCCTCCACAGTAGTAGTAAGCGCCGAGAGGGCTGACAGAGTACAATGAAGTAACATCTAAGACTGTGTGACGGATAAGGTAGTAATCGACGAGAATAATTGCTCCAACCGGACCTAAAAGCGCAGAGTAGCCAACCATCCAGGTATAGACATAGGTCTCACTTGGTTGACTCTGCACTAAATTGGACCCAATGGTTTCTCACTTGACTCTTTAGGACATAGATTGAGTACTCTGTAAAATAAATTTAAAAAAATAAAAATAAAAAAAAATAAAAAAATTGGACCATTTCTCCACTGACCCTTGGCACTGACCTAAGGGCCACTGGCGCAATGAGGGCTACATGTTTATGCAGAAGTGCATGGGGAGTGCAAAGGATCAAATCGAAAATCGACCCAAAAAAAACACGTCTTACACATTTGCACGGTAAGATGCAGTACATCCTGCAATTTATGTATTTTACAAACTTTTGAAGATTCGCACCATCTTTGCTGTCCACCAAATCCTGAAATTGAATCATTCCTTGATAGTTGAACATATGCCTATACAATGGTATGGATAGGGACGAGGATTCACTTGTGGTCTGGCAGAATAACCAGCACAAACATGCACACTTCCCAAGATACAGAGTCCACCAAAATTAGACATTTTCAGAAAGTCTGGGACCTCTCCATCATCTTGTCAGTAGGTTTTTCATCAAGCACCAAACTCTATTAACTCATTGGAATCCTCGATGAAGACAAGATTCACTTGTGGTCTGGCAGAATAACCAGCACAAACATGCACACTTCGCAAGATATAGAGTCCACCAAAATTAGACATTTTCGGAAAATCTGGGACCTCTCCATCATCTTGTCAGTAGGTTTTTCATCAAAAGTTTGGCCTTCACCAAACTCTATGAACTCATTGGAATCCTCGATGAAGACAAGAATCTTGTTGAGATCCTTGACGTGCTCTTTAGGCTCCTTCGGTACTAGTTTGTACACTGGTCTGTTTCTGAGGCCTTTGGTCCAACTTCATAAGCTTGGACCTCTCCATCATCTTGTCAGTAGGTTTTTCATCAAAAGTTTGGCCTTCACCAAACTCTATGAACTCATTGGAATCCTCGATGAAGACAAGAATCTCGTTGAGATCCTTGACGTGCTCTTTAGGCTCCTTCGGTACTAGTTTGTACACTGGTCTGTTTCTGAGGCCTTTGGTCCAACTTCATAAGCTTAAGTCGGGGTCACATCTTGAAATCACCATCCACCTTCATAAGCTTAGTCAGGGTCGCACTGCTCATGGGATGCAAGGCAACCTTGTGATCGTCCTTCTTAAATGAAAACTATTTCGCATACCCATCATGTATTGCATTATATTCGTATGGATAACCCGATAAGAGATGACAAGTGTCTACTGTACTGACATCATACATACATCATCAAACTACATTTTGCCGATTGAAAAGGAAACAAGGCATTGTTCATGGACCTATTGTTAGATCGAAATTGCAGAATTGAAAGACCGTACAATGGATTGACTATGGAGATCTAATAGTCTGAATATTAGACATACCTGATCGGGCCATCTGTTTCTCCGATCTGGATCTTCTGCCCTTGGAACTCGCTGAAGAGAAAACCTAAGATGAGAATTCGTTTCTGTACATTCCGGATTGGGGACCCACCATTCCTTTTATAGGAATTCATAAGTGGGTGTTGCGGTGTTTGAAACTCATCACAACACTGCAACCCTTCTTGCTCCACACGGCTTGGCTGTATAGAGTCCATGTTCTACTGTAACACTGCTACAAGGCAGTTTAGACACATCACCCCTCTTTTACTGAGAGATCACAACTGTAGTGGGGTTCACTGATCAGTCCATACGAATGCTCACTATATAGAAAACTTACATTCTCCCGCTTGGGCCATACTATTCAATGTCACGGATCTTAATTATACTAAAGTGGTAAGTCGATATGTCAAATTCTGTGGACAACGTCTCTTTCAATCTGGTCTATCAAGACTACTAATACTGGATCGTGGTAGTCTACACAACATTAATTAAGGCGAAGTGAGACGAATCATGATCACTAATATCAACAATATTAATGACATAGATTGCCAACATGGTCATGTGATATGAAGGTTACACTCAAGTGTGATCTAAAATGCCTACTTTCAAGAAATCCTTGGAGCTTCTTAAGATGTCTCTAATGAGACACCACTACAATTATACTTTCTTAAAACATATACTTTGTGCACACCAAAAGAAAAATAGTATAAATTGAAAGATGGAATCATCAAAGTAAATGAGATCTCTACGAGTGTCTGATCAAAACTAAATATGAAAACTTCCACTAACTAAATGTAACTGCGAGGTCAATGACTCCCACAGACACAACATGCTCCTGAAATGGCACCACAGGAAGCCCTTTGGTGAGAGGATCAGTTATCATCGCCTTAGCACCAATAAGCTGAATATACACTTAATGATTCTGCACTCTATCATTTACAACATAATACTTTACATCGATATGCCTCGACCTTGATGAGTGCTTGTTGTTGTACGAGAAACTCACCGCAATTGAGTTATCACAAAATATTCTCATAAGTTTCGGGATATACTCCAAGACCCGTAAATCAATGAGAAAACTTTGTAGCCACACCATCTAATTTGTAACTTCATAACATGCGGTGAATTTTGCCTCCATAGTAGATGATATTGTGGTAGATTGCTTCACACTTTTCCAAAACATAGCTCCTCCACTCATGAGAAAGACGTAATCAGATGTGGACTTTCTTGTGTCAACAAAGCCAGTATAATCCGCATATAAATATCCAACCAAATCCAGATG
The DNA here is from genome assembly GCA_003013855.2 of Liriodendron chinense. NCBI lineage: Eukaryota > Viridiplantae > Streptophyta > Magnoliopsida > Magnoliales > Magnoliaceae > Liriodendron > Liriodendron chinense. The sequence continues at coordinate 4,191,133 of ML058333.1, forward strand.
ATCGGTTCTTCTGTAAGTGAGTGCGAACTCCTTCATCCGTTGCAGGTAACGAAACACTTTCTTCACTACGGTCCAGTGCTGAATCCCTGGATTAGAGAGGAACCCGCCCAACATTCCAACCACAAAGGCAATATCCGAGTGCGTACAGACCTGAGCATACATCATATTCCCTACTGCTGACACATACGAAATTTTCTTTATTCGACTCTTTTCTAAATCATTCTTGGAACACTGAAGACTTTTTAATTTGTCACCCTTTACAATGAGTGATTGACCAGGAGAACTATTCTGCATGCCGAAACGCTCGAGTATCCTACCAATATAGGCTCTATATGACAGACCAAGCAGTCCACGAGATCTATCTCTATGGATCTCGATGCCTATGACAGACTAAGCAGTCCACGAGATCTGTCTCTATGGATCTCGATGCCTATGACAAAAGAAGCGTCGCCAAGGTCTTTCATCTCAAACTTTTGAGATAAAAACTTTTTAGTATCACACAACATCCCAATGTCACTGCTTGCTAACAATATGTCATCGACTTACATAATCAAAATGATGAACTAACTCTCACTGATTTTAATGTAGATACACTCATCTGCTATGTTTTCTATAAAATCGTATGAGAAAATCACCGTATGAAACTTTAGGTACCACTTACGTAATGCCTGTTTCAATCCGTATATGGACTTCTTAAATTTACAAACCAGTCGAGCTTTCAACTTCAAAACCCTCTGGTTATTACATGGCATAGCTCTGTTTTGTCATAGCTTTGGGCCCATCATTCATCCTTAGTAGTTAACATGGACCATTTGAAAAGGTGCAGTGACCTATAACCATTTTTCAAATGGTTAATATTGGCTACTTGCTGGACCAAAATGAACCATTTACAGATAATTCTTTGAGGGCAGAATTATAATCGCAATCCTAAGTCTAAGATAAAAAAAAAATGTAAGTTTTCTATACAATGAGCCCAACTGATCAATGGCCCAGATTTGATATAGGTGTCAGAAATATGCGTGGATTGACCAGTAGACCCCACTACAGTTGTGATCGTGTAAATCTAAGAGGGGTGGTAGTCTAATCTGCTTAGATGTAGTGTTATAGTGAAACATGGACTTTATCTAGCCAATTTCGTGTAGAGCAAGAGGGGTTACAGTGTTGTAATGGGTTTCAAACACTGCGATACCCACATTCGAATTCCTATAAAAGGAAAGCTGGTCCCCAATCCGGAACTACATTCAGAAAACAAATTCCCATCTCCTGTTTTCTCTAAAGCAGTTCCAGGTGCAGAAGATCCAAATCACAGATGGCTCAATTAGGTATGCCTATTGTTTAAATTATTTGATCGCCATATCCAATGCATTGCACGGTCCTTCAATTCCGCAATTTCGAATCAAACAGTTGTTACCAGAGACTCTTGTGCATCAAATATGGTGGATCAATTCAAATTGATGAATCTGTTCTTGGACCAGAGCCATATCTTTGCAGTCTTGGATCTGGGCCACTGGGCCATTAGGGTTCGTTTCTGCACCCATCTCCCGCATCCAGCGGCAACAGCAGGATAGGCCGCCATCGCCGCCGGATCATGGCCCTGTGCCCTCGCATCCATAGCTCTAGACCATGCCATTTTCTGGCGCAACCTTGTTCTGTAAGCACCGGCAGCCGTTAATGACGACAAAGTTAACTCTCGGCGCCCATATGCGAGGCCTGACCATGGTGGTTGGTTTCTCCAGCACGGGTGAAAACTGGGGGTGAAAACCCCATTAAGATCCATTCTCCGTATTGTTTGCGCAGGCTGTCGCGTGGGCAAGGGGTTGCGACAGCCATTGTCGACCACATCAAGCATTTAAAAAAAAAGCCATTCAGATCGATTCCAATGTTAGGGTTTTCGCTGCCGCCGGAGAAGAGAACCATCAAAGGCAGCTATCAGACTACAGGAAAGGAGATCTAACATACCTGTTCCAGCTTCTCATCCCTTTAGGGCTTTCTTCTCCATTGGTGGCCGAAGACGCCATAGTTCCCGGCGCCGTTAACGGTGACATCAGTCGCCCCAAAGGCCAGTGATGGTAACGCTGGTACTGAAGCAGAGAGGGTTAGGGTTTTGAAAACCCCTCTTTCCCTCTTCTCTCGTTCGTTATCACTCACGAGCCCTAGAGGCTATTACAAAACAAAAAAGAATGGTGGTCTGGTTGGGCTAATTCTAGAGAGCATGTTGGGCCTAAGTCTGCACCGGCCCGTTTTCCTTTCATGGTTGAGAGCGGGAAGTTCTCGCTGCTATGTGAAGCCAGCTTCACAGCTCATGGCCCGGCTCTACAAGACTCAGTCAGCCGTCCATCAACACCCATTGCCATCTAGCTAGCCTCATTTTCTCTGTTGGGCCCAATATCTGGGCTTTTGTTTGTTTCAGGTCTAATTGTGGGCTAATCCAGCAGATTTTCAAACCCTATTTTGGATGTTTGCTGACCTTGATTCAAACCCTATTTTGGATCCATATCCAGATGCGTTTAGGCCCAATCTGGAGGCTCGTTTGATGTCCATATTTATATAGTTTATTTTTGGAAATATCTGGACAGTCTTTTATCGGCGCTTATGTGAGGATCTTTTGTTGCCTTTTAGGCCCTTTCTTAAAGGTCTGTTCATGCCCAGCTTATGAGCATTGGTCTTTAATCTGGATTGTCTATTCAGTTTACAACGAGTACAACATGGGTCATTCTCTAAGTGGACCATTAGACATTTTGATCCTTCAGGAACGGTTTTCAATCGTTCCTAATAAGCAATTTTGGTGCAGTGTGGATCCACCCACAATATCTAATCAATTTTGGTGCAGTGTGGATCCACCCACAATATCTAATACCAAATATGTTACATATTTGAGAAATCCTCCCCAATCAAGAATTGTTGCTAGAGAGATCAATGATCCTATTTTAGGAAAATTATTATGAGTCTTTTTTTCTCTATAAAGTGATGTAGCCCGATGTGGTCATAATGTAATAGCTTAAATACAATGACTTCAAAATAGTATTTCTTTTAGAATATAACTCTGATTGAGATAATTCAATAGTCAAATGAATGGTGATGATGAGTCTTGTTTTAAGAAAAAAAAATGACAAAAAAATAAAACCGAAATTTGAATGAGGTTGATTTCAAGATCTTAAAAGCTTTCTAGAAAATCGACAATTTTAGGCAGTAGGTATTCAAACATTTTAATATTTTTTAGAAATTATAATGGAATGAAAATTTATAGAATTAAAATAGACTTATTGATGAATTACCAAAAAGATATAAAATCAATTATTAAATGAAAATGCCAAAAATGTTTCAAGCAATAGACATGTTGAACTAAAAATTTCTACAACCACAAAATGGTGTTGATGAATCGGGAATCACTAAATTGGTGTTTTTGGATTTACTTACAACCAAATAAGAATCACCCAACTCTTTCTTTTGCTAGAAATTTGCATATATAGAACTCAAAAATGGATTCTCTTCTCGTTGTAAAATAGGTCCTTATATAAACCAATTACACCAATCCTTCATAATTAAACTTAACAGAAGAAGAAGAAAAAAAAAAAAAAAACTTCAAAATCATGATGAAGGCATTCCCAAGACATACTTCAATTTGAAAAATTTTCCTCTTGCATGCATTCAACATGATCCCAAAGCCATGCATCATGAATGCATTTGGGCTAGAAATAATGCCTGGATCTTCAAGTTTTGGCCTGATTCATGGGCTAGGCTTTCCCTTGAATTGGGTAAAGAAAGTGTGCATCATTTTGCCCTTCTTGGAAGAACTGATCTAAGAGCTTGAAGTGTGATGACTTTTGGATTTGGCTTTTTCTTTAATACTTGATGATGCGGTCTAGCCGTTTTGGCTTCTTCTTTAATATTGGATGATGTAGTCCGGCAATTTTGTCTTCTTCTTTGATACTTAATGATATAGTTTGACAATTCTTCTTGGTTTATGTTTCTTGAATGTTCAAATCAACATAGACCATTTGATATGATATTGTGAAGCAAATATGTGACTTGGTAGAAAAAACAAATTTCATCTACTTCTTTAATTATGTTCCTACGATTTAGATTATTAGTTGGGGATGAATACGGGTTGATGTTAGTATGGTAAGAACGGCTTCAAATGTCAAGAATACCCAAATTGAATTCATGCACCTGCTTTAGAATTTTACAACCTGAGGATGCAATGACCATTCTTCATGTGGGGTATCCACATATCAACAAATTATCCAAAGAGCATCCAACGGTTATGAATACGTACTCAAGGTAGTCGACTACTTCACAATATTGGTAAAAGCAACATCGTGTAACACCATCGCAGTGTCACATTTTATGAAACTTTTGAAGAACAAAACCATCAATTGCTAAGAAGTCCCAAAGGCCATCATCACAGACAGCGAGAAACCATTCATAAACCAGAAGAGAGATGACTTCCTCGAGCAGTTCAAGATCAAAAGGCACCAGTCAAGTCCTTACCACTTGCAAATGAATGGTGGAATAGAGGCCACCAGCTTTGCATACTCTAGAAGATGGTTAAAATTACCATGACTGGCCATAAATGCTTTCATATGCACTTTGTGCCTTTTAAATATTCGTACATACTGCAATGTGTGACTCTCCTTACAAGCAAGCAAACATACAGAATGGACGCAATCTTATCAATTTTGGACGCAATCTTATCAATTGATGTCAAGATTCCATCATTGGGCATACTGATGGAGAGAAAGTTGATTACAGACTGGATACGACCTATTACACTCAGGCAATGAGGAACTCATGAAAGTACTTTGTCACTCACATAGCTACTAGAAAGGAATCACCCGAGCCTACAATAAACAAGTCCAAAGAAGAGGTTTCATGGTGGGGGGACACGGTAATGAAAAGAATCATGTAGAGGAAAATTCAAGCCCATTTGGGATGGCCTGCTAGTTGTCCGAGAAGTTCTTTTAGAAGGTGCCCTACACCTCACCAACATGGAACATGAAGATCTTCTCTAGTTATTCAATGTTGATCTCTTCAATGTCTACTATGGGTGACCTAACCTACTAACATCACCAAATATGACTTTGAAGCAGCAATTACTAGAGGCAAAAGGCTAAGATGAATGAATATCATGCGCATGTGCGTAATTAACTGGTTTCTGAGTAAATTTTCCTCAGAGCGAGCGAGCCTCATCACAGCTTACCGACTACAGCATAATAGAGCACTTATTCAAAAAAATTTGTAGAGAAGTTGCACTCTTTTTCTTTTTTTACTTTTTTTTTTCTTTTTTTCTTTTTTTAATTTGAAATACACCCTAACACATTTCGTGTCTGGTCTTGGAGAAATTCATGGGTCTTGAGGTTGAGTATCTAAAACATGGAAACCATAAAAACGACCCTACTAAACCATGTGTCCTGATTTTCTTCAACCAACCAGTCAAAATTCCCAAGATCAATCACTTGCTCCAATGATCTCATCAGAGGAAAATGCTTTATTTGGAGGTCTGAATTGTTGGGCATTGTAACGCCCCGAATTTACCGTAATTATTTTAAAATTTTCTGAAATTTATTTCTATTTTTTTATATTAAATAACAGCCATTGATATTAAAATTCAAATAACGGGACATCCGTAGGAGATCATATGAAGTACCTATTATTAAAGTTGCTTAGAATGACCTCATTAACAATGTAGAAGAGTTAGATTTCGTTAAACTCGAATATTTGCAAAAATTACGAAAATGCCATTAGTTAAACTTAAGTTAAGATGCCATTTTTAAGTATTATAGTTTCTGACGATCACTTTCACGCAAAATCCTGGATTTGAACTTTTGGACACATATTAACCATACACATCAAATTTAAGCCCTTAAATCATAATAGAAGTGGTCCAATTGTCAAATCAGCTCTTAACCCTTGATTTTCATGTCCATCGAGTGAGGAAAGTAGATGGTTAGTCGTAGTCGAATATTTCTCTTCATATGAGTGACTTGGATCGTCTTTATAGTGTGATTTGATTGCCCCACATTGATAAGCCTCTTTCTTATGTGCGAAGTTATCCCGTTCTAGAAATTAACGAGTTACCAACTCTTCTCAAATTTGAACCTTTCAATTTACCCACTTCTCACCATCAATCGCTTCTCAAATTTGGACCACCCATTATACTCATATGACTACGAGTTTATACAAAATTTGGACCCCGATCTACAATCCTACACCGTTGAACCACAAAGCCAGCCCCTTCCTTTTCCGCCATCGATCAACCACTAAACTTTGTACAATTGTTTGCCTATTATGACTACATATTTTTCCAAAATTTGAGCCCTGATCATCAAGCGTAGACCGTTAATTGAGATATAGCCCATTTTAGCACCCGTTAGGTCATTTTTAAGGATCGGCCAATCTAGAATGTAGATCATCAAGAAATTTACGTATTCTGACTCTACTCTTTGAGCTTGATAAGATGAAAGGATTGGAATTGATCAAAGATCATCCGAATATTAAGATTTGAGAAACCCACCTCGAGAGGTTGTTACACAAGACCCCGCGTGCACATCCCTCTCCATATTTCTACTATGCACCTCCAAACCCTAATTCCAACCCTACATCTATATATAGGGCCACTCTTAGCCAAAGGTGACCCCCACCCACGAATTTGAGAGAGGGAGAGAGAGAAAGAGAGAGAGAGAGAGAGGTAAGAGAGAGGTAAGAGAGAGGAGTACCATCTTGCTATTATTTCATCATTTTATATCTCTAATAAGTCGAAGATCATGAGGTGAGAACTCCTTTAAGATTTGATTAATAATTTCATGTTTTGTAGGTTGATAATTCTTATGTGTTTTTTTTTTTGTTTACATGTGTTTATTTATTTTCTCCTTAGTTAGCTATATATGAATGCTTTTAGATACTTTTTTCCATCTCATGGTGATGAGGATATTCATTGGACTTAGAGAACTAGTAAGGAATAGAATTATGTTTGTTGCACATATGAGATTTGTGTAACCATCTTTAAAGGGACCACCTTTCTTTCTATACTGTATAAAGAATAGTTGCGATTGTCTAATGGAGATTCTTATATTGCTATATATATTCCTTTTATATATATGGATGGACCCTGATCTGTGGTAATAAATATCGGAACACCCGGTTAAGAGGTTGCCCTAACCTGAGACGATGCTTTTAGCTTGTCCGGTTAAGTGGCCACCCTGATCTGTGGTGGTGGTATCAAGATCGCCCGATTAAGTGGTTGTTAAATCCATTTATTACTACTACTATATTTACTATTATTATTATTATTCCTAAAGTTGTTAAGGATCTCCATAAGACGATAGTTGAGTATGGTTGTTATGAAGCTTAATAGTACGGGCCGCCATCCTGGGATGTGATGCGTCGATTACGACTATTTTGATGAGTGATGAACCATAAGAAAAGATGTGGTGGTACCAAAGGTTGGTTAGACGATAAGTGGCTTGGTGTAAATTGAAAATAATAATAAAGAATGGCTAACTCATGCATGCACGTGGCTCCATGTGGGTGTATGGATTTGAGAATAGGCTAGAGCGTCCTACTTCTCCCATACACTGTCACGTGTGGATTTGGGCTATGAGTGTCCCGTTTCTCACGTGGTCGGGCAAAATTATGGGCTTGCGTGTCCCAAAACCCCTGGCGGCATGTCTAAGGATTCCTACGCTGGGTCATGCATTATCATGCATTGCATTAAGAAAGAGTAATGGATGTTTTGTTATGATTTTTATGCGATTATTATTTCTAACCTTAAAGTAGTTTTTCACTATGCCGCTTTTGACGGTGTTTTGTGGAAATAATTTAGAACATGTAGGTAACGATCCTCAGGAGCCCGAGCCTCAAGGAGACGATTATGATGGCTCGTGGGAGCAGATTGTGGAAGACGAGACCGCATAATCATTCATAGTTCTAGCATTTATTTAGTATTTGAAATTGTAATAAGTCCCAATGGGAGGACGTAGTTATGAACATGGTGTTTAATTGAATGATGGTTATATGGTTTGATGATTTAGTTTAGTTAATGAAATAATATATAAGTTTGGTTTCACCGTCTTGCTCTTGATTTTCCAAATAGTATGAAATGTGCATGTTTGTGTGAAAATTATGTAAGGGGTATAACCCTCATACATTCCAAATAACCTTGGGAATTCGGCCGTCGTGATGTACACGGGAACCGAAATCTTGGGGTGTTATAGGCTTGGACACCTCAAAACTTCAAGCATAAAGACCACCGACCGGCCGGCCGGCCGGTCGGTCACATTGGAGATGAAGACAGCGGGATTCTGGAATTTTTCTGGGCCATCTGGCCGATGGGGGGGTCCGACCGATCGGCCAACCGGTCGGGCAGTTTCCTTTTTGGACTTGATTTCTTGCGCGGTTTTGCGCAAGGAGTTTCTAATTCCAGTTTTCTCCTATTTAAGGAGATGTAATCCGAGATTAAGGTTGCCGCCAATGGGCCAAGGGATTGAGAGGGTTCTAGGGTGAGAGAAAGAGCTAGGGAGGAAACTTGGAGTTCTCTGGGTTGAGGGAAAGGGATGGGTTTGTCCTCCTCATGTGAGAATTAGCTTCGGGTAGCTTGGGATTTCTCTAGTGGGCTGTAATCCATGTGATCTATGGTTTTCTTCTGTAATCTCTTGTAACTTCTGATTTATAGTGGATTGGTGTCGCTTTGTGCCGTGATTCTTTACCCTTAAGGGGTTTTTCCACGTAAAAATCGGATTGCCTTCTTGTGTGTGATGATTTGCTTGTTGATTGTCATTGTGGTGTGTTCCTCGCCTGCTTTGATTGCTTCCGCTGCGGGGCTCCTAACCCCAACAAGTAGTATCAGAACTAAAAGTCGGGAAGGAGGCAGAGAGAATCTGAGGCGAGACATCAATGACGTCTTCTGGCATGAGATTCGTTGTGGAAAAGGATTCCATGAAAGAAAAACATGGAAAGCGATCGGTATCTATGGAAGAAGTAAAGTTGAAGAAGGTGGATTGGTACGCCAATATCTCAATCAGGTTTGTCGACTGCGATCGGGTTTGATCGGGAGCACTATTCATGGTGGAGCTGCGGGATCGGCAGCGGGATTCACGGTTGCTCGTGTGTGGCATGCGCAAGGGCCACATGAGCGAGCGGGTGATGAAGGTGCAATGATGAAGTCGATGAGGATGGAGCTATGATGACGACGAAGTAGAGATGAAGATGGTGCGTGGTAAGGTGTTGCATGAAGATTTGAGTCGTGGTAGAGTTTGTTGGGCTTGGACGCCTCAAACCTTCAAGCATGAAGACCACCGACCGGTTTCTTACGCGGTTTTGCGCAAGGAGTTTCTAATTCCGATTTTGTCCTATTTAAGGAGATGTAATCCGAGATTAGGGTTGCCGCCGATGGGCCAAGCGATTGAGAGGGTTTTAGGGATGAGAGAAAGAGCTAGGGAGGAAGCTTGGAGTACTCTGGGTTGAGGGAAAGGGATGGTTTGTCCTCCTCATGTGAGAATTAGCTTTGGGTAGCTTGGGATATCTCTTGTGGATTGTGATCAATGGTTTTCTTCTGTAATCTCTTGTAACTTCTGATTTATAGTGGATTGGTGTCGCTTTGTTCCGTGGTTTTTTACCCTTGAGGGGTTTTTCCACGTAAAAATCGGATTACCTTCTTGTGTGTGATGATTTGCTTATTGATTGCCATTGTGGTGTGTTCCTCGCCTGCTTTGATTGCTTCCGCTGCGGGGCTCCTACCCCCAACATGAATTGCCCACGGTTTCATAGTCGTTCCATAGAAAAATACCAATGCAATCTCAAAGTGGTTTACGAAGGTTCAAATTCAGCGTTCCAATCTAGAATTTTAGCCCCAAGGAGTTCGAAAGGTATGTTCTAAGTTATAACAGGGAAGCTACTGATTCTATCTTTTCTTTTTCATTAACAGAAAAGAAGCACACCAAAGATTCAAAGGCCAAGATGAAGAAATCAAATATAAATAGTTTTCAGAGATAAAGGTTCAAAACTGCCAAAATTGCATAATTGCATACTTACTGTTTCGAATTTCCTAGTTGTTTCATTATAGAGTCGGTTTCTTTCCTTTCTATCATTCTATTAGAAGATTATCATGCATTCAAGACTCAGATTTTCTTTCCTCCAATAATTTCTATGAAAACAGAACCTTGGTTCTAATCCTGTTTGTAACTGCAAATTAAGAAAACAAATCAAGAAAGTAGTAAGAGAAAAGATAGGTTTGGGGGTTTTCTCATTCTAGCAGGCAAAGCAACTCCTTCTTCCTTAATGCATCTCCTGAAATATGAGGGGCCGTTTGGCTGCCTGCATTCTGAGGGATTTGTGGAGATTTCAGTTTTTTGGGTCATTTGAGGATTCAGAAGGATTGTTTGCTCTGTTTGTTTCATTGAATACTATTTATTACTGTTACCACCAACCAATTACTTGAAATGAAAGGATTTGAACAAAATAAAAAATACACTTCTACAACCATGGAAAGGGAGTTTCTAGGTTTTACATGTAATTGAATTGTGGGAATTTGGATTTTTCATTCCTTCAAAATCCCTTAAAAAAAAACCTTTTTGCATTCCCACCTTATAGCTGATTTTCAGAATCTGACTTGATTCCACAGGTTTCAAAATTCACTGGATTCCACAGGATTTTAAATCCATGCCGCCAAACGACTCCTGAATAGAGCATATGAAACATCATTGTGCCTTAAATGAGGAACTAGGATTGCAGAGATGGTACCACAAATCACAAATCAACTAAATGAGTTGTTGAAGAATGTGCCCGCTTCCAGCTGATGGAATTCATGTCGCTAAACTTCTATCAATGCGATAAACCCTATCAAAGGCATTTGGGAGTGATATCAAATCATTCTCACTACCTCAACTGCATCAGATCTCGATCTAATCTCCATTGCACCCAAACTCACCAAAAGAACAGAATACCTTTGGATCGAACTGAAGAAGAAATGCAATGAACTTCACAAATGAAAGCCACTCCTGTTGTTTATGTAAGCATCCATCTTGCTACTTCAACTCACATATGAAAACACTACCCCAACGTATCAGGAAGGAGCGGCTGGAGAGATGGAGGAGTCTCTCGGTTTCGTGTCAAGTAGGAGATGAGCCAAAACACAATGCCAGCGGAGAAGAAGGTGATCAACCAAGCATTGTTGTAGATGACTACAAAAGCATCTGCAGTTTCCTTTAGGATTCCTAAATTGTTGAGGAAACCAGGGATTACAGGTGCAATGGCAATAACCAGAGTGGCAATTGCAGCAAGATTGAATCCTCCACAGTAGTAGTAAGCGCCGAGAGGGCTGACAGAGTACAATGAAGTAACATCTAAGACTGTGTGACGTATAAGGTAGTAATCGACGAGAATAATTGCTCCGACCGGACCTAAAAGCGCAGAGTAGCCAACCATCCAGGTATAGACATAGGTCTCACTTGACTGCAGCAGCCTCCATGGCTGGAAAGCGATGCCCACAACCATGGTGAGCAGAGCCCCTGTCCTGAAGCTGAATATTTTAGGGCTGAGATTGACAAGCGCATTGGCAGTGGCCACGATGTTGGCGGCGACGTTGGTGGTGATTATTGCGAGGCTGATACCGAAGGTGGCGACGATCTTGATGAAGATGCCACCACCAATATCCCCGAGGAGCGTGATGGGGTTCGAGATCACGCGGCCAAAGATCACCTCTGTGGAAGAGGTAACGGCGAGGCCGACGAAAGCGAACATGCCCATGAAGATGGGGAGCCCGGCCTGGCCCAGAATCTGATCGGCTTGGCTCTTGGCATAGCGGGTGAAATCGGGTATGTTGAGAGCAAGCGTGGACCAGGTGCTTATATTCGCCGTCAGGCAAGGGAAGAAGATTGACCAGAACTGGTAAGGAGTTAATCTCGATGGTAATGAAAGCATGTTCCCAAAGCCTCCGGCATTGATATAAGCCCAGACGAGGAGGCATAACGTGAGTATTACGAGGACGGGTGCCGAGTACTTCTCCAGGGAGCGAATCCCAGCCATCCCTTTCCATATGAAGGCCAGCTGTGCCAGCCAGAAGAACATGAAACAGGTGAATTCTAGAGGAGAGGTGCCTAACCAGGAGATCGTGCGGGCGATTGACGAGGAGCGCTTGAGAGAAGAGGGAAGGAGAAGGAAGATGGCCTGGCCGCCGATCCATGACTCGATCGAGAACCAGCCGCAGGCGACGAGGGATCGGAGGAGGGTGGCGACATGGGCCCCGCTGATGCCGAAGGCGGACCGGGAGAGAATAGGGAAGGGAATGCCGTAGCGGGTGCCAGGATGGCCGGTGAGGATGATGCAGACGGTGATGATGGCATTGGCGACGATGACGGTGGCGATGCCTTGCCACCACGACATGCCGAGGTCGACGAGGCTGCCGGCAAGGTAGTAGTTGGGGACGCTCACTACCAGGCTCACCCACAGGCCAGCCATCTCCCATGAGGACACCGTCCGCTGCTCCTTCGGGGTCGGCCTCAGGTCGTCACTGATGTGGCTCTCGGACTCGGATCCGGGTCCAGATGAGGTTGTGGCTGCCATGGAAGTTCCGGCGTAGAACAGAGCAGAATTCTAACTGCCCACTGGGATAACCCCTCGGACAACGAATGGAGTGTACCGGTGGTGGCTGGGAGCGAGAAAATTTTTGCTACACCCACGAGTCAGCTACGCTAGCTACACCGGGTGTAGAAATGACCCACCATGATGTATGTGTTGTATCCACGCCGTCCATCCATTTTGGGAGATCATTTTAAGGCACGACACAAAAATGAGGCAGATCAAAAGTTCAAATGGACCCAGCAAAGAAAATAGTGGGGATTGAACGTCAACCATTAAAAACTTATTGGGGCCACTTGAGGTACAGATCTGCCTCATTTTTAGTGTCATGGACTAAAATGATGTCGCCAAATGGATGGACGGCGTGGATCCAACACATGCATCATGGTGGGGTCATCGCTACACCCGGTGTAGCTAACTCGGGGGTGTAGCAAAATTTTTCGAGCTGGCTTTTGTTGGATTGAACGGCTAGGATTTGTTCCAAGTACAGGGGAGTTGATGGGGGATAAACTTTTAAGAGAAAAACTTTGATACTCTGGCCGAGTGTGATGGGTAACACGCTGCACTTATAAATTATTTAGAAATTGCATTCATGTGGCATTACAGGTAAGTTGAATTAAACGGTCCAAATTATGGATCAGGTTTAAATGGGTCATAAACTGAAAGTTAATGTCATCTGACTCTGATTGTTGGACATTTATTGGACGGTTAAAAATGAAAAATTATCCAACAGTCTTATCTCAACAAACAAGGGTCCATAGACCAATATAGTTTTGGGATTGCGGCTTAGGAGAGAAGATATACAATTTAGATAGTTTAACTGGAGTTAATGTACATCTTTTGTACAATTTTTCAGTGCATGTGCATCTAATGTCACATGCAGCCAGACAATCTATTAACTCCCCGACTTGTACGCGTGTCAGAATCCCGAGGTGGTGTTCCCCAATCAGGGAAAACTAGAAAGGTAACGAGGCGATGCATGGATGGGTAGGCTTAAAGTGAGATAATTCGGTTGTTCTGCTCCAGTCCTTGTGGTCCAATGTCATGTGGGTATTGTTGTACCCTAATTTTGACTGCTCTCGGAAGACCGATCGGGACACGACATAGGACATAATGCATTGCAAGATAATGGGGCCAACCCCACCCTCCGACAGTCACGTAAAGTGATATTCCGGATGACAGCCGGCGCTGGCTAGTTAGAGCAGTCACTCAAAAGTTCATGAATTTCAATGGATGAGCGGGAAGCGCCACAAGGAAAAGAAAGAGTCCAGAAGAAATGGACCATTGTGAAAAAAAAGGGAATATTCCTAACCATCCAAGAAAGTTATAAATGGAAGAAGAAATCGAAGGAGCCAAAAAATCCTCAACAACCAAATAAAACAAATCTAATTTATCTATCCTTAGCGGATCTTAGTGTAATCAGCAATATAGCAGTAGTCATGATCTCCGATCCACCACCGTTTGACAAACTTAGTTGTAATCAAAGTCAACGTTTACTGGACACATCTATCTCAATATCATTAGTTCTCTTTCTGTAGAATTGTTTGTTCGACAGCGTCAACTTTCTAACCGGCTGCCACCGTTATTGTTCTTGTGTTTGAAAGTCCTTTCTGGTCGAAGGCAGAGCACAACCCATTTCCGGATGAAGAACTCCACCCTCCGACAATCGCTTGATCGTCCTAACTCTTTCGCAAGTGACTGAATACACGACTAACCTTCTCAGGCCTCAGTCATATATGGTCGAAGCACAGATGTATCCGCCTATCTCGGTGCTTGGGGTCGAGGTTGAATCAATTGGAATTGAGTTGCACAGTCGGTTCTAGCTCGCCCGCACAAATCCTGCATGGCCAGAAGTGTTACTCAACTGCCGAAAGCCGATGTAACAATTTTGGCATGCCCATTGGGAAGATTTTAAATACATTTTGGATTCTCTTCTACCTAGTTGTCATAAACATTTGTTGTGCACCGGTTGTACGACAACAATTTTAGCATGCCTGGTGGGACCTGAAGTCAAGGTCTACATACCTGTCAAGTTATAATCTGAATTAATTGAAATATGAGTCGTACATGTGGACGAACCTCTGCAGCCAATGAGCCTACGAAACCTGTCATAGCTCCTCCACCTGAGGAAATATATGTGCAAGCTGGGCTCGAGCCTTTAAACCTTGTATCGCAATTGACAAATGATCTCGCAAACAGGGTGTTCACTTCGTGAAATGACCCTAACGAGGTCATATCGGATGGGCTACGTAACCTACATATGTGGATCCAGTATATTGTGGAACAAGGAAGGACTCATGTTGAGATGGCACGCCTTCAGGTTGAGCAAGCTCGAGCTTAGAATGAAAGTTTTAATAGATTGATGATCACCCAGAACAAGTGTATGAACCGACTGATGGCGACCATCATCGAAAGGACGCCAACAGTGCATCAACCGAATGTTGAGGTTAACTTGGTAAGGAATTTAGCACCAGTTCAATTGAGGCCAGTCCCACAACTTAACATTTCCCCAACTCTAGCCTAGGAGATACGGAACGCTCTTGCACTTACTAATTTTAGGCGATCGAAATGGGAAGATGGGAGGAATGTTATCCTTGAAGAAAGGAACTAAGGAATACCTAGACGGCAGCCTTTTCAGGAAATCCACCATTTAATGGAGGGCAACCTTTCCAAGCAATAAACCATTTAATAGGGGACAACCATTCCCAATTGATCAATCATTTAATGGGGGACACAATCAGATAGGCGCAGAACCACCGCTAGTGGCTGAACCCCACCATTTAGATCAAGACTGAATTATGTAATGGGTTTAAGAGGTAGGAGGCCAAGTTCTTGGCCGAACCATTACTCCAGTCTATCATAAACCATATCCAAAATGGATCGACCGACAATACCCTTTACCTAGGAATTACATACCAGATTTTGCCCTGTTCACAAGTGATACTGGTCAATCGACCATTGAACATATAGATCAGTTTACTATGTAATGCGGGGAAATGACTAACAATGATTATCACAAATTATAATTGTTTAGCCATTCTTTGATTGTGATAGCCTTTACGTGCTATTCAAATTTACCACCAAATTTCATTCAAACCTGGCAAGAGATGGAGGAAAAAATATATGCGCATTTCTTCTACAAGGATAGGAAAATCTCTATGGTAGACCTTGCTCAGTTTCTCCTAATTGCTAGGGGAATCGTGCGAAAATTACATTGCACGCTTCAAATGAGTAGAAAACTGATGTAAAGTGGCCACAACTGAGGTCGAGTTTGCGTAACTCACTCAAGATAGTCTGGAATACAAAACTCCAAAAGAAATTCATCAGAACGGAGTTTGCTGACCTATACGATTTGACCAGGAAAGTATCATGATACAAGGCCCTTCTCTAGGAAGGAAAGGTATAGAAGATTTCGTCAACTGGGACATATTATTATGATCTTAACTATAATATCTCTGAGGCTGAAGTAGTAGCAAAAAAGCTATTTATATGTTTGGCTTTAATCAGAGTCGAACCTACTGGGATGACGATTAAGAAAACACCGAGAATCTTCTCATTCGACATCACCCGGCTGATGAGATCTTCGATCTAATGTTGGCCGAAAAATTTATCAAAGTCCTAAGTAATCATAAAGTGCCTGCAAATGAAGAAGTAAAAAAGAAAAGATTATTATAAATGGCACGGGACTCGTATGTTAGTGCACTTTTCTGTGGCATATACTAGTGCACCTTGTTTGTCAATCACTTACGTCAGTGAGTCTAGTGTCGGTTGAGCTTAATGAAGACGAAGACCAAAGACTCAAGTGGCCCCGCTGCATCAAGGAAGAAAAATCAGGTAAAAGTGATGCCTTGGTGCCTTAACCTTGACCAAAACCTAACCCTTAACCTCTTTGTTGACCTTGACCATGATTAGAAAAACCTTTAGTCATCTTAGATTGGCCCTAGGTGTCCCAAAAGGGCACCCAAACCTTGGCCATAGTGAGAGGGGTGTGAAAGAGATGGATCAGCAAATCATAGGCTGAACCCAGGCCTGTCCGACCAGTCAAGACCAGTCGGCTGGACTGGACCGACCGGTCAAGACCAGTCGGACAGACAGTCCAGAAGTCATGCAATGTGCAGGCCATTGGGGCCGACCGGTCTTGACCGGTCTGCTAGGCTGGTCCGACCAGTCGTGACTGGTCGGGCAGCCTCCCCTCTAAAACAGCAAGTGCACTGTCTTGCTTGGCTTTTGGTTGACCGGTCGGGATCGGTCGGGACAGGTCGGCAGAGCCGTTTCTTACCCGTTTTATGACTGTGGGAGCTCACTTTTCCTTATATATAGAGCTCGGTTTTTTGGCATTAAGAGAGGGTTTTGAGAGCCCATTACCCACACCTTTTGTACATCTTTTGGGGCCTCAAAGAGGAGGATTTTCAAGTCATGTCCCTTATGTTTAAACACAAGTGAGGGCATTCAAATGCAAACTAGAGATGACTTGATTCCTCTCTCAATTCAAGAGATAAGACACTATACCATATAGGCATATCCCTTGTTTAAGACCTCTAGAAGACCCTCTAGGTGAATCTCCTAGTTAGAACAAACTACATACCCCATGTAGGAGATTTAACCATCCTCCTATCACCTTGGGCATCTCAAAGGCATCACGTGCAAGGTGTTTGATGTTGAGCTCTTAATTGTGCATATTTTAACCCCAATTCATCACTCATTATGCATGGTTTTCATAATTTAAAGACTAATCAAATACATGTTTTGTGGTTGTAGGAATGAGAGTTACTTTGCCCAATTGATGACCAAAAGAGCAGATTAAGAACCTTGGATGAAGACCCAAGGAGGGCTGAAGGAAGAAGGAAGCAAAGAAAGAAGCAAAGAAAGAAGAAAATAGAAGAAAGAAAGGAAGAAAACAAGAAGAAAAAGAGACCGACCAGTCTTGACCGGTCGGCCATGCTTGCTGGAGTAATGCCAAAGAGGGCCTGACCGGTCGTGACCGGTCGGCCAGCCCTGTCCGACCGGTCATGACCGGTCGGCCATGCAAGTTTCAGATTCCAGATTCTAAAACAGCAATGTATTCCCGCAACTGGTTTTTCGGACCAGTTTTCTGGGCCGATATTGATGATATTTGGAAATCCAACACATCCATGTCGAAGAGGAACTCGACGCCGAACTAACCCAAGTGGTTTCGTGTCGATCAGAGCTACGGATTGATCGTGGTGGCCAAAACAATACGAACTGTCCAGAAAGTTCCAGATTTCGCTGTTCCACTCTGGGCCGGTCCAGGTGGCCCATCATTGAGGATATGAAAAATCTACTTTGACCATATTTTAGACCACATCCATATATGAATAACCACAAAAGTTTCAGATCAAAAGGATGTGTGGTTTGATCGTACCGGTTGAAGAAAGATGGACCATCCAGAAAGATCCAACTGCGCAGAGTTTATAAAAGCCCTAATTGTTCTAATTTTCGGACCACATTCTGGGATCGTTTTGGACAATCTAATCCGTCTATCATGTATAGGAGGAAGTTTTCTATTAATGTTCCAAATTTGGGATCAATCTGACATCTGTACACTCCGGAGCGTTGAAAGCAAGATGACTGGTTCTGAAGGTACCCGAAGTGCGCGAGTTTGAGAGGCGGTCGGTGATGTGATTGGTGGGCCCATTCAGAGGATAATCTTGGAAATCTAAATCATTTATGAGGAAGATCAAATTACAAGGAAGCTATAAATCAATTTTGAAGGCAATCCAACCATTGGTTAAGCCGTACCAAGCGAAACAAATTCTGCTATGTTGCTGTACTATTGCTGCACTATAAAAGGAGGTGCTGTCTTCTATTCCAGGGCAACCAAGGACGTGGGGAGCAAGGAGTTCAAGTCATAGGAGGCTTCCTAGCCTCCTCCAGCTAGTTTTTCTTCCTTTTCTTAGTTCTAGTTCTAGTTTTTAATATGCTTTTTATTAGCTAATCTCTTAGTTAGAGCTAAGAGGTGAACCTTATAGTTTTCTTAGATTGTTTAATTCGTTTTATTGGTTTTAAGATTGGTTTTCATGATTATGAACTATGGTTTGAAGTTTATACAAGCTTTTGAGTAGTTTTTCTTAGTCTTATGATGACTCATGGATGTTTGGGAGAATTACTTAATTTCTTAATTGGTTTGTGACGGTCTAGACCTGTATGATCCGAGGAATTGGAGTGCGCTCTAGTACTAAGCTCTTCATGAAGGGACTTCCTACCAAAGTTCTATTTTTCTGTTTTTCTGAATATGTATGGACTGTGCATGTGATTTGAATCCAGTTCAAATCCTGATCTAGCCTTGTCTTGTGACAGGACTTGAGGATGGTTATGATTGTGAACTAGACCTTTTGGAAAGGGGAATGACCTATGCAATTGAGCATGCTCAACTCAACCTACATTGAGTGAATCCTATGCATAGAACTTACATATGACAGACTGTTTGGTTTAACAGCTCTATCATCCGACTAGATAGACAGGAATGTCGATTCTAGTTGAAAAAGTAAGAAACCATAGCGAATTATGCATCTAAGAAGAGCTATAAGTGGATCCTTGATGCTCTAGTTATCTTTTCATTATTAGATTTTCTATTTTATGTTAAAAATCAATTTCACAAACCTCTTTGATTCTAGTTATTAGGATAATTAGAATTGTTTACTTCCTTCCCTGTGGATCGACCTCGGTCTTACCGAGTTTATTACTACATCGCAACCCTACACTTGGGGAAGCGAACATTTGATCAAGTGTGGCTGAGGCATTGGCGACGCAACGGCAACACGATCGTGGGAGCAAGGGAAGCTGATTGAAGCACGGGAGAGCGGAAATCAAGCAACCCGAACCAGCGCTAAACAAGGGGCTCATCCGACAAGTAAGGTTGTCCTTTTTGAGAGTCCATTTAGAGTTTGTTTGTCAAACTCGATCTAGGGACGTTAGTCTTTCCTTGGTCCGTTAGCCGGGCCTAAACTAAGACTCCAAGGGGGAGCCTCCGACACTGGAGTGAACGTGCGTCGGGTTAAGAGTTAGCCTATGTCCAAAACTCCATTCGGGTTGAGAGTTAGCCCTTTGTCCAAAACTCCGGTTATGGTTGAGAGGTGAACCGGTAAAACCTCCATGTAAAGGTTGAGAGATGAACCTCATTTAAAACCTCCGATAGTGAATGCCGGTGTGCTCAAAGGAGTTGAGTACTTGAACCGGGAGTGGAGTAGACCCAAAGTTGAACCACTATACATGCTTGTATTTGTGATTGATTTGAGCACGTTGTTATCTTAGCATTGGATGTTTAATTGTTTAATTATGAATGCTTGATAGGAATGTATGATAGGCATTAGATTAGCACATCCACACACAAGATGTACTTTCACTAGTTGTGTAGACTTGAGCTTATTGATCCATTCTCATAAGTCTACATATGTTGCATAGGTTAGGAGCTTGATTAGTCATATCATTTGTTTACCTATGCTTGCTTAGACTAGGATGTTTATTGATCTAAACCATATGCTAGTCTTGTGATTGGACCCACTTAGGCTTAGAAGCTGAAGTGTTCTTGCTTACTTAATTTAATTTGTTGAATTGTGTAAGTAGGCAAAAAGAATTTTAAAAAGGGTCCTAATCACCCCCTCCTATAGGTTTAGCCATAATTCTAGTTGCTCTTTAAGCTTCCGCACATACGTAGGTGTCGTGTTAGACTACCGACGTACTTTCATCGTACTCATTCCATCAATAATTGTGTGCCTTTCAGGAATATTATCCAGGACAATATTGATAAAGGATTACTCGAGTTTTATAAGCAAGAAAACGAGGCTATGCTATTTGACATTGATCCGTTTCCACCCAATGTGGAGGTTAACATGGAAACAGTCAACCTTCAGTGAACATCTCGATTGTAACAGAGGATTGGATTTAGCTCAAGAAGTCCCTTGGAACAACAACCTAATAAAAAGCAACAAAAGTCCATCAAACGGCTAAGAATATTGAATAATGGCCAACAAGGAGGACGAAACACTACAACAATCCCCAGTTATGCAGATGGTGCACAGGTTTGGCTCATTCCACTGCATTAAAACAACAACATAAGGAATTCAAGCCGAGGCCATTTAAAGCCACTGAAGAAACAGGCTTTCAGTCGCAACTTCGATCACATTAGAATTAACATTGGATGCATTTAATGATAAGGAGAAGGATGGTCAAGCCGTGCCCTCCATCGAGAGATTGTATGGAAAAAGTTAAGCCATCCTAAATTCCCAACTGTATCGGAGGGGATGACTCACACTCAGAAATGATGTTGGCAATGAAAACAGGCCAAAATAAAGGAAAGGGCTCGCATGAATGATCAACTTTGATCGCAACAAACATTACGGGTTGTTCGACAGAAAGGAAAACAGATAACTAAGAATATGGTCGAATTACCTATCAGAGAGGTACAAATAAACCCTGGTTATGCTTCAGTTAACGAGATAAAAAATCAGGAGATTAACGAGTGATGGAGGGCATGAATGAATAGCTCAATGATGAGTGCTTCTCAGGTGATGATTTACTGATCGATGAGCTCCTCGCTACAGCAAACCTGTTGGAAGGCCCTTCAGTCAACCTTAAAGAAGTAAAAATTATTGCCGATATGAATGGGATAGAAGGACAAGGGAGTTCCGAAAAACTAGGGGGGCAATGTCTCAAAGTAGAAATTGTATTTAGGACATTGACACCAATCATCGTCGACTACAACATGGTGCTTACTCTTCCTAAGAGTTTTGTTTACACAAGAAAAATTGCCTTTGTGTTTATGGGGGAAACAAGAGCCACATTCTAATATTAAACAAGAGAGACAGAAAAACATTCATCACTTCACTTACTGAGTTCTTTGTACATTCCATATTTACAACATCCTTTGATTCTATAATAGATTGTACATTATACAAAATGAAACATATTTAGAAAGTAATTTTGGCAGAGCTTCGTCCTATTCTTCTTTCATCCTGTCGAAACGACAAGGGGATGACTGGGTGATAATCTAAGCTAAAGTTGTTCTTCTGTTCATAGCTAAGGCAAGTTAACCATACTAGGCTTAATTGCTTTGTGATCTTCATGAGATTCCACAATAGTATCACCGAGCACATCTACCACTTCTAGGGATTGTACAAAGTACGCCTAACCTGAAGGGAGAGAGAAGGGCCTTCCGCTTCTTGTTGATATCATCTACACAGTCATCCACTTACGGAGATTGCACAGAGTATGCTCAACTCGAAGGGAGAAAGATAGGTCTTCTAAATCATCTCCATAGTTATCCACTTATAAGGATTGTACAAAGTACGCTTTACCCGAAGGGAGAAAGATAGTTCTTCTATTCACAAAGAAACAAACTCTCCAGTCTGGATTGCTCCCTCTGTATCATTCATCTTTGCCATGATCTCAACTTTCGATGTCTTTCACGATCAAAAGGAAAACGAGGACTAAAACACCCCGACATCCTTTATGAAAGGAGAAGACAAATGCCTTCTGGGCACCTTTACCTAGGTCGCGGTAAGTTCATAAGCTTGCTGCGGGTCGCGTAAAGCACCTCCCAGGCAAAACTCCATTTTTTCGATCTTCATTCCGGCAGCATCTCCCTCTCATTCCTTTTCAATCCTCGGGATCCTCACATTGTGCATTTAACCTAAGGAGAAGGAAGAACTCGAGGTCCGCCCGTACCTTTGAAATCCTCTAGTGCTTTGAACTTTGAAAGTAAGTACCAAATGAGGACCCCTGGGGGGTATTTATAGGCAAAAAACGGTAGATTTCGCGGAAAGAACCGGTCACCAGACAGACACTTTCCGCGACCCGTGGCAAGTGCATGTCTTCTGCACATCACTTCATTTTCCAACTCTGTCTCTTTAAAAAACTTCTTGATTCCTTTTTCTTTTCTTGTTTTTCTTCATTTTTCATGTTTCAACAAGTTTTCAAGCCAAACTATCTTAGCCCAACGAAATGGAAGGAGATGTGGAGGAGCATGGATCACCAGTAATTATCCAGCATGACTCTTTCACTTCTAAGAAGGGACCCAGAAACACCTCGACCGTCACGGTCGAGCCAGGGTCATATGTTGATAATCATTGAAAGGTCATTTTTTTAACTCAACATTTCAAGCCATTATACATTTTTGCTCATTTAAAAGGGTGCCCGACCACCGAAATATTGGTCGATATGGGGCAGTAGTTAATATCCTTCCCACTTGAATAACACAGAAGCTAGGAAAAACTCCTGATGACCTTATCCCATTTAAGGTCACAATGAGTAACTTTGCTGGAAGAATAACGAAAATACAGGGAGTGCTACTCATCGAATTGATGGTGGGAACCAAATGGAAGCTGGCCACATTTTTTGTAGTCGATACTTCATCCAAATACAATGCTTTACCTGGTCGAGATTGGATTCATTCCTTTTCATATATTCCATCATCCTTACACCAGTTCATCATTTTCTAAAATCAAGATGGCATTTAAACTAAAATCAACTAAGTTGAGGTCAAATTGGTTTTGGCCGACAATAAGCCATTTATGGTTACATCTAACATAGTTGAGGCTTATCATTACATAGATGAGGTCAAGCCTTTTAGATTCATGGAAAGGAACAAGCATGGATGTCCAATGGGAGTGTCAGTATCACTCAGTCCCGAGAGTATAGTACAAGACTTCTCTACAATGCTGCATGTGGATGGTGATCCCCCGAAGGCCATAATGCCTTATCAGGTAGTTTCAAATGGCATTATAAAAAAAAATCCCATCATCGACGTCTCATTGGAAAAGGGAGACGTGGTTGTTGAGCTCTGAACTATTCATATTCTAACCCCAAATTATCACTCATTATGCATGTTCCTATGATTAAAAGACCTATCTAATTTATGCTTTTGTGAATGTAGGAATGAGAGAGAGATTTCACCATTTTGATGATAAAAGACTCTTCTAAACATCATTAAAGATCAAAGAAATAAAGAACAAGAGGTGGACGAAAGACACAATGAAGATGGAGAAGGAAATCATGAAAAATCACAATTTATAGACTAATCGACCGGTCTGCAGACAGGTCGGCTAGAGGTTTAATTAGAAGATAGTTGTTGTGCAAGCTTCGACCGGCTGGCCGGCCAACGTCAAGAATTCAAATTTCTATTTTTAGTTCCGATTTCTGCTACACAAGTCTAAAAGATTCTTCGTCAATTGGTGATTTGTGCTATAAAAGGACACCTCTTCTTCATTCCCAAGGCATGCTAGGACATGGGGAAGATCAAGGAAGCTTTGGAGAATAATTTCTTTCAATTTTTCTTCTAGTTCTTAGTTGTTTTTTTTTTATATTTTTGAGGTTCCTAGTTTGAGGATGTTAAAGATGAACTAAAACCTCTTAGCTAGGACTAAGAGGTGAATCTTTCGATTCATTTTTTATGGATTGATACAACCTAGGTTTCCTTTTTATAATTTGATTAATGAATTTGGTTTGATGGAAGTTTGAATAAATTACTAGTTTACTTCTTCTTTGATCTCTTGATGACTCCGGGCTCATATGCTTCTTAATGAATCTAAATCTAGTAGCTTACCCTTCTGCATTGTTTATACTTGTGTAGTTCATTGATCTATCATCGACTCCGGGCCTGATAGACACTTTGATTACCTTGTGTGCAATGTCATGATCTTCACGTGGAAACTAATTCAAAATAAAGTTCTAATCTTTTATGATAATCTGAAATAAACGTTTGCTAATTGATTTTGATTTTATTAGAGTTCTAATCATTGTTCATAGTCAAGTCTTGTAACATGATTTGGTGAAAGTTATGGTTGTGAATCTCAACTAGATTAGAAAGAGGCTTGGCATATACAATTGAGTGTACCTAAGGCCTGAGCATTATTGTGGGAATCGAATCAATGAACAATCAATTGTTTTAGATAAGTGTTGATTAGACCACTCCATATTCCAATCGGATAGAGATAGAAATTCGATTTCGATTGAGTTGTGAGAGACCTAGTTGTATTGATGCATTGAAAATAATTAAAAGTGGATCCTTGGCACTCTAGTGCATTTTAGATTATTTTACCTCTCATATTTATTGTTTAATTTGAAAATCACTATTTTTCAGATTTAGTTCTTAATATGATCTTGATTCTAGGTATTTTAATTAAATTTTGATAATATCCACATACAAATCTCTGTGGGACAATACTTGGTCTTTCCGAATTTATTACTACTTCACAGCCTTATACTTGAGGAGTGAACAAGTTTTTGGTGCCGTTGACAGGGACTTGATACGATGTTTTCAAAATATTCCTGAGATAGCTTTTAGTTAGGATTATGTTAAGATAGGTTTATGATTTCTTTTGCTTTCTAGAGTAGATTTTCTTCTAAACTCATAATACTAACTTAGTTTTTTTTTTAATTTTGAAGGATTCTAACATAGATATTCAATTCAGGTTCTATCTTTCTACCCGTTTTACTATAGATAGTTTCAGATTTTTATTTCTAGAAATAGAGTTAAATCTTAGTCTAGTGTTGAGTAATTCATGCCCAAGTGGGTTCGTGATCACACTCAGCGATTGTTAAGTGACGGAGTAATTGTTGAGGGGATTGATAGAGAACCTCGTGCTAGAAAACGTCAAAATCTTCCTGAAATTACTAGAGAGATAGCTGAAATCAAGACCAAAATGATACCGAATTGATAAGAATGAAATGAGGGATGCACCTTAACCTAGGACTTTACGTGACTATTTACAACCTGCTAGGACAAGTACTCCCTCTTGCATAATTTTCCCTTACAATGTGGGAAACATTGATTTTAAACCAGGGTTGATCCAACTTCTCCCCAAATTTCATGGACTCGACTCCGAAAGCGCTTATTTACACATTAAGGAGTTCGAAGAGGTTATTGCCACAATTCACTATGACAATGTAACCAAAGATACCATAAAACTCAAATTGTTTCCTTTCTCCTTGAAAGAAAAGGACAAATTATGGCTACATTCCTTAAGGCCAATGTCTATTGGGACATGGGCTGAGATGAACTTCACCCATCGAATCAATGCGCTAAGAAGGGCCACAATGAACTTTGCCCAAAAAGAAGATGAAAACTTCTTCCAATGTTGGGAAAGGTATAATGAGCTATTAAATGCATACCCACATCATGGCTACGAACGGTGGATGTGTTGAGCCTCCAATTTATACATGATATAGCCCTTTACATCACATTATATGCATGGTTTGCATGTTTAAAAAGCCCATCTAACGAATGTTTTGTAAATGTAGGATTGAGAGAGAGACTTTGCACAAATGATAGCTAAAAGACCATATTTAAGAGCTTTAGATGAAGGCCCAAGGTGGATCAAAGAAAGAAGAAAGCAAGGAGAGGAGAGAGAAGAAGAAAGAAAGAAAGAAAATGTGAAAAGAAAGAGGTCCGACCGGTCCTGACTGGTCGGCCATGGGAGCCACGACTGGTCCTGACCGGTCGGCCACCCTGCCGTCCCCCTCTGAAACTCACTGGACAAAAGACCAGTTTGGTCCGATCGGTCAAGACCGGTCGGCCAACGAGTCGGTGACCACCCTATGCACGCTGGACTCAAAACAGACAGGTCCGACCGGTCAAGACCGGTTGGCCAACCCAGTCCGACCAGTTACGACCGGTCGGCCATGTGTAAACAGAGCTTTCTATTTTGAGCTCCGAGATTTTCTACGCAAGTGCGTAACACTACGCAACGTCTGGATGATTCCGACGCGGTAGAGCCTCCCCACTATAAAAGGACACCTAGGGTCTCTTCCCAGGGCATCATAGAAGCTGAGGAACTTCGTGGGAAGTGAAGGAAGCCGTCGTGGAGCGTTTGCAACCCTCCCAACTCTGGGTTTTTATGCTTTTTATATCTTTTTCATTGAGTTCTAGTTGTAGTATGATAATGCTCGGCTAGAATCTCTCAGCTAAGGCTGCGAGGTGAAGCTTGTAGCCAATTTCATGTTTAATTCATTTTGATTCAAGTAGTTTCACTTTAAGTTTGAATTTTGAATGTTCTAGTTCATATAAAGATGATATTTTTAGAAGTTTTATAAGAGTTCAAGTGCTTCGGACATGGATTCCTTGCAATTCTCTGAGATTATCATGTTTTGCTTAATTAGGTTTGAATTATAGTAACCCTTGAGCATGTCATAGTCCATAGGCATAGCTGTTACTTCGAAAGCTATGATTTCGAATGCTATATGTGGTTGAATGGGACTAGAACTTGGAAGTTCGACTTAAGTGGGATTGAATGTGATTAATGTTTTATCTTCCAACTAGATGAGAGATAGAACTTCAAATCTGGTTGTGATTATGCTTGGATTGATTGGATTGACATGGGATTGTTACAAGTGGATCCTTAAAAGCCTTAGTTCTTTTAATTACTATTTTTCTTAAGTTACTATTTTCACATAATTCTCTCAATTGAATTTCTTAATTATTACAATCTTAGTTGCTGGAATAGTTTAGAGGCTATTTTCTAATTCCCTGTGGATCAACCTCGGTCTTACCGAGATTTATTACTACATCACAGCCTTGTACTTGAGGCGAGCGAACAGGATGCTGATTAGTTTCTTTTATGATGGACTAAACTCAGCCATGCACTAATTTTTGGAGATGATGTACAATGGGGAGTTCATGAGCAAGGAAACAGAGGAAGCTTGGGACTATTTTGACATGTTGGCTGAAAACACACAATCATGAGATACGTCTAAGCCGACAAGTTCAAAGCAGTCCCAAGCCAAGGAAAAGGGAGGAATCTATGTCTTGAATGATGAAGATGATCTAAGTGTTATAGTGGCTAATCTCACACAAAAAGTCGAGGCTATGGAATTAAAGAAAGTGGATACAACTCAACAAAGAGGGGCTATTGAAATTATTTGTAGTATTTGTGCTTCCAATTTACATCAAACGCATGATTGTCCTATAATTCCTGCGTTTCAAGAACTTTTATATGAACAATCAAATGCCTTAAATAGTTATCAACGTTCTTTTAGTACTCCAAATTCAAACACGTACAATTCTAGTTGGAGAAACAATCCTGACTTCAATTAGACGAATGGACCGACGGCCAACCAAAGCAATCCTCCAAGGGGGTCTCCAATGCAATTTCTTATGGCCTCACCTCAAATGTCTATGGAGGATACATTGAAAGCATTCATGCAAAACGAAGCTCAAATCAACCAAACAAATAATACAATGATGTTTCAGCTTAAAAGTTCGGTGGAGGAGATCAAGGCTCGCTTAAACACAAGGGAATGGACCATTCCGGGCCAACCCCTACCTAATCCGAAATCACAATGCGAAATAAGCATACCTAGTTCCTCTAACCAACACATGGAACATGTTAAGTCCATCACTACTCTGAGAAGTGGTAAAACTATTAAAAAATCTGACTCGGTGAAGGCCTCAACGCCTAATGATCCAGTATCTTCCAAAGAGGATGATGGACCTAGCACCATCATGCATGAAAAAGAGCCATTAAAAGAATAACGGCTCGTTGCTCCATTCCCTCAATGCTTGATTTCAACCAAACCTCGAGATAAATATTAGGAATTTTTGAAGGTTTTTAAATAAGTCAAAATCGACATCCCATTGTTGGATGCCATTAAACAAATACCGTATATGCCAAATTTCTAAAGGACCTTTATACGGTAAAAAGAAAAATACATGTGCAAAAGAAGACATTTTTTTTTATAGAGAATGTGAGTGCCATTATAAATCACGGGATACCCAAAAAATACAAAGATCCCGGTAGTCTAACAATATCATGTATAATCGGTGATTACTAGTGAAGCACACTTTACTCGATCTAGGGGCAAGTGTGAGCTTAATTCCTTTCTCGATTTATGAACAATTGGGTTTAGGTGAATTAAAACCCATCAAAACCATGCTACAACTTGCTGACCAATCGATTCGTATACCGAGAGGAGTGATTGAGGATGTTCTTATCCAAGTTGACAAGGTCTACTACTCGATAGACTTTATTGTCTTGGACACATGACCCATGGTTAATATTGGCACTCAAATCCCTGTCATACTTGGCCACCCATTCCTAGCTACATCAAACGCCATCATCAATTGCAGGAGTGGGGTTGTACAAATGTCTTTTGAGAATATGATGATTGAGTCAAATGCCTTCAATATTGACAACCAACAAGAGGATGAAGATGATGAGGTGCATGAAATAAACTTAATCGATTCAATTATGGAAGATGGATCCCTTTCACCTCTTTACTCTGGTCACTTAAAAGAAGACGTGACCCACTTCCCTGATATGAATGTTAATGTGATAAGGGATGTAGTTGCACTTTTATAGTCAATACCGGCATATGACATTAGCCGAGAGGAGGATGTGGAAACAACACTTTATTGTGCTGAGAAATCAATTCATATTTTCATACCTCTACGGATCATGCATACCGAACTCTACCAATCATGGGATGACCCTTGTAATATCATTGCTCAGGAAAATCTGAAATGAGACATTTTTTCGGACAAATGTGATGATGTCTCTTCTTATACATGCAGTAAAACATTAAGGACCTGCTGACATTCCTTTTTGAGATTTTTAGTGGCTTATCAAGATCATGCACACACATATATATTGTAAAGTAGGATCTTGGATGACTTTACTAAGAAACATTTTAGTCCATCTAATGATTCTGCTTGACTTTATGCCTTTGGATGAGTTGTTGGGATTAACCTCCTAGTCTGACAGATGACGATTTAGATTTTTAAATCGCTTTCCTAAAATTAGATTGCAGTAGGATTTTCTTTGATTAATAGACTTAGTTTTTGAAGTAATCCATCTCCTCAAGCCAATTTTGTCATGCCATGTTATTTCTCAGGTAATATCTCTCTTTCTCACTCCCCTTTATTTTGTCATTGTTCTCATGTTGTTGCATTCATTGCATATTTTTCTTCCATTGAGGACAATGTAAAGTTTTGGTTTGAGGTGAGATTTCTAGATAAATCTATAATTTTTGCAACATTTCGAGCAATTTTTGTAGAATTTTTTTTGAATTTTCTTAATATCAAAACTCTTTTAGAAAATTTTGTTTCTATGTACTTGAGCTTATATAAGTATGAAAGGAAGAGAGATGTGATGAGATGATTTTGAAACTCTTAAAAGGACTTATAACATAGTAGTTTTCTATTTGAATTCCCCTATTGATTTGATTGATAGAAAATTTAAACATTTCTGAGTCTAGTCCACATTACACAATTCTCATGGTTTGATGGAATTATTTAGATTTGTGGATCGGTTAGACTAAGATTTAAGGTATTGAGGAACCAAGCCGGGGAACTTTGTCCATCCTTGTTCGTGAGAAAGTAAGAGAAAAGAATGGAAGGTATAGATTTCTAAAAATCTTATCTTATGTGAAAAAGAAAAGAAAGAAAAGTATGGTTAATGTTGAAAATTTGTTGAAAAATTCTAAAAGGGCTACCTATTACCTACCAGGGGAAGGTCTACCCGTAACCTAAGCTGGAAATGGGAAGTAGTGTGAAAACCATTGAAGGAATGGTAAGGCAAATTCTTGTCATAGGCATGTGGTTAATATGTACACTTTTAGACCTTTAGTTTTGCTAATCTATGAAGAAAGTAATCCTAGAAATTCATGAGATGAACTTTCACCATGCACACTAGGCCACACTTGTTCGGATTCTTCTATTTATCAATCAATTGGTGGGGATTCTATATGAACATTTATTATGTTTAAGGAGTTTAAGATTTCAAGTTCCATCACTTAATTTCTCTGAACTTTGTGCTTGTATGTCTTGAAGTTTATAGAAGCATAATTTCTGAGAGTGAGAGTTAAAATTTGAAAAGTTAAGAGTTGTTTCATGCATATTTTGCTCAGGACTAGTAAAATGTTGGTTGGGGAGTGTGTTGAGCTCTGAATTGTGCATATTCTAACCCCAAATCATCACTCATTATGCATGTTCCTATGATTAAAAGACCTATCTAATTCATGCTTTTGTGAATGTAGGAATGAGAGAGAGATTTCACCATTTTGACGATAAAAGACTTTTCTAAACATCCTTAAAGAACAATAGAATTAAGAACAAGAGGTGGAGGAAAGACACAATGAAGATGGAGAAGGAAATCATGAAAAATCACAATTTATAGACTGACCGATCGGCCGACCATTGCAGCAAACGGGTTGGCCAAACCCTTCAAAAATCACAAACTCACTGGACATAAAAATACACTAACCAACCTGTATCCGACCGGCCGGCTGGTCGGTCGGAAGACAGGTCAACTGGAGGTTTAATTAGAAGATAGTTGCTGTGCAAGCTCCGACCTGCCGACCAGGGCGGTCCGGACGGCCGGCCAACGTCCAGAATTCAAATTTCTATTTTCAGTTCCGATTTTTACTGCGTAAGTCTATAAGATTCTTCGTCGGTGGGTGATTTGTGCTATAAAAGGACACCTCTTCATTCCCAAGGCATGCTAGGACGTGGGGAAGATCAAGGAAGTTTTGGAGAAGAATTTCTTTCAAGTTTTCTTCTAGTTCTTAGTTGTTTTTCATGTTTTTGAGGCTTCTAGTTCAAGAACGTTAGAGATGAACTAAAACCTCTTAGCTAGGACTAAGAGGTGAAGCTTTTGATTCGTTTTTTATGGATTGATAACCTAGTTTTCCTTTTTATGATTTGATTGATGAATTCGGTTTGATGGAAGTTTGAATAAAGTACTAGTTGACTTCTTCTTTGATCTCTTGATGACTCCGGGCTCATGTGCTTCTTAGTGAATCTAAATCTAGTAGCTTACCCTTCTGCATTGTTTATACTTGTGTAGTTCATTGATCTATTATCGACTCTGGGCCTGATAGACACGTTGATTACCTTATGTGCAATGTCATGATCTTCATGTGGGAACTAATTCAAACTAAAGTTCTAATCTTTTATGATAATCTGAGATAAATGTTTGCTGATTGATTTTGATTTTATTAGAGTTCTAATCATTGGTCATAGTCAAGTCTAGTGACATGATTTGGTGAAAGCTATGGTTGTGAATCTCAACTAGATTGGAAAGAGGCTTGTCCTATACAATTGAGTGTGCCTAAGGCCTGAGCATTATTGTGGGAATTGAATCAATGAACAAGCAACTGTTTTAGATAAGTGTTGATTGGACCACTCCATATTCCGATCTTATAGAGATAGAAATTCGATTCTGATTGAGTTGTGAGAGACCTAGTTGTATTGATGCATTGAAAATAATCAAAAGTGGATCCTTAGGGCTTTGGTGCCTTTTGGATTGTTTGACCTCTCATATTTACTGTTTAATTACAAAATCACTATTTTTCAGATTTAGTTCTTAATATGATCTTGATTTTATGTTATTTTAGATAAATTCTGAGAATATCCACATGTAAATCTCTATGGGACGATACTCGGTCTTTCCGAATTTATTACTACTTCACAACCCTATACTTAGGGAGTGACCAATGATCGAGATCATGACCAGAATAACAGAACTCGAACAAAGTTTGGATGAGTACGATAATGATTGTTTTGTTGATCTAGCTAAATTAGCAATGTTGGCTTATGAAGTTGCTAAGGATAGTATAAGCATGAGAGACTTGAGAGAAGCCCCTAATAAAATAGACGATACTCCGGCCCAAGTTCAAAACCTTTAGTCGAGGTGAATCCGAGGACTGATTGAGATCCTAGACCAACTTAGCTTGCTTAGAGAGTTTTCATATTATTTTATGTGGAGTTACTATGAATCACCTAGATTAGACTGAAATCTGGTCGAGCATAAGTTGCCCATAAAAGATGGCTACTGACCACATAAACAGCTGCACAAACAAATGATAGCACGAGTAACCTAGAAGATTAAAGAAGAAATAGAATGGCTATTAGAAGCAGGGTTTATTAGGCCACTCATGTACATTGAGTGTCTCTCTAATGTAGTATCAATAATCAAGAAAAATGATAAGCTTTGAATCTGTATTAATTTCAGGAAATTAAATCAAGCCACTCCTAAAGATGAATATACAATGTCCATGGCTGACCAATTGGTCGACCGAGAAGCTGGCTATCAAATGATCTCCTTCATGGATGGGCATTCAGGGTACAATCAGATAAGTATTATGGTCGAAGACGTACTAAAGACAGCAGTTTGATGCCCTAGATTGCTAGGAACTTATTATTGGGTAGTAATGCCAATCGATCTTAAAATGCTGAGGAAACTTACCAAAGAGCCATGAATGTTATCTTTCATGATATGATCAGTCATTTCATGAAAGTATATATTGATGATCTAGTAGTGAAGTCGGTCAATTTCGCAGACCACCTCACACATCTTCATAGGGCATTCGACCGGATTAGGCTGCACAACTGAAAATGAACCCTTTGAAATATGCATTTGGGTTTTCAGCTGGTAATTTCTTAAGATTTTTAGTACACCAACAATGAATTGAAAATAGATTGAAACAAGGTTCGAGCAATTATCGAAACTCAACCACCGAAAAATAAAGCAGAGTTACAAAGGTTCCTTAGCCAGATAAATTTCATGTGCCGATTTATCTCTAATTGTGTAGGAAAAATAATGTATTTTCTCCCCTAATTAAACTAAAATAGGGAGATGAATTCAGATGGGAAGCGAAGCATTAGATGGCTTTTAATGGAATAAAAGAGTATTTAATGAAGCCATTAGTATTAATCCCACTAGTCAAAGATCGATCGCTCAAATTGTATGCTGCAGCCTCGACATCGTCAATCAGAGTGTTATTGGTGCAAGATAATGATAACTGGAAAGAACGGGCTATTTATTATCCCAGCTGAGCTTTGTTGCTGACTGAGAAGAAGTATTCTACAATAGAAAAGATGTGTTTATCATGTATTTTACGGTCACAAAGTTACGACATTACTTATTGACCGGGACCGTGAATGTAATCGTAGTTTCTGATTTGGAAAAATATGTTAAATCGGCCAATTCTAAAAGGCCAAATTGGCAAATGGATATTAGCATTGACCGAATTTGATTTGAAATATGTGCCTTGAAGAGTCGTCAAAGGACAAGCCATTGTAAATTTTTTTGTCGACCATCCTTATGATATTGAAAGTCAATTGCCTCCAAAGATTCTAGACCTAAATCAGATTGGAGTCATGCCTTGGACATTAGTCTTTGACAGATCAAGGACCGACAAATCATCAGGGG
The DNA here is from genome assembly GCA_003013855.2 of Liriodendron chinense. Classification (NCBI taxonomy): domain Eukaryota; kingdom Viridiplantae; phylum Streptophyta; class Magnoliopsida; order Magnoliales; family Magnoliaceae; genus Liriodendron; species Liriodendron chinense. The sequence goes on from ML058333.1 coordinate 4,224,870, forward strand.
AAGGAATTATTCTGATTTCCCTGGATGGAAAGTGGCAAGAATTTGCATTCCAGCTGGAGTTTAAGTTCATCAATAATCAAGCCGAATATCAAGCTCTGATTATAGGTCTTAAAATTCTAATAGAATTGGGAGTAAGAAAAATATTGTAAAAGGCAATTCATAGCTATTGATAAATCAGATGGAAGGTTTATTTAAATACACCAACCACACACTGTTGCCTTATTATACTTTGGCAAATAAAATTCTCGATCGATTTGACGAAGTTGAGCTAAGGCATGTATTCCGAAACCAAAATGTGGATGCCAACAAATGGCACAACTAACTGTTGGTCTTCAGGGAGCTAGAGAATGAATGATCTCTGTACAGAGAAAATCCCTTCCTTCAGTATTCAAAAGGGATTCTGTCTTGGATGTTTCCTAAGTTGAGATCAATAACGATGACTGGAGCATTCCAATCATAAACTATCTCTAGTATCCCCAGGCCAAAACTAGTCGAGACATTTAGAGAACGGCCATTAATTATGTCATGGTCGATACCGAATTTTACAGAAAAGGAGCTGATGGTGTGCTACTGTGATGCTTAGGAAAAGAGGAAGTTATGCTAGCCATGGGCAAAGTACATGAATGAATATGTGGAGCCCTCTAGGCCGGAAGGAAGATGAGGCTTACATTGTGGCTCTATGGATATTTTTGGCAAAAAATGATGGACAATTGCATTCAATATGCAAAAAGTTGTGAAGCCTGTCAAAAACATGAACTAATACAATATGTTCCCGTGGTTGAAATGCACCTCATAATTAAACCATGGCCATTTAAAGGGTGGGCAATTGATTTGATGGGAAAAATCCATCCAGCCTCATTACAATAGGATAATTCTGTCATAGTGGCTACTTATTATTTCAACAATTGGGTTAAAGCAAAAGCCATGAAGGGAGTCGGCCATAGAAAATTTATAAAATTCATCGAGAATTATATAATCTATAGGTTTAGAATTCTGAAGTCCATTACCATGGATCGTAGAGCAGCTTTTTCATCCAAAGAAGTAAAAGCGATAGTCAGCCGATATAAAATTAAAATTTTGCATTCAACCCCATATTATGCACATGCCAACGGTCAAGCTGAGGCAAGTAATAAGGTCATTAAGAATATCTTGAGAAAGATGATAGAAGATAATGTTCGCTCGCCTCAAGTGTTAGGCTGTGATGCAGTAATAATTCTCGGTAAGACCAAGGTCGATCCACAAGGAATTAGAAAACCAATTCTAAACTATTCCAGCAACTTGAATTGGAACAATTTAGAGTTTTTAATTAAGAGAACTAACTTAAAACAGTAACTTATAAAATTTGTAATTTAAAGGAACTAAGGCTTTCAAGGATCCACTTGTAGCAATCCCATGTCAATTCAATCAATCCAAGCATAAAACATAACTAAATTCGAAGTTCTATCTCTCATCTAGTTGGAAGGTAAAACATTGAAGCACATTTAATCCCACTTAAGTTGAACTTTCAAGTTCTAGTCCTATTCAATCACATAGCATTCAAAATCATAGCCTTCAGAGTAACAGCCATGCCTATGGACTATGGCATGCTCAAGGGTTACCATAATTCGAATTTAATTAAGCCAAACATGATAATCTCAAAGAATTGCAAGGAATCCATGTCCGGAGCATATGAACTCTCATAAAACTTCTAAAAATATCAACTTTATTCGAACTAGAACATTCAAAATCCAAACTTAAAGTGAAAGTACTTGAATCAAACTAAATTAAACATGAAATTGGCTACAAGCTTCACCTCTCAGCCCTAGCTAAGAGATTCTAGCCGAGCATTGTCATACTATAACTAAAACTCAATAAAAAAGACATAAAAACTAGAAAAATTGGATTTGACAGAGTTGTGGATGCTCCACGGTGTGCTCCTTCACTTCCCACGACCTCCAATCTCTTCTAGGATACCTTTAGACGAGGCCCTAAGTACCCTTTTATTGAATAGTGCAGAAGATTCCAGATTGCGCAACGAATCACGGAGTTGCGCAGAGAAAATCGGAGCTTGTAGAACAAGCTCTATTACGCAGCCAACCGGTTTGAGCTCATGGACGACTGGTCGAACCGATTGTAAAACATCAAAAACTGTCCCGTGAGTTTTTAGAATTTCCTCCCCCTTTTTGTTGAGTGCTCGACCGGTCTGACGACCGGTCTAAGCTATGTGGGATCGGTCTGATGACCAGTCTGTCTTGGTCCAGTGAATGGGGGTCTCTATTGAATTGCAGACCGGTCGGACGACTGGTCCTGTGCCTTGGCCGACAGGTCGAACGACCGGTCTTCAGTGCTGTTTGTTTTGCACTTCTTCGTTCTTTCTCTTTCTCCCTTGCTTCTTTCTTCATCCTTCGACACTTGATCATTTCATCTTTAATGTGTACAAAATACTCTTTTTAACCTTGAATTAGTGAAATCACTATCTCATTCCTACAATCACAAATCATGTATTAGATGGGTCTTTTAAGCGTGCAAACCATGCATATAATGTGATGTAATGGGTTAGTAAATGTATAAATTAGAGGCTCAGCACACCCCCCAACCAGCATTTTGCTAGTCCCGAGCAAAACATGCGTGAAACAAGTTTAAATCTTCAAAATCAACCCTCCTTTAGAAACTATACTTCTATTCATTCTAAGAAATACAAGTGTAATTTAGAAAAATTCAGTGATAAAAGTTGAAACCTTAAACTCTCCAAACATAAAAAGTGTTCATATGAAATTCCCGCTAATTGATTGATAAATAGAAGAACTTGAACAATTTTACTCTAGTGTGTATAGTGAATGTTCATCTCATGAATTTTCAGGATTATCATCTTCATAGATCAACTAAACTGTAGATTTGATGGTGTACAAATCAACCACAAGCCAGTGACAGGAATTTTCCTTACCGTCCTTCTGACGGCTTTCACACTACATCCCATTTTCGGCTTTGGTTACGGGTAGGCCATCCCTTGGTTGGTAATAGGTAGCCCTTTTCAAAATTTTCCACCATATTTTTACCCATAATTTCTTTCTTTCTTTCCTTTTCATACACATTAGATAGGATTTTTGGAAATTCATATCTTTCGTTATTTTTCCATGGATAAGGATGAACAAAGTACCCTGGCTTGGTTCCTTAACACCTCAAATCTAGGTCTAGCCAATCCACAAAGCTACATAATCCTTTCAAACCATGAAAATTGTGTAATGTGAACTAAGTGTAAAAGTGTTCAAATTTTCTATCAATCATATAAATAGGGGAATTCACATATAAAATCACTATATTAAAGGTTGTCAAGACTTGCAACATCACTCACTTCGTATCTCCTTTTCTTATACTCGTATCATCCCGAATGAATAGAAACAAAGTTTTCTAAAAGAGTTTTGAATTTTCAGAAAATTCAAAAAAAAATTCCACAAATAATGCTCGAAATGTCCAAAAACTACCAGATGAGGAATCTCATCTCACCCCCAACCAAATCTTGCATTGTCCTTAATGTAAAAGATATGCAATTAGCAATAATCTGAGAGCAATGTTAAAAATAAAGGAGAGGGAAACGAGATCACCTGATAGAGTCGATCATGGAAGTCGACAATTCTGGCAACTAAACTACTAACGAAATAAACCTAAAACAGAAAATCAAACAAAACCAAATCCTACTCTATACCTCCGTCAGACTAGGAGATCAATCGTCCTGATACACAGGATCATCCAGAGTGATGAACATGTCCTCTAAATCAAATTTCTCAACGAATGGTTTAAGGCGTTGTCCATTCACTTTAAAACAGTTACCATTCGCTGCATTCTCTATCTCGACAGCCCCATGAGGAAAAACTTCTTTAACAATATATGGGCCGGTCCATCAATATCTCAATTTTTTCAGAAAAAATGAAGTCGGGAATTGTACAAGAGCACTTTCTTACCTTCATGGAAAGATTTTCGGAAGATGTGTTTCGCATGAAAGGCTTTCATCCTACTCTTGTAAATCCCCGAGTTCTTGTAAGCATCGTTCCAAATCTCGTCAAGCTCATTCATTTGGAGTTTGCGAAGCGAGCTAGCCTTGTCAACGTCGAAGTTCAATGCCCGAATTGCCCAATAGGCTTTGTGTTCAATCTCCACAGAAAAAGTGACAAGCTTTTGTTGAACCTCCAATTTATACATTGCATAGCCCACTACATCACACTATATGCATGGTTTTCATGCCTAAAAGGACCATCTAATGTATGTTTTATGATTGTAGGAATGAGGGTGGACTTCATCCAATCGAAGACCAAAAGAACGTATTTAGATGAAGGGGATGAAGATGGAAAGAGGAGCAAAGAAGGAAGAAAGCAAGTAGAGTAGAGAAAAAAAAATAAAAAGAAGAAAAAGAAGAAATGGTCAAGGGCCGACTGGTCCAGACGGGTCGGTCGACCTGCCGACACCTCTAGAAAGCATTGGACAGGAGGACCAGTTGGTCCGACCGGTCAAGACCGGTCGGCCAACAGGTCGGTGGCTGCTGGAAACCCTCTGGACTGTTAAACAAAGTGGTCTGACCGGTCTTGATCGGTTGGCCATCAAGGTGGGAAGTCCACTGCACTCCCTAGACTGTTAAACAGAGTGGTCCGACCGGTCGTGACCGGTCGGCCAGCCCAGTCCGACTGGTCGTCCGACCGGTCGGCCACATACAAAAATAGGCAGTTTCTATTTCTGGCTCCGAAAATTGCTGCGCACTGCGTAACCTTACGCGGTTTCTAGAAGATTCTGACGCAACCGAGCGTTCTCACTATAAAAGGACACCTAGGGGTTCTTCCTAAGATATCATGGGAGAGGGAGAGGAAGGAAGCCGTCGTGGAGCGTCTGCAACCCTCCAAACTCCGTTTTTTCTATGTTTTCTAGTTCTTTCATGAGTTTTAGTTGTAGTATGACAATGCTTGGCTAGAATCTCTCAGCTAAGGCTGAGAGGTGAAGCTTGTAGCCAATTTCATGTTTGATTCAGTTTAATTCAGGTAATTCTACTTCAAGTTTGGATTTTTACCTATTCTAGTTCTTAAAGTTGATAGTTTTAGATGTTTTATGAGAGTTCATGTGCTCCGGACATGGTTTCCTCGCAATTCTTTGAGATTATCACATTGTGCTTGTTTAGATTCGAATTATAGTAATCCTTGAGTAGGCCATAGTCCATAGGCATGGCTGTTACTCCGAAGCCTGTGATTTCGAATTCTACATTGTTGAATGGGACTAGAACTTGGAAGTTCAACTTAAGTGGGATTGAATGTGTTTAATGTTTTATTTTCCAACTAGATGAGAGATAGTACTTTAAATCTAGTTGTGTATCTTACTTGGGTTGATTGGATTGACATGGGATTGCTACAAGATGGATCCTTGAATGCCTTAGTGTCTTTAAATTACTGTTTTTCATTAAGTTTCTGTTTTAGCTTAATTGCTCAATTAAATCTTTTATTCCTTGCAAACTGAGTTGCTGGAATCGTTTGGGGTCTGTTTCTAATTCCCTGTGGATCGACCTCGGTCTTACCGAGTTTTATTACTACATCGCAGCCTTACACTTAAGGCGAGCGACCAAGTTTTTGGGGCCGCTGCCGGGGAATTTAGATAACGGTTTTCAAATTGTTTTAGTGGTTGTAGAAGTAGAATTAGATAGGATTTTTCTGATTCTTTAAAACTAATCAAAATTGTTTGTTTTGTAGGATTTCTTCTCTAGTTCAAGCACATCGGGTAATATCCTTCTAACTTAACTTTTTGCAGATTTTTCAATTTCCAGATTAATTTCAGATTTCTAAGATTTAGGAATAGCTTAGTTTTTAGTTGAGTGGTTTATGTCCCGTTGGGAACGTGACCACTCCAATCCCTCTCCAATCTGAAGGTGGCTTAGTTGGACCATTGTCAGTCCATAGACGAGTCCGGAATTACCAAGAACATTGTGAAAGTTTGGGGAGTATGGATCAAACACCTTTAAGGAATCCTCCCCCTCCTACTCCAACTACAAACGCAAATCAAGAGGGAGTAGGAGAGAATGAGGTATATAACGTTCCTCCAATGAGATCACTACGGGATTACCTACAACCAGCCCGTGTAACTACACCCTCTTGCTTGGTTCTACCACCAAACGGGAGAAAAATTGACATCAAGCTGGGTGTGATTCAACTCATACCGAAGTTCCATGGGCTAGATTCTGACAGCCCATATTTGCACCTAAAGGAATTTGAAGAAGTGGTGGCTACAGTTGCAATACACCAACGTCTCTAAAGATACCATTAAGCTTAAACTCTTTCCCTTTTCATTAAAAGAAAGAGCAAAAATTGGCTTCACTCTCTTAGACCACATTCAATTGGGTCATGGAATGAGATGACCCGGGAATTGTTGAAAAAGTTCTTCCCGGTTCATAAAACGAACACCCTTCGAAGAGCCATAATGAATTTTTCGGCTAAAGAGGGTGAATCTTTCTTCCAATGTTGGGAGAGATTTAAGGACCTCCTACTTGCCTGCCCACATCATGGCTATGAGAGTTGGCGAATTATAAACTTTTCAACGATGGATTAAGTTCCAATATGCGCCAATTTGTAGAGATGATGTGCAATGGCGAGTTTATGAGCAAAAATCCAGATGAAGCTTGGAGTTATTTGGATATGTTGGCTGAGAATGCCCAATCTTGAGATACTTCGGATAAACCCAATAACCCCAAGCCGACTCACGAGAAAGAGAAAGGAGGGAACTATATCCTCAAGGAGGAAGACTGACGTGAATGCAAGGATAGCCAACCTCACAAGGAAGATCGAGGCCATGGAACTTAATAAAAGTGTAATTCCAAAGTCCAATGAAGCTATTGAAACCATATGTGGGATTTGTATCACCAATTTACACGCTACGCAAGATTGTCCTACAATTCCTGTATTTCAAGAGGTGTTACATGAACATGCAAATGCCACATATGGGTATTAACGGCCTTTCAATGGACCGGTGGGTAATACGTACAATACTAGTTGGAAGAATCACCCAAATTTCAGTTGGAAGAATGCTCCCACGGGCAATCCTACCAACTCTCAAGGACGGTCACCCATGCAAAACATGGCCCCACCTCAATTCTCAATGGAGGATACTTTGAAAGTGTTTATATGTTGAGCTCTTAATTGTGCATATTCTAACCCCAATTCATCACTCATTATGCATGGTTTTCATGATTTTAAGGCTAATCTAATGCATAGTTTTGTGGTTGTAGGAATGAAAGAGAGACTTCATCATTCGGATGCTTTGAGACCCTTCTTACATACCTTGACGATCAAAGGAAAGGAATAACAAAAGAGGGAAGAAGAAAGGAAAGAAGAGAAAGAAGAAAGGAAAGAAAAAGGAGCCCCACAAGGTGGTCCGACCGGTCTTGACCGGTCAGGCCAAACAGGCCCCGATCGGTCTTGAACGGTCGGCCAATAGATCTCCCCTCTCTTAAAGCTGCTGGAGCAAGACCAGCCTTGTCCGACCGGTCTTGACCGGTCGGCCATGCAATTTCAGGGTTTCAGATTGCAGACAGCAGGCCATTCCCGTTTCTAGGTTTTTTGGATCAGTTTTCTGGGCCTATCTTAATTATATTTGGAAATCCAACAAGTCCATCTCAAAGAAGAGCTCGACGCCGAACTAACCCAAGTGGTTTCGTGTCGATCGGAGCTACAAACTGATCGTGGTGGCCAAAACAATACGAACTATCCAGAAAGTTCCAGATTCTGCCTACTCCACTCTGGGCCAGTCCAGGTGGCCCAACATTGATGATATAAAGAATCTAATTTGACCATCTTTTAGACCACATCTATGTATGAATAACCAAAAAGTTTCAGATCAAAAGGATGTGTGATTTGATCGTACCGGTTGAAGAAAGATGGACCATCCAGAAAGATTCAACTGCGCAGAGTTTATAAAAGCCCTAAGTGTTCTAATTTTCGGACCACATTCTGGGATTGTTTTGGACAATCTAATCCGTCTATAATGTAGAGGAGGAAGTTTTCTACCAATGTTCAACATTTGGGATCAATCTAACATCTGTACACTCCGGAGCGTTGAAAGCAAGATGACTGGTTCTGAAGGTACCCGAAGTGCGCGATTTTGAGAGGCGGTTGGTGATATGATTGGTGGGCCCATTCAGAGGATAATCTTGGAAATCTAAATCATCTATGAGGAAGATCACATTACAAGGAAGCTACAAATAAAATTTAAAGGCAATCCGACCATTGGTTAAGCCGTACCAAGCGAAACAAATTCTGCTATGTTGCTGTATTATTGCTGCACTATAAAAGGAGGTGCTCTCTTCTATTCCAAATCAACAAAGGACGTGGGGAGCAAGGAGTTCAAGTCATAGGAGGCTTCCTAGCCTCCTCCAGCTAGTTTTTCTTCCTTTTCTTAGTTCTAGTTTTATTTTTAATATGCTTTTCATTAGCTAATCTCATAGCTAGAGCTAAGAGGTGAACCTTATAGTTTTCTTAGATTGTTTAATTCGTTTTATTGGTTTTAAAGTTGGATTTCATGTTTATGAACAATGGTTTGAAGTTAATACAAGTTCCAAGTAGTTTTTCTTAGTCTTATGATGACTCATGGATGTTTGGGAGAATTGCTTGAGTTCTTAATGGTTGTGTGCTAGTCTAGACCTGTATGATTCGAGGAATTGGAGTACGCTCTAGTACTATGATCTTCATGTGGGAACTTCCTACCAAAGTTCTACTTTTCTGGAATTCTGAACTATGTGAGAATGTGTATGTGATTTGAATCAAGTTCAAATCATAATCTAGTTTTGTCTTGTGACAGGATTTAATGATGGTTATGATTGTGATCTTAGCCTATTGGAATTGAGATTGACCTATGCAATTGAGTATGCTCGTTCTAGCTTGCATTGAGTGAATCATATACATGGATCATACATATGTCAGGTTGATTGTTTTAACCGCTCTATCATCCGACTAGATAGAACTTAATTTCGATTCTAGTTGAGAAAGTGAGAAACCATAACGAATTATGCATCTAAGGAGAGCTATAAGTGAATCCTTAATGCTCTAGTTATCTTTTCATTATCAGATTTTCTATTTTATGTTCAAAACCAATTTCACAACCCTCTTAAGATTCTAATTATTAGGATAGTTTGAATTGTTTACTTCCTTCCTTGTGGATCGACCTCGGTCTTACCAAGATTATTACTACATCGCAACCCTACACTTGGGGAAGCGAACATTATACAAGGGCAAACACAAATTAATCAAACGAATCAGCAAATGTTCCAAGAGCTTAAAGTCTCGGTTGATGAGATTAAGGGACGCTTGAATGCTAGGGAAGGGACCTTTCCGGCCCAACCTCAGCCCAATCCAAAGCAAGTACATGAAGTAAGCATTCCTGATCCCTTCAACCAACATATGGAGCAAGCTAAATCCGTCACCACTCTTAGAAGTGGTAAGCAAATCGATAAATCTATTCCGGTGAAGGCCGACAAGCCTAATGATCCGGTAAATTCTGAAGATGAGGATGGATCTAACTTAGCTCCACAAGAGAAGGAACGCATCTATAAGCCCGTAGCACCATTCCCTTCGAGATTGGTTGCCTCAAAATCTCTTCAAAACTCTCATGATATTCTAGAGATTTTCAGACAAGTCAAGATAAACATTCCTTTGCTTGACGTCATCAAACAAATCCCCTCTTATGCCAAGTTTCTAAAAGACCTATGCACAACTAAATGCAAATATAACGTGCAGTAAAAGGCCTTCTTAAATGAGCAAGTGAGTGCCATTCTCACTCAAAAGACCCCCCCAAAATTTAAAGATCCCGGTAGTCCCACAATCTAATGTATTATTGGAGACTACCGGATTGAGCGTGCATTGCTAGATTTGGGGGCAAGCGTAAACTTGATCCCATACTCAGTATATGAGCAACTGGGTCTTGGTGAATTGAAACCCACCAAAACCACATTGCAACTTGCTAATAGATCCATCCGTGTACCGAGGGGGATAGTTGAGGATGTTCTAGTCCAAGTTGACAAATTCTACTACCCGGTAGATTTTATCGTCTTGGACACACAACCGGTCGTAGATGCTAGCACTCAAATACCGGTGATCTTAGGCCGCCCATTCCTTGCTACATCAAACACAATCATCAATTGGCGAAATGGGGTGATGCAATTATCCTTTAGGAACATGACATTAGAGGTGAATGTGTTCCACTTGGGCAAAAGACATAGGGATGTTGATGATGACGAGTTCTTCGAGGTAAACATGATCGAATCTTTTGAAGAAGAAGAACTCCTCCAACTGGAACCACTAGAAAGCTTGGAGACATGCTTGGTACATTTCGTGGATTCCAAAGACCCCATAATTAGTGAAATTGTGCAAGCATTGAATATAGAGAGATCGGTAGTTGGTACTAGCCGATGGAGGCCCCACTTTGAAAAATTGTCACCAACCACATCAAGGCCTCTACCGTCTAACATCAAACCACCGAAGCTTGACCTCAAACCATTGCCATCCGAGCTTAAATATGTATATTTGGGTCAAGAGAAAACTTTCCCAGTTGTCATTGTCTCTCACCTAGAGAAAGACCAAGAGCTCAAGTTGATTGAGCTACTCAAAGAACATAGGGGAGTCATAGGTTGGACAATAGTGGATCTCAAAGGGATAGATTCTTCAGTTTGTACTCACCGTATACACCTTGAAGAAAATGCAAAAACGACTAGACAACCTCAAAAAAGGCTAAATCCAAACATGATAGAGGTTGTCAAAGCCTAGGTGTTAAAGCTCTTAGATGTGGGTATCATCTACCCCATCTCGGATAGCCAATGGGTGAGTCCTACCCAAGTTGTCCCCAAGAAATTCGGTATTACCATCGTAGAAAACACCAACAACGAGCTTATACCGACTAGAGTAACCACCGGTTGGCGTATGTGTATTGATTACAGGAAGCTCAACACGGTTACTAGGAAGGATCACTTCCCTCTCCCATTCGTGGATCAAATTTTGGAGAGATTAGCTGGTCATTCCTATTATTGCTTCCTAGATGGCTATTCCGGATACAACCAAACTGAGATAGCCCCAGAGGACCAAGAGAAAACCACATTTACATGCCCGTTTGGTACCTTCGGATACCGAAGAATGCCATTCGGGCTATGTAATGCACCCGCCACATTCCAACAATGCATGTTGAGTATTTTCTCGAACATGGTGGGTGAGTTTCTTGAGGTGTTCATGGATGAATTTTCTGTTTTTAGTTTTACTTTTGACGAGTGCCTCAATCACTTGAAGTTGGTCTTGATGAGGTGTGAGGAGAAGAACCTCATTTTAAACTGGGAAAAGTGTCATTTCATGGTACAAAGAGGAATAGTCCTTGGACATATCATCTCGTCTAATGGAATAAAGGTAGATCGGGCAAAAATTGACATAATTTCCAATCTACCACCACCCAAAAGTATTCGCGATGTGCGGTCCTTCCTTGGACACGCCGATTTCTATAGAAGATTCATAAAGGATTTTAGTCATACCTCAAGACCTTTATGTAACCTTCTACAAATGGAGAACCAATTTGAGTGGAGTGCCGAATGTCAATTAGCTTTGTCAAAGCTAAAAGACATGTTGACAACTGCTCCTATCATGCAACCACCAGATTGGTCCATACCTTTTAAGTTGATGTACGACGCGAGCGATTATGCTATTGGGGCGGTGTTAGGCTAAAAGAAAGACAAGAAGCCCCATGTTATCTACTACGCAAGTAGGACCTTGAATCCCGCCCAAGTTAATTACTCGACTACGAAAAAAGAGCTCCTAGCCGTCATCTTTGCCTTGGACAAATTCAGGCCTTACTTAATAGGATCCAAAGTCATCGTTTACACAGATCATGCGGTGCTGAAACACCTTCTTTCTAAGAAGGATGCTAAGCCCCGTTTGCTTAGATAGATCCTACTCCTTCAAGAATTTGATTTGGAGATTAAAGACAAGAAGGGGGTAGAAAATGTGATGGCGGATCATCTATCCCGCCTAGTACTACCTAATTCCATTGACGAGTTACCTATTGAGGACTCATTCCCTGATGAGCAACTCTTTGTTGCTACGCATCCACTATGGTACGCTGACATAGATAATTATCTATCCACAGGTGCGATGCCGATTCATTGGACTGCGCAGGACAAACGTAAATTTCTAAGGGAAGTGCGCAGATTTTTCTGGGATGAACCTTTACTGTTTAAATATTGCCCAGACCAAATTATAAGGAGATGTGTCCCTGATGATGAACATAATTCCATCATCTCCTTTTTCCATGATTAAGCCTGTGGGGGTCATTTTTCCGCCAAGAAAACCATGGCAAAAATTCTGCAGTGTGGTTTTTATTGGCCCACGCTATTTAAGGACACCCACGAGTTTTACAAAGCATGCGAGCGTTGCCAAAAGTTAGGAGGATTATCCCGTCGAAATATGATGCCTCTTACCCCAATTCAACATCTTGAAGTCTTTGACTGTTGGGGCATCAATTTCATGGGACCATTCCCCTCATCTTTTGGACATATCTATATATTGCTTGCCATAGACTATGTGTCTAAATGGATAGAGGCTATCCCATGTAGAACCAACGATCATCGTACGGTTCTCAAGTTCCTCAAAGAAAACATACTTTCTAGATTTGGGATGCCTCAAGCCATCATTAGTGATGGTGGTTCTCACTTTTGCAACAGACCTTGTGAAGCTTTAATGAAGAAATACGATATTAGGTATAAAGTGAGTACCCCATACCACCCACAAACAAGTGGGTAAGCTGAAATCTCCAATAGGGAAATCAAACAGATTTTGAAAAAGACGGTGAGGCCGGATCGCAAAGATTGGTCTCTACGATTAGATGATGCACTTTGGGCTCACAGTACCGCTTACAAGACACCCATTGGAATGTCCCCTTATAGACTTGTCTATGGGAAAGCTTGCCACTTGCCTGTGGAGATTGAACACAAAGTCTATTGGGCAATTTGGGCTTTAAATTTTGACATTGACAAGGCTAGCTCGCTTCGCAAACTTCAATTAAATGAGCTTGATGAGATCCAGAACGATGCATATGAGAACTCGAGAATTTACAAGAGTAAGATGAAGGCCTTTCATGATAAGCACATCTTCAGGAAATCTTCCCATGAAGGACAGAAAGTGCTCTTATACAATTCCCAACTTCATCTTCTTCTAGGAAAATTACGATCTCGATAGACCGGCCCATATATTGTCAAAGAAGTTTTTTCTCATGGGGCTGTTGAGATTGAGAATGCAGCGAATGGTAACTGTTTTAAAGTTAATGGACAACGCCTTAAACCATTTGTTGAGAAATTTGATTCAGAGGACATGTCCATCACTCTGAATGATCCTGTGTATCAGGATGATTGATCTCCTAGTCTGACGGAGGTATAACATAGGTAGGTTTATCGTTTAATTTTGCTTGTTTAGTAGTTTGAGTTGTTGGGTTTTAGACTTTCATGATCGACTCTCACAGGTACTATCGTTCTCACTCTCTTATATTTTACCGTTGCTCTCATGTTCATGCTCATTGCATATCTTTGCACATTGAGGACAATGCAAGATTTGGTTGGGGGTGAGATGGGATTCCTCATCTATCATATTGCAACATTTCGAGCATCAAATGTACAAAAAAATTTAAATTTTCTAAAATTTCAAAACTCCTTTAGAAAACCTTATTTCCATGCATGCGAGATCATACGAGTATAAGAAGAGGAGATACGAAGTATGTGATGTTGCAAGTCTTGAACTTCTCCTAATATTATGGTTTTATATGTGAATTCCCCTATTGTTGTGATTGATAGAAAATTTGAACACCTTTACACCTAGTTCACATTACACGATTTTAATGGGTTGAAAGGATTATGCGATTTGTGGATTAGCTAGACTTTGATTTAAAGGTGTTGAAAAACCAAGCCGGGGTACTTTGTCCATCCTTGTCCATGGGAAAATAACGAAAGATATGGATTTCTAAAAATCCTATTTAATTTAAAAGAAAAAGGAAAAGGAAGGATGAAATTGGGAATGATGGAAAATTAGTGGAAAACTCCGACAAGGACTACCTATTACCAACCGGGGGATGGTCTACCCATAACCAAAGCCGGAAATGGGACGTAGTGTGAAAGCCGTCGGAAGGACGGTAAGACAAATTCCTATCATAGGCTTGTGGTTGCTCTGTACACCTTGAGATCTATAGTTTAGTTGATCCATGAAGAAGATAATCCCAAAAACTCATGAGATGAACTTTCACTATGCACACTAGGTTGAAATTGTTCGAGTTCTTCTATGTATCAATCAATCAGCGGGAATTTCATGTAGACACTTATTATGCTGTGAGAGTTTAGGGTTTTCAACTTCTATCACCTAATCTCTCCAAATTTTTTGCTTACATGTTTTGGAATGGATAAAAACATGGTTTCTGAAGAAGAGTTGATTTGGGAGGTTTGGAATTGTTTCACGCATGTTTTGCTCGGGAGTAGCAAAAACCTGGTTGGGGGGTGTGTTGAACCTCCAATTTATACATTGCATAGCCCGCTACATCACACTATATGCATGGTTTTCATGTCTAAAAGGACCATCTAATGTATGTTTTGTGATTGTAGGAATGAGAGTGGACTTTATCCAATCGAAGACCAAAAGAACGTATTTAGATGAAGGGGATGAAGATGGCAAGAGGAGCAAAGAAGGAAGAAAGCAAGTAGAGGAGAGAAAAAGAACTAAAAAGAAGAAAAAGAAGAAATGGTCAAGGGACGACCGGTCCAGACTGGTCGGCCGACCTGCCGGCACCTCTGGAAAGCACTAGACAGGAGAACCAGTTGGTTCGACAGGTCAAGACCGGTCGGCCAACAGGTCGGTGGCTGTTGGAAACCCTCTGGACTATTAAACAGAGTGATCCGACTGGTCTTGACCGTTCGGCCATCAAGGTGGGAAGTCCACTGCACTCCCTGGACTGTTAAACAAAGTGGTTCGACCGATCACGACCGATCGGCTAGCACAAAAACAGGCAGTTTCTATTTTTTGCTCCGAAAATTGCTGCGCACTGCGTAACCTTACGCGGTTTCTGGAAGATTCTGACGCAACCGAGCGTTCTCACTATAAAAGGACACCTAGGGGTTCTTCCTAGGATATCATAAAAGCTAAGGGACGTTGTGGAGCGTCTGCAACCCTCCAAACTCTGATTTTTCTATGTTTTCTAGTTTTTTCATGAGTTTTAGTTGTAGTATGACAATGCTTAGCTAAAATCTCTCAGCTAAGGCCGAGAGGTGAAGCTTGTAGCCAATTTCATGTTCGATTCAGTTTAATTCAAGTAATTCTACTTCAAGTTTGGATTTTTACCTATTCTAGTTCTTAATGTTGATAGTTTTAGATGTTTTACGAGAGTTCATGTGCTCCGGACATAGATTCCTTGCAATTCTCTGAGATTATCACATTGTGCTTGTTTAGATTCGAATTATAGTAATCCTTGAGCAGGCCATAGTCCGTAGGCATGGCTGTTACTCCGAAGGCTGTGATTTCGAATTCTACATTGTTGAATGGGACTAGAACTTGGAAGTTCAACTTGAGTAGGATTGAATGTGTTTAATGCTTTATTTTCTAACTAGATGAGAGATAGGACTTCAAATCTAGTTGTGTATCTTGCTTGGATTGATTGGATTGACATGGGATTGCTACAAGTGGATCCTTGAATGCCTTAGTGTCTTTAAATTACTGTTTTTCATTAAGTTTCTGTTTTAGCTTAATTGCTCAATTGAATCTTTTATTCATTGCAAACTGAGTTGCTGGAATCGTTTGGGGTCTATTTCTAATTCCCTGTGGATCGACCTCGGTCTTACCGAGTTTTATTACTACATCGCAGCCTTACACTTGAGGCGAGCGAACAGGCTTTCCCATAGACAAGTCTATAGGGGGACATTCCAATGGGGGTCTTGTAAGTGGTACGATGAGCCCAAAGAGCATCATCTAATCTCAGCGACCAATCTTTGCGATCCGGTCTCACCGTCTTTTTCAAAATTTGTTTAATTTCCTGATTGAAAATTTCAGCTTGCCCACTTTTCTGTGGTAGTATGGGGTACTCACTTTATGTCTAATGCCATAGTTCTTCATTAAAGCTTCAAATGGCCTATTACAAAAGTGAGAATTGCCATCACTTATGATGGCTCGAGGCGTTCTAAATCTAGATAAGATGTTTTCCTTAAGGAACTTTAGAACAGTACGATGATCATTGGTTCTACATGAAGTAGCCTCTTTCCATTTAGACACATTGTCTACGGAAAGCAATATGTAAACATGTCCAAAAGATGATGGGAATGGTCCCATGAAATCGATGCCCCAACAGTCAAAGACTTCAAGATGTAGAATTGGGTAAGAGGCATCATATTGTTAGTGCACTTTTCTATGGCATACTAGTTCACCTTGTTTGTCAATCACTTAGGTCAGTGAGTCTAGTGTCAGTTGAGCTTAATGAAGACAAAGACCGAAGACTCAAATGGCCCTGCTGCATCAAGGAAGAAGAAACAGGTAAAAATGATGCCTTGGTGTGCCTTGACCTTGACCAAAACCAAACCCTTAACATCTTGATGACCTTGACCATATTAGGCATACCATTAGTCATCTTAGATTGGCCCTGGGTGTCTCAAAAGATCACCCAACATCGGCCTATGAGGTTGCATGTGCTACGCGAACCAAACCCACACCCATCTGCACATTGCTTAGCCTGTTCGACCGGTCGGCTGGACTGGTCTGACCGGTTAAGACCGGTCGGATTGACCCCAGTCCAGACAGCAACTGATGTATGTGTGCAGGCCATTTTGCCTACCGGTCTTGACCGGTCGGCAAGTCTGGTCCGATAGGTCTTGACCGATCGGGCAGACTCCCCACTAAGACAGCAAGCTTCCTAGCTTGCCTGCCCGTTGGCTGACCGGTCTTAACCGGTCGGGACAGGTCAGGACTAGCCATTTTTTACCTGTTTTTCAACCGTTTGGAATTCTTTATAAATGGCATTGGCTTGTATTTGGAGGAAACAAGAGGGATTTTGAGAGGAGTGAAGCCACCATTGTTGGAGACCATTTGAGGCTCATTCCCAACCTATGCAAGGCATCTTCTTTATACTTTAACACAAGATTGGAGTATTCCAAGCTCATGAAGAAGATGACCTTCATTCCCTCTTGATCTCTAGAGTTTGGATCGTTCTTGATAGGCATATCCTTATCCAAATCTCTAAGATGAGATCGTTGTAGGTGAGCAACTCCAGGCAACCCATTCCTATTAGTTGTAGAGTTCTCAAACCTACCCTCCTATCACCTTAGGCATCTCAAAGGCATCACAAGTAAGGTAATTGATCAAGTGTAGCTGAGGCATTGGCGACGCAACGACAACATGATCGTGGGAGCAAGGGAAGCTGATTGAAGCACGGGAGAGCGGAGATCAAGCAACCCTAACCGGTGCTGAACAAGGGGCTTATCCGACAAGTAAGGTTGTCTTTGTTGAGACTATGTAATAACCTGAAGATTATATTCAACCCATAAGATTCTTATGAAATCTTTCTCAGCCTTATTCATTATTGCGTATTCGGCATTTTATAAATAATATTAACTTGTACGTTAAACTGAAAGATGATATCATCAATTTCAGAGCAACCTTGTCTTTCGATTATCTTCAACAATTTAGAAATGCTGAAATACAAATAATCAAATATGTTAAAGTTGAAGAGGTGGACGACGAGGTACAAGTACTATATACAAGACCCCCCAATAGGAGGCCAATAATACATAGATTCTTATTCCGAGAGAGGAAGACAAAAAGTAGTGACCCATAGTCAGAAAGCAGTGATATATTGTATATTCACTTTATGTTTCATTATTTTTTAATTGAAGTGGAAAATGTATGCATGAGTGTTATAATTACTATTTCATTAATTTAATTATTCTTTTTTTATAAATGAATTTTGAAATGGATGAATGTTGTGATGGATGAATGTAATGAATGCTGAGATAGATGAATGTTGAAATGGATGATAGCTAAGATGGATGACTATTGAAATGGATGAATGTGATGAATGTTGAAATGGATGGATGTTAATTTGAATGATTGTTGTAATGGATGGATGTTAACTTGGAGGAATGTTGTAATGGATGATTGTTATGATGGAAGAATGTTGTAATTGAGGAATATTGTAACTGTGGATTGTCGATATTCACTGTGGATCGCATATATTCACTGTAGACCGCCGATACATAGTGACTATCGGTGATCTATAGTTAATATCGGTGAACCACAGTGACTATCGGCGAACCACAATGAATTACAAGATTATTTCATCTCATGTGTTAAAAAAGCTTAAAATTTTCAAGATATACCTTGTTTCGCAAGAGAAACTCTTGAAATCATTACATAACATCAGTGCCAAAAACTTTCATCCACTCAAATAACCACCACCAAAGGCATGAAAGAATTAACCTAGAACTATGAAAATATTATACATATATAATTATCTAAGATCATAAGAACATACCATTGAGTTTTACAACCATGATTAACTATCATTCAAAATCTGATGAACTCCCATCACTCTCGTTTGACATTTTAGATTCGGATGTATATAGTGGATTAGTCATCCCTCCATCAACCCACATCCTCGCTATACGACTTGTCATCCTACTAATCTCCCTTCATAGCCTTGCCAACATAATCTCAATTTCTTTTAGTGTATCACGTCTCATATTTAGTAAGTGGCATTTGGGTAGTGGAAGATTGTACCTTCTACACATAGATGTCCATTCTTCTACCTTATGTATCTGACGATCCCACTCAACCCTCCTTATGTGTATACAGGTAGGAATCGTCAAGAGGTGGACGTTAGTTGGGCTATCAATGGCCACGATAGTTCAATGGCATTGTTTTGTATGAGTTTGAGTACAATGGATGAGTGGAGCATTGGTGTCGAATACACATTATATACATTGAAGGAGCAGAGGGAGAGTGGTAATTGGCTGACTAATATCGTATACGGTCTGACAAAAATAATGAATGGTCATTCACCATAGAATCTTATACGAGTAGTTATTTCAAACAACCACTTTATTTGTACAGGTTATTTCAAAAAGCTTGAAATTAGACATTTTGGATTAAAGGTGTATTAGTGCGGAAGCTTAGAGAGCAACTAGTATTATGGCTAAGTCCTAGAAGGGGGTGATTAGGACCTTTTAAAATCTTTTTACCTACTTAACAGTTTTATCAATTTAAACTAACTATTAACACTTCAGCTTCCAAGCCTAAGTGGCTCCAATCACAAAGCTAACATATAATTAGCAATTAAATAACCTAGACTAAGCATGCATAGATAATCAAATAATTTAACTAATCAAGATCCTAATCTATGCAACTTATGTAGACTTATGAGAAATGAGCTCAAGTCTACACTATTAAGTCAAAGTACATCTTGTGTGTAGATGTGCCTTGTCTAGTGCCTAGCATACATTCCTATCAAGCATTCATAATTAACAATTAAACATACAACGCTAAGATAACAATGTGCTCAATTCAATCACAAACACAAGCATGTATAGTGGTTCGACTTTGGGTCTACTCCACTCCTGGTTCAAGTACTCAACCATATTGAGCACACCGGCATTCACTATCGGAGGTTTTAAATGAGTTTCACCTCTCAACCTTTACACAGAGGTTTTACCGGTTCACCTCTCAACCATAAACGGAGTTTTGGACAAATTTAACTCTTAACCCAATGCAGGTTCACTCCTATGTCGGAGGCTCCCCCTTGGAGACTAGTTTAGGCCCCAAAAATGTGTCAAGGAATGACAGATGTCCCTAGATGTTTAGGCCCAACAAATGTGTCAAGGATAGACAAACGAACCTAGATCGAGTTTGACCAATAAACGCTACACTCAATTCCCAAAGGAAAAGGAATAGAAGGACTATCAACAAATTGACAACCCTACTTGTCAGATGAGCCCCTTGTTCAACGTCGCTTTGGGTTGCTTGATCTCCGCTCTCCTGTGCTTCAATCAGTTCCCGTTTGCTCCCACGATCATGTTGCCGTTGTGTCACCAATGCATCAGCGACACTTGATCAATCACCTTGCAATTGATGCCTTTGAGATGCCCAAGGTGACAGGAGGGTAGGTTTGAGAACTCAACAACTAGTGGGAATGGGTTGCCTAGAGTTGCTCACCTACAAAGATCTCATCACAGAACTTTAGATAGAAATATAACGATCAAGTTTAATCCAAACTCTAGAAATCAAAAGAGGGTGAAGGCTATCTTCATCATGAGCTTAGAATGCTCCATTCTTATGTTTAAATCACAAGTATGCCTAAACGGTTCATGGTCATTTAGAGGTTATGGTTTTGATTTATGGTCAAGGTTCAAGGCTCACCAAGGCATCTCTTTTACCTATTTCTTCTTCCTTAATGCAGCGGGTCCGCTTGAGTCTTCGGTCTTCGTCTTAATTAAGGTCAACTAACACTAGACTCACTGACCTAAGTAATTGACAAATAAGGTACACTAGTATGTCATAAAAAAGTGCACTAACAAGGCTCATCCCAAATTTGACTAGTGGTTCCTTGCAATATGACTGGTCATTATCTACATGCTAGAACTGTGATCACCCATGACTTTATCAACAAGTTGGATTTGAAGTAAACATCGAGTTGTCAATTCAACATCCACATCCACAAAAACATCCACATTGAGCTCCACATCCTATCGAGTTGTCAATTCAACATCTACATTGAGCTACACATCCATAACAACATCCACATTACATTTAATTTAAATTCAACATTCACATTGAGCTCCACATCTTCATTCATTCAATTCAACATTCACGCTGAGATCCACCTCTAATATCGACGAACCACCATGAATATCAACGATCCACAGTGTGTATCGGCAATCCAAAGTCATACAATGAATATTGGCGATCATCTTAAATATTGGTGATTACAGTGTATTGGCGATCCAAAGTCATACAATGAATATCGACTATCCACCTTAAATATCATGATCCACAGTGTGTATCGGTGATCCACATTGAATATCGGTGATCCACAGTGTGTATCGGTGATCCATATTGAATATCGGCGATCCATAGTATGTATGGTGATCCACAGTGTGTATCGGCGATCCATATTGAATATTGGCGATCCATAATATGTATGGTGATCCACAGTGTGTATCAGTGAACCAAAGTCATACAATGTATATCGATGATCCACCTTGAATATCGACAATCCATAATGTGTATCGGCAATCCACTGTGTGTATTGGTGATCCAAAGTCCACGGCACAAAAGACCAAGTGTAGTGACAAATAAAGCAAAAAAGGCAGAAAATTAGGTTTGTTCATTAAAAGGATTGTCAGAAGACTGCATATATAAAAGACATCTTAATTAGGCCAATTTCGCACTGACTCATATCGAGAGGTCTAATCGGCCAAAACCGCAGTAGTCATTGATAAATTGTCCCTCCACAAAATTGTTAGGATCTCTTCCTATTCATAGTGGGCAAGTATTCTAGCAAGGAGGGTTTGTCCCCTAGTTAAGAGATCTTCGGCCTCTTCCATTAATTCGGCCATTAATAGTTCTACTTGTCAGGTTTCTCGAAGCTGAATTCTAACTTCATAAAGATGACCTTCTAGTTCTGCGAGGTGGCCTTCTATTCTGATTTAATATCCCAAACTCTTTTTTAAGCTTATAGAGTTATAGGATAGATTATTAGGCAGTATAGTAACCCATGCGGAAGGCATCTACGGTGGCTTAGCCGCAGTTAATGTCTTCTTACACTTGTCTAAGTTGTTCCTAAAGAATTTGATGAGAACGAAGTTGTTTTTGTCTTCTGAAGAATTTTTGTATTCAGAATGTAAAATTATCGGGCTTCTCGAAATCCTTAAAGAATTGCTCGAACCATTCATAAAATGGTGGCCACTTCCCACGCAGAAGTGTCTGAAGTTTCAAAATGGAGTTCTTGGAGATGTGCAACAATCTCTCCATCCCTTCCTACCAGACTTAGAGACTACAAATCTAACTGATAGATAGAAATCATCAAAGCAAAGGCATAAGAAGGGAAAAAACTGAAAATCAAGCAGCATTAATTGTAAACTTACAGCTACATTACAACGGTTTAGCTCTCTAAGTTGATTTTTTATTTCTCGAAGGGTTTGGGCAGCTGCATTGTGCATTTAATGTAACAGAATAATAGCGCATTTAATGCAAGTGCAATCACATATACACAAAGAGGATCACCGATACACACTGTGGATCGCCGATAATCACTCTAGATCACTGATAGTCACCATGAGTATCGGCGACCCACAGTGTGTATCAATTATCCACATTGTATATCAACGACCCACTGTGTATTGGTGATCTCAGTGTGTATTGGCGATCCACAGTCGATTATGAATTTTCATTCATTTCTTCTAACCCCTCTCATTCCATGAAAGAAAAGACAAAGAGTGGCGACTACATATACAAAAGGTTGGTCGAAAGAGTACATAACAAGGATGATTGGAAGACTACATGTACAAAAGAAAAGACATTTTAATTTGGAAAATTTTGCACTAACTCATTTCAAGTGGTGTAGTTAACTAAGACCATAGCAATCTTCAATAAATTCTCCCTCCACAAAACCGTTTCGACCTCTTCATATTCATAGCATGCAAGTAAACTCGCATAGAGCTCTTGTCCAATGGTTAAAGATTTTTGGCGTGTTCCATTAATTCAGTTATTAATAGTGCTACGTGTCGGGTATCTTAGAGCAGAATTCTGACTTCATGAAGACGGCCTTCCAGTTCTGCAAGGCGACTTTCTCTTCTGATTTGATATCTCAATCTATGTCTAATCGTAGAGAGCTGTAGGAGAGAGTGTTAGGCATTATGGTAATCAGTACGGAGGGCAACTATGATTGCTTGGCATGGCTAATGTCTTCTTATAGTTGTTTAAGTTGTTCCTAAAGAGCTTGATGAGCATGAAGTCGTTGTGTCATCATAATATAAAATTGTCGGGCCTCTCGAAATTTTTAAAGAATGGCTTGAACCATTCGTAAAATGGCGGTCATTTTCCGCACAAAAGTGTCTGAAGTTTCAAAGGGATGGGGTTCTTGGACATGTGTAGCAATCTCTCTATCTCTTCCTGCATGACTCAAATTCAACAAATCTAACTGAAAAAATAGAAATCACAAAAGCAATGGCATGGTGAGCAGTTTCAGAATCCATAGAAAAAGAGATTACTTTCTGCAAAAAGATTATAAAGTTGAAAAGATGGGATTAAAAAGGGTTAATAGTTAGAAAGCATATAATGTAAGTGAATAATGGCGCATTTAATGCAAGTGGATATCAGCGATCCACAGTGATTATTCATTGTGGATCATCGATACATAGGGCTGTAAATGGGTCAGCGGACCCAATGGGGTATTGTTGGGGTCCCAAAATGTTGGGGATCTCAAAACGAAAAAAATAGTCACGCACCTCAAAAAATCCCACAAAACACCCTTCAGTACACACAAAACAAAGATTCACAAGGTTTAAGCCCTTTTACTTAGCTATTTTTTGCTAAAATCTCCGGCGGGCCCCACAAATCACTGTGATCAGAACCGTCCAAAATCAAGCCAACATTATCATCATGAATTATGATAAGCAGTGCATGACCTTTCATCATCAAACGGGCCCCACAAACCCATCATTTTCCAAAACCTAATAGGTACGTACAAAAAGTCCGTCAACACACCCATAAATTCGGGTTCCACACACCTGAAAATTCAACATGATTCAAAAACTAATTTATGGATGCATTGTAGTCCCACACATCTATAAATTCGGGTCCACGCACCCATAAAATTGACATATATCAGAAAATAATTTAAGGGTGTATTGAAGTCCCACGCATTCATAAATTCGGGTCCTATGCACCCATAAATTCAGCAAAAATCAAAAAATGATTTAAGGGTGCAATGATGTCCCACGCACCCGAAAAATAGTCTCACGCATCCACAAAATTAGCCAATTTCATAATGTCATTTTTGGATGCGTCAAAGCCCCATGCACCCATTTTAAGGGTGCGTCAAAAGCATTTTGGGGTGCATGGCACGTGGCAGCCCGTCATTGGTCATCTTCTGGTATTTTCGGGTATAAATTCTCCGTCCGACTGTTCATTTATATGTTTCAAGAGAGAGAGAGAGAGAGCAATTATCCCCTGGGTAATTGAAATTCCCGCCGAAAAACCCTCTTTGGAATCTCTTTCCGATCACTGAAAACCCTTCTCGATCATCGGAATCCTTTTCCGATTACCAGCATCCCTCCTCGAAAGCTCACTCCGACCACCGCAGGTCCGGATTCTAAAATTCACAAGTGTAGCTACACACCCGAAAATTCAATATAATTCGAACAAGTATTTTAAGGGTGCATTGGACTCCCACGCATCCGAAAAATGGTCCACGCAGCTAAAAATCTAGCATAATTCGAACAAGTATTTTAAAGGTGCATTGGACTCCCACACACCCGAAAAATGGTCCATGCACCCAAAAATCCAACATAATTTGGACAAGTATTTTAAAGGTGCATTGGACTCCCACGCATCCATAAAATCGTCCCACACACCCATAAAATCATTAAAATCGGACAAGTAATTTAAGGATGCGTCAGAGTCCCATGCACCCGAAAATTCGTCCCATGTACCCATAAAATCAGTCAATTTCAGAAAACATTTAAGGGTGCGTCGAACCTCATTTTAAGTATTTTCAGGCCATATTTAAGCCTATTTTGGGTATTTCGAGCATTCCGGACGTAACGAAATAGTTAAATAATCATTTTGGGACACCCAATGAGCAAAATACACGCCTTCAAAGTTTGATCCGACTCAACACGATGAGTGAAATGACTTCTCGAAAAGAAGCCGCCAGCGCCCATAACTATACAAACATATCATTATTCACATATATTATAAGATATGATCCGATTAAGGTTAAAAACTAGACAAACGGGATTATGGTTATCACAATAAACCATATCAAAGAGTTCTAATTCTTTACAAAGCAAATTGTTATGAACTGCCACAATACAATAGTCAATGCCCTACCCATTCAAATGGCATCCGTCGATTGGGCTACTCAAATACATACAACTGCATATCAGTCTTCCTGAGGTCACCTATCCAGACATGATAGGCGCGGGCCCAAAGTCGTACTCTCTTAGTTAGAGACCCCGATAGTCTCAGCCTGGATCTCTAGCCAAAACGTAAGACATAGACATCTGACTCACACAAAGATGGCCTAGTATATAACAAAACATACAGGTCTCTACGACCATGAACTCAAAGACCATAGTCCCTACTGACTAGTCTTCTGCCTTTTAATCAAGGGTCATCGATCATTCGATGTAATTAAGGGCATATGCCAAATCACAGCCTGAAATGTACAAGATCTCAGAATCTCTGAAATAAAATTTTCTTTGCGATATCTTTCTTATGTGTACTTTCATAAATGCTTGTAATTGTCTATGAATGTTTCCATTACTCAAAACCTCATAGCAACATTACACAGAAAATGTTATTGTAGCATTTTCAGTTTTAACAGGTACCCAGACCCAACCCATTTAGACCCGAATGAGACCCGACGCATTTATTAAATGGTAAGGGTCTGGGTCCAAGAATAGACCCATTTGCTAAACGGGTCTGGGTCTGGTTTCCTTTATATTAGGCCCAACCCGAACCCATTTAGTAAGTGGGCGGGTTTGGTCTACGTTTCAAGGGACCCATCCAGCCCAGACCCGTCCAGACCCAATTTTAAGCCTTATTAAAATGCTTGCATACTAGATCCAAACCCAAACCCATTAAACCCAACCCATTTATAAATGGTTTTGGGTGGATCTCCCTCTACCAGACCTAAACCCATTTATAAATGGGTCTGATGGGTTAACTCGGACCCAACCCAAACCCACCCATTTAGTAAAAGGGTCTGGTTCTAAAATTTGGACCCAGACCCATTTAGAAAATGGGCGGGTCTGGTTTTGGCTAAACCCACCCCGAACCCGACCATTTACAGCCCTACCAACACTCACTATGGATCGTCAATAGTCAGTGTGTACTGTTAATGTCAAAAATGGTCAACAGATGATGAAGATGAATGTCTGGTGGATCTTCATCTAATGATGGGCCTCCTGATAAAGGGTATAGATCTAGGATTTGCACCCACAAAAATAAGGTGAGGGGTCGTCGTTCGTGCCAGCTAAGGACCCTCTGATGCTTAAGTCAGTAAAAAGAGATATCAATTCTCAATTACTTACTCTTGACTGTGTATGGAGTTGCGTACCTCAAAGTCTTGCGGTTAGGTCCTTTTATAGATGATGACGGCCTATAACCTGTTCATGATTTAGCAATATATCTGTTGGTTCCATTTTGGTATATGTATTTAAATGATATTCCATCCGATTAATATTTCCTATGATTGGAAGAAATCCCTTATGATCTGTTTAAGATCCTGCATATCTTGGCGATCATAGTTATCTCCATACAGCGGTGTATGGTATGCTTAGCTCTGTGAATAATTAATATGCCAAGCACTCGGGGTCTGCAGTCTTAGCTGCTCAGATGGGATTTGTCCTCTGCCAACTCTAGAATTTCAAGATTGAGGCCTCCAAAGGCTGAGACCGTGTCGTCTGTAAGATATTGGATTATCGATAGGCGCGTCTTCGGTCGGCTACATAATAAATATTCAGAGCCGAAGACTTGGCTTCTACCCTATAGAATTTGGAAGTTACCTATGCTCTGTAGTTTTTTATATGCCGAGGAGATGTCCTCAGGTTCTATTTCAAGGTCTGGCAGTTTAATTGACATATGAGGCTTTATTGACCAATGAAGAAGCTTCCTACTTTGATCGGTTTTAAATCCTTGCATGCGATCAACTGGTCTTCATGGGCCATATATCAACGGTTGTACGTCTGACACGTCATCACTTGAGGACATGCCCTGAATTACCCATAACAGTAGCCCCCCAAGTTTCGTGGTCAGTGAAACTGGGCTCGGAACTTTAAGATATGTCCTCGGTACTTCTGGTAACAACTCTCATTGCAACAGTTATGTCGATCACATGCCTCGAAGAGTCATTTCATTAAATGCAACATTAAATAGGCGTGTGATGGAACGTCACAATCATTCCTTTTCGTACAAAAAATTACTGTGCTTTAAAGGGGCTCGTCGTTTTGTATTCTGTAATGAATGGGAGCATGCCAAGTGTCGCATCCGCAAGGAAGAGAAGGAATCATGGTCAAGATTGCTTATAAATATCCCATTCCTCCTTCCTTTTGGGTACAAAACCCTGAAAACCCTATATCTCTGCTCTTCTTTCATCTACCTCAGCGATTCCATACTCCCACTCCATTCTTGTACTTTCTGGGGTTTCAAGCCTTCAAATCTTTACTGCCTTTCTTACCCTCTAGGTACCTTCTCCACTCTTCTTCAAGCTTTCCTGTCTTCTTAGGTTTTTACTTTTTCTTTATCTTCCGTCGTCATGGCTAGAAGCTCCAGGCGTGTTTCTTCCAAGTTGGAATCAAAGGCAGAACCTTTGGGGGACCATACTCCTAAATCTTCCTCCTCTAACATTTTGGCTTGCGTAATTCCTCCTGGTGAATACATTGTCGATGTATTCCCCTCCACATTGACCCAATCCAAATTGGATCATATCCGGTCCAAATACAACATCCTGGACTGTGTTAGTATTCGCTTGTCCCGTGTAGGTGAGAGTCCTAGCAAACCTCCTCCTGGAGAGGTGGCCATCTATAAATACCTGCTTAAGATAGGTTTTAGGGTTCTTCTGCAACCCCTGGCGAGGGAAGTTTTGATCTGATACCGACTTGCTCCCAGACAACTCCAGCTAAACCGCTGGAGAGTCTTGTATGGGACTTATATGCTTTGGAAGAGGGAAAAAATTGGGAAACTTACCCCTGACAATTTTCTCAAAATGTTCCGACTGAAGAAGAAACCAAGTTCGATGGGTTGTACTATCTGAGCTACTGGCATGGGCCGAACTTCATCGTTAGGAATCTGAACAGCAATAAATAATGGATGGAAAAGTGATTTTTTGCCACAGGTGTCTGGGAAACGCCTGATGCCGAGGAGGCCCCGGGCCAAGGGAATGTACTCTGGGCCTTCCTCGCAGGTCAGAGCCCTAGAGAAATTTCTTTTGTTCTCTGCACTTTTTTTTCGAGCACTAACTTATTTGTTTGATTGCTGCAGGGGTAGCTCCTTCGAAACCTGATCTTACGGGTGGCATCCAGGAGAGACTAGTAAAAACTTTGAAGGTGCCCCAACTCTCTCGAAACATTAAAGTTCTGCTCGATCCTTCCTCCTTAGCATCCTGTGGACTTATCCAAGGTAACTTTATCAATCCGTTTTTTCTTTTTATAGATTATTTATGTTGATTTGCATGTGCCTGACTGAATCGTGTGAGGCTCTACAGAGATGGCATCTAGAGAGTAAGGTCAAAAGAGATCGGCCGTTGATGTCCTCCCCCCTTTAGAAAAAGCTCCCATGAAGAAGAAGACAAGAGGGGTGGGATCTTCTTCTACCTCTACCTGACCACAGGCAGTCACTGAGGGGCGCTCTCAGCCACCACAATCTCAACCCCCCGTAGAGGTGTTGGCCTTAGCGAGGGCTCAAATTTCAAGGGTTCCTTAGGTAAGGGAGCTAATGGCCCCTCCTTAGGGAGCTGTCAGGCCTTAAGAAGGCTATTTTTCTCGTGTTCCCTCATGGGAGGGGACTCGTGCTTCGTTTGGGCATGAGACGGCCCCTATGATTACCTCTAGTGGAGTGAGGTACTATCCTATCACAGATAACCTATGGTGGCTCTACCACTTTATGGTTGAGAACATAGGGGGCGAGCATCTAGTATCGGCCCTGAGAACTCCCGTCAGAAGACACGATAACTCGTGCAGGAATATTGGCGGTGCAGGTGATCCAATTAACCTACTATCGAATTTAAGAAGTATCTAGTTTTTATGTTCACCTTTCTAACTTCCATTTTCTGCTGCCTAGACATTAGATGCGAATCTTAAGGCCTAGAGGGACATCTTCTAAGCCTGGAGGCTCCTGACTGAAAAGGACAACCGTATAGCTGCTTTGGATGAAGTGGCGAAAAAGATAGTAGAAAGGATGAATACTGCGGAAGCTTCTTCCCAAGGAAAAATTTAAGTCATCAAAGTCCTTGATGGGAAGAAGAAAGAACTGGAGGTGGAGGTCCAGCAGTTGACTAGTTCGACTCATGAGTTTCGTGATCATTTTGAGCAAGCAGAGCAGGAGGCTTTCCGATTGTTGAGGGAGAAAGAGAAGATCGAGCAGGAAAAAACCTCTATGGAGGCTGATGTTGATCATCCGAAAACAGAGAAGGCCGAGCTAAAGGAAAAGATTCTGAATGAGGGTGAACCGGCCGTAGAGGCTTTCAAGTCTTCGAAGGTTCTCCTTGAGGATCGGATCCTTATATACACTTCTACGAAGAGCCAAGCCCTCAAGTCATTTGCAAGACTATACCCTGCTCTGGATCTCTCAGGCTTTGATGATGTTGAAGCGGAGGCACTTACAGAGGAGAAAGCTGCTGAGGTGGAAGAAGAGACAACAGTGATGACTGGAGTCCCTGATGTTGGGGAGGAGGTTAAACCGAGCCTACAACCTCGATCATTGTATCCTCTGGTCCAACTGCCGCTGCTGAAGATACGGAGCCTAGGGTGGCTGAGGACTCCCACCCCGTCATTCTAGAATATCTTTTTTCATCAATGTAAACAGTGTATTAAATGAAAGATTCTCTTTTTATTATGTGCTTAATCAACTTTTTGAACTGAGCAGGTCATTATGCTTATCTTATGCTTATCCATCAGTCTATCTGGAACATCTCATGAAGATCTGACAGGTGGTCTTCAACCTTAATGCTCTTATTTAGCAAGTGATCGACGTAGACTTCCATACTTTTGCCAATCTGGTCAGCGAACATCTTATTCACAAGACGTTGATAGGTAGCACCTGCATTCTTGAGACCAAAGGGCATGAATTTGTAACAGTATAACCCTCTATCGGTGATGAAGTAATGTATTCTCCCTGTCTGGCAAGTGCATTGATATCTGATTATATCCAGAGTACACATCCATGAAGCTGAGCAGTGCATACCCGGCTATGGTGTCCATGAGCTGATCAATCCTAGGCATAAGAAAACTATCCTTTGGGCACCCCTTGTTCAGATCTGTGTAATCAACTGCCCTCCTTCTAGTGTCAAATCTATTAACTCCAAAAATGGGTCAGCAGATGATGATTAGGGATCGACGGTGGATCTTTGTCGTTCGAGGGCCACGCAAAGATGGATAGTGCAAGATCTAGCAATCACAAGGTAAGATCGTGAGGGGGGTCGCCGGTTGTGCCGGCTTAGGGCCCTCCGATGCTTAAGTCTGTACGGATACTAATGGGGAGATAAAGTCTTTAGAGTATGTGTCCTTGTATATTGTGTACCTGGAGAGAGTGTGGAGGGCCTTTTATAGATAATTATTAAAGGGATGATGCTATCACGTTAGGATCATGATAAGGTTGGATAACGCTTATCACATTAGGATCATGATAAGATCATGATCAGCTTGAATTTACCCATAACAGTAGCCCCCCAAGTTTCGTGGTCAGAAAGTCTGAGCACGGAACTTTGAAGAGATTATTACTGAAGTTGTGGCCTCCGTTATTGAAGCCTCTGCTCCTGTTTTGCAACGTTGATTGCCTCTTAGTCATTAACTTACCCATTTAACAGGTAAGGTTTTGAATTCGCCAGCGCGTTGGAGCAAACTGTGCTCATCTTGCCAATCCATCCAGCAAATCGCGCTCATCTTGTTAGCCCGT
This sequence comes from Liriodendron chinense, assembly GCA_003013855.2. Classification (NCBI taxonomy): domain Eukaryota; kingdom Viridiplantae; phylum Streptophyta; class Magnoliopsida; order Magnoliales; family Magnoliaceae; genus Liriodendron; species Liriodendron chinense. The sequence goes on from ML058333.1 coordinate 4,255,751, forward strand.
TTGAGCAGATTGTGCTCATCTTGCTAGTCCATCAAGTAGATTGTGCTCATCTTGTTAGTGTTGAGCTCTGAATTGTACATATTCTAACCCCAATTTAGCACTCATTATACATGTTTTCATGATTTAAAGCTTAATCTAATACATGGTTTTGTGATTGTAGGAAAGAGAGAGAGTCTTCATCATTTGGAGGCTTAGAGGCACTTCTTACATACCTTGAAGATTAAAAGAATAAAGGACAAAAAGCGGAGCAAGGATGCAATAGAGTTGGAGGAAGAAAGGATGAGAAAATCCACAATTTACACAACCTCCGGCCGGCCGACCAAACCATCCAGAAACAATAATTTTGTTGGAGGATTTTTGTGAAGCCCAACCCATAGACCAACCGGCCGGATGGACTGGCCGGCTAGCCAGCCAACGTCTTGATTTCACTAGGAGACTTCTAATTTTGAATTTTGATATGCAAGTGCAGTACTTCTTCGTAATTTCTCGTATCTAAGCTATAAAAGGACTCCTCATCTTCATCCTCAAGGTATGCTAGAATGTGGCGAAGATCAAGGAAGCTTTGGAGAAGAATTTCTTATTACTTTTCTTCTAGTTCTTAGTTATTTTATGTTTTTGAGGCTTCTAGTTCAAGGATGTTAGAAATGAACTAAAACCTCTTAGTTATGGCTAAGAGGTGAACCTTTTTATTCATTTTTTATGGATTGATGCAACCTAGGTTTCCCTTTTATGCTTTGATTGAAGGATTTGGCTTGATAAGAGTTTGAATAAAGTATTAGTTTAGATTTTGCTTTGATCTCTTGATGACTCCGGGTTCATGTGCTTCTTAGTGAATCTAAACCTAGTAGTTTACCTTTTTGGCATTGTTTATGCTTGTGTAGTTCATTGATCTATCATCGACTCCGGGCATGATAGACTCTTTGATTGCCTTATGTACAATGACACGATCTTCATGTGGGAACTCATTCAAACTAAAGTTCTAATCTTTTGTGATAATCTGAGATAGATGTTTGATGATTGATTTTGATCTAATTAGAGTTCTAATCATTGGTCGTAGTCAAGTCTAGTGACAGGATTTGATGAAAGCTATGGTTGTGAATCTCAACTAGATTGGAAAGAGGTTTAGCCTATACAATTGAGTGTGCCCAAGGCCTGAGCATTATTGTGGGAATCGAATCAATGGACAAGCAACTGTTTTAGATAAGTGTTGATTGAACCGCTCCATATTCCGATCGGATAGAGATAGAAATTCGATTCCATTTAAGTTGTGAGAGACCTAGTTATGTTGATGCATTGAAAACCATCAAAAGTGGATCCTTGGTGCTCTAATGCCTTTTAGACTATTATTACCTCTCATAATCACTGTTTTACTCCAAATTACTATTTTCTAGATTTAGTTCTTAATATGATTTCAATTATAGGTTATTTTAGATAAACTCTAAAGATACCCATATACAAATCTCTGTGGGACGATACTTGGTCTTTCTGAATTTATTACTACATCGCAAACCTACACTTGGGGAGCGAACAAGTTTTTGGCGCCGTTACCGGGGATTTGATACGGTGTTTTTAGAATTTTCTGAGATAGCTTTTAGTTGAGATTGTGTTAAGCTAGGTTTAGGATTTGTTTTGCTTTCTAAGATAGGTTTTCTTCTAAATTCAGAATACTAAATTTGTTTTGATTTTGTAGGATTCTAACATAGATTTACAATTCAGGTTCTATCCTTTCACCCCTCTTGCTATAGGTAGCTTTAGATTTTTGTTTTTAAAAATAAGATTAAATCTTAGGTTTGTGTTTAGTGGTTCATGCCCAAGTGGGTTCGTAATCACACTTGGAGATTGTTAAGTGACAGAGTAATTATTGAAGGGATTGAAAGAGACCCTCGTGCTAGAAAACGTCATAATGTTTCTGATTTTATTAGAGAGATGGCTGAAAATTAGCCTAATCAAGGGGCTAATCAACATCAAAATCAAGCCCAAAACTTTACTGAATTTAATAAGAATGAAGTAGGGAATGCACCTCAACCTAAGAATTTACATAACTATTTACAACTTGTTAGGACGAGTACTCCCTCTTACATTATTTTCCCTCACAATGTGGGAAACATTGATTTCAAACCAGGGTTGATCCAACTTCTCCCCAAATTCCATAGACTCGACTCCGAAAGCGCTTATTTACAGATTAAGGAGTTCGAAGAGGTTATTGCCATAATAAACTATGATAATGTAACCAAGGATACCATAAAACTCAAATTGTTTCCTTTCTCCTTAAAGAGAAGGCCAAATCATGGCTACATTCCTTAAGGCCAAGGTCTATTGGGACATGGGCTGAGATGACTTGGGAGTTTATTAAAAAATTCTTCCCGACTCATCAAACCAATGTGCTGAGAAGGGCCATAATGAACTTCGCCCAAAAAGAAGATGAAACATTCTTTCATTATTAGGAAATGTATAATGAGTTATTAAACACATGCCCACATCATGGCTACGAATGGTAGAGGCTGATTAGTTTCTTCTATGATGGATTAAATTCAGCCATGGGCCAATTTGTGGAGATGATGTGCAATGGGAGTTCATGAACATGGAAACAGAGGAAGCTTGGGACTATTTTGACATGTTGGCTGAAAACACACAATCATGGGATACATCTAAGCCGACAAGTTCAAAATAGTCTCAAGCCAAGGAAAAGGGAGGAATTTATATTTTGAATGATGAAGATGATCTGAGTGCTAGAGTGGTTAATCTCACATGAAAGGTCGAGGCTATGGAATTAAGGAAAGTTGATACAACTCAACAAAGGGGGCTGTTGAAACTATTTATGATATTTGTGCTTCCAATGCGCATCAAACACAGGATTGTCCTACAATTCCTGCGTTTAAAGAACTTTTATGTGAACAATCAAATGCTTTAAATACTTATCAACGTCCTTTTAGTACTCCAAACCCAAACACGTACAATTCTAGTTGGAGAAACAATCCTAACTTCAATTGGGCGAATGGACCCACGGCAAACGAAAGTAATCCTCAAAGGGGGCCCCCAATGCAATTTCCTATGGCCCCACCTCAAATGTCTATGGAGGATACATTAAAAGCATTCATGCAAGGCCAAGCTCAAATCAATCAAACAAATAATACAATGATGCTTGAGATTAAAAATTTGGTGGAGGAGATCAAAGCTCGCTTAAACACAAGGGAAGGGACCCTTTCGGCCCAACCCCTACCTAATTCGAAATCACAATGCAAAATAAGCGTGCCTAGTTCCTCTCACCAACACATGAAACATGTTAAGTTCATCATCACTCTTAGAAGTGGTAAAACTATTGAAAAATCTGACCCGGTGAAGGCCTCAACGCCTGATGATTCGGTATCTTCCAAAGCGGATGATGGACCTAGCACCACCATGCATGAAAAAGAGTCATTAAAAGAATATTGGCCCGTTGCTCCATTCCCTCAACGCTTGATTTCAACCAAACATCAAGATAAATATCAAAAAAATTTAGAGGTTTTTAAGCAAGTAAAGATCAACATCCTATTGTTGGATGCCATTAAACAAATACCGTCATATGCCAAATTTCTAAATCACCTTTGTATGGTAAAAAGAAAAATACATGTGCAAAAGAAGGCATTCTTGACAGAGAATGTGAGCGTCATTATAAATCATGGGATGCCCAAAAAATACAAAGATCCCGGTAGTCCAACAATATCATGTATAATCGGTGACTACCGGGTGAAGCACGCTTTACTCAATCTAGGGGCAAGTGTGAACTTAATCCCTTTCTCAGTTTATGAACAATTGGGTTTAGGTGAATTAAAACCCACTAAAACCATGCTACAACTTGCTAACCAATCGATTCGTATGCCGAGAGGAGTGATTGAGGATGTCCTTGTCCAAGTTGACAAGGTCTACTATCCGGTAGCCTTTATTGTCTTGGACACACGACCCATGGTTAATATTGGCACCCAAATCCCTGTCATACTCGGCCGCCCATTCTTAGCTACATCAAATGTCATCATCAATTGTAGGAATGAGGTTGTACAAATGTCTTTTGGCAATATGACGATTGAGTTAAATGCCTTCAATATTAATAACCAACAAAAGGATGAAGATTAGCAGGTCCGTGAAATAAATATGATCAATTCATTTGTCAAAGATAGGTCCCTGTCACCTCTTTACTCCGGTCACTTAGAAGAAGACGTGACCTACCCCCCTGTTAAGAATGTTGATTCGATAAGGGATGTAGTTGCACTTTTAGAGTCAATATCGGCATATGACATTAGCCAAGAGGAGGATGTGAAACCAACACTTTATCATGCTGAGAAATCAATTCATGTTTCCTCACTTCTATGGATCATGCATACCGAACTCTACCAATCCTAAGACGATCCATAATTATAATATCATTGCCCAGGAAAATCTGAATAGAGACATATTTTTCTGACAAATAAGATAATGTCTTTTCTTATACATGTGGTGAAAACATTAAGGACCCCACTGAAATTCCTTTTGGGGATTTTTAGTGGCTTATCAGGATCACTCATACACATGTATATTATAAAGCAGGATCTTGGATGATTTTACTGTGAAACCTTTTGATCCATCTAGTAATTCTGCTTAACTTTATGCTTTTGGATGAGTTGTTGGGATTAACCTCCTAGTCTGATGGAGGATGGTTTAGATTTTTAATCCCTTTCCCAGAATTAGATTGTATTAGGATTTGCTTTGATTAGTAGATTTAGTTTGTGAAGTAATCCATCTCCGCAAGCTAATTTCGCCATGCAATGTATCTCTCAGGTGATATCTCTTTCTCACTTCCTCTTATTTTGTCATTGCTCTCATGTTGTTGCATTCATTGCATATTTTCGTACATTGAGGACAATGTAAAGTTTTGGTTGGGGTGTGAGATTCCTAGATGAATCTAGTAATTTGTGACACTTCGAGCAATGTTTGTAGAAATTTTTTAATTTTTCTGAAAATACAAAACTCCTTTGGAAAACCGTTGTTGGGGTCCCAAAATGTAGGGTCCCTCAAAACAAGCAAAGTGGCCATATACATCAGGAAGAATCCCACAAAACACCTTCCGGTGCACGCAAACCGGAGATTTACAAAATTCCCTTAGCCAATTTTGGCTAAAATCTCCAGCGGGCCCCGCGAATCACCGTGATCAGAACCGTCCGGAATCGGACCCATAGCTTCATTATCATTTATGGTGAACAGTGCATGTGATTTCACGATCAAACGGGCCCCATAAACCCATCAAAATTCAAAACCCAAATGGTGGAGTTCACATTTACGCGCCACGCACCCATAAATTCAGGTACCCACGCACCCGAAAAATCAGGAAAAACAGGAATTCATTTAAAGGTATTTTGGTGCCCCACGCACCCCAAAAATGGGTCCACGCACCCTTAAATTCAACAAATTTCATGATTGTCATTTAAAGGTATTTTGGTGCCCCACGCACCCCAAAAATGGGTCCACGCACCCTTAAATTCGACACATTTTATAATTCTCATTCAAAGGCATTTCGAAGTCCCACACACCTAAAAAATGCCCCACGCATCCATAAATTTAACTAAAAATTAGGGACTTAATTTAAAGGTGCGTTGAGTCCCACGCACCCATAAATTAAGTCCAACGCACCCAAAAAATTAGATATTTTCATAAACCATTTTTGTATGCATCGGACCTCCGCACATCAATTTTAGGGTGCGTGGAGGGTATTTTAAGGGTGCGTGGCACGTGGCAGCCCCTCATTGGCGAAAATCCGGCATCTTCGGCTATAAATACTCCGTCCAACGAGTCATTTGGACGATTTTTCAGAGAGAGAGAGAGCTGCCATCCTTTGGGAGTTCGAAATCCCCGCCGGAAACCCTCGTTGGAATACTTTTTAGATCACCAGAAATCCTTCCCGGTCGCTGAAATTCTTTCCGATCTCCAGCATTTTCCCCACAAGCCCGAATCCTGAAAATCACCAAGTGTCGGCACGCACCCATAAAATGGTCCCACGCACCGAAAAATGTCCCACGCACCCCTAAATTCGAGTCTCACGCATCCATTAATTCGACGTGAATTGGACAAGTGCATCGAACTCCCACGCACCCGAAAAATGGCCCACGCGTCCATAAATTCGGGTCCCACGCGTCCATAAATTCGACGAAACTCAGATTTGCAAATTCGGTCTCACGCACCCGGAAGATGCCCCACGCACCCCTAAATTCAACAAAAATCCGGAACTTCAATTTATAGGTGCGTTGAAGTCCCACGCACCCAAAAAATCAGCCAATTACCAAAATGTTTATGGGTGCTCCGGACTCAATTTGAAGTGTTTTCAAGTTCCGTTTGAGCCTATTTTGGGTATTTCGAGCATTTCGGATGCAATAGAACAGTCAAATGGACATTTCGGGAACTCTAAACATACAGAATTGCGCATCTTCAAGGTTTGACTCAATTCGATGCGATGAACGAAATGACTTCTCGAAAAGAAGCCGCCAGCATCCAGAACTATGCAAACATGTCATCATTTATATCTACTGTAAAGATGTGATTCGATTTGGGTCGAAAGCTAGACAAATGGGACTATGGTTATCATGATAAACCATATCAATGTTGAGCTCTTAATTGTGCATATTCTAACCCCAATTCATCACTCATCATGCACGGTTTACATATTTAAAGGACCATTCTAATGCATGATTTGTAATTATAAGAACAAGATGGAGATTTCACTGATTCGAGGCTAAATGAGGCTCCTTACAAACATTGAAGACCATAGGATGAAGTATTGAAGGAAGATCAAAGAGAAGAAAGCAAGGAGAGAAGAGAAAAGAAGAAAGAAAGAAAGAAATAAAGAAGAAAAGAAGCTAGACCGGTCGGCTGACCGGTCAGCCAAAGAAGCCCGACCGGTCAAGACCGGTCGGCCACTCCCTTTTATGCACAACAGAAGATGGACAGTGTAGTACGACCGGTCATGACCGGTCGGCTACGCACGCTGGAACAAATTCAGCTTGGTCCGACCAGTCATGACCGGTCGGCCATGTTTGCTGGATCAATGGAAAGTCACTCCGACCGGTCATGACCGGTCGGCTGTGCTCCCTGGACTGTTGCAAGTGAAGTCCGACCGGTCCAGACCGGTCGGCCAGCGTAAACATTCAAACTTTCTAAATCTGGTTCCGAAATCTTCTGCGCAAGTGCGTAGTTTTACGCGAAATTTGGAGTTCTCTTGCGTATTAGACTCCTCCAAGCTATAAAAGGATGTCTTCCCTTCATACCAAGGCATGCTAGGACGTGGGGATTGCTCAGGAGACGGATTCTACTTCGGATTTCTAGTTTTCTTCCTGTTTTAGTAGTTTTTCATGTTTTTAGAGGCTTCTAGTTCAAGGATGTTAGAGATGAACTAAAACCTCTTAGCTAGAGCTAAGAGGTGAAGCTTTTGATTCGTTTTTTATGGATTGATGCAACCTAGGTTTCCTTTTATGTTTTAATTGATGAATTTTAGTTCAATATGAGTTTGAATCAAGTATTAAGTTGGTTTTACTTTGATCTCTTGATGACTACGGGCTCATGTGATTCTTAGTGATTCTAAGCTTAGTATCTTAGCTTTTGAGCATTGTTTATGCTTGTGTAGTGCATTGATCTACCATCGACTCCGAGCATGGTAGACGCTTTGATTGCCTTGTATGCAATGGCCTTATTTTCATGTGGGAACTCATTCAACTAAAGTTCTTATCTTTTGTATATAATCTGGAATAATTGTTTATTGATTGATTTTGATTTAATTAGAGTTCTAATCATGAGTTGTAATCAGGTCTAGTGACAGGATTTGGTGAAAACTATGGTTGTGAATCTCAACTAGATTGGAAAGAGGTTTGGCCTATACAATTGAGTGTGCCCAAGGCCTGAGCATGGTTGTGGGAATCAAATCAGTTAATAAGCACTTGTTTTGGATAATTGTTGATTGAACCGCTCTATATTCCAATCGGATAGAGATAGGAATTCGATTCCGATTGAGTTATGAGAGACCTAGTTGTGTTGATGCATTGAAACCTATCAAAAGTGGATCCTTGGCGCTCTAGTGCCTTTTTAGATTGAAATTACCTTAACAATTCACTGTTTTCCAGCTTTAGTTCTTAATAGGATCTTAATTACTAGTTGTTTTAGTTAAATCCTAAGAATACCCATACATAAATCTCTGTGGGAACGATACTTAGTCTTTCCGAATTATTACTACTTCGCAACCCTACGATCCTCTTCACCATCTTCAGATCCTACGATCCCGTCCGATCGAAAACCACGCAGGGGAGTGTACCAAGCATCCCATTGCTCTTGTGTACCCCTATCCGGAGGAGGTGGCACGACCCAATCGCAAAGGATTTTCTTCTGCATATCCTTGGACAACATCAGGATGCGTTCGCAAAAGTTGAAGGTTTCTGGAGGCATAAACCATTGAGGATTCTGATCAGACGGACGATTAACCATCTGTGGACCTGCCCGTTTACGCTTTGATGGAGTCAGTGGTTGACCTGAAGGCCCAGCTTGCGAGGGATCACTAGCCATTACGATCAGCAACGACATGCAAGAAGCTTAGATATAGCTCAGAGTAAAGAAAAGGAAATACGCGCAAAAAAAAATCGTCATTCGCAAAATCCAAAGGGATACAAAGCAACAAGTAAGAGAAAATGCAAGCGCCAATCAAGACCTCAGTAAAACACACCCAGACCAGCAAAGAAGGAAATAATCCGACAACATTCACAATCACGACATTATCATCACATATACAAACAAGAGAGGACAAAAGAAGAAAGAAGGTGATATAATCATCATTCATCGACTATGAAGACAATTCCAAAATATTCAGATTGGTATATCAATTGTTTAAGTGTTAAAAGTTAACGCCTGTCATAAGATGACACAAAATTGTGGGGCCCTTTCCCCATGGTCAGGAAAAGATCTCAGTCCTGCAGTAGCGGAAGAATCCGAGCCTTTAACTCATCCACCTTCGCCTGGACCCGGGCTTCCTTAGAAATCAAGTCCATTAAGTAGGAGATGCATTGTTGCACGAAATCGAAGTTTAAGTATTCGGAGTTGGTCCAGTTCCTCGCGATAGAGATGTTGACCACGAGTCTGCCACGTTCCCTCAAGGCCTCCCTGGCCATTCTCAAGATTCTGGCGCAACGGTTTGGAAACTCGGCCTCCGCCAGCGGGAGAACCCAAGCAAGGAATCGTTCATTCTTCCTGTTTTCCTTCTTTAAGGAGTGAAGTTGACTCAATAAAGCCAGGAAAGAAGCAACCAAAGGGGGCTCCGCCGCTTCAAGGATCGCCAACTCTTCTAGAAAAGAAGAATCGCTAATGAAATCAAGGATAACTTCCTTATGCTCGCCAGAAAGGGAGGCCATGAGGGAGACATTCCGGATAGCCTTCAGGATAGGGCGAGAGTCTGCGCCTAGCCTGGTCAGAGCCTCGCCACCTCATCATGCTGAGCATTGAGAGATGACAAACCTCAAGACGATCGAGGGAGCCAAGAAGCTGCCGTAGACAATCTTGGGCTGCACGCAAGGAAGCACGGGTTACGACCATTGTCTGCTGGAAAACAAGACTAACAAATCGATCTAAGAACCATAGCAACCCGATCAAAGAAGGAGGAAAGAGAGGAAGCACATAAAGCCTTTTAAATAAAGTCCAAAGGTCAAAAGAGTGCAAAGGTACGCCCGAAACATCACTTGGATTAACCGCTGGAATCACGCCTTTAACCTAACGTGATTTAGAAATCTTTTAAGTATATGAGACCCTACACCTCCTCAAAATAACTGTCACGTATACGTAAATGCGAGATGAAGGTATAGGGGCTCATATACTTTAGAGATCTAGTACGGCAAGAGCTATGAAAATGAACTTCAAAAATTTCAAATCCACCGAGAGCTCAATTCCTGGGTGCATGAGGTCCCACACACCCCAAAATTCCCAAATCCATCAAGAGCTCAATTTCTGGGTGCGTGAGGTCCCACGCACCCCAAAATTCCCAAATCCACCGAGAGCTCAATTTCAGGGTGCGTGGGATCCAACGCACCTCCGTAAACATCCAAACTCACCAAGTCCAATTGTTGGATGCGTGGACTCGTACGCACCCTTAAAAAACTTGTCCAAAACCCATTTCTTGGGTGCGTGGGAGGCAAAACCCAACTGTAGGGTGATGAAGGGTGCGTGAGGTCCCACGCACCCCTAAAAGTTGCTCAAAACCCAATTGTAGGGTGACGAAGGGCGCGTGAGGTCCCACGCACCCCTTTGAAAAATTGAAACGGCTGACGAAGGGTGCATTCGAGCCCACGCACCCTTAAAAGATCCAAAAATACGAAGACCAATTTTCAGGGTGCGTGCGAGCGCACGCACACATAAATTCATATTACCTCAAATAAACGGGTGCGTGCGGAATTTATAGGTGCGTTGGGGTGATTTTTTGGGTGCGTGGAAGGCACAACAAAAATCCAACGAAATGAGGAAATGACAGAAAATTAGCTATCTTCTCTATTTATAGCCGGGACCCAAAAGGTCCTGTGCGCCGCACCAGACGATCGTACGTCCATCGTGACCCACCGGAGGGGCATCTATTGGGGTCCCAAAATGTGGGGTCCCTCAAAACAAGCAAAGCGGCCATATACATCCGAAAGAATCCCACAAAATGCCTTCTGGTGCACGCGAACCGGAGATTTACAAAATTTTCTTACTTAGCCAATTTTGGCAGAAATCTCTAGCGGGCCTCACGAATCACCATGATCAGAACCGTCCGGAATCGGACCCATAGCTTCATTATCATTTATGGTGAACAGTGCATGTGATTTCACGATCAAACGGGCCCCACAAACTCATCAAAATTCAAAACCCAAATGGTGGAGTTCACATTTACGCGCCACGCACCCATAAATTCGGGTATCCACGCACCCGAAAAATCAGGAAAAACGGGAATTCATTTAAAGGTATTTTGGTGCCCCACGCACCCCAAAAATGGGTCCATGCACCCTTAAATTCGACACATTTTATAATTCTCATTCAGAGGCATTTCGAAGTCCCACGCACCCGAAAAATGCCCCACGCATCCATAAATTCGACTAAAAATCAGGGACTTAATTTAAAGGTGCGTTGAGTCCCACGCACCCATAAATTAAGTCCAACGCACCTAAAAAATCAGATATTTTCATAAACCATTTTTGGATGCGTCGGACCTCCACACGTCAATTTTAAGGTGCGTGGAGGGTATTTTAAGGTTGCGTGGCACGTAGCAGCCCCTCATTGGCGAAAATCCAGCATCTTCGGCTATAAATACCCCGTCCAACGAGTCATTTGGATGGTTTTTTCAAAGAGAGAGAGAGAGAGAGCTGTCATTCTCTGGGAATTCGAAATCCCCGTCGGAAACCCTCGCCGGAATACTTTTTCGATCGCCGGAAACCCTTCCCGGTCACCAGAATTCCCTCCGATCACCAACATTTTCCCCGCAGGTCTGAATCCTGAAAATCACCAAGTGTCGGCACGCACCCATAAAATGGTCCCACGCACCCGAAAAATGTCTCACGCACCCCTAAATTCGAGTCTCACGCGTCCATTAATTCGACGTGAATCGAACAAGTGCATCGGACTCCCACGCACCCGAAAAATGGCCCACGCGTCCATAAATTCGGGTCCCACGTGTCCATAAATTCGACGAAACTCAGATTTGTAAATTCGATCTCACGTAATCCGAAAGATGCCCCACGCACCCCTAAATTCAACAAAAATCCGGAACTTCAATTTATAGGTGCGTTGGAGTCCCACGCACCCATAAATTAAGTCCCATGCACCCAAAAAATCAGCCAATTACCAAAATGTTTACGGGTGCTCCGGACTCAATTTTAAGTGTTTTCAAGTTCCGTTTGAGCCTATTTAGGGTATTTTGAGCATTCCGGAGGGATGTTCTGGGAACTCTAAACGTACAGAATTGCGCATCTTCAAGGTTTGACTCAATTTGACGCGATGAACGAAATGACTTCTCGAAAAGAAGCTGCCAGCATCCAGAACTATGCAAACATGTCATCATTTATATCTACTGTAAAGATGTGATTCGATTTGGGTCGAAAGCTAGATAAACGGGACTATGGTTATCACGATAAACCATATCAAAGAGTTTCGATTTTCTACAAAGCAATTGCTATGAACTGCCACAACACAACAGTCGATGCCCTACCCATCCAAACAGCATCTGTCGGTTGGGCTGCTTAGGTACACACAACTGCGAACCGGTCTTCCCGAGGTCGCTTGTCCACACATGACAGTTGCAGACCCAGAGTCGCACCCTCTCAGTAAAAAACCTTGACAGTATCTGCCCAGATCTCTGGCCAAACATGGGACATAGACATCTGACTAATACAAAGATGGTTCAGTACATAACAAAACAAATAGGTCTATACGACCATGAACTCAAGACCATAATCCCTGACGATTTAAATTACTTGCTCGATCTATCCGTGCTTTCTTTCAAACATTCCATTTATTGTATATCTACATTCATAGTGGAATCTTGTCGCTTTGTGCCGTGGTTTTCTCCCGCAAGGGTTTCCACGTAAAAATCTTTATGTTTGCTACAATCCGAAGATTGCACACCCAAGTGCAGGTAGCGAAGTAGTAAAATACTCGGTAAGACCGAAGTCGATCCACAGGGATTGGGGTTAAGAACACTTAGAGGAATTAGTTTAGGTGAGTGAGATGAAATCTGGTTTATCCACGAGAGTGGAGCAAGTTGTGTGTGGTGAAAGACAAAAATAGAAAAGGGGCTAAAGCATCAGGGATCCACCTTTGATTCATTCACAAGATTTGATTTATTGGTCCAACTATAACTCAACTGGAATTGAATAAAGATTCATTCCAATCGGAAGATGAAACAGTTAAACCATTTGCATATTTCATAAAAGATAGTGATCTGGACCGATTGATTTGACCATGAAGCACTCGTTAGTTGATCGCAGGGAATTTCAATCATCCACTGTGCCCGGAGTCGACAATGGATCAAAGAATTGTACAGATCAACAACTTTGCCAACAAGTCAACCGATAAGATCACAATTCATACGATCAGATGCATACTTACAAGATAGGAGGCTTTGATTGACCGATCCAACTGTTAAGATCTCGTCTATTGATCACAGGGAATCCAAAGCATCCAATGTGCCCGGAGTCTACAATGGATCAAGGAATTTTACAGATCGATGACTTTACCTGCACTAGCTCGATGACCGTAGGGAATCCAAAGCATCCAACGTGCCCGGAGTCGACGATGGATCAAGGGACTTTATCGATCATGAACTAGCTAATTGGTGTGCAAGGGATCCCAAGCATCCAACGTGCCCGGAGTCGACGATGGATCAAGGGGCTTGCACAACAATAGCGTCCGCCGAGGTGGATAACCGAACCAATCAACCAAAGAAAACTCCAACATTCACACACCAATGTTGAACCAAAAGAACCAAAGCTTGCAAATTTCTTCAAAGGCTTCACCCCTAGCCTTAGCTAGAGGTTTAGCCAACCATGCTACAATGGAAGACTAAATTCTCTACAAAGGAAAAACTACACTACTCTACACTACAAAAGAAAGAAGAGAAGACTAAAGAAGAGAGAACTCTTGGATGGGATGATGAGAATGAGAGGGAGAGGAGCTTCTTTTATAGCCTCATGAGAAGCTCCCAAGCCTAGGTGGCACTCCAAAAGTTTCTTTAGGTTTGGGAATGGAGTTAGGCTTGGAGTGCCCAAAGCAAACTTTGCTTTTAGGTTTGGGCTTGGAGTTAAGCTTGGAGTGACATGTGGCAAAAAAAGTACTCCAATCCTAGGTGTCACTCCAAGCCTAAAGCAAACTTTTCTTTTAGGTTTGGGCTTGGATTGAGGCTTGGATGATGTGGTGGCATTTCCAAGCCACGTGTGGGGAGAGAGAGAGAGAGAGAGAGAGAGAGAGAGAGAGAGAGAGAGAGTTGCTTTGCTTGCTGGCCGGATGGAGGAGCTGATTTGGTGGAGATTCTTCAGCTGGTTGTTGAATGCAAGTGATGGAGGAGACGTCCTCTTCAGGAGGTTGCTGGACATGATGAAGCTGAGGGAGTTCATGTGTGAAGCTCTTTTGAGTTGCCGCTGCTGGGTTCTAGGTGGAGAATGGCTGGGAATGTCCCAGCTTTTGGAGACATTGAAGATGAGAGTGCTGTCCATCCTTTGCTGGCTGGTGAAGATCGTGCGGCTGCTGCACTTATAGGAGTGGAAGATCTTCTTCCAGTCATGTGCTAGACATGGAAGTTCAGCATGTGCTGTCCACTGCTCATTGAGATGCTCCATACATGAGGTGATGTGGGAGCTTGTGAGATTGAATGGACGGTGATGATGGGTGATCTCCCTGCTGGAGCTCGTGTGGGGTCCACTGGAGTTGCAGAACGCAAAACGTCAATTGCTGAACTCTCTGCTGGGCGGAGATCAGCCGTTGGTGATGGAAGACGGTTATGGACAGCTGGACAGCTGGAGTGATGGGGTCCACCTGATTGATGGTGGATGGACGTTGAGCTGCCACTGCCTACATGAGGGAGAGATGATGGTCCTGTTCATATGGTGATGTCTGATGCTGGACGGTAGCTGAAGATGGACTGGACGTGAGGTGACCATGGATCCCACCATCTGGACGGTTGGAATGTGGCCTATCTTGATGGACGGCTGAGCTGGTTCAGCTGCACGTGCAAGGTGGGGCCTGCTGAAGTTAATGACGTTCACCAGCTGGACTTGGATGGACGGCTGATGATTGGAGATGTCCATTGCTGGACGGTGATGGAGTTGGAAATGGTCTTGGACGTCCAGCCCTGGTGGACGATTGCAAATGACGGTGGGTCCACCTGCTTGATGGACGGCGTTGATGTGCAGCAGCTGAACATCCACTGGATTGGGGTTGCTGCACATGCAACAGGTGGGGAGCTGATGGAGTTGGACGGTTGGAAATGAAGGTGGGGTCCATCAAAGCTGCTGGTTGGACTACTGGTTGGACGTCCACTGCTGGACGTTTGATGAAGCAGATTGGTGGGATCCACTTGCTGACCGTTGAAGCTGGAGCTGAAGGCAGGTGGACCGAGATGTTGCACACGTGTGCTGAAGATGGAGGTGGGCCTGCTTTTGGTGAAGAGTCATCTGAACCTTCATGATGAACGGCTGGATTTCCAGCTGTAGATGGGCTGGATGGGAGCCGCTGGTATTGTTGACGCTGGATCATCCATTGTTGCATATGATGGACGGTAGATGCATGCTGGCCATGAGATGGAAGGATGAGATTAATGGACTTTGTGCAGATGGTGGTCGATGGAGAGCAGATTAGCTGTCGTTCATGGAGAATGGACCGGCTGTGGAGATGGGCGTCCTCATCAGGTGGGGTCCACCTTAATGGATGGCTTGGCTTGGTTGGTCCCACATGTGGACATTCAATCTTGATCGTTCAAACTCATGTGATCTCCAATTTACTACCATCAAACATGCACATCCTGGACTTCCGATGAACAGTTGTGATGCAGTCTACCATAGAATATGATCCATCCTTTGATCTTTACCGCCCGATTTTCTTTAGGATTACCACCCACTTGACATTGATCACTTTTAGGCCTTAAAACGTCCAGATTGGCCCAGTTCTTGCCCAACCTCTCCTGATCACCTGAACATTGAAAAATCGCCTAATGAGGGATAATTAACCGAAAAAACAATGATGATGCCCTTAACAACCAGGGTTAATTATACAATATTAGGTACTTATCAATGTTGTTTGTGATTTGTTTCATTTACATTCATGATCTCTTAATGCTTTATTTAACTTACCTATGATGCATGCATTCATTTACTTTTGCCTTTTAATCAAGGGTAATCATCCATTAATGTAATTAATGGCTCGTGACCGGTATCACAGCCTGGAATGTATAAGATCTCAGGATCTCTGGAATAAAATTTGCCTTGCGATATCTCTTCTTGTGTACTTTTGTGAATGCTTGTGATTGTTTATGAATGTTTCATTACTCAGAACCCCAGAGCAACAAAACTCCATTTTCAAGGAAATGTCCTTGTGTCCATTTTCTAGTTCCAACAACCGTGTTTCTATGCACTTGGGATATTAAAAGTATAAAAGAAAGAGAGATGAAGTGATTGATTTTGAAAGCCGTGAATTACCTATAATATGATAGCTTTCTATTTGAATTCCCCTATTGATTTAATTGATAGAAAATTTGAACACTTTTGAGCCTAGTTCACATTACACGATTCTCATGGTCGAAGGGATTACGTAGAATTGTAGATTGGTTAGACTAAGATTTAAGGTGTTGAGGAACCAAGCCGGGGAACTTTGTCCATCCTTGTTCATGTGAAGTAAGAGAAAAGAACGAAATATATAGATTTCTAAAAATCCTATGTATTATGGAAAAGAAAAAGAAAGTAAGGTTATTATTGAATACTTGTTGAAAAAAATTCTGAAAAGGGCTACCTATTACCAACCAGGGGATGGTCTACCGGTAACCAAAGCTGGAAATGGGAAGTAGTGTGAAAGTCGTCGGATGAACGGTAAGGCAAATTCTTGTCATAGGCTTATTGTTGATCTGTACACTCTTAGATCTTTCGTTTCGCTAATCTATGAAGAAGGTAATCCTGAAAATTCATGAGATGAACATTCACTATGCACGGTAGACCGCACTTGTTCAGATTCTTCTATTTATCAATCAATCAGTGGGGATTCTATATGAAACACTCATTATGTTTAGGGAGTTTAAAATTTCAATTTTCATCACTAAGTTTTTCTAAATTTTGTCTTCGTATGTCTTGAAGTTTATAGAAGTATATTTTCTGAGAGAGAGTTGGGGTTTTAGAATATTGGATTATATTTCACGCATGTTTTGCTCGAGATTAACAAAATGCTGGTTGGGGGTGTGTTGAGCTCTGAATTGTGCATACTCTAACCCCAATTCATCACTCATTATACATGTTTTCATGATTTAAAGCTTAATCTAATACATGGTTTTGTGATTGTAGGAATGCGAGAGCCTTCATCATTTGGAGGCACTTCTTACATACCTTGAAGATTAAAGGAATAAAGGACAAAAGCGGAGCAAGGATGCAATAGAGTTGGAGGAATAAAGGATGAGAAAATCCACAATTTACATGACCTCCGACCGGCCAGCCAGCCAAACCCTCCAGAAATAGCAATTTCGCTGGAGGATTTTTATGAAGCCCGACCCATAAACCGACCGGCCGAATGGACTGGCCGGCCAGCCGGCTGGTAAGTCGGCCTATGCTATATAATGTCCAGAGAGTTGGGTCCCTTTCTACTCAAGCTCCGACTGGACAGGGGGATCTGGCCGACCGACCAACGTCCTGATTGCACTAGGAGACTTCTAATTCCGAATTTTGATGCGCAAGTGCGATAATTCTCCACAATTTCTCGGATCTAAGCTATAAAAGGACTCCTCCTCTTCATCCTCAGGGTATGCTACGACGTGGGGAAGATCAATGAAGCTTTGGAGAAGGATTTCTTATTACTTTTCTTCTAGTTCTTAGTTATTTTTATGTTTTTGAGGCTTCTAGTTCAAGGATGTTAGAGATGAACTAAAACCTCTTACCTAGGACTAAGAGGTGAACCTTGTCATTCATTTTTTTATGGATTGATGCAACCTAGGTTTCCCTTTTATGCTTTGATTGAAGGATTTGGCTTGATAAGAGTTTGAATAAAGTATTAGTTTAGATTTTGCTTTGATCTCTTAATGACTCCAGGCTCATGTGCTTCTTAGTAAATCTAAACCTAGTAGCTTACCTTTTTGGCATTGTTTATGCTTGTGTAGTTCATTGATCTATCATCGACTCCGGGCATGATAGACTCTTTGATTGCCTTGTGTACAATGGCACGATCTTCATGTAGGAACTCATTCAAACTAAAGTTCTAATCTTTTGTGATAATCTGAGATAGATGTTTGATGATTGATTTTAATTTAATTAGAGTTCTAATCATTGGTCGTAGTCAAGTCTAGTGACAGGATTTGATAAAAGCTATGGTTGTGAATCTCAACTAGATTGGAAAGAGGTTTGGCCTATACAATTGAGTGTGCCCAAGGCCTGAGCATTATTGTGGGAATTGAATTAATGAACAAGCAACTGTTTGGGGCCTTGCCTCATTGGTAGACTCTGCGGAGTTTCAACAAGAGGTCTTGGTCTCGAAACCCATCAGGGTGAAATTCCCGCTGCTGACAGCACCAGTGGCTGCATTGCATGACTAACTGGGTGGGTGTGTTACCCGATTGACTGGGTGGGTGGGTTGCATGACTAACTAATAAAAAATAAAAATAAAAACAAAAAAAGCAACTGTTTTAGATAAGTGTTGATTGAACCGCTCCATATTCCGATCGGATAGAGATAGAAATTCGATTCTGATTGAGTTGTGAGAGACCTAGTTGTGTTGATGCATTGAAAACCATCAAAAGTGGATCCTTGGCGCTCTAGTGCCTTTTAGACTATTATTACCTCTCATAATCACTGTTTTACTCCAAATTACTATTTTCCAGATTTAGTTCTTAATATGATTTCGATTATAGGTTATTTTAGGTAAACTCTGAAGATACCCATATACAAACCTCTTTGGGATGATACTCGGTCTTTCTGGATTTATTACTACATCGCAACCCTACACTTGGGGAGCGAACAATCAGTCCGTCCAGCAAACTATGCTCATATTGCCAACCCGTCGGAGCAGGTTGTACTCATCTTGCCAGTCCATCCAGCAAACTATTCTCATCTTGCAAGCCCGTTAGAGCAGGCCATGCTCATCTTGCCACTCCGCCCAGCAGACTGTGCTCATCTTGTCAGCTCATCTGAGCAAGTTGTGCTCATCTTACCAATTTGTTCAACAGACTGTTCTCATCTTGTCAGCCTATCTGAGCAGGCTGTGCTCATCTTACCAGCCCGTTCGAGCAAGTTGTGCTCATCTTGCCATTCCATCCAGTAGACTATGCTCATCTTGTTAGCCCATTTGAGCAAGATGTGCTCATCTTAACAGTCCGTTCAGCAGACTGTGCTGATCTTGCCAGCCCGTTTGAGCAGGTTGTGCTCATCTTATTAGCCCATCCGAGCAGGCTATGCTCATCTTGCCAGTTTGTCCAACGAACTGTGCTCATGTTACCAGTTCATCTAACAAACTGTGCTCATCTTGACAGCCCATCTAAGCAAGTTGTGCTCATCATACCAGTCCATCCAAGCAGGTTGTGCTCATCTTTCCAGTCTGTCCAGCAGACTATGCTCATCTTACCAGTTCGTCCAGCAAACTGTGCTCATCTTGCCAGCCTGTCTGAGCAGGTTGTGCTCATCTTACCAGTCCATCCAGGTTGTGCTTGTGCTCATCTTACCAGCCCGTCTGAGCAGGTTGTGCTCATTTTGCCAGTCTGTCCAACAGACTATGCTCATCTTACCAGTTCATCCAGCAGACTATGCTCATCTTGCCAGCCTGTCTGAGCAGGTTGTGCTCATCTCATTGTTCAAGTAGGCTATGCTCATCTTGCCAGTTTGTCTAACAGACTGTGCTCATCTTACCAGTTCATTTAGCAGACTGTGCTCATCTTGTCAGCCCGTCCAAGAAAGTTGTGCTCATCTTGTCAGCCTGTCTGAGCAGGTTGTGCTCATCTTGTCAGTCTGTCCAGCAGACTATGCTCATCTTACCAGTTCGTCCAGCAAACTGTGCTCATCTTGCCAGCCTGTCTGAGCAGGTTGTGCTCATCTTACCAGTCCATCCAGGTTGTGCTTGTGCTCATCTTACCAGCCCGTCTGAGCAGGTTGTGCTCATTTTGCCAGTCTGTCCAACAGACTATGCTCATCTTACCAGTTCATCCAGCAGACTATGCTCATCTTGCCAGCCTGTCTGAGCAGGTTGTGCTCATCTCATTGTTCAAGTAGGCTATGCTCATCTTGCCAGTTTGTCTAACAGACTGTGCTCATCTTACCAGTTCATTTAGCAGACTGTGCTCATCTTGTCAGCCCGTCCAAGAAAGTTGTGCTCATCTTGTCAGCCTGTCTGAGCAGGTTGTGCTCATCTTGTCAGTCTGTCCAGCAGACTATGCTCATCTTACCAATTGTCCAGCAAACTGTGCTCATCTTGCCAGCCTGTCTGAGCAGGTTGTGCTCATCTTGCTAGCCCGTCCTAGCAGACTGTGCTCATCTTGCTAGCCCGTCCTAACAGGTTGTGCTCATCTTGCCAGTCTGTCCAGCAGACTGTGCTCATCTTGCCAACTCGTCTGGCAGCTGAGGCTTTTGAAGTTGGCTGTCTAGCAACACAATCTTGGACTTGTCCGTCTAGGCAATCGATCCTGTTGTGGTTGGTTCAGCGAACACAGAGAGTTGTCTTGTCTTTTAGGGGAGCAGTCTCGTCAATCTTTATTTTTTGTCTGAAGATAAGGTCTCTTCAGTTTTTCTCTTCTTATTGCTGAGGCCGGAGCCTGACAAATGAGGCCGAGGTATGAGGCCAACGGATGAGGCCGACTGATGAGGCCGACGGATAAGGCTTTCGGATGAGGGCCATGAGGCCGATGGATGATGGTTTTTAGATGAGGTCTTCGGATGAGGCCAACGGATGAAGCCTTCGGATGAGGACTTCGGATGAGGGCTTTTGGATGAGGCCTTTGGATGAGGGCTTTAAATGAGGCCTTCGGATGAGGCCGACGGATGAGGCCTTCGAATGAGGTCGATAGATGAGGCCAACGGATGAGGCCGACAAATGAGGCCTTCAGATGAGGGTTGTCGATGAGGCCTTCAGATGAGGCCGACGGATGAGTCTTTCAGATGAGGCCTTTGGATGAGACCGACGGATGAGGGCTTATGAATGAGGCCTTCAGATGAGGCCTTCGAATGAGGCCGTCGGATGAGGGCCTTCGAATGAGGCCTTCGAATGAGGCTGAGGACGAGGCTGACGGATGAGGCCTTCCCCTATACTTTGATAAGGCTGTCACCTGAACTTGCTTCCAAATTAAGTCGGCAAAAATCACGAAACTTTCAAACAGTTCATCTTGTTTTGGCCGCCACAGTCAATCCATAGCTCGGATCGACGTGAAACTTCTTGGGTTTTTTCAGATCGAGTTGCTCTTTAATATGGATAGAACGAATTTTCAAAAATCATCAAAGTGGACCCCACAAATTAGCCCAAAAATTCAAAAATGGGAATAACTTCTTTGGATCTCGCCATTGATGAGGTGAAAAATGAATCAACGAAGAAAAAGATAGATGAGAACAACTAGTCATTCCTATAGATGGCGTCAATCTGTTAACGCCAAAAATGGGTCAGCAAATGATGATTAGGGATCAACGGTGGATCTTCGTCATTTGAGGGCCACGTAAAGATGGATGATACCGTACCTACAATCACGAGACAAGATCGTGAGGGGGGCCAACGGTCGTGCCGACTTAGGGCCCTTCGATGCTTAAGTCAGTACCGATACTGATGGGAAGATAAACTCTTTAAAGTATGCGTCCTTGTATATTGCGTACTTAGAGAGAGTGCAGAGGGCCTTTTACATATAATTATTGAAGAGATGATGTTTATCACGTTAGTATCATGATAAGGTCCTGATCAGCTTGAATTCACCCATAACATGTATCATCGATATTCACGGTATACATCGACAATCCATAGTGTGTATCGACTGATCCTCATTGCTTGGCCTTTTACAAAAAAAAAAATAATAAATAAAAGAAACCACTTTCTGTATGGGACCACTACACTCTCCACCATTCATATAAACATCAAATCTTCCTCCCTTTCATAAACTCTAACCATTCATACAAAAAACAAAAACAAAACAACTTTGAAGGGAATGGAACCATCACACCACACCCTCCTCCCCAAATCGGAGCTTGGACTGAGGTTTTCAAAATCTCTCGGATAGAGTGGTATCCGTCCGTACAACTACCAACCGTCGAAGCTCTTCACATGGTCCTCTCCTATATAATAAAAAAAAAAAAAAAAAAAAAAAAAAAAAAAAAAAAAAAAAATCCACCACTGAAGGAAGCCGAGCGGCCTCCTACGGCAAGGGCACCACCTTTTCAACCAATCCCACAGCAGGTCCACTAGAATGATGTGGAGAGCTTCGGCTCTTCATTGTGGTCCCCTCCTGTGAGGAAAAAAAAACGAAGAAGGAAGAAAGAAGAAAATTCCAAATAGCCTTCCAATGCAAGGGCCCTACCTTTTAAACCCATATGAGACCCTGTGTGGGGCCCACCGGATTATCTTGGAGAAAATTCATCCCGTCTACATGAAAGGAGTTTTTATTTCATACCATCAACCAAATTTCAGACCGGAGGAAAGAGTTTGGAATTAATCCACAACGCTAATGCAATTGTGGCCCACTGATGGGTATAAAAAAAAATTGTGAAATGACCCTATTGTGGATTTATGGTTGTCGGGTTAAAGTAACCAAATCAGATCGGCAATGAGATGGGGTAATCCTTGATCTAGTGGGGGCTACATCCCTCTTTTAAAAAGATCTTTTTGCCTTTTGGGACAAGCTACTGACATACAAGGTGACTGCTGGCAGAGAGGCAATTTCTAAGAAAAATAAAAATATACCTGAAATGCTAAAGAAAATGAGATTTGAGGGGGGATGCTAATGCCTAGATTAGCCATACTCGGGGGGCTATCGTACTAAAAAACCCTCAATGTGTCCCTGCGGAGCATCATTTGCTTTAATCATCTCACTCAATTACCACCCGACCGTCAATCAGACGCGATTCACGTTGTACAGGGTTTTGCACGCACGCAGATTGCAAAGTGGCTACTCGACAGGGGAGCGGATTAGGTCTCTGTGCCCGGGCCTTTGTGGGGTCCATAGATTTCGTAATAAACAACTCCGTCCATCTGTTTTAAAGGACCACAATAGGACTGAAGTCTAAAAATCAGGCAGATCCAAAACTCAGGTGGGCCATACACACGAAACAGTGTGGATTGAACGTCTTGGGGGTTACAGAAGTTGTCTATCAGGATGATATTTGTGCCTACAGTTTATGTGAGTGCTAATAACCCTATGAACAGTTTTGGTGGTATATAAACATCATGGCCAGCTCCGGGAAGGTTTCAAAGGTGGGCGTTTCCATTGCCACTGTTTCGTGTGGTATGGCCCACCTGAGTTTTGGATACGCCTGATTTTTAGGATCCTGTCCTATTGTGGACTTTTAAAACAGATGGACGGAGTGGATTTATCAATAACATCTCTGTGGCCCCACATAGCCCCGGGCACAGATATATATCTGCTCCCGGGGTCACCTGTGTGCCACAAAACTCAAGTAGTCAAAACATAGGGAATAATTTCAGAACGTGCAAACCGCTAAAATCATGCAGTGGGGCCACCATAGTTTTGGAAGGCCTGATTGGTGTGGCAGTTCATATTGGCGTAGCTTGCCAGATGAATGGCTTGGATTCAATATACACACACGGTGAACCTAACACACTAATCGAGAGCGGATTAGGTGAGAACCCGGCCTCACCCAAGACGGTGCAGCGCTTACCGTGTGGTTACAGTGGGGCCCACCTTGATATATGTATTATGTATCCACGCCGTCCATCTATTTTCCCATATCATTTTAGGGCATTATGCAAAAAAAACGAAGCAGATCCAGTAATCAGGTGGACCATACCATAAGAAACATTGGATTTTTATTTATTTATTTATTTTTCACTTTTAACCATCCAATAAATGTCCACCATTTTGATAGTCAGATAATCAAATAAGCCCATTTTTTTATCAAGATTAAATCTAATTGAAATCTCGATCTTTTACTTTGAATTGCTTGCATTACACGTATGCGATTCCTAAATGGCCGTATATCATCCATCACACTCTGGCAGAGGTTTTTTTTTTTTTTTTTTTTTTTTAATTCGATATAGAGGTGCGTTTGCTGGTACCGTGTAGAAGTGAGGCCCACGTGATGTGTATCATCCACACTCTCCATCAGATGAGTCACCTCAGAAAACCTGCAGGACCCAAAAATCATCTGGATCAAAAGGTGGGACATAGCATAGGGAGCAAGTTTATATGGAAAGCTCACCCTTGATTTTCATAGCGATCCACCTCATAAGGGAAACCTCCTGTGTCTTGGCCTGAACCTTTATCCAGATCAGACGAAGGGACTGAACGGCCTGGATACCTTACAAACAATACAGGGAGCCCCTCTCAGCTTGTTCCCTGTTTTGAGGCCCATATGTGTTCTGAATAAAGCTTCCTTTTGTACCCTGGTATTTTTTGAGGTGAAGCATCTGATGTAATATTACATGGACCCCACATCTGCCCATATTGATACCAGTTGAGCGCCCCGACAGTCTGGGGCTATAGGTTAGAGAGTGATGATTAGATGGATTGTACATGTGGTCAAATTCAATGGTCCAAATTGTGGGACCATTGCACATGTTCATTACCCTACATTTGATGTACACTAATTAGTCATATTAACATCAATTCCATATTTGTTTATGGCCCATCTACAGCACAGTTTGGGCCTTCCCATTGTAGAAGCGGGGTCATTGTTCATTGATCTAAGCCGTTTATATTTTAGTAACCAACTCCAGCAGACCTCTATGTCTGAGATAAATAAAAAACCCAAAAACAAAACAAAAAAATATAAAGCACCGTACTAGGGGGTTCATTAATTTAGTATATCTATAGATTTGTGCTATTTTTATGAAAAGGATAGACATCCACGTTCAAACCAGTTCAAAAAATTATAAATAAAAAATTGATTAGTTTATCTCTCTCTCTAATCTCGTGCAATTTATTCTCCTCTCACGTCCAATCATATCTCTTTTCTATAAAGTTACTCTGTCGCATCAAATGAGGAAAACTACCCTCATGCATTTTGAATTGCTTTTGGCACGTCAGAAAAACCTTAATATTTTGGCTCAGTGTGATAGATGATACTCGGGCACAAAAACATTACATGCACACAAGTCAATCTAAACTACCAAATTATGGGTTTGAGTTTAAAGGTGTCATGAACCCTAAAAATTATGGGTGTTTGTTTTTCTATTTACCATCATAAATTGCGGTAAATAAGTACTCATCAACTCCTGTGTCTGTTGGGAGAGAGTTAATCACTGGAGTATCTACCCTGTGGAATTTCTTTTTAGGAAAAATGAGTGGCGAATGAAATCTGTGGGTCTTAAAGTGATGTATGTGTCTGATCTACGCCTGTCCATCTGTTGCACCAGCTCAATTTTGGGCATGAGCCCAAAAATGAGGTAGATTATAAGCAAAATTGGACCACACCACGAGAAACGAGGAGATAATGATGTCCATCTAGTAGTGATGCGTATTTGTGATCCAGCCTGTTCATATGTTCACACAGACATGTACATAGATGAACAGACAACACAAATATCAGCTTGATCCAAAACTTTTATGGCTGGTAAGAAGTCCTTACTGGTAATTAGTGTTTAACTCCCACTGTTTTCTCGTAGTGTGGTCCACTTGCACTTTGGATCTGCTTCAATTTTGAACTCATACACAGTAGACATCCCACCTAGGCTAGCAACCTAATAAGGCATAGATGTTACTTAAAGAACTCATTACCTAAACCCTTAAGCCATAAAGCCACTACCCTAAGGGCCTGTTTGGTTGCAGAATCCAGATTCTATCGAAAATCTAGATTCCACTGTTGGAATCCAAAATTGCAGAAACTAGAATGTAACCAAGGTTTCATCCGGAAGTTGCTGTTTGGTTGAAAATGGTGCAATTTCCAACCGTTGCTTGTGGCATGGCCCACTTGGGCTTCAGATCCACCTGAGAACCTTACCCTTGTCCTATTGTAGTCCCGCAAGACAGATGGCCAGGTTGGATGGCAAATAAACATTATAGTGGGCCCTAGAAAGTTTTTAATGGTGGACGTTCAATCAACATTGTTTTCCTGTGGTGTGGCCCACTTGTGATTTAGATCTGCCTCATTTTTTGTCCAATGCCCTTAATTGAGCTCTCAAAACTGATGGACCGTGTGGATATAAAACACATACATTATAGGTGTACAACGCATATATGGAGGTGGTGACGCTCACTTCCGCCTCTTTTTCCCTTCCGTAGAAACGGTCGCGCACACCGTTTCCACTAATCCCGGTTCCAGTCCATTTAGGTTTCTAGACAGAATCTTATTTGAGTGGAACTTGCCACCAAACACACCATTTAAAATAGGATTATGCTATAATCTGATTTTTTGGCTGGAAACGGGTTTGCAGCTGCCAACCAAATGGGCCCTAACCATAGCCTTGTTAGTCTTGCCCTGTCTCGTGGGCCGTACGGTTGGAGGGCCGTTGTTATGGGGCCCTTGTCCCCTCTTGCATATTGTATTTATTGTATTATTGTTCCTGCCTTTTTCCTTTTCTGCCCCTGGACCCATGTTGGGTCTTTCTCTTATGTATAAGGGCATTCTTGTATTTTCATCTGGTTGTATATATGCTCTCTCTCCCTTGTTTGGGTTAGGGAAATTTATTCTCAGCAGCCTATCTTGGTATCAGAGCAAGGTTCTCATGCCTGCCCCAACTAAGATGCCCCATCTCAGATCCGTCCCCACCATTTTCCCCAAATCCGGTCTCCTCACTATTTTCGGCCGTCAGCAGCTCCGCCAGCTCCGTCAGCTCCGTTTACAGGTCCTCTAGCTCCGCCAGCTCCATCTGCAGCTCCGACAGCTCCGTTTACAGCTCCTTAGCTCCATCCACAGCAGCTCCTCCGCCTGCGACTCCGCCAGCAGCAGCTCCTCCGTGTTTCCCCAAATCTGTCAACCGTTTTGCAGCAGCTCCGGTCTCCTCACTATTTCCGATCGTTAGCAGCTCCGCCTGCGACTCCGGTCTCCTCCGCCTGTAACTACAGTCTCCTCCGCCTGCAACTCCGCCAGCAGCAGCTCCTCCTTGTTTCCCCAAATCTGTCAGCCGTTTTGCAGCAGCCCCGTCAACCTCCGTCAACAGTAACTCCATCAGATCTGTCAGATCAGCCATTCGTCTGCAACTCCGTCAACAGCCGCTCTGTTAGATCCGTCAACCGAACTCCTCCACCTCTATTAGCAGTAGCTCATTTCGCTGTTCTCTCATTGATTTCCCAAATTTGTCCAAAGACTCTCTGTCTCATGTCAGGCGATTGAAGATTGCCATTGGGCAACCGAAGATCCCTTGGCCGGCACAGATTAAAGGGGGCATCCTTCACTTTTAGTCATTCTCTTATCTCTACTCCTATTCCTTATTGCTATGGACAAAGAACACTATCGGGCTAATGCCCCTCGATGTAGTTTTGATGGCACCAACTACGGGTTGTGGTCCATCCATTTCCAAAGCTTTCTTAAAGGTCGGGGGTTGTGGGGCTTGGTTGATGGCACTTTTCCGACCCCTTTGTCTACTGATTTAGACAAACTTGCCGATTGGGAGATGAAGAATGGGCGCATCATTACTTGGATCCTTGACTCCGTCGATAAGACGATCGCTATTGGCCTAACCTCGCACCGAACAGCCAAGGCGATGTGGGATCATCTCAAGGTGATCTATCAACAGAGCAATGAAGCCCGTCTCTATCGTCTGGAACAGGCTCTGGCCCATATTACTCAAGGTGACAAGACCATTCACGCATTTTATTCTGCGATAGTGGCAATTTGGACCGAAATGGCGATGATGGATCCTGAGTTTCCCACTGATTTTCAGATATTTCACAATATGAGAGATCGCACGCGGGTTCACCAATTCCTTATGAAGCTGAGACCGGAGTATGAGCATTGTCGAGCTGCTCTTCTCAATCGCAGCCCTCTTCCTTCTCTGAATGTTGCTATCAATGACCTCTTGGCTGAAGAACAGAGGTTAAAGGTTCTTTCTACCTTACCTCAGCATCCTGCTTCCTCTGATATGGTATTAATGGCTTCCGCTTCATCAAATCACCGTGGCTCGAGTAGTGTGACGTGTCATGGCTGTAACAAATTAGGTCATGTAATCTCTCAATGCCACGAGTTTTGTGCTTATTGTCGACGGATTGGACATGACCTTGTCGATTGCCGAACGAAGGCTTATGCTTCCCCCCTGGGACGTGGTCGTGGTAGCCGTGACCGTGACCGTGGTCGTGGCCGAGGTCGGGCATTTACGGCCACTTCTACTTCTTCAATTTTAGAGCCTGTCGTGAGTGACATTGCCAGCTCCTCCTCACCTTTGATTCCTGAGATGATTCAGCAGATAGTGCAAGCCCTATCCGCTGCAGGTCTGTCAGGTAACTCACATTTGCTTCCATGGTTCTTTGACTCTGGTGCTTCGAATCACATAACTAGTGATACCTCTCATCTTCATGATCTCCAGCCATACACTGGTACGCAGGTTATCTCTACTGCTGATGGGTCTCAGTTACCCATTCAGTCTATTGGTTCCTTGACTTTCTCTCCTTCTTCCAATAGAAAGTTTGTTCTTCGTCGATGTCTTTCATGTTCCTAAACTTTCCTCTAATATGATCTCTGTAGGCCAGCTTATGGCCAACAATTGTTTAGTCATGTTTCTTCCTGATTGTTGCTTTGTGCAGGATCTGGCAACGAGGAAGGTGGTTGGGAAGGGTAGGCGGAGTGGATGTCTATTCATGCTGGAATTTGATCAATCTGTGACACCGGCCAATTGTTTTTTTGCACCTTCTGACACTGAAATTTCATTAGCCAACCGGAAGTGGAGACTATGGAACTGTCATCTTAGTCATCCACATTCTAACTAGTTGCTTCATTTATTTTCTTCAGGGATGTTGGATAAACTGAATATTAACAAATCTATTTTGGATCTCTCTTATCATTCATGTTTTTTATCAAAAAGCAAATGTGCTCCTTTTCCATTAAGTGCATCTCGCTCTTCTTCTATATTTGAGCTTGTTCATACCGATGTCTGGGGACCTTCACCTATTTTATACATGTCTGGTTTACGTTATTATGTTATTTTCATTGATGATTTTACTCGTTACACATGGATCTACTTTATGCACTCCAAAGCACAGGTCTTTGACATCTTCCAACAGTTTGTTTCTATAGTAGATACACAATTTGGGGTGAAACTCAGGACCCTCCGCTCTGACTCAGGGGGCGAGTATGTCTCTCTGGCCTTCTGTACTTACCTCCAGGATCGTGGGATTATCCATCAAACCACCTGTCCTGACACTCCCCAACAGAACGGAGTTGTTGAACGCAAAAATTGTCACATCGTTGAGACTGCAAATACTTTGATGACTGAAACGAATGCCTCACGTGCTTTTTGGGCCGAAGCTATGTTACATTCCGTCTACTTGATCAACCGCATGCCTACGAAGCTTCATAAGAATACTTCTCCCTACTTTGTTCTCTACGGTTCCCTTCCTGATTATTCCACATTTCGTGTTTTCGGTTGTGTGTGTTATGTTCATCTTGTTGCACGTGCACGTCACAAACTTTCACCTAAGTCCATTCGATGTATGTACTTGGGGTTTGGAGAAACCCAAAAAGGATTTCGGTGCTATGATCCTGTTTCCCGTCGCATTCGAGTGTCTCGTCATGTTGTCTTCCTTGAACATGTTTCATTCCATGCCTCTTCCGCTGTTTCCATGCCTCCACCTTCATCTCTTGACTTGACTTATTTTCCTGACATTCATTCTGCATCTCTTATGTCCTCTCGTCCCTTGCAGGTATATTCTCGGCGATCAAGACAACCTCCTCCTTCGGCCCATCCCACTACTTCCCCTGCTGCCGATCCAGATCCTCCTCCTTCGGCTACTCCCACTGCATCCTCTGCTGCTGATACTTCTTCAGTACGTCATTCTAGCCACTCTCATAAGGCTCCTGATCGGTTGGTCTATTCTATGCCTGCCATGTCTTCCACTTGAATTCCATTTCTATTCCCACGACTTACTTGCAGGCTGCTTCTCAGAGTTGTTGGAGGGAGGCTATGGCCGAGGAAATTCACGCTTTGGCTGACAATCATACATGGGAGCTTGTTCCGCGCCCCACTGGGAGTCCTATTATTGGTAGCAAGTGGGTGTATTTTGTAAAGTTAAGGTCTGATGGCTCCTTAGACCGTTATAAAGCGAGGCTAGTTGCCCAAGGATATAAACAAGAGTATGGAATTGACTATGACGAGACTTTTGCTCCCGTGGCGAAGATGAAGACGGATCGCACCCTTCTTGCAAATTGCCTCCTCTCGTGCTTGGCCTATCTCACAAATGGATGTGAAGAATGCCTTTCTTCATGGCGATCTTCTTGAGACAGTTTACATGAAATTGCCTCCAGGTCCCGATACGACTTCTGGTGATATGGTTTGCCGTCTGAAGAAGGCTTTGTATGGTCTCAAGCAAGCGCCTCGTGCTTGGTTCCAGCGCTTTCGTGATGTCGTTGTTGGTGCAGGATTCTCTTAGAGTGGACATGATCCTTCCTTATTTACTCGTACTACCAACCGTGGCATTGTCATTGTTCTGGTATATGTGGATGATCTCCTATTGACTGGAAGTAATCCCTCTAGCATTAAAGCGTTACAGCAGGTCCTGCAATCCTCCTTTCGAATGAAGGATTTGGGCCCTCTTACCTACTTCCTCGGTCTTGAGGTCTCACGATCTGCTCGTGGGCTCCTTGTTGAACAACGCAAGTATACCAAGGACCTCATTGCCTTGGCTCTGTTGACAGATCGGAAAGTTGTTCAGACCCCCATGGAGTTAAATGTTCAGTATGGCCGCGATGATGGTGACTTACTAGGGGAGCCTACTCTTTACCGTCGCTTAGTAGGAGGTTTGGTATATTTGACGATGACTCGTCCCGACATTGCCTATGCTGTCCAAGTCGCCAGTCAGTTCGTTTCGGCTCCTCGATCCCTCCATATGACCGCTGTCCTTCGGATTATCAGATACTTGCGTGGCACAATTGACAGGTCTATGTTCTTTCCTTCCAGCTCCACTTTGGATCTTTGGGCTTATTCTGATGCTGATTGGGCTGGATGTGACTACTGGTTATTGTGTCTTTCTTGGCTCCTCCCTTATTTCTTGGAAGTGCAAAAAGCAAGGTAGGGTTTCGAAATCTAGCACCGAAGCCGAATATCGCGCGATGTCTGCTGCATGTAGTGAGATTGTATGGCTTCATGGGCTTCTTGGCGATCTTGGACTTCCCCTTCAGTCACCAACTCCTCTCCATGCGAATAACCTCAGTGCGGTCCAGATTGCTTCCAACCCCGTCTTCCATGAGAGGACAAAACACATCAAGGTTGATTGTCACTTCATTCGCGAGAAATGTCAGTCTGGTCTCATTTCTCTTCCCCATGTGGCGTCTCAGGATCAGATAGCTAACATTCTCACTAAGACGTTACCTTTTGCTCGTCATTCCTTCCTTGTTAGAAAACTGCTGCTTGTCAACGACCTGCATCAGTTTGAGGGGGGGTGTTAGTCTTGCCCTGTCTCATGGGCCGTACGGCTGGAGGGCCGTTGTTGTGGGGCCCTTACCCCCTCTTGCATATTGTATTTATTGTATTATTGTTCCTGCTTTTTTCCTTTTCTGCCCCTGGACCCATGTTGGGTCTTTCTCTTATGTGTAGGGGCATTCTTGTATTTTCCTCTGGTTGTATATATGCTCTCTCTCCCTTGTTTGGGTTAGGAAAATTCATCCTCAGCAGCCTATCAAGCCTTACCTAAGCCATTCACAAGCCTTAGCCACACCTAAGCCATTCTCGAGCTTTAGCCACTCCGCCAAACTTTAACCTTACTCCAAGCCTTAGCCACTTTTTAAGCTAAACACAGCTCGAGCCGAAACCTCAAATTTGGCTAAATTCAAGACAAAATCAAGCCAAACATAAGCCAAATACAGAAGAAGAAGAAGAAAAACCAAAAAGTAGGAATAAAATTCCAACACTCACCAAACACCACCCCAAATCAAAATAATGGTTCATTTGGAGATTATAGAGCCAACCAAGCCAGCTGGTCAAAGTTTAGAGCAAAGTAAAGGGGTAGCGGTAAATTACCGCCCTATCTTGAAAAATGAGCTCGAATCAATAGTTGTTGCTCTCCTGAAAGAGACAGTTGTGTTAGGACCCCAGCACCTCCAAACATTCACCTATTTACCATTTTATCAATCTTTTCAACACATGTGAGAGTGTCATGTGGCACCTCCTTCCCCTCCATCAATCACAAGCTTCCACCCATTATTTACCCTCTATAATCCCAAAATTCACAAGAAAACCATCAAATGGGCTATAAATACCCCTTTCCTTTCTTCATTTATATGCAATTCAATGCATTCTTTGTCATTGTAGCATATGAGACCCCTGGCAATGTTGGAATCATGTACACTTGTGTACGCCACAAGGCGAGCTATTTAATGCCAATGCCTCCTAGGAAACATAATACACATCATTTGCTAGTACGACACCCAACTCAGTATATGATATGCCTAAACGCCTAAGGCTGTCACTAATACCTCAACCAAGTCGGTGATTTAGACACTCTTAAGATGAAAGACCATAGTTTAGGACTTCTATGCATCATTTGAATTTACTATCATGTACCATGTAACATATTAGTTTTCTCTGGCTTTTACCTTTTAATTAAGGGTTTTCCCCAAGAAATGTAATCAAGAGCTTGTGCCCACCACAACATGGAATATACTTTGTTTCCGATCAATAAACCCTCTTGACAGGACATATTTGGGGGCATATCACTTACAGTAGAGTTAATATCAAATAATATTAAACCATATCACAAGTTCAAAAATTGTAAGGAACACCATGTCGAGACACTCTAAACTAGGATGTACTCTCTCTTTGGATCAATTATGGAAGATTTCCTCCGAAAACATTTATCACATTTGATGTCTAGGTGGAGTACTTGTATTTAATTACATTTGATAGCCAAGGTTTACAGTATCATCCAAAACTGGTACATTTCACCCAATATGTACCAATATCACCCATGAACAATACAGGTTTATTGGCCCGAAATAGCATTATAGGGTGATACATGGCAGTATCAGTGTTGAAAGATACTTTACATAATGCAACTATTTTAAACCTATTGTTAACCGACTCTTCTTAATCCTTCAGCTTCAAATTCCCTTTCTGGATTCTCTAGGAAGAGACCCAGAGATGATGGTAATTTCTCTTTTTTATGGCATCTCCGCCTTAGGCATCCTAGCACAAAAAGACTTCGGAATCTTGTTAGAGATGATACTCTTGAAAGGATAAATATTTACCTACATGCGAAGCCTATCTTGTGAAGATGACCAGACAATCTTTCCCAAAAGGGGGATTTGAGATAGCAACATATCTCCTTTGGCTTGTGCGTTCAAATGTCTATGCTCCTCTAACATGAGAGTGCAGGGAGACTATGAATACTATATGATGTTTGTTGATGATTTGTCCACATTCAGTAATTTACATGTTTTATATGATACATTGAATGTCTTTTGAGACATTCAAAGAATATAAAGCCCAGGTTGAAAAAAAATTGGCAAGAGCATAAAGGTATTAACGTCTAACCATGATGGAGAATATGAATCAAATTAACGATTTTCTAAGGATATTTCAAGAAAGAGGGTATTACTGGTTAACAGACCACACCTTGTACTCCTCAACAAAATGTTATTGTCGATAAGGGAAACCATACCTTATTAGACATGTTGAGGTCCATGATGATCTTTGTCGCTCATTCCTATTTCTTTTCAAGTTTATGGAGGCAAGGTCTCGATAGAACTCAGAATGAATTCGAAGGAAAGATGAAGATGACCAATGTCAAGAAGAAATTCACTTCTAGTAGGCCAATCACAGTTTAGAAGAAAGGAAAACAAAGCAAAAACAGAACCCCCACAACTTAGTGCTTTAGCGGAAAGTATCATATTGGGTTGAGCAGATAATCAAGAAAATAAGCTACAAGGTTGAGAATGGAGGAACTATTAAAAAAACTTGGATTTACCTAAGGCAAAGGAAAGCAAAGGAAGGTTACCTCAATTTTACTTGGGAGATGGGGTAGACATTCCATTGTAGTTGACATTGTGCCATGGCATCAGAACCCATCGTCAATTCAGTTAGAACTTCAGACCACTGTCTCTATGACGAAATACCGGAAGACTGCGAACTCGCACAGTCCCTTGAAAATGCCTGTATCTCCTTGATAAGATTCTAACAAAATCAACTTCCACAACAAATTTCAAGATATGGACTGAGCAAAAGCCTGACTTAGGTCATATGGTGACTTAGGTCATATTGTGATTTGGGGTTATCCTGATATGGTAAAGAAAGTCGAATCGGAAAAATTGTAATCTGGGAGCAATAAGTGCTTTTCCATAGCTCACTCCATGGAATCCAAAGAGTATGAATTTTATGATCCGAGGAGCAGAGGATTTTAGTGATTAGGGATGCAGTTTTCGTTGAAACAAACTTAATGTAGGACAATAAAGGTGATCATAGTGTGGACCTTTTTGAAAGGTCGGACCATGTTCGCCAACCTACATCTGTTTTACGTCGTAGCCCAAGACTATTGGGAACCAAACAGATTCGTTAATCTTAATGAGGTGTTTCTAGCAGTGCTTAATAGAAACTAGATTGACCCCAGTACTTGTCAGGAAGCAATGGTCGACAGTGATGCAAACTGGGTTAAAGCCATGGACGCTGAGATGGAGTCCATACATTCCAATTACGTTTTGACACTACTAGGTCTTCCCAAAAATATTGTCGAAATACGCTGGGAATGGATCCATAAGAAAGCATAACGTGGAAGGAAATATGGACACTTTTAAGGCTGAGATCAAAGGCTAAACTATAAAAGGAGGGCATTCATTATGATAAGACATCTGCACCAGTTGTCATGATGAAATCCATTCATGCATTATTGGCCATAGCTATCGATATGGGCTTCGAAATTTGGCAGATGGATGAAAAGATTACTTTCGTCAACAATAATCTAGATGAAGAAATTTATATGGAGCATTCTAAAAGCTTACGTCATCCTAGATTTGAATCCAAGGTAAGCTCTAAAAATCCATTTATGGCCTAAAGTAGGCATCTGGGAACTGGAATCTGCGATTCGACAAGGTGGTCCATATTTTTTATTTCACCAAGAACCCAGAAGAACCATGTGTCTATTTGAAGTCCTCTGGCACCCAGCTTTGCCTTTTGGACTTATATCTTGATGATATTCTCTTTAAGGGGATGATGTGGGATTCATGACAAAGGCGAAACTGTGGCTTTCTTCCATATTCGATATGAAAGGCTTGTAAGAGGCCTCTTATATTTATGGGATTAAGATTTATCATAACAAAGATGCCGAGACTCTAGGACTCTCCCAGGCCTTTTATATTGAGAAGTTCTCAAAGTGATTTTCTATGCTTGAGTCTAAGAAGGGTAAGTGCCTTTCAAGCATAGGATTTTCTCTTTTTGGGATGACTGCACCAAGATCCTTAAGGAGAAGCAAGTGATGGAGAAGGTTCTATATAAATTTGTTGTTAGGAGCATAGAGTGTATGCTATGTTATGTACAAGATTTGATATTTCCTTTGCAGTATGAATTGTGAACTAGTGCCAAAGCAACCCAGGTATGAATCATTAGACAATGGTGAAGCATGCCGTTTACTACCTCAAAAGAATGATGTATCTCGCTCTTGTATATAGACATGGGGACTTGTCGATCATTGGATATACTGACTTGGATTTCCAGGCAGATCTGGATTCTAGGCAATTGATGAGTTACATTTTCTTGATGGCTGGTGGCTTCGTGAGTTGTCATTGTGTGAAGCGAAAGTGCATCACAGATTCCACGATGGAGGCTGAGTATGTGGCACCAATGAAGCGGCCAAGGAAGAGGTTTGGCTTCAGAAGTTTACCTTAGAATTACAGGTTATCCCGATTGTTTGATAAACCACTACCTATTTATTGTGACAATAGTGGAGCAGTTGCACTGCAAGGAGCCTAAGAATCTTAGAGGTGCAAAGCATATCAATTGGAAATATCATATTGTTCGAGACTGTAGAGAATTGGGTGATTGAGGTTCTCAAGATAGCATCAACAGATAAATCCTCTCATAAGGTTTTGCCGATTGAAGTTTTTATCCTCTCATAAGGTGTTGCTGATTGGTGTTGCCGATTGATGTTGCTGATTGAAGTTTTTATCCTCTCATAAGGCGTTCCCGATTGAAGTTTTTAACTCTCACATTAGTATGGAATTGCATGTGTAGGTGGATTGGCTTTAGGGCAAGTGAGAGAGTATTGTGTGCACTGGAAAACCAATGTATTAAGTATGACCTCAATTATTCATTAGTTGAACGTTTTTTTTTTTATTCAATTAAGGTAAGAAAGTGTGAAAATCATATTTTCCTCAATCTATCAAAACTTTTCACTTCAATCTTATAATCTCCTAAATTTTCATCCAGACCCATGCCAATGCATGAGAATCATGCATAAAAATGGATTCGAGGTGAAATTCATGAGAAAATCAAACAAAAAAACACATCAATTGCAATATTTCATCCCTTCTAATTCCAACACATCAAGGTTTTGATCCTCGATTTCTCTCCTAAATGGAAGATTTGACTCGTAGGGAATGAAGCTGAGGAGTTGAAATCCACTTAAAACTCAGATCTAAAAAGAAAAGAGGGTTTTTTTCAATGACTCATAGGGAATGATGCTGAGGTGTTGAAATCCACTTGCAAACTCAGATCTAGAAAGAAAATATGAGGGTTCTTTTCAATTTTTCTTCTTTTGATTTTTTCTGGATTTTCTGTCGAAATATGCATGCTCACCATCACAAGGGAGGTTATTGATTTGCGTCGGCAATAGGATTGCCAATGCAATTGATTCCTTGCCAACATATCGCCAGTGCCTGAAATTTATTGTCAAGCCGGTGATAATAACAATATCTCGATAATATCGTCGATACTCATAACACTGATTCCAGTCAACAGCCAATTGAGTCAAATGGCTTTTCAAGGCACAAAAATAATAATAGGCCAATAATATCATTGATACTCAGAACACTGGTTCCAGTCAACAACCAATTGAGTCAAGCATTTCGAGTCACAAAAATACCAACAAACATACTCAATATAAAACCATGTCTAGTGACTGGTAAATAACAAAATACAACTATGGTCCACTCGATGAGTGGATGTGGCTGATTTTGCACAGGGGATCCTCATGATGCGGAAAACCTAATAAAAGTGTGGGTTGGGTGGCATGTACATGAAAGGTTGAAAGTCATCTGCTGAGTTGATGTGATCCAAAATTGAGACCTCATTATCTCAAATTTACTGGACTACTTTATTGCGGAGTCATCAATTTACTCGTGAATCCCAACTGGAAACTTTGAAGAATTCTTATGGGACGCTTACACATTGTTGGGCAAGATCCAGGCCAGTCATCAAGTGGGCCCTATCATGTCCTCTGTCCCAAGAATTCGACCCATTCACCAGTAGGCCACACATACAATAACAATGGATACTTGCCAGCATCTCTGACTTAAGGGCATGTGTCTGCACCCAAGTTGCATGTATGCATGTTTTGAATGCCGTCTGATCATGTAACCATGACAGATAAATATAATGTACAGCTATACATGCCTCCATGTGTGGGAACATGGCACACGTGTGCCAGATCACCTCAGCTACACATGCACAAGATCAAAGGAACAATGCAACTAGGCGGCCCCCATCTGTAGATGGGCCACAAGAATCAGGCAAGTCCACCCATCTGGTACAAAAACGTACGGGTGAAAAAAAATAAATCCATTAAGTAACAGACACGTTCATGTTCTGAACACGATACAGACTCAATGCTATACAACTCAGAAGCACATTCAAGTGTATCATTCACAGAAAAAAAGAAAAAGAAAAAGAATCTACATCATAGCTGAAAGCTGTTTTTAAGAATGCAGCCACAGACGATCATGCAGCCTTTCTTCTCCAGCACCAAGCATCTCATCAACCCTTTCGCCATCTCGGAAGAAATGGAAAGTGGGTGTGTAACGTATATTCTGCGTAGTTTCAGGACATTCATCAATGTCTGCATATACAAACGATAGCTTTGGGAATTCATTACTTAGCTGGCAGAAAGGAGGAAGAATCTGGCTGCAAACACGGCACCTGCATATGATGATGACTCAGAATTGCAACGATAGACAAGCACTGTATTCTCATGTTCATATTTTACACCCAGTTTGTATGTTGCGACAAATGCACTTGGATGTAATTCCAGTGGTGCCGACTTGCATCCAAAATAGGATTCGTTTGGGGAAAGTGCACGCGGCCATTAAATAGTGAGGTGCATTCAGCTCAATCAAATAAAGGAATATCCAAATGCACTTCCTAGTCAATGCTAAGGGTTTGGTTCGGTGCCCACTTAAAACTGTGGTTATCTCATTTTAGTTAATCACACTTTTGTATTAGTGATCATATTTCATTTTAGTAGGCTGTGTTTGGTTGCACCAAATATCATGAAATTTCATGATATTTAGTGCAACCAAACACGGCCATAAGGATTAAGAATAATCTTGATAACCAATAATCATGATCTCTAATACATAGTTGTGAATTGTGATCATCTAAAATGAGATGAATTCATTTTTAAGTGGGGTATCAGATTTACAAGTTCACTGTCCAAACCATTAAACTGATGAGCTCCAAACACAGACGGGAGATAACCTGGAAAGTTTTGAAATTGATCCTAACCCTTCAATATCTGGCCTTCTTTTTGTTGAATGAGAACTCTTGCTGCAGTTTCCTCTTTCCTGTGTATCTCTAGGCCACAGGCCAAAGGATTGGGATCCTCCAATCTGGATGATTTCTGGTTCGGATCTTCCAGGATGGTGTCTGGGGCATCCCCCATGCATGGTGAGGCCCTTCAATGGATTGTATTACCAAACCATGGGTTCCATATGCATAAATCTTGCATAGGAAAACTATGCTTTTTAATGATAAGACCATTTAATTCTTTGCTAGTCAATGCCACCAATCTGCCAAAGAAACAATATGGATTGTTTGGCAGCATATGATGGTACCAAGGTATTCCGTAACCGTAATGGTAACGGTAACGGTAACGGTAATGGTAACGGTGGCCGTAACAGCCACCACCGTTACCTTTACGATACGGGGTGTAATGGCCGTTACAGGGGCCATAACGGCCTTTACAGTCTCTCTTTTTTTTATTAAAAACAAAATCCAAAAAACATGTATCAGGCCCGTAATGGACCTTTACGAGAGGTGTAACAGGCCGTTACGGGGGGCTATAACGGCCTTTACGGGTCATTTTTTTCTGTAACGTCCGTTAGAGCATTTACGACCCCATAATGTGTAATGGTTGCCATTGTTTCCTTGACATAACAGCCTTTACGGCCTTGTAACGGCCTTTACAGCACACCATGGATGGTACAGACTCAAACCAAGCATTTAATCTGAAAGTCATAGCCCTCTTATGATTTGAACTAGTGTTATAAGGTAAAAAGTAACATTTGAAAGAAAAAATAATAAAGGGAGAGAAGTGAATGGTCAAGACCATTTTGAATGAGAACCAGGCATAAAAGCAGTGCAGTTCACTTAAGACCCGAGTCAACTGATGGTTGCCCATTTTCTTTTAGGGATTCTCCAAAAGAGCCACCCTTTTTATTATACAAAACCCCTGATATAATTTAGGGTTAGATCTTCCCACCTAAATTTTCATGCACTCTCATTGTGCCACTTTCCATCATATTTAAGTCATGGCTGTCCTTGTGTTTTGAAAGTCATGAAAATACCCCTCCACAAAAAAGACAGAAAACCCCTATGAAATATGTACGTGTTTTCTTCCAAAATGATCCGAGTATGAGTGCACCTGCATTCTGTCATGCATGTAAAGTGTCCAGAGGTGCCCAAGTGCATCATCTAGACCGTAGAGCGATGGATTTTCACATGCATGCATGTCCCACTTTTCCAGTGATCTAGGCCATCGATATGACAGTGGATGGTACTGCAATCCAAACAGCTTATACTATGCAGCACAGCCCTTGACAGAGTGGAATTATAGAAAAGGATTCATGTAGCCAACCCCAAGTAGTTGGGATAATGCTTGGATGATGATGATGATGCTGCATGGAGCCCGCGTTTCCAGGGATCCAGATCACTAAAATTATGGTTGCCACTCACTGTTTGAATTTTGCACACACGGAACTATAGTACAGTGATCCAAAACGTGACTGGTAGACCAAAACCATACTCTCTCTACACATGCAGTGTGTGAGTGACACAGGATCTTCATCTTGTGGACCCCACATTTCACATGCCACAGCCAAAAGCATTCTAGTCTGGTCATCAGTGGGCCACACATCTGTTGAGTGTGGACTGTAGGTCGATATTTATTAGCCATCCATTTTCTTCATACCATGGGGCCCACTTGATGGCAAGACTAGCTGGATTTTTTGGACAAATCCATCTTTATTTGGGTCCCCCCACCCCCGGTTTGTATGTATGCCACACATTCTGTATATACACCCCTCCCTCTTTTGATTATGATATTAAGACTGGATCAGAAGGGGAGACTGAATTTTGCCCCTTTTTTTCTAATAATAATAAATTCTAAATAATTTTAAAGTTTTTAAAGTTTTTCTATTCTTGAAACTTCAAGACTCAAAAAAACTCAGTTAAGTTTTCGAGCCAACTCAGCTCGACAGGATTTTCAAGCTTTTCAAACTACGGGTGGATGTGTTACAAAGCCTTGAGTTCAGACTATTACTTGTAAGGGACCATTTGGCTTCTCCATGACCTTGAGAGTAGTGGGTGGAAAGCAGCAACTGAAGTCGGAATTTTAAGGGCCAGCTAGTACCAAGTGTAGATGAAGCAGGAACCTCGACCGATAGAGAGGCAAGTATCATTGTGGAAATGGTGAGAGCCTCTCAATCGCAGGAGGAACGAACATGGCCAAGAGTGAGATTAGCAAGCTTTCAAGGTGGACTAAAGATGTTCAGGTGGAGTCTCCAGCCCTATTTCAAGCTGGAAATATAAAGAGTGGATCTAGAGACTCCTTACCGAAGCATCCAGTTGGTTGGGATAAGGCTTTGATGGTGATCATCATCATCATCATCATCATGGAGTGAAGCACCCATCTTCTCCCTTAGTAAGCTCCAGAGACTGTCCCATTCATCAAATTAGTATTTATGTTAAGGAGAAGCGATTTTCAAGAAATCTTAAGGAGGTATATTGAAGTAACAATTTTGTCGATGTTAGGGAACTAGTGGATTTTTAGTAGGATTTTCAAGAAATCTTAGGAGGTATATTGAAGCTGACAATTTCATCGATGTTAGGGAAGTAGTGGATCTTAGTAGTAGGCTTGACCTTCCGCATCAGCGAGATTGGGGTAATCTGAAAATTCTTTTCCAATCATTGGAAAACCACAATGGCAAAAGAGCAGTAGAAATGTCGAATGCAGATGAGAATATCAAGAAGGAGGTGGCAAATTTTACGTCATCGGTGAATTACGATAAAGCTTACAGTTTGGTTGGGTCGATGCTCATTTGCAAGGAGGAGGGAAGAAAAGGGGGGTTCATTGGGCAAGAAGCAAAATATAAAGTGGTGTTGTGGAATGTGAGGGTTCTTTAAAACCCAGACTAGGTGTAAAAGATTTTCTTATAATACGAAAAATAGATAGTCTTGTTACAAGAATCAAAGATGGATGTGGTGCTATCAAATTGATAAAGGAACTGTGAGGAACTCCCAACATTCTAGCTTACAAGAGGCACTACAATAACAATAACGATAATGATAACAATAATAATAATAATAATGTGGAATTAGGAAAAGATTTCAGCAGGACTGGGAAGGAGCCTCTTTAATTCTGTTGTTTCCGATGAGGTTGGGAAGAGCTTGAACTAGGTGCTCTGGGGGATGTAAAGTCCCAAAGCTCGACACTGAGATCAAATTCTTTTGTCAGAATTGTCAGTGGTGAATAGTGAACCAATCATGAAACTGAAGATGTGTCTTTTCCTCTTTCGAGAAGGTGAAATGGCTTGAAACAAGGCATCGTGTGGTATGTGAACAATAATAAAGAATTCGTCGCAATGGCTCCATTATGGCATTTTTCAATAGTTGCTGCGACATTTTGAAAAATGGTATCATGGCACTAATGAATGAGTTTCAGGACAGATTAAAGATGAGCAGAAAGTGGGGGTTAGTACACACACCCCAGTGAAGATAGCCTCGTTTCAACACTAAGGTCATGGTATCGATTCCCAAAGTGGGGGAGGCTAACATTGCAGTGTGACTGACAGGGGTGGGTGGGTTTACTAACAATGGGGTATTTGTACTAACCCAAAAAAAAAAAAAAAAAAGATGTGAATGTTATGTTCCTTATCCTCGTCTTGAAAATTGATGAGGCATATGAATAAGGATTTTACTCCAATTAGCTTGGTGGGAGGTATATACAAAATTTTCAGAGAGGTCCTTCCATCAAGTTAAGGGAGGTTATGCCTTTGTCAACAAGAGAGATTCTTGAGATGGTATTTTGGTCAAGAATGCATTGATTCAATAGGCAAGTATGGGAAAGCAAAGATCGGGTCTAAATTAGATATGGAAAAGCCCATGATCATATGGACTGGAATTCCTTGTTTGAAAAGAAAAGAGGATTTTGGTGTGAAATTGAGATCGAAGCGAGTGTAGCACTGGAAACCCAATCGATGAGCGTTTGCTAATTTAAATCGTTTTCACTTGTTTAAATTGCTTAGAATTTGTGGAATGAAGTTAGTAATCCATGATTTTGCAAGTTTTGCATTCTCAATCATGGATTTTGACCTCCAATTTTTTATTTTGGGGAAAATGGGGGAAATTAGGTAAAATCCAAAATTTTCTCGATTTCACTCATTGAACTTGCAATTAGAGTGCAGAAAAATCTTATGAGAATGCTTGGAGGTTGATCTATAGATTGACAGAACTTTTTGG
Source organism: Liriodendron chinense (assembly GCA_003013855.2). NCBI lineage: Eukaryota > Viridiplantae > Streptophyta > Magnoliopsida > Magnoliales > Magnoliaceae > Liriodendron > Liriodendron chinense. The sequence continues at coordinate 4,298,657 of ML058333.1, forward strand.
AAAGGTTGATCCACACGAGTGATTTTTCTTCGTCGCGTTTCGACTCAATGGAGGGCCTATCCATCTATGACTTAGATGATGAGTTAAGCATCAAGTCTCTCTCTAACGAGAGTAGGGGATCAAAGGTTTCCTCTCTAGCTCCCTTTGAGAAACGTGGCCACACTCTCCATGATGAAGCCAAATCTCCTTCATTCCTAATGCTCCTCAACCGCCTCGAGAGGGGGGTGATTCCCTATCTTCCTTCATCGAGCACCCCGCTCCTGACACCTTGGGCAGTCGTCCTATCTTTGGTGACAAAGAGACTCCCTTGGACAGATGGATATCCCCTTGCTATTCCCTGGTCAGATGCTGATGATGTCCTTAATGGTTATGGCATTCTATCTCCCATGCCTTTGACACTTAGCCCTGACCCTCCTAGAGGTAGCTCTCCAACTGGCCTCTCCTTTTCCTATTCAGCCTTTCCCCCCTCAACCTCCACTCCCCTTCCTCTTTTTTTTTTTTTTTTTTTTGCCATTCCTCACTTCTCCTCTCAGCTTAGCCCCCCCACAAAAGCTTCCATATCCCAACCCTCTCAACCTAATACCCCTTCCCATGTCCCCTTTCCCCTTTCTCAACCCTCTCCTACTGCCTCCTATCATGCCCCCTTCCTTAACAGGGCCCTAGTGCCAGCCTCTTTCCTCCTCATGAGCTGGGAGCCCCTTCTTCCCAAGGTAACGCCTTCCAGTTTGACCCTTCAGTCATCCTAGAGGTCTCCTCCCTCCAAGTTCAACCAATTGAGCAACCGAGTGCAAATCTCAACCTCAACCCTTCGCCCCTTCCTAGTTCATCCAGTTCCACTTCTCAACCTATTTTCCACCCTGTGCTCCTTAGATCCAAGGACCCACAATGGGTTAAAGACACTCTCATTGCATTCGAGAAATTGGTTGGTGTCTCCTTTGGGAGTAGGGATGATGACTACGTAGCTCTCTTCTAGTTCGTCGAAGCTGGAGGTGCTTTGGTAGCCTAAGAGGTAAGAAAATCCCATAAATCTCCTAAAGGATGGAGAGGGCTGCTTAGTCTTGAATCATCTATCAATTATGAATCAAGATCGAACTCCAAAAACTCAAAGAAAGGTCATAGGACTGTTGATTCTTTCCTAGAATGTGTGTGTGGCTTGGGAAGCAGGTCCAAAAATGCTCACATGAAAAGTATGTGTAAAAGATATAAAGCCCAGGTGATCGCCCTTTCGGAAACAAAGCTCCAGTCCATAAACAGAGCCTTTTTGGACTCTCTTTGTGCTTGTGCTCACAAAGATTGGCTCTCTCTAGACACAACAGAGGCCTCAGGTGGTATCCTGGTGGCTTGGGATTCCAGAGCTTGGTCAAAAGTAGACTCCCTGATCGATAAGTTCTCGGTCTCTATAGTTCTTCAATGCACCTCCTCTAGTTTCTTTTGGATTTTCTTAGGGGTCTATGCACCTTGTGTAGCCACCTCGAGGCACCTATTATGGGACGATCTGAATGCAATTCATGCTAAATGGCCCCACCCCTGGTGCCTCATAGGTGACTTCAACGTCATTCATTTTTCCTTCAAGAAATCGACAAGTGATTGCCTCACTTCTAGCATGAAATCCTTCTCTGATTGGGTGAGAAACCCAATCAAAGAATGACTCTGTCGACAAGAGTTGGGGACCGAAGCCATTCCGGTTCGAGTTATCTTGGCTAGAACTTGAGGTGTTTTCCTCTTTAATCAATAACTGGCAGTGTTCGTTTTCTATACCAGGTGAGGCCAATCTCATCCTTAGCCAAAATCTCAAATTCCTCAAATCTACTTTGATCAATTGGAGGAAGTCCTCCCTCAACGATCTTAAGGTGGAAAGCAGTAGGCTTCTGACTGAGATCCAACTCCTGGACTCTAAGGAAGAGATCGGTCCCCTATCTAAAACCAACAGAGATCTAAGATCTTCTTTGCTTTAAGGATTACTCCAACAAGATTAAGCAAGAACAAATCTAGTGGAGATAGTGCTCGCATGCTCTACGGCTCAAAGAAGGTGACAGAAACACCCATTTCTTCCACAACATTGCTAGCACTAGAGCTCGAAATAAATCTTAGTGTTTTTATCAATGGCTCTAAGGTTACAAAGAGCAAGCCTATGATCACATCATCCCATTCTTTAGTAATTTGCTTACCTCTTATGGTTGGACTAGGCCTAATCTAGACCACCTTAATTTCCCTTAGATCCCTTCTGAGGATGCCTCCACTCTTGAGTCTCCCTTCTCTAAAGACAAGATTAATGATGCGGTGTTCTCCTTGGGCAAAGACAAGGCCTCTAGCCCAAACGAGAAACCGCTGGCTTTTTTCCAAGTCTTCTAGGGTGTTATTAAATCTAATATTATCAATTTCATATCTGAATTTCCAACTTCAATCTGTTGCCTAGATATATGGGTGCTTCTTTCATTTATCTCCTTCCCAAAATTGATGGTGCTACTAACCTGAAGGATTTTCGCCTAATTAGTCTTTTGGGGGGACCTTACAAGATTCTGGCCAAAGTTCTAGCATCTAGACTTGCCAGTCTTTTCTAAGTAGTCTCTGATTCCCAAGAAGCCTTCATTACTAATCAGCAAATCTTGGATTACACCCTGATTGCTCACAAGAGCATTGATGTTATGCATCAAGATGGTTGAAGTGGAATTGTCAATAAACTTGATAATGAAAAAGCCTTCAACCATTGTCAATTGAAATTACCTCAATTGTATGTTGAGACGCTTGGGATTCAGGATGAAGTGGTGTAGCTAGACTAGGACTTGTATTTCTTCAACTTACTCCTTTGTTCTGGTCAATGACTCCCCTAAGGGCTTCTTCATGTCCTCCCGTGGCCTTAGGCAAGCTGAACCATTGTCACCCTTTCTCCTTGTCATTGTCGTTGAAGGTCCTACAAGAATGATTCATAAAGGGGGCTCGACTAGTCTCTACGGAGGCTTTGATGTAGCGCATTCCGGTTCCTCTATCTCTTATATCCAGTTTGCGCATGATATTTTGCATTTTTGTGATGCTTCTGTGGGTGTGGTTAATAATCTTCGTAAAACCGTTTGATGCTTCGGGGTTGTTTCTAGCCTTGAGGTGAACCTTTTTAAAAGCAAAATGCTTGGCATCAATCTCTCCCCCAATGACCTTGCTCAGTTGGCTAAGGAGTTCAGCTGTAAGGCTGGTTCTTTCCCCTCCACCTACCTAGGATTGCCTCCCTGTGTTGAGAAACTAGTTGAACACATATGGGACATTGTCATTGAACAGGCCAAAAGGAAATTGTCCACCTGGAAGTATCGTTAGCTATCCCTGAGTGGTCGCCTTAACCCCATTAAGGTGGCCCTTTCTAATCTCCCAACCTACTTCCTTTCCCTTTACAGATGTCCCAAGTGGGTTTTATCCAAGTTGGAAAAGCTTAGAAGAAACTTCTTGTGGAAAGGAAATGCCGAAGGCCATAAATTCAACCAACTTAAATAATCTAAGGTCCCTCTCGAAGGGGGGTGAAGGTTTTCCGAATTTAGCCACTTTTAATTCGGCTCTTCTAGCAAATGGATTAGGCGTTTTTGCTCTTGAATCGGGTTCCTGGTGGAGAGATATTGTTGCTAGAAAGTACGGCCTTACAGATGGGGATTAGTTCAGTAAGGCTTCCTCTCTTTACAGATCTTCCAGTGTCTAGAAGGCCATTTCTGCCCTGTTTCCCCAAATGCAACATCGTTTTCTTTTTCTCCCTGGGTAACGGTTTGAATATTCGTTTCTGGTCAAACATTTGGGCCTTAGATAGGCCCTTTGATCTTTGTTTCCTAAACTTGCTAATTTAGCCCGAACATCAATATCCCCATAGCTTCTTACTACTCTAATGTTGGGTTTGGTGTGTGGTGCCCCCTTACAAGAGATCAATGTTGGAACTAGAGTTGGACAAGTTCATTAGATTGTTGAACCTCCTACGAAAAATCAACCCTTCTCTAGACATGGGCGACTCGGTCTTCTAGTACTCCCCTTTTGAGCCACAGCCAAGGTATCCCAAAACGGATACGTATCGGCCGATATGTTTCGAAAACGGCCCGGCCCGTTACGCGATACGGGGTCAAAAACAGGGGGCATATCGGCCGATATGTCCCGTATCCGTATCGGTAACGATGGGCACCATTACGCCCACCGATACCGCTACGAGACACCTTGGCCACAGCTCATTTTGCAACCTCTGTCTAGCTCTGAACCAAAGCAAGAATCCTCTCCACCAATAACTTGCAACAAAGGGGCATGATTCTGCCTAACATCTGCCCCCTTTGCAATAATGACATAGAGTCCATCAACCACCTCTTCATCCATTGCCCGTTCTCCAGTGGGATTTGGTCTGTCATCCCAAATCGATTGAAATCTCTTAGGTGATGCATTTTGAAGTTCGTGACCTGTTTCTGTAGCATGGAAGCAACGGTGGAGTTATCTCCGAGTCTTCCTGGCATCTCCTTATCCTCACTTTTCTTCTAGGAAATCTGGAGAGAGCGCAACGATAGAGTTTTTCAAAATTCCTCCTCCCAGAGTTTTAGTTCTCATCTCTCAAGATGACGTGGAGTACTCTTACCTCTCATTCTCAGAAGCCCAAGCCCTCCCCCGCTAGTGTTGGGGTGTTTTTCTATATTGTTTAGTAGGACTTTGTCCTATTTCAAGTTGTATATTAGTCTAGGTTTTTTTATACTCCTTGTTTTGGTCCTTTATTTCTATTTATGTCATGCCTTTCTTTTTTCTTTTTAAGTCTTTTCTCGTTTTTGTTTTGTTTTTCGCTTTTTATGCATTTTAATTAAGTTTTGCAAGCTTCAAAAAAATATTTAAAAATGTCAATAAATAAATAAATAAAATTTAAAAATACAATGACTAGACGTTATGTGCCCATGGTTGTGCCATAATGGTCGTTACGGGACCGTAAAGGCCATTACGTAAAGGTAACAGTGGATATCGTTATACATTACAAGGTCGTACGGCTGTTATAGAAAAAAAAAAAAAAAAATTAACGGCCGTTACAACCCTCATAACGATGCCCTGTTACAACCTCCCATAAAGGCCGTAATGGCCTCATAATGGTCCATTACAGGGCCAATACATGTTTTTCGAGGGTTTTTTTTCAATAAAAAAAAAAAGATACTATAATGGCCATTACATCCCGTATCATAAAGTAACAATGGTGGCCATTATGGCCGCTGTTACCGTTACAGAATACCTTGTGCCTAATATTTATCTATTTAAGAGTGTATGCTGATCTTAACATCAACCACACTCACTCATTTATTTTCAAAAATAAATTTAATTTAAAAAATAAAAATTCTTTTCAAATAAATGCACCGTACATTATTAGATAGATTTAGTAGAAGATACATTGAATGTGCTAATAAATAATATGAATTATAGAGAGATTAGTGATTTTTATAATTTATTATTTTTATTTTTCATCCAATAAAAATTGTGAAAATATTTGATATTATATTATTTGTTGTTCCTGACTTTCTTTTTGCCCAATGTGGTCATACGAGTAGAAAATTTATGAAGAATGGAAACAACATGGAACCCTAACATTCTTTTTGCCCAATGTGGTCATACGAGTTGAAAATTTCCGAAAAATGGAAACAACATGGAACCCTAACAATTTTTTTTTTTAGAGAGAGAGAGAGACAGATAACAAAATTTATTAAGATGCCCACCAAAAGGTAGGAAAAGAATACAACACTGTTACAACACAGAAGTAAAAGAGGCAGCCTTAGCTGCATTTTTTTCATGGGGAGCCCAACTCTTAACAAGACCCATAAGTGTCTCAATCACCCCATCCATCATGGACTTTCCACTTCTAAAACATCGCTCATTTCTTTCATTCTAGATTGCCCAGAGAATAGCCATAACGAGAATCCTCCAAATGACTTTGCTAGTCCTCCTCCGCACCATGACCAAAGAAGAGCCTCCCTCCACCAATTTCAGCATAACCCAATCAAAGTGCAACTATCACAAGCCCATGTCAAAGAGTGTAAGGCTGTCCCGTTTGAAGGAACACCTAACGGGGGGACATCAGAACGTTGTATACTGCCCACATGTTCCGAAGGAGGTGAGAGTACAGATAAAGGATCCGTTGCAGAAATGGGTGATGATGAGAGAAAAGCACTCTGAACGGGAGAGGGAGTTCAAGGAGAGTTAGCACGTTCGATACAAGGTCTTGGGGAGAAGTAGAGGAGGACAAATATAAGAATCCTAATTATAGATGAGTTGTGGAGTCATCCTCACGGGAGAAGATAGGGACCAAACGAAGTGATGGGAAGCAAGTACGCCCACTTTCAAGGAGTTTATGTGGAAGGTTGGTGGCAGGAGTGGGAGCTAAGACAACTAACGCTCCAATTGACCTTGACCACAAGCTTGTAAGTGATCAAGGAAATGCAGATGATTGTTTAAAAAATTTATTTACTTGATTATTACTTGACCAGACATATCCTATGCAATGAGTGTGATAAGCAACTTCATTAATTCTCCAAGAGTACCTCATCTGGAAGCAATTATTCAAATTTTGCATCACCTCAAAGAAGCACCAAGTCAAGGAATTTGGCATAAATGAAATGGTCATCCTCGGATTCATAGGATATTTAGATGCAAACTAGGCAAGTTCCTTAGCGATAGACGATCCACTACTAGATATTGTACATTTGTGGTAAGAAATCTAGTCACATGGAAGAGGAAGAAGCAAAGTGTTGTGGCCCAATCAAGTGGTGAAGCAAAATACAAAACAATGGCTTAGACCTTCTATGAGTTGATGTGGATCAAGAAATTGTTGCAAGAAATGAAATTTACAGTGCACCTATTTATGTAGTTATTTTGTGGCAATCAGGTTGCTTCACACATAACAAACAATCTAGTTTATCACAAAAGAACAAAACACATCAACGTTGACCGTCACTTCATATGTGAGAAAGTTTCCAATAGGAAAATCTCTACTCCACATGTTCAATCTCAAGACCAACTCGCCTATGTGTTCACCACGGCTCTTCATTCCACTCAGGCTACACCTACACATATATTCCAAGCTTGGCATAGATAATATTTATGCTCTAGCTTGAGGGGGAGTATTAATGAATGTGATGTGGGGTTATATGGGCCCACTTAGATGGGTTACTTTGGTATAGGATAGAGGGATTTTTGCTTTTGTTATTATTGCCATTTTTGTAATTATGAAACTTTCATAATATAAAAGAAGGGTAATATCTCTATTCCATTCTCTTTCCATTAATTTACAGTCACCATTTAGAAAAGAAAAAAGTAGAAAAATTAAAATAAAATGCAAAACATTAAACAAATATACATGTGAAGCATAGAAAGGGTGAGAAGACGTGGCCTACCAAGATGCACCATAGTTGATGACTGCCTGCAAAAAAAATTTGCAACCCAGGATAAGAATACATGCATTACGAAACTTGCCCATTTCTCATAATTAATAAATAAAATAAAAAAACGAAGAACATTGGAATCATTCAGCAATTCCATGCAAAATAAAAGAATATTAGTAAAAATTAAAATGAAATTTGTGCTGTCCCAGGAGGTAGGCCAGAATGCAGCTGTCAAAGACATGCGAGTCCCAAAAAGTGTGTTCCATTCCATGTCCCTGATTGCAACCATACTCCACCGATTGCAACCTATTCTACATGGACTGGATTCCATGAGAGAGACATGTTCACATTCAAGAACCCACTTATTATAGGGTCCAGGTCAACTCGGTGTGCCATATTGGAACATGTAGCACAGCTCGCCTCTCTAATAAATGCTCCTGCAGTACACTTATGAAGAAAAGGTCATCCAGGAGGTGTCATCCAAATGCATAACGGCAGCATCCATGGACAACCCTATCCACGAGGCCAAACACAATACATGGACGACATTGTCACAATTAAATCTTGGACATGCACATCCTTGTCTTAAGCGAGTTGTCTGTGCATCCAAACGATCCCTAAACATATTTCAAACCTCTATGGTGGATGAGATACCAGAAATTAAAGAATGCTGGTGAAATGTCACCAATAGTTCATAAATGGTGGCAAATGCACAATGGCGTCTAGCCCCAAAAGTTAAATAGGGTTTAACGACACAAAAGCACAACTATTTTCTCATTATCACATAAAAGTGCATGCACTTTCTCAAACTGCTAATGGGGTTATAACTTGTAACAAAAGCTCTTAACCTCAAAGAGGGATATCTGTCCCTTCCCAACTTATTAAAGCCACTATTTTGAACCAGTATACCCCATGAATATGTTAAAACCAAAGAACAATTTCCACATTTCAAAATACCTAGACTGCCCTTGTCCTCTACTACCATTTTAGTTAACTATATTCTTTATATCTGAGGTTTGCCCATGCCCACTCGTACCACTCTCCTTGTGTACCTTTAAAAGCAGCACACGTGCCAATTTAGCAATCACGTGGGGACATCTACTAGGCACATAAGGAGGCCCCCACAATGAAGATGAATATGAGAAGAATCAGGATGGTGCACAAGGCCCCGCATGTGCACTGAATGTGGAAAGTTCGCAATCTGAACTGTCCATTCTGTTTGTGTTGGAGGGCCCAATTGATGAGTGGACCAAGCTTGTTTGTGTATGTTCGTCTGCATGGCGGGACTACCAGCAACCTAATCGATGTCCAATGCCAGGTTGGCAAATGTGCATGGCATGTAAAGGTGCATTTTAAGGCAATGTATGTGGAGATCACAAACCTTTTTTTTTTTTTTGAATGGTAGAACCTCTTCTTTATCTTCTTTGCAAGCAAGAAGCAACAATGCCTGGTTGTCGTGAGAAGTAGGCAAGGGTTCCTGCGCCATTCTGGACATGCAGGTCCACGAGAATAGAATTTGCCTTGCCACTTGCAATATTGGAACAATGACAAGTAAGAGTATGGAGTTAAGAGTATGGAGTTAAGAGATAAGATGAGACGAAGGAGAGTTAACATAGCTTGCTTTCAAGAGACTATTAAAAGTATTGTGGGTTCACACATTTTGGATCTTGGGCCCCTTTGTGCTTTGGTTTGTTGATTAGTTTTTGTTTAGGCCCGAGTTTTGGTCCATATGAATGTCTTTTACTTAGTCCTTAAACAAGGAGGGAAATTTTGTATTTTCAGCTATAATGACTCCAGCCCTAATAAAATACAACGGGAAAAACATGAGGAGACTTGCAAGTGAGCAGCCATTCCTCCTCTCTACTTTTCTTCTATTTTCTTATCTTTCTTCTTCTCTTCTCTCAAGTTTATGTTAAAACCATTCTTCCTTCCCTATTCCACATGGTATCAGAGCCCGACTTGGAGTGACTTTGGCCACAAACCTCTCTTTTTCAAATCCCTAATATTTGGATCGAGCTTGGAGGTCTCCAAAACCCTAGTGGGCTAATCGAAACTAAAGAAAAAGATGGTTCTCGTTGCATTTGTGCAGAAAACATGTTGTTTTTTGCGTTTTCCGTCAAGAAAATAGAATCGTTCGTAAAAAAAAGAGCGTTGGAGCCTCGACTTGAAGATGAAGGCTTGCTTATTGTTCTATTAAGGTGATGTTTAAGGTGTTTTTCCTTCAATTACTTTTTTGCGTTGCAAGCACCTTTTTTTTTTTTTTTGTACCCGTTAAGTTGTGTAAGATGTGTGCATGTTATCGATAGGTGTTCTAGTTGATGATGGGCTGGAAATTCTCATGTGATATTGTTGCAAGGGATAGTTGTGCTTGGACCTGTTAATAGATAAGCACTAGTCGTTCTAAATTAAAGTAAATCATTCCCTAGCCCCTTATGGAGCTGAAAAATGCAGTTAGTGGTTCCTCATCATTGGGAGAGGTGTCTAGACCTTCGTTTAATACATCAATAACCTCAGTGAAATTGAATAGGAAGAACTATCTTCACTAGGCTAAATCAGTTGATAAGGGCTGCCCAACAAGCTAAAAGGTCGGAAATCCTTCAGACTTTCTGCTCCTTTTTTTAGAATTAAAGCTATAAAGTTGGCACCCATCTCAGTTGGAAGGAAACCTTTTTCATGGAATTCATTAGCAAAAGTGACTACATCTTCCTTGATTAAGCCCCAAAAAATTTTATAGAACATGATTAGGAACCCATCTAGGCAAGGGGCTTTATCACTCCCTAGTTCCGAGATGGCTTTCCATATTTCCTCTTCCGAAAATGAGGACTCGAGAGATTCTACCACTTCCCCTGAGATAGCATCAAAATGAAGGTTATCAAGGGAAGGCCAATTTCTAATCTTCCTTGGACAAGAGGTTCTTGTAAAACTCAACTATTGAAGCACACACCTTTTCATTGCCTTCCACCCTTACTCCATCCACCAACACTCCCATGATTCTATTAGGTCGAGCCCGGGCACTTGCCATAGCTTGAAAAAAATTGTATTCTTGTCCCCCAATTTTAACGACAGGGCTCTTGATCACTGCCTCCATTTGATTTCGTCCTGTCCAAGTTTCGCATTGTACTTTTTTCTATGAATCTCCCGCCATGCTCTTTCTTCGTTAGATAGGTCCCCTTACTCTTCTTTGATATGCAATGCTTGCATTTCTTTCAAAATTTTGGAAAATTCCTCCTCTCGCCCCTAGTACATCTTTCTTCTGAATGTTAATTTGCTTTTGAGCATTCTTAGTTTTTAAAAGAGAGTGAAACCAGCCCCACGTCTAATGGAGAAAGAGGACCACCATTCTTTAATTAGATCCGAGAAACCCTCCACTTCTAGCCAATAGAGTCCAAATCTGAATGGACGAGGGCCCCATTTTTCCTCTTTTGTTTCTAAAATAATAGGACAATGGCCGAATATAGATTTTAGCAAACCTCTTTGAAATATTAAAGAAAATTTATCAAAAAAGTCCATAGATGGGAGAAACCGATCCAACTTTGATTAAATCGCCCCCGCTTGACCACTTGACCATGTGTATTTGACTTCACCCATTGGTAAGTCTGTCATTTCATTTTTTACTATCAATTCGGAGAAAAGCCACAAGCTCTTGGTAGTTTGCTTTCCGCTAGACTTTTTGAAAGAGTATCTAACGACTATAGATACTTACATAGAAATATGATATCTGAAGTGAAAGAAGCTTCCCATATATATATAGGAAAGAAAAGCCCTCGGACCAAATGGTATTGCAATAGAGGAAGTGTATGGGAGATACTGGGTTATTTTGGGTGACAAAGTTGTTCAACAATATTGTAAGATCGAAGAAAATGCTAGATAAGTGGAGGAAAAGTACAGTTATACCTATTTATAAGAATAAAGGAGACACGCAGAGCTGCACTACCTATCTTCATCAGACTCAACTTATGACCCATAGCCCATACTATGAAATTTTGGGATCCCATGGCATATGTCGTTAGCAAATTGCATATGACATAGTTTTGATTGACAAGACGAGGGAGGGCGTAAACAGAAAGCTAGATTTATGGAGGGATGCTTTAAAATCTAAAAGATTTAAAATTAGTCGAACTAAAATAGAAAATATGGAGTGCAATTTAGTGAAAACGAGGAACTAATTAAGATTTTTGACCAAGAAGTTTCCCAAAATGACCACTCTCGATACCTTAGGTCAATAATTCATGAGTAGAGAGATTAAGAAGGACATTGCCCATATAATTCAAGCTGAGTAGAAGAAATGAAGATGTGCTTCTGGGGTTTTATGTGATTGTTGTGTACCACTCAAACTGAAAAGGAAATTTTACAATATAGCTATGCAATCAACCATGCTTTATGGGACAAAATGTTGGGCAGTTAAGGAACAAGATATTTATAGGATGTGTAACTGAAATGAGGATGGTAAGATAGATGAGTGGCAAGACAAGGATAGAATTAGAAATGCATGCATTCGAGGGAACTTAGGAGTAGCACCAATAGATAATAAAATGAAGGAAAGTAGACTTAGATGGCTTGGTCATGTGCAACAGAGACCAAGAACCCAGCTGGTTACGAGTAGTGAGTTGGTACAAGTTGAAGGCAAGGGAAAGAAAAAGAAGTGGATGGAGATAGTAAGAAAAGACTCGATGACCTATGGTCTAGGTCCTTGATAGAGTGGAATGGCGCAACAGGATTCATGTAGCTGACCCTAATTAATTGGGATAAGGCTTCAATGATGATGATGAAGCAACTCTTTTTCAAATGGAATGAAAATGGCATTGGTGTGAGACTACACGGTAGAAGCGGGCAATGGAGTATGGTAGACAGAAAGGAGAAATGAAAATTTTAGATGGTCCATCTATTGGATCCATGGATGGGCCACACCCCAAAAATCACATAGCCAGTGATTAGAGGACGTCCGCCCTTGCATGTCAACTCTTGGTTGGGAATTTTCTATCCTTCTCTTCATAATCATGAAGTAATATGATCGATGACTATAATCATCTAGTGTGATTTTGGTACATGGCCAATCCAACATAGGTCCAAATTCAATAGATAAATGGTCCATATCCATGTGAGCCAAGAATGATGACTAATGTCTAACTTTAAGACAAGACCATGGTGATTGGTCACCACCTCTCACGAAGTTTTTTTATATTTATTTAAGAGATAACAAAGAATATTATTAAAAGTCATCCTGCAGAGAGTTAAACCCACACCCACCCCCCCCAAGCCATGCCCACAGACAAAAAGAAGAACTCCCATATTTTGGTGGTGAAAGGGCAATGAATGAATAGGTGATCCAATCGATTCTTCGTTTTCCATGCACATAAGACAAATGTTTGGCCAAACGAGCACTCTTCTCTGGAGATTGTCTATGGTTCCCCCCCCCCCCCCCCCCCCCCCCCCCCCCATGTTATCTTCTAAAAGAGGTTCTGGGGTAACTGACTCCAGAAGTTTCAGAAGAGATAAAAGTTCTTCCATCTCAGGATTCAACATGTTCCTGCAGCAAGGGGGACACCAAACCAAATTCACCCCAGCCCTAGAGTAACAGTCCTCCACATGCACATGCCTATCCGACATTAGCCTAGCAAATCTAGGAAACATACCCTGTAGCAACTGAGAGCCACACCAAATGTCTACCCAAAATCTAATGTGAGAGCTCGATCCAACTTTGAAAGAGATGCCCCTGCTCACCACATTGTGCATTCCCGTGATTGCTTTCCAAATACCCGGGGCTCTATAGGCGGATGAAGTCTTAACAAACCAATCTCCTTCCTACACCCCATACTTAGCCGCAATCAAGTTTCTCCATAATCTCCCCTCTTCCGCGCCGAATCTCCAAATCCACTTCCCAAGCAAGCCCGCGTTCATGAAATGCAACGGCTTTATACCTGCCCCCCTTCTGCTATTGGCTTGCAAACCTCCTCCCATCTTAGAAGATAAAACTTTATCCCTTCGTTGTCTCCTTGCTAAAGAAAATCCCTTCTCATTTTCTCAAGCTTGTCCAATACTGATTTCGGACACTTGAATGACGACATATAGTATACAACCATATTGGCGAACGCCGATTTAATCAATGTAATGAGGGCCCCGAAAGACATGTACCTGCGTTTCCACGTCGAGAGTTTCCAATCAATCCTTTCAATCACCTTGTCCCAGATGTGCTTAGCCAGTTTCCCCAAACAGAGAGGCAAACCTAGATATGAAGTCGGGAAGGAACCAGCTTGGCATCCGAAAGCAAGAGCCATATGAAACAATTCTTCAGGGTCTAAGTTCACACCAAGCATTTCAGACTTTGCTGCATTTATCTTCAACCCCAAGACTACATTAAAGCACACAAGAATCTTCCTCAAGTTCCAAACATAATCCACCTTCACCTCACTACCTTCACCTCACTAAAAAGGACAGTATCGTCTGCATATTGAAGATGGGATATGCTGCTAGCCATGTCTGCAACTGATGACCTGAGAAAAGACCATTTTCCTCACCTTTCTTGAGCATCCTGCTAAGAGCCTCCACCACCACCACAAATAGATATGGTGATAAAGGATCACCCTGGTGAAGACCACGACTACTTCTGAAGTATCCTTTAAGAGACCCATTTACCAGAATGGAAAAGGAAGCCGACTGCACGCAAGCTTTGATCCATCCCCTACACTCGATGCCGCATCCCATTCTCCCAAGCACGTAATCCAAAAAATTCCAATCAACATGGTCATAAGTCTTCTCCATATCTAATTTGCATACTAGACCACATTCCTTCTTCCTGAAAATAGAATCAACACATTCATGAGTGATTAAGAAAGTATCCAGGATTTGTCTTCCCATCACAAAAGCCCCTTGATTTTCCTATATATCACTTTGGAGATGCACTCCCTCAACCTGGAAGCCAAGATTTTCGCCAAAATCTTGTACGAGCCCCCGATTAAACTCATCGGTCTAAAATCCTCCAGTTCCTCGGCTCCCTCTGAAATCCTCTAGTTCGAAGTATCGGTATCACTACAAGTTTCGCTAGCCGGGGGTATGGAAACAATATCGATCTCGTCGATAACCAGAAATGCGGGAAAACATTGGAGAAAGATGGGGAAAATGGTGGAAATTTTCATTGAAACTTCAAGAGATGTTAAAATAAACATATTTGCATATTTAGAAATAAAAAAATTGCAAAAAGAATGCATACATAATAAGTTTCCATTTAATGAGGAGCTTAAAAGCATGTGTTGTTGTAAGAAATCAATCCACCCATCCCATCAATCCCATCTATCCATCCAACCATCCCACCAACCATCCCACCTTCCATCCAAACATCCATCAATATTTTAGAATATCGACAACGCACGATATTTCACCAAGAAATCATCGACAACTGAAAAGGAGACGAAAGAATGTGGTCTCGATACCACCCCGTGTTGTGTTATTGATAATATCATCGACAATTTGATCACTGCATACAACCCTGCGCCCATTAAAAAAAAATTGAAATGGAATTTAAACAGATTTTAGGTAATACCGATACATTGGCGATATTATCGAAATATCGCCAATACACTAGTGATACAAGTGACATTTGGAATTACACAATCAAAAATATTGGCGCTATAAGTGACACCTAGAATTTACATGGTTGAAAATATTGGTGATACATTGGCGATATCGATACATTAGTGATACATCGCCGATACCTAGGATTTCTGATACTACTGGTGTTAGGTATCACTACCAGTGTTATCATTATCGTTGAGCTGGAGATAAAGATAATATCGGAGATACTTCGAACAATGGACTCCCTAGTTCCTAAGCTCCCTCTTTTATGAATTGTGTAATCCTGAACCTGTTAGAAGCATAATTTGACAGGCTATCCAACGGTACCAGTCTTGTGTTATTTGGACACCGTTTTGCCTCTGAAAATGGCCCCATAAAATAAGTGATGAAAATTCTCCTACATCAAGAGTTGCAGAGAACTTGCATGATGCAAGCTACGTGGTAGCAATCCTCATTGTACAATCCTCAAGTATGGTACAGTTTGTAGGCAATGCAAGTGGGCCAATTGTTCAACCATCCAAATATTTTATCCTCATTGTACAATTCTCGAGTATGGTACAGTTTTTCAGTCAGGACAAGTGGGCCAATGGTTCAACAATACAAACTTCTCACATTAAGGGCCTGACTGCACAGATTCCTCATGTACTAAAAATCTACCAGATTGGAAGATCATATCCATAGGAATCTTTTGCCTTTTTTATAGTTGAATGTAGAAAGCCACTTTTTCTTTTCCTTAATTGTTTATCTGTTGGCTGCAAAATGGAGCTTTAAATCTTCCCATGTGGGAGATTTTTGGTGTATGAGCCATTCATAGTAATGCCCTACAAATCAACCATTCGGATTATTAAACTAAGTGGCCCACGATCACAAACTAAAAACCCAAATAATTCTGACGTGTAGAGCATTGTAAAATGGATATAGGTGACAGCACGGGATATTCCTTTACCAAAAATATCAACTAAAGATAAGGCCCTGTTTGGTTGCCACTTAAAAATGAGCTCATAAACATTTTATTTAATTGTAATTATGTATGAGAGATTCCCTTTTTTAGGGTAGGGAATAAAAATATAGCCAACAATTTATATAAACTATGATATCTAAATACATAATTGATATTATGGGGTTGTTTGGCAGCGTGGATTTAAAATCCTATGGAATCCAGTGGATTCTGAAGCCAGTGGAATCAAGTGGATTTGCAAATCAGCTTTGAGGTGGGACTGCAAAAAGGGCTATTTTGAGGAATTTTGGACAAATAAAAATCCTTGCAACCAAACGACTCAAAAAACTGAAATCCCCACAAATCCCTCAGAATCCACACTGCCAAACGACCCCTAACTTAATGAGATGCACTTATTATTTTTCTTTTAAGTGGTGCCCAAACACGCCCTAACGGTATTTCGGCATCTGAATGTCTAAAAGGGCTATTCTAATTATAACTAAGAAGATGGCTTGAAAAACTAGCATTAATGCATTGGGAAGGAAAGAGATGTTTTGTTGACGTTGAGAAATTTCTGCATAAACCTTGTTTGTTAAAATGCAATGATAGAGAGAGAGAGAGAGAGAGAGAGAGAGAGAGAGAGAGAGAGAGAGAGAGAGAGAGAGAATGAAAGGCTTACAGGGATCTTGGAAGTTTTGATGTGATGAAGGAGGTCCTTGAGATGGCGATCGGTGGGAGCGGTCTTCAGGTTTCCGTGGCGATTGGTGAAGGAGAGATTGAGGGGAGTTCTCCTTGCCTCTTCCTTTTCTACTTCTTCTTCCACATTCCTACTGAAAGAGGCAACTCCTTGCTCGCCCATTCTGCTCTCTCTTTTGCTCTGATTTTTCTCTCTTCCCAACAGCAAATGATAGAATGGATGGGTGGAGGAGCGTTCTCCAGTTTTGTTTCTTCCTAACCCACTATCCCTCCAGCAGCGGCAACAGTGCAATGAAGAGGAAGAGTGCAGTGGCATCCGGGGTGACAAATATCGCCGAGATTTTTTAAAATATCGCGTTAATATCGAGAGAAGCATCACTAAAGCGTTAATAAACGCAGCTCATTAATATGGTATTTATATCCCGGTACCTTTTTAAAATAAGTTTTCACTAATCTACCTCGTTAATTAAGTTGTTACCTTATGTTGGTTCTCTATAACGTCAGTCAAGGTAAAGATTTTTTTTCCTTAAAATGACAAAAATACCCCCAATTAATGAGGTTACTCAATAAGATTAAATAGGTACCTAGATGTTAATATTATCAATGATGTGTTATTATTATAAAGTAATTTCTAAAAGAAAAAAAAAAGTTAGTGGACACCCATTGCATAGCAGCAGGTACTCTGTGCAACCCAGCATGATGTATCCACGCCGTCTATCCATTTTTCCTTGATCATCTTAACGCATGAGCCCAAATAAGAGGCAGATACAATCTCACTCAGTTGGACCACGCCATAGGAAACAATGGTGATTGAACGATGACCCCTAAAAACTTCTTGGGGCACACCGTAATGCCCATTATAATGTTTCTTTTAAATCCAACATGTTGATAAGGACACACAGATCTTGACGAAGGGAAAAAGCAAATATCAACCTGATCGGAAACTTTTGTAACCCACAAGAAGTTTTTAATGGTGCACGTTCCTTATCACCGTTTCCTGCAGTGTAGTCCACCTGAGATTTTTATCTGTCCCATTTTTTGGCTCATGCCCTAAAATAATCTGGATCATTGGATAGATGGAGTGGATTACACACATACATCATGGTGGGGCCCACATAACACTGAATGCAATCCAGGTTAAAGCATGTGATTCCTTTAGTCGGAAAAGTGTGGGCCCACAAAGATGCCCATCACAAATCCACTCCTTCATCAGTTCTACAAGATCACAATAGGACAAGAGCCTAAAGATTAGGATGATCCAAAACTCATGTGGGCCACACTATATTAAACAGTGGGAATGAAACATCCACCGTTGAAAGCTTCCTGGAGCCGGCAATGATGTTTACAGGCTATCCAACCTGTAAGGTTATTACCACTCAGATAAAATGTAGGAACAAATATCATCCTGATACAAAACTTCTGTGGCCCCCGCAAAGTTTCTAATGGTGAGTGGCCAATGGCCGTTGTTTCGTGTGGTGTGGCCCACATGACTTTTGGATCTTCCTGATTTTTAAATTCCTGCCATATTGTTGCCTTGCAAAACTGATGAAGAGAGTGGATTTATTACGGGAATCTCCTTGGTCCCCACATAGCTCCCAACTACAGTGTCCTTGGGGCAAGCAATCCGCAGGTTAAACCTCTCCGGCTTAAGCGCAGCTTCAGCTTCACCCAGCACCGTACGGCCTTGACCGTGGGCCCACCTTGATATATCTATTGTGTATCCATGTTGTCCATCCGTTTTTCCAGCTCTTTTTAGGGCATGAACCTAAAAATTAAGCAGATCAAAATCTCAGCTGAACTAGACCATAAGAAAAGATGCTAATTTAACGTTCACTATTAGAAACTTACTAAGGCCTACCTTAATGCTCACTATAGTGTTTATTTTCCATCTAACCTATTGATAAGGAAACACAGAGCTTAAAGAAGGAAAAGGGCAAACAACAACTTAATCGGAAACTTTTGTAGCCCACAAAAAGTTGTTAATGGTGGGCATTCATCACCACCGTTTCCTGAGGTGTGGTCCACCTGATATGTGGATCTGCCTTTTTTGGGCTCATGCCCAAAAATAAATTGGCAAATTGGAGGGATGGCATGGATTAAACACATACATCATAGTAGGGTTCACAATATGCAATCCTCATTCAGGTTAAAGCTCCACATTGGACCATTGGTGGGCATTTTCGTGAGTTTAGAAAAAAAATAGTACTTTAAATTGACAGATGTTACTGAAAGCTAAAAGAAGGTATCAGTTTGACAAAAACTTAATTAGTGGGTAGTTTAATGAAAATCTAATTAAAAAAGGTACTCAGATGTAAACACTATATTAACGGGTACTATTTTGTAAAATTCCCTATGTACAAAAGAGTTACGGGTCTGCTGGATACCCATAAAGTTTTAGTAGTAAACACAAGAAAATAAGCTGCAGGTCCCATGTTTAGCTTTCAAGTGGTAGTGTTTTTTTCCCGGTACAAGAAATTGTGTACTTGGTCAACCAGTATAGTGTTTCCAATATCAACATAGAGCCTGTGTAAATCCCACTAAAATCAACAAATCACACTAATAAGATTTATTTATTTTTTTTGGCAGCCCTCTGAGAGCATCGAGGCATGCACTCACTTGACAATTTGGATGTTCTGCACCCATTATAGTGGATCCCAAATGCAATCTAAAATTTCTACTACCCAAATGCAATCTAAAATTTCTAGTAGTAGGTGCCTTATCCTTTCCTCTTGTGTGGTCCATTTGATGATCAATCAATGTTTTTTTCCATAGGAGAGCATCAATGGAAGCACACAATGAGCAAGTTGGATGGACCGTACACATTATGATAGGCTACACACATCACAAGTGTATATCAAACCTTGTATTCTATTATATATAATGCCTTTTAAGCCTTAAAGACTTTACTTATAACATGAAACATAACATTTTGCCTGGTTTTAAATTACAAGTGAAAGTTATAATGTGCTTGCAAGCTTTAAAGGCAAATCTAAGCATTCAAATGGCTCCTAGGATCCAATTACCTGTGATCTCTTTGCAACTAAGATTTTACAGGCATATAAATGACCCTTTCAAAAAGTTGTTTAGAAATGTTTGCTTAAATTTTAAATTTATTTAACAATATTAAGATAATATATTTTAATATTTTTATTTTTGGCGAGACTTTGCCAAAAAATTTTCAAAAACAACCTCATAATTTGAAAACATCCCAAGAAATTTTTGAGCAAAGAAATTGATAAGAACGAGTTTTGTCAATGTGCTAGTAAAAATACCTTCACCTTGCCTCCTTCAACAAGACTCAACTTCGGTTGTGACCCCTCCAATACCTAGCTCAGTACTCCTCGTTGTTGGAAAAGCAATGTGTGCCCCACTATAATGTGTGTCTTATCCACACAGCTTATTTTAGGGCATGGGCCAAAAAATGAGGTAGATCCAATTCTCAGGTGGACTACACCACAAGAAATGGCAATGATTGAACGCCCAGCATTAAAAACTTATTGTTGCGTGTCCACAAAAGTTTTGGATCAAGCTAATATTGTTAGTGCACTTTTCTGTGGCATACTAGTGCACCTTGTTTGTCAATCACTTACGTCAGTGAGTCTAGTGTCGGTTGAGCCTAATGAAGACGAAGATTGAAGACTCAAGTGGCCTCGCTGCATCAACGAAGAAGAATCAGGTAAAAATGATGCCTTGGTGCCTTAACCTTGACCAAAACCCAACCCGTAACCTCTTTGATGACCTTGACCATCTTAGGAAAACCTTTAGTCATCTTAGATTGGCCCTAGGTGTCCCAAAAGAGCATCCAAACCTTGGCCAAAGTAAGAGGGTTGAGAAAACATTGGGACAACAAACTGCATTGCTGAACCCAGGCCTGTCCGACCGATCACGACCGGTCGGCTGGACTGGACCGACCGGTCGGACAGGCTCAGTCCAGTTACAGCATTGCTATATTCTCACAGGCATATGGGCCGACCGGTCTTGACCGGTCGGCTGGTCTGGTCCGACTGGTCACGACCGGTTGGACAGGCCCCCCCAGCAGACAGCAACCTCTCTGTCTTGTTCTGGCCTTTGACCGACCGGTCGGGACCGGTCAGGACAGGTCGGCAGAGTTATTTTTTGCCCTTTTTTTACCGTTGGAACACCTTTTATAAAGGGGCTTGGCTCATATTGAGGGGGCGAGAAGGGGGATTTCGAGAGGAGTGAAGCTACCATTGTTGGAGATCATTTGAGGCTCATTCCCAACCTATGCAAGGCATCTTCCTTGTGCTTTAACACAATATTGGAGCATTCCATGCTCATGAAGAAGATGGCCTTCATCCCCTCTTGATCTTTAGAGTTTGGACCTTCCTTGATAGGCATATTCTTGTCCAAAACTCTAAGATGAGATCATTGTAGGAGAGAACCTCAAGGAAACCCATTCCCATCAGTTGTAGAGTTCTCAAACCTATCCTCATATCACCTTGGGCATCTCAAAGGCATCACATGCAAGGTGTGTGATCAAGTGTGGCTGAGGTATTGGTGATGCAACGGCAACACGATCGTGGGAGCAAGGGAAGCTGATTGAAGCACGAGAGAGCAGAGATCAAGCAACCCGAACCGGCGCTGAACAAGGGGCTCATCCGAAAAGTAAGATTGTCTTTAT
Source organism: Liriodendron chinense (assembly GCA_003013855.2). Lineage (NCBI taxonomy): Eukaryota > Viridiplantae > Streptophyta > Magnoliopsida > Magnoliales > Magnoliaceae > Liriodendron > Liriodendron chinense. The sequence goes on from ML058333.1 coordinate 4,319,859, forward strand.
TGAGAGTCCATTTAGAGTTTGTTTGTCAAACTTGATCTAGGGACATTAGCCGTTCCTTGGCCATTTAGCCGGGACTAAACTAAGTCTCCAAGGGGGAGCCTCCGACACGAGAGTGAACGTGCGTCGGGTTGAAAGTTAGCCTATGTCCAAAACTCCATTCGGGTTGAGAGTTAGCCCTTTGTCCAAAACTCCGATTATGGTTGAGAGGTGAACCGGTAAAACCTCCGCGTAAAGGTTGAGAGGTGAACCTCATTTAAAACCTCTGATAGTTAATGCCGGTGTGCTCAAAGGAGTTGAGTACTTGAACCGGGAGTGGAGTAGACCCAAAGTCGAACCACTATACATGCTTATGTTTGTGATAGTTTTGAGCACATTGATATCTTAGCATTGGATGTTTAATTGTTTATTATGAATGCTTAATAGGAATGTTTGCTAGGCACTAGATTGGCTCATCCACACACAAAATGTACTTTCACTAGGTGTGTAGACTTGAGCTCATTGATCCATTCTCATAAGTCTACATAGGTTGCATAGGTTAAGAGCTTGATTAGTTAAGTCATTTATTTACCTATGCCTGCTTAGACTAGGATTGTTTATTACTTAACCATATGCTAGTCTCGTGATTGGACCCACTTAGGCTTAGAAGCTGAAGTGTTCTTACTTACTTAGTTTAATTTGTTGAATTGTGTAAGTAGGTGAAAAGAATTTTAAAAAGGTCCTAATCACCCCCCTCTTATAGGTTTAGCCATAATTCTAGTTGCTCTTTAAGCTTCCGCACATACGTAGGTGTCGTGTTAGACTACCGACGTACTTTCAATTGGTATCAAAGCGGGTTGCTCTTCAAGGACGTAACCGTCTAGAGTAAGATTCGGTACTGGAGCACTAGCATAATGTCTAACCGAGATGGGAGCACCACCAACCGTCCACCATTCTTTGATGGGTCCAACTATGCCTATTGGAAGGCTAGAATGAGAATTTTTCTCCAATCCGTAGACCGTCCGGTGTGGCTAAGCACACAAAATGGATATACCTTGCCCACCAAGCAAGTGGAGGTTGATGGAAAATACATTGTCATTCCCAAAGATGATTCCAAATGGGATGATATAGAGAGAGCTCAATACATGGCGAATGCCAAAGCTCTCAATGCGATTTGCTATGCGGTTTCCCCAAATGAATTTCAGCGCATTCTCACATGAGCAATTGCAAAAGAAGCATGGGATATACTTGAGGTTACCCACGAGGGAACTAGCACAGTAAGACGCTCGAAGCTTCAGCTCTTAACCACCAAATTTGAAAACATTAAGATGGAAGAGTCTGAAACTTTCATGGAGTTTTATACTAAATTGTCAGATATTTGCAACTCCATGTTTGTCTTGGGTGATCGGGTTCCGGAAGGAAGGATTTGTAGAAAAATACTTAGGTCCCTCCCGGATAGATTTAACTCCAAGATAATTGCCTTAGAGGAGTGTAGAGACATAGATAACATGAAAGTAGAAAAACTCATAGGTTCCCTACAAACTCATGAACTACACTTTAAGGCCCCCTCTAGGAAGAAAAGCATCTCTCTTAAGTCCTCTCACAAACATAAGAAAATTAAGAGTGAGTCGGAGGAAGATAGTGATGATGAGGATGATGAGGAAGAGAAATTGAACAAAAAATTCAAAAGATTCCTCAAATTTGATAGAGGGAATAGCCGTGACAAGAAGGATAAGAAGGGTGAGAAACATAAAGGAAAATCATCCATGCCTTCATCCGTCCATTGTTACGGTTGCGGTCGTCGTGGCCACATTGTCCCGGAATGTCCGGATGGGCCTAAACCGAAAGGTAAAAAGGCAATGGCTGTCACTTGGGATGATACGGAGGAGTCCAAATCTGGTGACTCCGCTTGTGATGAGAGCCAACATAAAGATCTAACTCTCTCGGCCTCCACTATAACCCCCCTTCCTACTTATCTAAGAGGGGATCCCAACCGCTATCCCTTCTAGGAGAAGAAGGTGTTCCCAACCCCTCACCTCATGCTACATTTTATGAGGGTGTTGAGGAAATTAGTTACCCTTAGGCTTTTCAAACTAAACATAGAATAGTAAGGGTAGCTAGAAATGCTTTAATAGGAAAATCTAAGGATTTCAGCCTCATTTTTGTGTGTATGGGGAAATCAGAGGATTCAAGCCCCACTAGCCCAAATTTGGTAGTTTAACCTTGCTTTCAACTTGCATATTTGCTTGCTAGACTATCTCCATGATTAGATTAGCTATTTTTGCTGAATTTTATGCTTCATTGTATGCTAATCTTTGCTTAGTATTGGTCTTGATATACCAATAGGGGAGGTTGGTTGATTGGGCTATAAGCCCTGGTGCTTTTATTGCAAATGTATATCTTTGACCAATTATGTATGATTAACTATGCTTAGATAGTTACATTCTCTTGTTAATCATGTTCCTTAGCATGCTCCATGTTTTAAAATTCATGCACCCTATACTCTCCTTGTTAGCATGTGCTTATAGTTATAACTGCGACATACTATCTACTCTGACCTTAACCTTATTGATATATCATTAAGGGGGAGAGAATTGTTTGTCAATTCTTAACAAAAAGGGAGAGAAAGATCAAGTCCCACCAAAACTAATTTGCTATGTTTTGTGATGCAGGGATTGACAGGTTATGGGGGAGCAAAGTGAAGAGGAGCAGCTTAGTTTAGGCATGTCAAGAGTCCTATATTTAATTCATTATCAATGTAATATCTTGAACATGTATTTTGTTTTGGTAGGTTAGGTTTTTGTAAGTAATTGACAAAGGGGGAGATTGTTAGTGCACTTTTCTGTGGCATACTAGTGCACCTTGTTTGTCAATCACTTACGTCAGTGAGTCTAGTGTCGATTGAGCCTAATGAAGACGAAGATCGAAGACTCAAGTGGCCCCGCTGCATCAAGGAAGAAGAATCAGGTAAAAGTGATGCCTTGGTGCCTTAACCTTGACCAAAACCCAACCCGTAACCTCTTTGATGACCTCGACCATCTTAGAAAAACCTTTAGTCATCTTAGATTGGCCCTAGGTGTCCCAAAAGAGCACCCAAACCTTGGCCAAAGTGAGAGGGTTGAGAAAACATTGGGACAGCAAACTGCATTGCTGAACCCAGGCCTGTCCCACCGGTCACGACCGGTCGGTTGGACTGGACCGACCGGTCAAGACCGGTCAGATAGGCTCAGTCCAGTTACAGCGTTGCTATATTCTCACAAGCATATGGGCCGACCGGTCTTGACCGGTCGGACAGGCCCCCCCAGCAGACAGCAACCTCTCTGTCTTGTTCTGGCCTTTGGCCGACCGGTCGGGACCGGTCGGGACAGGTCGGCAGAGCCATTTTTTTACCGTTTGAACACCTTTTATAAAGGGGCTTGGCTCATATTGAGGGGGTAAGAAGGGGGATTTCGAGAGGAGTGAAGCCACCATTGTTGGAGACCATTTGAGACTCATTCCCAACCTATGCAAGGCATTTTCCTTGTGCTTTAACACAAGAGTGGAGTATTCCAAGCTCATAAAGAAGATGGCCTTCATCCCCTCTTGATCTCTAAAGTTTGGACCTTCCTTGATAGGCATATTCTTATCCAAAACTCTAAGATGAGATCGTTGTAGGGGAGAACCTCTAGGCAACCCATTCCCATCAGTTGTAGAGTTCTCAAACCTATCCTCCTATCACCTTGGGCATCTCAAAGGCATCACATGCATGGTGTGTGATCAAGTGTGGCTAAGGCATTGGCGACGCAACGGCAACACGATCGTGGGAGCAAGGGAAGTTGATTGAAGCATGGGAGAGCGGAGATCAAGCAACCCGAACCGGCGCTGAACGAGGGGCTCATCCGACAAGTAAGGTTGTCTTTATTGAGAGTCCATTTAGAGTTTGTTTGTCAAACTCGATCTAGGGACGTTAGTCGTTCCTTGGCCCGTTAGCTGGGACTAAACTAAGTCTCCAAGGGGGAGCCTCCGACACGGGAGTGAACGTGCGTCGGATTGAGAATTGGCCTATGTCCAAAACTCCGTTCTGGTTGAGAGTTAGCCCTTTGTCCAAAACTCCAATTATGGTTGAGAGGTGAACCGGTAAAACCTCCGCGTAGAGGTTAAGAGGTGAACCTCATTTAAAACCTTCGATAGTGAATGCCGGTGTGCTCAAAGGAGTTGAGTACTTGAACCGGGAGTGGAGTAGACCCAAAGTCGAACCACTATACATGCTTGTGTTTGTGATAGTTTTGAGCACATTGATATCTTAGCATTGGATGTTTAATTGTTTATTATGAATGCTTGATAGGAATGTTTGCTCATCCACACACAAGATGTACTTTCACTAGGTGTGTAGACTTGAGCTCATTGATCCATTCTCATAAGTCTACATAGGTTGCATTGGTTAGGAGCTTGATTAGTTAAGTCATTTATTTACCTATGCCTGCTTAGACTAGGATTGTTTATTGCTTAACCATATGCTAGTCTTGTGATTAAACCCACTTAGGCTTGGAAGCTGAAGTGTTCTTGCTTACTTAGTTTAATTTGTTGAATTGTGTAAGTAGGCGTAAAGAATTTAAAAAAGGTTCTAATCACCCCCCTCCTATAGGTTTAGCCATAATTCTAGTTGCTCTTTAAGCTTCCGCACATAGTAGGTGTCGAGTTAGACTACCGACGTACTTTTAGATATTTATGTTTTTCCTTCATTCTTACAATCTAATCAACACGTTTGATGTCAAATGACCCCAAGAAGTTTTTAATAGTGGGCGTTCAATCACCATTGTTTCCTATGATGTGGTCCACTTGAGATTTCGATCATTTTTTGGATTTAGCCTTAAAATGATATGGAAAAATGGATGAACGGTGTGGTTAAAATGTATGCATCATGGTGGGGCTCATATAACTTTTTCCAACACCGACCAGTACTGGTGTCACACCCCGAAAATCAGGTGTCGGATAGTCCGCGGCTCCCAACTCTTCCGAGGTAACTGTATTTTGCGGAAGTATAGTTTAATGGCACAAATCGATGGCATCAACTCATAAATAGAGATTTAAGCTAAACAGTGTATAATATAATCTGAATTAAGGTGTAAATACATACAATCATCTACACAACCAAGGAGTCCAATCAGCTGGGGCTCAATATATACATGCTCAAAAATGAATACAATAGAAGTCCAAAGCCACTTTGATAGGCAAGCGAGCAAATCTTATGTCTCACTTATCAAGTAGTGGAAACTCCTGCATCAAAGATAACTGGTTGGTGTTTTAAAACACCCCCCAGGTGGGGTTGAGTAATCATACTTAGTGTTACCATTCCCTAAATTACACATATTATCAATACAATCAAGTACAAATAGTGGAGCATAACAAATGGTGAGGTTCTCACACCTACCACCCCAGCATCAACAGATAGCATAACCCCACAATCAAGTTCTTATTCTAGTTGAATAATGCATGCAATCATGATATGCAAATGTTATGTTCCGGAGAAATAAACAGTGGGGTTACCACCCAGCAGCAGCATCGGACCAATGCAAGTGAAAATGTAATGCATGCATGTTTGCCAAGTATTTATTTAATTTCGTATTTAATCAGCAGTATTAGCGAAACCAGAATACCTCAATTTTATCAAGAGTCTTACAAATAGGAACACGACAGACAGGAACGCGGCCAAACACTGGATAGCGAGGAAAGCCGGACACTGGACAGTGGCCTTACCGAACACTGAACAATGCCAGGTCGGGGTACCCTCTATAGGCCGAGACCCACCACCAGCTAGGGCGTCCTATGCCCGGCTCCTGAAATCCCAATTTAGGTCTGTCACCCAACATAACTGAATAATGAATCAAATGGTAAGGGTCTCGATGCCCTAGAATGTCATATGCATGGTAATGGGTCATCACCCAAGATCAATGATGGTAGGCTCGTCACCTAGCATCGGTGCTCAAGACTCTCGATAAGACCATCAGGATCAATACCGGTCAAAGATAATACAAGCACAGTTACACATATACCATGCTTGGCCCATGAGCTTCAGTATATAGGATTCAATGCTCAAGGCTATTGGAGGGCTCATCACCCACACCAGCCAAAGATAGCACAAACACAGTTACCCATATTCCATGTTTGGCTCATGAGACTTGATACGTACAGTTATAAGTGACTGTGTAACAATGGTAATTGTGGTATTCGAGATTCTACAAAATATGTAACAATGATCAAACAAATATGATTAACCCTGAAATTGACTGATTTGGTGGGCCGAGCGAAACATCAACCAAACCGGCGTAGCTAGGGTCGGTCGATCATGTTACTCCCAAGTCGACCAAACAAGTCCGTGACGGAAAAACCCAAGTAGGCAGTCCATAAATTGTGATTTTCAGAGATTAATCTCAATCATGTCAATTAAATATTATACTAAGCATGTTGTGAAAAGAATAGAGCATCATAGCATTCATTGTCTCAATCAGGCATAAAACCAAACAGTTGATATGCAAGATTCTTCATTTCATATATAGGCGTTAAATCAAACACTTGGCGTGCTATTGCAGGCCAACTCATCAAATTCACAATCAGGCACTAGCCTGGGTGGATGGTAATCCGCGTACTCAAGCATATGTGAACTTCTGTTCACTCAGGAATTTCATCAAAGACTTGATACGCACAACACATCAAATCTCATATTTTCATAAAATCGATTCAAATGGGCAATCAATCCACACATCGAAGTAAGCATGTAATTAATCAACACATACAAAACATCAATCATAAACATAAATCATTCGGCACTTAACTTTGAATGGAATTCAAGAAAAACGTAATTTTCACTATTTGGAACCCTCATGGGCTGATCATAGCCAACTTAGAAGATAGTCCTCACCTGTGTTGATGAATCCACAAGCTATGAATGATTATTCCTCAAGGATTTGAAGAAAATCCAGCTAGAACACCTAAATTTGACAAAAACCCTAATTAGAAATAAGAATCCCTAATAAAACTTCCTAATTTCTACAATAGGAGACGTATCTTACTTCAAGGTGCGACCCGCCTACGATCAGTAGAAAGAATGGCGATAGAGTAGAAAGGTTTGAGCAAACCCTAGAAGAAAACCCAAGTAAAACCCCCAAATTCCATTTCAAATGAAATTCTCAAATGGGCTTGGTATTTATAGTTCCAGATGGTCCAAGGTTAAGGTGAGTCGCACAACTCACCCTCTCTGGTCATGACCTATGTTGTGCGGTTCAGGATAGGGTGTCGGACATCTGGTGCAAGAGAAAGGTCAAGTCTAGTAAGACGATCGATTTCGTGTAGATTCGTGATTAACGACCTACTAACGAATGGTCTATAGTTGTTCTAGGTTTTCGGGACACCAATTGGATGATTTAGAGAACAGAGTTTGATGAATCCTTTTATTGGGTCATAACGGGCAATAGCTAGGTACATGACGTGATATACGGGGTGCATTTATTTGCAAGTTAAGGGCGGTTAATCTCATTCGTATGGTTTTACATGTCAAAAGGGCTATTTTGTTAAATCAGTTTCTAGACTCAAGATAATCGAGATTTGATTCATTGATTAGGGTAGTCTAAGGTGGATTTACATTGTGAGTCAGTTATATAGGTTAATCCATTGTGATTTCAGTAAATCATAGATTGAGATTCATTAATTAACGGATCGGATGTAGGATTAGACAATTAAAAAGAAATCCGTAGCTATCCATGATATCTAACAAAGAATGTACAGTTAGATTGATGTGTCTAAATGTCTTACGAAATTTCGATTGAATCGGATCATTCAAACTGTGGTTTCATGTACAAATCTTCTAGATTATTGGTTCTAAATCAAGCGTATGCATTCTCATTTGAGAATTAAAATAGAAAATTTTCTAGAGGCGCTCGAGTACTTTCAAGGCTCGAGGATTAAAATTTCCAGGGCGTTACAACTGGAGGGGTCACTATGGAGTCTGACGACCCCTCAACTAGGTTATGGATTGTATAGCGACCTCACCCACCCCTCTTCTTCACTGTGGATTCAAATTTCGTAGCATGCAACATATATAAAAGGAGCTCAAATTTGGTAGTGAGCCCTCCAGTACATGAAGCATGTTAGGTATACTCAGGCGTTAGTGGGTGTTTCCCTGATCGTGGGACCCACCTTAGCATATGTGTTGCATATCCACGCTGTAAATCAGTTCTTCCAGCTCATTTTAGGGTATGGTCTAAAAAATGAAGAAGATTTAACTCTAGATGGACCACAACATAGGAAAATAGTGGTGATTGAACTCCTACCATTAAAAATTCCTCGGGGCCAGTGTAATGTTTATTTGCCATCCAACCTATTGATAAGGTTACACAGACATGGATGAATGAAAAACGTAAATAGCAGCTTGATCCAAAACTTTTGTGGCTCTAGTAAGTTTTTAATAATAGGAATCCCTACAATGTGGTCCATCTACAAGTTGGATCTGCCTCATTTTCTGCACCATGAGCACAGTGATGTTTATTTGTCACTCAAATAAATAAATGGATGGTGTGGATAAAACACATACATCATAGTGGGGCCCACATAACATTTCCATGTGTACATTGTACCGACTGTTTGTATTGTTTTCTACACAAGATGATGTGGAGCCCACGGCGATATCAAAACTTTCGATCCATTTTCCAGCTCATTTTAGTGCATGAGCTTAAAATTGAAGCATATCCTCAACTCAAGTGGATCATACCACAAAAATAGGTGGGGATAATGACATCCTCGATTGAAACCTTCCCAGGGCCCACAATAATCCTCACTTGTCATTCAACCTATTCATAAGGTAATAAAGACTTGGATGAAGGGAAAACACCAATATGAGCTGGATCCAAAACTTTCGTGGCCTAGAGAAGTTTTTTATGGTAGGCACTATTTCTTGTGGTGTGTTCACTGAGCTTTTGATATACTTCAATGTTAGTCTAATGTCCTGAAATGAGTTGAACAACAGAGGGACAACATGGATAAAACACATTAATCCCCACAAAGTTTTCAAACAGCGGTGAAGAGTGGTGAGCACCTTATTAAATCCCTTCTCCTCAACTCAAGATCAAGCAATCCACCAGACTTACATGCAAAGGTCCCTTGATTTAAAAAGGCTCAACTGAAAGCGTGTGCACCTTGTAAACACCCCACCTTCGACTACAATGCGGGTAGAGATAGCTGAATGAATTGAGGACCATGCTCCCAAATTCCATGTCCAAACCCAGCCAAACTCACCCTTGTAAGCCCCAATCCATAGCCCAGATCAGGCCTGAACCCAGTCAACTCACCCCTAAACATCAGCCCAAAAAACCCCATAAGAAAAACCAGTCAAAAAATCCTAAAAAAAGTCAAACTTGGTGAGTCAACCCGCTGAGTCGAATCGCCAAGTCAACCTGTCGAGTCAACTCACCGTGTCAACCTATTTCCAAACCCAGTCGACTCACCGAGTTCTGAACCACAGCCTCGGAGCAAGTCCAGACTCCGAACCTCGGGCTTTTTTGCTTCAGGTTCGAAAGCAGTACTCTCCGAAGCTGAAGCGGAGAGGCCGTACGGGCGGCCCCCAGGGTGCCGCCCAAAAATATTTACTGCAGTTGCCACTGCCCGCTGCTATAAATACCCCACTCACTCTCCTGTTTCAGCATCCCAAAAAATCTAGGAAAAATCGACTTCCATCTATCTAGCCCGAGAGCTCCGAGTCCATCTCCACCCCTTAGCCCATTCCTCCACCAAGGAGAGCCCGAGTGAGAAGAGTCTAGCCCTGGTCCAACCCAGCCTGACCCTGGTCTAAGTCTCCCAAGCCACCCAAGTCCTGATCTAGCCACTCAAAGCAAACCCTTGCGACACCTCCGTCCATCCAGCTACTCTTTTACCAACATCATCTCATTCGCATCTAGCATAAGTGCAACATTTACTTTTCTTCCAACCCTCCTGCTTATCATGTCACTACAAGTACTTTGATTATTCAAATAAAAAACATGCATCCCACATAAAGCACCTGTCAGTTCGAGCGTATGCTCTGGGCTTGCCTATTAATAGAAACCTGCCCATCAGAAACTCTTACTGTTCGACCTGCATTCATTCATCATGTCATCCATGAGAATGTACGAGGATTAAATCAGACTTTCAAGTATTAGTTCGATTCTGTGAAGTAGAGACCCTACTTCAGTACGGGCAGTGTGGGGTGCTTAACCTCTTCCCACCCTATAACCGTAATCCCTTTCCTCGAATATCTGGCCGCAGATCAAAAGGATTCATTTTAGAGGAAGGAATCTTCGGATCCCCTTCTCTAACATTTCTACGGGGTCTAGCCGACTGTAGATTCGAAGCAACTAGCTAGTGGCGACTCTAGTCTTACACAAACTCATCCAACATATCCAACTTAACACGACAACCGATAAAAAGCCCTCGAGAACGAGGCAAGCCGATGGCACAAACGACGATTGGCGCGCACGTACACCTCTTTTCCGAAAGGAAGGGAGAGTTCGGGAGCATGGAACGGTGAGCGTCCACAAAATGACGACTCCGCTGGAGATATGCTAGTCCCACTAGTCGTGATCCGACCTAAAAAATAGAATCCTTCCTATGCTTGAAAGTCATTAGTCCTCATACAATCTCATCTACACAGCATTCTACCCAAAAAACAAAAAAAAAATAGAAAATTCCAAAACAAAAAAAAGAGTATATTTCTCACCATTGCGCCTCCTCGGGCTCAACGTCTTCGAAAACAACTTCCCTTCTGTAGCATAATCCGCACTCGGGCTCAGCAAGCCATGTCCAACCACGAAGAAGAAGCTCACCTCTTCCCTGCCCTCGACCTGGCCGAAGCGCAACCTCCAGCGCAGCAACCAATTGAGAATACGCCAATCATGCAAGAATTGACACAAGGAATGAGAGTAATGCAAGAAATGCTTTTGTAATTCATGCAAGCACAAGCTACTGCAGCGGTCAATAATCAAACTGGCCCAGTTTAGCAATCTCAGCAACCATGTCGGGTCCCTCCGGCCTCCAGTTCAAATCAAGCACAACCATCGGAGTCTGCCCAAGACTACCGACAACTGCCATCTCAGCCCTTCGCTATGGGGCATCCCCCTCAGTACCTTCCCGCGACGACAAAGCCGTCTCAGAGTATTCCTATCGCAGGGATTTCCAATCAGCTTCCAGTCAATCTTGCAAACAACAATCTCAGTAGATTTCAGCATGTCCCCACCGATGGGACCCCTTTCCTTTCTCAGCATATCCCCGCCGATGGGACCTTTACTCAATTTCAGCACATCCCCGCCGATGGGATTTTAATTCAATTTCCAGCAGCAGGGACATCATTGGCGAATGCCCACAATGGGGGTCAGTGTCAAGCCCACATCAATCAGGGGACAGTGGCGAATACCCAATAAGGGAGTCACTTCCCAGCATCTCAGCCTCCTACAAACAGGAGCACTTTTCAATTCCAGCACATCCCCGCCGATGGGATTCCAGTTAATTTTCAGCAATCTTCAATTCGGCAAACTCCAGTTAATTTTCAGCAATCTTCAATTCAGCAGTCTCCAGTTAATTTCTAGTAAGTTCCAGTTCAACCTTCAGTATAGTCTCTAGTTCAGTTACAGTCCTTTCAAGCACAAGTTCATCAAAATCCAGTTCAATCATCGAATCATTTTTAGCAACCCGCGGTTGCTTTTCAGCAAGCCCATAGGGTCGAAGACATCGACCACTATGCCGAGGAAGAACGTGCCTTACTTCGAGAGGCACCAGTCGTTCGAACAGATCATGCGGGACTGGATGAGTTGCGGGAGCAATTCCAGGTCTTGCAAAATCAACTTCAATGACAATAAGGGATCGATCTACCTTCGACCAAGTTCAGAGACTTGTGTCCTTTCCTAGATGCTCAAAGACCTCCAAACTTTGAGGTATCAAAATTCAAAAGATGCGACAGCAGCGGTTGTCCCACAGCACATTTCAAGGCTTTTTGTGGAGAGCTAAGTGCAATCTCAGGAAATGAGGGGGCCCTCATTCGATTGTTTTAAAAATCTCTGAAAGGCGATGCCCTAGATTGGTACACATCATTGGATTGCCATCGTATCAGGACTTGGGAACAACTTTCCCAGGCTTTCATCGACAGATTCGTGTACAATCTCAGCATGGCACCCAGAAGAGCCGACCTCGCGGCTCTCAGGCAAAGGAGTGATGAAACGCTATCAGCTTATGTGGGACGTTGGCGAGCTATGGCAGCCAGAATGCGTGCACCTATCGATGACGAAGAACAAATCTCCATGATTGTTTATTCAACATATCCTGGCATATCTGGATATCTCATCTCGCATCCATATGCGAATTTCTCACAGTTGATCTGTGCTGGAGAGCAAGTTGAAGCAGGAATCCACGCAGGGACAATCTCCCCATGGCCTCATCAAGCTACTCCAGTCAAATGGAACAGAGTGGAAGGAAGACCCATTGGATACGGGAACCGCAGCGATTCTCCTCCTCGCCCGACAAAGGTAAACAACATCATTGCCACTGCTCAAGGCAATCAACATGCTCCTCCACAGGGACATCACCAGTATCAGCAGAATCAGGTTCAGCATCAACCTTAGCGGTATCAGCCACAACCAAATCCTCAACCACGCCACAACTACCTCAACAGCAACAGCAGTTCAGGGGGAACGGCCAATACTCATATCAGAATAGGCAGAATTACAGGGAGTTCAGGAAATTCATTCCTCTCGCTCAGCCGCTCAGTCAAGTCATGGCTATGCTGGTACAAAAGCAGTTACTCACTCTGATGGCACCCAGGCCTCCTCCTCATCATCTGCCTCCAAACTACCGAGAAAATGAGTATTGTGCCTACCATCAAGGGCGTGGCCACACCACTAATTGATGCATGACTCTAAAGAATGCCATACAAGATCTGATCGACGACCGAAAGATCGTCATCTCGGTCCCTGAAACTCCTCTAGAAGCTTCCACCAACATCCTTCAGAATCAGGGGCACCTTACAACCATTCAGGTTGGGAGCCGGTCATCCTAGAAGGAGTACAGTCATACATCGAACCCGTATACAAACCTATCGTTCTGCAATGGGCAATTTTAGCTCAGGAACGATCCGATCCGCAAGGGAGGAATTATACTCATCAGCAGCAAGAACCCATTGTCTTGGAAGGGGCTTCTCCAATCAAGCCAGTCACATTGCAAGGGACAAGTCCTGGAGGCGTATCAATTACACTACAACAGCTGGGCCGAACAGAGAAACCCCCTGCCATATCAAGAGGACCAGTATTCATTCCATGGGAACCTCTTGCTCCAGGAACGGTGAAGCCAGGACCACGACCTTATGTGATCTATAAAGACAAGCCTCAATATTATCCCTTCAGCACAGGCAACAATGTAGTCCTCGAGGCAAAAGTTTCATATGAGGAAGATTTGGCACCCACATAGCACCATTGCAAGAACCCGTGGTCCTAAAAGGCAAAGGAGAGAAAAATTATAAAGAGGTCCCATGGCACTATCCGGAATGTGCAGAGGTAGGAAACATGAATCCCAATGGGCGTTGCATCCGAAGAGATAATCAGAACAGAGGAGATCTCAAAGACACTCTCTCAGGCCTCGGCAAAAAAAAATGAACCTGCATATGATGTGGTGACTCAACTCAAGTCAATCCCTACCCAAATCTCAGTATGGGAGCTACTCTGCACGTCGCGCATACATCGAGAAATGTTTGCCAAAACCCTAAGTGATGCTCATGTCTCCTCCGATACAGCACTTAAAATGATAGCATTGATGATCAGACAGCTCCTGGCTCCACCCGCCATCACCTTCACTGATAATGAGTTGCCACCAGAAGGGCGCGACCATGGGCGATCCCTCAATATAGCCTTACGATATAAAGACCTCTGTGTCCCACTGGTCCTTATCGATAACGGCTCAAGCTTAAACATCTGCCCGCTCAAGACTGTAAAACGCCTGGGAATCACTCCCTCCTCATTTCGATCCAGCACCATGTACATCAGAGCATTCGACAACACCCGCTGATCAGTGGAAGGGGAGGTCGACATAGAGGTATAGATAGGTCCAGAAATCTCTACCATCACATTCCAAATCCTAGATATATCAGCCTCTTTCAACATGTTGCTCGGACGACCTTGGCTGCACAAGGTTGGAGCTGTGCCATCAACCCTGCATCAACAGGTGAAATACATTTGTGAAAATCAAGTGATCTCTATCCATGCAGAGAAGGAGCTCATCATTCCTTTCAATGCTACTGCCACTGAACCAGATATCCATGTCATCGACATCCAACACTCTGAAGAAGATGTCCTGTTTTATAGTTTCGAATTCGAGACTGTGAACGCTATCGCCAATCCGGAACCGATAAGGGTGGATCATGTCTTTTCACTAGCAGAACGTCTGAGCTTCAAGTATCGGATGAAGAATCATTTCAAGTCCAGAAAGATACTGCTGGTATATAATCAACGCAAATGGGGACTCGGGTACAGGGTAATCTTCATGGACAAAAGAAAGAAGAAATTCCGTTACTCGCCCATTCAATTCATCAAGCCAGGAGAGCCCTGCAAAGATTCAAGAGGGAATCAACCGACTGCACTACACAAAGGCCTCCCGATGAGCCTAGCTTGGGCCATGTGGCCCCCCATTCAATGGGACTGGATTCTCGAACCATTTAAGCCTCCGGAAGAAGAAGAAGAGGATAAAGACAAAGGAGAAAATCAAATACAACAGCTTCAGGAACAGGGTACTCTGATACTTGCTCTCGACCAGGGGCACAACCTGCCCACTTCAATTCCAGTCAACCAGGGGTACAACTTGCCCATCTCAGCATCAATCAACAAGGGGCACAACTCGCCCGTCTTTACAGAACCAACATCATCAACCATCAGCCAAGGGCAGAAGCAGCCCATCCATTGGACCGAGAAGGGAAAATGGCTAGCCGTGGATTGGTCAGATGTCCAGATTCCGAACTCATGTCTCGTCGTGAAACCAGACGAACTGCAATGCGAGGTAAGTGATCAGGGAGGGACTGAGTATGACTCAAATCTCGAACCCAACCAGCAAGAAATCATGGTCATTGGGTCAGAATGTGATTATTCGCTCAAATCATCAACCCCCACCTCTCCAGGGGAAGGAGTGTGGGGTTCTGAATGGTCATCCATTCCCCTAACTTCTGAATCAGCCAGAAAGTCATTTGAGGGCTTTGGCTTCCAAAAAAAATGCCGGTTTAAGCATCAAGCGAAACTTTGGGACAAGCTAGGATCAATCATGGTTTGCAATGCCCGCTTGTTTAAGGTCCCGAGAATTTCAAAAATCCAAAAAAATCAGAAACTTTCAAAAGCCAAAAACATCTAGCATTTCAATTCCAGAAAATTCTCAAAAACCAAAAAACATTTCTTTTCCTGCATTCAATAATGTGCCAAGTTCATTTAAAGAGTCGCGTGAGTTTGAAATCTAATCATATGATTTTGACATCGAATTAGACTTCGAGCTTATGGGTTTGGACGAAGCTCGGGATGAGGAAGATAATGACCCAGCTCCCGAACTAGAGGATCTCCTCAAAAAGTTCGAATCTAAAGCCAATGTTGTAGCCGATGATTTTGAGGTAGTAAACCTAGGGACACTTGAGATTCCTAGGGAAGTACGCATTGGAAAATCGTTGCCACCAAAGATGAAGCAGATAATGATAGAGTTCCTAGCTCCAAGATTGTCCAACTTCGCGTTCTCATATGAAGACATGCCGGGGCTCGATGAAGAGCTCGTTGTACACCATCTGCCAACCAAGCTAGATATGAAGCCATTAAAACAAAAACTTCGAAGAATGAAGCCAGAATGGGCCCTGAAAGTCCGAGATAAAGTCATCAAGCAGTATAATGCAGGATTCTTGGTAGTCTCCAACTACCCTGAATGGCTCGCCAACATTGTACCAATACCGAAGAAGGATGGCAAGGTTCGAATGTGCGTCGACTTCCGAGATCTCAACAAAGCCAGTCCTAAAGATGATTTCCCTTTGCCACATATCGACGCTCTAGTCGACAACACTGCTGGGTACAAGGTCTTCTCATTCATGAACGGGTTCTCAGGTTACAATCAGATCAAGATGGCTGTCGAAGATCGCGAGAAGACATCGTTTATCACTCCCTGGGGAACCTTCTGTTACAGAGTAATGCCGTTCGGTCTGAAGAACGCAGGAGTAACATATCAGCGAGCAATGACAACATTATTCCACGACATGATGAACAAAGAGCTTGAAGTATATGTGGACAATATGATCATCAAATCTCGCACGATTGAAGGACACTTTGAAGATCTGAAGAAGTTATTTAACAGATTAGAAAAGTACAAGCTCCGTCTCAACCCTCAGAAATGTGTCTTCGGTGCAATGGGAGGCAAACTCCTTGGCTTTATGGTGAGCGAGGATGGCATCAGGGTCGACGAAACCAAAACTAGAGCAATCATTGAGATGCCCCCTCCTAGAACAGAGAAAGAAATTCGTGGCTTCCTCGACAGAATTCAATACATCAGTCGCTTCATCGCACAGCTCACACCTATCTGCGAACCCATATTCAAGCTCCTTCAGAAGAACGTTCTAAAAGAATGGAATGACGATTGCCAAGTTGCTTTCAACCGTATCAAGAAGTATCTCATGAATCCTCCAGTTCTAGTGCCACCCACTCCTGGACGACCACTATTGTTATACATCTCGGTAGCACAGAAGCCATTGGCTGTGTTCTCGGCCAGCATGACGAGACCGGGAAAAAGGGACAAGCAATATACTATTTGAGTCGAAAGTTCATCGACTACGAGACCAGGTATTCCCCAATCGAGAAGACTTGCCTCGCCCTAGTCTGGGCAACTCAGCGACTCCGTCAATACATGATTGCGTTCCCTATTCTCCTCCTTGCTCACATGGATTCGCTCAAATACCTGTTTGAGAAACCAGCACTCACTGGAATGATAGCTAAATGGCAGCTACTCCTGTCTGAATTCGACATCACCTATGTCACTCAGAAGGCAATCAAGGGGCAGGCCCTCGCTGATCATCTTGCCGCTCACTCTCTCCTGGATTATCAACAGCTCAAGACATTCTTCCCTGATAAAGATCTCCTGCTTATCGAAGGTGAAGAAAAGAAGAAGAAAGATGAGTGGATGTTATTCTTCGACGGCGTTGTAAATTCTAAAGGAAGTGGTATCGAAGCAATCCTCTATTCCCCAGACGATGTCCCTATTCCCATCTCAAGGTGCATAGCATTCGAGTGCACCAACAACATGACAGATTATGAAGCATGCATCGCTAGTCTAAGGGAAGCCATAATCTTGGACGTCAAAAAGCTACGATTATTTGGAGACTCATAGCTTATCATCAATCAGACCAATGGCGAATGGAAAACCAAGGACGAGAAGCTGATACCATATCATGTGTACCTTGAAAATCTGATCGAATAATTCAAAGAAATCACCTTCTCATACATGCCCAGGGCCAAGAATCAGTTTGCAGATACTCTCGCTACATTTGCATCAATGCTCGAGATCCCGAAAGGAGCTTCAGAATGGGAGCTCACAGTCGAAACTCAAGATGAACCTGCTTTCTGCCTGCAAATAGAAGAAGCCGAAGCTGTCCCTGACAAACCTTGGTATGCTGACATCAAGCAATATCTCGAAACCCAGGAGTATCCGGAGTCAGCAACAGTAACAGATCATCGAACCATCCAGCGTTTAGCCGGCCAGTTCACCATCGGTGGTGAAGTTCTTTACAAGCGATCCTATAATCACATCCTCCTTCAATGCGTCGATCAGACAGAAACAACAAAGATCATGAAAGAAATACACGAAGGAATCTGTGGCCCACACATAAACGGGCACATGATGGCAAAGAAGATTCTTTGACTCAGCTACTATTGGCTCACCATGGAGACAGACTGCTGTCAGCACGTCAGAAAATGCTTCAAGTGTCAGGAGCACGTGAATCAAATTCATGCCCCCTCATCAGAACTATATAACCTGACGACTCTTTGGCCCTTCTCTATGTGGGGACTCGACATCATTGGGAAGATTAGTCTCAAAGCATCAAACAGTCATGAGTATATACTTGTGGCAGTCGACTACTTCACCAAGTGGGTAGAAACAGCCTCCTACACCACGATTGCAGCATCCCAAGTGATCAAATTCATGAAGAACAACATCATATGTCGGTATGAAATCCCTAATGCTATCATCATAGATAATGGGACCCCGTTTTTCAACAAGAAAATGGATGATTTCCTCAGCAGATTCAAGATTCAACGTCATCGATCAAGCCCCTACTGTCCTTAGATGAATGGAGGGGTAGAAGTCGCAAACAAGACAATCGTCAGGATACTCGAGAAGATGGTCGTGACTTATCGAGATTGGTCAGATATGCTCCCATATGCACTTTGGGGAACGTCTGTACGGTCTGCTACAGGCGTTACTCCTTTTGAGCTTACTTATGGAATGGAAGCAGTTCTACCAGTCGAGGTGGAAATACCGTCACTACGGGTATTACTAGAAAGCGGAATTGAAGAAGGAGAATGGCAACGGACTAGATTCGATCAGTTACAGTTAGCAGATGAGAAGCACATGCGGGCGCTAAGTCATTCCCAGTGCTATCAGAAAAGGATCGCTCGGGCTTACAACAAGAGAGTCCGAAAAAGAAGTTTCAAGGTGGGCGATATGGTCATGAAGAAGATTCTACCGTTGCACCTTCCTGATCCCAGGGAAAAGTTTAAACCCTCGTGGGACGGACCACTGATCATCAGAGAAGTACTTCCTGGAGGCACCCTCAGACTCACCAGCATGAGAGGGGTGGATCTTCCTGAGCCAATCAATGCCGACAAAGTGAAGATCTTTCACAAGTAAGTCATTATGACCTTATCAAGAGTTACATTAATAGAGCTGAAGTCAAGAGGTCGAAGCTGAAACCTCTGAGAAATCATTTCCATCCACCTATAAGTATTTCAAATAAGGGGATTCAAAAGAAAAAAGAGAGAAGAAAAAGACAAAAAAAGAGAAAAAAGAATATAAAAAAAAGAGAGAGAGAAAATGGGAAGCCAAAACAAGACACCCGAGAAAAATCAACCCGAAGAGAAACACTGTCACCCATCCATCCATCTCAAAAAGGTCTATGGCTAAGACCAACAGTTCTATCATCGTAACCCAAGATAGGGGCTGAAAGGATGCCATCGGCCGGCAACGACGGATTCCTGACCTCTAGCCGCCGCAGTTATCCAAAAAAAAAAAAAAATAGAAAGAAGAAAAGAAAATGTGTGCCTAAACAAAGAGGGCGGAGTGAAAACCCGAAAGGGCGCTCCGAGTAAAAACAGTGGGCATACAGCGGACTTGGTGAAAACCTGAAAGGGTGCCAAGGGTAAAAACAGCATAGCTGCCAAGGAGCAGGCAAGATCAAATACCCGGGACGTGATGAAAACCTAAAAGGGTGCTACGGGCAAAAATGACGGGAAAAGGCCGGCTATGGTGAAAACTTGAAAGAGCATTGCAGGCAAAAATGGTTTGAATAGAAAAAAAAATTAAAAGTGCAGGTACCAAGAAATCAGATGGTCCAGATCAATTCAAGCAGTTACAGTTCAAGAACAAGAAGAAATACAGTCGCTAACAAAGAACTCTACAAACTCTGAAAATCTCAGGAAGTAATAGTTTCCATTGCCTACATCTCTAGGGAACTAAAGGGATCTCACAAGTCAATCTCGAGACATCAGTCAAAGCATTGACCGAGTCGCAGTTCTGATTCATATGTCCTGGCCCAAAATCCATACATGCTCCCAAGATAACTCATGGCATAATAAGTTCTAAAAAAGTTTTCTCTTTTCATTAAATGCATCATGTTTCTTTTACATATATCATTCATATTTTCAAAAAATACAAAAAAATGCATCATCATCAGTCGTGTACTATGCAAAAAGGGATGTACAGACAGCCGACATAATCAATCTCTGCCCTCCTCCTCGGCAACGTCAGGTAAGTCCTCTGACTCATAATGAAATAGCCTCGCTTTGCTCACCTCCATACGCATGTAATGTACCTCATCTCGCTCAAGGCTACGGATTGTTGTCTCGTCATCAGACAATTTCTGATCAGCAGCCAATCTCCTCGACATCATCTCACAATGATACCGAAGTGCAGAGATCTCAGACAACAAATGGCCATGAGTGGCCAAGAGGAAACCAGGATCGATGAATGGGCGCTCCTCAAGGGGCTCATATAAACCAGATGAAGAGCCAGCATCCCCAAGAATATCCTGCTCATCCTCATCGGCGGTCTAGTGCCAGCAAGGAATGCGCCGGTATAGAGACTGCTCAGTAACCCAGTGCTGGTATGGGGCGGTCGCCATCGAAAAAGTCTGCAGCTCAAAACTAAGCAAATCAGCAGTCAGGTGACTCGCCCAGGATCATCAACCCAAGTCCTAAAGTCAGATGATCGGGCTGGAAGTGCTCGACGCCCGATACCCGTGAAAGCAAAAAGAGGAACACCCTGCTCATACCCAAACTGCCGCAGGAACCGGATAGGGTGATAAGAAAAGTAAGATCGAAAGCCAACCAACATTAAAGGAAGGCGGTGAGCATCACAGAGTACTGGAGGAAGCGAAAGCCAAGATGACTCCCAACGAACATTCCAGTCACGAAGCTCAGCAAACACCCTGCGATACAAGGGCTCACTCATCTTAGTTGTATGCGGAAGAAACTCCATAATGTGTCACATAAGGTCAGGACGACGGGTGCTAGGAAATGATACAGGAATAGTCAGCGAAAGACGCTCCTATAGCCAGATCTGATCATGAGAAGGTAAAAAGATTCAGATAAAGCAAGTAAATCCCAAAAGACAAGAAAAGAAAAAGGAAGTGCAGAAAAGATACCTGAAGAAATGCACAGCAGCCGCAAAGGACACGAGTGCGGCCCAGGGCACAGTCAGTCAGCCCATTAAACAGCTCAGCCAAGATGAGAGAAATGATCCCTTGACGACGAACAACTCAGTTCATCACCTCAAAGAGCAAAGGAGTCTAAGATCTGTGCCATCCCGAGAATAGCACCTCAGCTATCAAACAGAACATCAGTGCATTCCGAGAAAGTAAGGATCCTGCCACACTCCGAGGGCCTGAGAAAAGATCATACAACAAGTCCAAGGAGAACACCACAGCATCCTGGTCGGCAGCTGCAGGCTGAACAAGATACGGGATCCCAAACCAGTTCTGCGGTGTGGCAGTCTTCGGCAAAGTCTTCGATGAAAAATACTAAGCATAATCCCAAGGAAGACCGGTCAAACGTGCAAGCTCCTCCAAAGAAGGTCCCATCTCCATGTCGTTGAACGCAAACAAGTTCAACGAAGGGACCCAGTCAATCAGTGCAGCCCCGAGCATCCTCCAATCAATGTTAACTCTAGCCATATGGATCAGACCGTCCAAGCCATAGGACTCCAAATCTCGAATCTCATAAGCCGACAAGCTGTCAAACCAAGCAAGCAATTGTGGCAAGCAAGAAGGACGACGAAGCAACTAACAAGTCCTCACAGGAATCCCCTCCAGAACAAAAGGCCTAGGAATCGATGACAGCTCATCAAGGATCGGAAGATCAACTGGTGAAGGAGAAGGAAAAGCTGGAACCTCTGCAGACTCAACAGCCCCTGACCTATCCCCAGTAGCGGCTATGTCTGATATAGTCGCATCGCTGTTTGAAACAGTCACGACCTCAGCCGCATGAGAAGACTCGCCCACCTCGTGAACCGAGTGCGTAAAGGACCGACGATCAGGAGAAGGACGGTACTCTCCATCAAAAGGGCTATCAGCAAAGATCACATCGCACATCGTGGCATCCTGATCAGTCTGACCGATGAAAAATGCATCTGAACCGTCAAGAAAGGCCCTGGCAACCCCAATAAAAGAATCTACGGTCAGATCCGAACCTGCAGTCCTCTCCAACATGAAATCATAAAACCAATCATCACTCTGTCCAATTAAAGGGATCATCGGGACATCCACACCATCCATCCTCAGGGGAACATCATCAATGATCACATCAAGTCCACCCAAGCAAGTGTACCGCACATCTCGGCCACATCAAGAGCATCCAAGCCATCTAAGGTATCATTTGAACAATCCATACCATCCAAACATGAGATCAACCCATCTATGTCCATCGTGACCCCATCATCACCATCGATCACATCATCCATGCGTCCCACACTTAAAGGATGCATAGCCTCACCTATGGCCCATCTCCCCATCTCATCCATACCATCCATTCCTCCCATAATCAATGCTCCATTCAAATCTGAATTTTCAGCATGGCTGCCATTAATGGGGTCATTCAAAGCTTCCCCAACAACCACCCTTAATCCACCATCAATGGCCTCATTCAATACTCCATCTACACCATCAATCAAAAGCATCCAACCTTCATTAAAGCCTTCACTACTTTCTGAAGTGTGGGACCCACCAACCACTCTCACAATGGCCCCCAAATCATTATCAAGGGCTGTATGAGAAAGGACAAAGCAAGAAGAGGACAAGATGAGGAGAAAAGACAAAGAGAAAAGGGGATTCATGGCTGGAATCGAATTCTCCAGTATAGAGAATGTGGGGACAGGAGCAATGAACAGAGGAGAATGTCTGAACATGAGTCAACCTAGGCCGCACATGAGGAGAGGTTTGGGCGGCCCCTTGTGGGCCGCCCGTATGGACGGTCTCCCTCTCTCTCTCCGGGATTGGCTCCACAGTCTTTGGTAGGTGAGACTGCCAGTCCACATCAGTAGATGGCACCCTGAGGGCCGCCCAAGGCTCTAATCAACTCCAGATTTCGTTTGAGGGTGATCTGAATCATCTAGAAGGTACCCCACCTGTCCAATCATGAAGTACTGCGGCCAACATGGGTCTGATCAAGTCAAAGAGAAAAAAAAATTGATCAAGAAAGAGGCCCACAAGCAATCTGAGCCACTCAAAGGCTAGATCATCATGATCTAAACCATGTAAGAGCTCACATGAGTCACCAAATAGCAAGATCAAGGGTTTGACCATAAAAAAGGAGGGCCAGAGTCCAAGATCTGGACATCAAGTGGGCCCGCATGTCTAAAAAAAGAGCAATCTGAGCTGTTCAAGTCATCATCCGCACCATGGAAAGCCTTCTTAGCCTCACAAAATATCATGGACAAGTGCTCCAAAGCAAAGCTGAAGCCTGGAAAGGGCCCACAGGGCCAAATCAAGCAATCTGAACCGTTCAAGTCATCATCCATACAGTTGAGAAATCTTATCTTCCACAAAGCATCAAATAATGAGTCGAGAGTCAAAACATCTAAGCATCATCAAGAGGTTTTGAGGAAAATCAGGGGTTGTATATTCATTCAGAAGATTTTGATACAGAAGAAAGTAAAAGCAAAAAGGAAGAAGATCATACATCAAGTAAGCTGAATACATCCTCACATAAGTAGGCTACAGATCACCAACATAATCGTCATCATCCCTCCTCTCATCCGGCTCTCGACGATGAAGGTCCATCAGAGGAGCTGTGACTGATCCGCCATCATATCTGCGACGACCCCCTAGAACATAGAGCGAAGGAAGAAGAGGCCCTTGTCCGTACAGCAAGTACCACTCGTCGTAGTCATGATTCGGGATGGTGAAGTGAAATCCAGGCTGGCCCGTGAGAGCATCTGTCGGGATCTGAGCAGCCGGAGGAGGTGCGGAACAAGGAACCCGAGCCACATCAATGATCTGTCGGAGTAGCCTCTCGCCCAAATACCATTGAAATGTTTCAGCGTCAGAGAGCATGATCCGACGACATGAAGAATCTACACTTCCACATGCTAAGGGGTATAGTAAAGAGGAAAGTTGGCGTACGACATCCGAGCAAACTACAACGAAGAAGTTCATCACAATCAGTCCCAGAGCAGCATGACGAATAAGGAAAGCAAGATACTTACATCCTCGACGGTCAGTCCGTCTATGTCAGCACGCTAATTGTCCCCAGACACTCGAGAATTTCGTTGACAGTTTTACTGATGCCAGTGCATGAAGCGGTACAAAGATGGCTCAGCACCATCTCGTATCCTCGGCGAGAGATGAGCAAAATGATCATAAAAGTAGGTCTGGACAAAGGCATACACAATAATTAGATGGAGAAAGAAGAAAAATGTCTCCAGGGAAGGTTAAGAAGAATACCTCCACGACGGGCCAGAAACCTGTGTAGGACCGGCTACTCCGAGAGGTCTTATCTAGACCTTGGTAAATGCGAGTCAAGATATCCCCGTTCCAATTATACGAATGATGAAGATCCTCAACCAAGCGAAGAAATCTAGGATTGACCCTCTCGTTCACATGGCAGAAAAGGAACGACCCAAAGGCGTAAGTGATCATAGCCCGTGCTTTGTGAAGGGCCTCCAGCTCGGTAGTATAGATGATAGCAGCGAAGGTGTTGTAAAACCATCGCAGTTTCACTTGGTGGCTCTGGAATTCGCTCTCGGGTGAGATAGCTCCCACAAGCCGTAGCCAGTCAGTAGAAGTAATGGGAGCAAGAGAGCCTGCGTGGGGAACAACAGCCCCATGGAATGGAAAGCCAATTTGCATATATATATATATATATATATATATATATATATATATATATATATATATATATATAGGAGTTATTCCCCACTCGCCACAGGGAAGTTGAAAGGTGTGGGTCTCATCCCGCCACCTCTCACAGAGAGCCGTAAGCAGCATGCGGTTGGTGTTATTGTTGTGAAAGCGCAAGGTAAGGAGGCCGACGAAAGGGGTGTCGGCCAGAACACGTTCGAGCATAGGCTGCGGTTGTTTCACCTAATCATCCCAGAGATCTTGGGTACCTCGGCCCTTTATGGAGGGAAGAGGTTGGTGCTCCTTAGCTAAAGAACACATATGAGTCCCTTGGTGAACAATGAAGGCCGGGTCATCCTCATCGACTGCCCTTCGCCCCCTTGTACCATCCACCATCAAATCCTACAAGCTTGGCAAGGTAAGTCCCTATTCTTTACCTGTTAAAATCCAAATCATTATCTAAGAAACCTATGGATTTGGACTCACATGCAAATGCAAAAATCCAATGTCCAACTCCATATGATACCTAGGATATGTGTCGGGCCCATTGAAGAAGGCAAGGCCCACCTTAAAGAAGGTTGCATGCCGTGCCTTAGGTAAGGAAAATCCACCATCCAAGGACACATTTTGGACAACAAATGCACTTAAGTGCCATGAGATCAAAAGGGATAAGAATCAAACTTCATATGAGAAATCCCTCTTTAAAGTCCTTATGTGACTAAGGGTTGATTCACTTTCCCTACCAAGGCCATGATCCTCATTTAAGATGTTTCCATCTTTTTACACATATACATGGACAAATGGGGGATAGGAAGGAAATCGGTCCCCAAGAGAAACTCAAGTGCCTCACCTCAATGGATTGAAAGGAGCACATAGCCCACTTGAAAAATCATAAAAACCTATTCATGGGTCAACCATGGGCAACCCTATGTGCATCATCTTGATAAAAGTTTTGACTATGAGAGTACAACATGGTGGTCTACCCACAAATATATGAATCAAAGAAGCCAATGGTAAAAAATTGATGCACATAGCCCACATAAAGAACCAAAGTTAGAAATGTCCATGAAAGGACAAATTTGGGCAACCTATGTGCACCAATTGCTTTACAAAAAGGGGACCATTTGAGCACAAGAGGGCATGGCTTGATGAGTCACCCAACCATCATGAAAATGGCTAAGAATGATACACATAGCCCACTTGAAGATCAAAATCCAAAATGCCCCAAAGCATGGGACAAAATTGGGCAACTCATGGGTATCATTCTTTCCCACAAATTGAAAGAAAAATTACTCATCTTTGAGAATGATGGTGGATGACCCACCAAACACCCCAAGAGAAGTTCAAGGAGCTATGATTGCATGGATAGCTCACTTGAAGAAGGCCATCCAATTGGGGTTGGGAACATTAAAGGAAGCTCTTGAGAACCACTTTCCTACAACATGAGAAAACCATTTTAACTTAGTGAGATTGTTGAAACAACTCACTCATGGGACTTGTAGATGATCAAGTAACTCAAGTCCTCCATCCATCCAAAGAAAAGGCATGAAGGAAAAGAATCTTACATGCACAAAGTGTAGTGGTGCACATATGACTCAAAGAAATTCATAAGTTCCAATGAGGATCCAAAAGCCCATCTATATGGAGAAATTCCAAGGAGCCCACCACACTTTGTGTATAAGGGTATACATCATAATCAAGAGATGGTGGAGGATTTGGGCTACTTGTCCATAAAGGCCCAACTAAAAAAATCTAGCCCACTTGAGATCCAAGTGAAGAATGGGCTATAGTCACCTTTGTCTATACACATGTGAAGAAAGATGGGGCTGCCCAAAGTGAGCTCTATGAGCCCAAAACTTGAGGTGGGCCCTACCATTCTCATGGGCCCAAACCTTGAAAAGAAGATGGAAAAGAAAAGAAAGCTCCAAGAAAAATGACAAGGAGAAAAGAGCATGAGGGAGCCCAAAATGAAGTATTGGGCCCATCAAATACACCAAGGGCCATGACTTCAATTTGAGCCCATTTGATACACATAAAAAGGGGCCCAACTTCCATGAGAAAAGATAGGATATTTTACCATGCACACTTGATGGACATGGCAAAATTACCCTTTACGTACACATGAAGGGAGTGTGAAAGAAGAAAAGAAAAATGAAATGGAAGCTTGCAATGTCCTTCTCCATGCACCACCTTGAGAAGGGATTGGAGACGTAGAAAAGGCGAAAAATACTTGGGCCCACCTTGACTCCCTTGGAATATCTACATGGAGAAAAGAAAGAAAACATGAGAAGAGACAATGAAGAAGAAAACAATGAAATGAAGGAAAAGAGAGTGGTCCATACCTTCACCACTCACCAAAGGGGGACCGCCTTGCTGTCCCAAAGCTTCACTAAGGCCCCACCACTTGAAAAGAGCAAAAGGCCACCAAAAGGAAGAAAATTTTGAAGAAAGAGAGAGTGTAGGAAAGAAGAGAGAGAGAGAGAGAGAGAGAGAGAGAGAGAGAGAGAGAGAGAGAGATTGCACGTTGGAGGAGCCAAGGGTGCCCCATGTTATATAGAAAAGGAGAAAGCAACCTATTACCTAACACACTGGAAAAACCAGTGGGCAGAAGAGGTTTGGGCGGCACCTAGGGGGCCATCCGTCTTCCCACTTGGTTGAAACGACCTCTCACCCCCTCTCCTTGGGAAGAGTTGTGGCAAGTGAATCTTGTACCTCCATGTAAGAATGAATTGATGGAAGAGAAGGATGAGAAAGAGAAAGGAATCTCACCAAAGTCTCATTTGGTGACAAGTTGGGGAGAAATTGGCTTGATGATGTGGAAAAAGCTCCATGGAATTTTCAAGAAAAAGAAAAAGAATTGACTTGGTCAAACAATGATCTCAACCATCCAAAGTTAGGGCCTAATGATCTGAATTGTTTTAAGAAAAACACCAAGAATTTCCAACCCTGATCTCTGCATATCTCCCATCCCCGTGGGTCCGAAGACCTTAAACTATGTGTGGATCAACATCCCGAGGGATTTTCAATAAAAACTGGCATCGATTCCAACCGTTCGGGCCAGGATCTAATGACCTGGAGCATTTCGAAAAAAAAAAATATTTCTCGTACAAAGTTTTGGTCTGAAGACCTTAAACTACGTTGGGACCAAAATCCTGAGAGATTTCCAATAAAAACTAGTGTTAATCTTGATCGCTCAAATTGGGATTTAATAGCCTAGAACATTTTGAAAATCACAAAAAAGAATGTATTTTCAGCTTATACAAAGTTTTGGTCCGAAGACCTTAAACTACTTCGGGATTAAGATCTCGAGAGATTGTTAATAAAAACCGGCATCGGCCTCGACCGCTCGGATCAAGCTTCGATAACCCGGATCATTTCAAGAAAAAATACCAAAAAGATTTTAAGCTTTCCATAAAAACCAGTATCAGTCTCAATCACTCGAGTTGAAGTCTGAAACTTTCTCAAAAAAAAAAAAATCCACCATCAAAATTAACTGCACAAATTTATCTTCAGCAGTCCGAAGACCTAAAATTACACTGGGATTAACTTCTCAGGAGCTTTCTTTCCTAACCTATCCCAAACATGGCTGACACTTGATCATATGGGTGTCTGGAATCTTCTAAATAGGTAAAGGCTTGAGGCGGGCAGAACCCCGCAACCCTGTTCGTGTTGAACGCACCGTGATAGACAACCTTGATTTGGAAGTCGCTGTTGAATCTGACGGATGTTCCTTATTCCTAAAAATGAAGGGGATTAAGGCAGTTGGGAGGTGAAGCGCACCCTCACGGAATTATGAGCAACATAAGACCCCAAGCTGGATTGACAAAGGTAAATGTGAGGATGTGGCTCATTTTGTGGCCGAAGGAGTCCGTCGGACGATACAGGGTCTATGTGCATTGCACATGAGGAACAGACAACTTTGTGGATTTGTTGACTGAAAACCCTCGAAATCCCCTCATCCGAAGATGTAAAACTACGGCACTTAATTATGTGAGATTCGTCTTGCTCGCTGACGTAAAATGGATCGAGTGCCTCACAAGCAGTAGAAGCTGGAAATGGATGAAAATTCCATACATTTCCTTGCATTTCAGAAAAATCTGACAAAATACCAAAACATTTGCAAAATAATCTTTCAAAAATCATAAAATATTTTCCTTGCTTTCAATAAACACCGATCTTTACTCGGATCAAATATTTTCAAAATCACAAGAATATTTCCTTTATTTTTAATAACCGATTCCCATCCTGACTACTCAGGACCAAATATTTGCAAAAAATCACAAAAATTATCACTATCCCCAGTACTGCACTTTAGGAGTTTCGAACTCTGCTCACTCATTTCATAATTTGGGATGACGGATCCGATCGCTCGCAAATTGGAATCTTGACCAAAACTGGCGACCAAGCACCATCCCAGTCACATCCATGCCCAGAAGAACATCTTGAAGTCTGACAACCTCCTTCATCCATCCTCGTTAGCAAAGAAACAACATCTTGGGACGATGGACCTGATCGACCATGGGTCAGGATCTTGACCAATCAATCTCAGGGTCGGTAACCTCGTAAGACTATGACGGACGCAGAGGCTCTACTGTACCTTTCCGATGTTAGTACCAATCGAGAATGGAGGGGTTGTGATTGGGTACCTAGGTTGCAGCGCATGCAGGGACAATCGCAACGTTTTGTCCAAACTCCCGCGGTATGTGCGAGTTATCAATCTTTAAACAATCAACTGACTCAGATGCAAAGGCAAGCAAAGATTTCAGACCACGATCTATGAATGACGGGGTCAGAAGTGGGGTGTCCACTCACTTTGACATTCGGTTGCACGCAACCTCTACCAAAGAGGGGCATCTGTAGATACCCCACCTTCGGCTACAATGCCGGTAGAGAAAGCTGAATGAATGGAGGACCATGCTCCTAAATTCCATGTCCAAACCCAGCCAAACTCACCCTTGTAAGCCCCAATCCATAGCCCAGCTCAGGCATGAACCCAGTCAACTCACCCCTAAACATCAGCCCAAAAAACCCCCCATAAGAAAAATCAGTCAAAAAATCCTAAAAAAAGTCAAACTTGGTGAGTTAACCCGCTCAGTCGAATCACCGAGTCAACCCGTCGAGTCAACCTATCTTCCAAACCCAGTAGACTCACCGAGTTCCGAACCACAGCCTCGGAGTAGGTCCGGACTCCGAACCTCGGGCTTTTCTGCTTCAGGTTCGGAGGTAGTACGCTCCAAAGCTGAAGTGGAGAGGCCGTACGGGCGGCCCCCAGGGTGCCGCCCAAAAATATTTACGGCAGTTGCCACTGCCCGCTGCTATAAATACCCCACTCCCTCTCCTGTTTCAGCATCCCAAAAAATTCAGGAAAAATCAACTTCCATCTATCCAGCCCGAGAGCTCCGAGTCCATCTCCACCCCTTAGCCCATTCCTCCACCAAGGAGAGCCCGAGTGAGAAGACTCTAGCCCTGGTCCAACCCAGCTTGACCCTGGTCTAAGTCTTCCAAGCCACCTAAGTCCTGATCTAGCCACTCGAAGAAAACCCTTGCGACACATCTGTCCATCCAGCTACTCTTTTACCAGCATCATCTCATTCGCATCTAGCATAAGTGCAACATTTACTTTTCTTCCAACCCCCCTGCTTATCATGTCACTACAAGAACTTTGATTATTCAAATACACAGCATGCATCCCGCATAAAGCACGTGTCAGTTCGAGCGTATGCTCTAGGCTTACCTGTTAATGGAAACCTGCCAATCAGAAACTCTTACTGTTCAGACCTGCATTCATGCATCATGTCATCCATGAGAATGTGCGAGGATTATATCACACTTTCGAGTATTAGTTCGATTCTGTGAAGTAGAGACCGTACTTCGGTACGGGCAGTGTGGGGTGCTTAACCTCTTCCCACCCTGTAACCATGATCCCTTACCTCGAATCTCTGTCCGCAGATCAAAAGGAGTCATTTTAGAGGAAGGAATCTTCGGATCCCCTTCTCTAACGTTTCTACGGGTTCTAGCCGACTGTAGATTCGAAGCAACTGGCTAGTGGCGACTTTGGTCTTACACAAACTCATCCGACTTAACACGACAACCGATAAAAAGCCCTCGAGAACGAGGCAAGCCAGTGGCACAAACGGCGATTGGCGTGCACATACACCTCTTTTCCGAAAGGAAGGGAGAGTTCAGGAGCGCGGAATGGCGAGCGTCCACACACCTACAAGATGTGGGACCAAAGCAAAAGAACAAAGATTCTCTTACATAAAATGATGCTTCCGTGCTTTTTCATTTGGCCACATCAGGTGTACAGGACTCTTAATTGCAGGTAATCCATGCCCTATGATTTAAACTGTCTATATTCTGTGGTTATAATTCTAGAGCGATGACCCTTGCCTTTTTTTTTTTAGATATGAATGTGAACCAGTAAATTTTTCTTTTCATTGTTCTAAATGTCCAAAGATAGAAATGGAAACAATTATCCTTTTCAGCATGTCATAGCCCCATTAGTTAAAGATAGGTCACTTGATCTTAAATCACAACGGAGGTAAAATAAAGTCATCTACAACGCCTCTTTGGTTGTTTCATACAACAACTAAATACCTAAGCTTTGTGGCGTTTGCCATGTTGGGGATGGAAAATCACTCAATCCATTAGGTGAGAAGCTTAATTCAAGTAGTATGTACAAAAGATTGGCACAGTGAAGAACTCACATGGTGTCACATCAATGGGGAAAATGTAAAAATTGCTCCTAAAACTTGTCATGTGGCGTGGCCCGCCCGAATTTGGATTAGACTGATTTTTGTTTCTCTTCATCCTAGTGAGTGACACCTCATTGGGGGGTTTGATGAATGATACACACAATTTTACCTATGGTTAGCATCCCATTCCAATTGTTTCCTGTTGTCTGGCTTGCCTAAGGTGTGGATTTGACTAATTTTTGTCACTAGGCCAGCATTGAGGATATCACCTAATGGATAGAGGCAAAACAAGTGTTACAGAGGATTCCAGTTGGGTATTATGGGCCTAAATGGTTGCGGTCCACTAAATCTAAGTAAAAAATCAGGTCAATCCAACATGCATGGAAAAACAACATACAATATAAAAATAAAAAATATATGCTTTGCTCGAATACATCCCAACACATTGTAATATGTGTTTATGCTTGACTTGGCCATGTTAGATCTAATAACTCAAATGAGGCCATGTGGCAGTGAAATGTGAACAAGAGACAGACATAGGATTTCTTCGGCTGCCCTAATAGGCTGAAGGAAATCAGAATTCATAAAGTCATTAACCCAATTAGAGTAAGCCCAGCTGGCTACAATGATGATACAATTGTCACTATCCCTCTCATGTGACAAAACCAGCAAATAACCGTAGTGGCTTTATGACCAAGTTGGGTTTCGATCGAAATATATATGGTCTTGGAAAGTGACGCATTCGATCGATGCACTTTGGTATTGTGTAGAGGCTTTACGGTCGAAAATGCTTAAGGAGCAGAGTAACAACTACACCAAGTTGGCCAAGTTTCACAGTATATTATTTACATTCGTGTGGAGAAAGGGATATTTATCCCCAATACATGTCATCTCGAGAGAGACTCTCATCCGTGTAATAAAAGCAAAACGTGTGCACAACCAATGGCTAGCCCATGATAAACAACTAGCATACATGGCGTCATTTGATAGGCCACGACTATCTTCGGGATTAGACGGTTATTTCCATATCAGTAAATATGAGTGGCTACGAAGATCTCTCTCCAGCAACCGCCCCAAAGTTTTATAAACAAGAGAAAGATCAAAGGGCGCCTCTGGGCCCTTACCAACCCAACACAAATCAAATCAAATCAGATCTATAGTGCAATATTATTTATCCTTTTATTTTATCACAGCATAGCTTATCTTATACTATGACGACCCATTTATGCCGATACATTGGACTGCCTTTAGCATAGGAGTAGTGTAATCTTGTTTGTCTATGCTGCTAAGTTGGAGCGACTTAGATTAAGAGTGGTGTAATTCCCTTTCATCTACACTAAACATTGGACTGTAAGGAAGACCTTTTTTTCTTTTCAGTAATGTAATTCCCTTTGTCTACGCCCGAGTCGTTGGATTAAGGAAGACTTAGATTTAGGGCCTTGTCATCTACGCCAGAGACGTTGGATCGCCGAGGAATATCATTGTAAGTTTTTATCTTGATTTCAAATTTAATATAGATGAATCCCTTCTACTCTAACAGTGCACAAATCGGGTTATCTTTGCTAGCATAGTGAGAAAAAATTATTTCATCTAAAAAGCAAAAAAGAACTCATTAGAAAGACGAACCCTCCCCTTCGCAAATCACCTAATTTAGTTTACATGTGGCTGAATAGACAGCTGAACTGCCTTAGTTCTCAATTATAGGAGACTACTCACAGTCTCTCTATCTATCTCAGCACTTAGGGTCATTGGCATTTAGTTCGGATCGAGTTGTAAAAGGCTTTGGTATGCCCGACACCATACATACATACCAATGACTAAATTTTGAGCTAAACAATATGATACATTGGGACTAGTATTTGAATTTGAGTCATCTTCTAATGATCTAAGCCATTTATATAAGGAGTCACACTTTTTGCAGTAGGAACTAGGAAGTCAATAAATAGAAGCTTTCAATTGAATTATTTCAACCCTGTGTTAATTTGGCTCTTTTACTTTGAACATGGACGGTTAACATAACCTTTTATATAATCAAAGGGTTGAAATTTTCAATATAAGAGCTTTTTCAGAAAAAACCCAAATCCAATGTCTAGAATTCGAACATATCTTATTATAACAAATTGCTACGTATTCAATCAAAACTTTGGAAAAAAAAACTAATTAGGCATGTGGACACACACTAGGTTGGCTTGATTCCTAGGGCCTCTAATCTTAATAAAGTGGCATCCTTGTTGAACAGGTTGGATGCCATAAAAACACCAACCTTAACAAAACTTGGAAGCTTTCATGTGGTTGTCCATTGTTTTCTACCATGGCATGATGATTGGATTGGCGTGATTTTGAAGGTAATTTAAGATCTTAATAGGGTGCGACAGGTTGGACGTCAGCAATCACAAAGTGTGTCAATGATAAGCTAGTGCTACCATTTCTACTATGCACACCCTGCACCAGTGGATGTTGTAAGATTGAGATCGTCACCTTTCGAGCTTTTATAATGAAATGTGAATAGTTGTGATTGTAAACTAACAACCACAAGTAGATCACAGGTGGGCAAAGCTGAGAGGTGAAGGGCTGATATTTTTCTTTCTTTTGCTTGTATATTAGGTTGTTAGAACCCTTGTTTTTTATAAATACAAAAGTGACACCTAAACAGGATGGATCACCACATCTCCATTTAAAACGGATTCTAAGAAAAATGCCAATAAAAATGGGGTTATCTTTTAATCCCAATTGAACTACTTTTAATGCCATTTTTTCCAGCATTCTCTTAATTGGCTTTGAAAGCTAAATAACCATAGCTCACCTAAGCACATTCCAAGCACAAGTTTTTCAAACACTTCCTTTGTCAATGGTTTAGTGAAAGGATCTACAAGCATTTCAAAAGATGGGATATACAGGTAACGGGACTAATTTCACTATTTTTAGTATATGTGATGGTCTCCCTCGATGGTAAAAGACAAGAAGTTGAGGAAATCAATTTATTTTTCCCTAAAAGTGAAATTTCGTCTTCTTCTTTAAAACTTAAGAAATTGAGATTTTGTACCCTTTTTTAGGGGGCGTTTGGAAGATAAGTTACTTTGTATAAGCTACTTATAACTCAAGTAGCTTTTCTTATTTTCTACTTATCTAGTAGTTAAGTATATTTAGTAAACAACATACTTATCAGTCAAAAAATAGAAAAGTATGTTGGTTTCTTAGCATAAGTGCTTATCCTCTAGTTTGTTTGGTCCACCCTTAATATCCATGGTCCATATTGTGAGGCCAACCTTTGATGTGGAGTATTCATTAAATTGAGCCCACCTTGTCCCTATCTTAATGTGAACTGTCCATCTTGTATGGCCTACCTTCAATGTGGACCATTCACCTTGTGAGGCCCACCTTCGATGTTGGCTATCCATCATGTGGGGGCCCATTTTCGATATGGAATGTCCAACATATAGGGCCAAACTTCGAAGTGGGTCGTCCATTATGTAGAGCCTACATTGGATGTGGGTCATTCATCATTAGTGGCTGACTTTCGATGTGAACTGTCTTCATGTGGGGCCCACTTGATATGGGTCATGTGAGCCCATCATTAATGTTATTGCCCATCATGTGGGACCACCTTCAATATCCACCGCCCATAATGTGGAACCCCCCTTTGATGTGAACCATTCATCGTGTGGGCCTCACCTTTGATGTGGGCTATTCATCATGTGGGGGCCGCCTTGGATGTAGGCCCATTGATCATTTGTATCAATAGATTTGTCAATTGTAGATCTACAATTGGACAAACTGCCAACATTGCATGGGCAGAGATCAAGATCTCCATCCATTCATCCATCTGGACTTCTGGTGGGATTTAACTTGGATGTGCAAGATTCTCGCCATTCATCAGGTAGGCCCCATCATGTGCCCTTGTAATGTCCCAACCCTCCAATACTCAAGTATTGGATGTCCTCGAGCATTACCAAAAAAAAAAAATTGAATGATCCTACAACCGCATGTGCGCACACACGTTTTAAGCTTAAGAGCTATAAGTTAAACCTTAATTCTAAAAACCCTAATTAAGAGTCCTAACTCAACTAAACCAAGACTTACCCAAGATTGTAAAATTTACTAAAAATAGTAAGGCCTATTCTAACCTTACTTAATGATTCTTGGCATGATAAGAAGAAAATTCTAAGAAGACATCACACATCAAAATCCTAAGATGAAAGAAATGCGTCCAACCTAAAACTTTTTTTTTGTAAAACTGCAATTTTTAAAAGGAATGAGTTTTTTTCTCACGAAACGGAGCAAGGAGACCTACTTACATGGATCGGTTGGCCCTGGATGGCCTATTCCAGTCAAAATTCATAGGTTGTGTGTCCTACAACTCATCCAGGATCAAAAGTTATGGTCGATTTATGGTTCACACTTCGAGTGGCTAAGTAGGTGAGGAATTAGGGCTCTGTCAATTCGACCAACTTGAGAAAACTAAAAAAATAGGAAAAACAGTGTTCAGTCGTTTGGACCAACCATACTGTTGGTTCCTGTTGATCTGACTGACAGTGCACATTAAGTCATGAAAAAGGCACCCACGAAACACAAAACCCGGGCACGGGTGGCTATTTAACCCCTTCTTTCATTTTTCTTCCTTTCATATGCCATTTCAGCCCCCAAATAAAGAAAGTGAGAGAGAGAGGGAGAGAGGGAGAGAGGGAGAGAGAGAGAGAGAGAGAGAGAGAGAGAGAGAGAGAGAGATATTGGAACCAACCTTCGTCGTTTTGAACGAATCTCGTTGTGTGATCGATCATATGTCTTCTTCGTCAGAAACCTTTGTGTGTGGGCAAGCAAATCCTGATTTTGTTAGGTAAAGGGTCCTCTAGCCCTTGCATGCATGCATTCCTTAATTTTCCCTCAAGTTCGGGGTTAGTTAGGTGAGGAATCTCTGTTGATTCCCTCGAATGTCAAAATTTTAACCCGTAGTTATGTACATGTTAAGTTTAGGGGCGGCCTGGCTGCGCGCATGAGCCGTGATTG
Organism: Liriodendron chinense; assembly: GCA_003013855.2. Classification (NCBI taxonomy): domain Eukaryota; kingdom Viridiplantae; phylum Streptophyta; class Magnoliopsida; order Magnoliales; family Magnoliaceae; genus Liriodendron; species Liriodendron chinense. Next base: position 4,356,138 of record ML058333.1, read on the forward strand.
GGCATAGTAGTGTCGGATCATTTCGTTCGAAGGCCGAGTCATCGGATCGGGTCGACTCAATTAGCTAGGTGAGTCTATCCCCAAATTTCTGGTTATTTGAAGTCTAAATTAGAAATTGACCTAGGGTGAGTGGAATTAAATTGAAATCGATTGTAGGTATTAGGCTTCCTCCAATTTTCCATGCCTAGGGTGCACTCAAATTGAGGGATTACGATGTAGAGGTGAGGATCTACCCTTCAAGCTTTCTCTGACATTTTGTTTGGTATTTTTTTTGTGTATACATTATAGTGTTGCCTTGGAATTGTTCATAGTTCTCTAACATGTTCTAACATGCTATTTTTTTTTTTATGTAATACGTGCCTTGGAATCTTCATTCTATCTCAATTGAGTTATCAAGATTGAATCGATAATCTAAACATTATACATTGATTATAAGTGGATCTTTAGTGCCTTAGTTTCTTCTTATTGATTGTTTTCTCTACTTTAATTTCGTTGGATTAAAACCCAGATTCAGAATTCCAAATTGCTTTCTAGTTTTAATTTTAAATCTAAATTTTGTTGAATTGTTGCTAATATATAATCCCGTGGACGATCTCGGTCTTACCAAAATATTACTACATAGCAGCCCTACACTTGGGGTTGTCAACCTCTGAGTTCAACCAAGCCTACAACACCATCCTCATATGCGAACTCGACTCCTAATCTTGTAAACCAGGATAGGGTATCTTCACCTCAGAGTGCCCTTGGGAGGTGAACATATCAGTCAGATTATGCAATATGCAAATGGAAATTTAGTATATCGCAGAGCAAGCAAGAACTCAAGCTAAGCAATCACACATTTGGGTTAAGCAATCACGAATCCAAACTAATAGCTTTAACGGATTGATGGTCAGCACGACTAAGAACATAAATCGGTTGATTCATCCTTGCCAAGAGAATATCAAACTACCTCAACATAATGCTGAAGTCAATTATATTGGTAGCATGGCACAAGTACCAACAATACCTCCCCCTCAACGAAACACGCACACTACTCTAATCCCAGATGTGCGGAATGTTCCTCTGCCCGTCGAGTTCAGGTGACTAGAGTGGGAGGGCAAGAACTTCATGCCTGAAGTTCGAAATCAAGAAATGCCTGGGGGTCAATCTTTCCCTAGGAATAGACCTTACAATGGGGGGCATTATCCAACAGGTCCTAATCCGCTACCAATGGTTGAACCTCAATATTTAGATCGCGATCAGATAATGAAAATGGTCCAAGAAGTGGTAGGCTAAGTTCTCGGCTGCACCACTATTCCGTTCTACCATAAACCTTATCCTCAATGGACTGACCAGCAATATCCCTTGCCAATAAATTATCGACCAGACTTTGCACTTTTCTAATGTGGCCCTAGTCAATTGACCATAAAACACAAGGGTCGATTTACCATGAAATATGGTGAATTGATTAATAATGATTATCACAAGCTACAATTGTTTGGTCATTCATTGACTGCAATAGGTTTTACTTAGTATTCTAATCTGCTGCCAAACTCCATCCAAACTTGGTAAGAGATGGAGGAGAAGTTCCACACCTAGTTCTTTTACAAAGACAGGGAAATTTCTATGGCTGATCTATCATCCTCCATGGATTTTGCAGTATTCTGGCAATTTCTAGGAGAATCGTGCAAGAGCTATATTGCCCGATTAAAAAAATGAAAAGCTAGTGTAAGGTAGTTACATCTAAGGTTGAGTTCATACAGCTTGCCCAAGGATGGCTTAGAATATAAACTCCGAAAGAAGTTTTTTGGGACAAAGTTCGCAAATTTATATGATTTGACCAGAAAAGTATCTCGATATCAGGACCTCCTCCAGGAAGAAAAAAGGCAAAAGAACTCGTTAGCTAGGACATACTATTATATAATCCTAATTACGAGGTAGCAGTAGCCGAGGTAGTGACCAAAAAGTCATTTGTATATCTGGTGTTCCCAAAAGACATACACATTTGATATTACCCGAGCTAATGAAATCTTTGAAATAATGTTAGTGGAAAAATTCATTAAAGTTCCTATTAATCATAAAATTCCTACGAATGAAGAAGTAAAAAAGACCGAATATTGTAAGTGGCATGGAACACGTTCCCATTTTACTAACAATTATGTGGTTTTCAGGAATATAATCCAGGACAACATTGATGGGGGATTGTTGAAATTCCCTAAGAAATAAAAGGAGGTGAAGCTGATCGACGCTGATCCATTTCCACCCAATGTAGAAGTCAACATGGCTACAATCGATCTTCGAAAGTTAGCTTGACTGCGATAGAAGATTGACTTTTGCTCTAGTAATCACACGATTGTAGTACGAAAACCCAGCGGAAGATGATACATGTTTCAACAAATAGCCATCGGTGTAGAGGTGCGGCCGAGAATAGCACAATGAGCCTACCACGAACCTCAACCGTGCAGTCGATGCATGAGGGCAATTCATCCGACCAAGGAGCACATTAGCTCATCGGTGGGACTGAATCTTGGCTTTTGTAAAGTATTGAGGGAACGGACTCCCATTAGTAGTGGAGAATGTTTTAGACACGCACTGACCAGTCTCGGCCAGTTCCACCGCTGAGATGTAGAATGGTCAAGCCCCTCCCTACCTAGGAGGAGGTTTGAAGGAAATGAGGCACCCCAAATTCCTAGTTGTGCCATGTGGATGACTCGCACTTATAAACGACATTGGCAGTGACAATAGGCTGCAAAGTGAAGGGAATCGGCTAATATAAGGAATAACCCTCAGCTAATAGTCATGCGGCTGCGCCAAACACAAGGGATTCCTCGGTTGGAAGATGAACAGTTGGCCGTGAAGATGGTTAATGTCACGCCCCGCAATTCAGACACAGAGTGTGCACCCTCAGCCCTGAGTTGCAATATATGACTTGTATACTTAGTGTATTTAACCAAAAGTCATACATTTAGTTGAGGCACAATATCATGGGAGAACTAAGTTCTTATCAATCATCAATCAACAACCACTACAAACATCCAAACCCACTCATCTCTAACGGCTAAAATCCATCAAATCAAACTAATTCACTATAGGCCTCCCATTTAGGACTTTATTCACGATCAATCAGAATTCAGAATCAACTAAAAATCCAAAAACATTCGTGGCATGAAATCTTAAACAATTTATTTGCAATATAATCAAAATCAACTAAACACTTTGGTCCAATGCTACTAGTTCTTCATCTACCAAGTAAGGCCATTTTTCTTGAGGATCCTCCATTTGATCAGCCTCACTTTCTGGTACCATCTCTAGTTGATTAGTTTCCACTTCATCTGTTTGGTTTTTTTTCATCAACAAACCATCAACTGGTCAGGATTCCATTAACATGCTCCCCCTACGTCGTAAGGAAGACTTTTACATGATTTGTAGGCATCCAGGATGGTCCTTAGATTACCTAGTACTATAAGTACCTATATGTCTTCCAGAGTGGTCCTCCAGGCAAACAAATGTATGAAACAATGAAGTGCATATAATGCCATCCATATAACACATCTCTCCATTTGAGAGGTAATAGTTCATCATGTTCATCTCTCCATTTAAGAGGGAATAGTTTATCATGTTTATCTCTCCTTTTGAGAAGAAATAGTTTATCATGTTCATCTCTCCTTTTGAGAGGCAGCCTCAAATATTTTAGAATCATGTTAACAGTTATATTATTTTATTACGCATAAGTAAAGCAATTAAACATAGAAAAACATTAGTAGTCATGTACCATTCAAATATAGCAACGCATCACAATCATAACAATAATCTACTTTATAAAAAACAGAGAGGAAACATGTTGGGATCACTCACCTTTCGTTGGGTGACGTGAATTTCAAAAGTTATCCTAGTCCAATAAACTTATAAAAATTTTATTTATATCAGAGTAAATCTAAGTATTCTAATAATTATTATAAGATTATATTAATAATTTACAAAAATCATATACTAGAACCTAAATCGAACCAGTTGAAGTTAGATTGATCAATCGAGCTCCCTGCCGATCGATTGGAATTAATGCAAATTCCCTTCTTAACTCATTGGACAATTTCCACTGAGTTCGATCGATCGATCTGACCTTGTTGATTGATCGATCACCCTGTCGATCGATTGGAATTAATGTGAATTCCCTCCTTAACTCATTGGACAATTTCCACTGAGTTCGATCGATCGATCTGACCTTGTTGATTGATCGATCACCTTGTCGATCGATCGAAAATATCACAATTTATACGTAAAGTTTCTAGACACATTCCAACTCAATCGATCGATCAATGACGGTGATGATTGGTTCATAATACTGCTCGTATTTTTCAACTTTTGGAACATTCTTTGATCCCCTGGTTTACATGGATTTACTGATCATTTAGTTCAGATCTAAACCATCCATTTATTCCCATGTGAATCTGAATTTAGGAAAGATTCATGGAACATCAAATCTGGACTATGATGATCATATTCCATTCTAATTTACATGTTTAACATCCATCTAACCAATGATCTCAGTGGTCCATTGGACGATCCAATCTCTATAGGACTTTGGGTAGCGCTTTATTTTCACCCCACAATCCAGATTTCACAAAACAAATTAATGCACTTGATGATCCATGGTAGGATCAACATCTAGCCTTGGGTCGGATTGGTATGGCCCATTCAAAAATCATATCGGTATGAGATTTTGGGTCCTTACACATTTTGGCCTTAGGGATCAGGTGATCCAACACATCCAGGCGGCCCCACATCAATCTTTGCATCAGAAACTTTAAGCCTACGATAATTTAAATATGAAATTCATCCACAGATCATGGTAATGGACAAATAGCCGATCGGTCCCGCCTAGTGGATAGATATGAAAAAATTATACAAAAAGCACAAAAAAGAGAGGAAAAGGGGCAAGATCTTACCAGATTTGAGCCCACTGTAAGATCCTTCTCTCCCCTTTTATTTTCTCTTCTTTTAGGTTTTTACTTAGGTTTTCTATGGAGGCTCTTCTCCCACCTTTTTATAGGAGATAAATCTCCAGATGAGGTAGGATGAGCGCATCCTTATTTATCTGAAATTTCAAAATCCAGCTTAAAATTGCAAAAAGAATAACTTCCTATAGTAGTAGGACTTGATCTCAGGGCTGCTCCCCTAACTAAGAGAGCCTTAACCAACTAGCCCATCATCTTGTTTTATTTATTAATTACTAATTAATTCTTTTAACTTATTTACTCTTGTTTTCATGTGACTAAAATTCTAGGTTGTTACAGTCGATGTGGTTATTGTTTACGTCGAATTTTGTAACTGGATCCACCGGACGTTCACCTTCCCTTCAAGCTTTTGGATTTCCTCTTCGGACCTGAAAAGGGACAGAAAGCAACTAAGGGTGGCCAGTATCCAGCCGTTAGCCCTCCGATGCTTAAGTCAGATAGGGTGAAGAAATAGAACAGCCAATCACCAGAGGTAAAGATTGAATATTGTGTACCTGTATCTTAATGGAGTCATCTCTTTATATAGATCTGAAGTGATCCAATCTGTTACGTAAGATATCGAGATCCCGCTGATTTCGTGGGATAAGATCCTTATCCTTAGATAGATGAGTGATCTAATCCAATGACTCATTCGACAGTTACGTTCCTTGATAGCAATCCCTTGGGACTCGGAACCATAGAAGAAGATAAGCCCAAAATCGGCCTATACGGGCTGCTGGTACTGAAGGCTAAGGGATGTCATCACTGATTTATCAGGAAGCTATTCGCATGCAGGAAGATGCTCACGATACCAAGTGCTCATACATTGAGATGCGACACCTTTCAACGACTCGTGATAAGGACTGCTCGCAGGTAAAAAAACAACTTCTCTCGCCTTCCAATATTTGACTATCGACCACAAGGGCTCGAAGACTTGGTAACCGTGCACCGTTTCTCAGAATATACGAGTCGCGAACAGACGTTCTCGATAGTCAAACAAAGGTGCTCGCGGGATCGGAGCATCGTCAGAATATACGAGTCGCGAACAGACGTTCTCGATAGTCAAACAAAGGTGCTCGCGGGACCTGGACATCATGAAGATAATAAGAAGCCTTGAGCAGACGATCTCCGCTATTTTTTACTATAACAGATGCCCCCCAAGTCCTTACCGCCAAGAATTCTAAGGGAAGGACTTATTCACTATCACACGTAATCGCCCGCTGCCTTCATCGAGAATGAAACCGTACATGATTGGGCTGGAATTAATGAGCGCCAGCCTCTCGTAGCCTTTCCGCAGACAGGAAATGAAGAGACGCTCGCCACGTGTCCGGGGAGTTAATGGGCGTGCCTGCTCGACTGCCGCGCCGAAGGAGGGGCTGCCGAGTGTCACCAGATGCGGCGGAATGATTGCCTATAAATATACGGAGTCCGCCATACCTCTGGTTTCCTACAGAAGCTTTTTTGAAAGAAGAAAGAATTTCTCCCATCATTTTCCTCTCCAACTTCTTCCTTCGGTGTTCCCTCTTCTTCCTTCGGTGTTCCTTCTTCTTCCTTTCTTTCGTACTTGGGTACATTTCCTTTTTCCTCTTTTTCTTCTTTAACCTTCTCATGGCTGGGAACTCTGACGAGACCACCGTCCCCCTAGGTGATGCTACACCGGAATCCTCTGCTTCTAGTAATGCGAGGGTTCCGGCAGGCAGATACACGACATCCGGATATCCTTCTATTTTATCGAAAGACCGGCTGGTTGAGTTACGGGAGAGATATCTGATCCCCGACTTAATCATTCTCCGGTTGCCCGGAGATGGAGAGACACCAGACTCTCCTCCCCCAGGATGCGTGGCTTTTTATGAGTATCAGCTCATCCTGGGGGTACGCCTTCCTCTCCATCCCTTCATACGTGACGTTCTCCGATGTTATAAGATTGCCCCCGGGCAACTCATCGTGAACGGATGGAGGGTAGTTCTAAGCTCTTTTGCCCTCTGGGCTTAGGCCGGCAACGGGGAGCTCACAGCTGAAGAGTTCCTCCGTATGTTCCGTCTGAAGAAGGCACCCTCCAGCGAAGGCTGGTACTACCTGTGCTACTGGCACCGGGATAACTTCGTGTTGGGGAAACCCTCCTCGAACTATCCCGGCTGGAGGAAATGGTGGTTCTATGCTTCCGGTAACTGGGAGTCTGCTTCCTCCAGGGGTCCAGGGGTGACCCGTTTTTTCTGTGAAGGTAGGCACAGTCCCACATTATGTTGTTTCTCCAGTTAAGATTTTAGGGTTTGATTCATTTTTTGACCTCTGTTTGTGCTCGCAGGTATCCCGGCCTTGAACAAACCTAATTTGAAGGGACTAGGGAGGGATTAACGAGAAGATAGTAAGAGTATACAAGTTGCCTGTTGGTGATAGGCACATCGAGGCCTGCTTGTCCTCCTCGCGACTCGCAGCAGCGGGATTAATATCCGGCGAAGAAGTCGTGATGACAAAGGCTGGAGAAAAGAGGGGTTTGTTGCCTCGACTCAAAGGCACAAGCTCGAAAAGGCAGAAGAAGTCTGCCGGGCTTTCTCAACCATCCACCCGCAAGGGTGGCGACCAACCTACCCTGCCCACGAGCGCGGTGGGGGCACCAGCAGCGCCCATCGTTCCCCCACTGGTGGTCGCAGCTGGACCGCCAGTGATTAACATTACTGACAACTCCCCTAATGGGGCGGGGCCCAGCTGCCCCCCAGCTGAAGCGGCTCGCGAGCACGTAGAACCTCCGGAGATGGCTCCTGCTCGCGAGTTGGCCCCTGCTGGCGAGCTGGGTCCTATTCGCGAGTCGGTGGCCCCACCTGTCGCGAGCACGGCTGGGTTGGTCGTTGCCCAGCCATCTGGAGGTGGAACATTCTCTATTCCTCGCCACCTCCATCCTATATGTAAATTCTTGTTTGACAATATCTCCCCCCAAACTTTTGGAACTCTCCCCGAACCGAGCCCTGAAAACCTCTTTCTTGAGGCAGGAGTGAAGATGGTTCAGGGAAGATCTCGCAGATTTGTTTAACCTGCTAATTTTGTATTTTCAAGTACTTTATCTCACGTTCTCTCGTCCAATTTTTCAGGGCTTGGATCTCATCCTTCCGACGAAGCGTGATATCGCCGCCGCCCGCCGCGTGATCGATGAGGCGGAGGGAAAGAGGATCGCCTTGGAGAAGGTGGTTCAGGGAAGGGATTAACTCCTCAAGTCCCGCGAGGCAGTGATCTCGAAGAGAGATGAGGAGAAGAAGATCCTCATCGAAAAAATCCAAGTCCTGACCGATAGGTATCAGGCTCTGGACTCTAACTTCGCGAAGCTCGCGGAGTTGAAGGAGAAAGCGGAGAGAGAGAGGGAGATCTTCCGTCAGGATAAGATCTCGTTGGAGGAGCGGCTCACAGAGGCCAAGTCGCAGCTCAAAGAAGTCAGCGAAAGCTTGGAGAAAGAGTGCTCCGCTCTCGCACAGCTCAAGGATGACTCGATCCACTGGGACGAGGAGAAAGTCACCTTGGTAAAATGCTCTCTGAGGAAGGGCCTCGGGCAATTTTCGAGTTCCGAAACTCGCAGCTATATGACGATGAGAGATATGAGTCATATGATGCTGGTCGCGACTTCGCGCTACGAGTAGTGCAACGGATGTCCCCATCTTTTGATATGGGGGAGTTCGGACGAGTCACGACCATCATAGCTGCAGAGGAGCAAGCTGCTGCTGAGAATGAGGTGACCAAAGCCACTCAGGCTGAAGGGGCTCCAGAAATGGTCCCTGAAGTCGAGAGCGTGGCCCCTCCTCCGAAAGATTGATTTTTCCTTTTTGTTCTCTCCTGCACTTGCGAGCAGACTTTTTGTAAACAATTGATTCATTAATGAAAGGATACCTTTGAGAATGTTCTTATGTACTTCTTGTTTACCTTCTCTTTTTTCCCTTCACGCAATGAATGCCTTCTCGCTTCAAATAGTAGTGAGTTATGCTCAACCCGGGGGGTCGTAGTGATCATGCCCTCGTGGAGATAGACTGGTCTATCGATTGAGAAATGAATTATGCTCAACCCGGGGGGTCGTGGTGACCATGCCCTCGTGGAGATAGACTAATCTATCGATTAAGAAATTCTTAGTTCTACCAAGAGTAGATTTGGCCAAGAGAATGTGTGTTCTCTTCAGGGCTGTGTAGGTCTAAGTGAATGGATTAGCGACCAGAAAAATTGAGCGTTATCCCTACCAAAGGTAGGCAATTGGCCAAGAGAATGTGTATTCTCTTCGGGGCTATTCGAGTCCAAGTGAATGGATCAGCGGCCAAAAGACGTCTTTAGTTTTTATTCATCCGAGAGTTGTTATAAGAATTACATCGAATCAAGGGAAATATTGTAGCAAATGTTCCACGTGCCAAGGGCGACGTACGGGTCTTCCTTGCATATCTTCAAGATAATAGGTACCGGGTCGCACAATTTTGATAACCCGATACGGGCCTTCCCAATTTGGGTCCAACGAACGAGCGGAAACTTCGAGATTCTGCCTAAGGACCAAATCACCGAGTTGGAAAGCTCTAAGTCGAACTTTAGCGTTTCGATAGCGAGCGATGCGTTGTTGATATGCAGTTGCTCGCATCTGGGAGGCATTTCTGCGCTCTTCCAAGAGATCAAGATGAAGTCGTAGACCTTCCTGATTACCTGCGGGGTCATACTGCTCGATCCGATACGAGGGCACTTGGATTTCCACTGGTACTACTGCGTCGACACCAAATGCTAAGGAGAAAGGGGTGGTTTCGCCTGTTGATGTACGAGTCGTGATTCTATATGCCCATAGTACTTCTGGCAAAAAGTTCCGACCACATACCTTTACATTCACCTAGCTTGGTCTTTAAGTGGTGCTTGATGATTTTATTCACTGCCTCAACTTGCCCATTTGCCTGGGGATGATTTGGAGAGGTGCGGACGTTACGTATCTTCCACTTGGCACAAAATTCATCGAAAGCTGCATTGTCGAACTGCGTTCCGTTGTCGGTAATTATAGTGTGGGGGAGTCCATAACGGCATATGATATTTCTCCATATGAACTTAGTAGTTTGTTTCTCAGTGATTTTGGCTAATGGTTCTGCCTCGGCCCACTTGGTGAAATAATCGACCCCTACTATGGCGAACCTATTCTGTCATTTTCCGGTAGGCAAGGGCCCGATAATATCAACCCCTCATTGAGCGAAAGGCCAAGGGCTATCGACTGGAGTCATCTGTTCAGACAGTACATGAGGTATAGGAGAGTATCGCTGGCACTTGTCACATTTTTTGGAGTATTCAATTGCATCTGCTTTCATAGTGGGCCAAAAATATCCTTGCCTCATTGCCTTATATGCTAGGGATCGCCCCCTTAGGTGGTTACCACATGCCCCCTGGTGTATTTCATCGAGAACACGAAGTGCGTCTTCTGGATGAAGACACCTTAAATAAGGCAAGGAAAAACTCCTACGCAACAATATTCCATCCTGTAAGGTATACTTGGCGACTCGATGACGAATTTGTCGCGCGACTTTCTTATCGTCTGGAAGGTAACCATCTCTGAGGTAAAGGAGTATGGGATCCATCCAACACGGAGATAGTTGTACCGAAGTTACCTGCTCGAGAGTTACCTGATCGATACTCAGATTCTGAAGATGCTCGATGGGGATTGAATGTGATAACTTAGATTCTGGTGCAGAGGCGAGCTTTGCCAGGGAATCTGCGAGTTGGTTCTTCTCGCGAGGAATATGAATTATTTCATAAGTCTTCAGTTTTGCGAGCAAAATGAGGACACGAGATTTGTATAAGGCCATCCTTTCTTCTTTGGCCTCGAATTCACCGAGAACTTGGTTGACAATAAGCTGGGAGTCGCTGTGAATGAGCAGATTTTGTATTGAAAGGACAATTGCTAGTTCGAGGCCAACGATCAGGGCCTTATATTCTGCTTTATTATTTGAGATGCGAATATTAAAACGTAAAGCGTATCGGAAATACGACCCGTCTGGAGTGACTAGAATTAGGCCCGCTCCACTACTGGTTGCCCGCGACGACCCGTCCATGAAGAGTGACCAGGAAGGTTGGTCGCTGGTCGCGGAGTTGTCATCGGAAGAGGAGTATGTGAATTCGGCAATGAAGTCAGCCAGGGCCTGGCCCTTGACTGCGGGCCTGGGGCAGAACGAGATATCGTGCTCGCTAATCTCGACCGCCCATTTAGTTAATCGTCCGAAAGCCTCAGGTTTTTGAAGGACTTGTCACAACGGATGATTTGTTGGTACTAGAATAGCGTGGGCTTGAAAGTACGGTCGCAGTTTTCGAGCTGCCGTGACTAAAGCCAGGGCCAACTTCTCCATATCAGAATAATGAGTTTCAGCATCCATCATTGCCCGACTGATATAATATACGGGCCTTTGTATCCCGAAATCTTCTCTTATTAAAGCGGAGCTAACGGCCATGGAAGACACAGATAAATAAAGGATGAGTTGCTCGTGCGCTACGGGTTTAGATAAAATAGGGGGTGTGCTCATATATCGCTTCAGTTGTTGAAAAGCTTCTTCGCACTGTGATGTCCATTCCCAATCAGATTTTGCTGTAGCACGGAGGAGCTTAAAGAAGGGTAAGCATTTGTCAGACGCTCGCGAGATGAACCTGTTCAACGATGCGATGCGACCAGCCAAACGCTGGACGTCCTTAAGAGTGGTCGGGGATTTCATCTCTATCAATGCTTTTATTTTTTCGAGATTTGCCTCAATCCCTCGCTGGCCGACCATGAATCCGAGAAACTTTCTAGCAGATACTCCGAATGCACACTTTTCTGGATTCAACTTCATCTGATATTTCCTCATCAGATCGAAGGCTTCTTGAAGATCAGAAAGATGATCATCTTCTACGATGCTTTTCACGAGCATGTCATCGACGTAAACTTCCATATTTCTGCCGATTTGGGCAGCGAATATTTTGTTGACGAGGCGCTGATAGGTGGCCCCTGCATTTTTAAGACAAATGGCATTACCTGGTAGCAATATAATCCCCGATCTGTGATGAAGGCGGTATGCTGGCTATCAGGTGGATGCATCATGATCTAGTTATAACCAGAATATGCGTCCATAAAACTAAGCAGAGCATGTCCAGCTGTTGAATCGACCAGCTGGTCGATTCGCGGCGTCGGGAAGCTATCTTTGGGACACGCTTTGTTCAAATCTGAATAATCGATACACATTCTCCATTTGCCATTAGCTTTCCGGACGAGAACTACATTCGCGACCCATTCTGGGTAGTCAACTTCTTTTATGAAATTGATTGTTAACAGCTTCTCGACTTCATTTTTTATTGTCATTTGCCTTTCTGCAGTGAAGGCACGTCGACGCTGGTGTACGGGTTTATGCTTCGGGTCGATATTCAGACGATGTGCGATGACGTTGGGGTCGATGCCTGGCATATCTTTGTGAGACCAAGCGAACACGTCTTGGTATTCGGGAAGGAAACGGACCAGATCTTCACGATAGACACCGGTTAAAGAGGATCCAATGTATACGACTTTGGACGAGTCATCTTTAGTCAAGTGAATCGCCACTGTTTCTTCCCCGGGAGTTCCTGATTGGAGGACGCTCTCTCTCGGATCTAACGAGGTATCTGTCGAGGAGTTGGGTGAATCTTGTGCTATCACCATAACGGGCGTCGCTTGCGCTTTCTTTCGATCTTGTAGGGCTATCTCATAACAAGACTGGGCCTCTTTTTTATTTCCTTGTACAACCCCAACACCATTTGGGGTAGGGAACTTGACACACAAATATAAAGGATGTAGAGCTGCCCCAACCTTATTAAGAGATGGCCGGCCCAAAATGGCGTTGTATGCTGATCTTCGGTCCACCACAAGGAAATTTATGAAGACAGTTGTCTTCACTGGACTCTCCCCAAAGGCAACGGGAAGGTCAATGCTTCCTTCAGGCGTCACCACTTCACTCCCGAAGCCAACGAGGGGAGTTGAGACTGGCTTGAGTAGGCTTCTGGCGAGTGCCATTTTGTTGAAAGCTTCCAGGTACAGAATATCAGCGGAGCTACCTGTATCCACCATAATACGATGGGTTAAATAGTTTGATACCTTTAGAGCGACCACGATAGAATCTTCGTGAGGGAAGTGAATTCCCTCTGCATCTTCGAGAGAGAAGGAAATCGGAGGATGACTGGTTTTCGATGCGTTGGGTGTATGCTCCAGCCAGTAAATGTGCTGGGGCTTCTTGGACGCTTTACGAGTGTATGCTTTTCTTGAAGCTTGAGAATCGCCACCGCATGCTGGTCCCTCGATGATGGTGCGGATTTCGCCGGTAGGTTCAGCGTCTTCTTGTGCAGTATGATGGTGAGGCGACTTCTTCTGGCGGGGTGAGGCTTTTGCCCTTTCTAGTGATCGACCCTGACGAGCAACATAATCTTGGAGATGGCCCTTTCGAATGAGAGCTTCGATATGATCTCACAGAGTTATGCAGTCTTGGGTTCTATGCCCATGATCTTTGTGGAAGTAACAAAACTTGCCCTTATCTCTCTTTTCATGATCAGATTTGATCTTGCCTGGCCATTTTACATATGGTTTATGTTTGATCTCCATTAACACCTTTTCATGGGATTGGTTGAGAGGGGTGTAGTTATGATATTTACCAGAATAAGGCTTCTTGGGAGAACAGTCTCGTCGATCACGTCGATATTTCTTATCTGAGGATGAGATTTCCTCCGGTTTGCGCTTCTTACTTGGTATACCATGACGTGATAGAGCAACTTCTTCTGCATTGATATACTTCTGAGCCTTTTCTTGGAACTCTGCCATGGTTTTTGGAGGGCTTTTATCTAATGCGAATCTGAACTTCTCGCTTGTAATTCCGGCTATGAGGGCGGTGAGGCCCTTTTCTTCTGTGTAGCTTTCCGTTTGGACGGCCTCAGCGGTAAATCGTACCGTGAACTCTTTGATCGTCTCCCTCGGTTGCTGTTTCAACTCCATTAAATGGGACGCTGGCTTCTTGGTGCGGATGCTTCCCATAAATTGAGAAAGGAAAAGCTCCGACAGTTGTGAAAAGGAGGCGATAGATCGAGGCCTCAAACCCCGGAACCACGTACGAGCTGCTTCTTTTAAAGTTAGGGAAAAAGCTCTACACATGATTTCTGACCCATGTCCCTCTAGTTCCATGAGAGACCTATAAGTTTCCAAGTGTTCGAGCGGATCGCCAATACCTGTATATGGAGTGATGACAGGTGTACGATATTTTCTAGGTAGAGGTGCTCCTATGACCTCACTGGTGAAAGGAGATTCAGATTGATGTATCGAGGCTACCACAGCTGATGGTCGATTTACCTGATATCGCTGCTCCATGACATCAAAACGATCATGGATTCTCTTGAGATCTCCTTCCCATGGTAAAGTATAACCTGATGTTTCAATTGTGGACCCATGAGATTGATGTAGACGAGAAGCACTAGAATGCACGGAATGTGGAGGTTGCTCAGGGGGTTGGTTGTCCAACGGCGCTCGATTTGATGGAGGATGATTTAACTGAACCTGTGGCTCGTCCACAGAATGCCTAGAGGCCACCGGTATGGGTTGTGGTGGCAAACCTTCGGAAGATCGTCTCCGCGGCTCTGGGAAATGATGATCGAGCCGATTAGAGAGGGATTCAACCCTGGCATTAAGGGCCAAGAGAGTATTTGCGAGGGAACGCATGACGTCGTCTTGACTTCCTGGAGCCTCAAATAACGGGTTCGCCGATGGCACGTTCGGAACTCCTTGAAGGTTATTTGTTGATGTGGTTTGAGGGACAGGTACAAATTCCGTCTCATCGGGCGGAGGTGGTGCCTGCCTTGAAGTGGAAGGATGAACCGTCTTCTTAGGAGGCATAGTAGAAGGATTTTGATCAGTGGTAAGAACGATTGACTTTAACGATCAAGTCGTTCCCACAGACGGCGCCAAACTGTTTACGTCGAATTTTGTAACTGGATCCACCGGACGTTCACCTTCCCTTCAAGCTTTTGGATTTCCTCTTCGGACCTGAAAAGGGACAGAAAGCAACTAAGGGTGGCCGGTATTCAGCCGTTAGCCCTCCGATGCTTAAGTCAGATAGGGTGAAGAAATAGAACAGCCAATCATCGGAGGTAAAGATTGAATATTGTGTACCTGTATCTTAATGGAGTCATCTCTTTATATAGATCTGAAGTGATCCAATCTGTTACGTAAGATATCGAGATCCCGCTGATTTCGTGGGATAAGATCCTTATCCTTAGATAGATGAGTGATCTAATCCAATGACTCATCCGACAGTTACGTTCCTTGATAGTAATCCCTTGGGACTCGGAACCATAGAAGAAGATAAGCCCAAAATCGGCCTATACGGGCTGCTGGTACTGAAGGCTAAGGGATGTCATCACTGATTTATCAGGAAGCTATTCGCATGCAGGAAGATGCTCAGATACCAAGTGCTCATACATTGAGATGCGACACCTTTCAACGACTCATGATAAGGACTGCTCGCAGGTAAAAAAACTTCTTCTCTCGCCTTCCAATATTCGACTATCGACCACAAGGGCTAGAAGACTTGGTAACCGTGCGCCATTTCTCAGAATATACGAGTCACGAACAGACGTTCTCGATAGTCAAACAAAGGTGCTCGCGGGATCGGGGCATCGTCAGAATATACAAGTCGCGAACAGACGTTCTCGATAGTCAGACAAAGGTGCTCGCGGGATCGAAGCATCATCAGAATATACGAGTCGCGAACAGACGTTCTCGATAGTCAAACAAAGGTGCTCGCGGGACCTGGACATCATGAAGATAATAAGAAGCCTCGAGCAGACGATCTCCGCTATTTTTGACTATAACAGTTATGAAGTCCGTCTTGGACAGTCAAGTTGTGGAAGATCAGCTACTTGACGATCATAACCTGCAAATTAATGCAGAAAATGAGGGAAACACTGAAAATCTCAAGGACTTGACCAAGTACTTTAGTGATGAGTGCTTCTCAAATGAAGACATGTTGATTTAAGATCTCTTGGTGACAACAAGGTCGTTTGAAGTGTCCTCGCCCAAGACTAAACAAGCATGAATGACTTCAATAATGGACTATTAAAATATATTACCCATCATCGAAAGTTATAAAGAGCAACAAAAATCAGAGACACTTGGGGGACAATGTTCGGTTTTTAAGATTGTGATTGGGTAATTACCACTAGTTTTTTTTATTGCAACACGGTACTCACACGCCTTGTAAGTTTTCAAGCTAAAACATCTCAGCCTAGCAAGATGGTGTTAGTGCACTTTTTTATGGCATAGTAGTGCACCTTATTTGTCAATCACGTAAGTCCATGTGTTGTAATGTCGGTTGAGCCTTGGCAAGCTGAAGACCGAAGATTCCAGTGGACAAGAAGCATCAAGGAAGAAGAACAGGTAAACAAGATGCATTGGCGATCCTAACCCTTTGGACCAAAACACTCAAATCCTCTTAGATGACTTGGACCAACTACGAATAACCCTTAGTCATCCCTATTAGCCTTAGATCATAGAGAAAAACATGATAAATTAAGTTAATTAAAGAGGTGGAAGCTGCTGTAAACAAATTAGCCCAAACAACAGTTTTCGATTGATCTTCGATCAATCAAACATAGGTTCCGATGGGACTCCGATAAATCGGACCGTTCCTCCAATCAATCGAAATATGGTCCAGAGCATTTCCAAAACTCTCTAGACAAAATTCCAATCAGTCGGATAGAGCCTTCGATCAATCGGATGTGGTCCTTCCGATCAATCAGAATTTATTCTAGAGAATTTAAAAAATTCACTGGATAAATTTCTAATCAAATGGACAGGTCTTTGATCAATATTCAGGTATGACCTTCGATCAATTGGACATTTTTTCGATCAATCGGAGATGCGCGAATCTGCCCTTTTTTTTACCGTTGGAAGAAAATTTATAAAAGGAGGGGGATTCATTTTTTAGCAAAGATAGAGGGATTTTGAGGAGATAGAAGCTACCATTGTTGAAAACTATTAGAGGTTTTATTCCTAACCCATTGCAAGTCATTCTCCTTGTGTTTCATCATAAGCTTGGGCCATTCAATGCTCAAATGAGAATGGGCTTGTTCCCTCTTAATTTCTAGGAGTTTAAACACCTTGATCATTGGTATATCCTTTGTCTAAATACCTCCTACGAATCCAAATAGGTGTATTCCTCTAGGAAACTCATTTCCTACAATTTGTAGAGGTTTCACCACCTCCTAGCACCTTGGGCATCTTCGTTGGAGCATCACATGCAAGGTGGCTGATCGTGGAGCTAAAGCAGTGGCGATGCAACGACATCAGCGATCGGGGGAGAACACTGGGAGCTGATTCGAGCACAAGAGAGCGAGAAGAAGCAACCCGAAGCAGGACTACAAAAGGGGCTCAATTCGACAAGTTGTCATTTGTAAGAGTCCGATTGCACTATTTTCCCGTGGAGAATTGAGTGTAGAGTTTGGAATCAAACTTGAACTAGGGGTTGTTTGCCGATCTTTGGCTTGTTAGTTAAGCTTAAATTCCATGGACATTTGCCGTTCCTTGGCACGTTTGTCGGGCCTAAACAAGTCTCAAGGGGAGCCACCAACACGAGTGTAAATGTGTAGGTTGGGAGGAACCTGTAACCTCCCCGGTTGGGTGGATCCAATTTAAAACACATTGGTTAGGAGGATCCAGATTTAAACTCCCCAGTGAATGCTAGTTTGCTCAAAGGGGTTGATTACTTGAATCGGGAATAGAGTAGACCTAAAGTCGAACCACTATACGTCGTTATGTTTGTGATTGTATTTGAGCACATTTCTTATTATGCATTATGTTTAATTGTTTAATTATGAATGCTTAATTAGAATGTATGTTAGGCACTTGATAGGCACATCTACACACACAATATGTACTTTCACTTACTTGAGTAAACTTGAGCTTATATGATCCACTCTCATATAATCTGCTTAAGTTGCATAGATTAGTGCTACAATCCAAAGATTGCACACCCAAGTACAGGTAGCGAAGTAGTAAAATACTCGGTAAGACCGAGGTCGATCCACAGGGATTGAGGTTAAGAACACTTAGAGGAATTATTAGGTAGGAGAGATAAAATCTGAATTATCCACGAGAGTGGAGCAAGTTGTGTATGGTGAAAGACAAAAATAGAAAAGGGGTTAAGGCATTAGGGATCCACCTTTTATTTATCCACAAAGTTTGATTCATTGGTCCAACTATAAGTCAATTGGAATCGAATAAAGATCCGTTCCAATCGGAAGATAAAACGGTTAAACCACTTGCATATTTCATAAAAGATGGTGATTTGAACCAAGATTTGACCATGAAGCACTCGTTAGTTGATCGCAGAGAATTCCAAGCATCCACTGTGCCCGGAGTCGACAATGGATCAATGAATTGTACAGATCAACAACTTTGCCAATAAGTCAACCAATAAGATAACAATTCATACGATCGAATGCATACTTATAAGATAGAAGCCTTTGATTGACCGATCCAATCGTTAAGATCTCGTCTATCGATCGCAGGGAATCCAAAGCATCCAATGTGCCCAGAATCTACAATGGATCAAGGGATTTTACAGATCAATGACTTTACCTGCACTACCTCGATAACCGTAGGGAATCCAAAGCATCCAACGTGCCCGGAGTCGACGATGGATCAATGGACTTTATCGATCATGAACTAGCTAATTGGTGTGCAAGGGATCCCAAGCATCCAATGTGCCCGGAGTCGACGATGGATCAAGGAGCTTATACAACAATAACGCCTGCCAAGGTGGATAACCAAACCGATCAACTGAGAAGAACTCAAACATCCACACACCATTGTTGAACCAAAAGAACCAAAGCTTGCAAATTTCTTCAAAGGCTTCACCCCTAGCCTTAGCTAGAGGTTTAACCAACCATGCTACAATGGAAGACTAAAACTCACTAAGAAAAACTACACTACTCTACTTCTACAAAGGAAAAGAAGAAAAGAAGAGAAGACTTAGATTTGAGGGATGGGATGATGGAAATGAGAGAGAGAGGAGCTCCTTTTATAGCCTCATGAGAAGCTCCAAGCCTAGGTGGCACTCCAAGCCTAAACCAAGTTTTTAGTTAGGTCTGGGAATGGAGTTTGTCTTGGATGATGAGGTGGCACTTCCAAGCCAATAATTGTGCTTTTTAGGTTTGGGTTAGGAGTTAGGCTTGGAATGCCCAAAGCAAACTTTTCTTCAAGTTTGGAGATCATGGATGGAAGAGGATGGAGAGAGCATTTGCTCGGCCCAAGGATGGAAGAAAACTAGGTGAGTTAACTGGGTCCACATGGGTTGGAGTTGAGTGGGTCTGCATGGAGAATTTGGACAATGTGGACTGTCCATTAAAGATGAGTTGATTCCAGATGATGAATGGACGGTTTGGAAATGATCTCCAACTGTTGGCCGTGAGATGATTGTTGGCCATTGGAATGCAAACTCTATTGCTGCAGAGTAATGATCGTCCAACTTATGCTGCTCTATGAGATGGATGGCGTAGATGAATGGACGATCAGATGTCGGTCTGTAAATGTGACTGAAGGTGATGGCCGTTGATTTGAGCCTGCGACGCTGATGCTGAATATAGGGTCCACTGGACAGCTGGGGAAGTCCTTCATAGCTGCACACTGCACATAGTGGTGTCCACCTTGGCCGGTCCTGGACAGATGATGGACGGTTGGATATGGACGTCCAACAGTTGGAAATGGACAGTCCACTTGATGCTGGCCGTTGATGGCTGGTGATGATTGGATGATTGCTGATGGAGTGGATGAACGACCGTTGCAAAGGGTGGGCCGTTCATTTGCTGGCTGATGTGTATGGAGTGCTGTGGACGGTGGATGATGTGGTCCACTGAACATTGAAGACAGCCCTATTGGATGCATGTGCAAGGTGGGATGCTGGAGCTTGCTGCACGTGTGGATGGTAACACACGTGTGGAACTGAAGAACTGTCCATGGATAGATGGACAATGGAGCTGATTTTCACTGCTGATGTTGCTGGCGAAGTTGGACGGTCCTGCTAATGTTGCTGTCGTCCAGCCCTGCACGTGTGAAGAAAGGTGATCCACCTGATGGACGGCTGGAGTTCCTTGGATGTTGATGGAGCTGGACGTGCTGGGCTTTGCTGTGATGGACGGACGTCCACTGCTGGACGTGATGTGGGTCCCATCTTGATGTTGGATGGCTGATGATGGAGGTGCTGGACGTGAAGCACTACTGCTGCACGTGCAAGGTGGGGACGTTGGAGGTCAGATGGGCATTGCTTGGACGCAGTGGAATGAAGTTTGCTGTGTGTGGTCCACCTTGCAGCTTGGACGGTGGAGAGCTTAGTGGCCTGAACTGGACAGACGTTCTGGACGGCTGCTGTGATGGACGTGTATGTGATGGCCCACCTTGCTGAATTGGATTGGTGGAGATCAGTCCATCTGGTGAACATGATGAAGATGAGGATCTCCTTCATGGTCGATCAAGGGACGACTAGAATGGAAGATGCGTTCCACTGCTTTGCTCACTGGATGGCTGCAATGATCCAGCCATTGATGATCTCTGGATACAGGTTGTGGACGGTGGTGATGAAGTGGGGTCCACTTTGGATGATGTTGTTGTACAGATTGATGGTTGAGATTGGCTGTCCCTCACTGATTGCCTGTGAGGCCCACCTTGCTGCACAGTTGGTCCCTCATGTGGACACTTATTCTCGACCGTCTAAACTTGTGTGATCACCTAGTCACAACTGTCATGCACAACCTGGATTTTCAAATGAGTAGTTATGATGCGGTCTACTGTAGAACATGATCCATCATTTCATCTTTATGGTCTGATTTCCTTTAGGGCCGCCCCGATGATTGATCTTGCTCTCTTTTGGGCCTTTAAACCCCCTGATTGGCTTGGATCTTGCCCAACATCTCCTGATCACTTGAGCATTGAAAATTCGCCTAATGAGAGATAATTAACAAGAAAAATAATGATAATGCCCTAAACAACCAGGGTTAATTATACAATATTAAGTACTTATCAATTAGGAGCTTGATTAGTATAATCATTTGATAATCTATGCTTGCTTAGACTAGGTGGCTTATTGCTTAAACCATATGCTAGTCTTGTGATTGGAGTCACTTAGGCTGGGAAGCCGAAGTGTTCTTACTTAGTTTAATTTGATAAAACTATTAAGTAGGTGATTTTTTTTTTAAAATGCCCCTCCCCCCCGGCGGACTTGGCCATAATTCTAATTACTCTACTCTTAGATTCCACACATATATACGTGGGTGTCCTGTTATACTACCGATATAATTTTATATGGTAGGAGACATGGAGGAACTTGGTCCTCCGATGATAATTCAACATGGTTCCTTCTACTCGAAAGATGAAATTAAGAAGGTACCAAATGTAAATATTGTCACCATTGAGACAAAAAACGTCTTTATGAGAAAGTGGTCATAAGAAATACCTACTCCTCCTATGACCCAACACTTGAAACCATTATATATATCAGTTCACTTAAAAGGTTGTCCAGTTATTAGGATATTGGTTAACAATGGGGCAACCGTGTGTTTGCTCACCTCAAGTGCAAGGCTGCGATGTAGTAATAATCTTGGTGAGACCGAGGTCGATCCATAGGGAAAAGAGAGAAACAATTTAGACTATTCTAATAACTTCAATCTAGAAGTTTAGAGAATCAGAGTTTTAGTACTAAATAGAAACAGTAAATTAAGTATAAGAAAATCTGAGAATTAAAGAGGAACTAGAGCTTTAAGGATCCACTTGTAGTAGTCCAATGCCAATCCATTCATCCAAGCATAAGCACAATTAGAATCAAAGTTCTATCTCTCATCTAATTGGAAGATATAACATTTAATCACAAACAATCATGATAATCTCAGAGAATTGCAAGAAACTCATGTTCGAAGTACATGGACGCTCATAAAACTTTTAAAAATATCACTTTTATTCAAACTAGAACTTAAAAATGCAAACTTTAAGTATACTTGAATAAACGGATTCAACATTGAAACTAACTACAAGCTTCACCTCTTAGCCCTAGCTAAGAGGTTCTAGCCAAGCATTATCGTACTTGAACTAAAATCAAAAGAAAAACTAAATAAAAGTATAGAAAACTAGAAAAATTGGAGTCGAAGGAGTTGTAGACGCTCCACAACAATCCTCTTCACCTCCAACGACCTTTGATCTCTTCTATGGTGAGTTTAGACGAGTCCCTAGGTGTCCTTTTATAGCATTCAAGCTCCATCGCCTCAGAATCTTCCAGAATGCATAGCAACTTACGCATTTGCATAGAGAAATTTGGAACCAATTCAAAATTTTCTGAATTTTGGGCAAGGCCGACCGGTCGGAACCTCTGGCCAATCGATCTGATGACCGATCGTCAACCTATGTTTTTGGTCCAGCGAGTTTTGCACTAAAACCTTCACAGTCTCAGGAAATTCGACTAGTCGAGCAACCGGTCCTCTGTAGTGGTCGATCGGTCGTGTGGGCTATCTCTTTGCACTTTTTTCTTTTCTTTTCTTCTTTCTTCCTTGCTTCTTTTATCCACCTCTTGGCTCTTTCTCCTTTAATTTCTAATGTGTCTAAAGAAGGTCTTTAATCATCATATTGGTGGAGTCTCTCTTATTCCCATAATCACATAAACATGTATTAGGTGGGTCTTTTAACATTCAAAGTATGCATAATGTGTGATGAATTGGGGTTAGAATATGTATAATTCAGAGCTCAACACACCCCCAAACCAGCATTTTACTAGTCCCGAGCAAAACATACGTGAAATAAATCCAACTTTCAAAACCCAACTCTCTCTCGGAAACTATACTTCTATAAACTTTAAGACATATGAGTATAAAATTCAGAGAAACTTAGTAATAGAAAATTGAAATCCTAAACCCCCTAAACATAATAAGTGTTTCATATAGAATTCCCATCGATTGATTGATGTAGAGAAGAATCTGAACAAGTTTAATCTAGCGTGCATAGTGAATGTTCATCTCATGAATTTCCAAGATTACCTTCTTTATAGATTAACGAAACTAGAGATCTAAAAGTGTACAGATCAACCACATGCCTATGACAAGAATTTGCCTTACCGTTCCTTTGATGGCTTTCACACTACTTCCCATTTCCATCTTTGGTTATGGGTGGATGTTGAGTTCTTAAATGTGCATATTATAACCCAATTTATTCACTAACTATGCATGGTACATATGTTTAAAGACCTACCTAAAGCATGGTTTTGTGATTGTAAGAATGAGAGAGAGTTCACCCAATTGATGACTCAAAGAACCATTTAGAAGCCCTTTGTTGATGATTGAAGGTGGGCCAAAGAAAGAAGAAAGCAAGGAGAGGAGGGAGAGAGAGGAAGAAAGAAAGAAAGAAAGAAAATGAGAAAAAGAGTGACCGGTTGGCCACCACGTTGCCCACTTTATGAAGTCACTGGACCAAGGTCCAGACTGGTCGACCATGAGGTCGGCCTCCTCTTTGCACACGCTGGACATCCCATCAGACAGGTCCGACTGGTCAAGACCGGTCGGCCAACCAGGCTTGACCGGTCAAAACCGGTTGGCCAATGTGTTTTCTACACTATTCCAGCAACTTCCTCTTGAAGCTCTGAAATTCATGCGCAGTTGTGTAAGTATTGCGTAATTCTGAAACTTTCTGAGTCGGTGGGACTCCAAATCTATAAAAGGGCACCTAGGTTTCATTCCTAGGGCATCCTGGAAGAGTTCTATTACGGTGGGAGGTGGCGAAAGACGGATTTAGAGTTCTACAACTCCTCTTTCTAGTTTGCTTTCTAGTTTTCGTGTTTTTAGTTGATTTCATATTTTCCTTAAGCATGGTCGGCTACACCTCTTAGTTAGGGCTAGGAGGTGAAGCTTGTAGTAGATCTAAGATGTTTTAATTCGTTTATTATGGTTTCAAGTCGGATTTTTATTGATTGAACAATGGTTTGATGAGTTTAAATAAAGTTCTAAGTAGTTTTCTTAATCTTATGATGGCTCATGGATGTTTGGAAGAATTTCTTTAATTCTTAAAAAAAAATTTTGCATGGATTTAGACCTGTACGCTCTGAGGAATCGGATTCAAGACGCTTTAGAGCTTGATTTTTTATGTGGGAACTTCAAATCAAAGTTCTACTTTTTGTGTAAATCTGTAATATGGGTTGTTTCTTCATGTGATTTGGATCAAGTTCAATTCATGATATAGTTAGGCTTTGTAACAGGGTTTGATGATTATTATGGGTGTGATATTAACCTATTGAAACTAGGATTGACTTATGCAATTGAATGTGCTTAAGTCCTAACTTGAATTGAGAGAATCATGTTTATAAACAACACATAAGACGGATTGTTGTGTTGAATTAACTGCTCTATAATTCGACTAGATAGGATTTGATTTCGATTCTAGTTGTGTAATTAAGAAACCAAAGCGAATTATGCATCAAGGATTGCTACAAGTGGATCCTTGGCACCTTAGTGTTTTCTTTTCTATTGTTTACATTCACTTCTAGTTAAATATTATCCATCTACATTCAATTTTCAAATCTGTTTAATTTGATTTTAATTAAAGACTATTAGAAGTGATTTTGTGAATTCTTGAGTTAGTCCCTGTGGATCGACCTCGATCTTACCGAGATTATTACTACTTTACAAACCTACACATGGGGAAGCGAACAATGGACCTTCCCCTGGTTGGTGATAGGTAGCCATTTTTTAAAATTTTCAACATATCTTCAATGAAATCTCTTTTCTTTCTTCTTCTTCTTCTTTTTTTTCTTTTTCACTATAAACAATAAGATATGGTTTTTAGAAATCCATGTCTTATACATTTCAACACTTTAAATCTTAGTCTAGCCGATCTATAAATCTACATAATCCCTTCAATCATGAGAATCGTGTAATGTTGTAGGATAAAGTTGGTCGTTGATAGATACGATCAGGGAGTGATTGAAAGAAGTTGTGACCAATCTGTCCAACATGCGAGCAGCTCGGTTCGTGGTCGTCGAAAGGGGTTGCATCTCAACATGTGGGCAACTCGGCTCGTGGTCATCGAAAGGGGTTGCATCTCAACATGCGACCAGCTCGGCTCGTGGTCGGCGAAAGGGGTCGCATCTCAACATGCGAGCAATTATCCCCGAGCTCGAGCACCATCCGCTTTTCTAGTACCAGCAACCCGTATAGGCCGGTCTTGGGCTTATCTCTGCTCATGGCTTCGAATCTCAGGGGAGGCACCATCAGAGAACGTAATCAATTAGATGTCCAATTGAGTTAGGACTATCTGCTTATCTGAGTCATTGGATAACCCCCTATCCCCGGAAAATCAGCAGTAATCTTAATGTCTT
This sequence comes from Liriodendron chinense, assembly GCA_003013855.2. Lineage (NCBI taxonomy): Eukaryota > Viridiplantae > Streptophyta > Magnoliopsida > Magnoliales > Magnoliaceae > Liriodendron > Liriodendron chinense. Next base: position 4,381,483 of record ML058333.1, read on the forward strand.
GCATAATAGACTGGGTCACTTAGATTTGTATAAATAGATGACTTCCCAGAAGATAATGGTAGACAATCTTTAAGCTTATATCTTGTTTTTTTTCCTTCACAACTTGGCCCCGTCTGAGTTAAGCTTCGGAGGGCTAACGGCCAAGTGCCGGCCCCCTTTAGCTTTCTCTTTGTATTCTTTCAGGTTCGAAGGGAAGCTGCTGCCTAGAAGGAAGGTGAACGTCTGGAGGACCCTGTTACCAAATCCAACGTAAACAGATTGGCACCGTCTGTGGAAATTAGATCATCAGGATTAGCTATTCTAATCACTGATTAAGATCTCCCACCATGCCTCCTAAAAAGACGGTTCATCCTTCCACTTCAAGGCAGGCGTTACCTCCGCCTGATATTCCAGAACCAGGGGCCTAACCTCCCTCAGACTGCTCCGACGAGCATCCCCCAAGGAGAGTCTAACGTGCCATCGCAAAACCCACTTTTTGACGTGTCCGGCAGTCAAGAAGACGTTATGTGTTTCCTCGGAAACACACTTCTAACTCTCAAAGCCGGGCTTCAGACCTTATCTAATCAGTTTGATCAGCACTTTCCGGAAGCACAACATCAACCTCCAGAAGGGCTGCTGGCGCAACCTATACCAGTAGCTTCCAGACTTTCTGCAGCTGAGCCACGAACCCAGCTAAATCCTCCTCCTTCACATCGAATACCACTTGGCAATCAAGTCCCGGCACCCTCTCCGCATTCCATACATTCCAGTGCCTCCCGGCAACAGCAATCTTAGGGGTCTGCCTTCGAAACTTCAAGTTACACCTTGCCATGGGAAGGGGATCTCAAAAGAATTCAGGCTTGCTTCGACGATATGGAACGGCGATATCAGACTAATCTACCTCCTATTGTTGTTGCGTCAATCCATCGATCTGAATCGCCCTTCACCCGCGAGGTCATAGAGGCACCCTTGCCCAAGAAATACCGCACGCCTATCATCACTCCGTATACAGGCACTGGCAATCCTCTCGAACATCTGGAGACATATAAATCTCCTATGGAGTTGGAGAGGCATGGTTCAGAAATTATGTGTAGGGCATTTTCCCTAACCCTAAAGGATGCAGTGTGTACATGGTTCTGGGCCTAAAACCTCGATACATCGAATCCTTCTTTCAATTATCGGAGCTCTTCCTTTGTCAGTTCATGGGGAGCATCCGAACCAAAAAGCCGGCATCTCATTTAATGGACTTGAAGCAACAGCATGGAGAGACGATTAAGGAGTTCACAGTTAGGTTCACTGCAGAAGCCGTCCAAACTGAAGGGTATACCGAAGATAAAGGCCTCACCGCCCTTATAGCCGGAATTACGAGCGAGAAATTCTGGTTCGCCCTGGATAAGAACCCTCCTAAAACCATGGCTGATTTCCAGGCAAAGGCTCAGAAATACATCAATGCGGAGGAAGTCACTTTGGCACGTCATGGTATACAGGGCAAGAAGCGTAAGTCTGAGGAGATCTCTCCTCCAGATAAGAAATATCGGCGCAATCGACGGGATCATTCTCCAAAAATCCCTACTCTGGTAAATATCATAACTATACACCCCTCAACCAATCTCCTGAAAAAGTGTTAATGGAGATCAAGCACAAACCGTATGTGAAATGGCCTTCAAAGATCAAGTCCGATCCAGAAAAAAGAGACAAGGGAAAGTTCTGTTATTTCCACAAAGATCATGGGCATAACACCCAAGATTATATATCTCTAAAAGAACACATTGAAGCCCTTATCCTGAAAGGTCATCTCCGGGATTACGTAGCTCGACAAGATCGGTCACCGAAAAGGGCGGAGGCCCTACCACACCAGAAGAAGTCACCTCAATATCATACTTCGCAAGAAGACGCTGAGCCCACTGGTGAGATCCGGACCATTGTTGGAGGACCAGCTTGCGAGGGAGATTCTCAAGCATCAAGAAAAGCATACACTCGCAAGGCGTCTCAAAAGCCCCAGCACATCTATTGGTTGGAAAAGACGCCCGATACATCAAATCCTGGCCATCATCCGATCACTTTTTCTCTTGAAGATGCAGAAGGGATTCATTTCCCCCACGAGGACTCCATTGTGGTCGCATTGAAGGTATCAAATTATTTAACCCATCGTATCATGTTAAATACAGATAGCTCCGCTGATATTTTCTACCTAGATGCTTTCAGTAAAATGGCACTCGCCAGGAGCCTACTCAAACCGATCTCAACTCCCCTCGTCGACTTCGGAGGCGAGGTGGTAATACCGGAGGGAAACATCGACCTTCCAGTCACCTTTGGAGAAAGCCCAACAAAAACTACTATCTTCGTTAATTTCCTCGTGGTGGATCGGAGATCAGCGTATAACGATATTTTGGGCTGACCTTCGCTTAACAAGATAGGGGCAGCTTTACAACCCCTGTACCTATGCATCAAATTCCCTACTCCGAATGAAGTCAGGGTTGTACGAGGAAATCAAAAGGAAGCTCGAGCATGTTACGAAATCGCCATACAAGGCCGAAAGAAAACTCAAGTAGCTCTTGTTATGTCAATCACAGGAGACTCATCAGACGCCTCGACCGCTACGACGCTGGATCCAAGAGAGAGTGCTCTTCAATCAGGTACCTCAGGGGAAGAGACAGTCGCAATCCATTTATCTGAAGGAAATTCATCCAAGAGGGTTTACGTTGGATCTTCTTTAAGTGAGGTCTATCACCAAAGTCTGACTCGTGTTCTGATCGAATATCAAGATGTATTTGCTTGGTCCCATATCGACATGCCAGGAATCGATCCCAACGTCATAGTGCATCGCTTGAACGTTGATCCGAAGCATAAACTTGTTCACCAGCGTCGACGAGCCTTCACCGCAAAAAGACAAATGGTGATTAAAATTGAAGTTGAGAAGTTGCTGACCATCAATTTCATAGAGGAAGTTGACTACCGGAGTGGGTCGCGAATGTGGTTCTCGTTAGAAAAGCTAATGGCAAGTGGAGAATGTGCGTGGACTACTCCGATTTGAACAAAGCATGCCCGAAAGATAGTTTTCCGACTCCGCGTATCGACCAGTTGGTTAATTCAACGGCAGGGCACGCCCTGCTCAGTTTCATGGACGCCTACTCTGGTTATAACCAAATTATGATGCATCCACCTGATAGTCAACACACTGCCTTCATCACTGACCATGGCTTGTATTGTTACAAGGTAATGCCTTTTGGTTTTAAGAACACAGGAGCCACCTATCAGCGTCTAGTCAATAAAATATTCGCCGCACAAGTCGGTAGGAATATGAAAGTTTATGTCGACGACAGGCACGTGAAAAGCATCATAGAAGACGATCACCTTGTAGATCTTCGAGAAGCCTTCGATTTGATGAGGAGGTAAGAGATGAAGTTAAATCCAGAAAAATATGCATTCGGGGTCTCCGCTGAAAAATTTCTCGGGTTTATGTTTGGCCAGCGAGGAATCGAGGCAAATCCCGAGAAAATAAAAGCTTTGATCGAAATGAAGTCTCCGTCTACTCTCAGAGATGTCTAACGATTGGCTGGTCGCATCGCTTCATTGAACCGGTTTATTTCGCGTGCCTCTGATAAGTGCCTACCTTTCTTTAAGCTTCTTCGAGCTACTGCAAAAACTGACTGGGCATGGACTCCACAATGCGAAGAAGCATTTCAACAACTGAAGCAATATATGAGCGCGCCTCCCATTTTATCAAAACCCCTTTTACACGAGCAGCTCTTTCTTTATTTATCCCTGTCTTCTACGGCCGTTAGCGCCGCGTTAATAAGAGAAGATTCTGGGGTGCAGAGGCCCGTTTATTATATTAGTCGAGCAATGGTGGATGCCGAAACTCGAAACTCCGATATGAAAAAATTAGCTCTCGCCTTAGTGACCGCCGCTCGAAAACTGCGACCCTACTTCCAAGCCCACTCTATATTGTGCCAACGAATCACCTGTTGAGATAGGCCCTTCAAAAACCTGAGGTCTCAGGGCGATTGACCAAATGGGCAATTGAGATTAGTGAGCACGATATATCGTTCTGCCCACGAACGACGATTAAGGGTCAAGCCGTGGCCGATTTCATTGCTGAATTCAAATATTCTTCCTCCAGCGACAACTCTGTGACCAGCGACCAGGCCCCTTGGTCACTCTTTGTGGATGGGTCTTCACGAGCCACCGGCAGTGGGGCCAGATTAATTTTAATTGCTCCTGACGGGTCGCATTTTCAATATGCCTTACGATTTGACACTCACGTTTCAAACAATGAAGCGGAGTACGAGGCTTTGATTGTCGGTCTAGAACTAGCAAACGTCCTCACAATTCATAGTTTACTCATTCATAGTGACTCTCAACTCATAGTCAATCAGGTGCTCGGCGAATTCGAGGCTGTAGACACCCCACCTTCGGCTACACTGCTGGTAGAGATAGTTGGATGAACGGAGGACCATACCCCCAAATCCCATGTCCAAACTCAGCCAAACTCACCCTTGTAAGCCCCAATCATAGCCCAACTCACCCCTAAACATCAACCTGAAAAACCCCCCATAAGAAAAACCAGTCAAAAAATCCTAAAAAAGTCAAACTCACTGAGACAACCCGCTGAGTCAAATCGCCGAGTCAAAACACCGAGTCAAATCACCGAGTCAACCTACTGAGTCAAATCACCGAGTCAACCCGCTGAGTCGACCCACCGAGTCAACTCACTGAGTCCCAAGCAGCAGCCCCGAGACATGTCCGTACTGCTCGAGCGATCCCGAGAGGGTCCATACGGGCGGCCCCCTAGGTGCTGCCCAAACATATTTACGGGTTCTGCCACTGCCCGCTGCTATAAATACCCACCTCCCCTTCTCATTTCAACATCCCATCCAGTCCAGAGTGACCCGTCCGTTCCGAGTTTCCCTCCATCCCCCTTTAGCCCATCTTTCCACCAAGGAGAGCCCGAGTGAGGAGAGCCTAGCCCTGGTCCAGCCCAGCCTGACCACTGATCCAAGTCTCTCAAGCCATCCAAGTATTGATCCAGCCACTCGAAGCCAACCCTTGCTACACCTCCGTCCATCTAGCTGTTCTTTACTAGCATCATCCCATTCGCATTTAGCATAATGTAACATTTACTTTCCTTCCAGCCCCCCTGCTTCACTACAAGCACTTTGATCATTCAAACACACAACATGCATCTCGCATAAAGCACCTGTCAGTTCGAGCGTATGCTCTGGGCTTGCCTGTTAATGGAAACCTGCCCATCAGAAACTCTTACTGTTCAGACCTACATTCATACATTAGTCACTACGAGCACTTTGATTATTCAAACACACAATATGCATCTCGCATGAAGCACCTGTCAGTTCGAGCGTATGCTCTGAGCTTGCCTGTTAATGGAAACCTGCCCATCAGAAACTCTTACTGTTCAGACCTGCATTCATGCATCATGTCATCTATAAGAATATACGAGGATTAAAACAAACTTTCAAGTGTTAGTTCGATTCTGTGAAGTAGAGATCGTACTTCGGTACGGGCAGTGTGTGGGGTGCTTAACCTCTTCCCACCCTATAACCGTGATCCCTTATCTCGAATCTTTGGCCGCAGATTAAAAGGAGTCATTTTAGAAAAGGAAATCTTCAGATTCCCTTCTCTAACGTTTCTACAGGGTCTAGCCGACTGTAGATTCGAAGTAACTGGCTAGTGGCGACTCTGGTCTTATATAAACTCATTCAAACGCATCCAGCTTAACACAACAACCAAACAAAGCCCTCGAGAACGAGGCAAGCCAGTGGCACAAACGGCGATTCGCACGCACGCACCTCTTCTTCTTTTTCCGAAAGGAAAGGGAGAACGTCGTCGGGAGCGCAGAATGGCGAGGGTCCACAGAATGGCGACTCCACTGGGGATAAGTTAGTCCCACTAGTCATGATCCGACTTGAAAAACAGAATCATTCCTACACTTGAAAGTCATTAGTCCTCATACAATCTCATCTGCATAGCATTCTACCCAAAACCAAAACAAAAAAATAAAAAATCCCAAAACCCAAAAAGAGTAGAGTATAGTCCACACCATTGCGCCTTCTCGGGCTCAACGTATTCAGAAACAACTTCCCTTCCGCAGCATAATCCGCACTCGAGCACAACAAGCCATGTCCGACCACGAACTGGAAACTCACCTCTTCCCCGCTCTTGAAATGACCGAAGCGCAACCTCCAGCGCAACAGCCAATTGAGAATACGCCAATCATGCAAGAATTGGCACAAGGAATGAGAGCAATGCAAGAAATGCTCTTGGAATTCATGCAAGCACAAGCTACCGCAGCAGCCAACAATCAGGTTGGCCCAGTTCAGCAATCTCAGCAGCCATGCCGGGTCCCTCCGGCCTCCAGTTCAAATCAAGTACAACCATTGAAGTCTGCCCAAGACTACCGATAGCAGCCATCTTAGCCCTTCGCTATGGGGCATCCTCCTCAGTACCATCCCGTGATGACAAGGCCGCCTCAGAGCATTCCTGTCGCAGGAACTTCCAGTCAGCTTCCAGTCAATCTTGCAAACAACAGTCTCAGTAGATCTCAGCATGTCCCCGCTGATGGGACCCCTCTTCAATTTCAGCACATCCCCGTCGATGGGATTTCAATTCAATTTCCAGCAACAGGGACAGCACTGGCGAATGCCCACAATGGGGGTCAGTGTCAAGCCCACATCAATCAGCGGACAGTGGTGAATACCCAACAAGGGGGTCACTTCCTAGCATCTCAGCTTCCTGCAAACAGGAGCACTTTTCAATTCCAGCACATCCCCGCTGATGGAATTCCAGTTAATTTCCAGCAATTTTCAATTCAGCAAACTCCAGTTAATTTCCAGCAATCTTCAATTCAGCAGTCTCCAGTCAATTTCCAGCAAGTTCTAGTTCAACCTTCAGTACAATCCCCAGTTCAGTTACAATCTTTTCAAGCACAAGTTCATCAGAATCCAGTTCAGTCGTCAAATCAATTTCAGCAACCCGCGATTGCTTTTCAACAAACCCATAGGGTCGAAGACATCGACCACTATGCCGAAGAAGAATGTGCCTTACTCCAAGAGGCACCAGTCGCTCGAATGGATCACTCAGGACTGGATGAGTTGCGGGAGCAGTTCCAGATCTTGCAAAATTAGCTTCAGCGACAACAAGGAATCGATCTACTTCGACCAAGTTCAGAGACTTGTGTCCTTTCCCAGATGCTCAAGTACCTCAAAACTTTGAAGTATCAAAATTTAAAAGATATGATGGTAGCGGTTGTCCCACAGCACATCTCAAGGCCTTCTGTAGAGAGCTGAGTGCAATCTCAGGAAATGAAGGGGCCCTCATTCGCTTGTTCCAAAAATCTCTGAAGGGCGATGCCCTAGATTGGTACACCTCATTGGACTGCCACCGCATCTGGACGTGGGAACAACTTTCCCAGGCTTTCGTCGATAGATTCGTGTACAATCTTAACATGGCACCCAAAAGAGCTGACCTCGCGGCTCTTAGGCAAAGGAGTGATGAAACACTATCAGCTTATGTGGGACGTTGACGAGTTATGGCAGCCAGAATGCGGACACCTATCGACGATGAAGAACAAATTTCCATGATTGTTCATTCAACATATCCAGGCATATCTGGATATCTCATCTCGCATCCATATGCGAATTTCTCACAATTGATCCGTGCTGGAGAGCAAGTCGAAGCAGGAATCCGTGCCGGGACAATCTCCCCATGGCCTCATCAAGCCACTCCAGTCAAGAGGATCAGAGTGGAGGGAAGACCCACCAAATATGGGAACGGAAACCGCAGTGGTTCTCCTCCCCGCCCGACAGAGGTAAACAACATCAGCACCACTGCTCAGGGTAATCAACATGCTCCCCCACAGGGACGTCAACAGTATCAGCAGAATCAGGTTCAACACCAACCTCAGCGGTATCAGCCGCAACCGAATCCTCAACTACAGCCACAACCATCTCGTCAACAGCAGCAGTCAGAGGGAACGGTCAATGCTCATACCAGAATAGGCAGAATTACAAGGAGCTCAGGAAGTTCACTCCACTCACTCAACCACTTAGTCAAGTCATGACTATGCTGGTACAAAAGCAGTTACTCACTCTGATGACACCCAGGCCTCCTCCAAATCCTCTACCTCCAAACTACCGAGAAAATGAGTATTGTGCCTACCATCAAGGACGTGGCCACACCACTGATCGATGCTTTACTTTGAAGAATGTCATACAAGATCTGATCGACGACCGAAAGATCTCATCTCGGTCCCTGAAACTCCTGCAGCAGCTTCTACCAACATCCTTTAGAATCCTCTGCCTCAACATCCAACGGACCCCATTCATCTCGTGGCCCCACCGTCAATAGCATAGAAGAAGGAGAGCACCTCGGTCGATTCTTCTCTCCTATCCAGTCCATTCATGCTTACACTTATGGGACAGCAAATCCTCCTCCGATCCTGCAAGGGGCAAGTCCCTTTTCTCCTTCAGTCTCCAAGCCAATAGTACTCGAAGGAACACTTCCATATGATGTGCCAATTGTTCAAGGGGCACATTACAGCCATTCATGTTGGGAGCCAGTCATTTTGGAAGGAGCACGATCATACATCGAGCCCGCATACGAACCGGTCATTTTGCAAGGGGCAATTTCAGCACAAGAACAATACAATCCGCAATGGAGGAACTATACTCATCAACAGCAAGAGCCCATTGTCTTGGAAGGAGCTCCTTCAGATGAGCCAGTCATATTGCAAGGGGAAAATCCTAGAGGCGTGTCAATCACACTACGGCAGCTGGGACAAACAGTGAAACCCCCTGCCATATCAAGAGGACCAGTATTCATTCCATGGGAGACTCCTGCTCCAAGAACGGTCAAGCCAGGACCGCAACCTTATGTGATATATGAAGATTAGCCTTGATATTTTCCCTTTAGCACAGGCAACAATGTAGTCCTCAAGGCAAAAGCTCTGTATGAGGAAGATCTGGTACCCACAACAGCACCGTTGCAAGAACCGGTAGTCCTAGAAGGTAAAGGTGAGGAAAATTATAAAGAGGTCCCCTGGCACTATCCAGAATGTGCGGAAGTGGGAAACATGAATCCCAATGGTCATTGCATCCGAAGAGATAATCAGAACAGAGGAGATCCCAAAGGTGCTCTCTCAAGCCTCGGCAACAAAAATGAAGCCGCATACGATGTGGCTACTCAGCTCAAGTCAATCCCTGCTCAAATCTCAATATGGGAGCTACTCTGCACATCTCGCATACACCGAGAAATGTTTGCCAAAACCTTGAGCAATGCTCACGTCTCCTCCGATACGGCACCAGAGATGATAGCATTGATGATTGGACAACTCTTGGCTCCACACGCCATCACCTTCACCGATAATGAGTTACCACTGGAAGGACGCAATCATGGGCGATCCCTCAACATAGCCTTACGATACAAAGACATCTGTGTCCCGCTGGTCCTTATCGATAATGGCTCAAGCTTAAACGTCTGCCCACTCAAGACTGCAGAACGTCTGGGAATCAGTCCCTCTTCATTTCGACCCAGCACCATATGCGTCAGAGCATTCGACAACACCCGCCGATCAGTGGAAGGGGAGGTCGACATAGAGGTACAGATAGGTCCGAAAATCTCCACCATCACGTTTCAAATCCTGGATATATCAGCCTCTTTCAACATGTTGCTCGGACGACCTTGGCTGCACAAGGTGGGAGCTGTGCCATCAACCCTGCATCAATGAGTGAAATACATCTATGGAAATTAAGTGATCTCTATCCATGCAGAGAAGGAGCTCATCATTCCGTCCAATGCTGCTGCCACTGAACCAGACATCCCGGTCATCGATATCCAGCACTCTGAAGAGGACGTCCCGTTTCATAGCTTTAAATTCGAGACTGTGAACGCTATCGCCAACCCGGAACCGATAAGGGTGGACCGTGTCTTTTCACCAGCAGAACGTCTGAGCCTCAAATACCGAATGAAGAATCATTTCAAGTCCAAAAAGGTACCGCTGGTATATAACCAACACAAATGGGGACTCGGATACAGGGCAATTTTCATGGACAAAAGAAGGAAAAAATTTCGGTGCTCACCCATCCAATTCGTCAAGCCAGGAGAACCTTGCAAAGATCCAGGAGGGAATCAACCGACTGCAGTACACAAAGGCCTCCCGATGAGCCTAGCTTGGGCTACGTGGCCCCCCATTCGATGGGACCAGATTCTCGAACCATCCAAGCCTCCGGAAGGAGAAGAAAGGGATGAAGATGAAGGACAGAGTCAAATACAGCAGCTTCAGGACCAGGATACTCTGATACCTGCTCCCAACCAGGGGCACAACTTGCCCACTTCGGCACCAATCAACCAGGGGCACAACCTGCCCACTCCAACTCCAATCAACCAGGGGCACAACTTGCCCATCTCAGCATCAATCAACAAGGGGCACAGCCCACCCATTTCTGCAGAATCAACATCATCAATCACTAGCCAGGGGCAGAAGCAGCCCATCCATTGGACCAAGAAAGGAAATGGCCAGCCCTGGATTGGTCCAATGTCCAGATCCCAAACATGTGTCTCACTGTGGAACCAGACGAACTGCAATGCGAGGTAAGTGATCCGGGAGGGACTGAGTACGACTCAGATCTCGAACCCAACCAGTAAGAAATCATGGTCATTGGGCCAGACTGTGATTCTTCGCCCGAATCATCAACCCCCACCTCTTCAGGGGAGGAAGTGTGGGGTCCTGAATGATCATCCGTTCCCCTAACTTTTGAATCAGCCAAAGAGCCATATGAGGACTCTAGCTTAAAAAAAATGCCTATTTAAGCAGCGATCGAAACTTTGGAACAAGCTGGGATCAATCATGGTTTGCAATGCCCAGTTGTTCAAAGTCTCGTGAATTTCAAAAATCCAAAAAAATCGAAAACTTTCAAAAGCCAAAAAGATCTAGCATCTCAATTTCAGAAAATTCTCAAAAACCAAAAAACATTTCTTTTCCTGCATTCAATAGTGTGCCAAGTTTGTCTAAAGAGTTGCATGAGTTTGAAGTCGAATCATATGATTTTGACATCGAATTAGACTTTGAGCTCATGGGCCTGGACGAAGCTCGGGATGAGGAAGATGATGATCCAGCTCCCGAACTAGAGGATCTCCTCAAAAAGTTTGAATCTAAAGCCGATGTTGTAGCTGATGATTTCGAGATAGTAAACTTGGGGACACCTGAGGTCCCTAGGGAAGTCCGCATTGGAAAATTGTTGCCACGTGAGATGAAACAGAGAATGATAGAGTTCCTAGCTCCAAGATTGTCCAACTTTGTGTTCTCATATGAAGACATGCCAGGCTCGATGAAGAGCTCGTTGTACACCATCTGCCAACCAAGGCAGATATGAAGCCAGTGAAGCAGAAACTTCGAAGAATGAAGCCAGAATGGGCTCTGAAAGTCCGAGATGAAGTCATCAACCAGTACAATGCGGGATTCTTGGTAGTCTCCAACTACCCTGAATGGCACGCCAACATCGTACCAGTACCGAAGAAGGACAGCAAGGTTCGAATGTGCATCGACTTCCGAGATCTCAACAAGGCCAGTCCTAAAGACGACTTCCCTTTACCGCATATCGACACTCTGGTCGACAACACTGCTAGGTACAAGGTCTTCTCATTCATGGACGGGTTCTCAGGTTACAATTAGATCAAGATGGCCGTCGAAGATCGTGAGAAGACATCGTTTATCACTCCTTGAGGAACTTTCTGTTACAAGGTAATGCCGTTCGGTCTGAAGAACGCAGGAGCAACATATCAGCGAGCAATGACAGCACTATTTCACGACATGATGAACAAAGAGCTTGAAGTATATGTGGACGATATGATCGTCAAATCTCGCACAATTGAAGGACACTTTGAAGATCTGAAGAAGTTATTCAACAGATTAGAAAAGTACAAGCTCCTTCTCAACCCTCAGAAATGTGTCTTCGGTGCAATAGGAGGTAAGCTCCTCGGCTTTATGGTGAGCGAGGATGGCATCAGGGTTGACGAGACCAAAACCAGAGTAATCATCGAGATGCCCCCTCCTAGAACAGAGAAAGAAATTCGTGGCTTCCTCGGCAGAATTCAATACATCAGTCGCTTCATCGCACAGCTCACACCTATTTGTGAGCCCATTTTCAAGCTCCTTCGGAAGAACGTTTCAAAAGAATGGAATGATGATTGCCAAATCGCCTTCGACCGCATCAAGAAATATCTCATGAATCCTCCAGTTCTAGTGCCACCCACTTCTGGACGACCACTATTGTTATACATCTCGGTAGCAGCAGAAGCCATTGGCTGTGTCCACGGCCAGGACGACGAGACTGGGAAGAAGGAACAAGCAATATATTATTTGAGCCGAAAGTTCACCGACTACGAGACCAGGTATTCCCCAATCGAGAAGACTTGCCTCGCCCTAGTCTGGGCAACTCAGCGACTCCGTCAATACATGATTGCATTCCCTATTCTCCTACTCGCTCACATGGATCCGCTCAAGTACCTGTTCGAGAAACCGGCACTCACTAGAAGGATATCTAAATGGCAACTACTCCTGTCTGAATTCGACATCACCTATGTCACTCAGAAGGCAATCAAGGGGCAGGCCCTGGCCGATCATCTTGCCGCCCACTCCCTCCTAGATTATCAACCGCTCAAGACATTCTTCCCTGATGAAGATCTCTTACTTATCGGAGGTGAAGAAAAGAAGAAAAAAGATGAGTGGACATTATTCTTCGACGGCGGAGCAAATTCTAAAGGGAGTGGTATTGGAGCGATCCTTTACTCTCCAGATGATGTCCCTATTAGTATCTTAAAGCGCATAGCATTCGAGTGCACCAACAACATGGAAGAGTACGAAGCATGCATCGCTGGCTTAAGGGAAGCCATAATCTTAGGTGTCAAGAAGCTACGAGTATTTGGAGACTCACAGCTTATCATCAATCAGACCAATGGCGAATGGAAAACCAAGGACGAGAAGTTGATACCATATCATGTGTATCTTGAAAATCTGATCGAAGAATTCAAAGAAATCACCTTCTCATACATGCCCAGAGCCAAGAATCAGTTTGCAGATGCTCTCGCCACACTCGCGTCAATGCTCGAGATCCTAAAAGGAGCTTCAGAATGGGAGCTTACAGTCGAAACTTAAGATGAACCTACTTTTTGCCTGCAAATAGAAGAAGTCAAAGCTGTCCCTGACAAACTCTGGTATGCTGACATTAAGCAATATCTCGAAACCTAGGAGTATCCGGAGTCAGCAAAAGCAACAGATCGCCGAACCATCCAGTGTTTGGCCGGCCAATACACCATCAGTGGCGAAGTTCTTTACAAGCGATCCTATAATCACATCCTCCTTCGATGCGTCGATGAAACAGAAGCTGCAAAGATCATGAAAGAAGTACATGAAGGAATTTGTGGCCTACACATGAACGGGCACATGATGGCATAGAAGATTCTGCGACTTGGCTACTATTGGCTCACCATGGAGACAGACTGCTGCCAGCACGTCAGAAAATGCTTCAAGTGTCAGGAGCATGCGAATCAAATCCATGCCCCTTCATCAGAATTATACAACCTAAACACCCCCTGGCCCTTCTCCATGTGGGGACTCGACATCATTGGGAAGATTAGTCCCAAAGCATCAAACGGTCATGAGTACATACTTGTGGTAGTCGACTACTTCACTAAGTGGGTAGAAGCAGCCTCCTACACCACGATTGCAACATCCCAGGTGATCAAATTCATGAAGAACAACATCATACGCCGGTATGGAATCCCCAATGCTATCATCACAGATAATGGGACCCCGTTCGTCAACAAGAAGATGGATGACTTCCTTAGCAAATTCAAGATCCAACGTCATCAATCAAGCCCCTACCGTCCTCAGATGAATGGCGGGGTAGAAGCCGCAAACAAGACAATCGTCAGGATACTCGAGAAGATGGTCGTGACCTATCGAGATTGGTCAGATATGCTCCCATATGCACTTTGGGCTTATCGAACGTCTGTACAGTCTGCTACGGGCGTTACTCCTTTCGAGCTTACTTATGGAATGGAAGCAGTTCTGCCAGTCGAGGTGGAAATACCATCACTACGGGTGTTACTAGAAAGCAGAGTTGAAGAAGGAGAATGGCAACGGGCCAGATTCGATCAGTTGTAGCTAGCAGATGAAAAGCGCATGCGTGTGCTAAGTCATTCTCAGTGTTATCCGAAAAGGATCGCTCGGGCTTACAATAAGAGAGTCCGAAAAAGAAGTTTTAAGGTAGGCGACATGGTCATGAAGAAGATTTTACCGTCGCACCCTCCGGATCCCAGAGGAAAGTTTAAACCCTCATGGGACGGGCCGCTGATCATCAGAGAAGTACTTCCCGGAGGCGCCCTCAGACTCACCAGCATGAGAGGAGTGGATCTTCCTGAGCCAATCAACGCCGATAAAGTGAAGATCTTTCACGGGTAAGTCATTTTCACTTTATCAAAAGTTACTTTAATAGAGCTGAAGTCAAGAGGTTGAAGCTAAAACCTCTGAGGAATCATTTCCGTCCACCAACAAGCGTTTCAAATAAGGGAATTCAACAAAAAAAAGAGAGAAGAAAAAGACAAAAAAGGGGGGGAATACAAAAAAAAGAAAAAGAATACAAAAGAAAAAGGAGAGAAAAAAAGGGAAGCCAAAGCAAGGCACTTCGAAAAAAAAATCAACCCAAGAAGAAACACAGTCATTCATCCATTCATCTCAGAAGGGTCTTTAGCTAAGACCAACAGCTCTATCATCGTAACCTAGGATAAGGGCTACCATCGGCCGGCAACGACGGATTCCCGACCTCTAGCCGCCGCAGTTATCCAAAGATTCAAAAAAAAAGAAAAAAAAAAAAGAAAAAGAAAATATGTGCCTAAACAAAGAGGGCGGAGTGAAAACTCGAAAGGGCGCTCCGAGTAAAAACATTGGGCATACGGCGGACTTGGTGAAAACCCGAAAGGGCGCCGAGGGTAAAAACAGCATAGCTGTCAAGGGGCAGGCAAGATCAAACACCTGGGACGTGGTGAAAACCCGAAAGGGCGCCACGGGCAAAAATAGCGGGAAAAGGCCGGCTGTGGTGAAAACTCGAAAGAGCGCTGCAGGCAAAAATGGCTCAAATGGAAAAAGAAAAAAATGAAAAGTGCAGGTACCAAGAAATCAGACAGACCGGATTGGTTCAAGTAGTCACAATTCAAGAACAAGAAGAAGTGCAGTAAGGAACGAAGAACTCTACAAACTCTGACAATCTTAGGAAGCAACAGTTTTCATTGCCTACACCTTTAGGAAACCAAAGGAGCACACAAGTTAAATCTCGAGACATTGGTCAAAGCATTGGTCGAGCCCCAGTTCTGATTCCTATATCCCGACACAAAATTCAGACACACACTCACAAGGAACCTCATGGCGTAATAGATTTTCAAACAGTTTTCTTCTTTTTCATTAAAAGCATCATATTTCTTTTACACATATCATGTCATCTTTTTCAAAAAATACAAAAAAAAATGCATCATCATTAATCATATACTATGCAAAAAGGAATGGACAGGTGGCCAACACAATCAATCTCTACCCTCCTCCTCGGCCATATCAGGTAAGTCCTCTGACTCATAATGAAATAACCTCGCTCTCAACCTGCTCACCTCCATACGCAGGTAATGTACCTCATCGCGCTCAAGCTGCGGATCGCTGTCTCCTCATCAGACAACCTCTGATCGGCAGCCAACCTCCTCGACATCATCTCACAATGATACCGAAGTGCGGAAATCTCAGACAACAAATGGCCATGAGTGGCCAAAAGGAAACCAGGATCGATGAATGGGCGCTCCTCAAAGGGTTCATATGAACCAGATGAAGAGCCGGCATCTCCAAGGATATCCTGCTCATCCTCATCAGCAGTCTGGTGCCAGCAAGGGATACGTCGATATAAAGACTGCTCAGCAACCCAGTACTGATATGGGGCGGTCGCCATCAGAAAAGCCCGCAGCTCAAAACCAAGCAAATCGGTAGTCAAGTAACTCACCCAGGATCCATCGACCCGAGTCCTAAAGTCAGAGGTTCTGGATGGAAGTACTCGACGCCCGATACCCGTGAAAGCAAAAAGAGGAACATCCTGCTCATACCCAAACTGCCGCAGGAACCGGATAGGATGATAAGAAAAGTAAGATCGAAAGCCTACCAACATCAGAGGAAGGCGGTGCGCATCGCAAAGCACTGGAGGAAGTGAAAGCCAAGATGACTCCCAACGAACATTCCAGTCACGAAATTCAGCGAACATCCTGCGATACAAGGGCTCACTCATCCTAGCCGTATGAGGAAGAAATTCCATGATGTGTGGCATAAGGTCTGGGCGTCGGGTGTCAGGAAATGGTACAGGAACAGTCAGCGAAAGGCGCTCCCATAGCCAGACCTGATCACAAGAAGGAAAAGAAGTTCAGCTAGAGTAAAGCAATTCCTAAAAAGCAAGAAGAGAAAGGTGCAGAAAAGATACTTGAAGAAAGGCACAACAGCCTTGAAGGACCCGAGTGCGGCCCAGGGCACAGTCAGTCAGCCCATTAAACAGCTCGGCCAGGATGAGAGAAATTATCCCCTGCCGTCGGGTAGCTCGGATCATCACCTCAAAAAGCAAAGGAGTCTGGGACCTGCGCCATCCCGAGAATAACACCTCAGCTATCAAGTAGAACATTAGTGCGTTCCGAGCAAGAATAGATCCGGCCACACTCCGAGGACCCGAAAAGAGATCACACAGTAAGTGCAAGGAAAACACTACAGCATCCTGGCCGGCAGCTGCAGGCTGAACAAGATAGGGGATCCCAAACCGGTTCTGCGGTGTGGCAGTCTTCGGCAATGTCTTCGGCGAGAAATACTGAGTATAATCCCAAGGTAGGCCTGTCAAGTGCGCAAGCTCCTCCAAAGAGGGTCCCATCTCCATGTCGTTAAACGCGAACAAGTTCAACGAAGGGACCCAGTCAATCAGTGCAGCTCCGAGCAACCTCCAGTCAATGTCAACTCTAGCCATATGGATCAGACTGCCAAAGCCATAGGACTCCAAATCTCAAATCTCATAAGCTGACAAGCTGACAAGCCAAGAAAGCAGTCGTGGCGAGCAAGAAGGACGAGGAAGTAGCTGACAAGTCCTCACGGGAACTCCTTCCAGAACAAAAGGCCCAGAAATCAATGACAGCTCATCAAGGATCGGAAGATCAACAGGCGAAGGAGAAGGAAAAGCTGGAACCTCTGTAGACTCAACAGCCCCTGACCTACCCCCAGTAACGGCTATGTTTGATATAGTCGCATCACTGTCTGAAACTGTCACGACCTCAGCCGCATGAGAAGACTCACCCACCTCATGAACAGAGTGCGCAAAGGACTGACGATCAGGAGAAGGACGACACTCTCCATCAAAAGGGCTATCAGCAAAGATCACACCACACATCATGGCACCCTGACCAATCTGACCGTCGAAAAATACATCTGAACCATCAAGAAGGGTCCCAGCAACCCCGATCGAAGAATCAACGGTCAGATCTGGACCTGCGGCCCTCTTCAGCATAAAGTGGTGAATCCAGTCATCATCCTGACCAATCAAAGGGATCATCGAGGCATCCACACCATCCATCATCAAGGGGACATCATCAATGATCACATCAAGTCCACCCAAACAAGTATGCCACGCATCTCGGCCATCATCAAGAGCATCCAAACCATCAAAGGTATCATCTGAACCATCTATACCATCCAGACATGAGATCAGCCCATCTATGTCCATCATACTCCCATCATCTCCATCAATCACAACATCCAGGTGGCCCACATTCAAGGGATGCATAGCCTCACCTATGTCCCATCTTCCCATGTCATCCATACCATCAATTTCTCCCATAATGAGGGCCCCATTCAAATCAGAAATTTCAGCATGGCTGTCATTAATGGGGCCATTCAAAGCTCCACCAACCACTATCCCTAGCCCCTCATCAATGCGCCCATTCAATGCTCCATCTCCACCATCTATTAAAGAAAACCCTCCATCATTAAAGTCTTCAACACTTTCTGAAGTGTGGGACCCACCATGGACAGCCCCCACAGCCCCTAAATCTTCACCATCCATTGCTTGAGAAAGGACAAACCAAGAAGAGGACAAAAAGAGAATGAAAGAAGAGATAAGGAAGAGATTCATGGTTGGATCGAAAAGTCAGGTACAGGGATGAGGGAGACAGCAGCCAGGGGAATGTTCTCACTGTCCGAACCAGAGCCAACCCAGGCCGCACAAGAGGCGAGCCTCGGGCGGCCCACTGTGGGCCACCCATACGGACGCGCTCCCTCTCTCTCCTCGGGATTGGCTCCATGGTCGTTGGTAGGTGAAGCTGACAGTCCACATCAGCAGATGGCACCCTGAGGGCCGCCCAAAGCCCCAATCCACCCCAGATTTCGTTTGAGGTTGATCAGAATCATTTGGAAGGTACCCCACCTATCCAATCAGAAAGTCACGCGGCCAACATGGGCCTGATCAAGTCAAAGAGAAGGAAAATTTACCAAGAGGGGCCCACAAGCAATCTGAGCCATTCAAAGACTAGATCATCATGATCTAAACCATGGAAAAGCTTACATGAGCCATCGAATAGCAAGATCAAAGGCTTGATCATCAAGAAAGAGGGTCAGGACCCAAGATCTGATCATCAAGTGGGCCCACATGGCCAAATCAAGCAATCTGAGCCGTTCAAGTCATCATCCATGCAGTTAAAAAGTCTCATCTTTCGCAAACCATTCAGAACATGTAGGCATCATCAAGCAATTCGAGACAAGTCGGAGGTTGTATATTCGTTCAGAAGACTTTGATACAAAAGAGGGTAAAACCAAAAAGAAGAAGGTCATACATCAAGTAAGCTGAATACAAAAGCAGGCTATAGGTCACCAACATAGTCGTCGTCATCCCTTCTCTCGTCTCGCTCTCGATGATGAAGATCCATCAAAGGAGCTGTCACTGAGCCTCCAGCATGTCTGCGACGACCCTCAGGAACATAGAGCAGAGGAAGCAGAGGCCCCTGGCCGAACAACAAGTATCACTCATCATAGTCGCGATCCGGGATCGTGAAACGAAACCCAGGCTGGCCCATAAGAGCATCAGCTATCTCATCAGCTGGGATCTGAGCAGCTGGAGGAGGTGCAAAGCAAGGGACTCGAGCCACCCCGGTAATCTGTCGAAGCAGCCTCTCACCCAAATACCACTGAAATCATTCAGCGTCAGAAAGCATGATCCGGAGGCATGAAGAATCATATGCCTCCACACGCTGAGGGGTGTAGTAGAGAGGAAAGTTGGCGTACGGTATCCGAGCAAGCTATAGCAAATGAGGTCATCACGATCAGTTACAGTGCAGCATAAGGGATAAGGAAAGCAAGATACTTACATCTTCAACGGTCAATCTGTCTATGTCAGCACGCCAGTTGTCCCCAGAGACTCGAGAGTTCCGCTGACGATTTTGCTGATGCCAGTACATGTGGCGATACAAAGGCGGTTCAATGTCATCCTGTATCCTCGGCGCGAGGTGGGCAAAATGGTCATAAAAGCAAGTCTGGGCAAGGGCACACCTAACGATCAGAGAAAGAAAGAAGACAAATGTCTCCAAGGAAGGTTAAAGAAGAAGTACCTCAACGACAGGCCAGAAACCTGTGAAGGACCGGCTATTCCGAGAGATCTTATCCAAACCCTAGAAAACATGAGTCAAGATAGCCCCGTTCCAATTGTAGGGATGATGAAGATCCTCAACCAAGCGAAGAAATTTAGGATCGATCCTCTTGTTCGCGTGACAGAAAAGGAAGGACCCGAAGGCATAAGTAATCATGGCCCGTGCTTTTTGGAGGGCCTCTAACTCAGTAGTAGGGGTGACGATAGCAAAGGTGTTGTAGAACCATCACATTTTTACTTGATGGCCCTGGAATTCATCTTCAGGTGGGACGTCACCAACAAGCCGTAGCCTGTCAGTGGAAGTGATGGGAGCAAGAGAGCCAACCTGGGGAACAACTGCCCCATGAAATGAAAAGTCGATTTGCATATATATATATATATATCTAGGGGAGTTATTCCCCATTCGCCACAAGGGAGTTGAAAGGTGTGGGTCTCATCCCGCCACCTCTCGCAAAGAGCCGCAAGCAACATGCGATTGGCACTGTTATTATGAAAGCATAAGGTAAGGAGGCCAGTAAAAGGAGTGTCAGCCAGAACTCGTTCAAGCAAAGGCTGTGGGTGTTTCACCCAGTTATCCCAATGATCTTTGGTACCTCGACCCTTGATGGAGGGAAGAGGTTGGTGCTCCTGAGCCAAGGAACACATATGGGCCCCTCGGCGGATGATGAAGGCGGGATCATCCTCATCAATCACCTGACGTCCTTTTGTACCGTCCGCCATTGAATCCTACAAGCTTGGCAAGGTAAGTCCCTATCCCTTACCCGTTAAAATCCAAATTATCATCTAGGAAACCCATAGGATTGGACTCACATTCAAATGCAAAATCCAAAGTCCGACTCCATGTGTTACCTAGGATATGTGTTGGGCCCATTAAAGAAAGCAAGGCCCATCTTAAAGAAGGTTGCATGTCATGCCTTAGGCAAGGAAAGTCTATCATCCAAGGACACACTTTGGACAACAAATGCACTCAAGTGCCATGAGACTAACAAGGGATAAGAATCCTACTTCACATGAGAAGTCCCTCTTCAAAGTCCATATGTGGCCAAGGATTGATCCACTTTTTATACCAAGGCCATGATTCTCATTTAAGATGTTTCCATCTTTTTACACATGTACATGGACAAGTGGGGAATAGGAAGGAAATGGGCCCCCAAGAGCAACCCAAATGCCTCATCTCAATAGATTGGAGGGAGCACATAGCCCACTTGAAGAACATGAGGACCCATTCAATGGGTTAACCATGGGCACCCCTATGTGCATCATCTTGATGAAAGTTTTGACTATGAGAGTACAACATGGCGGTCTACCCACAAACATATGAATCAAAGAAGCTAATGGTAAAAAATTTGATGCACATAGCCCACATGAAGAATCAAAGTTGGAAATGCCCATGAAAGGACAAGTTTGGGCAACTTATGTGCACCAATTTCTTTACAAAACAGGGGGACCATTTGAGCACAAGAGGGCATGGCTTGATGAGTCACCCAACCATCATGAAAATGGCTAAGAATGGTATACATAGCCCACTTGAAGATCAAAATCCAAAATGCCCCAAAGCATGGGACAAAATTGGGCAGCTTATGGGTATCATTCTTTCTCACAAATTGAAAGAAATCACTCATCTTTGAGAATTATGGTGGATGACCCACCAAATACCCCAAAGGAAGTTCAAGGAGCTATGGTTGCATGGATAGCTCACTTGAAAAGGAATCATCCATTTGAGATTGATGACATTAAAGGAAACTCTTGGAAACCACTTTCCTACCACAAGAAAAAACCATTTGAACCTAGTGAGATTGTTGAGACAACTCACTCATGGGACTTGTAGATGGTCAAGTAACTCAAGTCCTCCATCCATCAAAAGAAAAAAAAAATCCTACATGAACAAAGTGTAGTGGTGCACACATGGTCCAAAGAAATCCAAGTTTCAATGAGGGTCCAAAAGCCCATCCATATGGAAAAATTCTAAGGAATCCACCACACTTTGTGAACAAGGATGTACATCATAATCAAGAAATGGTGGAAGATTTGGGCTACTTCACCACAAGGTCCCAATTAAGAAATCTAGCCTACTTGAAGATCCAAGTGAAGAATGGGCTAGTCACCTTTGTCCATACACATGTGAAGAAAGATGGGGCCACCCAAAGTGAGCCCCATGAGCCCAAAACTTGAGGTGGGCCCTACCATTCCCATGGGCCCAAACCTTGAAAAGAAGATGGAAAAGAAAAGAAAAAGTTCTAAGGAAAAATGACAAGGGCAAGAAAGCATGAGGGAGCCCAAAATGAAGTGTTGGGCCCATCAAATACACCAAGAGCCATGACTTCACTTTGAGCCCATTTAACACACATGAAAAGAGGCCCAACTCCCATGAAGAAAGATAGGATATTTTGCCATGCACACTTGATGGACATGGCAAAATTACCCTTTACATACACATGAAGGGAGTGTGAAAGAAGAAAAGAAAGAATGAAATGGAAGCTTGCAATGTCCTTCTCCATGCACCACCTTTAGAAGAGATTGGAGATCTATAAAAAGGCCAAAAATACTTGGGCCCACCTTCACTCCTTTTGGAATAGCTACATGGAGAAAAGAAAAGAGTCACGAGAAGAGACAATGAAGAAGGAAAAAGACAAGAAGGAAAGGGAGTGGTCCATACCTTTACCACTCACCAAAGGGGGACCACCTTGCTGTCCCAAATCTTCACTAAGGCCCACCACTTGAAAAGAGCAAAGAACCACCAAAAGAGAGAGAAAAACTTGAAAAAAGAGAGAGTATGAGAGAGAGAAAAGAGAGATTGCACGTTGGAGAGGCTAAGGGTGCCCCATGTTATATAGAAAAGGAGAGTGCACCCCTTTACCCGACCCACTGGAAAAACCAATGGGCAGAGACGGTCCGGGCAGCACCCAGGGGGCCGTCCTCCCTCCCACCTAGTTGAAACGACTTCTCACCCTCTCTCCTTGGGAAGAACTCCTCCTTGGGAAGGGTGGTTGCAAGTGAATCTTGTACCTCCTTGTAAGAATGAAGTGATGGAAGAGAATGATGAGAAAAAGTAAGGAATCTCACCAAAATCTCATCTTGTGAAAAATTGGTGAGAAATTGGCTTGATAATGTGGAAAAAGTTCCATGGAATTTTCAAGAAAAAAGAAAAAAATTGACTTGGTCAAACATTAATCTCAACCATCCAAAGTCATGACCTGATGATCTGAACCATTCTAAGAAGAATCCTCGGAATCTCCAACCTTGATTGCTGCTTGCTTGTACAAGATTGTGGTCCAAAGACCTTAAACTACGTCGGGATCAAGATCCCGAGAGACTTTTTAAATAAAAACCGGCGTCGGTCTTGTTTGCTTACATCAAGATCAGACGACTCCGGACATTTTCCAAAAAAAAAATGTGTGTTTGCCTTGCTTGTACAGTTTTTTGGTCCGAAGACCTTAAACTACGTCGGGATCAAGGTCCCGAGGGATTTTTAATAAAAAATGGGCATCGATCTCGACCATTAAAATCAGAATCGATGACTCAGGACATTTTTCAAAAATCACAAAAAATGTGTGTTTGCCCTGTTTTGTACAGTTTGTGGTCCGAAAACCTTAAACTACGTCGAGATCGACATCCCGAGAGATTTTCAATAAAAATCGGTGTCGGTCTTGTTTGCTTACATCAGGATCAGACGACTCTGGACATTTTTCAAAACCAAAAAAAAAATGTGTGTTTGCCCTGTTTTGTACAGTTTGTGGTCCGAAGACCTTAAACTACGGCGGGATCAAAATCCCGAGAGATTTTCAATAAAAACCAGTGTTAATCTTGATCGCTCAAATTGAGATTTAACAGCCTGGAACATTTCGAAAAATCACAAAAGGAATGTATTTTCAGCATGTGCATATTTTGGTCCGAAGACATTAAACTATGTCGGGATCAAGATCCCGAGGGACTTTTTAAATAAAAACCGGTAGCATTCTGGGTCGTTCGAATCAAGATCCGCTGACACCAGACATTTTCCAAAAATAAAAAAATGTGTTTGCCTGTTTTGTACAGTCTTGTGGTCCGAAGACCTTAAACTACACTGGGATTAATTTCTCGGGGGACCTTTTCCTGCTTTCAACTAAAAACCGGCATCGGCCTCAACCGCTGGGATCAAGGTTCGATAATCCGGATCATTTTCAAAAATATCAAAAAGATTTCAAGCTTTCCATAAAAACCAACATCAACCTCGATTACCCAAGTTGAAGTCTAGAACTTTTTCAAAACACAAAAAAGAGTTTCACCATCAATTTTAACCGCACAAATTCATCCCCAGCAGTCCGAAGACCTAAAACTACACTGGGATTAACTTCTCGGGGGCTTTCTTTCCCAACCTGTTCCGAACATGGATGACAGTTGATCATACGGGTGTCCAGAATCTTCTAAACAGGTAAAGGATGAGGTGGGCAGAACCTCGCAATCCTGTTCGTGTTGAACGCACCGTGATAGACAACCTTGATTTGGAAGTCGCTGTTGAATCTGACGGATGTTCCCTGTTCCTAAAACTTATGAAGGGGATTAAGGCAGT
The DNA here is from genome assembly GCA_003013855.2 of Liriodendron chinense. Taxonomy (NCBI): domain Eukaryota; kingdom Viridiplantae; phylum Streptophyta; class Magnoliopsida; order Magnoliales; family Magnoliaceae; genus Liriodendron; species Liriodendron chinense. The sequence continues at coordinate 4,405,726 of ML058333.1, forward strand.
TGGGAGGTGGAGCACACCCTCATGGAATTGTGAGCAACGTAAGGCCCCAAACTGGATTGACAAAGGGAAATGTGAGGATGTGGCTCATTCTGTGGCCGAATGAGTCCGTCGGACAATACATGGTCTATGTGCATTGCAAATGAGGAACAGGCAACTTTGTGGGTGTGTCGACTGAAAACCCTCAAAATCTCCTCATCCGAAGATGTAAAACTACGGCACTTAACTGTGTGAGACTCGTCTTGCTCGCTGACATAAAATGGATCGGGTGCCTTACCAGCAGTAGAAGCTGGAAATGGATGAAAATTCCATACCTTTTCCCTGCATTTCAGAAAAAACCAACAAAATACCAAAACATTGCAAAATATTTTCAAAAATCACAAAATATTTCCCTTACTTTCAAACCAAATATTTCCAAAACCACAAAAAATATTTCCTTTGTTTTCAATAACCGATCTCTATCCTGACCACTCAGGTAAAGATTCGGACCAAATATTTGCAAAAATCACAAAAATCATCACTATCCCCAGCACTACACTTTAGGAGTCTCGAACTCCGCCCACTTCACAATTTGGGATGACGGATCCGATCGCCCGCAAATTGGAATCTTGACCAAAACGGGCGACCAAGCATCGTCTCAATCACATTTATGCCCAGAAGAACATCTTGAAGTCGGATAACATCCTCGTACATTCTCATTAGCAAAGAAACAGCATCTTGGGACGATGGACCTGATCGACCACGGGTTGGGATCTTGACCAACCCGCTGACCAGATACCCGTATAAAAAAAGAAAACCCCAGGGAAGCACAACCCTGCAAGCAATAAGCTCAAAGCTCTCTGCATCTCCAGCAAAAGCAAAATCATCAAACTGAAAGAGAATGAGCCAAGCCATGCATCCATCATCAAATATGCATCTCCATGCATTAGCATCCATCGCATCAATCGTCATGTTTACCTGCTTTCAAAATAAAAGTCGGTTCACTAAAGACCCCACAGGCATCCCTAGTAGAGGAGCATGCAAACTAGATTTCCATTTCAAAAAGACAAAAAAATATTTCTATTTGCAAATAAAAACCCCACGGAGTATCACTCCCCAGAGTGGGTATCTTTTCAAAAATCCAAAAATATTTTCCCAGTAGAGCGTTCTGCATCCAAAACACCAGGAGATCTTCCATATCTCTGGGTAGGAGCAGACGCAAAAATCAAATAAGATCCGATTTCTCGCGGTTTCCCCGGAGACCATCAGATCCAATGCACTCAAAGTACGGTCGAACTGAACTCCAGTGTCAGTGCGGTCGTACCACATGCCAAGATATGAAAAGATGAAAGCCAAAAGGCTCGGTCAAAGAAACCATTTGGACAGGTGGAAACAATGAATTGTAACCCAAGTATCAAAATCAGCAGATTGGGTGGAAAGATTTCACCCGCACATACCTAGGCGTTAATGCGTGAAGTACCTTGACTGAGTCCTGAAATTGCGTCGGGTGGTCTAACACGACACCCTATGCATACACGTGCGGAAGCTTAAAGAGCAACTAGAATTATGGCTAAACCTATAGGAGGGGGGTGATTGGGACCTTTTTAAAACTCTTTTCGCCTACTTAAACAATTCAACAAATTAAACTACGTAAGCGATTAACACTTCGGCTTCCAAGCCTAAGTGGGTCCAATCAAAAGACTAGCAAATGACAAATGCAATCAGCAACCTAGTCTAAACAACTCATGTGGACTATAGAGGATGGATCAAGAAAATGCTTAAGTCAACATGAGGTAGTGAAAGTACATCTTGTGAGTGTGGATGTGACTATCAAGTGCCTAGCATACATTCCTAACTAGGCATTCATAATTAACAAGTTAAACGCAATGCATAAGGAGAAATGTGCTCAAAAACAATCACAAACACAAGGATGTATAGTGGTTCGACTACTTGTCTACTCCACTCCCGGTTTAAGTACTCAACCCCTTTGAGCACACCGGCATTCACTGGGGAGTTTAAATCTGGTTCCTCCCAACCAAGGTGTTTTAATTCGGATCCACCCAACCGGGGAGTTTACAGGTTCCTCCCAACCTACACGTTTGCACCCGTGTTGGTGGCTCCCCCTTGGAGACTCTGTTTAGGCCGACTAACGTGCCAAGGAACGGCTGATGTCCCTAGATTTTAGGCTCAACTAATAGGCCAAGGATCGGCTAACGACCCTAGGTCGAGTTTGTCAAACAAACTCTACACTCAACCCCCACAGGGAATTGAGTGGATGGACTCCTAACAAGACAACCTTACTTGTCGGATTGAGCCCCTTTGTAGCGCCGCTTTGGGTTGCTTCTTCTCGCTCTCCCGTGCTTGAATCAGCTCCCCTTGTGCTCCCCCGATCTTTGACGCCGCTGCTTTGCCAAGGCTTCAGCTCCAAGATCAGCTACCTTGCATGTGATGCTCCATTGGAGATGCCCAAGGTGCTAGGGAATGGTGAAACCTCTACTAATGGTAGGAAATGGGTTTCTTAGAGGAATACACCTATTTGGACTCGTAGGTAGTGTTTAGACAAGGGATTTAACTATCATCAAGGTGTCTAAACCCTAGGAATCAAGAGGGAACAAGTCCATTCTCAAGATGCCATTGAATGGCCCAAGCTTGTGATGAAAACACAAGGAGAATGACTTGCTTTGGGTTTGGAATAGAGCCTCTAATGATCTTTAGCAATGGTGGCTTCTATCTCCTCAAAATTCCCTCCCTTTTCCTTACAAACGAATCCCCCATCTTAAATAGATTTTCTTCCAACGGTCAAAAAACGGGCAGATTCGCGATCTCCGATTGATCGGAAGAAGGTCCAATTGATCGGAGACCTGTCCGATTGATCGGAGACAAGTCCGATTGATCGGAAATCTATCCAGTGAAGTCTCTAGAAGATATTCCGATTGATCGGAACACTGTCCGATTGATCGGATGGACCCCTTCCGATGGATCGGAAGACTGTCTGATTGATCAGAAATATGTCCAATGGATTTTCAAGGTTGCTGGAAAAATTTCCAATTGATCGGAGCTTCTGTCCGATTGATCGAAGCATTTGTCCGATTGATCGAAGCTTCTGTCCGATTGATCGGAGTCCTATCGGAGCCAACGTCCGATTGATCGGAGATCAATCGGAAACTGCTGTTTTGAGCTGTTTTGTTTACAGCAGCTTCCACCTCTTAAATTAGTCTAACTTATCATGTTTTTCATGGAGTTATAAGACTAATGATGATGACTAAGGGTATACCTAGTTGGTTCAAGTCATCTAAGAGGTTTTGGGTTAGGTTTTGGTCAAGGTTAAGGCACACCAAGGCATCACTTTTACCTGTTTCTTCTTCCTTGATGCAGCAGGGCCACTTGAGTCTTCGGTCTTCATCTTCATTAAGCTCAACCGACACTAGACTCACTGACTTAAGTAATTGACAAACAAGGTGCACTAGTATGCCGTAGAAAAGTGCACTAACAAGTCCAAGTCGGCGTAGTAGAATCCCGTAAGACTACATGACGCAGGGCATCTAACCACTTTGACAGTCAAGTGAAACAAGTACTCTTGGAGTGATCCGGGAAAACATCAAACATCACAATCAATCTCAGGGTTAGCAACCTTCTAAGACTACGACGCAGAGGCTCTGTTGTACCTTTCTGATGTTAGTACCGATCGGGAATGGAAGGGTTACGATTGGGTACCCAGGTTGCAGCAAACTACAGGGACAATCGCAACGTTTTCTCCAAACTCCCGCGGTATGTGCGAGTTATCAATCTCCAAACAATCAACTGACTCAGATACAAAGGACAACAAAGATTCCAGATGACAATCTAGGAAAGAATGAATTGCAAACCAAGCATCAAAACCAGCAGATCGGGTGGAAAAAGTCCACCCGCACATACCTAGGCGTGGATGCCTGAAGTACCTTGACTGAGTCCAAGTCGGTGTAGTAGAATCCCTTAAGACTACATGACGCAGGGCATCTAACCACTTTAACAGTCAAGCGAAACAAGTACTCATGGAGTGATCCGGGAAAACATCAAACATCACAATCAATCACAGGGTCAGTAACCTCGTAACACTACGACGCAGAGGCTCTGCTGTACCTTTCTGATGTTAGTACCGATCGGGAATGGAAGGGTTGCGATTGGGTACCCAGGTTGCAGCAAACTGCAAAGACAATTATAACGTTTTCTCCAAACTTCCGCGGTATGTGCGAGTGATCGATTTTCAGATGATCAACTGGCACAGATGTAAAGGCAAGCAAAGATTTCAGACCATGATCTATGAATGACCGGGTCAGAAGTGGGGTGTCCACTCGCTTTGGCATTCGGTTGCACCCAACCTCTGCCAAAGAGGGGCATCTGTAGACACCCCACCTTCGGCTACACTGTTGGTAGAGATAGCTGAATGAATGGAGGACCATACCCCCAAATCCCATGTCCAAACTCAGCCAAACTCACCCTTGTAAGCCCCAATCATAGCCCAACTCACCCCTAAACATCAGCCTGAAAACCCCCCATAAGAAAAACGAGTAAAAAAATCCTAAAAAAGTCAAACTCACTGAGTCAACCCGCCGAGTCAAATCACCGAGTCAACTCGCCGAGTCAAACCACCGAGTCAAATCACCGAGTCAAATCACCGAGTCAACCCACTGAGTCAAATCACCGAGTCAACCCGCTGAGTCGACCCACCGAGTCAACTCACTGAGTCCTAAGCAGCAGCCCCAAGACATGTCCGTACTGCTCGCGGGATCCCAAGAGCGTCCGTACGGGCAGCCCTCTGGGTGCTGCCCAACCATATTTACGGGTTTTGCCATTGCCCACTGCTATAAATACCCCCCTCCCCTTCTCATTTCAACATCCCATCCAGTCCAAAGCGACCCGTCCGTTTCGAGTTTCCCTCCATCCCCCTTTAGCCCATCTTTCCACCAAGGAGAGCCCGAGTGAGGAGAGCCTAGCCCTGGTCCAGCCCAGCCTGACCACTGATCCAAGTCTCTCAAGCCATCCAAGTCTTGATCCAGCCACTCGAAGCCAACCCTTGCGACACCTCCGTCCATCTAGCTATTCTTTACTAGCATCATCTCATTCGCATTTAGCATAAGTGCAACATTTACTTTCCTTCCAACCCCCCTGCTTCACTATAAGCACTTTGATCATTCAAGCACATAACATGCATCTCGCATAAAGCACCTTTCAGTTCGAGCGTATGCTCTGGGCTTGCCTATTAATGGAAACCTGCCCATCAGAAACTCTTGCTGTTCAGACCTACATTCATACATTAGTCACTACGAGCACTTTGATTATTCAAACACACAGCATGCATCTCGCATAAAGCACCTGTCAGTTCGAGCGTATGCTCTAGGCTTGCCTGTTAATGGAAACCTGCCCATCAAAAACTCTTACTGTTCAGACCTGCATTCTTGCATCATGTCATCTATGAGAATATACGAGGATTAAAACAAACTTTCAAGTGTTAGTTCGATTCTGTGAAGTAGAGACCGTACTTCGATATAGGCAGTGTGTGGGGTGCTTAACCTCTTCCCACCCTGTAACTGTGATCCCTTACCTCGAATCTTTGGCCGCAGATCAAAAGGAATCATTTTAGAAAAGGAAATCTTCAGATTCCCTTCTTTAATGTTTCTATGGGGTCTAGCCGACTGTAGATTCGAAGTAACTGGCTAGTGGCGACTCTGGTCTTATATAAACTCATTCAAATGCATCCAGCTTAACACAACAACCAAACAAAGCCTTCGAGAACGAGGCAAGCCAGTGGCACAAATGGCGATTCGCACGCACGCACCTCTTCTTCTTTTTCTGAAAGGAAAGGGAGAACGTCGTCGGGAGTGCGGAACGGCGAGGGTCCACAGAGGCGAAAGAAGAACGGATGGCTTTATATAAATCCTAAGTACTTATCCTGCTCGCGAAGCTGAAGAAATATAAAATAATTCACATCCCTCACGAGAAGAACAAACTCGCAGACTCCTTAGCAAAACTATCCTCCGCACCAGAGTCTGAATTATTGTAATCTATTCCCATCGAGCATCTTCATGCTCTAAGTATTAACCAAACGACCTCCAAGCAATTGGTCGCGGTATATTCCTCTCCATGTTGGATGGACCCCATTGTCCTTTATCTCAGAGATGGACAACTCCCAGATGATAAAAAAAATCCACAAGGCAAATCCGTCATCGCACTGCCAGGTATACCTTACAAAACGGAACGCTGTTATGTAAGAGCTTTACTTTACCATATTTAAGGTGTCTTCATCCAGAAGAGGCGCATCACGTTCTCGATGAAATACACCAGGGGGCATGTGGTAACCATCCTAAGGGACATTCTTTAGCATATAAAGCAATGAGACAAGAGTATTATTGGCCCACTATGAAGGCGGACGCGATCGAATTTTTGAAAAGATGTGATAAGTTTCAGCGGTATTCTCCTATACCTCATGTACCATCTGAGCAAATGACGCCAATTGATGGCCCCTGGCCTTTCGCCCAATGGGGGGTCGATATCATCGGGCCCTTGCCCACCGGGAAAGGTTAGAATAGATTTGCAATCGTAGCAGTCAATTACTTCACCAAATGGGTCGAGGCAGAACCATTAACCAGAATCACTGAAAAGCAGACCACTAGGTTCATATGGAGAAATATCATATCCCGTTATGGGCTTCCCCATACTATAATCACCGACAACAAAAAGCAATTCAACAACGCCACGTTCTCAGAATTCTGCAAAAAATAGAAGATACGAAGTGTTCGCACCTCCCCGTATCATCCTCAGGCTAATGGGCAAGTTGAAGCGGTGAATAAGATCATTAAACATCATTTAAAGACCAAGCTCGGTGAATGTAGAGGCATCTGGCCAGAACTCTTGCAGGAAGTCTTATGGGCCTATAGAACTATAACTCGCACGTCGACCGGGGAAACTCCTTTCTCATTAGCTTTCGGCATCGACGCAGTGGTCCCAGTCGAAGTTCAGGTGCCCTCGTATCGGATCGAGTAATACGACCCCACTAGTAATCAGGAAGGTCTGAGGCCTCATCTCGATCTCTTGGAAGAACGAAGGGATGCATCCCAACTTCGAGCAGCAGCTTATCAACAATGTATCGCTCGTTATCGTAACGCCAAGGTCCGACCTAGAGCTTTTCAGCTCGGCGATTTGGTTCTCAGACAGCACCTCGGGATTCCTGCTCGCTCGTTGGATCCAAACTGGGAAGGCCCCTACCGAGTTATCAAAATTGTGCGACCAGGCACATATTATCTCGAAGATATGCAAGGAAGACTTTTACGTCGCCCTTGGCACGTAGAGCACCTACTCAAATATTTTTCATAAATTCGATGTAAATCCTAACGACATTCAAATAAAGATGGATTTTTTTTGTCGCTACTCCACTAGTTGGACTCGAATAGCCCCGAAGGGAATATGTGCATTCCCTTAGCCAAACCCTCTGCTTCCGGTAAAGTCAAAGCCTCAATCGATAGACTAGTCTATCTCAACGCGGACATGGTCATCACGACCCCCGAATTGAGCCTAACTCATTCTTTCATGAGTTAAGTATCCAAGCATCCGACATGCGATCAACAAAAAGGGGGGGGGGGGATGGAAAGAAGTTACGAGCCATAGTGTCAAAAAAGATTTTCATTTCATCTGACTAAAATAGTCGAATCGTTTACCAAGATACATTTCTGTCCAAAAAAGAAAAAGAGGAGAAGGGCAGCGACTCAAAGATCGGTCATTCCTCGTCTGGGGGAGCTTCTTGACTTTCTGCCCTAGGGCCTGCCTCGGGAGCACGTGCAGCGTCTGTAGCCCATGTGACCTCATTCTCAACTGTAGCTCGCTCTTTAGCTATGACCTCGAAGGCCACTCTCTCAAACTCCTCGACGTTGAAGGAAGGAACAATTTGTTGCATAACCCTGACCGCAAAGTCGCGACCAGCGATATACGCCTCATAACGTTCCTCGTCGTAGAGTTGAGAGGTTCGGAACTCCAGGACCGCACGAGGACCTTCTTTAGACATCATTTTGACGAGGGCCACGCTTTCCTCTTCCCAGTGAATGGAATCATTCTTCAGCTGAACGAGAGTCTTCTCAGCATCTTCAAGCCGATTCCGACAATCCTTGAGCCGCTCCTCGAGGGAGATCTTATCCTGGTGAAAGATCTCCTTCTCCTTCTCGCTCTTGGTATGGACTTCTTGGAGCCTCGCAAAATTAAGGTCCAATCACTGAAAACGATCAGTCAGAGCTTGAACCTTGGCGATGATGATTTGCTTCTCCTCATTTATTTTTGTGATTTGGGCTTCCTGGGATTTTATTATACGGTCCCTTCCCTGGATCTCGCCCTCCATCGCCTTCTTCTTCTTCTCCCCATCATCAACGATGTGACGGGCAGCATCGATGTCATGCCTAACTCGCAGCGTGAGGTCCAGACTCTGCTAAAAAAGAAAGAAAAATTAGAGGCAGTCTACCAGATGAACTATTCAAAGAAGAAAGAAAGATGAAAAAGGTTGTCACCTGAACTAATCTCACTCCAATGTTGGTGGAGAGAGCCTCTGGACTTGGTTCAGGGAGGCCCCCAAAGGAGTTGGTGGCAACGTTTTCAAATATAAACTTGCATATCAGATTCAAGTGTGGTGGGATGACGTAGACTCCCGACCCTGAAGGTTGGGCCACGACCATCTCAGAAGAGCTTGCCTCGTGAGCATTCGCGGGCCCCGGGGCAGGTGTGTCTGATACGTGAGCGGCGTTAGGCTCGCATGACACCTCTCTCCGAGGGAGACTTGGCTCCGTCCAGTTGCTTTTCGGCCAGTTATCGAGGACTTCAATTATTGGCTGACCGTGGGAGCCAGTCAGAGGGGTCGCAGTAGTGGGAGGGGTCGCAGCAACCTCCTCCTGAGGAGCATTACGAGATTGTGAGCCGCGAGCAGGCCCCTCTGGTTTAGCGGGCGCAACCAAAGGACCGGCTGCTGACTTCTTTTGCCTTTTTAAGGCCGTGCCCTTCAGACGGGGAAGCACCCCCTGCGCACCTCTTTTGTCCCCAACGTTCGTCATCTCTTCTTGGGAGATTAGACCAGCGGTAGAGAGACGGCAAGGGTCCAAGGCCGCGTTAACATTGCGGGCAGCCACTGAAAGCTTGGAGACTTTGATGAGTTTCTCGTTAAGTCCTCCCCGCAAGTTCGGCCTAGCTCCAATCGGAATGCCTGCGAGAAGAAAAGGACGGGAAGTTAGTCGGAGCAGTACAAAATTCATTTTTTCTTCGGGCAAAGGGGTAAAAGTTCAACCCACCTTCGCCGAAGAAGTGGTTAACATTGTGGCCTTTGGGGTCGGAGCCCACATCAGACTCCCAATTGCCGGAGACGTAGAACCATTTTTTCCTCCACCCGGGATAATTGGAGGATGGGTTCCCCAGGATAAAGTTATCCCGGTGCCAGAAACAAAGGTAGTACCAGCCCTCGCTAGCTAGGGCCTTTTTCAGCTGGTACAACCTCAGAAATTCCTCAGCAGTCAGATCCTCGTTACCCAATTGTTTCCAAAGAACAAAGACGCTTATAAGCACCCTCCAGCCATTTACAATAAGTCGGTCGGGGGTAATCTTATAAGTACGGAGGAAGTTCCAGATGAAGGGATGAAGGGGAAGACGCACGCCAAGCCAAAAAAAATATTCATAAAATGCTACACAGCCTGGCGGCGGGGAATCGGCGGTCTCTCCTCTCCCTGGTAACCTAAGTACGACGGAGTCCGGAATCCGATATCGCTCTCGTAGGTTCGAGAGTTGCTCTTCCGTCATGATAGATGGATAACCAGCAGCAGAATATCTCTCCACCAGCACTCGAGCATTGTTCGATTCAGAAGAATCGGGAGTTTCATCTCCTAGAGGAACGATTTCTTCATCAGAAACCCCCGCCATTGTAAAGGAAAAGGACAGGAAGAAAGAGAAAAGAAAAACAAGAGAAAGGAATACCTCTGCGAAGAGGTTGACACCAAAGACAGAAGGAGAGAAGAAGGAGGATTTCTAGAACTCTGCGCCAGAATTTCGAAAATAAGGTAGACTCCGCAGGATCTGATATTTATAAGCAATCATTTTGTTTGATTTGGGTGACACGCGGCAGCTTCTCGTCTGGCGCGACAGTCGAATGGGCACGAGCATTAAATTCAGAGGCATGTGGTCAGTGTCGCTTCACCTCTCTCGACCGAAAAGCTGCGGAAAGCTAGCAATCATAAATGTAAGGTCACTCCTGATAAGTTACATACGATCTCTCCTCAAACAGGTGGTTATATACATACAAACAAAATCCTTGGCGCAGCTTCTCAAAACGCTAAGGATTTGGGGGGCATCTGTTGTAGGATAAAGTTGGTCGTCGATAGATACGATCAGGGAGTGATTGAAAGACGTTGCGACCAGTCTGTCCAACATGCGAGCAGCTCGGCTCGTGGTCGGCAAAAGGGGTCGCATCTCAACATGCGGGCAGCTCGGCTTGTGGTCGTCGGAAGGGGTCGCATCTCAACATGCGGGCAGCTCGGCTCGTGGTCGTCGAAAGGGGTCGCATCTCAACATGTGACTAGCTCGGCTCGTGGTCGGCGAAAGGGGTCGCATCTCAACATGCGAGCAATTATCCCCGAGCTCGAGCACCCTCCGCTTTTCTAGTACTAGCAGCCCGTATAGGCCGGTCTTGGGCTTATCTCTGCTCATGGCTCCGAATCTCAGGGGAGGCACCATCAGGGAACGTAATCAATTAGATGTGTCTAATTGAGTTAGGACTATCTGCTTATCTAAGGAGTCATCGGATAACCCCCTATCCCCAGAAAATCAGCAGTAATCTTAATGTCTTGCGTAATAGACTGGGTCACTCGAATTTGTATAAATAGATGACTTCCCAGAAGATAAAGGTAGACAATCTTTAAGCTTATATCCTGTTTTTTTTTCCTTCACAACTGGGCCCCGTCTGAGTTAAGCTTCGGAGGGCTAACGGCCGAGTGTCGGCCCCCTTGAGCTTTCTCTTTGTATTCTTTCAGGTTCGAAGGGAAGCTTCTTCCTAGAAGGAAGGTGAACGTCGGGAGGACCCTGTTACCAAATCCGATGTAAACAATCGTGTAATGTGAACTAGACTCAAAAGTGTTCCAAACTTTCTATCGATTAAATTAATAAGGGAATTTATATAAAAAAAAAAAAACTACTATATTATAGGTTTTTAAGAGCTTCAAAATCACATCACTTTATCTTTCTTTCTTTCATATTTATAACATCCCAAGTGCATAGAAATAAAGTTTTTTAAAAGAGTTTTGAATTTTTAGAAAATAAAAAAATGTCCTACAAAAATAGCTCGAAATGTCACAAAATACTAGATTCATTTAGGAATCTCACCCCCAACCAAAATCTTACATTGTCCTCAATGTAAAAAGATATACAATAAGCAATGATATGAGAGCAATGAAATAAATAAAGGAAGGTGAGAACGAGAGTACCTGAGAGAGTCGATCATGGACATCTACCTCCGACAACTAAATCTAAGAAACCAATAATCCTAAAATAGAAAATAAATTAAACCTAATATACTCTATACCTCCATCAAACTAGGAGATCAATTGTCCCGATACACAGGATCATTCAGAAAGATGGACATGTCCTCCAAATCAAACTTCTCAATGAATGGTTTTAAGCGTTGTCCATTCACTTTAAAATAGTTACCATTTGCCGCATTGTCTATCTCGAAAAGATGAAGTCGGGAATTATACAAGAATACTTTTTGGCCTTGATGGAAAGATTTACTAAAAATATGCTTGTTGTGGAAGGCTTTCATCCTACTCTTGTAGGTTCTTGAGCTCTCATAAACATCGTTTCGAATCTCGTTAAGCTCATTCAATTGGAGTTTGTGAAACAAGCTAGCTTTCTCAACGTTGAAGTTCAATGCTCGAATTACCCAATAGGCTTTGTGTTCAAGCTCCGCGGGCAAGTGACAAGCTTTTCCATAGACAAGTCTATAGGGAGACATTTCAATCGGAGTCTTATAAGCCATGCTGTTAGAACTAGAAAATGCTCGGGCGCAGTTTTCTTGTGTTTTATGTATATTGTTGCTCTGGGGTTCTGAGTAATGGAAACATTCATGGACAATCACAAGCATTCACAAAAGTACACAAGAAGAGATATCGCAAGACGAATTTTATTCCAGAGATCCTGAGATCTTGTACATTCCAGGACGTGATCTGCACGAGCCCTTAATTACATCGAATGATTGGTGACCCTTGATTAAAAGGCAAAAGACTAGTCAGCGGGGACCATGGTCTTAGAGTTTGTAGTCGTAGAGACCTGTATTTGTTTTGTTATGGACTGAACCATCTTTGTATTAGTCAGATGTCTATGTCCCATGTTTTGACCGGAGATCCGGGCTGAGACTATCAGGGTTTGTGACTGAGAAGGATGACTCTGTGCCCGCGCCTGTAAATTTAAGGACAGGTGACCTCAGAAATTCCATTCTACAGTTGTGTGTATATGCGTAGCCCAACCGGCGGACACCGTTTGAATGGGTAGGGCATCGACTGTTGTGTTGTGGCAGTTCATAGCAATTGGTTTGTGGAGAATTGAAACTCTTTGATACGATTTATCGTGATAACCATAGCCCTGTCTGTCTAACTTTCAACCCAAATCGGATCACAGCTTTACAGTAGATATGAATAATGACATGTTTGCATAGTTTCGGATGCTGGCGGCGTCTTTCTGGGAAGTCATTTCCTTCAATGCATCGAATCGGGTCGAACCTCGAAGATGTGCGGTTTTGCTCATTTAGAGACCCCAAAATGTCCATTTGACCATTCCATTGCGTCCGAAATACTCGAAATACCCAAAATAGGCTCGAACGGAACTTGAAAACACTTAAAATCGAGTCCGGTGCACCTGTAAACATGTTCTGCAATTGGCTGATTTTTTGGATGTGTAGGACTTATTTTACGAGTGCGTGGGGTCCAACGCACCTAAAAATTAAAGTGCCGGATTTCTGACGAATTTAGGGGTGCATGGGGCATTTTTCGGGTGCGTGGGACCGAATTTGCAAATCCGAAATTCGTTGAATTTACGGACGCGTGGGACCCGAATTTATAGACGCGTGGGACCAAATTTATGGACTCGTGGGCCATTTTTTAGGTGCGGGGGACCGTTTTCAGGATGCGTGGCCACACTTATGATTTTTAGGATTCAGATCTAAGGTGGAGTATCGGCGATCGGAAAGGGTATTCCGGCGATCGAGAGGGGTTTCTGGCGGTCGAAAAAGTATTCCGGCGAGGGTTTCCGGCGGGGATTTCGGATTCCCAGCGGGCGGCAGCTCTCTCTCTTGCTCAGAACAGTCTCAAATGACCCGTGGGCGGGGTATTTATAGCCGAAGAATCTGAAAATCGGCCAATGAGGGGCTGCCACGTGCCACGCACCCCTAAAATACCCTCCACGCACCTGAAATGATTTCTGAAAATATCTGATTTTGTGGGTGCTTGGGACTTAATTTACGGGTACGTGGGACTCAACGCACTTAAAAACTAAGTCCCTGATTTTTTTTAATCGAATTTGTGGATGCGTGGGGCATTTTTCGGGTGCGTGGGACTCCGAAATGCCTCTAAAGTAACGGATATCAAATGGGTCGAATTTAAGGGTGCGTGTACCCATTTTTTGGGTGCATGGGGCACCGAAATACCTTTAATGAATTCCTGTTTTCAGTGATTTTTCGGGCACGTGGGGTACTTGAATTTATAGGTGCGTGGACACGTAAATAGGAACTCCACTGTTTGGGTTTTGAATTTTGGGGGGTTTGTGGGGCCCGTTTGATCATGAAATCACTTGCACTATTCATCATAAATCACAAAGAAGTTATGGGTCCGGTTTCAGACGATTCTGATCATGGTAATTCGCGGGGCCCGTTAGAAATTCCAGCCAAAATTAGCTAAGGGAATTTTGTAGTTCTCCGTTTTACGCGCACCGGAAGGCGTTTTGAGTGATTCTTTCGGAGGTATATGGCTATTTTGCTTACTTTAAGGGCCCCTACCTTTTGGGACCCTAACACTTGCGGTGAACCCAAAAAACATCAACTAATCTCAGCGACTAATCTTTGCATTCGGCCTCACTATCTTCTCCAAATCTGTTTGATTTTCTGATTGAAAATTTTAGCTTGCTCACTTATCTGTGAGTGGTATGAGGTACTCACTTTATGCAATATGTCATATTTCTTCATTAAGGCTTCAAAAGGCATATTGCAAAAGTAAGAGCCACCATCACTTATGATGGCTATAGGCGTTCCAAATATAGAATGTATGTTTTCTTTGAGGAACCGTAGAACCGTTTCTATGATCATTGTTCTACATGGAATTGCCTCTACCCACTTGGACACATAGTCTACTGTTGAGCTCTTAATTGTGCATATTCTAACCCCAATTCATCACTCATTATGCACGGTTTACATATTTAAAGACTAATCTAATGCATGGATTTATGATTAGGAATGAGAGGGAGACTTCACTAATTCATAGTCAAAAGAGTCATTTTGTATGCATTGAAGATTAACATAACAAGTGACAAAAGGTGGAGGAAAGAAGAAGAAAGAAAGAGAAGAAAATATGGAAGACCTGTCCCAAGACCGGTCGCCAGACAGGTCTACACAGCTAGACCGGTCGCCAGACGGGTCAAGAGGTGTCCAGAAACACCAAACTCACTGGACTGTTTTTGAGGTTTTGAGATCGGTCGTGCGACCGGTCGTTCATGAGCTTAGACTGGTCGTGCGACCGGTCGTCAGCGTAACAGATTGCACGCAAAGCTCCGATTTTCTCTGCGTAATTGCGTAATTCCTTGCTAAATCTGGAATCTTCCGTACCAATCTATAAAAGGGACTTCTCCTCTTCATACTAAGGCATGCTAGGACGTGGGGATTGCTTGGGAGATGGATTCTACTTCAAGTTTTCTTAGTTTTCTTCCTGTTTTAGTAGTTTTTATGTTTTTGAGGCTTCTAGTTCAAGGATGTTAGAGATGAACTAAAACCTCTTCGCTAGGGCTAAGAGGTGAAGCTTTTGATTTGTTTTTTATGGATTGATGCAACCTAGGTTCCCTTTTATGTTTTAATTGAAGAATTTTAGTTCAATATGAGTTTGAATCAAGTATTAGTTTGGTTTTACTTTGATCTCTTGATGACTCCGGGCTCATGTGATTCTTAGTGATTCTAAGCTTGGTAGCTTACCTTCTGAGCATTGTTTATGCTTGTGTAATTCATTGATCTATCATCGACTCCGGGCATGGTAGACCCTTTGATTGCCTTGTGTACAATGCCCTGATCTTCATGTGGGAACTTATTCAACTAAAGTTCTTATCTTTTTATTATAATCTGAAATAGCTGTTTGCTGATTGATTTTGATTTAATTAGAGTTCTAATCATTAGTTGTAATCAAGTCTAGTGACAGGATTTGATGAAAGCTATGGTTGTGAATCTCAACTAGATTGGAAAGAGGCTTGGCCTACACAATTGAGTGTGCCCAAGGCCTGAGTATTATTGTGGGAATCGAATCAA
The DNA here is from genome assembly GCA_003013855.2 of Liriodendron chinense. Lineage (NCBI taxonomy): Eukaryota > Viridiplantae > Streptophyta > Magnoliopsida > Magnoliales > Magnoliaceae > Liriodendron > Liriodendron chinense. The sequence continues at coordinate 4,421,249 of ML058333.1, forward strand.
TGAATGAGCAACTATTTTAGATAATTGTTGAATGAACCGCTCTATATTCCGATCGGATAGAGATATGAATTCGATTTTGAATGAGTTATGTGAGATCTAGTTGTGTTGATGCATTGAAACTTGTCAAAAGTGGATCCTTGGCGCTCTAGTGCCTTTTTAGATTGATATTACCTTACACATTCACTATTTAAACCCAAATCATTATTTTCCAGCTTTAGTTCTTAATAAAATCTTAATTATTAGTTGTTTTAGTCAAAATCTGAGAATACCCATTCATAAATCTCTGTGGGAACGATACTCGGTCTTTCCGAATTATTACTACTTCGTAACCCTACACTTGGGGAGTAAACATCTACGACAAGTAATATGCAGACATATCCGAAAGATGAGAGGAATGGTCCCATGAAATGGATGCCCCAATAATCAAAGACTTTGAGATGTTGAATTGGGTTGAGAAGCATCATATTCCTATGGGAAAATCCTCATAAATTTTGACAGTGCTCACATGCTTTGCAAAACTTGTAGGTGTCTTTAAGCATGGTAGGCCAATAAAAACCACACTACAATTTTTTTTGCAGTGGCTTTCTTGGTGGAAAAATGACCACCACACACTTGACTATGACAAAAAGAGATGACAAATTTTTGTTCATCATCAGGGACTCATCTCCTTATTATTTGATCTGGGAAATATTTAAAAAGTAACGGTTCATCCCAAAAAAAAAATCTTCTTTTATCTTGCGTACCATAGTGGATGCACAGCAACAAAAAGTTGCTCATCAAGGAATGAGTCCTCAATAGGTAAGTCGTCAATGAAATTGGGCAAGACTAGGCGGGATAGATGATCTGCCACCACATTCTCTACTCCTTTCTTATCTTTGATCTCTAAGTAGAATTCCTGAAGGAGTAGGATCCATCTAAGCAAACGAGGCTTAGCATCCTTCTTAGAAAGAAGGTGTTTTAGCACCGCATGATCCGTGTAAATAATAACCTTGGATCCTATCAAGTAAGGCCTGAATTCGTCTAAGGTAAAAACAACGGCTAGGAGTTCCTTCTCCGTAGTTGAGTAATTTACTTGGACAGGATTCAAAGTCCTACTCGCATAATAGATAACATGGGGCTTCTTATCCTTCCTTTGTCTTAACACAGCCCCAATAGCATAGTTGCTCACATCGCACATCAACTCAAAAGGAATGAACTAATCTAGTGGTTGCATGATGGGTGTGGTTGTCAACATGTCTTTTAGCTTTGAAAAAGTTAATTGACATTCGGCACTCCATTCAAATTGGTTGTCCTTTTAGAGAAGATTGCATAAAGGCCTGGAGATTTGACTGAAATCCTTTATGAATCTTCTATAAAAATTGATGTGTCCAAGGAAGAATTGCACATCACGTATGCTTTAGGGTGGTAGTAGATTGACAATGATATCGATTTTGGCCCAATTTACCTCTATTCTATTGGACGAGATGATATATCCAAGGACTATTCCTCTTTGTACCATAAAATGATACTTTTTCCAATTTAAGACAAGGTTCTTCTCCTAACATCTAGTTAATACCAATTTCATGTGGTCAAGACACTCATCAAAAGTACAACAAAAAACTGAGAAATCATCCATGAATACCTCGAGAAACTAGCCCACCATGTCTGAGAAAATACTCAACATACATCATTGAAATGTAGCGGGTGCATTACATAGCTTGAATGACATCCTTCGGTAAGCGAAGGTGCCGAATGGGCATGTAAAGGTGGTTTTCTCTTGGTCTTCTGGGGTTATCTCAATTTGGTTATATCCAGAATATCCATTTAGGAAGCAATAATAGGAATGGCCCGCTAACCTTTGATTCATGAATAGGAGAGGGAAGTGGTCTTTCTTAATGATCGTGTTTAGCTTCCTATAATCTATGCACATATGCCAACCAGTGGTCACTGTAGTCGATATAAGCTCGTTGTTGGCATTCTCTACGATGGTGATACCGGACTTCTTAGGGACAACTTAAGTAGGACTCACCCATTAACTATCCGAGATTGGGTAAATGATACCCACATTCAATAGCTTTAACACCTCGGCTTTAACAACCTCTATCATATTTGGCTTTAACCACCTTTGAGGTTGTGTAGTTATTTTGCATTTTCTTCGAGATGGATGCGGTGAGTACAAACAGAAGAGTTAATCCCCTTGAGGTCCGCTATTGTTCATCCTATGGCTCCCCTATGTTCTCTAAGTAGTTTAATTAGCTTGAACTCTTGGTCTTTTCTTAGGTGGGAGGCTATTACTACCGGGAATGTCTCCTCTTGACCCAAATAGACATGTTTTAGCTCAGAAGATAATGGTTTTAGGTCATGCTTCGGCGGTTGGATATTGGACGGTAGAGGCTTTGATGTGGTTGGTGGCTATTTTTTAAAGTGAGGCCTCCACCGGCTAGTATCAACTACCGGTTTCTCTTTACTCAATGCTTACACAATATCGCACAATATGATATCATTGGAATCCTCAAAGTGTGCCAAACATGTCTCTAAAGTTTCGAGTGGTTCGACTTGGAGGAGCTCCTCTTCTTCAAAGGATTTAAGCATGCTTACCTCGAAGAGCTTATCATCTTCCTCATTCCTTTGCCTTTTGTACATATGGAACACATTCACCTCCAATGTCATGTTCCTAAAATACAATTGCATCACTCCATTCCAGAAATTTATAATTGCGTTTGATGTAGCCAAGAATGGGCGGCCCAATATAACAGGTATTTGAGTGCTAGTGTCTATGACCGGTTGTGTGTACAAGATGATAAAGTCCACCAGGTAGTAGAACTTGTCGACTTGGACCAACACATCCTCAACCACCCCTCTCGGCACACGATGAATCTATCAGCGAGTTGCAACGTGGTTTTGGTGGGTTTTAATTCACCAAGACCCAATTGCTCATATACCGAGTACGAGATCAAGTTTACACTTGCCCTCAAATATAACAATGCATACTCAATCCGGTAGTCACTAATGATACATGAGATTGTAGGACTATTGGGGTTCTTAAATTTTGAGGGGGTCTTTCGGGTGAGAATAGCACTCACTTGCTCATTGAGAAAGGTCTTTTGTTGCAATTGTATTTATGTTTGGTTGTGCATAAGTCCTTTAAAAACTTGGCATAGGAGGGGATTTGTTTTATGGCATCAAACAATGGAATGTTGATCTTGACTTGTTTGAAAACCTCTAAAATGTCATAAGAGTTTGAGAGAGGTTTTGGAGCAACCAATCTTGAAGGGAATGGTGCTACGGGCTTGTGAATGCGTTCCTTTTCTTCTGGGGCAGAGCTAGATCCATCTTCATTCTCACAAATTACCAGATTATTAGCTTTGTCAGCCTCCACCGGAATAGATTTGTCGATTTGTTTGCCACTCCTAAGAGTGGTGATGGATTTCGCTTGCTCCACATGTTAGTTGGGGAGATTAAGGGCGCTAATTTTAAATGTTTATTTAGGATTGAGCTGAGGTTGGGCCGGAAAAGTCCTTTCCCTAGCATTTAAGCGTCCCTTAATCTCATCAACCGACACTTTAAGCTCTTGAAATATTTCCTAATTTGTTTGGTTTATTTGTGTTTGTCCTTGCATAAATGCCTTTAAGGTGTCCTCCATGAAGAATTGAGGTGGGGTCATGTTTAGTGCTACATTTTACATGGGTGGCCCTCCTTGAGAGTTGGTAGGATTGGCCGTGGGACCATTCCTTCAACTGAAATTTGGGTAGTTCTTCTAAGTAAAGTTGTACGTGTTACCTATCGGTCCACTGAAAGGCCGTTGATAACCGTATGTGGCATTTGCTTGCTCTTGTAACAACTCTTGAAACGCAATAATTGTAGGACAAATTTGCATAGAGTATACATTAGCGGCAAAAATTCCGCACACATTTTCAATAGCTTCAGTGGAGTTAGAAGTTCCACTCTTACTAAGTTCTATGATCTCTATCTTCCTTGTGAGATTAGCTATCTTTGCATTAACATCGTCTTCCTCCTTAAGGATGTAGATCATCCCTTTCTCTTTTCATTGAGGAGGCTTGAGGTTACTAGATTTGTCCGAGGTATCCCATGATTGGGCATTCTCAACCAACATGTCCAAGTAACTCCATGCATCTTCGGGATCTTTGCTCATGAACTCACTATTACACATTATCTCTACGAATTGGCGCATATTCGAGTTCAATCCTTCATAGAAGAAGCTTATGATTCATCAAATCTTGTAGCCATTATGTGGACAAGCAAGTAGGAGTCATTGTATCTCTCCCAACTTTGAAAGAAATTTTCACTCTCTTTGACAGAAAAAATCATTATAGCTCGTCGAAGGGTGTCTGTTTTATGAGTCGGGAAGAATTTTTTTCAAAAACTCGCAGGTCATCTCAGTCCATGCCCTAATCGACCTCGGTCTTAGAGAGTGAAGCCATGTTTTGGCTCTTTCTTTCAAAGAGAAAGGGAATAACTTTAATTTAATTACATCTTCCATCATGTTGTTATATCGCAAAGTAACTACTACCTCATCAAACTCTTTCAAGTGTAGATATGGGCTCTCAAAATCTAGCCTATGAAACTTAGCTAAAAGTTGAATTAACCCCAACTTTATATCAATTATTCCGAAATTGGTTAGAAAAGCCATTCATGAAGGCGTAGTAGCATGGGCCGATTGTAGGTAATCACGCAAAACTCTCATTAGAGGAGCATTGTGCACCTCATTCTCTCCTACTCCCTCTTGATTTGCGTTTGTAGTTAGAGTAAGAGGGGGATGATTCCTTAATGGTGTTTGATCCATACACCCCAAACTTTCATAAAGTTCTAGATATTTTCTAACTCTCTTTTGAACGAAAAGTGGTCCAACTAAACTACCCTCGGTTTGAAGACGGTTTGTGTGGTCACGTTCCCAATGGGACATAAACCACGCAAAACCCAAACTAAAACTAAACCTAAAGCCTAAAAAAAAATCTAGAAACTATAAAATCTGAAAACTAAAATAGAAGGAGTTCCAAGTTAGAAGGATATTACCCGATGCTCTTGAATTAGAAGGAATTCCTACAAAACAAAACAAACAATGTTAGTTCTAGAAAATAAGAAAACTAGTTTTAGGAAAATAGTAAATTCTACCTAACTAAGAACTATTCTCTAGCTACTAGAATAACTAGAACCATTTAACCAAATATCTAGTAATGACACCAAAAACTTGTTCGCTTGCCTCAAGTGCAAGGTTGCGATGTATTAATAATTTCGGTGAGACTGAGGTCAATCCACAGGGAAAAGAGAGAAACAATCTAGACTATTCTAATAACTTCAATCTAGAAGTTCAGAGAATTCAGTGTTTTGGAACTAAATAGAAATAGTAAATTTAGTAGAGGAAAATTTTAGAATTAAAGAGGAACTAGAGTTTTAAGGATTCACTTGTAGTAGTCTAATGCCAATCCATTCATCCAAGCACAAACACAATTAGAATCAAAGTTTTATCTCTCATCTAATTGGAAGATATAGGATTCAATCATAAACAATCCCACTTAAATCAGGAAAATCATATTCTAGTTCTAATGAAGTACATAAAACTTGAACTTGTAGCCTTCGAAGTAACAGTCATACCAAGAGATCATGGCATGCTCTAGGGTTACTACAATTCAATTATATTCAAACCAATTTTGGCAATCTTAGAGAATTGCAAGGAACTCATGTCCAAAGTACATGAACTCTCATAAAACTTTCAAAAATACCACTTTTATTCAAACTAGAACTTAAAAATTCAAACTTTAAGTAAAGTGTATTTGAATACATAAATTTAATATTGAAACTAACTATAAGCTTCACCTCTTAGCCCTAGCTAAGAGGTTCTAGCCAAGCATTATCATACTTGAACTAAAATCAAAAGAAAAACTAAGTAAAAGCATAGAAAACTAGAAAACAGAATCGTATGAGTCATTCAAGGACTCATTGTATGCTGGTAGGGCGACCATTAGCATTCAGACTGTAATATCAGCTCTCCAGTTGAAGGTGATGAGAAAGAAAAGCAATGATGTGAGTTCCTCTACAGATGCACTGGTTACGAGGGGGAGAAATTCTGAGTGGGATAGATGATCTTTGTGATCAAGATCCAAATTCAAGTGTTGGAGTTATGAGACAAAGCACGGGAAAAGGGATTGTCAGAATCTCAAGTCAAATAAAGAAAAGTCAGAGGAATATTTGGGTATCTCAGCGATGAATGACTTTTAGATTCAGGGGCATCGTATCATATGTGTCCTAATCGAAGTTCATTCATCGCATACAGAGAGTATGATAGTGGTTCAATGTTCTTGGGTGATGACTATGCCTGCAAGGTTATCGGTATTGGTTTAGTGCGCATCAGATGTTCGATGGGATCGAATGTATTATGAAAGATGTGAGCCATGTCCTTAGGCCAAAGAAGAATTTGATATCTCTTGGTGCACTCGAAACAATGGGATACAAATTCACTAGTTTCGATCATGTCCTTAAAGTTTCAAAGGAGGCACTCATAATCATGAAAGCATAGAGGAATGTTGATCAGAAGTACTTCATCAGGTGGAGCTACAACGTCTGTAACAGATTTCGCATCTGCACGTATGTGACATGCGCGCTTAGGCCACATGAGTGAGCAGAGCATGAATGTACTTTTTAATCATTGTTTAATTCTTGCATTTAAAAGTTTTTATTTTAGTATATGCGAGCATTGTATATATAGTAAACAATCTAAACTGTCATTTAAATCGAAAAAAACATATATGTAAGGGTGTGTTAGAATATGTGTATTCTGATGTATGGGGGTCGTCGCTTGTAGTTTTCAGAGGGTTGTCATGGTTTGTTATGTTCATTGGCGAATATTCCAGAAAGGCATGAGTTTATTTTTTGAAAAATAAATCCGATGTTTTCACCATCTTTAAGCATTGGAAGACGATGGTGGAAAAACATCCAGGGCATAAGGTGGAAGTTTTGAGGAACAATAACGGTTGAAAATTAACTTCAGGGGCATTCAATCAGTTTTACAAAGATGAAGGGATCATGAGGCACAACACAATACAACATACTAGAGTAGAATGGTGTGGCTGAGTGGATAAATCAGACTCTCTTGAAGAGGCCCCGATGCATGATCAATAATGCTGGGTTGGGCAAAGAGATGTGGATTGAGGCTGTTAAAACGGCTTGCTACTTGGTGAATTGGTCTCTTTCAACGGCTATTGATTGCAAGATTTCAGAGGAAGTGTGGAGTGGTCAGTAAGTAGACTACTCAAGGCTGCAAGTTATTAGTTGTGAGGCTTACTCTCATGTACTGTCAGTTGAGAGAGATAAGCTAGACCAAAGGGTGAGAAAGTATATCTTTCTGGGCTATGATGATGGTGTGAAAGGATACATACTGCATGACCCTGTCATACGGAAGATTATTATGAGTCGGAATGTAAATTTTGATGAAGGGTCCTTGTTCCGTAAGGATAAACCCAAGGAACTCAAAAAATCAGAGGTGATTCACGTTCAGATAGACAGAGATGAGACACAGGTCGAGATTGAGACACAGACTGAGGTTAAGATCAGGTGAAGCAGCAACCCATGAGAAGGAATCCACAGAGGGATTGTGTGTTATCGACTATATATAGGTACAACTCGAATGTTACATTCGCCCTCATTATAGATAATGGGGATCCATCTACTTTACAGGAGGCACTTGATGACGTAAATACAGAAAAGTGGAAGGCAGTGATGTATGAAGAGAGTACTCCTTATATACGAATGAGACAAGGGAGCTGGTGGAGTTTTTGTCATCTGTAAAGCAATTGAGTGTAAGTGGATCTTTAGAAAGAAATATGATAGATACAAAGTAAGGTTGGTAGTGAAGTGATATGCTCAGAGAGAAGGTGTTGACTTCAGTGAGATCTTCATGCCAGTGGTGAAGCAAGTATCTATCAGGTTTGTGCTGGCACTGGCTGCCTAATATGACTTCGAGTTGGAACAGATGGATGTGAAGACTACTATCCTGTATGGAGAATTAGATGAGCATATTTACATGAAGCAACTAGGATGTTATGAAATACAAGGGGTAGATAACAAGGTTTACAGGTTAAGGAGGTCATTATATGGCCTGAAATAGTCGCTTAGGCAGTGGTACAAGAAGTTTGATTCCTTCATAATGACTCACTAGTTTAATGGAAATGAGTATGATCATTATGTCTACTTCAAGTAACTAAGTGATGGTGAGTTCATTATATTGGTATTGTATGTTGATGACATGCTTATTGCTAGTCATGGCATGTATGAAATTGACATATTGAAGGCTCAACTATCATGCATTTTTGAGATGAAGGATCTGGGGGTTATAAAGAAGGTTGGCATTAATATACACAGAGATAGGAAAAGGAGCATGCTTTGGTTATCTTAGGAAGAATACCTTGAGAAATTATTGGTGACTAGTGTTTTGAAACAGAAGAAGAAAGTTATGTCTTATGTGCATTATTCAAGCGCAGTAGGCAACTTGATGTATGCTATGGTTTGTACGGGACTAGATATTTCACATGGAGTGAGTGTTGTTAGCAAATTCATGTCTAACCCCAACAAGCAACATTGGGAGGCTGTGAAATGGCTACTTCGGTATATTCAAGGTACAGAGGACTACGTATTGGCATTTGAGAAATCAGGGGACAAGTTGGTAAGGTATGTGGATTTTAATTACACAGGTAGTATGGATAGTAAGAGATCAACTTCCGGTTACTCATTTGTACTAACAGGTGGAGTGATCAGTTGGATCTCGAAGCTTCAGTCTGTGGTAACTCTTTTCACAATAGAAGATGAGTATATGACAGTGACATAAGAATTTAAGGAAGCGATTTAGTTGAGGGGCATGATAAATTAGTTGGGGCTTCAGTAGGAGCCCATGCCGGTTAATTGTGCCAACGCAAGTGCTATCAATTTAGCAAAAAATTTAGTTTACAACTAAATATATTGATGTTGGTCACCATTTTATCCGATAGGTGCTTGAGGAAGGCAGCGTGACTCTCAAGAAGATCCATACTAAAGTGAATCTGGTGGATATGCTTACTAATATAGTTCCTGCAGAGAAGCTTAAGTTTTGTGCAACTTCTCTAGGTCTGACGAAGATGGAGTAAAAATGAAGTATGCATGAGAAGCGATGATAGCGGAGCTACAATGGAGATGGAAGATCAAGCATAGCATGGTACATCATGAATATTGGAGTCATTGTGGAGATTGTTGAAAATCAAATGCCTCAAATCTATGCTAAAAACAAGGCCATCGATCGATTAACCACCCTGGTTAATCGATTGACAAAAATCGAATTTATACAGTGAGCTCTCTGGACAATTTTTGGACAGTTCGATCGATCGAGTTGTTTGGTCGATCGATTGAGCTGTTTAGTCGACTGATCGACCAACCAACCAATCAATAGTTTGCGCAATTTTGTGTTTTTATTGTTTTGTTTCTAATTTCTAATTAATGCTATATAAAAACACTTGTGATTGCAGGATTAAGGTATTGCAAGACGCGTTTAAGGGTTTGGAGAGTTTTAGAGAGAAAAAAGCTAAAATTTTCTCTTGAAAGCATTGATCTGGGTAAGTTCATCTCTTGTGACTTTTCATTCATAGTGCATTGATCGCTTTGTGCCATGATTTTTTTCAGCAATAGTTTTTTCATTTAAATTCGGAGTGTAATTCTCCTGTGTAGATTTGCTCATGTGATTGTGAGTCTTTGTTTAATTCTTCTCCGTGTGTTTCTATGAGTCCCAACAATTACCACTCGACCAAACAACCTCTTTTTATCATAATTACCCATTTATTGGTAAAAACTTATGTAAATGAAAAAACAAACACTTACTTAGCTTGGCATGAAAAATAAAAGGAAGAAAAAGAAAAAGAAAAGAAAAGAAGAAAAAATAAGCATAGCCTTGTTTCATTGATAGATATCATGTAAGTGTGTGGTGGAATGAAAGAAAGAAAAAACGAAGAAGCATGCATATGATGTTTCAGAATTGATCCACAAGGACCGAAGAAAAGTGGCTATGATACCACTTGGCAGGTGAACAATGAGCCTAATCTATTGGAGATCATCGAAACTAATAGAGCTAGAGAACCAAGATATATGGACATTAGTGACAAGAATGAAGATCTACAATTTCTTTACGGCGCCTACCTCAGAGAGAAGGATGAGGTCTATCCCTTCGCTGCGTATAATGGCCCACTAGATGGGCACGAATTAGGTGTTATCCCGACAATAGCTTAGTGGGTGTTACCCCTACCATATGGCCCACATGGATGATATTTTGTACATTCAGGCTGTCCATCCTTTTCTATAGCACATTTTAGAATGATGGTCCAAATATTATGCAGATGCAAGTCTCAAGTAGACCATACCACTAGAAAAAGTTTGATTGAGTGCTCCACCATTAAAAATTCAAAAGAGCCTATTGTATGGTTTTGGTAGTGTTTAGTTTCAATCCAAGCTCTTGATAATGTCAATAAGGTCTTGATGAAGGGAAAATATAAAGATCAGATTGATCCAAAACTTTTTTGGACCGCAAAACATTTTTAATAGTTATTCATCACTGTTTCTAATGTTATGGTCCACCTGAGATTTAGTCTTCGTACGATTTTGGATCAAATCCTAAAATGATATGAAAAAATAGAGAGATGGCGTAGATATATAAAAATGCATCACAATGGCCGTACACGGTTAGGGTAACACCCACTAAGCTGTTACCAGGGTAACACATAATTCACACCCCACTAGACATGGTCAACGGCTATAATAGAAGGGAACAAGCATCCAAGCACACAGGGCTATGTGGCATAGAAAGTCACTTTTATTTATTTTTAGTTTGTCAGATTAAAAGTGCTTTTAAGATGAACATGCCATATATGGATTGGATAAGAGGCAATTAGTGGTTTCTTCTTCAATCCGGATCCTATGTTGGCTTCCAAGCATGAAATCCCTGCTTGTTAAAGTCTCTAAAGCAGGGATTTCCTACTTAGAAACCAATAGAATATCCAGACTCTTCTTTGGAAGGAGAGAAATCCATACTTGCCCACTAGTCCTGGTCGCCCATAAGTGGGCCCCACAGGCCCCACAGCTAACATGGACGATGGGAAGACACTCTTCGGGAGGTAGGGACACCATGGATCGTCCACCAACCGTCTTGATTTTCTCTAAAAGTTGATCATAGCCATTGAAAATGGGCAAGAATTTTAACCGTGGACCATTTCATGATTCATCTGTCCATGCCCTGGGTCGCTTGTTGTCAACTGATACTTTGTCGGAGGCCTACCACATGGTGCGACCCACCTATTGAACGCTCTCTGATCATCGTGCGGGGGACACTAACCCAATTTAGTAGGCTGTGGAGCACAAGACCAGGCTCTTCAATGATGTCCTTTTGCAATAGTCGTCGTGGGAACTCCTCCCACATGTGGTGTCGGTGGGACTAGCACACAGCCGAGACTATCGTGTGATCAAAACCATTGATTCCTGGCCACTACCATTATTGACCATCCATTACCTAAGAGTCATCCTGAGCATGTTTAAACCGATGGTGTCTGAGAACAGAAAAATAGTCAATGGTTCAAATTCAATCCCGTCCATTAAATGGCCACGATAGTCTTATCAGAACGAATATTTTGAATCAACATCCACCGTAGGTAAATCCTAGAGTATTATAGATGGTTCCGATCATCTGTTCAACTCTTCATATTACTACCAATCTATTTATTCATCCAAGGAAAAGTATGCATCGCAATGCACGTATGGTAGGAAGTCGAATCTGAATCTCGGGGAGCTATTTGATACTCTGGCGACATTGGCACTTGATACACAGGCAATTAGAAATTGTACATGTAACAGAATTAACTGAATTAAACCGTCTAAAATTTCTAATATTCCATTATTAACTTAATATCCAAAAATTATATTCTTTAAACAATCCTAACCTCTGATTAGTGGACGCCTTTTTTCGAATTATCACAATTGGATTTTTTCATTCTTAACCGTCCAATAAATGTTTATCAATCCTATAATCAGATGATCGAATAATTGAAAGATTCCGTTCGTGATAGATCTAAACTATCATTCATACTTTGGACAGTTTAAGTTGAATTAATCGCATTGCAAGCATGCATTTTCGAAGTAATTTCTAAGTGCCTGTGTATCATCCATCACACCCTGCCAGACTATCAAAACTTTTCTCATCAGGTGGACCGTTGACGACGCGAATCTGTTGGGTGCAGCGTCCTCTGACCTGCGAGGTTTGCTAATAAAGGCTCGCCCCACTGCGCTTGCCCTCTGCCTCCAGCTAATGAGCAATGATCCCAAACGCCCATCTAGATGGTCCAAAGCACATGGCCTAGAACCGGAAGACGTTAATTATCTGTGATCCTCACCGTCCATACCAAACTGCTTTTCTGGGCTGTTATTTCTTAGTCACTTTCATGGACAATAGAAATGCCCCCTTCAGTGATACTACGCAGTTTAAGCTCCATGGGGCCCACTGTGATGCCTGCCTGTGTTACATCCACTCTGTCCAGCGGTTGCCCATCTTAGAAGATGACCTAAAAAACTGAGCAGATCCAAAACTGAAGTGGGCCACACTACAGGAAACGGTCGGGATCGAACGCCCACCATTAAAACCTTCCTGTGACCACAAGAGTTTTGGATCAGACTGATATTTGTGTTTTCCGGTGGAGAATAACATTATGAATGGTCGGGATGGCATATAAACATCACGGTGGATCCCCATCTGTGGTGTGATCCACCTGAGTTTTGGATCTGGTTTTTTTAATTTTTCGTTAATTTAATTTTTTATTTTTTATTTTTTTCATCTCCTAGAATGAGCTCGCGAAATAGGTATATAAAACATGCATTACGGTGGGCCCCACAGAACTTAGGGTAAAAGGGGACTCGCGTGCTGGAAAGTGGCGTCCTTCAACTCAAACCATGAGTTGAAGACTAACGGTTTGGATCATCCTGCGGGCGAGCCTCGTTAGAAGAGGGGTGTCGTGAGTCTCGTCACCTTCATTTCGTTCCTCGTAGCGTCCGCTCCGTAATTGTCGGAGGCGTGCATGAAAGCTACCGTCGACTCTCTGCACACAGCCAAAACCCCAACCCATGCCCCCTCTCCTCCTTTTTTATATATACAACAACAGCGCTCGTGTATTGCAGTAGCATCAGATCAGAGTATACATGGCAGCAGCCGCTCGCTGTTTAAACCTCCCTTCCTCACGCCATTTCCCTTTCTCCCCCAAACACAATCTCCGCCATTCATCCCACCTCTTCCCCTCCACCGTCCACCGCTCTCCCGCCCCTGCCTGCCGGCTTTCATGGCCCCAGCTCAGGTGGGACCGGAAGCCGGCAATAGTTGTCGGTAGCGGTAGTGGGGGAAATGTCGGTGGTAGTGGAAGTAATGGTGGCAGCGGCGGCGATGATGATGGCGGTGAAGATGATGCCAGTGATAAGAACCGAACAGAGGCCTTGCTGGCCCTCGCAGAGATCGGACGGTCTCTGGATACCATCCCTTCTGATTTGGCTTCGGCAATCCGGGCGGGTAGGATACCAGGGTCCATCGTACACCGGTTCGCTGAGCTGGAGGGATCTCCTATCTTGAAATGGCTGCTCCAGTTTGGGGGGTTTAAGGAGCGGCTTTTGGCCGACGATCTCTTCTTGGCGAAGGTTGGCATGGAATGTGGTGTTGGCATCTTTACAAAGGTTTGATTCTTTTCCCTCTTTTCTTTTCTCTTCTGTTGTTCTCATGGCGTTGTCCATTATTGATTTTGTAGGGTAATGCAGATGAATAGACAGATTGATTGATCAATCTGTCATGGTATTAGGAGTTGTTTGGATGCTGGGGAAATCCCATTAGGCCAGCCTACCTCACGTAGGCATGCAGAGGCGTCACTTTCACCAAGGGTCGTTTGGATTGGGGAATTTGAATGCCCGGGTATTCTAATCATAGTCTAAAAACCTGAAATCTTGACTCAACTCAGATACGTAATAATTATAAATTGTTATATTTGTAACTATAAGGTATTTTTAAAATAGTGAAGTTCATGTAAGTACTATAAAATAAGACATCTGACAACAAAGTATTGTGTAGCCTTAATGTAGAGGGTGTTGCTACCTCTCAACGAGGTCATGAGTTTGCTGATTCTTGTTCCTTGAAAAATTTCATTTTTTTTTTAATAAATACCAATTTCACAAGCTTAGCGACTCGGCTTGAGCCACCGTGAGTCGAGTCGAGTTGACAAGTTTGTGAGTCGACTCGACGAGTTTTCTCTCAAGTTGACTCAACTGAGTTTTGAGTCAATGTAGTAAGTTTAATAACTATGATTTGAATACTTGCTACCCATACGGTTGGATGTTTGGAGGATGATGGGCATTGACAATCTCAATAATTTAAATGCCCACTAGTCATTGTAATACCACAAAAAAAAAGGTTCTTTTGATTTCCAAAAAGATAATGGAATTTCTCTCCAATACCCACCAAGGATTCCCCAAATCTCATTGTAGGGTCATAGGAACAAGTTGTTTAAAGGAATGAGCAATTAAACGTGTGGGACCCACATGACGGATAGTCTGAATCAATAATGGCATCATTTGTAATATGGTCAATGTGGACTTTTTATTTCCCTTGCCATTGATTGGAACGCTAGAATCACCCATCCAAATTGATATTTTGAGAGGAATTGGCAATCACAGGTGGGATTGCATGATGGATGTCTAGATCAGTGATCAAACCATTTTTAGTATGATCAAATGGTCTATTCATTTTCCGAGGCATTGAGTGGAGGTTAGGACATCCAACTGATCACCCAACGGGTTTTTTTTTTTTTTTTTGTTTTTTTTTTTTTTTTTTTGGGGGGGGGGGGGGGGGGGGGGGGTGTCGTCAAGGTTGGGATCTACATGATAGATAGTTTAGGTAGATCAGACCATTTATGATATGATCAGTTTGGATTGTCCATTTCCCTAACCATTGAATAGATGGTTAAGATCATCCAACGAAAAGTGATGTTTTGATAGTGATGGCAATCATATGAGTGATGGTCTAGATTAATGATCCAATTTATTTTTAGTATGATCCATATGTGACACAGGGAAGAGTATGACACGGTGAAGAAGAAGATCACCATCCTCCTCAAGTAGTCATGGCCTTAAATCCACAAGGTAAGTTCTTGAGTCCATAAGAAATAAGAGAGAAAACTCGAATATTTTATTGAATAACGATTCTAAGATTTCTTGATTACATCACTTATATAGATGACCGAAACCCTAATTCGATTAAAAGTTGCCCGAAATAGCAAAATCTACTCAAAAGGCTAATTTTGCCACAAATAGAAACTTCAATAAGATCTTACCGGAACATTCCCGACATTATTACAAGCAACTTCTAAAAAGATGAAAATTCTAAAATTCCAAAAATAGGGTGATACGATCATAATGAAAATTACCAAAAATAGTAGTGTTTTCCTAAAATATTAATTTTGACCTCCAAGAAGAGATTTTCCTGCGAAATGGACGTTTACGACTGGTTTAGTTGGTTGGTTGACCTTGGATCCACCGCTACATAAATATTGATAGGTAGTGCGTTTCGTGATGATGCCTGGATTAAAAGTTATGGCTCTTTTATGGTAAAAAATTTGAACGACAATTCGTCCATATTCAGAATGAATTTCTTAAATCGGACATGCTGCCCTACTAGGATTGGGTTCGAATTCAACAGGCTACTTCCGCTTTAATTAGGGCTTCTTTTAGTCCAGCTGTGCTAAGAATGCATCTGCCACACGTTCTACATCAGTCCCATCCACTTAGAAAGAACTCTTCCTCGAATTATTTAACGGATTCAACTCATGAGTCATGGTACTCATACATGTCTGCCATATTGAAAGTCCATGAGATCTCCATGCCTCAAGAAGATTAACAACATAGGCGCTATCATTGATTTTCTTGAGTATCGGAACATGGCCTATCTTTTTATTCTTCAGCTTATTATATGACCCAGTCGGAAAACTCTTATTGTGCAACGAAACTTTTACGTTATCACCCACTTCAAATACCTTCTGGCTCCGATGTTTATTAGCCTCTTCCTTATACTTGGCATTAGACTCTTGTAACTTTGTTTAGACCTCAACATGCATTGTTACGATCTAGTTTGCCATATTTTCTGCAGCAACACTTATACCCGGTAACTTAGGCATAGGCGCTATCATTGATTTTCTTGAGTATTGGAACATGGCCTATCTTCTTATTCCTCAGCTTATTATATATCCTAGTCGGAAAACTCTCATTGTGCAACCGAACTAGTATGTTATCACCAACTTCAAATACCTTCTGGCGCCGATGTTTATTAGCCTCTTCCTTATACTTGGCATTGGACTCCTATAACTCTGTTTAGACCTCAACATGCACTGTCACGATTTGGTTTGCCATATTTTCTGCAGCAATACTTATACCCGATAACTGAGGCATAGAGACCCAAGTTTCGAATGGGGACTTGTCGGTGGACCCATTTTGCATGTTGTAGAAGGCGAACTTTGCCTGAGTAAGAGCAATATCTCACTGCTTGGGCTTATCGCTAGAAATACATATTAAATTTTCGAGCGTGCGATTCACCACTTTTATTTGTCCATCCGTCTGGGAGAGTAAATGCTGTGATATTGCAAGGTGGTGTCAAATCTCTGCTATAAAGTCCTCTAAAAGTGACCAAGGAAATCGCGATTTGAGGTAATAGTCTTGGGGACGTAGTGTAGTCATTCTACTTCTCTGAAGAACGGATTAGCAACATGGGTCGCGTCTAGAGTCTTCTTGCATGAGATGAAATGGGCTATCTTGGAGAACCTATCAACCACCACAATATTGAATCCATACCTCGCTGGGTTTGCGGAAGACCTAACACGAAGTTCATAGACAAGTGGTAATGCCTCGAATTTTCGTCGCCCGAGTGCCATGCCCGAGCAATTGAAACCCAAGTGTCACATTTAGAAGAATCAACGTGGGTATAATTCCCATGTGAACACAAGGTCAATTTTGCATATAATTCTTCTAGATCCATAAACAACCACCTGCACTACCTGTACAGTTGTTGAATTCAACGCATGAGTGGCCAACTCAGTGATAACCCCCCCCCCCCCCCCCCCCCCCAAGATTACACGCACAACATATCAATCAAGTATAGTTTCCACAAACATTCAACAATCATTATTATTATGCATTTTGCTTAACTGCATGGATGAATACACATATTCATCGACTGGGGATGCACATCTAGCCAGACCAATGCAAGAGACTGGGTCTTTCGGTGCGTTGACCTTTACCAGACAGTAGGGCAGGCACCACACAGTCGATCTCATCTCATAGTAACTGGGGTGTTCGACAATGCATTGACCTTTAATAGTAAGGCAGACACCCGATAACGTCCATGGATGCATGATTGTTCCAACCTTTATTAGATAGATTTGCAAACAACCAATTTACGAACCTCGACTAAGGGCCAACCTTGACTTGACAAGTAGTCCTTACCATCACCAATCACAATTAACAGTAAAGCCATTTAAGGCACAATGAAGCCATGGAAGGCACATATAAAGCCATAAAAGGCACTACAAATAAAACCATTGAATGCACAACAAATAAAGCCATTGAAGGCAGAAAAATACACAGGTGATGGCAAGCCTATAACTTAACTCCATTTGCCTGGATAACGAGGTGACCACTAACGCAAGGTATAATTCATATGTGTTTAAACCAGTGTTCGCAGTATCGGTATCGCGTTACGTTTCGCACCCTTGAGATACAGATACATATTGCGTATCGGTGGGAAATATCGGTTGTATCGCGGAATGTATCGCACTTTTTGGGAAACATGAGGAAACATTGGAAAATTGATTGAATTTTTCAATGAAACTTCAGGGATTGTTAAAATGGACCTCAATACACACATTTAAATCATAATATGTAAAAAAAAAAAGTCCACATAAAGGAGTTCCTTTGTAAAAGGATCTAAGCTATGCGCTATCTGACTGAACTGATGCAACCATTGTATAAATTGATTCCATAACATATACAAATGTTACAAGACATTAATGTAAACACAATCAATACATTGACAAAGTCAAATAAGCAAGAGAGCTGAGAAATATACCTATGGATGCAACTGACTGCTGCTTAGACCCACATAGAGTTGCGTGGTGGCTCGTAATCATCGTCTCCATCTCGACGGGGTTGGGAATAGAGCTGCTGCTCCACAAAACGACAGTATTGTGCCCAGGTCATAGTAGAATGGTACCAGTTAAGATACTCCCTAACATAACGCTGGTACTCATCCTCTCCAAACTGAACCAATACGCCCATCCGTGGGTACTGCGTAATCGTAACAGTCTGTGACTGATATGGAGCTGGGATGGGCATAAATGATGCTCCAGAATATCCATATTGTTCGCCATATGTGTATTGTGGCCCATGACCCTGCCTGTATGCAGAAGCGAACTCCTGACCGTAGTCGAAAAATGATGTGCCGTAGCTGCTGGAGTCGTTCACTGCATATCCACCAGGTCTGTATCCATACTGTGGTATGAAAGTCGAGCTCCCCTCCCCTGTCTGTGATCCATATCCATACTGTGGCATGGAAGTCGAGCTCCCCTCCCCTGTCTGTGATCCATATCCATACTGTGGCATGGAAGTCGAGCTCCCCTCCCTTGAACGTGATGTAGATCTAGAGTCACGACGTGCTCGATCTCTAGTGCCACATAGACACCCACGACCGTAGGTGTCTCTCATCGAAATAGCCAATAGTCGCTCCTCTATATCTGTAAGCGGCTGGGTTTTCTGTTTCTCACGCAACTTCTTTCTAGCGTATGCTTTGTTGATTACAAGCCACAGGCGTGGTTCATTTGGTCGAGAACCGTGGTCGGTGTCCTGTGTGGCATGATCAAACTCTCTCTCCCCTGTGAATGGGCTAAGTGGCCTCTGAGACTGACTCCCAGTATGGGACTCGCTCTTGCCGCCACCATCCCCGTCATCATCATCATCATCGTCGTCCCCATCCCCGTCGTCGTCGTCGTCGTCATCATCATCATCATCATCATCATCTCCACCACCACCATCATCACCATCACTCGCCGTACCTGATAATGTCTCACCGCCACGTGACTCGCGTGATAAAGACTGTCGCGGGCTCCCCTCTGGATCCCTCGTCAAAGGGTCTAATGCCTCAGGTGGAGATCTCTGCTCCTATACATGGGCATCAACATCAATGCCCTACTCTACCGCCTCCGCCTCCACATGTGGCTCTGGTCTCCCATCAGATGTATCCAAGTCGTCCGACCTAACCCACAAGTAAAGTGGGTCATCGTCGTTCGCATCCACATAAGCTTGTTGTCCAATAGCCATCAGATCCAATGGGTCTTCCTCTCCCTTTCTTCGTCCTTCAGTACGGAGCAGCCTCTCTCGTAGCTTCATGTTATAGTGGCAGTAGACCAGCTTCTGGAGCCTGTCGTACCCTATCCGATTCCGCTTGGTTGTGTGGATCAGTGAGAATGTACTCCAATTTCTCTCACAGGGTGAGGAGGACACCGTCTGTGCGAGCACACGAATAGCCAGGCGTTGCAAGACCTCGCAATCACAACCGTACATGGCCCACCATTCACCTGCATGAATTGTTTCTCATTACTATAATATCCACCAAAATATTATGAAAACTATAATTTGCTTCGAATAGATTGTATGAATTATATTGCACGCAACAACTCACATGGCATCATGGACGTCCTCGACCTCATCGCTGCTTCATTCCCAAACATCCCCACAGCATCACGAAATCTAACAATCTGATAAATGTGTGAAGCAATAATAGTAAGTTCAGAGTGTTTTAAGATATAAGATAAAACTAGTACTATGATAAATGCAGATATATTTACCTCAGAACCGAAAGTGGCTTTCCCTTCACAGTGGGGGAATAATTTTGCATACACCTCGTGCACTACCTTCTTTAATGAGTTGTCTTGGTAGAGCTTGCGAGTGTAGTGGTACTTTGGATTCAGAAAGTAGGCTAAATGGCAACAACATACACATATTTACAGATTTAATCAATATAATGGTACATAAATATATGTAAGTGAATGATTCAAGTACGTACTAGCCTTATGAAGTGGATGTGAAAGAGTCTTTTCCCAACGATCATCGATTATTTTATGCACCCATTGATACGACTTAAGATTTCTAACCTGGATGGCATCTTTCATCATTTGGATGCATACAATGATCCCATTGATGGAGTCACCTCATTGTCGACCATCCTCAACACGCTATATATAGGCTCGATAATGGCCAACACACCGCGCACACGTTCCCAAAATGAATGACTCAACATAAACTCGTCATACCTCCAAGTCACTTTCTTGAGACGCTTTTTCCAATCATCATACTCCTTAGAGGAGAAAAGCTCCCGTAGCCCCAGCTTGTGCTTCAAAATGCTCTTCAAGGCGATGTAATTTGTGGCGAACCGTGTTACCCCTGGCCGCACTATATCCCCACCACACCTTTTTCGCATCTCAGCCAACAACCATGTGTGGTTGTAAATATAACCCGTGATGAGTCGTGCGTCTGTAATAGTCGTCTTTACAGCTGGCCTATCTCCAATCGCTTCTAACATTTGATCTATGCAATGGGCTGCACAAGATGTCCAGTATAAATTATACTTTTGTTCGAGATCCTTCCCTGCCTTCACAAAAGCACTCCCATTGTCTGTTACAAATTGCACAATATTCTTTCTCCCAACATCATCCATCACTCTGTACATTAATTTGTAGATGTAGTTTGAATCTTTAATTTTGTCGCTTGCATCTACAGATTTAAGGAAAACTACCCTTCCCCTGCAGTACACCATAAAATTTATGATCGACATCTTCATCGGTCCAGTCCAACCGTCACACATGACGGTGCAGCTATACATCTCCCATGACGGCTTGTACGAATCACGTAAGCCTTCATCTCATTATGCTCTTCATCAAGATACGTCCCCATTATCTCACGGGGAGAGGGGGGCAGCACACCCTCACCCCCTCGTTGCACTTCAGATATCATATTCTTGAAGTGCGGACTCCCTGTTGCATTCGCAGGAACCTGACCATATATGAAAAATCTCGCAATAAACTTTTCAACTTTCTTTCTGACATCCCCCCCACTAAACATGTCTTTCAACTTCTTTTGTGTCCCCCCAGCCCCCTTATACATCCTCGGCTCTGAAGGGGTATCCGGAATCCGCATACTACCACCACGTGTTAGTCCATAAAAACCTCCCCTTGTACTGCCCCTGGCCCCACTTCCCCCAGCCCCAGACCCACTCCCCCCCCCCCCCCCCATGCTCATGAGTAGACCCCTCAAATCTAGGCCTGCTCGCCTCCACCCTCCTCCTCCTCATTTGATCATCCTCCCAACGTTCTCGGATTGATTCCTCAACTGCATGTCTATAATCTGGATCCTCGTCCTCATCTAGATCCACCACATCTTCTTCAACAAATGGTGGCCGCCCCAGCTCCTCCCTAATCTCCCTCTCTTGTAGCTCTTTGATCTTTTATCTTCAATTTTTTTTTAAAGCCTCCCTAATCTCCTCCCTCACATCTCTTGGACATTTGGGGCAATCTTTAACATTTCTGTACCTGCCTGCTAGATGCTCCTTCAAGCGGGTTACACCACCACTCTGTGAGACATGGCCACAAAAACTACATATGGCCCCAAATCGGTTATTGGGGACAACACGGCCATATTTCCATCCAATATCTGGCTGTCTCCCTTCTCTACGTTCTCCTCCACCTTCTTCCGACATTTTTTATCTACAAACATGAAATCAGCAAAAAACAACCACACTTAGGAATGGATTTACAATAATCTAACAAAAAAAATTGAAAAAAAATTAATTGTTAAATATAATTATTAAAAAAGTAATTAATTATTGTTGTTTTTTGGGTTAAAATGACGCAAATTGATACATCAGCCCCCCTACGCCCTTACAATGTTGATTTGGATCCATCATTACTCTCAATTTGGGAGGAATTGGAAAATTTCGAAGTTCCCCCAAATTGGGCCACATACACTCGAATCATGAAATTGGAGTATGTGAGATTTATTAGTATTTACATAATAATTTTTAATTTGACTTACAAGTGGATTAACAACTATTCCAAACGAAATTTTTGAAAAAAATTCATAATTAATTATTTTTTAATTAATTAGTAATTAAAAAATTATTTAAATATTTTCGATTTTGGGGAAAAATGTTGCCGATCAATAAATCAGCACTCTTACATCCTTTAAATGCTGTTTTGAATCCAACGTTGCAAATAATTTGGGAGGAATTGAGAAATTTTGAAATTTCCCCAATTTCCTCCAAATCGGGCCACATACACTTGAATCATGAAATTAGAGTGTATGTGATGTATAATTACTAACGTAATAACTATTATTCTGACTTACAAGTGGATTTACAACTGTTACAAAAAAAAATTCGAAAAAATTTCATAATTAAGTATTTTTAAATTAATTAGTAATTAAAAAATTAATTAAATATTTTCGATTTTGGGGGAAAATGCTGCCAATCAATAGATCAGCCCCCCTACATCCTTAAAATGTTGTTTTCAATCCAACATTGCAGGTAATTTGGGAGGAATTGGGATATTTCGAATTTTCCCAAATTTCCCCCAAATTTGCCCCATATCTCAAATCTCGAAATCGAAGGTTAAAATACATGATTTTTCGTGCAAAACATGAAGAATGAAGTACTTCAACTCATTTAAAACAAGTTGTGGTCGAATTGAACGAAAATAAAACGAGATTGGAAGAAAAAATCCTCACCGAGTTCAATAGTGGGCCACCTTTGGATTTCCTTCGAAAGCAACTGTATCCTTTGAGATTCTTGCAATGGAAGCTCCGTAATCTTCCCAAAATCAATTTAAGTAGGAGAAATTTGAGAAAAAATAGGCCTGCAGACGTTTTTTCTCCCAAAAACAAAAAAAAAAACCAAGCTGCTCCCACGTTCCAGACGTTCTGGACGATATCTGGACGATATCGTCCAGGTATCGATGATATCTAGAATCGCGTGAAGGAAAAAGCACGATATCGAGCTGATATATCGTGCGATATCGATACAAACTGCGATATTTTTGATATCGCACGATATATCGTGTGATACCAAGGAATCAGACAGATTTTTTGTTATTACTCTGCCGATATGTATCGGTGAGCACTGATATCGATAATATTGGCCGATATTATCGATACTGCAATCACTGGTTTAAACAAAGCAATCACACGCCCACAATAGGGGTAAAACGAACCCTCAATTTTGTCCAAAATTCATACAGTTGATGCCATTCATGAGTTCCACAAGTTTAATGAACTCCACAATTTCCATCGGATTCTACAAATTTCCGAAGGTTCCGACTTCCACATTTTGGGATTTAACCCTTCAACATACATCACAAGAGGATTATACTAACAACATATTAAGCACGAGTTCATACAAATCTTAAGACTACGGGACATGTTCACGAGTGCGCGTGTGTGAGCTGATCTATACATGGTACTAAGCATGTTAGTTGTGTTTCATATCTTAGGTTCTAAGCATATTGGGGAATGCATATGTGTGGATCAAGCTATACATAATACTAAACATGTTAGGTGTGTACATACAGGATTCTAAACATGTTAGGGATTGTGCCTTAAAGCCATCTAAGGAACAATGAAGCCATTGAAGGCACAAATAAAGCCATAAAAGACACCACAAATAAAACCATTAAATGCATCACAAATAAAGCCAATGAAGGCACAAAAATACACTGGTGATGGCAAGCCTATAACTTAACTCCATTTGCCTGGATAACGAGGCGATCATTAGCGTAAGGTATAATCATGTGTTTAAACAAAGCAATCACACGCCTTCAATAGTGGTAAAACGAACCCTCGATTTTGTCCACAATTCATATAGTTGATGCCATTCATGAGTTCCACAAGTTTAATGAACTCCACAATATCCATCGGATTCTACAAATTTCTGAAGGTTCCGACTTCCACATTTTGGGATTTAACCCTTCAACATACAACACAAGAGGATTATACTAACAGCATATTAAGCATGAGTTCATACAAATCCTAGGACTACGAGACATGTTCACGAGCGCGCGTGTGTGAGCTGATCTATATATGGTACTTAGCATGTTAGGTGTGTTTCATATCCTAGGTTCTAAGCATATTGGGGAGTGCATATGTGTGGATCGAGCCATACAGAATTCTAAACATGTTGGGTGTGTACATACAGGATTCTAAACATGTTAAGGATCCTAGCAAGAACTAAGCATGTCATGGAATCTAGAAATTTAAAGGCTAAGCATGTTATGAATCTAACAATTTGTCCCTAATGTAGTACATGTAGGCAACTAGCACTAATCTAGCACATGTGTGATAGATTACATGGGTTATCATACTATACATGAGTCAATAAGCATAATTAATCGAGGTTGAGACTATCCTGAGACCAAAAATGTTAAGGGAAGGCTTGAAGGGTGTTTATCACCTTAGGGTTTAGGAATTTCTCGATTCCAACATGGTCTAGGGCATGACATTTAGGGAAAAACTTACCAACCTACATTAGAGTACAAATCAATCATTAGTAACCTTTGATTAATCCTAATTGAATATTCAACGAAGGGTTTAGGGTTTACCTTGCACGATTCGGCAAATTGAGGCCCAAGATCGGTGCACAACGAAGTCCACACGGGGCCGCACCAAATACGGCTATCGCAAAAGCATAGATCGCTCCTAATCGACCGTTGGGACCTCAAGTCCTAGCATGCACAAACCCTAGCATTAGGGTTTCCGAGAAACGACAGAATTGTTGGGGGGGGGGGGGGGGGTTGTTCTAAATGGATGGAAAAAGGAAGGGGGATGGGTAGGAAGGGTTGGAAAGCATCCTACCTAGCAATGAGAGTGGAATCTAGCCCGAAATCGACGGATCTTGGTCGGGAGAGACATGAAATGGCTTAGAACGGCAAAATACGACGAAATCTGTTGTGCATGGGGTTAGACGGCATGATCCGGAACCAGGTCTCATCATCTCTCTCATACTCTCTCTCTCTCTCTCTCTCTCTCTCTCTCTCTCTCCTCGCTATTTTTAGGTTAGAAATGAATAGGAGAGAGGGGATGGGTATTTATACCCTTCAACAAAATCCCCAAATTCGTCTAAACACTCGCACCTAAGTGCGAACTGTCGGTCAGATTGATGATGTTGCCGGTTGGCCCGACAATCTGCTAGTCGAACCGATAGATGTTGATTGTCCTGACTTAGCCAATTCTTAGATCTTGGTTGCTAAGGATCGAATGGGTTGGTTCTCGATTGTTTCTAGACCCATGGGTTCTAGGGACACGGTGATGGGGTTCGTTACGGGTTTTGAACTTAGGGACTTTAGTCTCAGGGCAGGGTCATGCTTAGGTCCTTGTTTAGACGGGCACTAAGGGCTAATCGAACGGATTCTGTTGATCCGCTCGTGGTCAAATCACAGGGTTTCACTCGAACTTCACCATGGTCTAGTCAAATGGCCTCTATGGCAAACTTACAAGTTGAATATTCAATTTGATGTGGTTTTAGGGTAGGCCTTACCTAGTCGGACACTTTGGTTCAACTAGGCTGGGGATCTGAGGATCCCAATTCCACTACTGGTCTGTATGACTGGCTCGCTATACACGAACCCTAATCAAGTTTGATTTCCTAAGTCTTGTGGTTACACTTAACCTACCTAGGTTTTCGAGCCCACATGCGTGCTTTCACGAGCGGCTATATGTCTTATTCGAGAAATTCCTCGGTAACACTCGAGGACATCTGAGATCTGAGTATCGGAGGGCTTGGGTGTTACACAAGTCTTCCCATGGGGCGTCATGGTAAAGGCCTGTGTTATGCGACTGGCTCTTAGACGTTTGACATATATGACACCTCTGCACCGCTTTCTCGACATCTCTCTTCAATTGTAGCTAGAAGTATTGTTCTTCCAAAATGGCTATAGTCTTCTCTCGCCTTAAGTGACCATTGAGACCACCACCATGTAACTCTTGAATGATGCACTCTTATAGTGAACTTTGTGGAATGCATAACTGGTTCCCCTTGAAGAGAAAACCATCCTGGATATGCAGGTCACCCGGCTATCCTGCTTGGCATCGTAGCCTGGTGTTATTAAAGTCATTGTCATCTGCATATAATTCTTTGAGGCACTCAAACCGCACGATCTTGTTACTCATGGTAACCAGTAAGGCCGCTCGTATACTAAGTGCACCAACAACCCTGTTCTGTCGCCCTGCTTTATGCTTCAAAACGAATGTGAACTCCCACAAGAAAGAAATCCATTTGGCATGCACACGATTGATATTAGCTTGATTGTTAATATATTTGAGAGCGTGATAGTCGTATGGACAGTGTTGTCAAAGTCGTACGATTTTCGATTCAATCTGTGCAGAAAGAAAGAAATTCATATCGAATCGTACGATTTGATTAATTTGTGCAGAAAATCTTATTTTATTATTATTAATTTTTTTTTTTTTGCAATTTTTTAAGGGCTTTCTCTTTTAAAAGGTATTTAGGCCCTACCCTATCATTTTCGTTATTCAACGGAATCAAACACCGCTTGTTTCGTTGGTTTTCTACATTAAAATAGGTATAAAAACATGTAAATTAGTTCTTTAATCTTTCCATTTTCTTTTCTTCTATTTTTAGGGTAAAATATGCATCAGTTCATATCTTGTTCATTTGTTAGACAGCTGGACAATTTTTCAACTACTATTTTACTGGATATTACGATTTGACCCCCCCGACTCCGAATAGTCGGGGGAGACCCCCCCCCCCCCCCCTTTTTGTCGGAGGCACTTAGAGGTCTAATATAGTAAATGTTAGAGGTGGGCCCCGCATTCAAGCCATCACTCACTATGGTCCACCTAAGATTTAGATATGTCTGACTTTTCATACCCACCCTTAAAATGAGTTGGCAAAATAATTGAGATGGGCCCCACATTTAGGGCCTCACCCACTAGTGGTCCACCTGAGATATGGATCTACCTTATTTTTGGACCATGTCATAAAATGAGTTGGTAAAACGGATGAACGACATAGATATATAATACATACCTCGAGGTGGACCCATCTACATTGCCTTAAAAAATTGTACATGAGGCATATATTAACTCAAAATTAATTAATTAAATTATGGACCGTGTTGCGAAATGGATGATTGATATGTTTTTTAAATTTTCTTATCTATGTATAATTATTTGTTATTTTTTATGATATTTTTATGAAATCTAAAAAAACTTACGATTTACGATATGATACGATTTAGACAAGAAAACGATTTACAATACGATTTATGATTTGACAACATTGGGTATAGAAGATAAACTCCCTTTGGATTAGATAGTGTCTCCAATGGCGTAGGGCCTAGATGATTGCATATAACTCCAACTCGTATGTCGACTACTTCTTATGAACCTCTCTTAACTTCTCACCGTAGAATGCTACATGTTTGCTCTCTTGAGACAACATGCCTCCAATACCCATATAAGAAGTATCACACTCTACCTCCAATAACTTGTCAAAACTAGGGAGCACTAGGATCGGGGTGGTAGATAGTCTCTCCTTAATCTTTGCGAAGCTTCGGTCTTCTTCCTTAGTTCACTAAAACTTCCATTTCTTTATGCAATTAGTAATAGGGGCTACGATAGTACTAAAGCTCCCCACGAATCAAAGATAGAAAGTTGCCAACTTGTGGAAACTTTGCACATCATGAATATTTTTCGGAATCGGCTACTTCCTGATGGCTTTCACCTTCTCCTCGTCCACATAGATCCTCGCGGACATCACCACAAAGCTAAAAAATAAGAGGCTATTTGTTAGGAAACTGCACTTCTTCAGATTGAGGTACAGTTTGTTTTTCGAAAGTACCCGAAGCACCTACTTGAGATGCTCTACATGATCTGCCTTACCCTGGCTGTAAATCAGAATTTCATCGAAATAGACTAACTACGAATCACCCGATAAATTGTTTCAGAACTTAATTCATAACCTCCTAAACATACTATGTGTGTTCGATAATCCAAATGGCATAACTAACCACTTGTATAGACCCTCGGCCTTAAATACCATTTGCCACTCGCCACCTGGCTGAATACGGAACTGGTGGTAACTGCTCCTCAAATCCAGTTTGGAGAATATTTTTTCCCCACCCAACATGTCTAACATGTCATCCAGCCGTGATATAGGGAACTAATACTTCACAGTTATCTTGGTTATAACTCAACTGTCAACGCACATGCGTCAACTCCCATCCTTCTTGGGTGTCAATAGGGCTGGTACAACATATGGACCCTCTTAGGCGTCAATAGGACTCTTCCTCACTAAACCCTTACAGATCAGTTCCTCCACTTGCCCCTGCAAGATCTCGCACTCCTTCGAACTCATCCGATAATGTGGGTTGGGTAGACTTCTTGTTGGGACAAGGTCAACATGGTGCAATATATCCCGCATGGGGGGCAACCCGTTGGGAAGTTCATCAGGCATAATCCCTTTGAACTCTTGCAACACTAGTTTCAGCTTCTCTGGAATGTTCATGGGTTCCTACTTTTTTCCCCTTTAGGACCAATGCATAGATCTCCCCCATCTCTTCAGATTTTTTAATGAAATCCCGTATTGTTAGGAGAGACCACCCCTCCACTTTAGAAGCCTTTTTTATGCAGGATGCCCTAATTATGATGCATGCTCATGAACACATACAATCCAACGGAAATAAAAAACAATAATAATCTAGAATTCAGCATCTACCATCATAAATTAAGTAAATCATAAAAGAGACATGCAATAATGCGGTCCATCATCACAACCACGAAGTATAAAGTTCAAGTAATGCGTAGGTTGGTTCCAACGAGGGATGGAACCTCCCGATCTTGCATGGTCAAAACCCAATTGAACAATGAGATTTACTAGTCCGGGAGATAAAATGATTTCTCGGATTAGGGAATCAGAAATCTGAGAAATTAGGGTTTTGGATCAATTCTCAGATTTAGGGTTCGAAGATTGTGAGATAATGGAAATAGAGAAAGAAGGAAGAATAATCTTACCTTAGAAGAATGTCGGAAAGGCAAAAGAAGAAGGAAGAAGAAGAAGGTTGAGGAAGAGAAGACGTAGTTCCACAGAGAGAGAGAGAGAGGAGATGAGGCAACTAAAAGGTTCTTTATTCATTAATCAAAAGTTAAAATTCGTAATTAGGGCTAAATCCACTTAAATAAGCACTAAGAAAGAAGAAAAGATTAAAATACCCTTAAACTTAAAAAACAACAACTTAAAAAATAGTTCGCGCGGTGGTCGGGCGCAGGGTCGGGCGCCCGAAGGTGTCTAAAAACCTCCAGCGACCAAATGCTAAAATGGATGAATTCGGGCGCCCGATGAACAGTGGTCGGGCGCCCGAAGACAGTGAAAAAAATCTTGCAAGCTAGTCTAGTCTTCAAATCGGGTCTTCTTCATCCTACGCACGTGTTTTCCTAATGTGGGGTCTTCTATGTGCCAAATCACGTGTGTAGGGTCTTCAATGCTCCTCAATGGTCGCCTAGCCATAAGGAAGATGTGTCCTCATCACTTTTGTTAGTACTCCGTTCTCATAGGAGCGAGGAAATCTTTTTGCCATCTTTAACAAAAACAAATATGTTATCTTGGTCTCTATACGCGGCATTGACATTGTATCGCCACAATGGCCAAGTAACATGTGACAAGCCTCCATATCAACCACGCCGCACATTACTTCGTCCTTATAATATTTACCAATGAAAAAGGGAATACGACATTGTTCAGTTACCCTTGTTTCGTTGACTTTCTTAATTCATCAAATTGTGTACAGAGATAGGTGCTTTCTATCTTCAGTTGCAACTTTTCCACCATAGTATTTGACACAATGTTCTCACTGCTCTCGCCATTTATGATCAGATCATGGATTTCATGGTGCACTTCGTTCGAAAGATGTTGTGTCGTTACAGATCTATTTCCTTTTTCGATGTATACAACAACTTCCTCACGATCAAAGATTCGTCGTGATCTTCATAAGTTCATTTGCCCTTTTCATCATCATCCTCGGTGTGTTTAGCGGCATCGACTTCGGGATCGTTCTCTCCATCTTTTGCTTCCCAATTGTTAATGGCTAGATTAGTCATTTGCCTCGATTACACACATTGGACCGATGACTCGATTGGTCACATTGGTAACACTTGTCTAGTTGAGGCAGAGCATGGGGGTTAGGGTTTCTACTTGGAATAATAACATTGGTTGTTGCCCTTTGAGGTCTAACTTGGCTGCTCCCTGAGTCTTGATTTGCCGTTGGAGGAGGTCGAGGACGCCCTCCACCTGATCCTTCTCTTGGGATTGTGCCGTATCGCATGAAGGTTCAATAGTAGTTATCCTGTTTGAAGCATAATTTTGTGCATTTGGACGCTCCAATTGCATTTTTACTCGATTAGCCAACTTGACTGCACCGTTCATCATCAAGACGAGTTGCATCAGGACCCGATCTTGGATCGTCACCAGTGAATCTGACTACCTGTTATGACTCGGTCTCGACCAAATTACTTCTCATGGATAGGTGATAGAATTCCTCTATGAAGTCTCTCACGGATCAGCTACCCTGCCAACAATTTTGGTATTGCTGGAACAATACCTGGTCTGGTCATAGTCAATTGGTAGGAATTGTGTCCGCATCAACTGCTTCATTTGTTGCCATGTGCCGATTGACGCTTTCATCTGCCTAGTTCGTGAAAGTTAGAGTTGTTCCTGCTAAGTCGAGGCTCCACCTCTCAACCTATCAAAGCCATGAGCTTAAACCTTTTCTCCTCAGGAATCTCTATATTGTCGAAAAATCGTTTAACTTCAAGAAGCCAGTTGAGGAAGTTCTCGATGTGAAGTTGGCCATTGAAGCTAGGGAGGTTAACCTTCATTCTGTAATCTCTATCTCCATCCTGTCTCGCACTTCCTCGCTCTTTTTGTTGAAGAATCATATTATCAATCTCCTTATCGCTAGATTCACCATTATCGGGTGGTGGTTTGCGATTCATCACTAGTGTCACACCATGAATATGACGATTGCGAGCTTCATTACCAATCTCAGGTTTCTCATT
Source organism: Liriodendron chinense (assembly GCA_003013855.2). Taxonomy (NCBI): domain Eukaryota; kingdom Viridiplantae; phylum Streptophyta; class Magnoliopsida; order Magnoliales; family Magnoliaceae; genus Liriodendron; species Liriodendron chinense. The sequence continues at coordinate 4,452,434 of ML058333.1, forward strand.
ATTACGAACGCGGGTTTGTCGTAAGGTCTTTGTCAATGGTTGATTGCCGCTTGCAGTCCTTGCATGGCTTGTAAATTCTCTTGCTAGAAAGCTTCAAATGCCGCTGCTGTCGTATGATGATTCGTGGGGCCTTACCTTTGGGGGTCCCCTTGATTTGTGGTCATCAGATGGATGATTAAGAGAGTAAGTACATCAATGGACCACATGCAACTGAAAGAAGGCCAAATATTGAAGGGTTAGGATCTTTGAATCTGGGAGATCTTGGGCATCCCCTATCATGATGGGACCTGTCCAATCAACTATTAGGGTCTTTCAACTTGGGAGATTTTTGGGGTATCCATGGTTCCCATGTTGGCCGAATCTTGCACATCAGAAAATTGTACCTTTGCCAAATAACTCAATTTTCTGTCTGAAAGTTTGGGGCATCATGGATCTTGGAAACACATAATGTAGGATTCATACTTCTACTCACAATCTTATGTTGTTCTTTATATTGCATTCATGATATATATATATATATATATATATATATATATATATATATATATATATATATATATATATATATATATATATATATAATCACGAATTATTTGTGGATAATCTGTGGTGATTCCCATGGTGATTTTTGGTTAAAATACTTTCATATGTAACAATACTTGTGACAATAAGAATTGATGACTGGACAATGAATTTCTAATTCCCAAATGCTTTTAGCACCAAATTTAGAGGTCAAAGATACCATCTCGTAGCAAAACAAAGAAGAGAAGAACAAATGATTCTTTAATTCATTTAAGGAATACACATATATACACGATATATATGTCTCATGTCTAATAACTAGATATATAATTGCCAAAAATACTAGATGGAAGATTATAATCTTTCAGACTCCCCTTCGAGCTGTTACTTATCTACAATGACCAGCTTACTCAAGATCTTATACAGTCGAGCTCTTCCAATAGCTCTGGTGAGAACATTTGCCAGCTAGTCCTTTCTGCTTACAAAAGAGTAGTGATTCACAAATATCAATAGTATTGGCTGATATATGAGTTATAAATTCTCTTGTATCACACAAAATATCTGCATCACCAATATATCGTGATATTGATACATTACAATATTTTGGCAAAAACCCTTAATAAAATTTCCTTGCACCGTCAATACATGTGATACATTGCAATGTTTATTGATGATTCATTGCGATACATTTCCCTACTGGATATTTAAAAAAAAAGGGGAAAAACCCACAAAAATCCATTTTCTCGTAAATTTATTTGGAGGAATCTTTTTAAATGCTTGTATTGTGTGATTTATGACTTATATGAACTCATTTTGGATATAATTGCATCAGAAATGCATAGTTTAGGATCATATACAAAATAACTTGGTTATCGAAAAGATTCCTCATTTTGGACTTAAATGCACACATTTTTTTTTGTGACCTTTTGAATTCTAAGTGTGTAATCACATCTCTTTCAATGTATCTTGAAGTTTTATCGAAAAATTCCATCATTTCCCAATGTTTCCCTCAAATAGTGATATATTCCTTGATACATGCGACCCCGATATGTTTTCGTATCTCAAGGGTGTGATACGTGCATTGATACTGATATTTAAATCATTGCATAAGGGAACATATCTTTTTGGATTGAAGTTTTTCTTGTATGAAATGATGATCCACTTCTATGTGCTTGGTTTTGCCATTTTAAACTAGATTATGGGCAAAAAAAAAAAAAAAAAAAAAAAAAAAAACTTTGGTACTCTGGCAAGTGGCAATAGATTTGGCTGTTGGAGTCGGGACGCACTAATTTCAAAATTTTCGTAGGCATAAATGGCTATAGAGTGGCAGTGTGACTTTGAAGTGCTATTCTAAGCAGAGCTGCATCTAGTTAGAAGGATCGTGCAACAAAGGCTTAGAAATTACGTTGGAATTGTGTATTCGGTATACAAGTAATTCAAATTAAACTATCCAAATTACGGGTCCTAGTTTAGATGTATCATGCACCAAAACTTAGTATTTTTTTGATTAGTTGACTATAGGATTGCTAGACATTTGTTGAACAGTTTAAAAAGAAAAATATCCAAATGACCTTATTTCAAAGGAAAAGAAAAGCCACTAATTTGGGACTATAACTTAGAACAGTGGGTTCCACAATTTAGTGTCTAATTTGAATTAATTTTGGAATTATAATTTCTAAATGTTTGAGTATCAAGCATCATATGCTGCCAGATTATCAAATAACTCTCCATACTAATTACCACCTTGCTATCACTAGTGTTCGAGTTATTTGTATTGCTACAAGTTTCACTGGCTGGGGATATAGAAATAATATAGTCATCGCCGATAATATTGCTAATAACCAGAAATGCAGGGAAATGGTGGAATTTTTTTAGTGAAACTTCAGGTGATGCTAAACTACACACATTTGCATATTTAGGAATTTAAAAATTGCAAAAAGAATGCATACATAATAAATTTCCATTTAATGGAGGCCTAAAAGCATGTGCTGCCTTTATTTTTTCGAAAGATCTAAAAGCATGTGCTGTCGTAACAAATCAGTCCAATAGTAACCAAAATGAGTTTATATAATAATACAAATGCAGGTACCATACAATAACTAGGACATGTAAAAGTAAATGAACTCAAACATGCATCCATCCATGATCTATATAATACTAATGCAGGTACGTACATCCATCTATCTATCCATACATACACATATACACATACAAACATGCATTTCATCATACAACCATGCGCCCATAAAAAAAATTTGAAAGGATTTTTTTTCAAGTAAACAGATTTTTGGTGATAACGATACATTGGTGATGTTATCAAAATATCGCTGACACTGGCAATACAAGCGACACCTGGAATTTACAATCGAAATATTGGTGATACTTAGCGATATATTGCCGATACCTGGAATTTCTGATACTACAGGTGTTATTGGTATTGCCGAGCTGGAGATACGGATAATATCGAGGATATTATCGATATATCGGGGATACTCCGAACAGTGGTTGTCACAATATAAACTCATCAGACCTACCACAAGAACCCTTTTCATCTGAGAGAGTTTTCAACAAAAGCATTTCGCAAGCGTCAGTTGCCATAGATTTGTATTGAGTGCCACACACACCCCCACACATAAAATCAAATTGCCTCTTGGGGTGAAAGCTACAGAAGTAGGTGCTTTAGGCACTACAACTAGATGCTGTGGATTTCACACAGAAGGTTAATTTGATGTTTGATAGTACAGCAAGGACCACACCAACTTGGAGCACATGCTAGACGAATTCAAAGCACCAGAAGTATCTGTGAATATCTGATCATCCTCTGAGCCTTGTGACGCCGAAACTGCCCACCAGTCACTCTTTGCTGCACCTGGAATTGACCCAATGGTTCAAAAGTGCACCAGGGACTTGCTTATAACATGTGCATAACTGGAAGAAGCCTAAGTCAATCAAGTACACCGATGATTGAAAGTGCACAAAGGATATATTCACAACACATGAACAAGTGGAAGAAGCAAAGGGAAGCCAAAGCTGAGATCACATAATTTAGACATTGAGCCATGATTGCTTTGTGAAATTACGCCTTTTGTGAATACAAGGCGTATGCATGCAAAAGCTTATGAGAGCAACTAGAATTATGGTTAAGTCCTAGAGGGGGGGGATTAGGACCTTTTGAAATTCTTTTCGCCTACTTAACAGTTGTAACAAATTAAACTAAGTAAGCAAGAACACTTCGGCTTCTAAGCTTAAGTGGGTCCAATCACAAGACTAGCATATTGTAAGCAATAAGCAACCTAGTCTAAGCATTTATAGATAATCAAATGATTTAACTAATCAAACTCCTAATCTATGCAACCTAAGTAGACTATAGAGGATGGATCAATTAAGCTTAAGTCTACACAACTAAGTGAAAGTACATCTTGTGTGTGGATGTGCCTATTTAGTGCCTAGCATACGTTCTAATTAAGCAATTAAACACAAAGCATAACAAGAAATGTGCTCAAATACAATCAACACAAGCATGTATAGTGGTCCGACTACTTGTCTACTACACTCTCGGTTCAAGTACTCAATCCCTTTGAGCTCACCGGCATTCATTGGGGAGTTTAAATCTGGTTCCTCCCAACCAAGTTGTTTTAAATCGGCTCCACCCAACCGAGGAGTTTACAGGTTCCTCTCAACCTATGGGACCTACTCAAGGTCATCTCGAGTCCTTCTCAAGGACAACACACGTTCACTCTCGTGTCGGAGGCTCCCCCTTGGAGACTTTGTTTAGGCTCGGCAATGAGCCAAGGAGCCCCAAATAGCTCATAGTCTTTAGGCCGACAAACGGGCTAAGGAACGGCCAACGTCCCTATAGTTTTAGGCTCAACTAATAAGCCAAGGATCGGCAAACGACCCTAGTTTGAGTTTGTCAAACAAACTCTACACTCAACTCCCACAGGAAATTGAGTGAAAGGACTCTCTACAATGACAACCTTACTTGTCGGATGAGCCCCTTGTTCAGCGCTAGTTCGGGTTGCTTGATCTCCGCTCTCCCGTGCTTCAATCAGCTTCCCTTGCTCCCCGATCGTGTTGCCGCTGCGTCGCTAATGCCTCATCTACACTTGATCAACCACCTTGCAAATGATGCCTTTGAGATGCCCAAGGTGATAGGAGGGTAGGTTTGAGATCTCTACAACTTATGGGAATGAGTAGCCTAGAGAGTCTCCCTTACAAAGATCTCATCATAGAGTATTGGATAGGAATATGACTATCAAGATCAATCCAATCTCTAGATATCAAAAGAGGGACAAATGCATCTTCTTCTTGAGCTTTGAATGCTCCATACTTGTGATGAATCACAAGGAAGATCACTTGTTTAGGTTAGGAATAGAGCTCTTAATGATCTTCAACAATGGTAGCTTCTATCTCCTTAAAATTCCCTCTCGTAGCTCAAAAATGAATGCCCCATGTTAAATAGATTTTCTTCTAATGGTAAAAAAACGGGCAGATTTGCGTATCTCCGATTGATCGGAGACATGTCCGATTGATCGGAAATCAGTCCAGTGAATTCTCTGGAAGATATTCCGATTGATCGGAAACATGGTCCGATTGATCGGACTGACCCCGTCCGATGGATCGGAAGACTGTCCGATTGATCGGAAATATGTTCAGTGGATTTACAAATTTGCTGGAACAAATTCCGATTGATCGGGACTTCTGTTCGATTGATCGGAGTCCTATCGGAGCCAATGTCCGATTGATCGGAGATCTGATCAATCGGAAACTGCTGTTTGAGCTAAATTGTTTACAGCAGCTTCGACCTCTTTAATTAGTCTAACTTATCATGTTTTTCATGAAGTTCTAAGACTAATGATGATGACTAAGGATATACCTAGTTGGTCCAAGTCATCTAAGAGGTTATGGTTTTGGGTAGGTTCAAGGCAAGGCACACCAAGGCATCTCTTTTACCTGTTTCTTCATCCTTGATGTAGTTGGTCCGTCTTGAGTCTTGAGTCTTCGTCTTCATTAAGCTCAACCGACACTAGACTCACTGACCTAAGTGATTGACAAACAAGGTGCACTAGTATGCCATAGAAAAGTGCACTAACACTTTGTTGCTTGGACATGATTGTTTTGTTGCTTTGGTTGCATCTTGTCAAGGAAAACTCGCAACCGAAAAAGCTTTAGTGAGAGATCTAATGAATGTTTTACTCCCTAATGAGTTCGGACCTCTTGCTATGGCACCCAAGGAGGTCGAATGAAGAGCAATGGAGCATCACCAACTCAAACCAGGTTGGATTGTCCCCATCTCATCTCCAAGAAGAGGTTGCCATTAGCTGAGACCCAAGAAGAAGCTGGAGCCTTTTGAGGGTCATAACAAGAAGGAAACGGCCTGCACAATACAACTAATTGCCACAATTGTCCATGATGGGCCTCCACACAGCTCCCTTGGCCTTATCAAGTGGCATTGAATCTCCACGCTCAAGAAACGAGCCACACTGCACGTGGTGCAGCACGGCAACTGCCAATTGCCCCTCATCTTATGGGTACCATCAAATCATTACTGTAAGGGTATCAGTTTGCTCCAAAACATGGTCACCGGCATGAACCTAGCCATGCAAGTGTTGGACATGGGCCATTGTCCACTTGACTTGCTTGGTAAGGCTTCCATAGGGAGCCATTTCCTTTTTTAGGAAAATTCGTCAGGCTCCTGTAGGGGGGCAATTTCCTCATTTTTTGTATTTCTTCCTTACCTATATGTGAACATAAGGGGGAGACTTTTGGGTGCATGAAAAACCCTAAAAGCCTTCCATGTGAGAGAAAGAGAGAGGAGAAGAAAAATGGGAGGAAAGGGGAAAAAGAGTGGCCTGGTTTCAAGCGATCTCACCTATTGATCAAGGCGATTTCCATCCGGTTGCCAACTAGGCTGTCAGATCTGAGGGTTGGAGATTGTCTTTCCATCCTGTGGTGGTTGGATTGCAGATCACAGGATCGCTTCACCACTTCGGCTTTGCTTTGTAGTCCAATTGGCAAATCATCATTGTAGTTGCATGCAAATGAAGAAGCTTTGGCTCCATGTTCATGCCTCACCTGGTAAGAAGGTTAGAATCAAGACCAATAGAAGATAAAGAACTTCCCTGACCTCAAGAGAAGGGGCCCTCTCAAAAATACTCTCACATTAGGATTGCACTGTGGACCAAAGTTATCGTATATGACCCCGCGCCGTCCCCTTCAATGAGTAAAACAGAGTTCTATGACATCCTGCATGTCCCTCTCCTTGCAAGCTTTAACGTGAAGAGAGCAACAAAACAATAATGGCCAGGGTTCTGAGCCAATAATTGGGACCGTTTTATACGACCTTGGGCCGCAGAGGTCGAAAAGTTGTGGCTTGGTTGTTGACTGCTTGGCTCGCTGTCGACCTTCGATGCAGAGGGTTGTCCAAGAGGATCCAAAAAGAACACAAAAGGTCGGTGGTAATAGTCATAATTGAGAAATCAGGGAAAAGGATCCCAGTTGCGACCCTCTATATCAATTGAATCAGAGCAGCGTCAGACCAGAAGCATAACAACAACTGAAATACACAACCAATAAGAACCATTGGGGTGAACATTCCCAACAAAGCAGCAGAAGATGTCACCCACTTTTCAATCAAGAAAATGGTGCTGTGTCGTCCCAGTGCTCGTCGCCATCCCGCCCTTCAAGAAGAACCACAGTGTTCTATGAACCAACTCTCACGCATGACTTTGCGATAGGGAAAGGCCCTCATGAAGGCAAATCTTTTTTCTCGACCCAAATGGTGAAATATACAGTGGGGATAAAAATGAAGTTCAATCTGCTGCTATCTATGATCGAGACTCTCTGGTTAAAAGTGTCCGAGTCATAGTGCCAATAAGATGCAACCGAAGCCACCTTGTCAAAGCAATCAAAGGCTGGCCTCACAACAAAGATATACCATTGTCAATGAAACAAGTTGAAAAGATGCTAAGAGAGGCGAAGTTTGACGTGTTAGATTGCAGAGTTATCATCACTACCAATCCAGCTGGATGGATTAGGAGCCTTATTCTCCAAAGCTCAAGTAGAGGTATCATCACCGCATATCCAGCTGGACGGACCAGGTGCCTTATTCTCCAAAGTTCAAGTACCTAGTTATGACCATTTTTGGTGGTGCTATGATTTCCAGTTGTGACCATTTTTGGTTGCACCTATGGCCGGTTCTGATTATCCTCAGATACACCTATCCAGTGGTTGCATCCATAACCGATTGTGACCATTTTTTGATATTGACTACCTCTGGCTGCACCCATGACTGATTGTAACCATTTTTAGATTGTGACTACCCCAGTTGTGACCTTTTTCCAGTTGCACCATTCTTTGGCAATGGGAATCTTGGCTATGGCTGACCAAGTCAACATGGCTGGAGGTGGTTATTTTCTACCTCTGGAAGTTACCAAAATTTGCCCATGTTCTCCCCTGATTACGTGCCACTTCTGCCATGATCAAGAACATAGTGTTGACACTAAAAGATGGAGAGGACAAATCGAGGAGAAGGATATCAACATATTAATCAAGAGAGAAAAGAATCAAGAGCAAGAGGGAACACATCAAGCACTCAAGCTTTCATGCAGCCAGAGGAACCCATTGAAGAACATGTGATGCAGAAGACCCGCTACGAGGAAGCATGCCCAAATCAGACTCTGTCTGCACATCTTCTTTTTTTATTTTCTCTTTGGCATTGTAATTGTGTTTAGAATCTAAGAATAGGACATATCATTAGGGTTGAAACTGATTTATTCTAGTTTGAGCAACTTTATACCCACATTTCAAACAATAAATGAAGTATTTGCATTTTTATTGATATTGCGTGCATCTTCCCTTCAAAACTATAGCTATGACTTCACGATTTTCGGGGCTACGCTGCGGCTTGGTTCTGGGACGAACACAGCCTGGACCTCGCTTGTATGATAGCTTGAGTGAATGATCATCAAAGTGCGAAGCAAGGTTGTCAACTGTTTCTTAACAGGACATCTCTATGTTTTCATGCCACTTGTACAGTTGTCTGCTGTTCATTCCTTTCCATGATATGATTGGTCAGCTGGTGGCACTTTTCAAATGGTCCTCTAGCAGTGATTTTTCACCACACATTTTCTTGTTTTCAGAAATAAATTTCAGTCAATATTTGATTCTTTTAATGTTTCTATCTTGAGTTCTAATCTATAAAGAATTTCTTCTGAATAGAATAAATATGAAAGGGCCATTATTTATTTTTATGATTGATGGTAAGCAGTTTTTTGATGGATGGTTTATTTACTAGTGCTGATGACATTTTCCTAGGCACATAATGAATTGTTTTCCATTGCATGCGATCAGATGTGAAGGTTTAATTGACCACTCAGTTTCTCTTTATAAGTTTGATGCTTAGGGTCATGCCTGGTAGACAACCTTTATGATATATGCATTTATCCTTTACTGATGATGTAGTAAAGCATGTATTAATCCATATGCATAATCCTAATATGGTTGAATTACATTTTCCAGACTGCTGCAGAGTGGGAGCGTCGTAGAGAAAATTTTGTCAAAGAGCTAGATTTTGTTATTGCAGATGTGGTATAGCTCTTTTTCATGATTAATGTTGCGAACATTGTTCTTTCTTCTCATACTGTTTTTCCCTGGAATGCTGGATATTAATACCAATCGGTACTATATGATTACTGCAGTTAACCTCATTTTTTAATTTGAATTTTGAACTATTTATAACTTCAAAGTTATTCATTGTATAATGAATTAGTTTGATGCATGATGCCAGGTAAACGTATACAAGCAACATATTGGATTATCTAAAGAGATTGTTTCTTAGTAACAACCGAGAGTAGAATACTGTTATTTCTTTGTCGGTGCAATACATCTGTTTCATTTGAGTGTACTTCCATAAATTGGTGGGGAAGTTAGCAAAAAAAAAAAGAAAAAGAAAAAGAAAATGTTGCTAGCTGTCAGAGAAAAGAACATCTGATCAGAGAACAGAACATACTTTATGTGCAAGGTGTAAATTGTAATGAAGATTTATCAACAAGTCTGCTCATTTTGACGTCATTTCCTATCACTTTATGGGAGAAGCTGACAAGAGTCTTTATCTGTGACCCGGTCATAAGAAGCTTAATGTTCATCTCTCACAAGTCCATGTAAGAACTATCTACACATGTCGTCTCTCAGAGACCAGCCTTCTTTCATGTATCAAGCCCTACTTCATGACTAGCGACATCATTCAAGCCTTAGTAGTCTAAACAGCTGAACTTGTCCAAAAAAATTATAATAAAACATTTTTAAAGTTTTCAAATCAGATCTTTGCTGAAAGTTCTAGTAATTCTCAGGTGCTCCACCTTTAGACACGACTGGTTGCAAATTTATCCCACTTTCATTGACAATGTTCCGTACAAGAACGAACTTCATATATGATATACCACAACAGGTCATAAAGGTCATGCATACCTTTCGGCAGAAAGCCCCTATGCAAGCATGGACATGCAGGACCATGTCTTGCAATGACTCCAATCACAAATTATACCAATAACCTCACCTTTGAAGTTGATCCTGATGCAATCTTGATAAATTGTGCAAGTTGCTCTTTATCAACTTCAGGAGATACAATGATCAGCCTTTTTATTTTATTTTATTTTTTAAATTTAAGAAATATAATGGTGAGCATTGCTCCTTACCTCTTGTAACTGAATTGACTATTTAGTAGCATTTAAGGCATGCACCTCAAAAATTATCACCTACTTCAGTTCAGTGAACTAACAATTCACCATACATCTTCATCATCATCGTTGTCATCTAAAGCCTTATTCCAATTATTTGGGGTTGGCTACATGAATCTTGTTCCGCTAGTCCACTCTATCAAGGGCCAGACCTTTAGTTAGACCATTGGTCATCAAGTCCTTTCTTACTCCCTCCATCCATGTCCTTTTGGGCCTTCAACTCATGCCAACTCAGTACTAACTGACATGGTTCTTGGTCTCCGTTGCGCATGACCTAACCATCTTAGTCTACTTTCTCTCATCTTATTACCTATTGGTTCTACTCCTAAGTTCCCTCAAATACAGTCATTTCTAATTCTATCCTTTTTCGTCAGGCCATTCATCCATCTCAACACGCTCATTTTAGGTACACTCATTCTATGAACATGTTGTTCTTTAGTGCCCAACATTCTGTCCCATAAAGCATGGCTGCTCATGGTATACCAAATCGGTTACAATACGGCCGTTACATAACAGTAATGGTCGTAACTGTTATGTGTTATGGGGCCGAAATGGCTGTTACAGAAAAAATGAGCCATAACGGACCATAAAAGCCCCATAACGGACCTGTTACAGTCAAGAAATAGTTTTTTTTCAATAAGAAGGGTTGTAACGGTCGTAATGGCCCATATCGTAATGGTAACGGTTGTGGCCATTACAACCACTGTTACCGTTATGGAACACCTATTGGCTGGTCTTATAGCTGTCCTATAGAATTTCCCTTTCAGTTTGAGTGGTAGACAATGATCGTATAGAACTCTAGAGGCACATCTCCATTTCTTCCAAGCAACTTGAATTCTATGGTCAACATCCTTCTCAATCTCTCCACTCTCATGAATTATTGACCCAAGGTATCAGAAATGGTCATTTTGGGAAACTACTTGGTTAACAATCTTAACTAATTTCTCCTTTTCACTCCTATTGCTATTAAAATTGCACTCCATGTACTCTCCTCACAACATTCTTCTCAATCCCCCCACTCTCATGAATTATTGACCCAAGGTATCAGAAGTGGTCATTTGGGGAAACTTCTTGGTCAACAGTTTTAACTAATTCTTTGTTTTCACTCCTATTGTTACTAAAGTTTCACTCCATACACTCTGCTTTAGTCCGACTATTTTCTTGAAGGGTAATATATTTTATTAAAGAACTGATTGAAAAATACAAAGCATCAAATAATTTAACAACCAAAGCCACTATTTTAAATCCTTAAGATTCTAAAGAACCACTCATAAATCTAGCAGTGTGTTTATGCCCTCCCATGTCTTATCAATCAAAACTATGTCATCGACAAACAACATACAACATGGGATCTCTTGCTTCAAAAACCTTATTAAGTCATCCATAAGCAATGCCAAAAGGTACGGGCTCAATGCCAACTCTTGGTGCAAGCCTATAGTAATTAGGAACTCACTTGTCTCTCCATTAGTGGTCCTCACATTTGGTACCATTCCCTCATACATGTCTTTAATCATATAAATATATCCTATTAAAATTCATTTCTTTCCCAATACCCACCAAATTAACTCTTTAGGACCTTATCATTTGTTTTCTCTAAGTCAATATATCCTCTTAAAACTCCTTATTCCTGCATTGCCCATTCTTTTTGGGCGTTTGGTCTGGGGCCCTTGCCTTGGCGAATGTTACCTGGGTCATGCCTTCCTTCATCAAGGGCCTTCTTTTCTCTTAGCATGTCGTAGCTGGAGGAAGTCTTGGTAGTAAGAAATGGAGGATGGCCTTGCTTGCAATCCTTTGGGTCATATGGGGAGAAAGGAATAATTGGTGCTTTTGCAACAAAATCCTTTATGTTGCTTGGTCTTCAGTAGGGTCCTTCTGTTATGAGATTGGGCTCCTTGAGCTTCTGGGATTTGGTAGCTTCTTGGGGTCGTTTCCAACCAAGGGGTTGTTGTTGTATTTCTAGTTTTTGTTTCTTGGTTTTTCTAGGTTTCTTTCTTTTCTCTTTTTCTCAAGGTATTTTATATCGTTAACGGTGGCTGTAATAGTCACCATTGTTACTGATACGGATATCTGTCGTAATAGCCCATACGGGGCATAACGACCGTTCGACCCCCTTAACAGTTCAAATTTTTTTTTTTACCCGAAAAATTATGGAAAAATGTCTAAAAAATCTAGAATAATGTGAATATTTTAAATATGCATTCATTTTTTGTTTGGTAGTGTAACAGTCTACTCTTTGCTAAGAGTTGTATTGGGTTGTCTGGAGAATTTATGAACATGGTTATGTGTCTCTAATGTTTGCACATCACAATCAAGCATTAGAATTAGAAATAAGAAAAATGCATACATACTAGTTTTTTCAAATTTTTGAAAAAATGGCCCTTAGAGCTTATATTCGCCCAAATCACTTCATACTACTATTTTTATCCTAAAAACTATCGTACGAGCGGTTGAAATCTACTGTAGAATGATGTAGGAAACTTTTCGGAATGAGACAAGTGGAAAAATGAGAAAAATGGATTTACATAGAAAAAATAAGTGGTCGTTTTTTGAACCGTTACAGGGGTAATGGTCATCATGCCCCGTAACAGCTGTTAGGGCCCTTGTAGCAGCCAATACGGTCTAAAAAAACCAACTTTCCTGTTTCACCCCCCGTTTCGCGTAATGGTCACGGCCGTTACCTATACATATCAGCTTTTACGGCCGTATTGTAACGGATACGGAACACCTTGCGTTTTCTTTTCTTTGTTTTCCTTTTTTTTTTTGGGCCGCAGGCTAATAAATTTATCATCTTTCAAAAAACAAACAAATAAATAAATAAAATCCATGTGGAGATCCTTCCTCATCTCCCTGTATATTTCTTTATTAATTGTCTAAGTAGGAAAATAGCTTCAGTGGTAGACTTCCTAGGCATGAAACCAAATTGATTTTTTGATACATTCGTCTTATGCTTTAGTTTTTGTTTTGTCACTCTCTCGAAAAGTTTCATGGTATGATCCAAGTCCTACGCTAGTTATTGTATACATATACCGCAAAAATGGGAAAAGAATACAACCCCCATACAACGCTAAGAAGAAGCAAAAAGATTCGTGGCCAAGCCGACCTTTAAATAAACAACCCAACTTGACACAATATCTTTTATCTTTCTAATAACCTCTCATTCACCTCCACTCTTTCATTTCGAAAGCACTGGTCATTCCTCGCTCCCCAAATAATCCAAAAGACGGCCATAAGAATCAGCCTCCATTTAGCTTTTCTGTTTTCCAACTCCTCCCCCATGCCAAGCCCACAACAAGTCTTCCACAAACTTCGGCATCACCCAATCCATGCAGAGCAAGCTCAAGAAATGGACTCAAACATTATATACAAAAGGTCAATGTAGAAAAGATGATTAATTGACTCCGAGTCCTCCATGCACATCAGACAGATATTGGGGAGAACTAAGAACCCTCTTATGCCCCACAAGCCAAACAAACACTGCCACCTGAGGAGGGGTTTTGTAGAACCAATGATGAAAATGATGTGACAGGCGAATGACTTTACGGCTTGGAAATGATGCTAAATAGTGAACAAACCAAAAACTTTCTCGAACTATGACCCGTCCAAGTCATCGAATCAACTTCTGAAGAGGAAGGAAGAGCACTCTTGAGATGATCTAGTAACCCAACGAACTCAACAATCTCCTCATTCGTCATATTCCTACGACAAGGATGGTTCCATACCACTGAACCACCTCAATAGGAAAAACAAGCTGCCATGGAGATAAATCGATTGGAGCAAGACGAGCCATTCTAGGAAAGAGATCTTGAAGCACATGGTCACCACATCGTATGTCCTCCCAAAAACGATGCGATGACCAGTACCTAACGAAAAACTAATCCCCCTCTAAATCCCCCTCTAAACCAAATGCTCAGCTGCCACAATCGCTTTCCAAATATATGAAGCTCTATAAAGCGAGGAACTTAGTGCAACTTTGTCTCATTTATTATTACAAGTAGGTACTATGGTACTTTTCCTCCATTCATCTGACATTTTCTTTGATCTTACAATCTTGTTGAACACCTTTGTCAACCAAAATAATCCAATATCTCCATTCACTTTTAAACCTCTATTGGTATAGACTTTGTGTAATTATTCACACTGATTTTTCCAGTATATTACAAGATAATGTGATTGGCACCTGATTGTCACAAAAGAGATCTTAAAAAAAAACTTATCAGACATGATTATTGCAATCAAATGATCGTCACAACAATTCTAGTCATATATATATAACAATTAGCATTATAGAAGGAATAGTAGTATGATATGATCAAATGTATAACATGAGCATAAAAAATCAAATACACAAGATAGAGGATCCTGAAAGCCTTCTAAGCGACTTAAGAAAATAACTTGAAAGCTTTCTGGACTCTCACCAAAAAGGTTAATAAATCGAGAACTTTTGCATTTGACCTTTTCAACCTGACTAGCACATCAGTCATGTAGTTGTTGATGTTAGTGTATAACCCGAACGTGCAGGTGGATCTCCATGCTGAAAAAATGACTGTGCCTTCGAAAGCACACATCAATCCTCGGTGATGCAGGACAGCCCTAAATATGATGCATGATCATGAACACAATTATTCAGCGGAAGTAAAAGCAATAATAATAATGAAATCTAGCATTAATCATTATAAACTAAGAAAAACATAGAGGAAACATGCGATGGAACGTGCCATCATCACAGCCATGGAGTATGGGATTCAATTAGTGCTTAGGTTGGATCCGGCGAGGGATGGAACCTCCCGATCTTGCATGGCTATACCTGATCGATCAATGGAAATCACTAGTCCGAAGAATCAGGAAGTTTCTCGGATTAGGGATTTCGGAATTTGGGATTTTAGGGTTTAGCTTGATTCCCAAGGTTTAGATCGTGGGGAATAAACAAAACAAAAGTTTAGAAGGATAATAATAGAAGATAAAATACCTGGAAGAGTTGGATGGGCACAAGAAGAAATCAGAAGAAGAAGATCAAAGGGAAGAGAAGAATCACCATTAGAGAGAGAGGAGGCAGGAGGAAAAGCTCAAAGAGGCTTTCATTAATCAATATCAAAGTTAATTTTCGTGTTTAGGGCCTAGCCCTCTTACATAACCAAATAAAAGACATAAAAGTACTAAACTACCCTCGAACTAAGCAAAAACGCGTAACTAAGCAAAACTGCGCAAAAGTTCGGGCGCTCGGTTGGGCGCCCGATCGGGTGCCTGAAGACGTCCAAAAACGTCCAGAGAGTTTCGGGCGCTCGAGAGGCTAAGTTCGGGCGCCCGATTGGGCGCCCGAAGGCAATGGTCGGCGCTCGATCGGGCGCCTGAAGTCTTTAGCTCTTCAGTCCTTTTCTTCATTCTTCCTACACACGTGTCCTCCCTGGATGGGGTCTTCTATGTGTGTGATCACATGAGGAAGGTCTTCAGCTCCTCAATAGTCGCCTATCCACAAGGATGGTACTTGTGGATGACGCTTTCTTCGTTGGTACACTTGAAATGGCCTTGTGTCCTCATCAACTCCCCTCGGTGAGAAAAACTCGACCCCGACGAGTTAAAACTCTTGTGACGCTCTAGTAAGTCCGGATCAACACGCTGCACTTCCGCTTTAGTCAGCCACGTAGACTCAGAGAGTGGTTTGTTCCTCCACTTGACAAGATACCTCTGGAATCCTCCATCTCTTGTAGATACTGTCTCATCATCCAAGATCTCTTCAATTTCTTCTTTATGGACAATAGGTGGAGGGAGGGGTGGAAGGGGTTGTGAAGCAAAATCAGAGTAGGGCCATGAATGGAATGATGGGTCAATGGTAGGGTTAGGGGAACGGACTAGATCTTCTATATTGAAAGTCGGGTTAATGCCCATTTCAGCTGGAAGGTCAATCCGATACGCATTGGACCCAATTTTCTGCACTATCTTGAATGGCCCAGCACTACGTGCTTGTAATTTCTTAGCGGAACCCTGTGAGAACCGCTCTGGCCTTACCCTCACCATTACATAGTCTCCTTCTTGAAAATCTTGCAGTCTACGATGAGAATCAGCTGAAATTTTATAATTATCATTACTCTTACTTATCTGCTGTCTAATATGTGTATGCAATTCATGGATATGTTGTGCAAATGCATCGGCTGATTCAGAAGACCTTTGGGTGACAGACATGGGTAAGAGATCTATTGGCATTCTAGGTTTATACCCACTAACAACCTCAAATGGACTCATCCCTGTAGATCGATTTACTGACCTATTATAAGCAAATTCAGCAGTTGGTAAAATTAGGTCCCAAGTCTTAATATGTTCACCCACTAGACAACGCAGAAGATTTCCAAGACTACGGTTCACCACCTCAGTTTGACCGTCTGTTTGTGGGTGGTCAGCAGTAGAGAATTGCAAACGAGTTCCCATAATGTGCCATAGTGTCTTCCAAAAATAGCTAGTGAATCGAACATCACGATCAGACACTGTGGTTTTAGGTAACCCATGGAGACGCACCACACCATCAAAAAAGATACGAGCAACATGAGACGCATCTGAAGTTTTCGAACATGGGAGGAAATGCGCCATTTTAGAGAAACGGTCCACCACGACAAAAATGGAATCGTGCTTTTTGATTGTCTTGGGAAGCCCAAGCACGAAGTCCATACTAATGTCCTGCCACGGAGCATGTGGCACTGGCAATGGCGTATACAGCCCGGTATTTTGCTTTCTCTGCTTTGCCAGTTGACAAGTACGACACTGCCCTAAAACTTTGTCTACATCTCGCTTGAGACTTGGCCAATAGAAACGATCTTCCACAACGGCAATGGTCTTATCACGACCAAAATGGCCAGCTATCCCTCTTGAATGGAGCTCCCAGATGAGGAATTCACGAAGGGACATATGGGGAATGCAAAGTCTGTTTCCCTTGAAAAGGAAGCCATCTTTAAGAATATATTCGTCCATAATGCGCTGGTCACTAGAGAGCGACGCGTAAGTACCCCCAAAATCAGGACATGTGGGGTATTCCTCTTTCAGTTGCTCAAACCCGACTACCTCTACACTCAAGGAGTTGAGCAACGCCACTCTTCTACTAAGGGCATCCGCTGGTTTGTTTTCAACCCCGGCCTTATGTTTCAAAACAAATGAATATTCCTGAAGAAACGCTACCCACTTGGCATGTCTTGGGTTGAGTTTCTTCTGAGAATGCAAATATCTCAAGGCCTCATGGTCAGAAAACAAAACGAATTCCTGCGGTAGGAGATAGTGTCGCCAATGTCTCAGGGATTGCACTACCGCATAAAATTCTTTGTCGTATATGGAGTATTTTTGTTTTGCCTCATTCAGCTTCTCACTGAAATAGGCCACTGGGTGTCCTTCTTGACTCAACACTCCACCTATACCGACACCAGACGCATCACACGCTACTTCAAAAACTTTAGAAAAGTCAGGTAGGCGCATGACAGGAGCTTCTACCATTTTGCCCTTAATTTCCTTAAAAGCGTTGACTGCGGCTTTAGACCACACGAATTCTCCCTTTTTCATGCATTCTGTAATGGGAGCCATGATCGTGCTAAAACTCCTAATGAACCGACGATAGAAAGTTGCTAGGCCGTGAAAGCTTCGCACCTCATGAATGTTCCTCGGTTCTGGCCACTCAACTATGGCCCTGACCTTTTCAGGGTCTGCACGCATCCCTTCAGATGACGCTATGAATCCTAAGAACACAACTTGGCTAGACATGAATGCGCATTTCTTAAGATTAGCGTACAACTTTTCTTTCCTAAGGACGCTACAAATCTTCTTTTAATGTTCAAGGTGTGATTCCTTAGTGGTACTGTAAATAAGGATGTCATCAAAGTACACGACTAGGAACTTTTCCATGAACGGCCTCAAAGCTTGTGTCATCACCCGCATAAACGTACTGGGTGCATTAGTCAAGCCGAAGGGTATGACCAACCACTCATACAACCCATCTTTTGTTTTAAACGCAGTTTTCCATTCATCCCCTGGGCGTATACGGATTTGGTGATATCCACTCTTGAGGTCTATCTTAGAGAATATAGTGGACCTGGCCATCATGTCAAGCATGTCATCAAGTCTAGGTATGGGGAACCTGTACTTGACAGTAATTTTGTTTATGGCACAGCTGTCTACACACATGCGCCACGTGTCATCTTTCTTTGGCGTCAACAATGCAGGCACAGCACACGGGCTCATACTCTCTTGGATGAAACCCTTTTGCAGAAGCTCATCAACTTGCCTCTTTAATTCTGCATGTTCTGCATGGTTCATCCTGTAGTGAGGAAGGTTCGGTAGAGTAGACCCTGGGACAAGATCAATGGCATGCTATATGCCCCTCATAGGTGGCAACTCATTCGGTAAATCTTCAGGAAATACATCACTGTATTCCTTCAGAACCGAAGTCACCTCACGGGGTAACTCTGATGGAACCTCAGGTGTAATCTCTCTAGCCACAAGGGCATACACCATAGAATCCTCCTTAGTCTCTTTTTCAAACTCTCTTGCATTTATTATATGAAGAGACTTAGGCTTGGATTTCCCCACTCCTTTAGGCTCACTTGCCTTCTCATCCTTTTTCTTCTCTAGTGTGCTCTCAGGTGGCATAGGGTTAAGTTTGATCTTTTTACCGTTATGCATAAAGGTATACGCATTGGAACGGCCAAAGATCGTGACATCATTATCGAACAGCCACGGTCTAACTAGGATAACATGCCCCACATCCATAGGTAACACATCACACCATAGGGATTCTTTGTATGACCTAAACTCGATGGGGACTAGACATTGATGGGTGACAGGTAGGGATGTCTTGTCAACCCACGAAACTTTATATGAGTCTGGATGATGTGTGGGTTTCAGTTTCAAACGCTCTAAGGTGTTAATGGAAATCATATTCTGACAACTTCCACTGTTCACTATCACCTTACAATTCTTTTCACCACACTTGGCAATAGTGTAGAAGATAATGCTTCGACGCCAGTCAGCACTACTCCTAAACTGAGCTAGCACACGCCTGACTACTGCAAGCGTTGCTTCTCCATCTAACTCTTCATCATCAGTAAGTCCTCCTTCAGGATGATACTCTTCAACTTCATAATCACCTTGGTCATCTCCACCCTCGTGGGACTTGCCTATAACTAAGGCTTTCCCACGGTTCTTCGTAGGACACTGATTAGCCATGTGGCCCAGATTGCCACACTCATAGCACCTCACTTGGCTCGTGTTGCTAGGACCGGCACCAAGAACCCCTTTGCCCTTGTCCTCCCTAGGTCTAGGCGGAATGGTCGCCTGTACCCTAGGTTGACTACCAATATTAGGTCTAGTCCCCTGGGAACTAGATCTAGCACTGGAGTCTCGGGACTCGAAACGACGGACTACAGGAGTCTTTAGATATTGCTTTAACTCCTGCACGACTTGATATGCTTCATCCAAGTCCATTAAGGGCCGAGTCATAAGCTCGCGCTGAAGATCCGCACGAAGGCCCGTCTTAAAACGCGAGAGCGTTACTAGATGGTCTTCTTGGATATCACATCGCATCACATATTCTTCAAACTTAGCGATGTAGTCAGCAGTAGACATTGACCCTTGGCGTAAAGATTGCCATTGGTCAAGGAGCTTCTGACGGTATGAGAGAGGAATGTACTTCTCCTTCAACTTCTCTTTCATCTCATACCAGTGTGTGATAGGGGCTCTACTAACTCTTTCTATCCTACGCTCGGTGTTGGTCCAAAAGAGCTTGGCTTGACCCACAAGCTTCATCTTAGCAAACCGCATTTGACGGTTTTCTGACATGCCATACCACTTAAAATAGTGGTCCATGTCAGCAACCCAGTCAAGGAATGCCTTGGGGTCCAAGCGTCCATCAAAACTCGGGGCATCGACTCTAACACTCTTCATCGCACGCTCATCTGGATCATAGCGGTCTTGATGATCATATGTGGCTCGTGCTTCTCGCACAACACTACGATCGTTACCACGATTCCCATCTTCACCACTTCCACGTGTGGCAGCGCGTTCCTCTATGATTCCTCCCACTTGGGAGTGCGCATCATCCCCAACAGCGGGGTTTTCCCTTTGGGATGCCTCTAGTTGCTCGATCTTGGTCCTGGTAGTGGTGATTTGGTCCTCAAGGCGGGCAAAATCACGCTTGTGACTTGCCTCTAGGGCGGTTATCTTTTGTATCAATTGAGCAAGTTGCTCAGATAACTGCTCGTTACTCATGGTAGGTTGGAGTCCAAAACCTCTACCTCTCCTAGTGGGCATACAAACAAGACTTGAACCAAAACTCTACCCAACTAGACCACTAGGTATTTTGACTCACAAGATGGATGCGATGGATGCAAAACTAGTATGAACTGACTCAAATAAAATAAAACGGAAAACGACTCAAATTTGGAAATTTTCCAAATTAGGAAACTTTCTAAAATTGGAAAGTTTCTAAAATTGAAAACTTTCTAAATCTGGATTTTCCTAAATTAAACCTAAAAATCAAAACCCTAATTTTTGATAACTCGATCTAGACAAAACCATGCAAGCCTATTCTCTGATACCAAATTTGATGCAGGACAGCCCTAAATATGATGCATGATCATGAACACAATTATTCAGCAGAAGTAAAAGCAATAATAATAATGAAATCTAGCATTAATCATCATAAACTAAGAAAAACATAAAGGAAACATGCGATGGAACGGGCCATCATCACAACCATGGAGTATGGGATTCAATTAGTGCTTAGGTTGGATCTGGCGAGGGATGGAACCTCCCGATCTTGCATGGCTATACCCGATCGATCAATGAAAATCACTAGTCCGAAGAATCAGGAAGTTTCTCGGATTAGGGATTTCAGAATTTGGGATTTTAGGGTTTAGCTTGATTCCCAAGGTTTAGATCGTGGGGAATAAACAAAACAAAAGTTTAGAAGGATAATAATAGAAGATAAAATACCTGGAAGAAGTTGGAGGGGCACAAGAAGAAATCAGAAGAAGAAGATCAAAGGGAAGAGAAGAATCACCATTAGAGAGAGAGGAGGCAGGAGGAAGCTCAAAGAGGCTTTCATTAATCAATATCAAAGTTAATTTTCGTGTTTAGGGCCTAGCCCTCTTACATAACTAAATTAAAGACATAAAAGTACTAAACTACCCTCGAACTAAGCAAAAACGCGTAACTAAGCAAAACTGCGCAAAAGTTCGGGCGCCCGAAGTCTTCAGCTCTTCAGTCCTTTTCTTCATTCTTCCTACACACGTGTCCTCCCTGGATGGGGTCTTCTATGTGTGTGATCACGTGTGGAAGGTCTTCAGCTCCTAAATAGTCGCCTATCCACAATGATGGTACTTGTGGATGGCGCTTTCTTCGTTGGTACACTTGAAATGGCCTTGTGTCCTCATCACTCGGGTTCATCGATTTTATCAGATGTAGACTCCAAAATGTCTGTGCCAATTCAAATCCTAGTTTCCTCCGTAGATCTTAATTGGGCTTTGATATCTTGTAAACTATTGAGAAGCTTAAGTGAATTTCATTAACTGTGAGTTTAACATTGCACTGATAAGTATACAGAAGAATGAAAACAAATGACTAGTCCTACTTTTAAGTCATCGAATTATCAAATTATCCATATAAAGTATAGAACAACAAACTCATTAAAATATACGATAAGGATGAATGTCGAGCATGGTTTAACTTCACTTCCAACAACTAAGAACGAATTACAAAATTTCCAGAAAGTTGAATGCTGCATACAAGTCATCAGTTGCTTTTCCCATCTTGCTGATTGATCTTGCAATAGTCTTTCTAATTAGGACATGCTCTTCGATTTGTCAACTTCGGTAGGTCTAACACCTGATACACAGTCCATAGGCAGATTCTCACTACCATCTGCTATATTCAGGATCATCAAAGGTTACATTGCTTTTAATATGTTATTCAGTTTTTCTTAGTGACGCTGGTCCATAAAATCAGAACTTTGTAGAGTATAATGGCTGTTAGTCTGTCTGTCTCCATGTAAGATTAGGCTGTCACTACTTAGAATTTCACATGGTATGTTGTCCTATATGTTTTCTTGTGTGTATTTTGCTTACCCAGAGTTTCTTTCTCTGGTCTCATTGTGGATATTGATTTTTGTTATCTTAAATTTATTACCACATTGCTTTTTCATTCATCATTTGAAGTCATGGTGACTGTTTTTTACCTCACTTTATTTCACTTGTTTATTCATGTTGCTTCTTAGGTAATGGCCATAATTGCAGATTTTATGCTTGTTTGGCTTCCCGCTCCAACCGTTTCTCTTCGGCCACCTCTGACAGTCAATGCTGGGTCTATTGCTAAGTTCTTCTACAGCTGCCCTGATAATGCATTTCAGGTGGTTTTTTTTTTCTTTTTCTACCAGTTAACAAATTGGCTTGAGTATTGCATCTAACATATTTTGATCTTTGTTTCCAAAACAGATGCTGTGTTATTTCGCTTAAATTTTCTGTTGGAATTCTCAATACAGGTTGCTTTGGCGGGAACATCGTACTCCTTTTTACAAAGAATAGGAGCAATAGTGGTAAAATAAAGAAAATTGTCTTATTTATTTGCCATTACTGTTAAGTCTGTGATGAATTCAATGTTTCAGTGAAGAACATTTCCACAATTGGTTCTTATGATCTCTGGGTCTGTTCTGCAGCGCAATGGATCAAAGCTTTTTGTGGTTGGAACAAGTTCGTCTCTGGTAGGCCTGCCCTATCATTGTATGGATTGTCATGAGATTTAGATTAAGCCCACATGCCAGTTTAGCAGTAGTTTGCCATGTGAAATTACTCTTGGAAACTTTTCTACTTGGTGCAGGCAAGAGCTTTTGGAGGTTTACTATTGTTTAGCTGTCCAAGATAATTTCCACCATAAAATAATCAAATTGCTGCATTTATGCTCATCCATATCTTGCACAAATATGTTGTCGCAATCACATGTTTTTGAGACATTTTAACAGATACGGTCCTTATGTGTGTTTAGTATTAAGTTTAGAGTTGCACAAGTCTTCTACCCAGCTGCTGCTCCCGCTTTGAATTGCAGTCCTGCTCCCGCTCCTGCTTCCGGGATGTTTGTACTTACTAATATAATCCCGCTGGCAATGCATGCAGAAGATTAGTGGTGAAGATGAAATTGTTAAAGAACATTCTCAAGGGATGAAGAAAGAATCAATTCAGGGAGCCTTTTGGTGGGCATCTTAATAATGTCTTCATTATCTCTAAGAAAGAAAAAAAGAAAAGGAAAGGAAAGAAAAGAAACTAAGGCTTTAATCCTTGAAGAGGCTCTGTCCTTGTATACTATTGAGGAAGAAAGGGAGCTGTCAGAAGAAGAAAAGATCATGGGAAAACGATGTTAAAGATGTGCATAGAGTGGAAGTTAAAGAAGAAGAGATAAGGTAGATGCAATGATCTTAGGAGCACTGGCTTTGGGAGGGAGATAAATACACAATTCTTTCATGGTTTGCGCTAGTCAGGACGAGAACGAATAGAATTCAAGCTATCCATGTTGAAGGCCGACTTGTGGGAGATCAAGAGCACATTTGTTTAGAAATTGTTAACTTCTATAGGAAATTAGGAATATGTATAAGGCAGATCGGCAATAGAGACTAACGTTTGATAATTTATAGTTTCATGTTATTTTAGAAGCTCAAGCTGCGACCATTGAGATAATTTCTCTGAGGAAGTCAGGGACTTCGTTTTCGAGCTTGGTAGGAATTGCGCTCCTGGCCCTGATGGGTCTCTCCTTGCATTGTTCTAAGTTTTTGGGAAGATTTCAAATAAATTTTGGGTTTTCTAACAGAATTTCATGAAACAGGTAAAGTTGGCAAGGAATCGGCTCACCATTCATTGATTTAATTACAAAAATAGAAGGGGCTGTGGGAGGAAATACTTTCTTATTATTTTGATTGGAAGTCCATACAAGATTGTGGCTAAAATCCTCACTTCAATAATGGTATGGGTCCTCTCTTCAGTCAATTTTCTCTCACAAGTGGTGTTCATGGAAGGAAGACGAATCCTTGATGGTGCTCTATGGCACATGAATGTAATGATCTCCATTCTTCAACACAAATCTAGGTACCTGGGTCTCATCTGCAAGCTTGATATGGAGAAAGCCTATGATTAAGTTGGTTGGGGCTTCATCAAATAAATGTTGCATATCGGTGCATCAAAGAGTGTTTGGCTCAGGCTTCTTTGTCAGTATTGGTTAACAGGACTTTGGAAGTTTTCTTTCATGGGTCGAGAGCCTTGCACCAGCGGGATCCCCTCCCCACTTTCCTCTTCGTCATGGCTGTCGAGGCTCCTGAAAATGTTGCCTAGAGGCACTGAGGCAAGAATCATAAAGGGTTTTAATTTGGAACTATCAGGTTTATAGGTTTCTCAACTTCAATTAGCTGATGACACATTACTGATGTGTGAGCATACAAGGAGCAAGTGATATGTCTCAAAATCATTCTTGGATGGTTTGTGGTGTCTAGTTTACAGGTGCATTGTCATCAGATAGAGGTCCTTGGGAAGCAAACTAGCTATAGGAGTAGCGTCTCATCGGTAAATTATGATAAAGTGACAGGGGGATCCTCTGAGGGGATAAAAGGGTAAGGGTTGTTCCAAATTGTTGCTCATGAAGATTCTTTCTTGGAATAGGGGTCTAGTTGTCCCTAAAAATGAGCCCAAATTAAACAATGATTGTTGGTGTTAAAAGGTGCAGCTGAATGCTTTCTAGGAGATGAAAATTCAGGACTGTGGATAGAGGTGTTATTGATTCACTGTGGGGAGACAAACCAGATCTCATTGGATGCTACGTTGTTGCTGGTGGCATTGGTGTCATTGGGAACTCAAACCTTTAGATTAAAGAGGATTGACGAGTAGGAATTTTCTTGGTTTTAATCCTTATGCAAAACAAGGTATTCCGTAACGGTAACGGTAGCTGTAATGGTTGTTACAGTCTCTTGTTTTATTGAAAAAAAAAAAACCTCGAAAAACTTGTATCTGCCCCGTAATAGACCGTTATGGGCAAGATATTCTGTAACAGTAACGACGATCGTAATGGGCACCACCATTAACTTTATGATATGGGCGGTAATGGCCGTTACAATCTCTTTTTTTTAACTGAAAACCTGTATTTGCCCCGTAACAGACCGTTATGGGGCCGTCATGGCTTTTACTGGGGGGGGGGTGTCATTTTTTCCATAATGCCCGTTATGACCTCGTAATGTGTAATGGTTGCCACCGTAACCTTTACTAACGGCCATTACGGCACATCATGATGAAGAATGTTGGTAATGGGTTTTATTATTATTTATTTGTTTTATTACTGTTGTTGTTGTCGTTGTTGTGGTTTATGGCTAGCGGAGACCTTTGTGCTTGTTGCCAAATTAAATTCGTTGAGTACTATTTTCCCTTGCTATAAATCATCCTTGGCCTTTACATCAATAGGCATCAAGAATGCATTTCTTCATGGAGATATTGAGGAAGATGTGTATATGGCACCACCCAGGGATTTCTTCCATTGATTGGAGTTGATATGGTTTGCCTGCTCAAAAAGGCTCTTTATGTTTTAAAATAGTCTCCACGTGCATGGCTTGGGTTGTTCAACACAACAATGTTGAAGTGTGGATATTCTCGGAGCAGTGCTGATAATACCTTTTGGAATAATAGTAGGAAGTTGAAATGCAGAGATAAAGGTGATAGGAAAAGAAGAGTAGTAGAAGAGGACATCAATGGTGCACCCTTTAGAGTGTACCAGAGGAAGAGACATCGTTGATCGAGTGTTGGAGCAGATGAGCTGCTGTGGATGGACAATGGGCCCATCAGGCCGTTTCATTGATGGGCTACGAAGACCCCGCACGCGTACATACACATATGGAGTCTCATTTTGTCGGAAATGTGTGCGGGTTGCTGATTTGGAGCTTATCGACCATGGATCCAAGATTGGATGACAATCGGACCATTGGATTCTTCCCATTAGGCCATTCAATCGTTGGATCGACCCGGCCCACTTTGGTGGCCCATTCCCATTTTTCTTACTTTTATTTATTTTAGTTATATTTTCGGATTCTATGGACGGTTCACATGTTATTTTGTGATTAGGGTTTAGTTTATTTTGAAGTTTGGACATCAGGGACACATGTAATTTTGCTCCTCAAGTTTCTTCTATAAATTCAAGAGGGGGGGGGAGGGGGTGCTATGGATGCCTTAATTGATATTTTTATATATATATAAAAAGATAATTCTCTCGAAGTTCTTCACGTAGATTAGGATTTCAGGATTGGCCCTTGGGTGTTGACGATTCCACCATGGAGTACTACGTTTTCTCTTTCTTAAATCTTCAAGGTGAGTGGGAAGGTAAGACCCATCTTCTTCATTTGCGGAGAATACTTGTCTTCTCATTCTTGAAGCCCATCTTTCCCTTTTCCTCTCTTTCTTTTTCGAATCTTCCCCTTTGGCATGATCGGTAAAAGCGGGATTGCTGGCCATGAGAACTTGATTCAGATTTGAACGTGGGCTAGCCTATGCCAGGTTTAGGGATGTCCTCATGTCCTTAGGTCCTCCTTTTACTCGTTTATGTGTGTTTATGCTATGGGGTATGATCTTGACGGGTTATCATCATCTCATTGTTGAAATCTCATAATCTCTTAGTTGATAGTGGATAGTTAAATGAATTCTTTGCTCGAATGTCTACTTATTGATCACACGTACATTTAGAGTTAGGTCATCACATACCCCTGCATCACCAACACTCTCATTACAATAAAGGAACAGAGTTCTACAGGAACATGAATGATGGCGCACATGCACTAATACAACAAGGAAAAGATAGAAAAAGATAAAGGTACACA
The DNA here is from genome assembly GCA_003013855.2 of Liriodendron chinense. NCBI lineage: Eukaryota > Viridiplantae > Streptophyta > Magnoliopsida > Magnoliales > Magnoliaceae > Liriodendron > Liriodendron chinense. Next base: position 4,479,551 of record ML058333.1, read on the forward strand.
CATGCGTACACACATGCCAAGGCTAACACGAAATCTCTACACTCCCTCTCAAGTTGGAGCATAGATATTGATCATGCCTAACTTGCCACGAATCTGATGAAGAGCATCATGAGCTAAAGACTTAGTGAGAACGTCAGCAACTTGATCCTCGGAGCAAACAAAGGAAGTGACAATATCCTTGGAGGCAACTTTATACCAAATAAAATGACAGTTAACTTCAATGTGCTTGGTGCGCTCATGAAAAACTGGATTACTTGCAATATGTATGGCTGCTTGGTTATCACAATGGAGAGGAGTAGGACCCGAAGGAGGTTAGCCCAGTTCTTTAAGTAGGTTGCAAAGCCAGACAAGTTCACATGTCGCATGAGCCATGACCCGATATTTTCCCTCAGCCAAGGAGCGCGCAACCACAGATTGTTTCTTACTCTTCCACGTGACAAGATTCCCACAGAAAAGGTACAATAACCAGATGTAGAGTGACAATCATAGACACTACCGGCACGATCGGGATCAAAATATCAAAAAGATGAAGATGGCCATGGAACCGAAAGTGAAGCCCAAGACTGGGAGTCGATTTGAGATATCGAAGAAGACAGTAGACAACAGTAAGCTGTGACGAACGAGGAGCATGCATAAATTGGCTAACAACCCCCACAGCAGGTCTGGTCGGGTAACGGTCAAGTAGATAAGCCGACCAACAAGGCGCCGATACATCCCTGGATCCGATAGAAGGGCACCATCATCTGGTCGGAGTTTCTGAGAGGAATCCATGGGAGTAATTGCTGGTTTGCACCCTAACGTACCCGTTTCTAAGAGAAAATTAAGAACGTATTTACGCTGAGACAACACCACCCCTAATTTGGAGCAAGCTACTTCAATGCCCAAGAAATAGCGAAGAGGGCCAAGGTCCTTGATTTCAAAACGAGTCTTCAGGAAGGCCTTGATATCTTCCATACCAAGAAGATCACTCCTAGATAACACAATATCATCCACATACACAATGAGCACAATAATTCCCATTGATCGACGACATAAGAAGAGAGAATGATCAGCATGACTACATACAAAGCCAAACTCAAGGAGAGCATGACTAAATTTCTCAAACCATGTACGCGGAGACTGTTTAAGGCCATAAATCGCCTTGTTCAATCGGTAGACAAGGTGAGGATTGTCAGAGGCTACAAAACCAGGCGGCTGATGCATATAAACCTCTTCTGCAAGATCCCCATGAAGAAATGCATTCTTCACATCAAGCTGAAGAAGGGGCCAAGACAAGTTGACAGCCAAGGAAATGAGCACTCGAATGGAGTTAAGTTTGGCTACAGGAGAGAACGTTTCAAAGTAGTCAGCGCCTTGTGTCTGAGTGTAGCCTTTAGCAACAAGCCGAGCTTTGTGACGATCAAGGGAGCCGTTGGGAAGAAACTTGATGGTATAAACCCAACGACATCCAAAAGGCTTGTGTCCCTTAGGAAGAGAGACCAACTCCCAGGTATGATCTTTCTCAAGGGCAGCCATTTCTTCCATCACTGCCTTTGTCCAGTCAGGACTCTTGAGAGCATGGGAAAGAGAACGAGGAATGTCCACTGAAGAGACCGAAGCTGCAAAAAACTGAAAAGAGGGTGGAAGACGACCATATGAAACAAAGTTACTAATAGGATGCTTAGTGCAAGATCAAGTCCCTTTACGTAAGGCAATGGGAAGATCTTGGCTAGGAAGAGATGGATCACCTGAACAATAATTAGAAGTGAGTGAAGTGGTGGATGGTTGAGTGGTTTGAGTGGTAGAAGGTCTACCTGGCTCATGAGCAGACGGAGGAATAGAGGAGAGAGCAGTCTCCTCGGAGTCAGTAAGAATAGGAAGAGGAAAAGGTGAATGCTCCCCTTGAGTCATAAGAGGGTCACCAAGAGACCCACCATGATCTGAGAATTAAGGAATGTCCTAAAAAAATGTTACATCAGCCGACACATAACTTCTTTCGAGACAAGGGATCATAACACTTGTACCCTTACTGATTGTGAGAGTACCCTATGAAAACACATTTAGTGGCTCGGGGACTAAGTTTATAATTACTACCATCCAAAATTTGAACAAAACATGTACACCCAAATACTTTAGGAGAGAGATGAAATGGATTGTCATGGGTTTACAAAATACCAAAGGAAGATTTATAAGACAAGGTGCGTGATGGTATGCGGTTAATGAGAAATGTGGTAGTAAGAAGAGCATCACTCCAAAGATGTTTTGGTAGGTGCATAACAAGAAGAGTTCGAGAGACTTCAAGAAGGTGACAATTCTTTCATTCTGCAATACCATTCTGCTGAGGGCTACGTGCAGAAGATGTCCGAGACAAGATACTATGCTCCCGTAAAAAGGATAAACAAGTAGTGGATATATACTCCCCCCCATTATCAGAGTGGATAGTTTTGATAGAGCATTGAAACTGGGTAAGCACTTCATTATAAAATACCTTAAACATATCAAACACTTCACTTTTGGATTTCAGTAAGTAAACCCAAGTCATCCGAGAATAGTCATCAATAAAGGTAACAAAATATCGGAATCCAAAAGTAGAAAGAACAAGAGCAGGGCCCCAAACATCTGAATGGACAAGTTTAAAAGGTTGAGATTTCCTCCTAGTTGGGGAAAGGTGGCACAATGGTGCTTAGACAATTTGCAAATCTCACAACACAAGGTTTTAGAGCTAGACATAGATGGGAATAAAAGACTCAACCTAGCTAAAGATGGATGCCCTAAACGGCAATGCCATCGTGACACGAACACGCGATCAAGGGAAAGAGTACTGGAAGCTGCAACAGGTGTATCATCAAGAAGGTAGACGCCTCCCCGCTCATGTCCCCCACTAATCACCCTCTCCATATGAAGGTCCTGGAAAACACAAAAAGAGGGAAAGAAAATCACAGAACAATTCAAGGTTTTAGTGAGAGAGCTGACGGACAATAAATTGAGTGGCAAACAAGGTACATGTAAAACAGAGGACTAGGATAAGGTGGGAGAGAGAGAAATAGACCCAACTCCCGAGACAGAAGTTTGATTTCCATTGGCAACAGTAACAAATTGAGACTGGCAAGAAGAAGAGTAAGAGGAGAAGAGTTTAGACTTACCAGTCATGTGAGATGATGCCTTAGAGTCGATGACCCATCAAGTGGGAGAAGAAGACGCAAGAAGAGTAGTACCCGACTGAGCGGAAGCTGCATGGGAAGGCTCAGGAATATCACGAACGCATCAAAGCATCATAGGCAGCCCGAGAAATAACAATAGAATCCCCAGGAGATGTTTGCTCAACAACGGAGGAAGATGACTGTCCCTCAGTAGTATCTATAGCAGTGAAAGAGGTGGCGGCATAAGGAGGACGACCATGCAACTGCCAACAATAATCAATAGTGTGTTTGGTGCCTCCGCAGTGAGAGCATGAGCTGGAGCCATCACGACCCCGGTCACATCCCTTGCGACCATGAGAAAAGCGACCACCACGACTACGATCGCCATCTCGAGCCATACCACGACCACTTGGTTCAGAGTCACGTACTGAACCAGAAGAGGGAACTCAGGGTCCAGGAAGTGTAGGAGGACGATCCACAACAGCATGAGCTAACCGTTCTGGAGGCACGAGAGAATAAGAGGAGAGCACCGAAGTGGATGCCCGTTGACACATGGCATAAACAGTCGTTAACGGTGGGAGAGGATCCTTCATAACAGCTTGACTTTGAACACTATGATAGTTGGAGTTCAAGCTGGCTAAAACTTGCATGATACGAGTGCCGTCGTGCTGCTTTCGTGCATGTTCGTGATCATCTTTACACTTGGAGGGAAGAGGCTGATAGATATCAAGTTCATCCCACATGCTCTGTAAAGTCTAATAATAATCCTTCAACGGTCTAGACTCTTGTTGGAATCGGCTAATATCCGAAATAAGTTGGAACGCTCTTGAGAACTTTTGAGCCTCAGAGAACATATCATGGAGGGTGTCTCAAATGCTCTTATTTGTAGATAGGAACATAATAGAGTTATTCATGGAAGGGCTCTATATTGTTCAACAACCAAGCTATAACTTGATAATTTTCCTTTGACCAAGTCTTGTAGTCGGCATCCGAATTGCTAGGAGGGTCATCCGATATGTAAGATAACTTCTCACGAGCCCCCAAGAATACTTTGACAGATTGAGCTCATTGAAGATAGTTGCAACCATTCAACTTAACTGATGTAATCACTAGAGGGCTGGATTCAAGAGATGCAACAGAGGAAGGCACGACCCCTTTGTCTTCCATAGCTGACCCCAAAACAGAAAGGTACTCGAAGAGAAGGAGAAATGGCTCACACACAGACTAAACAAGAGAAAAATGGCAACCCTAGGCTACAAAGCAGCCCCCAAACAACCAATGGATGAAGAACAATAGTAAAAAAATAGGATTAAACAGCCAAGAGAACCATGCACAACAACAATGTGTACGGTTGGAAAAGAAAACCCCAAAAAGACACAATCAACCACATTTTTGGGGTAAAACATCACTTAAAAATGATTTTTTTCTTAGAAACCTCTATTGAAAGGTTGAGAGAGGTATTTAGACCATCCATATTGGGGGGATTTCAGAAAAAGCTTACCGATTGAGAGAAATCGAGAAAATGGAGGATTGAGGCCCTATTTCCGAGAAAACCCTATTTAAGGAAAAACTCAAAAGAAAGAGTGATCTAAAAACCACCAAAAAAATCACCAAAAATCATCTCTCATCATGCTCTCCCAAAATCCAGCTGAAATCTCCATCAAATTATGCCGTGCGACCGTACGTTGTTGACGTCATCTGTATGGCTGCTGACGTTAGCAGTCTACTGTTCACAGGACTAAGGTTTGACGCCAGAAATGTGCTCTGATCCCAAGTAGGAAGCTGAAATGCAGAGATAAAGGTGATAAGAAGAGAAGAGTAGTAGAAGAGAAGAGGAGGAGAAGAAGAAAAGAGAGAAAGTTTGGGGAACTTGTATTGTGTGTTCTTTTCCCTCACACCAACACTCTTATTACAATAAAGGAATAGTGTTCTGTAGGAACATGAAGGATGGTGCACATGCGCTAATACAACAAGGAAAAGATAGAAAAAGATAAACGTACACACACATGCCAAGGCTAACACGAAATCTCTACAATAATAAGTTGATTGTTTTTATTGATGATATTGTTGTTACAAGAGATGATATAGAGCGGATAAAAAATTTGCGATGGTTCTTAAGTTACGAGTTTGATATCAATGATCTGGGTCCACTGCTGTATTTCTTGCACATTGAGGAGGCTCAGTTGCATCGGAGCTTAGTCATCGTTGGTAGTTAAAATTTTACAAACAATTGTGCACACTCATCTTAACTGTTATATGCAGTGGTGTACACCACAAGTCGGCAACAAAGAGCTCAAAACCTTGATCCGGATTGTTCAAAGGGTTTGGATCATCCCAGATTATAATTCAATAAGTCAACACCCAAATTACAGTCTCAAAAAGCAGTTCTGAAGTCCATGTTGCTCACATGATCTCAACACCCAAAAAATCAATGCAGCTAAGTCAGAAATGTTGGGAATTCATATTGGGAAAGCAAATCTCTCCTGTTTGGCGAGTGTCTTTGGATGTGTGCCGGGCTCCTTTCCCTCGACCTATGTAGCTCTTTCTCTATGCTTTGGGAAGCCGGCTAAGCATCTCTGGGATAGGGTTATTGAAAGGATCGAGAGGATTTTGGTTTTGTGGAAGTATCACTACCTATCTTTAGGTGGTCGCCTCACTCTCATTAAGGCAGCTCTCTCTAACATGCCGGTCTAATTCCTGTCCCTTTTCAAGTGCTCCAAATCGATTCTAGTCAGGCTTGATAAGCTGAGGAGATATTTCCTGTGGAAGGGTGTCGTTGATAGTCAGAAGTTCCATTTGTTTAGATGGTCAGAGGTGTGTAAACCGTTTGAGGAGGGAGGGGCTGGCATTAGGCCTTTGGGTGTTGTGAATACGAGTCTTCTTGGGAAGTGGGTTTGGAGATTCACCACAGAAGAAAGGAGGCTTCAGAGGGAGGTGGTGGCCGCCAAGTACAGAACCCAATGGGGTGGTTGGTTTGTGAAAGCTTCTTCCCTTTACAGAGTGTCATATATTTGGAAAGCTGTGGTGAGTACCAAATACTTGGCGAGAAGGGGCATATCCTTCGTTCTTGGTGATGGGCGGCACATACGCTTTTAGATGGATGTTTGGTGCGGTGACGGTATGCTCTAGGATCTCTTCCCGTGTGTTGCTCGACTTGCTTCAGATAGTCTTATAGCGGTGGCTGATTGCTTTAATATAGTTGGGGATTCAGTAGTTTGGACTCCCTTGGTTCATAGGAACATGTTCGAGGTCAAGATTGATGAGTTTGTGGAGATGCTTCAAACCTTACAGAGGGCCCACTCTAGTGGTCCAATTTGGGGACTCGATTCTTTGGTCGCAGAGCGCTTTTGAGAAGTTCTTAGTTAAGTCTCTTTTCGGACGATTTCGGACATTCCTCACCACGCTAGTCCTATTCCATTCCACTAGTGATTTTATGGTGCTCCTCCCTGAGTGATAGCTTTTGTTTGGCTTGTGGGTTGGAAGAGAGTTCTTACAATAGATAATCTCTAAAGGAGAGCTTTGATCCTCCCCTCCCCAATATTTGTCTCATGTGTATGAACAATGAGGAGTCAATTGATCACTTGTTTATTCATTGCCCTTTTGCCTATAAGATTTGGAACCACTTCATTAGATTATTTTGTTCTGGATGGGTGATGCTTAAGTGGGTAGAGGACCTTCTTTGGGCTTGGCATGGAGGTGGGAATGGCAGAGTGGGGAGAGCTACCTGTAGGCTGACTATCATGGCATTTTTTTTGGGCCATTTGGGGAGCGAGGAATAGGCATTGCTTCAGGAACATTAGCGAAAGTTTAGAGGAGATTATTAGTAAAATCACAAGGCTTGTTTCGAGCTGGGCTGTTTATGTATAGGCCATTTTTGGCAGTTTCTTTTTGGCTGTTGTTCTCTTGGACGTTGTATTCTTTTCTTGCTTTTAGTAGGCTTCTAAAAAAATGAATGGTACTTCTAAAAAAGAAAAAGAAGAAGAAGGAAAAAAGCCTCCATCAATAGATGTTTTATTTAGGGCGTGGCATGAGGGTTATCTAGTAATGGAGGAATTAGTAATTTGGTGCATGGTCTTCCTTGCAGTCTTTGCCTCTTTGGGGAGATTGAAATTGGCGATGCTTTCTTAGCAAGCTAGGTTTGTGGGAATATGTGGTTTGGAAATCCAAAAGAGACGTGTTAGATTGGGCTTCCAGGGTAAAGAATGTAAAAGATTGTAAAATTGTCTTTGCTTAGGTTGTAATGACGGGGTTGTGTTGTTTTCCCGTTTAGTCGTTCGTCCTAACAGTTTATCAATAAAATCAAATCAATTATCCTTTAGAAAAGAAAACCTTTTTTTTCTTCTTCAAATTCATCGGAAAAGCATCTAGGTGCTGATACTTAGTCGGATTGAAATCTCAAACCTTTAACACTTCAAACTTCAAGCATAGGGCATGTGGCTCAACCTTTGTTTACTCAATCTCTGTATTAAGTTCACTTTAAAGGCTTGCAATAGGAAGAATCAAAGACTAGAACTATGTGTTATTTAATTTCTTTACAACCTCTTGTAATCATAGTTTCGAGATCGAGTCTATTAAGAACCCAAAAGGGTTTAGTTTGTTTTCTTGTAATCTCTTCTTCATTACTTGTATAATCTTAGGAGAGTAAAGGGACATCACAAACTGTAAATTTAGCTCCAAGAATGGTCATCTTGGAACAGAAGTATGCTATCGCCTTCATGACTCTAGTCACTAGGTGCATGATTAGTGGACACTCCAATTGAGCAGAATCACCAACTTCAGTTGGATAGTGGGGGTTTGCTACTTGATGTTGGTATGTATCTACAGTTGTTTGGGAAGCTTATGTATTTTACCATCACAAGACGGACATTGCTTGTAACAAGGGTGTAGTTTGTTTTCTTGTAATTTCCTCTTCATTACTAGTGTAATCTTAGGAGAGGAAAGTTATGTCATAAAGTGTAAATTTGGCACTAGAAACGGTCAGAGTGGAAGTATGTTATGGACTTCATGACTCTAGGAAACTTGGTGCATGATTATTGGACACTTCAGTTGAGAATAATCACCAACTTTATGCATACACACTATGGTCATTATAAGTTGCCTCTCATATTCAGAAATACTTATAAATCCCCTGTTCACGGTCTGTTGTATTTGAAGCATGGCCACTTGAATGTTGAGGTGTACATTAGTACAAATTGGGTAGAGTCTCATACCGATCAACTTTCTACAACCGGCTATATTACAGTGTTGATGTTGCAGAGTAAGAAACAACCAGTTGTGGCTCGATCTAATGCTGAGGCAGCGTATTTTGCAATGGCTCATTAAGTTTATTAACTCCTCCGGTTGAAGACATTGCTGATAGAGATAGGGAGTCCTATTGCTCTTTTAATGATACTTGATTGTGATAACTTGGCTACAATTCATCTCTTCTAGTCTGGTGTATTGTGAATGTACTAAGCACGTTGAATTCAATTGTCATTTTCTTTGAGGAGAGGTGACTTCAAAGGAAGTGAAGATGTCATATCAAAGTTTGAAGATCAGCTTGTTGATTCACTGATAAGAGGAATTGGTCGTCATCAATTTGATTCAGTTTTTCACAAGCTGCGCATGATTGATATTGATGTTCCAGCTTGAGTGACATAAGACAATGGGCCTATCAATATGATGCGGAATGAAACTAAAGCGGAAAGGCATAACAACGAATAATTAAATTTAAACTACTAAAATCACGTGCGGAAGTTCAATTAGGCAAGAATTCATGCACCACAACCTTAAACCACAAGCATGTAATGAAGGTACTACAAAATCTCAAAGGTCGGGACTCATGGAAGGTAGAACTTCCATGTCCAAGCATAGGGTTAATCCTAAAATCAAAGGAAGGGATTCTAGGGTTCCTAAAGTATAGCTGAAATTATGGATTAATGGGAATTAGGGTTGGGGTTTGGGTGAGTTGGGATTTAAAGCCATGGGAAGGTTGAAATTCGGATTTGGGTGAAAGGGGATGGTCGGATTTGAAAGTGGTGTGAGATTAAGTTAGGATTGAAGGATTCAGATGGGAAAAAGTTGGGGTTTTGGGGAAAAACGAAGTTTAAGGTCGCGTGGGCCTCTGCTAAATAAAAAACGGTTTAAGGATTGAGAGGTTTTGGGTTTGGATTCAAGAGAAGATAAAAGAGCCTTTAATCGGATGAAAAATAATAATCATAAATACCTGAATTTGTAGAGAAGAAGAAGAGAAGATGTCCTTGGAGGAATCCACCACCAAGTTAAGTTTCTAACCCTTCCACAATTGGATTGAAAGGGAGGGTTTCATAAAAAACCCTAAAGAAGAATAAAGAAGGGACTTCTGAAGAGAGACCAAGCTTCCAAGCTCTGTTTTTTTCTTTGCTCCAAAAACCAAGTTAGGTTTGACTTCCCCCCCCCCCCCCCCCCCCCCCCTTGCCTTTTACAATAAAACTTTTCAATAATTATAACTATGCCCTCACTTAAAGTTCAATGTGCCAAACTCAAAACTAAATATTCAAAGCAACTAAAAATAATCTAAACCACCCATCATGTCCTAGAAATAATATAAAAGAAAAGAAAAATCAAGGTTCAAGGGGCCCAGATCTGGAAGATCTGACGGTCTGATGGCCCAATCAAGATGATCCAATGGTCCGATGGACCCAAAACTAAAAACTATGGCTAAAAACTCCTAAAAAGTAACCCACATGTATAATCCCAATGTGGAGTCTTCCCGATGCACGTCTAATGCATATGGGGTCTTCAAAGTGGTCGTGCAGGCTCTGTGTGGAAGTTGTCATCCATCCATAACAGTGTTTTAAATAGCTACGCTATGTAGCGTGTAGCTTACGCTACGTAGCGTAGCTCAGCCTAAACGCTACGTAGCTCATGAAAATAGCTTAAGTTGCGTGTAGCCTACACTACATGATTAATTTGGATACACTGCACGCTACATAGCTCACATTATGAGTCATTTTTCACTATAACATTAAAATCAATAATGTTTTTAATGATTTGTTACATTTTTTTATTTCAATGAAAATTAGTTAGTCTTTTCAATGCTTTTAGTAAAATAATATTAGAAATAGTTTTAAATAAGTTTTGTTGCTCTTTCTTCACTTTTATATTTAGTCACATTTATCTAGCATGTTATGAAATTTTGTCAAATTTTATTACTAATCATCTAATTTGGTGCAACCTAGATTAAAAATCTAAGTAGTGTGTAACTTACGCTACACGCTATGTAGCTTACGCCTCACGCTTTAGAGGGGTGAAGGCTACACTACACGCTAATCGCTATTTAAAACACTGATCCATAAAGAAAACTGTGCTGATGCAAGTAGTTGCCTCTGCCTCTGGTACACTCGAGTAGGTCCTCTGATGTCCTCATCATTGAGGGAGAGTGTGGAGATATATGGAGTGGTATGCTATGTATATTATGTAGTCATGTGGAGTACTGTACCATACTCGTTTCTCTATAATTAATAAGATTGTGCTCATCACATTAGACTAACTCACAAGATAAGCCCTAATTCTCTCTCTCTCTCTCTCTCTCTCTCTCTCTCTCTATATATATATATATATATATATATATATATATATATATATATATATATATATATATATATATATATATATATATATATATGTTGGTGGTGGGTTAGAAACTTAACTTGGTGGTGGATTCCTGTGTGGCTTAGTACCTATTAACTTGGTGGTAGGTTAGAAACTTAATTCTCTCTCTCCCTAATTCTTTCCTCTATTACATTTCAATTGTAAACTGTGTGGCTTAGGTACCTATTTTGTAGATGTATTTAAACCATATGGATTTTTTTAGTATGGCTGATAACATCCTCAACCGGATGATGCATAAGGGTTTTAAAGAGGAAAGTGGAGTTTCTAAACGAACTACATGGAGAAAAGTGGTATTTTGGTCCATTTGCACAACACATGATGTTCTAATGGTTATGATTTATATGCAAAAAGGAGTCTTTCAATGGTTTGCTTTAGGGCATGTTTGGATATATGGAATCTAAGGCAAAAGAAAGGACAAAACAATACGACGAGAGCTCTTGAAACAAGAATTCCAATTTTGAGTTCTTATTTGGGTAGCACATGGAAATCTCCTATTCCCTTCACAATACTCACCTAGTTTCTTGTGTCAAGAATCCAAATTATGGAAAAGTGTAATGTTGCTTAATGGAATCAACCGTTTTCTTTGCTATCCAAACAACACAAATCATCACACCAAAGGAAACCCCTTTTTCCTTTTCCGCTGTTTGGCATGGAATCCATGATTTCCAAACATGGCCTTAAGAGATAATTTAGGAGTCATCTTTGTGCACCAATAGAATTTTTATTTAAGCTTGTAGTGTTTAGTTTAGCATCTTTTGAATTCATGGCCTATAAAGAGCCATACATATGAACTCTTTATGCAGTTTACAATGAATAATGATTAATGAAAGGGTTTCAGCTTGTCTTGCTTCATTAGTTGCCGTGTGGTTGCTTTCATACAGATCTATTTGCATATTGGGATTTTAGAACTTCCAGTGAAAATTACAGTCAAAGTAGTGCAATGAGTTTGTATTTGATTAAAATCAGGTGCTTTGCAGGTTGGGACAGGTATAATGAATGCCCTAATTAAAGCAAGAAAGGCAGTTAACAAGGATACTGCTGGTGAAGCAGAAGATGTACCAATAGTATCAACCAGCATTGCCTATGGTGTCTATATGGCAGTTTCCAGCAACCTTAGGTATGTCGTTTCAAACCATGTAACAAGGGCACCTCATCTGTTACTCTTGGATAGGCTCATATAAAAACTTGTCATTACATTTCATAACTGTTATCTTTTATTTTAGGGAACTTTTTACATATGCATAACTTAATTTTAGGTTTATTATGATTGTTATTTATTTTATATAGGAATGATTGGCAACCGACCCGCCTCTACATGTGCATTTGCTATCTTGCCCTTCTACTGGTGACTCCTGGCCTTAATTGGCTTGGTCATGCTTTGGATGTTGTAGAAGATGTAGTCTGTGTGCCCGCATGTGTATTTGGGTGGAAAATCTCTTATTTCTTTGGTGTGGGTGTACTGTAGCTTGGTGCTCATGCCTTACATGAATTTTCTATGGAAGAATACTATGCAGCTCTCCACTAGAGATGGGAGGACCTGGATCATTTTATGCCAGACATTGTTATTCCTGAAGAACTCCACAAGTGGCTAGAACAAAGAAGAATTTTCGACTTCCTAATTTTGAGACCCAGCTCAAGTTCGAAAGGATTCTTTACCTTCCCTAAAAGTTGAGTACAACTATATCAAAGGTGGAACAATTCATCATGCATCTTTTGGAATTCAAAGTTCCTCTCCTTGAGTGATTTACTCTAGTAGCTGGGCCAAAATCATCTCAAGGAGAAAAGGGTAGCCATGTTCCTCTAGAAACAGGCATAATGATATGCTAGTGTGTTCTCACTGCTATTGTTGTTACCCCACTCGGATCCAGTGTTATGACCTGCATGTCACCTTCGCCCAAAGCCCGAGAATGCTGCCAATAACTTTGAGATTAAGGGGATTAGACTTCAGGTTGAGGGGACCAGATTAGTGCTCTTAGTAAGTGTGTTAGTGATCTTGAAAACAAGCTGACAGAGCTTCATTCTTCATATTCATTTATTACTTTTAGTGGGCCACCAGATTCATCTGTCCATTCTGCTCGGTCCCATTCCTATCCATGTCCTAGATTATTTGACTTTGGTGCTACTTTTAGTGGGTAGCTGGATTTAGTTATGACAGAAGGTAACTTTCTTTCACACTCTTGTTTTTCGAGTCACATAAAACTTGTTGATGGATCCTTTTCTAGAGCCTCTAGAAAAGGAGCCAATCAAATCACCTTGTCCTTAGTTTTATCATCTGTTTTCCATGCTCCTGCTTTTCCTTCCGACGTATTATCTGCGACTGTCAGTGCTCTCACTAAACAGTTTACTTGTTGTGTTACCTTTTCTTTTCCTTCCTACTATGTCATACAAGATCTACAAACCAAGAGTAGGATTGGTGGTGAACTTAAATCTCATGGGTGTGGATTAATGCCGATGACATTTCTTCAGCTTTTGTTTATTGCAAACAACTAAAGCTGTCTATACATTTCCTGCCCAATCTGAAAGGAGACCTTTGATTTTACAAATGACCTCTGGGGTTTCAACTTGAGAGTTTTGAAAACACTTCCCATTTCTTGCACCCCAGATCACGCAAAATACAGCCATGATTTGAAGTCTCCACGAAACTTACCCCAACTTCTTGGATCCTCCCCCATGCCAGGCCTAAAGAAGTATGTCAACTGACTGCGGCATTATCCAAGCCATTACAAAGAAGGCCGAGGAATTGATCCCACACTGTGGCTGCAAACGGGCAGTGGATGAACAAGTGGTCAATCTCTCTTCATCTTTCATACACAACAAGCAAACATTGGCTAGGATGAGGGCTCTACTTTGCAAGTTGTCAACCGTGAGAATCCTTTTCCTGCCCATGAGCCAAACAAACACCGCCACTCTAGGCGGCGTACTGTAGAACCAATGGTGAAACAGGAAAACGGGAGATCAAAACCTGAATCAGATATGATATTACAAAGTGATTTGACTGAAAAGTGTCCGGACCAGTGGCTCCTCTAGGAAATGCGATCATCTGACTGGAAGTCCGGCTTGCAGGAATTAAAGGTCCAAGAGACGAGCTACCTTGCCTTTCTCATCGTCCAATAAATCCCTCTGACAACGAGGGGCCCACACCACCCCCGACACACTGATTGAGAGATAGTTCGCAACCATGGTGAATCAATCAACGGCTATGCGGGCGATTCTCTGGAACTAATCCTGAGGAGCTCCATCTCCTTTAGCTTTTGTTTCAAGGTCATGTCTTATAATTAAGGAGTGTGTCCAAGCTTGCTTTGGGTCATGTAATCATAAGTGTCTTGAATTGTTCATAATCATCATCATTGTGGTTGTCGTCGTCCTTATCATCATCATCTAAGCTTTATCCTGAGTTTGGGGTCCATTACATGAATCTTGTTCCGCCATTCCACTCTATCGAGGACCATATCCTCAATTAAACCATGGGTCATCTAGTCTTTTCTTACTACCTCCCCTTGACATCCTTTTGGTCCTTGCTCTTTTATAGCCTAGATGCCTTAAATTTTTATTCTAAATAAATTTCAATTGGATGATGAATTTAAGTGTGATGTGTCTTAGTTGTAATATTGTTGAACAACTTTTAGTACTCATAAATGTTTAAAACTTTTTGATTTGATTCGTGCTGATGTAGGGTCCTGCCTTTGTTAATTTTTTTTGGATATAAATATTTTGCTTCCTTCATTGATGTCTAGGGCTGTAAATGGGTCAGTGGACCCGATGGGGTACCTAGACCCAACACATTTAGACCTAACCCAGACCCGACCCATTTGTTAAATGGTACGGGTCTGGGTCCAAGAACAGACCCATTTGCTAAATGGGTCTGGGTCTGGTTTCCTTTATATTTGGCTTGACCTGACCCGACCCGAACCCATTTAGTAAGTGGGCGGGTTTGGTCTATGTTTCAAGGGACTCGTCCAGCCTAGACTCGTCCAGACCCGATTTTAAGCCTTGTAAAAATGCTTGCATACTAGATCTAGACCCAGACCCAGACCCATTAGACTCGACCCATTTATAAATGGGTCTGGGTGGATCTCCCTCTACCATACCCAGACCCATTTATAAATGGGTCTGATGGGTTGATTCGGACTCGACCCAGACCCACCCATTTAGTAAAATGGTCTGGGTCTAAAATTTGGACCTAGACCCATTTAGTAAATGGGCGGGTCTGGTTTTGGCTAAACCTGCCCCGAACCCGACCATTTACAGCCCTATTGATGTTGACGACTTTCGAAAGACATGGAAGTACAATTTTTTATATATTTTAAATCTTGTTTACACAATAAAATTGCCTTTGTGTTTATAGGGAAAATAAGAGTCACCTTCCAATATTGGACAAGAGAAATGGAAAAACATTCATCACTTTATTTTATTCATTTATTAAGTTCTTCATACATTCCACGTTTACATTATCCCTTGATTCTAGAATAAATTATACATTGTACGAAATGAAACATATTCAGAAAGTAATTTCGGTAGAGTTTCGCCCTATTTTTCTTTCATCTTGTTTAGGTGATAGGGAAATGGCTGAATGAATGTCCAGGCCAATATTGTTCTTCCACTCATGAGTGAAGCGAGTCAACCAAACTAGGCTTCCTTCCTTTGCGATCTTCAAGCGAAGCACACAGGCAAAGGCTAGGCTTATCATTTGGCCATGTAGCGGACTCAAGGTCAATACGTTATATAAGCCTTATCAAAGTACTAAAACCTTCCTAACTCTCCATAGAATTTCCATGATGCTCTGAGATGTTGGCATCATCCATCATTCCTACCACTTACGGGGATTGTACAAAGTACGCTCAACCCGATGGGAGAAAGATAGGTCTTCTGCACCATCTATCAAGACTACCACTTATGGGGATTTTATAAAGTATGCTCAACCTGAAGGGAAAAAGATATGTCTTTTGCATAAAGAAACAAACTCTCCAGTCTGGATTGCTCTCTCTATGTCATCCATCCTTACCACGATCTAGATATTCAATATCCCTCACGATTGAAAGGGAAACAGAGGCTATAACCCCCCGACATCCTTTACAAAAGGATAGAACAAATGCTGAAATGCCCTTCAGAGTAGCTTTACGCGGGTCGCGTAAAGCACATCTCAGGCGACTCTTCGTCTTCGATCTTTGATTCTCCATTTCGACAGAGTTTCCTCGTCGTTCTTCTTCGATCCTCGGGGTCCGCACTTTGTGCGTTCAACCCGAGGAGAAGGAGAAGTCCAAGGCCCTCTCCGTACCTCTGGAGTCTTCTGAAGGAGCTCTGAAACTCGAAACTTCAGAAGCAAGTGTCAAATGAGGACCCCTGAGGGGGTATTTATAGACTTTGGGGGTCAATCTCGCGTAAATCACCGGGCATTCACCTGTTTTTTGTACTTTGTGCTGTTTTCTTTCCTGATTCCTTTTTTGATCTTCTTCATTCTTCTTTCCTCTGTTTTCTTCACTCTTCATCATTTTGATGCCTCAACAAATCTAGATTAAAAAACCCTAATTAGGATCCTCTTTTTGATATCATCGGACTACCATTCAAGTTTAATCATGTGACTGAGACCATCTGAAGCAATAACAAATAGAAAAGGAGAGAGCGTGTCTCCTTGTCTAAGGCCTCTCGACGATTTGAAGAATCCTTTGGGAGGGCCATTAATGAGGATCGAAAAATGGGCCGAAGACAAGCAAATTTCAATCTAGTTACGCCATTTGTTACCAAAACCATGTCTTCCCAGCATATAGTTTAAGTATCCCCAGTCCACGTGGTCGAAAGGTTTATCAATGTCCAACTTGCACACCAAGCCCCCCCTCCTTGAACGTTGCCTTGAATCGATGGACTCATGAGCCAGCAAGGCACAATCGAGGATTTGTCTGTTAGCCAGGAAAGCCCCTTGTGCTTCTAAAATGACCTTAGTGAGCATAGGTCTCAGTCTAGTCGTGAGAATCTTGGTTAGAATTTTAGAAGGGGCCTCAAGAAGGCAAATAGGATGAAAATCCTTAAGATCAGAAACTGTCTTTTTTAGGGATCAAAGCAATAAAGGAGGAACCCGTGGCTTTAGAAATAATACTTGACATGAAGAATTCAAAAACAAAATCCTTTACATCCTTATTGACTACATCCCAAAAGTCATGGAAGAAAGCTAAGGGAAATCCATTAGGACCAGAGGCCTTATCTCTGCTGAGGGAGAATACATCATTTTTTATCCCTTCCTTAGACAAAAGGTATTCCAGAGATCCTCTGTAGAGATATGAGGGAGGTCAAGGTTGTCGATTCTTAGTCTAATCCAATTGTCATTTGAGAGCAAAGAAGAGTAGAAAGAGACTATATGATTTGATACTTGATTGCAATCTTCTAAAATAGAACCGTTAACCATGACAATACTTATCTTGTTCAATCTCGCTCTAGCACTGGCAATAGCATGGAAGAAGTTGGTGTTCCTATATGCTCGAGCCACAAGGTCTGGATCTTTATCTCTATTTAACTTCCTGATGATGAACTAAATTGGAGCAGTCAGATCATAGGGAATCCCTGAGAGAGATTTTATCGAACGAAAGGGGATTTGATTCCTCTTGCACATCCAACTTCCAAGGAGTCAATAGAATTGAGATAGTTGGAAATATTGGAGTCAAGATTGTGCAAGGTTGCGATGTAGTAATAACTCGATCATGAGACCGAGATCATCCTCAGGGATTTTCATAACAATTCTAAATTATGCAACTAGGATTATCTAAATTCAGATTTAATTTATAAGATGAATTTTCGAAACATAAAACTATCTACTTTTGAAATAAATCAGGAAACTAATCGCTAGAGCGCCAATGATCCACTTATAATCAATTCACAATGCCAATTCAACCATTCAAGCTGATAACTCAATTGGAATCGGAGTCTTATCCTTATCCAATCGGAAGATGGATTCAGTTAAATCATCACGACACATCTAACATGGATGAATTATCTATTGATATAGTTCCCTTATAACAACTAAGGCATTGGGCGTATTCAATCACACAGGCCAATCCTCCAACAAAACAAGTGATATCATATTCATGGTTCTCTCAAATCCTGTTACTAGACCTAAGTAGAACCATGGATTTGAACTTCAATCAAACCAATATCAATTCATAAAACATTCATCTCAGATCAAACCAAAAGATATGAACGTCTTGTAGTTTAGTTCAGATAAACACTTAGGATACTTGGTTTGTAAGATCTCATAGCATCCACCACATCATGATGAATCTAAGATCTCTACAATCCAAAATCCTCTCAACAACACCTCATTGATTAATCTCAGTAAATCGAAACATCTCATGTAAACATATCATAAGAGATAGAAGATTAAACTAAAACTATCAACTTTATTTCAAACCAAAACTGGAATTGTTCATCATTAAACCTCAAAATGCTTGAATTAAATCAAACTAAGCATTGTAAACAACTATAAGCTTCACCTCTTAGCCTTAGCTAAGAGGTTTAACCAACTATAGAGAAGGTTGAACTGAAACTCAAAAGGAAAACTACTAAAAACATAAACTAGAACTTAGAAAAGCTCGGAAAACGGAGTTGTAGAAGCTCCCCTTTGATCTTCTCCACCTCTAGCACGATTGGGACTCTTCTAGGATGATTTAGGAAGAGTGTGAAGGTGTCCTTTTATAGCAAAACTCGCCCAACGACTTGGAATCTTCGAGAATTGCGTAAGTAGTTACGTAGTCGGGTCAGAAGCAAAATCCCAATGGATAAAAACTGTTTAAGTTTCTGGACTCTTGAAGACCGGTTGGAAATGATCAAAATCTGTCTAGCGAGTTCAGCGCACTCTTTGATTTTCAGACTGGTCGGGCGACCGGTCTTTGAGACTGTCTTTTTGTATTTTCTTCTCTTTCTTTCCTCTCTCTTTCTTGCTTCTTTTCTCCACCTCTTGGCTCTTCTTTCATTGATTTTCAAAGTGTTCTAAAGTAGTCTTTTAACATTGAATTCATGAGGTCTCTCTCTCTCATTCCTACAAACACAAATACATTCATAAGATTGGTTATAAATATGCACAATTTAGAGCTCAACACACCCCCCAACCAGCATTTTTGCTAGTCCCGAGCAAAACATGCGTGAAACAAATCCAACTCCCAACTCAAACCTCTTTTGAAAACTAAACTTCTATGAAGTCTAAGAAATGATCATGAAATTCAGGAATAAGTAGTAATGAATGCTGAAACCTTAATCTTCCTAAAACAAAGTGAATGTTTCAAATAGAGTCCCGCTGATTAAGTAACAAATATAAGAGTGCAAACAATTGTAATCTAGTGTGCTCAGTGAATGCTCAACTCATCAATTTTCCGGATCATCATTCTTTTTGGATCAACTAGACTATAATTCTAAAAGCGTACAGATCAACAACAAGCCTATGACAGGATTTCTCCTTACCGTTCTATCGACGGCTTTCACACTACTTACCATTGCCAGCTTGGGTGATAAACCCTCCCCTAGTTGATGATAGGTAGCCTTTTTCGACATTCCTTAACAGATTTTCAATTTTACTCTTTTTCTTTCTTTTATAACAAACATCATAAGATAAGATTTTTATAAATCCATATCTTAATTCCCTTTTCATCTCTTATTTCCTGAACGTGATGGACAGAAATCCTCGGTTTGGTTCCTCAACACTTTAGATCATAATCTAACCAATCTAAATATCCTTTCTAATCCCTTCAACCATGAGAATCGTGTAATGTGAACTAGATTTTCAAAGTGTTCAAACTTCTATCAGTCATAAAAAGAGCGGAACTCATATAGAAAATCACTATATATTAAAAGAATTTTTGAGCCATTTCAAATCAAATCACTTTACTTCACATCCTTTCCTCTCATATTCACATATACTTGAATTCATAGAAATAAAACTTCCAAAAGAGTTTTAAGATCAGAAAAAATTGAATTTTTTTCGCACAAATTGCTCGGAATGTCACAAATGCTAGTGGATTTATCTAGGAATCTCACCCCCCAATCCAAATCTGACATTATCCTCAATGTAAAAACTTATGTATTATGCAATGACATGAGAGCAATGACAAAATAAAGGAGAGTGAGAACGAGAGTACCTGAGAGATTTGAAAGTAATTCTTCTACAACTTTTAATAACTAATTATTAAAGCAAATGAAACTAATTGGAACTAATCTATACCTCTGTCAGACTAAGAGGTCAATTCTGATACACAGGGTCATCCAAAGGGAAAAAATCAAGCAGAATTATCAGGTAGAGTAAAAGGTTTCTCAATAAGACCATCCACCATCCCGCTTTATAGTGTACATGGGTGATATTCATCATTTTAAACCATTGAAAATCCTGTCGAAAAATTTTCAGCAAGTTTCTCAAAATTATCACCCTATGTATTAGGAAAGGAGAATTTCTTTGGTTGGAAATTATTAACTATGAATCTCCTTTCCAATTTGTCTGGGCAAGAGGTAATCCAGTAAGGATCTTCCTAAAGATGGTGCACTTCGGTTTGAAATACACTAAAGCTATGTGGAGATGTGGATTTCTTCTTCATAAGTTGGTATGGTCTTCACATAGTCGGATTCTACCGGTGCTTCCACAATTGATAATTCGGTTTTATACTCTGTGAAAGGAGTCTTTTTCGGCACCGGTGAAGTTTCCCTTAAGGCATTGACAATGTCACGGAACATAGGATCATATGAATCCTTAAAATATGCCAAACACTCTTCTAGAGTGTAGGAAACTTCCTCCTCCTCAGTCACTTGTGTAGGTTGGAATAAGTCCTCAACCCCTACACTTTTAGAAATT
Organism: Liriodendron chinense; assembly: GCA_003013855.2. Classification (NCBI taxonomy): domain Eukaryota; kingdom Viridiplantae; phylum Streptophyta; class Magnoliopsida; order Magnoliales; family Magnoliaceae; genus Liriodendron; species Liriodendron chinense. The sequence goes on from ML058333.1 coordinate 4,500,122, forward strand.
GGCCTCCTCGTAGGTAAATCAAGCACAAATTCTTCCAATTCCCGCACAACAAAATTGTTGAAATCATCAATTGGTGTCTTGTCAATCAAAATTTCAGATGTTAGCTCTTCCAAGGCATCATTAATTTTTGAATTCGTATCATCTTTGGAATGAGCCAAGCAAACTTCTATGGTTTTAGAAAATTTAGTTGAAGGTGGCTCATCCTCATCTACTATGGTATCAATGAAGTTAATAACGTGGATCTCATCTTCATCCTCATCCTCTTGTTGTTTGTGTAAATTAAACATATTTAGCTTCATAGTCATATTTTCAAAGGATATCTTTTTTATTCCATTCCTACAATTGATGATAGCATTAGCGGTTGCTAGGAATGGTCGGCCTAGGATGACGGGAACTTGAGTGCATACATTTGTAACCGCTTGTGTATTCAACACGATAAAATCTACTGGGTAGTAGAACTTGTCGATTTGGACTAACACATCTTCAATCACCCCTCTCGGTACTTTAACGGAGCGATCCGCAAGTTGTAAAGTTATCTTGGTGGGTTTTAATTCACCAAGTTCAAGTTGCCCAGAGACCGAGTAAGGTATCAAATTAACACTAGCCCCTAGATAAAAAAGTACTCTATTAATCCAGGAGTTACTTATCATTTAAGAGATTGTAGGACTTCTGGGATCTTTAAATTTGAGGGAAGTGTTTTGTTGTATATTGGCATTTACTTGTTTCGTAAAAAATGCCCTCTTGTGCACGTTTTGCCTACGCTCGCGACATATAGATATCCTTTAGAAATATGGCATATGAAGGAATTTGTTTAATTATATCCAACAAGGGAATGTTGATTTTGACTTGTTAGAAAACTTCCAAGATATCCTATTTTCACTTGGCCTTTTGGTTGAGACAAGACGTTGGGGTAATAGAGCCACAGGTTTATACGCACGCTCTGACTTTTTATCTTGTGGAGCATCGCTCGATTCACCGTCACTCTTAGAATCAAACGGATCATAAGGCTCTGCGGCCTTCACTTGTTCAGATTTTTCAATTGTCTTACCACTTCTAAGAATGGTGATAGCTTGAACATGTTCCACATGATGGGTTGAATAATTGGTATTCAATTCAAGTTGTCCCTTAGGGTTAGGCTGAGGTTTGGGCTGGAAAGGTCCCTTGCTACCTAACTCTTAAATGTGTCTCAATTCTTTCAACCGACGTTTTAAGTGCATCTATGGCTTGCATGTTGGACTGATTTATCTGAGCTTGCCCAATCAAGAATGTATTCAATGTATCTTCAAGAGTACTCTTTTGCGGAGGCCCTTGGGAAGCATTCTTTGTATTTTTCATGGGTCCATTCCTCCAATTAGGTTTGGTTCATGTCACCAATCAGGATTATATAAGTTAGAATTCAGTGTACTAAAAGGGCGTTGGTGAGCGTTTATGGCATTCGCTTGAGCTTGCAAAATATCTTGAAACGCAAGGATTGTTGGACAATCCTTTGTTAAGTGAACATCACTATCACAAATGCCACGTACGCTCTCAATGGCCTCACCGGTACTTATCATATTGACACTCCTCAACTCTATGACCTCAACCTTCTTTGTGAGACCCGCCACCCTTGCATTCAAATCATCCTCCCCGTTTAATGCATGTACTCCCTTCTCTCTTAGGGCTGACTTGGGATTACTAGTTGGAGTAGAGATGTCCCAAGATTGGGCATTCTCTACCGGCATATCAAAGTAATCCCAAGCATCATCGGGCTCTTTATTCAAAAATTCGTCATTACACATCATCTGAACAAATTAGCGCATGTTTGAACTCAATCCGTTATGGAAGAAGTTAATCAAGTGCCGCTTTTCATAACCATGATGTGGGCATTCTAATAAAAGCTCTTTGAACCCCTCCCAACATTGAAAAAATGACTCATCTTCCTTTTGGGAGAAATTCATTATGGCACGCCTTAGTGCATTGGTTTTGTGAACCAGGAAGAACTTTTTAAGGAACTTTCGAGTCATCTCAACTTATTATGTCCTGATGTTTCTGGGTTTTAATGATTGAAGCCATGATTTAGCTTTGTCCTTTAGAGAGAAGGGGAACAATTTCAGTCTGATTATGTCTTGAGAGGCGTCATTAAATTGCAAGGTGTTGGCAATCTCCTCAAATTCACTCAAATGTGCATATGGACTTTCAGAATCAAGTCCATGGAATTTTGGAAGTAATTTGATAAGTCCCGGCTTAAGGCCACGTTTCCTGCATTGAGTGGAAAGATCATGCAGGAAAGTGTGTTTTTTTTCTCCGGTTGTAGATAATTTCGCAATGTTTTAACCAGAGGAACATGGTGTTCCTCATTCTCATTATGTGTAGCCCTAGTTGGCGGTGTATCGTGCTCAACATCTTCAACAATATTTGGTTCATTCTCAGCCCTAAATTCAAATGGTTCAGGATTTCTTAGACGTTTTCTAATTCGTCTGTGAATTTTTAAACCTTCAAATAAACCTCCATCACTTAGACGTTGCGATGTTTGGTCATGCTCCCAACGGGGTATAAACCACACAAAAACTAAACCTAAAATCTAGATCCTAAAAGTCTGAAAATAAAATTAAAACTAAGAAATAAAAGAGCAAGTTACAACGGAAGTACCAGATTGATGAACTAGGTTAGCCAAAGAAAATCTTACAAAACGAGCAAATAAAAACTATTAGTAGTAGAAAAATTCTGAGAAAAACCTAATAGCAACAAAACCTGTCTTAACCTAAATTATACCCTAATTACAAAATTTAGAATTGTTAACCTGATCCTTGGCAACGACGCCAAAAACTTATTCGCCAACCTCAAGTGCAAGGTTGCGATGTGGTAATAATTCGATCGTGAGACCGAGATCGTCCTCAGGGATTTTCATAACAATTCTAAATTATGCAACTATGATTATCTAAATTCAGATTTAATTTATAAGATGAATTTTGGAAATATAAAACTATTTACTTTTGAAATAAATCAGGAAATTAAGCACTAGAGCGCCAATGATCCACTTATGATCAATTCACATGCTAATTCAACCATTCAAGCTGGTAACTCAATTAGAATCGGAGTCCTATCCCTATCCAATCGGAAGATGGATTCAGTTAAATCATCATGACACATCTAACATGGATGGATTATCCATTGATATAGTTCCCTTATAACAACTAAGGCATTGGCCGTATACAATTACACAGGCCAATCCTTCAACAAAACAAGTGATATCATATTCATGGTTCTTCCTCAAATCCTGGCAATGACGTCAAAAACTTGTTCGCCAACCCCAAGTGCAAGGTTGCGATGTAGTAATAATTCGATCGTGAGACCGAGATCGTTTTCAGGGATTTTCGTAACAATTCTAAATTATGCAACTAGGATTATTTAAATTCAGATTTAGTTTATAAGATGAATTTTGGAAACATAAAACTATCTACTTTTGAAATAAATCAGGAAACTAAGCACTAGAGCGCTAATGATCTACTTATAATCAATTCATAATGCCAATTCAACTAGTCAAGCTGATAATTCAATTGGAATCAAAGTCCTATATCTATCCAATTGGAAGATGGATTCAGTTAAATCATCATGACACATCTAACATGGATGTATTATCTATTGATATAGTTCCCTCATAACAACTAAGGCATTGGGCGTATTTAATCACACAGGCCAATCCTTCAACAAAACAAGTGGTATCATATTCATGGTTCTTCCTCAAACTTGTTACTAAACCTAAGTAGAACCATGGATTTGAGCTTCAATCAAACCAATATCGATTCATAAAACATCCATCTCAGATTAAACCAAAATATATGAACTTCCTTCTAGTTTAGTTCTAGATAAACACTTAGGATACTTGGTTTGTAAGATCTCATAGCATCCACCACGTCATGATGAATCTAAGATCTCTACAACCCAAAATCCTCTTAACAATACCTCATTGATCAATCTCAGTAAATCAAAACATCCCATGTAAACATATCACAAGAGATAGAAGATTAAACTAAAATTATCAATTTTATTTCCAACCAAAACTAGAATTGTTCATCTTTAAACCTCAAAATACTTGAATTAAATCAAACTAAGCATTGTAAACAACTATAAGCTTCACCTCTTAGCCCTAGCTAAGAGGTTTAGCCAACCATGGAGAAGGTTGAACTAAAACTCAAAAGAAAAACTACTAAAAATATAAACTAGAACGTAGAAAACCCGGAAAATGGAGTTGTAGAAGCTCTCCTTTGATCTTCTCCACTTCTAGCATGATTGAGACTCTTCTAGGATGATTTAGGAAGAGTGTGGAGGTGTCCTTTTATAGCAAAACTTGCTCACCGACTTGGAATCTTCGAGAATTTCGTAAGTAGTTACCCAATCAGGTCAATGGCCGACCGATCGGAAGTGGGCTCTGACCGGTTGGAGCTCAAAATCCCAACGGACAAAACTGATTTTTAAGTTTTTGGACTCCTGAAGACTAGTCGGAAATGACCAAAATCTGTCCAGCAAGTTCCGCACAGTCTCTTTGATTTTCAGACAGGTCGGGCCATCGGTTAGATGACCAGTCTTTGAGACTGTCTTTTTCTATTTTCTTCTCTTTCTTTCCTCTCTCTTTCTTGCTTCTTTTCTCCACCTCTTGGCTCTTCTTCCATTGATCTTCAAGTGTTCTGAAGTAGTCTTTTAGCATTTAATTCACGAGGTCTCTCTCTTATTCCTACAAACACAAATTCATTCGTAGGATGGGTCTTTTAATGGTTCAATTAGAGTGAATGTGTGATGAATTGGGGTATAAATGTGCATAATTCAGAGCTCCACAAAGATCATTCCGGGCTTCCCTTCTCCAATCAATCAATTTGGATTATAGAAGTTTGAGTTTTTTGCTCAAGACAGCTTTCACACTGCCTTGAGCAGAGAAGGAGAGCTACCATGCCGAAATCATGGAATGGAATCCCTCCTTTTCAAGCCAAGAGAGCTCAAAATGAAAAGGTTTGGGCCCCTAGCTTTCCTCAAGAGAGTCAAGAAGTATGGGGTAGTGATTAGAGACAGTGGGGAAGACCCATTTGCGAAACCAAAGGAAAAGCCTCCAGCCATTCTAGTGAAATTAGAAACCTGTCTAAACGAGATAGGATAGGAGGGGATTGCCCGTTGGTTTAGGTGAATTTAGAGTCGAGGAGAGGGAAGTAAATAACATTATGAGCACCCATCCATTCTGAGGACATTCTCATGCTTTTGGTTATACAGGATCCATTAGATTTATCATAAGTGAATTGAATAACATTGAAGTCTCCCCTTGAGGGATGGGAGGGCCATTTAACTCTGATTGCATGTATGGATGTATGTATGCTTGCATGGACGGATGGATGTATCGGTGTATGCTATATACATGGGGCTGGATGGATCTTTGTATGTTTGTATGCATGTATGGATGGTGTATTAGTGTATGTATGCATGGATGGATGTATTAATATATGTATGTATGTATGGATATATTAACATATGTATGGATGTATTAACATGTGTATGTATGTAGTATGTATGGATGGATGGATGTATTAACATGTATGTATGTAGTATGTATGTATGGATGGATGTATTCACATGTGTACGTATGTAGTATGTATGGATGGATGGATAGAAATGTATGGATGTATGTATGTATACATGCATGGATGTGTGGTTTTTGTTTTTTGTTTTTGAGAGATAACAACATTTTATTGAGAAACCCACCGGAAGGCAGGAAAAGAAAACAAAGCTACACTAACATCACAAAATAGGCAAAGAGAGAACAACCGTAGGAGTAGAGTCATGAAGGATCCAACTCCTAATGAGGCCTATGACAACCCTAATAACCCTGTCCACCGAGGGGGAGCTCCATAGTGCTACTGGTGATATGGATGGTGAGGACCCAAACTACTACCTGGTTCGGATAGCAACGAGATAAAGGATCCCATGGAGAATATACCAGAACTATGCCCTTTCCAAAACATGGAATCCTCCTCCAAGGGAATAAGTGCTGCGAGATTAAGAAATTCCAGGAGGCCAACAAATTCGTCTGCCTCTTCATCCATTAGATTCCTGCGACAAGGTGGGCACCAAATCCCAGAACCACGACTTGAGAAGTAACAAAGAGAAACGAAGATTGAGCAATTCGGGGTGAGCAAAGCTAATCTCGGGAAAACATCTCGTAGAGCTCTATCACCATGCTAAAGATCCAACCAAAATCGGATGTGATTCCTATTCCCGAGAGTGAAACCAATGCCTCTCATAACCAGCTATTTCGTAGACGCTATAGCCTTTCATATGCTGGAGGCCTGATAAAGAGAAGAGCTTTTGACAAACCACCCTCCCTCCACACCATATTTGTTAACAATGATCTCCCTCCATAGCCTACCCAATTTAGTGCCAAGTCTCCAATGCCACTTGCAAAGGAGCACCGTATTCTTGAGCCATAAATCTCTAATCCTCGCGCCCCCTTCTGAAAGTGGCTTGCACACGTCCTTCCATTGAAGAAGATGAAGCTTCCTTCTCTCAAAGTTCCCATTCCAAAGGAAATCCCTTCTCAACTTCTGTAAACGGTCTGCCACCGACCTGGGACATTTGAAAAGGGACATGAAGTAAACAAGCATGTTTGAGAAGGCCATTTTGATGAGCAATAGTCTCCCTCCCAACGAAATGTACCTACAATTCCAAGAAGTGAGTCTTCTTTCGATCCTTTCAATCACCTTATTCCATAGATGTACGGGAGGCTTACCTGTACAATGGGGCGATCCAAGATATGTCGATGGAAAGGAACCTTTCCTATAACCAAAAACATTCACCAACCGGCCCAAATCTTCATCACTAACGTGTACCCCCATCATTTTACTTTTAGCAACATTAATCCTTAATCCTGAAACCGCCTCGAAACAGACAATGATTTTGGGAAGGTTGTCCATGGCGTTCATATCCGCATTAGAGAATAAAATAGTAACCTCTGCAAAACTGAAGATGGCTAATGGTGCATCCATCATCAGACACTCTAAAGCCGTTGAGAAGACTATTCTCCTCCCCCTTCGAAAGCATCTTGCCAATTGCCTCTCCTATAATCACAAAGAGGTAGGGAGACTGGCGGGTCCCCTTGCCTCAACCACCTGGAGGCCTTAAAAAACCCTCGGGAGAGCCGTTGACTAATACTGAACAAAAAGCCATCTGCACACAGGATCGTATCCAATCCGTCCACTTGATACCAAAACCCAACTGACCCAACATATAGTCTAGGAAGCCCCAATCGAAATGATCATAGGCCTTTTCCATATCTAACTTGCAAACCAACCCACTCTTCTTTTGCCTTTGTCTTGAGTCTATGCATTTGTGAGCTATGAGAGCCGTGTCTAGGATCTGTCTCCCCCATGATAAAAGCCCCTTGATTATCGGCAATAACCTTAGAAAGCACCCCCCGAAGACGAATGGCTAGGATCGTTGTGAGTATCTTATACGGGCTCTCGATAAGGCTAATAGAGCGAAAGTCTTGCAACTGTTCTGCACCTTGAATCTTAGGAATGAGAACTAAAAAAGAAGCCCAGATGTCTGTAGATATCCTTCTTTGCTAAAAAAATTTGAAAACGAAATCGATGACGTCCTTTTCTACCAAATTCCAACTTTTTTGAAAGAATGCCATCAGGCCTGGGAGCTTTGTCACCACAAAGCGAGTCAATCGTTGCCTTGACCTCTTCAACAGAAATTGTCTACAAGGGATGAGGCCGCCGTTTCCGATATCTTGTCAAAAGAAAGATTTTCAAGTCTCGGCCTATGCTAATGTTCGCTCTGAAGCAAATTGCTATAAAAGTTTACTATCGAATCTTTTTTTTTTTTTTTTTTGATTTCCTGACCTCTCTCGTCAAGAATTAAGTTAATAATGCGATTGCATCTAGCCCGAGAGCTCGCAAAGCTATTAAAGTATCAAGTTTTTTGTCTCCTTTAGCGACACCGCACGAGAACATTGCCGCCACTTAATCTCCTCCTCTTTAGCATGGTTGGCATAGCTTTAGATGGAGAGCAACCCTCTTGTCCCTATCATCGTCCGAAAGCGCACCTGATTCCTCTAGCATATTCAACTCATGAATCTCTAAAGCCACTCTGTCGAACTCTTCTTCTTAAGCCCCAAGAACATCCTTTTTCCAGACTTTTTTTTTTCCTTCAGCAACTTAAGTTTTCTGCACAATCTATGACTAGCATAGCCTTCAACAACTAAAGAATTCCACCACTCTGCAATTAGATCCTTGAAACCTTCAATTTTGACCTAGGCCAGCTCGAATATGAAAGGTTTGGGTCCCCAGTTATCAGCAAGCATCTCCAGAGTAATCGGCAAATGATTAGAAATTGTTCTTGGCAAGCCCCGATGGCATACCAAAGGATAAAGTTGGAGCCAGTCTGTCAAAACTAGGAACCTATACAGGCGCGAAAGAATGGCATTCTGTTGGCCATTAGACCACGTGAATTTGGCACCTGACTGGGGTAGGTCAACCATCTCATGTCTAGCAACCCATTCTGCAAAGTTCTTAATGCTTCTGTTGATTTGGCCTCCATTAAAATTTTCATGTGCGAATTAGATTACGTTGAAATCCCCACTGAAGCACAAAGGATAATCCAATTTTTGTCTAATGTTGTTCAGGTTGTCCCAAAACTGGTCTCTGGTGCTACTCGAGCACGTGCCATATACTGCGGTAAAAAGCCACTAACTACTAGAATGAACACTGTTAAAACAAGATAGAAACCGTGTAAACCCTAAAAAAAGAGTCCGTCTTCTTATAGATGTCTGAGGTCCATGCCACGAGAATACCCCCTCTCGACCCCACTGTATCAATAGAAACCCAATCCTTGTTTTTAACCCCCCAAATAGAATCAATCGTACCTTTATAAACATTCTGAAGTTTTGTCTCCTACAAGGCTATAATCTCTGCCTTTGTATTCTTACATACTTTCCTAACTTGGGCTCTTTTAAATTTACAACCCAACCCTCTAACATTCCAGGATAACACGATCATTGATCATCGACTTTACTCGATCGTCCCCTCTTCTCTTTGCCAACTCTTAAGGCTGAATCATAGTTAATCGAAGTTTCTAAGTTGAGAAGTTCCCTCCATCCTTTCAGTGGCTTCTTATTCCTTGAGACTTGAGGCTAAACCTGAAATTGTACAGCTCTGCTTTCAACAAAGTGGAAGAAGTCCCTGACGTCTTTGTCACGCGCTCTATAGGACAAGCCGATCAGTCCTTCTAGCCTTTGAAGCACATCTTTGGTCCATCTGAACTGTTCTTGAGTGATTGCAATTCTCCCCGGGTTGAGAGCTCCATCCTCCTCCACCGCCAGCTCCATTTGAGTTGTTGAATCTGTAGGGGCCCTTACTGATGTCGCTCAAATTGAGGTTATGATTACCGCGTCTTCCAGCGCCTCTTCTTGATCCATTATCCTCTCTTCCTGAGCCATTATCCTCTCCTACGAATCTGGAATTTATTCCTGTTCCTCGTCTGGAGGTTCTGTGTCAGCCCACTAATCTTCAGAAATGAGGCTTCCCTGACTTGCTTGCTCCAACTCTCTGAACGCATTCTCTGCCGACAAGATCTGCGACCTTGTGCCATCTGCAGGCAGTGTCCACAGAGGTGATTCCTCTCTCGAGGCATTATCGTTGGCGAGAGAGACTTCTGGAGCGAAAAGAGGCACCTGGAATGAGAAAGGGTGGTCAAGGCTCGAAATGTTTAAAGGGATCGGGTCCCATGTGCGACAACTAATCACACGTGCTGGCATCGTAGGAAGCTTCGTGCATGCTGGAGACAAAATCAGTGCCATTGAGAGGACCGACAACTCGTTGACAATAGAGAACGCCATGTTAGGTTCCTCTAGAGAATTGGGTTGCCACGTGTCGCTACCAAAAGCGACGCAAGTGTCTGAAACCGACACGAAACTGCTCCGCGTGTCCCAAGCCGAAATCTGGCTCGAACTAAAGCTGCCCTCTGTCACTGCAACAGCCTTGGAACGAGGTATGGGTCCCGAACCGGAATCCAGTTAGAGGCTCAGAGCGGTGGTCGCGATTGGAAAAGCTCCCGCAGAGTAAGGTATGTGGTAAGGTATGTGCCGCCGCTTGATAGGAGCTCTCCTCACCGACCTTTTTTCCTTGTTTCTCATGCTGCCACGTCGTTGTGTTAATGATTGGTGCAATCCACATACTCCATCGCCGAGCTGCCGCTGCTCTTGTCTCCCTGTCGAATCGGAGCTCTCCCATAGTCTCCAAATGTCGCCCCACCTAGAGTATTCCCCTCCTCTTCTTTACCATTCAACTTTCTCCTGAATGAGGTCGGAACCACTAGCGATCTTAATCACTGTTGGATTCAAGATTGCCCGCTTCTTCCTGATACAAATCCGCACGACTCCCATCTCCCCTTCTTCCGTTGCCTCATCGATGGCAACGATCTCCCCTATACACGTAGCTAAGGTCGCGAACACCTCACTGTACCATAGTTCTAACGGGACGCCCCATAACAGGAACCATACATCTTCTTCTCTGAAACACGAATGTTCTGACCATTTCTTCAATTCCACCACTGGTCCATCTCGAAACAGGCTTCCTGCGAAGAGCACCTAGTCGATGTCGATCTCCAAGCGCAAGTGAATCCAAATCTCCCTTGAGCCGAATGGTTTGATTAAGTACTGGTGTTCTTCCAGATTTCATGAATCGGAAAGCCACCTCTTAATGCTAGGGATGATGGTTTCTTTTTTTGCAACAACCACAAGAGACTACTGCATGAAGTTCAGGCATTGTCGATCACCTCCGGTTTAACCCGGACCATCAACTCCTCACCTTCCCTCTCCTTCCAAATCCACTTCCCTTTATTTACCTTTGCTACTTGCACTCCCTCAGATAAACCTCCCCCTTCCCCTTTTGAGGAATCTCCTAAATTGTTTCCCCCTACCACTGCATCCCTAAAGGACACAATCCCTTTTCCTTTGTCCCTAGTACCCACAATATCTTCATTAATGATCTTCCCACCCTCCCTCATTAAAACCCCCTGATTAATTTCCTTTCTCACCTCTCCCTTCTTCCTTTCATGTTTTTCACAGCTGGCCCAAAACGAGCCTCCTGGACCCATAGCCTTTTACCTTCGAAGTTTTCTTCATGTAATTGGTCAATGGCTTTATGGATTTCCTTTTGCTTGCTCATCTTGACAAAGGTGAACCCCCGATAGTTCCCTGAGAATTGGTCGCGCGGTGTTACAACCTCCATCACCACACCAGCTTTGCCAAAAACTCTTGAAAAGTTTATTGGTAACCAGCCTTCAGGGAATCCTGTGATGAACAATGTTGGATATTCAGTAAGAGGTTTGCGTTTTGAGGTCTCCTTCTCTGCATCAGCATTTCTTTGTCACACCTCGATCCACTCCTCGTCTTCTGCTTCGTCAGGGTTCCCGTTGTCCCTTGTGCTATCGAAGCCTAAGGTACCTTTCTTATTATCGTTACCACCCTCTCCTGCTTGCTCTATCTCGTCTCTGTTGTTCTTTCTTTTCCATTCTCTGTTATTGTGAGGAACGTTCTCTGAACTCATTTTGGTTACTACTGCATTGATTTTTTATGACAACATATGCTTTAGGCTCCTACTAAAAGGAAGTTTATTATATATGGTTCTTTCTCACAATTTTTTGGATTCCTAAATATCCAAATATGTGCATTTTAGCATCTCCTGAAGTTTCACTAAAAAATTTCCCTCAGTTATACATATCTGGGTATCGGCGATATCGATACATGTTTTCGTATACCCAATCGACGATACATATAATGACACCGATACTATGAACACTGCCTAGAGCCGCACACAAGGTGGACCCCATATGTGTGGACATGTGATGGAGGGGAGGGAGTTTGGAGTGTATGTGCGGGGGTGGCTGTGTGACAAAAAAAAAAAAAAGCGATGGAGGAGAGGGATGAATCTCTCTTCTTCTCTTCTTCTTTTCTTTCTCTTTCTCTCACACATCAGACGTCCCTAAGGGTGAGGATGTCCAAGGCTATCTTCGTTGGGATAATGATCTATTTATAAGGAGGAATCAAGGTTTAAGAAGGAATGCCAATTATGGTGCTCCTTACCCCTACAAACTTTGGTATGCCTAACACTATAAAAAAATTCATTTACTTGCCTTGTCCATGCACCCAAATTGACCACATCTCTCCACTATATAGAGGCATCCACTCTTGACCAAAATCCCATGCTAGCCTAAGAGATGGGCTACAAGATCTCAACCATCAAATGTCCATTAAGCACAATAAAGACACTTTGAATGGATCAACGGTTTAAAACGTTAGATTAAACATTTAAAAACTTTTAAGCGTCAATCCTAGCTAGAAAACCATTTGATGGATAGTCTGATCACTAAGATCTAGGCCACAAATAAGCTCCTTGAGGTAAGCAGTGGATCCCATGTTGGAGCATATGGACCACGACCCCATCCTTGATGGATGTATCCAACCACACTTGTATCTTAGCCACGAATTTAACTTCGTATGGGTGAGCCAAAGCACCCAACACCAGAACCTTGGACTCATACGACCTGATGTCTAAGGATTAGTCAAAGCTAGTCATAGTCAAGTGGATCTGATTTGGGCATAATGGGTCTCTTAGACTAGAGACGATGTGATCCTCCAAAGTGCTCAACCAGGCCTAAAAAAAGAACATGCATCCGTGAACACTTACACTCCTATGTGATTAGGGCTATATGACAAATTTTCAATGGTGGAGACCCTTCTTCCCAACTCGTCTCTAGTTCCTTGAGACAGGACAACCAATTAATTAACCTTAATGAAATACCAATCCCATTATCATGGTTATGGAATTTAGGGTACTGAGGTTGCAAGAAAATATGGGTAGAGGAAGGGGGGTGGTGGACTAAAACTTCTTCTCTTTATCGGTCCTTTTTGTGGAAATCGGTGGCATCTTTTAAAGAGAAGGTTTGGGAGGGCATAGGTTTTCAGTTGGGGGATGGCAAAAGAGTTAGATTTTGTGAGGACAGGTGTGTGGGAGATATGAGCTTGGGGGAGAGATTCCCTTTATTGGTAGGGTTAGCCATGAAAGGGGGTATGAAGGTGAGTAGGTGTTACTCCTTTTCGGGGGAGGAGGTGGTGTGGACTCCTCCTTTTAGAAGAAATTTGCAGGAAGAGGAATTCGAAGAGCCGATTCTATTGCTAGAGTTGCTTCTTACCGTTTCTCCAGTGCCATCTGAGGTGGATTCCATGAATGGTTAAAGACGAAGTCAGGTTCATTTTCAGTTAGATCTTGCTATCATATGTTGATTGCATAAAATGAAGCTAGAGGGGTTTGTCCTACGGCCTTTTTGTGGCATTATGGTGCTCCTTCGAAGGTGGCAGCTTTTGCTTGGTTAGGGAAGAACAAAGTGTTAACGGTTGACAGTCTCTGTAAGAGGAAGATGATCCTTCCGAATGTTTGTTTGATGTGTCTAAAAAACGGGGAATCGGTGGATCATTTGTTTATTCATTGTGCTTTTGCGTAGGAGGTTTGGGGTTTCTTTCTTTAGTCTGTTGGTGTCTTATGGGTGTTTCCGAATTCTATTGGAGAATTTCTCATCGCATGGCATAGTGGAGGGATAGGGAAGTTAGGGAAAAAGGTGTGGAAAGTAAGCTTGTTAGCGATTCTTTGGGCTTTATGGTGGGAAAGGAATGAGCGATGTTTCAATAGCATGATGCGAGGGGTGGTGCAAGTATTCAGATTGGCCATGCAAAATGTAAAGGATTGGTCGGAAGTGTAGTATTGGGTTGTTCTGTTTGTCTCCAAGGTGGTCTTGGTTGGGTGTTCATGTATAGCTTTGTATATTTGTTTATTCTAGGCTCTGGCCTTCTTTTAATGAAATTTCATCAATGTTAAAAAAAAAAGAAAAAAGAAAACTATTTGGTGTCAGTAGTTTTTATGGGATAAAAATAGAGCTAGCTAAAGTATTTGTGCTTTTCATGGAAAGCACTTGTTTCTAGTTTCAGTATGGTAGTGGGAACGATCTAATTTTTCAGTCTTGAAAAGCTCAGTGTGTCAACTATTTTACTGGCTCGTGCTTGCTGAAAATGCATATCCTTGTTGATAAGGTAAGGGGTTGTTTGGGGATTTTATTTATTTATTATTATTATTTTTTTTATGATGTCAGGGGGTCCCTGCCTCTTCTTAAGGAGAGACTAATCCCTGTGGAGGCATGCAATCATGTTGTTTGGGGATGTTGATTATTATGAAAATGAAAAGGTTTTCGAAGGAAACCTGCTTTTCCCCATTTGTGGAAAAAAGCAGGGCTGGATATCGTTTTCCATTTCCAAGGGTTTACTACAAAATCATGGACGTCGATGCCTTTAAAGCAGTCAAATGTAGATTTCTGAGGTAAAGGGGAGACCACTCACTGTTTGATCTTTGACCTTTCAATATTTCATGGAAAACCGTGACCTTCATCACGTCTATCAACCTGGAAGAAACGAAGTGGAGACCTTCCATATATACTGTACAGCCACAAAGGGAAAAGACCCAGTTAGGGGGAACCACGTCAAATAGAGCATACGCCCTAGATAGGCATGAAAGAGAAGCAGATAGGAATTACCAAATTCTCCACCAGAAGGAGAAGAGGTGAGAACCAACAAACGGAGGACAGTGAGTAGATTACCAATTACATACTCCAAACCAAACGACAAAATTACTGTTGGAATCGGCAGTTCTCCATCTCCTGAGGATTCCATGTTGGTTTTCCATGTCCACATTTTCTGTTCCTCCATCCAAACACCCTGAAGATAAAAAAAAATTTAATAGAAAAACACCAAAATACAGAAACATGCTGTGTGGACTTTGCCTGTGGCATCAAAGCAATTGCAACTTTGAGCATGGCTGTCTCCACTACAGATGGACCCATGCACAGATTTCCTTAGATCAACTAGCATGTGCATAGAAAACATATGTGGGAACATAGGCTCATAACTAAGTTGTCCAGACTGTGGAGATAGCCATGTCTTCATATTACCAAAGTTTTGTAACTTGCAGATTTAGCAAGCAATCTTACTAATCATTGATTGATGTATTTAACAGGTACCAGATACTAGCTGGGGTGGTGGAACAGCGAATCTTGGAACCCTTACTACACCAACACAAGATCCTTTTAAGCGCACTTTGCTTCGCCGTCCGAACAGGCAACACATTCCTGGGATCATTAATGTGAGATTCATTAAATTTCACCTCGTTACAATATTCTCAGATGTGTGTGTGTGTGTGTGTGTGTGTGTGTGTGTGCATGTGTGCATGTGTGTGCGTGTGTGTGCGTGTGGGTGTGTGGGTGTGTGGGTGTGCGCGTGCGCGCGCGTGCTGCGTGTGGCCCACCATGGTATGTCCCATTTAGCATGGTTGTCCCACCATGAAAATGGGATGCTCCAAAAATCATATCAATCCAACTATTAAGTGGGGAACATCATAGAAAACTATGAACAACCACTCGAAAAACTCTATATTCATGTGGGATGCATCTAATGGTTGGATCGACCTGATTTTTAGGGCATCCCATTTTCATGGTGGGACAACCATGCTAGACCAGCAAGATGCCATACAAACACTATGGTGGGCCCCACATGCATCTAGTTGAGCATTTTTCACACACACACACACACAACCGGTTGGACTATAAGTTACAATCCATCCTGTGAATAAGTTCCAACATTTCATGTGTGTACAACATCCAAAGTATCCAATAGGTTGGCCCTATCATGAGTATCACTTTTCACAAAAATCTGCCATGTCCACTCATCAATTGGGCCACACTTGTATTTTGCCATTTATGAATGGCTACACATTGTTTTCATGGCCAGGCCCACCTGATGAGTAGATAAGAGTTATTTGCAGTTGGGGATCCTCATTCTGGGGCCAACCTATTGGAAGGGTTTGATTTCGCATTACTTGACAGGTTGTAGGTTATGCACTGGGTGGACCAGACCTTGTGGTCCAACTGGTTGGACTTGAGACCTCTATATCATCATCATCATCATCATTTTCTCAAAATATATGGCATTTTTTTTAACAGGTGGGTGGACTATGCCCGCTTGATTGGAATCCAAAAGCTTCAGGAGTAGAACACATGGGAATTGGATGGCATACTATTTCTCAATTTTCTCCTGTCTT
This sequence comes from Liriodendron chinense, assembly GCA_003013855.2. NCBI lineage: Eukaryota > Viridiplantae > Streptophyta > Magnoliopsida > Magnoliales > Magnoliaceae > Liriodendron > Liriodendron chinense. Next base: position 4,516,285 of record ML058333.1, read on the forward strand.
GGTATCTGCTGAAATTATAGGAACAGGACGTTCACTGATTGATGCTCGTGGCTGCTTTCCATTTTTTGCCACGTTGTGTTGTTACAAACAATAGTTCGTGGATACAAAACTTAATAGATAGATGTTATGGGCACGATGGGTATGTGGACCCTTTTGATTTGCATCCCCACAAGTTTCTCACGGCCCTACAGCCAATCCCCACTAGAGTACTGCAGTGATCGACATTTTAATGTACAACATCCATTTATCAACTCCATTGTGTTTTGGGAACATCCTCATTTTTCTGTTGACGGGTCCATATCTGTGTCACTGATGATGATCAGAAGTCCGTCCATGACTGGAATTATTAGTTATTCTTAAAATGATTATTGCTTAATGTATGGCGGCATTGATCTGGTTGTTGGTCATGTTTATACATATAACATTTTCTTCAGATAAAAATTTCAGTAGTCCTTAGATGAAGACTTCTTTCTTTTTAATTTTAAAGACTGGTATAGAGATTAAAAAGAAATAAGAAAGAGAAAAGAAGAAGAGAGAAAAAAAAAGATGGAAGGAAGAACAGAATGGACTAGGGTTGCATGCCTCCAAATACTGTCTCTTATGTTAAAGTAATAAAGCAAATATAATAAAAATACCCCGGATAGAATAAACTCTGTGTCCAACATATTCCAAGACTTAAAAAACACTAAGAAACTTATGGGCCGTAGGCCCATAACCTAAACCAAGAGGGCCATAGGCCCATATGCAACTGTTAATACTCCTCAAGTTAGTGCATATGTGTCTTGCATGTCCAGCTTGGAAACAAGTTTATCAAATTGAGATTTCCTAAGATATTTGGTGAATAGATCTATGATTTGATTATGAGATGAAATATAAGGTGTATGGATATGTCTTTGAGATATCTTGTCTCGAATGAAATGGCAATCAACTTCTATGTGCTTTATTCTTTATGAAAAACAAGAAATGACAATCAACTTCTATGTGCTTTATTCTCTATGAAAAACATGGTTATTGGTAATATGTATCGCAACTTGATTGTTACAATATAAAGACATTGGAACTTGAACTTTGAAACCCAATTCTTTGAGAAGAGATTTCATCCATATAAGTTCATAAGTGGCATGTGCTATTGACCTCTATTCAGCTTCAACACTTGATTTGGCAACCACACTCCATTTCTTACTCTTCCAAGGAACTAAATTACTGCATAGGAAGGTGCAATAACCCATAGTCGACCTTCTATCATGTCTTGATCTGCTGTAATCTGCATTGGAATAACCAACTACTAAAAGTTGACCATGAGCTTTATATAGGATACCCTTTTTGGGAAAACATTTCAAATATATGAGGATCCTCGTAATTGTTGCTAGGTATGGTATCCTCGGACTTTGCATGAATTGACTCATCACACTAACTGAAAAGATAGAAATAGGCCTGATGATGGTCAAATAGACATGTTCATCAATAACTCTCTTGTAAATATTAGGGTCTTCTAACAATTCTCCTTCTTCATCTTCTAGTTCAAGATAAAGGTCGATTGGAGTATCAACCGGTTTGGCTTCCATCATCCCTGTCTCTTTTAACAGTTCACAAGTATATTTTTTCTGACATAGATTTATTCAAACTTTCGATCTTGCCACTTCAATGCTCAGAAAATATCAAAGGTTGGAATTGAGTTTGAAGATATGCCTTCAACCTTCTAATACCCTCAAAGTCATCATGAATCACTATAATATCGTCAACATACACAATTAGAAGTATACAATAAGAGGTTTAGTGCTTTGAGAAGACATAGTGATCTACTTTACTCCTTTTTAATCCAAACAATACAACTACACTATTGAACTTCTCATACCAAGCATGTAGTGATTACTTCAAACCCATATGTTGACTTGTTTAACCTGCATACTTTAGACGACTCCCCTGAGTAACATACTCTCTATGTAGACTTCTTTGTGTAGATCTCCATGTAGGAATACGTTCTTTACATCTAGCTGAAAGAAAGGTCAATCATGATTTACAACAAGTGATATAACAACACAAACAAAATTAAGCTTAGCCATTGGGGAAAGTATATCTAGATAATCTACATAAATTTGAGTGTATCTCTTAGCAACCAACTTGGATTTATAATGATAAATTGACCTATCTAGTAGGAACTTAACTGTGTATGCCCATCTAAACTTGATTGAAGTCTTACTTGAATGAAGATTAGTCAGCTTCCAAGTATCATTGGAGTACATGGCTTCCATCTTTTCATCCACAATTTGTTTTCAGTTTTCATTGGACAATGCCTCCTGGATAGACTTAGGAATAGATATAGCAAACAAGGTAAGGGCAAACTTACGATAATTTGTGGACAAATAGGTAAAAGTGACATATTTGGAAATAGGATGAATAATGCGAGAACGTTTACCTTTTTGGACCACAATAAAAAGATCATCTGCAACTTTAAGAGACTAAGAAGAACTAAGAACCCCAGTAGGTGTAGTAGCTGATTGAATAGACTGAAGACAAATAGTTTGTGATATCTGGTTTTTTTCTCAATTTTCTATAATAGTATATGTGAAATCATTTTGAGGTGATGGAGGCATCGCAACATCAAATTATGAATAAAATACCTTTGGCAATGGAGCTTCCATAGATTTGGCTTTGCCAATATTGTAGGACCCCGGTCCTTTGTATCACCTCATAGTCACACATGTGTCCTACCGATGCATTTTGTAAACAGTAGACAACATTATTCGAGCACATAGACATGCTTTCGGGCGGTTGCCACCCGTTGCACTCAAGACCCATATTGACCACACCGCCGGTATGAGATACCACCCACGCGTCAATCCGACACTCTATTAATGAGATATAACCCGATGAATCCATGACCTAAATCACGTACATTGTTGAACAAGCATTTCTAGTGGGTTTAGGCCCAAAAGGTCAAACCTAAGCCCATGGTTTCAGGCCCTTTAAGCCATAGCCTAAAGACAATAGCTACATGACAAAATAAGGCTCTAACACACACTAAAAGACAAGAGAAACTCTCTCCTCTAACCATCATTATAAACCATCATGAGAGGGGGCTCATGCTTGTTGCCATTTCGTCTCACATGCAACCAATTCATGACCTTGGAATAAGCGTGTCACCATTTTCTACCAATCATAACCCACTTACATCCACATCATATGTCATCTCACCATCCACCTCATTAATGGCTAATGCACGTCATGGCACCATCCTACTTAGCCAATGCATGTGCTAGGCCTTTCCACATCATCATTCCACCTCAATATCTCAAGCACGAATAGAAATTTGTAAAATTGCCACCTAGACTTTCCACTATCAAAGCTACCTTACAAATTCACTTCACTTTGCACCAATAGCATTTGTACAAAATGCCACATCACATGCCACATCACATGCCACATCATACCTCCTTTTTCTCTATATAAGAGAGGGGCCTCTCTAGCATTTCTCTCCTTACAACACTTTGCCAAATTCCAGAAAATTCTGAGAGAGAAAAGAGACTTGTAGAACTAGGAGGTGGGCCAACCATCAAGCCTAGCAAGGATCCAAGCTATCTATCCCTTTATCCAACTAAGTTGGGTCATATTCCCCTCTCCCTCTCTTTCTTTTCTTGTGACTGAGGTGGGAAACCTCTTGGGACTCATCAAGGATAGTCACACTGTCCATTGGTAACATATGGCGCCCACTAATCTTGCGACCCCACCCTCCCATAAATTCAGATTTTTATATTAAGTTAATTTTTCGCAACCTGTTTTTTTTTTTTTTTTTTTTTTTTTCAGAATTTCACCAACTTCGCGACCTTGTGGTGGGCCCCACTCACATTGGAATTGGGCGCCGCCACTTGGGTCTTGTAGTTCTCACGCAAGTCCAAGATTGGCCTCTTTCACAGCCCATATAGGGCCTACACGAACGGGTGTAACGCCCAGAAATAGACAGAAACTGGTTATGCAGTTTTCTTTGCACAGTTTTTGCAACTACCTCATTTTGTGCCGTCACTATTAATTGCACGCACATGATCACCAGGCCTCAACTTAGGGCTTTTAGAGCCCATACATGAGACTACCTGAGGCACTTGATGATACACCAAAAAGTGGCCCCACGCAATTGCGGTATACGCCCAAAAATAGGCCGAATCCGTTTCTGCACAGTTTTTCCAGGAGCCTATGTTTGGGTCCTTATCATGGTTTTCACACACAACCATGGGCCCCACCTTTGGGTGGGGGTTGCAGCCCATATATAGGGCTATCAGAGGGTCACACTCCTTTGCCAAATGCAGGCCCCACGTGATCACAAATCGGAGCAAAAAAGGGGCCCAACCCCTGTTGGAATCAAAACCTGTGTGGGCCTACATCCGTGGGGTCCATCACCTGTGTATGACTTTTATTTGTCCATCTAGACCCTGGACATGATTCACCGATCAAGGCAGACCCAACTGTGGAAATCAACCTAGGACCAACATGATGTTTATTTTCCATTCAATGGCTGAAACGTCCCTGATTTCTAATTTTTGTCCATATATATATATAGAGAGAGAGAGAGAGAGAGAGAGAGAGGGGAATGCTCACCTGGGCACTGAGAGACACTCATGAGCACTTTTTCATGGCTTATCGCACGTGATGTGAGCTTAAAATCTGAGCCGTCCATGTGATGCAGCACCCCAAAAAACCCCTAGGGCCCATCTTTCAATCTGATCCAAAACTCTGGTGGGCCGCAGCAGAAAGCAAGAGGCAAATCAAGGGAGGAAACTGTTCCCTTCTTTCATGGCCCACCAAAGTTTTGGAACAAGTTGAAAGATGGACCCTAGGGGTTGTTTGGGGTGCTGCATCACATGGACGGCTCAGATTTTGGGTTCACATCACGTGCGATGAGCCATGAAAAAGTGCTCATGTGTGTCTCTCACGATCAGCGCGCGGGTGAGCATTCCTCTCTCTCTGTATATATAGATAATGCAAAAGATAAAAGAAAAAAAAGAAAAGAAAAGCAATTGGTGCGTAAACAAGCCCGCTGCATGCAGCAACCTTGGCTAGCTGGTGGGCCACAACATTTTCGGCTAGTGTCCTAAAATCAGGTAGATAAAAAATCAGGTGGGCCACACCATTGGAAACAGTGGTGATTAAACACCCACTATTACTGGGGGGCTGCTTCATTACATGTGTTATGCTCTATTTGGGAGAATATTCATCACCACATATTTCATTAATCTTCATCACCAGAAATAATCTGAGTTTGATTACATTCATTTGGAAAGATCCATTGATTCTAAAACAAGGTATATTCAAACATACAATATTGTAAAAAAGTTAGAAAAGTAATTCGGGCAGCATTTCGATTCTCATTTGCGGTCCACTGAAGTGATAAAAGAGTTATGTGGATTTAGAACCACGTGAATCATCCTTTCCGGTTTCAAGTCTGCAATAAAACAATCCTGACAGCATGTTGAAAGTGCAAAATTCGCAGTCGCGCAACTTATCTCTAAAACTCTCCTACTTAAATCCCCCATGACTTCCCCTGTTTCTCGGGATGTTTGGGCTCTCTTCCATACCTCTCTGGATCTCTGAAGAAACTCTGGATTCTTGAAAAGTCCCTAAATGAGAGGCCCGGAGGGGTATTTATAGCCACCCACACATGTAAAGCCCGTTTTTCACACAACTCAACAAAGTTGTGCGATTATTTGAACCCATCCTCTGATTCTGCTTGTTGCGCGATCGCACAAAAGAGTCCAGTTGTGCTGTTGCGCAACATGTCTAGCAAGGCACTAAACTGCCCTGCCTTCAGCAATTATCTACTTGTTTAGCCCCTCCATTTTCTATTGCGCACAACATGGGTAAGTTGCACGGTTGCGCAACTAGGTTTCAGGGTGATTTTTATGCCTCACCATGCACCCACACAGGTGAAACCTTCTTTAAGGCCATTAGGATATATATGTTGTATATTCCAGAATTATCTCTAAGTTTTGGCAGCCCATGTGGCCCATGTATGCATTCTAGGGCCCACGCTACAAGTTATTTGGACAACGTGGTGAGGCTTATTTCCAAGGCTCATTAGGCCCAAAGTAGAACCGTTTCAAGTCCCAAACATGGTTTTGTGGGCCAGAATGTGAGCCTCATGTAGAACCCAAAACCAAGGAGATTTTCATGTACTTCAAGGCCCAACAATTCTTATAAATGGGCAGGTCCATCTTTCATGTGCATGAATTATGGTTTGATTGATGTGGACGTGGATTTTATATATGGATGGTCTTCATGTTTGATTCGGCCCGTTGGCTATGATGTAATAAGCCCATAAGGGCATGTGATGTGTGTAAGATGTACATGGCATGAGATGTATGTATGATGTAGATGGCATATGATATAGGCATGGTGTAGATGGCATGAGATGCATTGCATGATGTAAAAACAAGTTTGGCATTGGACCTTGGGTTAGGCCCATGTTGAGGCCCATTATTATGGGAATTAATGCGAAGATCCGACCTGTGTTTGAGTGTAACGCCCTGGATTTTTTCAGAATTTATTTGAATTTTTTTAAAATTTTTTTTTGATTAATTATCGTACATTTACCATTGATTTGAGAATAACGGACCATCCGTAGGAGATCCAATAAGGTATCCTTTACAAAAGTTGTTTAGAATGATCCCATAAACATCGTAGAAAGATCAGATTTTAAAAATCACATACTTTTCAGATAATTACGAAAATGCCATTAGTTAATCTTAAGTTAAGATGCTATTTTTAAGTATTATAGTTTCTAACGATCACTTTACGCAAAACCCTGGACTTAAGCTTTTGGGCACATTTTAGCCGTACACGTCGAATTTCAGCCCTCCGATCATCTACAAATGCTCTAATCAGAAAATGGATCATAAATGGGCCACCCAATCTCGAATCTGTCGCAATTTTTGTGTCAACGCCTAAAATTACGAGACTCACCTGATGGATGGAGTGGATTTAATATATACATCATAGTGGGGCTCACATGCGTCACATGCACGTGCACTGTCAAACCACGTTTGACTGTGCACCACACGACCCAAAAAAAAAGAAATTTCTATTTTTTTTCTTCACTTGCTGCCACCGTTGCCCTCCTTGTTGTCCACTATGTGGACACCCTTTTGCAGATCTGAACCGTTCATCCTCTTTGTAGTTCATCAAAACCCCTTCTTATTAAAAATCTCTTCATTCCATCCCGTATTCGGCCCGATCTCTCCTTCCAAATCTACCGTTGGAATCTTAGAACTTCCAATCTGAAAATCCTCTTCGCATGGGAATCTGGGGATGCTTCTAGAGGATCCTGAAGATCTCTCCAAGCTAACCAATGTAGAGAATCCCCTCCAAAACTGAGCTTTCTAAATTTTTGAAGATTTTTCTCTAGAACCTTCTCATATACAAGAGACCTATCAAACGGCTGTAGAGCTTCGATTTGTGGACCCCACCTACCTAAATGGACTAATCTAAACCCATCCTAGGTGTCAGATTGTCGATAAACCGTCCGTTTACAATTTTCTATTTTCATCCCATCTCTTTCCTTAAAACATCACGCCGACCGTTCGATCGTGTGTGGACCCCTATTTTAAAATCTACCACGTCCATTTTGTGTCCCATACCCATCATAGCTCATGTACAAAACTTTATTTCCATTCGTTATATATACACTTTCCAAATTTAGCTTGAAATCTCGCTTTAATCCACTTTTTATCGCAACCGCGCACATGTAGCCATGCTACCCTCTTCTAAACCTAGAATCCGACCCTCCTAACCTAAAAGAAGCCTCTCTTAGCAACAATAACCCTCATGCACGAATTTGAGAAAGAGGGAGAGAAGAGAGAGAAGGAAGAGAGAGAGAGAGAGAGAGAGAGAGAGAGAGAGAGAGAGAGATTGTTTGGTTGTTCCAGCGCTGTACTTAGCCCCTACGGCCTTCTATCGCATCTGGTTTGTGAGGTGATGATTTTTCTTGAAGCCTTTCATTAATAATATCACGATTATTATAAGTTTCTTTTGTGGCATGTGAAGTTATTTTGTTTTGAATTGCTGATCCATATAACATGAAGTTTAATGTAGGATTTTTAATAAATATCATTTTATAATGATGTGATTTCTTGTTTAGATTTTTTACTAAGAAGCATGTGTATTTGTGTTATTTATCTTTGTGAAATCTATGCCCTTATTTTCTTAGTCTATGTGTTACAAGTAACATTGATTTTCATATTGTGATATATATGAAATATGTGTATAAGATCATCATATAGACATCCCATTATTGTATATTCTTTGTCCCTAAGTTGGTAAAATTATTTCGATGTAGAGAGATGAAACCCGTGAGAGGTGTCCATGATGGAAGAATATCTCTTGCCTTAACTGAGAGAATGAAGTGATTGTTTGTCAATGGATCCTTACATGTACATGATGCTTGATTGGATCCATTTATATTACATGAGTATTTTAATGAATTTGGTCATGATGTACAACATTGGCTTTTTGGGACATGATGAAATCATAAAACGGCACAATGAGTGGACACTAATGGTATACAAATTCTCATGAGCCGGGGTTGGTGCTATGGACACTAATCCCGTGTTGTCGGCCTATGCCGGGTTGCTTGTGACTCATCATAGTGACCACTGAGTTTTATTTAAATCGGTTATATGCGAAAACACTTAAATAAAGGTGAAACTAAAGTCATGCATTCACTTGGCTCTATGTGGGTGTACAGAATTGAGAATAGGCTAGAGTGTCCTACTTCTCCCGTACACTGTCACGTGTAGATTTGGGTTATGAACGTCTCGTTTCTCACGTGGTCGGGTAAAACTATGGGCTTGTGCGTCCTAGGAATCTCTGGTGACTAGTGGGTAGCATGAAGTCGTAACAGGGAGTCTCCCACTTCATGTATTGTGATTCTAGCCAAGGTGCCTTAGCCAGAGCATGCATTCCATGCATCGCATTAATAAAGATTTTTACTTGGTTGTTTTGATTTGATTAAATCCTGCTTGCGTTTACTCTGTACCGTTATTATTATTCTTGATTGTCTTGGAGGGAATATTCCCCAATATAATAGCGTTTAACGCTATCCAACCACATCTCAGATAATCTAGGTGAAGATCCGGTAAAGGAATCGGATACTACGATGAGGTGTTCGAAGGCTCATGGCAGCAAATGGTGGACGATTAGGCTGAAATGACATGAAGATGCTTCGCCTAGTCTCTTTATTAAAGTAGATTTTTTTTCCTTTGAACATATAATAAGTCTCTCATGGAGATAATAAGTGGAATGTTTGGTTAAACATTTTTTATTATGTTGATTTAGAACTTAGAATAAAATATTTATGGAATAAGAACTTAAATTTTCATCATTATGCTATGTATGCCATGCATGTATGAAATTACAAGTAAGTGTGTGGAAACGTAACCCTGACACACATGAGTTAACACCCGGAAGCTCGACCCATCGTGTTGTTTACGAGAGTCGAAATTTCGGGACGTTACATTGAGTGAGATGAAGGGTTCGGATGGACTTTTCATGAACAATGGGTTGTGAGATGAAGGGTTCGGATGGACTTTTCATGAACAATGGGTTATGAGATGAGGGCCTACGGACCATGGTACACTTGGTATAAATTGCGTAGTGGCGTAATATTTTAACCTATCATGTAAAGGGTTTGGATGGACTTCTCATGAACAATGGGTTATGTGATGAGGGCTTAAGGACCATGGTACACTTGGTATAAATTGTGTAGTGGCATAGCATTTTAACCTGTCATCTGTACATGACGTGGTTTACATGATGACTTGCTTAAGAGTTGATTACATGAGCATCAATGGCACATATGCATGAGCATATCATGACGTTTGGGCCCTCGTGTTGGTCAGTATGCCTGGACGAGATTTAAAAGAGTTGGAGTATTGCTCTAGATATTATTTATAGGCCGTGAGACTGCGTGTGGCGAGCCCTGGGCTGTGAGACCGTGAGAGGTGTGCCTTGAATCCAAGTGGTTCTATTTTATGAATTTTGCACTCATTAAGTCGGTATCGATGGGTCCCTTTCGATGAGGTCAAGTGGTAGGAGCAATGTAGTTATAGGGCGCCATGACCCTCTACTGCTAAGATCGGGAAGGCAAAGGTGTAACGAGCCTACCTACTGTTTGGATCGAGTGAGGGTATTAGTTGGAAATGGTGGCCACACTGCTGATGATCAAGTAGGGTAAATAAATGCGATCCTCATTAACATATTAGGTGGCTAAGTCCACTGTCGCGTGTTAGATGGGAAGGGGTGTGACAAACCCAACGTTTGCATCGTTGGAAAAAATAGCGTCACCCATACCGTCACACGGAGGCTTAGTCCTAATCTTGGGTGTGACAAAAATCTCTCCATATATATATGGACCATTGTGAGGGAATAAGTTATGATTATGATTAATAGATACAGATTTAGCTAAGATGGTGCAGATACGAAAGCTAACATGTACGATATTCATACATTTGAGATTGTAGAAGTGTAAAGCTAATCTAAGTGCCACTTATTCATGGGTCACGGTCCCCAATAGTTATGAGACTATTCGGGATCAGGAATCTATAATCCTGTAATCGCTTCGCACGTTAAGTATGTGACTAATGTGAGTTGTGGCCTTTGGTGTGAGGCCTTTATTGGCCTACGATACTATGCATTACAACTCGACCATTCATTTTGTATTCTCTTGTAACATGCCTACTTATGATAGCATGCATGTGGTAACATGCTTAACATGCTTAGCAGTAGTTTATCATGCCTATATCTATGATACCTTTCGTGATTGAGGAAGGTCCATGATAAGTTGTGAGAACCTTCCGGCATGCAGTATGATCCACGAGCTTGTATGCTCAAACACATGTTTCTTTATGTGTTTTTAGGATACTACAAGACTTGTAGTGCATGTAGACATTGACGGATGTCCTTCTTATTGCTTTCCTTCTATTTTGGAATTTTGGGTTTGTAAACATAATGCATTTTGGACTTATTTGATGATGTAATCGTTATGGGATGTTGATGGTTTGCATTTTTCTGTAGATGTAGCTTACTTAAAAAAAAAAAATTCCTTCGCCACCAGCCAAATTTGGGGTTCGGAAATTTGGTGAACCTATTTGCCAAGTCTGATACGTGGCGAGGTAGTTGGAACAACCTGTGATCGACGCTCGGAAAGTTGGAGAGCCGGCCATCGATTTCGGGGTGTGACAAATATGCTCATCTTTAATGTAGAATAGAACATCTTCAAAGAAGGTTATATCAGTAGTCGTAAAATGCTTCTTAAAAGTTATGAAATAACACCGATAACCCTTTTGAATATGAGAATATTTAAAAAAAATATACTTGGCTGAACGAGGTAAGAGTTTATGCTCGATTTAACCCAAATATATGAGCAAAGCAAGCACAACTAAATATTTTGGGAGAAACATAAAAAAATGATTGATTAAGAAATAATGTACACAAAGATGTTTTGTCGTCTAAAACTGATGAAGGCGTCTTATTGATCAAATAACATGTAGTAAGAACTGCATCACCCTAGAATAATCGTGGAACAATCATTCCTAATAACAAAGCTCGGGTCACTTCTACTAGATGTCTATTCTTGCATTCAATCACCCCATTTTGTTAGGGTTTATAAGCATAAGAGGCTTGGTGGATGATGCCCTAACTTTGTAAATAGTTTAAAAGTCATTGGAAAAATATTTCAAAGCATTATCTAACTTAAACATGCACAATTTTGTGCCAAATTGATTTTTTATTTCATCATAAAATTTTTGAAATATATGAAATACTTTCGACCTATGCTTTATTAGATATAATTATATAATGTTAGAGTAATCATCAATAAAGATAACAAAGTATCTAAAACCTAACAAACTTTGGACTCGATTCGGTACCTACATATGGACTAGTTTAAATGGAACATCACTTTTTGAATCAATTCTAGATAGAAAATTAACTCTATGTTGTTTACTCAGCTCGCATACTTCACACTCAAACTTTAACATATTGGGAATTGATGGGATGGGACTTTGTAAATTTTGGAGAGAGGGATGTTCTAAACGATGATGCCACTGAATTACGAATTTGAAGGAAATATTGTCGCACATATTAGTTCTCTTTCCAAGTAGTTTATACCATTCTTCTCATGACCTTCACCAATCGTCCTACTCGTCTTCAAGTCTTAAAACATACAATAAGAAGGAAAGAAGGACATAGAACAATTCAAGGACCTTATTAGTTTACTTATAGGCAAAAGGCTAAATGGAAATTTAGGTGCGTATAAACTAATGACACGAAGACTAATGCATTAGGTTGAATGGTACTAAATCTAATAATATTAGACAATATATACCATCAATTAAAGTAATCAGCATATTTGACGAAACACCATCAAAAGAAGAAAAGAGATTAATTGCAAAAAAATATGGTCAGATGCCCTAGAGTCGATGATCCAAGAAGAGGTAAAAGATGACAAAAGACATGCTTTACCTGATTGAGCTAAAGTATTTATAGAGGTGGAGGTAGCATTGTTATTGGATGTGGAGCCACCAGAAGATAAAAAACACACATATTCCTCTTGTTATAATGAAACAATAATTTATTGGCTTACCAACTCAAGAAGTATCCTCTACCATAACGGCTTGATTAATCCTTAGGGGTTTTCATGAAGATCTTAACAAAAGTCCAGAGTATGATTTGTTAGGCCACAATGAGTACACATATGGTCTCCTCAACCATCACAACCACCTTTATCTCTCTCTAGAAATCTACCACCTCCATTATAGAGAGCACCATGCCTAATACATCCACTTACGACCTCTACGTGAACAAAAATAACTGGAGGAAGAGGCCAATATAGTTTTATCAGGTGCATTAAAATTAACATTAACAAATTTGCTTACAAAAGAGACTCTTTGAAATCTTGTATAAAGCTTTGCCATGAATATAAGCTCCTCTTAAAATCTAATTCTTTGTGACAATTTAGATAAAAGTTTCACTACTTACATATATTCCTACCGCTTCATCATGAGGGTGATGTCTGACGTAATTGAATGCTATATGGAAAGCTCTTCCCATATTTCAATTAATTTTACGAAGTATTTACCAAGGGGTTTATTCCCCTTTTGAAAAGAGAAGATCTCAATTATACATATGAGAAATATTTTATTCTAAGGAGTACATCCTCCTTACAGTATTCCAAACATCCTTTGTTATGTTTAAAAACACAAAATTATAGCTCACTTTAGGCTCCATGCTATTCCATAACTAAGATTAAATCTGGGCATCCACATACATCCATTATTTGTATTTAGGATTGAATTTCTTCAATTTAGGATCCATGAGATACTAATCCTTTTTGCGGTTAGGAGAAAAATCTCGACATACTTGGCCAATTAAAGATAATTCTTCCCATTCAACTTGGCAGAGGTTATTAAGGCATTGAAGGATGGGCATTTCTTCAAAAGAGGAGGAATCACCAACTACATTTATGGGTTCCATAAACATTCCATGATAAACTTACTAAAACATCAATGAAAAACATTGATTTTAAATGTAACCCGCTAGATTTTTAGGATTTCATTGGAAATTTTTGAGATTTTATTTTGATTTCTTTTATTAAATATTAATCATCTACACCTCCCCCGCCCCTAGAATAATCTCTAGAAGAGTGTGGAGCTGTTAGATTTAGCTAAACTCACCGTTTTATGTTAATTACGAAAATACCACCCACTAAACCCCACAATTTAAGTAAACTAGTTTCGCGCGTTTATTTTAACGGGAAACTTTAGGTGAAGCCTATTTGGCCCAAAATAACTGTAAACGTCAAATTTCGGCCCTCTAATTATCCAAAAAATGGCCCTGATCAGAAATCAACGTATATATGGCCCACCTTAACTCGGATCTGCCTCATTTTTCGTGTTAATAGCAAACTCTACGCTGCCCACCTGATGGATGGATCAGATCAACCAGACCTACCTTAGTGGACCCCACGTGCAACGACAGTCGGTCACCCTCGGGTTTCCGTATGGCGTTGCACGAACAGAGAGAAAAAAAAAACTAATAAAATATTCAAACTTACCTTCTTCTTCGCCGCACCCTGTAACAGTGGATGCCGCTGCCGACGCTGACGCTCCACGTCGTCCACTAACTTGGCACCACAAACCCAATCCAACCCATCCATCAGGACTCTATCCCATCTAGGACTTGTCCGTCCAAATCTTGTAGCCGATAGACGTTCGCGTGGCCCACTCCAAACTACCGATCAGACCAAGAAAAGCAAGATCGACATCATCCTAGTCACTAATTCACATGGACGCTCTTAATCTGCCGTATCAGCGTCGTGTGGACCCCATCTATCCTTTCGACGGTCCCCATGCAGCGTAGATCGCGAGAGATGGGATCCGAATCCCTCTCCCACTTAAGACCAGAATCAGCACCTTCTCCATACACACCACTTATCCACCGACCGTAGAAATCTATAAAAGACCCTGACCGCTCCCTGTTTCTCCCAGAAACGCCAGAGAGAGAGAGAGAGAGAGAGAGAGAGAGAGAGCACCGTGTGGGAGGGGGTCTCTACCCCCTGCCGCTGCTGCTGCTGCTGGAGCTCCGTTCTAGATAGAAAAGAAGAAGAAAAGGAAGAAAGAAAAGAAGCAGGAGAAAAAGAAGTCCAGTCCGTAGGATTTCATGAGCCTCAGCGCTGCCAAACAAGATAAATGGACCCACCTTCGATTTTGTTCAATAAACCTATCTTAAAAATCCTAACCTTAGGTCTAGATTCAACCCTAAATCAATCTAACCCGTAAAACCCAGATATACTATTTTATAATTGCTTGAATCTCGTTAAAACTGTTAGGTTTTGGAGCCAAGGAGTAGTACACGACGCTAACAACATCCCGAACCATTTAACTTCAATAGGTGGGGATTCCTTTAAGCCTAGTTACATTAATATAAAATTTTATGTCAATTCCATGCTTAGAAAATTAAGATTTATTGTTTGAATTCTTGAAACCCATGTTTGTATGTATTGATGAGTTTGTATGAATATCATTAACGTGTTTTGCGCTGAACTCTTGATTTGTATGGACCGCGAACTTGTTGGAAGTTGCAAACCAATTTGGTCCATCCATTTAGGTCAGACCATTGGTTTCTCAAGGGAGGAGTAATTGCTGAGAGAAGCATCCAGCAGCTTGGTTTGTATTCTCCATGAAACTGTTGGTTTGCAATGCATTGGAAAGAAAAGTTATTTAATCTTTTATTTTGATTTTTGTAAAGCAGTTACTTCTTTGCCCTTGTAGTGTATTATTGTATGGGCAAGTTGGTCATTTCACATTCTAGCAAATGCTTATATAAGGAGTGCTTATACATCCAGCTGTGGTAAGAAGAATCACACAGCAACATGGTTGTTTAGTCTAGTCAATAAAATTCTATTTTGATCTCCCTCTCTTCCGTCTTTGAAAATCATCTTTCCTGGTTGTCTTGAGGCTTTGAAAAGCCAATCGATCCATCTTCTTAAGGCTCGGTATAGCTAACAGACTGGTATCAGAGCCCTTGGTTAAATGGCCTCTGCAATCCAGCAGCAGATTCCTAAGTTGTCAAAAGACAACTATGAAAATTGGTGTATCTAGATGAAGGCATTGTTCGGGTCACAAGACCTCTAGGAGATCGTCACCGACGGGTACGAAGAGCCCACTACGGAGCAAGAAGCCGCTTACACTGCTGAGCAAAGGACCGACCTCAAAGAACAAAGAAAGAAGGACAAGAAGGCCCTGTTTCTTGTCTATCAAGTGTTGGACGAATCCACCTTTGAAAGGATCACCGAAGCGACGTCAAGCAAAAAAGCATGGGAGACTCTTAGCACCATTTTCAAAGGAGTTGATCGTGTAAAAATGGTTCGTCTCCAAACCCTTAGGGCCGAGTTCGAGATTGCACACATGAAGGAAGGTGAGACCATTTCTGATTATTTTTCAAGCTTGCTTGTTATCGTTAACAACTTGAAAAGAAATGGTGAAAAGATCGAAGATATAGGTGTGATTGAAAAAGCGCTTCGATTCCTCGTAACCAAATTTGAGCATGTGATTGTGGCCATAGAAGAATCAAAGGACTTGGAAAAATTATCCATTGAAGAACTAATGGGATCATTGCAAGTGCATGAGCAACGAATGCAAAAGAATGCCTGTTCAATGCTTGAACATGCCTTAGAGTCTAAGTTGACTCTAAATGAAAAAAAGAATGGCCATACACAAAGAGGGGGCCGTAGCACCAGCAATCGTGCAAGAGGTAAAGGGTGTGGATATCATCCAAGCCATTAACAATATCAACAAAAGTTTACCAGTTTTCGTGGAAGAAGAAATGGTAGAGGCTGGTTCATGCGTGGCCGTGGAAACACAAAGAACGTTCAATGCCACAATTGTAAGAAATTCGGCCACTATGCCTCTGAGTGTTGGAGCAAAGTGGATCAAGATGAACGATCCAACTATGCTGAAGCATCACACCATGAACAAGAAGACTCCACACTCCTCCTCGTACAAGAAAAGGCATGTGAATGGTCGGATGTGTGATATCTCGACACTGGTGCAAGCAACCACATGAGTGGTAACAAAGAACTGTTCGTAGAACTCACAGAAGGAGTTCGTGGCAATGTGAGTTTTGGCGACTCATCAAAGGTACCAGTGATAGGTAAAGGAAAAGTTAAAATCTATCAGAAGAATGGTGAGTTAAATTACATCTCCAATGTGTATTACGTACCAAACATGAAAAATAACATCCTCAGTATTGGCTAACTCCTTAAGAAGGGGTATGTCATACATATGGAGAACTATTTTCTCTCTATAAGAGATGCTCACATGAGACTTGTGGCTCAAGTCCAAATGGTGAAGAATCGCATGTTTTCACTTCATATTAACACAAAGGCTGATAAGTGCCTTTATGGACTCGTGAAGAATGATTCATGAAGATGGCATCTTCGCTTTGGGCATCCCATTTTAGCGGCCTTAAACTCTTGTCTTCATTAAGCATGGTGCATGGCTTGCCAACTATTAAAGGTCCAGAACATGTGAGTAAGGCGTGCACACTAGGCAAGCAACAAAGGAACTCCTTCCCAAGTGAAGTGTTCAGAAGAGCAAAGGAACCATTGCAGTTGGTTCACACTGATATTTACGGACCACTTGAAATACCCTCTCTTGGAGTCATTGATGATTTCAGCAGAAGACTTTGGGTGTATTGCATTAAAGAAAAATCTTCCGCTTTCGCTATCTTTAAAATTTTTAAAGCCCGTGTTGAAGTTGAAAGTGATTACAAAATTAAAGTATTCAGATCTGACAGAGGTGGAGAGTACACCTCAAATGCATTTCGAGATTATTACAGGGAACAAGGCATTAAGCAGCAGCACACTGCAGCCTACACGCCACAGCAGAATGGCATTGTGGAACAAAAGAACCGCACCATCCTCGACATGACAAGAACCATGCTCAAAGAGAAAGGCCTGCCAAAGAGCTTCTGGGCAGAGGCAGTTGCATGTACTGCCTACTTGCTCAATCGGTGTCCAACCAAGAGGGTCAGAAACATGACACCACAGAAGGCATGGAGTGGCTACAAACTGAGAGTGGCGCACCTAAGGGTCTTTGGGTGTGTCGCCTACGCTCAAGTTCCAGAAGCAAGAAGAAGGAAGCTTGGTGATCGTGGCAAGAAATGCATCTTCATCGGCTATAGTGAAGAATCTAAAGCCTACAAGCTTTACAATCCACTAACCAATAAAGTAGTGGTGAGTAGAGATGTGGTCTTTAGTGAGGAAGAAGCTTGAAAATGGAACAATGAAGAATCAACCAAAGATATTCAAGTCGAAACAGAAGAACAGAAAGAAAGACATGACCATCGAGAGCAAACGCCCGCAACACCTTCTTCGGCCGCATAATCAGTACAAAGAAGTCCAGGAGTACATTCCATCTCTCCTAGAAGTACTCCATCAAGTCAAAATTCGGCCAGCTCGTCCTCACCCATGGCACCTATCAAAATGAGAAGCTTAAGCGACATTTATGAGCAAACTGAAGAGGTCAATCTTTTCTGCCTGTATGCAGATCATGAGCCTCTGACATTTCAGGAGGCCATAAAAGAAGAATATTGGAGAATTGCTATGAAAGAAGAAATCCATGCCATTGAAAAGAATGACACATGGAAGTTGACTACGCTTCCTAATGGCCAGAAAACTATTGGTGTCAAATGGGTGTACAAAATTAAGCAAAATGCTGATGGTGAGATTGATCGCTACAAGGCAAGGCTCGTAGCAAAGGCTACAAACAACAGTATGGGGTAGACTATGAAGAAGTCTTCGCTCCTGTTGCTCGCCTTGACACTGTAAGGATGATTATCTATCTTGCAGCCCATCACAGTTGGATGATCTACCAACTGGATGTGAAATCTGCATTCTTGAATGGAATTTTGAAAGAAGAGGTTTATATTGACCAACCTGAAGGCTTTGTTATACAAGGAGAGGAACACAAGGTATATCGGCTGAAGAAAGCCCTCTATGGGTTGAAGTAAGCTCCACGTGCTTGGAATGGACGCATCGACAACTATCTTTAAGCAAACAGCTTTGCCCAATGTCCATATGAGCATGCAGTCTACATCAAGAAGAATGCTCATGGTGATATGCTCATAGCATGCCTGTATGTTGATGATTTTCTCTTTATAGGGAACAACCAACCGATGTTTGAAGAATTCAAGAAGGCCATGTTTAAGGAGTTCGAGATGACTGACGGAGGTCTAATGTCCTTCTTTTTGGGCATCGAAGTGAAGCAACAACATGGTGGCATCTATATATCTCAGAAAAAGTATGTCAAGGAATTACTTAAAAAGTTCAAGATGACCGATGGCAATGTCGTAAACACGTCTATAGTAATGGGCTTAAAACTGACAAACGATGGAGAAGGAAAAACTGTGGACTCGACTCCGTTCAAGAGCCTAATTGGAAGCCTAAGGTACCTCACAATCACAAGGCCGGATATCGTCTACAGTGTTGGGCTTCTAAGCAGGTATATGGAAGTACCAAAAGAATCACACTGGCTAGCCGCAAAAAGAATCCTCAGGTATGTCAAAGGAACAGTTGAATTCTGTCTTTTCTATCCATACGATGATGACGCAATGCTGTATGGATACTCAGACAGTGATTGGGGAGAGCACCATTGGCTATGTATTCTATCTCCGAACGACTGCTTTCACATGAAATTCGAAGAAGCAGAGTGTGGTCGCCCTGTCCACATGTGAAGCAGAGTACTGTGGCAGCATCATCCACTGCCTGTGAAGCAATTTGGTTAAGAAACCTGCTAAAGGAGCTGAAGCATCCACAGGAAGAATCCACAGTCATATATGTGGATAACAAGTCGGCAATTGAGCTCGCCAGAAATTCGGTGCAACATGGAAGGAGCAAACACATTGACACCAGGTATCACTTTCTAAGAGATCAAGTGAAGCAGAAAGTAGTAAAATTGGAATATTGTCACACCACTGAACAGGTAGCGGATATTTTCACCAAGGCACTCCTAACAGATGCATTCAGACGACTAAGATCGATACTCGGAATGAAACCAGTTTTGGTTTGAAGGGGAGTGTTGAAAGTTGCAAACCAATCTGGTCCATCCATTTAGGTCAGACTGTTGGTTTCTCAAGGGAGGAGTAATTGCTGAGAGAAGCATCCAGCATATTGGTTTGTATTCTCCATGAAACTGTTGGTTTCCAATGCATTGGAAAGAAAAGTTATTTAATCTTTTATTTTGATTTTTGAAAAGCAGTTACTTCTTTGCCCTTGAAGTGTATTATTGTATGGGCAAGTTGGTCATTTCACATTCTAGCAAATGCTTATATAAGGAGTGCTTATACAAACGGCTGTGGTAAGAAGAATCACACAGCAACATGGTTGTTTAGTCTAGTCAATAAAATTCTGTTTTGATCTCCCTCTCTTCCTTCTTTGAAAATCATCTTTCTTAGGTTGTCTTGAGGCTTTGAAAAGCCAATCGATCCATCTTCTTAAGGCTCAGTATAGCCAATAGAACTTTGTTAAGTGCTTGGGAAAGAAAACATGCTTGTATATATGTTTATGTGAAAACCATGTGAAATCTATGCTTAATTTATGGCTCTTAGATGATCATGATGGATATAATGTGTAATGCATGGTGTGACACGAGATTATGTATGCGGATGTTACATTAATGGAAGCCTTTTACCCCATGAATGGTGGAAGCGTATGTTGGGAAGGATTGACTCGTAGGGGTTGTATTGTGTTGTGTATATTTTTGGCAAGACCGTGTGTGTGAGATATTTTTGAGAATTTTCAAGGATGCAAATTTAGTTGTGTACTTGTGAGGGATCCATAAAAAGTTAAGGTTGTTTATGTGCCATGTGTCATGACTTGGATGTGTACGGCTCTTCATCGTCGGCCTGTTGGAGGGAAACGACTATTATATGGTATGATGGATTATGGGATGTGGTAAATGTTAGTGCACTTTTCTGTGGTATATTAGTGCACCTTTTTTGTCAATTACTTAGGTCAGTGAGTCTAGAGTCAGTCGAGTTTAATGAAGACGAAGACCGAAGACTCAAGACGGACTAGCTGCATCAAGAAAGAAGAAACATGTAAAAGTGATGCCTTGGTGAGCCTCAACCTTGTACCTATCCAAAATTATAAACCTCTAGATGACCATGACCCAATAGGTATGTCTCGGGTCATCTTAGATTGGCCTTAGGTGTCCCAAAAGACCATCGAAAGAACGGCTAAGAGGTTGCATGATCTGCTGCAAAACAGCAGAAAATCATGCCTGGCTAGGCGCCCGACCCAGTGTCCACCAGGCGCCTGACCTATAGAGGAATCCGTCTAGAGAGTTGGCCATATATCCAGATGGTCTTTGGGCGCCCGACCCAGTGTCCATCGGGCGCTCGACCAGTGTAAAACATGTCCAGCAGCACAGACCCAATTTGGATTAAATTCCGGATGCCCGACCAAAGTGACCACCGGGAGCTCGACCAGTGAAAAGTATGGTCATCGGGCACCCGACCACACCTTGACCGGGCGCCCGACCAACTCCAAATGTGTCTAGTGCCAAATTTTTTAAATTGGACTTGGATTTCGGGCGCCCGACCCTGTGCGAATCTGCCCGTTATTTGACTGTTGGAGAAAGTTTATAAAAGCGGGGGGATTCGTTTTTAGGACCAAGAGAGGAGATTTTGAGGAGATAAAAGCTACAATTGCTAAAGACTATCAGAGGCTCTATTCCAAACCCATAACAAGTCATTCTCCTTGTGTTTTCATCACAAGTTTGGGCCATTCCATGGCATAATGAGAATGGACTTGTTCCCTCTTGATTCTTAGGGTTTTAGACACCTTGATCATAGTTAAATCCCTTGTCTAAATACTACCTAGAAGTCCAAATAGGTGTATTCCTCTAAGAAACCTATTTCCTACCATTTGTAGAGGATTCACGATTCCCTAGCATCTTGGGCATCTCCAATGGAGCATCACATGCAAGGTAACTGATCTTGGAGCTGAAGCCTTAGCAAAGCAGTGTCATCAAAGATCAGGGGAGCACAAGGGGAGCTTATTCAAGCACGGGAGAGCAAGAAGAAGCAATCCAAAGCGGGGCTACAAAGGGGCTTAATCCGACAAGTAAGGTTGTCTTTGTTAGGAGTCCATTCACTCAATTCCCTGTGGGAGTTGAGTGTAGAGTTTGTTTAACAAACTCAAACTAGGGTCGTTTGCCGATCCTTGGCCTGTTTTTCGGCTTAAAGTTTAGGGGCGTTCGCCGTTCCTTGGCCTGTTTGTCGGCCTACAGACTAGGGGTTGTTCGTCACTCCTTGGTTCATTTTTCAGGCCTAAATTAAAGGATGTTTGCCTTTCCTTGGCACGTTTGTTGGGCCTAAACAAAGTCTCCAAGGGAAGCCACCAACACGGTGTGAATGTGTAGGTTGGGAGGAACCTAGTAAACTCCTCAGTTGGGTGGATCCGATTTAAAACACCTTGGTTGGGAGGAACCAGATTTAAACTCCCTAATGAATGCCGGTGTGCTCAAAGGGGTTGAGTACTTGAACCGAGAGTGGAGTAGACAAGTAGTCGAACCACTATACATCATTGTGTTTGTGATTGTATTGGAGCACATTTCTCATTATGTATTGTGTTTACGTACTTAATTATGAATGTATGCTAGGCACTTGATAGGCACATCCACACACATGATGTACTTTCACTCCTAGAGTAGACTAGAGCCTTATTGATCCAACCCTCTATTGTCTACTTAGGTTGTATAGATTAGGTACTTATTTAGTTTTATCATAAGATAATCTATGTATGCTTAGACTAGGATGTTAATTGTTTTTATCATATGCTAGTCTATTAATTGGACCCACTTAGGCTTGGAAGCCGAAGTGTTAATCGCTTACTTAGTTTAATTTGCTAAATCTGTTAAGTTGGCGAAAAGATTTTTAAAGGTCCTAATCACCCCCCTCTTGGACTTAGCCATAATTCTAGTTGCTCCTTAAGCTTCCGCACGCGTATATGTAGGGTGTCCTGTTAGACTACCTGACGTAATTTCAGTAAAGAGCGACCATTGGTCGTGGACATTATTAAATTGGTTGGATTCTAAATTTACTTAATTAAAGGTGAAAATAATAATGCATACATTTACCCCTTGGGCTAGAGAAAGTATGCATGAGGCACTTTTCTCTCGCTATCTAGTGAAAATGTGCATGAGGCCGTTTCACTAGTTGGGTTTTGGTGTATGGGAAGAGTGAAATAAGTCCCGTCCTAGCTAGAACCTCTGGTGACTAGTGACTAGTGAGAAGAGTTGGAATAAGTCCTATCTCATTTAGTCAGAGTGCCTTAGGCAGAGCATGCATATCATGCGTTACATTACATAAGATTTTCTCATGTATGTTTTATTTGGGTATGATTATTACGCTTGGATATTATTGTGTTAATCTTAGGGGGTAACCCTCATTGAGTTGATGGCAAGCAACTCACTCCCTCCTAGGACGGTGTTTTAAAACATCAACCTAGATGTTGCAAGTGATGATCCAATAGATGAACTAGAGTTGTAGTAAGAAGGAAATGATGTTTCATGGCGGTCAATAGCGGATGATGAAGCCGCATCAACTTGAAGTTTAATTATGTTTATTATTTTTATTTTTATAAAATAGATTTATTTTCATGTAATTCAAATTAAGTCTCCCATGGAGACAAGGAAGTGAAATATTATATTAAGTATGAACATAAACCATTATGTTTAATAACATAGAGTAGAAAAATGTGGATTGATAATTTTAATTTTCATCATTGTGCTATGAATGCCATGAATATGGGAAATAAAGATGAATATGCTAGGGATATATTTCCACGTATTCATCTTTATTTTCCTAGCACAATGACGAAAATTAAAATTATCAATCCATATTTTTCTACTCTATGTTCTTAACATAATATTTCACTTCATTGTCTCCATGGGAGACTTAATTCGAATTACATGAAAATAAATCTATTTTATAAAAATGAAAACAAAAAACATAATTCAACTTCAAGCTGATACATCTTCATCGTCCGCCATTGGCCGCTATGAAACTTCATTTCCTTCATACTACAACTCTTGTTCATCTATTGGATTGTCACCTGTAATATTTGAGTTGGTGTTTTAAAACACCATCCTAGGAGGGAGTGAGTTGCTCACAATCAACTTAGTGAGGGTTACACCCAAAGATTAACACAATAATATCCAAGCATAATAATCATACCCAAACAAAACATACATGAGAAAATCTTATTTAATGCGATGCATGATATGCGTGCTCTGCCTAAGGCACCTTAACCAAATGAGATGAGACTTATTTCAACTCTTCTCACCAACCACTAGTCACCAGAGGTTCTAGCTAAGACGGGACTTATTCTACTCTTCCTATACATCAAAACCCAACTAGTGAAACGGCCTTATGTACACTTTCACTACATAGCGAGAGAAACGTGCCTCATACACACTTTCTCTAACCTAAGGGGTAAATGAATGCATGATTAGTTTCACCTTTAATTAAGTAAATTTAGAATCCAATCAATTTAATGATGTCTACTACCAATGGTCGCTCTTTCCCCCATCCCATGATACATCATAACATAGAATAGTCGTTTCACTCCAACGGGCTCACCATGAAGAGACGTACACATCCAAGTCATGATACATAACACATAAACAACCTTAACTTCTCATGCATCCCTCATATGTACTAAATTTGGATCCTTGACAATTCTAAAAAATATCACAGACAGATGGTCTTGCCAAAAATATACATGACACAATACAACCCTTACGGGTCAATCCTTCCCAACATACGCTTACATCATTCATGGGGCAAATGGCTTCCATTAATGTAACATCCACATATATAATCTCATGTCACACCATACATTACATATCATATCCATCATGATTAATAAGAGCCATAAACTAAGCATAGATTTCACATGGTTTTCACATAAACATATATACAAGCATGTTTTCTTTTCTAAGCACTTAACAAAGTTCATGGTCCATACAAATCAAGAGTTCAGCGTAACATGTCAATGATATTCATACAACTCATCAAAACATACAAACATGAGTTTCAAGAATTCAAACAATAAACCATAATTTTCTAAGAATGGAATTGACATAAAATTCAATATTAATGTAAATAGGTTAAAGGAAATCCTCACCTCTTGAAGTTGAATGGTTCGGGACATTATTAGCGTCATGTACTACTCGTTAGGTCTAAAACCTAACAGGTTTAACGAGATTTGAACGATTTGAGTGTATTATAATCGGGTTTTATGGGTTAGATTGATTTAGGGTTGAATCTAGACTTGGGGTTATGGTTTTTAAGATAAGTTTATTGAAGAAAATCAAAGGTGGGGTCCACTTACCTTGTTTGGCAGCACTGAGGCTCATGAAATCCAATGGAGTCGACTTCTGTCTCTCCTCTTTTTCTTTTTCTTTTCTTTCTTCCTTTTCTTCTTCTTTTCTGTCTGGAACGGAGCTCTAGCAGCAGCGGCAGGGGTGTGAGATCCCCTCCCACATAGTGCTCTCTCTCTCTCTCTCTACACAATCTCTCTCTTAACCCTTTGTCTCTCTCTCTCTCCTCTCTAGCATTTCTGAGAGAAACAGGGAGCGGCCAGGGTCTTTTATAGATTTCTACGGTCAGTGAATACGTGGTGTGTGCAGAGAAGGTGTCGATTTTGGTCTTTGAGTGGGAGAGGGATTCAGATCCCATCTCTTGCTATCTACATTACATGGAGACCGTCGGAAGGACGCTGATGTGGTAGATCAAGAGCATCCATGCGAAGTAGCGACTAGGATGATGTCGATCTTACTCTTCTTGGTCTGATCGGTAGTTTGGAGTGGGCCATGCGAATGTCTATTAGCTACAAGCTTTGGAAGGACAAGTCTTAGATGGGATACTGTCATGATGGATGGGTTGGATTGGATTTGTGGGGCCCAGCTAGTGGACGATGTGGAGTGTCAGCGTTGGCAGTGGCACCCGCTGTTACAGGGTGCGGCGAAGAGGAAGGTTAGTTTGAGTATTTTATTAGGGGGTGTTTGGCATTTCTACTCTAATTCAATAAGACCTTTTTGAATAAGAGGTACTTCAATAAGCTCTTTTTGTTCTAGCTCTTGTTTTAAATAAGCCCGTTTGGTAAAATATCGAAAAAAAAGCTCTTATTTAAAATAAACACGTTTGGTAAAATTTTCAAATAAGAGCTTTTTTAAGGGTAGTTGATGTCATTTTTAAAGATTACAACAACTTAAATATAAGAGCAATCTAAATGGTTGTTTGGGTGGACCGTCCATCATGTGGGGCCCAACATCAATGTTAATTTTCCTTTATGTGGGGCCCCTCAATGTCCACTACCCATCACCATCACGTGGACTCCACATTTGATGTGTCCATAGTGTGGGCCCTATCTTTGAAGTGTATTGTCCATCATGTGTGGCCTTGTTTTGATATATCATTCATCGTGTGAGGTGCACCTTCTATATGGATCATCCATCATACGGCCCACTTTGGATATGGGTCATCCATCATGAGAGACCTTGAATGTGGACTGTCCATTAGGTGGGGCCCACTTGATGTCAACTGTCCATTATGAGGGGCCACACTTTTATGTGAGCCATCCATCATGTGAAGCCCACTCCGTCCATTATGTGGGCCCACCTTGATGTGGACCATTCTTTGTGTGGGGCCTCACCTTCATTATGTGTCGTTCATCATGTGAGTCCATCTTTGATATCAACTGACCATCATGTGGCCCCACCTTCAATGACCATTATCCATCATGTGGATCCCACCTTTGACATGGACTGCCATTTAAATGGGACCTACTAGATGTGCATGTTCCGTCATGTTGGGCCACACTTTGATGTGGGCCATCTATCATGTGGGGCCTACCTCTGATGTGAACATTTCATTATGTGGCCCACCTTAATATGAACCACTTCAATATGAGCCATTCATTATGAGGGGCCCATCTTTGATCTCCACCATCCATCATTTGGGTCCTACCTTTGTTGTGGACTACTATCATGTGGGGCTCACATCAAGTAGGTAGTCCATCATGTGGGACCCATTTGATGTCCACCATCCATCATGTAGGTCCCACCTTGGCTATGGACTGTCCATCATGTGGGTCCAACCTTCAAAATGGGTCATTCATCATGTAGGCCCATCTTTAATATCAACCTTCCATCATGTGGTCCCACATTCAATATCCACCATCCATCACTTGGATCTTACCTTTGATGCGAACCATCCTTCATGTGGGTCCCACCTTTGTTGTGGACCATCTATCATGTGGGACCCGCTTTTATGTCCACCATCCATCATGTAGGTCCCACCTTTGCTATGGACCATCCATCATGTGGGGCCCAACCTTCAATATGGGTCATTCATCATGTGGTCCCACATTTAATGTCAATCTTCCATCATGTGGTCCCACATTCAATGTCCACCATCCATCACATGGGTCCCACCTTTTCTATTAACCATCCATCATGTGGGGTTCACTTGATGTGGATAGTCCATTCATCATGTGGGACCCACCTTTGGTGTTCACTGTAAATCATGTGGGGCCCAACCTTCAATATAGGTTGTTCATCATGTGGGCCTACCTTTGATGTCAACCTTTCATCATGTGATCCCATCTTCAATGTCCCCCATCCATCATGTAGGTCACACCTTTGATGCGAGTGTTTATCATGTGGGGCCACCTTGATGTGACCATGCATTATGTGGGCCCACCTTGATGTGGAAACCCACCTTCAATATGGGCTGTTCATCATGTGGGCCCACCTTAGAGATATTCTAAAGAAAAGAAGAGGCTAAGATGGGAATTACTTAAAAAGTTTAAGGACAAATTTGTCCAAAATTTAATTAAAAATGTCTACCCGCTTAAGCTAAATAAGCTCTTAAAGAAAAAGTGACCTCCCTATCACTTATTATTTAAGAGTTTTTTTGCTAGTTTCTAAAAAAAAAAGCTCTAAAATGAAAGCTTTACCAAACGGTCTATTTTCATGATAAGAGTTTATTTTTTTAGAATAAGCAAATAAGCTCTTATTAGTAGATTTGCCAAACGCCCCCTTAGTTTTTTTTTTCTCTCTCTATTCGTGCAGCACTGTACGGAAACCCAAGGGTGACCGACTTTTGTTGCACGTGGGGTCCACTAAGGTAGGTCTAGTTGATTTGCTCCGTCCATCAGGTGGGCAGCGCAAAGTTAGCCACTAGCATGAAAAATGAGGCAAATTCGAGTTAAGGTGGGCCATATGTACACTGATTTTTAATCGGGCCATTTATAGGATAATTGGAGGGCCAAAATTCGACGTGTATGGTTATTTTGGTCCAGATAGGCTTTACCTAAAGTTTCGAGTTAAACTGAACACGGGAAACTAGTTTACTTAAATCGTGGGGTTTAGTTAGAGGCATTTTTGTAATTAATGTAAAATGGTGAGTTTAGTGAAATTTAACGGTTCTACGTTATTCTAGGGGTTATTCTAAACAACCTTTGTAAAGGGTCTCCTATCAAATCTCCTACGGAAGGTTCTTTGTTTTCAAAACAAGGTAAATGCTCAATATTTAATTAAAAAAATAAAAAAAAATCTTAAAAATTTCCAATTAAATCCTAAAAATCCGGGGCATTATATTAAATGCCAGATCCACACACAACTATTTGTCTATGATCACAAATTAAACATAGAAATTTCTAGCTTGGAATAACTCTAATTCGTGTCAAAACCGTTCCCACATCACATACAACTTTTCCAAGTACGAATATTTAACAAAAAAATTTGCATCTATACTGAAACAATATAGAAGAACAACTTTAAACACCACATCATGAAAAATCAACAAGCCTTGATTATCCGTCAAGGCATCCATGCTTCTTTATTTTAGAGTGTTTTCCTTCTATTTAAGGAATGATGCAGAAAACAACATATTTTTTACATAAAAAAACAACACGCTTTCCTTTATGACCCGATTAGTCCCTTATGTTTCTAAAAGATCACCAAACTTAGGTAGACTAGAGAAGATTATGGGGCTCGAACCATTCCTAACCAAGCTTTGATACCATGAAGACTAGTATAGAGATGAGAAAGAGAAAGAAAGAAAGAAAGAGAAGAAGAAAAATGAAGGAAGAAAAGACTGGGCTAGGGTTGTACGCCCCCACCTACCTTTTCTTATATTAAACTAATAAAAGCAAATATGACAAAAATACCCCCGGACAATAGACTTTATGTCCAATATATTTCAAGACTAAAAAACCACTTAGAAACTTGTCGGCCATGGGGCTCATAATCGAAACCAAGAGGGCTATGCGCCCATACCTAACTGTTAACAAACTTCATTTTTCATTTTTTCCATTTTTGTTTGACAATGCAGAATGATATACGAACACTTCCAATAATGAGGCAGCATTTTCATGAATTATAGGATACACATTCCTGAGGCGTTACACCATATACTCAGGTTCTCAATATGGGGCTAATGGTTTAGTAATCTAGATCATTGATCTATTGCACTCCACCATAGATGGACCTTGCACCAAAAGTATCCCAAATTGGAGAATCTTACTTCTGGCATTTTTACTTACTTGAATGTGGAGTGATTCTGTTATACGTCTTAACCATGTATTCATTGGCCATGAATAGAAAGTTTAGGATACACTGAATGGAAATCGAGGGCATGATCTCTCCATGATGGGATTCAATCAAGCCGATGTTCTGGATTACTGAAACATGTTCTCCACATTTTAGAACTATGCGAAGCCTAAGGCGGTAGTGGATCACGACATTGGTAAGCTGCACGAAAAAAACTAGCTGCGTTAGCATTGTGAAAGGGGATTTTTTTTGCACTTACTCACCAATTTATTTATCATGGCATCTGAAGCCATGTATAGAACCCAATGCAAATAAGGCTCCCCCATCCATGTTTGTCTTTTTAAAATGGGGAAATTTCAGTTATACACTCGAATTTGTACATTAATTACACTAATACACCAAGGCCCTATTGGGTTTCCACTTGAAAATGAGCTCATCTAGTTTTAGTTAACAATAATTATAAATTAGAGATCATAGTTTATATAAACTACAAGTTATCAAGACTATTTTTAATCCTTACCAAAATATCTAACACATCCATTTGTCGGAGGCTAAGATAAAGAGGTAGGGACCTAAACCATTCCGTTTCAAATTATCTTGGTTGGAAGTTGAAGGATTTGCTAGCCGCATTAAAGAATGATGGAACTCCTTCCATGTCAAGGGCTACACAGGGTTCCATATCAGTCAAAATCTTAAACTTCTAAAAGGCAAAATTGTGATGTAGAAAATGGATTTCTTAGTGAGGCACAAGGAGGAGATGAGTGACTTGTTGAAGGGTATCCACACTTCAGAATTTAAGGCAGAAAATTTAGTCCCGTTGGAGGAGGAAAGGGCTATCAAGAATCGGTTAGTTCAAGAATACTCAAGTCTTCTTAAGGAGGAAGAAATGTTTGAGGGCCACTTGGTTAAATGAGGGGGACAAAAATATTATGTTTTTTCATAGTATTGCTAGTGTGTGGGCAAGATGCAACAAGATAGGCGATGTCATCGTGGAAGGTAAAAGGATTGACAAAAACGATAAGGTGTGTGCTGTGGTGGTAGACTTCTACAAATTTCTCCTTATAAAAGAAGGTAGGGACATGCCTATTGTAGATGACTTGGAGGTTGGCGAACTTTCCAATGTTGACGCTGCCTCTCTCGAGAGGTCATTTTCGAAGGAAGAGGTCAGGGCCGTGGTTGATTCTTTAAGAAGGGATAAGGCCCTAGTCTTGACGGTTTTCCTTTAACTTTCTATTAGGAGTTCTGGGAGGTGGTCAGGGAGGACGTCATAAGCTTCATGTTGGAATTTTATGATAAGGGTTATTTATCGAAAAAGTTGGGCGCATCTTTTATCACCATCATTCCTAAGGTTATAGGTGCAGAGAGTCTGAAAGACTTTAGGTTGATAAACTTAATAGGTAGGCCGAACAAGATTCTAGCAAAAATTTTAGTGTCAAGATTTCAAGTGGTTTTGGCAACAGTCACATCCAAGCATCAGGGCGCTTTTGTTAAGTGCAGATCGATCATCGACAACTTTCTCATAGGACATGAATGCGTTGACTCTCAATATAGGGAGGGAGAAGGTGGCATAGAAAGTTGGACTTGAAAAAAACATCTGATTACATTGATTGGCATTTTTGGAATATATGCTCAAGCGTATGGTATGTGGGCCGAAGTGAAGAGGTTAGATTAGAGTGAATTAGTTTAATTAACTTCTCTATTTTGGTGAGCGACTATCTAAAAGGTTTCTTCAAACACTCAAGGGTTATTAGGCAAGGAGATCTTGTCTCCTACTCGTTTGTAATAGTAGCTTAGGCTTTAGGAAGGATGCTTAGAGCTGCACACAAGCCGAGCTAGGCTTGGCTCGTTTAAGCTCGGCTTGGCTTGGCTCGTAGGATAGTTCGACCAAGCTCAAGCTCGATTTAGAAAGCTTGTTTGAAAACGAGTCAAGCTCGAGCACGAGAGAGCTTGGCTCGAAGCTTGTAGCTCGAAAAAAGCTCGATCGGCTTGAACTCGGCTCGTCTTGAGCTCGTTTAATATATATAATAAAACTCAAAACCCTACCCGACGGTCTCGACCCCACTTTTCATTTCCCTCTCTCTCAAAAAGACAAAAACCCCTAGCCCGCCGCGCCCCTTGCCCGGTTGCCCCTTAGGAGTCTAACCCCTCCTCTCTCTCTCTCTCTCTCTCTCTCTCTCTCTCTCTCGGGCTTCCTTCCTCCACCCTCCAGCGGGCAGCGAACGCCTGAGTCACGAGACTCACGGCCCACATGGCCGCACCGCACCCGGCATTTGACCCCTCGAGTCCGGACTCCCAACCTAGCAGCGAAGGCCCCAGCGAGGCAGCGAGCGACTAGGTAAGCTTCTTTTTAATTTTTTTTCTTATTTAGGTTTTTTTTTTTTTTTTTTTTTTTTTAAATAGAGAATGTCATTGTGGTTTTTTTTTTGGTTGGGTCGTCGAATTGGGGTAGTCGTCGGGTCAGCTGGTTGGGTTGGGTAGGGATTGGGTCGAGTGGGTTGGTTTGGGTTGGGTTGGGTTGGGTAGGGTAGCGTAGCTGGGTTGGGCTGAGTCAGTGGGTCGGGTAGGGTTGGGTCAGTGGCTTGGCTTATATATATATATATATATATATATATATATATATATATATATATATATATATATATATATATATATATATATATATATATATATATATATATAGAGACAAAGCTCAGCTTGGCTTGGCTTGGCTCAATGAGCTTGATCGGCTTGGCTCGAGCAAAGCTCGATCGGCTCGATTGGCAAGCCAAGCTCGAGTGGCTGTTTTGAGCTCGATGCTCAAGCCAAGCCAAGCTCAATCTTAGTGGGCCACTGATCAAGCCAAGCTCAAGCTTTGTAAAGCTCGGCTTGAGCTCGGCTCATGTGCAGCTCTAAGGATGCTAGCAAAAGGGTAGGAAGTTGGTCTCTTTAAAGGGTTTAGGGTGGATAAGGTGAACCCTCCAATCTCTCGTTTGTAGTTTGCAAACAACACTCTTCTATTTTTTTAAGTAGAAGAGGGCATGGTGGAAACCTAAGATTGATCATTCTTTATTTTGAAATAGTCTTGGGCCTTAAAGTCAACCTTTCCAAGAGTGAAATGTTGGGAGTGCGAGTGTCTAAAGAGAAGGTAATTCGCTTAGCAAGGGTGTTCGGGTGTAGAGCAGGAGCCTTTCAATTGATCTATCTCAAGCTTCCTTTTTACATCGGGAAATCGGCAAAGCATTCATGGAACACTATAATGGAACGGTTCGAAAGAAAGCTAGCTAAACGAAAACATAGATATCTATCTCTGGGTGGCCAATTAATGCTCATCAAGTCAGCTTTATCGGATTTTCCATTGTAGTCATTTTTTTGATGTCTTGGCTAGACTTAAGAAGTCAAGGAGAGATCTCTTGTGGCAAGGGTCAAATGAAAGGAAGAATTTTCACCTATTAGTATGGGTTGAAGTGTGCAAACCAATAGAAAGGGGGAGGGGGGAGTAACTTGTGGGGGAGAGAGAGGTTGTCGTGGGAAAGTATTGCTACCATGTAGGTAGTTGGAAAATTAGAGATTCCTCCCTATACAGAGCCTTTGCTATATGGAAGGGAATCTCATCACTAAAGGTCTTCAAAGCTGGGATTGTCTTCTCCCTTGGCAATGGTATAAAGATACAAATTGGGAAGATAGAGGGCCAACAATTCTCCCCTTAAAAAAGTGTGCCCACAAATATGGATGCTTTCCTTTGGTAAGAACATTTTGGTTTCTAACAGCTTTTCCTGAGTGGGGAACATCATTGTTTAGTCCCCTCCTTACCATAGGAATTTGTCTGGCGAGGAAGTCGAATAATTTTTGAGGCTGCTAGAGAAGCTTCTCTTATATGCTTTAACTAGAGAAGATCAAGACAAGTTAGTTTAACTTAAGGACAAATTGGGTTGATTATCATTTTGATCTTTCTATGGGTGGTTACGTAATACATAAGGTTGAGCGATGTGATCATACATCTCATGTGTGGTACCATGAGGCTCCCCCAAAGATAGTGGCATCTAGTTGGTTGTCCAGAAGGAAGAGAGTTCTCACCATTGATAACCTTTGAAAAAGATTTACGATTCTTCCCAATGTGTGCACAATGTGCATGGAAGATGTAGAGTTAATCAATCATCTCTTCATTCATTGCAAATTCATCTTGGACATGTGGAGAAGATCATTAGCTCTTTTGGTTTATCATGGGTTATGCCCAATTCATTGGAGGCATATGTTGAATTCGATACCTTCAATTTACACAGAAACAGGGGAGTTCGGTTGATCGACCCCTAGCTCGATCGATTAAAACTCCTACACATTATTCCAAATTAACGTTGAAAATTTCTGGATGATTCGAGCATGTTCGGTCGATTGAACGTGTGCCCGTCGAGCAATCAAGAGATCATTGGTCGATCTCGAGCGACTGAGTGAGCGATCGATGGTTCCCGCTGTTTTGTGTGGTTTTGCATATTTTGTTTATAATTCTGGTATGTCTCTATATAAGCGGGTGTAATCAGGATTAAGGTTTTGAAAGGGACGTCCTAAAGGGTTTAGAAAGTTTTGGGAGAAGAAAAGCTACAGTTTTCTTCGGATTTTGATTCAGTAAGTTTGCTTCCATCTCTTGTAACTTTGTTATTCATAGTGGATTCATCGCTTTGTGTCGTGGTTTTTTCTCGTAAGGGTTTTTCCACGTAAATTTGTGTGTTTTTTGGATTGGCTTTGATTGTGCGATTGTGATTGCCTGATTTGATTCTTCTTTAAATTGCTTTTGCAACCCCAACACATTACTCTTGAATTGGTGCATTGTGGGTCTCAAGAGATAGAAAATTGCTATGTGGAGGCTGACCATTCTATCCATCTAGTGGGTGGTTTGGGGAGAAAAATATGGAGATGCTTTTGACTGTGAAGAGCCAACGGGCCTGAAAAATGGAGAAGGCATGGCAGTCCCTATTGCTATATTTTAAAAGAAGCATGAAATGTTTTCAGGGCTAGGGGCATTTTCTGAGACTATGTAAGCTAATGTGATCAGTGAAATTCTCCAAACAGAAGAGGCAAGACACCAAAGCCATGCGCTTGATGATGATGGAACAGACCAGTACGAGGAGGCTCTTGTTCAAATAGAAGAGGGTAGTCAGCCTATAGTCGATCAATTATGTGAAGTAAATTTGGGGATAGAGGAGGAATCTCGGGTCACCTATATCAATGCAGGTTTTCCAAAAAACAAAGCCATGCAATATCTCCAATTGTTGAAAGAAAACATAAATGTCTTCACATGGACTTATGCAGAAATGTTAGGCTTGGAACTTGCAGTGGCAATGCATAGACTCAATATATCCAAGGAAAAGAACCGATAAAACAGGCCCAGCGACGCTTCCACCTAGATTTGGTACCAAAGATCGAGGAAGAAGTAAACAAACTGATCAAAGTCGGGTTTATTAGGGAGGTAAAATATCCCAAATGGATCTCGAACATTATACTAGTGAAAAAGAAGACTGGTCAAATAAGAGTATGCGTGGACTTCCGAGATATGAATGAAGCCTGTCATAAGGACGATTTTCCACCACCAATCACAGAGCTACTGATAGATAGCACGACGAAGTACGCTACGATGTCTTTTATGGATGGCTATTTTTTATATAATCAAATACGCACGGCACCCGAAGACAAGGAAGCAACGACTTTTCAAACATCTCTAGGAATTTGCTATTACAAAGTAATGTCGTTTGGTTTAAACAATGCTGGCTCAACCTATTAACGGGCTATGAAGCAAATCTTCAGTGACATGATGCATAAGCACGTAGAATGTTATGTCGATGACTTGGTGGTGTGATTGACTGATCATGATGAGCATAGGGAACACTTACGGATGGTATTCCACCGACTTCGAAAGAAGTAATTGAAGATGAACCCATTGAAGTGTGCATTCAGAGTATCTTCTGACAAATTCCTTGGTTCATTGTCAGATACAAGAGCATTGAAATAGACCTTAGAAAGATTAAAGAAATTCAAGAAATGTCGCCACCCAAAACATTGAAAGAATTAAAAAGTTTAAAAGAAAAATTGGCATATCTCCGTAAGTTCATATCAAATTTGGTCGGGCAATGTCAGCCATTCACCCACCTAGTAAAGAAAGGAGTAAAGTTTGAATGGGATACTGCTTTTCAGAATGCATTTGAGACAATCAAGGAATTTTTAAAGTAGCAGCCAATGTTAACCGCACCGATCCCAGGAAAGCCATTCATACTTTATATTGCCGCTTGCAAAACTTCACTTGGTTCTCTATTAGCTCAGAAAAATGAACAAGGAAAAGAAGGGGCCTTATATTATCTGAGCATGATGTTAGTAGGGCAGAACATCATTATTCTCCAATTGAGAAAACATGTTTGGCTTTGATATTCGATGTCTAAAAGTTAAGGCATTACTGTCTGTCCCACGATATAATATTGATTTCGAAGGCTGACCCAATCAAGTATCTCATAATGAGATCAATGCTGTCAAGAAGATTAGCCAAGTGGATGCTATTGTTATCAGAATTCGCCATAACATATACATCATCCAAGGCAATAAAGGGACATGCAATGGCTGATTTTCTGGCTGCCCACCCAACATTTAAAGATAAGAAAATATTAGATGAACTACTAGATGAACATGTGTTTACTTCAACGGCGCCACAAGGGTTACAGGAGCAGGAGCAGGAGTAGGAGTGATTTTTATTAGTTTGCAGGGAGATCTCTTGCCCTATTCCTTCAAATTAGGAGCAACTTGCACAAATAATGAGGCAGAATATAATGCTCTTATTATCGAACTTGAAATAATACATGAGATGCAGATACAGACACTCAGGATATTTGGTGATTCTTAACTGCTCATTAATCAGCCCACGACAGAATACGAATTAAAAAAGCTAGAATTGAAGCCATATTGCAAGAAAGCGAGAAAGTTATTTGAGAGCTTCAGGGACATCTCCATATAATATGTGCCTAGGAAAGAGAATGAAAAAGCAGACGCACTGACAAGTTTGGCTGCAGCCCTCTCGTGTACTATTCATTGTCCTCTTCAAGTAACAATCGAAGAATGAAGATTTCTGTCGCTAGTCGTAATGGAAGAAATAGTCAGTGAAGCAAAGCCCATCTCTTATTACGAAGTAACAATGGAAGACTGGCACCAACCAATTATTGACTACTTAAAATATAAAATTTTACCTCAAGACTCGTCAATGAAGACATAAATAAGGTAGAAAACAACGAAGTTTATATAATGATGTATTATACAAAAGATCTCACAATGAGTTGCTCCTAAGATGCCTAGGCACAGAAGAGGTAGAATATTTGTTGCAGAAAACCCATTTAGGAGAATGCGAAGCTCATCAGGGTAGATGGAACCTAGGTAACCGCATATGTTGCATGGGATATTATTAGCTGACAATGTTTAAAGATGCCACCGCATTTGCAAAATGGTGTCATGCATGCCAAATCCACGACGATATTATACACATACCACCTGAAGATCTGCACCAGACATTATCATCATGGCCCTTCGCTATTTGGGGACTGGATGTCATCGGCCCTATTAACCCTGCATCTTCATGGGGATGGCAATACATTTTTAGTAGCCACATATTACTTCTCCAAATGGACATAAGCCATTGCGCTGAAAATGTCAAGGAGAAGGATGTAACAGATTTCATTCGACACGCCATCATGTATAGACGTGGGGTTCCTCAAAAGATCATCATAGATAATGGCATGCATTCAGGAATAAAAATATGGACAAATTATGCCAGAAGTTTGGTATCAAACACTCTTATTCTACGCCCTATTACCCAACAACAAATGGGTTAGCAGAAGCATTTAATAAGACCATTGTCAAGACATTGAAAAAGACGGTGAGTGGAAAAAAAGGATTGGGACAAGAAGCTTCAAGAAGCATTATGGGACTATTGCACAATGCATCGTACGACTACAAAAGACACGCCATATTCTCTAGTATACGAAGTAGAAGACATATTGCCCATTAAAATACAAGTGGCTTCTTTACGAGTGGCAGTACACCAAGCAATCACGGAAGATGAAAATGTTAAACTTCAGTTGAAAGAATTGGATGCTTTGGATGAAAGAGGATTAGCTGCGCAACAATATTTACGGTTATACCAGGCTCGAATATTTTCTGCCTTCGATAAAAATGTGAAACATAGAGCTTTCAAGAAAGGAGATTTGGTCTTAATGTTGAAAAAACCAATCGTAATGACTCGCAAGACAGGGGGCAAGTTCAAACTGAAATGGGATGGCCTGTATGTCATTACGAAGGTATTTTCTAACGAAACATATAGGATCACTGATAAAGATGGCAGAGGAATTGGAATCTCTATCAACGGCTGATTCATCAAGCGATACTATCCTTGAAAGTGAAGCTGGAAGTTTTGATTGTGCAAATCCTCATTGCTGAGGCATTCCCCAATCAAGAGGGGGCAGGGATAGGCATGGAATGTAAACATTAATGTACGTCAATCATGAAATTAGTGAAAGAGTTCAAAGAAGAAGCATGTTCTATTACGTGAAGATCTCTTAAGTTAATAAGAGATTATAAAAAAATGTCGCACACCAATTCCCTTGAAAGAATGATCTTGTTGAAGATTAGAGTCTTTCGAGGGTCATCCAAAAGAAATGATGATCCCAAAAGAAAAGGAGCGTCAGAACCATAAAATGATAATCGTCGATAAATGCACCAATTTGTAGAGAATAGGAATGTAGCAAGTGCCCCAAACGGCTGAGCATACACAAATCCTACAAATATGAAGCGATAAGCGCCGATAATTCACTTACGATACCCTATGAGTCGACTGAGAACTCTACGGGTAAGGACCTTGTGGGCCAATTAAGAACTCTATGGGTCAAGGTAGCGGAGAGCACAACCCTAGGGGCCGACTGAGAGTCTCGTGGACTAAAATCATGCGTGAGACCTGTCGTTCCTATTACTATGGTAGTGCCACAAGTAAGGTATGTGAAGCCCTCTTGTGTATGGACTTAGCGGTAAAGGGGCGAAGAAAAAGAGGGCTCCAATGTGCCACCTCTAATCATGGTCAACCGTGCGTAAGTCCCCCTAGATTCATATGCTTGTTTCAGGTAGTAACGCATAGGATAGTTAAGATTCCCCCCCCTATTATCAGATCAGCGGCCATGCATTCATACATCGACATACGATCAACATGTAATATGTGGTAATTGTTCATTACATGCTAAAATATTCGCAAAATATAAAGGCATTTGTTCCTCGAAAGAAAATGCTAAAATGAACTCCTTAATATCCTAATTAAGTTGTATTTGGTCTCTAGCCATATCCAATTCTGCGTCTGTTATCAACTAAAGCCCATTAGGAATATTGGCTGACCCTTGCTCTAAAATAGCTGTGGTTTCCTTTTGCTTGGACAACTATTTTTCTTAAGAATCCGGGATGTTCTTATTAGCACAAATTTTCTTGAGAATTCAGGATGTTCCTATTAGCACACATACGAGAGCTAATGGCCTTCAACATGGCCTCTTCCTTCTGTTTTGAGGCTTAAAGTGATGTAATCTGAGCTTGTAAAGTGTTAATCTTCTCAGCAAAAGAAGTAATGACAGTTGCGTGCGCCTTTTCTTGATTCTTCAAAGAATCATAATCAAACTGATATCCGGAAGGAAAAGAAGATTGCTAAGAAATGTCAATCCGGAGGAGTAGCAGTTCTTCATGTTTACGATTCGCCTCAGGAACTGCTTTCGTCCCTTGAACTTTAGATAGACGCCGGGCTGATTCAAAGAATTGCATGAGAGGCTTCCCCAAAGGAGACACATCAATCTTAGCTAAATTAGCTGTAAACTCTAATAGAGACCAGACATCATTCAATTGGTCCCACATTGATCTTGATACACCACTGCATCTTCAACTGCTTTAAGTGCCTCCCTTACAACATTCACCTTAAACTTAGGAAGGTTTCGACTAGCTTGAGCATCAAAAGATAGAAGGGTAGGAGCCCTTCCAGTGGAGCAACTGGGACCTAGATCTGCGAAGACGGTAAAGTAAGATTAATATATAGAAACGCACACAAAGAATTCAAGCAAAATATCTCTAAATATACCTGCCGAAGGAACAGATGGGGTGTTGTGAATGGATGTTTTAGAAAACTCGGTTGCAACCTCCCTTTGAGGATTGATGTTCAAGGTAGGTTCATCAGCCGCTGTACTAGAACCCACAACAGGTGGTACCTCTATAACAAGGACTGTGGGGGCAAGAGGAGATACAACTGATCGAACAGTAGCATTTTTAGTAATCTCTCTAGTTATAGTAGGAGCATTAGCAGTTTGGTCAACTTCCAGGCTTAGCATAGGAGAATGGTAGTTTCATCCCTAGCATGTGAAAAGGAGACTTTAACCTACTTGGAAGATGATACCTCTGCAATCGTAGGAAGTACATCATGCGCAGGAGAAAGAGGTGTACGGGATGATTCACCTGTGGCATGAGCCTTCATAGGTGAATAACTCTGTTGATGTAAGGAAATGGAGGGTGCATTTGGCGAATATCGAAAGGATTCATATAATGACCCTGAACCTTCTCCTGTAGAAGGGGGTGGAATCCTTGGAGATTGATCCCACTGAGGTGTCCCATCATCAATTTGCACGTAATAATCTTCTTCCCGATTGGCATTAGACCGATCACCTAGTCGATTGACTTTAGAGTCTGAAGACAAAGTATCGTTGTCATCATCTCCACCAAAATCACTGACATCTCTCCGGTCGCTTGTACTGCTACTTGCCGATGAAGATTCTGCAACAATGGCTTGCTTTTGTTTATCAGAAGGACTTGCCTTGCGAGTAACTGTTCTTGGTTGGCTAGGAGGAGTCGGGGTAGTAGCAGAGATATTACACGCCGGTGTATCTGATATATCTTCATTCCTAAAAGGACTCATCAGAGAGTTAGGGGAAGAAGCGTGTGCTTCGATCGCAAGGGTTGTTGAAGGTAGATCAATCAGAATAGATACTTGCTCATTGGGCACTAAAGGTTCTGTGGTTGAATGCTTCTTCTTCTGCTTCTTCTCCTAACGCTTGGAAATACCCATTTGATTGCCACAGACTATCCAACCCTCGAGGGTTTCGAACCATTTTATTTCTCTGGTCGGCTCTTCCGTTAATATAAAGTGGCATTCTTGGCCCGGAATAGGGGCTCTTTCTGCCTCTGTAAAATAGTTAACACCATTGATCTTCTGATCATCTTGAAGCCGTGGTGGGGATATCCATATAGGGTGATCCACCGGATAACCGTTGCGGACTAAATTGTATGTGCTAAGCACAGTATAGTTGTCAAATTTTGTAGACATTAGTTTAGTGCATGAGGTTGTGTGATCAAGCCAAGTTCTTTAAGAAGATAAGAATGTACCTCAACAAACACATCAAGATCAAGACTATCAATTCTACAACAAGTTGCGGCAAAGTTACGAAGATAAACCATATATGCCAAGGCAATATTGACCACAGGGATGACCCTAGGTTAGGTGTTTTCGTATGACTTTTTAGTTAATAACTCCAATCTCTTTGAAAAAGTCATATTTCAGTAAATTTAGCTAGCCTAACCCTGTGTTCGGTCAACCCAAGTGAAATTACGTCGGTAGTCTAACACGACACCTTCGTATGTGCGGAAGCTTAAAAAGCAACTAGAATTATGGCTAAGTCCTATGGGGGGGGGGGGGGGGGGGGGGGGTGATTAGGACCTTTTGAAATTCTTTTTGCCTACTTACACAATTTAACACATTAAACTAAGTAAGCAAGAACACTTCGACTTCCAAGCCTAAGTGGGTCCAATCACAAGTGTAAGACCCGTACCCTGAATTGCCCTCCGTACGTTTAGTTTTCGGTACCGGTACATCCCAGATGGACCAGATTAGAGAGCCTTGATCGCGACCCTAATTTAGTACCGCAACGACCCAAGACCTATACCCCGGCGACCGCGTAGGCGCTGCTATTCCAACGCCGCGCGGCACGCCCCATTGCGATACCCGGTGTGAAAAATGCGTACTTTTGCGTAATCCGAGGTGGGCCGCGCAACGCGCATGTGGTGTGGGCCCCACTTGCACAAATCCCAAGAATATGTCAAATCAATCAAATCAATCACCATACCCACCCCATCACTCTCTCACCTCCAAAGTCAACTCTAATCATGCAACCCATACCTCACATGCCCTCTACCATCATCATCATCATTACCTCCTCATTTACCCCCTCCCATGCTAGCCATTCTCCTCTAGAAAAACCCCAAGCACCACTCGTTCATAGGATTTTTAAGGAGAAAGGAGAGAGAGAGATTTGAGAGAAAGAGAGAAGGAGAGAGAAAGAGATTTGAGAGTAGAGAGAGATTTAGAGGGAGATCAAGAGAGAGAAAGAGAGAGATTAAAGGAGGAGATCTAGCTTGGAGGACCCCGATCATCATCCGGACTGTCCGATCGGCAATCCAACCGTCCAACCATCATTGTGTTTGCAAACTTCCCCCCTTTTTCTCGTTTACCTTTCATTTTCTTTCCTTGGGCCCACCTTGTGATGTGCAATAAGATGGATGAGTTGGATCATCCATGAATGGGCCCCACTTAACTATAATAATAATAAAAAAAAGAAGAAGAGGATGGCTGCTGGACAGACAGCGTCCAGAGGACGCTGCTGCCCAGCAGTGCCTAGCCCCTTTGGGCGTTGACCGCAGGGTCCCCACTCGTGGGACCCACCTTCATGCATGTATTTGATCCACGCCGTCCGTCTGTTTCTCCAGCCCATTTTAAGGCTGGGTACCAAAAATGAAGTAGATCCAGATCTCGGGTGGACCACACCATAGAAAACAGTGGAGATAAGGATGTCCACTGTCAAAACTCTTTGGGCCCACCGTGATGTTTGTGAGCATTTTTACCTGTCCAATATTGGACTCTGCGGTTTCCCCATGAGTTGGGGAACCTGATGAACGGATTGGATTATACCTATGTGGGCCCCACTTGAAATAAGCAAGAAAGAAAAAGGGGAACGTCAGACACTGGACGTTCACAGCGTCAGAGACGCTGGAACAGTCCAGCGTCACTTGGACGTGTGAATGGGGTCCCCATTCATGGGACCCACCTTGATGTTTATGTTGTATCCACACCGTCCATCTGTTTTCCGAAGTCATTCTAGGGCCAGGGCCCGAATATGAACCATATCCAAATCTTAAGTGGACCGCACCACATGAAATAGTGGAGGTAAGGATGCCCACTGACGAAACTTCCTCGGACCACTTTAATGTTTGTAGACCAATTCACCTACCCAATATTGGGCTCATTGGATCCTCCACGAGTTGGGGAACCTGATAGACGGAGTGGATCACCCTTATGTGGGCCCCACTCGATCAAAACCATGAAAAAAAGAGAAAGAAAGAAAAGAAGAAGGAGAGGCGTCGTTGACGCTGGGAGTACCAGCGTCCACGGACGCTGGGCTCGCTGCCCAGCTGGTGGCCCACTGTATGGGTCCCACCATGATGCGGGTGCTACATCCACACCGTCCATCCATTTGAGGAGATCGTTTTAGGGCATGGTCTGAAGAATGAGACAGATCCAAATCTCCAGTGGACCCCACTTGAGAGAAAACAGTGAGGACAGTGACAAGGCCGTTGGACCTTCCTACGGCCCACCATGATGTTTATTTGAGATCCAACCTGTTCATAATTCCACATACGTGTGGAAGAGGGAAAAAAAAATATCAGCTTGATCGAAAGCTTCTGTGGGCCCCACTACAGTGATGTTTATTTGTCATCCAACAGAAAGGACGCTGGCTGGGCTGGTTGGGCTGCCCAGCAGGTGGCCCACTAGTGGGACCCACCTAGAATGTATGTGCTTTATCTATTCCGTCCATATGTTTATCCAGCTCATTTTAGTGGCTGAGCCCAAAATTTAAGCATATCCAAATGTCAAGTGGACCATGCCACGAGAAACAGTGGGAATAATGATCTCCACCGTTGACACCTTCCCAGCCCTACAGTGATGTTTATTTGTCATTCAACCTGTTCATAAGATCACATGTATATGGATGAAGGAGAAAATAAAAATATCAGTTTGATTCAAAACTCTTGGGGCCCATTTGGGTGTCATGCTCCAAGCAGCGTGCTTTGGCACGCTGCCCGGTAGGTGGCCCACCCTGTGGGTCCCACCTTGATGCACTATTTTATCTATGCAGACCATCTATTTTTCCATATTATTTCAGGGTCGTGGGCCCTCATAATGAGGTAAATACAAACCTCAAGTGGACCACACCGTAGGAAACAGTGGTCATTGATGCCCACCTTTGAAACCTTCCTTGGGGCCATTGTAATGTTTATTTATCCATCTAACCAAAGGTGATGGGGCCCAACTTTGGGTCCCACCTTGATGAGTGTTGGGTATACCTTGTCGTTCTTCTTGGCAGAGGTGTGGGCCCAGTTTTGGGTGGGCCACACATAGAAAATAAGGGTGATTGAATGCCTACCATTGGAACCTTTACAGGACCCATCTGTTATGTTTATTTGCCATTCTTCCTGTTCTTAAGTCACCCATCCATGGGTGGGGTTCCACACGTGTGGTGTGCGGGCCCCACCATGGTGTTTGGTTGCCATCTCACTTGATTAGTGGGAAAGCACAAATATCGGGTTGATCCCAAACTGTTGTGGCCCATTGATGTATGTGGCTTCCCAACTCCTTTGTGCGGTTATACCTAACCACGGGTCCACCTTGTTATGCATGTGTTCTATCCACGTCAGTCATTGGCCACTATGGTGCGATATGTATGTTGGCCATCTAATAGGA
Source organism: Liriodendron chinense (assembly GCA_003013855.2). Lineage (NCBI taxonomy): Eukaryota > Viridiplantae > Streptophyta > Magnoliopsida > Magnoliales > Magnoliaceae > Liriodendron > Liriodendron chinense. The sequence continues at coordinate 4,560,265 of ML058333.1, forward strand.
CCGCCTTAATTTTGTGCTTGATCCAAACCATCCAAATGAATGGACCCTAGCATGTTATGTACAGGATAGCCTTGGGACCACCTTAGTGTGCGTGTCGGAGTGACCACGTTGTCCATCCCATGGATCCACCTTGATGATTAGTTGTGTAAACCCTTATTGAAAGGTCATCCCTAAAGTTCGCTCGATCCAAGTAGCAGGGCTACTTTCTTAAACTCACCTTGTTGAACTGCCTTGTCAATTCACTTTGTTAACTCACCATGTTGACCCGCCTTGTCAACCTGCCTTATTGACTCACCTTGTTGACTCACCATGTTGATTGATCCTAGTAACTCAGCTTGTTGTATACTTATATGACTCACCCCTCCTACCCTTGTACCCAACTATTAAAGACCACCATATCGTGTATATCCCATCCACACCGTCCATTTACCTTTAGGACGAGTGTGGGGCTCATCCTCGACGTTAGTATGTCATCTATGCCATCCATTATATGGAGCCTATCTTGCAGTATGAGGTTAGACCTGTCGTCCCTTTTTGGACCTCATCATATTGATCATCTATCTCAGATTACCCTACCATTTATGATTCTCTGTCATGACCTGTCTATCTTGCAACCCATTCTATGACATTCCTTTTACGGACCATTATTGTGTTTATCTCAACTGTACTACAGGATTATGGGTCTTGGCATGATTTTGAGTATTCTACTCTTGCCGCTTAAGTAGGTTCTACCTTTGAGGTGTCGGTGGTGTATTCAATCTTTTTCTTTCCATTCGGGTTATTTGAATGTTGAAGGTTAATCCACACCGTTCAATTGTTGGACCATTTGTGTTGTTGTATACCATCCATTTAGGGTCCTATCTCTTTGTGTTTGTTTGTGTTATAAGTGAATTATCTTTTTATGATGTTTTTAGTATGTCTGTTGCCACACGTAGTGTTGTTTGGAATACTTATATGTGATCTTTATACTATATGCTTCGATGACCACCATGCTTGTGCAATGAGTATGCATCTCGAATCACCATTGTTAGTTGGGGACCACTAGGGTATAAACGCATTCATAAAGCATTCGAGATGTAGTCACGCAAATGTAATTCACGTGCTCTCTATCGCAAACCTCTCTAATAGGTATGGGGCTATTCGAGGACAGGAGTCTATCATCCTGACTTTCACTGTATGGTAGGAATAGCTTAGCATACCTTGTAGCCCTTGGTGCAAGATTCCCTGGCTAGCGACATCCCGCACTATACTCGATCATTCATATGTGTCCCCTCATTTTAATCATATCTCAAATAGGTTGGACTAGATTGCTTTATTGCCATCGTGGTAGATTGACTACTTATTGGCAGTCATACTGTATGCTTGGCTCATGCATCATGAATGCTTGGCTCGTCTGATTGTCTTGTATCAACCGGTCATATCGGCCGCGATTGTCGTGCAGTTCATTACCAGTTGACGGTGACATTGTATTTGAGACCCTATAGTTTTATGGTGCTCTTTGGAGACTTGCACGGGCATGTCGTCCCACGTTTGTATGCATGGTTGCATTTCGCACCGTCTGCTTGTGCCGCATATAGCATGGCTACTACGTTGCAACCATAGCTCCATCGTGGTTTGCAGAACACCGGAAATATGTCATCTTTAAACTGGATGCCAAAGATGTTCCTGGGTGAAAGTCCCTAATCCCGTTGGTACCAAGGTGGGTGCTCCATTCAAGGACCAGGTGGTTTAATCATACACCAGTATGCCGAATACCAAACGGCGGTGTTTTCCACTGCACGTGGTCAGTTTGGAAGGAGGTCTGACCTAAACTGCCAGAAGAGTTTGGCAAAGTGGGTTGAGTTTGACCAGCTGTGAGTAGGTCCGCTATTGCACCAGATAGGCTTTGGCATTCTACTGGTGAGTAGTGAGGTCTGTGAGACTCCGATGATGTTCCGTTTCAGAGATGGTATTGGTATCAGTGATGTGAGTGATGTTCTGTATGGTGTGGGACGGTCCTGACGTGGGCGGGTGTGATGTGGGCGGGGCTGTAAGCCTGGGCGAGCTACCACACTGGGCGAGCTACCAGTTCCGAGACCTGCATTGCTTGGGCGATCGCGATATGACTGTTCGTATCTGGACCACTGTACTGAGAGGTGGTGATTTGCATACACGCATTGGATCATTGTATGTGACATTAGGCCTTATAGGCCATTGTATAGTATGAGTATATAGCCTTGGTAGGTTGGTTACCTGTATTACATGCTTGCATAGCCATGGCAGGCTAGTTATCTATATTGCATGCTTGCATAGCCGTGGTAGGCTGGTTATTCATATCACATGATCGTGTAGCCTAATTAGGCGAAGTCTTGGTTTAGAGTTCTCATCATGCTTTACTGCTTACTCTGATATTTATCATGCTTGTCATACGCATTGTGCACGCACACATGCACTCACAAAGCTTCGTTCAAAGCTTATGCGAGTTTGTTACGCTGCAGGTTATACCAGAGTGTATCATCAACGTTGAGTTGGAGTTGGGAGTGCAGTAGCAGGAGGTACCGAATTGTGCACAGTTTTTATATTTACGCATTATGTATTTACTTTTCAGTATTGTATGTAAACGAAATGACTTAGTGGAAATATTATGTTTGTCTTTGATGGTACTCATATGGTGATGCTCATGTTTCAAAAAAATTCAGACCCTAAAATCCTCCTTGTGGTATCCCAGGATTGAAACCTGGCGTGTGAGGTTAGGATCCGAGATCGGGATATTATGGAGGCTGCCACCTCTGAATTCGGGCTACGGCTGAATGGATGTCGAGAACCGAATTTGAGGCGTGACAACAAGACTGGCATATGGTTCAAGCAATAAACAACCTACTCTAAGCATGCAGAGATAATCACATGATTTAGCTAATCAAGCTCCTAATCTATACAACCTATGTAGACTTATGAGAATAGATTAATGAGCTCAAGTCTAACAATTAGTGAAAGTACATCTTGTGTGTGGATGTGCCTATCTAGTGTCTAGCATACATTCTTATCAAGCATACATAATTAACAATTAAACATTCAATGCTAAGATAATAATGTGCTCAATCAATCACAAACATGAGCATGTTTAGTGGTTCGACTTTAGGTCTACTCCACTCCCAGTTCAAGAACTCAACTCCTTTGAGCACACCGGCATTCACTATCGGAGGTTTTAAATAAGGTTCACCTCTCAACCTTTACACGGAGGTTTTTTCGGTTCACCTCTCAACCATAACCGAAGTTTTGGACAAATGGCTAACTCTCAACCCAAACGGAGTTTTGGACATAGGCTAACTCTCAACCTGAACGGAGTTTTGGACAGAGGCTAACTCTTAACCCGACGCACGTTCACTCCCATGTCGGAGGTCTGCCTTGGAGACTTTGTTTAGGCCTGGTAACCAAGCCAAGGAGTGCCAAACAAGCTCCTAGTCTTTAGGTCGACAAACAAGCCAAGGAACGGCCAACGTCCTTAGTTCGAGTTTGACAAACAAACTCTACACTCAACTCCCATAGGGAATTGAGTGGATGGACTCTCAACAAAGACAGCCTTACTTTTCAGATGAGCCCCTTATTCAGTGCCGGTTCGGGTTGCTTGACCTCCGCTTTCCCGCGCTTCAATCAGCTTCCCTTGCTCCCTCGATTGTGTTGCCGTTGTGTTGCCAATGCCTCAGCTACACTTGATTAATCACCTTGCTCGTGATGCCTTTGAGATGCCCAAGGTGATAGGAGGGTTGGTTTGAGAACTCTACAACTAATAGGAATGAGTTGCCTAGAGTTGCTCACCTACAACGATCTCATCTTAGAGATTTGGATAAGGATATGACTATCAAGGAAGATCTAAACTTTAGAGATTAAGAGGGGATGAAGGTCATCTTCTTCATGAGCTTGGAATGCACCAATCTTATGCTAAAGCACAAGGAAGATGCCTTGCATATGTTGGGAATGCACCTCAAATAGTCTCCAACAATGGTGGCTTCACTCCCCTCAAAATCTCTCTTGTTACCCCTCAATTCGAGCCAAGCCATTTTATAAAAGAGTTTGCAACGGATTTAAAATGGGTAAAAAATGGCAAGGGTCCCCGACTGGTCTTGATCGGTCTGCCAGAGGCCAAGTGAAGACAGAAGCTCACTGTCTCTGTAGGAGGGTCAGTCAGACTGGTCGGACCAGACCTGCCGACCGGTCAAGCTCGGTCGGCCTAGTGGCCTGCACACATACAGTAGTTGTTGTCTAGACTGGGGTGAGTCCGACCGGTCGGACAGGCCAAGCAATGTGCAGATGGGTGTGGGCTTGGTTCGCGCAGCACATGCAACCTCATAGGCCGATGTTGGGTGATCTTTTGGGACACCTAGGGCTAATCTAAGATGACTAATGGTATGCCTAATATGGTCAAGGTCATCAAGAGGTTAAGGGTTTGGTTTTGGTCAAGGTTAAGGCACACCAAGGCATCACTTTTACCTGTTTCTTCTTCCTTGATGCAGCAGGGCCACTTGAGTCTTCGGTCTTCGTCTTCATTGAGCTCAACCAATACTAGACTCATTGACCTAAGTGATTGACAAACAAGGTGCACTAGTATGCCACAGAAAAGTGTACTAACAATAATCTTCGATCAGCTTGGGAACTTCGGTCAAGTTTCCAGCAAGCTTTACTGTAAAATTCTAGAGATGTTCGGTCAACCTCACCCTTTGTTCGGCCAGCCGAATAGGCTTCGGTTAGCTGAAGAAACTTCGACCAAGTTTCTAGATTTCAAACTATTTTTTGGACTCGGAACTCGGGTTAACTCAACCCTGTCTCGGGTCAGCCGAAGCTCACTCGGGTTAGTTGAACTGACACTCAGGTCAGCCGAAGTTTGAACAAATTCTTATCCCACAAAATCTGATAGCCATTGGGATAAAATGGTTGAAGCTTAAGTCAGTCGAAGGCAATCTTAGGTCAACGGAAGACTTAACTTTTTGACTATAAATAGAGCTTTCTTCTCTCTATTTTTCATCAAGAAAAAGCACGAAAATACTCTCTTTGGTGAAAAAGCTCTCAATTATAGTCTGGCTATTTGTTTAAAATTCCTATTTTATTTATAGCTATCTCAGTTCTCTTCTCATTTAATTTGATTGTGTAAAGAGAAAATCATTCTCATACTAGAGATAAGAGAACTGAAATTGCAGCGTTTAGGGAAACTCTTTTTAGAAATTTCTGGATCCATCTTGTTTAAGGTATATTGGTTTATCTTTTACAAAGATTGGATCGCTGTATGATTGAAGCTTCATCTTTACTAAGCTTCATCATCCTCTATAAGAAGAACGGTAATATCTTTCCATACTTTTGGGTTTTATTTAAGATAGCCCGTAAAAATCTCAAATCAGCTTGTTAATGATTAGCCTGTGAAAATCACTTAAGGCTAGTGAGTAGCCTGTGAAAATCATTTGAGGTTTTGTTGTAATAGGCTTGTAAAAATTACAATCTCTGTATTAGGTTTTAAAGGTGAACCTGTGAAAACATTTATATAGTGAAAAGCTAAAATTACAAGGAGAAGTAATTTTTAGAGTGGAGTAGGTGTAAGTTGTTTTTAATATCGAACTACTATACTCTTTGTATCGTGGTGATTGCTTTATTATTTATCTTTTTGTGTGTTTGATTGTTTATGATTCCTTAAATCGTGACATAAGGTTGTCTTACTTAGATTTCTAAGTGAGAGGTTGTCCTGCGATTTAATCCAAGGTTTTCATATTAATCTCTATTTGCTTTAAGATTAGTTAATTGCATATTTATTCTTGCGAGTTTTGTGATTGATACTCTGATTTATTTTAAGATTGCAAGCAGTAGAATTGAATTGAGTTGTCATATTCACCCCCCCTTTAGGACATTTATAGCTCCATCCTTTTTCAAGTGATATCAGAGCGGCTTTCCTCTTCTGTGGATTTTCAATCCAAAGAGTTAGATCCGGAGCTGTAATATGTCTAAATTTGAAAGTTTATTTGTTTCTAGGCTACCTTCTTTTAATGGTACTAACTATTCTTATTGGAAAGCTAGAATGATGATATTTTTAAGATCCATGGATGAAAGTGTGTGGCAAGCCACATTAATAAATTGGACACCTCCACTTATTGAAGTAACAGATGATGATGTAATTAAATCTATGAGACGAGTAGCTTATAACCTATGGACCACTACTAAGAAAAATGAAAATAGTACAAATGCTAAAGCATTGAATGCTATAACTTGTGCTCTTTCACCCGATGATTTCAAAAGAATTATTTCATGTGAATCAGTTAAGCAAGCCTGAGATATACTAGAAATGACTCATGAGGGCACTAATATTGTAAAGAAGTTTAAAATCCAACTCCTCACAACCAAATTTAAGGAAATCTAGATGGATGAAAATGAAAGAAAAAAAATCAAAGAAGAAAGGAATGGTTGCAACTTTTAATGATTCATAAGAATCTGAATCTGATTCAGACTCCAATGAATCAGATCAAGAAGAATAAAAAATTTAGAATGCATTTATGACCATTGCCAAGATTTCTCCTTTTGAAGACGATGATAACTCTGGATATGAGACATCCATAAGTGAATATGAAAATGAAGAAGATCTTTAAGAAGTTTACAATGCCATATAAGAAAAGTTGTAAGATCGCATCCAAATTTAGAGTTTCAAAGAAAAGGTGTGATGAATTGTAATCTGAACTTGACAAATGTATTTTAGCAAAATCACATTTTTCTGATTGTTTTGAAAAATGTAAACTAGACTTGAAAATCAGAAATGAAGATTTAAAAAAACTTCAAACTGATTTTAAAACTTTAAAATCTGATTTGCTCATTCTTAAGAAGTCGAAGAATTCTGGAAGATCCAAAGACATAGTAGAAGATATTCTTCACTTTTCCAGACCTTATGGTGATAGATCGGGTCTTAGCTATATAAGTTTAAACCAATGCCAAAGACATCACCTACCATCTTTGTCAAAGGTGAATTTTCATATTCCAAGAATGAAATTTAGAAAGACTTTAAAAAGTTTATTTTCAAAAATCCAAAACGTTTTCAAAAGACTTTGAAAATCTCAGCCAACAACAAAGATGATTCTTCTTCACTTATACTGAGAATCATTGACTTACTCAAAGAACTCTTGATACAAAGTAGGAGAAAAGAAAAACAAGTGTCCCATTCTCCTTAAGGGAAGAAGGATCCACCTAAGTCCAAAACTATTATGAAGTGGGTTTCTAAAAATTAATGTTTGGTGATTCCTACTGCTTTCAAAGCCAGTAGTCATTCTAAATGGTACTTGGATAGTGGTTGTTTAAGACATATGACAGGTGGCAAAGGTATATTATCAAACATCAGTGAGATTGATGGAGGCACTATCACTTTCGGAGATGGTAGCTATTATAAAATCATTGGCCAAGGTAATGTTCAACTCCCTAAGCTTCCTTTGTTTAAAAATATTTTATATGTTGATGGATTAAAGCATAACTTGCTTAGTATTTCACAAATCTGTGACAATAATCATAGTGTTAAAATTTTTAATCGCGGATATGAAATTCTGAATAATTCAGGAGATGTAATTTTACATGGTTGCAAGACCTCTGGAAATTATTATATAATTGATCAAAATTGCTCAATGAAATATTCATGTTACATGGCCTAATTTGATGAATCTGAACTTTGGCATCAACAACTTGTGCATGTAAACTTCAGAGATTTATATAAATTGAGTAAAAAAGATCACTTACGTGACTTACCCAAACTAAGAAAGAAAGAAAACAAAGTATGTGGCTCATGCCAAGTTGGCAATCAAATAAGAAGTTACCATAAGAAAATAAACTCCCTAGCCACATCTAGACCCCTTGAACTTCTCCACATGGATTTAGTTGGACCAACTCGAACAAAGAGTAAGGGTGGTAGAAAGTATTTCTTAGTTATAGTTAATGATTTTACTCAATTCTCTTGGGTAAATTTTCTGAGATAAAAGTCTGAAACATTTGATGAACCTAAAAAGATCATCAAATGAATCAGATTGAAAAGCAAATGTGTGTTAATAGAATCAGAAGTGATCATGGAACTGAATTTGAAAATTAAAATTTTCAGAAGTACTGTGAAGATCATGGTATCTTACATGAGTTTTCAGCTCCATAAACACCTCAGCAAAATGGAGTTGCTAAGAGAAAGAATAGAGTTCTACAAGATGTGGCAAATGTTTTGTTAAATGGTAAGAAGTTACCAAAGAATTTTTGGGCTGAAGTTGTGAATACTACTTGTTACATTGCAAATCGTGTATATGTTAGAGCAGGTAAGAATAAGACTCCATATGAATTGTGGTTTGATAAGAAACCATCGGTTAAATATTTTTGAATTTTTGGAAGCTTGTGTTACATTTTACGTGATCGTGAAAATGTTGGAAAGATTGATGCTAAAAGTGATGAAGGCATTTTTCTAGGGTATTCTACAAATAGCCGTGCATATCAAGTTTTAAACCAAAGAACTGGAGTGATTCAGGAATCCATAAATGTGGTCATCAACGACCAAGATCATAATTCCAGCTCTTCTAAGGATGATGATGATATAGAAATACCACCATCTAATCCAAATGATGTTGAACTCCGATCAGTAAAAGACCATCCACAAATTCAAATTTTGGGTGATCCACTTACTAGTATACGAACTCGAAGTCAGATAGAAGAGATTTGTAGTCAAGTATGCTTTACTTCACAAATAGAACTGTCCAACGTAAATGAAGCACTAGCTGATGAAAATTGGATATTAGCCATGCAAGATGAGCTGAATCAATTTGTTCGAAATGATGTATAGTATCTTATTCCTCGTCCATCTTATAAGAATGTTGTTGAAACTAAGTGGATTTTTAAAAACAAATCAGATGAACTTGGAAATATCATTAGGAATAAGACTCGATTGGTTGCATAAGGATAGACTCAAATTGAAGGCATAGATTATGATGAAACCTTTACACCAGTTGCTCGCCTTGAATCCATTAGACTGTTCTTATCCATTGCTTATTTTAAATGTTTTAAAATTTATCAAATGGATGTGAAAAATGCTTTTCTTAATAGTCATTTATATGAGGAAGTTTATGTAGAACAAACTAAAGGATTTGAAGATCCAAAACTTTCAAATCATGTATTTCGACTTAAGAAAGCTCTGTATAGTCTAAAACAAGCACCAAGAGCATGGTATGATAAATTGACTCAATTTTTTATCAACCATGATTTTCAAATGGGTAGTGTTGACAAAATCCTATTTGTTAAACATTCAAATAATAATATTTTGATTGTTCAGATATATGTAGATGATATTATATATGGATCAACTTTTATTAATCTATCTCTTAAGTTTGCAGAACTGATGAAGTCTGAATTTGAAGTGAGTATGGTTGGTGACTAACCTACTTTCTTGAATTTCAAGTCAGACAACTAAAAGAAGGTATCTTTTTATCTCAAACTAAGTATGCTTAAAGCTTAGTTAAGAAATTTGGTTTAGATAATGGTAGAAATTATGATTCCCCTATGAGCACTACACTTCAATTATCAAAAGATGAACTTGGTAATAGTGTAAACTCTCACTTATATAGAAGTATGATCGGTAACTTACTATACTTAACTGCTAGTAGACCTGATATTGCATTCAGTGTTGGTGTGTATGCTAGATACTAATCTGAGCCCAAAGAATCACACTTAATTGCTGTGAAACGCATACTTTGATATGTTGCTAATTCTACTAATCTTGGACTATGGTATCCATGTGATACTTCATCGTAATTAACAGGATATTCTGATGCTGATTGGGCTGGGAATGTTGATGACAGGAAATCAATAAGTGGTGCATGTTTTTATATTGGTAATTGTCTTATCTCGTGGATGAGTAAGAAATAAAACTTAGTTTCTTTATCAACTGCAGAAGCTGAATACATCGCTGCAGGAAGTGCATGTACACAGCTTATGTGGATGAAAAGAATGCTAGTTGATTATGGGATAACATAGGATACTATGTACCTGTATTGTGATAACACCAGTGCAATTAATGTATCAAAAAATCCCATTCAACATTCTCGGATAAAACACATTGATATTCGATATCATTATATTCGAGAATTGGTTGAAGAAAAATCAGTTTTGATGGAATATATTTAAACTGAAAATCAATTAGCAGATATTTTTACCAAACTGCTTGATAATACAAGATTTTTAAAATTAAGAAATGATATTGGTTTGTGTTCTATGTAACTATTTTGTTTTATATCATTTCATGCATTTTTAAAAAGAAAAAAATTGATGATTTTTTTGGCCAACCCATGATTGACTGAACTGTTCGGTCAACCGAACAGTCTGTTCGGCTAGCTGAACAACGTGGTCAATCTGTTTTAAAATAGCATGAAATCCATTTTTCTATTTTATTCTTCTTCTTCTTCGGTCGGCAGGTGATCCTCTTCGGTTATCCATCATCCTTGTCATACAAGTAAGTATTGTTAGTTGATTTTTCATCAATATTTTCTTGATTTAGTCATTTAATCAACTCCATTGCTTCTTAATCTCATCTTTGTTGTTGGAAACCCTTATTTTTTGGAGTTTTCTTATTGAAGTATTTATATTGCTATATTTCTTTAATCTTTTGTTATGTAACTGTTGTCCTAAATGAGCCGTTAGAAAATCCTATCCTAGCTCTTCTTCTTATTTCATTTCAAGAGAGATTCGGACATGAATTCCACCACCGGAAGATGATCCCAACTATGTCCATGATTTCCATTCTAGAGATATCATTGTTGAACGATTTGTTGATCTTAATCATATTGCTAAATATGAGTTGCATAATCTTCTTTCTTAAGTTGGTTGGGAAAAGATTTTCTAATGGGAAGGAAATGTATACTGATCAATAGTCCAAAGCATGTATTCCTCCATCTCGAAATTTCCTCTAGGTGTTGACATCTTCTTTAAGATTAAATTTATAGAGGAAACAGTGACATCACACCCTCTACCATTACGTTATTAATGAAAATTGACATGACAGAGGATGAAAACCCAATTCCTCTCCTATTTGATAAGATGTCTCAATCTGAGGAAAACATTATTACCCGAGTTTTGTGTGGATTTAACGCGGATTGGAGATCGGATAATGCTCTTCCTCTTAGAAAATTATTCCCTAAGTTTCGAGTTCTTCATCGTATCTTCACTTCGAATGTCTATCTTAGAGCAGGGAACAAAACTGATCTCATTTCCTTCATGTTACATGTTTTGCATTCTATTGCTACCGGGATACGTATTTGTCTTCTTACTTTCATTTGTATTTACATTATTCACTATCGTATGTAGCCTAAGCATGATAATTTTCCCTTCGATTATCTCACTACTACTCTTGCCCTAAATATGCGTGTTGAAATTCCAATTAGAGAGGCACCGGAGTCCGAACTTCCTTTTAATAATTCTAATTTGAATATGATGTCTTTGGAGCCTCTGTAGAAATAATGTGGTGACTATCAAGAGTATGAGCATACTGAAGAAGGCGCTGAAGGTGATGTGGATATGGATGATTTATTGATGAAGTTGAAGTTGAAGTTGAAGTTGAAGATGAAGATGATCCAGATTACAATCCTTCTGATTATAACTCTCATCTTTCTTCCTTAGAACAGAGGATGGATTCACTACATGTCTCTCAGGAAACTCTTGTTGCAACTCAAAAGCTTAGTATGAAATACATAAAAAAATATTTTCATCGTATGAGCAAGAGTCTGAAATGTATTGATCCTGAGATGCCATTACCTTCCTCTTTATTTGGGTTAGAATGATTTTTTATTTTTATTTAGTTTGTAATGAATATTTATGAGTACTATAGACTCAGTATGTTAATTTGCTACTATGTTTGTGGACTCCTTTTTGCTTTTCTTCCTTTGTCAACTTATGACAAAAAGGGGGAGAAATATTATTATATGCTTTGATTTTGATTTTGATTTTATTAGTTTTAGCTTTGATTGTGTTAATATTTTATGAAAATATTATGCAATATGATATGAATGTGCTATGCTATGTTGTGCAAAGTTTTTCCTTTCTAAGCATATATGCAGGGGGAGTATCCAAGACAAGAGCTTATGAGATATAAAGTTTATTTTTTTTAATGGATGTTAAGAGTCGCTTGTAATTGTAATATGTTGTGTTTTGTCACGAAAATGACAAAAGGGGGAGATTGTAAGTGCTAAGTACAAAATGAGAGTGCTGAGCATAATATAGTAATTAAATTTTGTAGACATTAGTTTAGTGCATGATGTTGTGTGATCAAGCCAAGTTCTTTGAGAAGACAAGAATCTACCTCAACAAACACATCAAGATCAAGATTATCGACTATATAACAAGTTGCGGTAAAGCTACGAAGAGTAACCATATATGCCAAGGTAATATTGACTATAGGATTGACCTTAGGTTAGGTGTTTTCATATGACTTTTCAGTTAATAAATCCAATCTCTTTGAAAAAGTCTTATTGAAGTAAATTTGGCTACCCTAACCCTGTGTTAGATCAGCCCAAGAATTTTCAGCCAGCCTGGGAACTTCGGTCAAGTTTCCAGTAGGCTTTACTGTAAGATTCTGGAGATGTTCGGTCAGTCGAACAGGCTTCGGTCAGCTGAAGAAACTTCGGTCAAGTTTCCAGATTTCAAACTATTTTTTGGACTCGAAACTCGGGTTAGCCGAAGCTCACTCGGGCTAGCCGAATGATAAGTACCTAATATTGTATAATTAACCCTGGTTGTTAAGGGCATTATCATTGTTTTTTCGGTTAATTATCCCTCATTAGGTGAATTTTCAATGTTCAGGTGATCAAGAGAGGTTGGACAAGATCCGAGCCAATCAGGGTGCTTTAGGACCCAAAAGTGATCAATGTCAAGTGGGTGGTAATCCTAAAGAAAATCGGGCGGTTCAAAGGATGGATCATATTCTATGGTAGACTGCATCACAACTGTTCATCGGAAGTCTAGGATATGCATGTTTGATGGTAGTAATTTGGAGATCACATGAGTTTGAACGATCAAGATTGAATGTCCACATGTGGGACCAACCATGCCAAGCCATCCATTAAGGTGGACCCCAACTGATGAGCACGCCCATCTCCACAGCCGGCAGTGTCCATTCTCTATGAACAACAACTAATCTGCTCTCCATCCACCACCATCTGCACAAAGTCCATTCATCTCATCCTTCCATCCAATGGCCAGCAATGGCTGAATCCTTCATCTCCACCATCAACCGTTCATCACGTCCACCTAGCTACACCTAGCCGTCCATCCTCGAGCCATCCATCATGTGTGACCGGAACGTGTGTACCAGCTACACATCTGATGAGAAGCAGGCCAGCATCAAGTGGACCGTCCATCTCCAGCGTCCAACCCATCTTCACCGTCCAAACTACAACCACCCAATGGCTGTCAAGCAGCCGAGCATGTGCATTCGATCATCCAATGGTTGTCCAAACAGCCACACATGTGGAAATCTCAGCCGTTGATCAGCCATCAACATTCTCCATCTCAACCGTCCATCCAGAATCCACCTCTTCACCATTAGATGCCTTTAACTACAGCTCTTCATCTGCATCGACCAAACATGCAGGGCAACTCCTCCGACCAGCTGTTGAAACATCCTCCACCTCCATCTGATGGCCAGCAGACCATATGTCATCAACGTCCACCAATGTCCAGCTGCATCACATGCAGCAGATGACCTCCAGCGTGCAACAAAGTGGACCCCGTCTTCCTAGCTCAACAGCTGCTTGCAAGTCCAGCATGGTGGACCACTTCAACCCCATCTCCAGCTCCACACATACATGTTCAACTATGGTGGATCTCATCTATCCAAGCTCACCCACCGTCCATCTTCAAGGCACTTGGACATAGTCCAGTAGCTTCCATCACCTTCTTCAGCAACAGATCCACCGTTCACAGCAATTGCATCATATGGATCAATGTCCAACAGTTGTGGACTCAAACAGCACCGTCAGTCATAAGCTCCAGATGGACATCCATCTCAACTATCCAAGCACTATGGGGACCCACCTTCAACAGATGGACGTTCTCCATTTGATTAGCTCCAGCAGCTCTCCACCCTTGCACATGTTCCAGAAAGAGGAGCTCTCTCTCTCTCTCTCTCTCTCTCTTCCCAACACATCTCTCTCTCTCTCTCTCTCTCTCTAGCTCTAGCTCTCTCTCTCTCTCTCTCTCTCTCTCTCTCTTTCTCTCTTCCCAACACATGTCTCTCTCTCTCTCTTGCTCTCTTCCCAACACATGTCTCTCTCTCTCTCTCTCTCTCTCTCTTGCTCTCTTCCCAACACATGTCTCTCTCTCTCTCTCTCCTTCTCTCTTCCCAACACATGGAGTGCCACCTAGGCTTAGGAGCCTCTCAAAAGTCTATAAAAGGAGGCAATCCCTTCTCATTCTCATCATCCCATCCCTCAAATCCCATTCTCTACAACTCCTCTCTTCTCTTCTTTAGTTTTCTTTCTTTTCCTTTGTAGAAGTAGAGTAGTGTAGTTTTTCCTTTGTAGAGAATTTAGTCTTCCATTGTAGCATGGTTGGCTAAACCTCTAATTAAGGCTAGGGGTGAAACCTTTGAAGAAATTTGCAAGCTTTGGTTCTTTTGGTTTAACAATGGTGTGTGAATGTTGGAGTTTTCTTTGGTTTATTGGTTTGGTTATCCACCTCGGCGGACGCTATTGTTGTGCAAGCTCCTTGATCCATTGTCGACTCCGGGCACGTTGGATGCTTGGGATCCCTTGCACACCAATTAGCTAGTTCATGATTGATAAAGTTCCTTGATCCATCGTCGACTCCGGGCACGTTGGATGCTTTGGATTCCCTACGATCATTGAGCTAGTGCAGGTAAAGTCATCGATCTGTAAAATCCCTTGATCCATTGTAGACTCCGGGCACATCGAATGCTTTGGATTCCCTGCGATCGATAGACGAGATCTTAACGGTTGGATCGGTCAATCAAAGCCCCCTATCTTGTAAGTATGCATTTGATCGTATGAATTGTGATCTTATCGGTTGACTTGTTGGCAAAGTTGTTGATCTGTACAATTCCTTGATCCATCGTCGACTCCAGGCACAGTGGATGCTTGGAATTCCCTACGATCAACCAACGAGTGCTTCATGGTCAAATCAATCGGTTTAGATCACCATCTTTTATGAAATATGCAAGTGATTTAACCGTTTTATCTTCCGATTGGAACGGATCTTTATTCGATTCCAGTTGAGTTATAGTTGGACCAAAGAATTAAACCTTGTGGATGAATCAAAGGTAGATCCCTAATGCCTTAGCCCCTTTTCTACTTTTGTCTTTCACCACACACAACTTGCTCCACTCTCGTGGACAATTCAGATTTTATCTCTCCCACCTAAACTAATTCCTCTAAGTGTTCTTAACCCCAATCCCTGTGGATCGACCTCGGTCTTACCAAGTATTTTACTACTTCGCTACCTGCACTTGGGTGTGCAATCTTCGGGTTGTAGCATCGAACCAACACTTGGGTCAGCCGAAGTTTAAACAAATTTTTATCCCGCGAAATCTGATAGCTGTTGGGATAAAACAGTTGAATCTTAGGTCAGCCAAAGGCAATCTTATGTTAACCGAAGACCTAACTTTTTGACTATAAATAGAGCTTTCTTCTCTCTATTTTTCATTAAGAAAAAGTACAAAAATACTATCTCTTTGGTGAAAAAGCTCTGCATTATAGTCTAGCTATTTGTTTAAAATTATTATTTTATTTTATAGTTATCTCAGTTCTCTTCTCATTTAATTTGATTTTGTAAAGAGAAGATCATTCTCATACTAGAGACAAAAGAACTGAAATTGCAGCTTTTAGGGCAACTCTTTTTAGAAATTCCTAGATCCATCTTGTTCGAGCTATATTGGTTTATCTTTTACAAAGATCGAATTGCTGCATGATTGAAGCTTCATCTCTGCTAAGCTTCATCATCTTTTACAAGAAGAACGGTAATATCTTTTCATACTTTTGGGTTTTATTTGAGATAGCCCGTAAAAATCTCAAATTAAGTTGTTAATAATTAGCCTGTGAAAATCACTTAAGGTTAATGATTAGCATATGAAAATCATTTGATGTTTTGTTGTGATAGGCCTGTAAAAATCACAATCTCTGTATTAGGTTTTAAAGGTGAACCTGTGAAAACCTTCATATAGTGGAAAACCAAAATTACAAGGAGAAGTAATTTTGAGACTGGAGTAGGTGTAAGTTATTTTTAGCACCGAACTACTAAATCTTTGTATCGTTGTGATTGCTTTATTTTTTTATCTTTTTATATGCTTAATTGTTTATGAATCCTTAAATCGTGACGTAAGGTTGTCCTACTTAGATCTCTTAGTGAAAGGTCGTCCTACGATTTAATCCACGGTTTTCATATTGATCTCTATTTGCTTTAAGATTGGTTAATTGCATATTTATTCTTGCGAGTCTTATGATTGATACTCTAATTTATTTTAAGATTGCAAGAAGCAGAATTGAATTGAGTTGTCCTATTCACCCCCTCCTCTAGGACATTTATAGGTCCATCCTTTTTCATAAATGATATTGATGGACCCACCATCGCATCCATGAATATGAACAGCGAACACTTCGATTGAAGCCTAGAATGATGAAATGGGCATTGGTATGGCTGGCAAGAAGTTGCCTCCAAATGAAAACACAGTTGTACGGGCCTACACCATAACTCATGATTCATGTAACTAGTTCCATTGACTGAGGCATTGTTTGATCAAATCCGAACTGATGGTAGAATCTAATTAGGTAGTACGGTTCATGCTAGAACTTGTTGCTTTCTCGAAGGGGCAGTGTGGCAGATCTGATGGAAACTAGGAAGCTTCGCTCCAAGGGAGAGAGAGAATCATCGTCTTTGGCATCCTTATCATCACTAATAGAGGAGATTGGGAAATGATTGAAGGTGAATGCTTCAGTGGAATCGATCTTTTCCACAATTCATGAGTAAGTCTGCTTTATCATCTTACACTCTTGAAAGAACCAAAGAGGAAGGTGCTCAGAGTGAACATATGAGAGGTCTCCGACTGTAAATACCTAAGGAAAATAAACTCCCAGCCAGCTTGTAAGATAATTCCATGGTGCGTATGCTAAAGTTGCACTAACGGTAGGGGATTTATAGTGAGTCATTGCATCCCCTAAAGCACGATATAAGGAACAAAGGACTGGCGAAGCAAGAGAATACTTTTTCCCTCTGCCATTGCACCTGCCCCAACCAGAATTGTAGCTCCAACACCATCTGTGGATTTAGATCTTGGAAGAATTACAATGTTCAACCAAAATGCCAAAAAGCCTCCAAGTTCACAAGATGCAGAAAACTTTTTAGAATGGGGGATGACATTTCTTAGAGTAATTAAGTCAGCATCATCATTCTTTAGAAATCTAGAAAGAAAGATGAAAAACCTTAGCAAGCAAGATTGGCAAATATATGGGAAAAGAGATAAGTTGAAAAGAGGTTTACTTTAACTCTCTGGAGAAATGAGCAATCCATTGGTGAAGAAGAATTCGCCCTGGGTTGGGAAACTTGGAAAATTCATCGAAAAGTTCTATTGTTGTCATTGAAACGGAAGCTTCCCGCGTCGAAGGATGCAAGAAGGCAAATTCTTCTTTAATAGGAACAAATTCGTCATAATACGCTCCCAAAATTGGCCAGCCTACCATTCTATGCAAATCCCATAAGGTAATGCTGGCCTTACCTATGAAAAAATGAAAAGAGTTGGTGGTGTGACACCAGAAATTCAGGAAACCCTTCAATACTATTACATCGATCCTTGGAAAAAAAGATGGATGTTGCCTTAATAGCAGCATAAAGTTTGAGGTCTATTAGCTGTTGCTGGTACCTCTTCAGTATGGCAAGGGTCCAGTTCTTGTCATGACCTCATTCAAGGAGTCCTCGAGGGTGGAATTCCTTTTTCCCCCAAATGGTGTCGTCTTCAATGGGCATTGACTGAAAGCGTTGCCATAGGGTTTCATAAAACCTAGGTAGTATACATAAGGCGCGGGCAGTAGCAGGGCATAAGAAAGCGCATGGGTCGAATGCGACCGACCTGTTGACAGGTCCCTTTTCTAAATAGCCACTCTTCCAAAATACCTCTTTCGCGATTCGCCCAACTCAAATAAAAAGAATGCGACTCTGAATGGCCACATCGGTAGGTTCTAGATGAAGCATTGCTTGATGTTGGTGGACTGTCAAACCAATGATTTTTAACTCGTCTTTGTATGGATTGCGAAAGGTGATATTCTGTGGTTGCACAGATTTGACTGTGGTCCAGTAATTTGGCAACTTTGGCTTCTTATGTTCCTTGATCTTATCTTGTAGCTATTCATTTTTGCTCTTTCTTCTCCTCTTCCTAGGACAAGAGGGAGGTGGACTGGCTTCTTGGGAAGGAATCTAGGGATCATCGGAGCCAATGTGGTGAGTGGTCTTTACCCAATTATTCCATTTTGACTGCTTGCCCATATGCGGTGGTCTTTCAATTTCACCTACAGCTATGGTCGTCTTGACAGCTGAGGAAAGCTTATTGATATTTTCTTAAAAATCTAACTCAGGGGAGTGAGGTTGGTGGAACAAGTAAGGGCAGCTTAGAACTATCTTTGATCTCCTAGGCGGATGGTTTGTGACAGGAGGAAGAGGTTGAGAAGGGCCAACCAGGGTTGGACTTGTTGCGGTTTGACTCCGCGTTTGCCTTTGAGGAGATGGAGTTGGAGAGGGTTGACTCCTGGCTCTCCTAGGAGGTGTTGAAGATGGTTGGTTTCCTATTTTCTTCTTCAAAGGTAGAGAAGGTGAAGGGGAGTTGCTGGATTGATGAGATGAGGAAAAGGCCTTGAAAAGCCTCCGACGAGGAGGCATCTGTTCAAATAAAAGTAAAAGTGTCAGAATAGTTTTAAGTCTGAAATGATACTTAGAAAATTTTAGAGACAAAGTCCCTATGGTCATAAGCATTGGAGGTAAAGTATAAGTGAAAGAAAAGGTTTTAAGTACCTTTAGAAGAAGATTTTCAAAGACTTAGAAGAAGTTCAAGGACTTGGGAAAATTTTGGCAGAGTTTCGGGACTTGGAAAAATCTTCAGTCAGGAAGACTGTTTACGCGGATCGCATGGAAGCAAAAGCTTTTACGCGGGTCGCGTAAAAGGTTTCAGAAGTGGCAAGACTTCATTGCAGAAATGAGGAATGAAGAAGTGAAAGCGAGCTCTCTTTATATAGGCGCGCACTCATGTAAGAAGTTGGACTCACGTAAAGCCAATAACTTTTACTCGAGTTGCGTAAAAGGGTCAGGAAACAGGTTGATTCGATCAGTTCCAATTCAGAGTACTTCTTCAAAATAGATTGAATGGGGCCATTTGTTGAGGCATAAAATAAGGAAGAATTGAAAGAAACAAAGTTTGAAAAGAAAAGAAAGAAAGAAAAGAAATTGTTAGAAAATTGTGAAGGAATGCAAGAGGTAGACCTTTTACGTGGGTCGCGTAAAAGGTTAGTCCTGCAAATAGTAGTTTGACGAGATTCGCCCTGGAAAGCTATAAATACACCCCAGGGGTCCTCATTTGCACATTCACTTCTGAAGTTTTGAGTTTCAGAGCTCCTTTAGAAGACTTTAGAGGTACGGAGAGTAGCCTTGTGCATCTCCTTCTTCTTGGGTTGAACGTATAGGTTGCAGACCTCGATAATTGAAGAAAATGGACAAGGAAACTCTGCCGAAATGAAGATCAAAGATTGGAAGTTGTTGATCTACAGAGCAAAGCTTTTACGCGACCCGCGTAAACACTTTAGCTTTTACGCGAGTCATGTAAAAGCTCTATGAAAGACATTTTCGGCATTGCTTTGTGATCTTTTGGAAAAGATGTCGGCAGTAGATCTTTATGATTTTGCTCCAATTCCCCTTTCAAAAGCCAAGACTCTTGGAGAATCAAGCTTGATCAAGACTCTATGGTGTAAAAGGAAGAAAGCGATCTTGGCTCGACTCTTCCAATCCATTCTTCTGTCATTATTGATAGAATTAAAGAAGAAAGAAGGGGGCGAAGCTTTGTCGAAATTCATAAACAATGAACTTGCACTGAATTTATATTTGGACCATTTTGTTCTAGAATCAAGGGACGTATCAATGTAATGTAAAAGAACCCAATCATAATGAATAAAGTGAATGAAATGATGAATGTATCTCTTTATCTTACCAACTGTTAGGATGTTACTCTTATCCTCCCTTTCTGTTAAAATACAATTTTGTTGTGTAAACAGAAACATTTCAAGCAGGAGGGAGGATGTCTTCTTTTGGGCAAAATGCTTTATGTTGGAATGGGGCATCATGTGTAAACTTTTTAAAGGAATGTAATTTTGGATTTTTCCTTTCTTTGTAATTAGCTGCAGGAACTTGGTGCTTTTTTCAATAAAATTCTTATTATTCTTCAAAAAAGAAGAAGAAGATATTGTTAACTAAAATGAGATGGAACTCATTGTTAAGTGGCAATGAAATAAGGTCTAAGTCTTTTAACCTAGGTAACTTTTGTGCACTTAGCCAATTAATTAACCAAAACAAATATTTTAATGACTACAATATCCTTATAAGTAATAAAAAAATTATTTAGTAATTGTCCCCATAGTCATCCTTCTGGCCGATGCATTTTCCTCTTTACATCTTTTGATGACAACCCCTCCACATCACGCCGCTTCCTTTCTCTACATGGGCCGTAGAATATGGGTTCTTATTTAACCTAGCCATAACTCAAACACATTTGAAGTTCCTTGCATTTATGTGATATTTTCTTCGAAACTGACCACACAAACAGTGGGACTCACTGCTTGATGGATTATATAACCTAAAAATTGCATTGGAAGCACAATCTTGATTGTTCAATTGGTTAACATATAATGGATTGTCAAAAGATCCAAATTTGATAAAAATATGCCCTTATTTAGGGTTCAAGATTATCTAATTGACTATGATATTGGGTATGTTGTGGGTTCATTGTTCATTTGGCCCATTAAATGGATGGTCCAAATCATATATGCCTACCTGTTTGTATTTCTTGATGTATGGAGCTAAAGGGGTGTTTGGTTCGTAAGTTACTTTGGATAAGCTACTTATGCCATAAGTAGCTTATCTTGGTTTCTACTTATTTAGTCGATAACTATGTTTAATAACTCATAAGAGTTTCAACACGAGGTCACGGGTTCGAGTACCGATTGTGGTGAAATCCCACTGTGGTTTGAGTGTGTGAGAATGTGTGGGGTGAGAGTGTGTGTGTGTGTAAAAGAAAAAAAAGTATGTTTTGGCAATGAACATACTTATCAATTAAAAAGTAGAAATGCATATTTGGTTTCCAACATCATAAGTAATTATCCCTCAAGTTTGCTTGGTCCTCCTCACATTGACCATCCATCATATGTGGCCAACCTTTTATTAATTTGGACCATTCATTGTATGGGCCCCACCTTTGATGTGGGTCATCTATCATACAGGGCCCACCTTGGATGTCGGCCATTCATCATTATGGCCTGGCCTTTAATGTGCACCATTCATTATGTAGGGCCCACCTTTGATGTTGGTCATCCATTAAGTGGGGCCCACCTTCAATATCCATCACCCATCACGTGGAGCCCACCTTTGATGTGGATCATCCATCATGTGGGCCCCACCTCTAATGTAAGCCACTCATCATTAGGGCCGGTCTTTGATGTCGACCATCCATCATGTGGGGCCCACCATTATTAATTTCCCATCATGTGGAGCCCACCTTTGATGTGGATTATCCATCATGTGGACCCTACCTTCAATGTGGGTCATTCATCATTAGGGGCCAACCTTTGATGTGGATCATCCATCATATGAAGCCCAGCTTCAATGTTCATTCCCCATCATGTGGAGCCCACCTTTGATGTGGATTGTCCATCATGTAGGTCCCACTTTTAAAGTGGGTTGTCGATCATACTATCCTGCTTTGGAGGTGGGCTTTTTATAATTATGGGTCGACCTTTGATGTGGACCATCCATATGTGGGCCCACATTAATATAGGGTCATCCATTGTGTGGGGCCAACCTTTTATGTGGATAGTCTACCGTGTGAGCCCCACCTTCAATATGGATAGTCCACTATGTGCAGCCTCCTTTAATATGAACTGTGAGACAAAGCCTCCTTTGATATGGATCGTGAGAGAGAGAAGTACCTTTGACATGAACCATGAGACAAAGCCTCCTTTGACATGGACCGTGAGAGAGAGAAGCAGTAAAGTCACAAGTCAAAAAGCTACAAAAAATTACTTACTAAGATAAATAGTTTTTAGCACATAAGTTACTTTTACAATGATACTTACCAAACTAACTTAAGTAAGAAAAAGTAACTTAATTACTTAACTTAAAAGGTAACTTATTTGGTGGTATCCAAACGGGCCCTAAGAGTTAATGGTAAAGGATCAATTACATGATGGGGTTTTTCCTCCTTAGGAGTGAGGAGAGATTTGCTTGAACAAGTCATCGGTCGACCGACCACTCTGGTTGGGTGATCGATAATAATAAAAAATTCACAGTGAACTCTCTGGAAGTTTTTGGGCAGTTTCGGACGACTGAACATGTGGTCGTCGCGCGATCGAAGGAGCCATTGGGCAATGTCGATCGATCAACTGATCGACCGACGGTTTGCGCAGTTTAGTGCATTTTTGTGTGATTTGTAGGCTAAAGTGATTTATAAGCACTTGTTTGCAGGATTAGGGTTAAGCTAAGATGCTATAAAGAAAGAGAGAGAGAGAGTTTGGAGAAAGACAGAAGTCCAGATTGAAGAGAGAAAGAAAAAGTCCAGATCCGTGAAGATCATCCACATCGTTAGCCTCAATTCGTAGCCTCTTTAAGGATAGTTTTTAGGATTTCTCAATCCTTGGTGGTGAGATCTCTTCATTGCTTATTCTCTTTTATTGTAATCTACCCTAGGGGGTGAAGATATTGGATCCAAGTGTTGAGATAAACTCATGATCACTGTGTAATACGTTTTACATAGTTGATTTGACTGAACTAGGTCATGTGGTCTTTACCTCTATCATTAGAGGGTTTTTCACATAAAAATTTATTATACGGTGTGTGGTAATTGTGATTATTCATCTTAATTGTTTATGATTGTTTCATTCAATTCAAATATTCCATAATTTTGTGCATTGGGGATGATGATATTCCTCAGTAGAGAAGACTCAGCCTAGTTCAGGTGAGCTGGATAGTACAGACCTGATCACTCCTCTCATAGTTCCTAATGATGGGGGAGTGTAGCAGGAAGAAGGGGACGATGATATTCCTCCAGCAAATGGAAACGAGGCAGTTCATGATAAATCAGGGGCGCAGCCCCCTCTTGATCCACATTTGAGCCACAGTTGAGGAGATCGTCTAGAGAGAGATAATCATCCTAGGAGATACTAAGCCCATGAGTATATTATGCTTACAGATGGGGGCGAGCTAGAAGACTACACTGAGGCCCTATCTGATGCACATAAGGAAGAGTGGTTAAAAGCTATACAAGAGGAGATTGAGTCCTTACATAAGAATCACACATATGAGTTGGTAAAATTGCCTAAGGGCAAGAAAGCTCTGAGCAACAAGTGGGTGTTCAGAAAGAACATGGAACAAAAGAGTTCACAGCCGAGGTTCAAGGCTAGACTAGTGGTGAAGGGTTTTGGACAGAAAAATAGTGTCGACTTCGATGAGATATTCTCACCGGTGGTGAAGATGATATCCATTCGAATATTGCTTTGTCTGGCCGTAAGCATGGACTTGGAGATAGAGCAATTAGATGTCAGAAAAGACTTTCTCCATGGTGACTTGAAAGAAGAAATATACATGAGGTAGCCAGAAAGATTTAAGAAGCGGTCGGGCGATGTTGGTCGACTGACCGATCGACCAATGGTTTGCGCAATTTAGCTCATTTTTGCGCAATTCGTTTCTAATATGAGCTTAAGTGATGTATAAGCATTTGTTTGCAGGATTATGGTTAACCTAAGATGCTCTAGAGAAAGAGAGACGTCCAGATTGAAGAGAGAGAGAAGAGTCTAGATCTGTGAAGATCATCCACATCATTGGCCCCAGTGGTGATAATTGTTCGTTACTTATTCTCTTTGATTGTAATCCACCCTGGGGGTGAAGATATTGGATCCGATTGTTGATATAAACTCATGATCGCTATGTAATACATTTTACATAGTGGATTTGTTGACTGGACTAGGTCCTGTGGTTTTTACCTCTATCACTAGAGGGTTTTCCACTGTAAAAATTTATTATGCAATGTGTGCTGATTGTGATTGTTCATCTTAACTATTTGAGATTGTTTCATTCAATTCAAATATCCCATAATTCTATGCATTGGGGATTGCGAGATCCAATGACTTGTACATCCTTCCCCAACACTATAGCTCATAAGAAGAATGTTTCCATGATCAATCGTATCTTATATAAAAGAAAAATATAAACAAAGAGGTTCCTAATGACCAAGTTTCATTGAACAAAAAGTTAGATTTCAAGAGCAGATACTATTAACACTCTATATCCCTTGATTCACTCCCATATCATCCAATTAATTCATTGATGAGTTTCTCACTGAATTATGGAATCGTTTATCAATCGATGATCATGATTGTCAGTCTTCACCATCATTATAGATGATGTATGTGTTCTTTTAAAAGATAGGAACAATTGTCATTATTAATGTTAATGATCATGTCAGCATGCATTTTCCTCTCGAATGAAGACTGTTGATAAGAACTAAGAGCTCCTATTGGTCCACACGTGTCCGTTCATTGGATGGGGTGCAACAGATGAACACTTTGGATCTTGCACATGTGGCACATTGGCCGATGTGGGGAAAGTAGGATATGAACTCTGTTGCTTGGCTATTACATTTCTCAAGAACAAATTAAGATATGGCTTTACCCGATAACTATGAAAGATGAAAGTCAGGAGACCCAAAGCTTCTAACGGTCAAAGTCAGGGTCTTCCAGTCAAGAAAACATTCAATCAAGAAAGAGATTGTAAATGCCATCAATTGAAACACTCAAAGAAAATGACTTCACACATTCACTTGGGGTGACCAATAGGCCAGTTCGAAGGCCTTTTGAAAATACAAGTAGACTATTTCTATATATTTTGTGAGTAAGATTTGTTCGTTCCTTACCTGATGATTGATTTATTTTTGTGCTTTTATTATTTTCTCTTTAGGTGGTTTGAATCATTGTTTGAAAACCATAAAGTCAGACTCGATTGAGTTGAGTCTCCTACATTTTTTTTAGTTAAAATTAAAAAGGATAAAATTACAAATAACATTTCATACGATTGAGGTTTAGTTCGCTTGATTATCGAGGTTATGGTCTCATGAAAAAAAATGCGTTTGCAACTTCTGGAAGAGCCTGCTATTTCTTTGAGGTAAACAACAAAGGATTAGGTGCATCTCAGTTACAACACCCTCTGACTTTGAAGCATGCTACTTGGATTGCGACCTCAAAGAGTTTGCCAAGGGTGGGCTTAGCTCATACCATCTTTGCTCTCATCTATGTTTGGAGATTTGTGTGATAAATGTCAACGAGACTTTCATGTGACAATCTTTTAGACATTTGATGGCTAAATGATTTAGAAACTTCTTATTGAGTCCAAGAGTTGATTGATTCTTCAGTTAGCATGGAGTACCAATTGAATTACATGTCTTTTAATGTGTTAATAAAGAGATGAATTTTAAGGCCACTGTTGTCCGCCATATTTCTCTTAGTGCCTTGAAGTGTGTAGGATCACTTGGATGAATCCAGCGTTTTGTAACATTTTGAGCAATTATGTAGAAATTTTTCAATTTTCCTAAAATTCAAAACTCTTTTGGAAAACTTTGTTTCTATGCATTCAAGATGATATGAGCATAAGAGGAGGAGATATGAAGTATATGAGGTTGTATGTCTGGAACTTCTCATAGCATAATGGTTTTATATGTGAATTCCCCTAGTTATGTGATTGATAGAAAATTTGAACACTTTTACACCTAGTTCACATTACACGATTTTTATGAGTTGAAAGAATTATCTGATTTGTGGGTTAGCTAGACTTTGATTTAAGGTGCTGAGAAACCAGGCCGGGGTACTTTGTCCATCCTTGTCCATGGGAAAATAACGAAAGATATGGATTTCTAAAAGTCCTATCTAATTTAAAAGAAAAAGGAAAAGGAAGGATGAAATTGGGAAAGATGGAAAAATGGTGGAAATTCCGATTAGGGCTACCTATTACCAACCGGGGGATGGTCTACCTGTAACCAAAGCCGGAAATGGGACGTAGTGTGAAAGTGATCATTAGAAGGACAGTAAGGCAAATTCCCGTCATTGGCTTGTTGTTGCTCTATATACCTTGAGATCTCTAGTCTGGTTGATCTATGAAGAAGATAATCCTAGAAACTCATGAGATGAATTTTCACTATGCACACTATGTTGGGTTTGTTCAAGTTCTTCTATTTATCAACCAATCAGCGGGAATTTCACATGAATGCTTGTCATGTTTTGAGAGGTTACAGTTTCAACCCCTGTCACCTAATATTTCTGAATTTTACACTTGTATGTCTTGGGACGTATAGAAGAATGGCTTCTAAGGGAGAGTTGAGTTTTGGAGAATGGACTTGATTTCACGCATGTTTTGCTCGGGACTAGCAAAATGCTGGTTGGGGGGGTGTGTTGACCTCTCAATTGTGCATATTCTAGCCCCAATTCATCACTCATTATGCAAGGTTTTCATGATTTAAAGACTAATTTAATGCATGTGTTGTGATTGCAGGAATGAGAGGGGACTTCACTCAATTGAAGATGAAAAGGGTCCATTTAAAACCATTGAATGAAGATAGAAGAAGGACCAAAGGTGGAGCAAAAGCACATTGAAGATGAAGGAGGAGAAGCTGAAGATTTCAGACAAGTTCATGTCCACCAGCCGGCCGGTCACAGCCATCGACCGGCCAACCAAACCCTCTAGAAAGAGAAAAATCTCTAGACACATTTTTATGAAGGCCGACCCACTGACCGACCGGCCGGACAGACTGGCCGACCGGCCGACCGACCGGCCGACTGAGGGTCGGCCTAGCCAAACCCTCCAGAAAACTCAGCAAATTGAAGCAAGTCCACCGGCCGACCGGTCGGCTGGTGGGTCGGACTGTGAAAAAAAAACACTCTAGTGAAAATTTCAATTGCAAGCACTTTGTCTGACCGGCTGGACAAGGGGTCCGACCGGTCGGCCAACCACTCAGACCAGTCGTGCGACCGGTCGGCATGTGTAAGCTATGGACTTTCTGTTTCTGGCGCCGAAAATCTCTGCGCACTGCGTAAGCTTACGCAGATTCTGGAATATTCTGACGTTGTGGAGCCTTCCCACTATAAAAGGACACCTAGGGATCGTTCCTAGGGTATCTAAGAAGAGTTTAAGCAAGGTTTGAGGCAGCGGAAGTGGATTTCGGAGTTCCACAACTCCTTCTAGTTTGTTTTGCTGTTTTTATGATTTTTCTAGTTGTTTCATGTTTCCTTGGATCATGAGCAGCTAAACCTCTTAGCTAGGGCTAAGAGGTGAAGCTTGTAGTGGATCTAAGATGTTTCAATTCGTTTTTAGTTGGTTTTAAGATTGGTTTTCATGGTTGAACAATGGTTTGAAGTTAATACAAGTTCCAAGTAGTTTTTCTTAGTCTTATGATGACTCATGGATGTTTGGGAGAATTGCTTGAGTTCTTAATGGTTGTGTGCTAGTCTAGACTTGTATGATCCGAGGAATTGGAGTACGCTCTAGTACTATGATCTTCATGTGGGAACTTCCTGCCAAAGTTCTACTTTTCTGGTTTTTTGAATTATGTATGGGACTATGCATGTGATTTGATTCAAGTTGAAATCATGATCTAGCTTTGTCTGGTGACAAGACTTAATGATGATCATGATTATGAACTTAGTTTATTGGAATTGGGACTGACCTATGTGATTGAGCATGCTCATCCTAGCTTGTATTGAGTGAATCATATGCATTGGCCTTACATATGACATATTTTTTGGTTTAACAGCTCTATCATCCGGCTAGATAGATCTTAATTTCGATTCTAGTTGAGAGAATGAGAAACCATAGCGAATTGAGCATCAAGGATTGCTACAAGTGGATCCTTGAACCCCTAATGCCTTTTTATAATTGTTTACCTTCAAATTAGTTTAAAGTTGTTACTTACATCAATCTCATAGAAAATCTGGTTGTTAGCTCTCAATAAACACTATTGGATGTGTTTGTGAATTCCTACACAAGTCCCTGTGGATCGACCTCGGTCTTACCGAGTTTATTACTACATCGCAACCCTACACTTGGGGAAGCGAACAGATTTGTAAGGGCCTATTTCAGTAAACACCAAATTCATGAATTTGACAAATCTTTATAATTCATGTGTTTAGATTGGTGTTAATTGATTTCCTATTTAAAACAAAAAAACTTGCCTAATTCACGAAGTTGGAAAATTAAATCAAGGGCTTTTCGAAGGTAAGTTTGAAAATGGTTCCCAACCATCAAGAAAATGTCCATTTTGTAATTGGTCCAATGGCTAATGGCTATGATCATTTGATCAAAGTGATGTTGAATACAAATAACCAATAAAAGTGAGCCCTACATATGAAAGGTCCAACCAATGACCCTTATAGTATAATAAATTTGGTTCATCAAATTTTTAAGCGTTGCTTAGATGGTTAATGTCATTGGATCAAAGTATTTTTAGGGTGATGGGTGATCAACGGTGGACCTCAAATGATAGATTATAATTAAAACCTTTTTCTAGTATAAGAAATATGGATCATCCATTTCTTTTAATTAGTCATTGATCAATGATGGTTAGATCATTTGATCAAATTGATTTTTGGGAGTGTTTTGACGATGAAAAATGGGTCCCACATGATGGAGGGTCCTGATCATTTCTTAGTATAATAAAAATAGATCATTTGTTTACTATCAATTGATTAAATGGGTAAGATCATTATATCAAAACTGATTTTTTTCAGGGATTGGAATCAAGAAAAGGCCCTGTGCACAGATGGTCTGGGTCAACAATTAAACCTCCTTGTCCCTCTTCCCAACCATTGGTTGGATGGTTAGGATCATCTAATCAAAGTGACCTTTAAGTGAGATGAGCAATCGAAGGTGGATCCACTATGATGGACAGTTTAGATCAATGATACGAACTCCATTACATCAATCTCTGATAATTGAGATCAATGATAGGAGCTTCTCTATTATATCAATCGAATGATTATAATCATCTTATCAAAGTGACTTTTACGTGGGATAAGCAATCGATGATGGTTTCACATGATAGATGGTCCGGATCATGTATAAGAAGGATGGGTGAATCAAAGGTGGGCCCACATGATGGACAATGATCAAACATTTCTATGATATAACAAATATGAAGCATAAATTTCCTAGCAATTGAATCCTCTAATCAAAGTGATCTTTTAGGAGAGATTAATAATAATGAACACTCCCGCTCGAGCGGACGCACTCAATAGGCTGTGATTACCACTTTTTTCTTGTTTTGGTGATGGTTTATGGATTGGAATCACTTTTGTTTCCTTGGTTGTACAATGTTATGGGGTGCATTTTGGATTTAGATAATTTGACTAAAGTTACCACTAGCCAAGTACACTTCAAATCTATAGTAAGCTACAAATTGTAGAATTGCTCATGAACTAGGAGATCGCTAGATTTTCCGACCCATGTGATTCCTATGATTGATTTGCATTTTAGATTCTAGGCAAGGGCCTCAGTCATGAAAAATGGGTAAGGTACCCTTTTCCACCTATGCAACGCATCATCTCTCCTTTATGGGATTTAACAGCCTTTTGAGGATTCATGAGGATTTTAATATTACTTGCACATGGTAGTAGGACCCCGTGTAGGCAAAAGTAAAAGATAAAAAGCAGCAGGAGAGAAAGTGAATATGACAGTGCATGTATGTATGTTGTGGATGTTCTTAGAATGTACGGAATGGAGTACAGGCTAATTTAAGTTATGAGAAGAAAAAAGAAAAAAACCAGACACCCTATTTAGCCAAAAGGGGTGGTCAAATTCTAACCCTTTCTTTGACTTTGGAAGCTTCTACAGATTTAATTGTTTGAGCTTTTTATTGGACAAAGTAATGACATACTTTGATCTTTTCAGAGTTGGTGGGGAACTGGGGATGATCTCTATATATACATCTTGTAATCAGTAGCGGTGTGGTGACTTTGATTTAAGCCAGCTCGTGCTTCAACTGACCAAGGTTACCTCGGCACTAATCCCTCTCAACTCATGGCCCTTTGTCCCCTCCCATGCTTCATTAGACTCTTAGTGACTCTTTTTTCTTATAGGAAGATTCTTATTTTTTTTTACTTTGAGATTCTAATTTTTATATGCACTCTTATTGCCTTCCTCTATCAGTATGAGCTTATTTGTATATTTACGATTTATAGAGCTTTACATATTTCTATACTTATTGGTATATCCATGAGATTAAATCTTTGTTAATTGCTGATAAAAGGGGGGAGAACAAGATCCCATCAAAACATGTTGAATTCTATTTTGCAGGTTCTCTTTTGTATATGGATTTGATGGACTTAGGGGGAGCATTGCAATGTGTCCACATGTCATGTCCATGTATTTATGTTGTAAATCTATTTAATCATTGATATGTAATTTCTTTTAGTTGTTTTGGTTTGTTATTAGTGTTCACCATGATAGGGTCTAGTTTAGTTTTTGTAACGTAATTAATAAAGGGAGAGATTGTAAGTGCCTCGGTTTGTCAATGGCATGAGTCTGTATGTCTTAAGTCGATTGAGCCCCATTGGAAGATGAAGACAACTGAAGACTTGAATATTCACGGCATCAAGGCATGAAGACACAGGTAAATTGAGGTGCCTTGGTCAACTTAGCCCTAAACTCCTTTAGTTCCAAAACAACCTACCTCTAAATGATATAATTCAATATGAAAAATCTTAATTTATCTCCCAAGCCTTAGAATTAAAATTGAATAAGCTCAAAGCTTGTAGAGTTTCAGAGTTTCTATTGGTCAGAAAACAGAAGCCTATCGATCAAATCGACAGTTTCTTCGATTCGGTCGACAGCTCTTATTGTTCTTGTCGATTGAATTAAAAGTGGCTAAAACTATTCAACAAGCAAATCAACAAAATTAAAGAACCGTCGATCAAATCGTAGTGTTGATTTAAGTCGATTGAATCGACAGATCAATTGATTGAATCGATAAGTAGTCGTTTGTTTGCTTCCCCAAGTGTAGGGTTGCGATGTATTAATAATCTCGGTAAGACCGAGGTCGATCCACAGGGAAGGAAGTAAACAATTCCAACTACCCTAATAACTAGAATCAAAGAGGTTTGTGAAATTGATTTTGAACATAAAATAGAAAATCTGATAATGGAAGATAACTAGAGCATCAAGGATCCACTTATAGCTCTACTTAGATGCATAATTCGCTATGGTTGCTTGAAATTGCGGTTTTACCGCTTGTAGAGATACTCGGAGATATGCCTAATGTCCTAGAGGGGGGTGAATAGGACTTTTTGAATTTTTAATTACAATTAAAACTAATCAAGTCAATCTTTGCAACCAAGATTATCACAATAACATTCAAGGCAATTATATGATGAATTTGTAAGCATGGACTATCATAGGCATTTCATCAAACAGTTAGCATTCATGATTGACTAAACCATTCAACACATAGCAATAATTCAATCTCACAATGCACAACGATTTATAGTGGTTCGGTTTCCCTACTCCACTCCCGGTTCATGATCTCAACCTATGAGACCACCGGATTTCACTATAGTGTTGGTTTTAAATCAGGTTAACCATCAACCTTGACATCCTTTGATCTAGGACCACGTTTACCATCCGCCGATGGCCCATTAATCCAGGGTCTTGACGAGTTTGGATCTCAAACTCTCACCAATCCTAATCCAAGGACGGTCACGTACACTCCCGCCGGAGTTTCCCAATCCAGGGAATAGTGATTCAATAAATGGACTCTTAAATACTAGACATACCTAGACGATTGAGCCCCGATTCGATGCCTTTGATGAGTAGCTTTAGCTCCACGTGCTTGAGCTTCTCTTTGTGCTCCCAAGATCAGCTACCGATGCAAATGATGTGATTATGATTATGTCGGGTAGTTGAGAGAGAGTTGGGCAAGTTCCTCTTGCCTATTCAATGCAATGGTTAATGAGGGAACTACCAAACTTCAAGCATTCAATGGCTATAAACGACCTCATAAAGATATTCCGAAGGTAGGTTAACCATGAATGAAGATCTTGAGTTCATACTTCAAACCGAGCTTTGAATACTCAATGGTAAGCCATTAATGGCTAGGTTTGAATGATGAACTCAAGGGAGCTAAGAGCAAAGAGGGTAGGAAGATGTGAGTAAAGACTCTCTCTCTCTTAGTTCTTGAAGGGTGTTGAATGCATCACAGCAGAGTTGCTGTCTTATATGATGTGCCTGGCCGACCGGTCAAGACCGGTCGGCTGCCTATTCAGCAAGACATGCACAATCATGAAGTGGCTGCTGGAAAGATGGAAGGGATCTTCAACACATCAGCAACCAATATTCAATGAACCGTCTGATAAGTCCAGACCAGTCGACAATGGCATCTTGGCTGGATATTTAGCATGAGGAGATGGTGCAAGAAGTCCAATGTTTAGACATGATTTCAATTACGATTTGCACCAGCCATGGACCACAAGTCTGATCAACTTGTGCAAGGGTCGAGAGGGAATGTGATAAGATAGGTGAGTTATTACGCCATTTTATGATGTTTTGGGTTTCCTATGGTCGATCTATATACAACTTGTTCGCTCCCCTCAAGTGTAAGGCTGCTATGTAGTAATAAAAACTAGGTAAGACCGAGGTCGATCCACAGGGAATTAGAAACAACCTTCAAACTATTCCAGCAACTCAGTTTTGCAAGAAATAGGATTCAATTGAGTAATTAAACTAAAACAGAAACTTAATGGAAAATCAGTAATTTAATGTACTAAGGCATTCAAGGATCCACTTGTAGCAATCCCATGTCAATCCAATCAATCTAAGTATAGAGCACAACTAGATTTGAAGTCCTATCTCTCATCTAGTTGGAAAATAAAGCATTCAAACACATTCAATTCCATTCAAGTTGAACTTACAAGTTCTAGTCCCATTTAACACATGTAGGATTCGAAATCATAGCCTTCGGAGTAACAGCCATGCCTATGGACTATGGCTTGCTCAAGGGTTACCATAATTCGAACCTAAACAAACTCAATATGATAATCTCAGAGAATTGCAAGGAATCCATGTCCGGAGCACATGAACTCTCATAAAACATCTCAAACTACCAACTTAAGGGACTAAAATAAATACAAATCCAAACTTGAATTGAAATTACTTGAATTGAACTGAATCAAACATGAAATTAGCTACAAGCTTCACCTCTCAGCCTTAGCTGAGAGATTCTAGCCGAGCATTGTCATACTACAACTAGAGCTCATAATAGAAAGCATAAAAACTAGAAAAATCGGAAATTGGAGGGTTGCAAACGCTCCACGACAACTTCCTATTTCTCGAACCACTTCCCTTAGCTTCTATGATGATCTAGGAAGAGCCCCTAGGTGTCCTTTTATAGTGTGGAAGCCCATTGCGTCGGAAACATCCAGAAATTGCGCAAGGTTACGCACTGCGCAGAAAATCTCAGAGCTTCACGGAGAAGCTTTATTACGCAGACGACCGGACGACCGGTCGCACGACCGGTCGCAAAACGTCCAAAAACAGTCTTGCGAGTTTTTTCAAAATTCCGTCTTTAAAATTTAATTGAAGGACCGGTCGCACGACCGGTCTGGGCATCAGACGACTGGTCACACGACCGATCGTGAATGGTCCAGTGACCTTCTCTAAAAGTTTTTCTTCTGTGCATAATCGGACCGGTCGGACGACCGGTCCTGGCGATGGACGACCGGTCTTGGCCTCTGTTTCTGCTTTCTCCTTTTGCTTCTTTCTTCCTTTCTTCTCCTCTCTTTCTATTGTCTTTGGTCCTTCTTTCTTCTTCATCCAATGGCTTCAAGTGGCTCTTTTTAATCTCCAATTAGGTGAATTTCGCTCTCATTCCTGAAATCACAAAACATGCATTAGATAGGCCTTTTAAGCATGAAAACCGTGAATATAATGTGATGTACTGGGCAATGCTATGTATAAATTGGAGGTTCAACACACCCCCCAACCAGCTTTTTGCTAGTCCCGAGCAAAACATGCGTGAATAAGTTCAAACCTCCAAACCCAACTCTCTTTCAGAAACCATGTTTCTATCTATTCCAAGACACACAAGTATAAAATTTGGAGAAACTAGGTTATAGAAATTGCAAACTTAAACTCTTAAAGCATAAGAAGTGTCTACATGAAATTCCCGCTGATTGATTGATAAATAGGAGAACTCGAACAATTTTAACCCAGTGTGCATAGTGAAAGTTCATCTCATGAGTTTCTGGGATTGTATTCTTCATAGATCAACTAAACTGTAGATCTCAAGGTGCACAGAGTACCCACAAGCCTATGACAGGAATTTGTCTTACCGTCCTTCCGACGGCTTTCACACTACATCCCATTTCCGGCTTTGGTTATGAGTAGACCATCCCCCGGTTGGTAATAGGTAGCCCTTTTCAGAATTTCCACCATTTTTCCTTCATTCCCTATTTCATCCTTTCTTTTCCTTTTTCTTTTAATTTAGATAGGATTTTTAAAAATCCATATCTTTCGTTATTTTCCCATGGACAAGGGCTTGGTTTCTCAACACCTTTTAAATCAACGTCTAGTTCATCCACAAATCACATAATCCTTTCAACCCATGAAAATCGTGTAATGTGAACTAGGTGTAAAAAGTGTTCAAATTTTCTATCAATCACAACAATAGGGGAAATAGCATATAAAACCATTATGTTGGGAGAAATTCAAGACTTACAACATCACACACTTCGTATCTCCTCTTCTCATACTCATATCATCTCGAATGCATAGAAATAAGGTTTTCTAAAAGAGTTTTTAAATTTTAGAAAATTCAAAAAATTTTGTGCATATGAGGCTCGAAATGTTGCAACATGCTAGATGAAGAATCTCATCTCACCCCCAACCAAATCTTGCGTTGTCCTCAATGTAAAAAGATATGTAATGAGCATGAACATGAGAGCAATGGTAAAATATGAGAGAGTGAGAACAATATTATCTGAGAGAGCGATCATGGAAGTCTACACCCCAACAACTAATGCTACTTAAAACAGTAAAACTAGATAAACTAAACCTAATCTACGAAAAGCAATAAAGATAACTAACCCGTCCCTTTTTAAAAAAGAGGATCTCCATCAGACTAGGAGATCGATTATCAGTATAACATCCAAAAGGACAAAGTTGAGCAGGATCATCAAGTGGTGTAACAAATTTTTTAGTAGAACTAACCACCATCCTGCTTTGGAAAGTACGTTGGTAACATTGATCATTCTAACCCATTGAAAATCCAGCTGAAAAATTTCAGCGGGTTCTTCAACAAAATTGTCACGTGTACTAGGAAAGGAGAATTGCATTGGTTGGAAATCATTGAATATGGATCTCCTTTCCTTCTTGTCTGGGAAAAAATTATTCAAATATGGATCATCTCAGAAGTGTTCTTCGGTTTGAACAAACCAAAGAGATGTGGTGACTTGTATTTCTTTTTCACAAGTCGATATGATCTCCACAAAATCAGATATCACTGGTGCTTCCACAATTGAATTTTCAGTTTGGTGTTCTGTAGAAGGAAACTTTTTAGGCATCGGGGAGGTCTCTCTCAAAGCATGTACAATGTCCTGAATCATGGGATCATCCCAATCCTCAAAGTACGTTAAGCACTCCTCAAGTGTATACGAGACCTCATCGGAGGGAATTTTCAAATTTGGACCCTTTAGGTCTTCCTCCTTCTCAGAATTTTGTGTAGGTTGGAGTGGGTCATCAACCTCTATACTTTCAGAAATTGGCCTCTCTGTAGGCAAGTCAAGCACCAACTCTTCCAAATCCTGCACAACAAATTTGTGTAAATCAGAAATTGGTGACTTGTCAAATGAATTTTCAAAAATTGATACTTCCAAGGTCTTAATAAAATGAGAATTAGATTTATCCTCAGAATGTGTCAAATATGTCTCCAAACTTTCAAGTAGATCATGTTGGAAAAACCCCCCATCATCCATGGATTCTATCATGTTTACCTCATGGGGACCATCATTGTCGTCCCAATCCTCAAAGGGATCAAAGCTAACAACATCTAGAGGATCAAAATTCTGCCTTAAAGTGAACTCCTCTTCCATGATTGAATCAATCATATCAACCTCCTGGACATCATCATCATCCCTATGCCTCTTGACTAAGTGGAACACATTCACCCCCAACGTCATGTTTCCAA
Organism: Liriodendron chinense; assembly: GCA_003013855.2. Lineage (NCBI taxonomy): Eukaryota > Viridiplantae > Streptophyta > Magnoliopsida > Magnoliales > Magnoliaceae > Liriodendron > Liriodendron chinense. The sequence continues at coordinate 4,596,743 of ML058333.1, forward strand.
AGGATAGTTGCATCACCCCATTCCGGCAATTGATGATTGCGTTTGATGTGGCAAGGAATGAGCGGCCTAATATCACCGGTATTTGAGTGTTAGCATCCAAAACCGGTTGTGTGTCTAAGACGATAAAATCTACTGGGTAGTAGAATTTGTCAACTTGGACTAGAACATCCTCAACTATCCCCCTCGGTACACGGATAGATCTATCAGCGAGTTGCAACGTGGTTTTGGTGGGTTTTAATTCACCAAGACCCAATTGCTCGTATACCGAGTATGGGATCAAGTTCACGCTCGCCCCCAAATCTAGCAAGGCATGCTCAATCCGGTAGTCTCCAATGATACATGAGACGCTGGGACTACCGGGATCTTTGAATTTTGGGGGGGTCTTTTAAGTGAGAATGGCACTCACTTGCTCAGTTAAGAAGGCCTTTTGCTACACATTATATTTGCATTTTGTTGTGCATAGGTCCTTTAGAAACTTGGCATAAGAGGGGATTTGTTTGATGGCATCAAGCAAAGGGATATTAATCTTGACTTGTCTGAAAATCTCTAGAATATCATGAGAGTTTGGAAGTGATTTTGGGGCAACCAATCTTGAAGGGAATGGTGCTACGGGCTTGTAAATGCGTTCCGGTTCTTGTGGGGCTAAGTTAGATCCATCCTCATCCTCAGAATTTACCGGATCATTAGGCTCATCGGCCTTCATCGGAATAGATTTGTCAATTTGTTTACCACTTCTAAGAGTGGGGATGGATTTGGCTTGCTCCATGTGTTGGTTGGAAGGATTAGGAATGCTCACTTCATGTACTTGCTTTGGATTGGGCTGAGGTTGGGCCGGAAAGGTCCCTTCCCTAGCATTCAAGCGTCCCTTAATCTCATCAACCGAGACTTTAAGCTCTTGGAACATTTGTTGATTTGTTTGATTGATTTACGTTTGCCTTTGTATAAACGCTTTCAAGGTATCCTCCATTGAGAACTGAGGTGGAGCCATATCTTGCATGGGTGGCCCTCTTTGAGAGTTGGTAGGATTGCCCGTAGGAGCATTCTTCCAACTAAAATTTGGGTGGTTCTTCCAACTGTCATTGTACGTATTACCCACCGGTCCATTGAAGGGCCGTTGATACCCATATGTGGCATTTGCATGTTTATGTAATACCTCTTGAAATGCAGGAATTGTGAGACAATCTTACGTAGCATGTAAATCGGTGAGACAAATCCCACATATGGTTTCAATAGCTTCATTGGACTTTGGAACTCCACTTTTACTAAGTTCCATGGCCTCAACCTTCCTTGTGAGGTTGGCTATCCTTGCATTCACGTCGTCTTCCTCCTTAAGGATATAGATCCCTCTTTTCTCTTGAATAGGCTTGGGGTTATTGGGTTTATCCGAGGTATCCCAAGATTGGGCATTTTCAGCCAACATGTCCAAGTAACTCCAAGCCCCATCTAGATTTTTACTCATAAACTCGCCATTGCACATCATCTCTACAAATTGGCGCATATTGGAACTTAATCCATCATTGAAAAAATTTATAATTCGCCAACTCTCATAGCCATGATGTGGGCAAGAAAGTAGGAGGTCCTTAAATCTCTCCCAACATTGAAAAAAAGATTCACCCTCTTTAGCCGAGAAATTCATTATGGCTCTTCGAAGGGTCTTCATTTTATGAGCCGGGAAGAACTTTTTCAAGAATTCCCGGGTCATCTCAATCCATGACCCAATCGAATGTGGTCTAAGAGAGTGAAGCAATCTTTGGCTCTTTCTTTCAATGAAAAGGGAAAGAGTTTAAGTCTAATGGTATCTTCTGAAACATTGGTGTACTACAAGGTAGACACCACTTCTTCAAATTCTTTCAAGTGTAGATATGGGCGGTTAGAGTCTAGCCCATGGAACTTTGGTATGAGTTGAATTACACCCGGCTTTATGTCGATATTTCCCCCGTTTGGTGGTAGAACCACACAAGAGGGTGTAATTGCACCGGCTGGTTGTAGGTAATCCCGCAGTGATCTCAGTGGAGGAACATTATGTACCTCATTCTCTCCTACTCCTCCTTGATTTGCGTTTGTAGTTGGAGTAGGGGGGAGGATTCCTTAAAGGTGTTTGCTCCATACTCCCCAAACTTTCACAATGCTCTTGGTAATTTCTAACTCGTTTATGGACTGAAAATGGTCCAACTAAACCACCTACAGATTGGAGACGATTTGAGTGGTTACGTTCCCAACGGGACATAAACCACTCAACTAAAAACTAAACTAGTCCTAAATCCTAGAAATCTGAAATTAATCTGAAAATAGAAAATCTGCAAAAAGCTAAGTTAGAAAGGTATCACCTGATGTGCTTTTAACTAGAGAAGAAATCTTACAAAATAAAACAATTTGTTAGTTCTAAAAAAAATCAGAAAACCTATATACTTCTACTTCTACAGCCACTAAAACAATTTGAAAACCGTTATCTAAACTCCCCGATAGCGGCGCCAAAAACTTGTTCGCTTGCCTCAAGTGTAAGGCTGCGATTGTGGACCCTCGCCGATTTTCCCCGCTCTCCCACACGACGTCGTTCTCCCTTTCCTTTCGGAAGAGGAAGAAGAAGAGGTGCGTGAGTGCGAAATCGCCGTTTGTGCCACTGGCTTGCCTCGTTCTCGAGGGCTTTGTTTGGTTGTCGTGTTGAACTGAATATGTTTAAGTGAGTTTATATAAGACCAGAGTCGCCACTAGCCAGTTACTTCGAATCTACAGTCGGCTAGACCCCGTAGAAACGTTAGAGAAGGGGATCCGAAGATCCTCTCCTCTAAAATGACTCCTTTTGATCTGCGGTCAGAGATTCAAGGTAAGGGATCACGGTTACAGGATGGGAAGAGGTTAAGCACCCCACACACTGCCCGTACCGAAGTACGGTCTCTACTTCACAGAATCGATCGAATACTTGAAAGTCTAGTTTAATCCTCGTATATTCTCACGGATGATATGATGCATGAATGCGGGTCTGAACAGTAAGAGTTTCTGATGGGCAGGTTCCAACAACGGGCAAGCCCAGAGCATACGCTCGAACTGACAGGTGCTTAATATAAAGACATATGCAGTGTGCTTGAATGATCAAGGTGTTTTATGGTGAAGCATGAATGCAGGTCTGAACAGTAAGAGTTTCTGACGGGCAGGTTCCAACAACGGGCAAGCCCAGAGCATACGCTCGAACTGACAGGTGCTTAATATAAAGACATATGCATGTGTGCTTGAGTAATCAAGGTGCTTGTAGTGAAGCAGGGGGGTTGGAAGAAAAGTAAATGTTGCACTTATGCTAGATGCAAATGAGATGATGCTGGAAAATGAGTAGCTAGGTGGACGGAGGTGTCGCAAGGATTGGCTTCGAGTGGCTGGATTAGGACTTAGATGGCTTGGGAGGCTTGGACCAGTGGTCAGGCTGGGCTGGACCAGGGCTAGACTCTCCTCACTCGGGCTCTCCTTGGTGAAGGAATGGGCTAAAGGGTGGAGAGATAGACTCAGAGCTCTCGGGCTGAAATGGACTCGAATGGCTTGTTGAAATGAGAAGGGGAGGGGGGTATTTATAGCAGCGGACAAGGGCATTCTCGTAATTTTTTCCGGGCGGCCTGCCATGGGCCGCCCGTACGGCCGCTCCTCGGTTTCCAGCGAGTACGGCCGTTCCCTCGGGGCTGCTGTTGGACTCGCTGGTCGACTCAGTGAGTTGACTCAGCGGGTTGACTCAGTGGTTTGACTCGACGGGTTGACTCGACGGGTTGACTCGGTGTTTTGACTCGACGGGTTGACTCGACGGGTTGACTCAGCGGGTTAACTCAGCGAGTTGACTCAGTGAGTTTGACTTTTTTTTGGGTCTTTTTGACTGGACTTTTTTATGGGGGGTTTTTCAGGGTGGTGTTTAGGACTGGGTTGACTGGGTTCAGGCTTGAACTGGGCTATGGAATGGGGCTTACAAGGGTGAGTTTGGCTGAGTTTGGACTTGGGATTTGGGGGTATGGTCCTCCGTTCAACCAGCTATCTCTACCAACAGTGTAGCCGAAGGTGGGGTGTCTACAGATGCCCCTCTTTGGCAGAGGTTGCGTGCAACCGAATGCCAAAGCGAGTGGACACCCCACTTCTGACCCGGTCATTCATAGATCATGTTCTGAAATCTTTGCTTGCCTTTGCATCTGTGCCAGTTGATCGTTTGGAGATCGCTCACTTGCACATACCGCGAGAGTTTGGAGAAAACGTTGCGATTGTCCCTGCAGTTTGCTGCAACCTGGGTACCCAATCGCAACCCTTCCATTCCCGATCGGTACTAACATCGGAAAGGTACAGCAGAGCCTCTGCGTCCGTTAGTCTTACGAGGATGCTGACCCTGAGACTGATTGTGTGATGTTTGATGTTTTCCCAGATCACTCCAGGAGTACTTGTTTCGCTTGACTGTCAAAGTGGTTAGACGCCCTGCGTCCGATAGTCTTACGGGATTCTACTACGCCGACTTGGACTCAGTCAAGGTACTTCAGGCATCCACGCCTAGGTATGTGCGGGTGGGCTTTTCCACCCGATCTGCTGGTTTCGATGCTTAGTTTGCAATTCATTCTTTCCTTGATTGTGGTCTGGAATCTTTGTTGTCCTTTGTATCTGAGTCAGTTGATTGTCTGGAATTTGATAACTCGCACATACCGCGAGAGTTTGGAGAAAACGTTGCGATTGTCCCTGCAGTTTGCTGCAACCTGGGTACCCAATCGCAACCCTTCCATTCCCGATCGGTACTAACATCGGAAAGGTACAGCAGAGCCTCTGCGTCCGTTAGTCTTACGAGGATGCTGACCCTGAGACTGATTGTGTGATGTTTGATGTTTTCCCAGATCACTCCAGGAGTACTTGTTTCGCTTGACTGTCAAAGTGGTTAGACGCCCTGCGTCCGATAGTCTTACGGGATTCTACTACGCCGACTTGGACTCAGTCAAGGTACTTCAAGCATCCACGCCTAGGTATGTGCGGGTGAACTCTTTCCACCCAATCTGCTGATTTTGATACTTGGGTTATAATTCATCGTTTCCACCTGTTCAAATGGTTTCTGTGACCGAGCCTTTTGGCTTTCATCTTTTTGTATCTTGGCATGTGGTACGACCGCACTGACACTGGAGTTCAGTTCGACCGTACTTTGAGTGCATTGGATCCGATGGTCTCCGGGGAAACCGCGAGACATCGGATCTTATTTGATTTTTGCGTCGGCTCCTACCCAGAGATATGGAAGATCTCCTGGTGTTTTGGAGGCAGAACGCTCTACTGGGAAAATATTTTTGGATTTTTGAAAAGATACCCACTCTGGGGAGTGATACTCCGTGGGGTTTTTATTTGCAAATAGAAATATTTTTTGTCTTTTTGAAATGAAAATCTGGTTCGCATGTGCCTCCACTAGGGATGCCTGTGGGGTCTTTAGCTAACCGACTTTTATTTTGAAAGCAGGTAAACATGATGATTGATGCGATGGATGCTGATGCATGGAGATGCATGATGAATGCATGGCTTTGGCTCATTCTCTTTCAGTTTGATGACTTTGCTTTTGCTATGGGTGTAGAGAACTTTGAGCTTATTGCTTGCAGGGTTGTACTCCCTTGGGGGTTTTTCTTTTTGATACGGAGGTTTGGACAGCGGGTTGGTCAAGATCCCGACCCGTGGTCGATCAGGTCCATCGTCCCAAGATGCTGTTTCTTTGCTAATGAGAATGTACGAGGATATCATTCGACTTCAAGATGTTCTTCTGGGCATACATGTGATTGAGATGGTGTTCGGTTGCCCGTTTTGGTCAAGATTCCAATTTGCGGGCGATTGGATCCGTCATCCCATACTGTGAAGTGAGCGGAGTTCAAGACTCCTAAATTGTAGTGCTGGGGATGCTAATTTTTGTGATTTTTTTGTAAATATGTGGTCCGAATCTTTACCTGAGCGATCAGGATAGAGATTGGTTATTGAAAGCACAGGAAATATTTTTGTGATTTTTGAAATATTTTGATTGAAAGCAAGGGAAATATTTTTGTGATTTTTGCAAATATTTGATGGAAATATTTTTGTGATTTTTGAAGAGATGATTTTGCAATGCTTTTGTATTTTGTGATTTTTCTGAAATGCAGGGAAAAGATATGGAATTTCCATCCACTTCCAGCTTCTACTGCTGGTAAGGCACCCGATCCATTTTACGTCAGCGAGCAAGACGGGTCTCACACAGTTAAGTGCCGTAGTTTTACATCTTCGGATGAGGGGATGTTGAGGGTTTTCAGTCAACACACCCACAAAGTTGCCTGTTCCTCATGTGCAATGCACATAGACCACGTATCGTCCGACGGACTCCTTCGGTCACAAAATGAGCCACATCCTCACATTTCCCTTAGTCAATCCAGTTTGGGGTCTTACGTTGCTCACAATTCCGTGAGGGTGAGCTTCACCTCCCAACAGCCTTAATCCCCTTCATGAGTTCTAGGAACAGGGAACATCCGTCAGCTTCAACAGCGACTTCCAACTCAAGGTTGTCTATCACGGTGCGTTCAACACGAACAGGATTGCGGAGTTCTGCCCGCCTCAGCCTTTACCTGTTTAAAAGATTCCAGACACCCGTACGATCAAGTGTCAGCCATGTCTGGGACAGGCTAGGAGAGAAAGCCCCCGAGAAGTTAATCCCAGTGTAGTTTTAGGTCTTCGGACCACTGGGGATAAATTGATGGATCAAAACTGGTGATGAAAACTTTTTTTGTTTTATATTGTATATATATATATTTTTTTTGTTTTGAAAAAGTTCCAGACTTCAACTCGAGTAATCGAGATTGACACTGGTTTTTATGGAAAGCTTTAAAATATTTTTGGTATTTTTGAGATGATCCGGGTTATCAAACCATGATCCCAACGGTCGAGGCCGATGCCGGTTTTTAGTTGAAAGCGAGAAAGGTCCCCTGAGAAATTAATCCCAGTGTAGTTTAAGGTCTTCGGACCATGAAACTGTACAAAAGAGGGGCAAACATGTTTTTTTTTTGTTTTTGGAAAAATGTCCGGTGTCAGCGGATGGACAATCCAGACTGATGCCGGTTTTTATTGAAAATCTCTCGGGATGTCAATCCCGACGTAGTTTAAGGTCTTCGGACCAAAACTTTAAGAGCGGGGCTGGTAATATATTTTTATGATTTTTGAAAATGTCCGGAGTCATTGATCTTGAGCAAACAAGACCGACGCCGGCTTTTATTGAAAATCTCTCGGGATGTCGATCCCGACGTAGTTTAAGGTCTTCGGACCCAGACTTAGTAAAAGGGGAAAGACATTTTTTTTTGTTTTCTTTTTTGGAAAAAATCTGGGTCATCGATTCTGATTTTGATGGTCGAGATCGATACCCATTTTTATTAAAAATCCCTCGGGATCTTGATCCCGACGTAGTTTAAGGTCTTCGGACCAGAAACTGTACAAGTGATGTATATATTTTTTGATTTTCTGAAAATATCCGGAGCCACCAGATCTTGAAGAAGACTGATGCCGGTTTTATTGACAATCCCTCGGGACCTTGATCCCGACGTAGTTTAAGGTCTTCGGACCACAACTCATACATGTGAACAGTAATCAAGGGCGGAGATTCTTGGGATTCTTCTTGGAATGGTTTGGATCATCTGGTCATGCCTTTGGATGGTTGAGATCATTGTTTGACCAAGTCAAATCTTCCTTTCTTTTTCTTGGAAATTCCATGGAACTTTTCCACATCATCCACCCAATTTCTCACCCATTTCTCATGAGATGAGATTTTGGTGAGATTTTCTCTTTTTTCTCACCATTCTCTTCCATCACTTCATTCTTACATGGAGGTACAAGATTCACTTGCAACCACCCTTCCCAAGGAGGAGTTCTTCCCAAGGAGAGGGAGAGGGAGGTCGTTTCAAGTAGGTGGAGGCTAGGACGGCCTCCCATGGGCCGCCCGCCCGGTCTCTGCCTCCTGGTCTCTTCAGGGGGCTGGGTAAAAGGGTGCCCTCCCCTTTTCTATATAACATGGGGCACCCTCCCCCCCCAAACGTGCAATCTCTTTCTTCTCTCTCTCATACTCTTTCTTTCTTCAAGTTTCCTCTCTCTTCTTTGGTGGTCCTTTGCTCTTTTCAAGTGGTGGGCCTTAGAGAAATCTTGGGACAGCAAGGTGGTCCTTCTTTGGTGAGTGGTAAAGGTATGGACCATTTCCTTTCTCTTTCTTGTCCTTTTCCATCTTCATTGTCTCTTCTCATGATCCTTTTTCTTTTTCATGTAGCTATTCAAAGGGGTGTGAAGGTGGGCCCAAGCATTCTTGATCTTTTCTTAGATCTCAAGTCTTTCAAAGGTGGTGCATGGAGAAGGACATTGCAAGCTCTCCACTTCATCATTTTTTCCTTTTTCACACTCCCTCCATGTGCATGTAAGGAGTAATTTTGCCATGTCATCAAGTGTGCATGGCAAAATACTCTATCTTTTTCATGGGAGTTGGGCCTCTTTTCATGTGTATCAAATGGACTCAAAGTGAAGTCATGGTCCTTGGTGTATTTGATGGGCCCAATGCTTCATTTTGGGCTCCCTCATGCTTTCTTGCCTTTGTCATTTTTCATTTGGAACTATCCTTTCTTTTCCCTCTTCTTTTCAAGATTTGGGCCCATGGGCATGGTAGGGCCCATCTTAAGTTTTGGGCTCATGGGGCTCACTTTGGGTGACCCCATCTTTCTTTACATGTGTATGGATCAAGGTGGCTAGCCCATTCTTCATTTTGGATCTCAAGTGGGCTAGTTTTCCTAGGTGGGCTTATATGGACAAGTAGCCCAAGTCTTCCACTATTTCTTTGATTATAATGTACACCTTTGCACAAAGTGTGGTGGGCTCCTTGGAGTTTTTCATGCGGATGGGCTTTTGGGCCTTCATTGAAACTTGGGCACTTCTTTGAACCATGTGTGCCCCACTACACTTTGTTCATGTAGGCTTTTTCTTTTCATGCTTTCTCTCTTGATGGATGGAGGACTTGAGTTACTTGACCATCTACAAGTCCCATGAGTGAGTTGTTCCCACAATCTCACTAAGTTCAAATGGCTTCCTTTGTGGTAGGAATGTGGTTTTCAAGAGTTTCCCTTAGATGTTATCATCCTCAAATGGATGATTCTCAAGTGAGCTACCCATACAACCATGGGTCCTTGATCTTTTCTTTGGGGACTTGGTGGGTCATCCACTATCATTCTCAAGTATGAGTGGTTTTTCTTTCCATTTGTGGGAAAGAATGATATCCATAGGTTGCCCATTTTTGTCCCATGCCTTGGGACATTTTGGATTTTGATCTTCAAGTGGGCTATGTGTACCATTCTTATCCATTTTCATGATGGTTGGGTGACTCATCAAGCCATGCTCTTTTGTGCTCAAATGGTCTCCCTTTTTGGTGAGCAAGTTGGTGCACATAAGTTGCCCAAACTTGCCTTTTCATGGGCATTTTCAACTTTGATTCTTCATGTGGGCTATGTGCATCAACTTTCTACCCTTAGCTTCTTTGATTCACATGTTTGTGGGTAGACCTCCTTGTTGTATTCTCATGGTCAAAACTTTCATCAAGATGAGGCACATAAGGTCGCCCATGGTTAACCCATGAATGGGTTCTCATGTTCTTCAAATGGGCTATGTGCTTTCTTCAATCCATTGAGATGAGGCATTTGGGTTGCTCTTGGGGACCCGTTTCCTTTCTATTCCCCACTTGTCCATGCACATGTGTAAAAAGATGGAAACATCTTAAGTGAGAGCCATGGCCTTGGCATAAAAAATGGACCAATCATTGGCCACATATGGACTTTGAAAAGGGATTTCTCATGTGAAGTAGGATTCTTGTTCTTTGTTGATCTCATGGCACTTGAGTGCATTTGTTGTCCAAAATGTGTCCTTGGATGATGGACTTTTCTTACCTGAGGCATGCCATGCCACCTTCTTTAAGGCAGGCCTTACTTTTTCCAATGGGTCCAACACATATCCTAAGTGACACATGGAGTTGGACTTTAGATTTTGCATTTGAATGTGAGTCCAATCCCATGGGTTTCTTGGATGAGAATTTGGATGTTAATGGGTAAAGGATAGGGACTTACCTTGCCAAGCTTGTAGGATTCCATGGCGGATGGTACCAGGGGCCACCAAGTAGTTGACGAGGATGATCCTGCTTTCATTATTCGCCGGGGGGACCACATGTGTTCCCTAGCTATGGAGCATCAACCTCTTCCTGCCATCAAGGGTCGAGGTACCAGGGATCGCTGGGACAATTGGATGAGGGAGCCACAGCCCTTGCTTGAGCGAGTACTAGATGGTACTCCTTTTGCTGGCCTCCTCACCCTACGCTTCCATAACAACGACGCCAACCGCATGATGCTTGCGGCCCTTTGTGAGAGGTGGCGGGATGAGACCCACACCTTCCAGCTTCCTTGTGGAGAATGGGGGATAACCCCTTTGGACATTTACATGCAGATAGGTTTCCCATTTCATGGGGCAATTGTCCCTCAAGTTAGCTCTTTAGCTCCCCTCTCTTCCACTGATTGGCTACGGCTTGTTGGTGACGTCCCTCCTGAGGGTGAATTCCAAGGCCATCAAGTGAAGATGCGATGGTTTTATAACAATTTTGCTTCCGTCGTCCCTACCACCGAGCGAGAGGCCCTCCATAAAGCGCGGGCCATGATCACCTATGCTTTTGGATCCTTTCTTTTTTGCCATGCGAATGAGAGAGTTGATCCTAAATTTCTTCGTTTAGTCGAGGATCTTCATCACCCCTATAACTGGAATGGGGCCATCCTGACCCGTCTCTTTCAAGGTCTGGACAAGACCTGTCGGCATAGCCGGTCCTTCACAGGCTTCTGGCCTGTTGTTGAGGTACCTCTCCTTTCATCCTCCTTGGAGCCATTTGCCTCCTTTCTCTCTCTGATCTTTAAATGTACTTTCATCCAGACCTGCTTTTATGACCATTTTCCGCATCTTGCGCCGAGGATGCGAGATGACATTGAACCCGCTCAGTATCGCCACATGTACTGGCATCAGCAGAATCGTCAGCGGAACTCCCGAGTTCCCGGGGACAATTGGCGTGCTGATATAGACGGGCTGACCGTTGAGGACGTAAGTATCTTGCTTGTCTTTGTCCTTGTGCTGTACTTGTAACTGATCGTGGTAACCTCTTTTGCTGCAGTTTGCCCGGATGCCGTACGCTAGTTTCCCTCTCTACTACACACCCCAGCGCGTGGAGGCATATGATGCTTCATGTCTCCGTATTATGCTTTCTGACGCTGAGTCCTTCCAATGGTACTTGGGAGAGAGATTGCTTCGGCAAGTCACTGGGGTAGCTCGGGTCCCCTGTTCTGCACCTCCTCCAGCTGCTCGGATGCCAGCTGATGAGAGAGTTGAGGCTCTGGTGGGCCAGCCTGGCTTCCGTTTCACGATCCCGGATCGTGATTATGACGAGTGGTATCTGCTATTTGGCCAGGGGCCTTTGCTTCCTTCGCTTTACGTTCCAGGTGGCCGTCGCAGGTATGCTGGAGGTTCAGTGACTGCTCCTTTGATGGATCTTTATCGTCGGGAGCGGGACGCGAGGAGGGGCGATGATGATTATGTTGGTGACTTGTAGCTGGCTCTGCTTTATATGGCCTTGTACTTTTGTTTTTGTCCCCTTTTGTATCAAGCTCTTTTGGATGAATATAAGGCTTTGATTTCTCTCAAATTCCTTGGTGATGTCTGGATGCTTTGACTCTTGACTCATTCCTTCATGATTTGAGACTGCTTAGCTGCATGGGTGATGACTTGAATGGTTCAGATTGCTTGATTAGGCCTTGTGGGCCCACTTGATGCTTAGATCTTGGGTTCTGGCCTTTCTTTTGATAATCGAACCTTTGATCTTGCTGCTCCATGACTTGTGTAAGCTTTCCAATGGTTTGGATCTTGATGATTTGGCCCTTGAATGGTTCAGATTGATGGATTTGGCCCTGTGGGCCCACTTGAGACCTTAGCTTTACTTTGGGGCACTTCTTTTGATGATTTGTGAGGTTAGGAATGCTTCTCATGGCGTGGATGATGGCTTGAACGTCTCTGATCGCTTGATTTGGCTTTGTGGGCCCACTTGATGATTAGATCTTGGATTCTGGCCCTTCTTGTGATGATCAAACCTTTGATCTTGTTGTTTGACGGCTCATGTAGGTTCTTCAATGGTTTAGATCAGTGATGATCTAGTCTTTGAATGGCTTGGATTGCTTGTGGCCCCCACTTGATCACCTTTCCTTCTCTTTGGCTTGATCAGCCCTATTCCGGTCATATTGCTTCATGATTGGACCAGTGGGGCACCTTTTGTATGATCTTGATCATCTTCAGTCGAAATCGGGAGTGGACCGGAGCCTTGGGCGGCCCACGGAGCGCCATCTGCTGACGTGGACTGTCAGCCTCACCTACCAAGAACCCTGGAGCCAATCCCGCGGAGAGAGAGGAACCGCGTCCGTACGGGCGGCCCAGGGCAGGCCGCCCAAGGCTCGCCTCTTGAGCGGCCTGGGCTGGCTCTGGTTCGGACAGTGAGCATATTCCTCTGGCTGCTGTCTCCCTCATCATCTGCATCCGATTCTTCGATTCAGCCATGAATCACTTCCTTGTCTCTTCTTTCATTCTCCTTTTGTCTTTTTCTTGGTTTGTCCTTTCTTGGGCAATGGATGGTGGAGATTTAGGGGCTGTGGGGGCTGTCCAAGGTGGGTCCCACACTTCAGATTTTCAACTGAGCTTTGATAATGGGGAGATGCCTTTAATGGATGGGGTAGATGGGGCATTAAGAGGGGGCATTGATGAAGATTTAAGCTTGGTGGTTGGTGAGCTTTGAATAGGCTCCATTAATGGTGGGATGGCTGGATTTTCCTGATTTGAATGGGTCCCTCATTATGGGAGGAATGGATGGTATGGATGAGATGATGGGATGGGACATAGGTGAGGCTATGCATCCCTTGAGTGTGGGCCCCATGGATGATGTGATGGATGGTGGTGATGGGACCATGATGGACATAGATGGGCTGATCTCATGTTTAGATGGTATGGATGGCTCAGATGGTACCTTCGATGGTTTGGATGCTCTGGATGAGGGCCAGGATGTGCGGTATACTTCTTTGGGTGGACTTGATGTGATCATTGATGATGTCCCCTGATGATGGACGGTGTGGATGCCTCGATGATCCCTTTGATCGGCCAGGATGATGATTGGATTCATGATTTCCTACTGGAGAGGACCGCAGGTCCGGATCTGGCCGTTGATTCTTCGATCGGGGTAGCCGGGACCCTTTTGGATGGTTCAGATGTATTCTTTGACGGTCAGATCAGCCAGGATGTCACGATGTGCGGTGTGATCTTCACTGATAGTCCTTTTGATGGAGAGCATTGTCCTTCCTTTGGTCATTGGCCCTTTGCGCACTCTGTTCACGAGGTGGGCGAGTCTTCTCATGCGGCTGAGGTTGTGACAGTTTCCGACAGTGATGCGGCTATATCAGACATAGCCGCCACTGAGGACAGGTCAGGGGCTGTCGAGTCGGCAGAGGTTCCAGCTTTTCCTTCTCCTTCGCCTGTTGACCTTCCGATCTTCGATGAGTTGTCCTCGATTTCTGGGCCTTTTGTGCTGGAGGGGATACCGGTGAGGACTTGTCAGTTGCTTCCTCGTTCTTCTTGCTCGCCACGACTGCTTGCTTGGCTTGATAGCTTGTCAGCTTATGAGATTCGAGATTTGGAGTCTATGGCTTTGGCAGTCTGATTCATATGGCTAGAGTTGACATTGACTGGAGGATGCTCGGAGCTGCCTTGATTGACTGGGTCCCTTCGTTGAACTTGTTCGCGTTCAACGATATGGAGATGGGGCCTTCTTTGGAGGAGCTTGCACGTTTGACTGGTCTACCCTGGGATTATTCTCAGTATTTTTCGCCGAAGACGTCGCCGAAGACTGCCACACCGCAGAACTGGTTCGGGATCCCATATCTTGTTCGGCCTGCAGCCGGTGGACAGGATGCTGTAGTGTTCTCTTTGGACTTGCTGTATGATCTTTTTTCGGGTCCTCAGAGTACGGCCGGTTCCACCTTTGCTCAGAACGCACTGATGTTCTGTTTGATTGCTGAGGTGCTGTCCTCGGGATGGCGCAGGTCCCAGACTCCTTTGCTTTTTGAGGTGATGAGCCGAGCTGTCCGTCGTCAGGGGATCATTTCTCTCATCTTGGCCGAGCTATTCGATGGGCTGACTGACTGCGCCCTGGGTCGCACTCGTGTTCTTCGCGGCTGCTGTGCCTTCCTGCAGGTATTCTTTCTACACCTTTCTTCTTGCTTTGTTGGGGATTGCTTTGCTTTAGCTGAACTTCTTTTCCTTTTTGTGATCAGGTCTGGCTATGGGAGCGTCTTTCTCTGACCGTTCCTGTACCTCTTCCTGGCATTTCTAGCTCTGACATTATGCGTTATATCATCGAGTTCCTTCCTCATACAGCCAGGATGAGCGAGCCCTTGTATCGCAGGATGTTCGCTGAACTTCGTGACTGGAATGTTCGTTGGGAGTCATCTTGGCTTTCACTTCCTCCAGTGCTTTGCGATGCACACCGCCTTCCTCTGATGTTGGTAGGCTTTCGATCTTTCTTCTCTTACCACCCCATTCGGTTCCTGCGGCAGTTTGGGTACGAGCAGGATGTTCCTCTTTTCGCTTTCGCGGGTATTGGGCGTCGAGCACTTCCATCCAGATCCTCTGACTTTAGGACCCGGATTGATTGTTCTTGGGCGAGTTATTTGACAGCTGATTTGTTGGGATTTGAGCTACGGACTTTTCCGATGGCGACCGCCCCATATCAGTATTGGGTTGCTGAACAGTCTTTGTATCGACGTATCCCTTGTTGGCACCAGACTGCTGATGAGGATGAGCAGGATATTCTTGGAGATGCTGGCTCTTCATCTGGTTCATATGAACCTTTTGAGGAGCGCCCTTTTGTCGATCCTGGCTTCCTTTTGGCCACTCATGGCCATCTGCTGTCTGAGATCTCTGCACTTCGGTATTATTGCGAGATGATGTCGAGGAGATTGGCTGCCGATCAGAGATTGTCTGATGAGGAGATAGCGATCCGTACCCTTGAGCGCGATGAGGTGCATTACCTGCGTATGGAGGTGAGCAGGTTGAGAGCGAGACTATCTTTTTATGAGTCAGAGGACTCACCTGATGTGGCCGAGGAGGAGGGTAGAGATTGATTGTGTTGGCCACCTGCACACTGATTTTTGCATATATGATTGATGATGATGCATTTTTTGTATTTTTGAAAAAGATGATATGTGTAAGAGAAATATAATGCATTTAATTGAAAAGAGAAAAAACTGTTTGAAAATCTACTGTGCCATGAGTTGTCTTGTGAGTGTGTCTGGATTTTGTGTCGGGATATAGGAATCAGAACTGGGGCTCGGCCAATGCTTTGACCGATGTCTCGAGATTTGACTTGCTTGATCCTTTGGTTCCCTAGAGATGTAGGCAACGGAACTCTCGTTTCCTGAGGTTGTCAGAGTTTGTAGAGTTCCTTGCTCCTGACTGTACTTCCTCTTGTTCTTGCACTTTCACTGCTTGAACCGATCTGGACTGTCTGATTTCTTGGTACCTGCACTTTTATTTTTTTTCTTTTTTTTTCATTTGAGCCATTTTTTGCCTGCAGCGCTCTTTCGAGTTTTCACCACAGCCGGCTTTTTCCTGTCATTTTTGCCCGTGGCGCCCTTTCGGGTTTTCACCACGTCCCGGGTATTTGGTCTTGCCTGCCCCTTGGCAGCTGTGCTGTTTTTACCCTTGGCGCCCTTTCAGGTTTTCACCAAGTCCGCTGTATGCCCACTGTTTTTACTCGGAGCGCCCTTTCGGGTTTTCACTCCGCCCTCTTTGTTTAGGCACACATTTTCTTTTTTCTTCTTTTTTTTTTCTTTTTCTTTTCTGGATCTCTGGATAACTGCGGCGGCTAGAGGTCGGGAATCCGTCGTTGCCGGCCGATGGCAGTCCTTCAGCCCTTATCCTGAGTTACGATAATGGAGCTGTCGGTTTTTGCTAAAGACCCCTCTGAGATGGATGGATGGATGACTGTGTTTCTTCTTGGGTTGATTTTTCCTTGGGTGCCTTGCTTTGGCTTCCCTTTTTCTTTTTCTTTTCTTCTTTTCTTTTCTTTTTCTTTTTCTTTTGCATTCTTTTTCTCTTTTTTTTTTCTTTTTGAATCCCCTTATTTGAAACACTTGTTGGTGGACGGGAATGATTTCTCAGAGGTCTTAGCTTCGACCTCTTGACTTCAGCTCTATTAAAGTAACTCTTGATAAGGTCAGAATGACTTACCCGTGAAAGATTTTCACGTTGTCGGCGTTGGTTGGCTCAGGAAGATCCACCCCTCTCATGCTGGTGAGTCTGAGGGCGCCTCCGGGAAGTACTTCTCTGATGATCAGTGGCCCGTCCCACGAGGGTTTGAACTTTCCTCTGGGATCTGAAAGGTGCGACGGTAGAATCTTCTTCATGACCATGTCGCCTACCTTGAAGCTCCTTTTTCGGACTCTCTTGTTGTAAGCCCGAGCGATCCTTTTCTGATAACATTGTGAATGACTTAGTGCACGCATGCGCTTCTCATCTGCTAGCTGCAACTGATCGAATCTGGCCCGTTGCCATTCTCCTTCTTCAATTCCGCTTTCTAGTAATACCCGTAACGATGGTATTTCCACCTCGACTGGTAGGACTGCTTCCATTCCGTAAGTAAGCTCGAAAGGAGTAACGCCCGTAGCAGACCGTACAGACGTTCGATAGGCCCAAAGTGCATATGGGAGCATATCTGACCAATCTCGATAGGTCACGACCATTTTCTCGAGTATCCTGACGATTGTCTTGTTTGCGGCTTCTACCCCACCATTCATCTGGGGACGGTAGGGGCTTGATCGATGACGTTGGATCTTGAACTTGCTGAGGAAGTCATCCATCTTCTTGTTGACGAACGGGGTTCCATTATTTGTGATGATAGCATTGGGGATTCCGTACCGGCATATGATGTTGTTCTTCATGAATTTGATCACTTGAGATGCTGCAATCGTGGTGTATGAGGCTGCCTCTACCCACTTGGTGAAGTAGTCGACTGCCACAAGTATGTACTCGTGACCATTTGATGCTTTGGGACTGATCTTGCCGATGATGTCGAGCCCCCACATGGAGAAGGGCCAGGGGGTGGTCAGATTGTATAACTCTGATGATGGGGCATGGATTTGATTCGCATGCTCCTGACACTTGAAGCATTTTCTGACGTGCTTGCAACAGTCTGTCTCCATGGTGAGCCAGTAGTAGCCGAGTCGTAGAATCTTCTTTGCCATCATGTGCCCATTCATGTGCGGGCCACAGATTCCTTCGTGTATTTCTTTCATGATCTTTGCAGCTTCTGTTTCATCGACGCATCGGAGGAGGATGTGGTTATAGGACCGCTTGTAGAGAACTTCGCCACTGATGGTGAACTGGCCGGCCAAACGTTGGATGGTTCGGCGATCTGTTGCTGTTGCTGATTCTGGATACTCCTGGGTTTCGAGATATTGCTTGATGTCGGCATACCAGGGTTTGTCAGGGACAGCTTCGGCTTCTTCTATTTGCAGGCAAAAAGCAGGTTCTTCTTCAATTTCGACTGTGAGCTCCCATTCTGAAGCTCCTTTTGGGATCTCGAGCATTGATGCGAGCGTGGCCAGAGCATCTGCAAACTGGTTCTTGGCTCTGGGCATGTATGAGAAGGTGATTTCCTTGAATTCTTCGATCAGATTGTCAAGATACACATGATATGGTATCAACTTCTCATCCTTGGTCTTCCATTCGCCATTGGTCTGATTGATGATAAGCTGTGAGTCTCCAAATACTCGTAGGTTCTTGACGCCCAAGATTATGGCTTCCCTTAAGCCAGCGATGCATGCTTCGTACTCTGCCATGTTGTTGGTGCACTCGAATGCGATGCGCCTCGAGATAGGAATAGGGACATTATCTGGAGAGTAGAGGATTGCTCCAATACCACTCCCTTTAGAATTTGCTGCGCCGTCGAAGAATAACGTCCATTCATCTTTTTTCTTCTTTTCTTCCTCTTCAATGAGCAAGAGATCTTCATCAGGGAAGAATGTCTTGAGCGGCTGATAGTCTAGGAGAGAGTGAGCCGCAAGATGATCGGCGAGGGCCTGTCCCTTGATTGCCTTTTGAGTGACATAGGTGATGTCAAACTCAGACAAGAGTAGCTGCCATTTAGCTATCCTTCCAGTGAGTGCCGGTTTCTCGAATAGGTATTTGAGCGGATCCATGTGAGCGAGAAGGAGAATAGGGAATGCAATCATGTATTGACGGAGTCGCTGAGTTGCCCAGACTAGGGCGAGGCAAGTCTTCTCGATCGGGGAATACCTGGTCTCGTAGTCGGTGAACTTTCGACTCAAATAGTATATTGCTTGTTCTTTCTTCCCGGTTTCGTCGTGTTGGCCGAGGACACAGCCAATGGCTTCTGCTGCTACCGAGATGTATAACAATAGTGGTCGTCCAGGAGTGGGAGGCACTAGGACTGGAGGATTCATGAGATATTTCTTGATGCGGTTGAAGGCGACTTGGCAATCGTCATTCCATTCTTTTGGGACGTTCTTCCGAAGGAGCTTGAATATGGGCTCACAGATAGGTGTGAGCTGTGCGATGAAGCGACTGATGTATTGAATTCTGCCGAGGAAGCCACGAATTTCTTTCTCTGTTCTAGGAGGGGGCATCTCGATGATTGCTCTGGTTTTGGTCTCGTCGACCCTGATGCCATCTTCGCTCACCATAAAGCCGAGGAGCTTACCTCCCATTGCACCGAAGACACATTTCTGAGGGTTGAGGCGGAGCTTGTACTTTTCTAATCTGTTGAATAACTTCTTCAGATCTTCAAAGTGTCCTTCAATTGTGCGAGATTTGACGATCATGTCGTCCACATATACTTCGAGCTCTTTGTTCATCATGTCGTGGAATAGTGCTGTCATTGCTCGCTGATATGTTGCTCCTGCGTTCTTCAGACCGAACGGCATTACCCTGTAACAGAAGGTTCCCCATGGAGTGATGAACGATGTCTTCTCGCGATCTTCGACGGCCATCTTGATCTGATTGTAACCTGAGAACCCGTCCATGAATGAGAAGATTTTGTATCCAGCAGTGTTGTCGACCAGAGTGTTGATATGTGGCAAAGGGAAGTCATCTTTTGGACTGGCTTTGTTGAGATCTCGGAAGTCGATGCACATTCGAACCTTGCAGTCCTTCTTCGGTACTGGTACGATGTTAGCGAGCCATTCGGGGTAGTTGGAGACTACCAAGAATCCCGCGTTGTATTGCTTGATGACTTCATCTCGGACTTTCAGAGCCCATTCTGGCTTCATTCTTCGGAGTTTCTGCTTCACTGGCTTCATATCTGCCTTGGTTGGCAGATGGTGTACAACGAGCTCTTCATCGAGCCCCGGCATGTCTTCATATGAGAACGCGAAGTTGGACAATCTTGGAGCTAGGAACTCTATCATTTTCTGTTTCATCTCAGGTGGCAACGATTTTCCAATGCGTACTTCCCTAGGGATCTCAGGCGTCCCCAAGTTTACTATCTCGAAATCATCGGCTACAACATTGGCTTTAGATTCGAACTTTTTGAGGAGATCCTCAAGTTCAGGAGCCGGATCATCATCTTCCTCATCCCGAGCTTCGTCCAGACCCATGAGTTCGAAGTCTAATTCGATGTCGAAATCATATGATTCGACTTCAAACTCATACGACTCTTTACACGAACTTGGCACACTATTGAATGCAGGAAAAGAAATGTTTTTTGGTTTTTGAGAATTTTCTGAAATAGAAATACTAGATGTTTTTGTCTTTTGAAAGTTTTTGATTTTTTTGGATTTTCGAAATTCATGGGACTTTGAACAAGCGGGCATTGCAGACCATGATTGATCCCAACTTGTTCCAAAGTTCCGGTCGCTGCCTAAACAGGCATTTTTTTTTGGAAGCCAGAGCCCTCAGATGACTCTTTGGCTGATTCAAAAGTTAGGGGAACAGATGACCATTCAGGACCCCACACTTCCTCCCCTGGAGAGGTGGGGGTTGATGTTTTGGGCGAAGAATCATGGTCTGGCCCAATGACCATGACTTCTTGCTGGTCAGGTTCGAGATCTGAGTCGTACTCAGTCCCTCCCGGATCACTTACCTCGCATTGCAGTTCGTCTGGTTCCACAGCTAGACACAAGTTTGGAACCTGGACATCAGACCAATCTAGGGCTGGCCACTTCCCTTTCTTGGTCCAATGGATGGGCTGCTTCTGCCCCTGGCTGATGATTGATGATGTTGACTTTGCAGAGATGGGCAAGTCGTGCCCCTTGCTAATTGGTGATGAGATAGGCGAGTCGTGCCCCTTGCTGATTGAAGTGGGCAGGTTGTGCCCCTGGCTGTTTGAAGTGGGCAGGTTGTGCCCCTGGTTGGGAGCAGGTGTCAGAGTAACCTGGTCCTGAAGCTGCTGTATTTGTCTTCCTTCTTCGTCTTTATCATTTTCTTCTTCTTCTGGAGGCTTAGAGGGTTCGAGAATCTGATCCCATCGAATGGGGGGCCACGTAGCCCAAACTAGGCTCATCGGGAGGCCTTTGTGTAGTGCAATCGGTTGATTCCCTCCTGGATCTTTGCAAGGTTCTCCTGGCTTGACGAATTGGATGGGTGAGCACCGAAATTTCTTCCTTCTCTTGTCTATGAAGGTTGACCTGTATCCGAGTCCCCACTTGCGTTGGTTATATACTAGCGATACCTTTCTGGACTTGAAGTGGTTCTTCATTCGATATTTGAGGCTCAGACGCTCTGCCGGTGAAAAGACACGGTCCACCCTTATCGGTTCTGGATTGGCGATAGAGTTCACAGTCTCGAATTCGAAACTGTGAAACGGGATGTCTTCTTCAGAGTGCTGGATATCAATGACCGGGACGTCTGGTTCAGTGGCAGCAGCATTGGAAGGAATGATGAGTTCCTTCTCTGCCTGGATAGAGATCACTTGATTTCCACATATGTACTTCACCCGTTGATGTAAGGTTGATGGCACAGCTCCAATCTTGTGCAGCCACGGCCGTCCGAGCAACATGTTGAAAGAGGCTGATATATCCAAGATTTGGAATGTGATGGTAGAAACTTCTGGGCCTATCTGTACCTCTATGTCGACCTCCCCTTCCACTGATCGGCGGGTGTTGTCAAATGCTCTGACGCATATGGTGCTGGGTCGGAATGAAGAAGGACTGATTCCCAGGCGTTCCGCGGTCTTGAGTGGGCAGACATTTAAGCTTGAGCCATTGTCGATAAGGACCAGCGGAACACAGAGGTCTTTGTATCGTAAGGCTATGTTGAGGGATCGCCCATGATCTCGTCCCTCTGGTGGCAACTCATTATCGGTGAAGGTGATGGCGCGCGGAGCCAGTAGCTGTCCAATCATCAATGCAATCATCTCTGGTGCCGTATCGGAGGAGACATGAGCATCATTCAAGGTCTTGGCAAACATTTCTCGGTGTATGCGAGATGTGCAGAGTAGCTCCCATACTGAAACTTGTGCAGGGATTGACTTGAGCTGAGTCGCTACATCGTATGCGGCTTCATTTTTGCTGCCGAGGCCTGAGAGGACGCCTTTGGGATCTCCTCTGTTTTGATTATCTCTTCGGATGCAACGCCCGTTGGGATTCATGTTTCCCACTTCCGCACATTCTGGATAGTGCCATGGAACCTCTTTGTAGTTTTCCTCCCTTTTGCCTTCTAGGACCACTGGTTCTTGCAACGGTGCTGGTGTGGGTACCAGATCTTCCTCGTATAGAGCTTTTGCCTTGAGAACTACATTGTTGCCTGTGCTGAAGGGGTAGTATCGAGGCTTGTCTTCATAGACCACATAAGGTCGTGGTCCTGGCTTGACTGTTCCTGGGGCAGGAGGCTCCCATGGAATGAATACTGGTCCTCTTGATATGGCAGGAGGTTTCTCTGTTCGTCCGAGCTGCCGTAGCGTGATTGATATGCCTCCGGGACTTGCCCCTTGCAATATGACAGGCTTGACTGGAAGAGATCCTTCCAAGACAACGGGCTCTTGCTGCTGATGAGTATAATCCTTCCATTGCGGATTGGATTGTTCTGGAGTTGCCCCTTGCAAGATGACAGGTTCGTATGTGGGCTCAATGTATGATTGTGCTCCTTCCAGGACGACTGGTTCCCAGCTTGAATGGTTGTAAGGTGCCCCTTGAACAACTGGTATATCATATGGAGGTGCTCCTTCAAGTACTACTGGCTCGGAGATTGAAGGAAGAAAGGGACTTGCCCCTTGCAAGACTGGAGGAGGATTTGTTGGCTCATAAGTGTAGGCATGAATGGACTGAATAGGGGAGAAGAAGCGATCGATATGGTCCCCTTCTTCTATACTATTGACTGCAGGGCCACGAGACGAACTGGGGTCCGTTGGATGCTGAGGCAGAGGATTCTGAAGGATGTTGGTGGAAGCTGCTGGAGAAGCTCCAGGGACCGAGATGACGATCTTGCGGTCATCAATCAGGTCTTGTATGGCATTCTTCAAAGTATAGCATCGGTTAGTGGCGTGGCCACGTCCTTGATGGTAGGCACAGTACTCATTTTCTCGGTAATTTGGAGGCAGAGGATGAGGCGGAGGCCTAGGTGTCATCAGAGTGAGTAACTGCTTTTGTACCAGCGTAGTCATGATTTGACTAAGTGGTTGACTGAGTGGAGTGAACTTCCTGAACTCCCTGTAATTCTGCCTGTTCTGGTATGAGTATTGGCCGTTTCCCCTGAACTGCTGCTGTTGTCGAGGTGGCTGTGGCTGAGGATTCGGTTGTGGCTGATATCGCTGAGGCTGATGCTGAACTTGATTCTGCTGATACTGTTGACGTCCCTGTGGGGGAGCACGTTGATTTCCTTGAGCAGCGGTGTTGATGTTGTTTACCTCTGTTGGGCGGGGAGGAGAACCATTGCGGTTTCCATTCCCGTGCCCGATAGGTCTTCCTTCCACTCTGTTCCTCTTGACTGGAGTGGCTTCATGAGGCCATGGGGAGATCGTCCCGGCCCGGATTCCTGCTTCAACTTGCTCTCCAGCACGGATCAATTGTGAGAAATTCGCATATGGATGCGAGATGAGATACCCAGATATGCCTGGGTATGTTGAATGAACAATCATGGAGATTTGTTCTTCATCGTCGATGGGTGTCCGCATTCTGGCTGCCATAGCTCGCCAACGTCCCACATAAGCTGATAGTGTTTCATCACTCCTTTGCCTGAGTACTGCAAGGTCGGCTCTTCTGGGTGCCATGTTGAGATTATATGCGAATCTGTCGACGAAAGCCTGGGAGAGCTGTTCCCATGTTCTGATGCGGTGGCAGTCCAATGAAGTGTACCAATCTAGGGCATCGCCCTTCAGAGATTTTTGGAACAATCGAATGAGGGCCCCTTCGTTTCCTGAGATTGCACTCAGCTCTCCACAGAAGGCCTTGAGATGTGCTGTGGGACAACCGCTGCCGTCGTATCTTTTGAACTTTGGAACCTCAAAGTTTTGAGGTACCTGAGCATCTGGGAAAGGACACAAGTCTCTGAACTTGGTCGAAGGTAAGTCGATTCCTTGCTGTCGCTGAAGCTGATTTTGCAAGATCTGGAACTGCTCCCGCAACTCGTCCAGTCCTGAGTGATCTGTTCGAGCGACTGGTGCCTCCTGGAATAAGGCATGTTCTTCTTCGGCATAGTGGTCGATGTCTTCGACCCTATGGGCTTGTTGAAAAGCAACCGCGGGTTGCTGAACTTGGTTTGATGATTGAACTGGATTCTGATGAACTTGTGCTTGAAATGATTGTAACTGAACTGGAGACTGTACGGAAGGTTGAATTGGAACTTGCTGGAAATTAACTGGATTTTGCTGAATTGAAGACTGCTGGAAATTAACTGGAATCCCATCGGTGGGGATGTGCTGGAATTGAAAAGTGCTCCTGTTTGCAGGAGGCTGAGATGCTGGGAAGTGACCCCCTTGTTGGGTATTCGCCACTGTCCGCTGATTGATGTGGGCTTGACACTGACCCCCATTGTGGGCATTCGCCAGTGCTGTCCCTGTTGCTGGAAATTGAATTGAAATCCCATCGGCGGGGATGTGCTGGAATTGAAAAGGTATCCCATCGGCGGGGACATGCTGAGATCTACTGAGATTGTTGTTTGCAAGATTGACTGGAAGCTGACTGGATGTTCCTGCAACGGAGGTGCTCTGAGATGGCCTTGTCGTCGCAGGAAGATATTGAGAAGGATGCCCCACAGCGAAGGGCTGAGATGGCTGCTGTCGGTAGTCTTGGGCAGACTCCGATGGTTGTGCTTGATTTGAACTGGAGGCCGGGAGGACCCGGCATGGCTGCTGAGCTTGCTGAACTGGGCCAACCTGATTGCTGGCTGCTGCGGTGGTTTGTGCTTGCATGAATTGTAAGAGCATTTCTTGCATTGCTCTCATTCCTTGTGCCAATTCTTGTATGATTGGCGTATTGTCAACGGGCTGTTGCGCTGGAGGTTGCGCTTCGGTTATTTCGAGAGCAGGGAAGTGATGAGTTTCTTCTTCGTGGTCGGACATGGCTTGCTGAGCTCGAGTGCGGATTATGCTGCGGAAGGGAAGTTGTCTCCGCGTACGTTGAGCCCGAGGAGGCGCAATGGTGAGGACTGTACTCTACTCTTTTTGGGTTTTGGGATTTTCTATTTTTTTTTGTTTTGGAATTTTCTATATTTTTTTTTTGTGTTTGGGTTTGGGTAGAATGCTATGCAGATGAGATTGTATGAGGATTAATGACTTTCAAGTACGGGAAGGATTCTGTTTTTCAAGTCGGATCACGACTAGTGGGACTAGCTTATCCCCAGCAGAGTCGCCATTCTGTGGACCCTCGCCGATTTTCCCCGCGCTCCCACACGACGTCGTTCTCCCTTTCCTTTCGGAAGAAGAAGAAGAAGAGGTGCGTGAGTGCGAAATCGCCGTTTGTGCCACTGGCTAGCCTCGTTCTCGAGGGCTTTGTTTGGTTGTCGTATTGAGCTGGATGTGTTTAAGTGAATTTATATAAGACCAGAGTCGCCACTAGCCAGTTACTTCGAATCTACAGTCGGCTAGACCCCGTAGAAACGTTAGAGAAGGGGATCTGAAGATCCTTTCCTCTAAAATGACTCCTGTTGATCTGCGGTCAGAGATTCAAGGTAAGGGATCACGGTTACAGGGTGGGAAGAGGTTAAGCACCCCACACACTGCCCGTACCGAAGTACGGTCTCTACTTCACAGAATCGATCGGATACTTGAAAGTCTAGTTTAATCCTCGTATATTCTCATGTATGATATGATGCATGAATGCGGGTCTGAACAGTAAGAGTTTCTGATGGGCAGGTTCCAACAACGGGCAAGCCCAGAGCGTACGCTCGAACTGACAGGTGCTTAATGTAAGACGTATGCAGTGTGCTTGAATGATCAAGGTGTTTTATGGTGAAGCATGAATGCAGGTCTGAACAGTAAGAGTTTCTGATGGGCAGGTTCCAACAACGGGCAAGCCCAGAGCATACGCTCGAACTGACAGGTGCTTAATATAAAGACATATGCATGTGTACTTGACGGATCAAGGTGCTAGTAGTGAAGCAGGGGGGTTGGAAGAAAAGTAAATGTTGCACTTATGCTAGATGCGAATGAGATGATGCTGGAAAAAGAGTAGCTGGATGGACGGAGGTGTCGCAAGGGTTGGCTTCGAGTGGCTGGATCAAGACTTAGATGGCTTGGGAGGCTTGGACCAGTGGTCAGGCTGGGCTGGACCAGGGTTAGACTCTCCTCACTCGGGCTCTCCTTGGTGGAAAAATGGGCTAAAGGGTGGAGAGATGGACTCAGAGCTCTCGGGCTGAAATGGACTCGAATGGCCTGTTGAAATGAGAAGGGGAGGGGGGTATTTATAGCAGCGGACAAGGGCATTCTCGTAATTTTTTCCGGGCGGCCTGCCATGGGCCGCCCGTACGGCCGCTCCTCGGTTTCCAGCGAGTACGGCCGTTCCCTCGGGGCTGCTGTTGGACTCGCTGGTCGACTCAGTGAGTTGACTCAGCGGGTCGACTCAGTGGTTTGACTCGACGGGTTGACTCGACGGGTTGACTCGGTGTTTTGACTCGACGGGTTGACTCGACGGGTTGACTCAGCGGGTTAACTCAGCGAGTTGACCCAGTGAGTTTGACTTTTTTTGGGATTTTTTGACTGGCCTTTTTTATGGGGGGTTTTTCAGGGTGATTTTTAGGACTGGGTTGACTGGGTTCAGGCTTGAACTGGGCTATGGAATGGGGCTTACAAGGGTGAGTTTGGCTGAGTTTGGACTTGGGATTTGGGGGTATGGTCCTCCGTTCAACCAGCTATCTCTACCAACAGTGTAGCCGAAGGTGGGGTGTCTACAGTATGACGCCCCACCATTAACAGGCAACCCATTAGTTGGATGTCTACACCATTCCTCCATCTCACGTGTCAGATCAAGGTGGACCACATCATCTGTTCAGCCATCTAGCAAGAGTCTCACACGTGAAATCTTCAAGCCATTCACCACAGGATCACCGTTCATCCTTTAAGCCCTTCATCAAGTGTAGCAGCTGGTCCATCATTTAATCAAACTCCAGCAAATCATGGTCCAGCAAGATTTTCAATATATCAACTGTCCATCCCATTCATCCATTGAGGTGGAAGCCTTCTCTCCCAGCTCCACCCCACACACACGTGTATAGCAGGGACGAGCATCCAGCAAGCTATCCATCTCCATCCCTCTCACATCTTGTGTAATGGAGAGTTCCACATGGCCACATGTACGTCCAGCAAGTAAAACTAAAAGAAAAAAAAGGGAAACAAGGCTGCTGCTTGTTTTGAGAATATTGGAGATTTCAAACAGAGAAAAGAACTACTCATACTAGCTACCTTAGGCCCAATTCACGGGGCTTGTCTTGATAATTTTTGGAAATCTATTCCGTGCATGTCGAAGAATGACTTGACGCCGAAAAAATCCAACAAATTTCATGTTAATCCGAGCTACGAATCAACTATGGCTGCCGAAACAATACGAACTATTTGAAAGTTTTCTGATTTTCACCAACTTAACTTGGAAGCAGTCTAGGTGGGCCACCACTAATGATAGGGAGAATCTAATCCGACGTCGGACCATTTGCCTCAATCCCAGCTCAACATGAATGGACTCTCCCTTTAGAAGATTTGCGTAGATTTGCACCATACGCAGATGTAGACGTTAAGGTGAAAGCCACTACCGCTGATCATACATTGTCATGTGAAGCACCACTAAAAAAGCTCCAAGAAAAGTTCTCATATATGGAGCAACCTTATCAAATTATAGGGGTTGACCTCGACCTCGTCCGTCGGTCTTGGCTCAACCGTCGGCCTCGCCCTCATTTGTAGGCCTTGACCTTAGTCGTCGACCTCAAAAGAAGAAAAATGAGAATCAGCGAGACTGCTCCCTTAAAAGACAAGACAGCTCTTCGCGACGGCCGAATCGACCAAAGTGGGATCGATCGCTTAGACGGCCAAGTCCAAGATTGTGCTGTTAAATAGCCAAAGTTCAAGCTTGTGTTGCAAGATAGCCAACTTCAAAAGCATTTCATGCCTAACTGACTTAAAGCCTCAGTTGCCTCTTTAGGCGCTCTTCAGCTGAGCACAATCCGCTTAGATGGACTGTATCTTAAAAGCCTCAGCTGCCTTTTCAAGCGAACTTCAGCTGAGCACAGTCCACTTAGACAAATTGTATCTCGAAAAGCCTTAGCTGCCTCTTTGGGCTCTCTTCAGTTGAACATAGTCCGCATAAACAGACTGAGTCATGCAAGAAGATGCCTCCTTAGGTGCGCTCCAACCGAGCTCAGTCCTCTTAGACAGATTGAAGACTCACTTGATGAACAAATACGTGCAAAAACTCAAAGGGCTAATAATTGTGCAGAAATTCCTTGTTTATCTGCTAGATGACCACTAAGCACTGAAGACTAAGTGAAACAATCTACCATCGAAAGTTGGCAAAGCATCATATGCACAAGGTAAAGTGAGAAATGCTTTTTCATTAATCGTCACAAAAATTTAAAAAGCAGTCTATTTAGACTGCCTATTCATAAGCTCAATGAGCCACTAAAAAGTTTGCTGTGCAAAAGAATTTCTTCGGATAATCCGAGAACACAATTCATGTTTTGTGCTCAGACTTTCTAACCACAGAACTAGGGAGCTACTGTTATTGGTAAATTCAGCTGACCTCAGGTCACTAGGAAAGCCCATAGGCTCAAGGACAAGTCCTCATGTCAAATACTGGTGTTAGGTGCAAGACGGTTTACCATAATAAGAAGAGAGTTGAGGACCAGAATTAATGAGTATAGGGCTTATACTACTCCCAAGTGGAACAAAGGATTAAAGCTAACAAGTATAGGGGTTAGCCTCAACCTTAGCCTCAGGCACCAGACATTCATGGACCTAAGTACATCCCGCACCGCTATACATCAATGTACAGAGGTAACAACCGACTTCCAATGGATCTAGGCGTGATAAGGTCTATATCGAATAATTCACTGAATCCAGACGAGATAAGGATTATCCCAAGAAATTCGGGCATCACACCTCTATATAAGATCTACGGATCCACCTAAATCTCTTCGATGATTCTATAAATAGAGGTATTCCTCTACAGCCTAAGGTACACAATCACACACATCCCTAGAGTGATTTTACTCCCATTAGTTCCTGTACTGAATTAAGCATTGGAGGGCCCTCCGTCGGCACAACCGACACTCCCTTGATCTCCTTTGGTGATTGCATGTCACTCCATCAACGCCATTCATTCTCATATAGACACCGAACGATGAAGATCTACCGTTGATCCTTGATCATTATCTGTTGACTAATTTTAGACGTATACATTACACATGGTATAGTAAATGGTACGTGTTAAACATGTCCGAAAGCATAGTAAATTTTTTCTAACAGCTCTCTATAGAATTGACTACAATCTCAACAATAGTGAGTTATGCTTTGAAAATGGAGCCTGCCCTTGAGATGCAGTGAGAGTTATTTTTTATTTTTATTTCACAGTGGTGCTGGTGTTCCATTTTCATATTTGCAAGTACAACGCAAGTCCATAAGAATTCATTGCAAAATCTAAAATATGGCATTACACATTATCTTGTAAAGTAGATATTGTATCTATATTACATTCCTTTTTTTTGCAGTTTTATATTATTTAAAATGTAAAATTAAACTATATGGGATGAAGCTCCCGTCCTCCAAACTTATCTCGATATCAGCGGGTTTTACCACTACAATTAATCACAGTTGAAGCGTAAACTTTTGGAATGCACGATGTGTGCGCCCTTCAGCTAAGAATATTTTTGTCATTTCACATCTTCATAGCCTGAAATCATCTCCATATATATGCGGCGCCTCTTATTTTAGGATACCATCTTGAAAATGAAACATAATCAAAACTCGAGAGGGCCACGCCACTCACAAAAATGAGATGAAT
Source organism: Liriodendron chinense (assembly GCA_003013855.2). Classification (NCBI taxonomy): domain Eukaryota; kingdom Viridiplantae; phylum Streptophyta; class Magnoliopsida; order Magnoliales; family Magnoliaceae; genus Liriodendron; species Liriodendron chinense. The sequence continues at coordinate 4,626,268 of ML058333.1, forward strand.
AGCTCACTGTCGAACCATTCTGGCCGTCTTCTCTCTCTCTGGGGTGTAGAATCTGCATGCAACTCCACCCTTTCCCTCTATCCATTCACTTTATTTTACCTTCTTGCCCTGCTGTTTCCACAACGGATGATGGATCGAACTGGGCCTTGGTTTTAAGCTCTTGGGCCCAGCTTTAATTTTTAGCTCTTATTGATCGATTGGCTAGGCCCAAATATAGGAAATTCTTTCAACAGTTGCATCTGTTGAGCCAAGTGCTGGCCCATTTATGAGTTATGACCTTGCTTCACAGGCAATCTCGTCTGGTGAATGGGCCAGGCAACATAAACGGTTGGGATCCCGATTGCCACCTGTAAGATGCATTATCGCCTAGGGTAATAATGGGTCGGGGTAGGCTCATGTGGGTCAAGTGGACTGATCAGTTTTGGAGGTGGGTTTGGGCTAAGCTAAATGGGTAATGGGTTGGCTTTGAGTTAGAAAATGTAGACCACTTAGGTAAACAGGTCAGGTTCGGTTGAGTCCTATTCAGCCTGACCCTCCTATGTAGCTATATATGAATGGTCGGCCTAACCCAAGACCCAAAAGATACATTCACATTATGTTTGTTTTTATCTGTGTGTCCACTAATTGGACTGAGCTGGCGTGCCTTTTAAACCCAACTGTGGCTGTGCCAGGTTGAGTTGGGTTGGTCGAGCCCGATCCGATTACAATGAAATTGGTTGGTCGAATTTTTAGTGGGTTTGGTCAGGCCACCTGATAATTGGTGGCGGGTCAGGTTCAGGTCAGAATCTTGGCTCGTTAAGTAAGCGGGTTAGGCTCGGGCTGACCTCGGCCTGGCCCAAATCCGACCCATTGCCATCTCAAATGGATTGACGGTGTGGATAAAATACATAAATCACGGTGGACCCCAAAGAGTTCACGCATACCAAGTTACTCACGTAATCCGCTTCCAGGAAAGTGCTATGAGGCCGTATCCAATGGCTTAACATACAAATAGATGTACGGGGCCACTGTAATATTTTAGTGAAATCCAATCCGTCCATAATTTGAATCCTAAACCATCATACTTATGTAATAAAACTCAGATCAATACAATACTTAGGGGGTCCCACCCTGTAAAATCATCCCCACACCTCTAAAATGCTCATCTGAATTTGTGAATGGCCTGATTTTTCTTGTTTTTCGATTCGTAATTGTTGGATGCATCTTCTGAATGGATTATATGAAATATTTAAGGGACACTGGCCCCACATATAATCTGAAAGGTTTTTAATCGTGGGCATCCCCACCCCAACTGTTCCGTGAGGTGTGGCTCACCTGAGTCATGGATGAGTCTGATCTTTTCAATCCAAGGAGAAAAATATGGTCAGAAAATGATGGACGGATTTGATGCCATTAAAACACCATAAATTAGTAGGAGATGCCTTGTCTAAGAACTGATGCACATCTGATCAGTGGGCCACAGACACGCCGAATCTCGCTTCTTCTATACGTTGGGATGAGCAGCACCCAAAAACAACCTCACGCGTCTTTTAGTCTCACACGTGGAAAGCAGTCATACGTGTATGAGATCACAGTATCTCACACGTATGACTTATTTGCACACGTGAGACATGAAGTGCTCTCCAGCCGTCCAGCGAATATACAGCAATTCTCCCATTTTGTTTCACCGCACAACCGCAAATCTATCTGCCAAGATAGTTCAAATCAGTGAAAGTTTTGTGTTTGATCCATCACACCTGGCCCACCGGATGAATGGCTGGGGATGTGCCAAGTAAAGATATCCACAACGATTGATTGAAATGGGAAAACACAAGGCAATTACAATTTACAAACCAAAAATTCCCATTTTTCATTTCCTGCTGTTTGGTAGAATATGCATGGAATCCCTATCCCTCTAAAACTCTCCCCATCTCAATCTCATCTCTCCCTTGAAAATTGCTTGAGATTCTCAATACCCACTTGCAGATTTTGCAATGGAATCTATTTCAGTCCTCTTTTCCTCTCATCAAATCCCCAAACCCTCTGGAATTCCATCTGCAGATACAAGAACAAAAGGAATAACAATAGGAGAATTGCCATTACTGTTTTGAGAGCAAGCTTCAAGGAGTCGCCTTATGATGTCTTGGGCGTCCCGCCTTCTGCAACTCCCGATCAAATCAAGAGAGCGTATCGGAAGCTGGCGCTCAAATTCCATCCTGATGTCAACAAAGAGGTTAGAAACTGCACGCCCATCTGATTCTTCGATCTGATACCGTTGATTTCATTTTGCAGTTTTGATGATTTGAAGTAGTCTCTAATGCTACCATTGATTTCGTTTTGCTGTTTTGATGATTTGAAGTAGTCTCTGATGCTATGTGATTAGGAGTCGATGAATTTTTTGTGGGTTTTTGAGAAATTTGGCAATTTGGGGATTAGATATGGACGACACTTGCCTATCTTGCATAGATACCTACCCACGTGCATGAAATCCACCCCGTCCATCAGATGCATCGCCCCTTGTTTAGCATTATTAACAAAATTAGGCTGATTCAACACTCATGTCAGCCACCCTATAAAATTATACCTAAAAACCTCTAAATTCATGTGGTATGGCCCGCCTGGATCTTGGGATACTGCGATTTTTTAGTAATTCTTTCGTCATGATGAGGAACATCACATGAATGGATTGGATGGCATATAAAGACCACAGTAGGCTCTACACAAAACTAATGGCAACATCCAAGGAAGATAAGATAGAGCTTTGCTAAGCACACGTGTGTGCAATACACACCACACATGTGCCAGCATGGCACATAGGTGTGTGATCTTATCCATCCATCAGGTTCGTCAGACCTTCTACATGTTTTCCCAAAAATAAATCTGGTCCGCCCAGCATGGGGGCCCCAATGGTGAAAACAGGTGGGTGGGTAAGACAATTTCAGTCAAATTTTTTCATAGCTGTACGTTTATTTTGCAAACTGTGGCCCAGCTGACCAGTTGATCAACCTGATTCTTGGGATAGGACATCAATATGGTAGTGCTTTTCTGATGGATGGATTAGATCTCAGACTTATCATGCCATACTGGCACATGTGTGGCATGTACATGAGCTTTATTGCACACTCGTGTGTGCTTAGCAAAGCTTGATAAGATATTATGGATGTATAAGATAAAAGAAAATGTTCATATTCCCAAACGTGCTTGTGATGGCCAGGCCCAAAGAAAGAAGATGCAAATAGATGTAGTCCCTGATGGTGAGTGTAAACTTCAGCTTTGCTGCAGTTTTTGGTTCCCAACAGACCTGGGACAACCATCTTCTCTCGTCTATCATCCTTGAGAATGCGACCCACACTGGCAAGGACTAGATCATCTAGCAAGCTTCCAAGTTCCAGTAGGAGACCGTTACAAGCTGAGATCTTCTAGGCTTGTAAGTAAGGTATCATCCCCTTCAAGTCCCTTTAAAAAAATCACTGAAAGAGGCACCTTGATGCTCCTTCAAGACTTCTGTCTACTAATGAGGAAGAAGATGGTCACTTCTCCAGCTCATGGCACTCTGTGGGTCTGTAATATTATTGAAATTTCTTCTATTTCGCTCCGTCCAGATAGTCTGCATAACGAGTGAAAGGAGTCATCCACCATAATATACTCCCACACAAAGGAAAAGGACCAGCATCCAAACTACCAAACATATCCTTAACCAATCCCTTTGAACACGTTGGATACTGAATAGACAGAAGAAATGGCACCAAACGCTTCTTGCCAATTTACAATTCAAAGAAGAGGTGGTCAACCATTCTTCCACCTTCCTACTCATAAATCATTAGTTTAGATATGGGCAACGCTTGCCTATTTTGCATAGGTACCTACCCACGTGCCTCAAATCCACCCTGTCCATCAGATGCATCGCCTCTTGTTTAGCATTATTAACAAAATTAGGCTGATTCAACACTCATGTGGGCCACCCTATAAAATTATACCTAAAAACCTCTAAATTCATTTGGTATGGCCCCGTCCGGATCTTGGGATACTGTGATTTTTGAGTAATTCTTTCATCATAATGAGGGACATCACATGAATGGATTGGATGGCATATAAAGACCACAGTGGGCTCTACAAAAAACTAATGGTGAGCATCCCATCCCAACTATTTCCTAGGATGTTACCTACCTGAGTTTTTGATGGTCATGATTATTGGGTTCCGAGGTAAACATGAGGCAGCATACTTGATGGACGGGGTGGATGTCAGGAAGGTTCCACCCACATGGCTCTTGGTGCTCAAGGGACCTAGTGCGAGGTGTGCCAGTTCGGCTCATTGTATTTGTTCTTTTCATATATTTTGTTTAAGAGACTTTTCACAAATTTCTCCTTTTCATTTGGATCTTGGAGTTCAATATGACTAGAAATTGTGAAAATGCGTTTAATTGAGTCCCTTCATCATGTGAGCCCAGCCCATGGAGGCTAGCTCTTGTCTTCTAGGATATTAGAGCTTTTGAGAATCGATATTGTATCGGGAGAAGTGAATGGGATTGCTTATCATGCACTTGTAGAGGACTCTTCTTCAAAGCTGGGTCCATGGAGACTAGCCTTTTGTCATCTTAGAGATGTTGATCTTCTGCGAATAGTTTGAGTGTAACTGCTTCAAATGTATAGAGGGACACGAAGAGGGATTGATGTGAGGGTTACTTGTTATGAGATCCTAATTTCCCATCGCTTAGGTTTTTGTGTGTGTGCGTGCGTGTGTCCATGCGTGCGTGTGTTCAGTAACCAATCCCTTAAAAATTAAAAAGAAGAAGAAGAAAAAGAGGCCTTGGGGAATGTTGTGGGTTCTTGGAGAATTAGGCTGTGTGGGAATTGGATGCATGGTGTGCCGTAAAGTCCATTACATAAAGGTAACGGTTGCAGCCGTTACATGTTACGGGATTGTAAAGGCCGTAATGGCCATCATAGAAAAAATGACCCGTAAAAGTTGTTACAACCCCCATAACAGCCGTTGTGCTCCCCATAAAGGCCGTAATGGCCCCTTAACGGTCCATTACAGGGCCAATACATGTTTTTTTTTTTTTTTTTTTTTCAATACAAAAAGAGAGTGTAACGGCCATTATGGGGGCCGTAATAGCTGTTATTACCTATATCGTAAAGGTAACAATGGTCGCTGTTATGACTACCATTAATTACTGTTATGAAAGAAATACCTTGATTGGATGTGTTATATGTTAGAAATCCATTAGTTATTGGGGAGTTATTTGATACTTTGGCAGCGTGTGATGCTTGACGTGTAGGCGCTCTGAAACTGTACATGTGGCATGCATTAACTCAAATTAAACCAAATAAATTTGATGAGGACACAAGACCCTTCCAAGTTTATCAACGAAGAAAATGCATGCCACAAGCATCTTCCTTGTGGCTTGGTGGCCATTAAAGGAACATCGAAGACCTTACACATGTGGTTTGAGGACATTTAAGAAGGTCCCACCATGGGAAGACATGTGTAAGATGAACAAGAAAGACAGAAATTCCCGATGGCTTTCCTGACACTTCTGGGCTGTCGGTAGGAAAAACAGGAATTCCAGATTCTCGACAGTTTTCTCGACGTTTTTGGGCCGTCGGCAATCCCGACGATTCTGGACCGTCGGGCACCTGACCAAGTGTCACCGGGCGCCCGAAATTCGTCCATCTTCACCTTTTAACTCAATGGACATCATTTGTCTTCATTGGGTGCCGGGACGTCGGCAATCCCGACAGTTTTGGACCGTCGGGCGCTCGACCAAGTGTCACTGGGCACCCAACCACCGCGCGAACTGTTTTTTTGGGACTTGTTTTTTACTTAATTTTTAGGGGTATTTTGGTACTTCTATGTTTTCTTATTGCTTATTTAAGTGGGCTAAGCTCTAAAAACGAGATTAGGCGATTATTATTAGATGAAAGCCTCTTTGGTTGCCTCCCTTCTCTCTCTCTCATGAAACTTCATCTTCTTCTCCAATCTTCTTCTTCTATTTTCTTCTTGTGCCCCTCCAATATTCCTCTAAGGTAAGATCTTCTTCCTTATCTCTCTCTTTCTCCATTATCCCAAATCCTTGAAATCCTAAATTTGAGAATCGAATCAAAATCTCAAATTCCCAAGTTTTCAAATCCCTAATCCGAGAAACTCTTTGATTCCTCGGACTAGTGATCCCATTGATCGATTGGGTTATGACTATGCAAGATCGGGAGGTTCCATCCCTCGCCGGATCCAATTATAGCAATAATTGAGTTTCATACTTCGTGGTTATGATGAATGGCCTGCTCCATTGCATGTCTCTTTATGATCTTCTTAATTTATGATGATTATCTCTGAATTTTAGATTATTATTGTCTTTTATTTTCCGCTGATTTAGTTGTGTTCACGAGCATGCATTATAATTAGGGCATCCTACATCAAATTTGGTATTAGAGAATAGGCTTGCATGGTTTTGTCTAGATCGAGTTATCAAATTAGGGTTTTGATTTTTAGGTCTATTTTAGGAAAGTTCCAGAATTAGAAAGTTTCCAATTTTAAAAACTTTCCAACTTTCAAAAGTTTCTTAATTTGGAAAATTTCCAGATTTGAGTTGCTTCCTGTCTTAATTTAATTGTGTCAGTTCATATTAGTCTTGCATTCATCGCATTCATCTTGTAAGTCGTAACACATAGTAGTCTAGTTGGGTAGAGTTTGGTTCAAGTCTTAGTTGTATGCCCACGAGAAAAGGTAGAGGTTTCGGACTTCAACCAATCATGAACAACGAGTAGTTATCTGAGCAACTTGCTCAATTGATGCAAAAGATAACTGCAATGGAAACGAGACAGAAGAATGAATTCGCTCGTTTAAGTACCCAGATCACCACCACCATGAATAGAGTCGAGCAATTAGAGACATCCCAAAGGGAAAACCCCACTCTTGGGGAAGACACACACTCTCAAGCGGGAGAAATCATTGAGGAGCGTGTTCCCATACGTGGAGGACATGGTGGGAGGGGACGTGGAGTTGGTCGTGGTGTTGTGTGGGAGGCACAAGCTACATATGACTATCTAGACCACTACGATCCTGATGAGCATGCGATGAAGAACGTGAAGGTGGAAGCTCCAAGTTTTGATGGGCGTTTGGATCCTAAGGCATTCCTTGACCGTGTTGCTGACATGGACCACTACTTTGAGTGTTATGGCATGTCAGAAAACCGTCAAATGCGGTTTGCAAAGATGAAACTTGTAGGCCAGGCTAAGTTGTTTTGGACTAACACTGAGCGAAAGGTAGAAAGAATTGGTAGAGCCCCTATCACAGATTGACATGAGATGAAAGAAAAGTTGAAGGAGAAATATCTTCCTCTCTCGTATTGACAAAAGCTCCTTGACCAGTGACAATCCTTACGCCAAGGGTCAATGTCCGTCGCTAACTACATCGCTAAATTTGAGGAATTTATGATGCGATGTGATGTCCATGAGGACCCTCTAGTAACGCTTGCGCATTTCAAGACTGGCCTTTGAGCGGAACTTCAGCGCGAGCTTATGACTCGGCCCTTAACGGACTTGGATGAAGCATATCAAGTTGTGCAGGAACTAGAGCAATACCTGAAAGCTCCTGTCATTAGACGTTTTGAGTCCCGAGACTCTAATGCTAGACTTGGTTCCCAGGGAACTAGACCTAACGTTGGTAGTCAACTTAGAGCGCAGGTGACTGTTCCGCCTAGGCCTAGGGAGGACAAGGGCAAAGGGGTTCTTGGTGCAGGTCCTAGTGGAGGTAGCCAAGTGAGATGCTACGAATGTGGAAATCTCGGTCACATGTCCAATCAGTGTCCCATGAAGAACCGTGGGAAAGCCTTAGTTGTAGGCGAGTCCCACGAGGGTATTGATGACCAGGGCGATTATGTAGTAGAAGAATATCACCCTGAAGGAGGTCTTACTGACGAAGATGATGTAGATGAAGAAGCAACGCTTGCAGTAGTCAGGCGTGTGCTAGCCCAGTCTAGGAGTACTGTTGATTGGTGTCGGAACACTATCTTCTATACTCTTACCAAGTGTGGAGAAAATAATTGTAAGGTGATAGTGGACAGTGGGAGTTGTCAGAATGTGATTTCCGCTAACACCTTAGATCGTCTGAAATTGAAACCCGCATCTCATCTTAACCCATACAAAGTTTCTTGGGTTGACAAAACATCAATTCCTGTCACCCATCAGTGCTTAGTTCCTATTGAGTTTGGGTCATACAGGGAGTTTCTATGGTGTGATGTGATACCTATGGATGTTGGACACATTATACTAGGTAGGCCGTGGCTATTCGACAATGATGTCACGATCTTTGGTCGTTCGAATGTGTGTACCTTCATGCATAATGGTAAAAAGATCATACTTAATCCTATGCCACCTGAAAGCACACTAGGGAAGAAAAAGGATGAGAAGGCGAGTGAGCCTAAGGAAGTGAGGAAATCCAAACCTAAGTCTCTTCATATAATCAATGCGAGAGAGTTTGAGAAAGAGACTAAGGAGGATTCCATGGTGTATGCCCTTGTGGCAAGAGAGATTACACTTGAGGTTCCATCAGAGTTACCCCATGAGGTAACGTCGGTTCTAAAGAAATATAGTGACGTGTTTCCTGAGGATTTACCAAACGAGTTACCACCTATGAGGGACATTTAGCATGCCATTGACCTCATCCTAGGGTCGACTCTACCGAACCTTTCTCACTACAGGATGAACCCTGCAGAACATGTAGAGTTGAAGAGGCAAATTGATGAGCTTCTGTAAAAGGGTTTTATCTAAGAGAGTATGAGCCCGTGTGCCGTGCCAGCATTGTTGACACAAAAAACAGACGGCACGTGGCGCATGTGTGTGGACAGCCGTGCCATAAATAAAATTACCGTCAAATATAGGTTTCCCATACCTAGACTTGATGATATGCTTGACATGATGGCGATGTCCACCATATTCTCCAAAATTGATCTCAAGAGTGGATATCACCAAATCCGCATACGCCCAGGAGATGAGTGGAAAACGGCGTTCAAAACCAAAGATGGGTTGTACGAATGGATGGTCATGCCCTTCGGCTTGACTAATGTGCCCAGTACTTTTATGCGAGTGATGACACAAATCTTGAGGCCGTTTCTGGAAAAATTCCTAGTGGTGTAATTTGATGATATTCTTATTTATAGTATCACTAAGGAATCACACCTTGAACATCTGAAGCAGGTCTGTAGCGTTCTTAGGAATGAGAAGTTGTACGCTAATCTTAAGAAATGTGCGTTCATGTCTAGTCAAGTCGTGTTCTTAGGATTTATAGTGTCTTCAGAAGGAATGCGCGCAGACCCTGAAAAGGTCAGGGCTATAGTTGAGTGGCCTGAACCGAGGAACATTCATGAGGTTTGAAGCTTTCATGGCTTAACAACTTTTTATTGTCGGTTCATTAGGAGTTTTAGCACGATCATGGCTCCCATTACTGAATGCATGAAAGAGGGAGAGTCTATGTGGTCTAAAGCCGCAGTTAAGGCTTTTAAGGAAATTAAGGGAAGCTCCTGTTATGCATCTACCTAACTTTTTTAAAGTCTTTGAGGTGGCGTGTGATGCGTCTGGTGTTGATATAGGTGAAGTGTTGAGCCAAGAGGGCCACCTTATATCCTATTTCAGTGAGAAACTGAATGAGGCAAAACAAAAGTACTCCACCTATGACAAAGAGTTCTACGCGGTAGTGCAATCCCTGAGACATTGGTGTCACTATCTCCTACCGCAAGAATTTGTCTTGTTTTCTGATCATGAGGCCCTGGGATATTTACATTCTCAGAAGAAACTCAACCCAAGGCATGCTAAGTGGGTAGTGTTTCTTCAGGAATATTCGTTTGTCCTAAAACATAAAGCCGGGGTCGAAAACAAACCAGCAGATGCCCTTAGCAGACGAGTGACGTTGCTCAATTCCTTGAGTTTAGAAGTAGTCGGATTTGAGCAATTGAAAGATGAATACCCCATATGTCCTGATTTTGGGGTACCTACGCGTTGCTCTCTAGTGATCAGTGTAGTATGGGCGATTATGCCCTTAAAGATGGTTTCCTTTTCAAGGGAGACCGACTTTGTATTCCCCGTATATGCCTTCGTGAATTCCTCGTCTGGGAGCTTCATTCAGGAGGGATAGCTGGCCACTTTGGTCGTAATAAGACCATTGCCCTCGTAGAGGATCGTTTCTATTGGCCAAGTCTCAAGCGAGACGTAGCCAAAGTTTTAGGGCGGTGTCGTACATGTCAGCTGGTAAAGCAATGCAAGCAAAGCACTAGGCTATATACGCCATTGCCAGTGCCACATGCTCCGTAGCAAGACATTAGTATGGATTTCGTGCTGGGACTTACCAAGACAATAAAAAAGCACGATTCCATTTTCGTCGTTGTGGACCGTTTCTCCAAAATGACGCATTTTCTCCCATGTTTTAAAACGTCAAATGTGTCTCATATTGCTTGTATCTTTTTTGATGGTGTGGTGCGTCTTCGTGGATTGCCTAAGACCATAGTGTCTGACCGTGATGTCAGATTTACCAGTTATTTTTTGAAGACACTATGGCACATTGTGGGTACTCGTTTACAGTTTTCTACTACCTACCACCCTCAAACAGATGGACAAATAGAGGTGGTAAATCGAAGTCTTGAAATCTTCTACGTTGTCTAGTGGGTGAACATGTTTAGACTTGGGACCTAATTTTACCAATCGCTGAATTTGCTTATAATGGGTCAGTAAATCGTTCTACAGGGATGAGTCCATTCAAAATTGTTAGTGGGTATAAGCCTAGAATGCCAATAGATCTCTTACCCATTTTAGTCACCCAAAGGTCTTCTGAATCAGCCGATGCATTTGCACGACATATCCATGAATTGCATACGCATATTAGACAACGGATAAATAAGAGTAATGATGATTATAAAATTTCTGCTGATTCTCATCGTAGATTGTAAGAATTTCAGGAAGGAGTCTATGTAATGGTGAGAATAAGGCCTGAGCGGTTCTCACAAGGTTCTGCCAAGAAGTTATAAGCACGTTGTGCTGGACCATTCAAAATATTGCAAAAGGTTGGGTCCAACGTGTATCGAATTGACCTCCCACCTGAAATGGGTATTAACCCAACTTTTAATGTGGAAGATCTAGTCCGTTCCCACCATCCCATCGTTGATCCATCATCTCTCTCATGGCCCTTTTCTGATTTTACTTCACAACCTCTTCCACCCCTTCCTCTACTTATTGTCCATAAAGAAGAAATTGATGAAATCTTGGATGAAGAGATCGTTTCTACGAGAGACGGAGGTTTCCAAAGATACCTTGTCAAATGGAAGAATAAACCACCGTTAGAATCTTCGTGGTTGACTGAAGAAGAGTTGCAGAGCGTTGATCCAGATTTACTAGAGTATCATAAGAGCTTTAACTCGTCGAAGTCGAGTTTTTCTCATCCGAGGGGAGTTGATGAGGACATAAGACCCTTTCAAGTTTATCAACGAAGAAAACGCACGCCACAAACATCTTCCTTGTGGCATGACGGCCATTAAAGGAGTATCGAAGACCTTACACATGTGGTTTGGGGACATTTAAGAAGGCCCCAACATGGAAAGACATGTGTAAGAGGAACAAGAAAGACAGAAATTCCCGATGGCTTTCCTGACACTTCTAGGCTGTCGGAAGGAAAAACAGGAATGCCAGATTCCTAACGGTTTTCTCGACGTTTCTGGGCCGTCGGCAATCCCGACGGTTCTGGACCGTTGGGCGCCCGACCAAGTGTCATCGGGCGCCCGAAATTCGTCCATTTTCACCCTTTAACTTGTTGGATATTTTTTGTCTTCATCGGGCGCCCAACTAAGTGTTATCGGGTGCCCGACCACAGCGCGAACTGTTTTTTTGGGACTTGTTTTTTACTTAATTTTTAGGGGTATTTTGGTACTTCTATGTTTTTTTATTGCTTATTTAAGTGGGCTAAGCTCTAAAAACGAGATTAGGTGATTATTATTAGATGAAAGCCTCTTTGGTTGCCTCCCTTCTCTCTCTCTCATGAAACTTCATCTTCTTCTCCAATCTTCTTCTTCTATTTTCTTCTTGTGCCTCTCCAATATTCCTCTAAGGTAAGATGTTCTTCCTTATCTCTCTCTATCTTCATTATCCCAAATCCTTGAAATCCTAAATTTGAGAATCGAATCAAAATCCCAAATTCCCAAGTTTTCAAATCCCTAATCCGAGAAACTCTTTGATTCCTCGGACTAGTGATCCCCATTGATCGATTGGGTTATGACCATGCAAGATCGGGAGGTTCCATCCCTCGCCGGATCCAATTATAGCAATAATTGAGTTTCATACTTCGTGGTTATGATGAATGGCCCGCTCCATTGCATGTCTCTTTATGATTTTCTTAATTTATGATGATTATCTCTGAATTTTAGATTATTATTGTCTTTTATTTTCTGCTGATTTAATTGTGTTCATGAGCATGCATCATAATTAGGGCATCCTACATCAAAATTGTGGAGCCGACTGCTGTTAAGTCACAATCTTGAAATCAGATTGGTTGAACAATCCTGCTCTCAGATTCATGGGCACTCGTTTGTTGAAATAAGACCATTGGATATTTTTCATTCTATCTGTCCAGTAAATGTCCTACAATCGAAGGGTCAGATAATCAAATAATTTTGGTTCATACTGCATCTAAACTGGGACCCTTAATTTGGACAGCTTAACTTGAATTACTGGTATGGAACAAATCCAGCATCCAACTAATTTTTAGTGCGTGCGTCTCATCCATCACACTCTTCCAGATAAGTTTTTCTCTGTCATTTGACCCAGTTTCTTCCTTAACTGGATCTTGGAGTATAAATGGATGAAGCCTTTGATCCTTAATTCGGTACCCTTGATTTTTGCTTCTTCTTCTTTTTTTTTATTTATTTTCATTTTTTATTTGGATAATTTAAACTAGTTTTAGGTGTATGCGAATGTGATTGATTTTCAAGTCTTCTTCTTGTTCATTTTTTTTAAAAGTAATGTAACTTTATTGAAAGAGAAAGGTAGGAGACAAGTAGGAGGCTAAGATAGCAGAAGTGAGTTCCCAACAACAAGTGATCCTCTCATCACATACATCCTTAATAAAGGTGTCTGTACTACAAAGGACGCTAGCCTCTTTATGAGCATGGCAACATCCAAGGAAGATAAGATAGAGCTTTGCTAAGCACACGTGTGTGCAATACACACCACACGTGTGCCAGCATGGCACACAGGTGTGTGATCTTATCCATCCATCGGGTTTGTCGGACCTTCTACATGTTTTCCCAAAAATAAATCTGGTCCGCCCAGCATGTGGGCCCCAACAGTGGAAACAGGTAGGTGGGTAAGACAATTTCAGTCAATTTTTTCATAGCTGTACATTTATTTTGCAAACTATGGCCCAGCTGACCAGTTGATCAACCTGATTCTTGGGATAGGACATCAATATGTAGTGCTTTTCTGATGGATGGATTAGATCTCAGACTTATCATGCCATACTGGCACATGTGTGGCATGTACATGAGCTTTATTGCACACTCGTGTGTGCTTAGCAAAGCTCGATAAGATATTATGGATGTATAAGACAAGAAAATGTTCATATTCCCAAACATGTTTGTGATGGCCAGGTCCAGTGAAAGAAGATGCAAATAGATGGAGTCTCTGATGGTGAGTGTCTTCCGCTTTGCTGCAGTTTTTGGTTCCCAACAGACCTGAGATAACCATCTACTCTCGTCTATCATCCTTGAGAATGTGACCTACACTGGCAAGGACTAGATCATCTAGCAAGCTTCCAAGTTCCAGTAGGAGACCGTTCCAAGCTTAGATATTCTAGGCTTGTAATTTGTAAAGCATCATCCCCTTCAAGTCCTTTAAAAAAAAATCACTGAAAGAGGCACCTCGATGGTCCTTCAAGTCTTCTGTCTACTAATGAGGAGGAAGATGGTCACTTCTCCAGCCCATGGCACTCTGTGGGTCTGTAATATTATTGAAAATTCTTCTATTTCGCTCTGTCCAGATAGTCTGCACAATGGGTGAAAGGAGTCATCCGCCATAATATACTCCCACACAAAGGAAAAGGACCGGCATCCAAACTGCCAATCATATCCTCAACCAATCCCTTTGAACACGTTGGATACTGAATAGACAGAAGAAATGGCACCAAACGCTTCTTGCCAATTTACAATTCAAAGAAGAGCTGGTCAACCATTCTTCCACCTTCCTACTCATAAAGAAAATATTTGGAAAAGTGATGTAAAGTTTCTGAAAATTGTGTAGAGTGGGATGGTTAGAGTTCCCCTACACCTTTGCACATGGAGAGTCTTCGTTCAAATATGCGATGGCTGGAAAGGATTCTTAGAAGAGAAACTTCTTTGGGGTCTTGAGAAGATCGGTACTGGGGAATTGGATACATTTTTTAATCAACTCTATTTTAGTTTCTTCCTTTATTATAAGATGGTGTTGGATTGGCAGTACCTTTTATCCTCAATTCTTGTCCTTGATTTTCCTTTTCTTTTTGAGGAAAGTTTTGTGTTTGGAAAAGTTTGCAATGCATATGACTTTTTGGAGAATTTGGCGCTGGTGGATTTTTTTTTTTTTGTTCTTTATTAGTTGGATTTTGAAAACTCATTTGTCATTAGGCCCGGTCCTCCCTTCAAAAAATTAGGCCCAGTCCTCTATTTGGTAGCCTTGAATTCTTGTTTACCTTTTGTAGTAGCCTTGGAATTATCAGTTTTGGTTTGTAGCCGTATGACAAAGCAAAGAGATTAATGAATTGTATTTAGGACAAGTAGATTTTCCAGAACACCCATGTCCTTGTTCTTAACTAGCAGATCACCAAACTATACAAAACGAACACATTGCATCCTCAATGCCCATCCTGAAAAAAATTGCACCTATTGTGAGTTGTTGCTTCCACTTGGCACATGGAGGACTGTAGATTCTCATTGTTGATGTTTCAATTAGGCAATTGGAGGTCCTCGGCTTATCATCAACTCCTATGAGGCATATGAAGCTTCCCTCAGAACAAGCAATTCCCTTCGAGGCTTTACAACACTTCACCATGATACCAAGGTATATCGCAGAGCCCATGGGGGCAGTGCCTATCCATGTGGGCCTGTCAAATCAATGGTCTAGATCACTGAGCACTGTTCGGACTGGGTGCATCTTGCAACTATTTACATCTTGATGTGTCAGGGCCTGATAATTCCTCATACAAAAATCTGTAGTCTTCGAGAAATTTGTTTCTAAAATATGGGGCCATGTGTGATGTGATGTACCCATGCATTGAGGACAACATACACATTTTCTCAATTCTAGGAAAATGTACCTGGTCTTTCAAAGATTGATGCATCCATATATCCATATGGTTCCATCTTGAAACTGGTATCCCCATGTCACACACTCTGGCCACAATTCCATCCACTGTCATATATTCCTTTTAATGCTAATGACAGCTGAAATCATTTAATGCATGTTTGGCTCAGATTGTTTTTCTTTCTTTAGTTTGCGCTCAGTAAATTTTTTTTTTTCCCTTTGAAGTTGTATGTTGAGCTGGTTTACAAGTCTTAACTCTGCACCATTGAAAGAGGGAGATTTTTCTTTACATACACGACTTTGATAGAACTCGCCATATTTATTTTAACTTTTTTTTTCTAATATAGGCAAATGCTCAGGAGAAATTTATGCGGATTAAGCATGCATACAATACGTTGCTGAGCTCAGAGTCTAAGCGCAACTATGATTTCAGAAATCGCACATCAGGTTATTCTAATTCAGCATCCGAAAAGAGTCGAAGCAGGAATGGCCAGGATGAGGAAGACTTCTATGGATTTGGTATGCATGAGTTCCTCTGCAAATTTGTTGTAACTTTTGGCACTTTTCTCGCTGTTTTTTATACAACTGATTATTTCTGCTAGAAACTAATTCATTCTTCTGCTACCCATTGGATTGTGTGCATGAGAATATATGTGCAAGTCATGGTTTAATGATGTTTTATGCAAAAGCAGTTGTATTATCCTTGGCCCAACATTATGTGTGGTATCCTTCTTCCTCGGGCTTTGAGTTTTGTACAAGGTCATAGTTCTGTGTTACAAACCATCATAGTGAAAAAATTGAAAACTTCATACTCGACTGAGTCTTTTCTTGACTTGACTCAATATATTGATAATTAAATCTCAAGTTTCAGTGTAGGGACAAAATTTTAAAGCTGTCTGAAGAGGTAAAAGTGAATAACATTACCAAAAGAAAACACAACACTGTGGTGTGTTGGTAGCAGCTTCTGGGTTACTCTCATGAGGTTGCCTGTTTGATTCCTGTCAAATGCATCTAACAGACGGTTGAGTCATGCTGAGTTTTCAAGCCAACCCAACGAGCCTTATCGAGCCTCGATCACATCACACTCAGCCTGGTGGGTTTCAAAGAGACTCTGGTCGGAATCTTGTCGAGTGGAGTCGAAAAGGCTGAGTAGACTCAGACGAGTTTCAGGTCGAGCCAGTTAGAACTATGCAAACCATTGATCCAAGAGGTGTCTTCCAGATTAAACTATCCTGGGCATCTAATCTTATTGGTCTTTTGTCTGCTGAGCATGCACTGTTCAAACCTTTTTTCTGGATAATATGTTTTCAGGCAACCGATCAAAAGGGTTAAGATAGTCCCATGAGTGAGTTTTCTTGTGACATGGTTCTTCTAGGTCCAATCTGATCAACAGTCTGGTTGAATGAACCATCTTCCTGCTTGTACAGATTAAGGCCCGTTGATACTATGCATATCCTCGGCCAAAGATCATACTACATATTACTTATTGTTCATCACGAGGCTCCTTGACAAGTCTGAAGATTAATTTGTCTTTTAATTCTATATATTCACCGGCCAGTTTAATTGGAGTTCTTTTCTTTCTGCTGCGTATGTAGTTTTGTTGTGTAATGCTATTATGGTCTATTTCATGTTCTTCATACAGTAATCTTTGAAAGATCCATAGTATACCCTCCCTTTCTCTCTGACTAAGCACTTTCTCAACCAAGGTTTATATTCCTTTGGTAAGTACCTCAGATTTCTTTGAATGAGGCAAAGGCATGCTAATTGAGAACTATGGAACTGGCAAATGAAATATTCTTCCAATCATTGGGTCTGCAGATAAACTCTATGTATCATTTCCAACGAAGTGGGAAGTGCACTTCAGATTATTCAATAACCACAGTTCCAGATTCGTGACTCAAGCTAGCAGCTAGCTCAGCAGAGAGGAGAGTCAACTTGATTCAGCCTTAGGGCAATCAACATGGGGAGTCATGCCAGTCTATTTTATTTCCTAAAAAATATAGAAAAGAGAAATAAGAAGATGGATAAATAAATCCTTTATCCTGGAACTTGTTGATTGTAATCAACCTATTGTATATACTATCAGATACCGCTTGATTATAATCAACCTATACTACATAGTGTCGGGGGGTGTGCTCTCATTCCTAGTCCCAATCCCAGATAAAAGAGGGTTGCAGTAGGTCAGCAGCCAGTGTCAAACTTTCGCCATAACTTTGGTCATGAATCCTCACAAAGGGCATTCCAAACTAGTGTGATAGAGTGGAACGGGGAAAAGGATTCATGTAGCCAACCCCATTTAGTTGGGATAAGGCTTAGATGATGATGATATTCCAGAGTAGATGGGTGAAAATAGAAAAATGTTTCATCTTAAGCTTGAGAGTTTTGTAGTGATTAGGGACAGTCCATCCAGAAATCACAATGGTCACAATACTAATAACAAAAGTTCACTTATGTAGTTATCATCTTATGTACTAAACTACCAATTCAAGAAGCCAATAGCAAATATATGCCCCAACCATTAACAAACCAAACTGGTTAGAAGTTTAAGAACAAGAAAACAAAGTAAAAAAGAAACAGCCAAAACGGAGGACAAAAATGTAAAAAGGGGGAAAACTTGGAAGAATATACCAAAAAGAAAAATAAAAAATGTAATGATTTCATCTTAACTAATTGGAATAAATCAAATAGAAATTAATAGATTTTGAATTAGAGAATGAAAAATGAAAAAAAAAAAGAAGAGAAAAGGGATAAGAGAAAAACTTTGATACTCTGGCAGAATGAAGAAAGAATGAGTGTGTTGGATGCTCTAATGAACTGAACTAAAATTCGTTTTAGAGGCAATAATCAAAGCAGGGATGGCACTATTTTAATTCACAATGACAACCAAAACCCTAATTTCAATTCCGTGCATTCCAAGTTGGGGTAGAAATTATTGTAATTGCAATTTGGGGGCTAGAGTGGGGCTAGCCCCAGTTTAGTTATTATTTTGGTGAATTGAATTATTGCAACTCGTTTCAATTGAACAAACAAACACATCTACTAATTAGGACAGTGGAGTTACAATGACTATGCTCATCTAGATATGGGTTTACGAAGAACATGTCAATTTCTCCACAATCATCTTCAAAACTAATGAGCATATGATTGCATTTCCAGCCCAATTATATAGGAGAAATCCTCATCCAACCAGTTGGACAAGTAAGTTGCCATCCACCCAGCGAACAACTTCCAAATTGTCATCTTTGTTCGACATCCAACCTATCCAGTAGGTTGGCCCCACCATGAGAATCACCTTGTGTAAAAATCAGACCCATCCACTCAGCAGACGACACTTGTATTTTCTTACTTATCAGCAGCTATACATTATTTTCTATGGTGTGATCCATATGGTGAGTGGATGGCACTGAATTTTGCACAAGGCGATCCTCATGGCAGGGCCAACCTATTGGACAAAGCGGATGCCTCAAGCACTTGATGGGTTGGAAGTAATCCACTGGGTGGATGGCAATTTATCAATAAGCATCTCTCATTATATAGTACATTTTATTGTCATATTCAGCTTTTGAGTTCTTATTTAACCCGTTTATTCTGCAGGTAATTTTTTGAGAGATGTCCAAATAACAATAGGTAGATTTGTGCTATCGGAGACCATGGCACTAAGAAACTGTCCTTATCATTTCAAGCTGGTTGGGCGTCTTCTTCGTCTTTGAAAACTGCTTTGTATTGATGTGATTCCGAATGTTGATGTTACAGAGGACTTCTTCCGTGACCTGCAAACGGAATTCCAAAACTGGGAAGCTAGCGCCGGTTCGCAAGGGAAGCCGAAGAGCTTGTGGGAGGAATTGGCGGTGAGTGCTCTCCTATTTATGGATGGATATCTGATAATTCAATGCTTTCTCATGTTATCTCTAGCTTTCGTTTTACCTTATAAGCATAGGTTGTAAAATTTCAAAAGGCTCCTTGGTATGAGTAGGTATCATATGATGCTTGAATTTTGTTTTCGTGTTTGACTCATAACTGGTACATTTGTGGCCCACCTGTCAATGACCTAATCAGTTGATCTGATGGACGCTATCATGGAGATAACAGTATGAATTGATGAAATTGGTCAAGTACAACCAATGAAACTTCAATAGGGGCCCAGTTTCTGATGGGGAGTTATCTTAGGATACCGTCCATTAACTCTAAGACCCATCATATGAAGGATTTGGGTGCCCTTTCAGATCATTGGGCTTAGCAGATGCTTGATCAAATATTGTATATTTCCACTTATAACTGATATAGAGCTGCTTACTTGGGGAATTTGCATTTCCAGGACATTGGTGAAGAGTTTGTGGAGTTCCTAGAGAAAGAGCTCAACATCACCGATTCAGACGTTGATTCGAAGGATGGTGATGATGGGTCTGTGAAGGGAGACCCATATCGAAAATCTGGGTCAGAGAGAAGCGGTGGTGATATTCGGAATGAAGCCCGGAAGGAGAGCAGCATCGTAGACAACATTGATGAGATTGAAGCCGCACTTGCTCAATTGAAAAAGGAGCTGGGGCTCTAGTGAAGTGGGCCTTTGTAAATAGCCAAATGGTTACTTTCAAGGTTGTAGCTGCTACGGAAAGCGATTTGGGAAGGTATAGCTTGCAAAAGTTTTTTGGGGCGCGTTTGGATGCACTATTGAATTGGATTGCAATGTTGTAATTTCCTTCACATTAGGAATTTCCTCATTATGAATACTAGGAAGCATCATTTAATGTTGGCATTTCCTCTTGATTAAACTGAATGTTCGTAGTTTAATTCAATTGTTTATCCAAACGCGTGGCCTTGGAAACTCAGTGAATTGCACAAACATGGCAGCATGAGCATTTTGCCGAATCAGTTGAATGAAAATGGTGGAAGAGCTGCGACGATCATTGCTTGATGTGTCCATGATTATATGTACCAAATCATGGCCACAACACGAAAATATAGCCATTATAATTTCTATTCTATACCTTCCCAAGTGTCTTGTAACATTAGCATTTTGTATCTCATACTCGCTCTCATTAGTTATTGGTTTTTCTAGGAATGCTTATGCTAGTGTGCAGGTCTCCTCCACTCAGTCCCCTTCTGAAGGTAAATATATCAAACATGTGTGTTGATTGCGACCGTTGATCTCGTGGGGCTGTCACATGGATAGCCCATATCCCTAAAAGAAAGGGGATTGGACTTTGGTAGCTATCTGATCATTGGCCTGAAAAAAGAACGGTCCACATCCAACTGGCATAACCAACAAAATGCAAGATGGTGGGAGTTGTGGAATTGTTGCAATTTCATGCTTATAGCACATCTACAAGGTGGATCGTCAGTTTGGATGATTCGTGTGTTTTCACGAACTATTTATTTTTAGCCACTGATCGAAGGCTCTGAGTCGACTAATCTGGATGACGTTTTGAGGTTTCACCCATCCAATGTGTTTTCATTCAGATCAACGATCAGCATCCCATCCAATGTGTTTTCATTCAGATCAACGGTCGGCATCCCTGAGCACCAGACCCTAAAGGTACAATATAGTGCATCAGGACCCTATAATTCCTCCTTGGTTGATTATTGGCCCTAGATCTTCTCAAAGGTACCCTTTAAGCATTGAACTTTATAGAGATACCAAATAGAGGAATTGTGTGGGGCCCACAGTTTGGCGATCCAAACTGACGCGCTCAACCCTCTATTAACCATCTATTTGCTGGCTGCCAATGTAAGGGCTGAGATTGTGCAATCTTGCAGATCTCCGGTTTCTCTCATCCATTCAATTATTGGCCTCCAAAGCGCAATGTATGTCCAGGACTGCCTGATCAGTGTGAATTTTGATACATGAACCATCCATGATAATTGCCAACTAGATGGACTGTAAAGATAATGCATCACCCTGCTATTGTGTCTACCTTTCGAAAAGATGGACGGTTAAGATGTGAAAACAACAACGGTCCACATTCAACTGAAAAAGTTCCAGACATTGGTCAGAGTATCTCCTATTTTTGGAGCATGCTCCATCCACGGCGTGAATCAACGGATCGATGGTCTGGATTGCCGAAACATGGCTCCACTTATCATAATTTAAAATATGTCGATACCGTGAAGAGTGAGTCTCTAATGATAGTCCACTCAGAAGTAAAATAGTGAACGGTCTGCGTTCCAAATACAAAATCAGATGGTTACTATCATATTCTTAAGTTTATTTTATGGTTGGACGGTCGCGATTCACTTCAAATCATCCCATGCGTACGATTAAAGAGTCACCACCAGTTTAAAAATGGTGGTCCACTGTCATGTAATTTCAGTTAGGTGCGGCCCCGGCAGCACCCAAGACGGTGCGGCTCTTACCGTGGGTCCCACCTAGATGTATGTATTGTATATCCACGCCGTCCATCCGTTTTAACAGATCATTTTAGGGCACGAGCCCAAAACGAACGGGCGCGGTTTGGGTGGATCCCCGGATCCACTGAGGTCGGTGAATCCCCAACTGTGGGGCCACTGTGATGTATGTACCTTAAATCTACACCGTCCATACATTTTGAAATCTCATTTAGGGAATTATCCCTAAAATGAAGTAGATCCAAATCTTAGGTGTACCATTCCACATGAAATAGTAGCAATTGAATCCACACCATTCAAAACTTCATGGCGGCCAATGGAATGTTTATTTTCCATCCAACCTGTTGACAAGGTCACAAAGACCTGGATGAAGATACCAAACAAATATCAGCTTGACCCAAAACTTTTGTGACCCACGAGAAGCTTTTAATGTTTGAGTACCATTGTTTACTGTATTATAGTCCACCTGAGATTTGAATCTACTTCATTTTTTGAATCATGTTCTAAGATGAGTTTTCAAAATGAATGGACGGCGTGGATGTAATACACATACATCACACAGTGGATGGCACGGTGAGGGATCCACCACCCACCTCGGTGGATCGGGGGATCCAGCGAATCTCAGGTGGACCATATTATAAGAAACAGTGGTGATTGAACGCTCCACCATTAAAAACTTCCAAGGGCCCACTATAATGTTTCCATGATGTATGTTTTCCATCCAACCTGTTGATAAGGTCACACATACCTGGATGAAGGGAAAAAAAAAAACAGATATCAGCTTGATCCAAAACTTTTGTGGCCCAAAATAAGTTTTTAATGGTCAATTGCCACTGTGTACTACGGGTGTAGTCAACCTGAGAGTGGGATCTTGGGCTCATGCTCTAAAATGACATAGAAAAACGGATGGACGGCGTAGATATACAATACATACATCAAGGTGGGCCCCACGTTAAGGGCCGTACCTAATCAGGTTCCCACGAAAGAAGCCGACACGCGTCTTTGTGCATGCGCGCATGCGAACCGCAGACTCGAAAACACAACGGACGAGGAAGAAGAAACAGCAGCATAAGAAACGAAATGGTGGGAAAAAATGCTCGAGCAGCTCTGTGCGCTTCACCTCCGGCGCACTTTAGCAGTAGCGACTGCAAAAATCAATCCCTTATCGTTCGCAGCTGCAGCCAAATTACCAAACTGCCCGCAACCCGATTCTCTTCCCTGGAATCGCCGAGTCGCCACTTCCTCATTAGAAGACGAGTCGAATCTCAACGCACTACAGCTGTTCGCTGAAATGCATCGGAATGGACCGTCCCTAAACCAATGTCATTTCAGCACCCTTCTCTCGGCCTGCGCAAAATCGGCTTCTCTTTCTGCGGGCGAGCAAGCGCACTCAGTAGTTCTCAAACTCGGCCTCGATTCGAATCTTTTCATCGGAAGCGCCCTGGTGAGCCTGTACTGCAAATGCGGCAGGATTTTCGACGCAAGACGGTTGTTCGACGAAATGCCTGAAAGAAATGCAGTCGCTTGGAATTCGATTATTTCTGGGTATTCTCAGACCCAATTTCCTGACACAGCCTTTGAAATCTTCGTCGTGATGCTTGGACAGGGAATATCTCCGACCCCATTTACATTCTCTAGTGTTCTGTTTGCCTGCTCGAGGCTAGGAATTTACAAGCCGGGAATTCAGATCCATTGTCTGGTTTTGAAATTTGGGTTTTGCTGGAATGTTGTAGTTGGGACTGCGCTGATGGACATGTACTCGAAATGTTCGAGTTTGGACGATTCAAGGAGAGTGTTCGATGAGATGCCTGCGAGAAATGTTGTTACATGGACGTCTATGGTTACCGGATATGCACAGCATCGGCAACCTGGCGAGGCAATGGTTTTAGTTAGAGAAATGCAGCGTTTGGGTGTTAAATTGAATAAGATTACTTATAATAGTCTTCTCAGTTCATTTTCGAGTTCAAAAGATTTGGATAATGGGAAGCAAGTTCATGGTCAAGTCATTCGAGAAGGTCTAGAGTCTGATAAGTATCTGGTAGTTACCCTCATAACCATGTATTCTAAATGCGAAAGCATTGAAGATTTCTGTAAGATATGGCCAACCGCTTCGGCTGAGGATCAAATTTCTTGCAATTCGATCATTGCTGGTTTTTCTCATTTGGGAGATGGCCAAGAAGTCATTGATCGCTTTGCTAAAATGAGACAGAGATGCATCGATATGGACTACTTCACATTTGCAAGTGTTCTAAGAGCAATTGGAATCCTTTCGGCTTTGGAAGAAGGCAAGCAAACCCATGCTCTAATTTTGAAAACTGGGTATGCTTCAAATGTATATGTTGAGAATGGGCTTCTTTCCATGTACGCGAGGTGTGGCGCAATTGATGATTCAAAGCAGGTTTTCTTGTCAATGAATGAACCTGATTTGGTTTCATGGAATTCACTTTTAGCAGGGTGTTCCCAACATGGGTATGGTAGGGAGGCTGTTGACTTGTTTGAAGAAATGAGAAGGCTAGGGATTAGACCAGATCACACCACCTTTCTGTCTGTGCTTTCTGCTTGTAGCCATGTCGGCTTGCTTGAAAAAGGACTCGAATATTTTGATTTGATGAGACGTGGGGACTTGATGGCAGCTCCGAGAGTGGAACATTATGCTTGTGTTGTTGATCTTCTTGGCCGAGCGGGTCACCTTGATGAAGCGGAGTCGTTTGTCGATAGCATGCCAATAAAGCCAGGGGCTTCAGTCTACCGAGCTCTGCTTAGTGCCTGCAGAGTTCATGGAAGTCTGGATATAGCAGAACGTGCAGGGAAGTGCCTGCTTGAGCTTTGTCCCACAGATTCTGCTGCATATATATTGCTATCAAATGTCTTTGCAGCAGGAGGTTGTTGGGATGATGCAGCTGGAGTGCGGAAGCTAATGTGTGAAAGAGGTGTGAAGAAGAAGCCAGGGTTTAGTTGGATTGAAGTTAATGAGGTTGATGGGGTATCTGTTGTATGAGACAGGGCTGGTTAGTCACATGATTCAGTGGTGCCTTGGAAGTATTGCCATGATGCTACTGTTTCCATGCCCTATGGTGCCTAGGGCTGGCAACAATGTGGCTGAGAGGGTGGTTTAAAATTCGGGCAAGAGACCTTTCCAGGCATGAGAATTATCACCCTAATGGTGCAACAGATATTGGAGGCATACCACAGTGCATTTGAAACATGTTGGTGCTCTATTCGAAGAGAAATTCCTATAAGAGGTTAGCTGTCAAGTGCTACAGGCCAAGGAAACCTTTTGCTGGATTTGTTCAGTGGGAAATCCTGTTCGCATATCTAAGGACACCTTCAAAGCTGGAGGGTCCTGGATTACCTACTGACGACCACCCATCAAAGTTTAGCTTACAAACATGACGGGAGGAAGGGATCATGCTATGGTCTTACAAGGTCAGGGGGTTTCTGCCAAACACCTGAAAACACCATTCCTTGTTAGAACGGGACACTTAATGACACAAGTTCATGCAGTTAATTAACAGATTGGTAGAGGCTATGTGCTGTGCTGTTGAAGATTCTCCTAAAGTGGGTTTGCCGTCCGCTCATGATGTATCAATTCGGTGAGAAGCTAGATGCATAACAGGGATGGATTTACTTGTCTGCGTGTATTCATCTCCATCTCATGGGTACTGTATGCCATGGACAGTTGCAGTGCCTAGGTAGAAGAGGAAGGTTGATGTCTGGTGGCAGCTGATCATAGAACTTCTTTCAATCCATAATTTAAAAGCCAATCCAAATTACTGGGGGGAAAAATCTAAGGTGATGATATTGTTGATGATGAGGTCTGTATACATACGCATTTGTGGAGGTTCTCGGGGCCTGTTTTATAGATGCCTAAAAATGAGTTCACCATTTTAGTTACCATAGGGGTATCTCTCCCAGCTGCCTTTAATTGCTCATCAGGGGAATCCACCCTATGGGGAATGGAGGCTTGCTGATGGTTGGGAAGGATGAAGTAGGTAGTGCCACTGTCGTACCTCAGGAGGGGGCAGTATCCTAGTACATAGTCCTTTGTGCCGGAAAACTTAAGGTATGGCCAGCTGTTCGAGAGATCTGGCAAAACCACCGCTCACCCCCCTCACTTTAGTTAACCATAATTACACATTAGAGATCATCATTGTTGGTTATCAAGATTACTTTTAATCCTGACAAAAAAGATGCTCTCTAATACATAATTGCGATTAACTAAATGAGATAAATTCATTTTTAGGCATCTATCAAATAGAACATTAGGCTTGAATTGTAACTATATCTTTCTAGGTCCTCATTTGCAGTTACTTTTGTGAAGATTGGCTGTGAGAAGATAGCTTGAGGATTATAGTAGAGTCATGCCTAAGTTCTCAATCTGCATCTTCTATGTAAACCATATTCCCCGTTTTCCATTGCTTTTCATTGTATCCTGATGTTACTGCATTGAACCAACTGTGAGATGTCCAGATCTAATGCAAACTTCTCAAAATCTTTGTGACGAACAAAATCCAACATTGCGCAGAGAAATTTTGGCAGAGGTTGATTCAATGTTACTTAGGATGGATTGAAATTGCAGAAGATTACTGCTTTTGGACTTATGGGTAGATAATCCAGCAATACACCCTTGACGTTGTGCCCAGCAAGCATCTTTACATCTAGCCGACAACTGCAAACAAATTTCAGACCTTATTCCTGCACATGCGACATGGACCTCAACACAGAAGTAGGCATAAAGGGCTCTTGTATTTTCATTTTTGGGTCTTTTTTACTTATTGAAAGATAATTCATTTTTGGGTCTTGAATTCTGAAATTTACGAATGAATTGAGTTTCCTGAAATAAAACTGTATTCATACACCGCTTTGAGGTAGATGTTGTAGATACATCACAGAACAATGGAAGAAACATTGAAATTAAACAACCCATATCTCTATTATATGTGTTGTAAGAAGAAATACATACTTAGATACATCAAAGGGGAATATCAAGCCCTTTCCCTACATCTATTCCAATTATCTGAAGTATTCCCTTGTGCAGTATCTGCAACCAGCCCAAACAAGAGAGAAAAAAAGGAGGAGCTAAATTAGAAAAGAGAAATGCAAAGGATATTTGTACTAAGCACTTGCATGCTTGTAACATCTGTGAGATCCATGCGGTTCATCAGGCAGGCCCCAGCATAGTCATGCTCTGGCCCAAAAACCATGGTGCACGGCACATTGGGGGGGCCACATATCCATTGAATGTCCACTGGTTAATTTAATCTGATCAGATCTTCCTACATGTGTTGTGGCCCACCTGATGAATAGATCAGCCTGATTTTTCAAGGTGGGGCAAATTTGCGGCTGAGCTACCTGATGAACGCCCTGGATCTGTCACGCGAATATGATTGTGGACTTGAATTAAAGAAAAGGAGAGGACCCACCAGCTCTACAATAAAGGTACCGATAAGGCCAATCATACAAGCTCTAGAATTCCAAATCTCAGCAGTTTTTGTAAATCCAAGGAAAGGGGCTTCGAGCTTGGGCTCTACTTTGGGTAGTTCTACCTGAAAAATTTAAGACCCATTTCAATTTCTTCTCTTCTTTTTCCATCAATTGCAGCACATGGAAATGATAAATTGAAGAAGAAGAGGAAGAAAAGAATCCATGAAAGGAAAATCAATAGGAGTGAAATGGGCTTAGAAAACTAACTCCTGGAGGAAGCTTTGCAGCTCTGATCTTGAAAGAGGTGGGCCTTTGGAACTGTCCATTTCTCTTGAAATTCTTGCAGTGTGATTGATGCTGGGTAGGAGTTGCAGTCAGAGGTCTGTTTGGGAGGAGCGAAGCTGAAATGGCTGTTAAGATGGCCATTTTTCTGTTTCTGATGGCTGGAGCTTTTGCTGTTTTTCCTCCACCTTATCTACTCAACTTTTAAGTGATAGATGGGCAGACCACTGCACCACTCGAATTAGTGGTTGACTCTTGGTCCATCTCCTTTGTGGGTCCATTGTGAATGGCCATGGCACAAAATTGTGACTGCCCAGATTGCTCTTAACTGTTGGATCGATGTGATATCGACTCTTGATATAAACTTGTATCAATCCTATCGATTGAATGGTGAAATTTTGGGCCGTTAGCTATTTCTAGTGGGCCATGGCAAATTCTTCCTGTTCTTGGGCTATTTACAGCGAAGGTTGGGGTGAGCCACCAGTTAGGATGGTACACCCGGCTACCAAATTTGCCTCAGCTATCCCTATCTATGTATCTTGGACTTCGATGTGCGTTCTTTATACTGTTAAATGGTAGTGGTTCATCCGCTACGAGTTCAAATGATGGCGGCACTTAAAGGACCGAGCATCCAATTGGTGGCCTGGTTGATAGGAAATTTTAATGGCGTTTGGATATTCGTGATTTTTCTATCTATGCTCCGTTCACAACAGTACTCATGATTTGGACGGTCTGGATTTTCAAACATGCTCGACATGCATGCAGGCTAAGTCACCACCATAAAACACAGGGGATCGGATTAGGTGCGGCCCATCGTATATCCACGCCATCCATCCGTTTAGGGCTTGATCCCAAAAATGAAGCAGATTCAAATCTCCACCATTAAAAACTTCCTAAGACCCACTATAACGTTTCCATATTGTTTATTTGCCATCTAACCTGTTGATAAGGTCACACAAACCTGGATGAGGAGAAAAAAAACAAATATCAGCTTGATCCAAAACTTTTGTGGGCCAGAAGAAGGTTTGAATGGTCAGTCACCACTGTTTCCTAGGTGTGGTTCACCTGAGATTTGGATCTACTTCATTTTTGAGCTCGAGCCCTGAAATGACCCGGAAAAACGGATGTACGGCGTGGATATACAATTCATCCATCAACATCAAGGTGGGCCCCAAGGTTATAAGTGCCTCACCTAATCCGCTCTAATAACATCGCGCGAGAAAACTCACACCAGCGTCCAGCCCGTATTTCATTGGTCCTGTTGCGACGGTGCGTGGTAGGGAAGTGCTTGACCGGTCCAAACCTAAGATGTACCATTTGGGTGATGCCACCTGTTCTATCACAGGCCTCTCCCTTCTCGGCCACGTGGCGACATTCCACCCACATCCTCTCAAAATAGAAGGCACCATACATCTTCCCTCGGGAGCGTTATTACTGACACGTGACAGTTTCAGGATTTCGTATGGGCTAACGGAAACCATGAGAATGGTGCGAAAAGTTCCTTCTCTTGAGGCCATTGACAATCCCTCCCCTTCAAATGGTGTAGAGATTGAAAATCAGTAAGGGATAATTTCTCCTTTTTGGTGTATAATCAAGGAGCCAATTTCATCACTGGGGGAACCATGTCCCAAACCGGTGGTATTAGATGCATCACCAGCTCGACTCATGATCATCTCCATGTTGGTAATCATCGTCGATCCATACTCTGCTTCTTCTCTTTCTTTTCCTTCATTTATACAGCTAACATGAAAAAAAGAAAAGAAAAGAAAATGAACCCCCGTTAAGTTTGGGTTAAAAATTGGAATAAATCCAAGTTATAGAAATCTCTAGTAAACATTAGAGATTGATTAGAACATTGGATTAGGTGGGATGGAATCACATTTGATCCATGTAAATTTCATCCTTTGTTTGGAATTGATGAGAATAATTTGATTAATCAAGGCTATTTGATTTTCTAGTTTCTATAGGAGATATATTAAGAATTCAAAATCCACTACATTTGGGGTTTGACTTTAATGCATGTGTTATATTCACATTGTCCATTCATATGTGCCATTTACACATCAAGTGTTATATCCATGCTGTCCATTCATATGTCCATTCAAGTTGCATATGAATATAAGTAACCAACATTAGTTGTGAAATCTTGTTTGTTGGTTACAATTCCAATATTCACCAAATGTTGGTTTTATATAAAGCCATGTTTTTCTTAAGGAGAGAATTCAATCCTGAACTTGGAATCCGATGATCAGAATATCATACTATTTCCAATAGATATGTAGTCATTGTGTAATAATAGTATTAATTCCATCTAATGTAATTTAATACCATCTAATCCCGCATTCCGAACAAGTCTGAGATTTGTGGGTGAACTATAATGTCTTTATTATATTCACTCTATCCATATGTTGTGCCACCCATAGTAGTGTGGCACACTCCGGTTCCAAATCTACCTGATTTTTGAGATGGAACACCTCATCGTTTGTTCTCTTTGCTTTTCTTTTTAATAGAAAATCCTCTAATTAAAAGGTTAGGATTATCCAATTAGTGTGCATTTTTGGGCCATTCAAAGAAAGGTCCACGTCTTGTTTAAATAAGATATTACTAAGTTTGTCATGGTTTTTTACATTTGGAGGTGGAGATGAGATGAAAGGGAGATCTTCATCACCCATCACGTCCTTCCTTCTATGATCACGAAGATGATCACAACCATCCGGTGAAGAAATCGGTGCTGGCGAAGGTGAAGGAGAAGGCGAAGAGGTGGAGACAGATGCTTATTAAAAAGAAACATGGGCAGGATGGAGGCAACCCGACGCCGGCTTGGGGTGTCAGCCTCGAGGAAGATGAAGAAGATGATGCCGAATACCACGGCGCTCCTAGTAATTTTCCATTCCTTGGCTTTTATAATCTTGAAATTATTATTTTTTCAATAAGGGGCTAATACAATGCTTTTAAGGGAAATGGAAGATAACATGCCTCCTCATTGTTAGTTAATGGGCCATAGATTAAAGATTATACGATCCTAGCCATTTAATCAGTATTTGGTTAGTAGTAGCTAATCAATGGAGCCCAACAAATGAGTGGTCAAGATCTTATTCACATGTGGCTTGTGTAGTGAATTGTGCAGTGGTGGGTCTCTTGGGTCTCTTATTCACATGTACCCATTTCACATACCAAATGCACAGTCACAAGCTCGAGCATTCATATGATCATTCACCAAGTGGGGCTCACATGAACATACCTTGTGCCAAAAAATTCAAGCCATTCCGGTGGGCCACGTACGTTTGCTTGCTTAACATAGAATGTTGGCTACCCAATGAAGGAACAAGGTTTAACATGTGTGACAGTTTGGCATGTGCCTCACAAATCCCCATTTTAATCTCTACCCTTAGAAGAATGATCCTGTATGAAACACCCATAGGGAAAGTCAGATGTGGGTGAACCGTACTCCTTATCAAGTAGTTCCCAAGAACATTGGATCTAGTGGGCCAAATTTCCATCACCATTCGATATTGCCCCAGATTAGTTCGATATTGATTGGCCCCTGATTAGCTCCATCCAGGGGCAGGCATCTCCTGCGCTCGGAATCTAGGTGGGGCCCACCGTGATGTTTGTGAGTAATCTACGCCGTCCAACCATTTTTCTTTTTATCATTTTAGGCGTTGCAACAAAAAATGAACGGGATCCAAGACTCAAGTGGGCCGAATATGTGACGATTGAACTTCCACAGTTGAAATATTCGTGGGCCACAGAAGTTTCGAATCAGGATAATATTTGTGTTTTCAGTTCATCTCAGTAGGAATGACATTATGAACGGTATGGATGGCATATAAACATCACTGTGGACCCCATAGAGGTTTCAACGGTAGGGATTTCCCTACCCACCTTTTGCTTTAGTACGGCCCACTTGAGTTTTGGATCCCGTTCATTTTTGGTCACAACGCCTAAAATGATCTCACAAAACGGTTGGACGGCATAGATTTCTCAAAAACATCACAGGTGGGACCCACTAAGATTCCCAGCGCAGGATCCGAGTCCATCCTCGATCCATAGTAGCTTTTCGCTAATGCTGTCATAGGTGTAGCCATGCAGCATGGTTTTAGGACTAGGAGACTCAGATCGACTAGTTCCACCCTGATTCGTGTTGCGACTTGTCCGAGTCAGGGGCTGAATCGGCCCAACTGAATCGTACCACCAAATCCGAGTCGATTCGGACGAGTTGAATCAAACTCGATCCTTGAAACCATGCCATGCAGCAAGTGATAACGAATGTTTATTCATTTCATTTCATTTTAATTCAGTGTATGAATCTGAGCTGGCTCCCGACGAATTCAAAGAGGCGGCGACCCGGCATCCATCCCCACCACCAATAATCAGAGAGAAGCTAGTAGCGGCCAAGATTGTACCAGAAGAGGCGGTAGTCGCCAAGAATGATACCAACGGCAAGACGCTAACCGAGACGGTGACGGACACACTCACGCCAGTGTACAACATGGTTTCTGAGGCAACCCAGAAGATAGTGTCGAAGATCCAAGGCCCACCTGCTACAGAAGAGCCCATGACCACAGAGGAGCCGAGCGGCAGGCCAAGACTGGAAAAATCACTTTCAGTGAAGGAATATCTGATGCGAAAGCTTGAGCCCGGGGCTGAAGAGAGGGCGCTCTCTCGGGTAATTTCTGATGTTATGGCCCCGAAGAAGGTCAGCGAAAACAGAGAGGCTGGTGTAGTTGAGAAGATGAAGGGAGCCATGTCGTCATTGCTAGGAGTCGCAGAGCCGTCATCGTCTATCACTCCGGCGTCCCCAAACAATTCCCACGTAGAGCCGACATCGTCCGTCGCTACAGTGGGCCTGAACATTCCCCATGCAGAGCTGTCAGCAGCCCCGAACAATTCACACACAGAGCTGTCATCGTCCGTTGCTCCGGCGGCCCCGAACAATCCCCATGCAGGTATGTTCTTTCATTCTTCTCTTAGCATTCTCAGGCTGTCAATGGGCTGGGCCTGATTTGTTGTTGGGCTAGCCCAACGTACTGTCCAGATTCCAGTCTAAGCCCATCTAGTTACAGCTGCGAGTGGCCCTAAACATATTAGCCCATGCCCTGTTTTATTATCTGTAATGATGCAGGCCTTATCTGGCGAAAACCAATCTCCGCCGTTGATTTAGTATAGATCCTGATCAAACCGTCCAAATGCCTAGAAGACGTTTTGATCACAGGCCTTACGAAAATCAACGGTGGAGATAGGCCTACACGAGGCTTGCATCACTTAGGGCATAACCTAGGGAGTTTGGTCTTATGGTACATCCATCATCTGTGCACGGTGATCAGAACCAGTGATTAGTTGGACCAACATGTAAATTGCTATATGTACTATGATACAAAATGGACAATTAAACAAGAAAACAAAGAGAGCAACCGTCCATATTCAACTATCAAAATCCATGGAATTGAATGGTTCCAGTTCTCCCCCAAGTTGGATGATAGCCGACTCAGGGTCCATCAATGTGGTGGCCCACAGATCAAGGGTCCTGAACACCATACAAGTATGTCATGCATCGTGGGCATGGTGGATTTCTCAATGCCATGAATAAGAATCATATAGAGTACTCTATGTTTATCATTTGGGTTTTCAATTTCACAAGTGGGCCATTGTTCATTGATCTAATCCGTTGATATTATGTCTGCAGGAGTCCCCGAAGAAACACAGGAAAAGAGGACCCAAGCAAATGACAGCTGAGAGCTTTCACACCCTTCCTCATAAAAGCTTTGTTAAGCCCACGCGCCTGTATAAGGAAGCCGGTGCACACGCCACCCATGTACCAAAGCACCACATTGTGCAAGATCCAAGCCGTCCATCAGATGGGGCCAACAATGAAGATGAAATTAACAAAAAATGGATGCAATCTACTTGTCATTTGAGATAACAGTCTGCTAAACAAGTGAACGGCCAGATTTTTTTTTTCTAACTCTTTGAAGTAATATTTTTGTTTACAACATCATGGCGTGTTTAATGAGTGGATTGGGCTGAACTTTTGGCACAGGCGTCTACACAGTCCGATCCATCTGATGGGTGGCTTGGATTTAAGACACTGTGGCACATCGGCGCATAGGGATGTGTGTCTCCCTTTTACACGTGCTTGGGTTTAGCAAAGCTCTACCCCACCCAAGAGAAAGTGTATATGTTTTGTTTTGCCTATATATGTACTCAGAAATTAGGCTAAGATTTTTTAATCTAATTCATAAGTTTTTGTTGTTGCATATCTGTAACTACATTTCCCATATATAAATGTACGTGGACACTGGTACTCGATGGTACTGGTGATTTTAGGCCGTTGATATGGATCGTCTCACTTTTTGTGGGTCGCTGGGAAATATTTACACCGACTAGAGGAGCTTTACTGTTCAATTAATAGCATAAAAAATGAACGGTTTGGATCAAAGGTCTCATGATCAATATGAATGCTTATAATCCATTTCGACTTTGGTAAACAAGTTTCCAAAGCAACCGTTCTATACGTCGGGTGAAAAATCCGACCAGAATCGTCTAGGCAACCTGTTTTACACCCAAGCTCTGCGCAGCCCACCATATTATATGTGTAAATCCACTCCGTCCATAAAGTAAGGGGTTGCTTGGCACCATGGATTTGGGGATTTCAAACCCCAATTGTCTAATTGGCACCATATAAGTAATAAGTAATGGAGGATTTCAAATTCAGGGAATTTCCCGTAAAGAGAGAGAGAGAGTTTGAGATCCAAGGTGGAAGATAGAATTACATCTAAAATCCTTCCACGAGTGGTATATGTAACACGTGTGTCAGTAGTCACTAGTCTCATATTATCAACTGCATCATTAAAATTACTTCAATAAGATGATTTGTGCAATCCAAACATCATCCATGTAAATCAACGGTTATAGATCATTGGTCAGCCGCTTCGTTGTGATCCTATGCTTATGGCCCATTTGAGACTTGGAATTTCATCATTTTCAGCCAAAGCATATATTTTAACGGGCTTATTACAATCATTGTCAAACATTACATATATATAATATATATATATATATATATATATATATATATATATATATATATATATATATATATATATATATATATATATATATATATATACACTACTTACTACTTAGGGATGTTAAAGTTGATTTAGTAATTAAATTCAAACTATATAAATATACTATGCATGGCTACTTTTAGATGATAGGGACTCAAAATCCAAGGTGCCAAACACAACCGAGATATTTCAAATCTAGAGGGTTTCAAATCCGAAACGGGGTTCTAAATCCACGCTCCCATGCAGGCCTAAGATTTTTTTTTTTTTTTATTTTATTTAAATCAGGGGCTATATTTCCCATTAATTGTATGTCTTATATATGTGCTTTTTACACTGGTACATGGATTGTTTGTTTGTCATCTAACCTGTTCATATGGTTACACAAATATGGAGAAGGGGAAAGCACAAATATCAACTAGATCCAAAACTTCTGGGCCCAGCTATAGGCATTTAATTCCCATTGTTTCCTGTGGTGTAGCCCACTTGAGCTTTGGATCTACCTCCTTTTTTTTAGCTCGTGCTGTAAAATTATCTAGCGGAATAGATGGCTGGCATAGATAAGCCACATACATTATAGTGGGCTCCACATGAAATTCACACCCCTTCTTGATTTCACATTCAGAAAGCAAAAAGCTCACCTTTGCATTGACAGTAGTGTTTGATTTGTTGGGACTCATGGAAGCACATAAAGGAGAATCAAGTAACGCACTTGCAATCGCACAAAGCAAATCCAACACAAACATAAATCGTATTTATGTGGAAAAACCTTAGTGGGAAAAAAACTATGGCACAAAGCGACCATTGCACTATGAAAAACAGAATTACAAGAGATGAACTTACCTGGATCAAAGTCCCAAGAGAAAACCCTAGCTTTTCTCTCTCCAAAACCCTCTCTTTAACCCTTAAGCACGTCTTGGTTAGTACCATAATACCGATTACACCCACTTCTATAGCATATAACCAAAATTAGAAATAGCTTACGCAAGACCACGCAAAATTGCGAAAATCGATGGTTGATCGACATCACCTGACCACCCCTTGGTTGCTCGACAACCACATGTTTGGTCGCCCGAACATGCTAAAAAACATCTAAAGAGTTTTACACATATTTTTGAATATCATCGATCAATTAATCCTTCAAGTTGGGTCACCCGAACTTGTCCAAAAATATTCAGAGACCAATCTACAATATCTGAGGTATTTTCAATCGCCTGACCATAGTAGTCATTCGACTGATGACCTCTTGATTTGTCCAGATTAAAGGCTTCATTCAACAATCTTTACCAAGGCTTCAATCTCGATTTCATTTTTCCTTTGGTCCATCTTCAATCTCTACTTTGTCTCCATTTTAGCTTTATAACATCACTTATCGTGCATAATCCTCTTCACTTTATTTTTACCGGACTCAGAGAAGTCGTATAGAACTTGAACTTCTCTGCAGGAACCACCTTGGTGAGCATATCCGCAAGATTCACACTCGTATGAATCTTTTTTGGAGTAACATCGCCTTCTTCAAGCGGCTGTCGGATAAAATGGTGACGCACATCAATATATTTAGTTCGAGAGTGATAAATAGAAATTTTTTTGCCAATTTGATAGTGCTTACACTGTCACAATTAATCGTCACGGCCTTTTGATGAAGCCCCAACTGATTTATCACACCTCTCAACCAAACCGCTTCCTTGAATGCTTCTGTTACTGCCATATACTATGCTTCGGTTGTGAAAAGTGCCACCACAGACTGAAGCTTCGACATTCACCTGATCACTCCACCTGCTAGCATAAACAAGTAATCCGAAGTCGATCTCCTACAATAATCCACGAGTAATCCGAAGTCGATCTCCTACAATAATCCACATTGCTTGCGTAATCAAAATCTACATACCCAACCAACTTGTCTCCTGATTTTTCAAATGTCAAGATGTAGTCCTGCGTACCTTGAATATACCAAAGTAGTCGCTTTATAGCATCCCAATGTTTGTTGTCGAGGTTAGACATGAATCCGCTAACAACACCCACCACACGTGAAATATCTGGTCTCGTACAGACCATAACATACATCAAGCTGCCTATTATGCTTGAGTAAGGCACACGAGACACAACTTCCCTTTCTTATTTTGTTTTAGGACACTACTTAGAAGAAAGCTTAAAATAAGTCACGTGGGGGAATGCTGACCACTGGCCGGCTTTGCCTTGTCCATCCCGCACTTTACTAATACCTTCTTAAGGTATTCTTTCTGAGATAACCAAAGCTTGCTCCTCTTTCTGTCTTTGTATATATCTATGCCGAGAACTCACTTTACAACCCCCGGATCCTTCATCTCAAACATTCCTGATAGCTGAGCCTTTAGTATGTCGATCTCAGACATGCTATGACCGGCGATAAGCATGTCATCAACCTACAATACTAGAATAATAAAATTTCCATCACTCAATGCCTTGAAGTGGACATAATGATTATACTCACTCCTGGTAACCCGCTGACTCATCATGAAGGAATTAAACTTCTTATGCCACTGCGTAGGCAACTGTTTCAGGCGGTACATTGACCTTCTCAACCTGCAAACCTTATTCTCTGCCCCTTGTATCACGTAATCTTCTGGTTGCTTCATGTAAATCTACTATTCTAATTCCCCATGCAGGAATGCAATCTTCACATCCATCTGTTCTAACTCAAGGTCATATTGGGCAATCAACAGTAATACAACACATGATACATACCTGTTTCACCACTGGCGCAAAGATCTCACTAAAGTTAACACCTTCTTTCTGAGTATATTCCTTCGCTAGTAACCTCGTCTTGTACCTATCTTATTTCTTCTTGAAGATCCACTTGCACTCGATCACTTTACGGCCGACGGAAAGCTCTATCAGCTCCCATGTCTCATTCCTGTATAAAGAGTCAATTTTTCATGCATCACTGCCTTACACTTTTCGGCATCTACGTCATTAATAGCTTTCTGAAAAGTAAATGGATTCCTATAATCTGTAACGAGGGTGAATGCGACATTCGAGTCATCCTTGTACCTAGTTGGTAACCTACGATCCCTTTATGGATTCTTTTTCATAGGTAGCTGTTCTACTTGATCCTGTACCTCTATCTGCATCTCATTATTGAACTGTGTCTCATCTCTGTCTATTTAAACATCAATCACCTCTTATTTTTTAGATTCTTTGGGTTCATCCTTACGGAACAAGGACCCCTTCATCAAACTTGACATCCCAGCTCAGTGTGATCTTCCGTGTGACAGAGTCATATAGCCTATATCCCTTCAAACCATTATTATATCTCACAAAATACACTTTCTGGCCCTTTGGTCTAGCTTATCTCTATCAATTGACGGTACATGAGAGTAAGTCTCACAACCAAAGATACCCAATCCTGAGTAGTCTACCTGTTGACCACTCCACACTTCATTTAAAATCTTATAATCTATAATCGTAGAAGGGGATCGATTTATTAAGTAACAAGCTGTGTTAATTACCACAGTCCAAATTTCCTTGATAAACCAAGCATTATTGATTATGCATCGGGCCCTCTCTAAGAGAGTTTGATTCAACCACTCAGCTACACCATTCTGCTCTAGTATGTGGTGCACTGTGTTCTACCTCACGATTCCTTCATCTTTAAAAAACTGATTGAATTCCCCAGAAGTGAATTCTCCTCAACACTTTCACCTTTTGCCCTGATTGCTTTTCCACCATCGCCTTCCAATGCTTAAGGGAGGTGAAATCATTAGATTTATTTTTTTAAAAATAGACTCCTACCTTTCTGGAATAGTTGTTAATGAATGAAACAAATCATGATGACTCTCCACCACCAGAAACTATAAGCGACGATCTCATACATTTGAATTCACATACTTTAACACCCCTTTACATGCATGTTCCCCGTATTTAAAAGACAACATTGAATGTTTACTATACATACAATGCTTGCATATACTAAAATTAAAATTTTTAAATGCAGGAATCAAAGAACGATTAGAAAGTATTTTCATACCCCGCTCACTCATGTGGCCCAAGCGTGCATGTATGCCATATACGTGCAGACATGGAATCCACTATAGACACTGTAACTCCAGTACCTGATGAAGTGCTCCTGATCAACCTATAAAGGTTTTCGTTTCTCCATGCTTTCATAATGACGAGTGCCCCCTTAAAAACTTTAAGGATACGATCAAAACCGATGAATTTGCACCTCATCGCCTCGAGTGCACCAAGAGATATCAAATTCTTCTTCAACCTAGTGACATGCCTCACATCTATTAGGATGCGTTATATGCCATCGAACATCTTGATGCGCACTGAACCTACAACCTTGCAGGCGTAGTCATCGCCTACGAACACTAAACCACCATCATACTCTCTGTATTCAGTGAATGAACTTCGGTCAAGACACATGTGTTACGACGCACTTGAACCCAAGAGCCACTCATTGTTGAGATGCTCGGACTTGAATACAATCAATACTTCATAACTACCACTCACGTCCCTGTAGATTTTGCGGTATTAGCCTCCCTAAAAGATTCATCTGACTTCTCTTTCTTTAACTTGGGATCCTGACAATCCTTCTTCATGTGCTCTGTTTGTCCACAACTCTAGCACTTTAACTTACCTTTGCCCTTGCCCTTCGATTTGGATCTTGATCTTGATCGCGAAGATCCTCTTCCTTATCAAAATTTCTCCCCCTCATAACCAGTGTATCTGTAGAGAAACCCACCTCACCACTCTTCTTTCTCATCGCCTTCAACTAAAGGGCTGAGATAATGATCTCAATGTTAATGGTCAC
Source organism: Liriodendron chinense (assembly GCA_003013855.2). Lineage (NCBI taxonomy): Eukaryota > Viridiplantae > Streptophyta > Magnoliopsida > Magnoliales > Magnoliaceae > Liriodendron > Liriodendron chinense. The sequence continues at coordinate 4,665,469 of ML058333.1, forward strand.
CCTACTAGCGCATAAAGAGTCCTTGAACGACTTATACAATCCTGGAAGAGAGTTCAATAAGGCACATATTTGATATTCATTCTTGATCACTTTATCTACGTTTAGCAATTTACAAATATACCTGTTGAAGTTGTTAATATGGCTCTCAACATCAGCTCCCTCTGTCATCTTCAGATTGAATAATTATAGCTTCAAGATTAAATGATTTTCAAAAGATTTATTCGCATATATTTTCTTTAACTTTGCCCATGTTTCAGCCGCCGTCTTCTCTCTCATGATGTTATAGAGGACCTCATTTGTTAGACACAATTGGATTGAGATATTGACCTTTTAATTCAACTTGTTCCACTCTTCTTCTTTTATAGATTTCGATCGCTTTCCAAATAGTGCATCTTCCAATCGTTGCTGAATAAGAAGACCCTTCATTTTCACTTTCCATAGTTCAAAGTTGTTTTGCCAGAATACTTCTCAGTATTGAACTTCATGCTAGATGTCATTGATACTTCGCTTTTAGATTTTGTCTGCCTCCCAATGTTAGCTTTGATACCACTTGTTGGACTTGCGAAAACACATAGAGGAGAATCAAGCAACGCACTCATAATCGCATAAAGCAAATCCAACACAGATCACGATATGAATTTACATAAAAAAAACTATTGCGGGAAAAAACCACGACACAAAGCGATTAATTCACTATGAAAAGCAAAATTACAAGAGATGAACTTACCAAGATCAGAGTTCCAAGAGAAAATCCTAGCTTTTTCTCCCTCCAAAACCCTCTCTGTAACTCTTAAGCACGTCTTGGTACTACTCTAATCTCGATTACACCCACTTATATAGCATATAATTAAAATTAAAAACAATTTACATAAAATCGTGCAAAACTGTAGAAATTGATGGTTGATCGGTTGGTCGATCGACATTGCCCGACCACCATTTGGTTGCCCGAACATGCCAAAAAATGTCCAAAGAGTTTTACACATATTTCTGAATATCGTCGGTCGATCGATCCTCCATATCCAAAGACCAATTTGCAATATCCGAGGTATTTCAATCGTCCGATCATAGTAATCGGTGGACCAATGATGCACTGATTTGTCTAGATTGAAGGCTCCATTCAATAGAACTTACATTGCTAAATGATAAGTGTATATGTACAACCGCGTTTCTTTTATCAAAGAATTGCGAAAACAAACAACGTCTAAAAACACAACAACAACGGCCCTAGGGATCAGAATGGCATTTCAACATAAAAAAATTCCTTTGAAAGTTGCATCCATATCGGCCCAGAAAAAGATATTATTTAGCACATGAGAGACATGTTCATGTTGAGAACTTCACTCACGTGACTCATATATGGTGCTTGAAAATACAGTATGGGATGTGGTCCACGTTGGTGCTTGAAGTTGTACAGAGCACATGTGGGACACTCGAGGCATTAATACATCACATATGAAGCACTTGACGATGTAAAAGGCACATGCCTCTATGTGTTTCATCCATTGTGGGTCCACTGTGATGTATGTATTTTATCCACACCATCCATATGCTTAGCCAACTCATTTTAGGGCATGAGTCAAAATATAGGGCTGATCCAAAGCTCACGTGGACCACACTACAGGAAACAATGGGGATTGAATGCTTACCATTGAAAACTTCTTAGGGGCCAGAAATGTTTTGGATAAAATTATTATTTATGTTTTCCCTTCATCAATTTGCGTGACCTTATAAATATAATGGATGACAAATAAGCATCATGCTGAGTCCTAAGAAGGTTTCAATGTTGGGCGTTACTAATTATCATTATTAGTTTGTACATATGGTATTTTCGATCGCCCGACCAAACGACTATAGAGTGTACGCACGCAAGGAGCTGGTATTATTATATATAAATGAATAGAAAAGACATGCCAAGGCGTGGAAAAAGAAGTCAATTTATTGCCCTCATGAAAAATGTTTGGAGAAGAAGAGACGCAGAAACACAGAGAGAATGGAAAACTGTCAAGTACACATCGTAAGCTTGTATCAGGATTGTCCTACTAGTTCTGCCCGCTGTAGATTTGAGATATGCATAGACCGGATGATCCTTTCCATTTAGAGAGTGGTCCTCAAATTTACGGTGGGAAAGAAACATTAATGGTCAAATATTAAGCGCTGGAAAGTATTGCCACTATAGCCTTTTGATAAGAATGATTTTTGGAACGTCATCTATCCAAATTGAGGCCCATTAGTTGGACAGCTGATATTAATGGATAACCGGTCAAATGTAACGTAGAGAGATGGCTCCACCATATCATCTCCACGGGAGTAATAGAAATTTCCCCTTTGAAATTTTAACCAACAGCTTAGTCGCAGGGAAAAAATTACATGTTTGGTATTGTCTTTCTTTCTTTTTTTTTAATCCCTACCACGAGCAACCCACAAGACGGACGGCGAAGACTTTTTAACGGCTCAATCATGTGTTAAATTGGAGCTGCCATGCCAAATGGTCTAGAATCGATCGACCACAATATAGATCATGAGGAGGTTTTACCATATGCTTGCTAGATTAGGAGAGGGCCAAATATATGACACGTGGAATGTGGGGCAGTACATCGAGACCGTCCATCTGGTTGATCCTATATGTCGGCAACCCACAGTTGAAAATCACGTTGAACCAACTAACTTAGCTGTGTAAATACTAGCCTGGAAAGGGGAAGGTAAAAAAAGGTCAATCGTCAACATTCAACAGGAAAAAAATAAATTTGTTGGACATGGGTTCGATCCATCGATCAGACCCACTACGTGGGTGGTTGGGATCTATCAGGTGCGCTCCTCAGTACTAGGTCCCGTGGCTAAAAATCAGCAGGGTGGTCCACAACTCAGGTGGGCCATACCAAGGCAACAATGGATATGGGACGCCACCATAAGTTTGTTTGTGGGGCTAACATGGTGTTTATATTTCAGTAAACCCGTTCATTTAGCGTGATTTGCTGAAAATACGAAACTCAGGCAGACACACCGTTGGATTTGTACTTGGTGCTATAGTACATCCAAGCTTTTCATTGGGCTGATCTTTTGGATCTACAGTGAATATAAGGGTTCTCACCTGATGAACGGATTGGATGTCATATCGGCTCGGCAGAGCTAGGGCGTTCCCTTTCCGAGTGAGCATATCATCGATTACACTCTCCGGGAGTATTAAAAGGTTTTCTAACCTCCGTTTGGAAAAGTGCGTCATCCAAACAGCATGTTTCACATAGGCCGCGTCCAGCGCTTCTGAAGCCGTAATCCAACGGCCAAACGCGCCTTGTAGTGGACATTGACAAACGAGGAGTTTCTCTACGTCCACCGCGACTCAATATACGTCCTGTGTCCACACACTCACTTGAGCTCACATTCAGAGATGATGTCCTGATTTGAACGGTTCATATTCTTTTCACTACCATAAAGAAGCTATCTCCCCGTAATCGCACTTCAGTTATGATCACTGCCTCTGGTTTTAGACTTGAATGTGAGCCATTGAAAATTATCCTTTAATGGTTCTGAATTCATCCATAAATAGTGATTGTCACGATTATCCGTTCAGCGTGAGTTTCTTATGATAGCCCGCATTAGCATAGAGTCCACGACATGAACGGTTCAGATCTTCAGACCCCAGTAAGAGGTGATACACGCTGGGTTCTCAGTCGCAACAGAGGAAAAACGAGAACCACGGTCTAAGTATGTTTTAAACGTGAACAGTTGTCAACAGAGGTTGGCAAGAATACATCCCGATGTATTACAGTAGGATAAGTCGTGATTGTATCCATTAGATATGGGGTTACGATCGATGATCAAAACCGTTTACAAGATGAGGCTCACCGTCGATGGAGGAAAGCCACTCATTAGACTCTCTGATTGGAATAACTAAAAAGGTCTCCTTGACCATTAACTTGTGGGCCATTGAGTCGATCGCCTAGGCTATAAATCTTGAAGGGTTTTTATGTATCCATATTCATTGCTGTATTTCATCAGATCAACGGTTGGATCCCCGTATATTACCCCAGACCTAATGGATATAGTTTCGATGTATACTATGGGAATACGTCAGGATGTATTCTAGCAAATATCTATTTAATATACGTTCGCAGTGAATTACAATCAAGTATCCATATTTCATGCACCCTGACACTGTACATGTACCACACATGCAACCCAATCTAAACCATTCAAATCATGGACCCCACCATAGATGAGGCGATGCCCTAAATTCAGGTTGACCAGACGATCCTAACCACTAAACAAGCGACAATTGGTTGTTCACTATCAACGGTCATTGTGAAGAACTTCCTCTTTAATCACAACTTCCTCTTTGGATTAAACCGTCCATCTACGGTGGGACCCACAACTTTTTAATCACATTATCTCTTTAAAATGCGAAGAACTTCCTCTTCTCCATCACTTTGCTTCTTAATTCCTTCTGTTGAAGTTGATAATCTTCTGCAAACCTTGGAATTTCAGCCTTCCCATTGATTAAGGAAACCCCTCAAATCCAAACTCTACAATGGCCAAAACCCTGAAATTCTGCTGGGTTTTCCTCTTTCTTCTCACCATCTCTTCCTCCTCCCAACTCCATGAATTCTACTACGATGGATTCTCCAAAACAAGCGTACCTGCCCCCGGAATAAGCCTCGATGGCGTTGCAGAGGTCCAACATGATGGGATCCTCCGCCTAACCAACACAGTCATCCGTGGGATGGGCCACGCCTTCTACCCTACTGCACTCCAATTCAAGAACACCTCAGATTCGACCGCGTTCTCCTTCTCCACCAACTTCGCATTCAGCATCATCCAAGAAGACTCTAAGCATGGGGGCCATGGCCTCGCCTTCACGATCACAGCATCAAAAGAGCTCCTTAAGACGGCCCACTTCTCCGAGTACCTGGGCCTACTCAACGACACAAACAACAGCGATCCCTCCAACCACATCTTCGCCATCGAATTCGACACTGTCAAGAGTTCCCAATTCCACGACATCAATGACAACCATATTGGTATAGATATCAACAGCCTGAAATCGAATGTATCGGTTCCAGCCTGCTATGGTGGATCGGAACTGAATATGAAGAGTGGTACCGTGATTCAGGTGTGGATCAATTACGACGGAGCTGAAAAGCTTGTCAATGTTACAATCTGGCCCTTCTCTTCTTTGAGGCCGAGTGAGCCAATTTTATCGGCTCCGCTTGATCTCTCCCCGATCTTGCAGAATTCTATGTATGTGGGCTTCTCAGCTTCCACGGCTGCATACTCGAGCTCCCATTACATCTTTGGATGGAGTTTTAAGATGAATGGACGAGCTCAATCCCTGAACTTCTCCACTATCGCTTCCTTCAACCAGGCTAGAAAAGAAAGCACGGCCTCCTCCCACAGCAGAAAAATAAGAACTGGAACCATTGCGGGTGTATTGGTCTCTGCCACAATGGTCGTGGTGATTTCAGCATTGGGCATTATATACCTCTACAGAAAGATGAAGAATGCTGATACAAAAGAGCCATGGGAGCTCGAGTACGGCCTGCATCGGTTCTCCTACAAAGAACTGAGAATCGCAACCAATGGCTTCCAAGACAAGGAGCTTCTGGGTGTGGGTGGTTTTGGAAGAGTCTACAAAGGAATTCTCCCCAACTCGGAGACCCAAATTGCAGTGAAGCAGGTCTCAAAAGGATCACAACAGGGGCTCAGAGAATTTGTTGCAGAAATCACTACCATCGGACGGCTGAGACATCGGAACTTAGTCCAATTACAGGGATGGTATCGGAGAAGAGGTGATCTGATGTTGGTGTATGACTTCATGTGTAATGGGAGCTTAGATAAGTTCCTATATGATGAACCCAAATCGATTCTGAGCTGGAAACAGAGGTTCAACATCTTGCAAGGCATCGCGAACGCGCTTCTGTATCTACATGAAGAATGGGAGCAGATCGTGGTCCACTGCGATGTGAAAGCCAGCAATGTGCTGCTCGACAGAGAATTGAACGGTCGGTTGGGGGATTTCGGGCTGGCCCGATCATACGACCATGGGTCGAATCCAAACACAACTATGGTTTTTGCTGGGACATTCGGATATCTTGCGCCCGAGATTGCACTAACGGGTAAGGCCATGACGAGTTCGGACGTGTTTGCTTATGGTGCATTGTTGTTGGAGGTGGCATGCGGTCGGCGGCCCATCGAAGAGAAGGCAGGGCCGGAAGAGATAATGTTGGTGGATTGGGTGTGGGAGAGGTGGAGTGCAGGGAAGGTGTTGGATGTGGTGGACAAGAGGATGGCCGGTGATTTTGAAGTAGAAGAGGTTGAGATGGTTTTGAAGCTGGGATTGTTGTGTCAACATCTGCTGGCTAGCAAGAGGCCTAGCACGAGGGAGGTGGTGAGGCATTTGCATGGCGAAGGTGGGCCACTGGAGGTGGCCAAGAGCCCACCGTTGGATTTTCGTTTTGATCCAAAGGGCAGTTGTGGTTGAGCATTTAATTAGAAAAAACTCTTTCATGATGCACGTAAATGCTATGAAATATTTTAGAACATACGTGCTATTTATATGCCATTTAGAACATATACGAACTATCTAAGTGCCATAGGAGCGGGTGTTAATGATCTGGCCGTTTATCAAGTAGGGCTCAGTGAGTAGATGTCATAAGAAAAAAAATTATTAAGTTATACTCATTAGGAAAGATGCACATTCACGTTGAATGCAAATTGTCAGATGTATTTTCTAATTGCATGCACAGCATTCTCATAGAAAGTTTGATATTATTGATCCAAAATATGATAAATTTCTTTTTGTGTACATTTTACATGACTACAATTTACCCTACTAATTAAATGAATTGAACGGATCTCTTATACACATGTTGCACTTGGAATGCATTGTCCAAATTCATTGACATGTTGCACTTCATGTTTAGGGATAGTTTGGATTAGGGGTTATTTAGGGTAATGTAATGGAAAAGTCCCTCATCTCTCCATGAAACATAACAATTGTTGGCTAAATGCATACTTTCAAGAGGCTGATTAAGAAACTTGTAATCATTGTTCGTTTCAATTGCATTATTGTAAGAATCTTGAATCCAAAAAACATATTGTGTATGAATTTGGTAATTTAGAACTAAAGTAATGAAAAAGTGTTATTATTATGCTTTTACCATCAATAAACCAAAGTTGACATCCTCAGTAAAATGCAGCTATTTTTAAGAAATAGGTAATCGAATTTGTAATCATAATTTGTAATCATGACACTGTTCTATTACATATTATTTTGGCAATCCTCAATCCAAACAGGCTTTTAAATTAGTCTTTTAAATGGTGATCAACCTTTTAAATGAAGGGGAAGAGAGAGAGAGAGAGAGAGAGAGAGAGAGAGAGAGAGATCTTATTTTCTAATGCGAGAGAGATTCTGACGCAAGCATAGATGTGGTGAGGTTGATCATCTCCCTTATTAGATAACTACTCTGAATCCACGGAGCCTCCGGGAATACTCAACTGGATTTCCTTGAATCCATAAGGAAAAATGTCTTGAATCCATGAGAAGAGAAGAAAATCGAAGTTTTATTGTAAAGTAATATAATATCTATTTCTAAAACGAGAATAACAAGTGTTTAATTACTCAAAGCAAACCCTAATACATTATTAGAAAGAGTTCTAATGAAAAATGAATCAAAACAGAAAAAACGGTGCGTATTTGCACAATCCGACGAGTTGTTGATTGATCAACCTAATTGGGCAATCGATCAGTTGATCAATTGATCAATTAAAGACTCCAAAAACAGTCTAGGGAGGTCCAGAGGAAAAATTGGGATTTTTGAAATTTTGACAATCGATTGACTAGACTTGGCGATCGATCGACAGATGTGTTTTTTGACCAGTGAACTCTCTGGACTACTTCTTGCATGGGCGATCGATTGAATTGGGCGGGCGATCGATTGATGACATCGAAAGTTTTAAAACTTGTCTTCTCTTGGACTCCTAACCCTTTCGTTGGTCCATCATTATACGTGATGTAGTTCTCAACAATCCTCTCTACATTAGTTCCCTCCACTTCAAAAGAACTCGACCCTAAGTTCTTGTTCGTTGTCAGCCCGTGATATTCATACAAGTCTGCAACATTAAACATCGTTGATATCTCGAATTCGTCTGGAAGGTCAATAGCATGTGTTATCATTGATTTTGCGAAAGATCGGTACCGGTCCAATATTCTTTTTCTTCAATTTATTGTATGTACCTGTAAAAAAACGTTCTTTTCGCAGATGAACCATAACCTGATCACCCACTTCAAAGACCTTGGTACGTCGATGCTTGTCAACATCCTACTTGTACTTGTCATTTGTTTCTTTCAACTTGTTCTGTACATCCTCATGAATTTTTGTGCTGCTCTCTGCCATATGCTCAGCAGCAATACTCATGCCGTAAATCTTGGGCAAAGGAAGTAAATCCAATGTATGACGAGGCACTTGTCCATAGACGATCTAAAAAAGAGATATCCTTGTCGAGTGATTCACCATATTATTGAAGGAGAACTCTACTTGAGACAGAGCTAAGTCCCATTGCTTGGGCTTCTTGATCTTCAGAAATACAACGAATGAGATTACCTAATATACGGTTCACAACCTCAGTTTGTCCATCTGTCCGTGGATGATAAATGTTGTTGAACTGAAGTTGTATCCTAAATTGACTCCACAAAGTCTATTAAAAGTGATTAACGAACTTTGAATCAAAGTCATAAATGATGGTTTTGGAAACACCATGCAATCTCACCACTTCCCTGAAAAACAGATTCACTATATTCCTTGCATCATGCGTTTTCTTATAGGGAATAAAATGTGTTATCTTAAAGAATCGATTTACCACTATGAGTACAGAGTCCATGCCGCGTTGTGTTCATGAGAGACCTAACACAAAGTCCATAGAAATATCCTCCTAAGGGCCATCAGGAACTACCAACAGGGTGTAGAGACCCGTATTCTGTGATTGCCCCTTGGAGGATTGGCAGACATGACAACGTTGCACTATTCTTCTTCTTCTTCTCTCTCTCTCTCTCTCTCTCTCTCTCTCTCTCTCTCTCCTCCCTCCTTGGATGTATAGAAACATTAATACCATGCAACAATCCTGAATTACAACCCTTAATATAGTCTAAAACGAGAATATGAGACAAAATAGGAAATTGCAGAATCGTAGTCCGCACACGGTAGGGCGCCCGACAGATCAATAAACTATCCAGAGAGTTGAAGAGAAATTCCGCCTAATTTCGATCACCCGACCCAGCGCGGTCGGGCGCCCGATCATCTTTGAAACAGTCCAGAGACAATCTGCTTCCTCTGGGTGAATTTCGATTGCTCGACCTTGACTGGCCGGGCACCCAATCACCTCCGGCTTGCAAAAAATTGGTGTGCTAGATCCACACGGCAACACATTCGGCATCATATACCTCTACAGAAAGATCAAGAATGCCGATACAATTGAGCCATGAGAACTCGAGTATGGCCCACATCGGTTATCCTATAAAGAGCTGAGAATGGCAACCAAAGGCTTCCAAGACGAAGAGCTTTTGGGAATCGTTGGCTTTGGAGGAGCCTACAAAGGAATTCTACCCAATTCAGAGACCCAAGTCTCATTGGAGCGTGTGTCACAAGGATCAAAACAGGGGATTAGAGAATTTGTCGCAGAGATCGCTACCATCGAACGGCTGCGTCATAGGAACTTAGTCCAATTACAGGGATGGTGCCGGAGAAGAGGCGATCTAATGCTGGTGTATGACTTCATGTGTAATGGGAGCTTAGATAAGTTCCTATATGATGAAACCAAATCGATTCTGAGCTGGAAACAGAGGTTCAACATCTTGAAAGCCATTGCAAGCGCGCTTCTGTATTTACATGAAGAATGGGAGCAGATCGTGGTCCACCGTGATGTGAAGGCCAGCAATGTGCTGCTGGACCGAGAATTGAACGGTCGGTTGGGTGATTTTGGGCTGGCCCGATCATATGAACATGGGTCGAATCCAAACACGACGACCGTTGCTGGGACGTTTGGATATCTTGCACCAGAGTTTGCAAGAACAAGGTTAAGGCTACTACCAGTTCGGATGTTTTTGCCTATGGTGCTTTGTTGTTGGAGGTGGTGTGTGGTCGGCGGCCAATCGAAGCAAAGGCAGCACCAGAGGAGATGATGTTAGTGGATTGGGTGTGGGAGAGGTGGAGCGTGGGTAAGGTGTTGGATGTGGTGTACAGGAGGATGGACGGTGATTATGAAGTGGAAGAGGTGGAGATGGTTTTGAAGCCGGGGCTGTTGTGTTCACATCCTCTGGTTAGTGAGAGGCCCAGCATGAGGGAGATGGTGAGGGTGGGCCACTGGAAGTGGCTAATAGTCCACCGTTGGATTACGGTGGAACGAAAAGCCTGGGCTCTGATGATTTCATGATGTCACATGCATCGTGGTCATCGCTAGAGATGGCCACAGGAGCTCGTGTATCAGATTAATTTCATTTGGGCCATACAATGAAGATTTTCTGGCATGGTATGGCAATGCATTGGAACGTTTCTTTTGTATTGGTTCGTGGCAAGGTATAACATCCAGGTCGCCTCGTGTATTAGTGAAGAGTTGCATCTTATAAGCAGTGCACCTCATCAATCATTACTTTATTTTGTATACGAATAAGAGATTGTTCACACTGTGCAAGTAAAAAAAAAAAAAAAACAAGCCTTTTATTCCAATTATCTGTGACACGTCCATCCTATTAACCACACCAAAATGCGTATGTAAAAACCCACTACTTCAGGTCGCATGTGAACTTGTTGGCATCCTCATCACCTATACGGACTCTCCATTGTTGGAACATAGCGAACACTTATACACACCAAATATTAGAGAGGAATATTCTCATTCGTTCACATGGTAGGTAATGATCCAAAATTTTGGTGCCCATTCATATACATACATACATGAATACCTTTCATTCATCCAAATATACATATATTGATCTAATCATTCATCAATGTATTCATACATTTATATATGACCAATTATGTATCTATCTATCACTATAAGGTGTGATTGGTAATGTGTGATAGATATGCTTAATGTTAATCGTAATGTAATTAGTAATTATATGATTTTGTATAAATATATATGTATATGTACATGCTCACTCTCATTACTCACACGTATAAGATCACCTGTTTAATCACAAACTAAATTTGAACCGTTGAGCATATGCTAAACCCACCCAATCATGCCCTGTAACCTATATACCAAAACCACTCAATTATGACCTTTTATTTACACTAAAAATTTGCCCAAATAAGATCACCCACTTCTATGCTAAATCAAACAATTATCTATCACCAATATTGAGCTAAACCTCCTTGTAATGAACTTGCAAAGTTTGAGGTCAATTTACCTTCATTTGACCCTTGACATCCATCAAAGACTTACATCACTAATGACCATTAAATCCATACTTCATATTAATACTTTGAATCGTATGATAACGTATTAGAACCATTCAAACCAATCCAACCAATGTGAACCAATCCATCAATTTTTAGTATTAACCGACATGTACAAATCCTTCAACTCTATCATTGATTTTAGGTCACTCATTCATAAGTATCCATATATAACCTTATACTTGTCCATTCATCAAACTGATCGTAGAGATACCTAATTAGCCATAGATCTAGCAATTAACCATTTGTGTCATCATTGAATTATTCCATTATAGTGAACTTGTCCCAGAACCATTCAAACCATGCATACACTTATCCATTCAAGTATTTGAGCTGGCTTTTTTGCTTCTTAAACTTACTCGAACCATTCCCACTACAAGTTTTTCATTCTAACGGGCTCACATATTTCAACCCAAAACCTAAAAAATCTAAGGGTGTACACACCCATATCCTTGACCTTTCTCAAAAGCATATCTCCATACGTCCTAATCTAGGTAAAAATTTGACCAGCATTTCAATCTCAGTTGGCCACAGAGAAATGGTATTCAAATTCTAGTGGATGCTGCTATTAAGCATTGGGTCACTTAACTTATTTAAGGCACACATCCTTAATCTCTATGCTTAGATCATACTATCCGACCAGTCCATCACAAATTTTTTTTTATCATAATTATTAGATGGCCCACCTAGACATCAAATAGAAAACATCATTACAATCCTCTCATTTTCTCCATTTAACCTATTAGATTACTTTTTATATCAAACCACATTTGGGCTTATTTCCCAAGCCCTCATGCTTTGTAGGAAGAATATTTAGTTTCATAACTTTCTAAAACTAAGAAACTACCCCATACATGCATCAGTATCCTCTACATTTATCTCACGCGCGAGCACGCGCGCGCACAGAGAGAGAGAGAGAGAGAGAGAGAGAGAGAGAGCTTTTCTTTTGGAAAATTTTATTTTTAAAATTTATCAACTTTTAATCATCTATTCCTAGGTGAGGGAATTTCTTCCTTGTTAGTTGTTCCATTGTAATTGTTCTTATTTTATTTTTTATTTATTTTTTGAAATTGCAAATTTAGGTGATTAGAATTATCTTCATTTTATATTTTTTTTTCCATTTCTTTTTTAATTTTGTTTTATGTTGATTATTCATAAAATTTTATAATTTCTCTTAATTATAATGTTAGGACTGATTGTTTATATATTGATTAAATTTTCAAATTCATTTAACCAAAAGTTGTGTAAAATCAATCTTTACATAGTGTAAGTTGGAACTTCGAAGAATTGTTTGAATATCTTAATTCCATATATTATTTCACAAACTTTTGGAATTAATATTAATCTGAATTATTTTATAGAATTAGATTAACAATTGATACTAAATTACAAGTTACGGGATGTGAACCACTGGAAATCCTACATAGCATTGTTGTATATCTGAAATTCTACTCCGTTGTGTAAATACTACGTTGTATAAATATTGAAATTTTTAAAGAACTTTATGTAAATTTTAAAATTTTAGCAAGGTGTATTATTTATTTATTTATCATTAGATTTTTGTTGAATTTTTATGAAATTCATGATAATTGCATTCATATGAAGAAAAAAAAAAAAATGTGATTTGTACATACATTAATTGAGAAAGCATATTTATTATAGAAAGTTGTTTTATGGAAAGTGTGCTATGAAAGTTATTCTTGGAAAGTTTTTTTATGAAAAGTTATTTGTAGAAAGCCTGTTTATAAAAAGTGTGCTATGTAAAGTGTGCTCTGGAAAGTTGTTTACTTAGGAAAGTTATTTTTGGAAAGCTACTATATTGAGAGCTTGATCATAGTCTTTCGAAATAAGCGACAAATTGTCCCTTGTATTAAAAATCCTGAAAAGTAAAATAGAAGGGCTTTAAGATTTCTTAGGTTGAAACAACCTTAAATCTCAATTGGATCCTCTTATCCTACTTTGACATAGGTGTAGCGAGCATGCATGCAAGATTGAAAGATGGATTTTGCTCGGGCAAACTGATCGTGTCCCTCTTTGTGAGCCTACGTAGATGAGCATGATAGAACTGCAAAAGGCTACAAGTAGTCCCAGAGTTATATAAGAGAGTTTTGGCTTATTGTAACAAAAAGGCCTTGGTGTTATTGATTATTCATACTTATGAATGATGACACATTCCTCGTTCATTGCATTCATGCATGATGTGATTTGGCATCATCATTTTTGTTAGCATCAAAATCTTACTCATATTTTTTTTATCACTCACGTTTCTAATCATCTTGTTTTACTTGTTTTAATTAAAATACCAATTTCTCAAAAACTTGCTAAATATATAAGCTTGTTATATTTGAAATTGTTATATTAGAAAGCTTGCTATATATATATATATATATATATATATATATATATATATATATATATATATATATATATATATATATATATACTTAATTCAGTCCATTTTTGGTAAGTATCAAGTTTTGAGAACTTGTAAAGATTTTTCGTCATTAAGCTTGAGTAAGCTCCCTCATTTTTAAATACAATTTCAGCATTAAAAGTGTAGGAGAGCCCATCAAAGGAAGAAGGATTTTAGATTTCTTTCTATTCATAAGCCTAATCTCTTTGAAGTTTTTATTCGAAAATTACTGTAAAAGAAATTATAGTGGAAGAGTGATTAAATTTCAGACTGTACTAATTAAATATTTTATTGTTTGTATTTGATATGTATATATGTTGCCGAATGATGTTGTATGGTTTAATGTAGTAGATTGTAGTTTAAATATTATATATGAATATGAGTCATATCTTAGGATGCAGAATCGGAGTTTGACTAATCTGGGTGCTGCATTTCGGGGTGTGACACGTCTTCTACTATTATGTAGAAATCTTAATCCGTGACTGGATCTATCATCTGCAAACAATCTTGTCCATGCAATTTCAAATCTTCTAAATGTATGATTTTGACTCTCAGATTTCAAGGAAGCCAATGAAAGGGGGATCATGCCTGATGGTCAGTCCAAATTGATGATTTGGACTGTGCACATGCCCAATTTCAACTGGGTGCTGGGGAAGTTTTCCATGCACATCATTCCTCTAGAAACTAGCTCGCCAGGAGACTGAAAGCAGGATTCTCGATTTTAACCTTTTCTTTTCGTCTTTTAGAATTCCAATATTTCTAATCTCCAAAATACTAGTTTGTTGGTATTGGGCCGAGATCCAGAACCCAAGGGTTAAGGTTTACATTACCCAATTAGCAATTTCAGCATGCTAAAAAACTCTCTGGACTAATCTTGACCATTTATTTGAACTCCTTGTTGATCAGATGGTTAGGATTGCCCAATGGAGATTATTTCTTGAGAGATATGATCAATCCTAGGGGAGAATGTAGTTTAATCGCCTTTAGTTAGGATGGTCATCATTAGTCCTGTCGAAGTGATTCTTGAGCAGCATGGATAATCCTAGGTGCTGATAACATGATCTATGGTGATAGTCTCTCTGGATCATTGATGGGACCTTTGATAGCATGACCAAGGCTGCCAAACGCAAAAAGAAAATATTTGGATTGGAAATACACCCATTTACCATCAAATCCAAGGTGCCAAACGGGCATTAGGGAAGTGATTCTTGATCGGACCATTTTAACCATTGATTTTTTTTTATTAGTATCCGCATTGGTATTTGGGTGGTCTGGATTGTCGTTCGCATATGCCGTATGTACAGTGGAGGGGTTGTCGATACCTTTTAGTGGATGTTTACAAACGCAAATCATGGTCTAAGCCCATACTTTGGACGTTGACGGTTATTTGATATACGATAGGTAGGTAATGAACTATCCATAACTTATGTACCCTGGTATTGGACATGCACCACACATACACCTCAATCCACACCATTCAAATTGCAGACCCCACCTTGGATGGGGCATTGGCACAAAAACTAATTGATCTGATGATCCTAACCTCTTAATAATCGCCATTTGTTTGTTGCATCCACACCATTCACTTTCCTTTTTTTTTCATTTTCAACCGTCATTTTGATGCCACCAATCGGACAGGTGGGATCAAGCTTCCGCGGGATCTTTGTTTTGTCATGTCGCATCTACTGTTGGGCCACAACCTTTGACCAATTTCTCAGCCTCTTTAAACCTACCCCATCTCCTCGTTTTCCGCGCTTTCTTATTCTATTCTTCCTCCTCTCCTGCAAAAACCGCATCTTGGGATTTGATGGTAAATGGGTGTATTTAAAATCCAAATAGCTACTTTTTGCATTTGGCAGCCTTAGATTTGAAGTAAATAAAGTCGGGCATATAAATCAATCTTCCCTCTTTGCTTAGAAACCCTAAAATCCAGTCTCCAATGGCCTAAACCTTCCAACTTTCCTGGGTTTTTCTCTTTCTTCTCCCCATCACATCCTTCTCCCACCTCGACGAATTCTACTACAACGGATTCAGTGATGTCAGTGCCCACAACATAAGCTTAAATGGCGCTCTAGAGATCTAAACCAATGGAATTATCTGCCCAACCAACAACCTCAGCCTTCAGATAGGTCGCGCCTTCTACCTGACCACACTCCAATTCAAGAACACCACAGATTCTACTATCTTCTCCTTCTCCACCAATTTTGTATACGCCATTCACCCTAAATACCCACCAATTGGCTAGAGTTGTACACAAACCGAGTTAGCTCGAAAAGCTCGCTCGGCTCGGCTTGAAAAAGCTTGGTTTGGCTCGGCTCATAAGGTTGAACAAGCCAAGCTGAGCTCATTTTATGGGCTCGTTGAAAATTCAAACCAAGCTTGAGCCTGGCCTGAGCTCGATTTGGCTCGGCTCAAACCAAGCTCGATTCGGCTTGGCTCGTGTACAAGCTCGAGATTTAAAATATATTATATATTATATTTTAATATTATTATATAATATATATAAAAAAGTTTAAAAAAAAAAAAACCCTAAAAGTCTAAAATCTCCCATTCGAGCGCACCCCCCCCCCCCCCCCCCCCCCCCCCCAAACCCTAGTTGCCCTCGCTCATGGCTGCCTGACTGCCTTTCGGCCGTCTAGCCTCCACGAGGACCATGACTCTCTGATCTCTCTCACCTCCTCCTCTCTCCCTCATCTTCTATCTACTCATCTCATTTCTCTCTCTGCTCATTGCCCAGCCATTCCGACGGTCCCCAACCTTGTCCGACAGTCGACCTCCCCTTGTCCAACAATTGACCTCCCTCCGACCCTAGGCAACGCCCATTTCGAAAGTCCCCAACCTTGTTTGGCAATGCCCAAGTTCGATGGTGGCTTGAAAGCTTGGCTTGAATTTAGGCACGAAAGCTTGAAGCTCGAATAGGCTCGAATAGACTCGAATTCGGCTCGAAAGCTCGACCAAACCAAGCTTAGCTTGTCAGTTGGGCTCGAGGACTAAGTCGAGCCAAGCTCGAGCCCAAGTCACCCGCTGACCAAACCAAGCAGAACTTGTCAAAGCTGGGCTCGGCTCGGCTCATGTACCCCTCTAGCCATGGCCTCACCTTCACAGTTGCACCATCAAAAGAGCGTCGTAGGGCCCTCCCTGCCGAGTACCTGGGCCTACTCAATAATAGGAACATGGAAAAGTCCTCCGACCACATGTTCGCCGCTGAGTTCAACACCTCCAATGACTCAGAATTCGATGACATAAGGGGTCGTTTGGATAGGTTGTAAATCATTTACTAGTAAATGATTTACTAGTAAATGACTTAAGTGCTAGTAAATGATTTACTACGTTCTGTTTGGATGTAAGTAGTAAATGATTTACTAGTAAATGATTTACCTTGTTTGGATAGCCTGTAAATGGGTTATATCCTGTAATTGTATATTCACACTTGAAAATCAAGTTAGCTTATAACATTCAAATTACATGTTGGAATTTCCTTCCATGTGGATCATTGGGTCAAGCCCATGCCACTAAAGCATTGTGTTAATCCTAAAAAAAAAAAAAACTGAGTAGTATGTGAGCCATACAAGTGAGCCCACGAAATCAAATGCTATTGTCAAAGGACAAATTACATGTTGATTTCAATGCTTATATATCTAATATGGATAGACAAGGAAACCAGTAGCAGCTAAAGTTGATGCAAGAGGCTGGAAATCAACCCATGTGGCAAGATACAAATACTATTGACTAAGATTTCAAATCAAAGCTGCATGGAAATATTGAAGGATAAGGTCAACATGTTGCAGCTTGAGGGACATCAGCATACAAGAATCTATCTATATGCTGTAAATGTAAGAATTAAAAATACGGCACATTCAGATTTCCAGTTTATAGAACCAGGACCATGTCTTGATAATCAAAACTGTTGATATGCGGGGCATCACAATGGATGGACCCATTTACAAAAAATCCCAAGATTGGAAGATCCTAGCTGTAGAATAGTTGGCCTTTTTCAGTTGAATGTGAATTGTTGCTGTATTTCCTTCCTGTCTACTTGTTGAGCCACCAGAGTTACGCACCCTCAAAACTCCATCAAAATGTAACAGATGTTATTGTATAATTGGAGGCCAAGGTTCAGTGATCCAGATTGTTGGCCTGTTGGGAACCAACATGGATGGATCATGCACCAAAAACTTCTCAATAAGGACAATCCTAAAATATCAATTCATGGCCTGAAAAAAGAAATACAAAAACAGTGCAAATTCAAGTGAAAAGGGCCCTTTGATAGGTGGCTAGATCTGCTTATCTCAGAGATCCTCTGAGGCATGGTCCAACCTCAGTTTTCTGCATCAGACCAAATTGAAACATGGGCCCCACTCATGCAAACTGAAAAGGAGAGTACACTTACATATTGTCAAGTGAAGGAAATATAGTTCCTCTCTAGTAGAAGCATGAAACCAACTCATAGAAAATAAACTATATTGCATCTCTTTGACATATGTGCCATTGCCAAATGCCCATGCCCCCATCCAAGAAACATAAGATTCCACTGCCAATCTAGCAGAGCATCTAATGTACAATAAGAAATTGATTTTTTTCAATAAACATAAGCTTGTCCAAAGATAAGGAAACATTTGGGTGGCCCTACAAAGAATGTCAATGCATGGTAAATACAGAATGAAAGTGGCAGATAAACCACACTGCAATCAGCAAACTGAGGAATTCACAACCCAATGCAGACCAAGATGAGAAAATTAATGTAGTGGAATGCAAGACCCAGTGCAGGCCAAATAACTATATATATATATATATATATATATATATATATATATATATATATATATATATATATATATATATATATATATATATACTCAAATAAATAGAAAAAAATCTTGTCTCCATAAATTCAAATGAATATCCAAATACTCTAACTAAACACACATAAAAGTACTCAAATTCAAATACATATCCAAATACTCTAATCAAACACACATTTAGAAAATAATTCTACCGCCGAACAATCCTCTCCAACCATTCAGCTTTATTCTCAGGTTCAATTCCAAGAAAAAGCCTGGCTAAACTAGGTTGTTTTGCAAGATAAGAAGATGCCCTCCACATCATATCAGCGTCAATGGTTGTGAGATTTTGCAACTCCTCCCACACCAGAAGGAGCAAATCCCTTTCGTTTCTTTGGTATTCATCAATTGTGTTGCATAGGCGTCTCAATTCACCCACTGCACCCTCTTGAGCAGTTACCTTCTCCTTCTTCTTTTTTTGAACTAGAGCAGACGTTCCCTCGGGTGCTACTGGCGAAAATGTATCCTCCGAGATGTATTCATCCATTGATGGTGTATTTGATCCCATTCCTCCAATGTATGGCGATGATATCGGAATATCATTCATCGGGTGATATGGTGGAGTCTCGTCAGCAAGTTCAAAGGCACTATTTGCCATGCTTCCATTCGCGCGGTCCTCTCCAAATTTCATCTGTATCTCGTAGAAGATTAAATTGGGCTTGTTCTTTATTGAGCCGGCATCATGGTGTACCTATAGATAAAAGTAATTCATATATTACATTATTCGCAACCAAGTTAACTTTACAAATAAAAAGAGGAAAATCATGATAAAAGATTATGCTTTCAACTAATCCTAATGAAATCTTTCCAAACATTGTCTTCTGCAGTTACACATTTCTGTTCTTCATTCCATCCAAAGCCACTTAGATTCAATACTTCCTTTGTCAGATTATATTTTTTTCGATAAGTCCACATACGGTTTCTACACTTTAACCAATCCACACAGATACCAGAACCATTTGATACTACTGTTGCTGCTGCAGTTAAGATTGGTTCTTTAAAACCATTATCACTTTTTACTCCTTCGTTGATTTTTTCGATCAAGAAATCAACCAACAACTTGTCCATTTGGTCAGTCCAGATGATGAATCCTTTCTGACTGCTACTTGCTTTCGATCGTTGCGACATCTTAAATCTTAAAAGGATAAGAAAATCAATTGCAAACAATATAATTAATAAGAAAATACATTGATATAGAATTAGATTAATTTACTACAACATAATTCAAATACAAACTTAGCAAAAATATAGTCCAAAATACAAACTTAATTAAAATATAGTCTAAACACAAACTTAATAAAAATACAAATACAAAATAGATTCAAAGAACACATTGTTCGGGCTCCCAGTTGTCCCACATTGCTTTTGTGATAGTCCATTTTTGTCTCTCCCTCCTATCTCTAGCCAGTTCGCTTTCATCATTAGCTATCGTTGGCTCCTCCTCTTCTCCTTCATGTAAGTCATCATTATCATTTTCATAATCTGCATCATCAAATGGAACTTCATCCTCGCCACTTTCATTTTCTTCTTCTATATCTTCATTTATTGTTTCCAATTCATGGTCAATCCCGTTGTTTTCATTTATAATGTGATTATGTAATATACAATAGGCCATTACTATGTTCACTTGTGTCCGTAATGGATAAGCTGGAGTTGCTTTAAGTATCGGAAATCGTGCATTCAAGACTCCAAAACAACGTTCGATAGCGTTTCGCAATGACGAATGCCGAAGATTAAACAACTCTTTCATGTCCCTAGGCTGATAACCCTGCCTAAATTCTTTAAGATGATACCGTACTCCACGAAAAGGTGTTAAGAAACCAGGCTGGTTCGCAAAACCGGCATCCACTAAGTAATATTTACCTACAAAGTGAAAAAATAATGTGTTTAAATTCATTTAAATTTACCTCAAAGCATTTCATTTAGCTTCAACCATGACAAGGTAATACCTTTCGAAACAATGAGGTTCCCTCTTCGTATGAGGACATTTGCTAACACTCGTGAATCTGCAGCTGACCCTTCCCACCCGGCAAGAACATATTGGAATTTCAAGTCAAATGAGCAACTTACTAATACATATTGGAAAATAAACCCCTTTCGATTACGCCACCTCGGTTGGTCTTTTAAGGGAACCATTGCTGGAACGTGTGTACCATCTATGGCTCCAACACAACCCTAAAAAAGTTTTATCATCTACGTCAGTTTATCACATGCCCTATTCATACATGATTATAATGAAATGCATTGATTCTTGTTGCTTACTAACCTTGAAATACGGGAAAAACCTCGAATTGTTCATTTTTTCAGGAGGCACCTCATTCCCTGGCTGTTTCAAAAAGTTGCCCTGGAGATGGATGATTCCGTTAAGGATCCTATTGAAGTGTCGGCTAATCGTTTCATCTGAATGATTGAAATGGTGTTGCAATGCACGATTCTTCACGTGGTGACTAAGTGTATATAAAAATATAATTAAGGCTTCCTCTAACGTCACTCTAGATGTACCATCCATGTTATATTTATCTTTCAAAATGTATCGCAAGCGCGGAAAAACCTCCTTGCGCATACAAATATAATTGAAGCACGTAGGACCTGCATGAAGAAAATGTGACCAATTAACCAACCAACAAAACTACTTGTTACAAATAACATCTTGTTGTTGCATCGAAACATATAAATGTTGACTAATCTGGCTAACGTTGAACTTGGTAAAATGAAATGGTTGAATAATTGAAAAATGAGATTATTCAGGAATACACATTGAATGTTGAGATTACGCATTGAATTTCTGGTAGTAGATCCTGGACCGTTAATAATGGCATTTGCGGCCTCCGTGCCAGTCCAATCTCTCAAATGTGCTTCAGGATCTTCTGTTTCAGGATCTTTTGTTGTCTCTTCGAACAATTATGCTACCACTGTAGCAGCTGCAACAGTCGCAAGCATTATTGTTTGGCGAATATTCACGCGACCATCATCAATGTCAGATACTTCCGAGATGGAGCAAGAGGTGCCAGAATCAGAATCGTCTGACATGTTAACCTGATTTTGAACATGCCTTCTATTAAAAATTAAACGCCCACGATTCGTGAATCATATAGTGTGTACTGAAATGCCCTTCACATTGTTTGGCAAAAAAAAAAAAAAAAAAGTAACACCTTATGTATAAGGTTTTAAACGAAAAAAATTGTGTACAGAACACTATTCCAAATTTTGAAGCATATATAAAAGCTCAAATGGACTGTATCACACTTCATCCCAACTTAAATTTATGTGGCCCCACGGATTTTCAAAGACATGAATCACATATTAAGTTGTCCACCTGACCTTTCAATATGCCTCATTCTTGGGCTCCAACCTTCAAATTGGTCCACCTGACATTAATCACATATTAAGTGGACCCATTGCGTTTACTTGGTACAATAGCGCCGGGGCAGACTTGGATTGGCTAGTGACCCCAATACCACGTAGGGGCCCATGTCAACTATATGTGGGCCCCACCATGATGTATGTGTTTTATCAATGCTGTCCATCCATTTTCCCACCTCTTTTTAGGACGTGGGACAAAAAATGAGGCAGATTAAAATCTCAGGTGGACCACAACACAGGAAAACAGTGTTCATTGAACGTCCCCCATTCAAAACTTCACTGGGCCCACCGTGATGTTTATTTGCGATCCAACCTGTTGATAAGGTCACACAGACCTGGATGAAGTGAAAACACAAAAAGCAGCTTGATCCAAAATTTCTGTGTGAATCAAGATGTTTTCAACGGTAAGAATTCAATTCCCACCGTTTACTGTGGTGTGGTCCACCTGAGATTTGTTTCTGCCTCATTTTTGGGCCCATGCCCTAAAATAGGGTGAAAAAATGGATGGACAGCATGGATCAAACACATACATCATGGTGGGGCCCACGCAGCTTCACTAGTCATGGTGGGCCACAGAGTTTACGCAGCTTCATGGTGGGCCCCTTGGCTGGTGTTGGCTTCACTAGTCAATCCGCATCCCCTAGCGTACACACATCATGGTGGGCCACAGAGTTTACTCAGAATCTTGGGCCCCACAACGTCCTCTCCAAACGAGAGCTGTCCGTGTCAGATCGGTGGGCCCCACAAAGCCCCTCGAAAAACCCATCTTCTATCTACGTCCTGGTGAGCATAGTACCCAATCCGCGTCCAGAATGGTGGGCCACTTCCCTCACCCTTCCCGACGGCAGAGGGGTTTCCCTGCTGCATCCTCAAAAAAAAAAAAAAAAAAAAAAAAAAAAATCCAAGAAAAAAAGAGGAAGAAGAAGAAAGAAGAAAGGATAAGGAGAAGGAGAAAGAGGAGGAGGAAGAGAGCTAACCTCAAGGTCGCCGGCGGTTTTCGAAATCGTCGGTTCGGTGGAGAGCCGGTATCGGAAGGGTGCTTGAAGCTTCGAAGATCACCAAAGGGAGGCAGGGAGGGAAGGAGATTGCAGAGAGGGAGAGAGAGCCGTTGGAAGTAATTTCAGAACAAGTGCGAATCTGCTTTTAAAGCAGAAATTTGAAAATAAAGCTGTTGTCATCTTGCCCATTTACTAGTAAATGAAATCTCACCTATTCGGTAGTAAATAAGAGAGGAGCATCCAAACAGAAAAAATGTCAATTTACTAGTAAAATCATTTACCACATATCCAAACGACCCCTAATGACAACCACATCGGCATTGACATCAGCAGCTTGAGATCAAATGCATCAGTTCCAGTCTGGCACCCCGTCCAAAAACTGAATATGAAAAGCGGTATCACAATACAGGTCTGGATCGATTATGACAGAGCAGAAAAGCTTCTCGAAGTTGCGGTTTCGCCCTTCTCTTCAATACCCAGATCGCCAAGTGACACAATCCTATCAGATCTCTCCCCAGTCCTGCACAATTCTATGTATGTGGGCTTCTCTGCTTCCACAGGAATGTCTGGCAGCACCCATTACATCAATCAATGGAGTTTTTAGATGAATGGACCCGCTCGATCCGTAGACTTCTCCAACTCATCCTTCAACCACATCAAGGCCTCCCTCTCTCACCACAGAGAGAACAGGAACCATTTCCAGTGTATCAGCCTCTGCAGCAACAGTCATGCTGATTTCAATCTTGGCCGCCATCTACCTCTACAGAAGGATCAAGAATGCCAATATAATCGACCCATGGGAGCTCGAGTATGGCCCGCATCAGTTCTCCTACAAAGAGCTGAAAATTGCAACCAAAGGCTTCCAAGACAAGGAGCTCCTGGGATTTAGTGGTTTTGGAAGAGTCTACAAAGGAATTCTCCCTGACTCAAATACCCAATTAGCGGTGAAGCGGGTCTCACAGGAATCAAAACAGGGGCATAGAGAGCTCGTATCAGAGATTGCTACCATCGGACAGCTGAGACATCGGAACCTTGTCCAACTACAGGGCTGGTGTCAGAGGACAGGTGATCTAATGATGTACGACTTCATGTGTAATGGGAGCTTAGATAAGTTCTTATTGGGTGAACCCAAATTGATTCTGAGCTGGAATCAGAGGTTCAATATCTTGAAAGGTGTTGCAAGTGCACTTCTGTATTTACATGAAGAATGGGAGCAGATTGTGGTCCACCGTGATGTGAAAGCGAGCAATGTACTACTTGATGTAGAATTGAACGGTCGGTCGGGCAATTTCGGGCTGGCTTGATTATATGAACATGGGTCGAATCTGAAAACGACAGTTGTTGTTGGGACACTTGGGTATTTCGCGCCAGAGCTTACCAGAACGGGTAAGGCCACAACGAGTTCAGATGTGCTTGCTTATGGTGCCTTGTTGTTGGAAGTGGCGTGTGGTCGGCAGCCCGTTGAGGTGAAGGCAATGCCAGAGGAGATGATGTTGGTTGATTGGGTGTGGGAGAGATGGAGTGTGGGGAAGGTGCTGGATGTGGTGGACAGGAGGATGGATGGTGATTATAAAGTAGAAGAGATGGAGATGGTTTTGAAGCTAGGGCTGTTGTGTTCACATCCTATGGTTAGTGAGAGGTCTCATATGAGGGAGGTGGTGAGGTACTTGCATGGGGAGGGTGGGCCACTAGAGGTGGGCAAGAATCCACCGTTGGAATACATGAGGCTCCGTTTTTTGAGAAAGAGGTGAATCAGCTGTGATGGAGCTGGAGAGAGACAAATCTCCAGGTCCAAACGGATATCCTTTGGCCTTCTTTCAAGTTTTTTGAGATACGATAAAAAAAAAAAGAAGATATTATGGCATTCGTTTTGGAATTCCACAGCTCTGGTCAGATTTTGAAGGAAATGGGGAGCTCTTTTGTGGTTCCTATTCCCCAGGTATAAGGAGCCTCTTCTCTCAACGATTCCAGGCTGATCAGTCTGATCAACAGCCCCTACAGGATCCTCGTGAAGGTGTTAGCTAACCGCTTCCGATTGGCTCTATTGTCAGTCATTTCATCCTCTCAAATGGCCTTCATTGCTAATAGACAGATTGTCGACTGTTCAATTCTAGCTAACGAGAGTTTACACTCATGCCACAGAAGTGGGGACGAGGGAGTTGTCTGCAAGTTGGACTCGGCCAAAGCTTATGATCACTTGGACTGGGAATTCCTCGACTTCATGCTGAGAAAATTGGGATTTGGAGATAAATGGTAGGGTTGGATGCAAGCCTGTGTCTCTTCGGCTCACCTGTCTGTACTTCTGAATGGGTCTCCTTTCAGTTATTTCTGGCCATCGAGGGGGTTGCGTCAAGGAGATTCCTTCTCTCCTTTTCTTTTCATTGTAGTCTCGGAAGCTCTCAGCAAGATGCTGGACAGAGGCCAACAGGTGGATCTGTTCCAAGGTTTTAAAATAACTAAAGACCAGCCTCCTCTATCGCATATTCAGTATGTCGATGACATGTTAATCTTTTGCAAAGCAGGAGCTGACGAGGTGTTCCATCTAAGACTCATCCTTCACTGTTTCCAATTGGTTTCCGGCCAGAGGATTAATCTGTAAAAAACAGAGCTGCTTGGTTAATGTAGAAGAAGGGATGGTAGGGGAACTGGCGGAAGTGTTGGGGTGACGTGCGGCCTCATTCCCCACTATGTATTTGGGGCTGCCTCTGGGCATAGGAAAGCCTCCCCTTGCAGAGTGGGATAAGGTGCTAGAACGTATGGACAGAAAAATGGATCCGTGGAAACGGAGCCTCTTATCGCTTGGAGGTAGAATCAGGTTGACCAAATCATTGCTTTCCAATCTTCCCTGCTACTTCTTCTCCCTTCTTAGATGCCCCACCCCCATTCTTGTCAAAATGGAAAGGATGAAGAGGAACTTCTTTTGGAAAGGGGGAAGTCAGGACTTTTAATTTCACCTTCTCTCTTGGAAAGAGGTATGCAAGCCCATTCAGGAAGGAGCTAGCATAAAAAAGCTTCAGCTCATCAATGAGGCCCTTCTAGGAAAATGGGTGTGGAGATTTTTGGTAGAAGAAGGTGCCTTATGGCGGGAGACTGTGGCAAGTAAATATGGGGTAGCTGGCAAAGGGAAGTGGACTAGACCTTCGGCGGTTTACAGAGCATCTAACTGTTGGAAAGTTATAACCAAGATGGCTCCCAAGATTCTCACGCAAATTGGGTTTTCCCTTGGCAACGGGGATCGTACTAATTTTTGGGACGATACTTGGCTAGGGGAGGTGCCCCTCAGATCTAGATTTCCTCGGATTGCAGAATTGAGCCCTCACCAAAATCTTTCTGTTGCCGACTGTTTCTCAGTTTTGGGAGGTCAGGGCACGTGGAATCCTCAATGCAAGAGGAACCTTGATGAAGCAGGAATCGAGGAGGTGATAGGCTTGCTGGCCTTGCTCGAGGGAATTGCCCCGTCCCCTGATCAGAAGGATACTCCTTGGTGGAGTGCAAACAAGTCTGGGAGTTTCTCAATGTGCTCTCTTATCAAGGTCCTTCGCCTGACTGAAGCGAGGCCAGAGCTTGATTTCCTCACCCCTTTTTGGAGCATTCAAGCTCCCTTAAAGGTGGTAATGTTCAGGTGGCTGGCGGGTAGAAGCAAAATTCTCACCCTGGATAACCTCTGCAAGAAAGGTTTCATTCTACCTAACGCCGGTTACATCTGCGTCCAAGCAGCAGAGTCGGTGGATCATATCTTTCTGCATTGTCTTTTTGCCCGTGGTATCTAAGACTATATCTGCTCGATGTTCAAGATTATGTGGGTCATGCCCGGGTCGATTAGCTCCATGATGAGATCTTGGATTGGGAGCTGCTTGAAGGGGAAGGGACTCTAAGAGATGGAAGCAGGCCCTGCTGGCTGATATGTGGATAATCTGGAAGGAGAGAAACAAGCGTTGTTTCAGAGATACAAGAATGTCTCTCAGCGCGGCCTGCACGTCCGTTTCTATGTTGTTAAAGGATTGGGAAAACAGCCTTTGAGGCTTCTTTGTTGTATCTTTAGTTTTGGTTTTTTTTTTTTGTTTTTCTATTTGATTTTGGCTTTTACCTTTTTTAATAAAGTTCATCCTTTAAAAAAAAAAAAAGCATGGGATTGATGAATTCATGGTGTGACATACATCATTGTCCATGGAAATGGATGATAGGCCGTTGAGTGGATAACGGATAGTAGGAGCATCTCTCTTGTATTGTATTGTATCAGGAATGTATCATGATAAATTTGCCAAATATTTTGAACTTTTTTTTTTTTTTGAAAGATGACAAATCTTATTAATAAAAATGAAAAGAAAACACAGGCAAAAGGACAACTAAATCGCTGAGGGAGCGATCCAACTACACTCCTAGAAACATAAGATTACATCCCTTTAACTTGTCATCATTGGTTGCCCATTCAATTAATAGTTTCCTGGCCCTTAGAGCTACGGACTCCACCTCATTACTTTCCCCGTGAAAACATCTCTCGTTTCTTTCTTCCCACACGCACCACAAAACAGCCGCTATGGACATCCTCCAAAGCCGTTTTCGATGATTACACAAACCTTGTTTCATATTACAAATACCAAAAACAACATCAAAACTTTTATTAAAACTAAGGAAGAGGAAGGGAGTTCCCTTTACAAAAACAAAAAACCAAAAAAAAAAAAAAAAAAAAAATCACAAATATCATGGTATAACATTTTCCCCTCCCCTTTAACCCAGTTGATGGTTGTTGGAAAGCACCCTTCTGTTCTAACCTCGTCACCATGATGGGGCATGGATAAGATGGACAATCTCCTGGACTGTCAGGGTGATTGTAATAGCTTGTTGGCTCAAAAATGCTTTGGAAAGCTCTTAGAAGGCTAAACACACCTTCCCACTTTCATTATAAAGAACACCACAAATGCCCCCTTCTCCAGACGCCCTGCAGAAATAATCATTGAACTCAACCCGCCAACAATCTGCCTTACACCGACAGCCTGAATTGTCACCAAATTCTCTCCGGCTTTGTCCACTAAAGACTGCGCTCCAATTTCTTACCAGAGCTTTGATTGAAATGCCCTTTAAGGCATGGTGGTTAGTTGCCCACATGAGCAGATTGCCTTTAATCCTGCTCGTGGTCTGATGGACGAGCTCCTCAACCACGTTGAAGACGTATTCCGTCCAACCACACTTCCCAGATTCCATAAAACTTACCTCTCAACTTGAATGGGGTGAGTTCCTGCTCCTGAGAAGATCAAACACCTTACCACTTGGCAGACACAATCCTGAAAGCTTTGAAAAAGCGATACTGCAAAGCTTCAGCATACGGTCAGTGAATAAGGAGGTGATGCATGGATTCCTCCTCTTGCTTGCACTGTTGCACCGACACATTTGTTTCCCAATTCCCATGATAAAGCCTCTGTTTTTCAGTTTTCCAAGTATGAGAATCCTACCGTTTGCCAAAGTGCACATGAATGCAACCACAGAGGGAGGAGTGGGAGAAGACCCAGAAAACACAAGGAAGCAAACTGCTGTGAACTTTGTAAATTTCTGGATGAAAGACTGTTGTTGATCCAGCATCTTCATAACCCTTCATGAAACTACTTATCTCAGTTTCTTTCAGATTTCTTCTAAAAACAATGCCCCACAAAAGCTTGATACCCAGAAAACACCTTTACAGTTGCATACTTCTGCATGGCCACCCTCAAAATATATGGGAATTACTTGGCTAGACGGATCTCCTCAACTGATGAGCCTAACGCAGGAGAACCTGACTGCCATTATTAACTATGAACCTCTTGCTGTACCTCAAACGACTGCCATATTCTTATATTCTTTGCTTCTATAACCCACCCCCCCCCCCCCCCCCCCCCCCCCCCCCCCCCCCCCCCCAATTGTTGATTTCTTTCCATACCTCGGATTCAGTCCTCCTTGAACAAATTGGATCATTAGCCCCATTTATGAAGCCGATATTTTTCTTGAATAACTCCACCATATTTGAAATACCACCACTATTAACATAAAAGGCTCCAGTTTCTCTCCTTGATAAATCCCAACGCCCCCCGGTCTCCAGTTTTGTGTTTCTGAATCTGTTTCCAGTTGACCAGATGAATCCTTCTCTTTCTGCTTCTTCTTCTTTCTTCTTAAGGATGACAACTTTATTAAGAAGCAATGGCAAAAAAATGCTGGAAAGAATATAGACAGAAAAAGAAAAAAAGGAATGAAAAAAGAACAGCCCTTAGGGAGGAGCAGCATTTGCCCACTCAGAAACTGAAGAGACAGAGAGAGAGCTTTCAGAAAAACCACCCTAGAAGTGTTGCTGATGTCTCGAAAGCATCTACAGTTTCTTTCGAGCCAAAGAGCCCATAGACTGGTGAGAAGGAACAGTCTCCATTTTCTCCTGCTTGATGAGGCCATCCCAGCACCATGCCATTTGATTGAAAAACTGGATGTTCGATCTAGGCATCACCCAGCAGACGTCAAATGAGCCCAATATGCTATTCCACACCTCGACTGAGAAGGGACAGTGAATGAACACAATATGCTAATCTCTTTCTTCTCCACTTCCAAAGGACATCCCACTGAATTATTTTGACCTTCCTAGGTTCTAGCTGAGTCGAGCTCGAGCTCGAGCTGAATCATCCCGCTAGGGCTGTACATCGAGCCGAGTCGAGTCGAGGTAGGCCAAGCTTGGCTTGACTCGTTTGTGCTCTCCTCAAGTTCGAGCTCAAGCTCGAGCTCACCCTCGAGCTTATCATTGGAGCTTGCCTTGTTTGCTAAAACTTTCGAGGCGAGCTTACCTCGAGTCGAGTCAAGCTTGCTCCCACCTTGATTTATTATATTTTTTTACAACAATTTATAAATTAGAAGTCAATAACATTAAGTTCAAGAAGTCACACATATATTAGGGGAGAATAGTATTTCTACAAGTGGGACCCCACTATTAAAATGACCTAGCTCTGATCGATTTTTTCTTTGGCCAGGTCATACACGCATTGAATGCAGACTACTAGTAATATTTTCTGAACCATAATAAACACAGTACATGCATAGCTCACCACATGAATGGACTACCCTGATTATTGTGTGGTCCATTTTCATGATGAGGCCCAATTGGTTCATGGATAAGATGCACCACCTCCCTCGTAAAATTGTAATCAATAGCTGTATATGGTGTTTGGTCTTACCATAGCCCTTGTTTTGTAGATATGTATGGTATGTGGTCTCACCGTAACACCTGTGTTTATGTAGCGTGCTAAAACACACAACCATTGTGTGCTCACCATGTTTTGTACTTAAAATTACTCAATCCATTGGATATGCTCAATAAGGAATGTTCTTACCTGAACAAAATAGTAAGATTAAGAAACCCCCCAACGTGTGAGGGTTTTATATGTCCTAAGGTTGGACCCCAATGTGTGTGGGGGGAGGGGGGAAAAAGAATCAAGAAATAAGAAGATTATGGTTTTTTTTAACAAATATCTATACGAAACGAGTTCGAGTGACCTAATGGTCAAACTTGACTCGATTTCTGACTCGAGCTCCTAAATGAAGCTTGGCTTGACTTGTTCTACTAAGTTGAGTCGAGCCGAGGCGAGCTTTTTCGAGTCGAGTCAATCGAGTTTCTCGAGCTGACTCGGCTCATGACCAGCCCTACTAGTCACCAAGGTAGGGATCTTGAATAATGACAGATAGTCACTGGAGGGTTGGATAGCACAGCTTCAACCAACACAATATGGCCACCAAGTACAGATAGTTCCTTTTTCACTGAGGCCAATCTTCTTTTAAACTTCTCGATCACATGACTCCATGTTGAAAGCACTGCCGATTTGGCTCCGAGAGGAAGACCCAAGCATGTAATGGGGAACTCCCCACTGTTACATTTAAGACAAAGAGGCCTGCATAGCAACCTGCTCTTTAGGAATTTCCATACCAACCATAAGACTTTTCTTAAGATTGGCTTTCAGCCCAACGCTCCCTTGAAGCATCCAAGGATGCCTTTTGAAGTTTTTTACTTACAGTAGATTTCTGTCGCACATGATTAGGATGTCATCTGCAAATTGCAGATAAGAAATTGATACCTAGGCATTCACTTTGAATCCTTTGATCAATCCAAACACTTACCACCTTTGCCAACATTCTACTTAGCCCCTCTTATACAATCATGAAGAGGAAAGGGGGAGAGGGGGTTTCCTTGCTGGATCCATCTCAAACCACGAAACCTTCCTGCTGGGGATCCCTTGATGATAACAGAGAACAAAATTAAGAACATGCATTCCTTTATCCAGCTGCACCATTTCCTTCCAAAGCCCATCCGCTCCATTATATAACGAAATCCCAATCAACATCCTTGTCAACTTTACACATGATACCTTCCTCGCCACCTTTCTAGAGTGTAAATGATCCTAGGTGCGGCTAACATGATTAATAATCCCTCAACATTCCCATGTTATAGATAAATTATTTGACCATCTGTAATTGACCTGGACTATCCATTTTGTTCAGCATCAACTGGATGATTAGGATCATCTAATCAAGGTGATCATTGGTAGACATTGGCAATCAAATGTGAGGACCACATGATGGGTAGCCTAGATCAATGAGAGCAACTTTTTAACTAAACCAATCTGGATCACATTCTGTTCACCATTTAAAAGACAGACAACCATCTGCTCAAATTGATCTAGAATGACAAGGGTAATCGAAAGTGAAGTCTGCATGATTAATGGTTAAGATTGGTTGGTGGCCATTTTTTGTAGTCGATTATGACCATCCAAATGGTTTGCCATTAATTGACTGGTTCAGATCTCCAATCTTGCCTATTCTAGACAAACATAGGCAAGTTGGGACCACTCAATGGATCACCTAAATTGATGATTAGACCACTTGTCACAATTGATCAGAATAATCCATTTTGATGATGTCAGTGGCAAAGCAGGGTTAGATTGATATTTAGAGTGCAATAGTGCATGCATAATATTCAAATTATCAGGTTGAGTAAAAGACAGTATCAGCTATACGGAAAAGGCTATTCTTAACGGCCAGCAAAGCCAAACAGTCCCAGAAGTGATTTGTTATAGGCCATATTCTTTTCAGAATATTTACAATGAAAACTGCATCCTATTTAGATTATTAAGTCATTCTTTGCTGAAATTGCTGCCAAATGCACCCTCAGCTTAGACGATCTATGTTTCCTTTAATTTAAAATAAACACTAACAAACTGAACAGGGGCATTAAGAGAATTCTTGACCTCTTGCGCAGTCTACATTTTGTTCACTGTAACTGATATGATGAGAAACTGAAACC
This sequence comes from Liriodendron chinense, assembly GCA_003013855.2. NCBI lineage: Eukaryota > Viridiplantae > Streptophyta > Magnoliopsida > Magnoliales > Magnoliaceae > Liriodendron > Liriodendron chinense. The sequence goes on from ML058333.1 coordinate 4,697,838, forward strand.
CGACCTCCCTTCATTAGTTGACTTAAGCTCAAGCTTTTGAAACGGGCTGCAGGTTGAGTGAAAATGTGATGTATAAATGCCCACATAAAGGAATTATAGGCTTGTTAACCAAGGATATACACAATATACTACAGGTTTCAGTTTTGACAAGTGGGGTCCACAATTCAATGATGATCATCAGTCTATTGGGACGGGGTTGCATGGACGATGCCCTGAAAATCTCCAAGATTGGAACATCCTAGCCCTGGCCCCTGTAACGGGCCTTTTTCTTTCCATTGAATGTGGATTTCTGTTGCATCTCTTTAACCATTTGAAGGAAACAAACTGAAAGGTTATGATTGTCCCATTGAGGAGATTTAGGGGCATGGTTCAACCATGGTGTATCCTCTCATACCAATGATCTGGATCACTGAAGTCCGAACCCGTTGGGTTTGCAGTTTGAACCAAGATTTAGTGGTCCAGATCGCTAATCTGATAGGCCCCACCATGGAACGAAGGTACCCAAAAATTTCCCCGAATTCTCTAGCCATCCAATCTTTGGTATTCAGTTGAATGTGTATAGTACCTATGTTTATTTTCTTGAGAGTCCATTTACATGCCACCATCAAAGGGTTAGCAATGTCCTCTTGAGGATAGATCTTGGAATGGCCAACCCATTACAGGGCCCATTAGACAATGGTTTGGATCGCTAAATCATAGGCCCCACTTTACAAAATGAAAACTTGAGGATACCAGGCATATACTCGTCAGAGGATCATATGATGCCTCTCCATCTAAAATCATCGAGGTTTCATGATCTTACAGGCTCCTCTCAATTGGCCCAACTACCTGTAGGCACACAACAACAACACGCACGAGATCCAAGCTATGCATCAGGCAGGTCCAACCATGTAGATAAAGTGGGCCCAAAATTCATGCTGTTCCACTCATAAGGCAGGCCACATGTAAGATAAAAGTAGATGGTTACAAAAATATGGCCAGTAGTCCACATACAGATATGAGTAACCCACCTTACAAGTGGACTTACCAAATTTTTGGACCAGGGCATCTACTGGTGGGGCCCACCTCACAAACGCCTAGAATCTCATACATGCTGGCACATATTTCTGCGGATACACATGCAGGTAAGATTAGGAGACTGCCAAACTCATTTGGAGAATGACGGAATTTTTAATTGGTGAATGGCATACGTGCTGTTAGGATCGTAATAGAAGCCATTGATAGAGCCATCGCTGCAAGAGAAGCAAACATAGTAAAACCCAGCAATGGTCAAGCCACAGTCTATTCCGACATTCACAAAGTATTGCTCTTTCCATCTCTGCAAGGCAACATGAAGAGGATGGTATGATCATATTTTGGGTTAAAGTAGGAATTATTCTCAATTGATGACAAGTTGAGAGTTGGAAATATATTTTACCATAAATATATATGGGTAGTTACTCAGGTCCAAAGATTTCCCGCCATCAGCCTCCACTTGGCTCTAAAAGAAGAAAGGAGAAATCACATTGCCATATCGAAATGAAGTACACAGGTTGCAGAGAAATCATGATCCCTTACCTGGAGAGATGAGAATGATTGGAACTTGGACCAGTGTCTCACATCATCCACGGGCCTATTAAAAGTTAAATACAAGACTCATGAACTGAATAAAAAGGATGACAACAGACTAAAAGAGATGGAAAGATTAGTGAGATAGCTCTGCAACAGACCCCTCAGAGGCTAAAATGCTTGAGGAAATAAACGATGCTTGATGGAGTACTTTCTCAGCCCAATAAATTGTAAACAGAGGACCCCACTTTCCACAATCCAAATTGTTCACTAAGGTGGGATTGGTGGCCCCATGGGGTATGGAAGATACCCTGAACTCTCCACCATCAGAAGATCATAACCACCCAACTGGTCCCCCCATTACATGGGGGCCGATAAGATCAACGAGTTAGGTCAACAAAGGTGGACCCAGCATGTAATGTTGCGGGTCGAATAAAAAACGTTTTCTTCCGTTCAAGCATAATATAATACTTCATAATGCTTTTACTCAATTCAAGTATTCCCTTTGAACATTTTCTATGCCTCCAACATGAGGGGGTTAAAAGAAGAAAAGGAATCATACGTTGCTTCCCATTTGCCAGTAAAAAATGTATAGTTCTTGATATCAACAATTTCCCCCTCCCAGAATGTCACTACCTGGAAATACACCGAGAAAGAAAATAAAATGACCATTAGATTGTTGTCATGTAACTTTGACTAAAAGGCTGTACTTGTACCAATGTGACCAGAATTAAAGAACAATTAGTTGAAACCTCACTCCTTTAGGGCCTGTTTGGTTGGCATGAGTAGAAACACAACTTTCTAAAAATACTAGTCATCCACATTTTGGCTTGTAATGTATGGTTAAAAATAAGAGTTTTTGACATATACCACCCTCCCTTTTTTGCCATACACAAAAAAAAAAACCTCCCTTTTTAGTATTGTCAAATAAGCCTCCCTCTCATTTTTCATGCATGGTCATAAAACACCTTATGGTTAACTTCTACCAAAATTGATAATTGAAGATGATAGTTGGCTGTTAAATTTGATTGTTGATCACATGAAATGAGGCTTGTGTCCTTGACTTTGTAGAGATAAGAGAGATTTTCATTTTGGGCAAGATCCAAATCATTTGGTTATGTGGGCCCTAGCCAAGGTGTTCCATAACGGTAACGGTGGCCGTAACGACCACCACCGTTACCGTTACGTAACAGACCCCGTATCGGCCGATACGACCATTTTTTTATTTTTTGAAAAATACTGTTACAGGACCATTACGGGGTCGTATCGGTCCGATATGGGGCCGTTATGGCCTGTTTTTTCTGTAATGGCTAGTACAACCGTTTCGACCCCGTAACGCGTAACGGTCATGACTGTTTCTGTTACGTATGGGCCAATACGGCCGATACGTAACCGTTTTGGTATACCATGGCCCTAGCAGACCCACATGATCCAAACCGTCTAATGGTGGACTATCCACATTTGATCTATACCATCAATATGGTGATCAAAACCATCCAAATGCATGTATAACCTTTTCACGTTTGCATAGATGCAAAATGGGAATCTCTCATTTCTACAAAGTTAAGGGAAAAAGCATCATTTTATGTGGTCAATGGTCAAATTTAATGGTCAATGATCCCTTTTAACGGTCAACTCTAATGAAATTCAAGCACAAGTTGTTTTATAACTGTATATGAAGAGAGGGACGGGATTATTTGGCAACACTAAAAGGGGAGAGGGTTATTTGGCATATAGCAAAAAGGGCGGTTGTCGACGTTCAAATTTAATGGTCAACGATCCCTTTTAATGGTCAACTCTAATGAAATTTAAGCATGGGTTGTTTTATAACCGTATATGAAGAGAGGGATGTGGTTATTTGGCATATAGCAAAAAGGGAGGTTGCTATATGTTAGAAGCTCCCATGGTCCACATGCAACAAGACAAGGCCCACAAGTTAGATGGTTGGGATTTTCTCTAGAGGGAATTTGCTCCACCCATCCGGTGGGTTCCAATAGGTGAAGAGTCTAGTTCATAGACGGTGAACCCAACAAACCAAAATGCTGACACGAGCTTTAAAACAAAAGCTGCTAGTACAGGCAGAGCACTGTACGTCAGCTCCATTTGAAGAGCAATGAAAGGCCATCAAACCCTTACCCGTCAATAACTAACGAAGGGCCAACTTTTGAACTATTGCTATCACACTATGTAGCGCACCCTTGAGATGAAAATATTGTGGGAAAAATCGGGAAAATATCACACTTATCGTGTAATGTATCACAGTTTGAGGAAACATTGGAGAAACTTTATGAAAATGGTGGGATCTTTCAATGGAACTTCAGGAGACGTTAAAGACACCTGATTGCACACTAATAAGTCAAAACACTGGAAAAATATATATATATGCATAATAGTTTTCCTTTGTTTAGGTACAAAACACTACAGTGTTGGACAAAGCTATGCTCTGAAATCCCTCTCCAATTGCAGTTTCTCCACCAAATTCCTGTTTTGATCCAAAACAACTTGAGTGGAGTTGTTAAAACACAACTATAATGAGAATCCCCAAAACATTGGCTAAAATGGTTTTTTTTTTGTTTCCTGATTTACACTGGTTTCATTCGAAATATTGCAGATGTCGCCCCAATATTTCATGATATTTACGAGAAGCCACAAATATCCCAATATATAGACATTTAGGGCCTGTTTGATTTTCTAGGTTGACCATAATTACCTTGTAAATGGGTAATGATTATTTACCTAGGTAATTACGGCATCTCTCCCGATGCAGACAGTGATGGTTGCTTTTTTAACACAATACGAGGAATCTGTCAACTATATATGGGGCCCACCGTGATGTATTTCGCTTATCCACACCGTCCATCCTTTATACTAGCTGAATTAATGGCATGAGCAAAAAATTGGGCGTGATCTAAAGCTCAAGTGGACCACACCATAGAAAACAGTGGGAATCAAGCGCCTACTGTTGACAACTTCTTGTGGGCCCCATAAGTTGTGGATCAAGTTGATATTTGTGTTTTCCCCTTATCCATGTCTATGTGACCTTGTAAACCGATTAAACCGATTAGATAACAAATAAACATTAATGTGGGCCCCATGAAGGAAACAACTTTAGACGGTGGACGTATTATGGCCACTGATTTCGTTGGTGTGGTCCACTTGAGTGCTGAATTTGCTTCATTTTTTGGCTCATTCGCCAAAATGTTCTGCTAAAACAGATGGACGGTGTGGATATGTCATATACATCAAGATGAGAAACACAAATTTAAGCCACTAGTTTTGGACCGATTTTCGAAGCAGAAATACTCGTATTTTCAAATGGCTTGAAAAAGTAATAATTACTTATTTACTGAGATTTACACGTATTGTGGAAAACCAAACAGGCCCTTATTGAAAATAGTTTTGTATTCCCAGATAGTTTAGTATTGGTTACCTGCAATAATCCAAATATTGTTTAGATATATCGGCCAACATATTCAACACACTAAACAATGAGATGAGCAATTTAAAAAAGCAGGCATACTGGAAAAGCTAACATGATTCAAAAAGGACAAGTCTCTCTTGATACTAAAAAAAAATCAATCATGTGCCGAACAATGTACAAAAAGATGTTTCAAGAACCTGAAGTTTACCCAGACCCAGACCCTTCTATCCAGTAGAACCTGGTAAGGAACCAGCTGCTGGTCCCACTAAGAAATGAAAAATGACTTTGAGCTTTGCTTATAACATGACTCACCAAGGTTCTGACCTAAATAAAGCCAGTTTGACTGGGTCATCATCATTATCATCATCCTCATCGTGTGCATGTGTGTGCGCGCGCGCGCGCGTGTGCAGGCATGTGTTTTTTAGTGTACATGTGCATCTGGGCATGCGTGCGTGCATGTGTTGTACCCTGGGCAGTTACATAGAGCAAACTTGACTTAAATTGTGGATATCATATGATCACCAACCCCAATTAGTTAGGATAAGGCTTAGATGATGATGATATGACCACCATAGATAGAAAAGCATGGGTTCAAATGAAACTACTTACTGGAGTATCTGCCAAAGGCACATTAAGTGCTTCCATAGTGCCACATAGATAACCGTGTTCAAGATCACAACCTTGAATCCTTACATTGACTCTCCATGCTTCATCTTTGTGTACACTTGAAACATTTTGAGTTCCAGCAAATGCCTGTTTCACAAAGCTCACAATTGATTTCTTTTGTTTTTGTTTTTGTTTTTTTTTGTTTTTTGAATGATAATCAAACTGAATATTAAAAAGGCTAAAGAGAAATGGGCTTCATTAAAATTAGAGAGACTTGTCTAAGAAGTATTTGTAAGGTGGAAGAATGAGAACCTACAGAATAGCATAATCAACAAATTAGTACCTTGACCTACTTATCAGATGTTAAGGGAGGAGTAATTGTGTCAATAGCAAACCACCATCTGATACTGTATGTATGTATAAAGAAATTACAAAAAGCAACCACCCATTCTAGTCATTTAATGGTCAGTTTTAATCCATTGCATGAACACTTGTCAATAAGGTGTCCCATAACGGTAACGGTGGCCGTAATGGCCACCACCGTTACTGTTACGATACGAGCCGTAACGGCCGTTATGAACTCCATATCAGCTGATACGGCCCTTTTTTATTTTTTGAAAAATACTGTTACAGGACTGTTACGGGGCTGTTACAGTCCGATACAGGGTCGATACGGGCTGATACGGAGCCGTTACAGCCAGTTTTTTTTTTTTTTTTTCCTGTAATGGCCGTTATGACCGTTTCAAGCCCGTAGCCGTTTTGGGATACCTTGCTTGTCAATGTCCAATTCAAGTTTCCTAGAAGCCGGCAATACGTTTATCTGTGCAATTCAATGATAAAATAGTTCAGTAGGCTTTATTTATGGCAACTAAATATATCATGAAAAATGTGGTGTTTCATCGAGGTTAATTGGGGAAATAGCAGGTGGTGAATATAGGCTAGTTCATATAATAGTTATGGGAAAGAGTGGATAGAATGTCGATAGGTTTTTTAGGCTTGGCATGGAGGAGGAAAAGGAAGGATTGGGAAATATGTGTGGCACATGTCCTTGCTTGCGGGGATTTGGTGCCTATGGTTAGAAAGAAATGACCGCTGCTTCAGAAATAAGCATCGTTTGGTGCAAACGATCTTTCTTAAGGCAAAATGTCTAGTCAAGGAATGGGTGCAGGTGTGCAAGTTTGTGAAGCAGTTTCCCGAGCTTTGGGTTGAGTTGTAATTGTGTTTTTAGTCTTTTCTGGGCTGCGGCCTTTTACTTAATAATATTATCACAGTTCAAAAACGAAAGAAAGAGTGGATAGAATGTTTAGATGGAATCCATAGACAATGTTTAGATGCGATCCATAGACCTCCTTGAGAGTTATACAGTACTAGTATGTTGATCAAAGATTGTTTTGAAGGGAATAGGTTCAAGGTAGTATGTGGGGACATGGTTAGATATTGTGAAGACTTACGGTGGGTGGCCTTATCTCCCTCAAAGATTCCCTGGATTGTTTTACAAGTAAGATGGGCTCAAACCTAAGACCTCAATGTTGAAACACACCCTGTCTACCATTGAGCTACCAGCTTGAACTGAGATTATATGAATTAATCCTTAGAATGGTAGTGTCGGTCAAAGATTGTTTTGGCTCTAGGGAGGAAGAATGGTGAACATTGTGTTTAGAAGAAACCAAAAGGACCTCGAAATTGACCTTTTGTAGACATTACTGGGGTTTTTGATGTAGTCTTCGTTCTTCCTTGTACACCCCTTCATCTTTACAATTAATTAGGTGAAATTTATGCCCGCATTGCAACTTTCCACAATTAATCCTTTCTAATTGTGGACATCCTTCCCAATGCTTAGCACATTTTCTGAGACCCCATTTGGCATGTTATAGCGCTATTAGCAAAAAATGTAGCTTTTTACAATAAATAATCTCACATTTGGCACCTAATGCATTGTGCTCATAACATAGTTATCAAAATTGCAGTACTCAGTGCCTATTTTTATTAGTGTTGATTGTGGCATAATCCTAAAGCTGGATTCCAAGAGAAACATGGAATCCAGATTTTTTTTTTTTTTTTTTTTTTTTGAGAGATAATGAAATTTTATTACAAGCTCGCAAAAATGAGAAAGAATACGAGCCCGAAAAGAGGAAGAACCACACGATAAGGGGAGCCGACCGGCCCCACCTTAAACATAGATCGCCCACTCTGAAATAAGATGGTCAATCCTTTGAATGACCTCATTGACCCCCATATTGATGTTTTGAAAACATCGAGCATTTCTTGCTCCCCAAATCGACCAAAGGATTGCCATGATAAGAAGCCGCCAAACCACTTTTCTGTTCTTACCAACTCCTCCGTGCCACGCCCACAAGAGATCGTCGACATGCAACGGCATGACCCACCCAACATTATTGGAGGCGAGGTAAAACTCCCAGACCTTCGAAGCGAACGGACAATGAATGAAGAGGTGATCAATTGTTTTTTCATCGGCCATGCACATAAGACAAATGTTTGGTATGATCATCCCTCTTTTTCGAAGGTTATCCACCGTGAGAGTACGTCGCCGACCCACTAACCAAACGAAAGCCATAACTCTAGGGGGAGCCCCGTAGAACCAGTGATGGAATGGATGAGGAAGACGCGGGTCCGTAGGCTGTCTTGTAAGGAAGTAGGAAAGCAATTTAACGGAGAACTTGTTGGAGCGGTTACCTGTCGAGATAATTTTGTCTTCCTCAAGGGTATTCGGCTTTACGGAGCTTAAAAGATCCAGAAGTCCCAACATTTCGTCAAATTCCTCATCGTCAAGATCCCTGCGGCAGGGAGGGAGCCACACAAGTTTGCCCCCATCCCGAGAGTAGCACTCTTCCACCCAAAGTAACCTGACGGGAGCAAGCAGAGCTAACCTCGGAAAAACCTCTTGGAGCGCCTATGAGCCACACCACACATCCACCTAGAAACGGATACGAGACTCGTTACCAAAGCTAAAGGCGGTGCCTCTGCTAACAAGATGTTGCGTCGAGGATATGCCTTTCCAAATACCCGAGGCTCTGTACGTGGAGGAGACTTTGGCGAACCAACCGCCTTCCTGCAGACCATATTTTGCCGCTATCAACCGTCTTCAGTATCTGTCTTGCTCGACCGAAAATCTCCAAATCCATTTCCCAAGGAGGGACGTGTTCACTGTATCTAATGGGGTAATACCTGCACCTCCTATCGCTATCGGCTTACAAACATCTTCCCACTTTAAGAGATGGAACTTCCGCCCTTTGCTTGATCCCTTCCAAAGGAAGTCTCTCCTAAGTTTCTCGAGCCTTTCCAGGACGAATTTTGGACATTTAAACATCGATAAAAAGTACACTGGCATATTGGAGAAAGCCGTCTTTATCAAAGTTAGACGTCCGCCCAAGGATAAATATTTGCTTTGCCAAACATCAAGCTTCTGTTGGATTCTTTCTATGACCATGTTCCACAAGTGTTTGGCTGGCTTTCCAATGCAGGGGGGAGCCCAAGATACTTAGTCGGGAAGGAATCCAAATATTTTGATAAGAGAGCAGTTATAACATGTTTTTCATAGTCATAAGTAGGGAGGAAGGTGAATGAGATCCACATAGTCCATCAGGTGCGCAGCTTCTCATTCACCTTGAAGTAGAAAATTCAGGCCCATCCAAAAACTCAGGTAGGACACATCAAAGGAAATAGTTTGCATGGGGATGCCTACAATTAGTTGTGTTTGGGACCAACCGTAGTGTGTATGCCGGATCCAATCTGTTCATTGACATCTTAGGCCACTCAAAAACTAGGGCGGGCCCACCATGTGAACTTAGAGGTCTTGGGCATGACTACACAATATTTTCTATAGTTCAGCCTAGGAGTTTTGAATAGGTCTGATTTTCGAGATCAGGGACCACCATTGGTCAGTGCATCTTATGGACGGTGTAGTCCTCCCCAACACACACACATACACAAAAAAAAAAAAAAAAAAAAAAAAAAAAAAAAACCTCAGCACATTCACTGAGAAAATTGTACAGATGTGATGGTTGTAAGAAAATCCAGACCACCCAGATCACTGAAACTATGGATAAGCATAGCCTAAAAAGTGAAGTCAGCCCTTCCACATATCTGATCATTTCTCCAAACATCATATATTCATTGCATTATCCATAAATGCATATATGGATAGGTAGTGTCACTGCCAAGCGTATATCAGTGTTTTAAATAGCGAATAGCGTGTAGCGTAGCGCTCACCCCTCTAAAGCGTGAAGCGTAAGCTACGCGCTACTAGATTTTTATCCAAGGTTGTGCTTGGTGACACCAATTTCATGATATTCTACACCAAATTATACTGATTAATAATGAAATTTAACAAAATTGCATGATATTTGGTGCAACCAATTGCAACCTAAAGTAATAAGAAAGGACAATGATTAAGTATAAAGGTAAAGAAGAGCAACAAAATTGATTTAATATTGTTACTTAAATTATTTTACTAAAAGCTTTGAAAGATTATCTAATTTTTATTGAAAATAGAAAAATGTAACAAATCATTGAAAACATTAATTGATTTTAATGTTGTTGTGAAAAATAACTTGTAATGTAAGCCAGATAGTGTGTAGCATATAGTCCCTGTAGTGTGTAGCATATGCGAATTATTATGTAGTGTAGGCTACACGCTACTTAAGCTATTTTCATGAGCTACGTAGAGTTAAGGCTAAGCTACGTAGCATAAGCTACATGTACTACCTAACTAACTAATTAGTTTGTGTGTGTGCGCGCGTCACCATCCATGCGTATGACATGGCAACAACATCCACACAGCTGTATGATGTGCGTGTGCGCGTGCGCACACAACTTTCTTTTTTTTTTTTTTGAAAGATGCTCGCGCACAACTTTAATCATCACAAAATAATCTTATCAAGGCAACACCATCCACACGGCTGTATGACGCGCGTGTACGCATGCACGCGCACAACTTTAATCATCACAAAATAATCTTACCCAGGCAACACCATCCACACAGCTGTATGACATGCGTGTGCGCACGCGTACACAACTTTTTTTTTTTTTTGGAAGATGCTCGCGCACAACTTTAATCATCACAAAATAATCTTATCAAGGCAACACCATCCACACAGCTGTATGACGCACGTGTGCGCATGCACGTGCACAACTTTAATCATCACAAAATAATCTTATCCAGGCAACAACATCCACATAGCTGTATGATGCGCGCTAAAACGGACCCCTAAAGAAACTTGTCAGTCTCAAATGAAGCAACATAAAGAAATGTCGGTGGAAAGTCCTGCCAGAAAATATATACACACATGCATGTGAGCACACACACATGCACACAGGAGAAATCAGCAGGATAAAAAAAAAAAAAAAAAAAACTGACTGGGCGCATATACATTGGTGATAAGATGTCCACGAGAAGTGAAAGCAGACAGCTAGCAGGAATGATAATTCATAAATCTAGAAAGTTCAGCAGTGAGTTGTGAGATGGTAACCATATATTGTCACTTCCAGGTAAACAGATAACTAGTTACTGGGCTAAACAGTAATCAGCTAAAGTATCTTCATAACATGTTGAAGAGATAACATCAGCACCGTAAAAGTTTTTATTTTTTTATTTTTTTGAAAGGTAACATTACCAGGGATTACCAGCTGAAGTTTTTTTTTTTTCTTTTTTTTTTTGAAAGATGCACGCGCACAACTTTAATCATCACAAAATAATCTTATCAAGGCAACACCATCCACGCATCTGTATGACGCGTGTGCGAGACAACTTTAATCGTCACAAAATAATCTTATCTAGGCAACAACATCCACATAGCTGTATGATGCGTGCCAAAACAGGACCCCTAAAGAAACTTGTCAGTCTCAAATGAAGCAACATAAAGAAATGTCGGTAGAAAGTCCTGCCAGAAAATATATACACACATGCATGTGAGCGCACACACATGCACACAGGAGAAATCAGCAGGATAAAAAAACTGACTGGGCGCATATACATTGGTGATAAGATGTCCACGAGAAGTGAAAGCAGACAGCTAGTAGGACTGATAATTCATAAATCTGGAAAGTTCAGCAGTGAGTTGTGAGATGGTAACCCGATATTGTCACTTTCAGGTAAACAGATAACTAGTTCCTAGGCTAAAAAGCAATCAGCTGAAGTATCTTCATAACATGCTGAAGAGATAACGTCAGCACCGTAAAAGTTTTTATTTTTTTATTTTTTTGAAAGGTAACACTACCAGGGATTGAACCCTGGATCACCGTAAATATATATGCCCTTCCACACTCGAACACATGTCTAGACATTGGTGCGCACATGTGCATCAAATGCACACATGTCCGTGCCCTGCACACACACTATTACTATATTGGAAATTTCAATTACAGACTCTGCAGTCTGAATCATAGCATTATTATGCAATCGCTATGATCCTTTACTTTCTGTACCATGGATAATGTATTTGTACTTCACCATCAATACAGGAAACAAAAAGAGACTCGGGAAAAATATGGCAATCCAGTATTTCAGTAATGTCAGCAGAAGCATGAAACTTAAATGATACCATGTCCTACTAATAACCCAACCAATATGCTGGACTCAACAAAAGCTATCTGAATGTTGTGGATTCAGTGTACCAATTATTACATGAACTCACCTGTCCCACACTCAAAAGCGAACAAGCAGAAGGGAGAGCACTTCCAGGATTTGCAACTTCACCTGTGGGAAATCCATTTATAATAAAATAGCATAAATTAAATTTGAAAGAAGACAAATGTTAATGAACAGAAAAGGTGTTAAGGGTACAGGGCATTCTTAATGTTCTTAACCAGCTCGATCTTCATTCAAGGAAGAAGTTAAGGAAGGTACCAGAAGATGATTTGTCAGAAAATTAAAACTTAAAATCTATATTTATTGGTAGCCTAAATTCCGTCAATTCTACACAAGAAAATCCCTTGTAAAGCTTAAAGCTTACTACAACTTACAAGGCAAAGCATAGAAAGATAGTCTCAAATTTAGCATAAAACAAAACAAGTCAGTTTGATAGGGAAGATGAAATGAACATTGACAAAAACAGTAGTTGCAGCTAATGTTGATTCATACCACGAAAACTAAAAGAATTCTCAAGCCGTAAGATGGATAAGAATGAATAACAGATAAAAATGAATCATCATCATCTAAACCTTATACTAAATAATTGGGGTTGGCTACATAATCCTTTTCCGCCATTCTACTCTATCAAGGGCCATGATTTCAGTTAGACCATAGGTCATCAAGTCTTCTCTTACTACCTCCACTCGCGTCGTTTTGGACCTTCCCCTTGCCCTCTTAGAGCCTTCAACTTGTACCAACTCACTTCTTTCACTAGTGCAGTTCTTGATCTTCATTGCGCATGACTAAACCATGTAAGTCTACTTCCCTTCATCTAATTACCTATTGGTGATACTCCTAAGTTCCCTTAAATGCATTCATTTCTAATTCTATCCTTCCCTGTCCTACCACTCATCCATCTCAGCATCCTCATTTCAGCTACACTCATCCTATGAACATGTTGTTTCTTAACTGCCCAACATTCTGTCCCATAAAGGTAAACAGTTAAAATGAATAGCAATAGAAAAGGAACGCAGTGAAATATAAATAGCTAAAAGGAGGCCATCATTTGACAAGATTTATGGAAGCCAAAGAATTCGAATTGAGTGGTCAGTGGTACTTTTTTATTTTTTGAAATGTAATTGTATGTGGAACTTCAGATTAATTGACTGAATATGGCAATCTCCTAAGTTCCCTCAAATGCATTCTCTATCTTTCCCTGTCTTACCACCCATCCGTCTCAACATCCTAATTTCAGAAAAACTCATCCTATGAACATGTTATTTCTTAACCACCCAACATTCTGTCCCATAAAGGTAAACAAATAAAAACGAATAGCAATAGAAAAGGAATGGAATGAAATATAAACAGCTAAAAGGAGGCCATCATTTGACAAGATTTATGGAAGCCAAAGAATTCAAATTGAGTGGTCAGTGGCACTTCTTTTTTATTTTTTGAACTGTAATTGATGGTGGAACTTTAGATTAATTGGCTGAATATGATGATCCAATGTTGATTTAATTGGCATTTTGGATATCGGACATGCCATAGTCATTTTAATTCATTGAAATAATACCAATAAAAAAGCAATAATTCTTCAGACTTATCATGGTAGGCAAAGTTCCAATGCCATTTAGAGAGAATCATGCTAATGGAAAACGATATGGAGGCTGGACAGATCAAGGTGATAGAATTTTCATGATAAGACTTTGGAGTTTGGACAGATAATATTGACATGGATTGAGGTGTGGCCTCCCAAGTAATCTTGAACTTCAAGAACTTTTGAGGCCACCACTTCAAAGCTTAATAGATTAGTGAAGGTTGATCCATCCACACAATGATGTCGGACGCACAAGATGCATAGCGGAGTTGATGGATAAATACATTGAATACTCTTGCCAACATTTTGAAGGATAATTTCACCCTGAGATTTGAGAGACAAACTCATTCTCAATAACCTCTTCTACAATCTCAAGAAAAAGAAGAGAAAACTCCAGGGTTTTAGCACTTCTTTATCTAGGGAGAGTTCCAAAATAACAAAAGCTACTCATTGAACCAATTAGCCATGATTAATTGAGCAAGTTACCAAGCAAAACTAAAGATAAATGATCATAGAAAATAACACAACCATGGATTGGGGACATAAGAGGCCAATTGTGGCATTTTAGTGTCGAAAACCATGGCGTGCATATGTGCGCACGTATTGAAGAGTCTCCTTCTCCAATAATTGGGAAGAAGCTGAAATTCACACCATTTTAAGGGTTTGAAGAAATGTTGCCACCTCTGCAAAGTTGGAGTCTGATGCACCAATGGGACCAGAGAAATCCAGGAGGTTCCCTCTACCGTCATGGGCAGCAGCACCCACTCCCATCGACCTAGGGTTTCCAAGCAAACAACCGTCAAAGTTGATCTTATACCAACCCTTTGGAGGGGATTTCCAGGTGGCTACATGGGGGGCTTTGTACCTCTTACACATCAGTGGTTCCTCCCAATTGTGAGTTAGCCTATGCGACAAGATTCCTATGAAGTTACGATCCACCTGAGCCCATACCATTTGCATCCTGAAAATGTTGTTAACCAACACTGACATAGACTTACTTTTTGCTCTAAAGATCCTGTTATTCCTTTCCAACTACACACCCGAAATAACTGCATAAAACATGCAAACCCTCAAAAGACTTCGCCATCGAACCCCATGCTACTGAAATCCAACAATTAGACAACGGCGCTATCAACAGTGGAAAGACCCAACAGATGCCAAACTTGCCTAACATTGCAGACAAGATTTCCTGAACTTTATCACAATGAATAAACAAGTGATTAACATCCTCGGCTTTGCAACACATCACGTATCTGTTTGGTATATTCCAACCTCTATGCTTCAGTTGGTCCATCATCAATGGTTTTCCTAGACACGCAAGCTAGGAGAAAGCTTTGATCTTCAGAGGAACACTAGTGCCCATAATCTACTAAATTGTGTGGGCATACTAGCGGAGGCATCCGCTATGGTTTTGGACATGGATTTGACAATATACCTTCCGTCTGTGACCAGGCCCCATATTTGCCTATCCTTTATTATTATTATTATTATTTGTTAATACCAGTGTTTTAAATAGCTATGCTATGTAGCATGTAGCTTACGCTATATAGCGTAGCTTAGCGTAAACGCTACATAGCTAATGAAAATAGCTTAAGTTGCATGTAGCCTACACTACATGATTAATTTGGATGCGCTACACGCTTCATAGACTACACTACACGCTACATAGCTCACATTACAAGTCATTTTTCACTATAACATTAAAATCAATAATGTTTTTAATGATTTGTTTCATTTTTCCATTTCAATGAAAATTCATTAGTCTTTTCAATGCTTTTAGTAAAATAATATAAGAAATAGTTTTAAATCAGTTTTGTTTCTCTTTCTTCACTTTTATACTTAATCATTACCCCTTGTTATTACTTTAGGTTGCATTTGATTGCACCAAATATTTGCATTTGGTTTCACCAAATATCATGAAATTTTGTTAAATTTTATTATTAATCATCTAATTTGGTGCAACCAAGTGCAACCTTGATTAAAAATCTAAGTAGTGTGTAGCTTATGCTACGCGCTATGTAGCTTACACCTCACGCTTCAGAGGGGTGAAGGCTACGCTACATGCTATTCGCTATTTAAAACATTGGTTAGTACACACACCCTACTATTAGTCACACCGCAATGTTAGCCACCCCCCACTTGGGAATCGATACCGAGACCTCAGTGTTGAAACAAGGTTATCTTCACTCAGTCTACCATATTTGCCTATCCTTGCCATTAAGGGGAATATAGTCACCTGTTCCTCCATTTTCTCCCATAAAATTGGTAATTGAAAAGTAGAAATTTGATATGTTGATGAGTGGTGGCTGATCTTTTGATTCACCAACAGTTTTTCATTTTTCAGAAAAATAATAATTTTTACTACTTAAAAATTACAAAAATTCAATAGTTGTCTCCTCATTTTTATGGAAATTTTTATTATGAATATAAGTTTTTTGCAATATTTGGATTCCTAAATGTGTTAATGTCTTTTAACATCTCGTGAAGTTTCACTTTAAAATTCCATCTTTCACTAAAAGTTCCACCTTTTTCCCAATATTTCCCTCAGATAGTGATATTTTTCCAAATATCAGAGCTATCCATTCATGTTTCCGAATCCCCGGTCATCGATACATATAAAGATACTGATACTTGGAGCATTGCTGGATAAGATGGCTACTAGCGAGCTTTTGTGAAGGTTGTAGCTTGTGGGAGTGTGTTGAAATTAAAAAAAAAAAAAAAAAAAAAAAAAAAAAAAAAAAGAAAAAAAAAAGAGGTGGGTCTTTGACCAGCATATTTGTGTCCTCTATAAAGGATTTAAGTAGACATTTCAATTATGGTGGAATTGGAGGAGGAAGTGCCAAGTAGGTTTGCCAGGCTTTTCAGGCTGCTTAGAAAACAATGTTCACAACCGGCAAGGAGGGTTTTAGATTGTTGTTAGGGGGCAATCAAAGATCACTTTTTATGAATGCAGTTTCTAATGTGCCATGCTCTCATATTAACTGGAAAAGGAAAAATAATTCTAAGATATCAAGATGAGGGAAATGAATCATGCAGGTGGTTCTCATACTAGCCTCTCTAAAACAAGGAAGCAGTGATGCAGTTCGCATTGGTATCCAAAAATCCCACTGATCTGTTCTCATTTCAAGTACATTCTAGGAAAGGGCACCACAGACCAAAAGATTATCAATCCTCTTGTTCTACTAGGCATTCTACTGTCAAGGACATCCATACCTTATTGGGGAATTATCATGAAGGATGTGAATGGTGGCCTGATGCACCACTTTCCTTACGAATGGGGCCCTGTAATTCAATGATCCACAACCTCGACCTCATTGATCCTGTCGAGGATCGAGTGTTCCTCAAAAAATTTCCTATATTGGAAGCTCCTGAGGATCCATGTTTTAGCCTTTTTTTCTGGATCCTTGTACTTTTTTTTTAATTAATCGTCCATTTGTCTGCTTCATCCATGGTGGGGCCCAGCAGTTTGATGGTCTAGATCACTGAAACATGGAGCATACTTGCACAGAACAGTCCATATCGGATGCACAGGTACCCGATCCAATATCTTCAACCTCGAACCACAATCCTCTCATCCTGTTGTATAAGAATTTCAATAGCTCCAGTTCCCAATTATTTCCGCTAATCAGTTTCAGCCACAACGTGAATATTTAGGAAAAGGACACAGATTTCAGTTTCCAACAAAGATCCGTGAATTTCATCGAAGATAAAAAATAAATTAATTAATTAAAAAAAAATGACAAACGCGAAAAAAAAAAAAGATCAATCACATTCCACCAAGAGATTCATGAATAACAAGCAAAGCCATTGAGATCTTTTTTTTTTTTTTTTGGCAAAATTCTATCTTCATAATCGAAAGATAGATCAAATTGAAAGAAAATCACAGTCATGAAGAGCAGAACTTCCATCACACAAGATGCAAACAGAAGGAAAAACTAGGGTTACATAAATAGATTCTGAATTTATAATCTAAACCCTAACCGTCATTGCAAAAAAGAGAAAATCCAGATTTCATTAGGACCTGAAACTTGCGAAGGCGCTGAAGTCTCTGCTACTCTCACAGGCATTTCGTCGAACGATCGTGGGCCGGATCTCAATCAACGAAGCAAAAGATCGGAGAATCTCTCTCTGTCTGCTCTTCGGTTTTATAGAAACATCGAAGAAAAGCAATGATTCCTTCGAGAAATGGCGTTCGCGAGAAATGGCGCCGGTCTGAGCCGGAGCAAGGCCGGGAATCGAACCGCCTCCGTCCGGTTAGGTCGACCACAGCCCAGCGACCGGCAGTCCCGGGTTTTCGTTCCTCCAAACCGGTCTAAGTTGGGCGTTTGACCGCGTGGCTACCGGATAACCCGGTCGAGATTAAAAAAAAAAAAAAAAAGCCGCTCCGAGCGAAGTTAGCGAACCACGTTGTTTCGTAAAATACTCTGCGATGTATGGTTGTACAATACGTCGAGAATTTAGCCATTCGACCTGCGGTCATGTTCGAAGATCCAAATCGTTGATCTGACGAGATATGCAGCTGATGGTAGATATCTAAAAAATATTTAAGATTGAAGTATAATAAACATTCAATCAATGGTCCAAAAAACAACGGTTTCCAAGGCCTCTACTCAAAGTGTTGAAATACTCTCTAAAGTTGTCCTTTTTACTCTTTTAACCCCATCCACGATGAGATCTATTATTCAAACGGTCTGGATCGTTGAAATAGGACCCAAATCTAGCAGCTATGTACCCTATAGCAATATGTCGACATGTATGCTATAAACCTCGATCGGTTGGTTTAACCGCGTGGCGACCGGCTAAAAGGGGATCGGGTTTAGTGAGAGAAATAACCGGTTCGTCCGGTCATTTTTCGGCTCTCTTCTCGGGTTATAAACGGCAAAGACCAAAACCCTCCTCTCTCTCTCTCTCTCTCTCTCCAAAACAAGAAAAGGGAGGGTTCTTTCTCGCCTTTGGTTTTTTTCCAAAAGCCTACGAAAATCCAAGTAAGCTTTTTTCCTTTTCCTTTTCCTTCTATTTTATTTCATATTTTAATAGAATCAGTAGTTTTAAGTGTAACTCATCAATAGTACACGTGGCATATATTTACTTTAATCTGAATTTAGGCGTCTTATTGTGGATTACAAGATAGCCTGAAAATCACGCTGACTAGATGTGTTTAGTCCAATTGGCGGCTGCCAAATGGACGGTTAAGATGGGTCCTTGTATGAATAATAGTACAACTAGTTGGATCATTAAGCTGTGGTTCAAGTAATGTGTTAGTGCCAATTGGTGGCTGCCAAATGGACGGTTAAGATGGGTCCTTTTATGAATAATAGTACAACTAGTTGGACCGTTAAGCTGTGGTTCAAGTAATGTGTTAGTGCCAATGAGTCATGTGTTTACCACATCCAACCCATCCAAAGACTAGCCCTGCTATGACGATTGACAGCTGTAAGTTTCATGCTGGACCACTCATCAGATGGGTCACACGTGTACTTTAGATCAGATAATCAGCTCTTCATGTTTTCTAGTGTGCGGACCGGTAGTTTATCGGCCTTATTTTTTTTTTGGTGCTAAGTGATCTTCATGGTGAGGCCCAGATTTTGGACGGGTTTGATATAAGGGAACTATAGAAGAGAGTTGGAAGTAGGAGATGAGCAGCCCAATAAGAGAGATGGAAACATGTTCATCTGTCTACATTCAATGAGCAAAATAAACGGTTGAGATGACCCAATAAGGGTGAGTTTTGAGATATGCTCCATCCATAATGGGGTCCATAATTTGGATGGTCTAGATTGGCGTTTATGTATGCCACAGGCATGGGGGATGAGCAGTTGAGCAGAAATTCATGTCTCCTCAATCTAAACTGCACGCAGTGGTGCACCTGGATGACATCCAGACCATTGATCCTGTGGACCATCTTGTGGAGGATCCACAACTCAGAAATCACATGGCTCCTTCAAATGGCCACTAAAGGGACCATCAACAGACAAATGAGCAACAATCCACTCTTGATGGGCCAGTAATCCCTTGGATCATCCACTCAGTGTGGTTTCTGGCCCACCATGGTAGGGCCACACTGTGAACAGTCCAGATCTCATCTACATTCCGCAAATACATTTTGGAAGTAGGCCAAGAGCAACCCAATTAGAGATATGGAAACATGTTCATCTGTCCTCACTCAATGAACAAAATATGGTTGAGATCACCTGATGAGTACTGAGCTGTGGGATATGCTCCATCCACAATGGGGTCCATAATTTAGATGGTCTAGATTGGCGTTTATGCATGCCACAGGCATGGGGGGTGAGCAGTTTGAGTTGTCGCAAACACAGAAATTCCCATCTCCTCAATCCAAATCGGATGCATAGTGCAGCTGGATGACATCCAGACCATTGATCCAGCGGACAATCTTGTGGAGGATCTATAACTCAGAAATCACAGACTCAAACAGCCATGGTCACCTTATTGTTGGCCTTCAAATGGCCACTAAATGGACCATCAAAAGACAAATGAGCAACAATCCACTCTCAATGGGCAAGTGATCACCAGGATCATCCAATCAGTGTGATTTCTGGCCCACCATGGTAGGGGCGCCATACTGTGAACAGTCCAGATCTCATCTACATTCCAGTCCACACATACAATTTGGATCCAGAATGTAGTGTTTTCTCTCTGTCAAGGACACTATCGAAACTTAGTTTTATCACATTCTATGAAATGTTTACCGTCGATTAATATTCGATAATCGGATTAATTATATTTTTAATTAGCTTTTTTTTCTTGGGGGGGTTGTTGTTAGAGTCGGATGACATCGGGGTCGGAAATCATACCCATTAATTCGACACAGAAGCACGATCCAGCATGGAAGCATTGTCAAATGATCAAGACTGGCGATCGGACTCAGCTCAAATGCATCTACTGTGGGAAAATTTTTTCGGGTGGTGGGATTCATCGGATAAAAGAACATCTAGCAGGCCAGAAGGGAAATGCTGCTAGTTGCCTTAGAGTTCATCCTGATGTCCGGCGGACCATGCAACAAAGCTTAGATGGGGTTGTGGTGAAAAAGAAAAAGAAGCAAAAGATAGCTGAGGATATTCGAAGCTTAATGCCAACCGCCAATGAAGTAGGACCATTAGCTAACCAAAATGAAGTCAATACCGGCCTCCAATTGCTTGCATTGCCCGATGGGCTCGAATCGAATTTGGTTTTGACGGCAAAGAGAGAGGACGGTGTGGCCAAAAGTTCAGATAAAAGGAAGAGAGGGAGAGTGAAGTATTCTTCTCCTCCGGCAATTTCCAATGTGAATCCAATCATTAAACTCGATCCAATTAGTAAACTCGACCCGATTAGCAAACTTGATTCGGGGGCCATGAAGGTGAAGGAGCAAGTGCATATGGCCATAGGCCGGTTTCTTTATGACGTTGGGGTGCCTCTGGAAGCGGTGAATTCGGCATACTTCCAACCGATGATCGACACCATCGCATCAGTCGGGCCTGGGCTCGAAGCACCCACGTATCATGACATCCGGGGTCAGATCTTAAAGAGTTCGATTGAGGAAGCTAGAAGTGTGGTGGAACAATATAAATGTACATGGGGAAGGACTGGATGTTCGATCATGGCTGATGAATGGACTGAAATGGGCAAGACCTTGATAAACTTCTTGATCTATTGCCCTGAAGGAATGATGTTTTTGAAATCCGTTGACGCATCGTCTGCAATCACGTCCATTGACTCTCTCTACGAATTGCTTAGGGGAGTGGTGGAAGAAGTTGATGTTAGAAACGTACTTCAAGTAATTACAAACAATACCGAATATTACACCGCCGCTGGGAGAAGGTTAATGGAAACTTTCCCAACTTTGTTTTGGACCCCGTGTGCCTGGCGTTGCATTAATTCAATGCTTGACGATATCGGGAACTTGGATGGGATAACTACTCTTCTTGACCATTCGCAATCAATCACGAAATTCATATACAATCATGGTGTAGTTTTGAACATGATGAGAAAGTACACGGGCGGCAGGGAATTGCTACATCCTATCAACACCCGATTCGCCACAAACTTCATTGCATTGCAAACAATGGTTAGTTTAAAAGATAGATTGAGGGCTATGGTTACTTCACAGGAGTGGATGAATTGCCCGTATTCAAAGAAACCGCTTGGTGTTAAAATGGCTGATCTTATATGTAGTCCATCATATTGGTCCAATTGTAGTACTATCGTCCGTTTAACAGAATCGCTCGTGCGTGTTTTGAGGATGGCTGATAGTGATAAAAGGCCCGCAATGGGCTATCTATATGCAGGTATATATCGTGCAAAAGAAGCGATTAAGAAAGAGTTGAAGATAAAGAAGGATTACATGGCATATTGGAATATTATCGATGGGAGGTGGGATAGGCGGCTGCACAGTCCTCTCCATGCGGCAGGTTTTTTCCTCAACCCTCAGTTTTTCTATAGCATCCAAGGCGATGTGCATAATGAGATCATGTCGGCGATGTTGGATTGCATAGAAAGATTGGTGCCCGAGATTAAAATCCAAGACAAAATCAACAAAGAGCTGAGCTCATACAAGAATGCAACTGGGGATTTCGGACGGAAGATGGCAATTCGAGCCAGACATACTTTGCTTCCAGGTGAGAATTCTCTTTCAGATATGTTAGTTCATCAATGATTTTCTTTTCCCCTTTATGATTTGATTCCACAGTTGTTCAAATCATAGATCAAAACCTGAAAACTTGACTCGACTCGATGTTCCACCGGGTTGGGTTGACTTGAGGACTGGAGTTGAATGGATTCGATATTAATAATCATAATATTAAATTAAATAAATTGGTTTGTAATATTTATTTGAAGTTTTTATGTTTGTTAAGTTAAAAAATAAATAAATAACAGTAAATGAAGCAACAACTCAATGTGTGGCGCATTGGTTAAGGCTATTGCCTTGCTTGCTACATGATCTGGGTTAGAATTCCGTTTGCCCCTCTCGCTTTTGTTTTTTTAAATAAAAACAACTTCACAAACAGAGTGACTTGGATTGAGTCACTGCCAAGTCATGTCAAGTCGACCGAGACTTCAAGCTGATTTGATAGTCTTTCAAAGTCAGAACCAAGTCCATCTCAGGACTGAGTTTCCTAATTACTCACCTCAAAATCTCATCAAGTGACTTGGCTGAGTTTTCAGTTGAGCCACCAAGTTATAGAATTATGGTTTGAATTATGCTTTATTTTGAGAGGCATTATGTGATCAGTCTCATCTGAAAGAAGTGATTTGGGACCCACCTGCATGGAACAAAGCAGCTGTTCTCATGTGGGTGGGCCCTACTTTACAGTGCCAATGAAGTGTGTCTAAGTTGTTCAGCCAAGCCCCTTAAACAATGGTTTTTTTATTTGAAATAAGCTAATTCTTTTGAAAATTTGATCTTTGTAGCTGAGTGGTGGTCTACATATGGAGGGGGTTGCCCGAATTTGACACGTTTGGCCATACGTATTCTCAGCCAAACTTGCAGCGCAAGTGGATGCAAGCGGAATTTGATTCCTTTTGAGCAAATCCATAACCAGAGAAGAAACCGGTTGGAACATCAACGGCTCAATGACCTTGTATTTGTCCAGTACAACTTGCGATTGCGGCAAAGGTATTCAAAAACAATTGTTCATTAATATACTTATTCCGTCTGACTTTGTACGTGCTTTAGTTTGAAAAACTGGTTTTACTAAGGTCCCCACCTTCATGGGGATGTTAGCAACATCCCCAAAGCTTTTAAATGACATGTGGAATGCTTAATCATCGATAGGGACAGTTCATTCAATAGTATCATTGAGAGCAATCCATGGTGCAAGAATCACGCTGATTGGATGATCCTAACCCTTTGAATGGAGCCAATTTGTTTACAACCATCCTTTGTTTACGAGCCACAAATCACGTGGTTAGAATCATCAAGCCAAGATGCTGCTTTAGAATCATAAGTAACACAAAGTTGGATCTATCAAATAGATGTGTTGATGATTAGACCCATTTTGTTTCTCTGCTTGACCTCGACTGTCTGTTTTACTTGCTATTGATCGGATGTTGAGGATCATCTGATTAGTTTGATTTTTTTTTTTTCCATGGCTTGCTCCTAGTTGTATGAATGAATGAACGGTTCAAATCAACGATAGGCCATCCCATGTTTCATCTAAAAGCTTTGGGGACAACGTTGCTAACATCCCCATCAGCAATACCCAAACTAAAATATCTGAATTTTGGATACTTAGGAAACAACTGCAGAATACATTCCTAGACCCTATTTCTATCAACACCATTGACATTTTAGAAGATTGGGTCTCAATAGAGGAGCCGCCCTTTGAGGTAGATGATGGTTCGGGTTGGATGGCAGTCGAGCAACCTGTAGAAAACAGCACACATTTAGAATCCACAAATGATGATTCTGAAGGTGTAGCTACAGGTAAACATATTTCTTTATTCTAAAGCTTGTTTGTTAGAGTTAAATAAAGAGGAATCTTCACACACAACCAGTTAGACATGAACTACAAACACCAGCCACCCAGCTCACATGCTAACATGTCATGTCTGTACACATATCCGAGCCATGCTTAAGGAGGGCTCCACAACAAATCAAGCTGGTTCGATCTTCAGGCCAGCCACCTTGTTCAAAGTAGCAGGCTGTTTAGATCAGACCTGCTAACAGCCTGATTCAAATTACATGTGGCCCATATATGAACAGACCTGCCTGAGCTTTGTTCCAGGCTATCTTCATCTGGGTCCCAGATGTTCTACACACGGGACAGGTGGACTGGGTTGTACGCGAACGGACATTTCTTCTTAATTAGAAGTAATTAACGTAATTGAGCAATGGGTCAGGTTTTGAAGATGCAGAGATCTACAATGGGATCAGAGATGAAGATGATGAAGGGGATGGAAGCTGATAGAATGATGAATTACAGAAGGTAATGTTCATAACTACTGTTTTACGTGGTCATTATACAGGGCTTCAGAGTCAGGGCGGCTCTTTATTTGTATTAAGTAGGAAATTGTGTATAGTAATGTGTGTAGATGCCTCGAGCTGGTGGCTGAAATTTTTTGAAGGTTGGAGTTGAAATTAAAGATCAAAATCATATCCTGTTTTTGTAAGTTTATTGTTAATCTACTGAAAGATGTGTTTTTTTTTCTTCTTGATTTTGGAATGGGAATCATCAAACATGACACCTTAGTTCAAAAACTTGACTCTAACTTGATGTACAATCAGGTCGGGTCGGGTCGACTCAGTTGACTCAACTGAGTCTTTGCTGGGCACAACTCGACTTAATATATTAATAACTAAATTGAAATTATTTTTTTCTGGCTGTTAATATACTGAAATTAGTATATTAAAGATATTAAAAAAAAAAAAAAAAACCAAGTTTGTCATAATTGAAGCACTTGGCAGTTTGGTACCAGGTCTCTTTACTATGGAAATCGAGCTTTGGCATTTTTTGAATTTTATGAGAACTCCGGTTGACTAGGGGAGTAACTCGGTTGAGTCACATTGAGTCAACTGAGTTTGCAAACGAACTCAATGAGTCTTCTAAGACAATCAAGTCAATCTTGTGCTTGGCTCGAAATCTCCCCAAGTCGAGTTGACCATAGTTCTAAAACTCAGTGGGTCAACTCGAAACTCGGCCGAGTAGACTTGACTCGACAAGATTTCAAGCTGAATCTATGGGAACTGACTGGAGAGCCAGACTCGACAAGACTTGTTGATTGACTCAATTCGACTCGGCATCACTTGACTGAGTCACCCGCATGGTCAAAAGTTTGACTACTAAAAATGGCATAACTCAGACTGAGTCACTCGCCCAGTCAACAGTTTGACTGCTAAAAATAGTGTGACTTGACTGAGTCACTTACCCAGTCAACAGTTTGACTGCTAAAAAATGACAAGCTTGCAAGAGGATTTGAACAGAAACCTCCACAGAGGAAGGACAGTCATTTTATTAATTTGCACATTCTAAGAAATTTAAGATTTTCTCACCATAATTTAAATTTGATTGTTAAAACATCAAGTTGAGTCCATTAAAGACTCGGTCGAGTCTTTGAGTCAACCCAATCCGGCTAGACATCGAGTCGAATCATCGTGTTTTGGAACTACCCATGACACATGCCATAAGTGCTACAGGTTGACCGATTGAGCGCCAACATTAACATCTGGAGTGACACGGACTGTTGGATCCTCTTTAATTTTATAGACAGTACTCAGCTCAGAAAATTTGAACATGGAAATTGAAAACAGGGTATCAGATACTAGAGGAATTACATGATCCTGACCGAAGGTGATCCAGACCATTGGTCTACTGGGCCTAACTTTAGATGAAAGATCACCTTGATAAGGCATCCTCCACCTTTTAATATGTGACCAGCAAAAAAATGATCAGCAAGATACATTCAACAAGCCATGCCAAAAACTATATCAGAAGTTCAAACCCTATAACTGTTTCATCAGTCCCTTGCAACATGTACAATGTTTCATGCTCAATTGGAGAAAGTCCTTTGAACTGGCAGGTGGATTGTTGGACTGATATGATTTATGGGCTGTGGCCCATCATCACACCAGGACCCATTAAATGGATGGTCTGGATTACCATCCATGCAGAGTGGATCGAACAAGCGTGAAGCGTCACTAGAATAAGTGACTTAAAACATCAGATAATTCCTATGAAATAACTCCCCATTTTGACAACTACTAGAGAGATTTTGCATTTGATGCTAAGCCAAGAAATGAATTAGTTACATGAAATGTTTGTAGTGTGGATATTGTTGGTGTCGTCACATGTATTGTTGGTGGGGAGGTATGGAAATTAAAATCTATTGATATCATGGATGCTCGGAAAATGTATCACTAAATATGAAGAAAAATCATAAATTTCTCCGTGAAACTATGAGAGATATTAAAATATACATATTTGCAATTTTAGAAATCAAATAATTATAAAAATAAAATAAAATAGGCATACATAATAAGTTTCCCTTTAATAAAGACTTAAAAGCATGTAACACTGATTTAATAAAATATTGGGGAAACATAGAGGAAACAGTGAAAATTTTCAATGATAGTTTGGGATTATATATATATATATATATATATATATATATATATATATATATATATATATATATATATATATAAAAGAATGATAGAAATAAGTTTTCTTTTACTGGAGGCCTAAATTATGTATCGTTGACGTGGAAAACATTGAAGAAACATGGGAAAAAAAATGCTGGATTCATCCATCTATTCATCCATGTGTGCACATACATACAAATACATGCATGATCCATCATCCATCCATTCATCCATCCATTCATCCATGCATGCATATATATACAAACACATGCATGATCCATCCATTCATTCACCCACACATCTATCCAACCATCCATGCATGCATATATACATATACATGCAATGACACATATATGCATACATGCATGATCCATCCATACCATCCATGCATATATGCATGCATACATATTTACATACATACATCCATTCAACCACCTTTCTATACATCCATACATACATCCAACCATCCATCCATCCATCCATACATACATACATACATACATACATTCATCCATCCATGATCCATTCATTCATGCATAAATATACACACATACAAATTAACATCCATCCATGATCCATTCATCCATCCATCTATGCACTCATAAAAAAAATTGAAATGAATTTTCTTTTAATAATTATTATTATTATTATTATTTTTGGCTATATTAATACCTTGCCCATACATTGGTGATGTCAACACATTGGTCCATGCATTAGCAATACCAGTGATGCAATTTACAATTAAAAATATTGACAATATCAATATATTGATGATAGTTAGCGATATATCAACCATATATTGCTGATATGTGAATGTTTTTGTACTACTAATGTTTTCAAGCTATGGCAATGATAGCGTGCACCTTTATTATCAATAATATCATATCACTAATATTATCAATGATATCGCTACTCCCAAAAATGGTTTACATGTTTGAAAACTTGCATATCTTCCTCAAGGGCATGTTTAGGTACCACTTTAAAATGAATTCAACTCCTCCTTTTTTTGTGGGGATTAAAAATAATATTGATAAGCAACAATTTATATAAGGATGCATTTAGTTGTACCAAATATCATGAAATTTCTTAATTAATTAATCTAATTTGGTGTAAATTTTCATAAAATTTGGTGGAATGAACACACCTTAAATTATAATCTCTAATATATAATTGCTCTTAAGAAATGCTCCAGTATTAAGGAATTAATAAAGCAAAATGAACATTACTTTTATTGCTACTTGGATAACAAGGCATGATGGATCTTCTTAGCAAGTTGGCAAATATCGAAAGGAGAAGGAAAGAAAAGGTGATGTTCGAGAGAGACGGAGAATTGAACGGGTGTCCAAGACACATGTGCCAAATGTTAGATCCTAGTGACTAGGTGACTGGCATCACTAAAGGTGCTAGGGTTGAAGATGGAATATAATGGTAGAGGCCATCTCATACTTCATCTACTCCAATCAGCTTCTTTGATGACAGGTCCTAAAAGACATATAAAAGGTTGAAAAGAATATAGCAACACAGTTTAAATTAACTTTGTGTTAGTTTACTAACAAATAAAAGATTAAATTAAAAATTTAGAACATAAAGAACGTCATATAGTGTCAAATTTTGGGATAAAGTAATAGAGCCAATATGCGAAATGAGGGTGACATCACCATGAGATAATTTGACAGGTTTAGCATTAGAGGTTGGTAAAACATGAGTGAAGGAAGATAAGGATGGCATCATATGATTGGAGGCTCAACTATCTATAATCCATGAACTAGAAGAGGAACAAAACGATGAGTTACTAGCAAGATTAACAGCAGTAGAATTTCATGTGGCATTCAGCAATGACAACAACTGATTATATTTTCGGTTGTTAATGTGGGCAGAGGAACCGTTGCGTCCATATGCTTTTTCTTGATCAATATTATATGGTGATTGGACGACGACATTAGATGGCGATCCATCAAAAGTTCTTTCGTGGGTTGAATTTTCCTTTGCTCCAAGTAGGTGGATATCCTACCAAAGCGTAGCATTTGTGCTTGGTGTGACCAAGTTGTTTGCAATAATCACAATAGGGACGGCCACATCCACGTTCCAATCCGCGGGGAAATTGAGTTCCACGAGGTACATTGGTTGCCATGGCAACAAGCTCATTTTGTGATGGTAAATGAAGTAGACTTTACTTTTCTTCCTGATTGATGATGATATAGGCTTTGCTTACACTTGGAAGAGGGTCCATTGCTAAAATTTAACTTGGAATGGAAGAGTAAGTTTCATTTAGACCCATTAGAAATTGATAAAGGCGTTCCGTTTTTTGAAAGTGTTTTTGTTCCGTAAAAGCTCAACATGTACATTCGATGATAACAATATGAGTATTCAGTTCATCCCAATATGACTTTAATATATTGTAGTAATTGAGAAAAGGCTGTTAATCTTGCTAGAGGGTACAAATCGCCTATTTGAGTTGAAATATTCAAGAGTTGTTGCTTTGTGAAAAACGTTCCTCGAGATATCCAATCATATTTCGAGAGGGGTGCCATCATATATAATACTACTTGTGAGACTTTTTTCCATAGCATTAAGAATCCAAGAGCAAACCATATTATTATACCTTTCCCATGCGTTAAGTTTCGATGAATTAGATGATGGTTTGCTTAAAGTTCCATCAACAAATCCCAATTTATTTTTATTATTTAAAGCCATTTTCATAGCCTTTTTCCAAGTGGGATAATTATCAATATGAGATGAGAAGAGACAAGAATTGCACCGAGATGATCAGGAGAATGTAAGAAATATGAGAATGATACGTTGTTGATTAATCCCAATGTAATAGATGATATAGCCATTAGAAAGTAGTAGAAGTCTAGATGGCAAATCGAATTAAAGTCGTTAATCAAGATACTGCATGCAATGAGAAAGCCACGTCGGTTGTTAAATCACCAAAGAATTAAGATCATGGATTGTCGTGTATACATAGATCTGTGTACATTGGCGAACCACTAATAGGAGTAATAGCACAAAACTCTTAGTGTTATGGAGGAAAGAAAAGAGAGTCTGTTGTGTTGGGAAAATCAGCAGCGGAAGCGAAAGCCGAACGCGCAGAGTAATGCGAGATCAAATGAGAAACAATATGAAATCAAGCCATACACAAGCATTCACCACAAGAGAATTCGAATTTACGTGAAAAAACTCCTCAACGGGTAAAAAACCACGGCACAAAAGCGATCCACTATGATAAACAAAAGATTACAGAGATTGATAGCCCACAAGCAAAGAAAACAGAGAAAACTCAAGTTCTCTCTCTCACAAACACCTCTCCCCTCTTTCTAACGCAATTAGGAAACCTTGGACACCTTAGGATTATCGCTAAACACGGATTACAACCTTTTAAATAGGCAAAAGTTCGAAATTAACAACATCTTATGCACTACTACGTGCTGCGCAAGAAAGCCGAGCGCACAGTCGACCGGTCGGCCAGCGCACAAAACAGTCCAGAGAGAAAACACACAGACTCTGCCTCACTGCCGACTGGTCGCCCGACCGGTCGAAGCCCTTTGCAAATCGGTCGGCCGACCGGTCTAGGCACTCAACAAAACTGTCCAGTAGATCTGTTGTGCATGCATCTGGGCTATTCAGCTAGATCGGTCGCCCGACTGGTCTAGGCACTCAAAAAACTGTTCAATAGATCTGTTGTGCATCCGGGCTATTCGGCTAGACCAGTCACTCGACCGGTCTGAGCACCCAACATGCGTACAGTTTGAAGGCTACTCCAACATGTTGGTGGTTTACTAGCACAGGAGTTTTGAGCACGTTTGCGATCTGTTGAGATCTATCATTGGAGATGGCAAAGGAGGCCGAAATCTACTATTGTTGTCTATGGATTACGACCGTTGGAGGTGGGTCACACAGCCGCTGGAGAGTCTACTGCAGCCGAAATCTAAGAAGACGAATGGAATGTTGTTCTTGGGTTTACAACAATGACAAATCTGATTATGAATTGGAATTTTATGGAAGATCAAAAGCTCTGAATGGAGACTTTGATGGAGAGATTTAGATCCGATCTGTCAGATCGGAAGAATAGGCATTGAAAAAAAAACATGGCCTTAGATAAATGGCTCTGATACCATGATAAGAATTGAGAAATGAGGTACGAATTTGGATTGAACTTTTATATTTTGGTATATTTCTGAATTTGTACGGTGAATAGTATATATAGAGAAAATACAGTAGGAGGATCTTCTAAGTTGCCTATTTTACAGATTACAAGAGATCTATAGATTGCAAGGGAAAGGATCTTGAGAAGATCATTCTTTATCGTATCTTGAGAAGATCTTGAGAATAGAAAAAAAAAAATCTTTAACTCTTTGGTGATCTTCACAAAGAAGTCTATATGACTATTCCATCGGGTTTTGCTAAACAGGGGGAGCAATGTGTCTACCATCTCAAAAGGTCTCTTTATGGTCTCAAACAAGCCTCTTAGAATTAGTTCACCAAGTTTTCCTTTACATTTCAAGAAGTTGGTTATCATCGATCATTTACAGATCATTCTCTATTCATAAACTCTACGACAATTTTCTTCATGACAGTTATAGTTTATGTCGATGATATAATTCTGACAAGAAACGATCCTTCCGCCATTACTTCCTTAAAAAGTTTCCTTCATATGAAGTTTCACATTAAGGATCTTGATTCCTTGAAATATTTCTTAGGCATTGAGGTGGCACGTTCATAATCTGGCATTTTCTTGAATCAATGCAAATATATCATCAATATCCTTCAGGATAGCGGTCATTTAGGCCCACAACCTACTGCTTTCCCTTTGGAGAAAAATTTATGGCTGACAGAAGATCAGGGAGATCTCTTTCCAGATCCCAACATGTATTGATGACTTATTGGACGTCTCATTTACTTGACAATCAGAAGACTCCACATCACTTATTCAGTCAATATTCTTAGTTAGTACATGCACAAGCCACTCCAACCTCATCTTGATGCGACTATTCGAGTGCTACGATACCTCAAGTACTCTTCCCTTGGAAAAGGTATACTTTTTGTCTTCAAATAGTGCTCTTCAGCTCTTTACTTATTATGACTTCGATTGGGCCAGTTGCCCCCAAACACGGTGTTCCACCATAGGCTATTTCGTTATGCTTGGTCGTAGTCTCATCTCTTGAAAAAAAAAAAAAAAACTACAGTTTCAAGGTCTCCTACTGAAGTTGAATACCGAATTATGGCTAATGCCACTTGTTATTTGGCTCAAATCTCATCTCAGTATTTTATGCATCCAACACTCTTAGCTCATGCATCTATATTGTGATAATCAAGCCGCTCTTCACATTACCAACAATCTTGCTTTTCATGAGTGTATCAAAGATATCGAAATTGATTGTCACCTCATTCGAGAAAAAATATCTTCTGAAATTCTAACAACTTCTTTTGTCCCCACTCAACATCAACTTACTAGTCACATTTTTTACCAAAGCTCTTAGTCTGGATCAATTTCATATATTACTTGGCAAGTTAGGTGTTATGGACCTTCATGCACTAACTTGAGGGAAAGTATTAAGGAATTAAAGATTTTTCTCTGTTCTCAAGATCATCTCAAGATACGATCAAGAATATCTTCTCAAGATCCGTTCCCTTGCAATCAGTAGATCTCTTGTAATCTGTAAAATAGGCAAATGAGAAGGTCCTCTTACTGTATTTTCTCTCTCTATATATATTATTCATTATACTGATTCAGAAATATACCAAAATATAAAAGTTCAGTACAAATTTGCGCCTCATTTCTTAGTTCTTGTCATCTAGGCTCTGAACTGTTTGCGAAAGCACCATAAGTTATAGTGTTCTTACATTGAGTCCTTTGGACAGTCCAATCAATCAATCCGAACTGTTTGCTAATTCTAAAACCCATTTCATGGACACTGATCTAATGATCAGTGTCCATCCTATTGGCCTTGTTTTTTGTAGCCATCCTTTTTCTAAGCGGCGGATAATGGGATGGTTAGGATTTCCAAACAAAAGTGATCCTTTAAGATCATAAAGAATCGATGATGGCCCTGACAAATACATGGATCAAATGGTTCATTTGACCCATTTTTTGTGCAAACGACCCTCACTGTAAATATTAAATTCTACCGATCAGATCGTTAAGACTGCTGTGAGACCGGTGATACGTTTGCACTTTAACCCATGAAAGGGGTTCTTTAACCTAACAAACAATAGAGATCAATGGATTGGATTGTCTAAGTGTCCCAGACTCCCAATGCAACTAGGAGCACTATAACTTGTATTGATCTGAGAGCACTGGAGCTTTTCATAACTGTTAACCAAAATAAGATGGAACACATTTTCACGTGGCACCCAAACAGACCATAAAAGAAAGAAGGAGAAAAAAAAAAATTTATGTTATAGACATGTATTTATTGCAGAAATTGAGTGTGAATATCAGCTCAGGAGCTCCGATTCCATAACTAGATTAGCTGAAACCAAACTAGAATAACAGTCATTCTACAATCTTGCATTACAGTTTACACTACAAATGCTTTTATAAAATCAACGGCCTCCAGAGAGGACTGACTCTGTGATCGACGATGAGTGTACGAACCCTTCCCCCAAAGAGGAAGGATAGGACATGAAGAGTTCATCGAAACCTCCGTTGGGACCTCGCTCCAAATCGAGAACAGCAGGATCCAAACCGTCCGAAGGGAGATCAGGCAGAAGAAGATTGCCATCCAAGAACTGCGTTACTTGCCGCATGCTCGGCCTAGCAGCTGGCACCAAGTGCGAGCAAAGCAAGCCAAGCTTCAGCACCAACTCCAACTCATCCACCGCATAATGAGTACCCAGTTTCGGGTCTGCTGCCTCTATGATCGCCCCTCTCCTCCAGCAATCTGATACCCATTCCACTAAGATCACCTTGTCTGTTGATGCCCGTGAATCAATGGGCCGCCTCCCACAAGCGACCTCGAGCATAAAAGCACCGAATGCGAACACATCAGTGTGTGTGGTCGCCTTGCCGGTTCTTGTCATCTCAGGCGCGAGATAACCAAATGTCCCAACCACATTGGTAGTCTGAGTATTGGTCCCATGATCATATAATCGAGCGAGGCCGAAGTCTCCCAACCGTCCATTCAAATCCGCATCTAATAAAACGTTACTAGCCTTGACATCTCTGTGCACAACGACTTGCTCCCATTCTTCATGCAGGTACAGAAGCCCATGCGCTACGCCCTGGAGGATCCTAAACCGTCGATACCAGTCGAGGACCGGATTTTCGTCGGTGAATAAGAACTTGTCCAAGCTTCCATTCGGCATGAAATCGTAGACCAAGAGGAGCTCTCCCTTCCTCCGGCAATACCCCAGTAGTTGCACCAAGTTCCTGTGCCTGAGACGTCCGATGCTTGAGATCTCTGCTATGAACTCCTTCATCCCTTGTTTCGAATCATGGGAGACCCGCTTCACGGCAACTTGTACATCCGATGCTGGTAGGACTCCTCGGTACACCCTTCCGAACCCTCCCACCCCAAGAAGCTCCTTGTCACTAAAGCCTTTGGTGGCAATCGATAGATCCTTGAAAGAGAACCTATGCGGGCCGTATTCTTGCTCCCATTCTTCACGTATTTCTTCGTATTTCTTTCTTCTCATGAGATATATGCTTCCGAAGATGGCCATCAATGCAAGAACTACCGCGGCCAAGGACAATCCGATTTGCAAACCCCGCCTTACTCCGGATTCTCTTCGCCGTGGAACCGGCGGAAGGCGTGAAATATCTATTTCTTCCGCTCGGCCATTTAGCTTGAAACTCCACCCTAGGATATAATGGGATGAAGCGACTGCGCCAGTTGCCGATGAGAAACCGACGAACATGGAATCCCTGAAAACTGAAGAAAGATCGGTGGTGTGAGATAGGAGTGGGCTGTTGGGTTTGGGTTTGTGCAAGGGAGATATTGTTACATTGAGCTGATTCTCTACTCCATCGTAATCAATCCAAACTTGCATGGCATCCCCACTTAAAAGATTTAAGCTCTTGTTCTTTTCATCTTTATTATCATAGTAGGCTGCAGGAGCTGATTCGATCGATGTCAAGTTATTTTCGTCAATGCCCACATGGTTGTCATCGACATCATATAAGTCGGTGCTCTTCATAGTGTCTAGCTCGACTGCGAACACATGATTCGAGGATTTTCCATTGTTCGAAAGATTGAAGAGTCCAAGATATTGGCTCGCAATGGCTCCTGGCAATTCGATGGTTGGTGAGATTGTAAACGCGAGTCCATGACCGCTGCGTCTCCGGTGCTCCTCCGGTAAAATTGAGAAAACAAAAGAAGTGGAGAATGAGAAGGAAGATAGAGGATCCCTACCGTCTGAGGAGTTTCTAAATTGGATCGGATATTGGTAGAAAGCGCGGCCGATCTGTTGGTACGACACGTTGGTGAGCTGCAGGAGACCGTTGGGGTGGATGAGTGCAATGCCATTCAGGCTCATGTTACCATCATGGAAGCCATTGTAGATGAAGTGGTCTTTTTGTTCAGCTGAGTATGAGAATTTCATGGCAAGAAAGAGAAGTAGAGACTGTATGAATCTGAGAGTGAGAGATGTTTCCATAGAGAAGATAAGGAAAGAAAGCTTTTCTATAGACGGAACTTTGGTTTGTGATTTTATAATCTGAAAGGTGAAGGTAGGAATCTGTGAGTGAGAGATGTTTATCTGGAGAAGATAAGGAAAGAAAGCTTTTTTGGGTTTGTGATTTTATAATCTGAAAGGTTTAGAAGATTATTATAATCTGAAAGGTTTAGAAGACTTTGTATCATGGTATCATATGCTTTTAAAGACTTAGAAAATTGAAAGCTTTTTTCTAGAGGTTGACTTCGTCTAGTGGGTCCCACACGTAGATGGACAATGGTTGATAACCACGACCAACGGGTGATCCTAGCAGCCCGTTGCCCTGTTGGCTGTCAATCATCGTTAACTATTTTCATTTCACCGTCCAATCAAAGCCCACCGTTTGTATGGCCTTAGGACGGTCTGATCGGTGCGGTTTTCAACCGAGGGGAAACCGAAAGGTGGGCCCTTCTGTATCGACTGTCTGGATTCATTGAGCATCTTCCATGTATGAGGTAATGAGCCACGGACGTTCCTTGCCTATCCATCTCGCCGAACACAAAACCTCCCATTTATTAGGATCGCGGGATCGGTCTGTACACGCGACGGGGACTTGCTTTACACCTTCCATTCAGTGTATTTTCTTTCGGTGTAGAATCCATCCCTCGCGCTGGATCAGCGTTGGGAGTTCAGCCCCCACAATTACAGACGTGGAACGTAGAAGTCGAGTGCAGACAGATATTTTAGTGGTTTTGTCCTTATGATGGTCGTTCGAAAATACCAACCGTCAGTTTTCTGTACTAAACGTCGACCGTTAACCAATTTCATTTTATCTGTACATTTGGAGGTCATTGCACCTGTGACCTGTTCCATGATAATATGTTTGGTATGAATTCATAACGTATGCTTACACCATTAGGAACCAATAGATGGATGGTCTAGATCGACAGCTGACAATTATTGTGCGACGGACACACATCCAAATTCAGCGCGATTGCTGAAGGCACAATCTTATCTTATCTCCGAGTAGCTTGTATGGACTCTGGTATACACGGAAAAGTCCGTAGACTTTTCAGTCAAGAAAATGCCATGAACGGTCTGAAATTCCCAAAACGAGAACTGATTAGGTGTTCCCTGGGTAACACGTTATTGGGTGTTTCCCTGATCGTGGGGCCCACCTTGATGTATGTATTACATCCACGCCGTCCATCCGTTTCCCCCCTTCATTTAAGGCATAGTAAAAAAAAATGAAGCAGATTCAAATCTCAGGTGGACCACACCACAGGAAACAGCGGTCATTGAGCATCCACTATTAAAAAATTCCTATAGCCCACCGTAATGTTTATTTGCCATTCAACCTGCTGATAAGGTCACAGATCTGGATGAACTGAAAACGCAAATATCAGCTTGATCCAAAAATTTTGTGGTCCGTAAGAAGCTTTTAATGGTGGACGTTTCGTTACCACTGTTTCAATTGGTGTAGTACATGTGAGATTTGGATCTGCTTCGTTTTTTGTACCATGCCCTAAAATGAGCTGGAAAAACGGATGAACGGCGTTGATATACGACGCATATATCAAGGTGGGCCCCACAGATGGTGTTATCCAGGTAACGCCTAACAGCTCCCGCCTAAAACAACCGCGTCTATGATTAGAATGACTTCTCAGCCAGATGATGCAAACCCAGCTATGGTGGGACCCACGGGGCTGCTCGGACGGATAATCTCAACCGTTCATCATATGGGCCTTGCGCCATTCGGGCAATTATATAGAAACGAAGGACTGGACGCTTGACTCAAGGCTTTGTTCGGTACACTTATGTTCACAGTTCAGACCAGCGGGTCCATAGTTTGATAATCCAGACCGTTGGTCCTTTGCTTCACACCGTGGATTGAACAAGTCCAATTTCTCCAAGATTGGAAGATCCTACCAATCAATCAGGGGCCTTTTGTCACTTGAATTTGAGTCGTCGCGGTATCTCCATAGCCGTCATTTTTTACTTAAAAGTGGGAAGGCTAGAGTTAAGGAATTTTAACCTAATTGAGTTTTTCCATCAAATTCAGACTGCCGACCACTTTCTTTTTAAACGTGTATTTGATTTAATTTCCCCAATTGAACCTGTGTGAGCTTTCTATCATGGCCGTTTGTTTGGATCCTTCTATTGGTCGAATCAGCATTTGCCTGTACATACCCCCAAATCTTGGATACACCAATACAAGGATCCAAACGGACCCTTAAGTCGTGTTTAGATGCTTATAAGATTTTTAAGTTGTAAATTACAGATAATCTTGTTTTACCTGAGTTGTAATTTATTCACAAGTAACTTAGTTTTTGTTTCGGATAATTTGTAAGCTAGTTATAAGTAATAAGTTGTATATTCACATCAATTAGAGCTTGGAGTAGAAAATTATTTAAAAATCATATTAATAGATAAGAAATTTTGGATAAAAATATTCCACTTTGTTGAGCCCATGTAAATGAATAGTTGGATTAATTCGTAAGCTAAACTAATCAACAAGTGGGCCATAAAAGTGGGCCCATGTTTTCAAAATGCTTGTAATGTAGAAAAAATTTAAGGTAATTAAGCAAATTCAAACAAAAGTTTTTCAAATCATTTTAAGGCATGGGACAAAAAAGGGGTAAATCCAAACCTCAGGTGGACCACATCACTGGAAACAATGTTGATTGAATACCCATCATTAAAAAGTTCTTATGGCCACCAAAGTTTTAGATCAAATTGGTATTTGCCTTTTCCCTTCATCTAGACGCTTATGACCTAATCATCAGGTTAGATGTCAAACAAACATTATGGTGGGCCCTTGGAGGTTTTTAATGGTGGACTTCCAATCACTACAGTTTTCTTGTGTTGTGGTCCACCTGAGATATAGATATGCTTAATTTTTTGGATTAAGCCCTAAAATGATATGAAGAAATGGATGGACGATGTGGATAAAAACGTACAAGATGGTGGCCCCCACAGAGCACGAACCATCTCGTGTCACTACCCAAATCGCATCCATCAACCCTAAAAGACGTAGTAGAGCAAAAAAAAACATAAAAATAGAGGGTTTTTTTAGTGCACAAACTCGTTAGAGCTGGATGGAGAG
Source organism: Liriodendron chinense (assembly GCA_003013855.2). Taxonomy (NCBI): domain Eukaryota; kingdom Viridiplantae; phylum Streptophyta; class Magnoliopsida; order Magnoliales; family Magnoliaceae; genus Liriodendron; species Liriodendron chinense. The sequence goes on from ML058333.1 coordinate 4,736,381, forward strand.
AGAGAGAGAGAGAGAGAGAGAGAGAGAGAGAGAGAGACTGCTGAGAGAGGGAGAAGGAGACTGAGAGAGAGGGAGATGGAGACGCTGGAAGGCTTCAAAACTGTTAATAGCAACCTTATCCACCTATCGGCTTCAATAAAGCCACCAACTGGCTGCTCTGAAGCTTTAATCACAACCTTAGCCTTCAATGGCCTTGTTTTCTTTCCTTGCGTCCAATTGTAGGTAGGCTTCTTTCAATGCAACGCCTCTCCCAAGCCATTTCCACTCCTCTCCCCGTGAGATTTTTTTTCATTTTCCTATAAGAAAGTTATAGTTTGAAAGAATGACATTTGTGACTTTTCTCCTCCAATCACCAATTGTAAGTTTGTCACCTGTAACTTTGTTACATTTTAGAGAAGTTATAGGCTTCCAAACAGCCCCTTATAGGGGTCTTTGGTGACATCTTAGAATTTATTCTTTTTGGTTCTTCCAATAAGGATTGATTTTATAAGTGTTTTTTAAAGTAATTTGTAGGGAAATATTTATTTGTGAATTATAAATTATGTTGGATAAATCCTGCATTTGATAAGATAAAAAATGCAGGCACATAAGGTGATCTAAATCCATGAATAATATTTCCTATCATAAAGATTGGGACCATCTATTCTTTTCTTCTTCTTCTTCTTATAATTGGATGGTAAGGATCATTAGATAAAAGTGGTTCTTGAGAGGGAAGGGAAATCAAAGGTTGGGCTCACATGATAGATGCTTTAAGTCCATAATTAGACTCTTTCCATAAGTTATCTAGATCATCCATGTTATTGGATGTGAATGAGTGGTTAGGATAATCCAATCAAAGTGATTCTTGAGAGGATGTGGGGCCTACAAGATGGCCCATTTATATCATGAATTAAATGTGATGTAGACCGTGACACGGATGCATGCATTTATAACACCGTTAGACCAAAAGAGGCCTAAACAGAAGTGGAAGTGGTCCATCAAATCTAAGCTCAATCCTATGTAGGGCATGATGTAACTAGGCCCCAAGTGTGTCCGGATTGAAGAAATTCATTCTAAGTAGGGGTGGGAAGAAATTGTCATTTGAAGTGTACACCATAAATCAATCATAACTTTTAATCTAGGCATTGAAATGCACAACCTTGTCTGACAATGGTTCTGGTGTCAACCAATTTGCATAACAGGTCACATCCGTCCACTTCGTGAGAAAATACACAATTCGAGTTTAAAATTGAGATTTTAGGTAAAATTTACTTTTTTAAGTAATTCAAATTTTAACAGTATTTCCTTATTTTTAGAGTTTTAGATTTCCATATATTTTAGAGATTGATTGTAATCATGGCAACAATCCTTTAGTAAGGTTAATTTAGGACTTCTCTAGTTTTTGCAAAACCTAGCTACTATTTTGAGGGAATTTTATTCCAATTGAATTAAGACTTCTATTATGGTTATAAATTTATTAGTTTGGATAATTTTGAATTAAGGTTTTGCTTCTTTTTTTTTTTCTTAATATAAGTGATGTAATTGGGAAGTTTGAGGATTATTAAATAATAAAATTTTAAAATTTTCTTTTTATTTTCTAGATTTAAGATTAATTTATAACACCCCGATTTTCATTACCCGAATTAAAACTCATTTTTCAAAAACCTGAGAGTTAACCTTTAATGATAGCCCAAATTACACTATAATTTTTTTTCAAATGGCGGTGGATGCAAATCAAGACATGACACGTCTAACATATATTCAATTGTATAAATGGCGCCCATAAGGCTTATGCAAACCAAATGTCTTATTTAATTCAAACTAAATAAATAGGGAAATAAAGAAAACTACAGCTAGCCCGAGCTGCACAGTCTATCCATCTTCTCATCCAAGCCACCTGCAACAACTGTTATGATGATTCGACAGCGTCAAACGCTAACCTAGTGGATTCAAGGTTTTTGCCTACTTGAGGAAGACGGTGATCTTTCTCCTCATGTCCTTCATTGCGTTAGTTGATATCAAAGTGAGGCTTTTCCTTGTTTCGATTACATCTCATGACAATGCGGGTAATAATCCCATCAATGGTACTTTAGGAAATAATTCTATGACAACAGTGACGTTTGAGGCTTTCCAACGGGGAATCTACAAGTTATGCAAGGACTGTAGGCAACAATCGGTCGTTTGACGAATGCTTTTGGGCAGACTCGTGTTTATGATGATGAGAATCCTTAGGGTGGTGTTAGTGCTCACGATCGTCATGTTCGTGATGCAATGCTGATGGAGAATCATAGGCCACCACTCGAAGATGGTGGATCTAGCGATAAGGAGATTAATGATATGATTCTCCAACAAGAAGAACAAAGAGGGAGCAGGCCAGATTGAGATATAAATTTCAGAATGAAAGTTGATCTCCTTAACTTCAATGGCCAACTCCACATTAAGGACTTCCTCGATTGGCTTTCTCGAAGTTGTATAATTCTTTGATTTATATATTTATGAAAATTCTTGAGGAGAAAAATGTTAAGCTTGTAGCTTATAAGTTAAAGGATAGAGCCTTAACTTTGTGGAAACAACTCTACGTTTCACAAACTAGGCAGATGAAAGCATTAATCCGCATGGGGTAGCAGATGAAGCAGTTAATGCGGACATAATTCCTACTAAGTGATTTTAACTAGGTATTGTTCTAGTAACACCAAAATTGTCAATAGGGTAGCTGATTCATGAGGGACTACACAGAGGAATTTTATCATCTGTCCACAAGAAACAATTTGATTAAGACCGAGTCGCAGCAGGTCACCAAATTCACCAGTAGTTTACATACAATAATTCAAGATCGGGTCTAAATGTAACCCATTTGGATGACGAATGAAGTAATCAAATTGACCACCTCAGCAGATATGCAACTAGAGCATTTTAATGCACTCTTTAAACAAGGTAACTACTTTTAAACCTTCGTAGGATGCAGCACAATCCCAAGAGAATACCTATGGGGGGGTGGAAGATGGGTGTTGTCGACCTCCTCCAATCGTGAACTGAGATTTAGAGAGCAACTAAGTTAGACCTCAGAGAGTAAGAACCACTGTTGTTGGTCCAAGTAGAATCCTAAAGCCATATGGTCTACCTTTACTGGACAAGTTCTAACAATGTGGCCAACTTGGTTACCGATCTAATATGTGTCCTCAAAAGACATATGGCTAATCTATCCATTAATAATGGAGGAACAGAAGATGGAGAGGACGATCTGAAAGTCGATGATGCTAAACACACCAAGAATGATGGAGAAGGAGGCAAATGGAATAACGAAGATCACATATATCATGTCTCTGATCATAAGAAAGTTATTGTAAAAGCCAAAGACGGAAGTAGATTCACAGTGGCATAATATCTTTCAAACAAGGTGCACTGTCAATTAAAAGCTTTGTGATCTAATCATAGATAACAGAGTCGGGAGAATATTGTGTCAAAGACTATGATAGAAAAGTTGTAACTAAAGACAGAAAAATAACTCTTTAAATGCATGATTGGATGGATTAAGGAGGTTAGCGAAACAAGGTAACTGAACAATGTCATATTTTCTTTGCTATTAGTAAATATTATAACGATGAAGTAACGTGTGACATAATTGATATAATAGTCACATGCTACTTGGTCGACCATGGTAATACGATATTGATGCTACGCACAAAAGTCAAGGATGACATATTTGTATTTGTTAAAGATAGTAAAAAGATTATCCTCACCCCTGTGCAAATGGAGAACCAACCTAAGACTTCTAAAGTTAAGGGGCGGTTTCTCGTAACCATATGGAATTTTGTATATAAAAAAAAAAATCTAAGGAGATAAGGGAGATCAATGCATTAGTTGCAATAAGTAGAACCCACAAACATTCCAAAGGAGTTAAAACCAATATTTTAGAAGTTCAATTGGCTTATGCCTGATGAACTTTCTAACGAGTTACTCCCTATAGCGTATTATCTAACACTACATTGATATTGTCCTAGGGGCAATTTTGTCTAATCACTAAAATTATTGAATGAATCCAAAAGAGTGCAAGATCTTACAGAAAAAGTGAAGGAACTGATCCATAAGTTTTCAGAGAGGGAGAGCATGAGCGAGTCTGCATGCTACGCCAACCTTATTGACGTTAAGAAGTTACAAGAGTCTAATACCAAGTATAATTAAGAGGCTGATAAACATTCGCATCAGAGAGTGTTTGAAGCAGATGATAACATGCTAATTCACTTACGCAAGAAAAGGTTTCCGACTAGGACATATAATAAGTTGAATAATAAGAAAATATGTCATGTTCTGATCCTTAGGAAAATCAATTATGTTGCTTATGTTGTTGATTTTCTCCAAGGCATGGAGATCTCACAGACTTTCAATGTGACAGACCAGTATGAGTATCATGAGTCGAATTTGTTTAATAACTCGATGACAAGTTTTTTTTTTTCAAGTGAAGGAATTAATGTAGAACATGATACAAATGCATTCTTAGCACGACTAGACCAAAAGAAGCCCAAACGGAAGTAGTAGTACCATCAAATCTTGGCTTAATCCTACGTAGGGTATGACATAATTGGGCCCCAGGCAAGTCCGGATTGATGAATTTATTCTGAGTACGAAGAAATTATTGTTCAAAGTGTGGATCATAAATTAGTCATAAGTTTTGATCCATGCATCATCACGAAACTGTATAACCTATCGATTTTTAAGTAACGATGGTTCTAGGGTCAATTGACCTGCACAACAAGTCACGTTTGTTCGTTTCGTAAGAAAACACGCTTCCAGTTCAAAATAATGATTTTAGGAAAGAAAAATTAGTAATTTTGATTTTTTTTTATCATATTTCCTTATTTTTAGAGTTTTAGATTTTCGTCCTTTTTTAGAGATTAATTATAATCATCTAGAAATCATCCAATAAGATTAATTTAGGACTTTTTTAACTTTTAGCAAAATTTATTATTTCGAGAAAATTCTATTATAATTGAATTAAGACTTCTATTAGGATTAAAATTTTGTTATTTTATGTAATTTTCAATTATGGTTTTACTTTCTTTTTTTTTTATAAGTGATGTAATTGAGAAGTCTGAGTATTATTGTATAATAAAAATTTAATTATCCTTTTTATCCTATAAATTCAAGAATAACCTCGTGGATTCAAGGTTCTAGCTACTTGAGGAAGATGTGATCTTTCTCCTTACACCCTTTCGTGCGTCAAAATGTCATTTTATTACAATGACATGGACCACCCATTATGCTGGTCATTGAACGGATGGCTAAAGATCATCACATCAAAGTGATTCTTTAAAGGAAAAAGAGAATCAGAAGTCTGATTGAAGATAACCTCGTTTCAACATTGAGGTCTTGGCATCGACTCCCAGCTGGGAGGCCCAAGTGGTGGTGGCTAACATTGTGGGGTGACTAACATAGGGGTGGGTGTACTAACATTGTGGTGTGACTAACATAGGGGTGGGTGTACTAACAATGGGGTGTGTATACTAACTTTAAAAAAAAAAAAAGGATCAAAACAATTATTGAGAAGCAAAGGAAGCAAAGGCAGGACCCACATGATGGATGATCTAAATCTATTATTATACCTTCCAAGAGTTAGACCATTCATTTTGTTGGCCATCAATCAATGATTAAGATGAATTGACCAAAACAACCGTTAATGATAATGAGAAACCAATGAAGTGTCCCATGAAATGCATGATCAGATTGTAAGTGCACTTCCTATCATGATCATTTCAGAATTAAGCCTTAGAATCTACCACTAAGATTATTTGCATCCAAACATTATTCTTCGGAGAACGAGCATTCTTTTAGAAAAGGGTTTTGAGGTTATGCCCGACCCATAGGGGGAGTCTATTATTTGGATGGCCTTGACGTATGCCACGTGTATGGTTGATAGTTCCCGTTATAGAAATAAATATAAAAATAATAAAATTAATTAATAAATGAGTGGTGGCTTAGGCAATCCATAATGATCAATACCTTTGACATTCGGGCACGCAGAAAGCGAAGTCTCTTAGAAGAAGAAGAAGCTATTCCTCTCTTTTCCCTCGAAAAAGAAGAGAAATTCAAGAAGTGAGAGAGGCTAAAAAAAAACTGACACCTCGTGCCATAGGGCACACATGTATAGGTGTCTGGATGATCAGAACCGCGCATCTAGGGCCTGCTTCTATAGATGGCCTATGATCTAAAAATCATTATGAAAACATGATTCTAAACATTGATTGATGGACTTGAATATTGGCCGTCCAAAGTTTTCTTTGTAATGTTCTACAGTCAACAATTCATATTAATGACCAGAAAAAATCCATTCAGGCTTGAGCTTAGCCTCTGGGCCTATTCACAGTAATGCCTGGAGTCTGGACCATCTGTGCATGTGGGTCCCAGGGGGTGCAAGTGCAACTGGTGGGCGTGGCGAACTTGAATCTCAAAACTCCAAATGTCTATGTACATAGAAATTTCTGCATAAGTGGCACGTAAACCCTTGATTCCGATTCCATGAACAGACTGATTGCTTCCATTTCCCAACCACTAGGGTATAAATGCGGCCTACTTCATTGCATAATGGATGTAGGCCCGTTTGGGTGGCCAATAAAACTCAATCGCACGTGAAGCTACTTTTCCTCCCTCTTCGGGTTACAATCAAGAAGTTTTTGCTGATTGACAGTGCCATAATCTAAGAATTTTCCTTCTTTTATTAAACCTCGTCATCAGTCAAGCACACGCGGGAGATTATTCTCACTAATAAAAAGTCATGCACAATGCACAAACGCGTGGAAATTTAGTTAGAGACTTCGGACCTAGCGGTGACTGTGGTGCTCATGAATACTGAACTTTATGTAAGATCCAAGCCATTGATCGAGTGGACCTTATTGTGTTTGTTTCTTGGTTGATAATTAAGATTATTCAATATTTGGTTATTTCATATGTTGTAAAAATTACTTCCGTATATTTAGTATACAGGCTAAGTCAGATCTATCGGGTTCAATGCTTGACTTGAATAGTCAATTTCTCAAGACAGATTTGCTGTCCTTTTTCTGGTAATTTCAGCAAGCGCAAATGAAGGAAATCCGCAAATTGTTTTCAGGATACAATGAACTCTCAATCCGAATTTTAACATAAAAATTTGCACATTTAAGTATTAAATAGATCTCTAGTTATAACACCAATATACCTTCCAGTACGTCCAGAAAAAACACAGTAAAAGGTCAGATCTAAGAGTACTGAACAAAGGATGGCTTGATTAGGGAAATGGATAGAATCATTGATTCTTCTGGATTATGATATCTAGGATATATAGCAATTGAAGGGTCATAGTGTCTTTTCTGGAGAGACTCATGTGCCTCTTCAAGACATCCACACCCTTTCATATGCAAGAGACATTTTGTCATGAAAGGACATGACCCTTTCTCTTGTGGCAGTTATTTCTGTATCCTTTCAGACAAAAAACTGATTTTGCAACAGCCCAAAACTGTTGTCATGTGAGATCCAGATCATAGTCAGCATAACTGCCGCCACATATATGACACGTGGCACAAATGTCACATGTACAGAATGTCTTAGTCACTCTCTTAATCAACCTCTGACCTAACCCAGGTTCACTCCTTATTGCACCTAGTGCTAGGTGCGAAGTGCAAAGTGCGCCTAATAAAGCGCCAAAAAGCGCACCGTCCTTGTGGAAATTCGAACCTTGGTTCCAGTAACAAACCCCCTCCCCTTACCAACTGGCTATATAAACTTTTATGTAAAATTTTAATAATAAGTATATTTATGTACTTATTAAAAATAAACTTTATTTTTGAAATTAATTTTTTTATTAAATAAAAAAAAACACAACACCGTATGCTGGAGAATAAGTACTAATAAATGAATTAGAAAAAGAAAAGAAACATAAAAAAGTGAGTAAAAGAGAATGGAATAGAAAGAGAAGAGAGCGAAGGAAAACATTTCATATGGACAGCTAAACACTTAAACCTCTCTAGCTGCCTTGGGTCATGTTCGGTTCCCACTTAAAATTGAGTTCATCTCACTTTAGCTGACTATGTATTACTATTTTTTTTTCTGTAAGAACTAAAAATAATCCATAATTTCTCTGAGGATGTGTTTGGTTGCACTGATTACCATAAAATTTCGTGATGTATTGGGTGCAAGTAAACGCACCCTAAACCAAGTTTTCTAATATACATAATGACTGTTTACTAAATTGAGATAAATCATTTTAAATGTCAACCAAACAGGCCAGGTCTTATATTTTAGATTTTATTGAAGTTTGATTGGTATAGAAATATGTGAAATGATTGGTGTTTTCTAACAATGAGAAGAGTAAGCGGTTGGTTATATTCTATAATTTAAAATGGTGACGGCTCTTACGACTTTGGGCAAGTGGCTGGCGAAGATCAACTTGAATTAAATTGCCCAAAAAGATGGGCCCACTTTCGATTGGTCATACACCAAAATTTACATTGAGTTCATTTCCTACAGTCTGCTTTGGTACTTGACATGTTATCAACGGTTGAGATGAATTGCTTAATGGTTTGAACTCAACAAACAAATGCACCCTAATCCAATATATAAGCTCGTTGGATCAATCTGATCTTGAAGTAATGGGCCTAATGGCTATCTACGTTAGGTACCATGAGTTGGACGGTCTAATATGAGCTACTGTATGCCACGTGTCCAATTTCTTAATACATGAGTTGGGACTACCAATCTGTGATGGACCACATTCAACTACACATAGAGATATGATTGATTCCCCAAAGTTCCTGATCAAGGAGGGCCATCCAGGATATAACTCCAAGGCCCACCAAGGATCACTTTGCAGTGGGCCCCACTGGGTCAAGCAACTCAAAGTCGCGATTTCACACAAGAGACGTTGAAATTTCCTGGCAAAGAAAGCGTGGTTCCATCGGCACGGGCTCTTCGACCATTGAAAATCGGATGGGTGTTATCTTGTCGTTATTTGTTTGACTAGCCAACGAAGACTTGCCCTTCCCTTTTAACGGCCTCGTAACGGCCGGCTAACGGTAACGTGCCATGTTGGCGTGACGTTGGCTTATCCAAACGGTATACGAAATCTCACTTTGTATGGCGGACAGACAATACGTTAAAGCTATCAATTAAATTAATCTGGCTGCTTTGAACATGACTGCTCACCCTAACCTTTGTATAATCATTTGTTGAAATATTCAATCTAAGAGATTTTCTTCTTCTTCTTTTTGTATTTTTTTTTTTTTTTTTAATCATCCACCATCGAAGGGAAGACCTTTCAAAGTATTATTGCATCGAAAAAGGACCTAGTCAACGGCTAGGATCCCAACACATCTTATTGTAGAGAAATGTATTGGGTTTAATGGTTTATCGTAGTGTATATATGGCCCGCTTTACTGGGCAAGGTGATGTACTTTTCAAGCATGATTGCCACTTAGAATGAGAATCTTAAGGGATGAGAGTGCACTTAAATATGGTGAGATAGTTTCCTTGAAGAAGTTATAGGATTGATCAAGGTGCTCTAGCCTACTCAACCTAGACCATCTTCACAAGCCTCCGTGAATCTTATGCTAGTAAAACCTCTAATTAGAGGTCTACAAATTGATGACTTAGGGAGAGAATCCATCCCAAAAGGAAGCATTAAGGATGATCCCATCCCCACCTGTTGACAGTATATTCCTGTTGCGCAGCACGCCAACAACGCCAGTGAATCGACATCCAATTTCCGGTCTCACTCACAAACGATAAATAGGAAGTAATAATAACTAGAAGAGGAACTCACACAAACCAACAATTCACAAGACAGATTTTACGTGGAAAAATCCCAAACAAGGGTAAAAAAACCACGGTGCAAAACTCTACTATAAAGAAGAATGAAGTTACAAGCAATGCACTTACCTTCTCACAAGAGACGTTGAAGCTTCCTGACAAAGAAAGCATGGTTCGATCGGCACGGGCTCTTCGACCATTGAAAATCAGATGGGTGTTATCTTGTCGTTATTCGTTTGACTAGCCAACGAAGACTTGCCCTTCCCTTTTAACGGCCTTGTAATGGTCGACTAACGATAACGTGCCATGTTGGCAGTGACGTTTGCTTTTCCGAACGGTATACCAAATCTTACTTTGTATGATGGACAGACAATACGTTAAAGCTATCAATTAAATCAATTCGTGTGCGATATGAGCTTTGAATTAGGTGAGCTGCGGGAGCGAATTGCCTGTGACCCAGGCACAGAGATATCTCTGTGCCCAGAGCTAGTGTGGGGCCCATAGAGATGTCCATTACAAATCCACTCCGTCCATCTGTTTTGGAAGACCCCAATAGTACAGGATTATAAAAATTACAGAGATCCAATAGTCAGTGGGCCATACCACACGAATGCGTGGGTATTGAACACTTAGCGATGACAAAAGTTTTGCATCACCATGATATTTTTTTCTACAGTTTATTTGAGTGTTAATAATTCTTTGAACAGGTTTGGATGGCATATAAACATCATGGTCAGTTCCAGGAATGTTTCAATGGTGGACGTTGGTATTCCCACTGTTTTGTTGGTGTGGCACACCTGAGTTTTGTATCTGTGTGATTTTTAGAATCCCAGTCTTATTGTGGTCTTTCAAAACAGATGGACGGAGTGGATTTATAATGGACATCTCTATGGGCCCCACACAGCTCCGGTGCCCGGGGTCACAGGCAATCCGCTCCCTTGAGCTGCACGAGTGAGGATAGGCTGTGTTGAAAACACAGAAAAATTCAGTGCCGTCTATTCTCATTGGCCGATTTTCTCTCTCATGTTGGATTGCGTGCTACACAACCTACTTTTATAGTGTGAAATTTCCCTGGGCTTCATACTAATTTATCTGTTAGATCAGAACCGTCCATCAATTTTTTCAGATAATTCTAAAGCATAAGATAAAAAATGAAGCACATCCAAAGCTCAAGTGGACCACACAACAGAAAGCATGGGATTGAACGAAAAGTGGAAACCTTCCTACGGTCCACTTTGAGGTTTATTTTCCATCTAACCCCTTCATAAGGTCACTTAGACCTTGATTCAGGGAAACCACAAACATCAGCTTGATCAGAGCTGTCTATTGCAGCAAGAAGTTTTCAATGGTAGGTGTTCATTTCCCACTCTTTCCCGTCGTGTGGCCCACTTGAGCCTTGGATCTGATTTATTTTCAACCTCGTGACTAAAAGGCATGAAACAAAATGATTGGACTGTGTGGATCTAATACATACATCATGATGGACCCCACAGAAGTTCCACCTTTCAACTATTCCGGTAGAGCGGAATTTCTCTAGGTGGGAAATTTATGCGGCCCATGATGACATATTTCTTAGATACACCGTCCATATAATTTTTCAGATCTGCCAGGATCAGTGTTCGCATTGTCGGTATCGTTACAAGTTTCGCTGGCCGGAGATAAAGATATAATATCGTTATCGTCGATAATATCGCTGATAACCGGAAATTGGGAAAACATAAGGAAAATGGTGGAATTTTTCAGTGAAACTCCAAGAAATGCCTAAATACACACATTTGCATATTCATGAATAAAAAAATTACAAAAAGAATGCATTAAATAATAAGTTTTCATTTAATGGGGCCCAAAAAGCATGCGTTCGGTAAGAATTCACGCCAATAGTAACTAAAATGAGTTTTATATAATACAAATACAGCCACCATACAATCATTAAGTCATGTAAAATTAAATGAAAGCTCATTTTAGGGAATGATCCAAAAAAACAAAAGAGATCCAAATCTCAGATGGACCATAGAACATGAAACAGTGGTATTTGACCATTAAAAACTTATTGTAGGCCATAAACGGTTTGGATCAGGATGATATTTGTTTGGTCTCTTCATCTAGGTCTTTGTGACCTTATCAACGGTTGGATGGCAAATAAACATTTGAATGGACCGTGAGAGGAAAGAGTGGGGACTCAATGAGATTTAGAGCCCCCTCATTTTTTGTCCACCTGGGATTTGGATCCACCTCATTTTTGGCATCGTGTCTTAAAATAAGCTTGCAAAATAGATGCATCTTTATGAGAAATCCACTAGGACCTAGCTGGAGACAGACGATCTTGTCAGAAGCTTTGTGGGGCCCACTGTGTTCCTTATGAGAAATCCACCCCGTTCATCTGTTACACCATATCATTTAAGTACATGTGCCCAAAAATGAGATAGATCCAAATCTCAAGTGAACCACATCAATGGAAACAGTAGTGATTGAATCTCACCATTAAAAACTTCTAAGGGGCCACGAAAGTTTTCAATCAAGCTGATAATTGTGTTTTCGCTTCATCCAGTTCAGTGACTTAATCAAGAAGTTAGATTGAAAAAAAAAAACCATTACAACGGGCCCTAGGAAGTTTTTAATGGTGGGCGTTTAATCACCACTGTTTCCTTTGACATGGTCCACCAGGGATGTAGGTCTGCCTCATTTTTTGGCTTAGGCCCTAAAATTATCTGGCAAAATAAATGCAAGGTGTTGATAAAGCACAGTACATCATGATGGGCCCACATAGCCACTAACAGGAACAAGTGGCATGCCGGAAGTGAATTGTGTACTGAGTAAGGATGTTTATGGAACTGAGTAAACTCTCTTAGGTCCACTGTGAATGTATTTGGTTTATCTACACCGTTCATCTTTTTTTCCAACTCATTTTAGCTGTTAAACATAAAATGTAAGCATATCCAAAGCTCAAGTGGACCACATTACAGGAAATAATGAGAATAATGATTTCCACCATTGAAACCTTCCTAGGGTCCACAGTGATGTTTATTTGTTATTCGATCTGTTCATAAGATCGAAAAGATATGGATGAAGACAAAACACAAATATCACATGTATCTAAAACTTCTGTGGCCCCTAAGAATTTTTCAACAGTAGACGTTCAATTCAAACTATTTTCTGTGGTGTGGTCGACTTGAGTTTTGGATATGCTTAATATTTGGCATAAAGCCCTAAAATTATTTAGTAAAATGGATGGACGGAGAAGATAAATATATAAATCACGGTGGGCCCCACGGTGTTTACTCAGTACGCTTAGCCTGCTGAGTTACTCCGTTCGCAGTCCACTTCCATTCAACTTCTTCGGACGTGGATTAGCTACTGTAGCGCTACTCAAGTGATGTCACCAAGTTATGTGGGTCCCACCATGATGTATGTGTTACATCCACACTGTCCATCCATTTGGAGAGATCATTTTAAGGCATAAGCCAAAGAATGAGGCAGATCCAAAGCTCAAGTGGTCTCCACCAGACAAAACAATGGTGATTGAACGCCTACCATTAAAAATTTCTTAGGGGCCACAGAACTTTTCGATCGAGCTGATATTTGTTTTCCCCTTCATCTACGTCTGTGTTAACTTATGAACAGGTTAGATCTCAAATAAACATCATGGTGGGCCCCAGGAAGGTTTCAATGGTGGGTGTCACTGTCCCCACTGTTTTCTGTGGTGGGGTCCACTTGAGATTTGTATTTGCCTCATTCTTTGGGTCATACATTAAAATGATCTCTCCAAATGGATGGACGGTGTGGATACAACACATACATCATGGTGGGCCCATTGAACTTGCTGACGTCACTTCAGTAGCCAAACTTGCTACTCAACCCGTCGGTAGCTGATCCGCGTCCAACTTCGTCATTGCCGAAAATCAAACACGCCCTTAGCAAAAGCATCTTCAGCTTCCAGATGGTTTTCCCCCAAAAAGGGGGTTTTTTACAGAGGGTTTTAAAACCCTAAATCGCACCCAAATCGACTAGAACCCCCCTCCGAAATCCATGAATCTCGCGACGTTCATCTTCCTATCGAAAAAAAAAGGAAAATTTTGAGGTTTACGGTGCCCGATGCCCACGGGATTGTGATGTTCCGTGTTTCGATCAATCAACAGGTACGAAAATCTCTCTCTAAAGTTTTTTTTTTCTCTCTTTTCCCGATTTTTGTGGCTATAGCCCGAAGTGTCGATGATATCGGAAATATCGCCGATATTTCGCCGATTTCTGGTAGAGAAACGAATAACTGTGGTTTCGGTGTCGCTGCACCAGCGACACCGATATTATCGGCGATAATATCACAATTCGTCAACAATGCAAACACTGGCCAGGATATAAACCCAAAAACAAGTTAGATTCAAAGCTCAACTGTAACACACCATAGGAAACAGTGGAATTGATGCTACCGTTGAAAACTTCGCACAGACGGCTCTGATCAAGCAGATATTTGTGTTGTACCTTCATCCAGGTATGGGTGGACATATGAACTGGTTAGATGTTAGATGAAGCCTCACGCTTGGCCCAAGGAAAGTTTCAACCAAAGTTTGTGTAACCTGACTACTTTCTTTTGGTGTAGTACACTTGAGATTTGGATGTACCTTATTTTTAGAACCATGCTCTAAATCTATTTAGAAAAACGGTGTGGATGTAAGACAAAGTTATGGTGAAGGGCGGTGGAGTTACATACGTTAAAAGATGTGCTATGTAGCACGCACGGGGCGCGGATTTCCTGCAAAGCCTTGCGCAGGAATTTCCTGCGCTGGGAACCACGGTGGGGCCCACAGTGATGTGTTTTTATAAATCCACCCCGTTCATCTGTTTTGGGAGCTCATTTTAGGACATGAAAACAAAAATGAACCGGATCCAAGACTCAAGTAGGCTGAAAACGTGATATTTGAACGTCCACAGTTGAAATATTTGTGGAGCCACAGAAGTTTCGAATCAGGATAACATTTTTTTTCCAGTTCATCCCAGTAGTAGTGACGTTATGAACGGTATGGATGTCATTTAAATATCACTGTGGACACCAAGGAGGTTTCAATGGTACTAATTTACCTACCCACCTTTTTCTTTAGTGAGGCCCACTTGAGTCTTGGATTCGGTTCATTTCCTTATTCATGTCCTAAAATGATCTTCCAAAACAGATGAACGGGGTGGATTTATAAAAACACATCACTGTGGGCCCCACCGTGGTTCCCAGCGCAGGAAATCCCTGCGCAAGGCTTTCGCAGGAAATCCGCGCCCGCACGCAATGTACCTGAAGAGACAAATACGGGATATTTTTTGAGATGAAGATAACGGAAATGACGTGGCCGAACGAGGAGCGACCGCACTGGAATTTCTTGTGCTTTCAACACAAACGATCCGCACTCGAGCTGCACTATCAACATCTTCTGATCACACAAAAATCAGGCCCTTCTTTCACACGTCATTTTACATTGCATGTGTGGCCCACCGGAAGATTGAAGATTGAAATTGTCTGAATTTTTTAGGTAGAAGATTCTAGCGTTATTTTCAACTTTATTGGAAGATCAGATCTCACATTTTTCGAGTTTGCAGCTGTACCCGTGCGTGGATGTGTACGGGAACATCTTACTCCCATTTATAACGGGCGTTATCTTTTCCTTCTAAACGATGCTCGGGACCCCGAAATCCGAACAGTATCTTCCGGTGTATTTCTTCTCGTGAAACCGGAAATCCATTTCCCTCTCTCTCTCTCTCTCTCTCTCTCTGTAGAAAACCTCCCCTCCCTTCTCTTCTCCATGGCTGCATATCTCATACTCTTTCAATCTCTACTTCTCTTTCTTGCCCTGAAATTTCCATCCTCAGCTGAGCAAACCGACAATTTCACTTACAATGGCTTCAATGGAGCTAACCTGCACCTGGGTGGCTCTGCGCTCATTCGCCCAAATGGCCTCCTGCAGCTAACCAACCTGTCCATCGAACAGATAGGCCGCGCATTCCACCCATCTCCACTCAACTTCCGAAACTCCACGTCAGGTGATGTGTTCTCTTTCACGACTTCTTTCGTTTCCGCCATCGTCCCGGAAATGACGAATTTAAGCGGTCATGGCATCGTCTTCGTCATTTCGCCGTCGACGGACTTCCCAGGATCGTTGGCAGGCCAGTATATGGGACTCTTCAATATGACAAACATCGGCAATCCCTCAAACCATGTTTTTCTGGTCGAGCTTGATACAATTCGCAGCCCCGAATTCGCAGGGATTGACAACAACCATTTGGGTATCGGCCTGAATAGCTTGAAGTCGAACCCGTCGGCTACTGCGGTCTACTATGATAGCAAAGATGGTAAGAACAAGAACTTAAACATTTTCAATGGAGAACCGATACAAGTTTGGGTGGATTACGACGGAGTAGAGAAGCAACTCAACGTAACCGTGTCTCCCACCAACGTTCCAAAACCTACTCGTCCGCTCCTCTCGGCTTCCATCAATCTCTCGACAATTTTGTTGAATACTATGTATGTTGGTTTCTCCTCGGCCACAGGCTCGATCACAGGGTCCCACTACATCCTTGGGTGGAGTTTCAGGATGAATGGACTAGCCCAACCACTCAATCCCTCGCTCCTTCCATCGGTCCCACCTCGAAGGGAATCATCAGGAAATCAAGTTTGGAAAATTGGGTTGTCATTGGCCGTATCAGTTCTTGTTCTAGCATCTGCCATCGGGACTGTATATGTAGCTAGGAGGAAGGAATACGTAGAAATAAGGGAAGATTGGGAGCAAGAATATGGCCCACATCGGTTCTCCTACAAGGATCTCTCCATCGCCACAAAAGGTTTTAGTGACAAGGAACAGCTCGGGGCCGGCGGGTTCGGAAGAGTCTATAGAGGAATTTTACCAGCGTCTGGTGTACATGTTGCAGTGAAGGTGAAACGGGTCTCTCATGATCTGAATCAAGGTTTAAAGGAGTTTGTAGCGGAAATTGCGAGCATCGGGCGGCTCAGGCACAGGAACTTGGTGCAACTTCTCGGGTATTGCCGACGGAAGGGAGAGCTCATTTTGGTCTATGATTTCATGCCTAATGGAAGCTTAGACAAATTCCTCTTCGCCAATGACAAGCCAATCCTTAACTGGAATCAACGATACAGAATCCTCCGTGGCGTAGCATCGGGGCTTCTGTATCTACACGAAGAATGGGAACAGATCGTGTTGCATCGGGACATCAAGGCGAGCAACGTTCTATTAGATGTGGATTTGAACGGTCGGTTGGGAGATTTCGGGCTTGCTCGCCTGTATGATCATGGGACCATTCCTCAGACTACTCAGCTTGTTGGGACTCTGGGCTATCTTGCACCTGAGTTAACTCGAACTGGGAAGGCAACCACAAGCACCGATGTGTACTCGTTTGGAGCATTTTTACTCGAGGTGGCTTGTGGGAGGCGGCCGATATCGTTGGGAGCATCAAAGGAGGAGGCGGTTTTGGTTGATTGGGTGTTTGAAAAGTGGCGGATGGGATTGATTCGGGAGGTGAGGGACCGTCGACTGGGTGATGAGTACGTGGTGGAGGAATTGGAACTGGTTTTGAAGCTGGGCCTGCTTTGCTCGCACCCCAATCCGGAGAAGAGGCCGAGCATGAGGCAGGTTATGCAGTATTTGAACGGTGATGCTATTCTTGAAGATGAATCCTTGGATGGTGTGGGTCCCACCATGGCTGCGGCCAGGATTCATGAAGGGTTCGCTGATTTTGTTAGGTTGTACCCTACGTCGCCCGAGAACACGGAATATCATTTACTGTCTGGTGCTGAACCGATGGTCTCTGGTGACCATTGAAGGCTCCGCTGCATGCTTTGCACCTTGCTGTGGTATACCATAACGCATTTTCGCTATATTCACTTCTACAAGTGTTCATGATTGATAGATGGTGATGATGCATCTTCTTGTGACGTACAATATTATGGCCTCAATAGATGTTTATTTATTTATAACTTTTTTGGGACTAGGCGACTTGAAATGATTCATTCGGTCTGAGTCATGACTCGTCTGAGTGGGGATTAACTCAGCACTCAGCCTGATATATCTTGCTGGGGTACATCAGATCAGGTTTCTGGTATGGGTCATTTGTGAAACTATTCTTGATTGATAGCTTATGCTCTTGTTGTGATGTACAATACCATGGCCCAATGCATGTGTTTTTTTTCACTCAGCAACTAGATTCGTTTGGCCCTGAGTCAAGTTGCGACTCTCTTCTGAGTACGGGTTGACTCGGCTGAGTTGGGTTGATGTATCTTTCTATAGTCTACTGTATCAGGTTTTCCATTATGGGTCATGCCTGAAACTGCTGTTGATTGATAGAGTACTGCTGATGCATCTTGTCGTGACATACAATATCATGGCCACAATACCTGATTTTTTTAGACTCAGCAATTCACGACGACTTGCTTGGTCCTGAGTTAAGTCATAACTCGAGTGAGTCCTTTCTGAGTCTCTAATTTCAATACGACTCGAGGTCCCTAACTGGATCCAAGTCTACTGAGTTCGAGTCGACTCAGGATGAGTTGCATCGGAAATTATGCCTCCAGATGCACCTCACTTCTCACAAGTCTAGGTGATTAACAGCCCTCTATCAGTTACTACATATGGTGTTATTTCTTAGGGTTGTGATAGAGCATAGTCGAATAGGCTGTAGCTAGGGCACCGGTGAATCTCCCACCGTACCAAATTAGAGCTAGACATAGCAAAATTCAACTCAACCTGACCCGACCTGACCCGAATTTTTATGGGTGGGGTTGGGGTTAAAGGTGATGACCCGACCCGACCCGAATCATATAGAGTTAAGTAGACTATTACATATTGATTTTCTTATTAGTTAAATAATACATAGTTTTTTTCTCACACACCTTACAATAACGGTCCACATGAGCACACCAATTATCACATTTTATGACATGTAGAACTAAAATATCTTGAGATTTTTTTTTTAATTTTTAGTGCTAATTTATTGGAGAACTGGAATGGTAGCTAATGGTCCATAAAATAAATTAATAAAATTATCTTAATTGTTATATTTATTTGATTGTTGATAGGAATTTATTGGACAGTTAAAATAAAAGGATCAAATGGTTCCATTTCAATAATTGTGTCCACAATTTAATTATTTAAAAAATTACATATCAAATGGTCTTTTAGATTTGATCCAACGGTAAAAATAAATAAATAAATTTGTTGGACATTAATTGGATGTTTCGAATGAATTATTAAATGTCAATTTAACAAAAAATTATGTGCAGGAGTATCAAGCACCACTCTTTGTCAATGCGTTTAAAAAATCCATTATAAATTCTCTCTCTCGAAAACCCCAACCTAAGTGGCAAAGAAAGGGCTTCTTTCGGCCACACAAGATAGAGAGAGAGAGAGAGGAAGCTGATGTCGAAAAGCCATTATGCATCTAGTTTAATCTAGAAATTTTTTAGTTATTAAAATGCGGATCAACCCAACATGACCCTGTTTAATTTGGGTTGGGTAAGGGTTGGGAAAATCCAACCTGAATTCAATATGGGTCGAGTTAGGGTTAAGGTGCAAACAACCCGACCCAGCCTAACCCAGTGCCACCTCTAACTAGAGCCGCCAAAATTGTGGGACCCACCATAGATGGTTTATGGCTGAAAAATTACACTGAATGTATCATCCAAAGGCAGTAAATTATCCAAATTTGATTGAAGGAATAAATTATCTGATCGATTTTTCATAGGCAAGCAATCTGTAGCAGTTTTCACCAACTGGACGGTCCAGTTCAATGTTCATGGTCCGAAAGCGGTATGCACCACGAAATATGTCAGAGTTCCGTCCATGGACGGTACAACCATATCAGCCCGTGCCGTGGTGAAACGGCCTAATGCAAGGTTATCTAAGGTGATATAGTCGAATGCACTATACCATAACATAGTTGTTTTAGGCTCATACTATTTTAAACATTTGTTATGAAGTGATGGCCCACCAGATGATTGGGTTGGCTTGAATATTAGAGTCTGCTATCATCATGGTGTTGCAGCATATTGTTGGATGGTGGGTCCGAGATCTTGACTTTTGAGGGTTTAGGTGGTTGTATATTGCTTTAAATGGTGTGGCCCACCTTATAATTGGGTTGGCCTGATTTTCGCCTTAGGCCCACATCATGCTGGTGTGAACCTGTTGGACTAATTAGATGTCATACTCAAGCCACGTGCCCCCACAACAATTAGTTGTTGCCCCACCACTAACGAGTGGTCACGGTGGTTTGGAGACCATGGGATCATTTCTCTTTAAATATTTATCACTACATAAATAATTTTTAATTAGTTATTAAATTACTAACGAGTCAAGTAAGACTTCGTTGACCAGCTGGACATGGAGTGCAGTTCGGGGTTTTTGAACTACAGGTGGCACAAGTTGTCATGTCCCGAATGGGCGCGACTTGGGTGAGACACCGGAACCAGCGATGTGGGTGGGACCCTGAACCTAGGGCCTACCTCGGTGTATTTGCTTGTATATCCATTCTGTCCATCTGTTTCTTCAGATTATTTAGGACGAATTCCGAAAAATGAAGCACGTGCAAATTTTAGGTGGACCACAACACAGGAAGCAATACTCATTGAACTGCTACCATTAAAAACTTCCTGAAGTCCTCCGTAATATTTATTTACCATCCAATCTGATGATTAGGTCACGTAGGGAGGGATGAAATGAAAAAACAAATATCAGGTTGATAGAAAACTTTTATAACCCACAAAAGATTTTTAATGGTCATTAATCATTTTTTCTTGTGGTGTGGTCCACCTGAAATTTGCATCTGCTTTATTTTAGGTAACATGGCATAAAATAAGCCGAAAAAGAAGATGAATGGCATGGATATACAATTCATATATAGAGGTGGGCTCCTATGGTTAGGGTCCCACCCACATTACTGGTTCCGGGGTCTCGCCCTAGTCCTGCCCGTCCCGAACGATGCATCCAGGGCCACTAGAGTTGAATAATATCCACTCCAAAATGTAGATTTGTTTGGGCTATCCTTACCATCTATATAAATGGAGGAATGATCACCTGTGCACCGGTTCCCACAAAAATTCATTAGCACTTTTTGAGAATTTATTATAAGTGCAGCTCAAAATCTGAACCGTCCACCTAATGCAGCACCCAAAAATAACCATAGGGTCCAAAACTCTTAACCTGATCCAAAATTTTGGTAGGCCATAGTGTAGAAAGATGCAACCAATTCTTACAAAAAAAACTCATGAGCACTTTTTGAAAACTCATCGCACCTTATGTGAGCCCAAAATTTAAACCATCCACATGATTGAGTACCCAAAAAGACCCCAAAGCCTAGCTCTCAACCAAATTCAAAATTCTGCTGGGCTGCAGGAGAGAGATGCAACCAATCTCATAAAAAATTAGTGAACATTTTTTGAGAACCCATCACACATGACGTGAGCCTAAAATTTAAACCGTTCATGTGATGCAACACGCAAAACGACCCCAGAGCCCAACTTTCAACTTGATCCAAAATTTTGATGTGCTATAATAGAAGAGGGGCAAATCAAGGGAGGAAACTATTTCTTTTACCATGGCCTACCAAGGTTCTAGATAAAATAAAAGTTGGTATCAAGGAGGTATTTTTGGGGTGCTACATCATGTGGACATTTCAAATTTTGAGATCACATCGCGTGTGGTGAATTTTCAAAAAGTACTTATTGGAACTATGCATAGGTGAGCATTCCTCGTATAGAAAAATGTCTTTTTCTTCTGAAAATGTGAGGTATTGTTGCTAACTTTTAGCTTTATCTGTTTGTATCCTACAAATTAAAGGGTTAGGATCGTCCAAATGATGTGAAGTTGATATGGAAGACACTGCCTAGCCTAGGTACCTACCTAGGTTAACATCAGTAACGTGGGAAAACAACTAAAACATGCATAAAATCCACGCGGTTCATCGGGAAAATCATACCTTGTTTGTCCTTGATCCTAAAAAATAAGCTGATTCACTCAGGTGGGCCGCCCCATAAAATTATACCCAAAACTCTAAAACTTAAGTCGGATGGACCACCTGGGTTTTTGAAATACTGTGATTTTTGGGTAATTGATTAGTCCTGATGAGGCACATCAGATGAATGGATTGGAAGGCATATAAACACCACGGCAGACCTTACACAAAATAATAATGTGACCTACAGGATGTATAGATGATCATGGCTTTTGGGTTCTAAGGTCAAAATGAGGCAACGTCTCTGATGGACGGGGTGGATCCCATGAAAGTTGTACCCAGTCTGCGAAAGCAACAAGGGTAGGTACCAACTACTTACCTGGAATTACCCAGCGCGGTTCTTTTGAAATATAGCCCATTTACTATTGGACCTTCTAAATCAACGGTTTTGAACTCATCCATGTGTCCAATATATATGTGTGGAAATAGCAGGTATTCATGGTAGCTCACATGCCTCCATCGTCCCAACATTAAGGTTAATAATTTAGATAGAGAAATGATCAGATAGAGCGGTTGTCCACCAACATGTCATATGTGTAAAATATCCAATCCATAAAAAAGTAGGCCACACCATCATTTTATCTAAGATGAAAATCAGGTCGATCAGGCCGCAGCATCAAAACCTAAGGCAGCCAATGGTATAACTCTACGTAATGGTGTAGCCCATCCAACGTGTGGACTAGTAATTTTTTTCTACATATAAATATGAAGTGACAATCATGGCGTAGCCCACCTCGATCATTATTTTAGATAATCTTCCTGTAATGCTGGCAATGCGTCCTGTGCTTCAAAACTCTTCATGTGACTTGGCACCCAAGCCATTTGATGTAATACAGGGTCGGTTCTACAGACTCCTATGCCATTTACTCTCAGTGGGCCTGGGTGGTCCATTAGACTCAGGCCAGCCTAGCTGAGTCCGGGTTTAAAACGAAATTTTAGGCCGTTGGCCCGCATGGCCTCAAATTTAACCCTGTTTATTAATCGGGAGGGGCTCAGCCTATGTCTAACGGCCAGTCCATCTGGCTTTGCCCATTTAGAGTGCTGAGGATCGTATTTTATCATATATCATGCATGGTGGGGTGCGCCTAATAAACAGTCCGAATGTTGCACAAAAGTGGGTGGCTGGGATCGAGTTCAGGCTTGGGCGATAAATAATTGTTATAGGCCACGCTGGGCCTGCTTCTTTTAGCCGGTCATGTGCCAGGCCGGTCCCAGACCTGGGTTTTACTTTGTGGGCCGGGCTTGACAGAGGACTGACCCCAGCATGGCTATTGACGGCCCTAGTCATGCACATGTCAAATGGGCACCTTTAGCCAAAGGTGCACATGGGCTAGCAAACCTCATAGCCAAGTCTCCTAATGAGGTTGGAATACGTGATTGAGCTAATTTTGGATTGTGGCCCACTCACAGTAAGATCCACTCCGTAAATGAATGGTGATTGCCATTCAAGTAGGAAAATCATGTTGAAGTCAAGCAGATGACCCAGACTCAAGTAGGAATATAGATCGTCTACTTGTTTTCAAGAAGATTTTTCTGTTTGCCAACTCTCAGCATTGAGCTGGACCAATCAGGTGGTAGCAAAAAGGAAAATCCTATTGACGTCAACCAGGCGACCCGGACTCCTGAAGTAGCCATCTTATGGAGGAAGCGGATTGCGTGCTGAGTGACTTAGTTCGCTAAACTCTGTGGGGTCTGTATTTCATCTACTCCGTTCATCCATTTTAACAAATAATTTTATGGCTTGAGACAAAAAATGAAGCAAATAAGAATTTTAAGTGGACCACACTACAGGAAACAATTTGAATTGAACTTGTACCATTGAAAAATTCTTAGGAGCCGTGGTAGTTTTGGATCAAGCTGATATGTGTTTTTTTTCCCTTCATGAATGTCTGTGTGATCTTGTGAACAGGTTGAATGTGTTTTTTCCCTTCATCAATGTCTTTGTGATCTTGTGAATAGGTTGGATGACAAATAAACATCACTGCGAGCCCTAGAAAAGTTCCAACGGTTGAAATCATTATACCCACTGTTTCCTTTGGTATGGTCCACCTTAGTTTTGGATATGCTTCAATTTTGGTTTCAACCTCTAAAATGATCTACAAAAGCGGCTGGACAGTATAAATAAACTACATGCATTTAGAGTGGGCGCAAAACCATAAGAGCGTACTGGTAGCCAGGACGGGAGCGGATTAGGTGTTACCCCGGTAACAGCTTAGTGGATGTTACCCCTACCATAGGGCCTACCTTGATGATGTGAGGTATATCCAAGCTGTCCATTCGCTTCTCCTAAGAATTCTAGGACAGTGTACCAAAAATTATGAAGATCCAAATGTCAGGTGGGCCATACCACAAGAAACAGTGGTAATTGAGTGCTTTACCATTAAAAATTTAAAAGGGCCTATTATAAGGTTTTAATAATGTTTATTTGCAATCAAACCTGTTTATAATGTCAATAAAATATGGATGAAGGTAAATTTAAAATATTAGATCGATTCAAAACTTTTGTGGCCCACAAAAAGTTTTTAATAGGTATTCGTCATTGTTTCTATTAGTATGGTTCACCTGAGATTTGGATATTCTTATGATTTTTGATCTCATCCTTAAATGATACGGAAAAACAGATGGACGGTATAGATATATATAAAATACGTTAAGGTGGGCCCTAAACGGTTAGGGTAACACCCACTAAGGTGTTACCCGGGTAACAGCTAATCCGCTTCCCTCAGGACGCAATCCGATTTCCTTTAGGGATGGATAGGATGCCAAACATGGGACGCGGATTGGCTAGTGACCCCAACACCAGCCCCGCGGCTGATGTCAAAGCTGTGTGGGCCCCACCATAATGTATGTGTTTTATCCACGCTGTTCATCCATTTTTCCACCTCATTTTAGGGCATGGGCTCAAAAATGAGGCAGATCCAAATCTTAGGTGGACCACACCACAGGAAAACAGTGTTGATTGAACGCCTACCCTTAAAAACTTCCCAGGGCCCACTGTGATGTATATATATTTTCCATCCAACCTGTTGATAAGGTCACACAGACCTCGATGAAGTGAAAACACAAATATCAGCTTGATCCAAAACTTTTATGGCCTCCAAGAAGTTTTCAATGGTGAGAATTCAACTCCCACTGTTTCCTGTGGTGTGGTCCACCTGAGATTTGGATCTGCCTCATTTTTTAGCCCATGCCCTAAAATAAGGTGGAAAAAAATGAATGGACAACGTGGATAAAACACGTACATCATGGTGGGGCCCATGCAGCTTTGACACCAGCCCCGGGCTCGTGCTGGATTCACTAGCCAATCCGCGTCCCCAAACATGATATGATTTCCTTTGCCCGCTATCCTAAAAAGTAGTCTCTTTTGAGCAACGTATGAGAAAATCTGCACCTCCACTTGGTGGTGGGAGGGAATCCGTGTGGGCACTCCCCATTGGTGGTAGACGAGGAATCCCTGTGCATATTTAAATTAAAATTTCCAGGTGCAAGGAAAATCATGGGAGTGGATTGGGTGCGGCCCTTACCATGGGTCTCACCTTGATGTACATATTCTATATCCACGCTGTCCATCCGTTTTCCCCTTTTCATTTTAGGGCATGATTCCAAAAACGAAGCAGATCCATACGGTGAGAAACAGTGGTGATTGACCATTAATAGGCCACAAAAGTTTTGTATCAAGCTCTTATTTGTTCTTTAATTTCCTTCATCCAGGTTTAGGTGACCTTAGGTTAGATGGAAAATAAACCTTATTGAAACATTACAGTGGGCCTTGGAAAATTTTTAATGGTAGGGTATTTGAACATTAGCCAACAACAAACAGGGAGCTGAAATAAAATAAAATAACCCAATGTTGATAGTCTTCGGGAGTATATGGTGTGTACACCGATAACTCGGTGCACATCAATCTCCAACCGTATGTGAGCCAAGGGTGAGAATCCCAACATGCATTTAATATTTGAGCTCTAAGACTCGAGCTGTCACTTTGTAGTAGTAGTGTGGGAAGCATTGCGTGGTGTACCACACACCACGGACTTGGCTGGTATATTTACGTCAGCAAGTTCTGTGAGCCCCACCAAGAGGTATGTGTTATATAAAACTGTATGTTTATTTTGCAAGAGCACTTTAAAGCTTTATAAAAAAAATGAGATGGATCCAAAGTTCAAGTGGACTACATTACAGAAAGCAGTAGAGAGTGAACGTCTACTATTGAAACCTTCTTGGGGGTCATAGAAGTTTTGTATCAATCTGATGTAGTGTGACCTTGTGAACAGTTTGGATGGGCTCTAGGGATGTTTTAACTGTGAGAATCATTGTCCCCACTACCTTTGGTGGTGTGGTACACTTGAGCTTTATATATGATTCATTTTAGGTATCATGCCCTAAAATGATCTCTCCAAATGGATGAAAGGTGTGGATATACTAAATACATTATTGTAGAGTTCGAAGAAACTTAAACCTCTTTAGATCGTTCAAGGACTGACTAGCTCGTCCACCACGGATCCACACTAGCAATTGGGTGGAGTAGCGATGTAACGACCTGAGATTTTCAACTCTCATGTATAACACGACGGCCGAATTTTCAAATAAATCATGGACTAATTGATTTGTTAAATAATGAAATATAGCATTCAAGCACAATGGCGGAAATAAATATTCATTTTATTTTATCAAACTAACTACTTCATCATCAATGTTTAAATAAGGGAACTAACCAATATTCATACTAATCATTCAAAATATCAAATCATGTCTTTTCTAGAAGACTTATTTTAATTTCCATAAATATAACCACTAATCAAAAGAAATGTCTAATAAATGAAAATATCAACTAAATTCCTTCAACGTCTTTATTCACCATGTGATCGTACGAACCATCGAACTCTTCACCTTGAAAATCGAATTCGATACCTGGATCTTCACCTGCATCATCTAAATTGCGATTGTGATGGCGTTAAACACAATCATAGTGGGGAATATTTCCTCCAAGACAATCAAGAATAATAATGTAGAAAACTCAGAGTGACGCAACACAATGATATCTTTATTCAAAACAAAACAATCAAGTAAAAAATCTTTGTTAATCCAATGCATGGAATGTATGCTCTGGCTAAGGCACCCTAACTAAACGAATACGAGAAGCCCAAGTTGAGTCACCCTATACACACCCGTTAAATGAATACAAGAAGCCTAAGGTTGAGACACCCCATACACACCTGTCAGTCACTAGTCACCAGAGTGAAGTTAACCCAATTAATGGAAGCGGGAAACCCCCAATGCACTTCCACTAGATAGTACATGGAAAGAAGTGGAACAAGTTCCCAAAACTTTATCTATGACACCCAGAGGGGCTGGCTCACCAAGTCGAGCCCTAGTGTATGCATAAGTTTGTTTCCCATTTTATTAAGTATTTTACATACAACCATTTTTAGCAGCTCACTGGACACTATGGGGAGTAGCAAGCGACCCAGTATAGGCCGACAGCTCGGGCTTAGTGTCCATGGCACCAACCCCGGCTCATGAGAATTTGTATACCATTAGTGTCCACTCATTGTCCCGTTTTATGATTTCATTATATCCCAAGAAGCCAATGTTGTACATCATGGTCAAATTCATTAAAATACTCATGTAATGTAAATGGGTCCAATCAAGCATCATGTACATGTAAGGATCCATTGACAAACAATCACTTCATTCTCTCAGTTAAGTCAAGATATATTCTTCCATCATGGACACCTCTCACGGGTTCCATCTCTCTACATCGAATAATTTTACCAACTCAGGGACAAAGAGTATACAATAATGAGATGTTCACATGATGATCTTATACACATATTTCATATCACAATATGAAAACCAATGTTACTTGTAAAACATAGATTAAGAAAACAAGGGCATAGATTTCACGAAGATAAATAATGCAAATATACATGCTTCTTAGTAAAAAATCTAAACAAGGAATTATATCATCATGTAATGATATTCATTGTAAATCCTATGTTAAATTTCATGTTATACGGATTAATAACTCAAAATAAAATAATTTCATATGCCACTAAAGAACTTATGATAATTGTGATATTATTAATGAAAGGCTTAAAGGAAAATCTTCACCTTAGGATAGACTTAGAAGAGGGTTAGAGAAGATCCTAGCCGTTAAAAAAATATGAGAAAGAATTCTCCTCTCTTTCTCTTTCTCTCTCTTTCTTTCTCTTCTCTCTCTCTCTCTCTCTAAATTCATGGGTAGTTCTCTATATGGCCAAGAGAGGCCCTATTTATAGAGTTTGGGTCGGATTCTAGGGTCTAGAGTAGATAAGAAAGCAATAGCTGGACGGTTGCTATTTTAAGATGAGTTTTTAAGATATTTCGAATCACTTTGGGAGGCACACACATAACGGATGGAAAAGAGGTTTCGGGTGAGGATTATGATGAGTATAGGCCACAAAATAGATGTAGTAGATTTTCAGAATGGGGCCCAAGCACGAACGAACGGTCGGTGTGAAACGAATAGGAAAGAGAGAGAATGAAAATGAAAACTTTTAAACGGACGATTTATCTAATGATCGGACACTTAGGGTATGTTTGAATGAGTCCAATTAGGCATGTGGGGTTCACAAAACGAAGCCATATACTCGTTTGGTTGGTCTTTTGCGCGATGAGAGAGTTTAGAGGATGATTCTTCAAAGGATTGGAAAGCTCCGTTTTCTATGAGGTTTGCTACGTTGAACAGCTAGGAAGGTTACTGAGGATCCTCTAGAATGTTCCCTAGCTTCCCACGCGAAAAGAAATTCTGGATTAGAAGATCACAAAACTCAATGGTTGAGAAAGAATGAGAGATCGTCTTTGATTTGCGACAAAACGAAAAACCACTTGATAGGAGGGGGTTTTTTACTGCTAGGAAGAAGATGAACGACTCGAATTAGAGAGGTGGGGCCCACACAGCGATTAGAGAGACGGACAACCATCAACTGTGGTGAGCGCTGGCGGACGCGCCCACTAGCGTGCACGAGACGCATGGTCAAAGTGCATTTGACCATACGTCCTAACGTGTGCAATGCACACGTGGGCCTAATCATGATGTATATATGAAATTCACTACGATCAGAATGTGAGCCACCTAAATTTAGGCGTTGACACAAAAAATGGGACAGATCCGAGATCGGGTGGGCCACATATGAACCGATTTCTGATTTAGTTATTTTTAGGTTGATTCAAGAGCTAAAATTTGACGTGTACGGCTAAAATGTGCCTAAAAGCTTAAGTCCAGAGTTTTGCGTGAAAGTGATCGTCAGAAAGTATAATACTTAAAAATGGTATCTTAACTTAAGTTTAACTAATGGCATTTTCATAATTATTTGAAAAGTATGTGATTTTTGAAATCTGATCTTTCTACTACGTTTATGGGATCATTCTAAGTAACTTTTGTAAAGGATCCCCTGTCGGATCTCCTACAAATGTCCCACTATTAAAAAATCAACGATAAATTAATAAAAATAAACTTTAAAATAATTCCAATTAAATTCTAAAAAAATCAACATTGTTGCAAGCGAACCAATCCACTTCCACTAAGGTGGGGGACCCGAATTACATCAAAAAAATAAAATCCATGGAGTTAGTCTACTCAATTCATTTTTCCTTCTAAGGAGAGGCCGACCATATGAGGCCAAGAATGAGGCATATCCAATGCTGCGTCGGCCGCACCAAAATATTGTGCTTCGCTGCGTTAATCCATCAAGCATTAAATGCCAGGGTCATCTCTAGTGTGGCTGACCTGCGCTGCCTCATTTTTTGTCTCATGCCTTGAACTGATATTATAAAAGATAGGCCCACTTGAACCTAGCGTTACATCATACATCATTCATTGACGTTGCATGCAGGTCCACACACTTACTCCCAACAACTAAAACTTTATAAAGTCTTTAAAATGAGCTTCTGCTACGTTTGAAGAAAGTGGCAGTAAATCTAAACGACAAAAAAGGCTGACACGTCAAGAAGAAACCAACCACAACTGGTTACTTTTTCGTTAACGTCAACACGATTTTCTATCTTCCAGAAATGCTATAGATGCATTAAAAGATAGCAAACTCACATCGTTGTGTAACGCCTCACCATCGTCCATCAACGGCCACCGGAGATGATCGATCCTGGCAGAGATGACGTGCTTGCGAATCCGTTTGCCAAAGAAGAAGGATACGACAAGCGAAAAGCATCGAACCCTTGATGATGGCCCACCGTATTGATCACTGCTCGCAGACCGTCCGATGAGAGTTCGGGCAAAGGAGCATCGCCGTCCAAAAACTGCATCACTTGCCGCATGCTCGGCCTCTCAGCCGACGACGGATGCGAACACAGCAATCCAAGCTTCAAGACCAACTCCATCTCCTCCACTTCATAGTTCAGTCCCAGTTTCGGATCTGCGGCCGCCAGAATTGTCCCTCCCCTCCAGCATTCCGACACCCATTCGACCAAGATCACCTCACCTACCGGCGATGGGTAATTGACGGGCCTCCTCCCACAAGCAACCTCGAGCATGAAAGCTCCAAATGAGAACACGTCAGTGCTTGTGGTGGCCTTCCCGGTCGTAGTCAGCTCCGGTGCAAGATATCCGATGGTCCCCACTATGTGGGTCGTCTGTGTATCAGCGCCATGATCATACAATCTGGCAAGGCCGAAGTCGCCTAATCTACCATTCATCTCGCTATCTAACAAAACATTGCTGGCTTTGATGTCTCTGTGAAGGACCACCTGCTCCCATTCCTCATGCAAGTAGAGAAGCCCAGAAGCTACTCCTTTGATTATCCGAAACCGTTCGCTCCATCTCAGCATTGAATTTGGATGCTCAAAGAGAATCTTGTCCAGACTTCCATTAGGCATGAAATCATAGACCAGTAGGAGCTCTCTCTTTCGCCGGCAATAGCCTAGAAGTTGCACCAAGTTCCGGTGACGGAGGCGGCCCAGGCTCACAATCTCCGATATGAATTCCCGCATCCCTTGTTGAGATTCATGACATATTCTCTTCACAGCCACTTCGTTCTTCGAGGACGATAGAACACCTCGATAAACCCTACCGAAACCTCCGACACCCAGTAGCTCTTTGTCTGTGAAGCCCTTGGTGGCCATGAAGAGATCCTTGTATGAGAACCGATGTGGCCCTAATTCACGTTCCCAATCCTCTAGTATTTCTGCGAACTTGATCTTCCTTCTCACCATGACACCGACCGCCGAGGTGGCCGTTAAAATGAAAAATGGCAAAATTACAGGCAACCCAATTGTCAAAAACTTCGATTTCTTTTTGGGTCCTATTCTTCGTGGAAGTTTAGGAAGGAGCAAGGGATCAAGGGCCTGAGCTTTACCGTTCATCTTAAAGCTCCATCCCAAGATATAATGAGATGTTGGAGCTCTACCGGTTGATGAAGAGAAACCAATATACATTTCGTCTTCCATGATCGATGAAAAATTCACCGTCGATGACAAGAGTGGATGATCAGGTTTAGTTATGTTGATAGGAGATAATGTTACAATCAGTTGGTTTTGGACACCATTGTATTCTACCCAAACATTCATCGGTTCTCCACTTATAAGGCTTAGATTCTTTAACCCGCCACTCATATTACCAAAGTAAGCTGCCGGATCGGACCCAATTGAATCTAAGCCATTTAGATCGATTCCCACATGGTTGTCATCTATATCATGGAAATTTTCATCATGGACTGTATCGAGCTCAATGGCGGCAATGTGGTTCGACGAATTGCCTGTGTTCGTCGGATTGAAGATGCCCATGTATTTGCCCTTTGTAGCTGTTTTGAAATTTTTTGAGGGTGAGATCACAAAGGCGGCACCGGAGCCACCCAAATTCGGATACTGGGGCACTATGGCAAAGACAAAATTGGTAGAGAAAGATTGGATTTTACCGTTTGAAGCTTTGAAGTGAAGGGGAGTGGGGTAGAAGGCGTGGCCCTTTTGATTTGTGGAATTGGTGAGAAGCAGGAGACCGTTGGATGTGATCTCTGCCGAGTCGTCCCGGCTCACGTTAGCAGCGTGGAATCCATTGTAAATAAACTCGTCGTTTGCTTCAGAAGCTGCAATTCTCATGAGGAGAAACCACGTTAGGAGCTTAGAAAACATGGCTGAAAGCATACAATGGCTTCCAAGTTCGTAGATTTTGATGCTGTGGTTGCTTTGTAATGAAGGGGAGCATGGTCCATAATGAGTGTGTTGTATATATATGTGCCTTGGTGTGGCCCACCTGAATCACGGATGAGCTGATGATTTGGACTCAGATTGCGTAGTGTAGAACACAGCACAGAGGTTAGTACTGTGTTGATGTCGCAAAGCTCTGTGGGCCCACTATGACGTATGTGTTATATCCACTGTTCATTAGCTACTGACGTATGCTCTTTCCGGCTGATTGCTTTCATTAGCTACTGACGGCTTCAGTAGCTATCTCGCTCCTGAAGTGATGACACCAAGTTCTGTGAGCCCCGGACCACACCATGATGTATTTGTTGTATGCCACACCATGATGTAGGTGTTGTATACACATCTTCCATCCA
Source organism: Liriodendron chinense (assembly GCA_003013855.2). Classification (NCBI taxonomy): domain Eukaryota; kingdom Viridiplantae; phylum Streptophyta; class Magnoliopsida; order Magnoliales; family Magnoliaceae; genus Liriodendron; species Liriodendron chinense. The sequence continues at coordinate 4,768,678 of ML058333.1, forward strand.
TTTGGAGATATTATTTTAGGGCATGAGCTAAAGAATGACTCAGATCCAAACACCATCACAAAACTTTTGGGGATTAAATGCCTATCATTAAAACTTCTGAGAACACATAATTTTTTTGATCAACATGATATATGTATTTTTCCTTTTTGGATGTTTATGGGAACTTATGAACCGGTTGGATATCAAATAAACATCATGTCGGGCTTTAGGAAGGTTTCAACTGTGGGCGTCACTGTCGCTGCTGTTTTCTATGGTGGGTCCACTACCTCATTCTTTGGCTCATGTCTTAAAATATTCTCTCCAAATGGATGGATGGAATGGATACAACACATACATCATGGTGGGGCCCACAGAACTTGGTAACGTAACTTTCAGTAGTTAATCGTCGTCCATTATGGTCGGTTCGGATGCCAGAACATTTCTGACCGTGCATGGCACACCTATTATCCATGTCTGTAGGTAGGGCAAGCTGTAATATGCCATTTACTAACTTGGATCCCATATGGGTAATAGATCTGGGCCCTTATTGCCCAATGTATAACACCGTCTGCAAGAAATCAGGGCAGTCACTCATCCAAGTGAGCCAATTTTTCTCATACAACTGTTATTTTTCTGATCAGAGGGCGGATTTTTTTTTTCCCCTTAATTTCTTTGGTTCAGGTGATCCACGGAGGTTGGTGGGATCCTTGACCGTGGGACCACCTTGATGTATGTGCCTTATATCCACGCCGTACATCCGTTTTAAAAAAAATCAATTTAGGGAATGATTCAAAAAATGAAGGAGATCCAAATCTCAGGTGGACCATAATACAGTAAAGAATGGTAATCCCCAATTAGAAACTTCTCACAGGCAGCTAAAGATTTAGATCAAGCTAATATATGTGTGGTCTCTTAATCCAGGTCTTTTTTAAATTATCAACAGGCTGGATGACAAATAAACATTTTGGTAGTCCCCATGAAGATTTAATGGTGAGAATTCAATCACAACTGTTTCTTGCGGTAGGTCCACTTAAGATTTGGATTTGCTTCATTTTTTGGATCATGTACCTGTAAAAATTGATGGACGGTGTGGATGTAAGTAACATACATCAAAGTGGGCCCGGCAGTTAGGGATCCACCGAACTTGGTGGATCCTGGGCCAAACCGTTCTTGTTGGTAACTGCGATGTCTGGCCAGCAAGGGATTTGTACTGTAACAGCCCTGAGGTGTGGCTAGTTTTACTAAAAGTCTAATTTCTTGTCTGATTCATTCATTTTGGCCTTTTGACGGTGGATTCCCCGGAGCACATGAGGGTCAAGGGGCACTTGGGCCTGTAAAATTTTCAATTTCTTGTCAAAAGGCTAAAAGAGATGTGCTGGACGAGAAATTGGACTATTAGTAAAAATAGCCACACCTCTCAGGACTATTGCAATAAAAATCCCGCCAGCATCCTGCAAAAACCATAAAGTGGCGTATCATCCGGGACGCGGCTTCCGTGGATTGCCGGATTCACCGTGGTCATCGATCTCTGACCGTGGGCCCATATTGAAGTATTATCTTATATCAACGCCGTCGCATGCATGTACTTAACTTTATAAAGGCATATCCACTATATTAGACTATGCAATTCTCTGAGAAGGAGATAGTTGTTTGAGAATCAACAGTGTTTACTGGTTTTCATTTTGACCATCCATTAGATATTCACCAATCAGACGATCTCAACGGTTTGATTTTAATTAAGACATGTTCTGTTTGAAATTTAAGATTGCATGTCTTTGAAATATCCTACTCCCTCTCAATACCATACCATATCTTTAACAATCTCTTTGAGAAATGAGACCGAGACTGAGTGGCCGGGACGCGCTTTCCTGCAAAAGCCTGGAAGTTCCTGGGATGCTAGGTGGAGCCGTAATAAATCCACCCGGTCCATACGTTTTTTTTTTTTTGTTAATCTCATTTTAGGACATGCGAAAATTAGGGAGGATCCACAACTAAATTGGGCCACACAAGAGGAAACAGTGGGATTCAGTTATCACCTTTGAAACATTTGTACAGCCACAAAAGTTTCGTATCATGCTAGGATTTTTTGGTTTTTTTTTTTTGTTTTCACTTAATCTCTGTGGGAATGAACTTATAAACAGTTTGGATGATATATAAACATCAAGGTGGAGTCTAGGAAGATTTCAACAGTAGAAAACTCTTTCCCTGGTGTAGCTCAATTGAGTTGTGAATCTGCCTCAATTTTGGTCGCATGTTCTAAAATAAGATAAAAAACGGATGGAACAAGTGGATTTCTCATAAACATCACCATGGCCCCACCTAGCATCGTAGACAGGAACTTCCTGATCAAGGCTTTCCAGGAAATCCGCGCTCCCCGCGTCAACATTAAGTAGACCAACAATAGTAGAGTGAGAATTTTTTCCATTAAGTAGACCAACAATAGTAGAGTGAGAATTTTTTCCATTAAGTAGACCAACAATAGTAGAGTGAGAAATTTATTGTCAGACCGTAATCGTATGTCTTATGCAGCGTGTAAAATAGCCAACCTATGCGGGTTCACCATCCTGTAAATGTAAAATCCACTCCGTTCATTAGGCGAGAACGATTTTTGGACTATTGAGGTAGAAGATAATCTTGATTAGAAACTCATATGGCCCACACCAAAGGTGAAAGTATAAGATTGCCACAAAAACTGCTAGGTTCATGTTGTGTGGCCCAAAATGAGTTATTTATGGATGCCGATTCCCCCGCCACGAATGGGCAGATATATGTGGGGCAACTATGATGTATCGGTTTATCCACGCCATCCATCTCTTTTCCCATGTCATTTTAAGGTATGAATCCAAAAATGAGGCAGATCAAACGCAGATTAGCTATGGACATTAGCGAGTCTCGCTACTGAAGTGACGTCACCATGTTCTGTGGACCCCAACATGATGTATGTGTTGTATCCACACCGTCCATACATTTGGAGAGATCATATCAGGGTATGATTCAAAGAATGAGGCAGATCCAAAGCTCAAGCGGACCCCACCACAAAAAACAGTGGGGATTGAATACTTACCATTAAAAACTTCTTTGGGCCAAAGAAGTTTTTCGATCAAGCTGATATTTGTGTTTTCCCTTATTCCATGTCTTTGTTAACTTATAAATAGGTTGGATCTCAAATAAACAACATGGTAGGCCATACGAAGGTTTCAACAGGTGGGCGTCACTGTCCCTATTGTTTTATGTGGTGGGGTCCACTTGAACTTTGGATCAGCCTCATTCTTTGGATCATTCCTAAAATGATCTCTCCAAATGGATGGATGGTATGGATGCAACATATACATCATGGTGGGGCCCGAAGAACGTGGTGACATCACTTTAGTGGTGAGACTCGCTATTGTCAAGTTCAGTAGCTAATCCGCATTCGGATCCAACGATCCAGTGGACCACACCACAAAAGACTTTTGCATTCAATGCAACCCAAGATTACTATTTGGTGTGGTCCAATGGAGGGTTGGATCTATCTCATTTTTGGGCTCATACTTTCAAATAATATGGGAAACGGGATGGACAGTGTGGATAAACCGATACATCACGGTGTGCCCCCACAATAAGGCCCATTTGTTAAATCTGAAGTCTAAGGCCTGAAACTGAAGTCTAAATCTTAAATCTGAATCTGAAGTCTGAAAACCTGTTCGGTGGCTCTTCGAAATAACTATATAAATTTGAAATTTAAGTACCGAATTTAAAACAACCCATTTGTTAACAAAAGTATAAAATGCCCAAAATTCCCTTCATCCATGCTCATGTGACTTTATCAACAAATTGGATGGTAAATAAACACTACAGAAACACTAAGGTGCACCCCAAGAAAATTTTGATGGTAGGACAGTCAATCGCCACTGTTTCTTATGGTATATTACACCTGATAATTGAAGCTACTTCATTTTTGGGATAATGCTCCAAAATGATCTAGAAAAATGGATGGAGGGCGTAGATACGTAACACGTGCATCAAGGTGGCCCCCACTGTGACCCATGGTAAAGGCCGTCTGGGTGAGGCTGCCGCTCTCATCCGGATCCGAGATCCATTGAAGCCGTGCCCGCACCCGCACCCGTACCTAGCTGGTGGAGACGGTCCAATCAGGGGCTCTGTGAGGCCTATTGTGAGGTATATCCTTTATCCACACTGTTCGTCCATTTTTCCATACTATGTTAGGGCATAACACAAAAAATGAGACAGATCTAAGGCTCAAGCAGGCCACACTAAGGAAAACAGTAGGAATTGGATGCCTACCGTTGAAAAATTATTGGACACCAAAGAAGCTATGATGAAGCTGGTATTTATGTTTTCCCATCATCCAGGTCTGTGTGACCTAATCGACAGGTTGGACGGTAAATAATTACATTCGATCATAGGAAGTTTTTAATGGTGACGTTCAAGCACCACCATTTTCTTGTGGTGTGGTCCAATTGAGATTTGGATATGCCTCTTTTTTGGTCTTATGCACTAAAAGGATCTGAAAAAATGTATGTACAATTTTGATATAACACATACTTCATGGTGGGGCCCACATAACTTGGTGACGGCAAGCTGGTGGTGTGTTGCACACCATGCAATCCGGTTCCACACAATCTACGCCGATTTCTCGTTAAAGCCTTTTGCACAGACTTCATGCATTAGGATGCTAGGTGGGGCCCACTGTGATGTTTGTGGGAAATCCAGCCCATCCATTCATTTTGCATGCTCATTTTAGAATAAGAAATAAAAAATTTGGTGGATACAAAAGTCAAGTGGGCCACACTACAGGAAACAGTGGGAATCATGTGATTATCGTTGAAAACTTCTTAAGGCCAGAAAAGGCTGTGATCAAGCTGATATTTGCGATTTCCCTTCATCCAGATTTGTGGGGCCATATGAAGAGTTTAGATGGAAAATAAACCTTACAGTATATCTTAGAAAGGTTTCAACGATAGTCATTCAGTTTTCGTTGCTTTCTGTAGTGTGGTCCACTTGAGCTTTTGATGTTCCTAATTTTTTGGGCTCATACTCTGGAATTATCTAAAAAGTTGATGGACGGTATGGATCTAACACATAAATCATGGTGGGTCCTAAAAAAGTTCTAGGAAGGTTTGTATTACGGAATCTATTTGAAGAGAAAAAATCCCACACAAGTACAAGTAAATTTGAAAGCAAAAATTTATTTTCTAAGAAGTATCGCAGAGCGCATTCCGTATTCACCATTAAGCTAGACCTCGCTTGTCGAAAAATTTTCTGTACAAAATCACGGAACGCTTTCTAAATTTCGTGTTAGCAAACATCACTTAACACCGAGTGCTTTCCCCTTTCCGCATTCCTTGAATTTTTTCATTGTTAACAAACAGGCCCTAAGTGGCCCCAAACAAACCAATATTGGTTTGCATTCAATTCTTATTGTTCCAGTGGCATTGCGTGGCGCGGCTTACTACAATTATGCATTTGGCTATCTTTTGCCCATTTTTTGTAACACCGAGGATCGAACTTGATGGACGGAGTGGGTGCGACTTATAGTGCATCGTCGAGCCCACAAAAACTCGAGTGCTTTGCGCAGGGAATTCCAATATCTTTTTTTATTAGACATTGGGAAGTAACGTCTCTATCTGAGCGCACTCGGTTGGTAGTGACCCTCTAGTACTGGCGTGGATGCTAGTTGGTGCTCTGTGGGACCCACCATTGTGCATATGTTTTATCCACGCTGTCCATCCATTTTCTATCGTTATTTTAGGGCATGAGCCCAAAACTAATGCAGATCCAGATCTCAGGTGGGCCACACCATAGGAAAATAGTGGTAATTGAGCACTAGTACAATTGAGAACCTCCTAAAGTCAACTGCAATGTTCATTTGCCATACTTGTTGTTTAGGTCACATGGACCTGGATGAAGGGAGCCGATTAGGTGTTACTATTGGGACCGCTGAAGCAACTTATAGTTAAGAATTAAACAAAGCAATCACAATCTGACAAACAAAACCAAGAGGAGGACACACGAGTTTTACGTGGAAAAACTCTAGCAGGAAAAAACCACAGCACAAAGCAACAAATGATCTACTATGAAAACGAATTGCAAGAGACTGAATCAAACTTACAGATTAGAGAACCCTATTTTCTCTCTTGCAAACCCATAAAATATTTTTAGGTATCTTAGAATTCCCTTAGAATCATATAATCCAGTATTAACAAGACTTTATATAAGTTCGATGTAGAATTAAAAACTAAAATCGCGCAATTATGCAAAACAACACGCGTCGTCGATTGACCCATACAATCTGTTGATCGACCCATGACAGCAAAAGCAGACCAGAGTATTTAAGGGAAAAATCAGATTATGGGTCGACTCACCAGGGCTGGTTGCTCGACCCATGACCCCTATACAGTTTATGGATTGACCCATGAACTCATGGGTTAACTTATGGCCCCTGCACAACAAAGATTAAAGGCATCATTTTTCAACAATCTCCACCATGACTTTAAGCTTCATGCTCCATCCTCCATTTATAATTGTCTCCATCATAGTTTCATCATCATCGCTTTTCATGCACACTCTGTTTTCATTTTATCTTCATCAAATTCAAATAACTTGAACAAAACTTGAACTTCTCTGCAAGGATCACCTTTGTAAGTATATCAGTTGGATTCATGCTCTTATGAATCTTCTCAAGAGTCACATTTCCTTCCTCAAGCAACTGTCAGATAAAATGATGACACACATCAGTATGCTTAGTTCTAAAATGGTAAACCAAGTTCTTTACCAAATTGATTGCGCTTTGGCTGTCACAATTGACCGACACAACCTCTTGCTGAAGCCCTGACTAATTTATTATTTTCCATAAATAACCTACTTTCTTGAATGCTTCGGTCACTACCTTATACCCAACTTCAGTTGTGGAAAAAGCCACCACAAATCAAAACTTTGACATGTAATTAATCGTTCCACCCGCTAATATAAATGAGTAACTAGAAGTCAAACTTCTACTGTTCACACTACCTACGTAATCGGAATCCATGGAGCCTACCAATTTGTCCCTTGATTTCTTGAATGTCAAAATGTAGTCATGCGTACCTCAAATATATAAAAGTAGTCATTTCATTATCTCCTAATGCTGCTTGCCGAGGCTAGACATGTATAATATTTTGACTATCTTTGCCACGCCTTGAAATTTGGACACAGAGTGTGCACCCTCAGGCTCAGGTTATGAGGTATGACTTGTACTCATATAATACTTTAACCATGAATCATACAGTTAATCAGAGGCAACATATCTGAATGTAAACTAAGTTCTCATCTATATCACAACATTATTGTCACAAGCATTCCATCCATTGAACCTAATTACTATGATTGTTAAACTACTTTAACTAAGTCCTCCCATTTGGGACTTTATTTAAATGTATTAATATTTAAAAAAAAAAGTTTAAAATTATTAATAACATAGAACATAATAAAAGCTAACAAAATAACTGTAAACTAAACATCTTGTCTCAAAGCCACAAGCTCTTCTTCAGTCAAATATGGCCAGTCCCCTTAAAGTTTCTCCACTGGGTTGACATCATTTTCAAGATTCATCTTTGGTAGATGAACTTCAACTACCCTGTTTACATTTTTAATCCACAACCGTCAGTTGGCCAGGCTTAGTGAGTGAACCATCATGGTTCATGCACATAACAGTTAAAATAACATTGTAAATGAAATGATGTAACGTTGTGCAATGCATGATGCATGATCTAAGTGAGAAGTCTGTCCACTTACTTGAGTTGGAGTCCATCAACCCGCATCCACCCTCCCAGGGCAGACATTTACCCCTTAGGTAGGCTTCCACTATTGCATATGCATCTAAGATGGTCCTTAGGTCACCTAGTATTTAAGTACCTACAGGTCATCTGGAGGGGTCCTCTAGGTACACATCATGATGCATGGAGATGGATGCATGTAATGCATATGTCAACGTATCATAGCATAGTTTCATCTCTCCATATAAGAGGTAAACAATGTAATACAATCCCGTTTCTCCATAAGAGGTAATCAACATAGCTTTGCTTTTCTTTTCTCGTTTCTAAGATAATATGTGTGATAAACAGTTCATAAATGCTCATGCATTTCAAACCAATGTATAACAAAGTTCAGACATACATATTAAAATTAATCGTCCATTCAATCATCAATCAACACAACATAGGTAACACACAAACTATCTTAACTGAAATGAAGAGGAAACATGTTGGGATTCACTCACCTGTTGTTGGTGATGGATAGTTCCCCCAAATTCTCGTACTAATGTCAAGTTCCTAAAATACAATTCATTATCCAACATTCTTCATTTGTTTGAATCACTTAATAAACCTTTCATTGTTAATATTTTCACTCTCTAGTTCATTAAAATTATCTAGCTATGTAGTTATTTAAGGTGGAAAAGGTATTAATTACAATTTAAGAGAATTTTATAGTTTCTTGGTCGACCGAGTCTTGTTTTCGGTCGCCTGAAGCCACCCTCAGTTAAGATTACAGATTGTTTTGGGCTTTTAAGAAAAATGTTCTTCGGTTAACCCAGTCTTGTCTTCAATCGACCGAAGGCTTCCTAGGTCAACCTTGGGTCAACCCAAGCCTTCTTGGGTCACCATTCTAAATTGTTCGGTTTAGATGAAAATAAGTCCTTCGGTCGACCGAGAATAATTCTTAATCGACAGAAGAACTCCTAATTCTCTCAGGTCAATCAATTTACACTCTTTGCGATTTTCTTTTGATTCCTTTAATTCTAATGAATTCATGATCATCATAGGTCAAATTTGGGTTGCCCCTTAATGTCCACATTTATCAAATCATGTGAGAGACTCATGACCATAGATTAGAACCATGACGATCATCCTTCATCTAAATTTACATGATTAACTTTTATTTAATGATGATATCAAATGGCCCATTAGAATATCCGATCCGTGCAAGATGTCTTTCACGACAGAGATTGTTTAGAGCGGATTAAACACACTCATTGTTCCAAAGCGAATCAACCTTTATCTTTAGATTGGACTGGTGTGGCTCACCTGAAGATTGGGTCGTCTCAGAATTTTTGGCCCAAGCATGTTTTGCCCTTAGAATCCTTGTGACCGTATGGATTAGATCCAATACCTTCAGATAACCCATATCAATCTTAGCATCTATAACTCTCGCATTATAATATTATAGATCTGGAATTCATCCACAGATCCATACAATGGACATATGGCCGATCGGTCCTGTCCATTGGATAGATATGAGAAGACTATGTAGAAAGAAATAAAAAGAAAAGAAAAGGAGTCATGGCTTACCGGATTTAAGCTCCCAGTAACTCTCTGTCTCTCTCTCTCTCTCTCTCTCTCTCTCTCTCCCCCCCCCCCCCCCCCCTTTCTCCCTCTCTCTCTCTACACTTAGGGTTTCTTCTAGGTTTTTCAATGACTGTATTCTCCCAGCCCCATTAATAGAGAGAGATTACTTCAATAAGGCAGGATGAGCACATCATTCCTTATATGGAGATTCAAATTTCAAATTTATAGAAAAAATTCAAAAATTATAATTTTACTTGTGGAAAGATTTAATCCCTGTGTTGCTCTCTCAACCAAGAGGGCCTTAACCAACTAGTCTTATGTCTTGTTTTGTTTATTAATTATAAATTAATTCTTTTAATCCCATTTATTCAAAAAGTTTATATAGCCAAAATTTCGGATCGTTACAATCTTAACATTAATCATCCATACGTTTTAAAATCTACAACATTCCAAATTGCATAATTAAATATCAATAATCCATCAAATACAGCCTACCATTATAATTTTATTCAGTTTCAAAAAATAATCTAAAAAAATAAAATCAATCAAATTCTTAAACTATAAACTTAATGAGATCAAATATTTCAATCAAACTAGTCCTAGTAAATAAAATCGAATGTTCAAGTATGATCCAATGCTGCCAATTCATCTTCGAACAAGTACGACCACGTTTCACTTGGATCGTGTTCAGGTTCCATTGCATGCTTTAGTTCCTAAGCCACTTCGTCAACTATCCCTCTATTTGTACAGTTTTTCCATCAATGAAAGGGGTAAACTAGTCACGCTTATATATATATATATATATATATATATATATATATATATATATATATATATATATATATATATATATATATATAGTACAAAACATTAAGTACAAAAATGTATGCGATGATGTATGCATGTGCTAGATAGGGAGAACATCCATATGCTTGGGTTGGAGATTGTCAACTCGCATCCACCTGTTGCGTAGGCTTCTACATTTTGGTGGGCATAGGCATAGCCCGCATTTGGTAACGATCTACTAGGATCGACGTTTCTTTCAGGGAGGGCCCCAGGATCGACCATGTGTTTTGTGGATGTGATGGATGATGTATAAATTCATCATTTCATAATTGTTCATATACACTTGTTTAAAACAGAATATAATTAAGCATATGATACCAATCTATTTTTAGAAATTACATGTAAAAACATAATTTAGTATGTAACTAAGTTTCATGAATCATCATCGGTTAACTTAAAACAATACTTCATTCATCACATCAATTAATCAACATAACAATTCCATTTTATAATTCTCATGGACATGAGATAAGTCGGGTTACTCACCTGAGTCTAGTAGTGAAGAATCCACAAGATGATCTGATGGATTTGAATTTAAAAATCCTAACAATCATGCAACTCATATTATTATTGATCCGGTTATATTACACGATGGGGCCCATCTTTAATTAAGTGTTTGGGATCCAGTTATATATTTGGACATATCTATACCCATCACTGATCCCTCCTTGGTCAATAACCAGAGAAAGCCCATTGATTGACTAATTTGAGCAATTCATGTGCTTATTTACATCTAGATTCTGAAATTGGATGGTAGAGGATTGATCGGATTAGTACAGTCCATTAATTTGATTAAGTAATTAGGAATCTTGATATACTTTGATCCCAATGATTGATTGGACTAATTAATCTGATCTGACCGATATCACAAATTCAAGAGTTTCAAAATGATTCAAGATAATAATATATCTATCATACTAATTAGATTGGGGAGGCCTACTGGATAATTGGATTATCTAGATTCTTAAGGTTCTGGTATATTTTTCTTTATAATTTGAATGAACGGTGTGGATCTAACCAAACACACTTCAATGACCCATCTCGACCCCCTACGGCAAGTGATACCAACAATTGAGAAGAAAATCTAAAGTTTCTTTATTAAATACTTCATATCTAACAAAACAATGGCCGTTTAGTTAATTTGACCCGTTCATTATGTTGCTTAGATATATTTTATTCTAATTATCAAAATTTTATAATAACTCATTCTTCCTAAAAACCATAAATTAAATAATCAATTGCTAAAGACGAAAGGCAATTCTCCGCACAAGAAGTCATATACTAATTTGCACAGAGAATAAACCCTTATCATCTAGACATGTACGATGGGTGTAAGGATAATCTAAACTGTCTATTGCATTATTCTGGTTACTAATATAAAAAATAAAAATTCAAGCAATATACTAACCTTTATCAAGCTCCCTTCAACATGCCGCCCCCCCCCCCCCCCCCCCCCCCCCCCCCCCCCCCGCTCTCTCTCTCTCTCTCTCTCTCTCTCTCTCTCTTTATGCACTAATTTCTAAGTTTGTAGAGGTTTTTATTTTTTATGTATTTGATTTGAGTTACAACTCCTTTCATGACCCCTTCCTTAAGAAAGAAGAATAGTTAGGAGATTAAGAGATAAGAGGATAGATACGAGAGGAGGTTGAGAGAAAATCTCTCCCCTAAAATTCAAATTTAAAATATTTATTTTTTTAATTTTTTTTTTTAAATTACAGGCGCCATTGTAACCAACTTATCTATAAAGGTACCCTTGCCATCGCTTTTCTTTCTCAATTACCTCTACTAAAGGGATGAAATAACGGTATTGGCATTAGTAGTATCCCTACCATGGAAATTCAACAGATTAAGAGCTTGGTCTTCTTCTTTTTCATCTCCTCCACATCCAACAATTGGAAAATTAGCTTATTAAAGTAACTAATGTGATTATTAACATCAGCCCCCTCCACCATTCTCATATTATAAAACTATCGCTTTAGGTACAAACGATTTGAGAGAGACTTCGTAGCATAAAGGCTCCTTAGGTTCGCCCATGTCCCTGCAGCAGTCTTCTCTTTGAGAACATTATAGAGGACTTAATCTGATATATACAATTGGAAAACGATATTATCCTTTTAATCCAGTTTGTTCTACTATTCTACATGAATTCATAGATTCCAGTCGCTTATCTTTCCTAATGAGTGCATCATTCAAACCTTGTTGAACTAGAAGGCCATTCATCTTTATATTCCATAGTTCGAAGTTAATTTTCCCTATAACTTTTCAATATCAAACTTTATGCTTGAAGCCATTGATGTTTTGTCTCATATTTTAACTGATTCTCAGTAATAGCTCTGATATCCAGTTGTTGGATTTGTAGAAGCAACTCAAGAAGAATCAAATAAGGAAATCACAATCTCACAAACAAAACCAACCAAGGAACACATGAGTTTTACGTGGAAAAATTCATGCGGGAAAAAAACCACGTCACAAAACAACAAATGATCTACCATGAGAATGAATTACAAGAGACAATCAAATTGATATATTAGAGAACCCTCTTTTCTCCCTTGCGAATCCTTAAAATGTTTTTGGGTCTCATAATTAGAATCCCCTTAGGATCATCTAATGTAAGTATAAATAAAGCTTTATAAAAATCCTATGTAGAATTAGAAACTAAAATTACGCACTTACATAAAACAGTGCACGCTGCTGCTTGACCCATGACTACAAAAAATAGTCAAGAGAGTTTATGGAGAAAATCGAACTGCACAGTTATGAATTATGGATTGACCCATGTGAACCCATGGGTCGACCCATGGCCCCTACACAGCAAAGATTAAAGGCTTCCTTTTTCAACAGTTACCTACGTAACAGCTTAGTGGGTGTTATCCCTACCGTGAGGCCCACCTTGATGATGTGTTGAATATCCGTGCTGTTCATCTGTTTCTACAGCTAATTTTAGGACGTGATCCCAAAAATTAAGCAGATCTAAATCTCAGGTGGACCACACCACAGGAAACAGTGGTGATTGAGTGCCTCACCATTAAAAATTCTAAAGGGCCCATCGTAAAGTTTTCTTAATGTTTATTTTCCATCCAAGCTGCTAATTATGTCAAGAAAACCTGGATGAAGGGAAAATACAAAGATCAGCTTGATCCAAAACTTTCGTGGCCTACAAAAAGCTTCCAATGATCATTCATCACTATTTCTAGTAGCGTAGTCCACCTGATATTTGGGTCTTCTTACCTTTTGGGGTCGCACCCTAAAATGAGATTTTAAAGAAGATGGACGGTGTGGATATATAAATAATACATCAAGGTGGGCCCCACACGGTTATGGTAGCATCCACCAAGCTGTTACCGGGTAACAGCTAATCGGACATCATGGTGGTCCACGGAGCTTTTCTAGCACCGACCAGTACCAACGTGGCACTGGAAGGGTCACTACCGAATCCGAGTACTGGTCGAGCTGTTATATGATGTGCCCCACCTATCCTTAGCCATGTAGACAGACAGTATCCAGATCGTCCATCCATGGTCCCTAGCTGAGTTGAGCAAGTGACCGAACTACCACAGAAGATAAACTAATAGACTAGTCAAATTGCTGGTGCGGGAGCAGACTGTCAAATGATGGAAGAAATGGTCTGCGTTGAATCATATGCACCTGAATGGAGTAGTTTCCCTTTGTGTTCCACCAATTGGACGGTCCAGATTACTTCCTTAGCGTATGCGTTTGCCGTATGGAAGCCGGTTGCACATGCCCTGGATTGAAAACAGCATTGACCAATGAGGAGAATTGTCTACAACACCTGTTTTACGCGTCTGCGTGGGGCCCACTATGTTTTCTATTTAAACCCATTCCATCCATCGGGTGGCAACCATCATTTTAACCGCACATAAAAAAAAAAAAAAAAGAAGCAAAAAGCAGGATTAAAAAATTCTGATGGACCACATTAACGGGCCTGTTGTGTGGCTCACCTGAGGTTTGAATTTCTCAGATGTTATGCTCAAGGTCCAAGAATTGTGGATAGAACCTGATGGACGGTTTGGATTTTACATATATGGGCTCCACAATCTTGTGTTTTAGCGTAAAACAAGTGTTGTGGATGATTCTAGTACCTGCATATCCAAACACGTGTCACAAAGGTGTAGCGAAAATTCCTCCGTGATAAGCGGAAGGGGATAACGCGGTGAGAGTGACTACCGCTTCTGTGAGGGGAAGGAATTTGCGTGCATGAGACCCATTCCGTCAACAGGTGGGCCACCTTGCAGGGAGTACTGAAATGGGCGCGGATTAGGTACTTCTCAGCCGGTCCCGAGCTCGGGACAGGCTAAGGCTCTGAGGGCCATCCTGATGTATTGATTTTATCCACACCGTCCATACATTTTTCCATGTTATTCTAGGATATAGTGCCAAAAATGAGGCATATCAAAGGTTTAAGCAGCGGTGCTAATGATGCCTACCGTTGAAACTTTCCTAGGCCCCATGGGGATGTTTATTTTCCATCTAAACTGTTCATAAGATCATAGAGACCTGGATGGACGGAAGAAAAAAAAATCAGATTGATCCAAAACTTCCTGTGGCACCCAAGAAGTTTTCAACGGTCAGAGTTTAATCCCCATTTCGTGGTCCGCTTGAACTTGGATCTACCCCATTTTTTGTAGCATAGCATAAAATGACATGGAAAATTTGAATGGACGGTGTTGATTAAATCCATACATCACGAAGTACCTAATCCACGCCCTACTGAAATGTCGTGGTTTTTTGTGAATACTTTCATCTTGACGAGGCAAGTTAGATGAATGGCACAAGTGCGGTGGGCCTGCACAACTGTTTCCTGTGGTGTGGCCTACCTGAATTTTGGATCGTCATGATTTCTAATTCCTCGAGGGAAGGAGAGGCAGCGTACCTGATGAACGGGTTGGATCTCATGAAAGTTCCACGCACGTGGCTGTAGGTATGCTTCCCATGCATGTGACGTTAGCGGGGTTCAAGTTCTGATGGGCCATCCAGCGGACGCTCTGTTGGACACGTGTCCTCAAACCCGTCCATTAGATGCAGGCCCCACGTTAAGCATTGGTTCCCAAATCCATCCTGATTCGCAACTCAGGTCTACCACACAAAAGTGAATAATGGGGGACACTGGGAGGAGGGACGGCCACAGGATCATCTTTCAGATGGAACGTGGTATTCACGGTGTTGTGCCTATGTCATCCAACCCATTCATCAGGTAACCTCCACCAGGATGAAGGGACCAACCAAAATCAAGCCTCCAAAACTTGGGCCACATCAAGTGAATATATATGTTTTAATCGTGATTGTTCATTTCTCCCCATGCTGTGTCGCGGGTTGATTCTTGAAATGTACAGTGAACATGAGATCACGCGACAGATGCACGGTTTGGATTCCACAAAAAATTCACAGGAGAGCCCTACATAGCTCGAAAGTTTGGGATTACCGTTTGAACGAATCTTTCAAATTAACGTATGTGATCATTCCCTATAATCATCTTAACCGATGATTAACGACTAGGACAATCAATCGAAGTAATTTTAGACCCTCGATCTAGTAAAATATTGCAGCCGGGCAGGGGTGGCAATGACGAACGCGGATTGCATCCGACTCCAGTCGGACCTTTAAGCTTCCGACCGTTGCGTGTTCAAACGGGATTGGCGGAAGATGTAGGGCCCACACTTTCATTAAATTACGGGACTTCATGGCTAAACTTCGGATGCCGTTAGGATGAGTTATTCTCGATCCTAACAAAAACAAATTAGACCCTAACAAAAACAAAATAAGAATGAAAACTCAATCGTTCAGGCAGGGAGCGGATTGCCGGTGACACAGCCACAGGTATATCCTAGTGGCCAGGGCTGTGTAGGATCCACAGGAAAGTCCGTGTCAAATCCACTATGTCTATATGCTTTTAAAGACAAATAGGACAAGATTATAAAAATTAGGCAGATTTAAAATTCAGGTGGGCCACACCAACAAAACAGTGGGAACACCAACGTCCACCATTGAAACCTTTCTGGAGTTGACGATGATGTTTATGTGCCATCCAAACCGTTCAAAGAATTATTAACACTCAGATAAACTGTAAGAAAAAATATCATTATGATGCAAAACTTTTATCGCCGCTAAGTGTTCAATACCCACTGTTTATGGTGGTATGGCCCATCCGAGTTTTGGATCTGCATTATTTTTAAAATCCTATCCTGCCATGGTCTTCCAAAAGAGATGGACGTAGTGGATTTGTCACGGACATCCCTGTGGATCCCACGCAGCCCTGGGTCCCAGGCAATCCGCTCCCTTCATTTAACCTATTGCAACGTGATGCTCCAATGCATCCCACGTATTGCAATGTGATATGTCGGCCTTTATGCATTTGAATGGATGGTGTGGATTTAGTCACATACATCGCAGTGGCTCCACAGTCAGGGTCCCACCCACCTCATGGATCCGGTAGTCTCAGGTAGTCTCACCTAATCCGCTCCCCTTATCAAGGGGTTGGATGGCAAATAAATGTTCCAGTTTGTCTCCAAGAAGTTTCTAACGGTGGGCATTCAATTGTCACTGTATTTATAGTATGGTCCACCTAAGATGTGAATCCGTTTCAATTTTTTTTTTTATCAAGCACTAAAATAAGCTGTCAAAAACAGATGGACGGCATGTAAGGCACATACATCACGGTGGTCCCCACAATCACGGATCCACCCACCCACAAACAGCTTCCCTTGCTGGTATCTAACACCCAAATCAGATTAAATTCATTTCATGACTCAGTACCAACTGATATTATAATAACAATTATGCATTGGATAATAAAGAAGTTCGGAGCAACAGAGCTTTAGAGAGAGAGAGAGAGAGAGAGAGAGAGAGAGAGAGAGAGAATGGGAGAAAATCTAAGAGGGAAGGAGAGAGATCTAAATGGGATTTTTTTTTCTTACTGGATTGAGAGAAGCTAAAGCGAATGGAGGAGAAAGATCTGATAGGAAGGGAGAGAAATCTCACAAATGAATTTTTTTTTCTTCGCCGGGTGAAGAGAAGCTGAAATGAATGGCTTTTTTTTGTTTTTGTTTTTGTCAAGGTCGAGTAGAACACGGGCTAACGGCACTCCGAAATTTGCCGTGAAATCCCTTCATTGAATGCAATTGTGGGCCCTACGCTTAACGCCAATCCCGTTTGAACACGCAACAGTCGGATGCTTAAAGTCCGACTGGAGTCGGACGCAATCTGCGTTCGGCAATGACTGGCTTTGAGACTAGGCTCAGGCCCAATATGACACTTTAGGTCCATGGCCCAGGTCCAGCCCAAGCCTTGCATCGCCCTAGCTCGTCCGGCCCAAGCCCAAGATCAGGCTCATAAAATTGGTTGGGTTGGGCCTAACCCGACCTGTCCCAAAAATTGATGAAGTCCCTATTTCCTACTTGTATATTCGTAATACATCCATTGATCATGTGGGCCGCATATCCACAGAGAGATACACATTTTAGAGCAATGAAACCAACCGTCTATATTCAAAATGGATGGATTGCATAAACGGGGATTGGAATGGCATAGTTGTAGGATATGGCACATGTACATATATATTTGGGTGGGGCCGGCCAGGCTAGGCTGGTTCGGCCAAAAAATCACTTGAGGCCAAGCCCAACTTGAAAATTGATTTAGCCATGCATGGGCCCAATTCCAACTCATGGGCCACTCTAGTAGGTCCAAGCGTAGCCCAAAGCTGGGTCCAGCAGACTACCACCCGGCCATTGCTACTCTTGCAGCCAGGATATACCACAAGGATGATGGTTGAAACCTTCAGCCATCTTAGCCATGTAAAGAAATGCTAAATGCTAATTGCATCAGCTGAACAAAAAGACTGATTCGTCTTCCATGGCTTCCATGAAGTTAACGTGAGCCTGGGTGCACTCTTCTACCCCAATGACCTCTTACAACCAACCAACACGAAGGCCATGCTTTCTACTTAGTCCCTCTCAATCTGAGGAACTCCTCATATGGTGGTGCTTCTCTCTTTCTCAGCTTCTTTTGTCTCCACAATCGGCTCAAAGTTCCCAAATTTGAGTGGCCACAAGCTCCCCTTGATGATCTCGCCATCCATCGGATTCCCAAGTGGCATGCCAAGCCAGTATCTAGGAGTCTTCAATTCTTCGAACAATGGCCACTCATCGACCCATGTTTTCACAGTTAGATTAGACACTCATGTAAACAACAAGCATGTGGGCATCAATCTAAACGGCTTGAAATCAATTGCATTGGCTACTGTGGCATGGGAAGATGAATATGGAAAGAACAAGAGCTTAAGTCTTGTAAGTGGAGAATTCATGCAAATTTGGATAGATTAAGATGGAGTTGATAACTTTAGGGGTTCAATTCTCGAGAATCGTGTACCACTAATTAGATTATATACAAGTTACATGCAAGTCTACACGTATATGGATTCCCTCCTCTATATGTAAAAAACTGCTCGAATTTGAAAGGAGCTTACAAATTTATTCAGAAATAAAAGAAGAGAACTCCTATAGACGCTTCAGGAATAACGGTGGAAAATAATAGAAGTTTGAGCATTGAAGAGCCAGTAGCATTCCAATGTCTACAAATTTCAGGCAACAAATACCGAAGGACACAAATGAGTGTGGCAAACACCTTCGAATGGACAATGATCGGCAATAGAAGTTGATAGCCGATGATGGAAGACATTTAGATACGACACAGATGGATGTAGATGGATGTTGTCTCTGATACCATGTCAAGTCACCACTTTCTCTAAAAGCTAGAGCTGTTAGAGGATGGCATATCAATGTATATCGAGGGACTTTAACAGATGTTGCCAATAGAATCTCTCTAGAAATTAAAAGAAAAGAACTAAGGGCTCGTTTGTTGAATCTTAAGTCTAAAGCCTAAATCTGAAGTCTAAATCACTTGTCCAAAAACCTATTCGGTTATCGTTATTGAAGTCTGAAAATTAAGTACTCAATTTGAAATAATCTATTTGTTAACAAACATATGGAATGTTTGAAATTTGTTAATTTCACACATTTGCCTTGGTCTCCTATTTGGTGGGCCCATAGAGCCCCTGGCAGAACCATCTATCTTTAGTTAGGTCCTGGTGTGGGTAGTAGCCAATCCTTGCCCATTTGACAACTAGCAAAATAGGGCGCGGATTGGGGTACTACCCCCATTGGGATCTAGCTAGATACGAACGATCATGCTAGTGGCTTTGTGGGCCCACGGTGATCAATTTCCGCAGTGGAAAATGATAGAAGTTTGTGCATTGATGAGCCGGTAACATGTAATTCTAGTGATTGCAAACTTCAGACAACATATGCCAATTGAAGGACACAAATGCTAATGACAAACACCTTTGGAGTAACAATCATGGGTAATAGAAGTTAGTAATCAATGATGGTAAAGATATAAATGTTGGGCATCGAAAGCAATCTCAGATGGAATCAAACAATGTAATCGAGAAAGAAAAACTCAAGCACACATAGAGAACACAAGGATTTTATTTGGAAAACCCTTGCGGGAACAACTACATTACAAAGCGATGATCAATCCACTATGAGTAATGAATTAGAAGAGATGGAACAACTTACAGTATAGAAACCCTAGCTTCTCCTCCTTCCAAAACCTTAGAATTTGTTTTGGCTTCGCTCCACACGTTCTACATACCCTAATCATAATAAGAAAACATACTTATATACTCTGTACAAGATTAGGAAATAAAACCAACACTTACGCAATTCTGTCAATTTGACTATCGATCAAATCTACAAGACTTCACACACAATCGATCGAATTGAAAATGACCAAAACACTCTAGCGAGCGATTTGGACGTCCAACTGATTTCACAAATATTTCAATTGAATTGATACTCTGTTAAACGAATTGAAATGTCTTCAACTAGCAGTAAGATTAAAGGCATTCAATCAATAATCTCCACCGTGGCTTTAATCTTCCAGCTTTATTGCTCTAAGTTGCTATCATTGTCTCTAACCATTTTCAAATATCATCATCATCGTTTCTTGTTTACACTATGTCTTCATTTCTTTTTTGTTAGGCCTAGAGAAGTCGAGCAAAAGTTGAATTTCTCTGTAGGAACAACTTTTGTAAGTATATCTCAAGAGTAACCCCTTATTCTTTTAGCATCTGCCAGATAAAATGATGACGAGTATCAATGTGTTTGTCCAGGAATGATACACCGAGTTCTTCGCCAAATTGATCGCACTCTTGCTATCACAATGAGTAGGAATGACGTCCTGCTGAAGCCCCAACTCATTCATCATCCCTTTCAACCAAATAGCTTCCTTGAATGCTTCCGTCATTGTCATGTATTCAACTTCATTGCGAAAAGTGCAACCACAGATTGAATCTTCAACATTTAACTGATAGCTCAACCTGTCAACACAAACGAGTAATAAAAAATTGACCTTCTATTGTCCACATTCCAGTCCAAACTTGACTAAGACTTTCTTAAGATATTATTCTTGAGACAACCATAGCTTGCTACTTTCCTTATCACTATGTATATCAATGTCGATAATCTTCTTTGCAACCCTCAGATCATTCATCTCAAATATTCTGGATAATCAAGCTTTCAATATGTTGCTTTCAGACATGCCATGGTTGGTGATAAGCATATCATTAACATACAACACCAGAATAGTGATTTTTCTATTACTTGGTACTCTAAAATAGACACAATGATCTAATTCATTTATGATAAACTATTGGCTCAACATGAATGAATTACATTCTTATACCGAATAACATTTCTTATACCATTGCCTAGGCAATTGATAAACTGATAGCTCAACATGAACAAATTAAATTTCTTATACCTTTACCTAGGTGACTGTTTCAGGGCGTACAACGAGCACTTTAATCTGTAAACTTTATTCTCCTCTCCTGTACCTCAAACTCTTCAGGTTGCTTCATGTAGATCTGCTCTTTTAATTGCTCATGCAGAAATGCAGACTTCACATCTAATTATTCCAGTTCTAGATTGTATTAGGCAACTAAAGCTAATAAAATCTGATAAATACTTGCTTTACCACTGGTTCGAATATCTCACCGAAGTCGACACCCTCATTTTAAGCATATCCCTTGCTACCAATCTAGCCTTGTACCTATCCAGTTTCTTTCAGTAAATCCACTTGCAACCAATCGTTTTACGCCCAACAAGAAGCTCCACCAGCTCTCATGTTTCATTTTTACACAAAGAGTCAATCTCATCATGCATCGCTGTCATCCACTTATCTGTATTCTTGTCTTTTAGAGCTCCCTGAAAAGTAGACGAATTTCTATAATTTGTAGTGAGAGCAAATACGACATTTGAGTCATCCCTGCATCTCAATGGTAACCTGCGATCACTTGGTGGATTTCTCTTGACAGGTGGTTGCTCCACCTCTTTCTCTGCATCTACATGTGGCTTAGGTTCTTCAAGGGTTTCACATTTGTTTGATTCTACATCAACAACTGATTTTTCCGCTTTCTTATGTTCATCCTTAAGGAACAAAGAACATTAATCAAAATTGATGTCTCGGTTAAATATGATTTTTTGTGAAACCCGATCATACAATCTATATTCTTTCACCCTATCACCATAACCGACAAAAGTAAACTTCTTAACCCTTTGGTCTAGCTTATTGTTCACAACTCCAAGTGCAGGGTCGCGATGTAGCTAGTAATAACTTGGTGAGACTGAGGTTGATCCATAGGGAGGATTATCGGTTCAAACACTCAAAGGCTAACTAAGATCTAGAACTAAACTATCTAAACTAAACTAAAACTAAATTAAAATGAATAGATTCAATTGAAAAGGAAAAATTAATGAAAATAAATACTAGAGTTTTCAAAGATCCACTTCTAGTTATTTATAACGTCTAATTTTCTTGATTCAATTAGATAAATCAATTAGAATCGAAGTCTTATCCTATCCAGCTGAATGATAGAGCGATTAATTTAGAATTTATAAACAAAATAAATACGAACTTACTTGATTCGATTCTTACATGGAGCACTGAGTTATTGATCGCAGGGAATTCAAAGCATCTACTGTGCCCGTAGTCTAAATTAATGAATATTATAGATTTATCCCTTACAAAAAGATTAAGAAAATAATCTCAGCATTCCTTAGCATCCAATGTGCTCGAAGTCCAAAATGGATCAAAGTAAACTAAAAGAATCTTTTTATTAAAACCAAAATTAATGAATTGTTCAACACTCAAATTTAAAACTCGAATCAAAGAAAATTAAAGCATTAGAAATAAACTAGAAAGCTTCACCTTTTAGCCCTATCTAAGATATTAGCCTAGCATAGCTAACTCAAACAGAAAAATGAACTAGAAACTAAGAAAACTAGAAAAGAACTAGAAAACTCGGTGTAAAATCGGTGTTACTGCTCCACCCTCAAGCTCCTCTCTTTCCTTGCTTAGATTATCTTAAAAACGAGACTAGAAGTCTTTAAATAGCCTTTAGAACTGTCTTTGTACCGTCTTAGGAAAGTCCCAAATAAATTTGTAAACAACTTCGCGCTTACGCAAAAACTACGTAAATTTTCTTTATCGACGTCGGTTGACCGACCCTATTTATTTAGTTGACCAAACTTTCTCAAAACTATCTAGCAACTAAACTAAAAACTCAGTTGAATTTCGGTTGACCAACCTTTGACTTTTGCTCGACTGAAGTTTAAAAAAAAGTCTCATAATAATACAGCGTCATTTCCTACAATATTTGAATTTTAGTTTTTTGGCCCTGTAATTATGCACTGTGAGTTTTCTAGACCTGAAGGTCTTTTTACATGATTTTTTCAAGCTTTTTCTTTACTTCTTCAACTTTGTTTCTTTTGGGCTTTAAATCATATCTCATGGCATGAATTTCATCGGACATTTTTTAAATCACCTATAACATAAAAATAAACTTAATTAGTCCGAATTAACCATGAATTGCAAGGAAAATCAATGTGAATTAGGTAAAATATGTAATATTTAAGCACTCAACACTTATCTCTCTCAATTAAAGGTACATGAGATTAAGCATCATAACTAAATATTCACAGTCTCAAGTAATCAACTTCCTCACCACTTCATACTTCTTCTGAAATTTTGTAATTAATGGTTGCAGATGGGGATTGATTTACTAGCTAAATAGCAAGCCATAAAGATGAATTTAGCTCATAGCTCTTTGCTCAACCTAAAATTACTCAACTTGTTACGACACTTTTCAAAAGAGTCTAGTTCATATGTTCAGCTACATCATTTTGATTTAGTGTATAACTTATTGTGTTGTGTCTCACAATTCCCTCATTCTTACAGTATTGATTAAACTCCCTAAAAGAAAATTCATTGCCATTGTCTATATTCAGAATTTTTAATTTTTGTCCTATTTTTTCAATTACTATCTTCAAAATATTAAAAGTGGCAAATATATTGGATTTATGTTTCATGAAATAAACCCAAACCTTTCTAGAGAAGTCTTCAATGAATGTAATAAAATATGATAACCCTCCAAAAACAACAGGCAAAGACCCCTACATATCCCATACACGTAGCCAAGCTCTCCTTTACTAACATGTTTTTCGATTTTAAAACTTAACCTTTATTGTTTCCCATATATGAAATGCTCACATATATTAATTAAATCAAAACTTTTAAAACTATGAATCAAACAACGATCGATAAGTACCTTCATACATCACTCTCTCATGTGGCCTGGGTACGCATGCCACAAATGTGATGATGTGGACTCAGCTACAAACATTGCAACTCCACCCGATATAGCATTTTCGATCAATTTGTATAGATTTTCGCTCTTCTGTGCCTTCATGACCGTAAGTGCCCCTTTTAAAATATTCGGGACACTTTCATAACTAGAGAACTTGCAACTGAGTACATGTAGAGCTCACAGAGAAATCAAATTCTTCTTTAAATCTAAAATGTGCCTCACATCGGTTAGAGTATGCTCCATCCCATAAATATCCTGATGCGAATCGATTCAATTCCTACGTATCTTACAGGCATGATCACTGCTCATAAGAACTAGTCCACCATCATACTCACTATATGTGGTGAACCAACTCCGATGAGGACACATGTGATACGATGTCCCCGTATTCAAAATCTACTCTTAATAGAAGTGACCCATTTTAGACATTGACAATATGTCACAACCACTCGATTTTCGCCGGATTTTGTTAAATTGACTTCCTTCAACGAATCATATGATATCTCCTCCTTCCAGGCTTTGGAATTTTGACAGTCCTTCATATGTCTTGAATTTTCGAGCAAACAATACATCTATAGAAGTACCTTCTCCTCTGTTCTTCTTTCTCAACTGTTTTGATTGAAGGATTGAGATAATGGTCTTGATGTCCAAGGTATCTTTACCATAGCATAGAGTATCAATGAGATACGCTTGTAGGACTGCGGGAGATGTGTAAAAAAAAAGGCTTTGTCTTCTTCCTTAATCTTCACTTCCACACTTGGCAATTTGTAAATCAGTTTGTTGAAGACGTTGATGTGCTTAGAGAAATTCGACCCTTCCGCCATTTTTAGAGTGTAAAACTGTCTCTTCAGATATATATATATATATATATATATATATATATATATATATATATATATATATATATGATTGGTGAATGATTTCGTTATATAGATGCTCTCCAACTTCAATCATAATCCTACGGTAGTCGTCTCATCCATGACATTATAAATTAAGGACTTTGTTGGCTAAGCACAATTAGATTGTGCTAATCGTCCTTTGATCAAGTTCATCACAAGCCTCTTCTTTCATAGTTTTCGGACGATGCACTTTTCTAAGGAGTGTATGCTGTAATCCTTATTGAATTAAAAGGTTTTTCATCTTCAACCTCCATAGTTCAAAGTTATTTTTACCTGTGAACTTCTCTGTCTTCAACTTCACATTCAATCTACTCGATGCCATGTCTTCAGATTCAATCTAATATCCCAATGATGCTCTGATACCTTAGTGTAAGCTCTGATACCACTTTTTTTTGTGTAGAAGCAACCTTAAACGGAATCCAATAATACAACAAAGAAAGAAAAATTTGAGCACACAGAGAACACGAAGATTTAACGTGGAAAACCCTTGTGGGAAAAAAATCACAGCACAAAGCGACAATCAATCCACTATGAACAATGAATTACAAGAGATGGAACAGCTTACCGTATATAAACCCTAGCTTCTCCTCCTTCCAAAAACCCTAGAAGTCATTTTGGCTCCGCTCCACACGTTCTACATACCCTAATCACAATAAGAAAGCATACTTATGTACTCTCGTATAAGATTAGGAAATAAAACCCGTACTTACAAAATATTGTTGATCTGATTATCGATCCAATCGACAAGACTCGACACACCATCGATCGAATAGATAACTCTATCAATCGAATCGAAAATGACCAAAACACTACAGCAAACAATTTGGAATTCTGAACTGATTCCAAAAATATTTTGATCAAGTTGATACATCCATCGATCAAATCAAAATGTCTTCAATTAGCACTAGGAGTAAAGGCGCTCGATCAACAATAAATATGATGGAGATAGATGGACAGTGTCGAAAGAATCTCTCTGGAAATCAAAATAAAAGAATCAACTCTCTAGATGGCGATTGAGAGAAGCAAACATCTTTTTAAAATGAGACAAGATATATGAACAACTAGATGATCTCCAAGCATTCAGAATTTGGGCTAGAAATGTAGATCCTAATGATTAATTAGTACATCATAAAAGGTTTCCTGGAAATAAGTCATAATTGAGCAGCTTAGAAGCCATTATATATATATATATATATATATATATATATATATATATATATATATATATATATATATATATATTCTCAAGGGACCAATCCTGCAATGAAATCTGAGGGTAAAAAAGAAGAAGATATAACTTCAAAGGACAAGTTAAATCCGGCAAAAAGAGAAGTCACTAGAAACACGAGGACAGAATTTTTGTTGGATAGACAAAGGTTAGTGAACAATCGGCCTGAAAAATTCAAAATTGGCTCTTTATGGAACTATACAAGTTGGTAAGATGTGGAGAATTACGTGCTTTGATCGTAGGGCTTTGAACCTATGACAATTTTAGGAACTATACCATGAAGAATTACGTGCATCATTGTATTAAGATATACATGCAGGTAAACATGTGCCAACAATTACAATAGAAACACATGTTTGATGTAATTCTTGAATCATGGCCTACCTAGCTATACTAAGTTCTGCTCCGTGGATGGTCTGGATCACCATCCAAGTAACCATGTGGCCATGAATAGGCACCCAAAAGTGATAATATCCATTTAAATAAATCTCCCGCAGATATATCTCCATATGTTTTGGCTAGCCTGTTAGCCAAGAAAGCAGTGATCATCATCGAGCAATGCATGAGAAAATCTGAACCTTTCATTTGTGGTGGGCGGAAATCCTAACCCGCATTTGAAATTTCCAAACACAAGGAAAATCTTTCATAACCTTTGTAAATGTGATTAATACAAAAAATTACATCAGCCAACTAACGAGATTGAAATAAAATAACACTCATCTCATCCATAGTCTTCAGGGTAAAGTGTACACTGAGAACTAAGCCCACACCTTTGGGACAGTGGTAGACTGTGTGAAGATAACCTGGTTAAAAAAAGAGTACACTGAAAACTCAGTGCACACTACTCTCTTATTGTGGTGGGCAGTAGGCTTTTTTTATTTTTATTTTATTTTTTTATGGGTTAGTACACCCATCCATCCGTGTTAGTCACATCACAATGTTAACCACCTCAATATGGGAATCGATACCATGACCTCAGTGTTGAAACAAGGCTATCTTTACTCTGTCTGCCACTTGAGCTATGACCTGGGTGTAGGCAATAGGCTAGAATCCCAACATGAACTTCATAGTAGGTTCCTTGAATTTCATTCTGAAATGTGTGGGGTTTCCCACCAAGGATCCATGAATGCTAAACGGTGTAAGCCTACTCTGGGTGTACATAGCAAGGACATAAAAATCTCGGGTTCAATATTTATTCACGATGATTCGGGCCATCACTTTGTACAATAGGGACCAATGGTTCAAGATCCAAACCGTTATATTATGGGGCCTCACATCAAAGCCGAGGCTGATCAGATCAACGGTTTGGATCATTGAAAGATAGTCCCTACTTGTATTTGAAGCTCATCTATCAACTGTTTGGATGATGGAAAGAACGTCCACACTTGTATTTAGTTAAACAGAATTCCTCCACATGGCATATCCACGCACTTCTACCGTTATCTACACAGTTTTATAAGTCGCATGTTTCCGAATTGTGTGGAATGAGCTTTCCTTACGTTTCAACAAACTAGTGGCAAAGCAAGATGAAAAAAAAAGCGTACCAGAGTGGACTGATTCTTGGACCGATACTGTGCTACCGGTTCGTTAACGCATAGCAAACTCACACCATCATGTAATACCTAATCATGGTCCATCAACTGCCACCAGAGAGGACCGATTATTGGACCGATGTCGTGCTTGCAAACGACTGTTCCAAAGAAGGATATAACAAGGGTAGATCATCAGACCGATACAAAATGGCCCACGGCCAGGATCGCCGCACCCAGACTGTCGAATGAGAGCTCAGGTAACGGTGCATCACGGTCCAAAAACTGCATTACTTGCCGCATGCTTGGCCTTGCGGCCGACAACGGATGCGAACACAGCAATCCAAGCTTCAGCACCAAGTCCATCTCCTCCACCTCATAATCAAGTACCAGTTTCGGATCCGCTGCCGCCAGAATTGTTCCTCTCCTCCAGCATTCCGACACCCATTCGACCAAGATCTCCTCTTCCATCGACGTTCGGGGATCGATGGGCCTCCTCCCGCAAGCAACCTCGAGCATGAAAGCTCCGAATGCGAACACATCAGTGCTTTTAGTGGGCTTCCCGATCCGACTCAGCTCCGGTGCAAGATATCCAAAGGTCCCCACCATGTGGGTCGTCTGTGGATTGGTCCCATGATCGTACAATCTGGCAAGGCCGAAATCGCCTAATCTACCATTCATCTCGGTATCTAATAAAACATTGCTGGCTTTGATGTCTCTGTGAAGGACCACCTGCTCCCATCCCTCATGCAAGTAGAAAACCCCTGAAGCCACTCCTTTGATTATCGAAAACCGTTGACTCCAAGTCAGCATTGAATTTGGTTGGTAAAAGAGGAACTTGTCTAGACTTCCACAGGGCATGAAATCATAGACCAATAGGAGCTCTCTCTTTAGCCGGCAATAGCCGAGAAGCTGCACCAAGTTCCGGTGACGGAGGCGGCCCAGGCTCACAATCTCGGCTATGAATTCCCGTATACCTTGTCGAGATTCATGAGAGATTCTCTTCACAGCCACTTCCATCTTTGAAGCTGATAGCATGCCTCGATAAACCTTGCCAAAACCTCCGGACCCCAATAACTCTTTGTCTGTGAAGCCCTTGGTGGCCATGAATAGATCCTTGTATGAGAACCGGTTGGGCCCGTATTCATGTTCCCAGTCCTCTAGTACTTCAGCCAACTTGATCTTCCTTCTCACAATGAGACCGACGCATGAGATGGCCGTTAACACGAAAAATAGCACAATCATAGGTAATCCAACTGTTAAAAGCTTCGATTTCTTTTTGTGTCCTATACGTGGAAGCTTAGGAAGGTGCAAGGAATCAAGGGCCTGAGCCTGACCGTTCATCTTAAAGCTCCATCCCAAGATGTAATTATTTACTGGGACTGTCCTGATTGATGAAGCGAAACCAACGTACATGTTGTCTAACATGACCGACGAAAGATTCACCATCGATGACAAGAGTGGACGATCAGGTTTAGGTACGTTGATCGGAGATAATGTTACATTAAGTTGGTTTTGGGCACCATTATATTCTACCCAAACATGCATCGGTTCTCCACTTATAAGGCTTAGATTGTTAAACCTGCCGCTTATATTACTGAAGTAACCTGCAGGAGCGGACGTGATGGAATCTATGCCATTGATGTCAATTCCGACATGGTTGTCATTGATGTCACCATACTCTGGATTAAGTAATGTATCAAGCTCGACGGCAGCTATGTGATATGAGGAATTGCCCACATTCGTCGAATTGAAGATGCCCATGTATGGGCCCAGTTGACCTCTCGGGAACTTTTTCGAAGGTGAGATTACGAAGACGATCCCATAGCTAGTCAAATTTGTATATTGGGGCACGATAGCAAAGACGAAATTTGTAGAGAAAGATTGAGTTTTACCCTGTGAAGCTTTGAAGTGAAGGGGAATGGAGTAGAAGGCATGGCCCGATTGTCTATAGGAATTGGTGAGCCGCAGCAGGCCATTGGATGTGATCACTGCCGCGCCGCCTATACTTATGTTAACACCATGGAATCCGCTATAAATGAAATTGATGTCGCCTTCAGAAGCTGCAAGTCTCATGAGGAGATACCATACTAGGAGCTTTGAAAACATGGCCCAAAGCTTATAATGGCTTTGAAGTTCGCACACTTTGATGCTTTGGTGGCTCTCTAATGAAATCTAGTATCATCCCCACGAGAGAGAGAGAGAGAGAGAGAGAGAGAGAGAGAGAGAGAGAGCTGGTCGAGACTTAGCGGTGAACCTGGATCCAGCGATGTGGGTGGGACCCTGACCATGGCCCCATCTAGATGTATGCGTTGTATATCTACGTCGTCTATTTATTTTTCCAGGTTGTTTTTGCACATGGTCCAGATGCATTGTTTGCTTGGGGAAATCCGTCTGAGCGAGAGAAGGGGAACTCACTATCTAGATCTAAGTCGAAAAGCAAAGGCAATTTGAAGTGCTTGAATTGTCAGAGGATGGAACATATGAAGGACTATCAAAATCCCAAAACCTAGAAGGAAGAGATGTCAGATGATTCGCCGAAGGAAGCTAATTTAGCAGAGTCTGGTAAAGGATCTGATGGTTGTGATGTGTTGTTAGTGTCCAGTACCGATTACTTCTATCAGGAGTGGATTTTGGATATAGGGGCATCGTACCATATGTGTCCTCATCGGAGTTGGTTCCTCACATATAGAGAGTATGATGGTGGCCTGATTCTTATGAGCAATGATCATGCCTGTAAGATGGTTGGAATGAGTTTGGTTTGCATTAGGACATTTGATGGGTGGAGCGTACTCTAATCGATGTGAGGTACATTTTAGATCTGAAGAAGAATCTGATATCTATGGAAGCTCTAGATGCACTTGAGTGCAAGTTCGTCAGTTATGAAGGTCTCCTGAAAGTTTCAAAAGGGGCACTCACAATTATGAAGGCACAGGGGAGCAAAAATCTTTGCAAGTTGATCGAAATACTATATCGGCTGGAGCTGCAACGTCTGTAATGGAGTTCAAGTAGGCATGTTTGTGGCATGCACACCTAGACCACATGAGCAAGGAGCTAGGTATGAAGGTACTTCTCGATTGTCATTTAATTCCTAGTTTTAAAAATTTTCATGATTTAGATATATGTGGGCATTACATATATGGGAAACAATCAATGTTACACTTTAAAATTGCGAAGCATGGTAGTAAATTATTAGCTGGACTATGTGCATTCAGATTTGTGGGGGCCGTCACCTGTTATTTCTGGAGGATAGTTGTCATACTTTATTATATTCATTGATGACTTCTCTAGAAAAATTTGAGTTTGCTCTCTGTATCATAAATTCAATGTTTTCTCCACTTTTAAGATTTGAAAGTCAATCGTTAAAAATCAGACAGGGTAGAAAGTGAATTTTTTTTGTATAGATAACGTAGGTGAATTCACTTTATGAGAATTTAATCAATACTGCAAGAGTGAGGGGATAGTGAGGCACAACACAGTCAGTCATACACAAGATCAAAACGGTGTGGTTGAATGTATGAACCAAGCTCTTTTGGAAATGACCTAGAGTGTGTTGAGTAATTCTGGGTTAGGCAAGAAGCTATGGGCTAAAGTTGTCTCTATGGTTTGCTATATGTAAATCGATCTCCCTCTATAGTTATTGATTGTAGAATTTCGGAAGAAGTATGGAATGGCAAGTAGATAATTACTTGAGGCTACAGATGTTTGGTTTTGGCTATGACCTCTCATGTAATATCATTTGAGAAAAATATGTTAGACCAAAGGGCTAAGAAGTGTACTTTTGTCAGCTATGGTGATGGGATAAAAGGTTATAGATTGTAAGACCGGGTTCTATGAAAAATCATTTTTAGCCAGGATGTCAAGTTTGATTAAGGTTTCTTGTTTCAGAAGGATGAGCACAAGAAAACAGAAAAATTAGTTATTGATGTCGAAAAAGACAAGGGTGAAACACTTGAAGAACTTGAGCTGCAGGTAGGTATAGGGAAAGTTGGAGCATCCACTTGTTAAGAGAAATCCACCAAGGGATCGTAGGTTACCGTTAGGATATAGGGATGACTCAAACATTGCATTTGCTCTCATTATAGATGAGGGGGATCGGTTGCAAGTGGATTTACCAGAAGAAACTGGATAGGTATAAAGCCATATTGATGGGGAAGGGTTATGTTCAAAAGGAGAGTGTCGAGTTCAGTGAGATATTTGCTGCCAGAGGTAAAGAAAGTATATATCAAATTTGTATTAGCTTTCATTAATGTCCAATACAATCTAGAACTGTAACAGTTAGATGTGTACTTTGCATTTCTACATGGGGAACTAGAAGAGCATATCTACATGAAGCAACTTGAAGGATTCGAGGTGCAGGGAAATGAGAATTCAATTTGCAGGTTAAAGAGGTCGTTGTATGGCCTGAAATAGTCGCATAGGTAGTGGTAGAATAAATTTTATTACTTCATATTGAAGTAGCGGTTTATCAAAGTGAATTTGATCATTGTATCTATTTTAAAACACTTAGTGATAGAGAATTCATTATTCTGGTGTTGCATGTTGATGATATACTTATTGCCAACCATAACATATCTAAAATCAACATATTGAATGCTCAATTATCCAGACATTTGAGATGAAAGATTTAGGGGTTGCAATGAAGATTCTTGACATCGATATAATAGAGATAGAGAAATGAGCAGGCTATGGTTGTCTCAGGAAGAATATCTTGAAAAGGTCTAAGTCAAGTTTGAACTAGAAAAGACAAAATCGATTATTACTCCACATGTTGCTCACTTTTGTTTTCTTTGGAGTTATGTCCTACGTCAGATGAAAAAAAGTGGTATATATCTCATGCGGTTGGTATTGTGAGCAGATATATGTCAAACCCCAGTAAGAAACATTGGAAAACAGTGAAATGGTTATTTCGGTACATACAAGGTATAAAAGATTACGTCATGATTTTCAGATATTCTAAGGAGAAACTTGTAGGCTATGTGGATGCAGATTATGCAGGGAATATGGATAATAGAAGGTTGACTTTCGGTTATTCGTTTGTGTTAGCGAGTAGAGCTATCAGTTAGATATCGAAGATTTATTATGTGGTTGCACTTTCCATAATCGATGTTGAATTCATGGCAGTGATAAAAGCATTCAAGGAAGTTGTTTGGTTGAAAGGAATGATGAATGAGTTAAGCTTTAACAAGAATCCATGTGATAGCGAGAGTGCAATCAATTTGGCAAAGAACTCGGTATATCGCTCCTAGACTAAACACATTGATGTTCGTCATCACTTTATCTGACAAATGTTAGAGGAAGGAGATGTCACTCTTGAGAAGATTTACACTAGTGTGAATCCAAAATACATGCTTACAAAGGTTGTTCCTGTAAAGAAGTTCAAGTTTTGCTCGACTTCTCTAAGCTTGGCAAAGAAGAAATGATAAGACAGAGTGTGCACAGAGCGATGATGACATTATTTTAAAGATGATTAGAGATGGTGATAGCAGGCTTTCTGTTTTATGTGTGAAACAGGTTTAAAGAGGATTCCGGTGGAAAAAAAGAGTAGCGGAGCTGGAGGTAAAGCTATACATGAGCCAAGCTCAAGCCAAACGAGCTTTGTTCGAGTCGAGTCAAGCCAAACGAGCTTTGTTCTAGCCGAGTTGATCGAGCTCTTTCGAGCCGAGTCTAGTCAAGCCGAGCTATGACCCACTGATCCAACTCGACCCACTGACCTGACCTAACCCACCCACCCCACTGACCTGAACTGACCCATCCCAACCCACCCCATTGACCTGACCCTATCCGCTGACCCACCCCACCCTACTGACCTGACCCGACCTGACCCAACCTGTTGACCTAGTCGACTTAACCCAATCCCAATTTAGCCCTAAAAAGATCCCCAAATTAGCTCCATTTTAGGGTTTTTCCTATTCAAACAAATAAGAAAAAACATAAGAATTTTTTTTTTTCCAGAAAACCTACCTGGGATTGAGAAGAATGAAGGTGGCGAGGCCGGGTGGGTGCGTGCCATGCGAGGCTAAGTCGGGCGTGCCATGCAGTTGAGTTGTCCGTTCGCTCAAGCGTGGGCCGTGTGGCGATCGGGGAGGAAGCCGGAAGGAGGGAGAGATAGAGATAGAGAGGGGCCAATTTAAGTTGAGAGATAAGAGGGACAGAGAGGGAGAGGGAGAGGGAGAGATTTGAAATGATGGGAAAAATGAGAGAGGGCAGGGCGCGACAGGTGGGTTGGAAAATGAAAATGAGAGGGGGTAGGGTCCGGTAGGGTTTTTGTTTTGAAAACTTTAAAATTATATATATATATATATATATATATATATATATATATATATATATATATATATATATATATATAAAGCTCAAGCAAGTCAAAGGTTCGAAGCTTCGGTAGTGGATGTGCTAGTGAAAGGTTCGAAGCTTCCTTGGAATCTTTGGTACTTGAGGGCTAGGTTTATAGCTCTTCAAGCGAGGGCATAAGTAAAGGTGGTCCATATTCTTAGAGAAGGGAATCAGGTAGCAGATAGTCTAGCTAAGATGGGCAGTGCCTCGCAAAGCTCGATGGTTTTTCAGAATACAAGGTCGCTGCCAGTGGTTATTAGGGGAAAGCTGGTCTTAGACAAAACTGGATTGGGTGCTATTAGAGAGTCGTGAGGTAGTCGAGGAGGGTCCAGGTGATGGGTCGCTGTTAGTTTCAATGGTTAATCGGGAGTATATGATAGGTGGCCTCCTCCTTTTTTTATTATGGTGGCTGCCCTGAATGGTCTCATTGTAAAGTCCCTTTTCAGGTGATATGATATAAAATCTTTTGATAAAAAAAAAAAAAAGCTCAAGCGAGTTAAGCTTTTATCGAGCTCACTCATGCTCAAACTCGGCTTTTTCAAACGAGCTTACTAATTGAAGCTCAGGCTTGATCGAATTGCCATACAAGCCAAGCCAAGCCGAGCTAAAATGAGTCAAGCCGAACGATCTTTTCTAGCTAGCTTGGCTTATGTGCAGCTCTAGCTGAAGGATTAAAGCCACAGTGGAGATTGTTAATCGAGTGCCTTTAATTATAATGCAAAGAAGGCCTTTGTCGGTTCGACCGATGCCTCTACTGGTTCGACCGACAGGATGGGTGCATTCACGGATTTGACCTTGTTGCACATTGTGACCTTTTGCTCGTTTTTTGTTCGATCGATGGATGTCATCAGGTCCTATCGATCCGACTAACGGTCCCAGCGGTCCAATCAATGAGAATGCGTAAGTTTGAGTAAGTGTGAGATTTGTTTTCTAATCTTGTATGAGAGTATATAAGTACCTTCATAATTGCAATTAATGTAATGAGAGGAGAGCCTAACACGAATATTCAAGAGTTTTGTGAGGGAAAGCTAGGGTTTAACTGTAAGTTATTCAATCGCTTGTAACTTTCTTTAATTACAGTGGATTGACCATCACTTTGTGACGTGGTTTTTAGCCGTAAGGGTTTTTCATGTTAAAATCTCATGTGTTCTCTTTGTTTGCATGAATTTTTTTCTCTATTGCTTGTTTGATTCAGATTTGAGGTTGCTTCTGCTCCCAATACTAACCGGTCCGACGAGGTGAAAAATAAACCATGCATGCTGATAAGAAAATTAACGATGAATCACCAATCTAACTATGCAAATCAACCATGCTCAAATAAATAAATAGAACAACCACATCTCGCATGCCTCTGACATTAGGAACCTGTTGCAAATCAACTATACTCACCTAACTGGTACAATAAGGTGACAAATTAACCATACACACCGGTGGGTAAATCAACCAAGAACCATTGATTTATTGCCCAATCCAAAAATAAATTCAAATAAATATATATGAATATATCATATGGATATAGAAGCACATCTCAAGTATACAATGCATTCTATAAATCAAAATTCAAGCACACCATGTATATGAGCAATGCAATGTCTATGTTGGTATAGTTATACAATTAATCCTTCAAGTTTGTAAAGGAGAATTTTTCTAATGTTATGAGAAAGCTATGTGGTGTAATGTATACATTCTAGTTTTCCTACAAAAGGCTAAGATTAAATAGAGACGATGTAAATATACACCTTAAACTCAAATAAGAAAGGAAATACAAGATGTATCCTTTATGTAGGATCTAATTCACACACCTAGAAAGGAAATCAATGATGTATATCTAAAACTCAATTAATTAAGGAAAGAATTAAAAGATGGATCAATTACCTAACATCTTAAAATGCATGACCAGAAAGGAAAACAATACTGTACATCTAAAACCTAATTAAGAAAATGGAAAATGGATCCCTTACCTAAGATCTTCATACTTATAACTAGTAGGGAATATAAGAATTTAACGTTTACATGCAACTGGAAGAAAATTATCTAAAGAAAATCAACATAGAAGGATGTGAGATGAATGACTCGCCTATAAATGACATGTTTAATTTCTTGCTCCAAAAAGTCGATTTGAATCTGAGTTGACTTAGTGAGTCGACTTAGTGGGTTAAATCGCTGGGTTGACTCAAAAGGGAGCTTTTCTCCTTTGATTCCTCTTTTTTCTCTTTCCTTCTTTCTTCTTCTTCTTCAAAGTCGGTTTGAATTTGAGTTGACTTACCCATGCTGGGGCAGCAGACGATTTTGGGCCGCACCTCTCTTTAGTGGAGAAAAGCATCTTCGGGGGACTATTTCAGATCGCTAATAGGTATGCTCCTTGCTCTTATCCTTTGGGAGATTTGGAAGGAACGTAATGGATGTCATTTCGGTAGAAAGCAAGCGAATTCAGTCAGAATCATTTCCCGCATCCAACATTAGCTCAAACTTATTGGCCCATCCTTCCCCCAACCCAAGGACAACTAAGTTCTGCGTCCACGTTCTTTGTAGGCCCTGGAGATTTGTCATGGGAAACCCCATTTTTTTTTATCCTTTTCCATGATTAAGTGGTCAAGCCGAAGGAGGGCTAGCTCAAGATTAATGTAGATGGCTCTTCTAGAGGGATCTAGGGTTGTCTGGAGGAGGTGAACTGTGTAGAGATAGCAAGGGGGATTTTGGTTTTTGCTTTCTCTAGAGGTTTTGATTGGGACTCTAATGGCCGAGTTGAAGCACATGCCATAGTTGAGGGCCTCTCCTTATGCGTGCGTCGTGGGTTTTTCAAGATATTAGTGGAGAGCGACTCCTAGGTTATTGTTGACTTCTTTAACTTGGTGACCCCTTCGAAATGGAACTTGTGGTATTGGTGGGCCCGGGCCATGGACCTGAAGAGGAAAGCCTAAGTTTCCATCGTTTATGCTCCCAGGGAAGCTAATGGGGTAGCAGGTGGGTTAGCGCGCTTGGGAAGTAACTCGCAATGTAACAAGGTTTTTCTTTCTGTGTCAGATTTCCCTTGTCCACCCACGACAATCTGTTTCTAGATCGGGTGGGGTTGGGAAGCATCAGGGAGGCCAATAGCCCAATCTAGTGTCTTGGGTCGTTCTGTTTGGATATGATAGGCGGGCCCTAGTTATTTTTTAGGTAGCTAGGGTTGGCCCTAATGTATTTGCTAGTTGCTTAGCCCTATTTATAAAATGTTCTTTTGAAAAAAAATACATGGTTAAACTTGAAGTTCTACAGTCTGATTCGAATATGACAATCTGATCGACTTTCAATTGCAAATAAATCATCCTACGTTAGTGTCATTTAGGTGTTTACGTATGGATGGTTCTAACGGTTAAATGGGGTTTTTAAGGTCTGAAGATGAACCGTGGAGGATCCACGTAGGTCTACAATATCATTTTTTAGTTTTAGAAAGTATGAGAGCCGTAGAATTCCTCTCGGTTGTTTATGAACTCTGAAAATAGTCCTAAACGTACCTGACGAGGGGTTGAAAACCAATAAGTTTGTCAAGAATCGCTCGAGGATAGTAAGGGTTTTTGTGTTGTTTTTGGGTGAGTCACGTAGTGGATTTGATGGACGGTGGATCTTGTGAGTTAGGTCCTTTAATTAAAGATGTACAGTCCAATCGGGTTAATTATACGTTGTCTAGATTTGCATTTTTATCGGACTCTCAAAAATGGGTATTTCAGAGGCTAGTGCATGATGTGATGGTTTAAAATTTAAGTCATCGGTTGAATATGTTCATCTACTCGTGAAGGGTATTCTCAACGGTTGGATTTAGAGTTAATCAAGTATAATGAAATATGTGTGCATACATGTGTGTGTACAACCAGATTTATGTGAATGTGCACCCAAGTAGTTACTTGTGTAGAAAATTTTGGGATATTACATAAATGGTCATAGCGAATAGAACAAGCTATATGATGGAACTGAGGTGAGAAAGTTGAATGCAGTAAAAAAATCCCTATATCTCTCCATCAATTCCTGAACTCGGCCTTTACCCAGTTCAACCAAATAATCCAATCAGGAGTAGGATGAGGCTAGAGGTCATATTTTGTAGATGAAGGGTTCCACATAGACCAATCAAGGTGAATAGCTTTCAAAAGAAGCTTCTCCTCAATATATAGAAGGAAAAAAGGGGAAAGAGAAGAAAAATATATCACCCGCAAAGGATAGGCGGATTGTTTTGTGGTATGGTACACCTAAGATGTGGATCTGCTGAAGTTTTGGGACCATGACCTAAAATGATCTCTTAATTTACCTAGACGAATTCGAGTTGTTTTGTGCACCCCATCATGGCTCATGCCCTGTAATGAGATGATAAAGTGGATGGAAGGTGTACATCACATACATACATCACTGTACAACTCACAAATTAACTAAAACAGTGGGCCCCACCAAACAATGGACAATGTGGTGGACCCCACAAGTAGTGAACATTGGAAACCCTTAATTAGTGATTTACATAACAGTGGGCCCTACCAAACAATGAACAGCAATGGTGGGACCCATAAGCAGTGTACATCGATGGTGGGCTCCACAAGTAGTGGACAGTGATGGTGGGCCCCGCAATTAGGGATTTTAATTCAAAATCCCAAATTATGGCTTTTAATTTCTAAAAATTAAAAACCCCTAATTAGTGATTTACAAAACAATGGGCCCCACCAAACAATGGACATCGGCGTTGGGCCCCACAAGCAGTGGACATCGACGGTGGGCCCCACAAGCAGTGGACAGCGACAGTGGGCCCCACAATTAGGTATTTTAGCAATTTAAATTGAAAATCCCAAATTAGGGATTTCCTAAATCAGTGGGCCCCACCAAACAGTGGACAACTACGGCGGGCCCCACAAGCACGGTGGTGACGGCGAGAGAGAGAGAGAGAGAGAGAGAGAGAGAGAGAGAGATGGATGGGCGTTAGAGTCATTTCAACTTAAAACATAACATTATTACCGACGAAATTTTTCGTCGGTAATAGTTTTGACAACTCGTCGGTAAACAGATTCAATAATATTTGGGCCCACTTGTGCTCTATCAACCCCATCCACTCCGTACATATGTTTTTAAATATACTTATTAGTTACACCCAAAACAAAAATTATAAATGAACATCCATGATGACCACACACATTGAAATAATATGTCCACCGTTCATTTTGTCCGACGATGTATCTATTTTGTCGGTAAAAACTTTCTTTACCGACAAATTTTTTTAGTTAGCAAAATACCTTTTACCGACGATATTGTATAACGTCGGTGAGAATAGCCTTTTCGTTGTCGCAAAGGACACCAAGGGACCTTTTACCGACAAACTATTTTGTTCATCTGGGAAAATTAACTGCATCGACGAAATAATCGTCGAGAATATAGTTTTCACCGACGATAGAGAATATTGTCGAGAAAAGTATCGTGGCCAGTCGTTGTAAATGGTGGCGGGAACAAATTTGGTGTTGGCGAGAAGGATGTGTACCTTGTGTCAACGAAATATTTATTTCGTCAGGGGAAAATGATATTTATCGACGAAATTGATTTTGTCGGAAAAAAGTTCGTCGGTAAATAACCAATTTCTTGTAGTGAGACCAATATTGATATATCCATGGTCAGAAGAACCAAAAGATGAGGAAGATGATGAGAAGAATCAGCGAGAGAAAGGACATTAAGAAGAATATGGTCCCCTAAATGGTCAATGATAGGGTCAATCATTTGAGGAGCATGAACGTGCATCATGACAGATCTAAGAACACTAGAAGAGGAGGAAGCTATTGCAATAGAAGATGAAGAAAAGGACAATGATGAAATGATATCAGAAGGACAAGAAGAAAATGATAGAAGAAAAAAAGCAATAAATGGAAAGATGAACAAAACGAGTCTAAAACCATTTTAAGCAATACGAATGTTGGGTTTCACGTCTGCATTAAAAGGCCAAAATCATGACTGGTGATGTCCGACATAAAAACACTATGCACGACGGCCGAGCACGAACCTCATACCGCCAATTGTCACTCACCAATTGACCATTAAAATTGAAGTGTCACAAATGTTCCTTCACATTCTCCAAATGTAGAGTGACGTGGGATGCATCGTTTATACCTGGCCTTGCATAGTCCACATTGTCCAATGAGATGCTGCCATGTGTTGCCACTTATGTATGAACGATGGGAAGTAAATCGTACTCGTGTCCCGATAAATCTTCGATTTATATCCTTCGGTTACACGTAAATTGCCAAAAGTAGAATGTGACGCAGGGAGGACGTGGTAGGTCGATCACCGTCTCCCTAATCGATAGTTTCTCGAATCCACGAGAAGAAAGAAAAGATAAAAAAAAAGGAATTTAATTCCAAATAATTGTTTATTAAAGATTTAATGAATAATAACGAAATTACAATGCATATAAATAGGAAACTAAACCCTCAGTAAAGTATCAGAATCCAACTCCAACTTAAACTCCTAGAAAACGCAACTTACTATAAATAGTAAACTTACTATTTATAGAAGTCGTTCAATCCTACTAGAACTCTTGGTTTTTGGCCAAAAATAGAAAGTTTTCAAACGGCCTCAACCACGTTGATCTACTAAATATTCTAAGCCCTTTTCATGTTGGGCACTAACTCTAAAACCATACGGATGCAAAGTTATGATCGAATTAAAACTTACTATAAATAGTAAAACTGAAAATAAACTAGCCTAATGACCGTCGATACGGTCGATTCTCGTGATTCCGGCTTGGGCAACCCAACGTAGCAGGTTGGTTGGCTAAAGTAGCTTGAGCTACCCCAAATTGATATATTATACGTCCCATAACTCATTCCGGATTGTGAGATATGACCGATTTACAGTCCTGACGGTCCGGATCACTTTCGACCCCGACCGGTCTTCTTTTGTTCCATCTGGGCCATGAAATAGTCAGCGACCCGTTCTACATCAGCCTCCTCCACTTCGAAAGAACTCGACCCTGAGTTTTCGTCCAGCTTTGGTTCATGATATTCGTACAGATCTGCCACGTTGAAAGTCCTTGAAATCTCCATGTCATCCGGAAGATCAACAACATAGGCATTGTCATTGATCTTGCGAATGATCGGTACCGGTCCAATCTTCTTTTGCTTCAACTTGTTGTAGGTCCCGGTAGGAAATCGCTATTTACGTAGGTGGACCATCACCTGATCACCTATTTCGAACACTTTGGCACGCCGATGCTTGTCGGCCGCTTCTTTGTACTTCTCGTTCGAAGCCTGTAATTTGTTACGCACGTCTGCATGTATGTCCATGATTCGGTCTAC
This sequence comes from Liriodendron chinense, assembly GCA_003013855.2. NCBI lineage: Eukaryota > Viridiplantae > Streptophyta > Magnoliopsida > Magnoliales > Magnoliaceae > Liriodendron > Liriodendron chinense. Next base: position 4,809,836 of record ML058333.1, read on the forward strand.
CATATGTTCAGCTGTAACGCTCATGCCCGGAAGCTTGGGCAGGGGAACCAAATCAAGTGTGTGACGAGGCACGCACCCATAAACAATCTGGAACGGAGACTTTCCTGTCGATCGGTTTACCATGTTGTTGAACGCAAACTCTGCTTGAGCCAGGGCCATGTCCCACTGCTTCAGTTTGTCACCTGAAAGGCAACAGATGAGATTTTCCAATGTGCGGTTGACGACCTCAGTCTGCCCATCTGTTTGTGGATGATAAGCACTGCTGAAGTGAAGTCGTGTACCGAACCGATTCTATAAGGCTCGCCAAAAGTGGCTAACGAACTTTGTGTCCCGGTCTGAAGTGATTGTCTTAGGAATCCCATGTAGTCGCACAACCTCTCTGAAGAAAAGGTTCGCAACGTGTATCGCATCAAAGGTCTTCTTGCACGGAATAAAGTGTGCCATCTTGGAGAATCGGTCTACCACCACGAACACTGAGTCCATGCCGCGTTGTGTTCGTGGGAGCCCTAATATAAAATTCATAGATAAATCCTCCCAAGGGGCATCTGGCACGGGTAATGGCGTGTAAAGACCTATATTTTGAGATTATCCCTTACGGTTTGACAAATATGACATCGTTGTACCGCCCTGCCAACATCACGAGCAAGTTGCGGCCAGTAATACTGCTCTTCCACCATCACTCGAGTCTTATCTCGTCCTAGATGACCGCCGAGGCCACCACCATGTAGCTCGATAATAATTTTGTCCCGTAACGAACTCTGCGGGATGCAAAGTCGATTTCCTTTGAAGAGGAAACCATCTTGAATTAGAAGGTCACTCGGGTGCCCCTCTTGGCACTTTTTCCACGCATCTGCAAAATCCTAGTCCTCGGCATAAAGTTCCTTGAGACAGTCGAATCCGATCACCTCCCTGCTCACTGTAATAAGAAGGGATGCAGGTCGGCTTAGTGCATCTGCCACCTTGTTTTGCTGCCCTGATTTGTGTTTCAGAACGAACGTGAATTCCTGTAAAAACGAAATCCATCTAGCATACATACGATTCACATTAGTCTGAGTATTAATAAATTTTAAGGCCTGATGATCAATGTACAGTATAAATTCCCTTTGAATAAGATAATGGCGCCAATGGCGCAGTGCCTGAACCACTGCATATAATTCAAGTTCATAGGTCGACCACTTCTGTCGTGCGTCGCTGAGTTTCTCACTATAAAAGGCAACCGGCCTGCCCTCCTAAGAAAGGACTCCCCCAATGCCGACAATAGATGCGTCGCATTCTACCTCAAATAGCTTATCGAAATTAGGGAGTACCAGGACCGGGGTAGTGGACAACTGATGTTTAATTTCTACAAAGCTCTTCTCAGCCCCTTCGGTCCATTGAAACGGACCCTTCTTCATACAGTCGGTAATCGGCGCGATGATACTGCTGAAGTTCCGCACAAATCGACGATAGCAGGTCGCCAACCCATGAAAACTTCGTACCTCATGAATGTTTGTCGGAGTCGGCCAATCCCGAATAGCTCGAACTTTTTCTTCGTCCACTCAGATACCCGTGGACGACACAATGAACCCCAGAAACAATAATTGATCAGTTAAGAAGCTACACTTTTTCAGATTTAAGTATAGCTTGTTGTCGGCCAACACTTGTAGCACTTTTCTGATGTGGGTCATGTGCTCCGTTTCATCCTGACTGTATATTAGAATGTCGTCAAAGTAAATGACAACGAAACGGCCAATGAACGGCTTCAACACTTGGTTCATTAAACGCATGAAGGTGCTTGGTGCGTTGGTCAAACCGAAGGGCATAACCAGCCACTCATATAGCTCTTCCTTGGTCTTGAAGCCGTTTTCCACTCGTCACCTGGCCTAATACGGATTTGATGGTATCCACTCCGTAAGTCCAGTTTCGAGAACACTTTGGAGCCCTCAAGCATGTCCAGCATGTCATCCAATCGCGGTATTGGAAATCGATATTTAACTATTATTTTATTGATCGCGCGGCTATCGATGCACATACGTCATGTTCCGTCCTTCTTTGGGGTAAGGAGTGCCGGAACGGCACATGGGCTCATGCTCTCTTTAATAAGACCCTTACGGATCAGTTCCTCCACCTGTCCCTGTAGAATTTCGCACTCTTTCGGACTCATCCGATAGTGCGGTCGGTTGGGTAGACTAGACCCTGGGATAAGGTCGATATGATGTTGTATGTCTCGCATGGGAGGCAACTCATCAGGTAACTCTCCAGGCCAAGTACTTCAAAATTCTTCTAGCAGCGGTTTAAGGCGTTGAGGAATATTAGAGGATCCTGGCTCCTTACCCTTTACCATAACGGCATAAATCTCGCCCGTTTCCTTTGATTCCTTAATAAACTCGCGAATGGTAAGGAGAGAGTTCCCCTCCACTTTAAAAGCTTCAGGGTGTTTGTCTGGTGTCATAGGGGCCAAAATAATTTTTCGACCATCCTTGGTGAACATGTATATGTTTTCCCGTCCACTGTGTGTCACATCTCGATCCGATTGCCATGGCCGCCCAAGTAACATGTGGCAGGCTTCCATGTCAACCACATCACAGAGGACCTCGTCCTTATAGCTTTTACCAATGGAAAACGAGATAATGCATTGATGAGTTACCTTGGTTTCGTTCACCTTCTTGATCCAACCGATAGAGTAAGGGGTAGGGTGCTTCGTCATAGGCAGATGTAACTTATCCACCATAATTCTCGAGATAATATTTTCGCTAGTCCCACTGTCTATGATCACGTCATAGATCTTGCCCTGCACGGTGCACTTTGTGCAAAAAATATTATGTCGTTGTGGGTGCACTTCCTTCCTGGGAGCGTAAAGTAGTCGTCTTACTCCCCATGATCTTCAGTCAGCCAATCGACATCTTCTGTGTCCCCCTCTTCGGCCTGTTCCAATTCAGGGTTGTCTTCTGTTGACTCACCTTCCACGCCGCCTTCATTCGTAGTTAAGTGTGCTGCAGGGCGTTGAGGGCAAGCGTTCGACCAGTGACTTGGTTGGCCACAACGAAGACAATGGTCTGGTCTTGGCCGACCATATGGGTTGGGGATCCTGCTGGGACCCGCTGTAGTGGGAGCTGTATGTTGAGGTCTTGAGGAACCACTTCCCCAGTCCCGGTAGGTTGAGGACGCCCTCCTATAGGCTCCTTGCCTTTGGCTAGCGTTGTATCTTGAGTGGGTCTGGTGTTGGGATTTCGTGTTGCCGGATAGGGTCGAGCAGGGGGCTGTGACAACTGTGTTTCTGCTTGAATGGCCAATTGGTTGGCCTCACTCAACGTCCAGACTGGATGCATCTGGACTCGATCTTGGATTGCAAATCGCAACCCACCAATGAATCCTGATACTTGTTGTGTATCTGATTCCGATAAATTATTCTATGTAGCCAATCGTTGGAATTCTTCAAGATATTCGGAAACGGTTCGATTTCCCTGACGATAATTTTGATATTGTTGGAACAAAATTTGTCCATAGTCGCTAGGGAGGAATCGAGCTCTCAGAAGCTGTCTCATCCGAGGCCATGTTCGGATGGGTGTCTTATTCTGACGGGTGCGGGAAACCTGTAGGTTTTCCCACCATGCTGAAGCACCGGATTTAAATTTATATGCAATTAGCTTTACCTTCTTGTCGTCCGGCACTTCCATATAGTCGAAGTATCGTTCGACCTCTGCCAGCTAGTCGAGGAACTCCTCTATTCGAAGTAGGCTATTAAAGCTGGAAAGATCAGCTTTGCCCCGATAATCTCGTTCTGCTCGTTCCACACGCTCATTCCCTAGCGCAGGTCGTCGTACGAATATATCTTCGACCTCGTCATCTCTTGGTTCTGAATCGTCTGGTGTAACCCTACGGTTATCCACCTGGGGTGTTCTACGGACAACAGGATTGTCCCGTGTAACAACTGTTGGTGGTTGTTGGTCGCCTTGGGCTCGAAGAGGAGCTAGCGATGCTGCAATCTGGTCGAGGGTCGCCTGTATACCTTGTAGGATCAACCGGTTCTCCCGTCGTGCTGCTTCAAATGCTGCCTCGAAGGCTGTCGCCGTTAGATAGTCCCTTGGAGCACCGTCCTTAGGATGAGGATCCAACCCTTCATTAGAGGTCATCATCCTGAGGAAGAAACCTCTCTCTGATACCAATGACACAGGGAGGACGTGGTAGGTCGATCACCGTCTCCCTAACCGATAGTTTCTCGAATCCACGAGAAGAAAGAAAAGATAAAAAAAAGGAATTTAATTCCAAATAATTGTTTATTGAAGATTGAATGAATAATAACGAAATTACAATGCATATAAATAGGAAACTAAACCCTAGGTAAAGTATCAGAATCCAACTCCAACTTAAACTCCTAGAAAACGTAACTTACTATAAATAGTAAACTTACTATTTATAGAAGTCGTTCAATCCTACTAGAACTCTTGGTTTTCGGCCAAAAATAGAAAGTTTTCAAACGGCCTCAACCATGTTGTTCTACTAAATATTCTACGCCCTTTTCCTGTTGGGCACTAACTCTAAAACCATACGGATGCAAAGTTATGATCGAATTAAAACTTACTATAAATAGTAAAACTGAAAATAAACTAGCCTAATGACCGTCGATACGGTCTATTCTCGCGATTTCGGCTTGGGCAACCCGGCGTAGCGGGTTGGTTCGCTAAAGCAGCTCGAGCTACCCCAAATTAATATATTATACGTCCCGTAACTCATTCCGGATTGTGAGATATGACCGATTTACAGTCCTGACGGTCCGGATCACTTTCGACCTCGACCGGTCTTCTTTTGCTCCATCTGTGCCATGAAATAGTCAGCGACCCGTTCTACATCAGAATGACTCAAAGCTATACACACGTCTATGGTCAATAAAAGAGAGCCACTACATGAAAGACATGTGATGACTTGCAACATATGTGAGAAGCTACTTAATATGTACATCAAGATGGTCCCCAAGGTAAGGGCCACACCATCTTGGTTGAGGCCTGCGTCTCATGAGTGCGGCTTTGGTGGATCCAGATCCACCGAGGTGGGTAGGATCCCTGACCATGGAGCCTACGGTGATGTATCTGTATTATATGTATGTCGTCCATAATTTTGAAACTCATTCTAAAACATTATTTAAAAAATCAAGCAGTCCAAATCTTAGGTGGACCATTAAAACTTCTCATGGACCACAAAAGCTTTGGATCAAGCTGGTATTTGTGTGGTCTCTTCATCCAAGCCTTTGTGACCTTATCAACTAGGTGGATGGCAAATAAACATTCCGGTGGCTCCCATTAAGTTTTTAATTGTGGGTATTCAATCACTACTGTTTCCTGTATTATGGTCCACCTGAAATTTTGGATCTGCATCATTTTTGGGATCATTCCCTAAAATGTGTCTTCAAAATGGATGGACGGTGTAAATGTAAGGAACACACATCAAAGTGGGCCCCACAGTAAGGGATCCACCGAAGCCAAGCGCGGGTGCCACCTAATCCGCTCCAAGAAGAACCGAAGAAGAGAAAGTCGTATGAGCCACGCAATCCGCTTCCAATTATTTGATACATAATTAATAAAGTCGTACCGGCCACGCAATTGCGCTGACGAGTGAACATTGTTTAGTAGCCACGTGAACCAGGAATTATTTGATACTCAGTCATAACTGCCCTATTAGACTATGCTATTCAATAAGACGATTGAGCTCGTGAACCCTATAAAAGGGACGTTGCTGGTGTGGGTTTGTGGCCAGCGCAGCCGAATCCATCATTCATCGAGCACCACCTGTGGATGTACCAACAGTTTAAAAAGGATTAAGGTTCTGTGGACCCCACAGTGATGTAGTTAGTATATCCACACTGTCCATCAATTTGGTGAGATCATTTTAGGGCTTGATACCCAAAATTAATCATATCCAAAGCTGCAAGTGGATCACACCACAAAAGATAGTGGGGACAATAATTCTCACCGTTAAAATATCTCTAGGGCCCACCATCATATTTATTTGCCATCCAAACTGTTAGTAAGGTCACATGAACCTGGATGAAGGGTATAAACAAATATCAGATTAATACAAAACTTGTGTGACCCCTAAGAAGGTTTTAATGGTAGACCTTCACTCTCCATTGCTTTATGCAATCGTGGTGTACATGAACTTTGGAACCATCTCGTTTTTTTGTACAAATCCTTACAGATCTCACAAAGTGAACAGACAGTTTAGATATAACTCACACCTCTTGGTGAGGCCCACAGAACTTGCTGAGGTCAATACACCAGCCAAGTTCGTGGTGTGTGGTACACCACGCAATCCGCTTCGTTGTTTGAGAATGGACGCGGATTGCGTCCGACCCCTGGTCGGACCTTTAAGCGTCAGGTACTGTTGGTTGGTTTTCATTTTGACCATCCGTTACATGTTCCCCAATCGGACAGATAGAACATCAGTTTAGTGTAATTTTTGTTTTCTTTATCTTCTATCCTAAAGCCAATGATCTCAACGGTTTGATTTGAGCTAATATATGCTCTGTTTCAAATCTGAGATTGCACGTCTTTTGAAATATCCTACTCCTTTTCGGTACCATATCCTTAATTATTTTGAACAATGTAGTGCGTCGCCAGGTCAACATTAAAGCGGAAGATAAATAGTAGAGCGAGAAAACGAAAACTTTTGTCGGACAGTAGTAGTTTATTTTAGGAAATTTTACAAACTAATACCTCATTAATACCATATTTACATATTGGTACCTTTTAAAATTAAATTTCCATCAAGCTACCCCATTAATGAAATAATTGTCAAATGGGTACCTTTCGTTACTTCTCTTTCCTTTTTGTCACTTTTTGATAAGGTCACACAAACCTGGATTATGGGAAAACACAAAATCAGCTTGATCCAAAACTTTTGTGACCCTCAAGAAGTATTTTCAATGGAAGGCATTCATTTTTTACTTGAACAACCTTGTGGGCCACTTGATGAAATTTATTTCTTGATTTTTAGGACATAGGACAGGCCAAGTGGGACCAACATGATGAATGACTAGGATCTTTTATCTAAATAGTCAAAATATGATCTTTTAAGAGAAAGCTTGACCGAGGGAGAGGGACTAGAGATGGTGGTGAGAATATAGAAGGAAAGATGGGGCAGCCGATTAGGTGTGGTGCCGGTCTCACCCAAGACAGTGCGGCGCTTATCGTGGGGCCCACCTTGATGTATTTAATGTATATCTACTCAGTCCATCTAGTTATCCAGATTATTTTAGGGCATGAGCCCAAAAAATGAAGCTGATCTAAATCTCAGGTGGACCACACCATAGGAAACAGTGGTAAATTGACCATTAACTCCTTTTGGGCAACAAAAGTTTTGGATCAATCTGATATTTGTTTTGTCCCTTCATCAAAGTTTTTGTGACCTTTTGTGACCTTATCAATAATTTTTATGGAAATAAACAATACAGAAACATTAAGTCCTAGGAAGTTTTTAATGGTCAAGCATTCAACTACCATTGTTTCTTATAATATGGTCCACTTAAGATATACATATGCTTCATTTTTTTTTTATTAAGCTGTGAAATGAGCTGAAAAAACTAATGTACGACATGGTTATATAATACATATATCACAGAGGGCCCATGTTCAGGGCCGCACTGTGTGGTGGCATACCTGTTCTGCTCTCTGCCTACTGACGTGTGGATTGCTTGCACATAGCTTGTGCACAAGAAGTTGGGGCCACCGTGATGCTTGTGAGAAATTCACCCCCATTCATTTATTTTTTTTCTTCAGATCATGGAGATGGAGCAAAAAATGAAGCAGGTCCAAAGCTCAAATGGGCTGCGCGTAGAGCTATACACGAACTGAGCTAGCTTAAAAAGCTCACTCGGCTCGTAAGTTTGAACAGGCCAAGTCGAACTTATTTTATAGGCTCGTTGAAAATTCAAACGAAGCTTGAGCTTGGCCTGAGCTCGATTCGGCTCGGCTCGAACCAAGCTTGATTCTGCTCAGCTTGTGTACAGGCTTGGTATTTAAAATATATATATATATATATAAAATGTTTAAAATAAATAATTCCCTAAAAGTCCAAAAGTTTTTCATTCGAGCGCGTTGCTCCCTCTCTCTCGCCCGACCCCTCAAACCCTACTTACCCTCGCCAGTGACTGCTTGACCGCCTTTCAGCCTCCACAAGGACCACGACCCTCTCTCTCTCTCTCTCTCTCTCTCTCTCTCTCTCTCTCATCTTCTCTCTTCTCATCTCGTTTCTCTCTCTGCTCGTTGTTCGGTCATTCCGGTAGTCCCAAACCTTGTCCGACAACAGAACGCCCCTGTTCGATAGTTGACCTCCCTCCAGCCTTGGGCAATGCCCATCCCGGTAGTCCCCAACCTCGAAAGCTCGACTCAAATTTAGGCTCAAAAGATTGTAGCTCGAATAGGCTTGAAAACTTGACCAAACCAAGCTAAGCTTGCCAGTTAGGCTCGAGGACCATGCCGAGCCGAGCTCGAGCCCAGGTCGCTTGGTGACCAAAACAAGCCGAACCGTGTAAAGCTCAGTTCAGCTCGACTCATGTACAGCTCTAGTTGTGCGATAGGAAAAAAAAGTGGCTAGGAAAATGCCCACCATTGAAACTTTCCTGGTCCACCACGATATGTATATGTCATCCATATCCTTCATAATGTCATTCCTGCTGGATCAACTGAAAACACAAAAATATTAGCCAGATTTGTTTCAAATGTGGACTTTCAATCCTCATCGTTTCCCATCGTGCGACCCACTTGAGTTTTGGATCTTCGGCCCACTTGAGTTTTGGATATGTCTATTTTTTTAGCCCATATCCTAACATGATAAAGTAAGAGTGGATTTCTCACAAATCTAACGGTGGCCCCACGTAGTTTACTATTGTAGGAAGTTCGAAGGCAATCTGCGTCTGACTGACGCTAATAGTAAGGAGCTACTAGTCAGTGCTCTCTGGGCCCCACCATGATGTATGTACTTTATCGACACCGTCCATCCATTTTCCAGATCATTTAGGGTATTGGCCCAAAAATGAGTCAGATCCAAATCTCAGGTGGAACACGGCACAAGAAAACAATGGTGATGGAACGCTCACCGTTAAAAACTTTCTAGAGTCTACTATAATGTTTATTTGCCATCGAATTTGTTGAATAGGTGACACAGGCTCGAAGGGAAAACACAAATATCGGCTTAATCTAAAACTTTTAAGGCCTCCAAGGGGTTTATTAACTATGACGGCTCAATGACCACTATTTCCTCTGGTGTGGTCAACCTGAAATTTGGATTTGACTCATCTTTTGTCTCATGCCATGAAACACGGAAAAATGGATGGGCAATGTGGATAAAACACTTACATTATATATGGTGGGCCACAGAGCAATGATCAGCCGTGCAACGTCAATAGGCAATCCCGTCCGAAAAGATGACTTTTGTTTATTTTTGTTTTTTTTTATAACAATAAATACCTTAATAAAATTTTTGTTTTTGTATGTAAAATTATGCCAGAAATCAGAAAAAAAAAATGACGGAAGGTGTCCCTTTAACAATTATGCTAATTAATGAGGTAGTTTATTGAAAAGATAATATAAAAAGGTACTGGGATGTAAATACAGCATTAATGAAGTACTATTTTGTAAAATTTCTTTATTTTATGCACTGCGTAAAATAGCCATCCTCTGTAGGTACACTATGCTATATATGTCAGATCCACTACGTTCATCAGGCAATAACGATTATCTGGACCATACATGCAGAAGTTAATCCTGACTAAAAACTCATATGGGCCACACCAAAGGTAATAATATAAAATTATCCAAAAAACCATATAAGTCCATGACGTGTGGCCCAAATGAGGTATGCATCGGGCTGATTTTTGTCTCTATTCATTCTGGAAAGTCATATTAAATGTTTTGGTGAAAGATACACAGTACGGTGGCCCTACACACAAACATATGGTTTGCATTTCATCCCTATTATTCCGTGTGGAGTAGCCCATTTCAGTCATGGATATAGCTGATCTTTATTCTTATGCCTGACATCGAGGAAGGAACCTGATAGACCGAGTGGATAGGATGCGGATTGCGTATAGAGTAAACTCTGTGGGGGGCATGCTTTGATGTGTCTTACCCATGCCGTCCATCCATTTTAACATCTCATTTTAGGTCATGTGTCCAAAATTATAGCATATCCAAAGCTCAAAGTGGACCACACCATAGGAAACAGTGGGGATGATAGAGTCCACCGTTGAAACCTTCTTGGGGCCCACAATAATGTTTATTTGTCATCCAATCTGTTCATAAGGTCACACAGTCATAGATGAAGGGAAAACACAAACATCAGCTTCATGCAAGACTTCTGTTGGTCCACAAGAAGTTTTATATAGTAGGCGTTCAATTCTCTCTGTTCCTGATGTATGATTCACTTGAGCTTGGATATGCTTGAATTCTGGGCTCATGCCCTAAAATGAGCTCGAAAAATGGATGGATGGCATGGATAAGAAACATTAATCATAATGGGCCCCCACAAATTTTATTCCGTACGAGTCCAAGTGGATATGACTTACACAGTTACGATCTAGCTTGATTTTTGTCCTAATGGCCTAACATCGAGGAAAGATTGAGGGAGTGGATATGACTTATAAAGTATGGTCGAGCAAAGAAAAATAAATAAATAAAACTTACCGGCCGTGGGGCTCATCGTGACAGGTGGATATGACTTATACAGTTACGGATCTAGCTTGATTTTTGTCCTAATGGCCTAACATCGAGGAAGGAACCATATTGAGGGAGTGGATATGACTAATAAAGTATGGTCGAGCAAAGAAAAATAAATTAATAAAACTTACATGGCCATGGGGCTCATCGTGACGTAAGACGCTATTCATACATCTTTTCAAATCATTTTAGGGTATGAGCCGAACATAGAAGCAGATCCCATGTTCAAGTGGACCACATGGGAAATAGTGGTGATAATGACACCCACCATTGAAACCTTCCTAAGGCCCACTATGATGTTTCTTTGTGGTCCAACCTGTTCATAAGATCATACAAACTTGGATGAAGTAAAAAAAAATAAATAAATAAATAAATTCAGATTGATCCAAAACTTCCATGGCTGTAGGAACTTTTTAATGGTGGTCGTTTAATCCCCACTTTGAGGTCCACTTGAGCCTCGGATCTGCCCCATTTTTGGGTTCATATCCTAAAATGATATGAAAAAAATGAATGGACAGCATGGATAAAGCTCATACATCACGATGTGTTGGGACTACGGAAGCAAACACCCAGTAGAATCACACAACGAAAGAGAAACACGAGCAAAGCAAACCAGAGAACACACAATTTTTACGTAGAAAAACCCTTGTGAGAAAAAATCATGACACAAAGCAACAAAGAATCTACTATGAAAACGATGTTAGAAGAGATGGTTTTAACTTACAAGCGCAAAAACCCTAGCTTTTTCCCATTGCCAAACTCTAGAACGATTTTGCTCTCCTTAGAATACTCTAATCCCGTATTAACAAGGCTTTATATAAGACTAAAAAAGAATAGAGAACAAAAACTATGCACTTATGTAAAATTGCGTACACCGTCAATTGATCGATCGATCGACGACCCCTCGATCGATTCCATGTTCAATCATTTGAATATGTCCAAAATTGTCCAAAGAGTTTGCAACATATCCAGGATATTTTTGATCGATCGATGACTAGATTTCAATTGACCGAAAGTGTCTAGAGACCAAACTAGGAATCCAGAGTATTTTTGATTAGTTGACCACAACTGTCGATCGACCGATGACCTTAAAAACTGTCAGATTGAAGGCACCAATCAACAATCTCTACCATGGCTTCAATCTTTCGTCTCTCTACTGCATTAAGCTACTTTCTCCATTTCTAATCGTTTTTATCATAATAGCATCACTATTGTTGCTTCTCGTGCACACTCCTTTATTCCTTCAATGCCAAGCCCGGAGAAATTAAACAAAATTTGAACTTCTCTTCAGGAACACTGATGTAGATATTTTCAAGAGTAACCTCGCCTTCCTTAAGCACTCATCGGATAAAGTGATGATGAACATCAATATGCTTAGTACAGGAATGGTAAACATATTTTTTTTGCCAAATTGATCGTGTTTTCATTGTCACAATTAACCGGCACGGCTTCTTACTGAAGCCCCAATTCATTCATCATTCCCCTCAACCAAACACATTCCTTGAATGCCTTCGTCACTTCTATATACTTAGCTTCGTTTGTGGAAAGAGTAACCACAGACTGAAGCTTCGACATTCAATTGATCGCTCCACCTGCTAATACAAACTAGTAATCGGAAGTCAACCTTCTATCATCCATATTTCCTACATGATCTGAATCCACATAGCCTATAAGTTTTTTCTCTGATTTTTCAAATGTCAAGACATAATCCTTTATACCTCATAAATACTGTATTAGTCATTTCATGACCTCCCAGTGTTACTTGTCGAGGTTAAACTTGTATCTGCTCATAATACCGACTTCATGTGAAATATTTGATCTCGTAGAGGCCATAACATACATTAAACTGTCAACCGCACTCGAGTAGGGCACACAAGACATATACCGATTTTCTTCATCTGTAGTAGGACATTACTCTGAAGAAAGTCGAAAGTGAGCAACGTGAGGTGTGTTAACAGATTTATCCTTGTCAATCTCATGTTTTGTGAGTGCAGATCGAAAATATTGAAGGCTCAGAAAATCCTAGTGCCGTAGCTTCTCATTGGCCCACGTCACTTTCAATGACTCTAGTTAACAAGATACGCCAGATTTCTCTCCTAAATAGATTGCTAGCTAGTTAAGACAACTTTTAATGTGTGGAACTTTTTTGAGTCCCACCATGATTTTTTTGTTATATCTACATCGTCCATCAATTTTTTCGGAGAAATCTAGAGCATGAGCCCAAAAATGAGGTACATCCAAAACCCAAGTGGATCATACCACACACAAAGTAGTGGGGATTGAGCAAATTACCATTGAAACTTTTCTAGGGCCAACCGTGAGGCTTATTTTCATTCTGACTTGTTCATAAGATCATAATACTTGGATAAGTTAAAATACAAATATCAACTTCATCGGAGCCTTCTGTCACCCCAAGAAGTTTTCAATGGTAGCATCAATTCCTACTGTTTTCAGTGGTTAGTCCAATTCAACTTTGGATCTGCATTGTTTTTTGTCTCTTATCCTATAATGATTTGAAAAAATAGATGGACAGTGTGGATCCTAGAAATACATCATCGTGAGACCCATGTAAATTTTACATGTCAAGAAATTTTGTTGCTTGTTGTGTGGTGCAGGGGAGTGGCTTAGATGAGACCCGGAACTCACCTAAGATGGTGCACACTTACCGTGGGACCCCCCTTCATGTGTATTTTGTATCCACTTCATCCATCCATTTTTTCATATCATTTTAGAGCATGAACCCAAACATTGAGAAAATTCAATTATAAGGTGGACCATACTTTAGAAAATATTGCTGATTGAACACCCTACCATTAAAAACTTCTTACGGCACACCTTAATGTTTCTGTAGATTTTATTTTTCATCCAATCTATTGATAAGGTCACCTAATCATGGATGAAGGGAAAAAAACAAATATATGCTTGATCCAAAGCTTTTTTGGCCCATTAATGGTTAATCACCACTATTTCCTTTGGTATGGTCCACCTGATAGTTGGATCTGCTTCATTTTCTAGGTGATGCCCTAAAATGATCTGGACAAACGGATGGAGTGGGTGGATACAGAATACACACATCAACGTAGGCACCACAGTAAGGGCCGCACCATCATGGGTGAGGCAGGGGTCTCACCTAATCCGCTCTCGTGTTGTAGCACATTCCAGGTCGAGAGAAGAAAATGGGAAGTGTTGACATGTGGAACTTCCATGGGCCCAATCATGACGCATGTATCAGATCAACACCATCCATTCATTTTCCATACCATTTTAGGGAATGAGACAGAAAAAGAAGCATCCAAGGCTCAAGTGAGACATGCTGCAGAAACAGTGGGAATTGGATGCCTACTATTGAAAACTGGTTAGGGCCACAAAAGGCTTTGATCAAGCTGATATTTTCTTTTCCACTTCATCCATGTCTGTATGACCTTATGAAGAGGTTAGATGGCAAATAAACCTCACAGTCAACCCTAGGAAGGTTTCAACAATACTCATTCAATTCCAGCTGCCTTATGTGGTGTGGTCCGCTTGAACTTTGGATGTACATAATTTTTTGGATCATGCTCTAGAATGAACTGTAAAAATTGATGGATGGTGTGGATCTAAAACATAAATCATTATGGGTAAGAGAAGTTACCACACGTTAAAAGTCATGTTGTGTAGCAAGCAATCTATCTGGTAGAGAGAAATCTGAAATGTATTGTTAGCTAGAGTCATAGGCAATGACGTGGACCAATGAGAAGCAGCGACACTGAATTTTCCTCTAGACGATCCGCGAGCAGATTGCCTGTGACCCATGTGGGGCCCATAGAGATGTCCGTGACAAATCCACTCGGTCCATCTATTTTGAAAGACCACAATAAGACACGATTTTAAAAATCAGGCAGATCCAAAACTCATGTGGGCCATACCATATGAAACAGTGGGGAGCGAATGATATTTGTTCCAACAGTTTATCTGAGTTGTAATAATTCAATGAACGGTGTGGATGGCATATAAACTTCATGGTCAGCTCCAGGAAGGTTTCAACTATATATGGATGTTGTTGTTCCCAGTGTTTTGTTAGTATGGCCCACCTGTCTTTTGAATCTTTCTGATTTTTAGAATATTGTCTTATTGTTGTGTTTTAAAACAGATGGACAGAGTGGATTTGTCACGGACATCTCTGTCGACCCCACACAGCCCCGGGCACAGAGATACCTCTATGCCTGGGGCAAATGCAATCCGCTCCCATGTGCTGTAGATCCATGTTGTCCATTCGTTTATCCGAATCTTTTAGGGCATAGTTCCAAAATTGAGGTAGATCCAAATCTTAGGTTGATCACACCAAAGGAAAAACAGTGGTGATTGGACATCCATCATTAAAAACTTCTTAGGGGCTGTGTATTTGTCATCCAAACTGCTGATAAGGTCAATAGACCTCGATATAGGGAAAACACAAATAGCACCTTCGTCCAAAACTTGTGTGGCCCTCGAGGAGTTCTTAATGGCGATAATTCAATACCTACTTGTGTGTCCACTAGAAATTTCGATCTACCTCATTTTTAAAACATGCCCTAAAATAATATGGCAAAATGGATGGATGGATTACATATACAACCCATACATCAAGCTGGGCCTCACGATAAGGGCCTCATCTATTTAGTTGTTACCCGTGCCTCGCACCTAAACTGCATGTCGTGGTCGAGCTGTTATACAATGTGCTCCACTATCCGTAGATAGATAGTTATTAAGATCGTCCATCAAGGGTCGTCACCTGGGATGAGCAAGTGACTAAACCATCACACATAAGATATAACTAATGGACTTGTCAAATTGGTGGTGTGCGAACATTTTGTCAAATGATGGAAGAAATGGTACTCTACATTAATTAAGTTGACATTATTGGATCATATGTGTTACGCCCAAAATTTAGAGACCAAGCGTGCATCCCAGTCCTGAGTTCTGGGACGCGACTCGTACATTAAATGTTCTAATTACATCAATAATATAAATATATTTGCAGGCAACAAGCATGAATAATTAATGTCCAATCTAAGTTCCATCCATAATTTATACCATTCAAAACCATCTAATGACCCAACCATTTGGGGCCTTGTGCTAATGTAATAACCATTAATCAAATCAAATAATCACAAAGTCATGTCCACAATTAAATAAATATCATGTTTCTAAAAGTCAAATGAGTAAAATAATAATCAATCCAGTGCTGCAAGTTCTTCTTTAGCAAGATAAGGCCACATGTCCCTTGAGTCGTTCACCCAGCTCAGCTACATCCTCGTGCTCTTGTGCCAACGGCTCAAACTAAATTACGTCTGTTTGTTTTTCATCAATAAAAGGGTGAGCAAGCCAGACCCAGTGAAAATTTCTACTTTGTCTATATTAAATCAAAGATAGTAAAAGAAACAAAAAGAAAATTTAATAGCCATTTATCTTGTTTTTTTTTTTCATTAACATGCATCCGCCACCAGGGAAACCATCTACCATATTGGTAGATATGGGTATGGACCGCATCTAGAAGTGAAACTGCCAGGAACAACTTTTCATCCAGGGAGGTCCTCGAAGGAATGACTATGCATGTATTATGTATGCATGATATTTAGGTTCCACCTTTTAATTGTAAATTTACAATCTCACCAAGTTTACCAACATAAACATGTATGATGATTAGCTTCCAAATACTACAAACTTTTTTAGGCAATAATACATGTGAACATGTGTTAATAATAATAAAAAAAGAGGTAGTGACTATTTAGCATAATCAAAGCAATTATCAAAACAGGAAGATTAAACCAAATTTAACACATACAAATAACTCTATTTCGAATTAAGTGGAGAGGAACGAGTTGGGATCCCTCACCTGATGATTTGGTGAGATTGATTTATAGAATAATCGAACTAGTGGAATTTATGAATTCCTAAAATACAATATACAATTGAAATCATTCATTTAATTAATTTATATTAATTGTATGGTGGAGTCCACCTTTGATTGATTGAGATCATAACTGGGAGTTCACAACATATTCAAATTGATCCCTTCATATCCAACTCTTGATATGGGGTTTATAATTATTAAAACCTCAAGTGGGACCCGCTTGATCAATCAAAATGATCCCACCTGACCAATGATATTTAACTGTCCCAATATTACTAAAATAAGTTTAAGAGACACCAATTAAATGATCTAATAAATAAGATTCCAAAATTTGAAGTATAAGAAGTTAGATTTATCCTCTATGGGTTGGACCTACAATCTGTCGATCGGATCAATAGTCTCTCAGTAAAAGTTTCCGCCTATTTTCACCTCCGTCAGTCCGACAGAGCTTATGCTTCGTCAATTTGTTAAAATCACTTTGTCGATAGGACTGGCGATTATGAGAGTCAGACTGATAGACTCTGGAACTCACTTCGATTTTGACAAACTGAATCAAAGTATTTAAACCTTTATTGATCTAGATCTAGGTCCAATTGAGGTGCATAGATAAGATCATAAAAGATCAATGGCTTGCCAAAGTATGGTTAAAGAAAGGGGCTAAATCTCAATTGGATCCGAAACTTCTTTGGTCCAAACAATTTATAAACACATGATTTGTTAACAATTACCATTAGATCGGTATGGTTTACTTGGCCATCTGATCAACCCAACCTTTGAGTTTCCAATACATTTAGACCCCAACAATCAGATGAATTGTATGGATTGGACCCCATACCTTAGGGTGGGCCCGACATGTATTCCCATGCCAAAAGAACTGAAAGAGCACTACATAGGGATTTGGGGTTTCATGTGTATGGCGCTCCAATGTACACCAAACACATGTTTAATTTCATGTGTATAGGTAGGTACGCTTCTCACGCATATCACGTTAGTGGGTTCAAGTTCTGGTGGGCCATCGAGCGCACTTTCTGATGGATGCACAGATACACACAAGCTGAAGAGAGGCCTAGCACAGGCGTAAGTGGAGGTGAGATCGATCTACGTCCTATCTCACGTGATAAACACTCTGAATTCATAGAGTAATCCAGGAATCTTCAACCGGCACTTTGAATTAATGAAGAAAAATAAAAGCAAAGCTTTATTAATTTAATAATAAAGAAAAAGTCCCTAACATGCTGCAAATAAAAAAGTATTTATACCTACCAACATAAAAGAAGCCCTAAAAACTGAAAGTAGAAAGAGATTGCATTAAAAAAGGAAAAAAAACAGGAAAGTTTGGGA
The DNA here is from genome assembly GCA_003013855.2 of Liriodendron chinense. NCBI lineage: Eukaryota > Viridiplantae > Streptophyta > Magnoliopsida > Magnoliales > Magnoliaceae > Liriodendron > Liriodendron chinense. The sequence goes on from ML058333.1 coordinate 4,827,737, forward strand.
TTACTCATGCAATAGCACCCGCAGTCGTTCGGGCGACCGAAGATGTGTCGGGCGCTCGAAGATGATCAGGCGTTAGGTCGGTCGACTGATAGGGTGCTCGACAATCGCCAAAATCGTCCAGAGAGTTCTCTAGACAAAATCGAGTCATTTGGGGCACCTGATGTGAAATGGTAGGGCGCCCTGACGAGGTAGTGCGGGAGCCAGTTCGGGCGACCTAAACTGGACGAAAAACATCCAGAGAGTTTAGCCTGGCTTTCTGAGAGGGGGTCGGGCGACCGACTGAAATGTTGGGCGCTCGACCTTCAAAACTGGGGTCTTTCTTTTGGTCCATCTGATGCATGTATTCCTCAGTGACCCTCTCTACATCAGTCTTCCCTCCTTCGTAAGAACTCGCCCTCGAGTTCTTGTTGATCTCTGGCTTGTGATACTCGAATAAGTCAGCCACGTTGAATGTTCGTGAAATCTCGAATTCGTCTGGGAGATCAACTACATAGACGTTATCATTCAATTTCCGTAGGATCGGGATCCAGGGCCAATCTTCTTTTGCTTCAATTTGTTGTAGGTGTCAGCTGGGAAGCACTCCTTGCATAGATGCACCATTACCTGATCACCCATTTCGAACACTTTGGTACGACGATACATATCAGTGTTCTGCAGTGTATTTGTCGTTTGACTCACTGAGTTTGGCTCGGACTTCTGCATGTAATGCAGTGATTTTGTCGGCCATATGTTCTGCTGCTATGCTCTTGCCGGGAATAGTGGGTAGCGAGATGAGGTCAAGCATGTGGCGAGGAACTCATCCATAGACGATTTGGAATGGTGACTTCCCTATAGAGCGATTTACCATATTGTTGAAGGCGAATTTCGCTTGTGATAGGGCCAAGTCCCATTGCTTTGGCTTATCGCTGGAGATGCATTTGATAAGATTACCCAGCGTCCTGTTCACAACTACAGTCTGTTCGTCTGTTTGAGGATGATATGCGCTACTAAATTGTAGTTGAGTGCCAAATCGACTCCACAAAGTGCTTGAAAACTAGCTCACGAACTTTATATCATGGTCTGATGTAATGGTCTTGGGGAGTTCATGCAGCGTCACGATTTCTTTGAAAAAGAGATTGGCCACATTCGTTGCATCATTAGTTTTTTTACACGGGATGAAGTGAGCCATCTTGGAAAACCTGTCTACAACCATGAACACGGAGTCCACGCCATGTTGTGTTCGTGGGAGACCTAGGATGAAGTCCATCGATATGTCCTCTCAAGGACGTTTTGGCACGGGCAGTGGAGTGTAAAGTCCTGTGTTCTAGGAGTTTCATTTGGAGGTCTGACAAATATGGCATCACTACACTATCTTACCCACATCATGGCCTAGGTGAGGCCAGTAGTAACGTTCCTCCACCAAAGCCTTCGTCTTGTCACGACCCAAATGACCTCTAAGGCCACCACCATGGAGTTTGAGTATAATCTTTTCATGTAAGGGAGTACTCCGGGATACATAACCGATTCCCGTAAAATAAGAACCCGTCTTGAATATGAAAATTTTCTGGGCGTCCCTCTGTGCTTCGAACCCAATCTTCTTTAAAGTCATTGTCTTCCGCATATAATTCCTTGAGACAGTCAAATCCGACAACCTCAGTGCTCATGGTAATGAGAAGGACGGCTCGTCGGCTTAGAACATCCACCACCTTGTTCTGCTGACCCGACTTGTGCTTCAGTACGATTGTAAACTCCTGCAGAAATGAGACCCACCTGGCATGCATACGACTAATGTTAATCTAACTATTGATGAACTTCAAAGCCTGATGATCAGTGTACAAAACGAACTCCCTCTGTATGAGGTAGTGTCGCAAATGTCGGAGGGCTTCTACTACAGCGTACAACTCGATCTCATATGTAGACCATTTCTTCCTTGCCTTAGTCAACTTCTCACTATAGAAGGCCACGGGCTTGCCCTCTTATGACAACATAGTACCAATACTCACATATGAAGCATCACAGTCGACCTCAAAGACCTTCTCAAAATCGAGTAATATTAAGCATAGGAGTGGATGATAATCGCTGCTTAACCTTGACAAAACTTCTCTCTGCTTCGTCGGTCCATTGGAATGGACCTTTCTTCATGCAGTCCGTAATGGCTGCGACGATGGTACTGAAATCTCTAACGAACCGGCGATAGAAGGTGGTCAACTCATGAAAACTGCGCACCTCATGGATGTTGGTCAGGGTGGGCCAGTCACGAATGGCCTTGACCTTATCTTCATCTACCCGAATGCCGATGGACGATACGACAAATCCCAGAAACAACAAATGATCTATCAGGAAGTTGCACTTTTTCAAGTTCAGATATAACTTGTTTTCCTGCAGTACTTGCAAAACTTGCCTGAGATGTGCCATGTGTTCCGACTCATTCTGGCTATACACTAGGATATCATCAAACTAAACCACAACGAAGTTTCCCTTGAATGGTTTCAGAACTTGGTTCATGAGACGCATAAAGGTGCTTGGGGCGTTTGACAAGCCAAAGGACATCATAAGCAATTCATACAACCCCTTCTTGGTTTTGAACGTGGTTTTTCAATTGTCATCGAGTCGAATTCGGATTTGATGATACCCGCTTCGCAGGTCCAGCTTGGAAAACACCTTGGATCCCTCCTAACATATCTAGCATGTCATCTAACCATGGTATGAGAAATCTGTACTTGATGGTGATCTTATTGATAGCTCGACTATCGACACACATCCGCCAACTTCCATCTTTCTTAGGCGTTAACAATGCTGGCATTGCACAGGGACTCATACTCTCCCTCAACAGCCCTTTCTTCAATAAGTCCTTCAACTTTACCCTGAATGATCTCACTCTCCTTCGGACTCAAGCGGTAATGAGGGCGGTTAGGCAAACTCGCCCTAGGGATGAAATCAATACAATGTTGTATATCCCTCATAGGAGGCAGGCTATTTGGAAGTTCTTGAGGCCATGTACTCTTAAATTCATTCAACAAAGGTTCCAAAATTGGTGGTATGTTTGAAGTTACTGAATTCTTCCCCTTAACGATCATTGCATATATTTCTCCTGTCTCCTCTGATTCTTCTACAAATTCTCGTATGGCAAGGACAGTATCTCCCTCCACTTTGGAAGCTTCGGGGTGACTCTTTGGTGCCATAAGAGCCAAAACTCTCTTCTTCCCATCCTTGACAAAGACATATACATTGTTTCTTCCACGATGGGTTACATCCTGGTCTAATTGCCATGGTTGCCCAAGGAGTAAATGACATGCCTCTATATCGACCACATCACATAACACTTCATCTTTATAACTCCTACCAATTGAAAACGAAATCTGTTACCTTAGTATCGTTGACTTTCTTGATCCAACCAATGGCGTACGAGGCCAGATGTCTTGTAGTAGATAAACGGAGTTTGTCTACCATAATCTTGGACACAATATTTTCACTGTTGCCGCTATCGATGATGACATTACACACCTTCTCATTCACTGTGCAACGGGTGCGGAAAATATTATGGCGCTGGGGATAGACCTCGAGCCTCGAAGTGTAGCATAGACGTCTCACGACAAGTGACTCTCCGTGGTCCTGATCTAGCCATTCGGTGCCATCACCGTCCTCTCCCTCTGCCTGACCATAATATTTGTTCTCGGCTTCACCCTCTTCAAGGTCTTCCTTGACTCCATCATTAGTAGTCAAGTTGGCCGCGGTCCACTGCGGACATACGTTGGATAAGTGACCCGATTGACCACATCGCCAACAATTGTTCGACCTCAGGCGAGCGTATGGATTGGGGGCTCGATTCGGGCTAGCTGTACTAATAGGGGTGGTGAATTGCGGCCTCAATGGGCCACTCCCCAAATCCCGAGTTGTGGTCATTGGGGGCTGAACATGCCCACCAACGGGCTCCTTTCCTTTAGATATGTGCGTTTTTTGTACTGGAGTCGGAGTCGATACGCGGGGTGTTGGATAGGAACGCCCAGGTACTCAGGATAACACAGTCTCTGCGCGAGTAGCATATTACACCGCATCTTTCACAGTCCATACAGGGAGTAGCTACACGTGATCCTGGATGTTGGTTCTCAGCCAACCCATGAACCTTGCAGCCTTTTGGGCTTCTGTTTCTGATAGGTCGTTACGCATCGCTATCCTATTGAATTTGGCTGCATATTCATCGATCGTTCGATTTCCTGGTGACAGTTTTGATATTGCTGAAACAAAACTTGTTCGTAGTCCCGTGGGAGAAATCGAGACTGAAGTAGTTGTCTCATCCGCGGTCATGTACGAATGGGCAACTTGTTTTGGCAGGTACGTGATACCTATAATTGTTCCCACCACGCACAAGCTCCTAATTTCAACCGATATGCTACTAATTTCACCTTCTTATCTTCGGGAACCTCCATATAGTCGAAGAAGTTATCGACTTCTATCATCCAATCCATAAATTCCTTTATGCGCAACATCCCATTGAAAGACGAAAGTTCAACCTTACCTCTGTACCCCTGATCTGTACGATCTTCGCGGTCGATGTTGCGCTTGTTTCGCTGGGCAAGGAAGCCTTCCACTTCTTCCTCGCTTCCTTTAGAATCTTCTAGATTGGTCCTACGGCCAGCTGCTGGGAGAGCGGGTCGAATCACTTACGTATGTTGTGCTGCAATTACTGGCGGTTGTACTCCATCCGCAGCCTGTCGCAGAGCCAATGCCGCTGCGATCTTTTCAAGAGACGCTTGCAGTCCTTGCATAGACATCTCGAACGATCTCTGGAAAGAATCCATCTTCTCTCCAGAACAATGCAAATAAACAAGTATTTATACCTACTAACATAAAAGAAGCCCTAAAAACGAAAGTAGAAAGAGATTGCATAAAAAAAGGAAACAAAACAGGAAAGTTTGGGTTTACTCACGCAATAGCACCTGCAGTCGACCGGGTGACTGAAGATGTGTGGTGCGCCCGACGATGATCGGGCGCTAGGTCGAGCGACCGATAGGGTGCCCAACAATCGTCAAAATCGTCTAGAGAGTTCTCTGGACAAAATCGAGTCATTTCGGGCGCCTGATGTGAAATAGTTGGGCGCCCAACGAGGTAGTGTGGGCGCCAATTCGAGCGACCAAACTGGACAAAAAACGTCCAGAGAGTTTAGCCTGGCTTTCCGAGATCGGGTTGGGCGATCGACGAAAGGTCGGGCACTCGACCTTTGCAATGCTTCCTGGGGTCTTTCTTGTGGTCCATCCAACACATCCTCAGTGACCCTCTCTACATCAAGGCCGGCCCTTTGCACTTGAATATTGGACAGTTGACAACATTTGTTTATCCGTATATTTGCTTAGTGAGGAAAGGTTACTATGTTCCGGAGATCTGTGAGGCTCACACCGAGAAGCATGAGTGCCCTCAAACCCATCAGATGCAGCCTCCACATTAGGCATTCGTTCCAAAATCCAGCTTGATTCGCAACGCAAGTGTGCCACACAAAAGGGAACAATTGGGGGACACTTCCAGATGGAACGTGGTATTCACTGTGTTGTGTGTTTGTCATCCAACCCATTCATCAGGTAAGCCCCACCAGGATGAAGGGACAAACCGAAAATCAAGCTTCCAAGACTTAGGTGGGCCCCAACAAGTGATGATATAGGTTTTAGTCGTGATTGTTCGATTCCCTCCGTGCTGTGTCCCACCTGAGTTTGGATTGGGTTGATTATTACAGTGAACATGAAAAGGCACAACAGATGCACCGTTTCAATTCCACATAAACATCACAGGTGGGCCCTACACAGTTCTAATATATGGTGATTACCGTTTGAACCATTCGCTTCAAATGTATGTGATCGTTCCCTGTAATTTTCTTATCCGATAATTAACAACTAGGAGAATCAATCGAAGCATTTTTCGGCCCCGGATCTTGTAAAATGTTGCAGCCATTCAGGGGTGGCCATGGCTGGGTGAGCTAGGCCCAGGCCCATCACGACACTTAAGATAAAGGCCCAAGTCCAGCCCACTCCTCTGGCCCAAGCCTAATCTCAAAAATTGGTTGGGTTGGGCCTAACCTGACCTGTCCCAAAATTTGCTGAAGTCCCTGTTTCCCACTCGGATATTCCTAATACATCCGTTGATCATGCGGGCAACATATGCAGTAAATTGATATAAGAGCAATGAAACCAACAGGTTGATATTCGAGATAGATGGGTTGCATAAATGGGAATTGGACTGGCATATACATATATAGTTGGGTGGGGCAAGGTCGGGCTGGTTCAGCCAAAAATCACTTGACCCCAAGCCCAAATTGAAAATTGATTTAGCCATGCATGCAAGACCCGAGTCCAACCCACGGACCAAGCTAGTAGGTCCAAGCCTAGCCTGAAGCTGGGTCAGGCAGACTACCTAGCCTATTGCACCCTTGCAGCCAGGATATACCCCAACGGCCATGCTAAAGTGAGCCATGGTGGCATCGCACTCATCTACCCCAACGGCCTCTTACAACCAACCAACAGGAAGGCCATGCTTTCTACTTAGCCTCTCTCAAACCTTAGAGACTACTCATATGTTGGTGCTCTCTCTTTCTCAGATTCTTTCATCTCCTGCAACTGGCTCATTGTTCCTAAATTTGAGTGGCCTCAAGCTTCCCTTCATGGTCTCACTATCGATTGGATTCCCAAGTATCTAGGAGTCTTCAATTTTGCGTGAAATGGGACAGTCTCTTCCAGGACAAGAATATATGTTCATCTCTGCGTGCTCTGCCGCTTCATATCCTAGGTAACCTCGTGTTGCACAAATCTGGGGTGGGTAACATATATGTTAATAGAGAGATCTCTTAAAATAATAAGCGTTGGGGGTTTCCTGAGCATGGGCAAGAGGCAATTACGTTGTTGATTGGTGGATAGAGAAGTTGATGATTTTCTGTTTGGGAGTGGCTAACAGTTTTGGCGGATGCAATGCAGGTGGATGTCTTCGATGCTTGTGGCTGCTGGGGATGCAGAGGAAGCTGAGAATGCTATTGTGGTTACCTGCCTTGTGAGCTCTTGCATAAGATGCAGCTGGAGGCCTGGGCCACTTTCTGTTGTCCTTTCTTATTCATCTTTTGTTCAGTGGATCTTTTTTGGGCTGTTTTTTGTGTGGCCCATTGTTTTTCTGTTTTCTTTTGGCCAAGAAAAAAAACATGAGGCATGTCAAAAAAAAAAAAGCTTGGCTTTAGGCAGGCTCGAATCTGTATGTTCTTAATTGTTTAGTTCCCTGTTATAGGAATGAAATTTTCTTTAAATAAAAAAAGGGTCTTCAATTCTTTGAACAACGGCAATTCATCGACCCATGTTTTCACAGTCGAGTTAGACACTACTCATGTAAAAAAAAAGCATCCGTGCATCAGTCTAAACGGCTTGAAATCAATTGAATCGGCTCCTGTGGCCTATTGCGATGATGAATATGGAAATAACAAGATTTTAAGCCATGTGAGTAGAAAATCCATGCAAATTTAGATAGATTAAGATGGAGGTGATAACTTCAGGGGGCTCCATTATGGGGAAGAGAATCGTGCATCTCATCAGATCATATACAAGTTGCAGTGCGCGTCTACATGTATAAGGATTCCCTCCTTAATGTGGTATCCGAACACTACTTGAATTTGAAAGGAACTAACGGAAACTAATATAAGTTTTAGTATTGATAAGCCAGTAACATGTAATTTCGGTACTGATCCCAAATTTCAGGCAACAAATACCAATAGAAGTACCCAAATGCGTGTAACATACACCTTTGAAGAGACAATCATCAACAATAGAAGTCAGCAGTCGACGTTGGAAGAGATTTAGATGTGATACGGACAGATGGCGCCAATAGAATTTCTCTAGAAATCAGAAGAATTGAGAGAATATATATATATATATATATATATATATATATATATATATATATATATATATATATATATATATGTGTGTGTGTGTGTGTGTGTGTGTGTGAGCCACTACAAGAAATTCCATTTTTACCGACGAATAATTTCGTCGGTAATCAGTAAAATTTCGTCGGGAAATCTGTTTCCCGACGAAATTTTTCGCTGCTAATATCGTCGCAGAAAGGCCGTCGGTAAATGTTTTTACCGACGAAATTTTTTTTTGTAGGTAATAATAAAACCATTACCGACGAAAAAATTCGTCGGCAAAATATATGAATTTTTGTCGGAAATAAAAATGATACGTCGGTGAAAAAACTTTTATCGATGAACGCTTTCGTCGGTAAAGGTTTTACCGACGAAATTTTTCATCGGTAATAAAACTGGGAAACTTTTACCAACGAAAGATTTTGTCAGTAATATCTTTCCAGGTTTATTACCGACAAAAAATTTCATCGGTAAAAGTTTCCCAGTTTTATTACCGACGAAAAATTTCGTCAGTAAAAAGCTTTTCCATTTTTTTTACCTATGAACAATTTCGTCGGTAATAGTATTTCCTGTCCTGGTTCTATTTGTTTTCAAAATTCAGAAAAATTCCTGATATACACCTATAAAGAAACCTATACATTTTTCTCCTATTCACATCCACATACATACGAATAAACAGAAACTACACCATCCATACACAAATAATCCATTCCACATCCACAAACAAACAATATTCATCCACACACAAATATATATAAGTTAAAAGTCGTATATTAAAAAAAATCAAGAAGATGAAGGCGGAGGTGGCAAGGCATCGGCGCCAAGGTGTGCAGCGAGAGCCTGAAACATCTCCTACATCCGTCGCTCATGCTCCTGCCGCTCCTGCCGCAACTCCTCGATCCTCCTCTCCTGCTCTTCCCATCGCCTCTCCTCCTCCTCCCGTCGCCTTTACTCCTCCTGCTGTCACCTCTCCTCCTCCTCCCATCGCCTCTCCTCCTCCTCCCTACTCCTCTGCTCCTCATCCTCCCTACGTCTCTGCTCCTCCTCTCTCTGTCTCTCCAGCTACTCTCGAATCTCATCGACGACGACCCGTAGCTGCTGAACCTCTCTCTCTACGATATCAGCTCGGCGTTGAGCGCTCTCACCAGCTACGGATCGGCTGGAGCCACCTCTAGTTTGTGTCATGAGCTTGGCACCATGGCCAAGCCCACGCACATATCCAGAACGGGTGCCAAGCACCTCGCTCAGGATTTCTGGCTCACTCCGCTGACTACCATCGGGAGTGGGCTGACTGCGTATGGTGTCCATCGCCGCCTGTAATGAAAACCTACTAAACTTTTCATAAAAAATGACATGAATGACATTATTATCAATCAATGCGCAATTAAATTTTACAAAGTAAAGATTTTTATCCAATGCTCACTGGCTCTAGGATGAACCCAAGATCCCTTCGCCTGCCGACAGTGAGTCCCTCTGTAGAGGTCTACTGGTCCAGGCTCCTGGCCGGTGACGGAATCTCGCTGCGCAATCGAAAGGAAAAAAGACTTATAATAAATGCCAATCAAAATAATATATTAACTTAATAATCATCAATATTTTCTTACCATGTCGTAACGATGTCGTACAAATGACTTTGAGCCAGCTACGTGGTTCACTTGTAACTTATCCCTGTTTGCAGAATTTATTCTACTCCTCTTCTGAACACATTATACAAAATACATTTCTATTAATTGCGAATTTAATTGTTACCTTAAGATATCGTACATGTAAATATTACCTGAAAAGCCTCCGACGAAAATCTCTCGCAGAGTATCCGCCAGTCGTCTGTAGTAACGTGTGGCGATGCGGACAGTACGGCCTCATCGTGTGTCCTACACCGCTTGTACCGCTGGTGTAACTCTCCGCGGTACTCCTTGAACCGCTCTTAATCATGTCATCGACGGCATGAGAAATGTAGGGAACATTCAAATCGAAGTCAAATTTATCCTGCAGTCTCGTAAATAATAAATTAAGGCAATAAACTTATTAACAATAGGACTTAATCGTAAATGAATTTTCACAAAAGAAAATTTCAATTTACTAAACTTTACTTGAAGGCGCTGACGGATGAGCTGTCACACATCATCTGTCACGTCAGTCCAACGGGGGTGGTGGTGGGGATCAGAGATCGGCATAGGACACCGACCTCAGACGTAAACAGTCTGGCACTGTCCCCAACAGGTCTAAGGCAGTCCTGTGGGAACTTTACCGCCACCCTACCCTCACGCGTAAGTCGCTCTAAAACTAACCAACGCGTGGGTCCACGTCCTTGTCGGCTGGTAGAAGATGCTGTTGTGAAAAGATATATGTAAGTAACAATATAAACAGAAATCACTAAATAAATGTCTAGACTTACATGCAGTGCCCGGTGTATGCTGAACCGAAGGATCAGATGACTGTGATGCACCGTGCGACGTCGATGCTGTCTGCGTCGCATCACGGGTGGAAGGGGTAGATCCAGTGCGCGAACGACCTGATCTCCCACCTGGTGCCATGACTGAATATATCTGAAATACAAACTTATAAATTTAAACAATGTCAATGCAAGTTTATGAACATCATTGTAGAGTGAATTTATGCTTATGCTTAGAGAGATGATAAAAATATGATTAGACCATTACACTATAATGCAAGCAGAATATAATAAAATCGTAAACAGAATATAAAAGTTGAAAAATTCATTACACATTGTCATTCTATATTAAATACATATATTTCATTGTAATACAAATTAACTTCGGATCAACTATCCGAAATACTCCCTGCGTAAGTTATCGTACGCTGCAGATGTATACGTCAAGCTGTATGAAGCACTCGACATTGTTACAGCCAACATGCTAGTCACAATAGGAGAAATCTAATCTCTCGGGACTCCATTCAGATGTGCAAGTGATAATGTTGCATCTTCCATACGAAGTTTTCCGCGGTTATATTCCTCAATCAGGTCCGAAATTTCTTTGAGATTGTATAATCTTTCATCTGAGTCATCGTCTTCCTCCCTACATTTCTCGACCAGACTGGGTATCTCTCTGGCCCTACCAGAAGAATATAGGGCCAGAAAGTCCATCCGCAACAGCTGATGAAGTATGCTGCGTGCTTCCGCTACGCTCTAGTTTGTGGAGGACATGATCAGAAAGTGACTTAACTGTAAATGTAGATTATAAACAAGTCAATTCAGGAAAAAAATCATTTTCATGTTCTTTCCAATACAATACACAATCATTTATACATGCATATATGAGGATGTAACCAAGGCCCAAGTCTCGCATTAAGGATTTTGCCTCGTAATGAGACTTAGGCAATGTCTCACCTTTAGGTAATACTTCTTTCAACAACCCAAGTAACATGTTGAACGATTTGTTACTCCAACGATTTATTGTCTTTAAATGAAGTAACCTTGTAAGGAAATTCAACTTGGAGAAGTTCCGACACCCCGGATAGAGTGGACGTTGCGAATCCCTCAACAACCTACTAAACTTTTCTGATTCGGCATCACCCATAGGAGGAATATCCTGGTTAGTACTTGTCGCTGTAAATTTAGTATCCGCAATTGTTCCCCTTAACACATCCCCAATGATATCTTGCATATCGTCAACATCTTCATCCTCGTCATTCGGCACAATTGGGTCAGCAAGGACTTCAGTGGCCTCAACTCTTTGGTGGAAGTCTTCACCATGATTAATCCACCAAGTGTAACCCTGGTCAATCCCAACTATGAACAAATCATCTTCCACTTTGTCCAATGTCTTGTGAATCATGTTCTTGCATTTTCGGCATGGACACCTAATTCTATTACCTGAATCTGTCCAATATCTCGCAAATTTCATGAACTCCTTAACACCTTCTTTATACTCTGGGCCAAACCGATTCTTAGCTTGCATCCAACTCTTATCCATATCTACAATGCAAAGATTAGAGTCAAGTTTAGGTTAGGTGAATGGATTTAGGAATAAGTGTAGGTTTAGTTTATGGTATTTGAGTTTAGGATTAGGTTTAGGGCATAGGTTGAGATTTTCGGGTTCGGGATCGGGTTTAGTGTCGTATTTTCGTGTTTGGGTCAAGGTTTAGGTTAGGTGAATGGATTTAGGAATAGGTGTAGGTTTAGTTTAGGTGATTTGAGATTAAGATTAGGATTAGGCATAGGTTGAGATTTTCGGGTTCGGGATTGGGTTTCGGGTTAGGTTTTCGTGTTTGGGTCAAGGTTTAGGTTAGGTGAATGGATTTAGGAATAGGTGTAGGTTTAGTTTAGGTGACATGAGTTTAGGATTATGTTTAGTGCATAGGTTTACATTTTCGGGTTCGGGATCGGGTTTCGGGTTAGGTTTTCGTGTTTGGGTCAAGGTTTAGGTTAGGTGAATGGATTTAGGAATAGGTGTAGGTTTAGTTTAGGTGACATGAGTTTATGATTAGGTTTAGGGCATACGTTTACATTTTCGGGTTCGGGATCGGGTTTCAGGTAAGTTTTCGTGTTTGGGTCAAGGTTTAGGTTAGGTGAATGGATTTAGGAATAGGTGTAGGTTTAGTTTAGGTGATATGAGTTTAAGATTAGGTTTAGGGCATAGGTTTACATTTTCGGGTTCGGGATCGGGTTTCGAGTAAGGTTTTCATGTTTGGGTCAAGGTTTAGGTTAGGTGAATGGATTTAGGAATAGGTGTAGGTTTAGTTTAGGTGACATGAGTTTAGGATTAGGTTTAGGGCATAGGTTTACATTTTCGGGTTCGGGATCGGGTTTCGGGTTAGGTTTTCATGTTTGGGTCAAGGTTTAGGTAAGGTGAATGTATTTAGGAATAGGTGTAGGTTTAGTTTAGGTGATTTGAGTTTAGGATTAGGTTTAGGGCATAGGTTTAGCATTTCGGCTTTGGGATCGGGCTTAAGGTTAGGTTATCGAGTTTGGGTCTAAGTTTAGGTTAGGTGAATGTATTTAGGAATTGGTGTAGGTTTAGGTTAGGTGATTTGAGATTAGGATTAGGTTTAGGCATAGGTTTACATTTTCGGGTTCGGGTTCGGGATCGGGTTTAGGGTCGCATTTTCGAGTTTTGGTCTAGGTTTAAGTAAGGTGAATGTATTTAGGAATAGGTGTAGGTTTAGTTTAGGTGATTTGAGTTTAGGATTAGGTTTAGGGCATAGGTTTACATTTTCAGGTTCGGGATCGAGTTTAGGGTCACATTTTCGTGTATTGGTCTAAGTTTAGGTTAGGTGAATGGATTTAGGAATAGGTGTAGGTTTAGTTTAGGTGATTTGAGTTTAAGATTAGGTTTAGGCCTATGTGTAGGATTTCGGGTTCGGGATCGGGTTTAAGGTTATGTTTTCGAGTTTGGGTCTAGGTTAGGTGAGAGTTGTGGATTTAGGAATAGGTGTAGGTTTAGGTTAGTTGACATGAGTTTAGGATAGGTTTAGGCCTATGTGTAGGATTTCGGGTTCGGGATCGGGCTTAAGGTTATGTTTTCGAGTTTGGGTCTAGGTTTAGGTGAGAGTCGTGGATTTAGGAATAGGTTTAGGTTTAGGTTAGGTGACATGAGTTTAGGATTATGTTTAGGCCTAGGTTTAGCATTTCGACTTTGGGATCGAGCTTAAGGTTAGGTTATCGAGTTTGGGTCTAAGTTTAGGTTAGGTGAATGTATTTAGGAATTGGTGTAGGTTTAGGTTAGGTGATTTGAGATTAGGATTAGGTTTACGCACAAGCTTATAGTTTCAGGTTCGGGATCGGGTTTAGGGTTAGGTTTTCGAGTTTGAGTCTAGGTTTAGAGTTAGATGAATTGAGTTTAGGTTTCGGTTTAGCCGTAGCTTATAGGTTTTAGTTTTAGGTTTATGGTTTCGGGTTTAGGGTGTAGGTCTTGGAGACTCAAGCAACTCAAGGATAGCTCCGACGCACATCCGGTTCTGCTCCACACAAAGCGGGCCTGTCCAAATGGCCAGGCCACCTATATTGTTGTCCATAGGAAATGGACAGCTTCATCATGGTCATAACAGCGGTTCCCACCTTCTAGGGACCCCCGCTCAACACCCGGATAGCTCCGACGCACATCTGGGTCTGCTCTATTAATTTCGAGCTAATACATAAACACGGGCCTGTCCAAATGACTAGGCCACCCATATTGCTGTCCATAGGAAATGGACAACTTCATCATCATGGTCTAAACCGCGGTTCCCACCTTCCAGGGACCCCCACTCAACACCCGGATAGCTCCGACGCACATCCGGGTCTGCTCCATTAATTTCAAGCTAATACATAAACACGGGCCTATCCAAATGGCCAGGCCACCCATATTGCTGTCCATAGGAACAGGACAGCTTCATCATCATGGTCTAAACCGCTGTTCCCACCTTCCAGGGACCCCCGCTCAACATCAACATCAACATCAATCAACTACTCTTAATCACAAGTATCATGTTCGTCATCTAATTTGTCACTAAATGATAATATAATAAAATCAGTCGCCCATCCAAGGATGGATAGATTGAAATGCTATCATTATTTCCATTTAAATGCCCAAGCCTAAATTTCGACAGCATCTCCCCCTATCTCTCCAGATATATTTATCTTACATTTCATTTCCACGTCAACTATCCACACATTGTGTGGATTAAATTGACAATGGAATTAAACATAAGAAACATATCCAGAGAGAATAGGAGAGTTATCGCACGAAACTAATGACAGAGCATGTAAATGACAAACAATGATAACATTCCAATCTATCCAACCTTGGACTGTCCAACAGGACAATTTGACAGATTTCTATACCTCCAAAACACACTATATCTATGCTTGACAATATAGAAATCTTCAAATGGGCTAACTGATTCTATTATACTACCATTTGTGGACAAAAACTAACTATTAATAATAAGCCAAATCCATTCACAACATACACAAGTACATGAAAATGACAGAATTATCAACACCATGAATCAAGTCTAATCAAATACCTAATGACTATTTTCTGAACAAATAAGTATGTATGGGGCCCACCATGGGAATCGGATTGCGTCCGCATGATCATGTAGAGTAAACTCAGTTGGGCCCACCTAGAATGTATGTGATTTATTTATTCCGTCCTTATGTTTTTTTAGCTCATTTTAGTGGTTGAGCCCAAAATTTAAGCATATCCAAATCTCAAGTGGACCATGCCATGGGAAACAGTGGGAATAATGATTTCCACCATTCCCAGGCCCTACAGTGATCTTTATTTGTCATCCAACCTGTTCATAAGATCACATGGATATGGATGAAGGGAAAACACTAATACCAACTTGATCCAAAACTTCTATGTCTTCCAAGAATTTTTAAATGATAGACATTCAGTTCACACTTGTGGTGTGGTCCACTTTACATTTTGATATGCTTCATTTTTGGGCACCATACCTAAAATTTCCTGCTAAGATGGATGGACGGAGTGGATAAAATACGTAATCACTGTGGACCCCACATAGTTTACTCCACACAAATATATGCTTGATCCAAAACAGTGGACAGCGACGGTGGGCCCCACAGGCAGTTGACAGCGACGGTGGGCCCCACAGGCAGTTGACAGCGACGGTGGGCCCCACAGCCAGTGGACAGCAACGGTGGGCCCCACAAGCAGTGGACAGCGACGGTGGGCCCCACAAATTTGGGATTTTAATTAGGGATTGTAATTTCGAAATCCCTAATTAGGGTATATATTTTAATTTCAAAATCCCTAATTAGGGATTTACTAAATCAGTTGGCCCCATCAACTAGTCGACAGCTAAGGCGGACCCCACATGTAATGGGCGATGGACAACGACGGTGGGACCCACATGCAACAGCAACGGTGGGACCCACATGCATTGGATAGTGATGGTGGGACCCACATGCATTGGATTTTGGCAGTGGGCCCCACAATCAACAACGAGGAGAGAGAGAGAGAGAGAGAGAGAGAGAGAGAGAGAGAGAGGAAATGGAGGAAGAAGGAAGGGAGAGATGGTTACCGGAGGTGGCGGCGGCGTACGGAGGCAGGTGGAAGCGCGTGGCTACCGCCGGTGACGGTGACGGTGGTCGGCGATGAGGGGGGTGGTCGGCTGAGGCGGGTGGGCCACCGGTGTCGGTGACGGTGGTCGCCGATGAGGGAGAGACGGACAGTGAGGAGGGACGCCGATCGGGAGAGAGAGAGAGAGAGAGAGAGAGAGAGAGAGAGAGAGAGAGCGAGAGAATGAGAGTGAGAGAAAGAAATGAGGGTCGATCGGCCTTTAAAAAAATTATAACACTTTTACCGACGAAATTTTTTGTCGGTAAAAGTCGATTCAAAAACTTTTATCGACGAAAATTTTCGTCAGTAAAAGTGTTTCTATCACTTGGCGGGAATTTGCTCATTATTATCGACGGGCAACAATCGTCGGCAATAACGACTTTTACCGACGAAAATATTCGTCGGTAAAAGTCAAATTTTCTGTTTATTTTTTTAGCGACGGGCACTTCGTTGGCAATAAACTTTTTCCCAAGTCTATGGCGGGAGCTAAATCTGGCGGTGGCGGGAAGCTGGAACCATTTTTACCGACGATTTCTTTATTTCGTTGGGAAAAATGGTTTTTCCCAATGAAAAAAATTTCGTCGGTAAACCTTTCGTCGGTAAAAATCCATTTTCTTATAGTGAGCTGACCTCCAGCATCCAGAATGAAGTCTACATCACATGTAGATACTTATTACTAATAAGCTGCTTTTGTAACCTACATAAAAGAACGAGATAGCGTTGCATAGGAATGAGTCATATTTAAGGAGCTTACAAGCCATCATTATATTCTACTAGCCATAGCTGCCAAGTTGGACAACGATTGAAATTTTGTAGATGGACATGAAGACAACCTTCATTAATGGTTTTTTAGATGAAGAAATATATATGGAGCAACTTGAGGGATACCACCTACCTGGACAAGAGTTAAAGGTGTACAAGCTCCATAGATCGATATATGGCTTCAAGTGAGCATTTAGGAGTTGGACTCGTTACTTTGATGAGGTAGTTTGTTCCTATGGATTCGAAAAGAATTCTAAGGAACCGTGCGTCTCAGATCCACTGAAGTGAAGTTGTGCTTCTTGGTCCTCTATGTTAATCTTGATAGGGAATGATATAGGCCATTCATGATGGAAGCTAAGGTATGGCTCTCCAACACCTTCGATATGAAAAATTTAGGAGAGGCATCGTACATTCTCGGTATTAGACTTTATCAAAATCGAGCTTCACACTTATTGGACCTCTCCTAGTCGACATTCATTGAGAAAGTACTAGAGAAGTTCTCCATGGTGAACTCCAAAAATGTCAATGTGCCTTTTAGGCACAATATTGCTCTCTCAGAGAAAGATTGTCCCAAGTCCCCAAAGGAGTAGTGTGAAGCCATGGTTGGGATTCCCTACAAATTTGTTATAGGGAGGCTAATGTATGTTATGTTATACACAAGGCCTGATATTGCTTTCATAGTGGGAGTGGTGAGTTGATACCAAAGTAATTATCCTGAAATGAATCATTAGACGACAGTGAAACATATCATGAAGTACTTGAAGAGAACAAAAGAGCTTGTCTTGATTTATAGGCATGAGAATCTGCCTATAGTTGGATACACCGTTGTGGACTTTCAAGCAGATACTGATGCTAGGCATTCGACGAGTGGCTACATCTTCTCTATAGTAGGTGGTGCTGTGAGCTGGCATAGTGCTAAGCAAAAGTGCATCGCATATTCTACTATGGAGGCAAAGTATGTTGCTGCCAGTGAAGCATCCAAGGAAGTCGTGTGGCTTAAGAAGTCCACTTTAGAACTTCATGTTATTCTAAGGATTGACAAGCCTTTTCTTATTTTTTTTACAACACAAGTACGATTGCATAGTGCATGGAGCGATGATGTCACAAGTAAAGCGAAGCATGTTGACCAGAAGTACCACATTTGAGAATTTGTTGAGGACCAGACAAATACCAAAATAGCAAAAAATCTACATAAAGACTAAGTTTGACAAAAATAGTAACATCAAATAAATCTTACTAGAGCATTCCCGATATTATTACAAGTAATTTATATAAAAGAAGGGAATCCTAAAACTTTAAAAATAAGGAGATATGATAAAAATGGGAATTACTATAAATAATATATTTTTATAGATTGCGGTTTTGAAAAGAAAATTGTGTTTTCTCACAAAATGGACAAATGCAACCCGCTATGTGGGTTGGTTGACCCCGGATGGCCCATTACAGAAAATATCGATAAGTCATACGCCGTTATGGCCAATTTACGGTTCACACTTCATATGACAATTTCTCCCCTATTGAGAATGAATTTCTTTGAACCGGATGTGCATAGGGCCCAATTACGTCATGCCCTATGCAGGATCGGGCTTGGATTTGACGAACTACTTCCACTTTCATTTGGCCTTCTTTTGGTCTAGCCATGCTAGGTATGTGTCTGCGCCACGTCTTACATCAGTCCCTTTTACTTAGAAAGAACTTATCCTTGAGTTATTCAATGGACTTAGCTCATAATACTCATATATGTCTATCACATTAAAAGTCCATGAGATCTATCGAAACATGATTGATCTTCTTATTCCTTTACGTTTTGTCTCAGTCGGAAGCATCTCCTTGTGCACATGAACTAGTACTTTATCACCCACTTTAAACACCTTTTAGAGTTGATGTTTATCAGCTTCTTCCTTGACATTAGATTCCTATACCATTTTGGGTGTCAACAAGGTTAGCACAACACATTGACTCATGATCTCACCCATTAGACTATTATGGATCAGTATCTCCACTTATCTCTGTAAGATTTCGCATTCTTTCAGACTCATATGATATTGTGGATGATTAGGCAAACTTGCCCCTGGGAAAAGATCAATGTAGTGTTGGATATCTCACATGGACGGTAACCAATTGGGAAGTTCATTGGGCATGATTACCGTGACTTCTTGCACAACTGGTTTCAACTTCTTTGTAATATTCATGGTCCTACTTCTTCTCCATTTACGACCAGTGCACATATCTCTCTTGTCTCCATATTTTTTTTTATGAAATCTCGTATGGTTAGGAGAGACTGCCCATCTACTTTAGAAGTCTTTGGTTCTCCATTCTCATGGGGGTTTAAACCGTAGTTATATTGTTACGGCTTTAAACCATAGCCAAAAGCTATATTATCCCCACTAGGATGTAGCTATATCTAATCCGTCCATCCATTTTGACAGATCATTTTCGGGCATTAGATGTAAAAAGAAAAAAAGAAAAAGAAAATCTAGTTCAAGCCGTCACTCTCTCCCTTCACACCACTCAACCCCCCCCCACGCCGCCCTTGATTCCCTAATTCTCTCTCTCTCTCTCTCTCTCTCTCTCTCTCTCTCTCTACGTCGACGTAAGAAGGAGGGTGAAGGGTTTTTGTGGCGTGGATCTGTAGAAAGATGATCGGCCTTTGTCTGTAATAGAAGATGTTGCAATTGTATAATAGAAAACTTAATTGGCCTTTGTTTGTAACAAAAACCCTAGCTTTCATCAGTTTTGTTATGGTCCACTTGAGCAGTTGCATAAACAAAAAACATAAGTTCATAGGTGATAAAGAGATCCATCACCACACATATGATATCCTTTGATATTGTTGACAGATTTTGATAAGCAAACATTCACTACAGAGGAATCTCCCAGTAAGTGGGCCCTGCTTTTAAGCCACTACCTCCCAACAGAGGTTGTAGGGAGATTGGAATACAATTCCGACCCATCGTTGTTTGATTTGAATGGTTGACAAAAGATTCATGCATACTGAGTATTTGTTTTGACATTGTTCTGTTGATGGTAGCTACATGTATTCATGTTTGTGAAAATTTGGGAGAGCTCTACTTGCTGGACAGAATATGTCCTGTCTAAGGGCTATCTTCGATTGGTCGGTGGACCAATATGAAAATAGTGTTTTTCTTGCAAAACTCTTTGGACCGTTTTTTGTCATTTTCGATCGGGCGTGTGGGCTGCGATCCGCAGTTTTATATTCCGGCTCCAACTCTTGCGCTAAGGTACATATGAGCTTATAATTCGATATTAAGTATCCTAATAGGTGTTCTACACATCCAAGTTGAGAGAGAGAAAGAGAGGAAGAGAAAGAGAGAGGAAGATTGTAGGAAGAAGAGATTTCTACTTGTGAAGGTGATACACAGCGTAGTTGATGTCTCATGTTCTTCTACGTCCTTGTGCTCGGTGAGATCTCTCAATTTTTATTTCCTTTTATTGTTATCCACTCCTGCGTAGGTGAAGAATGTTTGATCCAAGAGGATTGTGCTTGTGATCGGGTGTGTAAACAATTCTCTGCACAGTGGATTGTTTCTTTAGACAGGGTCCCGTGGTTTTTACATCTTTAAGGGTTTTTCACGTAAAAATCTCTTGTGTTCGTGCGGTTGATGATTTGATCTTGTTTATTGCATTATCATATCACATAATTCATGTATTTGGGGTGCGAGATCCTGAAATTTTGTGCAACGCACCCAACACATTTAGGTGCGATTTTTGTGTTTCCCTTTAGTGCAGACTTTACAACAACTAGGAGGGTGAACCAATGGTGGTGACAGCCTTGTCTACTGATTGATTTTCGATTTTGAGGGGCGTCATACCTTGTTTCATCTTTTGGAAAGTGTGGATAGAGTGGCATGGAAGTAGGTTTGAATGGCTTCGGATTCTTACGATGTCCTTGGAATTGGTGTTCCAAGCCACAGGAATTGCCACGGGTACCTCCAACCGATTCAACTTGGAAGTGGCTAAGTGGGTGAGGCCGCAAGAGGAATTGGTTAAAATGAATGTTGCTGCGTCTGCTTGAGGTAACCCAGGGCCCTTTGGGGGAGGAGTGTGCATAGGCTGATGAAGGAATTTCGTCTTCATCTTCTCCAGTGGATACAGGTTAGGTTCCAACACCAGGGCCGAAGCCAGGGGCGCTGGTTGAAGGCCTTTCCCATTTCATGGACCGAGGCTTCTCTAAGGTGGAAGTGGAGAGCGATTCAAAGATTGTGGTGGATATGTTTAACAAGATGGTCCCTTCAATGTAGAGCATGTGATATTGGTGGGTCCAAGTTAATGCCTTTAGGTGTCACCATAACATTAGAATCTCCCACACGCCCAGAGAAGCGAGCAACATTGCGTAAGGGTAGTGAGACTCAAGCTAAATGGGTCCTTAAGTCCGCATCGGATTTGCCCCCTCTACCGGGGGAGCCTCTTTCTTGTTGGTGTTGGTGTTGGTGTGGATAATATTAGAACGGGCTAGTTTTCTGTTAGGGGCATATATAGGTAGGCCCAATGTCTTTGTGATGAGGGTCGGTCCAAATGTAAGGCTGATGTATAGCATCCGGTTCTTATCTAATATATTTTGATTTTGAAAAAGAAAGAAAAAAGGTAGTTAATGCAATAGTAGACAGGAGTGGTGATTACAGCGAAATTTGGTGAGAAATATGGCGTCTATAACAGCAGATCGGTGAAATGAGGACAATAAGTAGAGATTCATTAATGGCAATGGCAGCCGATGTGAAATGGGTGCCCTAAGTTGCTGATCCAACAACATGTAATAATGACAGCGGTTGGAGATTGTTGAGGATCAAGCACCTGGATGAAGGCTTTGATCTTATGATAACTTTAGGAACTATATTGTGAAGAATTGTGTGAAGTTGTCCCAAGCAATGCATGAGGAAATCCGCACCTTTCATCGGTGGTGGGCCACAATCTCTAATCATTTTTAAAATTTCCAAACACAAGGAAAACCTTTCGTACCTTTCTAAATGTGATTCATACCAAAGAATAACATCAGCACTTATATTATCCATAGTCTTCGAGCACTGTGTACACTAAGAACTCGGTGCACATTAATCTTCTACCTCCACGGGCCGTCATCTAGAATCCCAACATGAATTTCATAATACGTTTCCTTGGATCTCATTTTGAAATGCGTTGGGTTTCTCACCATCCATCCATGCATGCTAATAAAGTGAACGATATTTGCCTACTCTCGGTGTACATAGCTGAGGAATTATAAAATTGTCAGTGTCAAATATTTATACGCCACGATACGGTTCTCACTTTGTACAAGCTGGACCCGTGGTTCCAAGATCCAAGCCGTTGATATTATGGAAGCATTCCTCCAATTTTATCTAGTTATACAGCACATGGCATGTCCACGCACTTCTACAATTATAAACTTTATGGAGAGAACTTCCACTACGTTTCAATAAACAAATAGTGAAGCTAAACGAAAAAACAAAAGCTAATTACCAGACGACCCACAAAGGATAGCAAACTCATACCACCATGTAACTCCCTACATCGTCCATCAACGGCCACCGGAGAGCACCGATCCTTGGACCGAAGACGAGCTTGCAAACCACTGTTCCGAAGAAGAAGGATATGACAAACGTATATCATCGGACCCTTTATGATGGCCCACTGCTAGTATCACCGCACCTAGACCATCGGACGGGAGCTCAGGTAAAGGCAAATCGCGGTCCAAAAATTGCATTACTTGCCGCATGCTCGGCCTTGCAGCAGACAACGAATGCGAACATAGCAATCCAAGCTTCAGCACCAACTCCATATCCTCCACATCATATTCAAGTCCCAGTTTCGGATCCGCTGCGGCCAGAATTGTCCCTCTCCTCCAGCATTCCGACACCCATTTGACCAAGATAACCTCATCCGCCATTGATAGGGGATCATTGGGCCTCCTCCCGCAAGCAACCTCGAGCATAAAAGCTCCGAATGCGAACACATCAGTGCTTTTGGTGGCCTTCCCGGTCCTAGTCAGCTCTGGTGCAAGATATCCGAGGGTCCCCACCATGTGGGTCGTCTGTGGATCGGTCCCATGATCGTACAATCTGGCGAGGCCGAAGTCACCTAATCTACCGTTCATCTCGCTATCTAATAAAACATTGCTGGCTTTGATGTCTCTGTGAAGGACCACCTGCTCCCATTCCTCATGTAAGTAGAGAAGCCCTGAAGCTACTCCTTTGACTATACGAAACCTTTGGCTCCAGTTCAACATAGATTTTGGATGCTCGAAGAGGAACTTTTCCAGACTTCCATTGGGCATGAAATCATAGACCAGTAGGAGCTCTCTCTTTCGCCGGCAGTAGCCAAGAAGTTGCACCAAGTTCCGGTGACGGAGGCGGCCTAGGCTAACAATCTCGGATATGAATTCCCGCATCCCTTGTCGAGATTCATGGGAGACTCTCTTCACAGCCACTTCGATCTTCGAGGCCGATAAAACACCTCGGTAAACCCTCCCGAAACCTCCCATCCCCAGGAGGTCTTTGTCTGTGAAGCCCTTAGTGGCCACGAATAGATCCTTGTACGAGAACCGATGGGGTCCATATTCGCGTTCCCAGTCCTCTAAGACATCAGCGAACTTGATCTTTCTTCTCACAATGAGACCGATGGCCGATATGGAAGCTAACGTGAAAACTAGCACAATTATAGGTAACCCAATTACTAAAAGCTTCGATTTCTTTTTAGTTCTTATCTGTGGAAGCTTAGGAAGGCGCAAGGGATCAAGGGCCTGAGCTTGACCATTCATCTTAAAGCTCCATCCCAAGATGTAATTGGATGCAGGAACCGTCTTGGTTGATGAAGAGAAACCGATATACATGTCGTCTAACACGATTGACGAAAGATCCACCGTCAATGACAAGAGTGGATAATCAGGTTTAGGTATGCCAATAGGAGATAATGTTACATTGAGATGGTTTTGGAGACCATTGTATTCTACCCAAACATGCATCACTTCTCCACTTATAAGGCTTAGATTCTTAATCCCGCCGCTCATATTAGTAAAGTAAGCTGCAGGAGCAGACTTGATGGAATCCAAGCCATTGATATCAACTCCAACATGGTTGTCATTGATATCGCGGAATTCTGGATTAAAGTAAGTGTCAAGCTCGATGGCAACTATGTGATTCGACGAATTGGTGATGTTATTCGGATTGAAGATGCCCATGTATTGGCCTTGTTGACCTACTGGGAACTCTTTCGAAGGTGAGATCACGAAGGCAGCCCCATAGCTTTTCACATTCGGATACTGGAGCACGATCGCAAAGGCGAAATTGGTAGAGAAAGATTGAGTTTTACCTTGTGAAGTTTTGAAGTGAAGCGGAATGGTGTAGAATGCATGGCCTATTTGATGGGTGGAATTGGTGAGAAGCAGGAGGCCATCAGATGTGATCTCCGCCGCACTGTCCAGGCTCATGTTAGCACCGCGGAATCCGTTGTATATGAAATTGTCGTCAACTTGGGAAGCAGCAAGTCTCATGAGGAGAAACCACATTAGGAGCTTAGAAAACATGGCTGAAAGCTTACAATGGCTTCCAAGTCAGAAGGCTTTGATGCTTTGGTAGCTCTCTAATGAAATGTAGTGTCGTCCATAGAAGAAATATTTTTAGGTCCATGGCCCACCATGGAAAGGTGCATCTAATTCTGGAATGGCACACGGATGATCAATCTGGGCCATTCAATAGGTAGTGCTTCCCGTATGCATTCCATATCCAAAAATCTGGGCACTATGATCTTCAATTGAGCCTCAAACATATGTACGATTGAATTTGGAATGTTAGACTATTTTCCAGCAGCCAAATTTTCTCACACAAGTGTTATATTTTCATCACCGGGAACCTAATTATTTTTTGGTCCACAACATTTTCACATCCTTATGATTGTTCTGGATCTCGGACACGCGTACCATCCAACGTTGGGAATGACATCTCGCAGAGTAGCTGCAATGCCGGGCCTGCATCCCATCAAAACCCTGTGAGATCTTCCGTGTGCGTGAGAGAGAGACCCCTACTAAAATGAGCTTGAAAAACAGATGGACGGTGTAGATAAACCACATACATTCTCAGTGGGCCCAACTGAGTTTACCTATCTGATTGAGAGAGAAGAGGGGAGTCGTAAGAACCACGCAACTGCGA
Source organism: Liriodendron chinense (assembly GCA_003013855.2). NCBI lineage: Eukaryota > Viridiplantae > Streptophyta > Magnoliopsida > Magnoliales > Magnoliaceae > Liriodendron > Liriodendron chinense. Next base: position 4,852,558 of record ML058333.1, read on the forward strand.
CGACAAATCAACATATGAATAGGTAACCAGATGAGCCGTGAGTTATTTGATACTCTGGCAATTGTGCGGTTGATACGCATGCACATAATATTGGTTAATTTAGCATAAGTATAAAGAATTTATACCGTTCGAACAGTGCGAAGATTACTATAGATAGTCAAAGAACTTAAAATTAGAATATTAGAATACTGTTAACTGATTGGAAGATAATTGCTTGTACAAATGAGACTCTTGACTATTTTCATTTTAACCATTGATTAGTTGTCCACCATTTTTTCCATATAGAATCGTACGAATTCAACGGTTTGATTTGATTTTTTTTTATCTTCCATCTCTCAAATTGGAGTGCATGTCTATAGAATATTATAGTTATCCAGAGTACAGATCTTTAATCGCATGAGCCGTGATGCTTGCTTGACAACTACCCCTTGACTACAACAAAAATAGGACAACGGGATGCCGTTGGTCATAAATGGACAAAATGCCGTTGATCATCAATTTAGCCACATACGTGTGATTGAATTTTGACCGTTGGTCTACTTTTTTAGCAGCACTACGGTAGTGGATTTGGTGTTACCCGTACTTTAGCCTTTCTATGGGGCCCACCTTATGATGTGTTGTATATCCACGCCTTCCATCGATTTTCCCAGCCCATTTTAAGAGATGATCTCAAAAATTAAGCAGGTGGATCACACCATAAGAAAAAGTAGTGATCGAACGCCCATGTACCATTATAAACTTCCATTGGCCCACTGTAAGAACATCAGTAATGTTTATTTTCTATCTAACCCGTTGATAAGGTCAAGCAGACCTGGATCAAGGTAAAATACAAAGAAGATTTTAGTGGCCATTCATTTGTGGGTCCTCTTAAGATTTAGATCTGGTTAAGTTTTGTGATAACTTCTTAAAATGAGCTGAAAAAAGTGAATGGGCGGCATAGATATAGAAGAAATTCATGAAGGTGGTCACCACAAGGCAATTACCCACTAAGGCAATTCCCCACGTAAGGCCTAATCCGCTACGTCATAGATGACTTCAACCCAGGGTAGCAGATTATGTGTTACCTGTAGGGAGGGCTGTAAATGGGTCAGCAGGACCGGTGGGGTACCCGGACCCAACCCATTTGGACCCTACCCATTTGTTAAATGGTGTGGGTCTGGGTCCAAGAATAGACCCAATTGCTAAATGGGTTTGGCTTTAATTTCCTTTATATTAGGCTTGGCCCGACTCGACCAGACCCAACTCGAACCCATTTAGTAAGTGGATGGGTTTGGTCTATGTTTAAAGGGACCCATCCAGCCCAGACCCGTCTTGCCCTGATTTTATGCCTTGTAAAAATGCTTGCATGCTAGATCAGACTCATTAGACCAGACCCATTTATAAATGGGTCTAGGTTGATCTTCCTCTATTAGAACCACCCATTTAGTAAAAGGGTTTGGGTCTAAAATTTGGACCTAGACTCATTTAGTAAATGAACGGGTCTAGTTTTGGCTAAACCCACTCCAAACCCGACCATTTACAGCCCCAATTACCTAGGTGTTACCTTTACTGTATGGGGCCTACCTTGATGAATTTATTGTAAATCGATGCCATCCATCCATTTGTCCAGCTCATTTTAGTATGTGATCCAAAAAAATTAAGTGGATCAAGGGGATCCAAATCTCAGGTGGATCACACCATTGGAAACAGGGATGAGTGACCATTAAAAGCGTTTTGTGGGCCACAAAAGTTTTGGATCAAGCCAATTGTTATATTTTTCCTCCATTCAGGTCCGGTTGATCTTACCAAGAATTTGTATGATAAATAGACATTAAGTTGGATCTTAGGAAATTTTTAATGATAGGCGTTCAATCATCACTGTTCGTCATGGTGTGTTCCACTTGAGATTTGGATCTGCTTAATTCTTTTTGGATAATGTCCTATAATGGGCAGAAAAAAAAAAAAAAGAATGGACCACATGGATATAAAAACAGCATCAAAATGGCCTTACAGTGCGGGTAACACGCACTATGGTGTTGCCTGGGGAACACCTAATCCACTGTGTGGACCCATCTCTTATTGTGGCTGTTAGCATAATCAAATCCCTCCACTCCTGGTCGGACATGGATTAGGTACCTATACAAACCTCTCCCGTTGTGGTGGTGCAGACCTATTGAGATTTGATTGGTTGGGTCATATGCAGAGATGGGTCTTGCGGTGAGATTCGATTGGCGAGGCCACACGCAGAGACAAGCGATGTGGTGAGATTTAATTGTTCAAAGATTTCAGATTGTCTGCCTACTTGGCTTCAACAGAATTTTTCTATTTGCCAACCTCTGATTGGTCCAGCTCACAACATGGTAACTACATTAATTGCAGCAATATTGACAACGTTGGTACTGAGCTGGACCAATCAGATAATCTGGAAACAGAAAATACTGTTGGAGCTGAGCAAACCACCCAAACTCATGTTCGAACCACATGTTGTCAGAGATGGGCTTGCCTGCTTAACCCGTGTCCCCAGGTCCACATAGACAATCAGCATCCCGTGACACATGCCGAAGATTGAAAACATCTTCCAGCAACTTGGAGCCGTCATCTTGGACCGGAGAAGCCTAAAATACTTATTTCATGCCGTAAGTTACACGGGCCTCATTATAAGTAGGAACCATCATTTTAACCGTACATGCAAAAGATCAACCAAAAATTCTAATGAGCTTGATGAAAGATATGTGAGCCCCACCCAAAAACTGGAATCCCATATCAATTGTTTCCTGTGGCCCACCTAAGTTTTAAATCTCACTGATGTTAAGAATTGTGGATAGAACATGATTGACGTTGTGGATTTTACATATGGTGGGCCCAGCAATCTTTTATTTTAGCATAGAACAGGCGTTGCGGAGGATTCCTGTACGCGCATATTCATCGTACGGGACATGAATGTGTAGCGAAAATTCGTGGGAACGCGTTTGTGAAAATTCAACAGCTGCGCCACCCAGCAGGAATTTTCCCACAAACCTCCAAATTGACCTGTCATGACGGACCTGGGTCCTGGAAAATCGTGATTTTTTTTGGTAGATACTTTCCATTTGGACCGGCAAGTTAGATGAATGACACCAAAGTGGGCCCTACACAAATTAATGGTGGCACGGGAAGAGGATCGAAGGGTGATATTGCCAGCCGACAAGGACATCCGTGGTGACCGGACTCTGTGGGGCCCACTGTAATGTATGTGTTTTATCCCCATTGTCTATCATTTTGTCATATTATTTTAGGCCACAATGCCAAAGTTTAAGCATATTCAAAGCTCCAATGGAGCTTTTTTTTTTTTTTTTTTTTTAAGAAGAAGAAGAATTTATTAACAAAAAGGAGAAGCCTCACCTATCACGTGCAACAAGAAAAAAGAAAAATCAGCCCGCACCCAATAACTATGAAGAAGGCTCGGCTCTATGCATTACCATGCATTAGCCTCCTCTAATGGACCCAACACCACCATTGTCCAAGGTAACCAGCCCCCTGATGTGCCTCGGAAGATCTTCATGAGAAGAAAAAAAAACATATCCGGTCGGCCCTCGCTACCTAGCCTAGCTAGAGCATCCGCCATGGCATTACACTCTCGAAGAGTGTGCAAGACAATGAAGTTTATGTCTTCCCAAATACATTGGATAACCCCACCGATGTACCATATGTTACATGGGCTATTCGCCCTTGAGTTGGAGACCGTCTCCGCCACAACTGCTAAATCTGTTTCCAAAATCACCTATGTGAGGCCTAACTCCAGGCAATAGCGAAGGCCGTCAAGAGCGGTCCAGGCCTCTGCTACCATATTGGTTACTCTGTCATAGGCCCTATGAAAAGAAAAAATAACTCTGCCACTGTGGTTTCTACAAATGCCTCCACCACCCCCTTCTCCTAGGTTGCCTCTAGCCAATCCATCCACGTTGAGCTTAAACAGACCTTGGGGCAGTCTCGCCCATTTGATAACATTCAAATCTCCACTCCTGCTCTCTACATTATCTATGATCCCTAGGGAGCGGATAAGCATCTGATCAGGAAGGGATTCCCTTCCTTTGGACAGAAGTTTCCTCCCTATTTTCCCCCAGCCATCTAGAAACCCTCCCAATAATCATGTCCAGGGAAACTGGTTTCCCTTTAAACCTACTATTATTCCTGTTGATCCATATTTCTCAAACCAGTATGCAAGGCACCACGCCCCTAAGAAGATCAATTCTCGAAGAGCGGGATGCTCTTCTCATCCAGATAATAACTCTTTGAGCAATGGATTGATTTGGCTGAACATACACCTCAAACAGACGTGAAAAATGGGCACATACCTGTTTGGTAGTCTTACCTGTTGGGGTTAGGAGCTCCGCAGCGGAAGTAATCAAAGCAAGCGAGGAACACACCTCAATGGCAATCAACAAGCAAATCATCATACACAAGAAGACAATCCGATTTTTACGTGGAAAAACCCCTCACAGGTAAAATACCACGGCACAAAGCGACACAAATCCACTATGATTTCAGAAGTTACAAGAGATAGAAGAAACGCAACCCGGATCACAACCCACAAGAGAAATCCCAAGCTACACAAAGCTAATTCTCACATGAGAATGACAAACACAGCCCTTTCCCTCAACTCAGAGAACTCCAAGCTTCCTCCTAGCTCTTTCTCTTATTCTAGAACCCTCTCAATCCCTTGGCCCATTGGCGGCAACCCTAATCCCGGATTACATCCCCTTAAATAGGAAAAAACCGATATTAGAAACTCCCTGCGCAAAAACCGCATAAGAAACCCAGTCCAAAAAGAAAACTGCCGACCGGTCGGCCGGCAAGCCAGATGGCCTAATAAGGTTCCAGCAGCTTTGCTGCCTTGGCTACATCGTGACTGACCAGTCGCTGGCGTTCATGCACGATGATTTGAGGCATCCAATCCCAACATTGCCTTGGCAAAAAAGGTGGTTTATGTCTTCCATTGATGCCTGATTTTGGATATGAGAAGCCAAGTCATTTATCTGGAGTTACGTCTCTATAATCGGGACCATGTCTTGAGCTGGTTGATTTAGGCTGACGGTTGTGTGGACCTCGGTAAGCAACAATCTGTTCCTAACCTTTGCTCCAATGATTCTGCTTTGGACGTGACCCTGGCCTGAAAAAGGTGGCCGCAGAGAGACCCCAACCTGAATGCGAGAGAGCTCCATCAAACAATTGATTTTCACAATGTATGAAGCCCTCCTGTTCTATTCTCTGAAATTCTAGTTTTCAACGGGCTGACTGCTAGAAATTGGTGTGAAACTTAAACTTAATGCGGAATAATCGGATCGTCTATTCATCAACAATGGAGATTCCATACTGTAATCTTAAAGCCATACCTGATTGGGAAGACATTCCCGACGCCGTCGTGTTGCCGAGAAGAACTCTTGGTCTTTCGCACCTTACAACTTTAGAAGAAACACTCAATGGGACTAGGGTTTTCTCTTGTGTGTTGGGGAGGGGACCAAGACATATATTTATAGGAAAGAGGGCCAGAGAAGCTTACCCATCACACTTCTCTCCTCTAGGGTCTCCACACCGTAGGTTTCCATATCAGGCTTAATAACTGCGTATAGGGAACATGGTTTAAGCGTCCCGCCCCAAACCTATTTGTAATGATCACAACTATAGTGGGGCCCATTGAATCGCTCAATCTGAATAATCCAACGGTTATGATTTAAACTGATGATCATGTGTGGCCCACCTAATGGAGTCTTACATTCTCCCACTTGGGCTACACTGATCTCTGAAAGAAAACAAAACATTTTTTTTATTTTGTGAAAAATAATTTTATAAAACGCGTTTATTTCAAAAGTTCCTAATGGGCGCCCTATTGATTTCAAAACAATACCGTTGGATAATTATGAGCAACGCTTGTCAGATCCGGTCCATCAAGACCACTGATACTGAATCGTGGTAGTCACAACATTTAATATTTTCGAAGTGTGACGAATCATGATCACAAATACCAATAGCCTTAACAACATGGATCAATGATATAGGGTGTGGTATGAAGATTACACGTCTTATGTGATCATACGTGTTTATCTTCAAGTGGTCCTATTAAATGTGTCTCCAAGACACAAACCAAAGTCTTGCTTACTCAAAACTAAATGTGCACACTGAATGAGAAGCAAGATATAAACTGGAAAAATAGAATCATCAATGCATAAAAGATATCTCTAAAAATGTCTGGACATAATCGGATCATATATGAAAACTCCCACTACTGAAATACATCATTGGGATCAATAACTCCCATAGATGTCACATGCTCCTTAAAGAGCGTGATAGGAAGTCCTTTAGTGAGAGGATCTGCTATCATCTGCCTTTGTGCCGATGAGTTCCACAGACACTTGACGATTCTGAACTCTCTCCTTCACAACAAGATATTTGATGTCAATGTGCTTTGACCTCGATGAATCCTTGTTGTTGTTGGAGAAGTTAACTGCAGCTGAACTATCACAATAGATTTTCAATGGTTTCGGGATCATTTGCACAACCCAAAAACCAGAGAAAAAGCTCTGAAGCCAGACTGCCTGATTCGTGGCTTCATGACAAGCTACATACTCTGCTTTCATGGTAGATGATGCCGTAATCGGCTGTTCCACGCTTTTCCATGATACGACTCCACCAACCATCATGAATACATAGCCCGGGGTGGACTTCTTGCTGTCGAGACAACCAACAAAATCTGCATCTGTATATCCTACCAACTCCAAATGGTGAGTGTGTGTGTGTGTGTGTGTGTGTGAGAGAGAGAGAGAGAGAGAGAGAGAGAGAGAGAGGAGTGGGCCATCTTCATCAACCTCCCCTCCATCTCAACCATTCATTCACTTCAGCCGTCAAGATTGACTTTTGATCTAGGATACCAAGGTGAGTGCAACTTCCCCCCCTTTTTCTCGTTTACCTTTCATTTTCTTTCCTTGGACCCACCTTGATGCATGTATTCGATCCACGCCGTCTATCTGTTTCTCTAGCCCATTTTGGGGCTGGAAGCCAAAAATGAAGTAACTCCATATCTCAGGTGGACCACACCATAGAAAACAGTGGAGATAATGAAGCCCTACTGTCGAAGCTTCCGTGGCCGACCGTGATGTTTATAGACTGAATCACCAGTCCAATATTGGACTCTATGGGCTCCCCATGAGTTGGGGAACCTGATGAGCGGAGTGGATCTTTCCTAAGTGGGCCCCACTTGATATAGACAAAGAATAAGAATATATATATATATATATATATATATATATATATAATTGGGGACGCTGGAACAGTCCAGCGTCACCTGGACGGGTTGAATGGGTCCCCACTCGTGGGACCCACCTTGATGTTTGTGTGTAATCCATGCCGTCTATCTGTTTTCCCAGATCATTTTAGGGCCAAGGCTTAAATATGAAACCGATCCAAATCTTAAACAGACCGCACCACATGAAGCAGTGGAAATAATGATGTCTACTGTCAGAATTTGTTTGGCCCACCTTGATGTCTGTGGGCCATATCATACACCCAATATAGGGCTCATTGGGTCCCCCACGAGCTGGGGAACCTGATAGTAAGAGTGGATCACCCTTATGTGGGCCCCACTCGATCTAAACCATGGTAAAAAAAAAAAAGGAGAATGCTCCTGGCGTCAGCAACCAGCGGACGCTGGATTTCACGTCAAGTAGGTATCTCCCTACTGCCGTGACGTCACCAACTTCAATGAGCCCACCATGTTGTACTTGTTATATCCACACCGTCTGTCCATTTGGGGAGATCAGTTTAGGGCATGATCTCAAGAATGAGGCATGTCCAAGTCTCAGGTGGGCCATCGCTATAAATTGTATACAACCAATCTAGGAAGGATGTCTGGTGGATTCTTAAGCCCATATATAGGTTTACGAGGGGGACTTGACAACACGCCAAAAGGTAGTCCCATTTGATGGCGGCATGTGCTCAAAGTTGGGCCAAAATCATTTCTGCACTACCGTTTCTACACAACTCCAAGTACTCATGTTTGGGCCTTTGTTAAAAATTGTACACATGCAAACAAAGGGATCCGTCTTATGAGTTTTGAAGCCCATACATTGGTCTGTGTAGTGGTCATTTTATTTCTCTAGAAGATGACCCCTTATGATCACAAATTGGACCCAAACTTAGCCTAAAATCATTTATGCATGTAAAGTCTGTTTAATTAAAAATCTACGTGGGGTCACATCCATGGAATCCACCACCTTCCTAAAGTATTAAATAAGTCATTTAAACCCTAAAACTTGAATTTAGAGCTACCACCATAGGGTTGATCTTAACTGTATAAATTATGGATATGACAATCTAACCACATAAATGGTCTAAAACATGGTAGGGTCGAATTCTACCGAGCATATACATGCTTCAAGCAACATTGAAAGATGCTTCGATTCTTAAGGTGATGATTCCTCCCCTTGAGCTTTCCGCCTTCATGTTAATTAAGTAATAGTTTGATTCATATATGACCAAAAATTTTACTCTGTCTCATGATTACCTCTGCTATTTGATTTTGCCATAAATCATATGTTTAATCTTGCTATATGTGAATTTCTTTATAACTGTGAATTATTTACGAATTTTGGGATTGTCATTTTCATTCCTCATGTTTGGAATATGAAAGTGGAATGTGAATTTGAATCGTTGCAATCACCTATATTTGATGGGACCTTAAACTGGTGGCCTTTGGAAGCGATTTATTAGAAAGATTCCTGATAGTGTCCTTAGATGGAATTGTTGGACTAAATGTTAAATGAGATGAGATCTTGATTATGCCCCTAGCTAGACTAGTATGGAAATATTTTTGATGATGTCTTTATATGGACTGGTTGGGCTGAATGTCCTATTGAGATGAGTTGTTAGGATTCCCGATGGACTTGATGGACCAATGGTCCTGTGAGATAAATTATTGATTATATCCCTAGTTGGACTCGTGTGGAAATATGTTGGAGAATTATTGTGATGAAAGGCCACTAGTTGTAAGGGAATGTCATAATTGGTTTGGCTGTAAATTGGAATAATAATGGTTGGTTTAATCATGCATATCATGGCACAGACGGGACGTGTGGTGACGAGCCATATTACCATCGGGTGGTCTGGTTGCTGAGAGCACGTACCCTCGAGCTATTTTCGCTGGCTCTAGACCACCATAGAGTGTGTCATTCACTGAGAGCACGTACCTTTGATATTTTTACTGGTGATGACCACTCATGATATTGTGGGGCTGATGTGTGTCCTTAGTGACTTCCAGACCACTGGTGAGGCCGATGCGTGTCCTTAGTGACTTTCGGATCACCAATTGATGAGTTTGCATTGTGGGGCTGATGTATGTCCTTAGTGACTTCCAGACCATATTTTCCAGCTGGATGTGCATCCCCAGGCTGAGAGACATGTGCATGCATTCATGCATTTAAGAAAGACTGCATCATGGATGTTTTGTACATTTTTTTTTATTATTCTTCTTGATTAATGTGTTGGTGTGTAATCTTGAGGGGACCTCACACTGAGCTGGCCACTCATGCTGTTATATTTCAACTGTATAGTTGGTGCAGATGATTGAACAATAGACAGGTACCATTGGTGAGGGGCAGGATGATGAGATCGGGGATGACAATGCATTTCGTTTGTCCAAAGAAGAGCTGAATGTCTTTGCATTTTCACTACGCCAAAATCACATGTATTAGCGACGAACTTAGTCCGTCGCATGGGCCGTCGCAGTTTACTATGTGGCAAATTTTAAACGACGGAATATGTCCGTCGCTTTTAAACGACGGATTACGTTCGTCGCTAAATTATGTAAAGCGACGGACTTAGCGACGGACATCGGTCCGTCGTTAAATTTATGGGCGACATTTATTTAGGAATTTTAGCGACGGGTTTGGTTCGTCGCTAAATTTTCTGAACGCACACCTACTACGTTTGAATTTATTTTTGAATCTATTGCACCTGATAGTCATCCAAATTATTTTTAAAAAAAAAAAAAAAAAAACCTAACAAATCATAATTATATCATATATGAAACTTAAAGTCCTTACATTTCTAGTGAAAAATAATATTAATATTTGTTACAAATCTACACATTGAAGTGAACCATTCTCCATAGAATGAGCAACTAGGCTTTATTTTGTTCCCAATATTGAAACCAATCTCTTGACCATACGTGAAGCTAGCCTTCATTTCTAATCTTTCCTTTGTAGCTACTTCCACCTCATACGTTAGCAAATCCATCAACTAGTCCACCTGCAAAATCCAGAATATAAAACATAAAGAGTATTAGTATTATAATGTAAGAACAAAAGTTATATGAAACATACATAATGTTTTCTTCACATATGTGATTAAGAATCAAAATCTTAATCGGGCTTTCCTTGATCTCCGTGTAGTGAAAAAGATAATCATAAATTTATATTTGAAGAAATTTCATTCTTAAAAATTTTAAACTGACATATTTTGTTATGCTTCTGCTGAAGAGCCCGATGGGAAAGAGTAGATGACATGACAGGTTAGAATGTAGCTCGCAATAGGTGTTCACTTCTGTAGAAGGAATTAATTGAAATCCACAAATCCGATGGTGTAGACAGCAATCAAATGGAGTTTTTCCTTGATCATCAGATTGCCAAAGTTGAACCACACATTCCTCTCTCTATGGTTGCTTGGAATTTTGTTCCTAGCATTTTATTTCCCATGAAAACCATTAACAAGTTAACAAATAATAATTAAAAAAAAAGGTTAACAACAATTTTGAATTAGAAATCTTAGATCATGTTAACGCTAATTATATACCAGAGAAGATTATTATTAACTAAAATAAGATGAACTTAATAATAGGCATCCACTGAATGGGGCTGATCTTGTTTCCTTTTTTTTTTTTCACTGACGATACCTCTACCAGATAAGAGGCAATCATACTCGAGAGATCTGAGCCATTCACTAAGTGAAACGCTTGAAGTATGGGCCTGCCTAAATTTTGGCCCATGACATTATAACTATTGATCCTAGCCATCTGACTAATTGCTAGGAAAGTAGATGGTTAAAGCCTTCAGTTGTATTAAATCATTAATTATAACTGAAACTTAATAGTATACGGCTTCTATGAATAGCTCGAAATGCTACATCTCTTTCAAGAGGAGGACCCTTTACCGTAACTTTTGCTAGCTCTTTGCATACCCTGATCCACAACGGTACAAATAGCATTTTCTGCTATGGTTTGAGTAGCAATCTTTTCATTAAATAAAAAATCAGATGCTAACATCCAAACAGCTACCATCCTAACCAATGTGAATCTACCATCCTATGCATCTTTCTATTTGGGAACTCTATTTGGTTTTAGTTTATAGAAAGTTTAAATAGACTACTTGAAAAAGATGGCGAATGGCAGTACAACAATATTGAATTGTGTAGACATTTCAAGTGATCTTACAGATTCAATGTAGGGATTCCCATGGCATTTATGATAGGCCATTAATAAAAAGAAAAGGTCATATGAGCAGCTGGATAGTTGAATAGGCAAGGTGGACTACGAAGTGTATAGCATGAGTAAAAACCAGTTCATTGCTACAGAGCAAATATGAGCAGGTGGATAGTTGAATAGGCAAGTTTCTAGCAAAATGGCCGAAAATATCATTGCTATTTATTCAATAAAAAAAAAAACCAATCCAACTTCTCCAAACAGGCCTCTACCAAAACAGCCATGGAAAACTAGTCCTTCATGTTGTTTTTCATGTAGGCCTCTCCACCAAAACAGCTATGGAAAACTAGTACTTCATGCTAGAAGTGCTTCTTTTCAACTTCTGTTCTGCCTCAGACCAGAAGTATATCTCAGCTGTGGGTGACCTAAGCATACAAAGAGATGGGATGAGAGTAGCATTTGACTTGCAATCAATTTCGAACAAAAGTCCTTGTGAAATTCAGAGTAATGGACCTTATACAAAGAGATGGGCTGAGAGTGGCAAATTTTTTTTCTTCAATCCAGTACTCCTATGCTAATTTGAATCTGACCAAAGAACCAAAGATCATTCACATAATGATGAGTAGACAGTGGTTGATAAATTGGTGCAAATTTGGGAAGAAAGATGGATTTGTACAATATTCTCAAACATCAGGCTCCCAACCTTGTAACTTTATCTTTTATTGGATTCCAGCTTCAGCCATAGAAACAAACTAAAAGCAGCATATAAATTGACAAACAAAATGGCAGGCTAGATGAAAAGAGAAACATGTTTATATAGAAGTTGATAGACCACAAGTTTCAATCAGTGGTAAATGACTTCAAGATCAGATCTCAGACATTCAATCATGCATATGTGCACAGCTGATGCCATTCACATTCTTTTTTTATTGGCACCACTCATGCATTGACCAAGAAAGCAAATCAGATTTCAACCAATACAGGAATAAGTCAGAAAATATTGAACCTTTCAATGGCTGTCCAGCAAAGAAACAGAAGTGAAAATACAAGTGCTTGCCTTCTACCAATGGATCTGGTTTCGTCCCTACAAATTCATCAACCCCACCGAAATTATTATGCTCCATCAGTTAAAGATTACCAATCAATTAAAACTAGAACTTTGACAAATTTCACAATGACAACATTGGCAACCATTACTCCTTAATAGGCAAGAACCAATTCATTCCAATGGCCAGGTGAGGGAAAATAGTAATTGTGTCAATGCAATCAAACTATTAAGCATACTCTTTTCTTTGATTTGGTGTCTCTTGCATTTGCTTTGAAACAAGACCCAAATAACTCGGATCAATTAGTCACCCTAGAAGGAAAAAGATTTAACAAAAGTTTTGAAAAGATACTCCAAAACCTACCAGTGGGAGGAGATTTTATACAATTATCTGGAATGACACTGAGGTTTCTTGGGCCTGATCTGAAAAAAAATCAGATTGATCAATCACCCAAAGACAGTAAAACAAGAAGACTGAAAAATGGGAAAGAAAGAAAATCCAAATCTCAGAAAATGAAAAAGAAAGAGATTTACAGGTCAGGGAGGGCCTTTGCACCATGATCCGAGCCTACAGATACAGATAGCCAAAAAAATCAGCAAATCATTTCCAAAGAAACAAAAATTTTCTAAAGAAAAGAAACTCATGAGTCCCACACATCAATATCTTTCCAATTACTTCAATAAATAAAAAAAAGTATATAAAAATATCAAAACTCACAACAAAAGCACGTTTCCAACCCAATCTTCACAATAGAACATTCTTAACCTTTTGATTTTTAGCCTAAACATAGATGGTTAAGAAGAGAAATACAACTACAGAACAATGGTCTAAATTACCAAACCACAGCCACACTTGTCTTCATGTTCCCATGCATGCTGTCAATAAGCAAGCCACACATTGTATAATTCTCCTTCCTTTCAAAGAATACCAAACTATTTGGAGAATGAGACAGGATCGGACTCACAATGAGACAGGATCGGACTTTCAAAGGACTTTTCCCCTTCTGATAATTAGTAACACTACTAAAAACAAGAGAAGTGAATTACAATGGGGGCATAATTTCCCTACAAAGGGAGACTCTAAAAACACGATGAATCAGCCAAGTGATTTGCTTCTGAAAATCCTTGCAAAAGGAAAGGTGAATAAATTTCTTTTTTTATTATTAAATTATTAACAAAATAAATCTTATTTTCTTTTTGTTCTCTTTCTAGATGGTGCTGCTTTCACCAGCTGTGTTTATCCTTTAAAAAAAAAAAAAAAAAAAAAAAAAAAAAAAACACCATGAGCTGTGTTTGGAAGTCAATTTATTGTTAAAAGTAGACATCTAATTCCTTTGGCCCATGCTTCTTCAAGTTTAACTCCCCCATCATCCACTAGAATATATGTTTTATATTAGCTCAAATAGCTATAGGTTCGCATGGACTTCAAAGTTTACAACAGTGGATGTATTTCGGGACTTGGGGTCTCAAGTCTTTATAATGCAGTGGAATGCTCAGCACCACTATGCATCCGTGGGACTTGGTATATATCAGGTTTTTATATTACGGTGTAATGTTCAGCAACCAACTATGTATAACTTGTCTGCAGCCATGATAATCAATATTCGTTCTCTTTTAAAACAGACATATCATTGTTACCTTGATATATACCACCCACTAAAACTATACTCAGACAAAGGAAACAACAGTACAATTCAGAAACAAGATGAAAATATTTACATTTGTAACAACATATAGAAGTCTAACTAAACAACTAGGAACTTAATGGATTAGAAAAAGAAAAAGAAAAGAAAAAAGGAATCAGCTCGCTGATTGCAGGAAGAACAGAACATCAAGATAACCTAAATGAGGCCATAGGTACCTTTTTATGCAGAGCGGATGACAGATGCTTGATTTTTGTTGTGAGTTGTGCCACTGCGAAATGAAGAAAAGAAATGTATGATCAAACCACAATACCATTTAAAAAAAAAAAAAAAAACTCAGAGATGATAGCACGCATGATATGAACAAACATCCAGAGCATGGTTAACTGTCCATCTGATAAACCAAGGTATTTCTCACGAGTGTCATACACAAACCAAAAATGTCATCAACCAACAATGATGAAAAATAAATGCACCCTAACTTCTCAAAAAAAAGTTCAGAAACTTTCAGGGAAAAAGAAAAAAGAACCCAGTGCTATTTGACACAATATTATCAGTCTGTTTTTCAAAAGGAAGCAGACCCCTCCCTCCCTCAAACAAGGAGAACCGTAAAACAGAAGAACATCCCCATGACAATGTTGGAGTGGGAAAAAACACCCTAATCATATTGGGTTGGATGTAGACACCAAGACTCAACATTAGACACTTGAGCCCATTCCCACAAGAGGGCACAAGACAACTTAATGCATCTAACCGCCATCAACCAGTCATAATTCGGGCACAAAAGACACCCTAATCCTACTGGGCTGGAGGTAGACACCAAGACTCAACGTTATATACTTGAGCCCATTCCCACAAGAGGGCACAAGACGACTTGATGCATCTATGTCTTGCATAGTTTTGCATGTTTCTAAGCTGCAGTCACAACTCACAACTTTTTTTTCTCTCAGTTATTGTTGAAAACTTGTGATTGCATAAATGGAAATGATTGAGAAGTGGGAAGCATTATGTACAACATAATAATCGTTTCAGTCCATGTTTTGGGAATGTTAGCCAAATGTGAAGTGTAATAACAATGTATTGCAGGACCCTGTTTTTGGAAAAGTTACCTAAAAACAAGGCGGGGAAAACAGGTAACTAGCAGATGATGCTGTCCTCAAACAAATATAGGAGATAATGAGAAAACACATTGAAGCAGCATAAGTAGGAAAACAAACTGGAGAGGAAAATGAGTAATCAGGAGGCCTTACATATGTCGCTGATCAATGATGATGACAGCAGAGTCGGATGTTTAGAAGCAAGCAATGGCTACCAAATTGCTTGAGCAGAAGGATCTTAGATCCACCATCAAGAAGCAATGCAGACTATGGATTGCATGTCAGTCCTCAAAATATTGGAACTCGAGCTTTTGGGAAAAGTCCAATGAGACAGGATCGGACTCACAAGTTTGTCATGCTCTCAAGCTTTTGGAATGCACGTGGAATGGTTCCATTCAGTCTATTCCCATACACATTGCTGCAACCAAACCCATGTTAAAATGATGATTGCTGCAACCAAACCCATGCTATATCATCCCCTCTGTTGTTACATTGCAAGATGAGAAAAAGAAAGAAAAAAAATGTGGCTGCACCGATACAGACTAGTTCGAACGGCTGCCTACGTACCCAAAAAAGTGATTTGGGATCAAGCCACTACGTAGTTCTTTTAATATTCAAATCAGAACATTTTACTGAGTCAATAGATAAGCCATCTAAAGTCTTCAAAGGTCCAGTCAAATAGTTCATACCGATGTTGAATCAAACATTTATATTGTAAGAATAAGAAGAAGATCTCAAGAAAATAAAATACCAAAAGAAATCAACAAGTCGGAATGGAAAAAGCTAACTTATTTTACCTTTTAATAGGACTCGATGAGTGTCTTTTCCTTTGTATATCTTTCGAAAACAACTTTGAATGAAGATTCACACTGCAAGAAGTTAAAGAAAGTATTTCTGGTTGCACCATACAGTCTAGTACAAACGACTACATACCAAAAATCACTAAAATAATCCAAAATATAAGTCACCATCTAAAAGCATTAAAATAATCCAACATTAAGTTTTAGTCAAACAATCCAAAATAATATCAAGTTTGCCACAATTCCTCCAAAATAAACTAGCTTATTTAGGAATTAAGAAGGGTTTAACATGGCCTCGTCAAGACTCTGGGCCAAATAAGAACTTCACCCAGATCGCAATCCCCCAATGTTCTGTCACCAACTTCATCAAAGACATCCGCACTAGGATCATCGACCGCATCTAAAATGATCTTCACGCATTCTGAAGGGATATTGGTCTCATAATCTGTAATTATCCGTCCATGCCCAAGAACTCGATGACGCATATTTGTTAATGAATAAATTTGTTCCATACGCTGAGTAGGGGCTGAGTCTCCTCGAAGACTAGAAGCCTCGCCGGATCGAAGATTGGCCTACAATAAATAATTTTATCATTTTCGTGGAGTAACTAATGATGTTACATTTATCTTAAATAACGAATAAATGATGCAAATTTGTCACAAAAATTGCAGTACCTGCGATGCTGCAGTCCCAAGGGAGCATTGCATTGTCAATGGAGCATTACTAAGAATTTGCTGCTTAAGTTCAATGATCTGTTGTTCCATGTTTTTATACATGTTCTTATTCTTGTTCCGTTGCTCTGCCATCTCCTTTTTCAATTCAGTCATTGATGCTTTAACGTCATCAATTTCATTCTTCTTGGCTCGAATTTCTTCCACGTAGGGGGTTAAAGCAATAATAGTGGTTTTTGAAATATTGCCCAACCCCCTCACACGTCCCTTTCTATCACGACCACAAACCTAGATGATAATCCATCATGAATTGTGATGCATGTATATTAGTAAGAGAAAGGATATAAAAAATTGTGTATGTAAAAGTGATGAAGATGAGGGAAAAACCTGTGCAACTGGGTCATTATTTAAATCCATCCTTATACTAGCCGGGTCGCTCGCAATTATCTCTCTCAATTTTCCAGTTGTGTCACTCAGCTCTTGTGTGGGGTAAGACCCATCGGATCTAGTATGTGTGGCCAGAAACAAGTCTGTTCTAGTGATAACAGCATTTGGATTTTCATTTCGCTGTAATTTGAGAAGGCAAATCATGTTAACGTGATTATAAAGAAAATTCATTTTAAATTGATTTTAAAGACAATGAAACTATGTTACAAAGTACCATCAACTCTTCTGTCCTGGCAGATCCCCGTCTACCAGACAGTTGAGGGTACTTTAACTCTTTTCTGGAATACTTTCCCTTTTGACGACGATTCTTTGCATCTACTGTAGATTCCGAATCAACGAATTTGTCCCATTCTTCTTGTTTCACACCATTGGGACAATTTCTTTTTCTTTCTCCATCCTGATCAAACTTATCATAAGTCTTTCGCAATTCATGCTTCCAATCCCTCCACATTCCATTTACTCTCTTTATTATATCTTTTTTGTGCTTACTGTCAATGTCATATGTGCCCTATATATTTCATTATCGACAACAGATCAATGGTAAGTACATTATAAAAATTAAAAAGTAACCTTCAAATATTTCAATGCTTACCACAATGATAGACCAAACATTCTCCTTAATTGTATCAGGTACAGCACGCCAATCATTATATGTAATTGGACAATGTGTCCTAGTCACATTCCCTAAAAATGAGGAGAAAGAAGTTCCGTTTGGTCCAATAGATTGCCCAGCATAAATGATTTCGACATGCTTCCTTGTGTTGCTTCCTGGGGCAGAAGTTGAAGAAGTTCCTGCATGCGACATGATTCCTACAAAAAAAATTCAAAATATTAGTCATTTAAGCTGTTGCTATATATTATACGAATTTTAATAATGAAAGGTTGATATGTGTTATTGTTTGCAAAATAATATTAGCGCCCACTTGCTAGTTGAATTACATTTTTTTTTTTTTTTTGGAAAAACATGTACAAAGTGGACTAAATTGATTGATGGATTAGATATCATGCAGCACACTTGGATGTACAAGAGTGTTATTGCACTCGTGACTTCAATACTAAGTTCGAAAGCATGCTTTTGTAAATATGAAAGCTAAAAGTAAAAAAGTAAAAAGATCACAATCTCATATAATAAATGGAATTCACATTAGTTCCAACCTGACACTTAAAATAATATATGAAACTGATTAATTTCTTCTCCGCTTTCGATGACGTGAGGTACTTGCTTCATTTTCTACATATGACCCTTCTTGTATATCTTCATCTTCTTCATTTAAATCGTCTGTTAATGAAGTGCTTGAAGAACCTGCCATTAACCTAGCCTCAAATACTAGCGGATCTTCAAATGCATATGCATCCTTAGTCAGCCACTTTGGAACATCTAAAACAACATGCCAGTCATCTCTTGTTAGATCCTTGCAGTAGAAGACCTGAGCTGCCTGAGATGCATGAATAAACGGCTCATCATCTTCCTTGATGTTCCTTCTGAACCTTCCTAAATTGACGAATATCAAATTTGTCTCGGGATCTACATAACATCCATTTGTTTTATCTTCAATATGCACCCAATCACAGTAGAATAATGTTACCTTGAATTTAAAGTAGTCTAATTCGAGAATTTGTCTAAGGATGCCATAGTAGGTGGCTTCCTGTTCTACAATGTTCCTATCCCTGGCACTCGACCTGAACCTAGTCAATGCTTTCATAGAGACCCCGCTGTTTTGTGTTGTAGAGTTCTTTTCGGAGTCTATTGTGCTAAAAACATATCCATTTACTGAGTATGTACTATACGATGTGGCTTTAAAGCTAGGACCAATAGCTATTCTCTTAAATTGTGACATTTCTTCATTCTCTAGTTGATCCCTTAACCACGTGTTATAGTCCATTTGTTTTTCTGCTGACGGATTGCCCCTCCGATTTTGTCCCCTATGTGCTTGAGACTAAAGGTATGCATTGTACTTCCTACAAATCACATACCAAAGAATATAAATAATTTTATTATTTACATTAAGCCATTTTAAAAAACATTAAGGATAGAAGAAAACAATTTCATTAACTTACCCCTCCCACTGAGCATTTTCAGCGTGATGTTGTAAAACCCACCTGCGTGCTTGTTGATACTGCACCGTAGTAAGAAGATGGATTTTTGCTTTCTTGTTGATTTGAAAGTTATCGACATTCTCATCACCCTCATCATAGAATATCTTTCGTACTTGCTTATGGCTTCCTAGCTTCTTCTCGGGCATGTAGTCCATACAGTACATCATAGATTCCTCTAGTATATAGCGTTCCGCAATACAACCCTCTGGATAAGTTTGATTCATCACATACTTTTTGTATGTTCTCATCATCCTGATAAGTGTTAAAATAAGATATCGATAGAAAAAGGCTATTGTAACAAAATTTAATTCAATACTGATAGTTTATGTTACCTCTCAAAAGGGTACATCCACCTATATCGAACGGGTCCACAAAGTTGTGCCTCCTCCGCCAGGTGCACAACTAGGTGTGTCATGGGAACAATAAAAGATGGAGGAAAGTATTTTTCGAATACACATAATGTTACCACTATTTTGTCTTTCATATATTGAAGCTCCTCACGATTAATAACTTTCGAACATATGAAGTTGAAGAATCTTGACAATTCGCAAATGGCGGAGCGCAGTGGTTTATCTTTCCCTAAAAACAAGTGCATCAACAATACCGGTAGCAATTGCTGCATCACAATGTGATAATCATGCGACTTAAGGGCCTTAAGTTGGTTATCCTCCATACTGACACGATGTGTCCAATTTGCACTATACCCTTTCGGAACTTTCAAATCGATCAAGGTTCGACAGAATAAGTCTCTTTTAGATCGGGACAAAGTGAAACGAGCTTTGGGTAAGAACACCCTGTTGTTCCTTTCTTTAGGCCACAATGACCTTCTTATATTCATAGCCTGAAGATCCTTGCGGGCTTGTAAACCATCCTTGGTCTTATCCTTTGTGTCCATGATCGTTGCGATGAGATTCTTAGTGACGTTTTTCTCAACATGCATCACATCCAGATTGTGGGGAATGGGTAAATGCTCCCAGTATGGCAAATCAAAAAGGATTGATCTCTTCGACCAAGCAGTAATGTTGTGCTCATCATCCTTGGACTTTTTCCTACTCTTTCCCACTTGCTTTCCGAACTCTTTTTGAATATTATTCATTTTACGTAGTACATCAGAACCTTTCATACGCTTTGGAATCTTCCTTGTGTCCTCCTTCCCATTGAATTCAGTTGTTTTCGTCCTGAAGTCATGATTAAGTGGCAGGAATCTTCTATGTCCCATATAAGCGAACTTCTTTCCATGTTCAAGCCAGACTGAGTCTGTCTCCTCACTACAAACAGGGCATGCATACTTTCCTCCTGTCCTACAACCAGAAAGATGTCCATATGCCGAAAAATCGTGTATTGCCCATAACAAAATTGCCCTCATTGTGAACCTGTTCTTGCTAAGCGAGTCATATGTTACAGATCCATTCCACAATTCAATCAACTCTGCAATCAACGGCTGCAAGTAGACGTCAATGTCATGTCCTGGACCTTTTTTTCCGGGGATCAAAAGTGTTAACATTGTAAACTCCTTCCGCATGCATAAATGAGGTGGAAGATTGTACGTAACAATCATAACAGGCCAGCAACTATGTGAGTTGCTCAAATTCCCAAAAGGATTGAATCCATCCGTTGCAAGCCCCAACCGAACGTTACGTGGCTCCGCAGCAAAATCATCGAACTTTCCATCTACATTCTTCCACATAGATGAATCAACAGGATGACGCATGTGACATTGATCTCCAACCGACTTCAAATGCCATATCATGTTCTCTGCAATCCACGGTACACTATAAAGTCTTTTTAACCTCGCGGTTAATGGGAAATACCTTAGCACTTTACACGGTACCTTTGGGGCAGTTGACCTTTTAACTCCATCAAATTTCCATCTGCTTGTTCTACATTTTGGACATCTATCCTTTGTAGCGTGCTCCTTCCAATATAGAATACAATCGTTACGACATGCATGTATTGTCTCATAGTTCATACCCAATGAACCGATCAATCTCTTCGCATTATACATACTATCCGGCAAAGAGTTCTCGCTTGGCAAGATTTTCTTGAGCAAGTTTAATAACTCTGTAAAGCTATTGTCTGACCACTGATACCTAGACTTCATGCTCATCAACTCCACTGTCACAGACAACTTTGTATGCTCGGGTTTACATGATGGGTATAAGGGTTGTTTTGCATCCTCCATTAATTTCTTGTAACGGGAATCATCATCTAAGTCATCTTGAGGTTGAGTACCATCTTCATTATTAACCTCGTTCATACATGCATCTAAGTCATCGGGTTGAAAGCGACCAAAAGCATCATTCACCAAATCTTCCATTCTGGGCAACATATCTTCGTTACGATTATCGGCAGATGTACTCGCACCTTCATTGGGACATTGTTCCCCATGGAGAAACCAGGTCGTGTATGTTTTATCTATGCCATGTAAAACCAAATGATCGCAAACTGTTTTTAATGGCTTCTTCCCATGCACATTACAACATTTGACACAAGGACAACAGTACCAATCAACACCATCTGAATTCTGTTTTGCGAACTCTAGGAATGTTGCAACACCTCTCAAGTATTCAGGGGACACCTTTTCTGCCGTCATCCAATTCTTGCATGGGGTCGTGGAAGCCATCTGCTGTGTATAAGTTAGGTCCGGAAAGAGGCATAAAAGGAAGAAAGAAAGAAAAGAGTTTTACTCCAAAGACTTCTACAGAAACAGGCCTCCAAAATCTATCTTTAAAATATTATGAGAGTCACATGCAAGCCATGCCAATGGTGGTCTATTTTTCAACTGCTCATGTCATTATCACTACTGCTTCCTGTGGTGTGGTCCACTTGAGCCTTGGATCTCCCTCAATTTTCGGCTTGCTCTCTAAAATGATATGAAAAAATGGATGGACGGTGTGGATAAAACAGGGACGTACGGGGTCGTACCCGATCTGCGTCTAACTCGAGTGATAAATGGTTAGTTCTTCCATGCTTCTTGTAGTTTTCCTCTCTCCCACATTCACAGCAATGGTATATCTTGAGAATTGTAGGAGATCTTCTAACCATATCAACGCTACTATCGTTTCAGTTGAAGCTTGTATATGAGAATCACAGGAGATCATACTCTCATTAGTGTTAGATCCAAGCCGTTGGATTGGTTATGCTTCTGGCAGTATGGTTTCCTCTGATATCTCACTTCCAAGCTCTTCTCCAATCTTCCCAGCAATTACCTTCTTCAGTACCTTTATCTGAATTCGGCACCGCTTCGGTGGATTGGATCCTTGTGGGGGCTATTCTGATGTATGTATCTTTATATCCACGCCGTTCATCTGTTTCTTCAGTTGATTTCAGGGCATGTGCCTAAAAATACATCTCAGGTGGAGCACGCCAAAGGAAACAGTGGTGATTGAATTTCCACCATTAAAAACTACCTGGGGCCCATCCAACTTGTTGATAACGCCACAAAGATCTGGATGAAGGAGCCACACAAATACGAGCTTGATCGAAAATTTCTGTTGCCCGGAGAAATTTTTTTTAATAGCAATCACCACTGTTTCCTGTGGTGTGGTCCACCTGAGATTTGTATCTGTTGCATTTTTTTTGGTTTGATGCCAACAATGATATGGAGAAACGGATGGACGGCGTGGATGTAAGACACATACATCAAGGTGAGCCCCCACTGTCACAGATCCACCGAAGCCGTACCCCTTGAATGTGAGGCATGGTAGGGGACAAACCGTCCGGCTTCCATGGATCCCAGGTCCACGGAGGTCGGTGGCTCCTTGACTGTGGGGCCCACTTGATGCATGTACCTTATATCTGCACTGTTCATCCGTTTCGTCAGATCATTTTAAGGCTATGAGCTCCAAAACACAGCATATCCAAATCTCAAGTGGACCACACCACATGAAACAAATAGTTATTGACGATTAAAAACTTCATGGGGGCTACAAAAGTTTTTGGATCAAGCTGATATTTGTGTGGTCCTTTCATTCAGGTCTTTGTGACCTTATCAACGGATTGGATGGCAAATAAATATTCCGGTGGCCCTCAAAATTTTTTTAATGATGTGCATTCCATCGCCACCTGAAAAGGATGGACGGCATGGATGTAGGACACGTACACCAAGGTGGGCCTCACAGTCAAATCACAGCTACCAATGCCACCTCATTAGCCTTTGCATCGTCTGTATTGCTTTCTTTCGAGAACCCATTCTACATATAGCACGTGAACATGGCTGCCCACAAAGTGTAATACCCGTAGAGGCACTACAGCAAACACCCAATGGGCACTTTTTACATCTCTACACTTCTCACACTCGACAATCATAACTGTCCATGATACTGCATTTTTTTCTCTGGCATTTCATCGAACATGTCTTTGGTGGCACCAACATTCCCCAATTCACATACCCATCAACCATAGCAGTTCAGGAAATGACATTCCGCTCCGGCATTTCATCAAACATTTTGCAATGAATCAAACTTTTGATTCTCAGGCGGATGGGACTCCGAACCATGACTCAACTGTGCAATCAATAGAGATTTTATGTTTTTTGGAGAGAGAGAGAGAGAGAGAGAGAGAGAGAGAGAGAGAGAGAGAGAGATTTCATACCAGCTGCAATGGCGTCGAAGCTTGGAAGCTGCAACGGGAGCGGGGATGGGAGGCGTCGAAGCTTGGAAGCTGCAACGGGAGCGGGGATGGGAGGCGTCGAAGCTTGGAAGCTGCAATGGCGATTTTTGGGGAGAGAGAGAGAGAGAGAGAGAGAGAGAGGAGGGGCGGGAGACGATTGAGAGGAGGGAATGAGGATTTGGGGATTTTTTTAGGGTAAGGGGATGGGTTAATCAGATTGCACCGTCTTACCGTGCGGACTAAACTCAGTTGGGCCCACCTAGAATGCATGTGCTTTATCTATTCCGTCCATATGTTTTTCCAGTTCATTTTAGTGGTTGAACCCAAAATTTAAGCATATCCAAACCTCAAGTGGACCATGCCATGGGAAACAGTGGGAATAATGATTTAAGCATATCCAAACCTCAAGTGGCCCCACATTGATGTTTATTTGTCATCCAACCTGTTCATAAGATCACATGAACATGGATGAAGGGAAAAACACAAATATCAGCTTGATCCAAAACTTCTGTGTCCCCCTATAATTTTTCAATGGTATATATTCAGTTCACACTTTCCCTGTGGTGTGGTCCACTTTAGATTTTGATATGCTTCGTTTTTTGGCACCATACCTAAAATTATCTGTTAAGATGGATGAACAGAGTGGATAAAATACATAAATCACGGTGGGCCCCACAGAGTTTACTCAGCACGGTGAGCCCCACAGAGTACTGACGCAATCTGCGCCAGAGGCCTCTGGCGTGAATTAGGTGTTACCCCGGGAACAGCTGAGTGGGTGTTACCCCCAGCGTATGGCCCACATGGATGATATTTTGTATATCCATGCCGTCCATCTGTTTTTACGGCCCATTTTAGGATGATTTTCCAAAAATTATGTAGATCCAAATTTCAAGTGGACCATAACACTAGAAATAGTGTGATTGAGTGCCCCACCATTAAAAATTCCAAAGAGCCCATCGTAAGGTTTTTGTAATGTTTATTTGCAATCCAAGCTCTTGATAATGTCAATAAAGTCTTGATGAAGGGAAAATATAAAGATCAGATTGATCTAAAACTTTTGTGGCCCACAAAACGTTTTTAATGGTTATACATCACTGTTTCTAGTGATATGGTCCACCTAAGATTTGGATCTTCTTAGGATTTTGGATCACATCCTAAAATGATATGAAAAAAGAGATAGACGGTGTTGATATATAAAAACTACAACAAGATGGGCCCCACACGGTTAGGGTAACACCCACTAAGCTGTTCCTGGGGTAATACCTAATTCGCACCCCTTGGCTATGGGGCCACTGGCCGGTGCTTTGTGGGCCCCTCCATGACGTATGTGTTTTATCCACACTGTCGAGCCATTTCTGAAGATTGTTTTAGTGCTTGATCCAATAAATGAGTCAAATCTAAATCTCAGGTGGACCACACCACAGGAAAATAGTATTGATTGAATGTCCACCATTAAAAACTTCGTAGGGCCCACTATATTAATTATTTGACATCCAACCTCTTAATTAGGTCATACAGACCTGGATGTAGGTAAAAAACAAATATCAGCTTGTTCCGAAACTTCCGTGGCCCTCAATAAGTTTTAACAGTGGGTGTTCAATTAAAATTGTTTCTTGTGATGTGGTCCACTTGAGATTTGGATCTACCTCAAATTTGGGCTCATACCATAAAATGATCTACAAAAATGTATGGATAGAGTGGATGAAACACATTCATCATGGTGGGGCCCACAGAGCACCGATCACTTGGCATTGACTGGTGACCCTGTCACTAACCAATCCATCTGATATATTTTATGTATATCTAATCCATCCATATGTTCTTTTATATCATTTTAAGATGCAATAGAAAATATTAGAAAAGATCAAATTCTCAATGGCTAGATTAGAGTTTGGGGTCCAATGACTATACATTTATTAGGTTTTCATGAGGTCAACAAGTTACAGCGCAATTTGGACCTAAAAATTTGGCCTAATTTGGAAATCTAATCCATTCACTCTATTATATTCATCAATAACTTTGATTTGACTGGTCACTTGCCCTGATCAAGTTTAAGATGAGAAAGATACTAAATAGATAAAATTGATCAATGATGGGCCATATCTTGTAACCTAACCATTAGATTTGAGTGAAATTTAATCTAAACATCTAAAGTCATTTACTTTTCAATTTGGACCAATCAGATTGTCCAAAATTTGTCTAGCTCTAGACAAATTGATTGTACACATTTAAAGAGTCTTTTATACGGATATGATTCGGGCTTAATTTTGTTTTCAATAATAATTACCACGTTCTAAACATATCTGACCATTCAGATCAAGTTTAGGATGACTTGATCATAGAATTTGATCAATCTCATCATTATAAATTTTCCTTGCAATTAATTAACATCATTATATTAGGGCCTTCATTTTTTGCACCAATGAACATGTATGTATGCATAAACCAATCTGATAACCAGTTAACTGAATGAGTGTAATTTTTCATTTTCAACTATCCAATAAATATCCACCAATAAATTTGGCCCACTCATTTCGAATTTCTCGCTTTTATTTAAACCACAATTTTTTTCCAACATTTTTTTTCAAAACCGGTAAAATCTCTTCTTTTTTTTTTTATCAAATATTTCAACTTTTATTTCTTTTGAAAATATCATTTTTTTAATCAAACTTCTTAATTTTTTCGAAATACAAAATCTTAATTTCTTTATAAAAATTTCAATTTTTTTACAAACTTATCAATTTTATTCGAACTTCTCAACTTTTTTCAAATGGTCATTTTTTTTTTAAATCTCAATTTTTTGAATCTTATTATTTTTCTAAATCTCAATTTTACTAAAAAATTGTTAATTTATTTTCAAACCTCTCAACTTTTTTTGTTTGAAAATCACAAATTTCTTTTTTAACTTCACAATTTTCTTTTTCAAAATGTTTAATTTTGTGAAAATTTGAAAAGAAATTTCAAACATATTAATTTTATTCAAATTTCTCAATTTTGTTTTTAAAATCTCTTAACATTTTCTTTCAAATTACTAAATCTGTTATTTTAAATATCAAATTTTTTAATTTTTAAAAAATATGAATTTTTTTCAATATCTCATTTTTCTTAAATTTTATTTTCCGACGGACCTTATTCGGGGGGCATCTTTTCGAGCTGGGATTAGCGACGAACCAAATCCGTTGTTAAATAGCGACGGGCTAAGTCCGTCGGAAATTAAAATTTTGCGACGGACTATGTTCGTCGGTAAATTCCGCGACGAAATCCCGCCTTAATTTCGCAAAAGCGACGGAATATTTTCAAATACGATGAACCAGGTCCGTCGTTAAACCAAGCAATTTTTGCGACGGTCAATGTTCATTGCAAAATTCGTCGCAAAAATGCAATTTTGGCGTAGTGTTTGGCAACAGTTACTTAAATTGGTTTATGACTAAGAATTATTTAATTACTGTATTCTAATTTACGTTGGATATATTTAGATTGCTTCCTTTCTGTATCTCGGAATAAAGGTCGAGACATTTGGTTTGTATAATCTTTATGAGCACCACTTAGACTTATTATCGTATATGTTATATCTTTCCTATGTGCTTAGTTTTATTTTCCGCTGTGAACGCCCTTTTTGGAATGATACTTGAAAATGGAAATGTGAGTTTTCTTCATAGGCTAACACCCGCGATTTTGGTACACGAGTCTAGAACTCGGGTTGCGAAAATCCGGGGCGTTACAAGGCATCACCAAGATCTTTCATCTCAAAATTTTAAGATAGAAATTTCTTAGTCTCACGCAACAATCCAATATCACTACTGGCCAATAAAATGTCGTTAACATACAAGACCAAAATGATAAACTTACTCCCACTGATTTTCACATATATGCACTCATCCGCAGTGTTTTCAATGAAACCATATGAGGAAGCAACTTCATAAAACTTTAGGTACCACTGTTGTAATGCCTGTTTCAACCCATAAATGGACTTCTTAAGTTTACAGACCAGATGTTCTGAGCTTTTGGCTTTAAAACCTTCTGGCTACAACATATATACATTCTCCATTAGATCTCCATTGAGAAACACAGTTTTCACGTCCATTTGATGTAGCTCCAAATCCATATGGGCCACAAGAGTCATAATGATCCTAAAGGAGTCTTTATTAGATACAGGTGAGAAAGTCTCCTTAAAGTCAATGCCCTCAAACTGAGTGAAACCATTTGCAACTAGCCTGGCTTTATACCTTTCGATATTGCCCTTAGAGTCCCGTTTGGTTTTAAATACTTATTTACAACCAATCGGCCTAATCCCTTCAGGCAATTCAACAAGGTCCTAAACTTTGTTGTCCTTCATGGATTTCAATTCATCCTTCATGGCATTGAACCAATGAGAAAAATTTGCACTTTGTTTGACCTGTGAAAGGGATACAGGATCTTTTTCAACCCCAATGTCAAACTCATACTCCTGCAAATAGATGATGTAATCGTTTGGTATTGCAGATCTTCTCTCTCTATGTGATTGTCTTAATGGCTCATTATTCTGAATTGGGTTTTTCATTTCCTCATCAGTAGGTTGTATTTGAGGTTGTACATGGTCATCCATAAGGATCTCAATATCCACTACTTGATGGACAACCATGCTACTCTGAATGATTGTGGTAGGAATCACAATCCGCTCTTCCTCAAATACAATATCCTTAAATTCATGCTCCCACTATGTTCAGTGTTCTCAATAAACTTAGCATTCGCAGTCTCAATGACTCTCATGAAATATGATGGACAATAAAATCTGAATCATTTTGATCTTTCTGGGTATCCAATAAAGAAGCAACTAATAGTTCTTTCATGCGAGTTATACGGTTTGGCTTCTGCAGGACAACCACATACATGAAAATATCGTAGACTAGGCTTTCGCCCTGTCCACAATTCATATGGAGTTTTCATTACAGCCTTACTTGGGACCCTATTAAGGATGTGCACGGCCGTTTTTTTACCCTTAGAAACGAGTCATGCTTTAAATCCTTCACAATCCTTCTTCTGATGATCAGGCTTATTACAGAAGAAGCAGCCATCATTAGGACCCTTCCTTTTCTTCTTAAATGTCTTTCCAGACTTAGGCTAATTGCCACCCGCAGGACCCGTAGAACTTATTTCCTTGACCGTTATAGGTGGCTTGAGTCAATTTATGTAAAAGTGAACTCAGCTCTGCTTTATCTGATTTCTGAAATCGTTTTCTTATTTCAGTCAATAAATCTTTAGCTTTCTCAGTGTCGGGCATGACACCCTGCATGGTCTCAGAAATCGAGTTCTTTATGATCTTGAGACACATCTTATTTGACTTGGTCCAGGCCTTAAAGTGAGCCTTTGCTGGTTCCGTACTAGAGTCAGTTGGAATAGGAAGCTCTACTTCCTCCAGGGTCAGATCCAAGTCCATGCAACCTAGGACTATTTCAACGGATGACTTCCATTTGAAATAGTTGGACCCAGTAAGCAAAGGTATGGAATTGAATTGGGTTGGAACATTGGAAACAGTCATAGCTGGACATTCAAAGAATAAAACTCACATTAATTAAACAAATCCCATATAACAATGCATAAATATAAACCACAAATATTATGCATGTAAATACATTCGATTGATTTGGGCCTTCAATCAAATGACCCAGGATGATGATGGGCCATTATCATCAAAATCTGGCAAGAGCCCAACGTATTATCACAATTCCTCCTTTGGGCGAAATTGTAACATACATGAGGCTCTACTGAACATGAAGCTGATTTATGCTAGTGAAATAAATCTAAGACGCCCATCATCTTTGGATGAAATAAGTCTCTCAAACCTGTATTACCATCACCAATCACTTCATCCCGCTCACACCCAGCCAAACGATGATACTTCTTTGTTCTGACCACCGCTTGGCTGGATATGAACGCAACTGAATGCAATCCTATAATGGAGGGTTACTAAATTCCAAGTACAGAAGTCTAGAAGTACAAATCGTTGCCAATTGAGGTCACTTTGGTGGCTAACACAAAAAGCTTCAATCCCACTTCTAGACCCAAGGATTGCTACATGGTTCTGCCCACAATGAACCATACGACAAAAGTTCTGATTTGGCCAAAATATGATTGATGTTGATCGCCTAAAATCTCAAATATTTACTACAGTGATGGTTGGATTAAATCCTTTAATTGTCAATTCTGAACATCAATCAAAAGATATGGGTAATGGCCTTATTTTGGGTCAAATCAGAGTAATATATAATCCACATTTACTGAATTACTAGGGCCGCCTTATAAAACCTACCAACCATCAATTACTTTATTTAGGTTTTACTTCAATTGATGGCCCAAGTAAAATTAAAGTGAGCCACACAAGGTCCAAAGAATGAATGGACAATATGTCTAGAGATTTGGCTCAGACAAGCATTCAATGGACCCTAAACTGGGTTGGATTCAGCAGGGCATGGGCTTAAGACAAGGCTCAAAACCATTCAACAAGTGGGCCCCAAAATTATCATCAAAGGGCACCGGCCTAAGGTCTGCCTAAATGAGATTAAATGTGATTAATTCAGTGATTTAGATCATCTTGGACAATGGACCCAAGTAATTAAAGTGGGCCCCTAAAGGTCCCAAAAATAATAATAATAATAATAATGAAACATCAAGATCCATGGGTGAGCCGAGAATGAGCATAAAGGAGCTCTAGATCAGGGCCCAAAACTTTAAAAAAAAAATGGCTTGGAAGATGGAATTGGATAGGCAAGCAATGAGCCTAAAAGAATACTGAAAATAAACCCAAACTCCAGCCCATATTCCAGCCATTCAAGGAGCCCATCAATTTGCACAAAATCATCAAGGTGGGCCCTGAAGTAGGGCCTAGGATATGCTCAATAGGACTCCAAAAGTTAACTTGAAGTTAGCATGAAATAGGCCCCAGAAAATAATCTGCTGGAAATGGCCTACTGTCACAACCTATTTACATAAGCCTATACAAAAGGGGCCCCAAATCCAGGTCCAATGAAATAAGCCAGAATACAAGGTCTGTAACAGTCCATGTCCGTTCATAAGGGAATCACAACCTAAATACAAAAGGCCAATATTCCAAAATGCCATTCTTGTCCACTTTTGCCTTTTTTTTCTTTTCTTTTTTAGAAACTATCCTCCAAAACCTTTACAGCACATAAAGGGAAAATGTCATTCTCGCCCAAATAGGAAACCAATATCCAACCCATAACCCCTTGCTATTTTCACAGGGTTAGAAAACCCTAGCCCGTTGCCGACACCTGCTATATGCACCGGCCGGAGCTCGTCGTTGTAGGATATGGTGCCCAGAATGACCGCCGTCACCTCATCATCCTCACCATAGTCGGACGAAGCAATGGCTGCTGCCGAATCTGAATCGGGAGAGGACGATGGCCCTAGCTTTGGCCGATGTCCTATACAAAATAGATGACGGCAATGGCAGTCCATATAGCCGCTGCTACGGCTGATTTCGACCATCAATGGTGGTGCATCCGATGCAACGACATGGTTTCTGGCGACCTTAAATGGTTGGCACTAGACATGTATGGCCAGATCTGATGGACACAGATTTCAAAGGGAGTTGGAAACACATGGTTGGAAACCCTCTGTACTAGCCAGCATGCATGGTTGCAATCGGCTCCCAAACTTTGGATCGATTTTAATGGTGGTAGATGGGTGCGGCTAATACCAGCAAAGATGAAATTATTATTTATTTATTTATTTTAGATGGTTGCCTTCTGTGAAAACAGATCTGAGAGGCAGAGGAAGGCTAATGGGTTTGAAACCCTCTTCATGAACTAAATGGGATTTTCACCCCAATTAATGATGCAGCCAGCGATCATGGCCGCCAATGTGAGAGGGCATGAGGCCATCATCTTTTCGAAAATAGGCGACAACCAACAGCCACAGGTCGATCCCACATAATCTGTCGGCCATGCTGCCGCTGTGAGTAGCCATAGTATCACCGAGATTTCGTTTCTAAAACTGTCAGTCATGCATTCACGGATTTCGGCTAGATGGCCTTATTGGGATGTTATTTTATTTTTTTATTTTTTTGGTATCGTGGCAATGACTGCCATATTAAGCTAGAGACTCATGTGCCAATTATCAAACACACTAGCACACAAATCATGAACTTTGTGTACGGCAATTCTGTTTACGGTAATGATAAAGAAGTCCATTGAAGATAAAACCCCAACTTGTTTCAAATCTACCAAATCAATGCATAGGTGGCTCTGATACCAACTGTGAAACTTAAACTTAATGCAGAATAATCGGATCGTCTATGCATCAACAATGGAGATTTCATACTGTAATCTTAAAGCCATACCTGATTGGGAAAACATTCCTGACGCCATCGTGTTGCCGAGAAGAACTCTTGGTCTTCCGCACCTTACACCTTTAGTAGAAACACTCAATGGGACTAGGTTTTTTCTTTTGTGTTGGTGAGGGGACCAAGACATATATTTATAAGAAAGAGGGCTAGAGAAGCTTACCCATCACACTTCTCTCCTCTAGGGTCTCCACACCATAGGTTTCCATATCAGGCTTAATAACCGCGTATAGGGAACATGGTTCAAGCGTCTCGCCCCAAACCTATTTGTAATGATCACAACTATAGTGGGGCGCACTGAATCGCTCAATCTGAATAATCCAACGGTCATGATCTAAACTGATGATCATGTGTGGCCCACCTAATGGAGTCTTACAATTGGCTCTCCTATCACTTGCTGATCCTCCTTTGATTCACGAACATTCTCGCGGACCATGACTTCTTGGTGGCTGGTATTTGAAGGAATCTGTTGGGAGTTGATTTGATCGCAACAATTGCACTTGGAGGCAAGTTGAATACGAATTTTCCGAATAGCTGCGTCAACAGGGACAGCTCTCGCCATGACCTTCCATAAGAGAATCGCCATTTTGGGTGGGACGTACTTGTTCCAACACCATTTAGGCCAAAGGAGTTTCGGCTCTTTGCATCGGATCTCATTCCATGCCGATTTGAGGGTGAACTTGCCAGAGGAATTAACTTTCCAGATCTCAGCTGGTCTAGTCTGTTAGAGATGAAAATGTTGCTGTCACGAGTGGGCTGCAGAATCTCATTCGGCAGGATACTTTCAATGGGAGACAGATCCCAACCACTTTGGGGGTTCCAGAAATCCTTGACTTTTGAGTCCCGCAGATGGTTTGGAATCTGGCCTTGCACGGCTGCTGCCAGGATGCCACTCCCGTCCAGTTATGGTACCAGAAGCTGACCTTTCCTTCCCCAATAAGCCACCTCGCATTGCTAATAACTTGCGGGATGTTCTTCGTTATATCTTTCTACACAAGAGCTAGCTGCAGAGAAAGTTCCTCTTCTCATGAGAAAACTCTTGAAATTAATATTTCTTGTTGATTAGATTGGCCCACAAAGAGTCCTCCTTGATCAGGTTCCAGCCCATCTTCACCCTGAAGGATTTCATAACATCCTCTAGTCGCCTGAAAAAGTGGGGATTAAATGCCTCCTTGATCAGGTTCCAGCCCAGCTCAAGTGGAGCACACCAGGAAAAAGTGGGGATTAAATGCCTGCCGTTGAAAACTTCTTGATGGCCACAAATTTTTTGGATCAAGCTGATATCTGCTCTGTGCTACCTTATGAACAGGTTTGATGACCAATAAACATCATTGTGGGCCCTAGAAAGGTTTCAACAGTGGACATTATTATCCACACTGTTTCCTATGGTGTGGTCCACTCGAGCTTTTGATATGCTTAAATTTTGGGCTCATTTGCTAAAGTGAGCTGGCAAAGAAGATGGACAGCGTGGATTATATACATCATGGTGGACCCTACAGATTCCGTTACCACCAAGGCAGTGTCACCACACAAACTGCCTTTGTTTCCTGTGGTGCGGCGCCCGTGAGTTTTTTGTTCGTCATAATTTCTGGGTCCCAGGGCAAAGGAGAGGAAGCAGACCTACCTGATGAACGAGTTGGATCACATGAAAGTTCCACACACATGGCGGTACATACACTCCCCTCCCCCAACCATGCATGCTCGTCTTAGTGGGGTTCCAAGATCTGGTGGGCCATCCAGTGGACTCTCTCGTTGATGCTCGAACAGACGCAAGCCAAAGAGAGGCTGTTTGTGCATGAAATTTGGACGGTTGGCACAATATTTGTTTATTGAGCCAGGCAGGGCCCACTTAGATATATGAGTGCCCTCCCACGGCATCGGTCCTAAAATCCAGCTTTACTGTCAGGTGTGCCGCGCAACAGGGAATAATGGGGCGGATTTGCTACTGACAGGTTTGAGTAGCTATCTCGCTACTGAAGTGACGTCACCAACTTCTGTGGGCCCCACCATGATGTATGTGTTGTATCCACACCGTCCATCCATTTGGAGAGATCATTTTAGGGCATGAGCTAAAGAATGAGACAGATCCAAAGCTCAAGTGGACCCCACCAAAGAAAACAGTGGGGACAGTGATGTGACCGTTGAAACCTTCCTCGGGCCCACCATGATGTTTATTTGAGATCCAACCTGTTCATAAGTTCACGCAGACATGGAAGAAGGTAAAACACAAATATCAGCTTGATCGAAAACTTCTGTGGCCCCAAGAAGTTTTTAATGGTAGGAGATCATTTCCCACTGTTTTCTTTGGTGGGGTCCACTTGAGCTTTGGATCTGTCTCATTCTTTAGTTCATGCCCTAAAATGATCTATTTAAATGGATGGACTGTGTGGATACAACACATACATCATGGTGGGGCCCACAGAAGTTGGTGACGTCACTTCAGTAGCTAGATAGCTACTCAACTTGTCAGTAGCTAATCCGCGGCCAAATGGGGAAACAGGGGAGGAGGACGTCGGCCGATTTCTTTAGCCGTGACTGTACATTTCCATTTCTCTCCGTGGTGTGTCCCACCTGAGTTTGGATTGGGATGATTCTTGAAATGTACAGTGAACATGAGAAGGCGCAAAAGAAAAAGTTGTACTATTTGGATTCCAAGTAAACATCACAGGTGGGCCCCACACAGCTCTAATGTATGGTTCAAAAATATGTGATCATTCCCTCTGATTCTTCCATCCGATGATTAACAACTAACACAATCACATCCAAGTAAAGGGCAATTTTGACCCAAGACCTGAGTCCAGCCTAAGCCTGAAATTTTCCTAGCACAGCCGATCCAAGCACAAGCGCAAGCTCAAAAAAGGGTTGTGTTGGACCTAACTTCGCGTCTCCCAAAAATTGATAAAGTCCCTATTCCTTACTGAATGTTCCTAATACATCGGTTGATATTGTGGGCCACATATGCACTTTGAGATATACATCTTAGAGGAATGAAACCATCTGCCTATATCACACCCCAATGTTAGCCACTCCCACTTGGGAATCGATACCAACGCCTCAGTGTTGAAACGTATGAATATTATATACCACTACTTGGGCTCTCACTTTGGAGCGCGACTTGGGTGAGACCCCGAACAAGCAATGTGGGTGTGATCCTGAACCTAGGGCCCACCTGGATATGTTCTTTGTAAATCCACGCCGTCCATCTGTTTCTTCATATTATTTTAGGATAAATTCAAAAAAATGAAGCCGATGATAATTTTAGGTGGACCACACCCCAAGAAACAGTTCTCATTCAACCATGACCATTAAAAACGTTCTGGAGTCCACTGTAATGTTTATTGACCATCTAATCTGTTGATAAGGTCACGTAGACAGGAATGAAAGGAAAAAACAAATTTCAGGCTGATAGAAAACTTTTGTGGCTCACAAAAGGTTTTTAATGGTCACTAACCAATGTTTCTTTTGTTGCAGTCCACCCAAAATTTTTATCTTCTTTATTTTTGGTACCATAGTACAAAATAGTATGGAAAAGCAGATTACCGACATGGATTTACAAAGAACACATCCAGGTGGGCCCTAGGTTCAGGATCCCACCCACATCGCTGGTTCCGGGGTATCACCCAAGTCGCGCCCCTCACTTTGTACAAGCGGGGCTATGTTTCCCAGGTCCAAACCGTTGATATTACGGGCCTCACATCAAAGGTAAGGCTCATCTTATCAACGGTTTGGATCATTGAAAGATATTCACCACCTGTATTTAGTTTATATAGAATTCATCCACATGGCATGTCCACACGCTTCTACCATTATCTAGATCTTTGTAAGGTCTTATGTTTACATCCTCTGTGAAATGAGCTTAAGCAGTAGCAAAGCTAAACAACAAAGAGATACATCACGGTGGGCAACAGCAAAGCTAGACGACAAACAGACTCATCTGGGTCAGCTCAGCCTGACAATGTGCTGCTGGCTCGATAATAATAGAAGTTCTATGCTCGGTAATAAATCACGGTGGCCCACTACAGCTCGCTTTGGACGCTTTGTCTCTATACTGAGTTTGGACGCAATCCGCGTCCGACGATGACACGTCCCCAACAACGCAATTCTCAGCTCGACTTGCTGCTTTTTGGCATCCACTAGCATATTTCAGGCCGATTCATCGATGCATAGCATATTCGCACCATCGTGTAACATCTTAACGGCCACCGGAGAGTACCGATTCTTGGATCGATGTAGTTCTTCCAAACCCCTGTTCCAAAGAAGAAGGATATGAGAAGGGTAGTTCATGATCGTACCCTTCATAATGGCCCACTGCCAGGATAGCCGCACCCAAACCATCGGATGAGAGGTCGGGCAAAGGAGCATCGCCGTCCAAAAACTGCATTAGTTGCCGCATGCTTGGCCTCTCAGCCGACGAAGGATGCGAACACAACAATCCAAGCTTCAGCACCAACTCCATCTCCTCCACCTCATAGTCAAGTCCTAGCTTCGGATCCGCCGCTGCTAGAATTGTCCCTCTCCTCCAGCATTCCGACACCCATTCAACCAAGATCACCTCATCCGCCCCTGATCGAGGATCGATAGGCCTCCTCCCGCAAGCAACCTCGAGCATGAAAGCTCCGAATGCAAACACGTCAGTGCTTGTGGTGGCCTTCCCAGTCGTAGTAAGCTCCGGTGCAAGATATCCAAAGGTCCCCACAATTCGGGTCGTCCGTGGATCGGCACCATGATCGTACAGTCTGGCAAGGCCGAAGTCACCTAATCTACTGTTCATCTCACTATCTAATAAAACATTGCTGGCTTTGATGTCTCTGTGAATGATCACCTGCTCCCATTCCTCGTGTAAGTAGAGAAGCCCGGAAGCTACTCCTTTGATTATCCCAAACCGTCGGCCCCATCTCAGCATTGAATTCGGATGGTCAAAGAGGAACTTGTCCAGACTTCCATTGGGCATGAAATCATAGACTAGTATGAGCTCTTTCTTTCGCCGGCAATAGCCGAGAAGTTGTACCAAGTTCCGGTGACGGAGGCGGCCAAGGCTTACGATCTCAGATATGAATTCGCGAATCCCTTGTCGAGATTCATGAGAGACTTTCTTCACAGCCACTTCGATCTTCGAGGCCGATAAAACTCCTCTGTAAACCCTCCCAAAACCTCCGACCCCCAGGAGCTCTTTGTCTGTGAATCCCTTAGTGGCCATGAATAGATCCTTGTACGAGAACCGATGGGTCCCATATTGGCGTTCCCAGTCCTCTAGTACTTCAGCAAACTTAATCTTTCTTCTCACGATGAGACCGATGGCTGAGATGGCCGCTAACGTGAAAAATAGCACAATTATGGGTATCCCAATTGGTAAAAGCACTGATTTCTTTTTGGGTCCTATCCGTGGAAGCTTAGGAAGGTGCCGGGGATCAAGGGCCTGAGCCTGACCGTTCATCTTAAAGCTCCATCCCAAGATGTAATGAGATACTGGTGCCGTCCTGGTTGATGCAGAGAAACCAATATGCATATCATCTAACACAATCGATGAAAGATCCACCGTCAATGACAAGAGTGGACGATCAGGTTTAGGTATGTCGATAGGAGATAATGTTACATTGAGTTGGTTCTGGACACCATTGTATTCTATCCAAACATGCATCGGTTCTCCACTCACAAGGCTTAGATTCTTCAAACCGCCGCTCACATTACTGAAGTAAGCTGCAGGAGCATTTCTGATGGAATCTAAGCCATTGATGTCGATTCCGACATGGTTTTCATCGGGATCACGGAATTGTGGATCAAGGACCGTGTCGAGCTCTATGGCAACTATGTGATTCGATGAATTGCCTATGGTTTTCGGATTGAAGATGCCCATGTATTGGCCCAGTTCAGCTCCTGGGAACTCTTTTGAAGGTGAGATCACGAAGACGGCCCCAAAGCTACTCACGTTCGGATACTGGGGCACGAACGCAAAGACGAAATTTGTAGAGAAAGATTCAGTTTTACCTTGTGATGGTTTGAAGTGAAGGGGAATGGGGCCGAAGGCAAGGCCGGTTTGATTGATGGAATTGGTGAGAAGCAGAAGGCCATTGGATGTGATCTCTGCTGCGCCGTGCAGGCTCACGTTAGCGCCACGGAATCCGTTGTAAATGAAATCGTCATCGCCTTCAGAGGCTACAAGTCTCATTAAGAGAAACCACATTAGGAGCTTAGAAAACATGGCTGAAAGTTTACAATTGCTTCCAATTTCGGAGCTTAGAAAACATGGCTGAAAGTTTACAATGGCTTCCAATTTCGGAGCTTAGAAAACATGGCTGAAAGTTTACGCCAGCTGACGTCCGCTGAAAAATAATTAAAGAGAGAAATACATACGAAAGGAAATATACATATTTTCTATGGGTGTACACCGAATTTCTCTCGGCGAGATCGGATTACACAACAGGGAAATCTTGTGAGGCTTGCATATTCTGTGCGCCCCACCACAATTTATATATGTGTCGAATTCACACCGTCCACCCATTTTCAGATCAGTCTAAGGGCATGAGCCTTGAAAAGGTAGGTGCTTTATTCCTTCCCACACAATTGGGGTAGTGTTGGGAGAATAGTCTGGACGTCGATGTCCTGCGAAATCCTTTGCCAAGAAAATCTAGCCACGAGAACTTAGGTTGGTCCACTTTGATGTTTGTTAAATGTCTATTGTCCAAACTTCCCTGCGGCTCACCATGAACTTTATATGACATCCGTGCTGCTCATAAATTCATTCTTTCTGGGATGAAGTAGAGGTTAGAAAATATTAACCTAATCCAAAACTTATGTGGTTATGGACGCAGGATCGCGCACGCGCATGTGTGGGCCCACTATTGCATTTTTGTTTATTTCTTTAAATTGTATTTGGGTGGGATGCGTGGTTGTGATGATTTGTTCATTTGGCTTTGATTTACCTTGGTTGTGTAATACCTTTCCAAGGATAACAAAATGGTGGTCTTGGATATGGTACGTTTGACAGAGTTGCCACTAACCGAAAAGAGGCTTTTGAATCCATGGTCTGCCAGAACTTGTGAAACCGCCTTAATAACAAGGGTATTCCGCAAAACCCCTAATCTTTAAATGACTCCTGTTGATGCTGCAAATTCGTCAACAGATGAGGGTGAAGACTCCTTGATATTGATGGATGGATGCCGCTGATCTCCTCCTTGAAGAAAGGTTGGATCCTGTAGAACAAAAGGAAAGTTAAGGGGGGTGGCTGGGGTCCAGCCGTTAGCCCTCCGATGCCTAAGTTAGTGAGATCTTGAAATATTGAACATCTATCTTTTTATCAGTCTTTGTCTCGTACCTTAATAAAGAAGAAGACGCATCCATTTATAGACCTAGGTTGCAGAGTTGTATTCCCTTTTGAAGCCATGATCTCAGGGGAGGGATTCTCGGATCTTTGGGATTTTCGGAGCTGTCCCGTGATCCTCGAGGATCTTTCGGCGAGTTGGTTAAAGATCTCCCGGATTTTCCTCCCCTTATCACGCACACACTTAAAGGTTTGCGGAAACAGAATCAGGTCGCAAAGCGGTCGACCTGGTGAGGTCGTTTCCGAGGGCTACTTTTCTTCCTTAGATCGGGTCGGTCAGACCCGACGACCTGTTTTTGAGTTATTCCGTCTGTCATCAGATCGGTTTCGAACTGTGCGAGCTGGACTGGATCGATCTTCAGGTCAGCTCGTATTCTCTTCTTGAAGGTGTAGAGGTCAGCTCGTATTCTTCTCACAACAGAAGTCCCCCCACTCCTGAGTCTAGCTTGTCTGTCTCGGGAGTAGCTTGATAAAGAAGATACGTCGATCTGGCTACACTTAATGTTTTACAGCTGTCGCGCCGTCATCTCAACGGGCGGGAAAGCGGATTTAATGTATCGTTCAAAAAATCGAGGCGTCATCATTCGCTTGTATGGCGTATCAGCGCCCAACAGAATATTATCGAACGGGGTGATGCCACGTGTCTGGAGTGGTGCATTACTTTTCGTACGCTTCAACCAAGAGCCGCCATGCGGAATCTTCACATTAAATGCCGAATAATCCTCCAGATATAAAACTCAAGAGTTAGCGAATTTCTGAAAAAATTCTTTTCTTCTCCGATCCTACTTTCCTTCCTTTTCTCTTTTTGGGTTCGTCTTCTCCATTCTCTGTCATCTCTCATCCGGCCAGCGTACCAGTCACTTAGGATACGCTCTTCTTATCTTCTTAGAAGATCTTCTTCCTTTTTTGTAATTTTCAGAATGTCGGAGACCTCCTACTCTGATGCTATTCCGATGGTGAGGTTTGGAGATTCCGAATCGAACCCACCTCTATCAGAGCATCAGGAAATCGATCCCAGAGAATCCCATTCCAGGACAGCCGATCCTGTGAATGAAGAGGAGTCTGAGGTTCCTGAGCCAGGAGTTGGGGAGACGGCTCAGAGAGATTCCTTCGAGCTGGACGGGGTGGTCTCGCAAATTACCCAGAGGGAACTGGATAATGCGAGGAGGATGTACGGGATCCCGGAATCCGTTAATCTTAGGATTCCGGACCGGGCTGATAGACCGAGCCGACCTCGCCGGGGAGAAACCGTTATCTCCCTGATGCACCTAGAGGCTGGGCTCAGGCTACCTCTACACCCCTTCGTGCGAGAGGTCCTTAGCACCCTAGGCCTCGCACCGAGCCAACTCCAACCTAATGGCTGGAGGTGTATGGTGGGATGCTACATACTGTGGCAGAGAGTAGGAAATAAAGACCTGACCTCGAACGAGCTGTTCTCCATGTACAGCCTCAAGTCTCTGGGAGGTCATGGTCTTTATTACCTTTCTTCTCACCCGGGCCATGGGGGCTCGATAGTGACCGGCCTGCCATCCTCGACAAGAATCTGGAAGAGGAAATGGTTTTTCGCGTCAGGGGATTGGGAGGCTTCGTCGGACGAGCTTCACCCTCTGGAGCATCGGGTCCGAGCTGATTTTGCTCTGCCAGGTTGAGCTACACTTAGAAAAATTTTCGAATTTCTAATGCTTCTCACTTACCCCCACTTTTTCTTAATTTGACACGTATTTTCTTGTTTATGCAGCCTCGGTGGCCATTAGAGTAGCTCTATCTGCAATCCAAGAAAGGCAGATCCGAGCTGCACGGGAGTATTCGCTTGTCGAAAGGAACTTCCGCAGCCTAATCACTTTAGAATCCGTCCTCGAATCAGGTCGGTAATGTAGATATTCGCGCTTTACTTTATCAATTTTCCAAGTATTGTGTCCTGACACTTTGCCTTGTGTTTTGGACAGGCATGGCTCCGAAGGCGGTTTCTAAGTCTCGCCGAATCCCTGCTCTGCTCCTTGCGCGTGGGGAGAGCTCGGTGGAACCCCCGAGCAAGAGGGTGGCTACGGAGGCTCAGAGGCAACAAAGGTTGCCTCGGTCCTTCGTATGCGGGTCTGGTCAGCCTCAGGGTTCATCCCCCATAGGAGGTGAAACTCCGGCTGCCCAGCCTCCCGCTCCCGGGGTCCCGGTTGTCAACGTGCCGGACACCTCGGATTCCCGAGCCGAGCCGAGCCGTCGTCGGGTCGTCCCACGACTCGTGCCAGCTCGTCTGGCACTCCGACAGCATCGACTTCAGTGGGGCCCGCTCGCACCCCTGCTGAGGTCAGGTCGTCGCGACCTCCCCCGGCTCCCCGGGCCACTCGCCCTGCAGCTGCTCCTGGGGCCGAGCAGCGCGAGGACCAGGTCGACATGCCTCCGGTAATGGAGCATTTTGCAACCTGGAAAGAGGGGGTTAACGCCTACATGGACGTTAACCAGAGCATCCCTCAGGATCTGAACTCTCTCGCGACGTCAGATCCTGATCAGATGGTCGGTGTTGCCATCAAGAGCAGTCTCAGGGTAAGCCGACTGTCTTTTTCTCTCCTTCTTTTCCTTCATTCGTTCCACCATTGCATTACTAACTGTTGTAGCTCGTTTTTGTAGGACTCGGCCTTGCTGATCATGATTCGCCAGAAGATGGCTGAGCGGACTCACCAGATGCAAAAAGCTCTGGTTGCCGCCTCTTCTTGGAAGAACAAGACTGAGGCGATGAAGACTGAGCTGAAGAAGAAACTGTCTGAGTTGGCAACAGCCCAGACGGAGCTGCAAATGGCCCAAGCTGAACTGCAGACAGCTCAGTCCGAGATGAAGGTGGCCCAGTCCGAGCTGGAAGTGTCTTAAGTACAAGTCTAGTCTCTGGAGGAGGCGATGAGGGAGACCTCAGCCAAGGCCCAGTCTGAGGGTAACAAGGTCGAGTCGCTGGAGGCCGCTCTCAAGACAGCTGAGGAGGAGAAGGTGGACCTGGCCCGGCTCTTGAAGGAGGTCCAGATGAAGGCTCTGGCTGATGCAAAGGATGCAGAAGCCAAGTTTGAGAGGCTGAACGCAATTTCTGAGGAGCTGTACAATCATGGCTTCCAGGATTGCAGGCAGCTCGTTCTCAAACACTTCCCCAATCTCGACCTGACTCCTGTTGACAATGATGAAGACGAGGACGAAGTCGCGAGGGAGGGACCTTCAAAGGGGGCTGCAGCCGGGCCATCTAATGCTGCCGAAAGCTGAATGTATATTTTTCTCTTTTTTTTTTATGTAACAATGTAAAGGAAACTTTTTACTTCAATGCAAGCCCTCTAGAGGCATTTTTATTCAAACTGTGTGCACTGCATTTTTTTTCTTTTATGCATACACAAATCTTGAAGTGACTAAAGAATTCCTTTTAATCGGCAAAGCTCATTATCATAAACTCGGCCATTAGTCGTAGGGCTTTGATAGTAGTGCGGAATTCAGCTCGGAACGTTAATACTGCTAGGCCGATCTGTTGTTCACAACACTTAGGAAATTTTGAAGTAATTTTATTGAACCATCACCTTGGAACATATATTTCATACGAGATCCCGCTTGTTCATGGATAGTAGATCTTCAGGTGGTCAGCATTCCAGGGATGGGAAAGGGGCCGGCCGTCCATGTCTTCGAGCCAATAAGTACCAGGACGACGTGAACTGAGTACCCTATAAGGCCCATCCCAGTTGGGACTGAAGGCAGCGATTTTGTCTTTAGTACTGACCTTTTTGAGAACCATGTCGCCAGCTCGAAATCGTCGCTCCTTTACCCGGGAGTTATAGTATCGCCTAATCCGTTGCTGATAGGCCGCCAATCGTATTTGGGATGCTTCGCGAACTTCATCGAGCAGGTCCAAGTTTGTCCGTAATTGTTCTTCGTTTTTGTCAGGTCGGTGTTGGCTTGTCCTGCTCGTGGGCATCCCGATCTCTACTGGGACAACAACTTCTGCTCCAAAAGCTAAGGAGAAAGGTGTTTCCCCGGTTGTGGACCGAGCTGTGGTCCGATAGGCCCAAAGTACTTCGGGAAGTTCGTCAGCCCAGGCACCTTTCTTCTCCCCGAGTTTTGTTTTGAGGTGATTTTTGATAATCTTGTTAACTGCCTCGACCTGACCATTGGCTTGCGGGTGGTGGGGAGAGGAATACACGTTCTTGATACCCAGACCTTTACAGAAACTTCGAAACCTTTCGTTGTCAAACTGTCGCCCATTATCAGTGACTATTGTATTCGGAATTCCAAATCGGCACACGATTGATTTTCAAATGAAATCTGTTGTTTTCTTCTCGGTAATGGTCGCCAACGGTTCTGCTTCTGCCCACTTCGTGAAGTAATCGACGGCGACGATTGCGTATTTCACCTGTCCCTTCCCCGTCGGAAGAGGGCCAATGATGTCGACTCCCCATTGAGCGAATGGCCATGGTCCAGACATGGGAGTGAGCTCCTCGGGTGGCAAGTGAGGAATTGGGGCAAATCATTGGCATCCATCGCATCTTTTAACAATTTCCCGGGTGTCGTGCTGGATGGTAGGCCAATAATATCCTTGCCTGATCACCTTCTGTGCTAGTGCTCGGGTACCAGAATGATTCCCGCAACAACCAAAATGGATTTCACGCAACACGTAATCAGCTTCCTCGGTTCCCAAACAACGCAAACATGGGAAAGAAAATCCTCTCTTGTAGAGGATCCCATCGATCAGAGTATACCGAGCCGATCTATAGCGAATGCGCCGAGCTTCTTTTTGGTCGTTGGGCAATTCGCCCATCTGTAAAAATCGAACGATAGGGTCCCTCCAATCAGGGGTAGCTGCCACTGGAAAAACCTCCGCTGACTCGTTTGACGATATGCTTCGTTGAGGGAGGAACTCGATGGGAACCATCCTACCGAGCTCGTCGTCATCTGATGAGGCGAGTTTTGCGAGAGAATCTGCGTTCATATTTTTGCTCCTCGGGACCTGAATAATTTCATATTGATCAAATCGTGACAGCAGCTCTTGAGTTTTTGTTAGGTATGCTGACATTTTCCCTCCTTTCGCCTGGTATTCTGCGG
This sequence comes from Liriodendron chinense, assembly GCA_003013855.2. Classification (NCBI taxonomy): domain Eukaryota; kingdom Viridiplantae; phylum Streptophyta; class Magnoliopsida; order Magnoliales; family Magnoliaceae; genus Liriodendron; species Liriodendron chinense. The sequence continues at coordinate 4,897,111 of ML058333.1, forward strand.
TCACTTGTCCGACCACCAACTGAGAGTCACTATGTATTTTTATAGATCGGATCCCTACTTTAGAGGCGAGGCAGAGGCCAGCTAGAAGCGCTTCATACTCAGCTTCGTTGTTCGAGGCTCGAAATTCGAACCGGAGAGCGTATTGAATTTGGATCCCGTCCGGTGCTGTCAGGACGAGACCGGCCCCGCAGCCTCGTGAATTGGAAGACCCATCAACGTGCAATAACCAAGTTGGAGTGCGGTGGTTACTTTCTGGTGACGGGTCGGATTTGATGTCATCTTCAATTTCGAGAGGTTCGGTCAATTCGACGATGAAATCAGCGATGGCCTGGCCTTTGATCGCAGTTCGAGGTCGATACTTTATGTCGAATTCAGTGAGCTCGACGGCCCATTTAACGAGACGACCTGAGGTTTCTGGGTTTTGTAATACCTGTCGCAATGGTTGATCAGTCAGCACAGCTATCGGGTGTGCCTGAAAGTACGGTCTTAATTTCCGAGCTGAGGTGATTAGAGCCAAGGCTAGCTTTTCTATTGTCGGATATCGAGTTTCGGAATCGAGTAGGGCTTTGCTGACGTAGTAAATAGGCCTTTGGGTTCCTTTGTTGTCTCGGACTAATGCTGAGCTGACTGCCGCTGGTGAGACCGCTAAGTACAGGAGCAGTTCTTTTTTATGGGCTGGTTTAGATAACAGCGGCGGAGAGCCAAGGTATGCTTTCAATTCGCAGAAAGCTTACTCGCAGTCTGAGGTCCAAATCATCTCCTTGCATTTACGTAGCTGCTTGAAGAAGGGGAGGCATCGATCTGTAGCTTTTGAGACGAATCTGTTGAGTGCCGCAATTCTTCCTGTGAGCCGCTGGATATCCTTCATTGTGCGAGGCGAGCTCATGTCGAGAAGTGCCTGAATTTTTTCAAGGTTGGCTTCAATTCCTCGCTGGTTTACTATGAAGCCAAGGAATTTTCCTGAGCTTACCTCGAAAGCACATTTGCTGGGGTTGAGCTTCATTTGATATTTCCGTAATATTTTGAACGCGGTGCGGAGGTCGCAGACATGGTCCTCTGATCTTTTATTTTTCACGAGCATATCATCCACGTACACCTCCATGGTCCTACCGAGTTGGTCTGCGAACATCTTGTTTACTAGTCGCTGATAGGTTGCTCCGGCATTTTTTAGTCCGAAGGGCATAACCTTATAACAGTAGAGCCCCCGATCCGTAATGAATGCTGTCTTTTGCCTGCCGGGAGCGTGCATTTGGATCTGATTATATCCAGAGTAAGCGTCCATGAAGCTGAGGAGCTCATGCTCGGCGGTAGCGTAGACGAGCCGATCTATTCGTGGCAGAGGGAAGCTGTTTTTAGGATAGGCCTTGTTCAGGTCAGTGTAGTCTACACAGACTCTCCATTTCCCATTGTTCTTTTTGACGAGAACAACGTTTGCAAGCCATTCCGGGTAGCATATTTCTTGGATGAATCCAGCCTTGCGCAATTTCTGTACTTCCTCTTCGATGATCATGTACCTTTCTGTATTGAAAGAGCGCCTTTTCTGGCGGATCGGTTTATTAGTTGGGTCGACATTTAACCGATGGACCATCACTTCTGGGCAAATTTCAGGCATCTCTTCATGGGACCACGCAAAAACGTCCGCATACTCCTTCAGGAAGGTGATTAGGTCCTCTCGCACCTTGCCTTCTAAACATGATCCGATCTTGATAGTTCTAGCAACGACGGGCTTCCTGCTGATCTCCCCTGACTACGCCGATTCCTTCGTCGGTTTCGAACTTCATTGCAAGATGATAGATGGAAACGGTAGCTTTGAGAGCTCGCAGGATAGGACGGCCGATAATGGCGTTATAAGCAGAGGGGGTATTTACGACAAGGAAGTCGACCATTATTATTTTCTGGTTTGGTTCTTCTCCGGCGGTGACTGGTAGAGTTATCTCTCCTTCGGGCATGATGCTATCCCCCGTGAACCCGGTCAATGCTGTCTTGACTGGTCTTAGTCGAGATCGATCGATCTTCATTTTTTCAAATGCCGATGCGTATAGGATATCAGCCGAACTGCCCGTGTCGACCATCATCCTGTGGAGTTTTTTATTGGCGACCACCATCGCAACGACAAGGGAGTCGTCATGTGGATGTACGACCCCTCGAGCATCCTCTTTGGTGAAGGTTATTGTTTGTGAGGTTACCTTCGCGACCTTAGCAGGTCGGCTGGTGATGTTGATAGAAGACCTTGGTAAGGATGTCCTTCCTTGTCGCACGTAGCTTTTGCGGGAGTTCCCGGTATCTCCAGTGGTCGGCCCTCCGAAAATCATGTGGATTTTTTCCACAGGGTTGTTGCTTTGTTCCTCTGCCAAGTCGGTGACCCGACCTTCATCTCTTCGCCCATCCGAACGCTAAGCGATATAATCCTTCAAGAAGCCTTGCTGGATCAGGGCTTCTATCTGTCGCTTCAAGTCAAAGCAGTCCACGGTGTTGTGACCGTGGTCTTTGTGGTACAAACAGTACCTCGATTTCGACCTCCTATTGGGGTCGGTCTTTATCTTTGCAGGTCGTTCGAAATTGTATTTTCCCTTCTCTGCTAAATACACTTGCTCGATGGTTTTGTTGAGCGGAGTGTACTTTTCGAACCGTGGCGCAGGTGATTTCGTTCGACGAGCGGGTCTGTTCCGGGTCGGCGATCTTTTCTCGGACTTTCGTTCTGACCTGTGTCTTTTTGAGTTGCTGCTATCCGGCCGATCTTTATTTTTGGTCATTGGTCGATGAGCATTAACCAGTTCTTCGGCGTTGATGTGTTTTGCCGCCCGATCTAAAAGTTTTGCCACGGACTGAGGTGGCTCTTCCCCAACAGACCAAAGGAATCTTCGGTCCCGCAGTCCTCCGATCATGGTATGCAACAGTACATCTTGCGAGAGGTTTTCAATTTGCATAGCTTCGGAATTGAAGCGTGCGAGGTAATCTTTCAGGGACTCATCTTCCTTTTGCTTGATCGCAGCGAGATGAGTTGAATGCTTCCTCGGGTCGGTGCTCCCGATGAACTGAGTAGCGAAAGCTCGGCTTAGTTGAGAGAATGAACTGATCGTGCGGGGTTTTAGGTTGCGAAACCAAGTCCATGCCGAGCTTGTTAAGGACAACGGAAAGGCCTTGCACATGATATGCCCGTTGGCCCCGAGGAGATCCATGCGGACTTTGAAGTTTTCTAAGTGTTCCGCCAGATCTCCTATTCCAGAGTACTGCTTCAACTGGGGAACTTTAAACCCTTTGGGAAGGGGTTCTTCACGAATCTCGTCGGTGAACGGTGACTCAGATGAGTCGACCAGTGCATCTACGGCGATTGGGGCTCGGGCCCGTTGTGCTCTCTGAATATCGCCCATTTGTTCTCGCAGTTCCTTCAGCTCGGCCTCCAGTGGGCCTAAATTGTCGTCAACCCGGTTGCTGGCTTCATGATCAGCTCGTTCGTGTGCGAGACGAGCTGTTCTCCATTCCTCGAGCCGGTGTCGCAGGTCGGTGGCGGGCAAGCTTGTCGTTGGCCGAGGTCTGGTCTCGGTTGCTCGGCTGGCGACCTCATTCTCTTCTATCGTAGTGGGATGTTGAGAACGCTGCGACGGTCGAGCCTGGTGGGAGTGCAAGGTTTGTTGAGGCTGAGAATGGGTATGCCGAGACCCCTCACGGTCTCTACCGTTCAACACGGTTGGATGAGTTAGGCCAGTTAGCAGGGCTTTAATTTCGTCCAATCGCTGGTCTACATAGCCCAATCGTTCGTCGACTCCCCCTAGTTTTTGGTTTACTCCCCCTACCTGTTCTTCGAGAAGAGACAACCTGACCCCTCGGTTACGAGGTCTCTGTTGTCTCCCCTGTTGAGCAGAAAGAGGAGAGTTCCCACCGAGCTAGATAGCGGGAATTTCGGGAAACGATCCTTCATTTTCCGATATCTGATCGTCTGAAGGTTCGTCGATCGCGAGCGCTTTCCCTTTGTACTTTCTTTTTCCAACCATAGTGAAAAAGGAAGGATGAAGTTGAAATCGTCTTCAGTGATTGGGTGAGAACACGGCTTTCCTACTTAAAGAATTCTGCGAAAAATATTCCCACAGACGGCGCCAATCTGTTGATGCTGCAAATTCGTCAACAGATGAGGGTGAAGACTCCTTGATATTGATGGATGGATGCCGCTGATCTCCTCCTTGAAGAAAGGTTGGAACCTGTAGAACAAAAGGAAAGTTAAGGGGGGTGGCTGGGGTCCAGCCGTTAGCCCTCCGATGCCTAAGTTAGTGAGATCTTGAAAGATTGAACATCTATCTTTTTATCAGTCTTTATCTCGTACCTCAATAAAGAAGAAGACGCATCCATTTATAGACCTAGGTTGCAGAGTTGTATTCCCTTTTGAAGTCATGATCTCAGGGGAGGGATTCTCGGATCTTTGGGATTTTCGGAGCTGTCCCGTGATCCTCGAGGATCTTTCGGCGAGTTGGTTAAGGATCTCCCGGATTTTCCTCCCCTTATCACGCACACACTTAGAGGTTTACGGAAACAGAATCAGGTCGCAAAGCGGTCGACCTGGTGAGGTCGTTTCCAAGGGCTACTTTTCTTCCTTAGATCGGGTCGGTCAGACCCGACGACCTGTATTTGAGTTATTCCGTCTGTCATCAGATCGGTTTCGAACTGTGCGAGCTAGACTGGATCGATCTTCAGGTCAGCTCGTATTCTCTTCTTGAAGGTGTAGAGGTCAGCTCGTATTCTTCTCACAACAACTCCAATCTTGGTAAGTTTGGTCTACACCTTAAATTCTGGGTAAGGGTCGCAGTTACGAAAGGGGAAGTTGTTAGGTGTCCCCTTATCGCATATGCGAAGCACGGTCTCTACTTTACGAAGCTTAACAATTTTATGAGGATTTTGAAGTGCTTCCGATCTTGCAAGGTTAGGCCATACATCACAGGCATTTTAAGACCCGGATAAGCAAAATAACAAAAACAAAATAGCAAGATAATAAGGTTAGGCCAAACTTCACAGGCTTTCTATGGCCCAGGTTGGAAGAGACATAAAACGCGAAAGCAATATAAACAGTAAATAAGTGCAAGTGTGAAAATGGAATGTGCGAAGTGGAATATGGTTTGATTTCGAGATGTGAGAGGGGAAAATAGAGAGTCAAACACACTTTTTCATGGAAAAGACAATGGATGATCGGACGCCACGGATTTTGACCCTACTTATTGACTTGACTTTAAGGAGGTTTCTTTTGATTAATTGAGAGAGAGTGAGTACTTCGAGATGTAAGAGGAAAAGAAAAAAATCATACACTCCTTTACAGACAAGACAGAAGATGATTGGATGTCCCACTTTCCAACCCTACTTGTAGACTCAAGGTTTGGATGTTGCTTTTGACTTCTCAATAGAGAAAGAAATAAAGACAGAGAGATTCAGTCACTTGTATACATTTGTAGAAGCAGAAAGCTCCCTCTGTTGGTGTCAGGTGATTGATTAGTGGGGCAGAGCTTTGACCGCCTCGGACCCTCCAATCTCATGTGAGGCAAGTTTCAACAGATCTTCATTGAAGACTCTATGTCACTTTCTCTCGCTCTCTCATAACCCCCTTTGACCATTCGTTGGGTCCCGCTTAAATAGATGGACTCAAGGTAAAGAGAGAGGCAATTTGAAGTTTTCTCCCGAGTGCATGGCAGACGCATGGCGATATTGATGATTAATAGCCCATTTGAAGTGGTCACGTGGCATCTTCACGTCAATTGGAGAGCGGATTAGGTGAGACCCCGGCCTCACCCAAGACAGTGCGGCCCTTACCCTGGGTTACTGTGGGGACTACCTTGATGTATGTAATATGTATCCACGTCATCCATCCATTTTTCCAGATCATTTTAGGGGATTATACCAGAAAGGAAGCAGATCCAATCATCAGGTGGACCATAACATAGGAAACAGTGATTATTGACCATTAATGGGCCACAAAAATTTTGGATGAAGCTGATATTTATTTTTCCCTTAATTCTTGCTCATGTGACCTTATCAACAGATTGGATGGTAAATAAACACTATGAAAACATGAAGGTACGTCGTAATAAGTTTTTAATGGTAGGATGGTCAATCACCACTGTTTCTTATGTTATCGTCCACTTGATGATTGAATCTGCTTCCTTTTTGGTATAATCCAGTAAAATGATCTCGAAAAATGGATGGACGGAGTGGATACATAATATATACATCAAGGTGGGCCCCACGGTAACCCCACGTAAGGGCCCGCACCGTCTTCATTGTGGCGGGATTTCCTGCGAAAGCGCGCGGAATCCTCGCTGGGAACAGGTGGGGCCCACAGTGATTTTTGGATATCCACCGTCCCCGTTTTGGGAAGCTTGTAGGTATAAATAAAACTGAACTTGACCATTCAAATGGCTGAAACGAAGCTCACGTTGAATATTTGTGGACAAGAGGGACTCAGTAAATTTGGTGTTTTGACAGTTCATGTTAGTGACGTTATGACGAGGTATGGATGTCAGTAACTCACTGGACCCCAGGGGGTTCACTGTATAATGACTACCACCTTTCCTTTAAGGCCCACTGAGTCTTGGATCGGTTATTTTGTTTTTATCTACTAAAATGAGTTCCCATGGCGGTGGATTTATCAAAACATCACTGTGGACCCAACTTTTACAGTGCAGGATTCTGCGCAAGGCTCTTGCAGGAATTCAATGTCCGCATGGCTTCCAAATCGAGTGGCGTTGGATGCGTGGTGACGCCTAGGACGGCCACGTGACTATTTCATGGAAAGGTTCATCGACCTTTCCACACTTTCCCATTTTGTCCTTTCAGCCTTTTCCGTGTTCGTCGTATTACGTGCATTTGCCACCACCTCATTCTTTTCGAGTGATCAATCCAAGTCATTCATCGCTCTGAGGTCCCGTCTTTAGCAATATAGGGTCCAGGCTTGTGCAAAGTCGTAGTCGATGAGGGGTGCACAATGCTCATAAAGATGGGGTGTCTACCATCACCCTTAGTATGTTTCAACGGTGAGCATTCAATCCTCACTATTTCTGATTGTGCAGTCACTTGAGACATGGATCTTCCTTATTTTTTGGGCCATGCATTAACATGATCTGCCAGACACCACCCTGATTTTGCATGGGATGGAATAAAGAACCTACTATTTTTAGGGAATGAATCTTCGGTGGTGGGTTAGATCCACACCGTTCATCTGTGTTTTGAGATCGTTTCGTTTTGTTGCATGAGCCCAAAACTGAGACACATCAGATGGTCAAGTGGACAACAACACAGGAAAAAGAGGAAATTGTATTCGTACTGTTGAAAATTTCTTGTAGCCACTAAAGGCTCGGATTAACCTCATGTTTATGTTTTCCCTTCATCGTGGTCTGTATGGCCAGATGAATAGATTGGATGGAAAATAATCGTTTTGGGGGGGACTTATGATGGTTTCAACGGTGGGCGTTCAATCCCCACTGCTTCTGTAGTGTGGTCTACTCTAGCTTTGGATCTGCCTCTTTTGGGGCTCAAGCACTGGACCGATCTGGAAAAATTAGTGGACAGTGTGCATCTAACACATACAACATAATGATGCCCGCTGAATATCCAAGAATTTCCTTGTCAAGTAATCCCATTAGGCACAGAGAAGTATATTTTGTGCGTATGTATTTTTCATTTTATTTTTAAATTTTCTTCAGCTAACGTGAGCTGACACATGAGCACCAATAACAAGGCATGGCACTGGAATTTTCTGTGCCCTCGACACAGACGATCCGGGAGAGAGTTGGCTTGTCATTTTCCGTCGTGGATATAGCACACTTATGATCGATCTCATTACGCAGTGCACTATTTGATCTTTGTCATTTACCACCTTGAATGGCACATGTGCTCATCAATTTGGGCAATTACATGCCATATGCTAAAATAATCGGAAGCATGCTCATTCATTTGGCCACATATGTACGATTGATTTTTGACCATTGGACCATTTCTGTAGCAGCCAATGTTGTTTGACACAGGTGTCATTTTTCTGATCGGCTTACCTAAATTAATTTTTTGCTCCACGACATTTTCGCGGCACAAGCTTCCTGATGGATAATGCGGAACTCAGACATGCGTGCCATCCAACGCTGGGAATGACGTATGGCTAGCAAACCAAATTAGCCGTGAGTGTTTTTTTCTTTTTTTTTTTTAATGCACACACACTCACACCTAGGGCTGTAAATGGGTCAGTCGACCCGATGGGTTACCCAGACCCAACCCATTTAGACCCGACCTAGACCTGACCCATTTGTTAAATGGTACAGGTCTGGGTCCAAGAATAGACCCATTTGTTAAACGGGTTTAGGTCTGGTTTCCTTTATATTAGGCCCGACCCGACCCGACCCAAACCCATTTAGTAAGTGGGCGGGTTTGGTCTATGTTACAAGGGACCTGTCCAGCCCAGACCCGGTTTTAAGCCTTGTAAAATGCTTGCATACTTGATCCAGACCCGGACCCATTAGACCCGGCCCATTTATAAATGGGTCTGGGTGGATCTCCCTCTACCAGACCCGGACCCATTTATAAATGGGTCTGATGGGTTGACTCAGACCCACACCCACACACCACAATGGGTGATCAAACCCATGACCTCTGTGTTAAAACTCTTGCGAGTCTACTACCGAGTCATGAGTAGAGACTCAGCCGTGAGTTATTTGATACTCTGGCAATTGTAGTGGTTGATACACATGCACATAATATTAGTACATCCCGAATACATATGAAAAACTTACACCGTTCGAACAGTACGAAGATTGTTATATATAGGCAAAAGAAAGTCAGATCATTAGAGAATTATCCAGGAATATTACTACATATAGGCAAAAAGAAGAGTAAGATCATTAGATAATTATTATTTTTATTACACCACCCATGTACTCGCACCATAGTGGGATTTCACTACTTATATATAGGCCCTCGTGTTGAAACTCTTGCCAGTCCTACTGCCGAGGCAAGGATAAGAACCCAATTATCAGAGAATGTTGTTATCTGATTGAAAGATAATTGCTTGTAGAAATGATCATTTCATTATTTTCATTTTAAACGTCTATTTGACGTCCACCAATTGTCTTGTTATGATTTTTACAAGGTGAATCCTAGAATTCAATGGTTCGATGTGATTTTATATACTCCATGTTCGAAATTTGACAGTGCATGTTTATGGAATATCATACTCATCCAGAGTACAGATCTTTAATCACATGAGCCAAGGTGCTGTGTGGACAAGTCAACCTTGAGCCTAGAATAATAGGACAATGAGACACCTTTCGTCATGAATGGAGAACGTAAGGTCGCTGGAAGATATTACATGATGTCCCCCACCTACTCTGGCCCTGTAGATAGACGGTCATCTAGGCCTGGGATGAGCAAGTGGCCAAATAATCACAGATTAGATAACTAATTGATGTATCCAATTGGTGGTTGTGAAACAGTAAAAGAAGTGGTCAACTTTGAAATATGAACCATTGAATCCGATGCATCTGAATAGAGTAGTTTTGCATTCAGTCCACCCACAGTGGGGGCCCACCACATGGACAGTCTAGATTGCCTCCCTGGTTTCTAAGTTGCCGCATGGAAGTCAGTGGCACACGCCGTGATGCGTGCAGGAGGAACGTTTTACCCCTTCACTCCCTAGCCGACGATGCATCTCCACTATACGTGGAACAGAGTCGGTATAACCGCGCAGTGGGAAATTATTACCATACCTAACAGCCCTCATTGCTCATTAAATTTGGACGGTTGAAACTTGGCAGTATTTGTCGATACGTATAACTGCGTAGCGGGAAATAATTAGCCTAAATTCTATCTGTGTAGGGTCCAACGTGAAGTGTAACTGCCATCAAACCCATGCATTATATGCGGTGCCCCATGTTAGGGCTAGGTCCTAAGGGCCTGTTTGATTTCCATTCACATGGTGTAAATACAAGCAGATGAATAGTTATTACTTACCATGTAATTTTTGTAATTTTTGACAATAATAGCTTTGTTTTTTGTGCATTAAAACCAATGGAGGTATAGATTTTTTGTGGGGCCCATTGTGATACATGTGGCTTATCCACACCATCCATCCATTTTGTAAGGTGATTTTAGGACATGGATCCAAAATTGAGGCAAATCTAGAGCTTAAGTGGACCACGCCACATGAAATAGTGGTTTTAATATATACCATAAAAAATCATTCATGATTACGATTTCATATGGTGTGGGCCACTTAAGCTTCGGATATACCTCATTTTTGGGCTCATCCTCTAAAACATTATGGTAAAACAGATGGATGGCATGGATATGTCACAGAGATCATAATGGGCCCCACGAATGTATGGCTTTCCTTTTTTGAAGGTATTTATAAGGAGCAAGTACTCTTTTATTTCAAATGGAGGAAAACGGTAATAATTAGTTACCCACTTACATCCATTTATCTGCATTTACAAAGGTTAATATGAGAGATGTTGAGGAGGACGGTGTACACTATAGAACCTCTAGATGAAATGTTTTAACACAATCGTGCCAGGGATATTTTGTAATATTTCGGGTACACCCTAGCCATTATTATTCTTATATATTAATTTTCTTATAATTTGTAGATTGATTCTTGACATCTAATTTACGCATTCTTAAAGGATTAACTAATAATAGGGCTGAAAGTCGGGCGGGTTGGGTCGGGTCGGGTCGGGTTGGTGCTGAACCCTAACCCAACCCAAGGTTCCTATACCTCAACCCTAACCCAACCCAACCCAATCTCAGGTTGGGAATTCTCAACCCAAGCCCAACCCAAGCGGGCTCGGTCGGGTTGATCGGGTTGGTCGGGTTGATACATGCTAATATTTTCGTTGTTACATTAGTTTATTATGTTTCAATACACGCCTTATTTTTGGTACCTATGGCTTTATTAATTATATATGTACTTATTTATGTAAAGAACTTCACTTTTCCTAAACAAATAAGTTAAAATACAAGTAAACATTATAAGTTTACTTCACTAAAGTATAATAAAAGTATAAGTAACTTGTATATAGATCGGGTTCGGGTTGGGTCGGGCAACCCGAGACCTCAACCCAAGCCCGACCCAAACTTCATCGGGTTGATGTTTTCATAGCCCAAGTTCAAGATCGGGTTCGATACTTCTTGCCCAAGCCCAACCCAATGTCGGGTCGGTCACGGGTCGGTCGGGTTGAACCCGCCCAACTTTCAGCCCTAACTAATAAGCTTATTTTGAAAATTTGATCTTTTAGGAAAAAAATTCTAAATGACTTAAGTAACACTAGTTATGAATTTTAACTCATAGATTCAACCATTCGGCAATTCGATCGTAGAAATAACTTAATAATCTTGGATCTCGAAATTCATTTGCTCATATCATGTAGTGGGACACTCCATCATAGAGTAGGCCGCTCTATCATAACAATCTAACCATCAAGGCATCTACTCACACACACATGACCTTCCAATAAGGTGCACTAATCACATTGTCCATAAACATTCCCTAAATCCGACCTAGCATTGAAACCATGATCAAAGGACCTTATACACAGTGTATAAAGTATCTAAGAAATCTAAAGATGTAAACACCAATACTAATGGACCCTCTCAAAAACCCACTTGCATACGTCGAATCATATTAAAATTTTAATTAAATGTCACTTAATTTATTTAAACAGTACATACTTATCTCCACTCCTAGGTCATAATAACTAGCCATTGATTGATATTTTTCATCGCATCCACGTGATGGCCAACAAAAAATCGAACAAAAATCACCATTGCCTTCCTTCTATGTTTCCTGACAAATCCATCATATTACTTTTTGCATTCGACTGCAATTGAACTTATTTTCAGGACCCACATACCAAGAGTGTATCTTTGTTTTTGGGTTATATAGTACACACACCCCACTGTTATTACATCCACCCCCACTGTTTTTCACACTGTAGTGTTAGCCAATCCCCACTTGGTAATCGATACCAAGACCTCAGTGTTAAAATGAGGTTATCTTCACAAAGTCTACTACTTGAGCTATGGATCCGGGTGTTACCAAGAACATATCTAGATGGCAATCTTATAATTCCTAAAACTATAAGAAAAACATATATGCACATGTATGTACAATCGGGTAATCCATCTGCAAAGTCGACTGTGCATCGATCTCCCTTTACCCATCGAGGTACCATGTGGTCCACTTACATCTCATTTTCAAACTCATCTAACCGTCCATCGCATACGTTCATCATGGCCATCAAACGGTCCACCTAAAAAAGGAATAAAAAAAAGTGTGAGAAAACACAAGGAAACGTGAAGGAGTGGAGAGTCATGTGGGAGCGTACACATGCACTAGCGTCCCCTTCTTTTCGGTCTCTTCATCGTTATGTAGCTGGCAAAAGAAGGCAACCTTGACCTTCGATACAAACTATTCATCTACAGAACCGCCTGGAAGTATGACAAATGTGTGGTACACAACCACCCATCACGCTTTATCACACGTGTGAGTGTGCCAGGTAGCAATATTATCTAACACGTCTTTTGAAGGCAGCAACGCCGATTTTTGCCAGTTTTTTTTAGAAGATATAAGGGAGTAGGTACTGTGTATTGATGGGGAGTAGTCAACGTGTATTAATCTACCATCAAGCCGTCCAGTCCACTCACTAGTTTATCACACGGACCGTCCAAATTCGATCCCAACTGTTCATTTAATTAAGCCCATTAAGTAACTCAGTCATCTAACCATCATTCTAACATATTAGAGACACCCCACTCAGGGCTGAAAAGCTGATCAGAGTGTATTAGAATCCCTCTAGAACCCTAAAACCAAGTTCAAACCCAATCAAAAGTCCAAGGCCAGTTTAAGCCCAAATGTACACCCATCAACATTTAGGACCACAATAAAGTAAATTCGAGTGAGCCAGATGAAAAATACCACCATAAGAGCACCCCTGCAAAATTTTGGGCCAATCCATATGGTGGGCGGCGCTCAATGTGCCGCTTGCAACATGGAACGCCTATTAAATTTCACAGGGAGGTTAGGTGGGGTGATGATGTCACCCTTTCAAAAGATGAGGTCTATCCACGTGGTGGGTGACACATGATGTGTCGCCTGCCACGTGGACAACATTTATCTTTCACACGGAGGTTAGGTGAGATGGTGACATCATTTGGCTTGCATTAACAAATGGAATGGAGTGAAAAAGACCTCTCTACCCCTCGCTTTACCCAAAATTATGCTTTTACCCCTCTATCCAACCGCTCAGATTACACCACATTGTGATCTCAAATATTGACCATTGGAGCCATTTTTATCCCTAGACTTTCCAAGAATTACCAAAAAGCCAGCCAAAAACCCTATAAATACCCCTTCCTATTTCATTTCAAGATCATCTTCCATTATTCATCCTTCATCGATCTTACCCCCTAAATATTATTCCATATGCTCATCCATCCACCAAAGAGAGGGAGTGCAAGAGAGGAAGCCCATCTAGCCTTAGGTCAAACTACTCAAGCCTTAACTTTAGCCACCTGAGTCAGCAAAGGCTGATTTGGTCCACTCAAGTCAATCCTTCTAAAAAATTCATCCACCCATCCATCTAGCTCTAATAAGTTTCATTTATACTTGCATAGGCATCGTGCATCATTCTCTCCACTCCAACCCACCTACTGGTCTAGTTGGTCTAAGTGTATACTTTACAGCTCATTAGTACACCTAATCTTGCCCATAAAAAATTTGGACTAACTAGGCTTCGACTACTTCTTCGAGTGAGTGAGTCAAGGTAGATTTATCTTACCTGGGCCATCTCTTGTTGCAAGCACTGCATTGCACACACATTTGCATCATCAGTGTGCAAGAACTAATTTGAATCCACGAAATTTCTGACGCAAGGAGCACATGGTAGGGTCAATCACCATCTTCCCCACTGAATATAACTACTCTGAATCCACGAAACTTCCAGGACTCTTTAACCGAACTTCCTCTAATCCACGAGAAAATTCTCGAATCCAAAAGAGATAAAAATAGGAATAATTCCTAAGAAATTTGAAATAAATTGATTGAAGATAATATATATATATATATATATATATATATATATATATATATATATATATATATATATATATATATATATATATATATATAACAACTCTTTAAATAAGAAACTTAAACCTAAGACAGAGTTTTAGACTTCTACTCCATCTCAAACACCCTAAAAACATGACTTACTATAAATAGTAAACTTACTATTTATAGACGACCTCTATCCTATTAGGCTTCGTGGTTTTCGACCAAAAATAGTATGTGTCTAATCAAACCGAAACACATTATTCTCCTAACTTTTCTAAGCCCTTTTCATTTCGGGAACAACTTCTACAAAGGATCAAGAGTTATACTCGAACTAAAACTTATTATTTATAGTAAAAACAAAGTTAAACTAGAGTTTTGACCGCTGATCTGACAAAATCCTGTAAATCCAGCGTGGGCAACCCAGTGTAGCGAGGTTGGTTGGCTTAAGTAAATTCTCCAACCCAAAATCATATATATATAATATGTTGAAAAACTTATCCCGGTTTGTAAGATATGACCGAGTTAAGGTTTTGAAAGTTCGAATCGTTTCTGTCTCTAATTAGGCTTTCTTTGGTCCATCTTCATCATAAATGCATCAGTGACCCACCCTACATCAATTTCTCTCCGTGGTGTCCCACCTGAGTTTGGATGGGGATGATTCTTGAAATGGACAGTAAACATGAGGAGCAAGAGATGCACCTTTTGGATTCCACATAAACATCACAGGTGGTCCATGCACAGCTCTAGTAAAATACTGGAGCTGATTCTCTCTGATTCTCTTATCCGATCATCGACAGCTATGACAATCACCTGGAAGCAATTTTTAGACCCTGGATCTAGTAAAATACTACAGCTAGGAGGCCTAGGCCCATCACAACAATTTTGACCCAAGGTCTGAGTCCAACTCAAGCCTGGCATGGCCCTAGCACAACCAATGTGAGTGCTAACCCTAGCTCAAAAAATTGGTTGTGTTGGGCCTTTTGCCTGTCCAAAAATTGATGAAGTCCATATTTACTACTAAATGTATATAATACATATGTTGATCATATGGACCACATACGCACAAAGAGATATACATTTAAGAAGAATGAAACCAACCGGCTATATTAAAGATGAGCGAGAATAGGCTGCATGGGCCAACAATCACTTGAAACAACAACTCAAGCCTAATTTGAGGATTGATTTAGCCATGCACGAGAGGCCCAATTCTAGCCCACATGCCAAGCTAATAGGTCTAAACCTAGCCCAGGGTTAGGTGTGGCAGGCTAATTGGCCCATTTCCATCCTTGCAGTCAGGATCCATCCCTGGGATGATACTTGAAGCCTTCAGATCGAATCCACGAACCTATTGGGAATCCTCAGCGGATATTCCTTAATTTCTCAAGGGGCACTCGAAGAACACGAGTAAACAAAGTATAAACTCATAGAAATTGTAATAAAATTCAATAATATCTCCTCTACTATGAAAATAAGCATGCTTAAATAGTTTAACAATAACCCAAAACTCTAAAAAATGAGATTAGGAAGAATCCTATTAAAAAAAGGAAACAAAAATAGAAAACAAGCGCAAGTTCACAAAATCTGGGGGTAGTCCGTCAAGAAGGTCGACGATGGTCCTGAACTATCCAGTGAGTAAAGTGTGTGTTCGTTGATAGGGTCAACCAAACCTCCAATAGAATGGAAGATGGTCCTAAACTATCCAACAAGCAAATTAAACATTGTCGATAGGGTCTACAGAACTGTCGATGGGATCGACAAAGCTGTTTTAGCAACTATTCCTTCGGTTCTTGATCCAGTTTAGCTGGTCAACTAGGGTGTTCGGCCGTCAGAAACATAATATCGACCATCAATTTGATTGATATTCTTCTAGTCCATCTCCATAAAAATGTCCTTGATATCCTCGCCCTCGATCATGGGGTTCCCTCCCTACATCCGTCCCCTCCACTTCAAATAAACTCGTCCTCGAGTTTTGCTTTGTGCTTATGACTCAAATAGCCTTGATCTTCAAGAGTCGATGCCTTCTATTCTTTCTCGACTTCTGCTTCTCGTCGTACAAGAAATAGGCCGGGTTCATCAGCTGCATCGGGTGCATCTCTTATCATAGCATCCTGCAACACCTTCCAACCTTCCATAACAAAAATTACCAAAGCATACTTTGGGTTTACAAGATCACCTTTTATGCAAACAAACGACATAAAATCTTTGATGCTTCAGCCCATTGCCGAACCCTGCAAACTAATGACTGGTACGACAAGGGTGTCCAAAACTTCATCCACAGATTTATCAGAAAACCTCTAAACATCCATCACGACATCATTAACTTCAATTGTTGGTGGTAGAGAGTTTTTAAGAGGACTTCCAAAACTTGGAGCATCCTCTCCATCAATGCTTCCAGGTTCATAGTGTGTTTCCCCAAAAATCTCAGCCGCAATGATTATATTAGCAGTTTCTTTATCAACTAGTGTCATCATCTAATCCACAGAAGGGATCTAAGTAACTAACTGCTCAATATTCTCGATAGAGCGTCTCAACAAAATATGGCTCTGCATCCTCTGACACGAAACATGTCTATCCTTTTTTTAGGCCAATCATCTGTAGGCCTTGCTTCAGGCATCCAATCTTATCTCACCTTACAACCATCCAGAGCCAGCTCTTCATCCACAGATTCTATGATGACATCTCATACAGATACGAAAGCCTACCCCTCCACTTTAAAAGTTTTGGGTAGGTATTTCGTCTCTGCAAGGACATCTTGTATGCCATATCACAAAATAATAGGATCCTTGCTGCAAGTTATGGGCTTGTTAGGAGAATACCTGATCTTCATAATCGTCGTATCCAAATCGTTCTAGCAGTCGTCGCTTCATCCGATGCCATGAGTTGATTAGTGGTTTTCCTTCTTGCTTCCAACACATTTGAACGTCTTTAATCCACCAATCTCAAGCGTCCTCATCCAAGTAGAACGTCATAATTGAGACTTTTCTTTCTTCAAGAATTTGCATGTAGTCGAAGCGGTATTCAAATTCAGAGAGTCATTTATCGATGCGATCTTAGCTATTGAAGATGGGAAGATCTATCATTTTCTGCAGGATCGATCGCTCTGAACAAGGATTCAATTTAATTTTTCATTTATACAGTTGAATCCAGCCAACAACTCTTGCGTGGCTTGATCAACCTCTCATTGTACCTGATTACGTGGCGGAATCGGCGTATCCGTTGAACGATAGAGGGATGCTACGACCCTTGCATAGTCTTTTATCTCTCCCGGTGGAGAATTTCCTTTCTCTCTGAAAGATAATGAAACGCTTAAGCACTGTTAGAGGGGTTGTTGTCACGGCCGTTGTTAGTTGTCATCGGATTGAAGGGGCTTCCTAGCTCTGATACCAACTTGGCATAGTCTTAGGCGAAACGAGATCAATCATCGTCTCTCTCATAGGACAACTGATCCGAATCCACAGACCTATTAGGAATCCTCAATCAACCTTCCTTGATTTCTCAAGGGGCACTCGAAAAACATGAGTAAACAGAGTATAAACTCAGAGAAATTGTAATAAAATTCAATAATGTCTCCTCTACTACGAAAATTAAAAAATGATATTAGAAGAATCCTAATCAGAAAAGGAAACAAAAATAGAAAACAATGCAAGTTTATGCAATCTGGCGGTAGTTCATCAATAGGGTCGACGATGGTCTTGAACTGACCGGTGAGTAAACTGCATGTTCGTCGATACGGTCAACGAAACCGTCGATAGGATCGATAATGGTCTTGACCTGTCCAACAAATAAACTGAACATCGTCAATAGGGTCGACAGAGCTGTTGATAAGGTCAATAGAACTATCGATGGGATCGACATAGCTGTTTCAACAACTATTCCTTCAGTTCTTGATCTAGTTTGGCCAGTCGACCAGGGTATTCAGTCATTTGAAATATGATATCGACCATTGATTTTCTTGATCTTCTTCCGGCCCATCTCTATAAAAAAACATCATTGATCCTCACCCTCGATCATGGGGTTCACTCCCTACATCAGATGAACATATAGGGCTCCCATGGAAGTTATCGCTATCCATTGGAGGGCTGCATGCGTGGAACCATATGAAAAAGATAATTGAGAATCCGAAAGCGGATTGCATGGTGTGACAATGTCACCAAGTTGTGGGCCCACCATGATGTATGTGTTATATTCAAACCATCCATCCATTTGTGGAGATCATTTTAAGACATGAGCAGAAAACGAGGCAAATCCAAAGCTCAAGTGAACCACACCACAGAAAGCAAAGCAGTGTGGAATGAACGCATAACATTGAAAACTTCTTGGCAGTATATATATATATATATATATATATATATATATATATATATATATATATATATATATATATATATATTAATCCAGATTTATTGGACTTTATGAACCGGTTGGATTGCAAATAAACATCATGGTAGGCCTATGAAGGTTTCAACGTGGGCGCTAGTGTCACTTTCTATGGTGTGGTCCACTTGATATTTAGATCTGCCTCATATTTTGGCTTCATGTCCTAAAATGATCTGGCTAAATGAATTAATGGTTTGGATATAACACATACACCATGATGGGTCCCACAGAACGCGGTGACTTCAACACACCACCTAGGTCGGTTGTGGGTGGATCACCACACAATCTGCATCGTGGAAGTAGATTGCGTCTTGAGTAAATTCTGTGGGCCCACCCGTTTTTCAAATCATTTTTTGGGCATGAGCCCAAATTTGAAGAATATCCAAAGCTCAAGTGGACTACACACAAACAGTATGAATTGTGCCTACCGGTTGAAAACTTCTCGGGTCCTCGGAAGTTTTGGATGAAGCTGATATTATGTTTTTCCTTTATCCATATCTTTGTGAACTTATGAACAGGTTGGATGGCAGATAAACATCACCGTGGGATGCTATAAAGGTTTCAACGGTGGACGTCATTAACGTCTCGTTTCTATGGTGTGGTCCACATGAGCCTCGAATATCCAAAGCTCAAGCGGAGCACACCACAGGAGACAAATGGGAATAATGACGTCCTCCATTGACACTTTCCTAGGGCCCACGATGATTTCTATTTGTCAACCAACCTTTTCATAAATTCCATCCATCAGTGATAGACATACTCTGTTTTGACACTAAAACTAGGGATGAGTGCCCATGTGGCGCAGGTGGGTGTGTGAGTGTAGGTTATGTGTGTGGGTTAAAAAAAAAAAGGAAAAAAGAATAAAAAAAAAAGAAAGGAAAAACACAAATATCAGCTTGATCTAAAACTTCAATATAACGGAGAAGTTTTCAACAGTGAGCATTCAATTCACAATGTTTTTTGTGGTGTGGTCTAATTGAGCTTTGGATATGTTTCAATTTTGTGCTCATGATCATGTTCTAAAATAATATGGTAAAATTGATGGATAGCATATACAAAAGATATAAATCGCAAGTGGACCCCATAAAGTTTACTCGTGCTAAGGGTATATGCAATCTACTTCCCTTCCTTATAATCCTACCCGTAAATGATGGGGTATTTCTCTTCTTTAAAGCTTGGAAATGAGGGTAGAGGTTACTTGGCTTCATTCCCTTTTATATGGTCCATCCTTATTTTTTATGGTCATGCCCTTGTTTGGACTATGGAAGCAATTTAGAGAAGAATCAAGCAAAGCAATCAAAATAGCATAAACAAAACCAATCGGAGAAGACACAATTTTACGTGAAAAAACCCTTGTGGAAAAAAAACCACCGACACAAAGCAAAAATCACTATGAAAAAGAAAGTACAAGACATGGAGAATATTTACAAATCAACCTAAAGAGAAAACCCTAGCTTTTCCTCTCTTAAAAAACCTCTCACGACTTAGAATGTCTAGGATACCCTAATTCCACAATATCACCCTAATCCTGCAATTACACCCACTTATATAGCATAAAAACAGAATAGGAAACAAAATACAAAATCGCTCAGAATAGCGCACGATCGTCGGTCGATCAGCCTGACATGTTTGGTTGACCGAACAAGCCAAAAATAGTCCAAAAAGTCACAACAGAAAAATCTGATTTTCAATCAACCGACCACCAATCCTCAGTTGCCCGACACTGTTAATAAATAGTCCAGCAAGCAGCTGACCTATCCGAAGTATTTTCAATTAATCGAGACAGGACTGTCGGTCGACGGAAGCACATCAGCATAGATTGAAGACATCAGTCATTCATGCAGGTAAACATATGCCAACAATTACAACATGTTTGATGTAATTCTTGAATCGTGGCCTACCTATACTAAGATCTGCTCTGCGGTGGATAGTCTGGATCACCGTCCAAGTGACCATGTGGTGATTAATAGGCACCCAATAATGTTAATATCCATTTAAATAAATCTCTGGCAGATAAATCTCCATATATTTTGGGCTGTTAGCCAAGAAAGCAGTTGTGATAATTGAGCAATGCATTAGAAAATCAGAACCTTTCATTTGTGGTGGGCGGGAATTAGAAAATCAGAACCTTTCATTTGTGGTGGGCTGGAATCCTCAACGGCATTTAAAATTTCCAAACACAAGGAAAATCTCTCCTACCTTTGTAAATGTGATTCATAGCCAAAAATAACATCAGCCAACTAAAGAGATTAAAATAAAATAACACTCATCTCATCCATGGTCTTTCGGGTAAAGTGTACACTGAGAACTCGGTACACACTAATCTCCTACCGTTGTGGGCCGTAGGCTAGAATGCCAACATGAACTTCATAGTAGGTTCCTTGGATTTCAGTCTGAAATGTGTGGGGTTTCCCACCAACGATCCACGAATGCTAAAGTGAATGGTGTGTATATACCTACTCTAGGTGTACAAAGCAAGGACATAAAAATCCCGGGTTCAACATTTATAAACAATGATTGGGGCTATCACTTTATACAGTAGGGACCCATGTTTCAAGATCCAAACCGTTATATTATAGGGCCTCACATCAAAGCTGAGGCTGAACCTTTCAACGGTTTGAATCATTGAAAGATGGTCCCTATTTGTATTTGAAGCTCATCTATCAACTGTCCGGATGATCAAATATCGTCCCAACTGGTATTTAGTTAAACAGAATTCCCTCCACATGGCATGTCCACGCACTTCTACCTTCATCTACAGAGTTTTATAAGTCACATGTTTCTGAATTGTGTGGAATGAACTTTCCTTGAGTTTCAACAAACCGGTGACAAAAGCGTACCAGAAATGACTGATTCTTGGACCGATATTGTGCTACCGGTTCGTTAAGACGTAGCAAACTCATACCATCATGTAATACCTTACCATCGTTCATCAACGGCCACCAGAGAGGACTGATTCTTGGATCGTTGTTGTGCTTGCAAACCGCTGTTCCAAAGAAGGATTTAACAAGGGTAGATCATCTGACCCTTCATAATGGCCCACCGCCAGGATCGCCGCACCCGGACCGTCCAATGGGAGCTCGGGTAAAGGTGCATCACGGTCCAAAAACTGCATTACTTGCCGCATGCTCGGCCTTGCGGCCGACAATGGATAGGAACACAGCAATCCAAGCTTAAGCACCAACTCCGTCTCCTCTACCTCATAATCAAGTACCAGTTTCGGATCCGCTGCCGCCAGAATTGTCCCTCTCCTCCAGCATTCTGACACCCATTCGACCAAGATCACTTCATCAGACGATAATCGGCGATTGATGGGCCTCCTCCCGCAAGCAACCTCGAGCATGAAAATTCCGAATGCGAACACATCAGTGTTTTTGGTGGGCTTCCCGGTCCTACTCAGCTCTGGTGCAAGATATCCAATGGTCCCCACCATGTGAGTCGTCTGTGGAAGGGTCCCATGATCGTACAATCTGGCGAGGCCGAAATCGCCTAATCTACCATTCATCTCGCTATCTAATAAAACATTGCTGGCTTTGATGTCTCTGTGAAGGACCACCTGCTCCCATCCCTCATGCAAGTAGAAAAGCACTGAAGCTACTCCTTTGATTATCGAAAACCGTTGAGGCCAGGTCAGCATTGAATTTGGTTGGTCAAAGAGGAACTTGTCTAGACTTCCATAGGGCATGAAATCATAGACCAATAGGAGTTCTCTCTTTAGCCGGCAATAGCCGAGAAGCTGCACCAAGTTCCGGTGACGGAGGCGGCCCAGGCTCACAATCTCAGATATGAATTCCCGCATCCCTTGTCGAGATTCATGAGAGATTCTCTTCACAGCCACTTCTATCTTTGAGGCTGATAGCACGCCTCGATAAACCTTGCCAAAACCTCCAGACCCCAATAGCTCTCTGTCTGTGAAGCCTTTGGTTGCCTTGAATAGATCCTTGTATGAGAAGCGGTTGGGCCCGTATTCATGTTCCCAGTCCTCTAGTACTTCAGCCGAATTGATCTTCCTTCTCACAATGAGGCTGACATATGAGATGGCCGTTAACACAGAAAATGACACAATTACAGGTAATCCAATTGTTAAAAGCTTCGATTTCTTTTTGTGTCCTATCCGTGGAAGCTTAGGAAGGCGCAAGGGATCAAGTGCCTGAGCCTGACCATTCATCTTAAAGCTCCATCCCAAGATGTAATTATTTACTGGAACCGTCCTGGTTGATGAAGCGAAACCAACATACATCTTGTCTAGCATGATCGACGAAAGATTCACCGTGGATGACAGGAGTGGTCGACCGGGTTTAGGCATGTTGATAGGAGATAATGTTACATTAAGTTGGTTTTGGGCACCATCATATTCTACCCAAACATGCATCGGTTCTCCACTTATGAGGCTTAGATTGTTAAACCCGCCGCTCATATTACTAAAGTAAGCTGCAGGAGCGGACGTGATGGAATCTATGCCATTGATGTCAATTCCAACATGGTTGTCATCGATGTCACCATACTCTTGATTAAAGAATGTATCGAGCTCGACAGCAGCTATGTGATATGAGGAATTGCCCATATTCATTGAATTGAAGATGCCCATGAATGGGCCCAGTTGACCTCCTGGGAACTCTTTCGAAGGTGAGATTACGAAGACGGTCCCATAACTAGTCAAATTCGTATAATGGGGCACGATAGCGAAGACGAAATTGGTAGAGAAAGATTGAGTTTTACCGTGTGAAGTTTTGAAGTGAAGGGGAACGGAGTAGAAAAGCATGGCCCGATTGTTGATCGGAATTGGTGAGACGCAGGAGGCCATTGGATGTGGTCACTGCAGCGCCATCCAAGCTTGCATTAACACCACGAAATCCACTGTAAATGAAATCGATATCACTTTCAGAAGCAGCAAGTCTCATGAGGAGATACAATATTAGGAGGTTTGAAAACATGGCCGAAAGCTTGCAATGGCTCGTAGACTTTGATGCTTTGGTAGCTCTCTAATGAAATCTAGTATCGTCCCCACTGGAGAGAGAGAGAGAGAGAGAGAGAGAGAGAGAGACGCGGCTTAGCTATGACCATGGATCCTGTGATGTGGGTGGGACCCTAACCACGGGGCCCATCTAGATGTAGGCATTGTATATTGATGTAGAACAAGAACCCCCTGATGGAGGGCATGGATCGAGCACATTTCTATCGCACATGGATTGAACAAAGATCAAGAAAAAGTTGACAAAATTGTCAATTTTCGCATGAATGGACCAAAAGAAGGCGGACCATAAATCATCCATAACTTTTGATCTGAGAGGAATTACGAGACGTACAGCATATGGATTCCAACCGAAATTTTGTTTTGGGGTAAAATGTTTGTCCGTTTCGCCAGAGAACATACGGTTACAGTAAAAAAATGGAATTTTAGGAAAATATGCTATTTTTAGTAATTTTGAATTTTAGTTTGTTTCTTCTTTTTAGAGATTTTGTTTATTTAGAATTTTTTTTAAGCAATGAGTTTTAGAATGATTTTACTTAGTAATAGTCTTTAATTAGGATTTTACTATTTTTAGTAATTTTCTATTTCAGAAAACTTACTATTTTTTGTAAGTGCGAATTATGGTTTATTTAGGGATATATAAGGATGTTAAATTTATTTTTAGTATTAACTTTCATATTATTATTCAATAAAATTATGATTTTTACTAATTTTCTCTCTTGGATTTGAGATTTTCCCTCGTGGATTCGAGGAAGTCTGGTTGAGGAGTCTCAGAAGCCTTATGGATTCAGGGTAGTTATCCTGTGAGGAAGATGATGATCGACCTCACCACGTCCCCCCCTGCATCATATATCTACGACGTCCATCCATTTTTCCAGCTTGTTCTAGCATAAGGTCCAAAACATGAAGGTCGATGATTATTGGGCTCGACAAATTTTCCAACGGCCAAAAGACCGATGATGGCACAAATGTTTAAAATGGTTGGACTCATCATGGGACCACATGGAAAATTAAATGGAGGACATTGGAGGATTAACTCCAGAAATAAATTGTCAAGCCCCAAAATTTAAACTTGAGCACGGAGACTCTAATCCCGAGTTATGGGGTGTGAATTTAAAATTCAAGCGTACATTTTTTAAATTCCGTTCCACACATGGCATATATAAACCAAACTTAAATAGAACTTCTAAATTCTGTCTCCAACTTAAATTTAAAATTTTAAAATTCAAACTAACTAATCTAAGTTCTACTAAGTTCTCCATTATTGAAAAATTAAATAAAGTCTTATTACATCAAATTTAAATAAAATAAATAAATCAACCTAAACTATGGTGGCTCTTCTACCAAAGTATCCATCCAAGTATTCATCTTTTCCTACGTCTTCTTCTCCCTATGGTTTTGGTCACACATGCACATGCACATGTTTTTTTACCACACATGTACAATAACTAGGATTGTTGTTCTATGACTGAGATGAGTAGTGGCCCATCTAGGATCAATTCCATCTACTACAACTTGATTTAAATTGTATACGTGGTTAAACTTGAAGTTCCACACTATTCAATATCTGACGGTCAGATCGATCAACTTTAAATTGTAATTAAATCATCCCGCAGGATTTCTAAGGTCATTTAGGTATTTATGTAAGGATGGTTTCTGAAACCAACAGTCAAATGGGGTTTTTAGGGTGCTAAGATTTACAATGGAGGATCCATGTAGATCTACAATACCTATTTTAGTTTTAGAAAGTATGAGAGCTATATAATTCCTCTCAGTTGTTTGTGAACTCTGAAAATGGTCTTAAACACACCCTAATGGGGTGTTGAAAACCTATAAGTTCATCAGGAATTGCTTGAGGATCGTATCGAAGGATGTTGTGTTGTTTTCGAGTGAGTCACGTAGTGGATTCGATGTGAAAATGGATGGATGGTGAATCTTGTGAGTTACGTCCTCTAATTAAAGGTGTACGGTCCAGTCAGGTTATGCGGTGTCAGGATTTTAATTACAATCAGACTCTCTAAAATGGGTTTTCCAGAGTCTAATGTATGATGCGATGGTATAAAATCAAAGTCATCGGTTGGATAGGTTCATCGACTTGTGAAGGGTATTCACAACGGTTGGATTTAGAGTTAATTAAGTATAATGAAATATGTGTGTATTCGTGTGTGTGCAACAAGACTTAGACATTAACCCATACATGTGAAGGTGTACGTGTGTGAATGTGCACCGAATTAATCGTGCTGAAAATTTTGGCATATTACATAAATGGTCGCAACCACTAGAGCAAGTGCACGATGGAATCGAGGTGAGAAGGCTGAATGCAATAAAAAAATCCTTATATCTCTCCAATAGTTTCCAAACTCGGCCTTCACCCAATTCAATCAAATAATCCAGTTATGAGTAGGATGAGGCCAGAGTTCGTATTTTGTAGAGAAAGGCTTCCATGGAGACCAATCAAGGTGACTAGCTTTCAAAAAAAAGATTCTCCTCACTATATAGAAGGAAAAAATGGAAAGAGAAGAAAGATCGCCCACAAAGGATGGGCCGAACACTAGACCAAGGACGTATCCATGTAAGAAGACCTGAAAGATGAGGAAGACGATGAGAAGAATTAGGAGGAGAAAGGACATCAAGAAAAATATGGTCCCCTAGACGGTCAATGATAGGGTTAATCATTTGAGGAGCACGAATTACGTCCATCACGACAGATCTAGGAGCACTAGAAGAGGAGGAAGCTTTAAGAAGAGAGGATGAAGAAAAGGACATTGATGAAAAAATATCAGAAGGAGAAGAAGAAAATGATAGAAGAAAAAAGGCAATAAATGGAAAGACGAACAAAACGACTCTAAAACTATTTTAAGCAATTCGACTTTTGGGTTTCAAAAAGTTCAAAATCATGATAAGCAATTTCTGACACAAAAAGACTATGCACGACGGCTGAAAGCAAACCCCATGCCACCACGTGTTACGCACCAACTAATCATTAGAATCGAAGCATCATAAACATTCCTTCACATTCTCCAAATGAAAAGTGAAGTGAGAGGCATTGTTTACAACTGACCTGACCTAGTCCACGTTGCCCAATGATACACTGCCATGTGTTGCACTTATGTATGAACCATAGGAAGAAAATCGTACTCATGCATCGATAAATCTTCGGTTACACATAACCTGCCAAAAGCAAAATGACTCAAAGCTATATGAACGTAAAAGAGAGACACTACATGAAGGACACGTGATTATTGCAAGAGTGGCATGTATGACCTGGAACTTATACGAAAAGCTACTTAAAACCCCGCTGATATCAAATATCTTACAATTTAGAATACGCATGACAAGATTGTCTCACATAATCATGCTAAAGAGGAAAATTTTGCAATGACAATCAACACTTTCGCAAAGACCACAGAGTATTAATAAAGTAATTAAACGAAAAATCCTTTTGAAATTAGAAGAAAATCATATCACGATGGCACAAAGAGTCGGAATCCTGCTAAGACATGACTAATAATGTATTCCAGGATTAGTAGAAAAAACCACAACATGGCCACTGCCTCTGCAAACCTATATAAGCAACATTTGATAAAGAGTTTCGATCCATTGCCACATACAATTAATTAGTACCTATAGTGCAATGTTGTTTATCTTAGTTTTTTTTCTTAGCATATACTTTTGTCTAACCACGCTGTGGCAAGTTCGAAATCTTTAAGGTGTGTTTGTTTTCATTTCCCTTAGGTAAATATATTGTAAATGGGCAATGACTATTTATAATGTATTTCCCTAAACATTTTTCAAGAATGATAATTGATCGTTTGCTTTTTGTGCACTGAAATTGAGGAGAGTGCGGATTTTTTGTGGGGCCCATTATGATACATGTGTCTTATCCACTCTGTCCATCCATTTTGCGAGGCTATTTTAGGGTTTGCACCCAAAATTGAGGCAAATCAAAAGCCCAAGTGGACCACGCCACACAACATAGTGGGTTGAACTCCTACCATTAAAAACCTTTTTTAACCACGATTTCCTATGGTGTGGGCCACTTGAGTTTCGGATCTGCCTCATTTTCAAGCTCTTACCCTAAAATGTTAGGATAAAATGGATGGATGCATGGATATCTCACTACATCCCAATAGAGCCCACAAATGTACGTGGATCCTTTTCGAACCCTTTTTACAAGAGGAAATACTAGTTCCTAACAAACAAGGGTAAATGGTAATAATTACCTACTTGCATGCATTTACCCCAAGGAAATGAAACCAAACAAGCCCTTAGGTTAGCTTATAGATATGTTGTTGTCTAACACTATCATTATAAAACGCCTTCAGAGTAGGTTAAATATCCACGATCACTGTCATTAGATCCACTGATCACCGAGTCTTTACTTGGCAGATCATACTAGTTATGTCATGTAGACTGTACACCTCGGTTGTTCTAATAATTGAAAATAATTTATTTTTGAAATATTGTTATAAAATGATATGAAAAAACAGATGAAGGGCATGGGTACAGAATACATAGATCAAGGTGGGCCCCATGGTAAGGGCCACACCATCTTGGGTGAGGCCGGGGTCTCATCCACTGAGGTGGGTGGGATCCCTAAACATGGGACCCACTGTGATGTATTTGTCTTATATCCACGCTCTCCAATATTCATTTTAAAAACTCATTTTAGGGCATGATAAAAAAATGAAGAAGATACAAATCTTAGGTGGACCATAACACACAAAACTGTGGAAATCGATCATTAAAAGCTTCTCATGGGCCACAAAAGTTTTGGATCAAGCTGGTATATGTGTTGACTCTTCATCCAGGCCTTTGTGACCTTATCAAACTGGTTGGATGGCAAATAAACATTCGGGTGGCTTCCATTAAGTTTTTAATGGTGGGGATCCAGATTCAATTACTAATATTTCCTATATTATGGTCCACCTGAGATTTGGATCTGCTTCATTTTTGGGATCATTCCATATAATGTGTTTTGGAAATGGATGGACGGTGTGAATGTAAAAAACATACATCGCAGACTCACAGTCAGGGATCCATCCTAACGGACAAAAGCCATTCGGAGGCATCTCCTGCGCAAGGAATCTGGGTGGGGCCCACCATGATGTTTGTGAGAAATCTACACTGTCCGACCATTTTGTGAGATCATTTTAGGCGTTGCGACAAAAAATGAACGGGATCTAAGACTCAAGTGGGCCGCACTAAAGCAAAAGGTGTGCAGGGAAATTCCTACTGTTGAAACCTCTATGGGGTCCACAGTGATGTTTCCATGCCATCCATACGGTTCATAATGTCATTCCTACTGAGATGAACTGAAAACACAAATATTATCCTGATTCGAAACTTCTGTGGCTCCACGAATATTTCAAATGTACAAGTTCAATCCTCATGTTTTCTGCCCACTTAAGTCTGGGATCCCGTTCAATTTTGGTCTCAACGCCTAAAATGATCTCACAAAACGGTTAGACGGTGTAAATTTATCACAAACATCACGGTGAGTCCCACCCAGATTCCTTGCGCAGGAGATGCCTACAAAAGGTTTTCGCAGGCAATCCGCGTCCCATCCTAACCACGCTCGGGTCTCATGTAATCAAGAGCAGAAGAGAGTCGTACGAGCCACGCAATCCGCTTCCAATTATTTGATAGTTAATTAAGTAGAGTCGTAGCAGCCACGCAATTGCGCTGACGAGTGAACATTGTTAAGTAGGCACGTGAACCGGGAATTATTTGATACTCAGTTAAGTACGCAGCCTCATTCGCATGCTCTTAATAATGGCATAACTGCCCTATTAGACGATGCCATTCTATGAGAAAGGAGACACTTGTTTGAAAATAGGCACTGTTGGCTCGTTTTCATCTTGAGCATTTGTTAGATGTCCCCAATCGGACAGATAGAAAATCCGTTCAGTGTAATTTTTTTTTTCTTTATCTTCTATCCTAAAGCCAATGATCTCAACGGTTTGATTTCAGCTAATATATGATCCGTTTCAAATCTAAGGCTGCACGTCTTTGAAGTATCCAACTCATTTTTCATACCATATCTTCAATTATTTTCGACAATGAAGTGCTCCACCAGGTCGACATTAATAAGTGGAAGAAAACTAGTGGGGCGGGGAAACTTTTGCTTTTATGCACTGCATAAAATAGCCATCCTCTATAGGTACACTATGCTATATATGTGAGATCCACTCTGTTCATCAGGCAATAACGATTATCTGGACCATACACTTAGAAGTTAATCCTGATTAAAAACTCATATGGGCCACGCTGAAGGTAATAATATCAAATTATCCAAAAAGCCACCAAACCACAGGTGATAATATAAAATTATCTAAAAAACCATCAAGTCTATGAGGTGTGGCCCAAATGAGGTCTGCATCGGGCTGATTTTTGTCTCTACTCATTCTGGAAAGTCATACAATGTACGATGGCCCTACACACAGGTTTACATTTCAACCCTATTGTTCCGTGTGGAGTAGCCCAATTAGGTTATGGACATAGCTGATTTTTGTTCTGATGCCTAACATCCAGAAGGAACCTGATAGACCGAGTGGATAGGATGCGGATTGCGAATTGAGTAAACTCGGCGGGGCCTACTGAAATGTGTTTTATTTTAAATTCAATGAAGGCAGGTAAGGGCGTCGGCTTGACTATGTGTTCACTCCTGGTGGGGTCGGAGGCAAAGACTAGCAAAGTTCATCATTCAGTGGTGGGTGTTAACAGAAAAGAAGGGCATGCCGCCCATCCATTTTGACATCTCATTTTAAATCATGAGTCAAAAATTAAAGAATATTCAAAGATCAAAATGTACCACACCATAGGAACAGTAGGAATGATGAAGTCCAACGTCGAAACTTTCTTGGGCCCACAATGATATTTATTTCTCATCCAATTTTCATAAGGTCACATAGACATGGATGAAGGGAAAAACACAAATATCAGCTTGATGTAAGACTTCTGTTAATGTTAGGTAATAATGACAAAAATCGTGTATATCCATAAATGTACAAGTCATGTAAGACTTCTGTTGTCCCTAAGAAGTTTTCAACGGTGGGCGTTCAATTCCCTCTATTTCCTTTGGTGTGATCCACTTGAGCTTTGGAAATGCTTCAATTCTGGACCATGCCCTAAAATGAGCTGGAGAAAAGTATGGATGGTATGGATGAGAAACATTAATCACAGTGGACAGTGGGCTACACAGATTTTATTCAATACACAATCAACATCCAAGTAGATATGACTTGTACATTTATGGATATACACGATTTTTGTCATTATTACCTAACATTGAGGAAGGAACCTGATTGTCGGAGTGGATATGACTTATACAGCATGGTCGAGCCACGAAAGCTTGGGTGTTTTATGCAGAAGCGGATAGTGTCTCCCTGCCTGGACAGAAATCGGTCCAGGGAGGGGCTCCACGGGGCTCACCATGATATATGGGTTTTATACACATCATTCATCTATTTTTCCATGTCATTTTAGAGTATGAGCATAAAAATGAAGTACGTCCAATGCTCAAGTGGACCTGACCATTGGAAGCAGTGGTGATAATGACACACACATTGAAACCTTCGTGTGATGTTTATTTTCCATCCGATCTGTTCATAAGATCATACAAAAGGGAAGAAAATTCAGATTGATTCAAAACTTTTGTCACCCCAAGAAGCTTTTAATGGTGGCCATTTAATCCCCACTTTGAAGTCCACTTGAACCCTGAATGATCTGAAAAAATGGATGGATGGCATGAATAAAGCCAACCCATATATCACAAAGGGCCCCACGGAGCCCCTGCCGACCGATTCCATCCAGAGGGGCAGGACGCAATCTGCTTCGGTTATATGCACTTCTTAAAAGAGGCGTCGCTGAGAATTCTAGGCCCTTGTGACAGAAATGGAGGAAGTAATGTCTCTGTCAAATTTTAGTGGATTGAGCGCACTAGGATTCGGCAGTGACACCTCCAGTAGCGACATTGGTTGGTGCTGTGGGCTCTGCGATTATGTATGCATGCATGTGTTTTATCCAAGCTGTCCATCCATTTTCAAGCTCATTTTAGGGCATGATCGGCATACCCAAATCTCAGATGGACCAAAATATAGGAAATAGTGGTGATTGACCGCCCATCCTTAAAATGAGCTGGAAAAATGGATCAAGGGTCTGCATAAAACACATACATGGGCTGAAAAAGCTTCACCAACTACGGACGTCGGCACCAGAAATACTACCAAATCCCAGTCGTCGTCTCTTGCGGAACAGGTGAGGAACGCTTTAGTGGGTAAGGCCCTGACCTTGGGCCCACCTGGGATGTATGTGTTGTATATCCATGCCGTCCATCCCTTTCATCAGATCTTTTAGGGCACAGTCCCAAAATTGAGGGAGATCCAAATCTCACGTCAACCACACCACAGGAAAACAGTAGTGATTGAACATCCATCCTTGAAAACTGCTTAGGCGCTGTTTATTTGTCATCCTTGCTGGGAAACCACAACTTCCCCTTCCATGTGCAAATCATTAGGATTAATTATATAAAAGGTTTAAAAGATGATAGACCTGTTGATAAGGTTACATACACCTGGATGAAGGGAAAACACAAATAGAAGCTCACCTAGATGTATGAGTGCACTGAAACCCGTCGATTAGATGTGGCCCTACGTTAGCCATTGGTCCCAAATCCAGGCTGATCCACAACTTATGTGTGCCACCCAAAAGGAAACAATGGGGGGACACTGGGAGGAGAATGTTCACCTTATAAACTTCCTGATGGAACGTGGTATTCACTGTGTTGTGTGTATGTCATCTAACCCATTCATCAGGTAAGCCCCACCAGGATGAAGGGACAAACCGAAAATCAGCGACGACAAGTGAATACATGGGTTTTAGCTGTGATTGTACATTTCTCCGTACGTAGTGTCCCACCTGATCACCTTGGATTGCAATGATTCTTGAGATGTACGGTGAACATGAGAAGGCACAACATATGCACTGTTTGGATTCCACATTAACATCACAAGTGGGCCCACATAGCTCTAACGTATGATAATTACGGTTTGAAGGAAGTGACGTATGTGATCATTCCCTTTAATTCTTTCATCTGATGATTAAGGACTAGGACAGTCACATTGAAGTGATTTTTAGGCCCCGGATCTAGTAAAATATTGCAGCCAGGCAGGGTTAGCAATGGCTGGGTTTGAGCATTGGCCTGGACCATCATGACACTTTAGACCAAGGCCCAAGCACAGCCTGGCCCTAGCAGAGCCGAACCAAGCCCAAGCCCAAGCTCAAAAATTTGTTTGGTTTGGGCCTAACCTGCTGGCCTGTCCAAAATTTGATATAGTCCCTATTTTCTACATGAATGTTCCTGATACATCCGTTGATAACGAGGACCACGTATGCATAAAGAGATACATATGTTACAGTAATGAAACCAACCGTCTGTATTCAAGATGAAACCAACCGTTTTATTGGCATAGTTGTCGGATATGACACGTAATATATAGTCGAATGGGTCCAGGCCGGGTGCCTCTGTCAAAGATAATTTGAGCCCAATCCTAACTTGAAAATGATTTAGCGGTGCATGAGAGGCTCAACTCCAGCCCACAGACTAAGGTAGTAGGTCCAAGCCTAACCCAAAGTTGGGTTAGGCGGGCTATCTGGTCCAACGCCACCCTCGCAGCAAGGACAAACCAGCATCAAAGATAAACCACAAGGATGATGCCTGAAGACTCCAGCCATTGCATGGGCGGATCAAAACTACTAATTCATCTTCCATGGCTTCCATGAAGCTAACGTGAGCATGGGTGGCATCGTGCTGGAATAGGGCTGTGTCAGAACCAATTCCATGTTGGAAAACCGGTCAGGGGAAGCAGCAAAGATATTCAAACGATCACCACACAATACACACAATCAACACAAAGACAATCTGAATTTTATGTGGAAAACCCTTGTAGGAAAAAATCACGGCACAAAGCGACAACAATACTATAAATATCAGAAGATTACAGATCTAATCTACCCACAAGCAAACTCAAAAGATGAACAAAGCACTCTCAAACCTTACAATCCTTTCACCAAATCCTAATCTCGAATTAGGACACCTTGGCATTGATTAGGATGCCTCTAAGATGATTTGAAAGTGTATATATAAGCCTCCAACTGAAAATAGAAACAAGCTATGCAAAACTGCGCATCTCCACTTATATAGACGACCGGTCTGTCCCCATTGGTCGTCCGGTCGAGTATAGCAAAAACAGTCCAGAGAGATCTACCATAAATCAACTCGTCTCGCCTCTAAAAATGACTGGTTGGATCATCCATCCGACTAGTCACAACCTACGAAAACTGTCCAGAGACTATGGTACCTGCCCGAGCATAATTAGACTGATCAGACCAGACTGTTAGACCGGTCGGACACCCTGCATTAGCATAGTTTGAAGTATCCTCCAACAATTTCCATCAAGGCTTTAAACGTCAAACTACATTCCCTTTGCTTCATAAATCATCTCATCTTCAAACATAGTGTCGACGCTTCTCATGCACCATTGTGTCTTCACTAAAACCTTGCCAATCCAAGAGAATTACTCAGAACTTAAACTTCTCTGTTGGGACCACCTTAGTCAGCATATTCGTCAAATTCAAGCTACTATGAATCTTTTCTAAAGTCACATCTCCTTCCTCAAGCACATATCAGATAAAATGGTGAAACACATCAATGTGTTTAGTACGAGAGTGATAAACATAATTTTTAGCCAAATTGATAACACTAGAGCTGTCACAATTAACAGGCACGTACGACCTCATGTTGAACTCCCAACTGATTTATTATTCCCTTCAACCAAACAGCCTCCCTGAAAGCTTTTGTCACCGCCATATACTCAGCCTCAGTAGTAGAAATAGCCACCATTGACTGAAGCTTAGACATCCAACTAATTGCTCCACCCACTAAAACAAACGAGTACCCTAAAGTCGATATCCTACAATTCATACTACCTGCGTAATCAGAATCAACGTACCTAACCAATTTGTCATTGGACTTCTCAAACGTCAAGACGTAGTCCTGCATATCCCGAATGTATCGAAGTAGCCATTTCACAGCTTTCCAATGTTATCTGCTCTGGTTAAACATGAATCGGCTAACAACACCCATAGCTTGTGAAATATCCAATCTAGTACAGACCATGGCATACATCAAACTGTCCACAACACTTGAATAGGGCACATGAGATATAACATGTTTTTCTTCATCTATCTTGGGACACTGTTCAGAAGAAAGCTTAAAGTGAGCCACGTGGTGAACGCTAACTGATTTGGACTTGTCCATCCCATATTTTATCAACACCTTCTTAAGGAATTCTGCCTGAGATAACCACAACATATTCTTCTTCATGTCTCTATGAATATCTATACCGAGAACCTACTTTGCAGCCCTCAGATCCTTCATCTCAAAGGTCCCTGAAAGCTGAGTCTTCAACACATCGATATCAGACATACTATGACTGGCAATAAGTATGTCATAGACATATAACACCAGTATGAGAAACTCCACATCATTCAGTGTCTTATAATAGACACAATGATCGTACTCGCTCCTGTAAAAGCCCTAACTCATTATAAAGGACTCAAACTTCTTATACCACTGCTTAGGAGATTGTTTGAAATCGAATAAAGATCTTCTTAACCTACAAACCTTGTTCTTGGCCCCTTGCATTGTATATTCTTTTGGCTGCACCATATAAATCTTCTCTTCCAATTCCCCATGCAGGAAAACAGTATTTACATCCATCTATTTCAGCTCGAGGTCGTATTAGGCAACCAGCGGCAACACGAACCCGATAGATACTTGCTTCACAACTGGTGCAAAAATCTCTCTTAAGTCCACGCTTTCATGTTGAGCATGCCTTTTTGCCACTAATCTAACCTTGTATCTATCTTGTTTCATCCAAAAAATATACTTGCACCCAATCACTTTTTGGCCCACATGAAGCTCAACTAACCCCCAAGTCTCATTCTTGTACAGAGAGTTCATCTCGTCCTATATAGCGGCCGTCTTCCACCTTTCAGCATCTACATCCTGTAATACCTCCTCAAGGTTAGAAGGACCCTCTCATCTGTAATGAGAACACATGCAATGTTCGAGTCGTCTTTATACCTTACCGGTAACCTACGATCTCTAGGTGGGTTTCTTTGCACATGTGACTGCTCCACCTGATCATATACCTTTGCTTGCATATCGGTCTTGGCCCGTGTCTCATCTTTATCAAACTAAATGTCAATAACTTCTAACTTTTCAGGTTCCTTTGGCACATCCTTACAGAACAAAGACCTTTCATCGAATTTGAAATCACAATTCAAAGTAATTTTTCGTGTGACAGAGTCATATATGAGGTAACCCTTCACACCATCACCATAGCCCACAAAGATCCCTTTTTTACTCTATGGTCAAGTTTATCTCTCTCAACTGATGATACATGAGAGTAAGTCTTACAACCAAAGACCTACAGACATGAGTAGTCTATCGTATGAACACTCCACACTTCTTCAAGGAAAACCGGTCAGCGAAAGCACCAAAGAGATTCAAACGATCACCACATGACACACACGTAATTAACATAAAGACAATCCAAATTTTACGTGGAAAACCCTTGCAGAAAAAAATCATGATACAAAGCGACAGCAACACTATGAATATCAGAAGATGAAAGAGCTAATCTACCCCCAAGCAAACCTAGAAGATGAACAAAGCACTCTCAAACCTCACAATCCTCTCCCCAAACCCTAATCTTGAATTAAGACACTTTGGTATTGATTAGGATACCTCTAAGATCGATTTGAAAGTATATATATAAGCTTCCAACCGAAAATAGAAACAAGCTACGCAAAATTGCGCATCTCTGCTTATAGAGACGACTGATCGCTACCTATTGGTCGATCGGTCGAGTAAAACAAAAACAGTTCAGTGAGATCTGCTATAAATCGACCCGTTTCACCTTTAAAAACGACCGGTCTTGACCTACGAAAACTGTCTAGAGACTACGCTGCCTGCCCGAGCATAATTAAATCGGTCAGACACCTTGCATCAGCACAGTTTGAAGTCTCCTCCAACATCACCGTTATTTAAGCAACGTGATCTTCGTAGGATGCCCGACGAACATGAGCATCAGCAAGGCATAAAGGGTGTCAGGTCGCATCGGCAACGGCATGGAGGGTGTTGGGATCACATTGACAAAGGCATCAAGTGTGTTTGAAGTCTCAATACCTTGACGTAACATCTTCTTAAGTGGATACACACTCATTCCTAGTTAAGTGATGCAACTTGGAGTCGATCGGTGTTGGTCGATCTATGTCGATGTGTGGTTCGAGTGTGTCCGATGTAACAATCCAGAATTTTAGGTGCATGGTTACATGTACATGAGTATGTATAGTAGCATTTATTCAATCGTACGTATGTCGATTGATCATTTTTAACCATTCATCTCTAGTCAAATGTGAATCTAAACCACAGGGAGTGCAATTTTCACCCAAAGATTAAGTCATCCAACTGTTGATTCTTAAAATGAATCATCAAATACCTTAGTATTCCCACTATATTATCAAAACCAACTATAGTAATACCTTATTAGCATCAGATGAAGACATCTGATTGTCCATTTTGAATTTGGACTATCCGATCATAGCAAACGAACTACTCGATCTCCATATCCGTTCATACACACATCGGAATCAGAACCTGACTTGCTCATCTTATTCATCATCCAAAAATAGGTTTAACCTACTGTCGAAATCTCAATCTAAGTACGTTTGCATACTGAATGTGTCACTAAACTCTAACGGTGTAACTTAAACCACATCCAAAAATCACTTTGTACGTATCTGTTTACAAAACGGATCGTACGATAACCCATATACATTACTAATATCATAACCATCCAATTACTTTAATTTTAGGACATTATCTGACCGTCAATCATGTTTGTATTCGTCAAATGGACCATCCAAATATCAAAATAAATCAATCATTTTGAAGATCATAGGGCATACATGAAAACTACTAGTTGATTTTTACATAAAATGTCAATATACATTGTTTTGCATTACGTTAGACATAATCCATTAAAATAACATCTTAGTCATTCTTGAGAGAACAAGGTCCAAAAGTTAGTCCACTGAAAGAGCACTAAAAATGGCTGGAAGTGATGAAGTTTCGCTCTGAACGGACGGTGAGATTAGAAGTTATTTACGTTTAAAAACTTTCACAAAAAATGTGAGAAGAGAGAGGTGCTGAGGTGTTGAGTCTCTCTCCTCTCTCTCTCTCTCTCTCTCTCTCTCTCTCTAACGAAGCCATAACCTTGATGTATTTATCATGCATCCACACCGTCCATAAGTTTTTCCTGATATTTTAGGGCATTATTCCAAAAATGAAGTAGATCCAATTATTAGGTGGACCATACTATAAAAAACAGTGGTGATTGACCGTCCTACCATTGAAAACTTCTTGGGGCGCACCTTAATGTTTCCTTGGTGTTTATTTACCATCTAATTTGTTAATAAGGTCACATAAGCTTGGATGAATGGAAACAATACATATCAGCTTCATCCAAAACTTTTGTGTCCCATTAATGATCAATCAACATTGTTTCCCATGGTATGGTCCATTTGATAATTGGATCTGTTTCATTTTTTGAATAATGACATAAAATGATATAGAAAAAAAGGATGTACAGCATGGACACAGTATATACATCAATATGGGCCTCAAGTAACCCCATGGTAAGACCTGCACCGTTTTGGGTGAGGCCAGGGTCTCTCCGAATCCGCTTTCCTCAGAGCGTGCAGGGTCGAATCCACTCTAAGCATTCGTGGGGGCCACCTTGATGTTTATGAGAAATCCACAACGTCCGTATCCATTTTTCCAGGTCATTTTAGGACATGAGAAATTTGTGCATATGTAAAACTCAAGTGGGCTGCACGATTAGAAACAATGTTTAGGGAAATGCCTATCGTTAAAACCTACTTGGGGTCCACCGTGATGTTTATATGGAATTCATACTGTTTATAAGGTCACTACTATTAAGATGAACTGAAACACAAATATATTAGCCTGATCCAAATACTTTCTGGCCCTATGAATGTTTCAACAGTGTATGTTCAATCTCATTGTTTTCTGTTGTGCAGCCCACTTCAGTTTCGGATCTGTCTCATTTTTCATCCCATGTCCTATAATAATACGGAAAAATGGATGGACGGGGTGAATTTCTCACAAAAAATGACAGTGGGCCCCACCTAGAATCCCGTCCAAATAAGTTTCCGGCCAAAACAATTTGGGCGGGAAATCATTATAAACAGTATGCGTATACTGACCATGTGCAGGTAGGGGTTGACAAAACGGACTTTGTGAGAGTACCTTTCCTTTTTACAAAATAACAAAAATGCCCGTTCAATGAGTAAAGAAGGGTTAAGATGTTGTTCCCTGTGGGCTGGCCCACTTGAGATTTGGATTGGAATAAATTTTGGCCACTAAGGAAAACATAATTAGACATATGTGATGGACTGATAGGATTTTATACACGCACAGGTATGGGACGTATAGATTGCAGTGTACATTTAGCTTACCTTACGAGCACTTGGAGTAGATCCGGCCTCTTAGATTTAATACAAGTTATATGCACATCTACATATATATGAATTCCTTCCTCAAACTTAATATCATACCTGAATTACTCGAATTTGAAAGGAAGTAATAAATTTA
This sequence comes from Liriodendron chinense, assembly GCA_003013855.2. Taxonomy (NCBI): domain Eukaryota; kingdom Viridiplantae; phylum Streptophyta; class Magnoliopsida; order Magnoliales; family Magnoliaceae; genus Liriodendron; species Liriodendron chinense. Next base: position 4,936,276 of record ML058333.1, read on the forward strand.
TTGAGGAATAAAAGAAAAAAACACTCCCACAAAGACATAAAAAATAACAAGAAGAAAAAATTAGAAGTTTGAGTAGAACTGTACACGAACCGAGTCAGCTCGAAAAAGCTCGCTTGGCTCGACTTGATTTGTAGGGTGGATCAAGCCAAGACAAGCCCAATTTTGGGGCTCGTTCAAATTTCAAGCAAAGCTCAAGCTTGCCAGAGCTCGATTCGGCTCGGCTATATAATTTTTAAAATATATAATATATTAATAATTTAATATATATAAAAAATAAAACTTTCAATTTCTCGCCCCTCTTTGAGACTTTCCCTCTCTTTCCCTCTCCCTCTCTCTCTCATACTTTCCCTCTCTTTCCCTCTCTCTTTCCCTATGGACACCCCCCCCCCCCCCCCCCCCCCCCCCCCCCTCTGCAGAGGCCAGCCAGCACGCTCCCAACTCGCCCAGCCCTGTCTGACACCTCTCTCTCTCTCTCGCCCTATCTGTCTGACACCTCTCTCTCTCTCTCTCTCTCTCTCTCTCTCTCTCTCTCTCTCGGTATTTGTTTTAAAACTCGTACGAATAAAGCCGAAAAGCACATGCTCGAATATAAGGCTCGAACAAGCTTGAATTCGACTCGAAAGCTTATACAAATAAATCTGAGCTTTCCAGTCGGGCACGATGGCCAAGCCGAGCTGAGCTCAAGCCCAACTACCTTGCTGGTCAAGCTAAGCCAAGCTTGGCAAAGCTCAGTTAGGCTCGGCTTGTGTACAACTCCAAGTTTGAGCATTGATAAGTGGTGATGCTAACTTGAAATTTCCAATAACCCAAACTTCAGACAACAAATACCAATAGATGGACACAAATTCCATTTACAACTGGAATTGTGAGATCCAACCAGATCGACAGTTATTGGCGTAGTTTTATTTTAATTTTACTATTTATAGTAACTTTTGTTTCAATCATAACTTTTGATATGTAGGGTTTTAAAGTTTGTGCCCAACATGAAAGGAGCTTAGAATAATTAGTAGAACAACGTGGTTGGGTCCATTTAGAAACTTTCTATTTTTGACAAAAACCATGAGTTTAAAAGGATTGAGAGACTTCTATAAATAATAAGTTTACTATTTATAATAAGTCACATTTTCTAGGTGTTTTAGGTTGAGTTGAGGTCTGAAGCTTCTACCTAGGGTTTAGTTTCTTATTTAAAGCTTTGTACTCACATTAATTTTCATTCAATCTATTATTGCAAAGTTTCTTAGATTTATTCATATTTCTCTCACTTTCCCTCGTGGATTCAAGGAAGTCCGATTGAGGATTGTCAGAGGCCTTGTGGATGCAAGGTAATTATCTAATTAGGCAGACGGTGATCGGTCTAGTTACACCCTCACATCATTAGGGGTTAACCTTCATGGTGCACCTTCCATTATGTAGGGCCTACCTTTGATGTTGGTCATCCATCATATGGGGCCCGCCTTCAATATCCACCAACCAGCATGTGGAGCCCACCTTTGTCGTGGATCGTCCATCATGTGGGCCCCACCTTTGATGCGAGACATCCATCATACGGGGCCTACTTTGGATGCGGGTCATTCATCATTTGTATCAACGGATTTGTCCACTGATTTGCAATGTCACAAAGTGCCAACATGGCACAGGTAGAAATCCCATCCATTCATCTATCTGGACTTTTAGTGGGACTCAACTCAGATGTGCAAGATCTTCTTCATTCGTTAAGCAGGCCCCATAATGTGCCCTGGTCCAAAAGATCAAGCTGGACCACTACCCACATCAATGTACATGTGTGGGCCACTCAATGGCAGTACCAACTTTGTTTTGGGCTGTTGATCTAATGGGCCCTATGTAGATAGGCTGTAGTGCCCATTGGTGTGTGTTTTCTACTGGTGGTTCTTGATTGTTGCTCTGTTTTTAGCTCCAACTATGCCAACTGTCCAATTACAGTCCCCACTGGTTGGACAACCCTCGTAGTTCGACTGCCTTTATTTTGAGCCCTTAGCACATCCACATGATGGTCCACCAGATAAATGGTCCTAGTTAGTTCATGCATGTGCTACATGTACAACAGATTTTCTAGTTGGCACTTTGTGGAACTCACGACGCCCGTGAAAATTTTGACATACAAACTCATGACTGGCTCTTGCAGTTCAAACGACACATTCATAGATCGGATGATCTTATGTGCCCCACTAGGAAATTGAAATTTGCATTGATCAGGCGATCTGATTATCCTTTTGATCCTGCCATCTTATAGGAAATGGTTAGTCCCACCAGATCATATACTCACACGAACATCTACCCATCCAATGGATGAATGGTTCCAATCGCATGGAGGGTTCATGGCTATAGAAAGCATATTCCAATAAAAATTTCCTAAGTCTGCATTGCCACGGAAAAACTGAAGGAAATAAGTTACTTTTAAAAGTTGAAAAGCAAATTAAAGACTGAAAAAATAAGTTATTTATTTAGGTTTTAATAACCAAGCTAACTTAATTAATTTAATTAGGAAAAGTAACATATTAATTTACATAAGTTAAAAAGCTACTTATTTAGTAGTATCAAAATTGGCCCTTAAAGTTCAGTACATCATAACACATAGAAAAGAACGAGATAAGGTTACCTAGAAATAAGTACTAGTTGAGAAGCTCACAAGCCATTATATCGCTAAACCCAAAATAGACATGTAGTATCAACAGGGATGAACTGCATCTCACTGGACCATTACTGCAAAAAAAAAAAAAAAAATAAATAAATAAAAAGATGAGATATCTTCACAGGACAAGTCCAATCAGGCCAAATACAGAGGCCATTGAAAATGAAAGGACACAAAAATATTTTTTGTTGAAAAAACAAAGACAGTCCTGATGTCCAGAAAATTATCAAAACTGGCCCTTCAAGGCTGGAGATGATGGGTGCATGCTGTAAAAAAGATGGCCATTGCCCACTGCTGTTTCATGTCATTCATACCGGAAGATCATCGATGGGAAACAGATATTGGTGAAGACGTGAGTAGACATCTGTTAATGGCAACAGCTGCCGGACGCGGATTTCCTGCTGAAGCCTTTCAGAGGAAGTTCCAGTGATGGGAAGCTAGCTGAGGCCAACGCTAATGTTTGTGATAAATCCACTCCGTTAATATGAGATAAAAAAAAAAAATGAGGCTGATCCAAAACTCAAGGAAGGGTACGATGCAAAACTGGGGAAAGAAATGTCTACCGTTGAAACCGTCCTCGAGTCCACCTTCTTGTTTATATTCCATCCAAACGTTTATAACGTCATTTCCACGGGAATGAACTGAAAAAACTAAATTCTCAGCCTCATACGGAACTTTTGTGGCCATACAAATGTTTCAATGGTGGTCGTTCAATCCTCACTGTTTCCTCTCGTGTAACCCACTTGAGTTTTGGATCTGCCTCATTTTTTCACTCATTCCCCAAAATGATCGCAGGAAAAACGAATGGACAGGATGGATTTATCACAAACATCACTGTGGCCCCACTTAGCTTTTCAGCGCAGGAAACTTCAGGAAAGGCTTTTCCCGGAAATCTACGTCCATGGCAGCCGTGTGTAATTGCTAAAAGTTGGAAGTCCGACAACGAGGAAAAATGACATGGAGAGGATCAAGCGCCTGGATGAGGGCTCTGATCATGTAATGGAGAATCAGTAACTATACTGTGGAGAATTAAGTGCATCACTCCATTAAAATAAACATGCAGGTAAACATGTGCCAACAATTACGAAAGAAACACATAATGATGTAATTCTTGGATCATGGCACACCCATAGTAAGATCCACTCCTTAGATTATCTGGATCACCGTCCAATTGATCATGTGCTGATGAATAGGCACTGAAGCATGGTAGAAGCCCTTTAAATGAATCTCCCTCATATAATTCTCTACACATTTTTCATTGGCTGTTAGCTAAGAAAGCAGTTCAGCGGGACCCATGGTTCAAGAGATCCAAACCGTTTATATCATAGAGCCTCACATCAAAACTGAGGCTCATCATATCAACGGTTTGGATCATCGCAAGATAATCCGCACTTGTATTTGAGGCTAATCATATCAAGTGTTTTGATTATGGAAAGATAGGCCCCAGTTGTATTTACTCAAGCAGAATTCCTCGACATGGCATATCCACACACTTTAGGCACAACTCTACTGTTCTCCAGAGCTTGATAAAGACTGTTTACGGGAGCGGATTAGGTGAGACCCTGGATCCAACGAGCTGGGTGGGACCCCAGATTGTGGGACCCACTGTGATGTATGTGACTACATCCACGCCGTCCATCCGTATTGAAAGATCATTTTAGGGCATGATCTAAAAATGAAGATCCCAAATGAACCATAGTTAAGGAAACAGTGTTGATAGACCATTAAAAACTTCTTGGTGGGCGACAAAAGCTTTGGATCAAGATGATATTTGTGTAGTCTCTTTATCTTGTGCTTGTGACCTTATCAACAGGTTGATGGCAAATAATCATTCTGGTAGAATCCATGAAGTTTTTAATGATGGGGATTCAATCAAGACTGTTTCCTGTGGTGTGGTCCACCCAATATTTGAGTCAGCTTATTTTTTGGATCATGCCCTAAAATGATCTTTCAAAATGGTTGGACAGTGTGGATTTAAGGAATATACATCACTGTTAACCCTACACTCAGGGTTCCACCCACCTTGGTGGATCTGGGTCTCACCGAATCCACTCCCACTGTTTACGAAGGAACTCTATGCCGTTAACTTCCAACGAGCGGATTAGGCGACACCCCGGGCTCACTTAAGACGTGTGGCCCTTACCATGGGGTAACTGTGCGGCCCACCTTGATGTATGTATTATGTATACACTCCATCCATCCGTTTTTCCGGATCATCTTAAGTCATTATTCCAAAAATGAAGAAGAGACAATTATCAGGTGAACCATACCATAAGAAACAGTGGTGATTGACCATCCTACCATTAAAACTTTTTAGGACGCACCTTCATGTTCCTGTAGTGTTTATTTACCATCTGTTGATAGGGTCACATGAGCCTGAATGAAGGGAAAAAAACAAATATCAGCTTCATGCAAAACTTTTGTTGCCCTTTAATGGTCAATAACTACGTTTTCCTATGTTATGGTCCACCTGATGATTAGATCTGCTTTCTTTCTTGTATAATCCCCTCAACTGATCTCAAAAAGTGAATGGACGCCGTGGATACATAATACATACATCAAGGTGGTCCCCACCGTAACCCCATGGTAAGGGCCACACCATCTTGGGTGAAGCAGGGGTCTCACTTAATCTCGTTTCAACGAACCGGTAGAATAGCTAGGAGTGCGGTCGTCTATGTTGAAAGCACAGGAAATTCCAGTGCCCGCTTCTCATTCGCCCACGTCATTTGGAAATCTCCAACTCGCAAAACACCTTGAATTTCTGTGTTTACGGTGCATTGCGTAGCACAACTTTTAAGGTGTGAAACTTCACTGCCCCTCACCATGACCTTTGTGTTACATCCACATCTTCCATCAATTTTTTCAAATAGGTTAAGAGCATGATTACAAAAATGAGGTACATCTAAAGCTCAAGTGGACCACACCAAAGAAAGGAAGGAGGATTACACAAACTGTGATTGAAACCTTCTTAGGGCCAAGCGTGAGGCTTATATGACGTCTAACCTGTTAATAAGGCCACCCATACCTGGATGAAGGTACAATACAAATATCTGCTTTATCTGCTTGATCAGAGCTGTAAGTGGCTCTAAGAAGTTTTAGACGGTAACATGACTTCCACTGTTCCTATGGTGTTTTCCACCCGGGCTTTGGATCTACGTTGTTTTTGGGCTTATAACTTAGAAGGATCCGAAAAAATATATGAGATCTACATTGTTTTTAGGCTTATAACTTAGAAAGATCTAAAAAAATATATGAAAGGTGTGGGTCACGACAAGAAATTCCGCTGCTCGCTTAAAGAGAAGAAAACGGGAACGGTTGAAACGTGGAACTTACGTGGGGTCCATCATGATCTGTATATTAGATCCACACCGTCCATCCATTTTATTTTATACCTTTTAATCACAAGGTCGAAAGCGAGTCAGATCCAAAGCTCAAGTGGGCCACACGACAGGAAAGAGTGGGAATTGAATGCCTACCATCGAAAACTTATTGGGGCCACAAATGACTTTAATCAAGACTATGTTCGCGTTTCCCTTCATCAAGGTCTGAGTGACTGTATGAAGAGGTTAGATGGCAAATAAACCTCACAGTGGACCGTGGGAAGGTTTCAATGTTACTCGTTCAATCCCGTGCATTTTATTGTGTGGTCCACTTGAGCTTTGGATGTGAGTCATTTTTTGCATTATACTTTAGAATAATCTCAAAAAATTGATGGACTCATGGTGAGGCGCAGAGAAACTCCACATGATAAAAGTGGAGTGCGGATCGTCTGTGTTGAAAGCACTGGAATTTCAATATCACCGGCTAACAAAATACCCCCAATTTCTCTCTTACGAGTGCACTGGGTGCTACAGTAGCACAACTTTTAAGGAGTGAAACTTCACCACCCCTCACCAGGACCTTTGTGTTACATCCACGCTGTCCATCAATGTTTCCAAATAGGTTGAGAGCATGATTCCAAAAACGAGGTACATCCAAAGCTCAAGTGGACCACACCAAAGAAAGCAACGGGGTTTACACAAACTGTGGTTGAAACCTTCCTAGGGCCAAGCGTGAGGCTTATCTTACATTTAACCTGTTCATAAGGCCATCCATACCTGGATGAAAGTACAACACAAATATCTGCTTGATCGGAGCCATCTGTGGCCCTAAGAAGTTTTCAATCTGTAGCATCACTTCCGCTGTTTCCTATGGTGTGTTCCACTTGAGTTTTGGATATGCCTTGTTTTTTAGGCTTATAACCTAGAAAGATCTGAATAAATATATGAACGGTGTAGATCTCAGAAATAAATCATCATTGGCCCACATAAATTTCCTGCTGCTAGCTTAGAGAGAAGAAAATCCGTTGAAATGTGGAACTTCTGTGGGGTCCATCATGATGTATTTATTAGATCCACACCATCCATCCATTTTGCTTCATACCTTTTGGTTATGAGGTCACAAATGAGTTAGATCCAAAGGTCAAGTGGGCCACACGATAGGAAAGAGTGGGAATTGAACACCTACCATTGAAAACTTCTTGAGGACACAGACGACTCTGATCAAGATGATGCTTGTGTTTTCCCTTCGTCAAGGTCTAAGTGACCTTATGAAGAGGTTAGATGGCAAATAAATCTCACAGTGGACCGTTGGAAGGTTTCAATGTTACTCGTTCAATCCCGTGATTTTTGTTGGGTGGTCCACTTAAGCTTTGGATGTGCCTGGTTTTTTGTCTTATGCTTTAGAATAATCTGAAAAAATTGATGGACGGTGAGGATCTAACAGATAGATCATGGTGAGGTGCAGATAAATTCCACACAGTAAAAGTGGGGTTGTGTAGCACGCAATCCATGCTTGAGAGGGAAAATCGAGAAGAATTTTGCTACACCCATGGATTGCGTACTCCGCATACGCGGTAATCCCAGCCGTGGGTGTCTTCCGAATCTAGAGGAGTGTAGATTTCGTAAAGAGCGAGTCTCCCTCCTCTCCACTACCCTCTTCCCCGAGAATCTCTCCTAACTGGAGAGAGATTTGAGCTTGGAGATGCGCAAATCCTTCCGCCGCTTGGAACTTAGGCGGGTCCCACAGTTGACGACTTTGATAAATCCACCCCGTCCAACCGTTTTGTGGGCTCATATTAGGAGGTGAGACGAAAAATGAGCCTCATCCAATAAGCAAGTGGGCTGCACTAATGGTAAAGGTGGGTAGGGAAACTCCCACCGTTAAAACATTTCTAGGTCCATGGTGATGTCCTATATGCCATACACACGGTTCATAATGTCATTCCTATTTGGATGAACTGAAAACAAGTATAATCTCTTTTTCAGCTTTACTTTTAGCATATCCAACCGTTGGTGAAAATTAAAAAATAAGTGTCAGAGAGATGAGAAAGGATATAAGCAACTTCCATACCATCCGTTCTTTGGTTTACTTTGTCAATCTTCCCAATGCAAGTTTTCTAATCTTGATGGATGGACCATAAAATGCCAAACCTGAGGAGATGTATTTTAGGGTGTGTTTGGATGCAAATTTGCGGATTGGGTACTACCCCTACTCTTCCTTGGATAAGAATGGGCAGGGGATCTGATGGGCCACTGTGTTAATGACACCCACCGTTCAAACCCAATTATGGCCCACTGCGATGGTTAATTGCCATCCAACTTCCTCATAAGGTCACATAGACCTAGATAAAGGAAAAATAGTCAAAATACAAATATTAGCTTGATCCACAGCTACTGTGGCCCCCAATAACTTTACATTGGTGGGCGTTTGATCCTCACTATGTGGTCCACTTGAGCCTTGGATCTTTCTGATTTTTGGGATTGTATCATTTGATATGGGAAAATGTTTGGGATTGTATCATTTGATATGGAAAAATGGATGGACAATATGGATAAAACCCATACATCATAGTGGCCCCTCAGAGCCCGCAGGACAATACCTCGGTCTATGTTGACCATCCATTTTAAAGCTGACCATCCATTTCAGTTCATCCAAATAGGAATGACATTATGAATGGTATGGATGGCATATAGACATCACCATGGACCTAGAAATGTTTTAACGGTGGGAGTTTCCCTACCCACCTTTACCATTAGTGCGGCCCACTTGCTTATTAGATGAGGCTCATTTTTCGTCTCACCTCCTCATATGAGCTCACAAAACGGTTGGATGGGGTGGATTTATCAAAGTCATCAACCGTGGGACCCGCCTAGGTTCCAAGCAGCGGAAAGATTTGCGCATCTCCAAGCTCAAATCTCTCTCCAGTTAGGAGAGATTCTCGGGGAAGAGGGAGTGGACAGGAGGGAGACTCGCTCTTTACGAAATCTACACTCCTCCAGATTCGGAAGACTCCCACGGCTGGGATTACCGCGTATGCGGCGTATGCAATCCGTGGGTGTAGCAAAATTCTTCTCGGGAAAATCGGCTTGTTTTGTGAGGCACTGAATTTTTCCGCACCTTCAACACAGACTATCCGCACTCATAAAAGTTGGGTTGTGCAGCACGCCCAGATTGTCCATGTTGAAGGCACAAGAAGTTCCAGCGGTTGATTCTCATTAGTCCACGTCATTTTCGATGACTCCGTCTACCAAGTTAAGCCGGATATTTCTCTCCCACATACAGGCGCGACTTAGGTGAGACCCCGGAACCAGCGAAGTGTGTGGGACCCTGACGTGGCGTATTAGGATTGGTCCACTTAGGCGGGCGCGTGTGAGAGAGCCACACGTGAGGGACGGCATCAATTAACGGCCGTTACCTGGCTCCGCCTCTCCCTCTTATTTCTCTCTCCGCTCGTTGGCCGCCTCTTCCTCTCGCTCTCCACGTACCTCTCGTGAGAGTGGAGAGATCCTGTCCGGACGCGAATTAGCTACTGAGAGGTTGAGTAGCGATCTAGCTACTGAAGTGAAGTCACCAACTTCCCCACCATGATGTATGTGTTGTATCCACACCATCCATACATTTGGAGAGTTTATTTTAGGACATGAGATAAAGAATTAGTCAGATCCAACACTCAAGTGGACCCCACCAAAGAAAACAGTGGGGCTTGATCTCCTACCATTAAAATCTTCTTGGGGACACAGAAGTTTTCGATCAAGCTGATATTTATGTTTTCCCTTCTTCAATGTCTGTGTGAACTTTTGAACAGGTTGGATCTCAAATAAACATCATGGTGGGCCCTAGGAAGGTTTCAACGGTCGTGTACTGTCCCCACAGTTTTCTTTAGTGGGGTCCACTTGAGCTTTGGATCTGTCTCATTCTTTAGCTCATGCCCTAAAATGATCTCTCCAAATGAATGGACGGTGTGGATACAACACATACATCATGGTGGCCCCACAATAGTTGGTGACCACTTCAGTAGCCGGATAGCTACTCAACTCAACGTGTCAGTAGCTAATCCGCGTCCATCTTGTCCTCTCTCTCTCCAATAATGGTAGCGGGAGCACCCCAACCCAGTTTTTTTTTTTTTTTTTTTTTTCAGATTAACTGGGCCCACTGTAAATGCATGTGGTTTATCTACACCGTCCATCTATTTTTCCAGCTCATATAAGGAGTTGAAACCAAAATTCAAGCATATCGAAATTTCAGGTGGACCATATCACAGGAAACAGTGGGTATAATGATTCCCACCGTTGAAACCTTTCGAGGGCCCGTAGTGATGTTTCTTTGTCATCCAATCTGTTCACAAGATCACGGAAACATTGATGATGGCAAAAAACAAATATCAGCTGGATCCAAAACTTCCGTGGCCCTCAAGAATTTTTCAATGGTACACATTCAATTCACACTTTTTCCTGTGGTGTGGTCCGCTTAAGAAATTTAAATGCTTCATTTTTTGTCTCAAGCCATAAAATTATCTATTAAAGGGGATGAACAGATTAGATAAAATAGATAAATCACGGTGGACCACATCTAGTTTAATGCAAGGGTATTGAGTTCGTACACAATCCGCTTCCTTTGCGAGGGAGAGGAAGAGACGCATGGAGAGAGAAAACGGAGAAAACGGCCGTTAAACGATGCCGTCTCTCACGTGTAAATGCCTAGCATATATGCTGCTTGGTGGACCAATGCGGCTCCGCCACGTCAGTATCCCACTGACTTCGCTGGTTCCGGGGTCTCACCTAAGTCGCGCCCCCCACATACTCCCACATACATTGCTAACTACACAACCGGCTTTTAACGTGAGAAACTTTTTCTGAGTCCCACCATGATTTTTTTGTTAAATCTATACCGTCCATTAATTTTTCCAGATAAATCTAAAGCACAATCCCAAAAATGAGGTACGTCCAAACATCAAGTGGATCACACCACATAAAACAGTGGGGATTGAACAAACTTCCGTTGAAACTTTTCTAGGGCCAACATCGAGGCTTATTTTCCATTGACCTGTTCATAAAGATCACACATGCCTAGATGAAGTTAAAATAAAAAATATCAGCTTGAAAAGAGCATTCTGTGGCCCAAAGAAGTTTTCAATGATAGCATCAATTCCTAATGTCCTCAATGATGTGGTCCACTTTAGCTTCGAATCTACATTGTTTTCGGGTTCATAGCCTATAATGATCTGAAAAAATGAATTGACAGTGTGGATCTAACAAATACATCATTGTGGGCTCCATGTAAATTTCACACCTCCAGTGCTTGCTGTGTGATGTAGGGAGCGGATTAGGTGAGACTGGGCATCACCCAAGACGGTGCAACCCTTATCGTGAGGCCTACCTTGATTTGTTTATTCTATATCCACTCCGTCCATTCGGATTTTCAGACCATTTTAGATCATTCTACCAAAATTTAAGAACATCCAATTATCAGGTGGACCATACTCTAGGAAAAAGTGGTGATTGAATACTCTACTATTAAAAACTTCTTAGGGATCACCTTAATGTTTCTATGGTTTTTATTTGACATCCAATCTGTTGATAAGTTCACATAAGCCTGGATGAAAAGGAAAAACATACATAAGCTTGATACAACAAAAAGTTATACGGCAAAAAAGTGTACTACTCACCCATGTGGATTAAGTAGTAGCTTTTTAGTTAAATCAACCCCATTTAATGTCTTTTTAGTAATGTTGCCGGTGGGGCTAAAAGTCGGGCGGGTTTAACCCGACTGACCCATGACCACCTGACATTGGGTTGGGCTTGGGCAGGAAGTATCGAACCCAATCTTGAGCTTGGGCTATGAAAACACCAACCCAATGAAGTTTGGGTCGGGCTTAAGTTGAGATCTTGGTTGCCTGACCCAATCCGAACTCGATCTATATACAAATTACTTATAATTTTATTATATGTTAGTTAAATAAACTTATTAATTTATATTGTTTTAATAAATAAACTTATAACGTTTGAAATTTAATATACTTAAATTTGAAAGGCTTAAATGTTAAAGGAGTAGTAATCCTATATGTTAGCTTATTTGTTTAAAAAAAGGTGAAGTTCTTTACAATAAATAATTATATATATAATTAATAAAATCATAAGTACAAAACAATAATATTTGTATTGAAACATAATAGACTGATGTAATAATAAAAATATTAGCATGTATCAACCCGACCAACCCGATCAACCTAGCGGAGCCCGCTTGGGTTGGGTTGGGTTGGGTTGGGTTGGGTTAGGGTTAGGGTATAGGAACCTTGGGTTGGGTTTGAGTTGAGCACCAACCTCAGCCAACCTGACCGACTTTCAACCCTACCAGCTCGTTAAAGGATAGCAAACTCACACCATCATGTAACGCCTTACCATCGTCCATCAACGGCCACCGGAGAGGACCGATCCTGGGATCGATGATGTGCTTGCACTCGTCAGTTCCAAAGAAAAAGGATATGACAAGCGTAGATCATCGGACCCTTCATAATGGCCCACCGCCTGGATCGCCGCACCCAGACTGTCCCACGAGAGTTCGGGTAAAGGTGCATCGCGTTCCAAAAACTGCATTATTTGCCGCATGCTCGGCCTTGCCGCAGACGAAGGATGTGAACACAGCAATCCAAGCTTCAGCACCAACTCCATCTCTTCCACCTCATAGTTTAGTACGAGTTTGGGATCCACTGCCGCCAGAATTTCCCCCCTCCTCCAGTATTCCGACACCCATTCAACCAAGGTCACCTCATCCGCCGATGATCGGGGATCGATGGGCCTCCTTCCGCAAGAAACCTCGAGCATGAAAGCTCCGAATGCGAACACATCAGTGCTTGTGGTTGCCTTCCCAGTCCTAGTCAGCTCAGGTGCAAGATATCCGAACGTCCCTACCATGTGAGTCGTCTGTGGATATGTTCCATGATCGTACAATCTGGCGAGGCCGAAGTCTCCTAATCTACCGTTCATCTCACTGTCTAATAAAACATTGCTGGCTTTGATGTCTCTGTGAAGTACCACCTGCTCCCATTCCTCGTGCAAGTAGAGAAGCGCTGAAGCAACTCCTTTGATGATACGAAACCGTTGACTCCATCTCAGCATTGAACTTGGATGGTCATAGAGTAACCTGTCCAGACTTCCATTGGGCATGAAATCATAGACCAGTAGGAGCTCTTTCTTTCGCCGGCAATAGCCGAGAAGTTGCACCAAGTTCCGGTGACGGAGGCGGCCCAGGCTCACAATCTCGGATATGAATTCGCGTATACCTTGTCGAGATTCATGAGAGACTCTCTTTACAGCCACTTCAATCTTCGAGGCTGATAAAACTCCTCGGTAAACCCTCCCGAAACCTCCTACTCCCAGGAGCTCTTTGTCTGTGAAGCCCTTGGTGGCCATGAATAGATCCTTGTACGAGAACCGGTGGGGACCATATTCACGTTCCCAGTCCTCTAGTATTTCGGCAAACTTGATCTTCCTTCTTATGATGAGACCGACAGCCAAGATGATCGCTAATATGAAAATTAGCACAATTACGGGTAACCCAATTGGTAAAAGCTCTGATTTCTTTTTCGGTCCTATCCGTGGAAGCTTAGGAAGGTGCAAGAGATCAAGGGCCTGAGCCTGACCGTTCATCTTAAAGCTCCATCCCAAGATGTAAATATATACTGGAGACGACTTTGTTGATGAAGAGAAACCGATATACATGTCGTCTAACGCGATCGATGAAAGATCAACCGTCGATGACAAGAGTGGACGATCAGGTTTAGGTAAGTCGATAGGAGATAATGTTACATTGAGTCGATTTTGGACACCATTGTAGTCTACCCAAACACGCATCGGTTCTCCGCTTATAAGGCTGAGATTCTTAAATCCGCCGCTCATATTACTAAAGTAAGCTGCAGGAGCAGACGCGATAGAATTTAAGCCATTGATGTCGATTCCGACATGGTTGTCATTGATATCACCGTTTTCTGGATGAAGGTAAGTATCTAGCTCGATGAGAGCTATGTGATTCGATGAATTGCCGATGGTCTTCGGATTAAAGATGCCCATGTATTGGCCAATCTGACCTTCTGGCAACTCTTTTGAAGGTGAGATCACGAAGGCAGCCCCAGAGCCAGTCACATTCGGATATTTGAGCACAATCACAATGACGAAATTGGTAGAGAAAGATTGATTTTTACCGTGTGAAGGTTTGAAGTGAAGAGGAATGGGGTAGAAGGCGTGGCCCTTTTGTTGTACCGAATTGGTGAGAAGCAGGACGCCATGGGATATGATCTCTGCCGCGCCACCCAAGCTTATGTTAGCACTACGGAATCCATTGTAAATGAAATCGCTGCTGTCGCCTTTGGGAACTGCATATTTCATGAGGAGAAACCACAATAGGAGCTTCCTAAACATGGCTGAAAGGTTACAATGGCTTTGAAGTTTCGTAGACTTTGATGCTTTGGTAGCTCTCTAATGAAATGTAGTATCGTCCATACAAGAGAGAGAGAGAGAGAGATAGAGAGGGCAGTGACTGTGATCTTTGTCATTTACCACCTTGAATGGGCCATCTATTAGGTACTGCCCACCGTATACATGCCACATACAAAAAATCTGGGCAGTACGGTCATCAATGGAGCCACATGTGCGATTGAATTGGACCATTGGACTTTTTTTCTAGAATCCATTTTTTCTCACACGAGTGTTATTTTCCGGTCAGCCGAACAGCACACACTTCCTGATGAATGGTCGGGATCTCGGATACGCGCGTGATCAAAACATTGGAAATAACATCCTGCATGATAGTTACATTGCCGGGCCCCACATCGGATCAAAACCCTAGAGTGTGGGATCTGAGTCATTTTTGTGCTCATACCTTAAAATGATCTTAGAAAGGGGATGGACGGCTTGAATAAACGAATACATCTCGGTGGGCCACTCACAGATCAGCCCGGACGCGGTAGAGACGGGCGGGGGTAGGACGCAATCAGCGTCCGTCCTAAAAGCCATGCAACTGCGCTGACAAGTCAACATTGGTTGAGTAGCGAGGTAGAGGAATCGGATTGCGTCCTGAGTTACTCAAGACGCTCTTATCGTAATGAGTAAACTCAGTTGAGCCCACTGTAAATGTATGTGGTGTATCTGCACCTTTCATCTGTTTTCCCATCTCATTTAAGTGGTTGAAACCAAAATTGAAGCATAATCAAACCTCAAATGTTCCATACCACAGGAAACCATGGGTATAATGATTTTCACTGTAAGCCTTTTTAGGGTCCATAGTGATGTTTATTTGTCATCCAACCTGTTCACAAGATCACGATGGATGAATAAAAAAAACAATATCAGCTTGATCCAAAACTTCTGTAGGTTCCGAGAATTTTTAAAAAAAGTTCAATTCACATTGTTTTCTATGGTGTGGTCCACTTAAACTTTTTATATGCTTCATGTTTTGTCTCAATCTATAAAATTATCGGTTAAAATGGAAGAACCGAGTGGGTAAAATACATAAATCACTCCACCGCAGAGTTTACTCAGTGCGCAGTCCGCTTCCCGAGCTAGATAAGCCGTGAGTTATTTGAACCGAGTGGGTAAAATACATAAATCACTCCACCACAGAGTTTACTCAGTGCGCAATCCGCTTCCCGAGCTAGATAAGCCGTGAGTTATATGATACTCTGGCAATTGTGACGGTTGATACGCATGCACATGATATTGGTAAATTTATCAGATAAAAAATTTATACCGTTTGAACAGTGCAAATATTGTTACTAGTGGGTAAAATATTTTAATTAGATTTATTAGAGAATGCTCTTTTCCGATTATATGATATATGTTTAGAACTAAGACTTTTGACTATTTTCATTTTAACATTACTAGATGCCTGCCATTCGTCCAGATAGAAAACTAGAAAACTAACTCATGGAAATTGCCTGTTGTGATTTTATATGGTGAATTCTAGGGATTCAACGGTTTGATTTGATTTTTTATATTCCATGTTTTAAATTTAACAGTGCATGTCTACGAGATATCATAACCATCTAGAGTACAGATTTTTAATCACTTGAGCCCTGAATGTTGAAACTGAATTGACAAGTCAACAGTCTTGACAATAGAGGCAACGTGACACAGAAAGATGTCCCGTCGACGGGACATCTTTCAAAAAAAAATAAAAAATAAAGAAAGTAACGCATCTGGAAGATATTTGTGGAGGAGCAGTTATGCGTCCCATCTACCCTTGGCAATGTAGGTAACGGTCATCTTGATCGTCCATCAAGGGCAACTTATGCCAACCATTGGATCGGATGCATTTGAGTGGAGTAGATATTCTGTTTGGTCTACCCACACTACTGAGGGCCCACCGCATGGGCAGTCTAGATCTCATCCTAGTGTCTATATTGCCGCATGGAAGCCAGAGGCACAAGCCTTGATGTGTGCAGCAGGAACATTTTATACCTTCACAGAAATGCAAACAGCTTCACCTGTGCAGTCGGTGCAGCTCCACCATAAATGGGCTCGGATCAGGTGCTACCCTCACCAAGCCGGGTACGTGAGGACATTCAATCCCCACATCATGGTTGGTGGAGAGTAGGTGTAGCTTGAGGTGAAGTAAGGTTATTAATACTTTATTATTATTGTGGCTTGAGCTTCCTATTCTCCACCAATCCTCACATGTCCACATACTATCTATCTCCCATTACGTTATGGTGAGGTAGTACCTAATCAAGCCTATAAATATAACCATCCTTGTGAGCCATCTAGCTGAGGGACACTATTAAGAACTTAACCAACTCGACAACAACCTCGTAGTGATGAATGCGTCTAATTAGGCTTTTTAAACCATGACATTCAACCACACTCTACAACCGATGTCTACTGGAGCCTTTTTATGTAGGGCATTGCTTCAAAAAGATTTCATTCGGTAAAATTTTTTAGCAGGGCATCGTCACAAAATGTATAACCTGTTTATCTTTTATGTCACTATGGTTGTGGGGCAAAGCAAGTCGCAAACATTCATTTTGCAAGAAATGGTTGTCTTGATGTTTAAAATTATGAATTTAAGAAAAAAATTACCATGTTTGAAATTTTTTTCATTGTACTTCTTATACTTGTGCTTTTAGGATTTTCATCGTATTAGAAGTTACTTGCAATAATGCAAAAATACTCTAATAAAGTTTTTTCATGTTCCTATTTTTTACAAATTTAATTTTTGGGACAAAATTTACCATTTTGGATAATTTCCATTAAGGGTTTTGGGTCTTTATATGAATGATCTAATAAAGCAATCTAAGATTGTTACGCAATAAAATAATAAAGATTTCTCTCTTATTATTTCTTGTGGATTCAAGAGGTAACTTGTGGATTCATGATCCTGACCACTTAAGGAAGATGATGATCTTCTTCATTATTTGTTACACGCTCTTTCTTGGATTAGAAGATCAAGTTCGCTGAAGTACTAGAGGACTAGGAACGCAAATACAAGCCCCACCGAATCTGGTACAAGGATCTATACATGTCCATTAAGGGCTTGATAAGGAAAGAGCTCCTTGGGGTTGGAGGTTTTGAGAGGAATTTTACCACCCTCGAAGATGGAAGTCGAAATGAAGAGAGTCTCTCATGAATATTCTCAACAAGGGTTGCGGGAATTCATATCCAAGATTGTGAGCCTAAGCCTCCACTGTTGCCTTGACTTCGTGCAACTTCTCGGATATAATCAGCAAAAGAGAGGGCTCCTACTGTAGGTTTATGACTTCATGCCCAATGGAAGTCTGGACAGCTTCCTCTTTGACCATCCAAAGTCAATGTTGAGTTGGAGTTAGCCATTTTGGATAGTTAAAGGGGTAGCTTTAGGGCTTCTCTACTTGCATGAAGAATAGGAGCAGGTGGTCCTTCACAGAGACATCAAAGCCAGCAATGTTTTATTAGATATCGAGATGAACAATAGATTAGGCGACTTGAGCCTTGCTAGATTGTACGATCATGGGACCAATCCACAAACAATACAGATGGTGGGGACCTTCAAATATCTTGCACTGGAGCTTACTTGGACCAGGAAGGCCACCACAACTGACGTATTGATCACAATCAGAGCTTTCATGCTCGAGGTTGCATGCGGGGGGAGGCTCATTGATCTTTAGGTCATTCGTAGATGAGGTGGTGTAAGGACCCGATTTTTCAAAATCCGAGTTCCAGACCCATGTTTCAAAAATTTGGGCGTTAGCTTATGAAGAAAATCCTCATTTCATTCCATATCCAAGTATCATTCCCCAAAAGGTCATTCATAGCAGAAGAAAACAAAACCATGCACATATGAAAGGTATAGTATACAACTCGAAATGTCAAAGTGGTGCCCATAAAACTTATACAAATCTAAAAATTTGAATCTAAATAAAATACAATGATGAAATAATTACAATCATAAACAAATTTAAATAAATATTCTTAAGATGCAAAAACATTTAGTTTCTCTTTGGATAAAGACGGTCCATTGACGTCCCCAACATCAGAATCCTGCTCCATTCCATTATAACCTATGCATTATTCAAATCACCTACACCAACTGTACGGTTGAAATTTAACAGCATAAGTGGCCAGCTCAGTGTGATGTTCCCTTAAGATTACACACCAACACATTAATCAAGATTAATAAAAAAATATACAAAATATCCATGATGCAGTCTTTCTTAAATGTGTGAATGCATGCACATGTCCCTTAGCCTGGATATGCACATCCAGCTGGAAAATGTGGTCTGGAAGTCACTAAGAACACACATCAACCCCACAATGCAAAACCATCAGTTGGTGATCCGGAAGTCACTAAGGACACACATCGGCCTCACCTAGTGGTCTAGAAGTCACTAAGAACACACATCAGCCCCACAATACAAATCCATTACGAGTGGCCATCACCAACGAAAATACCAAAGGTACGTGCTCTCAGTGAATGACACACTCTATAGTGATCTGAAGCCAGCGAAAATACCCCAAGGGTATGTGCTTTCAACAATCAGACAACCCGACAGTAATATGGCTTGTCATCACACGTCCCATCTGTGCCATAATATGCATGATTAAACCAACCATTATTATTTCAATTTACAACCAAACCAATTATGACATTCTCTTACAACTAGTGGCCTTTCATTGCAATAATTCTCAAAAATATTTTTTTCACCAGTCCAACTAGGGACATAATCAATAAATCATCTCAACAGGACATTCAGTCCAATCAGTCCATATAAGGACACCATCAAAATATTCCCGCATCAGTCCAACTAGGGACATAATCAATAATTCATCTCAATAGGACATTCAGTCCAACCAGTCCATATAAGGGCATCCAAAAAAATTAGTCCAACTAGGGACATAACCAATAATTCATCTCAATAGGACATTCAGTCCAATCAATCCACATAAGGACATCATAAAAATATTTTCAATATTTGTTTCTAAAGGCTACCTAGTTTAAGGTCCCATCAAATATAGGTGGTGACAACCATTCACATTCATAATCCACTCTCAAATTCCAAACATGACAAGTGATAATGACAATTAATATCCGTAAACAATTTACAATTATAAGTAGAAATTTAGGTATAAAAAATTGAACATATGATTAAATAACAACACAGGTAATCATGAGTACAGAATTGAAATATCAGTTATAAATGACTAAAACTATTGCTTAATTAACATGGCAGTGGAAAGCTCAAGGGGAGGAATCATCACCTTAAGAATCGAAGCGTCTCCCAATGTTTCTTAAAACATGCGCACACACGCTAGAATTTGACCCTACCATGTTTTAGATAATTTATGCGGTAAGATTGCCATATCCCATAACTTATACATTTAGGATTAACCCTAGGGTGGTGGCTCTAGAATTTTAGAGAATTAGTCTATACAATTTAGATTCAGGGTTTAGGGTTTAAATGACATATTTAAACCTTTATGAAGGTGGTGGATCCCATGGATGTGGCCCCACGTAGATTTCTAATTAAACACTCTACATGCAGAAATGGTTTTAGGCTAAGTTTGGGTCCAATTCGTGATCACAAGGGGCCAAATTTTGGAGAAATAAAATGGTCACTTGTCAGACCAATGTGTGGTCTTCAAAACTCATAAGACGGATCTCTTTGTTTGCATGTGTATTATTTTTAACAGAGGCCCAAACATGGGAACCTGGAGTCATGCATAAATGGTAGTGGCCCAAATTTGGGCACATACCGCCATCAAAGGGGATCACCTTTTGGTGTGATGTCAAGTCCCCCTAGTAGACCCATGTATTATCTCTAAATAACATAAGTCATAGCATATTGGATACGCACATATGATGTTTTGCACAATGCCAAACATGGGCACTTGGAATTTCTGCACAGAAATTCCTGCTCACCATTTCCTAGCCCCATCTTGGGATCAACTTTCTGATCATATGGGGCCCACTCTAGGCTAAGTAATATATTATTTTTCTAGTCACATATATAGATTGGAAATTCCAATTGGTGTCCCCCACATAAATCGTACATGGGCTCCACCACATGCTCCTAAAGATGGCCCGAAACTTAAAAAATCAAACATACAGTTTTCAGCTATGTCAGCCACAACTCTAGGGCCCACTTCACCAACATCTGGGGGCCATTTCCAGAGAAGTGGGATATTCCAACATACTGATATTTAAAAAAGACATCCCCCATGATAGGACCCTTATATACAAATCCTGGGGCCCACCATTAGGTCTCAATGTGGCCTACTTGCAACACAATTCTGGTACTTGAAAAATATTCCAGTAAACAAAAATTTCAAAGAAAATGTTACAAGGCAAGTGGTGCCCACATGCTCGAAATGTATGGATAAAATACATACATTTAGCACATGGACTGAGTTGATCAAATCTCGATGATTAACTATTGTTTTGGAAAATCCGAGCTAATAAATAGTTTTAAAACATATCATTTATGCTAATTATAGGTTTTCAGCCGTACATAGCCTTCGGTCCACTTGATCCACTCATAAAAGTTCAAGATATGCCCTTATAAGAGCATTTGTTGGTCCGAAATTTGCTAAATTTTATCTTCAAAGAATATAACTACAGAGACCATTAATAGATTAAATATCAAACTCAAGTAGCACATAAAAATTATCAACTGGACCTTATCGTTGAAATCACAGATATGGCCCACATAACATATGGTCACTAATAAGCCTTCAGACACATTTTCGTGCGTGGCCAAGATCTCAGTCATCAGAACTCCGATTGGGGCATGATATATTTCATTGGAAAGATATTTCGATGATATACGATCCCAACAGATCAAATATTTCTGATGGGCTCATTAAATTGACAAAAAAGTGGTCTGTTTTAGGAAAATTGTGACCATCTGTATGCTGCTAGACAGCATCCTAGTAAAATTAATATTATGGACGATCGGATTGTCGAATTGTTACGAAAGTTGGTCCTAGAGTTAGCCAATAGTGTGGTCTACCTCCATAAATTTGCAGGTCAGACTGGAAATACAATTGATTTTGTATAAATTTTAGAAATGTCTGTCCACATTGAAAAACGGGATTATGTAATTGATGTATGAGATTAAAAACTACATCAAGGTGGGCTAGCATTAGGGGCAACATTAGTTGCATCTATGGCCAGCCACACATGCACAAAGGGGTCCCATGCCATCAACACCAAAATCATAAACCATCATTATTATCATCATCAAAAGAAAATAAAAGTGGAGAGGGTATACTCACTTGAACTTCTTGATCAATGGTTGATATTGCCAGTTGAGATGTATGGATGGATGAGATGATCATGATGGCCCACTCCACTCTCTCTCTCTCTCTCTCTCTCTCTCTCTCTCTATCTCTCTTTGATGGTGTGGGATCAATGGAAGAAGAAGAGGATGCTTGCACACGACCTCACCTATCTCCCTCTCTTTATAACTTTGTTTTTATTTTATTTTATTAAGATGCATTTAATTGGAGGATGGGTGGAGTGGAGAGGTGACATGGGGGAGAGAAGGACATGGTGGTTGATGACTTGCCATTTAATGCACCCACTCAATTTCTATTTAATTTATTTATTATTATTATTTTATAATATATATGTAATGATCTGTGGACTATTTTTTCAAAGTACCATAAATGATTGTAATAATTATAAAAGAGGGAAAAAATGCTACTAGGGATAATGTGCGGTAGGGCTCCACTTTAAGTGGGCCTCATATAGGTGTGTAGAAATTAGTGTTTTCGGTTATTTTGATCAAATGTCCATATCTTTGTGCTCAGGTATCAGAGTAGCGCAGGGTTTTTGCCGTTACAACCGCAACGACGACGCGGTCGATATGACATTGGTTTTAAGGTCATCCAAATAAACATTAGTTTCAGTACTAAGTGATCAAGGGCGCCGCGTATAAGCCATCGAAGGTGTTGATCGAGACACGTGTATGCTCAGGCTGTTTTACAAAGGATCGAGGTCTCACAACCTACCAAAAGTTTCATTTAGGTTTGGATATTTTTAAAAACACTACCTCATGTGTAACATTTAAAATTTTTGGGCTTTAATCAGTGTGTAAATATATGATTTTACGATTTATTCGAAGGAAAGAAGAATTTAAGAAAACACCCGAGTATTGGAATACTAGGGTGTTACAGGTGGTCTTAATCGAATGAGTGTTGGAATACCAGAGGAGAGTGGCAATTCTAGCAGTGGCCGATCCGAAACTCAAACTTGACTTTGAGATGGAGGAGATAGAATTGGTGCTGAGGCTTTATATCACCCTGAAATCTAAGGATCGAGTATAACCAAATTTTGAATTTTTCAATATCACTTTTAATGCAAATGAATAATTTAATAACATGAATTTAAAAGGCATCAAATCCATAGTAAAGAAACTTAACCTCAATAGTGGATATGTATATCATCTGAAAAGTAAGTGTGCAAAACATATACCCAACCATATAAACAACAAAGTCCACTCAAACCGAGGACTCAATATATATATGTCCAAAAAAATAAGAAGTCACATCTCTAAACTGTTCTCCATAAAGATAAAATGAAAATGAAGGCATAACAGCCTATAATTAATCATCAGCAAACTGATAGTATGACCCGCTAGACAGAGGGTCCACCACTCCATCATTCACTATTGTTCCATCGGTATCCGCATCATAAGCATCTGGTTTGTGTTTTAAAACACTATCCTAAAAGAGAGTGAGTGTCAACTTAGTGTTACCATTCCCTAAGTGAAACACAATATCAATACGATCAAGTTCAGGTAATGATGCATAGTATTGCAAGGAGGTACCTAATCTACTTATTTAGTGTATGTATCCAAATGCATGGATGCATGGTCCGAACAACTTAAGTGTCGAGCTTGTTCGACTGCCACACAGTGGGGCCCTCGCCTAGCTACCACACTATGTTAGGGGATGAGTTAACCATTGGGTTCTCATCGAACAACCAGACACTCAAAACACCCGTATAATAACTCATTCATATGAGTGCATGATTACCAAGCCTTTATTATTTCGTATTCAAGTAGTAGTATTAGCGAAGTCAGATTACCACAATTGTATTACACGTCAAGTACACATGAACTACATGGCTCATCACTAGGGTCCTTAATCCATTCTGATTATTAAAACATTAACTTCATTAGTATTAGCATTAGCCCAAGATATAATTAAATGTGATTATGGGTCATCACCTAAGATCAATGATGGAAGGCTCATCACCTCCATTAGTGCTTAAGACTCGCTGTAAGGTTCGCTTACCTATACAGGTCAAAGACTAGCACAAACACAATATCTAATACCACCATGCCTAATCCATGAGTAATAACGAGTAGCACTTTAAATCACATTTACAAACTGACTATGAATGGTGACTATTCTTCAATGGTAATCATGGTATACTGGATTCAATCAGATGTGTGACAACATTCAGAGAATAATGAGTATCCTTGGATTAGACAAAATTTGAGAGATCAAAAGAACATAGACTAGACTGGCCTTGGGTGCAAAGTAACCCATGAGTAGCCCAGGCTATAGTTGGTCAGCCTAGTTCTATTTCAATCGATCAAACACGTCATCGATTGTCAACCCTCTAACGTAGGCAATCATAATTAATTTTAATAGTTTTTCAGAGGCTAATCCCAGCCAAAGTAATTCCATAATATTCTAAAAAGGCCTGTATGCATAAATTAATATAATTCAACTAAAAATCTTACTTACATTTAACCAAACATCTAGCATGTAAGATTTATATATTCATATTTTTTAAACAAAATCCAACTCATATAATTAACAAATTTAAACAACTCAAAGTTAGATTAACACATGTATACAAATATGAATTAATCCAAATAAATCCAAACTTCATTAACTAAAAACCATCAAGAGTTGATAAAAGTTAACTTAAGAGAATAATCCTCACCCACAAACACGATTTCATGCTCTATCTATGAGTAGGATCTAAGAACCAAAAAAAAGCTCTAAAACCCTACAAAAAATTAAAATGAATTTCGATTAGGATATGAAAAACATAAATTTCAAATTCCAATTTGTAGTGCATGACATATAATTACCTTCAATTAGTGCTTTACGACAATTAAACAGAAGAACGATGGCAAAATTAAAATTTCCTTGGCAAAATTCCAAAGAAAAACCTAAAATTTCATATTTTTAACCCATTTGGAAATGAAATTTCATATATAGTTTTTCTATAAATACTAAGGTGAGTCACACAACTCACACTCCTATGACTTAATCTAATTCATGAAATCTAAGGTATGATCTCATCCATCTGATCCATACAATACATCAAGCTCACCAAGGCAATCATAATCTTATAGTTTCATGAACAATATCCCACCAACAAACGGTTATGGAGCTTTTTTTGACATTCCGACCATTATTAAAGCTATTTAAAGAATAAAATTTTGATGATTATATTTTTAGATTTGTAGCGGACATTAACAGGTATAAGATGTAGCCTATTAGGTGCATTTATTAATTATCTAATGACGTCTATTCGCATTTATACAATTCTACTAAGATAATACTTACATATTTATTTACATGTAATATGATTAAAAATGCAGGTCATTATAGGCATTGCTGTGTTCGCATTCATTTTCGGCCATAAGGCCGAGCATGCGGCAAGTATTACAGTTTTTGGATCATGATGCACCTTTATCCAAGATCTCATTCTATGGTTAATTAGTGTGCGACGATCCTGGCGATAGGCCATTATAAAGGGTCTGATGATCGAAGCTTGTCATATCCATATTCTTTGGAATAGGGTTTTGCAAGCACATATATAGTCCAAGAATCGATCTTCTCTGATGGACGTTGATAGACGATGGTAAGGTGTTAGACAATGCTGCAAGTTTTCTATGCTTTAACAAGCCGGTAGGACTAGTAGAAGATAAAAAATGTGGTTGACATTGACTGAAAAGTAACTAGTTGAGGTTGCTTTGTTGGTGTCAGTGTCAACATTTTTTGTTGTTTAACTTTGTTATTGCTTTGTTAAACCGTAGCGTATGCTCATTCCATGGACTTCATAAATTTTTTTATGATGGCAGTAAGTGTGCATATATGCCATGTCGAGGAATAATGTAACGCCTAGGTTCAAGTGGGCCTATCTTTCGGTGATCCAAACCGTTGATATGATAAATCACCTTTGGTGGCGTATGGTCCAAAATTACCTGAGATCGGAGGATCTTAGATATAATCATTTTCCCTTTAATTATGTCGAATGTGTCCAGTTGCTAGATTTGTTGGGCCACCTATACAAGGTTGGGCTTGCTTTTGTGGGGTATATGATAGATGGTCTTTGTGCTATTTTAGTTGCCTTAGGCTATCTGAATTTATAAGTACCCCCTCTATCCATAATATAATACTTTTATTGAAAAAAATATACAACGAATAATAGCCATAGGTTTTTTATGACAAACAAAATTCGTCGTAACTTAGTGACAGAAATAATCCATCAAATTGTAATGGACCAAATCCGTCACTAATCGAGATTTGCCACAAATATGGCCCATTGCTTTATCATTATTTTGACTGTAGTGAGAAGCCCTTTGTGCATGGAATTTAGACGGTTGGCAATATATATTTTCGTACATTTTCTTAGTTGTGAAACATTACCATGTGTTTGAGCTTGGTAAGGCCCACAAAGATATATAAGTACCTTCAAACCTCTCTAAAATATGATGAAAGAATGGTAGAGGAAAGTGATCTTTCCTAGTTACTATATTTAGATTCCCATAGTTGATGCATATATACACCAACTAATAGTGACTCTAGTCTGTACAAGCTCATTGTTTGTGTTTTCTACTATGGTGTTTCCAAATTTCTTGGAAACTACTTGAGTCAGGACTCACCCATTGATTATCTGAAATGGGGTAGATGATACCCACATCCAAAAGCTTAAGCACCTCAACTTTAACCACTTTCATCATATTTGGATTTAGTCTTATTTGTGGTTGTCTAGTGGTTTTAGTGTTGTCCTCGAAGTGAATGCGGTGAATACGAATCAAGGGGTCAATTCCCTAGAGATCTGCTATTGTCCATTCAATGGCTCCTTTGTGTTCTTTGAGCAGATTTATTATTTTAAACTCTTAGTCTTTCTCCAAATGAGAAGAAATAACTACTAGATATGTTTCATCTTAACCTAAGTAGATATATTTCAATTAAGAAGGCAACGGTTTTAGGTTAAGTTTCGGTGGTTGAATACTGAATGATAGAGGCACATGTTAGTGGTTGGTGGTAACTTTTTCAAATTGGGACCTCCACCTTCTAGTCTAAACTATTGGCTTACCATTCGTCAAAGCTTGCACAACTTCAAAAATTATGAGATCATCTGAGTCTATGAAGTATGTCAAGCATGTCTCTAGAGATTAAAAAAATTAAGATTTAAAGAGCTTCTCTTCCACAATAGAATCGATCATGTTGATTTCGTGGAGTTCATCACTATCCCCTTACCTTTTGCACATGTGGAACACATTCACCTCTAATATTATGTTCCCAAACGATAATTTCGTTACTCTATTCCTGCAACTTATAATAGTGTTTGAAGTAGCTAAGAATTGTGAGTCTAAAATAATCGGTATCTGAATGCTCAAATCCATAATGGTACATGTCCAAGACGATAAAATCTACTGGATAGTAGAATTTATCGACTTGTACTAGCACATTCTCAACTACCCCTCTTGGTATATGGACGAAATGATCAGCCAATTATAATGTGGACTTGGTGGGTTTTAATTCACCAAGACTTAATCATTCATACACCGAGTAAGGGATGAGATTTACCATTGCCCTCAAATCTGACAAGGCTTGCTTAATTTGATAGTCACCTATGATGCATGATATCGTAGGGACTACCCGGATCCTTATATTTTAGAGGGGTCTTATGGGTTAGAATGGCACTCACTTACTTGTTTAAAAAGGCCTTTTGTTACACATTATGTTTTCGTTTGATTATGCAAAGATCTTTTAAAAACTTAGTATAAGAGGAAATTTTCTTGATCGCATTAAGTAGAGGGATATTAATTTTCACTTATTTGAAAACTTCTAAAATGTCTTGAGTATTACTTGAAGGGTTTGGTGCAATTAACTTTTGAGAAAAATGGGCAAAGGGCTTATACTCTTATTCCTTCTCTTGTGGAGCAATACTATAAGGTTCATCATTCCCCTTAAACATTATTAGGGTCCTTATGTTTTAGATTTCGTCGGAATAGATTTGTCAAATTCTTTCCCACTTTTAAGAGTGGTGATGGACTTAGCTTGCTCAACACGTTGGTTAGAGAGATTAGGGTTGCTCACTTCACATTGTGGCTTTGGGTTCAACTAAGGTTGGGCTGAATATGTCTATTCCTTAGTATTTAAGCAACCCTTAATTTCGTCGACCGATGTTTTTAACTCTTGAAACATTTCTAAATTCTTTTTATTTATTTGAGTTTGGCCTTGCATGAATGCTTGTAATGTATCATCCATGGTCATTTGAGGTGGGGCCATATTTGGAGTAACAATTTGCATGGAAGGCTCCCTTTGAGGATTGCTAGGATTGGTCGTAGGCTCATTCCTCCAACTTAAATTGCGATGATTCTTCCAACTATAATTGTATGTGTTTGACAAGGGTGTGTTGAACGACTAGTAGTAAGTATTTAAGGTGTTTGATTAGTCCTGTAGAAATGCAGGAATTATAGGCCAATCCTGTCTAGAATGTACATTAGACACACAAATAAGACAAACATTCTTTACAGGTTCACTAGCCACAACCGGCTCAACCTTTTTTAGTTCCATGACCTCAACTTTTTTGATGACGCTGACAATCTTGACGTTCAAGTCATCCGTTTCTCTCAAAATATACGCTTCGTCTCTTCAGCACTACAAAAAAAAGAAGCAAAGGCTACGAACTAAGGGGTTTTTAGCTACGAATATAAACTGTAGCTATTTTAGTACGGCCTTAATCTGTAGCTGTAACCTTGAATCCCACCACCCTGTAGCTAGGGACCATCAATCTTGTAAGGGGAGCTATGGGGCTATCGCAATGTGTGTGTATTATCTAAGCCGTCCATCCATTTTAATAGCTCATTTTAGGGCATGAGCCCCCAAAAGGAGGCAGATCGAAGGCACAAGTGGACCACACCATAGGAAACATTAAAAATTAAGTGCCTACTATTGATATGTAGTGTGGTCTACTTGGGCTTTTGAGCTACCTCCATTTGGAAACGTGTTTGAAAAATTAACTTTCAAAATGAATGAACTGAAGTGAATAAACCACATACATCACTGGTGGGCCCCACAGATCCCATGATTGGACCATCCGTCTCATGTACAATACCCAATCCACGCAAAACAAGAGCCCACGAGATTTTTTTTTTTTTATATTCTCGCGAGCTTATTGGTTTCCATTCCTCTATCCCTCTCCCTCTCCCTCTCCTCCCACCATCACCGGCAGTGACCCAACTTCTCTGTTCCCATCTCTCTCTCTCTCTCTCTCTCTCTCTCTCTCTCTCTCGATATCAGGCATCTTCATTGTCTGATGTCGAAACCCTATTTAGGGTTTTACAACAGTGAATCCTTCTCTCTCGATATCAGGCATCTTCATTGTCTGATGTCGAAACCCTATTTAGGGTTTTACAACAGTGAATCCTTAATTAGGGATTTTCAATCCCCCACAGTTTACTAGGACGCGGGTTAGGGATTTAAAACTAAAAAATTCCCAATTAGGTATGGTGATTGCCGCCCACCCGTCTGAACTAAATCAGTTTGCCCAGGGGCTAACAGGCGGTAGGGTCCATGTCGTGGAGCCCCTGGAATCAGAGGGAAAATGGGGCGTTCTGCCACCCACTGAGAATGGGCCAGGAAGCAGCATGTCCACAATAGCTGCTACGAGGGCCTCTAATTCAGATCAGCCCGCAGAGGTGACGGAAAGAAAAGCAGCAGCTAGCCACACGAAAGGTTCTTACAACATTTTTAACCTTTGGCCCGTCATTTATTTTTCAGAGGGGGCATGCAGGAGAATGCAAGTAGGTATGTGTTTGTGACAACATTGTTTCTACTGGCCTGTTGTTGCTTCTTGTTCAGGGCTCTTGTTTCTTTTCCTTTTTTTGCCCTATTCCTTCTTTTTCTCAAACATGTGGTGGTGGGTTGTGGAATTACAGAAATCTCAAATTGAAGAGAAGATGTAGAGGGTGTGGGTAGCATAGGCCCAGTTACAAGCAGGTAAAAGGTATAGATGTAGGGTACTGATTGAAAAAGAAAGGGGAAGCTTTGATGCTATCATCATGGTCATTGTGTATGTGAAAATTAAGGTGTTGTGGTGAACTTTTTTTTTTATTTTTATATTTTTATGAAAGGCTTCCTTCTGTATGGATGGAGATTATTATCTCAATTTCAGGAAGTTAGTTTTTTAGAAAGTAAAAGAAAAATCTAGCGCTTCAGTTCTGTCATTCACCCACAGTGGCGACTAACAAATCTAGTAATCCCAAACTAGGAAACCCAATCTAAGCTCCTGACACCAACATGATTGTTCTGTCTTCACTGTTGCACATGACATGATTGGGTAAATGACATGATGGTGCAGATCCAGACCATTTGTTCTGCACATACTATTACATGATCCCTGAATTGAGTAGGCAATCTGGTAGTTGCTAGGAGTCTTAATACTTTGAATGTATAAGTTTTCACTTTTGTAGCATACAACACTCAGAAAACTGCTCTATTTGATTACAGAGTGTGATGGTACTGGTGAACCTGATGTAGGAACTGCAGGTTAGATTGGGTTTTACTGCTTCAAATCATGCTTGGCTTAATTGCTTGTTGCATTATCTGTCCCATTGGTTTTCATTTCTGAACTTTGACCTGCAGTTTTTGGAATGGGTTGACGAAGGAGCAAACTGTCCTTACTGTGAAGGCCTGGGCTATACCATCTGCAATGCATGTGAAGGTAAAACGACAATCTAGACATTATTGTAAACTATACAAAACTATAGATCTACATCTCTCTCATTATTATAAACTATTCTTTTTCTTTTGATGAATAGGGTGATTATTCAGTTACTCTGCAACTACGACACCCTACCGGTTTATGCCATTGTCACCCAAGAGCGTTCTTTATTAGTAGATGCACTTATTATGAAACCTTTATTTGTGTAAATGATAAGGGCACATCGACTAGAATGACAAGGTGAGATAATTTAGTCGATTCTCTTGCTTTAACAAATGCATGTAGGTGGGATTAGGTGCGCATGTGGGTGCAGAGCTCTGTATTGATATGTGACATTATGTGAATGAAAGTGTACTTTTTCTGTGCTTGTAACGTTTTAGACTTGTGGCATTTATCATATGCCCAATTTGTGTTGCATAGGAATATTTTTGGTTTTTTTTATTGTTTTATTGTAGGCTTGTCCTCTACCTACTCCCTGAGTAGCATCCTGTGGTAATTATGCAAGATGTATGAATTGGATTTTACAAGGTCTAAACAATATGCAGGTGCCTATTGTGCAACCTAATCTTATGTAAATTGTTTAGGTAGTCTTTTTCTTTTCTCAATGTAATTATTAAATCTTATAAAATGCTGGAAGCATTTAGAGGAATCCACTACATATTAGGGTATTTGTATTCAGTTCATAGAATGATGTGGATGGTAGTTGTAATGCCACTTGTATAGCATGATTGTGTACATGTGTAGTGGATTTGAATCGGTTTTTTTTCCACTTTATTGGCTAATTGCTTAGGAGTTTGGTATTTGTTGCTTATAGTTAATATAATATTTTACTTTGTGAGGATAGCCTATTAGGGATTGGTATACCAGCAATGGCTAAATATGATGATAGTGATATTTTTTTGAACTCAAATAGCTACGGATATAGTCCGTAGCTTTACACCTTGGCTAGGAAATTGTTACGAACTACATTTATATAGCGATGGCTTCAGTTCGTAGCTGTATATTTATAGCTACGAATATAGACCGTAGCTATAGCTAAAAAGGTTATGGCTAAGGACTAGTTACGGACCAGCTACTGGATTATATCCGTAGCTATACCTCAATAGCTACGAATTATATCTGTAGCTTTTGGCCATTTTTCATGTAGTGTAGGTTAAGGCTTAGTATTACCCGTTATATTAGCGGTATCCCATAATTGTACATTTTCAGCCACCATCTCAAACTAATCTCATGCCTCTTCAGGATTCTTATAAAAAAATTCTCCATAGTACATCATTTATACAAACTGACTCATAGTTGAATTTAATCCATTAAAGAAAAACTAATCACACGTCATTCTCATAATCATGATGTGGGCAAATAAGTAAAAGGTCCTTGAATCTCTCCCAACACTGGAAAAATATTTCGACTTCTTTTTTAGAGAAATTCATAATAGCTCGTCTCAATGTGTTTATCTTGTGAATTGAGAAGAACTTTTTAAGGAACTCTCAAGTCAATTTATCCCATGTGCCAATAGATCTTGGCCTTAAAGAAGGAAGTCATGCTTTATCTTTTTTCCTTTAAAGAGAAGAGGTACAACTTAAGTTTCAAAACATCTTGTGTGACATTATTATATTGTAGGGTTGTCACCACTTCATCAAATTCTTTTACGTGTAGATATGCTTCTCAGATTCGGCATCTATGTTTCCTGCATTGAGTGAAAAAATCATGCAGGAATGTGTAGTAGTTCGGGTTAGTTGTAAATAATCACGCAACTTTCTAATTCGATGAGCATTATGTACTTCATTCTCTCCTTGTTACTCTTGATTTGCTGGATTACGTGGATTAGGTTGATTCACAACCATCGTTCTAGAATTCTTTAGAGTATTTAGGTATTTTTGAACTCTTGCATGAATTGGAAGTCCTTCTATTAATCCTCCTTCACTCAAGAGATGCAAAGTGTGGTCACGTACCCACTTGGTTTTGTACCACACAAAAATTACAAATTAAACCTAAAACTTAATTCTGAAATAAAATAGAATTCAAAAAACTAAAAGATATAAGTTAGAAAGATAGTACTGATATGCTGATGAACTAAGTTACAGATTCCTATAAAGAAAACAATTAATCGATGTTAGTTATCTGGAAAATCTAAAAATCCTACTTCTAGAAACAAAGAAATATATCCTAACTATTTTAATTAAAAAGTTCAGATCCATTAACTTATTAGTCCCCGGCAATAGTGCCAAAAACTTCACTACAAAAAAAATAGGTAAAGGCTACGGATTATGGGTACTTTTTGTTGAGGATATAATCCGTAGCTATTTTGCTACGAATTTAATCCCTCGCTAAAAGTCATTATCCCACTCGGGCATAGCTTAACGTTTGAGGGTGCCTAAGGGGCTCTATATAACCCAACACAATGTATGTCTTTTATCTAAGCTGTCCATCCATTTTGGAAGCTCATTTTAGGGCATGAGCCCAAAAAAGAGGTAGATCGAAGGCATAAGTGGACCACACCTTAGGAAATAGTGGAGATTAAGTGAGTACCATTGAGATTTGGTGTGGTCTACTTGGGCCATTGTTTTGCCTCCATTTTGGGTTCATGCCCTAAAACGATCTTGCAAAATAAATGGTCGGAGTGGATAAACCACGTATATCCAGGTGGGCCCCACGAGCCCTAGACCCTACAAGCCCTAGCGCGCTCGTGCAGAAAAAAGAAAAAAGCGAGCGCTTTTTTCCCCAAAACAGACCCCACGTATCCTTTCCCTCTCCTTCCCTCTCGCCCTCTCCCTCTCCCTCTCTCTCTCTCTCGGTCTCTCGGTCCTCGGTTTCCCTCTCCCTCTCTCACTCCGTCGAAGAAGTCTTCAGAGATTTCAAGGGTCTGAGGGCTAGCATGATTGAAGCCCTCACCAATGGTATTTCTCGCATTTTTTAAAAAAAATCATGTATTTTTTGGAAATTAGGGGTTTGAATGTTGTCCTGTTTGGCTGCAGATGTCGAAGAATTCCACCAACAGTGTGATCCATGTTAGGGTTTCTTATTTTATTTTTAAATTTTCATTGTTGGTTTCTGCATGTATGATTTTTGGAAGGTAGTTTTTTTAGTGCCTTTCGCTCTGCCTTCATCCTCTAACCCCACCAACACGACCTCGTTCTTGAGCCGTCGGATCCTTCGAGAGTCGCCGATGCTCATCCATGGGACAACCACCCTCCAGCTGGAGGAGCAGCAGATGGAGTGGGGCTACTCGAAGCTCGTTGTATTCCTCGGCATCGTGTGGAACGCAACACTCGTGCCGGTGTCATCTGTCGTTGTAGGGTCCACCCTCAAGGAGCGGCCATCAATGCGGCTTTGGGCATGGCTTAGCTGGTATGCTCTTCAGTGCATCCTGCATGTGGGTTTTGTTTTTTCCTACTATCGGAGGAGGATGTGGGCCAAATAGCTGGGAGAGGAGGACGGAGCGAAGGGACGGATCAGGTGAATTTCTGCGTCTTTTTTTTTTTTTTTGAATTTTTTATCTAGGTTTTTTGCATTTGGAAGGAATTTGGTTGGATTTGTTCATGTGTGGGTATCATTCAGCTTCTGTAATGGGATGTGAGAAATGGTAGTCTCTTTTATTTTCTTCTATTTTGGGGGATTTTATATTGAGATCGAAGAGAGGGCAGAGTGCTGGAGCAGGTAAAATCCTGAAACAAATTGATTTTTTTATTTTCTTTGGATTTCTTTAGTTGGGTTTTTTCTGTAGTAGGAATTTAATTGATTTTGAAGGAAATTTGATTGAGTTTCATGTTTCATTTGATGACTTTTATGCATTTTCTGTAATGGGTGTTAGAATTTTTTTTTTTTTCCTTTCATGGTTACTTGTTTGCATTGTATGAGAAACAGAGATCTCTCTCCCCTCTCTAATGTCCGTTTTTTTCCTATTTAGATGGACTTCGATTGAATTGCATGTTTCACTTGATGATTTTATTCACTTGGGTTTGTTTTCCATATATGGTAGCTCAGGGTCACCAGCATTTGCCAAATTGCATGTTTCATTTGATGATTTTATTCACTTGGGTGGGTTTGTTTTTCCTATATGGCAGCTCAGGTCACCAGCATGTGCCACCCCATTGTGGACAGCATGCAGAGATGGTCTGATGATCAGAACTGTTCGTGTTCTGAACCCTGCCCTATATGGGCCACTGTAAGTTTCTGAATGTGGATACGTATATTTGAATGTGGACCAGTGGGAAGAAATTTTTCAATGGCTCGCAATCAGCTCAGTAAATCAACTGGTCACGATCATCCTTTCAGTCTGATTATTGCTCACTAGGTCATTCAACAGTCAAGAGGATATGATTTCTGATTATCCAACCACCTTTGCATGTCCCCATGAGGTGACATGCTGATTATCCTCATGATGTAGGTAGAACAAACTCTATTGCTTTCTTTACACAATGGTTTTGTGAGATTTTGAAGCTTTTTCTTTTATTTTCCTTTAATAGAAGCAGGAAAATTGTAGTTTCTTTTGTATGGGAACTAATTTAAATTACATCAGAAATGGCAATTTCTCAAATTTCTAATTTTATTATTGTCGGTTTCTCTATAGTAGAAATTTATTGAATTCCATGATGTGTTTGAAGAATTTTTTCATTTAGTAGTTTATCATACAGTGCTCAGTCAGAATTACCCGAGTTCTTCTGGTCTGGCCAGTGTTGCATACAGGTTGGGACCTGTCTTTTGGTAGTCATGCATGATCATTCATCTGGGGTGCCTTGCTATGAAATTGCAATGGACCAAAAACGTCGTCAATGGAACAATTTGCAGCCATCTGATGAGGGAGTTTTTAGTGCTGCACATTGACTATTTTGACCACATGTTATTTCTAATCAGCCATCTACAGACCAACAATAGGATGGCTTGGATTTCTGGGAATGTCTTGCTTGCCCACATGCTTTCCAAGTATTTTATATCTTCCTTATGGTATAAATCTCAAGGTCTAGGCATGTTTGGTTGCACCAAATATCATGTAATTTCATGATATTTGGTGCAATCAGATGTGGCCCTCAGGTTCTAGTCCACAGCTTGATGGTAGACAGGGTGCAATTCGACATTGAGATTTCGGGTTCTTTCAATTTTCTCAATCCAATTGTGGAAGAACCAGTGGTACCATAAGATTTGGATTTTTTTCCTGCCCTTTTCATTGGCATGCATTCTTGGTGCATGCATGCATGCAACATCATTAGTTTGTTTCACACCTTACAATTTAGTATCTATAGTATCTTACTTTATTTGTGCATAATCATTGCCAGTGACTAATGCTTTAACATGCCTTTTTCTTTGAGGGGTATGGGGCTTCTATATCTAAAGTTCTCAGCACACATCTAGCTCTTTGGGATGTTAATGAACTTTTCATATCCACACCATCGTTTTTTTTTGTTTTTTTTTGTTTTTTTTTTTTTTGGGGAGTTTTGCTGCGAAACACCTCAAGATCACCAAAGAATGTCTTAAGTTTTCAGCAGTCCCAAAATATGCACTTCAGTGGGTGAAACAACAAAGATGACCTCATCTATTTTTTCTAGAAGTTGTGGAGTCCAGCATTGTGGGGCCCACATGGTGTCTACCTGTCCAACATGTGCACCTTGCCAGGATGATCAGTTGAATAAAAAATCAGGCTGATCTAAATTCACATGTGGCTCACCTGATTATTGGATTGGCGAATTTTTTTGGTTCATTTTATGATCATGTTGGGGTACACCTAAATGCCACTAGGGCCCCACAATTCTCAACTCCACTTTTGAGGAAAGAAATTTGACAATGGTATTTTGGTCATTTCATCCCCTGCAAAAAAAGAAAATTCTGTCTTTCTCTCATTCAAGGCATTGTTTAGTAAATCGTAAGTTTTGAGGAATTTTGTGGTAAAATCTGCTGTTTTTTTAATTAATAACTACAGCCTCCTAGATTTTCTTCTCCTGTAGATAATGTGGGAATAATCTTGGGAGTTGGTTTGATTGCAGGTACAAAAGATACAGTCTTTGAAACCAAATATTGGAGTTGTATGCAGGTTCCTTGTGGAACTTATGCTTACTAGGATTGATTAGTCATATTGCTTGTATTGCATTGTAATTTGTAGGTGCCGTAGTGTGCTTAGTTTTAGTTGCTTTTACTGTGTTTTGCCAAGTACTAACATGTATTACTCCTCCATTTACTCTTTATGAGTTATATGACTGGTTGATGCAGTTCTATATCTTGGTAGGTTTTATGAATTCTTGCCTAACTAATTCTTCTATTAATGTGAATTGGTATTTTCATTTGCTCTACTTCTTGTTCTTTAATTCAAAAGGCCCGACCAGAACAACCCCACCCCGAATTTGATGAAATGCATTTGAAATTGTTGTCCTTGTTTTCGACATTGTTCAGTGCCTCATTGTAAAGTTTTTTTGCCTCCAACTTGTATCTTATGTCTTTCTAATTATTAGTTCCTGTATTTTTACGGTACATGTCAGACCAATTTACTTGTTATGCAGGACATTAGTAAATTTTATGGGTAAGGTTGGCCTTCGTCTTATGCTTTGAATTTTATCCTTTATAGATTTTCTGATCCATTATTGATTGAAACTGCAATAACTTTCTGGTTTATGCTTCACATAGGTTGTGATTGAACCTGCAGCCTTTTCAATAATCCAAAGTTATTTGCAGGATGAACATGGAAGAGTCTGTTTGTGCTATTTGTATGTGGTAACTTTTCAATGCAAAACACCATTTGAAATGATGTAGCTATTGCAGTAATTGTAG
Organism: Liriodendron chinense; assembly: GCA_003013855.2. Classification (NCBI taxonomy): domain Eukaryota; kingdom Viridiplantae; phylum Streptophyta; class Magnoliopsida; order Magnoliales; family Magnoliaceae; genus Liriodendron; species Liriodendron chinense. The sequence goes on from ML058333.1 coordinate 4,973,456, forward strand.
GTTGTTTGAATGTTCTTTAGTAATGTGTATCTCACCTTCTCAGAGTACTTTCCATGTTGATGAAATGGGTTTCTCATTTCAGGATGGGAGTTATATATATGTAGAAAAAAATCGTCTGCGATCTCGATTTTACGAAAAGAAGCCTTGCTTCCTTTGAAGTACTTTGGATGGCATGCTCCTGCCTCAGGTTCAGGGCGGGCCATTTCTTACACCCAAAGCAAAATAAGGTTAGGCTGCTCATACCAATCCTTTTCTACTTCATTTTCACTTGTGTCTATCTTATCCAGCACGGGGCCCACGTGTAGCAATGGTTAGATGTTTGGAATTATCCATCTGTTGGGTGCTAATGTGGATGGGGCCATGGTCCAAAAAATACTCCAAACTGGATGATTCTGACCATCGATGGAATTGAATGTGGAGAGTTAAGCGTTTTTCTCTTTGTTTTAGACAAAAAAAGGGCCAGGACCAGCTATGCAGGCATGATTTTTGAACCACAATCTATCTGCATTTAGCACCCACTAGGTGGATGGTTATGATTTTTGAACCTCTTATCTCATGGCTGTAGGGAACATAGCTTTAAATATTATTAGCACTTGTTCAAAATACCTAAGGATCTTCTATGTTTTCTGACAGATTATTCAAAGGACTTGCCATCATATCTAAAATTCTGCAAGGATGTTGTCTTTGCTGGACTAACAATATCATATGAGGAGGAGAATTTTGCTAAACAATTGTGGGATATCTTCGAGGATCGAGAGGTAGTGTGACTCCAATACAAGTTTTAGCAAATGGATTCTATTTTGGATGTAATACTTATGCTGGCTTTCTGTGACATGTGTATTTTTAGAACCAGGAGCCTGCATTGATTTGTCGAGATAGATACTCTTTAAACCAAGTATATGCATGGTACACTCAGAACCTCTGTTTGTAGAAGCAGGGTCCATGGTTCAGTAATTCAAATCATGGTAGGTGGGCCCCACAGTGGATTGGCCATGCCCCAAAATTCTCTCAGATAGAAAAATTCTAAGCATCCCATGTTTGGCCATTTTCAGTGGAATGTGGACCATGGGTTTGTATCTTTTCTTAATGATCAAGAAGCATATTTGTTAGGTGATGGGTAGTTATATGTGTTCCTCACGACCCATCTCCCAACAATATTAAAGGATTAAGATTGTCTAAGCAGGGAGATTTGGGTGGCACATAATCATTCTTTCGTTGTTTAAATTGGACAGTTCAGTCATGTGGGACATTATTTTGCCAGCTCTTCTCATGATCGAACTGCTAGGATTTGGTCCATGGATAGAATCCAGCCTTTACGGATAATTGATCGACATTTATCTGATGTTGATGTGAGTATATTATATCTACCACGTCTCCATGTTTTTTTTTTTTTGGTCTCTACAGTTCCAAATCTTCATTTTCAAGACCTTTTAATTCCTAGAAACCTTGTGTTGTATTGATAAGTTTCCTTTGTCTTGTCTTGTTGTATTATCTACCCTTATTTTGCTGTATCTAGTGTTTGTTTATTATGATCCATGCAAAGCCGGGATAAATCAATGTTCACAAAGTCCCACAATATCTTCTGGTAGATGCTTTTTTGTTGTTATTTCTCACAGCATGTTAGCCGACCCTAATTAATTGGGATAGCTGATGATGATTTCTCACTGCGTGTTGAAGATAGGATGTCGATGGGTCAAGTCTTGGCCCAGTCGGTCAGCATGAACCTGAGCTAATTCTACGTCCAAGGTACAAAGCCCAACGAGAGGTGAAGATGTGCCAATTTTTCTGGGACCGAGCCAGACCAATTAAAACTTCAGCTGGGCCTCTTATGCAATTTCTCCATGCATGTTAATAATATTCAGTATATATATATATATATATATATACTAGTGTTGACTATACATTATCTTGTCTCAGACATTTTCCTAGCCTAGTAGATGACTACCCACTAATCGGGCATGAACTTCTAGACATAAGTCACCCTGCTCAAACCATTGAGCCTCAGTTTAGCTTTGAACCAAGTTTGTAACAGACTAGGCCCGACCTTTTGATGCCCTTAGTTGAAAAGACAAAAAAGCACTCTACTACTAGGCACTTGTAGAAAATCTGCTTGAACTCTCTACTAATAAAGTTTACAAATTTCTGGTGGGCTAGTTTTTTTTTTTTTTTTGTGAGGGATGTGTGGGTGCTTGCTGAAGCTAGCTATCTGGTGGGCGTTCTTTCTGTTATCTTTTTGTCCTGTTTCGCTCTGTTTGCGGTAGGTGGCTGGGCAGATCTCTTTGGGTAGGAATTCAGCTTCTTTGAGATGTAGCTGGAGTGGCTCAGCTGGGATCTATTTTGGTTGTGTCACTGGTTGGGCTTGCAGTTGTTGGCTGGTTTGGTCTTTATTACAGGTTCTTGGTGGATTGGGTATGTGCAGGATTGTTTTGCCTCTGCGGTGTACAGGCTTTGGGGGTTTGCTTCTCAGTTTTTTTTTTTTTTAGTTTGTTGGTTTTATTGATAGGCGTGGCGCAATTCTTTTTGTGTGGCACCCACACGTTTTTGTAAATTCTCCCTCTTGATATAATATTAGGTGGAGTTCTTAAAAAAAAGCTTACAAAATGGCGCTAAAGGTTCACCTTGATAAATGCCCCTCAAATTTCTGAAATACACAGCCGAAAAAATTTCTTAACTTTTGGAATCATTAAGCAGTTTGATCTGGATTTGTTATTAACCTTTGTCAATGTGTTGCATGCTAAGTTACCTTGTCTTGTTTTGTTATAGAGGCTCACCTTGATCTGCTTGTTTTGTGAGTATCACCATCTGATTATGTTTACTTACTGGCTTATTCTCTTTACTAAACCATGATCTGGTAACCAGAATTTGTTAATTTACATGATGAGGTCGAGCAATCGTTTTTGCTGATATATCTCTGAATATCAAAATTTATAGTTCCTTTTGAAGAAGATGACAAAGATCCTAGTATCTGGTTTCTTGACCACAACTACCATGAATTAATGTTTGCAATGCCCAAAATACTCGTCAATTGGTCAACTCTTAACCTTTGCCCTATCGTTGTTGAAATACTTAGTTAAGAAGAAATGCACCATGCATCCACATTCAATGAAGACGACCAAATATTTGATGCCCGGGATCTTCCAATTTGGGAGATTTGGGGGGCATGGTCAAACTCGACCTCTATTTTTTAGTATTTTTATATATTATACTTAGATTTTTTTCCCACTTTCTGTAATCTATATGGTCATTTCTATTGTACTTTTTATTTAGATATTTTACTACTCAACTGGTTCAACCGCTTATAAATAAGATAGAACTGAATGGTTTATACCAGTTCGACCGCTGATTTGTATCGGTTCAACTGTGTCTTAATGATGTTGGAGTAATGGTTTTCTTTTTCTTCTTCTACTTTTTCATTTTTCTTATTTGAAATGGGTTGTTGTTCCATGAAATGGGGTTTTTCCATTTTTGTTCTTCAAAGCCCCAAGATAGTTGCAGTCTGCCCATTTCTTGTTGCACTTTGGGTAGGATCATCACACTGGGAGAATTCAAATATGTTTGTTTTGTTCATTTTTATTCAGCAAAGACATGAATGCTTGTAGGAAAAGCTACAACGGGTGTAGGTAAAGCTGTTGCAGCAACTGTGGCAAGTGAATGCATGTAGCAGCTATGGCTGTTGCAAGAGAATGCATATAGTAAGCAAGGATGTTGTAACAGGTGAAGTTGATTCACCAATGACGATTAGTGCAACAGAGCTTTTTTGTATTTATGATGCTTGTATATGGGTTTTTAAAGGTGAGTCTGTTGAGCAGGTTGTCTAGTTTATGTTGCTAATGTGGTTAGATGCATATGTATATGATAGTGCAATGCTTTATACTAGAAGGTATTATCTAGTACTTGGAAGGGGAAAAATCCCAATTGTGGTGAAGAAAGTGAAACTCTATTTCTAAGGAAAATTGCACTACAAAACAAACAGCAGAGTATCTCCTGGAATCTTTAGTTGCCAATTTTCTGAAAAATCATTTTCTTTTTTGCATCTGCATCTTAATTTTCCTCCATTCATGCACAACTGAAGGGAAAATAGTGCGATGGTTCATATGCATGCACTCAAAAATTGTGTACCAGGCCATAAGTATCTTAACATCAATTGTAATTGTTGGGCACATGTAGGCTCTGTTTGGTTGCACCAAATATCATGATGTTTTGCACCAAACTAGACTGATTAATCATGAAATGTCATGATATTTGGGGCATCAAAACCCAGCCTTCAAATAAATACCCCAAAATTCCAACTGATTAAATGATTGTAACCTCTGATTGATTATTATATATATATATATATATATATATATATATATATATATATTCTTCTTCTTGGAGTAGAAACTGACATCATTGCAGATGATAACCCTAACAAGGACATCAATATTGCCTTCTACAACATTCCTCTCTTGAAGAGGTGAATCTGATCTCAATTTTGGGGCTTTTCGAGTTTAATTCCATGTGTGTGTAATCATCATCGTTCTTTTCTTTTTTTAAATTCAGAAATTCTCTGATCAGTTTGGCAGTGTAGTTGAGATACATAATTCATGAACCATCATAAAAAAAATAGGATTTTTTTCTTTTGCTATTAGCTGTTTTTTTCATGTTTTTTTCTGCTTCGATTCAGTTTTTTTTTTCTTGGATTTTTTTTTCCTTGAAATAGAAGATTTAGTCTTTGAGTTGGATATTCTTTGCATTTCTTTTCCTCTCCATCTTATATCCGCAGGTGCCCATATCATTCATGGCAAAGCTGGTTTGGGTAGTTGTTGGACTGTGTCGCCTTTCACTCGACGCTGCTCAGAGTGGACTGGTTTCGGTAGCTGCTAGATTAGAAGGTCAACCTCATAGAAAGCTTTCCATAAAGTCGAGCTCAATGAACCCCATGGTGATTTGTGAGTAGCATCCATCCCATACCAGAAGGCATGCCAAACACACCAGTTAAAATTGGATTTTGAGCTGGAAAACCTGTTTCTAGATTCCATTTGAAACCCAGTTCTAGATTTTAAGCTGGAAACAGGTTTCCAGATGCCAACCAAACAGGCCCTAAGCAAACTTCCACCGTCATAACTGAACCAGCTTAGCATGGGAAGCTGAAATTGCAGGCCCCACCATTGTTTCGGGTCGGTCCTATTCAAAATTCTGAAGCAGTAGACCCCACCACAAATGCTGGTGATGCTGCTAGGGGCCAATTAATTTGGTCAGTCCAAGGTGGAATTGTAGCTGTTCAATGGTGGCCCTGCAAATTGCAATTTAGTTTTTAGCTGGGAATCTTATAGGATGCTAATTCCACACGTGTGTAGAGTCATATACATTCGCATATAGGCCTATGTGTGGATACAAGACACGTGTGTGAGATTTTAACTTTTCATGAGGTTGAAAATGGTTATATCTTTTGCGTAAAGGAATCAGACAATTTTTCCCTTCGGGTTGGATAACAATGTGCTGAGAAAGTTTGACTATCTTTTTCCTGACCATTCATTTGGTTTGATAAGTTATGGCCCACTTGAAGTGTGAGATGGCCAACATATTTCTTTTTCTTCTTCTTTTATATAATATAAGGCATGCTTTTCAACCTGAAGAGGTAACTTGGAACATTGTTTCTCAAAAAAAAAAAAAAAAAAATCAGTACGTGTTGAGACTTCATACTGTTATTAGGAAGTAAAAAAAGAAGCTCTAATATATTCTTTATATGCTATATGGTAGTTACTACTTACTGATATATAACAGTTCATATAGTTTGTGTTGTACTTACAGATAGTTGAAGAAGCTTGTGCTACTCTCCTTCCCAACATTTTGTGTGAATGTCTCTATGATTTGTCTGAAGTATTCGCCAAGTTCTACACCAACTAGTAGGTTATATCCATCCATCTATAACTTCTCCATCTTATATAATCCCGGCATTGTTTGCAACTGGCATGATTAAATGTATGTATTTTACATCTTATCCCATAACCTATTTTTTCCAATTATATCATTGAGAATGCTCATTAACTGAGCTTTTCATGTCTGTATTTTGCAGTTACTAGTACTTTCAAGTTGGACATGGGACTTGGAAGCAATGTAACTGCAATTTGAGGTTTATCCTAATTATGTATGCTTGGAAAGGAAACTGTGGTTATTGATTTATTTCCGCTCTGTTTAACTAGATATTGCAATTCAATTCAACAGTGCATCCAGATGTGTTAGATTTTCAATCTAATCGAAAAGTTCTTTACAATTCAATCTTATCAGTTTGTTAGAAAATGCATAAGCTCTTGGGAGAATTATGCATGTGTTCGTTATGGAAATGATTAAACAAAGAAGAAAAGAATAGATGAAATGCAGAACTGAAAAATGGGTTGATAAAGAAACATAAGATCATTCATTTAGATTGTTCTGAACATGTGAAATTATGGAGGCCTTGCTATTTTTTTGAAACTATTGAAGTTAATTGTAATCCATTCTGATCAAATTCTTAAAAACTGATTTTTGTTTTATGTGCTACTGACGTGACAGTTTTTGGCATTTGATTTTTTGAAACATCTGTGTTTGTGATACCGCAGTGGTGAATGCATCCCCAATCTTCTTTTGTTATTAGTGCAATGGACACAAAAAACCATGGAGCAAAGGCTTATGTTTGTCAATGAAGTACAGGTGTGGTTTCTCTCTATTGAAAATATCCTCTACTTCAATGCTCGTTTACTATGCAATTTGAAAATTGATCGAACTTGTTAATCACTATTCTATTTGTCAATGAAGTACAAGTGTGATTTCCTTCTATTTCTATTTTGCTTTTTATTTATTTAATAAAGGAGATGTGCGTTGTCTGCGTTTTCAACGTTCTCTTTAATGCAATTCGGAGAATAAGATTTATGCATTTGGATTCAACAGGTGAGACTTGAACACATACTTGTGATGATAGCCTATTAGGGTATAAGCCATGAAGTCTTTATTTGTTTTAGCTTGAGATGGGTTGAACTATCAGTGCATGTACCAGAAACGGCTAGATATGCCGTTGCTTTTAAAAAAAATTAAAGACACTAGCTACGGATATAGTCTGCAGCCCTCAAAAGTAGTCCGTAGTGTTATGTTGAGAAGATGATACGGATCGGATTTCTATAGCTATGGCTGCTGTCCGTAGCTGCAAAATATAGCTACGAACTATATCCATAGCTATAGCTTGAAAGGCTATGGCTACAGCACCAATAGCTACGGATCGGATACGAGCCTACTACGGATTATATTCGTAGCTATAGATGTATAGCTACGAATATAATCCGTAGCCTTTGCTACATTTTTTTGTAGTGCTTATTCATAACCCCAAGTGCAAGATTACGATATAGTAATAATTTGGTTGAGACTAAGATCGTTCCATTGGGGATTATGAGGGAACAATTCCAAAAAAAATATTTTAAAACTAATTAAATTTGAAATTATATGGAAGTGATAGATTTCAGAAACATAAACAACTAGGATTTGAAGAAATTTAATAATTAAAAACACTAGAGCACTGATGATCCACTTATAATCAATTTACAATACCAAACTCATCAATTCAAGTATATAACTTAATTGGAATCGAAGTCATATTCTATCCAATTAGATGATAAATTTAGTTAAACCATATGGAATTTGAACTTCATAAATTAGTTCTACTTCAAATCAGAGAACATGAACTTAATAGAAAACTTAAAGCATTCATCGTATCCGGAAATCACGATGAATCTAGGGTTTCTATCCTTCAAATCTTATAAAACTAATTTGATCAATCTTAAAAATTCGAAAACATCTCATATAACTGTAATAATAAGAGATTTTAAAATTATCTAAAACTATCAACTTTATTCAAACCAATCCTTAAAATTCAACATTAAAGCTGCCTGGGATAATAAATACAGATACGATTGAATTAAAATCTCTTAAAAATGAAAAATACAACTAGAAAACTATGAAAAACTAAAGAGAACTTAATGAATATCGCTTTCACTCTCGAACTCCTCTCTCTTCTTAGTTTTTAAGATGCCCTGGGATGCTTCGGTCGTGTGGGAAGAGGCTTTTAAGTCGGAAAAATCAGAGATTTTACACAGCTCCAAAAACTTCCATAAAATTTTGCAAAATCATCGCCATACCTTCGGTCGCACCGACGATCAACATCGATCACATTGAAGCTCACCGAAGACACTTCGGATGCAACCGAATTTCCTCTAAAAAATTCAAAACTCCCTGTCCACTTTTCATTCTGTTCGGTCGCACCTAACATGTCTTTCAGTGGCACCGAATTTTGCTTCGGTCGAACCAAATTTAGTATGAAATCTTTTGTTCCTTGTTGAACAAGTTCCACCATGTTCGGTTGCACCGATCATGTAGTTTTTCTGTTATTTGATTTCTTGATTCTTCAGTCTTTTCTCCTTCTCTAGTACTTTATTTTCTTAGATCTTTGGCACTTCGAATCTTTATTTTATTCTGCCAAGCACCCATTATTTGGCTCACTTATAGATTGTTCTCTTAAATCATCCAAGTTAATTCTAATTCTTCAATTTTCTTTCATTCACCTGCAATCATGAAAATATATATATAAGTTAGTCAATTTAATAACAGAACCCATGTAAATATGATATGAAATTGAGGATGAATATGCACAATTCAATGCTCAACATGAATATAAAAAGGTGCATCATATCTATATTTTCAATTCCAAAGAAACATCATGTGTGGGCCCCACACAACTCGAATGTATGCTAATTACCCTTTGAACCATTCATTTAAATATATGCGAGCATTCCCTTTAATTCTCTTATCCGATCATTAACAACTAGGATCATTACATTGAGGGAAATATTAAATGAGATGGAATTGCATTCGATGGGTTAACATCATTATTGCATAATGATTACATGTTTGACCAATCCCCACATTTGGGATCAGATTTTCCCTCTAGAAAAAAAATTGTGTTTTAGCTAAACCTATGTTTGGTGGACCATGGAATTGTTATCAATGGACTAGCTTGACAATTGAGTCACTTGCACCCATATATAGCTCAAATGTCATGTGTAACGGGTGCATATGGATGGACAGCATGGATAAAACACATGCATCAATATGAGGACCACAGATGCAATGGATTTCAAAATTCACCAGAAATCTCACAGGACCAAGTGCAATTCCATCCCACCTGCTCCCAACCCTTCCCATTGCCTCCAAACACTTTATAGAACTTGCATAGAACCCTGTAACGACCCTAAAATTTCGGTAGGAAAATTTTCTTTTAGGAACAATAATGGGTTTAACTAAATAAATTTAAGATAATAAACAAAAGAAAAGCATGGACTGATTGGTTAAAGCCCTCTTAAGCGAGAGGGAAGACTAAAGATCGAGTCCTATTACTAACAAGAATTTAATTTTCTGGAGGGATCTTGCGGCTAAGTCAAGTAGGTGTTCTTTCTATTTCATTTTAGTAGGCCAGATCCAACCAATGAACGGGTCGGATCGTCCGTCTGTTCATTATACGGATCTAAGGACCCTAATTCTATCGTAACCCTTGAATATATGATCGTGATTGGTGGGGACCATTTGGGTGGGCCAGGAATCGATCTGGACGGGTCATAATGACCATAAGGCCAAAATGTACATGGGCCACAAAATTCAGATCGAATGGACCTTCAAATGGGCCACATCAATTGGATTAATAATAGCCTTTATAATTCTTTTATTATGGTTTTATTTCGTTATTAAATCAACTATGATGAATGTATAGTGTTCCAAAATTTTATTGGGCCCACAATGAAGTGGCCGACCCAATGGTCGGACCAGATCTCTCGTAGACCCCACATACAACTTTTAATAAAATAATAATAATAATAATAAAGAAAAAAAGAAAAAAAGAAAAGAAAAGAAGTGGCTGGACGTCCAGCGTCAGAGATGCTGGAACGTCCAGCGTTGAACTTTAAAAAAAGTGACGTGGGGGCCCACTCATGGGACCCACCTTGATGTATTTTGTGCATCCACTCCGTCCATTTATTTCTACATCTCATTTTAGGACTTGTGTCCGAATTTGGAACCAAACTGAGGTCCGAGTGGGGCACACCACCTGAAACAAATTAATGGTGAAAAATTATAAAATAAAAATGAAATTAAAAAGATAAAAATTATAGGCTTGGACAGCGGTCCACTCATGGATCCCAGTGTGCTGAAATCAGTAGATCCAAGACAACCATATGTTGTATTATAATGTTTTACAGCTTGGGTCCAAAAACCAGATAAATCTGAATCTCAGGTGGCCCACACCACTTAAAACAGTAATGATAACAACACACATAATTGAGGCAGTCCGATTTTGAATTGCTGTCCACTTTTGGGACCCATTTGATGACATTTTGAGAAATCTAATCTGTCAAATATCTTAATAAATAAGTTTTCTGGTTGAGGACCAAAAATGGCCCGTATAGGATATTCCAGTGGGCCATACCAAGACAAAAAGTGGGGACAACACTTGTCCACTGGTTGGGAGCTTGTGGGCCCCACTATGTAGTCTTTGGAAAATCCGATCCACCCAATCTCTGGAGTAATGAATTATTAGTTTTGTGACAAAAAATCAGCCCAATCAGATTTCCAAGCGGGCCATGCCAAGTGAAATAGTGGGGAGGTACAGTATGGATTCTCATAAATTGATCATTTCAAGATATCCTACGACAAGATCCTTGCAAAATATAATCAACCATATTTGGTAGTGTACAATTAGGGAACTTGTGACCAAGTATAGGATGACCCACCAGTCAAGTGGGCCGTACCATCAGAAAAATAGTAAAAGGGCCATTCCTTTTGAAACGTGGGTCACAATAATCGAATCTGGACAGTCCATTAAAGAATTAAACCTCAATAAAGTATAATTCAAATTGAAAATAAGTATATTAAGGCTAGATTGGTGATAAATAAATATAAATTACATTTATTGTAGATTTAAGACCGATTCTACTCAGGACGTGATAGAATTAACAAAGTAATCGCCACTATCAACAGGTAAGTACATCCCAACACGTTTCCTAGTCATTTTAATTAAGTTATGTGATGAATGCAATATGTGATATTGATTGATTCATGCTTGTTTAAATATTATTTAAATAATTTTCATTTATAAATGTCATGAAATGTTGCCTCTCAAAAGGGGAGATGAAATGTACGGATGTGAATTATTGTATGGATGTAAATTATTTCATGCATTTATGAATTATTGTGCCTAGAGTTCAACTCTGGAAGACCGGTAGGTACTTAAGTACCCGGTTACCCAGTGACCATCCTGGAAGCCCACTAATATGTGGAAGTCCGCCTTACCAGGAAGGGGGATCGAGCCGATTGATGGGATCCAATCAAAGCAAGTGAAAGATTGAATATATGCCCACTTGATGCATCAGTTCATATTAAATTCATTCTTGCATTAATTATATGTTACCTATATTTGATGGCATGTGTTTATTCTGTTTAATTGAAATGTATGTGAACCGTATTGGGTTACTCACTGGGCTTTCCAGCTAACGTTGTGGATTAAAAATATACAGATGATGTGGATGTTGAACCTAAAAGAATGCTCCTGATAATGAGATGGGACCACTAGAGGAACCGCATGACTATTGGCCTAATTTAATCGAGGAAGAAGTGGCGGCCATAAACCAAGACGTTTAGACTAGTTTGTTTTATTTCGTTATTTTCAATAATTAGTAAACATCTAATAAAGTCCCAAATGGGTGGACTTAGTTTATGGTTGAATATTTCATGAATAAATGATAACTTAGTATTTCATTTTATGCCTCTTAAAGTAGTTTAACGTTACAAATGCATTTAGTGCACCAGATATACCCCGTAAACTGGGCCGGAGGGTGCACACTCTGAGTCTAGATTTCGGGGCGTGACAGACCCAATGCAATTCCATCCCACCTAATCCCACTTAAGTGAACAGGCTTGAAGTGATTTTTAGACCCCGGATCTAGTAAAATATTGCAGCCAAGCAGGGAGTGGCAATGGTTGGGTTTGAGCGTAGGCCCAAGTCAGCAAGACAATTAAGACCCAAAGCCTGAGTACAGCCCAAGCCCAGCATGACCCTAGCACAACCAGTCAAATCCCAAGGTCTAAAACTTGGTTGAGTTGGGCGTAACCTAGTCTGTCCTAAAAATTGATAAAATCCATATTTCCTACTTGAATGTTCCTAATACATCCATTGATCATGTGGGTCATATATATACTAGCTAGGAGTCTATATTCAAGTTTGATGGGTTGCCTAAACAAGGATTGGAATTAATGACATATTTGTACATTATAACACATGTACATATATTGTCAGGTGGGGCCAGGACAGGCTGGTTCAGGCAAAAATGACTTTAGAGTTTAGCCCAAGCCTGAGTTGAAAATTGATTGGGCGATTGCCTGCAAGGCCCAAGTCCAGCCCACGAGCCAAGCTAGCAGATCCAAGCATAACCCAAAGCTGAGTCGGGCCGCAGGCTAGCTACCAACAGCCTCTATATACCACTGGGATGATGCTTGAAGCCTTCAACCATTTTGCCGCGGAGAGAAATGCTTAATGCTAATTGCATCAGCTGAACAAAAAGACCAATTCATCTTCCATGGCTTACATGAAGCTAATGTGAGCCTAGATGGCATAGCGTACATCCACCCCAATGGTCTCTTACAACCATCCAACAAGAAGGCCATGCTTTCTACTTAGCCCCTTTCAGCCTTAGAAACTCCTCATATGGTGGTATTCTCTCTTTCTCAGCTTTTTCCATCTCCGTAATCAGCTCAAAGTTCCCAAATTCAAGTGGCCACAGGGTCCCTCTCATGGTCTCACTGTCCACCGACCCATGTTTCCATGATCAAGTTAGACTCTATTCATAAACAACAAGCATGTGGGCATCAATCTAAACAGCTTTAAATCAATTGAATCGGCTCCTACTGTCCACTGCGACTGATGAATATGGAAAGAAAAAGAACATTATATGGATTTCCTCCTCAAGCTCAAATATGGTATGTGAGAACTTTTTTTTTTTTCCCACCCCTGTTGGTCACAATGTTAGCCACCCCCACTATGGGAATTGATACCATGACCTCAGTGAAACTATTTAGAAATAAAAGAAGAAAAAAACTCCCATAGAAGCTTCCAAAATAACAACAGAAAATAATAGAGGTTTGAGCATTGATGAGCAGTACAATGGTATCAATGGTTTGGATCCATCGTATTAATGGTTAAGATCATTGAAAAAATCTACACCTTTCATTGGTGATGGGCGGGAATCCCTAAACAAATTTAAAATTCTAATCTTTCATGACCTTTGTAAATGTTTTGAATATTTATACACTATGATACGGGCTGTCACTTTGTACAAGCGGGACCCATGGTTCGAAGATCTAAACCGTTGATATTATGGGACCTCACAGGGTGAGGCTTATCATATCAACGGTTTGGATCATCGAAAGATAGTCCCACTTTGATTTGAGGATCATCATATAAATGGCTAAGATCACCAAAAAGTAGTCCCCACTTGTATTTAGTTCTACAGAATTCCTCCACATGGCATGTCCACACACTTGTACCATTATCTATAGCTTTATAAAGTTGATGTTTACGAACTACACGGAGTATGGTTAGGGCTGTCAATGGCATGGATCTTGATCCGTATCCGATCCGTATCCGATCCGATTTAATCGGATTCGGATCAATAATCGGATAATCGGATCGGATACGGATATCCAAAGATGATCCGTTTAATATTCGGGTCGGATTCGGATCAACCTTGATCCGGCCTGTTAACGATCCGACCCGATAAAAAAAATAAATAAAATAAATAAAAAAATAAAATAAAATAAAATAAAATAAAAACATATGATAATATCTCTCTCTCTCTCTCTCTCTCTCTCTCTCTCTCTCTCGGATATCCGGTCGGATATCGGGTCAGATCATAATCGGATCGGAAACGGATTTCGAAAAGTTAATCGGGTCGGGTTCGATCATAGACATGTGGATCCGAATCGATTCGGGTCGGATTCCGGCGGATATATTCTATCGGGTCGGATTCGGATCATCACTGATCCGGCCCGTATCCGACCCGTTGACAGCCCTGTATGGTTATTACGAGCTGGGCCTGGTTTGACATGGCCCGGATTTTGAACTGTTCGGGCCGGGCCAGGCATATTTAAAATTTCGATTTTGCCAGGCTCGAGCTTGACCTATAACAGCAATGCTACGGAGTGAACTTACGCAGCTTTTATAAAAAGCGGTTACAAAGCTATTTTAGAGGTGGGAGGATCCCTGACCGTGGAGTCCACCGTGTGGTGGTTATGTGTTAAATCCACTCTGTCCATTCATTTTGAAAACTTATTTTAGAGCACGATGCAAAAACTGAAGTGGATTGAAATCTCAGGTGGTTCATAATACAGTAAACAGTGGTACTCAACTATTAAAAACTTATCATAGGCCATAAAAGTTTTGGATCAAGATGATATTTGTATGGTCTCTTCATCCAGGGCTTTGTGACCTTTTCAACAGGTTGGATGGAGAATAAACATTCAAGTGTCCCCCATGAAGTTTTTAATGGTGGGGTTGAATAACTACTGTTTAATGTGGTATGTTCCACCTAAGATTTGGATCTCCTTTTTTGGATCATGTCCTAAAATTAGCTTTCAAAATTCATTGGCGGTATAGATGTAAGTAAAATGCATCACAGTTGCCCACAGTTGAGGATCCCCAAACTGCGGCCACAAAAATGATGACACGTCACCAACAAAGCATCCACAATTAGCTGCTTTTGTCCAGACAATTTTGGCTACACCCACGCGTTAGCTACGCCGGGTGTAGCAATGACCCCACTATGATGTATGTGTTGTATTCACACGGTTGAAACCGAAAATAAGGCAGATTCAAATGTAAAGTGGACCCATCACAAAAAATAGTGAGGATTGAACGCCAACCATTAAAAACTTCTTGGGAGCCACTTGAGCTTCGGATCTAACTCATTTTTGGTATCATAAATTAAAATGATCTCGGAAAATGGTTGGACGGCGTGGATACAACACATACATTATGGTGGGTCATTTCTTCACCCGGTGTAGCTTGCGTAGCTAACGCGTGGGTGTAGCAAAAAAAATTCTCCTTTTTGTCAACATGAACCCCATTTTCTATCATCCATTCGTTAAACCATAGCAAACTCGCAGCATCATGTAACGCCTTTCCATCGTCCGTCAACGGCCTCCGGTGAGGACCGATTCCTGGACCGATGATGTGCTTGCAAACCCTTGTTCTAAAGAAGAAGGATATGACAAGCGTAGATCATTGGACCCTTTATAATCGCCCACCGCCAGGATCCCTGCATCCAGACCATCAGATGAGAGCTCCGGTAAAGGTTCACCGCGGTCCAAAAACTGCATCAATTGCCGCATGCTCGGCCTTGCGGCCGACAATGGATGCGAACACAGCAATCCAAGCTTCAGCACCAACTCCATCTCCTCCGCCTCATAGTCATCTCCCAGTTTCGGATCCGCTGCCGCCAGAATTGTCCCCCTCCTCCAGTATTCCGACACCCATTCGACCAAGATCCCCTCATCCGCCGATGATCGGGGATCGATGGGCCTCCTCCCGCAAGCAACCTCGAGCATGAAAGCTCCGAATGCGTACACGTCAGTGCTTGGGGTGGCCTTCCCAGTCTTAGTCATCTCCGGTGCAAGATATCCGAGGGTCCCCACCATGTGTGTTGTCTGTGGATCGGTCCCATGATCGTACAATCTCGCAAGGCCGAAGTCGCCTAATCTACCGTTCATTTCACTATCTAATAAAACATTGCTGGCTTTGATGTCTCTGTGAAGAACCACCTGCTCCCATTCCTCATGCAAGTAGAGAAGCCCTGAAGCTACTCCTTTGATTATTCGAAACCGTCTGCTCCAGCTCAACATTGAATTTGGATGGTTAAATAGGAACTTGTCCAGACTTCCATTAGGCATGAAATCATAGACCAGTAGGAGCTCTCTCTTTCGCCGGCAGTATCCAAGAAGTCGCACCAAGTTCCGGTGACGGAGGCGGCCCAGGCTCACGATTTCAGATATGAATTCCCGCATCCCTTGTCGAGATTCATGAGAGACTCTCTTCACCGCCACTTCCATCTTCGAGGCCGATAAAACTCCTCGGTAAACCCTACCGAAACCTCCGACCCCCAGGAGCTCTTTGTCTCTGAAGCCCTTAGTGGCCTTGAATAGATCCTTGTACGAGAACCGATGGGGTCCGTATTCACGTTCCCAGTCCTCAAGTACATCAGCGAACTTTCTCTTCCTTCTCACGATGAGGACGATGGCCGATGATGGCCGTTAACGTGAAAAATAGCACAATAACGGGTAACCCAATTGTTAAAAGCTCCGATTTCTTTTTGGGTCCTATCCGTGGAAGCTTAGGAAGGTGCCGGGGATCAAGTGCCTGAGCCTGACCGTTCATCTTAAAACTCCATCCCAAGATGTAAGTGGATGAAGGAACCGTCTTGGTTGATGAAGCGAAACCAATATACATGTCATCTAACACGATTGATGAAAGATCCACCATCGTTGACAAGAGTGGACCATCAGGTTTAGGTAAGCGGATAGGAAATAATGTTACATTGAGATGGTTTTGGAGACCATTGTATTCTACCCAAACATGCATCGGTTCTCCGCTTATAAGGCTTAGATTCTTAAACCCACCGCTCATATTACTAAAGTAAGCTGCAGGAGCGGAACTGATGGAATCTAAGCCATTGATGTCAACTCCGACATGGTTATCATCGATATCAAGGAATTCTGGATTACGGTACGTGTCGAACTCAATGGCAGCTATGTGATTCGATGAATTGCCGATGGTCTTCGGACTGAAGATGCCCATGTATTCGCCCGATTGACTTCCAGGGAAGTCTTTCGAAGGTGAGATCACGAAGGCAGTCCCGTAGCTTCTCACTTCCTGATACTTGGGCACGATTGCAAAGACGAAATTGGTAGAGAAGGATTGAGTTTTACCTTGTGAAGGTTTGAAGTGAAGGGGAATGGGGTGGAAGGCGTGACCCTTTTTTTGTTGTATGGAATTGGCAAGAAGCAGGAGGCCATCAGATGTGATCTCTGCTGCGCCGTCCAAGCTCATGTTAGCGCCACGAAATCCGTTGTAAATGAAATCTCCGCCGTCCCCTTTGGAAGCCGCATATATCACGAGGAGTAACCTCACTAGGAGCTTCGAAAACATGGCTGAAAGCTTAAAATAGCATCGAAGTTCGTAGACTTTGATGCTTTGGGAGCTCTCTAATGAAATTTAGTACCGTCCATACCAGAGAGAGGGAGAGGGTTGGTTTGTCATTTCCTCCGTGGATGGACGGACTGAATTTGTGACGGACATTTCTGTGGACCCCACACAGCCCCTGGTTTCCGGGGTCACAGGCAATCCGCTCCTCACCACCAGAACGGGCGCGGAGGTAGCTGGAATCCCTAACCGTGGGGCCCACTTTGATATTTCTTCCTTGCATCCACAGTCCAACCGTTTTTTCAGCTCAATTTAGGGCAATATCAAAAAAATGAAGTAGATCCAAATTCAGTTGTACCATACCACGTGAAACGGTATCAATTGACCATTTAAAGCTTCTTCTAAGCCACAAAAAGTTTTGGATCAAGACGATATTTGCGTGGGCCTTTCATCCAGGTCTTTGTGATGCTATGATGGCAACTAAACATTTCGGTGGCCCCCTATAAGTTTTTAATGGTGGGGATTCAATAACCACTGTTTCCTCTGATGTGGTCCACCTAATATTTGAATCTACGTCATTTATGGGATCATGTCCTAAAATTATCTGTCAAAATGGATGGACAGGGTGGATGGCAATTGTGACGGTTGATACTCATGTACTTAGTATTGGTAAACCCAGCCTACACAATATATATATATATATATATATATATAGACACACACACGGCCGTTAGAAGAGTGCGAATATCGTTATAGTTGGCAAAAAACCTTAAAATCAGATTATTAGAGAATGCTGTTTTCCCATTGCAAGACAATTGCTTGTAGAAATGAGACTATTGGCCGAAATTAGTTGATGTCCAACAATTGTCCAGAAAGAAAAATCCACCCATTTAAACTCTGCTGTGAATTTTTAAATGTGAATACTATGAACTCAGTGGTTCGATTTGATGTTTTAAGTTTCAAATTTGAGAGTGCATATCTATGGAATATCACGCTCATCCAGAGTACAGATCTTTAATTCCATGAGCCATGAAATTCGTGGACAAGCCAAGCTTGACTTGACTGAAAATTGGACAATTGGGGGAGAAAGTAACCTATCTAGAAGATAATAGTGAAGGAGCAGTTATATGATGGGCCCCAGTTACAGTTACTCCTGGCCATGTAGATAGACGGTCATCTAAATTGTCCATCAAGGCCCCCAGCCTGGGATGAGCAAAGTGGCCAAACTATCACAGATTAGTTAACCAAATGATGGATCCAATTGGTGGCGAACGAACAGATTTGAATCAGTAGAAGAAAGGATCATCTTTGAAATGTTAACCGTTGGATCAGAAGCTTTTGAATGGAGTAGGTTTTCCATTTGGTCCACCCACATTGGGGCCCACCACATGAACAGTCTAGATTGCATTCCTAAGTGTCCATTTTGACGCATGGAAGCCTGTGGCACGAATCTTGATGTGTGCAGGAGTAACATTTTACACCTTCACGCGATTGAAAACAGTAGGCTGTGCATCTCCACCATACATGGACGAGAGTCATGGTGGACCATCCAGCGGCTCTCCCAAGGATGCTCAAACACATGCAGACCAATGGAGGCGGATTGCCTACTGACAATACTAGTAGCAGGGGTATTGGAAGTGCTATGTGGGGAGCGGATTAGGTGCTACCAGCTTAGGACAGGCCTGATGTGGCACGTACGTGCCACATTTGTATTGGTGAAGGGAACGTTGTGAGAGGAGACCTGCCATGTCAGCAAGCCTGACACAGTCATGTCATGCCTCCTCTCCTCCGATGCCCACACGCTACGTACTAGCCTGTTCTGAGCTCCGGACAGACTCAGGCCCGACCATAATGTATGTGTCTACACTATTGATCTATTTTTTCAGATAATTTTGAAGCATGAGCATCTCAAATGAACCACACCACAAGAAAATAGATCGAGGTGATTGAACGCTCATCATTAAAAACTTCCTAAGGCCTAAATATCAACTTCATCCAAAACTTACGTGGCTCATAAGAAGTTTTTAATGATAACCATTTCACCTACTATTTTCTTATAGTGTGATGCAAGAACGTATATGATAAGAATGATAATTGTCTTCCTCGATTGATATACACCTTGAATTCATAAGGCCCTCTTGAATTTACAATAGTAATCTTGAATTTCTAAGAGAAAGTTAATAAAAAAAAAATTGAAACTTTATTAATGAATGATAATAAACTAATGAAAAAAATGAATTTAACATGCTTATATATTCCTAAATAAATCCTAAAACACAATTAAAAAAGACTTAAATGAACAAGGAAACAAAATTGGAAAAACGCACAACTTTCTGTCTTCCATTGATTATAGTCGATCGATCAACCTAAGTGGGCAAAAATTGTCCAGCAACCAATCTTAAATTTTTCGATTAATTTCAATCGATCAATCGATTGGTTAATTAGTAAACTCAATTGGTTGATCGATCGAGCTATGCTAAATTTTGTTTATTTCTCATAGGCTTCTTCTTTCAGTCCATTTGTGCCATGAATGACTCTGCAACCTGCAATTCTACATCAATCCCCTCTACTGGAAATATATATATATATATATATATATATATATTCATCCTCAATTTATTCTCCGTCTTCGGTTCATGATATCCATACAGGTCCACTACATTGAACGTACATGAGATCTTCATGTCTTCGGGAAGATTAACGACATAGTAGTTGTCATTGATCTTACGAAGTATAAGTATCGATTCAATCTTTTTATTTTTCAGCTTGTTGTATATCTCGGTCGAAAATCTCTCCTTGCGTAGATGAACTATGACATCGTCACCCACGTTGAACACCTTCGGGTAACGATGTTTGTCAACCATTCTCTTGTATTTATCGTTGGATGCTTATAACTTGGCATGAACATCATCATGTATATATACTTATGATTCGGTCTGCCATATGTTTTGCATCAACACTCATCAGGAGTATGCTTGGGCACTTGTCCATAAACAACTTCAAACGAAGACTTGTCAGTGGAATAGTTTTGAATATTGCTGAATATGAATTTTTCTTGAGCCAAGGTAAAATCCCAGTGCTTGGGTATATCACCTGAGATGCATTGTATAAGGTTCCCGAGTGTACGATTCTCCACCTCGGTTTGCCCATCTGTCTATAGATGATATGCACCTGAACTGTAGCTTGGTGTCAAATCGTCTTCAAAAGTTCTCCAAAAGTGATTGAGGAACTTTGTATCATTATCTGAGTTGATAGATTTTGGGACATAATGTAGTTGTACAATCTCTAGAAGAATAAATTTTTGACATATGTAGCGTCAAGAGTCTTCTTGCATGGTATAAAATGAGCCATCTTGGAGAATATGTCAACCACAAGCAAACATTGAGTCCATTCTACATTGGATCCGTGGAAGACCTAGCTAGCACAAAGTCTATGGACAAATCCTCCCAAGGGCTGTCAGGTATCTGCAATGGAGTGTATAGGCTTGTGTTCTGTGATTATGCCTTAGATACCTAACTCGTATAGCATCGCTGCACCGCCTTTCCAACATTTCGCTTCGACTGTCGCCAATAGTAACGCTCCTCCAAGAGAGTTATTATCTTGTCTCGCCCTGGGTGACTATTGAGACCACCTCCATGTAGCTCTTGGATGACATGCTCTTGTAATAAATTCTTTGGAATGCACTACTAATTTTCTTTGAAGAAGAAACTGTTATGAATATGGAGGTCATTGAGTTGTCCCTCCTGGCATTTAATCCACACGTCCTTGAAGTCATCGGCGGTGGCATATAGGTCTTTGAGGCATTTGAACCCAACAACTTCATTGCTCATGGTGATCATGAGGCTGTACATTGACTAAGCGCATCAGCCATGATGTTCTGCTACCCAGCTTTATGTTTTTATACAAATGTGAATTCTTACAAGAAAAAAATCCACCTAACGTGCACATGGTTAACGTTGAACTGGTTGTTAATAAACTTGATAGCCTGATAGTTTGTATAACGTATAAATTCTTGTCGAATCAAATAATGCCTAAAATGCTGTAATGCCTGAACCACTGTGTATAATTCTAACTCATATGTTGACCATTTCGTACGAGCATCACCGAATTTGTCGCTTAGAAGGTGTACCGGCCTGCCTTCTCTTAAGACAATACACCCCCAATGCCAACATACGATGTATCACATTCAACTTCGAACAGTTTATCAAAGCTAGGAAGTATGAGAATATGAGTAGTGCATAATCTCTACTTAATTTCAACAAAACTTCTATCGGCCTCGTCAATCCACTGAAACTACCCCTTTTTCATGCAGCCGGTGATCGGTGTCACAATGGTACTGAAGTTTCTCATGAATCGACGATAGAATATCTCTATCCCGTGAAAACTTCGTACTTCATGGATGTTCGTTGAAACCGGCCATTCTCTGATAACTCTTACATTCTCTTTATCCACAAGAATGTCCGTTGACGTTACAACAAAGCTAAAAAACAAGAGACTCTTGGCCAGGAAGCTGCATTTCTTTAATTTGAAGTATAACCTATTCTTTGTGAGCGCTTATAGCACTTGTCTGAGATGTCCCACATGGTCTACCTCCCTCTAAATTTATATCAAGATATCATCAAAATAAACTACCACGAATCACTCAATGAATTATTTCAGAACCTGGTTCATCAACCTTAAAAACGTACTAGGTGTATTTGAGAGTCTGAAGAGCATGACTAACCATTTATACAATCTTCTTTGGTCTTAAATGTTGTCTTCTATTCATCACTCGACCTAATATGATATGATGATAACCTACCCCACCAAAAAGGAGGCAGATCGAAGGCTTCGATAGGCCACAACACAGGAAGAAGTGGTGACAATGGTCCATCGTTGAAACCTTCCCATGGGCCCACTTTATGCTTATTTGCCATCCAACCTGTTCATAATGTCACATAGATCAGGATAAAGGGAAAAACATAAATATCGTCTTGATCCAAAATTTCTATAGCCCCAGCGGTTTTCAGCTGTAGGCACTCAATCCTACTATTTCCTGTGGTGTAGTCCACTCGAGCCTTTAATCTGCATGCCTCAGTTTTGGGCTCATGCCATCAAATGATCTTTCAAAATAGATGAACGGCCTGGATAAAACACATATATCCCGGCCCACATAGCCGTGACAGGACCGTTCGTCTCTATCTTGGTCCTGTTCGGGGTTGTACTAGTACCCAATCCACTACCGTCCAAGAGAGGGAGTCGTGAGAACCAGGCAACTCTGCTGACAGGACAACGTATGAATGGCGAACCAGATGAGCCAGAGTTATTTGATACTCTGGCAACTGTGACCGTTGATACGCATGCACATAATATTGATAAATCCAGCATATATATAAAATAATTTATACGGTTAGAACTGTGCGAAAATTGTTATAGTTGGAAAAAAAACCTTAAAATCAGATTATTAGAGAATGCCATTATCTGATTAGAAGACAATTGCTCGTAGAAATGAGACTGTTGACTGAAATTATTAGACGTCCACTAATCGTCCAGATAGAAAAACCGGACCATTTAAACTCTTTATTGCGAACTTTTAAAGGTGAGTCCCACGAACTCAACGGTTCGATTTGACATTCCATGTTTCAAATTTGAGAGTGCATATCTATGGAATACTATACTCATCCAGAGTACGGATCTTGAATCACATGAGCCACATCCCGCATGGGGTAGAGAGTAACGTATCCAGAAGATCTTGGAGCAATTATATGGTGTTCCCCAGTTACCCCTGGCCATGAAGATAGACAGTCATCTAGATCGTCCATCAAGGCCCCCGCCTGGGATGATCAAGTTGCCAATTTTTTTTTATTTTTTTTATTTAAAGACATGCACTCATACTACAGTGGGATTTCACCACAAGGGTATTTGAACCCATAACCTACGTTGAAACTCTTGTGAGTCTACCAGTGAGGCAAGAGTAAGTGGACTTTAAGTATCACTGATCAGATTACTAATAGATGTGTCTCGCATGCTAGCCCAACTGGAAGAAGCCTAGGTGTTTCAATAGCAGGTCTCAAGTCCGAGTGCTAAGGAGACACACTAACCCCACTGGTGGCAGCTGGCTGTCCTGCATGACTAACAAAAAAAAAAAAAAAGGAAAAAATCACTGATCAGATTACTAATAGATGTGTCTCGCATACTAGCCCAGTTAGAAGAAGCCTAAGTGTTTCAACAGTAGGTCTCAGGTTCAAGTGCTAAGTAGACACACTAACCCCCCACTGGTGGCAGCTGGCTGCCTTGCATGACTAAGAAAATAAAACCATAAAAAAATACTAATCCACGTATCCAATTGGCGGCGAACGAACAGATTGTGAATCCGTAGAAGAAAGGGTCTTTGTTTTTTTTTTTTTTTTTAAGATAGTCGGTGCAACGCACCCACCTTATTAACTGGGTGCACCCGCTTGGTTAGTCACTCGATGGAGTTAGTGTGTCTCCTTAGCACTCAGGACTAGAGACATGCTGTTGAAACTCCTAGGCAACTTCCAACTGGGCTAGCAGGTGAGACACGAAGAAAGGGTCGTCTTTTAAATGCCAACCTTTGGATCAGAAGCATTTTAATGGGGGTAGTTTTTCTATTTGATCTACCGACATGCAGTGGGGGCCACAACATGGACATTCTAGATCGCATCCCTTGTTTCCACCACGCTGCGGCAGAGAAGGCTGTGGCACGAGGCTTGATGGGTGCAGGAGGAACATTTTACACCTTCACAAGATTGAAATATTCAGCGGTGCATCTCCACTGTACGTGGAACCGAGTTATTGTGGACCATCCGGCGGCTCTCTCAAGGATGCTCAAACACATACAGACCAAAAGTGCCTTAGCTCATTAAATTTGGACAGTTGACAATTAGCAGTACTATTTATTGATCGTATAACTACTGCGTGGTGAGAATTGATTGCCCTACCTTCCAACTGTTTGGAGCCCACCGTGATGTGTGAACGCCAGAAAATCCATTCAATGTACACGTTCCTCCATTTTGGCTAGGTCCTAAAATCCAGCCCGACAATAACTCAGGTGGGCCACATAAAAGGGTTCTATTTGAGACATTGAGGATGGGGGCGTCCACGGTAGAATCTTCCACGTGGAATGTAAGATTCACCGTGTTGTGTATATGTCATTTAACCTATTCATCAGGTGAGCTCTACCAGACTTTAAGGACACTTCGAAATTCAAAGGCATTCACCTAGCGTCGAGATGTAGTTGTTGCAGCTGCAATGCAAGACTGGGGGAGGAATTAGGAAACCACCTCTTCATTGAGGGAGAACTATCGACTAAGGTATGGGATTTCTTCGCTAGACTGTGGGATGTGCCGTTATTAGGAGACCGTATGATTGAGGGGAGAACTTTTTTATGGTGGAGTAAGGCATCCGCTGTGGATTGTTTCACTCTTTTGACGGGCCTCCTTCCTTGCATCATCCTCTGGGAGATATGGAAGGAAAGAAATCGGTGTAGATTCAAGGGTGGCATTATGAACCCTGGAAAACTACATTGCAAAAATCAAACACTGGATCAGAATCTTAAGTCCAACCCTCCCTCCGCCTAAGGAAAACATTATGTCTAGGCAGTTAACACTTAAGGCGTTAGGTGTCAATTTAGAGGCCCCTCAAAAGGGCTCTATCTCCATATTGAAATGGACTAGACCTAATTGTGGGTGGGTAAAAATTAATGTGGATGGCTCTACTAAAGGGAATCCGGGGCTGTTTGGAGGTGGGGGTGTGTACAAGAATTGTGACGGGAAATTTCTTTTTGGTTTTGCAAAAGGTTTCGGTTGGGGCTCTAATATTCGGGCTGAAGCGAGAGCTATAGCCCATGGGTTCTCCTTGGCACTGAAGCAGGGTTTCTCTCATATTATTGTTGAGAGTGATTTGAAAGTGGTTGTTGATTTACTCAACAAGGCCAGTGTATCGATTTGGGTTCTATGGTATTGGTGGGCCCGCGTCGCTTTTTTCAAATGTCAAGCCCAAGTTGTTTTTGTCTATACTCCGAGGGAAGACAACAGTATGGCTGATGGTTTGGCACGCTTGGGCAGCAAATCCCAATCTGATAGGACCTTTGATGCGACCTTGGAGCTCCCCTCTTCCATCTGTGGTCTTCTTGTGTTAGACCGAATAGGGCTGGATTTGGTAAAGGAAAAACTAGTATAGCTTTTTGTGTTTCTAGTGGGGCTGTGTACAAGGGTATATGATAGGCGGGATGCGGCATTTTTCAATGTCGGGCTTGCCTGAATTTTGTTATTGTTCGAGCCTGCTGGCCTTTCTTATCTTAATGAAATCTCTTTTTTAAAAAAAATAAAATAAAAATGGGACACTTCGAAATTCAAGCCATTCCTAAAACTTAAGTGGGCCACAATAAGTCAATATATGGGTTTTATCCATGATTATACATTTCTCACTGCGTTTTGTCCCACTTGAATTTGTATTGGATTGGATTGATTCTTGGGATGTACGATGTACAGTGGAAATGAAAACGTCCACTGTTGAAACATTCCTAGAGCCAATCATGATTTTCATATGCCATCGAAACCATTCATAGGGTAATTAGCACTCAAATAAACTGTAGGTGATACCATGTGTAAAATTATAGAGATTAGAGACAGCAGAACCATTATATTTAATGGTATCATATGTATAGTTTTAAGTGTCCAAAGCTTTTTCCAACTCAGGAATAATGTTTTCTTATTGAAAAAGTTTGATGAAGTTGACTATAAGTTTTCTACTGAAAATAGTTTTTTGAAATTTATAACAAGAGTGATGGTAGCTGGGAAGAGAGTTTATCAATGGGTTATATCAGTTAAGCAAAGATGCTATGTTTGATGATACTAATGTTGCCAATGCTGTGATGAACTTTGCTACTCTCTAACACAAGGGTTATGCTACATATGTAGGTAAAGAAATTTATTTCTTAATGTACCATTTTCATACTTAGGCGACTCCAGTCAAATTATGGTAGCTGATGCCAGGGGAGAGCGGATTAGATGAGACCCCGGCCTCACCCAAGACGGTGCAGGCCCTTACCGTGGGGTTACCGTGGGGCCCACATGGATGTATATACTATGTATCCACGCCGTCCATTCATTTTTTCAGATCATTTTTTGGGATTATACCAGAAAGAAAGCAGATCCAATCATCAGGTGGACCATAACATAGAAAAAAATGGTTATTGACCATTAATGGGCCACAGAAGTTTTAGATGAAGCTGATATTTGTTTTTTCCGTTCATTAAGGCTCATGTGACCTTATCAACAGATTGGATGGTAAATAAACACTACAGAAACATGAAGGTGCGTCCTAAGAAGTTTTTAATGGTAGTCAATCACCACTGTTTCTTATGGTATGGTCCACCTGATTATTTTCTCTTCTTTATTTTTTGTATTATGACCTAAGATGATCTGAAAAAAAGGATGGACGGAGTGGAGTACATAATAAATACATCAATGTGGGCCCCACTATAACCCCACGGTAAGGGCCGCACCGTCTTAGGTGAGGCCGGGGTCTCACCTAATCCGCTCTCATGCCAGGGTAGATGGGAGTAGGGATTGTAATAAATAATGACGGAAAATTCTGCATTTATTCTTGCAGATGAGGACAATCATGTGTTAGTGAGGGCAATGAATAGAGATCCATTAATGGCAATGTCAGCCCGTGCCAAATATATAGTTGCAGATCAGACAACATGTTATAATGACAATGGTGAGAAAGGTTTAGACTGGAATATTGGTGGAAACACAGGGAGTGGGGCCTGGAGCAAGGCTATGGTACTACGGAACTTTAGGAATTACACTGAAGAATTATGTAGGTCACTCCATTAAGATAAACATGCATGCATGGTAAATGTTTGCCACGGATTACAATAGAAACACATGATTGCTGTAATTCTTGCATCATGGCCCACACATAGTAAGGTCCATTCTGTAGATGATCTGGATCACCATCCAAGTGACCATGTGGTGATAAATAGGGACCAAAACATGATAGAATCGTTTTAAATAATTTTAACTCACATAAATCTCTATATTGGTTGTTAGTCAATAAAGCAGATGTCCTCTAGCAATGCATAAGTTAATAAAGTAGTCAATAGGACCAAAGCATGATAGGATCCTTGTAAATAAATCTGGCTCACATAAATCTCTAGATGTTTCCAGTTACCTGCTAGTCAATAAAGCAGTTGTCCTCTAGCAATGCATGAGTCAGTAAAGCAGTTGTCCTCTAGCAATGCATTAGAAAACTGCACCTTTCAATGGTACTGGTGGGCAGGAATCCCTGAACGCATTTAAAGTTTCCATTCCTAAAGAAAATCTTTCGTGACCTTTGTAAATGTGATTCCCGCTAAAGAACAACATCAACAAATAAAGTAGCACTCGTATGAACCATAGTCTTCGGTTGTGCAATGCGAAATCAGTTCACATTAATCTCCTATTGTCTTATTGTCAATGGGTGGGCTTAGGAATCAGATTTAGACCACATCAGTGTTGATCCAAATCCGATCTAATTAAGGATTTATATGATCTGAATCCAATCAGGATCACAAGTGTCTGATTCAAATTTGATCTGTTTAAATTTTTCAAAATCAGAATATTATCCAATCAAAACTAATACTGAATAGTTATGTAAATAGATCAGATTCAGATATAAATTTGATCTAAATTTGTGGTAGACTCATAGCCACAAACTTAGTGGTGGAGAGTGGAGAAAACCATCTGCCATTTATTTTACCGCAAAGTAGAATTTTCTTTATTTTTCTTTTATACCTCTATATTCTGTATGTTATGAATCAGCTTGAGGTCGATCCAAATCCAATTCGATTTTGAATAGGATAAAAGATTTCGATCCAAATCCAATTAAATCAGATCGGATTTTGATCGAATTCGGATCATGATCCGATCCATTAACAGCCCTAAGTGGGGTAAAATCCCTACGTGAATTTCACAGTACTTTCCAACAACTTTGTATGCATACTAAGTGAACGGTGTATACCTACTCTGGGTGTACATAACAGAGAATTATAAAATTATGGTGTTGAATATTTATACACTATGATTCGGGCTCTCACTTTGTACAAGCGGGACCCATGGCTCTAAGATCCAGACCGTTCAGATTATGGGACCTCACATCAAAGGTGAGGTTCTTCATATCAACGGTTTGAATCATCGAAAGACAGTCACCAATTGTATTTACTTATACAGACTTCCCCCACATTGCATGTCCACGCACTTCTACCATTATCTAGATGTTTATAAAGTCATATGTCTACGAGCTCTAAGAAGTAAGCTTCCGCTGCGCTTTATCTTTAACAAACCGGTAGCAAAGGTGTACGACAAAAGCAACCTCAACTAGCTGCTTTCAGATCACCGTCAACCCCATTTTCTATCAACTAGCTGATTTCAGAACGATTCGTTAAAGCATAGCAAACTCGCACCATAGGGTAACATGGTACCATCGTTCATCAACGGCCACCGGAGAGGACCGATTCTGGCACTGATGATGTGCTTGCAAACCCCTGTTCCAGAGAAAACGGATATGAGAAGGGTAGATCATTGGACCGTTTATAATGGCCCACATCTATGATCGCCGCACCCAAAACATCGGATGAGAGCTCAGGTAAAGGTGCATCGCGGTCCAAAAACTGCATTACTTGCCGCATACTCGGCCTCTCAGCCGCCAACGGATGCGAACACAGCAATCCAAGCTTCAGTACCAGCTCCATCTCCTCCACCTCATAGTCAAGTACCAGTTTTGGGTCCGCCGCCTCCAGTATTGTCCCTCTCCTCCAGCATTCCGACACCCATTCGACCAAGATGTCCTCATCCGCCGATGATCGGGGATCGATTGGCCTCCTCCCGCAAGCAACCTCGAGCATGAAAGCTCCGAACGCGTACACGTCAGTGCTTGTGGTGGCTTTCCCGGTCCTAGTCAGCTCTGGTGCAAGATATCCGAAGGTCCCCACTATGTGGGTCGTCTGTGGGTCAGTCTCATGATCGTACAATCTGGCAAGGCCAAAGTCGCCTAATCTACCGTTCATCTCACTATCTAATAAAACATTGCTGGCTTTGATGTCTCTGTGAAGGACCACCTGCTCCCATTCCTCATGCAAGTAGAGAAGCCCTGAAGCTACTCCTTTGATTATCCGAAACCGCAGACTCCAGCTCAACATTGACTCTGGATGGTTAAAGAGGAGCTTGTCCAAACTACCATTGGGCATGAAATCATAGACCAGTAGGAGCTCTTTCTTTCGCCGGCAGTAACCGAGAAGTTGCACCAAGTTCCGGTGACGGAGGCGACCCAGGCTCATGATCTCGGATATGAATTCCCGCATCCCTTGTCGAGATTCATGAGAGACTCTCTTCACAGCCACTTCAATCTTTGAGGCGGATAAAACTCCTCGGTAAACCCTTCCGAAACCTCCGACCCCTAGGAGCTCTTTGTCTGTGAAGCCTTTAGTGGCCATGAACAGATCCTTGTACGAAAACCGATGTGTCCCGTATTCGCGTTCCCAGTCCTCTAGTACTTCAGCGAACTTGATCTTCCTACTCACAATGAAACCGATGGCCGAGATGGCCATTAACGTGAAAAATAGCACAATTACGGGTAACCCAATTGTTAAAAGTTTTGATTTCTTTTTGGGTCCTATCCGTGGAAGCTTAGGAAGATGCCAGGGATCAAGCGCTGGAGCCCGACCGTTCATCTTAAAGCTCCATCCCAATATGTAATGAGATACTGGAACTGCCTTGGTTGATGCAGAGAAACCGATATACATGTTCTCTAACAAAATCGATGAAAGATCCACCGGCCATGACAAGAGCGGACGATCAGGTTTAGGTAAGTTGATAGGAGATAATGATACATCGAGTTGGTTTTTGACACCATTGTATTCTACCCAAACATACAATGGTTCTCCGCTTGCAAGGCTTAGATTCGTAAACCCGCCGCTCATATTACTAAAGTAAGCTGCAGGAGCGGACATGTTGGAAACTAAGCCATTGATGTCAACTCCAACATGGTTGTCATTGATATCACTGAATTCTGGATCAAGGACCGTGTCAAGCTCGACGATAGCTATATGATTTGATGAATTGCCAATGTTCTTCGGATTGAAGATGCCCCAGAATTGGCCTATTTCACCTCCTGGGAACACTTTTGAAGGTGAGATCACAAAGGCGACCCCAGACGCACTCACATTCGGATACCGGGGCACGATTGCAAAGACGAAATTGACAGAGAAAGATTGAGTTTTACCGTGTGAAGGTTTGAAGTGAAGAGGAATGGGGTAGAAGGCGTGGCCCTTTTGACTTGTGGAATTGGTGATAAGCAAAAGGCCATTGGATGTGATCTTTGCCGAACTGTCTAGGCTTATGTTAACTCCGCGGAATCCGTTGTAAATGAAATTGTCGTCGCCTTCGGAAGCTGCAGTTTTCATGAGGAGAAACCACATTAGGAGCTTAGAAAACATGGCTGAAAGCTTACAATGGCTTCCAAGTTCGCAGATTTTAATGCTTTGGTAAATACAATATAGTATTGTCCATGCGAGAGAGAGAGAGAGAGAGAGCTATTTTGAGAGCTATTTTGATGGTTGGTTTGTCATAAGGGTGATCGATCTGGGCCATTCATTAGATAGTGCCTAACGTATACATGCCATATACGAAAAAAAAACAAAAAATCTGGGCAGTGTGGTCATCAATTGAGCCAGATACGTACGATTGAATTTGGTCCTTTGGACTTTTTCCTAGCGGCCAATTTTTCTCAAACAGTGTTATTTTCTGATCAGCGGACTGATTATTTTTTTTTATTTACAGCAATTTCTCAGCACACACTTCCCGATGAATGGTCTAGATCATGGACATGCGTTGCAACCAATGTTGGGAATGACATCCCGCATGGAAGCTGCAATGCCGGGTCCCTCATCCCATCAAAACCCAAATGCGTCGTATCGTCGGAGAGCCGTAAGCACAAGGCAACTCCGCTGAGAAGTCAACATCTGAATTGCGAAACACATGACATGAGCCATGAGTTATTTGATACTCTGTTACTTGGGACTGTTGATACGCATGCAATAATATTGGTAAATCTAGGATACATATAAAAAATTTATTCCGTTTGAACTATGCGAAGATTGTTATAAATAGGCAAAAAACTTAAAATCAGATTATTAGAGAATGCTGTTATCTGATTGGAAGACAATTGCTCCTGGAAATTTGACTGTTGATTATTTTCATTTTAACCATATCTTAGATGTCCACCAATTGTCCAGATAGAAAATCAGCTTATTTAAACTCTTTGTTGTGAGTTTTACAACGTGAATCCTACGAATTCAACAGTTCGATTTGATTTTATATATTCAATGTTTTAAATTTGAGACTCCATATCATGGAATATCACACTCATCCAGAATACAGACCTTTAATCACTGGAGCCATGAAACTTCGTTGACACGTCAAGCTTAACTTGGACAACGGGATGGGATCATGGGAGCGGTTTAGGTGCGTTCCTAGCCTAACCCAAGACAGTACGGCCCTTAACGTAGGCCCACCTTGATGTATGTATTCTATATCCATACTGTCAATCCGTTTTGGAAGATCATTTTAGGGCATGATTCTGAAAATGAGGCAGATCCAAATCTCAGGTGGACCATACTTTAGGAAACAGTGGTGATTGAATGCTTCACAATTAAAAACTTCCTAAGGCCAACCGTAGTGTTTCCTTAATGTTTAGATGCCATTTGCCATCGAAACTGTTGATAAGGTGACATAAACCTATATGAGAGGGAGAAACAAATATCAGCTTGATCAAAACTTTTGTGGCCGTCAATCACCACTGTTTCCTATGTTATGGTCCACATGATATTTGGAACTGTTTCATTTTTTGGGTTCATGCCATAAAAGTGATCTTCCAAAACCGATGGACGCAGTGGATATATCGCACCATCTTGATTGAGGCCGGGGCCGCACCTAACCGCTCCTCAGTGGGATGTCTTTCGCAATAAATGGAGAAAATAACGCCTGGGGAAGGGGAAGATATTGGTGAAGCAGCATATGATGCGGACGCCGATTGCCAGTGCCCGGAGCACAAGAAGTTCCTGTAGTCGGAATCTTGTGGGGCTCACAGAGATGCCAGTCACAAATCCACTCCGTCCACCAGTTTCGCAAGAGCACAATATGACAGGAATCTAAGAATCAGGCAGATCATAAACTCAAGTGGGTTACACCACATGAAACAAGGGCAACGAAAACTTCCACCGTTAGAAACCTTCCTGGAGCCGACGATGATGTTTATTGCATTTTAGTGCATGAGACCCAAAAAAGGAATATCCAAGTGGGCACAAAATAGGAAATGGTGGAAATTGACCGGCTAACATTGAAACTTATTGGAGCCATAAACGGCTCTCATCAAACTTTAGGTTAGATGACAAATAAACCTCACGGTGGGCTCATGCTCTAGAATGATCGAAAAACAATTGATGAATGGTGTGGATCTAACATATAAATCATATTGGGGCTAGAGAAGTCCCACAAAGTAAAAGTTATGTTCTATAATTCACAATCTATTAGAGGGAGAGAAAATTCACGTAAAAGTTATGTTCTATGGTACACAATCACCGCATGATGGCATCGACGGACGAGAAGCTACGGTGCAGAATTTTCCAGTGCCATCAACACAGTCCATCCTGCGCCTTCAACATCAATGATAATCGGCTCTCCATAGTCTCCACTTATATTTAATCGTATAGAATTCCTCCACATCCACAGCTTTATAGAGTGAATGTACGCCACGTATGAGCAAAACGGTAGTAAAGCTAAGCCACGCAAAATAAAATAAAATAAATAAATAAGACATAATCAACAAAGCAACCTCAACTAGCTATCTTATCCGTTCGTTAATGCGTAGCAAACTCGCACCCATCGTGTAACACTTAATCACGTCCATCAAGGGCCATTGGAAAGCTGATCCGATTCTGGCATCGAGGATGTGCATGCAAACCACTGTTCTGAAGAAGACGGATATGACAAGTGTAGATCATTGGACCCTTCGTAATGGCCCACTGCCAGGATCGCCGCACCCAGACCATCGGGTGAGAGCTCGGGTAAAGGTGCATCGCGATCCAAGAACTGCATTACTTGCCGCATGCTCGGCCTTGCGGCAGACAACGGATGCGAACACAGCAATCCAAGCTTCAGCACCAACTCCATCTCCTCCACCTCATAGTCATGTCCCAGTTTCGAATCCGCTGCTGCCAGAATTCTCCCTCTCCTCCAGCATTTTGAAACCCATTCGACGAAGATGATCTCATCCACCGACAATCGAGGATCGATGGGCCTCCTCCCACTAGCAACCTCGAGCATGAAAGCTCCGAATGCGAACACGTCAGTGCTTGTCGTTGCCTTCCCGGTCCTACTCAGCTCCGGTGCAAGATATCCGAAGGTCCCCACCATGTGGGTTGTCTGTGGATCGGTTCCATGATCGTACAATCTGGCGAGGCCGAAGTCGCCTAATCTACCGTTCATCTCGTTATCTAATAAAACATTGCTGGCTTTGATGTCTCTGTGAAGGACCACCTGCTCCCATTCCTCGTGCAGGTATAGAAGCCCTGAAGCTACTCCTTTGATTATCCGAAACCGTTGACTCCATCTCAGAATTGAATTTGTATTATCAAAGAGGAACTTGTCTAAACTTCCATTGGGCATGTAATCATAGACCAATAGGAGCTCTCTCTTTCGCCGGCAATAGCCAAGAAGTTGCACCAAGTTCCGGTGACGGAGGCGACCCAGGCTCACGATCTCGGATATGAATTCTCGCATCCCTTGTCGAGATTCATGAGAGACTCTCTTCACAGCCACTTCAATCTTCGAGGCCGATAAAACTCCTCGGTAAACCCTCCCAAAGCCTCCAACTCCTAGCAGATCTCTATCTGTGAAGCCCTTAGTAGCTGTATATAGAACCTTGTACGAGAACCGGTGGGGCCCGTATTCACGTTCCCAGTCCTCTAGTATTTGAGCGAACTTGATCTTCGTTATCACTACGAATCCGACGGCTGAGATGGCCGTTAATGTGAAAACTATTACAATCACTGGTAACCCAATTGTTAAGACCTTCGATTTCTTTTTGGGTCGTGGAAGCTTTGGGAGTTGCAAGGGATCAAGGGCCTGAGCTTGACCGTTCATCATAAAGCTCCATCCCAAGATGTAATGAGATGATTGAAACCGCCTGGTTGTTGAAGAGAAACCGATATGCATGTTTTCTAACACAATCGATGAAAGATTCACCGTCGATGACAAGAGCGGACGATCAGGTTTAGGTATGTCGATTGGAGATAATGTTACATTGAGTTGGTTTTGGGCACCATTGTATTCAATCCAAACATGCATCGGGTCTCCGCTTATAAGGCTCAGATTCTCAAACCTGCGTCTCACATTACTGTAGTAAGCAGCAGGAGCGGAACTGATGGAATCTAAGCCATTGATGTCGATTCCAATATGGTTATCATCCATATCACGGAATTCTGGATTAAAGAATGTATCAAGCTCAACAGCAGCTATGTGATTCGACGATTTGCCATTGTTCGTATCATTGAAGATGCCCATGTATTTGCCATTGTCACCTCCTAGGAACTCTTTCGAAGGTGAGATCACGAAGACGACCCCGGAGCCACTCAATCCGGATCCTGCGGCGAGATTGCAAAGACGAAATTGGTAGAGAAAGATTGAGTTTTACCGTGTGAAGGTTTGAAGTGAAGGGGAATGGGGTACATGGCATGGCCCTTCTGACGTATGGCATTGTTGAGCCGAAGGAGGCCATTGGACATGATCACCGCCGCCCCGCCCAGGCTCATGTTGGTGCCGCGGAATCCTCTGTAAATGAAATCGCCATCGCCTTCGGAAGCTGCAATTCCCATGAAGAGAAACCACAATAGGAGTTTAGAAAACATGGCTGAAAGCTTCCAATGGCTTCCACCAAATGCAATGCAATATCACAAAATCGGGCGTTCCAAACAGGCCCTAATGAATTGTAGTAATGTTTACAATAAACGTGTGGTATATATAAGTACCTCGGTATGGCCCACTTGAATGATGGATGGGCCTGATTTTCGGTCCTCCACCTAAATGGGCCTAACATTGCAGGGTCGTCTTGGATGCGTGAAACATTTCTGACCGTGGATGGCGCATGTGTTATTGATCTCATTAGCTAGGGCGCACTCTAATGTATCATTTACTACCTTAGATGCTAAAACCAACCATCTCAGCCGTTTTATTTTGGTAGATATATGCTCCCTTTTAACTTTGAGGTTGAATGTGTTTGAAATAATATACTCCTTAGTACGGTATCTTCAATCATTATGAGTCATGAATGCGTGTTGCCAGTTAAACATCAAAGTGACAAAACTAGCTACTACGGTGGGGGGAGCTGGCCCCTAACAGCCCATGAAAAATACCCAATTTTCTTTGGATCCACCGTGCTTAATGTGTGCACTCTACTCCGTTCATAGAGCTACTATTACTTGGACAGTAAATATATAAGATATTTCCAAGTAGGAACTCATCCGGGCTGCGCCAATTACATAAGTAAATAATTAGCATTACTTAGTAATATATAGGGTATTTGATTGCAATGATGAGTTTATTATATTATTTGTTTCATTCAAAAATATTATATCTGACTCTTGATTTATGAGCAATAATGGCAACTTAAATATAAAAAAAATAAAAATAAAATAAAAATAAAAAAAAAACATGAAAATAATAAGCAGGGCTCGTTTAGAAAATGAAAAATCAAGAGTCAATGGATGGGGGTTGACTAGACCGGATGTTCTGGAATTGTGCATAAATTCCAAAGGTGGGGTTTTACTAGACCGACTGCAATGGATGTTTGAATTTGTGCATATATTCCATAGGTGGGGATTGACTTGACTTAGAAAAAATTTTGCTCCACCCATGGCTTGTATATGCTATGTACGCACAAATCCCAACCATGGGTGAGATCCTTGTCTTGAGGGAATTTTAATGTTGCGAGAGCAAACCTCTCTCCTCATTTCTCTCTCTTTCGAAAGTCTGTCGGAATGGCGAGCAGAGTTGTCTTGGCAAAATTCAACCCGACTCGCTAACTAGACATGTCGATTGGAGATAATGTTACATTGAGTTGGTTTTCTGCACCATTGTATTCAATCCAAACATGCATCAGGTCTCCGCTTATAAGGCTTAGATTCTCAAACCTGCGTCTCACATCACTGCAGTAAGCAGGAGTGGAACTGATAGAATCTAAGCATTGATGTCGATTCCGATATTGCCATCATCAATATTATGGAATTATCGATTAAAGAATGTATCAAGATGGATGGCAGCTATGTGATTTGACGATTTTCCATTGTTCATATCATTAAAGATGCCCATGCATTTGCCATTTTCACCTCGTGGGAACTCTTTCGAAGACAACCCCGGAGCCACTCAAATTCGGATCCTGCGGTGAGATTGCAAAGACGAAATTGATAGAGAAAGATTGAGTTTTACAATGTGAAGGTGTTGGAGAGCCTTCAAACTGCGTGAACTGAGTACTCAGACCAGTTGGGCGACCAGTCTGGCCGTGTAGCCCAGATGCACAAAGGCTGTTGTGAGTGCCCAGACCGGTCGGATGACCGGTCGTCAGTGGGCTCCGACCGGTCGGGCGACCGGTCGGCTGTGAGGCAGCATCGGGTCTATGTGAAGTTTTTCTCCCTAGACCGTTTGTTGCAATGTGCGACCAGTTAGGCGACCGGTCGGCTATGCGTGCGGATTCCTTACGTAGTCCGTAGTACTGCGCAAGGTGTTTCTATTTTTGGATTTCTTCATATTTAAGGTGTTGTAATCTGACTTAGAGAAGTATTCTAAGGTGTCCAAGGTTTCCTATTCGTACTAGGAAGAGGGGAGAGAGTTGTTAGAGAGAGAGAGAGAGAGAGCTTGGGTTTTCTCTGTTTTCCTTGCTTGTGGGTTGTCATCTTTGTAGTCTTCTGTTTAATTCATAGTGGATCGTTTTGTGCCGTGGTTTTTTACCCATTTAGGGATTTTTCCACGTAAATTCGGAGTCTCTTGTGGTGAATGCTTGTGTGTGATTGATTGCATCTTGTTTCCTTGTTTGATTTCGTATTGCTTCACGTGTTCGGCGTTCCGCTTCCGCTGCCGGCTTTCCCAACAAGTGGTATCAGAGCAAAAGTTGGGGTGGAGTAGATTCGAATCTGAGACGAGAAGATGGGATCGGGCGTAAGGTTCGAGGTAGAGAAGTTCTCTAGGAAAAATAACTTTGAGCTATGGAAGGTGAAGGTTGAATCCTTCCTGGTTCAAGCAAGGGCTTGATGAAGCTCTTGGAAAGCGACTCAAGGCTATGAAAGATGATGAGTGGACGAGGCTCGACAAGAAGGCAAGAACCTCAATCCTGTTAAACCTTACGAATGATGTTCTCTATCATATCTTGAAGGAGAAGACTGCGGCTGAGACGATGGCAAAACTAGAGAAAGTTTATGCCAAGAAATCTCTAGAGAATCGCATGTACGTGTTGATGCAGTTGTTCACCTTGAGGATGCTGAGGGAAAAGAGGTGGAGGACCACTTGAGCACGTTTAATAGACTGGTTTACAAGTTGGTGGAGATCGATGAACCGATGAAGGATGAGTATCAAGCATGCATCCTGTTAAATTCTCTTACAGATTCATATGAGTCGTTTAGGGACTCTGTGTGCGCAAGGAGGAAAATCATAAGTGTCGAGACCGTTATCGCAGCCCTTCAATCGAAGACGATGAGAAAGAAAAGCGGTGACGTGGCTTGCCTTTATTCCTTAGAGGCACTGGTTATGAGGGGAAGAAGTTCTGAGCATGGAGGATATTTAAAATCGGGATCTAGGGCCAAGGGCAAAGGTAAGGCTAAGGTGAAGTGCTGGAATTGTGGACAGGAGGGCCACATGAGAGGGGATTGTCAGAATCCTAGGTTGAATGCAAGAGAAGTATGAAAATTCTTCTGGAAAGGGAGCCAATACCGTAGAGGACGGTGGCGATCTGTGTGAAGTTCTGACTGTTTCTGGCAAGGGATTTCACGGTAGTGAGTGGATCCTTGATTCAGGGGCTTCATGTCACGTTTGTCCTGATCGGAGTTCATTCACGACATACAGGGAGTATGGTAGAGAATCGGTGTTTGTGGACGATGGAGTCGCTCATAAGGTTGTGGGTATTGGTACTGTGCGCATCAGGATGTTCGATGGGGTCGAACGAGTCCTGAAAGATTTGAAGCACGTTCCCAATATGAAGATGAATGTGATTTCTCTTGGTGCACTCGAGGCGAAAGGGTACGTGTTTATCTGCCGTGATCGTTGTTGTGAAGTGATGAAGGGGGCACTCGTGTGTATGAAGGCACGGAGGTGTAGCCATCTTTACATGTTGATCGGGAGTACAATTCACGATGGAGTTGCGGGAACGGCAGCGAGATCCACGGTTGCTCGTATGTGGCAAGTGCCCAAGGGCCACATGAGAAGAGCAGTAAAGGGCGTGAATTTGCAAGGATAGAGTCGATAGTGGCACGAGAAGCGGTGGAGCTATGATTGAAGATGAGATGAAGTTGCAAGGATGTGTTGATTCGACGTTTGAAGCCTCGGTGGACATTGTTGGAGAGCCTTCAAACTGCGTGAACTGGGTGCTCAGACCGGTCGGGCGACCGGTCTGGTCGTGTGGCCCAGACGCACAAAGGCTGCTGTGAGTGCCCAGACCGGTCGGACGAGCGGTCGGATGTGAGGCAGCGTCAGGTCTGTGTGAAGCTTTTCTCCATGGACTGTTTGTTGCAATGTGCGATCGGTCGGGCGATCGGTCAGCTGTGCGCGCGGATTCCTTGCGCAGTCCGCAGTGCTGCGCAAGGTGTTTCTATTTTCGAATTTTTTTACTATTTAAGGTGTTGTAATCCGACTTAGAGAAGTATCCTAAGGTGTCCAAGGTTTCCTATTCGTACTAGGAAGAGGGGAGAGTTGTGAGAGAGAGAGCTTGGGTTTTCTCTGTTTTCCTTGCTTATGAGCTGTCATCTTTGTAATCTTCTATTTAATCCATAGTGGATCGTTTTGTGCCGTGGTTTTTTACCCATTGAGGAGTTTTTCCATGTAAATTCGGAGTCTCTTGTGGTGAATGCTTGTGTGTGATTGATTGCATCTTGTTTCCTTGTTTGATTTCGCATTGCTTCAAGTGTTCGGCGCTCCGCTTCCGCTACCTGACTTTCCCAACAGAAGGTTTGAAGTGAAGGGGAATGCGGTACATGGCATGGCCCTTCTGACGTATGGCATTGTTGAGCCGAAGGAGGCCATTGGACATGATCACCGCTGCCCCACCCAGGCTCATGTTGCTGCCACAGAATCCTCTGTAAATGAAATTGCCATTGCCTTCGGAAGCTGCAATTTCCATGAAGAGAAACCACAATAGGAGTTTAGAAAACATGGCTGAAAAATTCCACTTGCTTCCACCAAATGCAATGCAATATCACAAAATCGGGCGTTCTAAACAGGCCCTAATGAATTGTAGTATTGTTTATAATAAACGTGTTGTATATATAAGTACCTCAGTATGGCCCACTTGAATAATGGATGGGCCTGATTTTCGATCCTCCACCTAAATGGGTGCAGGGTCATCTTGGATGCATGAAACATTTCTAACCGTGGATGGCACATGTGTTATTGATCTCATTAGCTAGGGCACGCTCTAATGTATCATTTACTACCTTGTATACTAAAACCAACAATCTCAGCCGTTTGATTTTGGTTGATATATGCTCCCTTTTAACTTTGAGGTTGCATGTGTTTGAAATAAGATACTCCTTAGTACTGTATCTTTAATCGTTATGAGTCATGAATGCGTGTTGCCTGTTAAACATCAAGGTGACAAAACTACAGCGGTGCGGATAGCTGGACCCTAACAGTCCATAAAAAAAAAAAAAAAAACCCAATTTTCTTTGGATCCACCGTGCTTAATGTGTGCACTCTACTCCGTTCATAGAGCTACTATTACTTAGACAGTCAATATACAAGATATTTCCAAGTAGAAACTCATATACGGGCTGCGCCAATTACACGAGTAAATAATTAGCATCACTTACGTACTCTTGTAATTTTGTGGTAATATATAGGGCATTTGATTGCAACGATGAGTTTATTATATTATTTTTTTCATTCAAAAATATTATATCTGACTCTTGATTTATGAGCAATAATGGCAGCTTAAACATTATTTTAAAAAAAAACATGAAAATAATAACCATGGCTCATTTAGAAAAAATGAAAAATCAAGAGTCAATGGATGAGGGTTGACTAGACCAACTGCAATGGATGTTTTGGAATTGTGCATAAATTCCAAAGGTGGGGTTTTACTAGACCGACTGTAATTGGTGTTTGAATTTGTGCATATATTCCATAGGTGGGGATTGGCTTGACCGAGAAAAATTTTGCTACACCGACGGCTTGTGTACGGCTATGCACATACAAATTCCAACCATGGGTGAGATCCTTGTCTTGAGGGTATTTTAATGCTACGAGAGCTAGCCTCTCTCCTCATTTCTCTCTCTTTTGAAAGTCTCTCGAAATGGCAAGCAGAAGTAGACCTGGAAAAATTCAACCTGACCCTAACTCGACTTAACCCGACCCAACCTAGTTTTTTTTTGCAATTTAGGGTTGGAAATTTAACCCGAACTCAATTTTTGGGGTGATCCGACCCAACTCAAATTTTTATGTGTCGAGTTAGGGTTAAAGGTGACCCGACCCGACCCAAATCATATAGGGGTTAAGTAGACTATTATATATTGATTTTCTTATTAGTTAAAAAATACATAATGTTTTTTTCTCACACACATTGCTGGATGATGGACGGAGTGGATTTCACTTCTGATGAAAGTGAGCCCTATTTTTGTTGGTGAGTGTGCACTAACAATCGGTGCACATGTTGTACACCAAAGTGGGTGGATCAATCAACATTTGCTGACCTGATCAAAACCAAAATCGAGAGAAAATCTTCTCTCCCTCCGTTTTCGTTGAAACGTCTCAAACGAACGCTGTCCGTTTTCAAGATCGTGTAGCCCACTTTCGAACAGCAGTCCAGCTGATCCAATCCGTTCATATGGTTCGAACATGGGAGTGTAGCAAACTCTGGATGTTTTATTGAAGGTATTGTTTGTATGGTGTACACAGTTAGAAGTTAAAGATGATAGTCAAAACCTGACCACTTGAGATCAATGTGGCCCACGTTAGCTTGATCCAAACCGTCTATCAGTTTCTAGCATCATTTTTAATTAGAATCCAATTGATATCAGGTGTGGAAGCTCATGTGTAGTGTAACCATTGTTTTCGCATATAAGTTGCATTGTGTGGGTGGCAGGTCCGAAAATGAAAATATTTTGTTTTCTTTTTCTTTCCCTTTCATTTATTTCCTTATTAACCTCGATATGTGACAATGCATTCAAGAAAATATGAGTCATTCATAACCCTTAATTACAAGCTATCCTAGTCGTCCATTGATGTTCACCCAAATAAGGGTTGAGAATGCCATCATATAAATAAGATTTTCTTTCATTTTTTTCCCTTCTTGCATCCAAAAACCCTAAATTTCATGATAACCATATAAACACGTCTGTTAGAAGGGGTTAGAGCTGAAATCTCAGAGTTTCATAAGCTCCTCGAAATGATTCTACTCTATCCATAGCTGTCAGATTGAAGAAAAATCGACAATTGGCGTTTCACCATTGGAGGCCAGGTCTTCTTCTTCGGCGGTGTTGTTGCTGCTGAGGTCATTGTTGGGCTGCATTCATAGAGTTCTTACTGTCGAGGTATAGGTAAGATAATCAATCAATTCATCTTTCTGTTATATCTATGACCAACTCGGTTTGCTACCAAGTGGTAAACCGAGTCGAACTCGTTCTATGCCTACTTTGTATTAGTTTATAGAAGTTGTTCATGATCCGAGGAATGTCTGATTTAGTTTAGCTATTTAGGATTGATTATAATCATATATCCTTGCTCCTGAAGTTCAATCTGGTTGAAACTAGTTGTAACTTGTGCTGAGTTGACTCAACAAAACTTACTAAATCCAATTTGAGGTGAAGTCTAATAAATGATTATTTATGTCAGATTCATGAGTAATGTTGGGCAGGCATTGGTAGCTGAATATTTGAGTCTAGTTGTGAATTAATTTAGTAAAATTCCTCTATTAGATGATTCTTTGTTGGAAATTCTTAGTATTTTGATTCAAATTGGGGTTTGAAATAAGATATGATTTCAGTTTAATCTATAAAATTAGTTAGTTGAAATGTGGGTCAGCCCGACCCAACTCGATTTAAATTGGGTTGGATAAGGGTTGGGAAAATCCAACCCGAATTTAAGTTCGGGTTGGGTTAGGGTTGAGGTGGAAATGACCCGACATAAAATTACCTGACCTGAACCCGACCCGACCAGACCCATTGCCACCTCTAAAGCAGAGCCAACCTCTCTCCCCGTTTCTCTCTCTTTTGAAAGTCTATCAGAATGGCAAGCAACGGAATGCGGATTTTTGGAGGAAGCCTTTGGCAGGAAGTTACTATGTGGGAACATAGGTGGGGCCTACGGTGATGTTTATAAGAAATTCATCCGTCCATCCTCTATGTGAGCTCATTTTAGGACGCGAAACAAAAAACGAAGCCGAATTCAAGACTCAAGTGGGCTGCACTAAAGGAAAAGGTGGGTAGGAAAATTCCTACCATTGAATTTTATCCTAATCATATATGCTAATGTGTACGAGGCATCTGTGTCATGCAAGATGTTGGGTGCACCCGTTAAATCAGGCCAGTACAATTATGAGGTGGGGCTGCATTTGTACGGTGGATGAAAGTGTTGGTTGGTCTGATCTAAACCATCCTATGTTCGTGTACAATGTGGTATACCTAAAGATTAGACAACCTTTTTCGTGATGAGGCCAACATTTCTCACTAGGGGTGTCGATGGGCCAGGCTTGGGGTAGGTCTTGGCCCTGATTTTACACTGTTTTGAGCATGCCCATAGGACTGGCCCTATTCAAAATTCTGATTTTTCAGGCCCAGGCCCAGGCCAGGCCCATTGACACCCTTATTTCTCAGGGCTGAGATGCGGTGCACAGTTGAGACGTTGGCACATGATGGGTCCGTATGCTAACCTACAATTGGTTGTAGATGATCATCATTCATCACTCATTGTAATTTTCGGAAATCATTGATCAGAATGCTAGGGTTCATTGTTTAATAATCCAAACCGTTGAAATGATGTTCCATCCAAACAGTTGAAATGACGTTCCTCACCGTGGATGACCCTTGCACCAAATGATCGGTGGATTGGAATGACCTTAACCATTCCACAGGTGGCCAAGAAATAGACAGCTAAGGAAGAAAATAGGTTAACCGTTAAAATTCAACCAAGAGATCTCTGAACCATATCAATGGTTTGGAGAACTGAATCATGGACCTCACTTATATGAACTGAGACTGAACTGAACTGCACAAACACAGGGCTTGAGCATTGTATCATGCTTCCAAGGGGATTGAAAAATAAAAATAAAAAAGTCGTTTCCTCATATTCATGCATGCATTGCTGCATTACTTGGGCGCGGCTTCCCTGGATCCCCAGATCCACCGAAGTGGGTCGATCCCTTACCGTGCCGTCTACTGTGTGATGTGTGTATATTACATCCACACCGTCCATTCATTTTGAAAACTCATTTTAGATGATGATTTCAAAAACGAAGTAGATCCCAAGCTCAAGTGGACCATAATACAGTAAACAGTGGTACTCAACCATTAAAAGCTTCATGGGTCACAAAAGTATTGGGTCAATCTGATATTTGTTTGGTATCTTCATCCAGGTATTTGTGACCTTTTCAACAGGTTGGATGGAAAATAAACATTCCATGGCCCCCATGAAGTTTTTAATGGTGTGGATTTAATCACTACTCTTTCATGTGGTATGGTCCACCTAAGATTTGCATCTGCTTCATTTTTGGGATAATGCCCTAAAATGAGCTTTCAAAATGCATGGACGGTGTAGATGTAAGGTACATACATCACAGTGGCCCCACAGTTGGGGATCCACCGACCTAAGTGGATCCGGGGATCCACCCAAACGGTGCCTGCATTACTTGAGTTGGTGGGCCCCACTTTCGATGGCTACGGTGTTGCTGCACCATCAGATGATCCTAATAGTTTCACCGACGGGCTGACATAAAAAAAAAAAAAAAAAATCATACGAATTGAGTAATCCCAATCATCTATTACCAAGTAAGATTGTTCTATTGAATTTTAAGGCTTGAGCCAAAAAGTAGACCATACCAAAAAAGTGTGAATTGAACATCTACCATTGAAAAATTCATAGAGGCCACAAAAATTTTGGATCAAGCTGATATTGTTTTTAACATTCATCCATGTCTTTGTGATTTTAGGAACGGTTTGTATCATAAATAAACATCACTGTGGGCCCTAGGAAGGTTACAATGATAAAAAATCCTTATTCCCACTGTTTCCTGTGGTATGGTCCACTTGAGCTTTGGATATGCTTCAATTTTGGGCTCAACCCCTAAAATGAGCGGGACAAAAGAATGGACAGTGTGGATAAACTACATACATTC
Source organism: Liriodendron chinense (assembly GCA_003013855.2). Classification (NCBI taxonomy): domain Eukaryota; kingdom Viridiplantae; phylum Streptophyta; class Magnoliopsida; order Magnoliales; family Magnoliaceae; genus Liriodendron; species Liriodendron chinense. The sequence goes on from ML058333.1 coordinate 5,018,331, forward strand.
ACAGTGGGTCCAACTGTGTTTATTCAGTACAATAAAAGCCTACCTATTTGCAAGTGATGGACACGATTTTTGGCGGAAGCCTTTAGCAGGAAGTTCCTGTGACGAGAACTTAGGTGGGGCCCAGCATGATGCTTATGAGAAATCCGCTCCTTTCATCCATTTTGTGAGCTCATTTTAGGGCGTGCCACAAAAAATGAGCCAAATCTAAGACCAATGTGGGTTGAAAACGTGAGGATTAACTGTTGAAATATACGTGGGGCCATAGCAGTTTTGAATCAGGATAATATTCATGTTGTCAGTTCATCTCAGTAGGAATGACATTATGATCTGTATGGATGGCATATAAACATCATTGTGGACCTAGGGATGTTTCAACGGTAGGAATTCCCCTACCCACCTTCTCCTTTAGTGAGGCTCAGTTGAGTCTTAAATGCAGCTCATATTTTGTCTCACGTCCTAAAACGAGCTCACATAGATGATGGACGGGGTGGATTTTTGACAAACATCACAGTGGCCCCACCTAGGTTCCAGCACAGTAACTTCCTGCCAAAGGATTCCGCAGAGAATCAATGTGTTGCTTGCCAAAGGTCCACCTAAGATTTTTATATGCCTCGCTTTTTGGCTCATGCCTAAAACTAATAAGAAAAAAATGAACATAAAGCATGGATAAAATGCATACATCATGGTGCGTCTCATGGAGCACAGTCTGGTAGCAAGTCAGTAGGCAAACCACGTTCGTTCGAGCAGCGGATTGTGTCCTGCCCGGCCTGGACAATAATCCGTCCAAGAAGGGCTCTATGGATCCACCATCATGTATACGTTTTGCCCACGCCAACCATTTATTTTGACAGGTCATTTTATGTTATGAGCCCAAAAATAAGGCAGATCTAAGGCTCAATTGGACCATGAATCGGAGATTGAATTCTCACGATTAAAAACTTCTTGGGAAACACCAAAGTTTTGGATCAACCTGATATTTGTGTTTTCCTTCATTCAGAAGTTGGATTAGCAAAAACAAAACCATCATAGTGGCCATTAGGGTGTCATTATCACCTCTGTTTTTGTTGTTGTGGTCCATTTGGATCTCTATCATTTTTGGGATCATAACATAAAATGGTCCGGAAAGATTGATGGACAGCCTGGACAATACCCATACATCATGGTGGGCCCCACAAAGCCCTGCTTGGATGGATTATCTTCTGCCACTTCCATCGTGCTAACCTCCTACATCCATCCTGTCCTTCTGTTTTCCCAGCTCATTTTAGAGCATTGTCCTAAAATTGAGGCAGATCCGAAGCTTGAAGTGGGCCCTAGATGGCGTAGGATGTTTCAACCGCTATCGTGTGGCAAAATGGATGATTGTCACAAACATCATGGTAGGCCTCACCTCCGGTCAAGAAACCCTTGCCCTCTAGGATTAATTTCTCGCCAGACCTCCTCACAATATTGATTGGCATTGATTGCCGAGCCAACCTAACTCCAACTATATTTGGCGGCCACATTGAAGTTTGTGGGAAATCTACTCTGTCTATTTGTTTTCCTTGCTCATTTTATAGCATGACCCCAAAAATGAGGCAGATCCGAAGTCGAAATCGCCCATGATGCTCCAAGATCATGTTTCACCGGTGAGAATTTAGCCCCACTATTTTTTAATGTGTATCCCACTGGAAGTTCAAATCTGCCTATTTTTAGGCTCATTCCCTATAATAAGCTGGAAAAAATAGATGGACAAGGTAGATTTGTCATAAACAACATGTGGACACAATATTTCAATGGTGATCGCTCAATCCCTACCCTTTCTTGTTCGTTTGGCCCATTTGAACTTTATATTGGCCTCATTTTTCTGCCAATGCTCTAAAAATCAGATGGCAAATCCAATGGACGAGATAGATTTTCCATTATTGTTAGGCCATGCCCAAAAACACATATAGCATGCTGGGCCCCATACAGCACCGTCTATTGGCTACTAACAGTGTCGGCGGGCAACCCCGTATAGGTCTACCACAATGATGCGTTTTCATATCATTTTAGGGCATGAGCCAAAAAATTAGAAAACAGTGGTGACCGAGCGACAATCATTAAACGCGACAATCATTAAAACGCTTAGTGGCCACAAAAGTTTTTGATCAAGATGACATTTGGTTTATCCCTTCATCCCTCTGTGACCTAATCAAGTGTTTCGATGGCAAATAAATATTGCAGTGGGCCCTAGGAAACTTTCAATGGTGAGCGCTTAATCACCACTGTTTTCCTATGGTGTGGTTCACCTGAAATCTGAATCCGCCTCATAATTGAGCTTATGATCTAAAATAATGAGTCAAAATAGACAACATGGATAATAAAAAAACATTTATCATTTTGGGCCCCATATAGAACCATCTAGTAGCCACGGGCGCGACTTAGGTGAGACCCTGGAACCACCGAAGTGGGTGGGACCTGATGTGTCCTCCTGCCATTCGTCCAACCGGGCAGCAAGTGTGCTAGACTTGGGCATGTGAGAAAGCTAAATGCCGTTAGATATTAACGGACCGTCAGCATGCTCTCTCTCATTCCTCTCTCTCTCTCTCTCTCTCTCTCTCTCTCTCTCTCTCTCTCCGGCTCTCTTTTCCTCTCCCACTAACCTCTCGCAGGAGATCTCCCTCAGGCGAGGGATCCTGTTCTCTCTCTCTCTCTCTCTCTCTCTCTCTCTCTCTCTCTCTTTCTCTCTGTTCAATTGCAAGACGAGACTGCAGTGGAGAAGGAAGCTTTGCCTGCTCCCCACAGCACCCCCATGTGTATTCCTTTTGCAAGATGCTAAGGGCTTCAAACACAAACACCCATGTTATAGATAGGAGAAGAAAAAGATAGAAGACAGATCCAATTATGGATGTCTAAGATAATCGAATTGTTGTTACTTTCCACAACACGAGATGAAGTGGATGCGGATGCCAACAAGTTCGAATGCAACTAGGTGCATGGGAAGGTTTCACACACACACACAGCCATTAGATTATTTCTCCCAGTAAATGTAAGTAATAAAAGTGTTAGGATGTCGGAAAACAAAGTTAAAACTCCACTAGGAAAAAGAAAACTAAATTAATACTAGCTCGCGTGTGTGTATGAGAAATGCTTTGAGTGCTCTCATAGCACTATTAAGTTATGGTGCTCTTAGTTGTTGAAAAAGTTTGTTTTGAAAACAATTTTAAAAGAAAAAATGTGCGTTTGGTTTTTGTCCCATATCGGATGGGAGAAAGGATTTTTACCTCTTTATAAGTAGGGTGTTGTACACCTTACTTATTTATAGTGGAAGAGAGGGAGAATGGTAGCTTGCGTGTTCCAGTGCGAAGCACTGGAACACCGTGCACGCGCACGCGCACGGGCATGGGCACCGGCTCAGTCTTGGTCTCGGTCTCGGTCTCGGACTCGGTGCGAGGGCGTGGGCACGTGAGGCAGTGTGGCTGTAGAGGCGCTAGTGGCGCACTTGGCACACTACAAAAAATTCCATTTTTACCGACGAATGATTTCGTTGGTAATCAGTAAAATTTCGCCGGGAAATGTTTTTCCCGACGAAATTTTTCGCGGCTAACATCGTCGCAGAAAGGCCGTCGGTAAAGGTTTTTACCGACGAAATAATTTTTTCGTAGGTAATAATTGAACCATTACCGACGAAATTATTCGTCGGCCAAACATATGAATTTTGTCGGGATTGAAAATGATACGTCGGTGAAAAAACTTTTACTGACGAAATAATGCGTAGGTAAAAACACGTTAAAACTTTTACCGACGAAATATTTCGTCGGTAAAAGAAAGGAAAAACTTTTTACCGACGAAATAATGCGTAGGTAAAAACATGATAAAACTTTTACCGACGGAATAATTCGTCGGTAAAAGCATCTCAGAGCTTTTTACCGACGAAATATTCCGTCGGTAAAAGTTTTTGCTTTCTTTTACCGACGAAATATTTCGTCGGTAAAAGTTTTTCCTTTCTCGGTTCCATTTGTTTTCAAAAATTCAGGAAAATTCCTGATATACACCTATAAAAAAACCTATACATTTTGAATCCTACTCACATGCACAAACATACAAACAAACAAAAAGTACATCATCCATACACAAATAATCCATTCCACATCCACAAACAAACAATATTCATCCACACATAAATATATACAAGTTAAAAGTCGTATATTAAAAAAAATAATCAGGAAGATGAAGGCGGAGGTGGGGGAGGTGGCGGGGCATCGGCGCCAAGGCGTGCAGCGAGAGCCTGAAACATCTCCTGCATCCGTCGCTCATGCTCCTGCCGCAACTCCTCGATCCTCCTCTCCTGCTCCTCTCGTCGCCTCTCCTCCTCCTCCCTCTGCCTCTCTAGCTGCTCCCGAATCCCATCGACGACGATCCGTAGCTGCTGAACCTCTCTCTCTGCGATGTCAGCTCAGGCGTTGAGCGCTCTCACCAGCTACGGATCGGCTGGAGCCAGCTCTAGTTTGTGCCATGAGCTTAGCACCATGGCCAAGCCCACGCACATATCCAGAACGGGTGCCAAGCACCTCGCTTCAGGATTTCTGGCTCACTCCGCTGACTACCATCGGGAGTGGGCTGACTGCGTATGGTGTCCATCGCCGCCTGTAATGAAAAGATATGAAATTTCATAAAAAAATGACATGAATGACATTATTATCAATCAATGCGCAATTAAATTTAACAAAGTAAAGATTTTTACCCAATGCTCACTGGCTCTAGGATGAACCCAAGATCCCGTCGCCTGCCGACAGTGAGTCCCTCTGTAGAGGTCTACTGGTCCAGGCTCCTGGCCGGTGACGGAATCCCGCTGCGCAATCGAAAGGAAAAAAGACTTATAATAAATGCCAATCAAAATAATATATTAACTTAATAATCATCAATAATTTCTTACCATGTCGTAACGATGTCGTACAAATGACTTTGAACCAGCTACGTGGTTCACTTGTAACTTTTCCCTGTTCGCAGAATTTATTCTGCTCCTCTTCTGAACACATTATACAAAATACATTTCTATTAATTGCGAAATTAATTGCGAATTTAATTGTTACCGTAAGATATCGTACATGTAAATATTACCTGAAAAGCCTCCTGACGAAAATCTCTCGCAGAGTATCCGCCAGTCGTCTGTACTAACGTGTGGCGGTGCGGACTGTACGGCCTCATCGTGTGTCCTGCACCGCTTGTACCGCTGGTGCAACTCTCCGCGGTACTCCTTGAACCGCTCCCTAATCATGTCGTCGACGGCATGAGAAATGTAGGGAACATTCAAATCGAATTCAAATTTATCCTGCAGTTTCGTAAATAATAAATTAAGGGAATAAACTTATTAACAATAGGACTTAACCGTAAATGAACTTTCACAAAAGAAAATTTCAATTTACTAAACTTTACCTGAAGGCGCTGACGGATGAGCTGTCGCACATCATCTGTCATGTCAGTCCAACGGGGGGTGGTGGCGGGGATCAGAGATCGGCATAGGACACCGACCTCAGACGTAAACAATCTGGCACTGTCCCCAACAGGTCTAAGGCAGTCCTGTGGGAACTCTACTGCCACCCTACCCTCACGCGTAAGTCGCTCTAAAACTAACCCACGCGTGGGTCCACGTCCTCGTCGGCTGGTAGAAGATGCTGCTGCGAAAAGATATATATAAGTAACAATATAAACAGAAATCACTAAATAAATGTCTAGACTTACATGCAGTGCCCGGTGTATGCTGAACCGAAGGATCAGATGACTGTGATGCACCGTGCGACGTCGATGCTGTCTGCGTCGCATCACGGGTGGAAGGGGTAGATCCAGTGCGCGAACGACCTGATCTCCCACCTGGTGCCATGACTGAATATATCTGAAATACAAACTTATAAATTTAAACAATGTCAATGCAAGTTTATGAACATCATTGCAGAGTGAATTTGTGCTTATGCTTAGAGAAATGATAAAAATATGATTAGACCATTACACTATAATGCAAGCAGGATATAATAAAACCGTAAACAGAATATAAAAGTTGAAAAATCCATTACACATTGTCATTCTATATTAAATACATATATCTCATTGTAATACAAATCAACTTCGGATCAACTATCCGAAATACTCCCTGCGTAAGTTATCGTACGCTGCAGATGTATATTCGATGCTGTATGAAGCACTTGACATTGTTACAGCCAACATGCCACTCACAATAGGAGAAATCTGATCTCTCGGGACTCCATTCAGATGTGCAAGTGATAATGTCGCATCTTCCATACGAAGTTTTCCGCGATTATATTCCTCAATCAGGTCCGGAATTTCTTTGAGATTGTATAATCTTTCATCTGAGTCATCGTCTTCCTTCCTACATATCTCGACCAGACCGGGTATCTCTCTGGCCATACCAGAAGAATATAGGGCCGGAAAGTCCATCCGCAACAGCTGATGAAGTATGCTGCGTGCTTCCGCTACGCTCCAATTTGTGGAGGACATGATCAGAAAGTGACTTAACTGTAAATGTAGATTATCAACAAGTCAATTCAGGAAAAAAATCATGACTTGTAAAACATATATACATGTAATAATCAAATTAATCGAATTGAAAAATTACATGTAAATCTTGTATACATTTAATAATCGTCCGTCTGAATCATTATCGCTTAGGACTCTTTCTTCTTCACCATCACTATCGCTGATCAGAATTTCCTCTTCATCGTCTGCAACATTGTCATCGATGAAAGCGCTATCATCTCTAACAATGTCATTTATGATTGAGGCATCAACATGATCAGGTGGCACATCATCTCTATTCAATTGCACCACATCAATATCAATATTTGGATCATTCCCTCTATCCCAAGATGGCATGTCTTCTTGGTATGCTTGTTCAACTGACGACGTTCTATTACTCCCTTCATCGTTATCTTCAACGTCTACTTCGGGAACGTCAAATATGTTCATGGGCTTTATTTTCTGCACCACATGCCAAGAGCCGCCTAACTTGGTGTCAGCGAGGTAGAATACTTGTTTGGCTTGGCCGGCTATGATAAATGGGTCATCTTTAAACCACTTCCGAGATAAATTTACGCTCGTGAAGTAATTATCAGTCTGTATTCCCAACTTTTTATTTCCAATGTCCCACCAATCGCATTTAAATAAGTACACCCGCTTTCTCATACAATAACTCAGCTCAATAATATCCGTCAAAACGCCATAAAAATCAATTTCGACCTCCTCATGTGTTCCCTTCACAACCACACCACTATTTTGTGTGGTCCTATATTTCTCACGCTCCTCAGTGTGGAACCAAATCCCGTTTACAATACAACCTGTATATCTAGATACACGTCTATCAGGGCCACACGCCAGTGAGTAGAGCGCATCAGATGCATCCGCAGAGTTGCTAGTGCGCAACATCTTCATCTATCATCACGTACAGAATATAAATGTACATTTAGGCATTTAAAATTACATGTAAATATTGTGCAATACAACAATATTGTAAGTGTGGTGAGATAGAAGGTAAATTAAGCTTACACGTTTTGCAAACCATTCTGGAAACAAATCCTGATGCATTCGATCATAATTTGTAGGGTATTGGGACTTCATCTCCTCGATGTGTTCGCTATACACAATTGGTACGTTGTAAGCAAGAAATTTTGAGATTAAAATTGTCTGTAGATATACAATAATTATGTGCGAAGACTTACTCCAAGTACGACTCTATTTCTTCACAGTTATGCAACACATACCACCGCCTCGCAGATCCGAGGGTCCATATCCTAAACGTCGGCGATCCTAAAGGACGGACGTTATGTGCGAATACAGATATGAGTCCTTGTTCATGCTCCTGCCCTGCATCGGCATTACGATCTTCTCGGTTGAATCTAGTCTCTATGCCACGAAGATACATGGAGCAAAATGTCAGGCACTCATTATCAATGTACGCCTCAGCAATGGATCCCTCTGGACTGTGCCTTATTCCTCACATATTGTTTTAATGTGTGAAGGTATCTGTACACAAAATCAATATGTTTAAGACATGAAAACATGGATATACGTAGTTTATGGAATGAAAAAAAATTTATGATCATTGTTCTATCACCTTTCGATCGGATACATCCAACGATATTGTACTGGGCCTGCAAGCTTCGCTTCGTGCGGTAAATGAATTGCTAGGTGTACCATGACATCGAAAAACGCAGGTGGAAAAATTCTTTCAAGTTTGCAAAGGATTACGACAATATCCTTCTCCAGTCGTTTAATAACCTCTACATTTAAAGATTTCAAACACAAATCCTTAAAGAATATCCCCAACTCAATCAGCGTAGCACTGGACATCCTTGTTGAGGAATCCACGAATCGCAACCGGTAGTAGGCGTTGAAGAAGGACGTGACAGTCATGACTTTTCATTCCTGTTACCTTACAGTCCGTAATGTTGACGCGCCGAGAGATATTCGATGCATACCCGTCTGAAAATTTCACATTGTTCAACCATTCACATACACGTTTTTTCTCTAGTTTTGTCAATGTGTAGCATGCTGCTGGTATAGTATATGAATTTCCATGTGGTTGCAAGTGCAACTCTTTCCTTAAACCCATTGCTTGTAGATCCAATCGAGCCTTAAAACTGTCTTTTGTTTTCTTCTCTATGTTCATCAATGTTCCAAAGACATTGTCACATATATTCTTCTCAATATGCATGACATCCAAGTTGTGTCGTAATTTCAGATGACTCCAATAAGGCAACTAAAAAAAATGCTCTTCTTCCTCCAGTTGTACTCCAATACTGTACGTTTTCTCTTCTTCAAGTGCGGTGCCTTACCAAATCTAATTTCTTCAATGTTACTCAGCTGTTGTAACACATCTTCTACAGATAGTTCTTTCGGTGGTGGCCTATGATCTTGTTTGCCATCAAAGATTACCGTCTTCCTGCGCCAATTATGATCCCTCGGAAGGAAGCGACGATGGCCCATATAACACGTTTTCTTACCATGCTTCAATGACAATGAACAAGTCTCAGTACTACATGTAGGACAAGCCAACTTTCCCTTCGTGCTCCACCCAGACAAATTTCCATATGCAGGGAAGTCATTTATTGTCCACAAAACCGCTGCGTGCAATCGAAACGTCTGTTCTGCAAAAGTGTCATACGTCTGGACACCTTGACTCCACAACTCGTTTAACTCATCTACTAACGGTCGGAGATACACATCAATGTCATTCCCCGGTGACTTGGGTCCAGGAATAAGCAACGACATCATAAAAAATGATTCCTTCATACACAACCAAGGAGGTAAATTGTAGGGCATAAGTATCACTGGCCACATACTGTACGAGCTACTCATATTACCAAATGGATTAAAACCATCACTTGCAAGACCTAGCCGAACATTGCGAGAATCCTCTGCAAACCAGTCATATTGCTTATCAAAATGTTGCCAGGCTTCAGAGTCAGCGGGATGCCTCAATGTATTATCATCATGAAGGCGTTTCTCCTTATGCCACCTCATATCTTCAGCCGTCTTGCTTGATGTAAACAATCTTTGTAATCTGCGTTTCAATGGAAAGTACCTTAACACCTTTTGTGGAATTTTCTTACGCTTAGCTTCGTCATATTTCCACCTAGACTCTCCACATTGTGGACACTCCTCAACATTTTCATGTTCTTTCCAATACAATACACAATCATTTATACATGCATGTATGAGGATGTAACCAAGGCCCAAGTCTCGCATTAACGATTTTGCCTCGTAATGAGACTTAGGCAATGTCTCACCTTCAGGTAATACTTCTTTCAACAAGCCAAGTAACATGTCGAACGATTTGTTACTCCAACGATTTATTGTCTTTAAATGAAGTAACCTTGTAAGGAAATTCAACTTGGAGAAGTTCCGACACCCCGGATAGAGTGGACGTTGCGCATCCCTCAACAACCTACTAAACTTTTCTGATTCGGCATCACCCATAGGAGGAATATCTTGGCTAGTACTTGTCGCTGCAAAATCAGTATCCGCAATTGTTCCCCTTAACACATCCCCAATGATATCTTGCATATCGTCAATATCTTCATCCTCGTCATTACGCACAATTGGGTCAGCAAGGACTTCAGTGGCCTCAACTCTTTGGTGGAAGTCTTCACCATGATGAATCCACCAAGTGTAACCCTGGTCAATCCCAACTATGAACAAATCATCTTCCACTTTGTCCAATGTCTTGTGAATCATGTTCTTGCATTTTCGGCATGGACACCTAATTCTATTACCTGAATCTGCCCGATCTCTCACAAATTCCATGAACTCCTTAACACCTTCTTTATACTCTGGGCCAAACCGATTCTTAGCTTGCATCCAACTCTTATCCATATCTACAATGCAAAGATTAGAGTCAGGTTTAGTTTAAGTGACATGAGTTTAGGATTAGGTTTAGTCATAGGTTGAGATTTTCGGGTTCGGGATTGGATTTCGGGTTAGGTTTTCATATTTGGGTCTAGGTTTATGTTAGGTGAATGGATTCAGGAATAGGTGTAGGTTTAGTTTAAGTGATTTGAATATAGGATTAGGCTTAGGTATAGGTTGAGATTTTCGGGTTCGGGATCGGGTTTCGGGTTAGGTTTTCGTGTTTGGGTTAAAGTTTAGGTTAGGCGAATGGATTTAGGAATAGGTGTAGGTTTAGTTTAAGTGATTTGAATATATGATTAGGCTTAGGTATAGGTTGAGATTTTCGGGTTCGGGATCGGGTTTCGGGTTAGGTTTTCGTGTTTGGGTTAAAGTTTAGGTTAGGCGAATGGATTTAGGAATAGGTGTAGGTTTAGTTTAGGTAATTTGAGTTTAGGATTAGGTTTAGGCATAGGTTGAGATAGTCGGGTACGGGATTGGATTTCGGGTTAGGTTTTCATGTTTGGGTCTAAGTTTAGGTTAGGTGAATGGATTTAGGAATAGGTGTAGGTTTAGTTTAGGAGATTTGAGTTTAGGATTAGGTTTAGGCATAGGTTGAGATTTTTGGGTACGGGATCGGGTTTAGGGTCGCATTTTCGTGTTTGGGTCTAAGTTTAGGTTAGGTGAATGGATTTAGGAATAGGTGTAGGTTTAGTTTAGGAGATTTGAGTTTAGGATTAGGTTTAGGCATAGGTTGAGATTTTTGGGTACGGGATCGGGTTTAGGGTCGCATTTTCGTGTTTGGGTCTAAGTTTAGGTTAGGTGAATGGATTTAGGAATAGGTGTAGGTTTAGTTTAGGAGATTTGAGTTTAGGATTAGGTTTAGGCATAGGTTGAGATTTTTGGGTACGGGATCGGGTTTAGGGTCGCATTTTCGTGTTTGGGTCTAAGTTTAGGTTAGGTGAATGGATTTAGGAATAGGTGTAGGTTTAGTTTAGGAGATTTGAGTTTAGGATTAGGTTTAGGCATAGGTTGAGATTTTTGGGTACGGGATCGGGTTTAGGGTCGCATTTTTGTGTTTGGGTCTAAGTTTAGGTTAGGTGAATGGATTTAGGAATAGGTGTAGGTTTAGTTTAGGAGATTTGAGTTTAGGATTAGGTTTAGGGCATAGGTTTGGATTTGCGGGTTCGGGATCGGGTTTAGGGTCGCATTTTCGTGTTTGGGTCAAGGTTCAGGTTAGGTGAATGGATTTAGGAATAGGTGTAGGTTTAGGTTAGATGACATGAGTTTAGGATTAGGTTTAGGGCATAGGTTTGGATTTGCGGGTTCGGGATCGGGTTTCGGGTTTGGTTCTCGTGTTTGGGTCTAGGTTTAGGTTAGGTGAATGGATTTAGGAATAGGTGTAGGTTTAGGTTAGATGACATGAGTTTAGGATTAGGTTTAGGGCATAGGTTTGGATTTGCGGGTTCGGGATCGGGTTTCGGGTTTGGTTCTCGTGTTTGGGTCTAGGTTTAGGTTAGGTGAATGGATTTAGGAATAGGTGTAGGTTTAGGTTAGGTGACATGAGATTAGGTTTAGGGCATAGGTTTGGATTTGCGGGTTCGGGATCGGGTTTAGGGACGCATTTTCGTAGCTTATAGGGCCCCGGTTTAGAGTTAGACGAATTGAGTTTAGGTTTCGGTTTAGGTATAGCTTATAGGTTTTAGTTTTAGGTTTATGGTTTCAGGTTTTAGTTATAGGAAATGGACAGCTTCATCATGGTCATAACAGCAGTTCCCACCTTCCAGGGACCCCCGCTCAACAACCGGATAGCTCCGACGCACATCCGGGTCTGCTCCATTAATTTCGAGCTAATACATAAACACGGGCCTGTCCAAATGGCCAGGCCACCCATATTGCTGTCCATAGGAAATGGACAGCTTCATCATCATGGTCATAACAGCGGTTCCCACCTTCCAGGGACCCCCGCTCAACACCCGGATAGCTCCGACGCACATCCGGGTCTGCTCCATTAATTTCGAGCTAATACATAAACACGGGCCTGTCCAAATGGCCAGGCCACCCATATTGCTGTCCATAGGAAATGGACAGCTTCATCATCATGGTCATAACAGCGGTTCCCACCTTCCAGGGACCCCCGCTCAACACCCGGATAGCTCCGACGCACATCCGGGTCTGCTCCATTAATTTCGAGCTAATACATAAACACGGGCCTGTCCAAATGGCCAGGCCACCCATATTGTTGTCCATAGGAAATGGACAGCTTCATCATCATGGTCATAACAGCGGTTCCCACCTTCCAGGGACCCTCGCTCAACACCCGGATAGCTCCGACGCACATCCGGGTCTGCTCCATTAATTTCGAGCTAATACATAAACACGGGCCTGTCCAAATGGCCAGGCCACCCATATTGCTGTCCATAGGAAATGGACAGCTTCATCATCATGGTCATAACAGCGGTTCCCACCTTCCTGGGACCCCCGCTCAACACCCGAATAGCTCCGACGCACATCCGGGTCTGCTCCATTAATTTCGAGCTAATACATAAACACGGGCCTGTCCAAATGGCCAGGCCACCCATATTGCTGTCCATAGGAAATGGACAGCTTCATCATCATGGTCATAACAGCGGTTCCCACCTTCCAGGGACCCCCGCTCAACACCTGGATAGCTCCGACGCACATCCGGGTCTGCTCCATTAATTTCGAGCTAATACATAAACACGGGCCTGTCCAAATGGCCAGGCCACCCATATTGCTGTCCATAGGAAATGGACAGCTTCATCATCATGGTCTAAACCGCGGTTCCCACCTTCCAGGGACCCCCGCTCAACATCAACATCAATCAACTACTCTTAATCACAAGTATCATGTTCGTCATCTAATTTGCCACTAAATGATAATATAATAAAATCAGTCGCCCATCCAAGGATGGATAGATTGAAATGCTATCATTATTTCCATTTAAATGCCCAAGCCTAAATTTCGACAGCATCTCCCCCTATCTCTCCAGATATATTTATCTTACATTTAATTTCCACGTCAACTATCCACACATTGTGTGGATTAAATTGACAATGGAATTAAACATAAGAAACATATCCAGAGAGAATAGGAGAGTTACCGCACGAAACTAATGACAGAGCATGTAAATGACAAACAACGATAACATTCCAATCTATCCAACCTTGGACTGTCCAACAGGACAATTTGGCAGATTTCTATACCTCCAAAACACACTTTATCTATGCTCGGCAATATAGAAATCTCCAAATGGGCTAACTGATTCTATTATACTACCATTTGTGGATAAAAAATAACTATTAATAATAAGCCAAATACATCCACAACATACATCCACATAAATCAACCACGGGTAGCTCCAACGCACAAATTAAAAAAAAATGAATTACGTATTTCATTTTTTTTTAATTTGTAAAACAAAATTTTGGATTTTAAATTTTAAATCCCTAATTAGGGATTTTAATTTTGAAATCCCTAATTAGGGAATTTTAATTTCGAAATCCCTAATTAGGGATTTAATAAATCAGTGGGCCCCACCAAATTGTAGACAGCTAAGGTGGACCCCACATGCAATGCACTATGGAAAGCGACGGTGGGACCCACATGCAAATAGAAAGCGACGGTGGGACCCACCAACATGCATTGGACGGACAGCGATGGTGGGACCCACATGCATTGGATTTTGGGAGTGGGCCCCACAATCAACAACGAGGAGAGAGGGAGCGAGGGGAAATGGAGCAAGAAGAAAGGGGGAGAGGCTTACCGGAGGAGGCGGCGGCGCACGGAGGTCGGTGGAGGCGAGGGGCGACCGGCGACACTGGTCGGCTGGGGGGGGGGGGGGGGGGGGGGGGTGGTCGGCTGAGGCGGTGGGCCGCCGGTGACGTCGACGGCCGGCGGTCGGAGATGAAGGAGAGCCGAGATGGGTGGGCCGGCCGGAAGTGCGCGCGAGAGAGAGAGGAGAGAGAACAGAGCGAGAGTGAGAGAGAGGAGAGAAATGAGGGAGGCCGATCGGGTAAGTGAAATAAAGACTTTTACCGACGAAAATTTTCGTCGGTATAAGCATAGTTTTCGTCGGTAAAAGTCCTCTTTTTCACTTGGGTGGGAAACATCAATATTATTACCGACGAACATTTTCGTCGGTAAAAATGACTTTTACCGACGAAAAATTTCGTCGGCAAAAGTCATCTTCCTTACCTTACGCAGATACCACACATTATTACCGACAGGCAATAATCGTCGCCAAAAAAAGACTTATACCGACGAAAATGTTCGTCGGTAAAAGCTAAATTTCTTACTTTTTTCTTTAGCGACGGGTAATTTCGTCGGTAATAAACTTTTTACCGACGAAATCATGATTTCGTCGGTAAAAGGGTGTGCTGGTATGTATTTTACCGACGAATACCTCATTTCGTCGGGGAAATGGCTTTTTACCGACGAAAACAATTTCGTCGGTAATACTTTCGTCGGTAAAACACCGTTTTCTTGTAGTGGCACTTCGCACGTGCGCATCTGGGTCGCGACCTCGCGGACCGGAGCGTGACTGGTGCGACAGAGGCTAGGTAATAGGTCAGGTGGCTGGGTTCAGAACAGAGGAGGTGCTGTGGGTGGGAGGTCTGACAGAGAGACTTCTTTGCTTTTTATAGAGAGCTGCAGGGCTAATTAGAGGGACCTGTGTAACTGCTCATGCAGTAACGGTCCATACCATGCAGTAACAGCTGCATGTGGCTAGCCCAACAGTCAGAAACGGCTAGCCATTGAGTCTAAACAGCCAGCATGCAGGTGCATAACTCCCACATGCACAACAGTCAGAAACTGCCATAAATGGCTAGTTTCTCACAACAGCCAGAAAACGGCTAGTGCTATTATGGCTCTAGATCAAAACTGCCAGCCACCCTTGCCTATATAAACTGGACAGGTCTGGTTCATTCCAACACAACAACAACAATCACAACCATCACTACTGAACCAGCACCCATCTGAATCTATTAGCCTCTCGGTTTGGTTGATTCAAACCAAGTCACTTAGACCAGCGTAGTGGTCTATTGCTACAAGAAGAAGACCTCCATTCTTTTTCTCTCTTTCTTTTTCTTTATCTGCCAGAGTGTGTTACTGAGTTCCATAGTGGTTCCTTCGTTTTTGCTGAACGCAGAACCACATAAGGCTCGTCGTATCCTGGAAGCAATCCGCCTGCAACCTATCAGCAGACTCAAAATAATTTGAGTAGGGGCGAATTACGCTTTAAGGATAGTGTGTTTTTTTCACGTGCTTCAGCCTGTCCTTATTTCTCAGTTTTTCCAATTAACGTAAATTTTAAGATCAATTTTTTTTTCAACATTAGTTACATCTGAACTGCCAAATAAATTCAGAATACAGAGGATCTAATCCATCCTTAATTTAATTTCTTTGCCTAACCAAAGTGATTCTTTCGAATCTTAAGCAATCCATTATAGTCCCTAACAAATACACGGATCAAATTTTATAAAGTTGGGGTTTTTATTTGAAAGCCTTTTTTTTTTTTTTTTGGTTAAAAAATCTGGAAGAAAAAAGAAAGTTACTATGCTACAAAAAAAACCTGAGTCAGGGTTGCTCCCAGTGTCACTGTTGGAGAGAGAGAGAGAACATGATCTCTCTTCTCTCACCAGGGGTGCAGAGAAAGGAAGAGGCGGTAGGGAGAGAGAAAATGGCCGCTAGATGATGCGGTCTCTCACGTGCGCAAGTATAGCACACTTGCCGCCCGGTTGGATGAACGGTGGGAGGACACGTCAGGGTCCCACCCACTTCGGTGGTTCTAAGGTCTCACCTAAGTCACGCCCGGTAGCCACGGGGGCGCAACTTGGGTGAGACCCTCGGAACCAGCAATGTGGGTGAGTCCCTGAACCTAGGGACCACCTGTATGTATTCCTTGTAGATCCATGCCATCCATCTGTTTCTTCATATTATTTTTGGATGTAGTCCCAAAAATGCAACAGATGAAAATTTTAGGTGGACCACACCCCAAGAAACAGTTATCATTCAACTGTGACCATTAAAAACTTCCGAGAGTCCACCTTAATGTTTATTGACCATCCAATCTGTTGATATGGTCATGTAGACAGGGATGAAAGGAAAAAATAAATATCAGGTTGATAGAAAACTTTTGTGGCTCACAAAAGGTTTTTAATGGTCATTAACCAATGTTTCTTATGTTGCAGTCCACCCAAAATTTTCGTCTTCTTCATTTTTGGTACCATAGTACAAAATAATCCGGAAAAGCAGATTAACGGCATGGATCTACCAGGAATACATCCAGGTGGGCCCTAGGTTCAGGGTCCCACCCACATCTCTGGTTCCGGGGTCTCACCCAAGTCGCGCCGGTAGCCACACAACTGCAGTTTCGGTAATCCAGACAATCAGTAAATGAGAGTTGCATGTGTGTAATCCAGACAATCACCTTTTGGATGAAGTAATCCTCGCAATAAATGAGAGTTGCACGCGTATAGCTTTTCTTTTAACTAAAATTTACAAGTTTTTTTTTTTTTCAAAATGATGAAAATGCCCATCCTATAAGTAATGAGTGGTGGTGTTATTTATCTTTGTTATGTGGCCCACTTGAAATTTAGATTGGAGTGATTTTTAGCCTCCAAGGAGAACCTCGGGATACTCACTGATGGACAGACTGGCTTTCATGCACGTACTAAGATGAGTCCCATACATCACTTTGTAAGCTTAGCTTAACCTACAAGTGCTTGGAGTACCGGGCTCAAAATGAGCTAAACATTACTGTGTTTGAGCTGGGGCGGACCCCACTGAAATGTCGAAGTTCCTTCAAACCCATCCATTAGATGGGCCCCACATTAGGCATGTCCCAAAATTAGAGCTGTACACGAGTTGACTAAGCTCAAAAAACTCGCTCTACTTGCTTGGAAAATGCTCGGCTTGGCTCAGATTGGAAGTGAGTTTGAGCCGAGCCGAGTCAAATTTCTGATGCTCGAATGTGTTCGAGCGAACTTCAAGCAGGGCCATGCTCAATTCAGCTCGACTCAATATTTATAGACTCGAACTCGGCTCGATCTGATTCGACTTAGCTCTACTTGGAGCTGTACTATATATAAGTTATTTTTTTTACCCTAATCATTTTTAGATTTTTATCTTTTACCCGCCCGAGTGCCCTCATTTTCAAACCCAAACCCTAACCCACCCTCCCCCTCTCTGAGCTCGATGGCCAGCTGTCCACTTCACGTCGGCACTCTGCCTGCTAGACGCCGGCCACCCTCACTCTGTCCGCACGTCGCCAGCCACCCTTACCCTGCCCGCTCGTCGCCAAACATCCTCACCCAGCCCGCACAACGCCGGCCACCCACTGTTCATAGTCATAATGCCCGCTCGTCGCCAGCCACCCCTGTTCTCAACCCTACCTACTCATCAACGCCGGTAATCTCCTTCCCCCTCCTATTATTTTTCATGAAATTTCAAGTGACCCTTGCTTAAAAACACAAACTCGAACTCATCTCGAAAGAATCGAACTCAGACTCGGCTCGAAAACTGAAAATCGACTCGAACTCGAAATCGACTCGAACTTGCTCGGTCTGCTGATCGAGCAAGGGCTTGCTCGACTCAGCCGAGTAGATCCAAGTAACGAGCAGGGGTAGGTGGGTTCGAATTGAGCGCCGAGCAAGGTGATGCTCGATTCAACTCGACTCGTGCATAACCCTACCCAAAATCCTGTTTGATTCATAACTCAGGTGCATTGGAGGTGGATTGCCTTCTTATGCTGCCGGTAGCGAGGTGGCTATGGAACAGTACTCCGTGAACCACACCATGATCGTATATGTGTTTCATACACACTGTCCATCTATTTTTTAGAACATCTAATGGCATGGCCCAAAAAAATGAGATAGATCCAAATCTCAAGTGGACCACACCATAAGAAAACAGTGGCGGTTGAACGTTCGGCGTTAAAAACTTATATTTATAAGGCGCCCTACTGTAATGTTTATTTTCCACCCACCTGTTGATTAGGTCACACAAACCAGGAGCAAGTGAAACTAAAAATATCAAATTCATCCAAAACTTTTGTGGCCATAACAAGTTTCTATTGTTGAGCATTCAATCACCACTGTTTCCAGTGGTGTGGTCCACATGAGATTTGCATCTACCTCATTTTTTGGATCATGCCCTAAAATGATCTTGTAAAGTGGATGAACCGCGTGGATAAAATACATATAGCATGGTGGGGCCTACAGAGCACCGTCTATCGGTACTAACAGTGTCGGTAGGCAATCCCGTCCAGGTGCACCACACAAAAAGGGACAATGTGTAACACTAGGAGAGCGACGCCCACGGTATAATCTTCTAGATGAAATGTGGTATTTACCGTGTTGTGTTTTACGTCATACAACCCACCAGGATAGGGGGACAAACCAAAAATCAAGCTTCCAAAACTTTGGTAGGTCACCACAATTCAATATACATACTTAAGTCGTGATTGTGCATTCCCCCATAGTGTGTCCCACATGAGTTTGGATGGGATAATTCTTGAGATGTACAATGAGCATGGTAAGGCGCAACAGATCCACTGTTAACGGTGGACCCCAGACAGCTCCAACGCATGCTAATTACTGTTTGCCATTCATTCAAACATATGTGATAATTCCCTGCAATTCTCATATCCAATTAACACCCACTAGGATCATCACATCGAAGTGATTTTAGACCCTAGATCTAGTAAAACATTGCAGCCAAGCAGGGATGGCAATGGCTGGATTTGAGCCTAAGCCCAGCCCAGCCCAGCACGTCCTAAGGCCCAAGTCCAGCCCAACCCAGCATGACCCTAGAGCAGCCAGCCCAACCGCAAGCTCAAAAAATTTGTTGGGTTGCACCTAACATGGCTTGTCCCAAAAATTGATGAAGTACCATTTCCCACTTGAATGTTCCTAATACATCCCTTGATCATGTGGGCCACATACGGACAAAGAGTCGATATTCAAGTCAATGGTTGCTTAAATGAGGATTGGAATGGCATATTTGTAGCATATAGCATACGTACATATATAATCAAGTGGGGCCAGGCCCGGCTGGGTCGGGCAAAAATGACTAGAGCCCAAGTCGATCGAACATGAAAATTAATTGGGCCATACGTGCAAGGTGCAAGTTCAGTCCAGGAGCCAAGCTAGTAGGTCCTAGCTAGCCCAAAGCTGTGTCAGGCGGGCTACCCGGCCCATTGCCACCCTTGCAACCTGTGTATACCAAAGGGATGATGCTTGAAACCTTCAGCCATCTTAGCCGCATCAGCTGAACAAAAAGACCAAATTCATGTTCCAAGGCTTCGATGAAACTAACGTGAGCCTGGATGGCATCGCGCTCATCCACCCAAATGCCCTCTTACGACCATCCAACAGGAAGGCTATGCTTTCTACTTAGCCCCTCTCAACCTAAGAAACTCGTCATATGGTGGTGTTCTCTCTTTCTCAGCTTCTTTCATCTCCCCAGTAGGCTCGAAGTTACCAAATTCAGGTGGCCACGAGCTCTCCTTTACAATCTCACTGTCCATCGACCAATGTTTTCACGATCAAGTTAGACACTCTGCTCATGTAAACAACAAGCATGTGGGCATCAATCTAAATGGTTTGAAATCAATTGAATCGTCTCCCGTGGCCTACTGTGGTGATGAATATGGAAAGAACAAGTACTTCAGCCTTATATGTGGAGAATCCATGCAAATTTGGATAGATTAAGATAGAGTTGGTAACTTCAAGGACCCTGTACCAGAGAATTGTGTATCACTTCAGTAAAGATAATAAGATTATATACAAATTACATGCGTGTCTACACACACACACAGATATATATATATATATATATATATATATATATATATATATATATATATATATATATATAGACACACACACACACACACCCTCCTCAAACTCAATGTGGTATGTGAGAACTACTAGAATTTGATAGGAAGTGACAAATTTATTAAAAAATAGAAGGAAAAACTCCATAGAGGTTCCAAGAATTACAGCAGAAAATAATAAAAGTTTTGAGCATTGATGAGCAAAGACGGCAACATGAAATTCCAGTGACCACAAACTTCAGGCAACAAATACCAATAGAAGGAAACAAATGCAAAAGAACACCTTTGGGGTGAGAATGGCCGGAGATACAACATAGATAAATGGTGCCAATGTAAAATGTACTACCTTGCCCTAAATGGATTTTGGCTATGTATGTTGGGCTTGGACGCCTCAAACCTTCAAGCATGAAGACCACCGACCGGCCGGCCGGTGAAGACAGCCGGGCGCCCCATGGTTTTTGGTGACCGGGCGCCCCATGACCCGGCCGGGCGCCCGACCATGTTGGTCCGGGCGCCCGAAATTCAATAGTTTCTCGCTGGATTTTTTTTTTTGTTGGCCGGGCGCCCGACGGTCTGGTGACCGGGCGCCCGACCCTGCGCGAACTGCTTGTACGCAGTTTCCTTCTTGGACTTGGTTTCTTGCGCGGTTTTGCGCAAGGGGTTTCTAATTTCGATTTTCTCCTATTTAAGGATATGTAATCCGAGATTAGGGTTGCCACTAAGGGCCACTAAGGGCCGTCAATGAGCCGAGGGATTGAGAGGGTTCTAGGGGAGAGAAAGAGCTATGGAGGAAGCTTGGAGTTCTCTGGGTTGAAGGAAAGGGATGAGTTTGTCCTCCTCATGTGAGAATTAGCTTCGGGTGGCTTGGGATTTCTCTTGTGGGCTATGATCTATGGTTTTCTTCTGTAATCTCTTGTAACTTCTGATTCATAGTGGATTGGTGTCGCTTTGTGCCGTGGTTTTTTACCCGTGAGGGGTTTTTCCACGTAAAAATCGGTTTGCCTTCTTGTGTGTGATGATTTACTTGTTGATTACCATTGTGGTGTGTTCCTCGCCTGCTTTGATTGCTTCCGCTGCGGGGCTCCTAACCCCAACAATGTATTTATCATGAGAATGCTTTACATAATAATCCTTTAAACATCTGAATATTACAAGAATATCATTTATATTCTATCAAGACTCTCTTTAAAAATCAAAGAAAAGAACCAACTTATTGAGAGAAGAAAATCTATTGAAAATGAGACGATATGAACGACAGCCCAGATTATCTCCAAAGATCTAGAATTAAGGCGAGAAATGTAGATACCAAAGATTATTAAGAAGTACATCATAACCTACACAAAAGAACCAGATAAAGTTGCCTAGAAATAAGTCACAATTGAGCGGCTTAAAAGCCATCATAGATCAATACCCAAAATAGACAATGGTGTATCACCTATGATGAACTGCATTGTAGGGGATCGATCCCGCAGTGACGCACTTCAACAGAATGAAAGCCAAGAAAAGGAAGAATGAGATATCTTCAAAGGTGATCGTGCTCCGAGAATTACAATAGGAACACATGGTTGATGTAATTCTTGGATCATGGCCACACATAGTAAGATACACTACGTAGATGATCTGGATCACCCCAAGTGACCATGTGGTGATGAATATGCACCGAAACATGATAGAATCCTTTCAAAAAATTCTCCCTTAGATAAATCCCCATATGTTTTCCATTGGCTGTCAGCTAAAAAAGCAATTGTCCTCGAGCAATGCTTGAGAAAATCTGAACCTTTAATTAGTGATGGGCGGGAATTCCTAAACGCATTTAAAATATCCGAACACAAGGAAAATCTTTCATGTAAATATGATTCCCACTAAAGAACAACATCAGCCAACTACATAGAATGGAAATTAAGTAAAACTGAGAACTCGGTGCACATTAATCTTTTATCTTCATTGGATCTCATTTTGAAATGTGTTGGGTTTCCCACCAACTGTCCATTCATGCTAAGTGAACGGTGTATACATACCATGGATGTACATAACAGAGGAATTATAAAAATTTCAGGTTGAATATTTATACGCTATGATTCATGCTGTCACTTTGTATGAGCGGAGAGCGGATTAGGTGAGACGCCGGGTTCACCTAAGACGGTGCGGCCCTTACTATGGGTTACCGTGGGGCCTACCTTGATGTATGTATTATGTATCCATGCCGTCCATCCATTTTTCCAGATCATTTAAGGGGATTACACCAAAAAGGAAACAGATCCAATTATCAGGTGGACCTTAACGTAGGAAACAGTGGTGATTGACCATTAATGGGCCACAGAAGTTTTGATGAAGCTGATATTTGTTTTTTTTCCCTTCATCCAGGCTCATGTGACCTTATCAACAGATTGTATGGTAAATAAACTCTAAAAAACATGAAGGTGCGTCCTAAGAAGTTTTTAATGGTAGGATGGTCAATCACCACTGTTTCTTATGGTATGGACCACCTGATAATTTTATCTGCTTCATTTTTGGGATAATGCCCTAAGATGATCTGGAAAAACGGATGGATGGAGTGGATACATAATACATACATCAAGGTGGGCCCCACGGTAACCCCATGGTGAGGGCCGCACCGTCTTAGGTGAGCCGGGGTCTCACCTAATTCGCTCTCGTATAAACGGGACACAATATGATTCGAAGATCTAAACCGTTGATATCAATGGTTTGGATCATCGAAAAACAGTCCCCAGTTTTTTTTTCAGGCTCATCTTATCTATGTTTGAGATCATCAAAAGATACTCCCCACTTGTATTTAGTTATCCAGAATTCCTCTTTAAGGCATGTCTACCCCATCATGGAAGCGGATTGCGCACTGAGTAACTCGGTATGCTAAAGCGTACTGTGTAAAATCTGTGGGGCCTACTGTGATTTATGTTTATTATCCAGGCCGTCCATCTCTTTTACCAGATCATTCTAGGGCATGAGCCCAAAATTGAATCATATCCAAGTCTCAAGTGGATCACACTACAGAAACGGTGTAAAGTGAATTCCTATCATTGAAAACTTCTCAGGGGGCCACAGAAATTTTGGATCAAGCTGATACATTTGAACAGGTCTGTGTGACCTTTTGAACAGGTTGGATGACAAATAAGCATCACTGTGGGACCTAGGAAGGTTTCAATAATGGAGCTCATTATTCTTACTGTTTCCTGTGGTGTGGTCCACTTGAGATTTTTACAAGCTTGACTTTTATGCTCATGCCATAAAATGATCGATGGACGGCGTGGATAAGACATATATTCAAGGTGGGCCCCCACAGAGTTAAGCGTACTGAGTTACTCAGTCCGCAATCTGCTTCCCTTTCTACCATTATACCCTATCTAGTGCTTTTCGAAGACGTTTATTACGTAGTGAATTTCATCAACGTTTGAACAAAACGGTAGCAAAGCTAAATGACAAAAAACGATGGAACGTCTCCAACAAGCAACCTCACTAGCCCCTTTTTCATGATCGTCAACCCCACTTTCTATCTTCCAGCAGTGCTACCGATTCGATAAAGCATAGCAAACTCGCACCATCCTGTAAGACCTTACCATCGTCTATCAATGGCCACCGGAGAGGACCGATTCTTGGACCGATGATGTGCTAGCAAACCCATGTTCCAAAGAAGAAGGATATGACATGCACAGATCATCGGACGCTCTATAATCACCCACCGCCAGGATGGCTGCACCTAGATCATCGGATGAGAGATCGGGTAAAGGTGCATCGCGGTCCAAAAACTGCATTACTTGCCGCATGCTCGGCCTTGCGGCCGACAATGGATGCGAACACAGCAATCCAAGCTTCAGCACCAATTCCATCTCCTCCTCCTCATAGCCAAGTCCCAATTTCGGATCTGCCGCCGTCAGAATTGTCCCTCTCCTCCAGCATTCCGACACCCATTCGACCAAGATCACCTCATCTGCGTACGACCTGGAATCTATGGGCCTCCTCCCGCAAGCAACCTCGAGCATGAAAGCTCCGAATGCGAATACGTCAGTGCTTGTGGTGGCCTTCCCGGTCCTAGTCAGCTCTGGTGCAAGATATCCGAAGGTCCCCACCATGTGTGTCGTCTGTGGATTGGTCCCATGATCGTACAATCTGGCGAGGCCGAAGTCACCTAATCTACCGTTCATCTCGCTATCTAATAAAACATTGCTGGCTTTGATGTCTCTGTGAAGGACCACCTGCTCCCACTCCTCATGCAAGTAGAGAAGCCCTGAAGCTACTCCTTTAACTATCTGAAACCGTTGACTCCAGCTTAGCATTGTCTTCGGGTGGTCAAAGAGGTACTTGTCCAGACTTCCATAGGGCATGAAATCATAGACCAGTAGCAACTCTGTCTTTCGCCGGCAGTAGCCGAGAAGTCGCACCAAGTTCCGGTGACGGAGGCGGCCCAGGCTTACGATCTCAGATATGAATTCCCGCATTCCTTGGCGAGATTCATGAGAGACTCTCTTCACAGCCACTTCAATCTTCAAGGCAGATAAAACTCCTCGGTATACCCTCCCGAAGCTCCGAACCCCAGGAGCTCTTTGTCTGTGAAGCCCTTAGTGGCCTTGAATAGATCCTTGTACGAGAACCGGTGGGGTCCGTATTCACGTTCCCAGTCTTCTAGTACATCAGCGAACTTGATCTTCCATCGAACAATGAGACCGATGGTCGAAATAGCCGTTAACGTGAAAAATAGCACAATTATGGGTAACCCAATTATCAAAAGCTCCGATTTCTTTTTGGGTCCAATCCGTGGAAGCTTAGGAAGCAGCGAGGGATCAAGGCCCTTAGCTTGACCGTTCATCTTAAAGCTCCATCCCAAGATGTAATTGGATGAAGGAAGCGTCTTGGTTGATGAAGTGAAACCAACATACATCTTGTCTAACATGGTCGACGAAAGATTGACCGTCGATGACAAGAGCGGGCGATCAGGTTTAGGTATGTCGGTCGGAGATAATGTTACATTGAGTTGGCTTTGGGCACCATTGTAATCTACCCAAACATGCATCGTTTGTCCGCTTGTAAGGCTTAGATTCTTAAGCCCACCTGCTCATATTACTAAAGTAAGCTGCAGGAGCGGACATGATGGAATCTAAGCCATTGATGTTGACTCCAACATGGTTGTCATCGATATCATGAAATTCTGGATTAAGGTACGTGTCGAGCTCGATGGCAACTATGTGATTTGCTGAATTGCCAATGCTCTCCGGATTGAAGATGCCCATGTATTGGCCCACTTGACCACTTGGAAACTCTTTCGTAGGTGAGATCACGAAAGCCGCCCCGTAGCTTCTCACATCCGGATACAGGGGCACGATCGCAAACACGAAATTAGTAGAGAAGGATAGAGTTTTACCGTGTGAAGGTTTGAAGCGAAGGGGAATGGGGTAGAAGACGTGGCCATTCTTTTGTTGTATGGAATTGGCGAGAACCAGGAGGCCATCAGATGTGATATTTGCTGCGCCGTCCAAGCTCATGTTAGCGCCATGGAATCCGTTGTAAATGAAATCCCCGTCGTCGCCTTTTGAAGCCGCATATCTCATAAGAAGAAACCACATTAGGAGCTTAGAAAACATGGCTGAAAGCTTACAATGGCTTCGAAGTTCGTACGGTTTGATGCTTTGGTAGCTCTCTAATGAAATGCAGTATCCTTCATAAATAGACGAGAGAGAGAGCCCTAATGCGCGGGAATGATACGGCGAATGGTAACCGCAAGGCCGGGCCCGCTTCCCCTCATAATCCTAACGCGCAGGATCGCCTGGAATGGGGATTGCATCCCAACTCCTAACCCGGCCCATGTCCAGATCGGAACGGGCAGGGGCTCTGAGGAGCCACCGTGATGTATGGGTTTTATCCACACCGCCCATCAACGTTTTCATGTCATTTTAGTGTATAAGCCCATAAATGAGGTAGATGCAATGCTCAAATGGACTACACAGTGAGGATTAAACGCCTACCGTTAAAAACTTCTCGGGAGCTTCTAAAGTATTGGATGGAGCTGATATTTGTGTTTTTCCTTCATCCGGGTCTATGTGACCTTATGAACAGGTTGGATGGCACTTAACCATCGTGGTGGGCCCTAGGAAGGTTTTAATGGTAGGTATCACTACCACTGCTACTTCGGTATGGTCCACTTGGGCCTTGGATCTGCATCATTATTTGGCTAATAGACTAAAACGATACGGCAAAGTCAATGGATGGTGTGGATAAAACCCATGCATGATGGTGGGCCCTCAGAGCCCCTGCCGGTTCCGATCCGAAGCTTCGGGGAAAGGACGCGATCGGCGTTTGGTGGCCCGCCTCACCCCAGGGACCAGTGCTGTCAACGGGCCAGTCTGCATTTTGAATTGTCTTGGGCTCCGTTCAGCCTTATTCAAACATCTGATTTTGGTGGGCCTGAGCCCGCCCATTTACATCCTAACCCCCATGAATGGGCACATCTATGTGGTGGCCCACCATGATGTATCTGTTTATTCAAGTCGTCCATCCATTTTTCTCATATCATTTGAAGGTGGTTCCTAAAAAATGAGGCAGATCCAATGCTCTGGTGGACCACACCAAATATGACTCTTGCACTTAATGCAACCCAAGCTTACTATTTAGTGTGGTCCACTAGAGCATCTGATCTGCCTCTTTTTTGGGAGCCACCTTAAAATGACACGAGAATAGGGATGGACAGCACAGGTAAACAGATACATCAAGGTTGCCCCACAAAATATATGCCCCTTCGTGGCTAGAGACGGGCAATAGGATGCAATCCGCATCCTCACCATAGATGGTGCGGCCCTTACTCTGCAGCCCACCTTGAGGTATGTATTTTACATCCATGCTATCCATCCATTTTGCCGAATTATTTAAGGGCACAAGCCCAAAAAGGAAGCCGATCCAAACCTCAGGTGGACCATACTATAGGAAAGAGAGGTGATTGAAAACCGCCGTTAAAAATTTCCTAGGGCTGACTATGATGTTTGGGTGATATTGATTTTCCATCCAACCTGTTGATAAGGTCACATAAAAAGTAGATAAAGAGAAAACCCAAGCACGCAGGGCTGCCAACGAGCTGGAACAAGGGTAAGTCTCGGACCGGATTTTGATCGGTTTCGGCCAAGTCATTGGGTCAACCCTGCTCAAAATTCTTATTTTTCAGGCCCAAGCGCGGCTCATTGACACCCTAGTCGCACCTACGGCTGTCTACGGGCAGGCCTGGGGTAGGATTGGGCTCGGATTTTGAAGTGTTTCAGGCCGCCCGTCGGGCCATCTTTATTCAAAATTCTGATTTTTCAGGCCCGAACCTGGCCTATTGACAGTTTGACACCCCTAGGCCCTATCCCCACTGGAAGCAGATTGGGTCCTTCCTCAAAGCGTTCATATTGAGCTGTAGAGGAGCCCACCGTGATGTATCTGCTTATCCACTCCGTCCATCCATTTTAGAATATCATTTTAAGGTATAAATATAATAAGGAGAAAGATCCAACGCTCAAGTAGGCCACACCAATTACATCAATTAGTGAGCTGAACCTGATGACGTCATCACTACAGTAGCGCGACGTCATCAGGTTCAACTCACTAATTGGTGTGGCTCAATTGAGCGTTGGATTTGAGTCATTTTTGGGCCCAAATCCTAGCATGATCTTATAAAGTGGATGGACGGAGTGGATAAACGGATACATTACGGTGGACCCCTCTACAGCTCAGCATGCACGCGACGCAATCCGCTTCCATCCCCACCTGCTCCCTCCCGTTAAGTACGCTGACTAGTCAAGATATGAATAGCCAACCAGGTGAGCAGTGAGTTATTTGATACTCTGACAAATGTAACGGTTGATGTTCGAAGAGTAAGAAGACTGTAATAGATAGGCAAACAATTTAAAATCCGATTATTGGAGAATGTTGTTATCTGATTGAAAGAAAGTTATTTGTCCAATTGAGACCGTTGACTATTTTTATTTTAACCATCTATTAGATGTCCACCAATTGTTCAGAAAAAAAATAGCCCATTTAAAATCTTTATTGTGATTTTTAAAAGGTGAATCCTACGAATTCTACGGTTCTATTTGATTTTATGTATTCGGTGTTTCAAATTTGAGAGTGCATAACTATGGAATATCATACTCATCCAGATTACAGATCTTTAATCACGTGAGCGATGAAACTTCGTTGATAAGCCAAGCTTGACTCTACCAAAAGTAGGACAATAGGACTATGCAATCCCGGAACTCACGGACGCGGATTGCGTCCGAACCCTAGTTGGACCTTTAAGTGTTCGACCTGTGAGAGGGCCACCGTGATAGATCTATTTATCCACGTCATCCACCCATTTTCTGAGATAATATTAAGAGACGAGCCCAAAATTGAGGCAGATACAACGGTGTTGTGGACCATACCAGAGATGACTCTTGCATTTAATGCAACTTGCATTAATATTCTGTTCATTTAATGCAACCAAGTTTAGTATTTGGTGTGGTCGACTACGGCTTTGGATCTGACCCATTGTTGGATTCACATCTTAACATGATCTTATAAGAGGCATGGACGGCTTGGATGAACTGATACATCACAGTGGGTCCCCAAACAGATCTAGTCGGATGCTTAAGCGTCCGACCAAGGTTGGACGCAATCCGCGTCCGGAACTCACACCTACATTTGGAGGATATTGGAGCAGGAGCAGTTATATGATGTGCTCCACTTAATCCTGGGCATGTAGATAGACGGTAATCTAGATCGTCCATCAAGGGCCCCTGACTGGGATGAGTAAGTGGCCAAACTATCACACATTAGATAACTAATTGATGTATCCAATTGGTGGCACACGAACAAAGTAGAAGAAATGGTCAACTTTGAAACGTCAACCGTTGGATCAGAAGCATTGGAATGGAATAGTTTTTCCATTTGGTCCACCCACAGTTGGGGCCATGACAGTCTAGATCGCATTCCTAGTGTCCACGTTGCCGCATGGAAGCCTGTGGCATGAGCCTTGATGTGTACAGGAGGAACATTTTACACCTTCGCAAGATTGAAAACATAGTTCTGTGGGTCCACTATGATGTAGGTTTTTTATCCATGCCGTCCATCCAATTTTCAAGCTCATGTTAAGGTATGATCCCAAGAAAGAGGCAGATATAAATCTCAAGTGGACCACACCACAGGAAACATACGGTGGTGATTAAACCCTCACCGTTAGAAACGTCCTGAGGCCCACTGTAATGTTTATTTGCCATCCAACCTGTTGATTAGGTCACATAACCTGGATAAAGCGGAAAGCACAAATATCAGCTTGGGCCCCAAGAAGTTTTCAACGGTAAGGATTCAATCTCCACTGTTTCCTGTGGATGATGTAGTCCACTTGAGCTTTAGATATGCTTAGGGTGGCCCATAGAGCTTTGACACCATTTAGCTCGCGTGTGTTGGGTCACCAGCCAAACCACGTCCCATCATCACCATAGATGGAACAGAGTCCCGGTGGGCCATCCGGCGGCTCTCTCAAGGATGCCTGAGCAAATACGGCCAAAGTGAAGGCCTTTGATTATAGGGGCCGGTTCGTTCATACGTATAACTAGTGGGAAATGATTACCATACCTTCCTGCTGTGTCGGGCCCACTGTCATGAGTTAGTGCCATCAAACCCGTCCATTACACGCATTCCTCCACTTTAGATCTAGGGCCTAAAATTCAAGTTGACCATAACTCAGGGGAGCAACGTGATAGGGTTCTACGTGAGACACTGAGGATGGGCACGTCTACCGTAGAATCTTCCCGATGGAATCTGAGGTTCACCGTACTGTGTATATGTCATCCGACCTATACATCAGGTGAGCTCCACCAGAACTCAGGGACATTCAGAAATTCAAGCCATTACAAAATTTAGGTGAGCCACAACAAGTGAATATATATAGATTTTATACGTGATTGTGCATTTCTCTGTGTTGTGTCCCACCTGATCTTGGATCGGATTGATTCCATGGGATGTACAGTGAACATGAGAAGGTGTACCAGATGCACGGTTTGGACTCCACATAAACACCACCGTTGGGCCCTACGCAGCTTGAATGCATGATAATCTGGTCAAATGTTTGGGATCATTTCCCGCAGTTCTTGTCAGATGACGAAGGACCAGGATCCCCTCTACATATTCTTTGTGTATGCTAATTGCATCCGCTCGTGTGCAAAATGAAAATCTGCTGACGTCACACTTACATGTGTGAGATTCGAACAATATAGATGGCATAACTAATAGCTCAAGCCCATCTGGTGGGTCATGTCGGTACTAAACAAATGACCAAAGGTTCAAATCTGTATTCTTGTGGGGCCATATAAGATGATCTTATTTGCTTGATTTTAGATCCATAGAATACAGACATTAGGGACCACTTGACAAGTCAATCTTACGCGCGAGTGCAACTAGTGGTTTTACGGTTGCATCTATAATAAAATTGCAAAAGCTAAGCGTTCATCACGGGAGCGGATTGCCTGCGACCCCGGGCGCATAGATATCCGTTGCCGTGATGAACGTTTTAGCTTCTCTAGGCCCGGGGCTGTGTGGGGCCCATAGAAATGGGCAACTGTTTTGAAAGACCACACAATAGGATAGGATTTTTAAAATCAGGAAGATCCACAGCTCACGTGGACCATACTACACGAAACAGTGGTGATTGAATGCTTGGCGGTGACAGAAGTTTTTCTATCAGGATGATATTTATTCCTACAGTTTTTCTGAGTGGTGATAATTTTATGAACGGTGGATTGCATGTAGACATCATGGTCAGCTTCAGGAAGGTTTCAACGGTGGACGTTGCTATTCCCACTGTTTTGTTGGTATGGCCCACCTGAGTATTGGATCTCCCTGATTTTTAGAATCCTATCCTAATGTGGCCTTTCAAAACAGATGGATGGAGTGGCTTTGTCACGGACATCTCTGTGGACCCCACACAGCTCCGGGCACAGAGATATCTCTGCGCCCGGGGTCACAGGCAGTCCGCTCCGTTCATCACCGAGCATGTAACGTAGGGAACCGTCTACGAGTTTTTATTACTCTGGCATCAGCAGCAGATCGTAATGGCATCTCAGCATGCAATCTGTCGTCGGTGGATTTTGGTACAATAGACAGATTAGTTGATCTCCACCTCTACGCGATCCGCTGCCTCTGATCCCTTGATCCCTCGAGATAAATGTGCTATATCTGGATGCTTAAGTATGCTCAAGGATTGGAGTATAGAAGCAAAGAGGTTAGGGAGATTGTGTGTACCGGTTACAATGAGAGGGTACCCTATTTATAGGGTAATTGGAGAGTTGTAGGGGGAAATGGACGTCGGCGTTATGCCCATAGTGACCCGCGACGTGGATCACATCTGTAAAAATCGAAAACATGTACGGTTTATTCGAACTCGTCCCTTGAGTGTCACACGTCCGTATGGTAGTCATCGACCAGGTCGGCGTATAGGAGGAGCTCCTTGGCCGAACTCCCTGAATTAGAAAGTAATGTATATTGTAGCTGAGATGTGAAGGTCCAGTGATCCCACGATCAAGGAGTGAGCCCTTGGCTCGTCGGTCCATATTCAGTGGAACAACTCAGGTTGGGTTATCCTTCGTAAACACTAAATTGTTGTAACTATCCTCGTTCTTGGACTAGGAAGAGCCTCTACGATCCGAGGACTTATATTTAGGCCTGTGGGCGAGTGGGCTTTCCTCTCGGATCAAGGCCAGCTCGGATTTATCCACAATAGTAGCCCCTCTCCTTCGAGACTGACCTGTTCAGCGCGGAAGTGAATAGAAAGGGATGAGCTGGCTCATGCTCGTGCGGGATTCAAGAAATTTTAAAGTTCTTCCTTGGTCGTCGTCAATGGCTGAGCGGGAAATGACATCATAAATGCTCGTTTTGAATTTCGAAGCGTCATCATTATTGTCATACGACGAGGCAATCGTTTTAGCTATTCAGGCGAATGAGCGGTCAACATGTGGTAGAGGCGTGCCGAATAAGCCATCAATTGATAGCTCAGCCAACCCTATGATGACACGTGGAGAAGGGAGGCTTGTTGGCACATCGTTTCACCTTCCAAAGTCGCTTCGTGGTGATGCGTGACACCTGTACAGGCTGGGAACAAGCGTCTCTTCCGGCTATAAATAGCAATCTGCTCCTCACTTCCGCCTTTTTCTCCATTTTCTTGCTTTCCTTCGGTTGTTATTTTTGTCGGAAATCTTTCAACAATCTTTGCTTCTGGTTATTATTAGCCTCGTTCTAGAGTTCATCTGATACGTTCTTTTCCATTGGCCTAGTGATTTAGGGTTTTTTTTTTTTTTAGTTCCTTTCTCTTCCCCCATTCTTCAGTTTCCCATCATGTTGTCACCAGAGATTGACGATTCCATTGATATCTCCCAGATGAAATTCGTCTAGTTCGAGTCAGTAGGGGAATCAGTCCTAGGGGAGGTCAGTCCGACCTCAGGATGGCTCCTAAGGACATCTTAGATGAGGAAAACCCTTCTGAAGGAGGGCAGGAGGAAATCCTTCCTTCTATCGTGGAGTGACGGGTCAGAAACCCGGCTTCTACTTCTGGGGACAGTCACTTCACGGCTGACTTCATAAGATCCGTGCTCACGAAGTCCAACCTCAGCCAGCTTAGAAAGGACTTCGTATTCCTGGGCCAACAGGACTTTCCTTGCCTCGCAATGACGAAGTCCTCAACCGACCTCGGGAGGGCGAGGTCGCGCTCTACACCGCCTTCTTCCGTTGTGGTCTTCGGCTCCCCCTTCATCCTTTAGTGAGGGAGTTTCTCATCCTTATGAATCTGGCCCCAGGTCCGTTCATCCCCAATGCTTGGAGGACGATCTATAGTTGTTATATCCTATGGCAACAAGTCGGTAATGCTGAGCTTTTTGTTTACGAGCTCATGCACATGTACCAGCTTAAGGGCGGTTTAAGGTTGAAGGGTTGGTATTATCTGTCGTCCTGGTTAGGAAAAGACAAATCTCTGATCGGCAACCTTCATTCCTCAATTAAGAACTGAAAAGATATATGGTTTTTCATGACCATGAGGGATGGAAGGTGCCTTCGACCTGAGCTGAGGACCTTGCGCTCCAAGGTCCCCAATGCCTTTTCCACACCAGGTCGGCAAGTTGTACTTATCATCTTGTTTGTCTTCGTTGTTAGCTTGTTTATTCCAAGCTTTGACATTGTTTCTTCTGCGTGCAATTCATTGGAAGAAGCAACCTGACCTCAGCCACCAGCTATCCGAGCATATCCAAATCATCTAGCAGAGGCCTATTGCTAGGAGGAGTCAGAAAAAGCTGCTTTCCTTCGAATCTCTTCAACAAGACAGCCTAATATCGAAAGGTAAGCTTTCCTGCTCAACTTGCCATCTAGGGGCTTTTTACTTTTTAATTGCTCTGCTGATCTTCCTTTTTCATTTTTCAGAAATATATAATCCCCCTCCTTTTTCATCAAAGAGGACTCACCCCTCCAAAGAAGAGGCCGCACAGCTACTGGTTGTGAAGAAGATGAGGGTGATCCCTAAATGCCCTACAAGTAGCTTAGGAGACACTCGAACGACTCTTGTTGCGTCTCCCACTCCGTCGACTGAGGTTAGGACGGCCATGGACGCTGCGAATACACCTCTGTCTTTCTCAGTGGAGGTTGTTGATTTAGAGGCCCGGCCGAGGCTTGATCGAGAGGAGGTCAGAGGAGCACAGATCTCAGCTTCCCAAGCCTCTGCTGCAGGCTCCTCGCACCACTCATCTGATCTCCCTCCCTACTTGTACAAGTTTTGCAAGTGGGCTTCCAAGGTCGTTCCTGAGGAGAGGGTCAACACCCTCTTAAGGCCTCGGAGGAGAGAGTTCTTGAGTCGATGGACGTTGGTGCCACAGAGATAAGTTTTCCCACTGCAACTCAATTTTGTCTCTTTTTTTTTTTGTTAATTTAACAAGGGTCTGACTCTTGCCCTTCATGACAGTTTACCTTTTGCGCTCTCACCTATACATGCAAGGAGACGATCACCCGAGCTCGGGGAATGATATCTAGACTAGAGGGCATGTTGAAAAAGGTCGAGAAAGAGGCCGAGGCATGGAAAAAGGAGCTCAAGGCTGCTCGAGCTAATCTGTAGACTGCCGAGGTGGAGCTAGCATGAGCTGCTGAGGAGGCGTCAAAGGAATGTGCCAAGGTTAAGGAAAAAGGGTAAAGGTTGATAGCCTTGAAGACAAAGGTCGAGGAGAAGATAGTTGTGTTCGACTAGATTTATGAGGCTGCTTACGAGAGGTGTTGAGCTGACATCCAAGCTAAGTATCCCAAGCTCGACCTTTCCTTCCTCGACGTTAGGTCAGCTGAAGATGTCAGCGAGGAGGTTCAGGCTGAGCAGATCCAGGTTGATGCTCCAGTTGCAGATGGAGTTACTTCTTAAGCCACTGTTGCCGTTGACGCTAACACTGCTCAGGCCTAAGGCCTTTTCCTTTTTTCTTTTGTGGAATTTTTTGTTCAGCCCTAAATGGGCCTAAACATTATAATTTTTTTATGATGGTGGATGGTGCCCCATTTTGGGGTTTTAACAACTTTTTGAAATTTCTTTTAAATCTCATACTGTTATTTTGTTGTTATTCTGTGCATTTTATCTATATGTCATATAAAATGCCCCCACTTCGATACCGAGCAGTAAGTTGCTCGGTTGTGGGAGTACCATATTTGTTTTGTGAGCCACCTGTGGTCTTCACTGCCTCGTGGGCTATTGCGTGACCTGATTAAGGCACGCCTTTTGGAGGGGTCATTTCCGACCTCTCCTCAACTCGGTTTTAAGCTTTAGCAGTAAGATGCCATTCTTAGGCCTTAGCCTTATCAGTCGTCTTGGTTATTTCTATTCTAGTTGTTGAATATGTAGAAAAGAATTAACATTTGATTTCTTTGGAAAATATTTATTTATAGGCGGCTTGGGCACTCATGGTGCCTGTCGAGAGTTGAGCCTGCAACCCATGTAGACATGTCAATCACGGATAGTAGACTTTTAGATGCTCGACATTCCATGGACGAGGGAGAGGTCGTCCTTCGAGGTCTTCAGCCAATAAGTGCCTGGTCGAGCTATGCCAACGACCTTATATGGCCATTCCCAACTCAAGCCCAACGCTCCGGAGCCCCGCTCTTTGGTACTTTCAGTGACCTCCCGTAAGACCAGGTCTCCCACTCTGAAACTTCTCCTTTTTTACTTTAGAATTGTAGTACTGCGCTACCCTCTGTTAATAGGCAATGAGTCTAAGCTGTGCACTTTCACTAACTTCTTCTAGTAGATTTAGATTCAGCAACATCTGACCTTCATTCTTGTTTGGCTTGAAGAGCTCAGTCCTGTAGGATGGCATGTCAACCTTAACTGGGACCACGACCTTGGCTCCGAAAGTTAGAGAGAACGGTGTTTCTCCAGTTGTTGATTGAGCTGTGGTCCGATATGCCCAGAGTACATGGAAAGCTTGCCAGGACATATGCCTTTGCACTGGCTCAACTTCATCTTCAGATGCCCTTTGATGATTTTGTTAATGGCCTCAACTTAATTGTTGGCTTAGGTTGATGGGGTGAGGAGAAGGCGTTCCGGATGCCAAGCTCCTCACAGAGTCCCTGGAATTGAGTATTGTTGAACTGATGCTCGTTGTCAGTGACAATGGTGTGGGGAACACCAAATCTGCAGATGATCAACTTCCAGATGAAGTCGGCCATCTTCTTTTCCGTAATCTTGGCCATTGGCTCGGCCTTTGTCCACTTAGTGAAGTAATCGACTGCGATAAAGGCATACCCAGTCTGCCCTTTGCCCCTGGGTAGAGGTCCTACAATGTCCACCCCCCCATTGAGCAAATGGCCATGGGCCGGTCATGGGGGTCAGCTCTTCGAGCGGCTGTCGAGGTACTAGGGTGAATCTCTAACACTTGTCGCACCTTTTTGTGATCTCCCGAGAGTCCTTCTACATGATCAACCAATAGTATCCTTGTCGAATTACTTTGTTGGCTAGGGCTGGACTTTCAAAATGTTTACAACATATACCCTGATGGATCTTTCTGAGGACATACTTTACTTCGTCCAGGCGTAGACATCTTGTTGAGTCATGAATATTACGTATTCCAGCCTAAATTCATCACATATATTGCATGATTTTTATGTTTAAATACCTATCTGATGCATGATTTTGTGTTTGTAAGAATGAGAGAGTGATTGTATGAATTGATGCTTAAAAGAAACCTTTCTAACACCATTGAAGATCAAAGGAAATGAAGAACAAAAGAGGGAAGAAGAAAGGAAAGAAGAGAAAGAAGGAAAGAATGAAAAGGAGCCCCCACAAGGTGGTCCAACCAGTCAAGACCGGTCAGTCAACACTGTTGGCCTCTACAAAGCTTGCTAGACCAAGGCCCAGACGAGTCAGACCGGTCAAGACCGGTCGGCCATGCAATTTCTGAATTTTGGATTTCAAACAAAAGGTAGTCCCATTTTTTGAATTTTGGCCCAATTCGTGGGACCCATCTTAATGATTATTTTAAATCCAATCCATCCATATTGAAGATTAGCACGACGCCGAAAAAGCTTAAGTGGTTTCGTGTTGATCGGAGCTATAGATTGTTCGTGGCGGCTAAAACAATATGAACTATCTAGAAAGTTTCCTAATTTCGCTGCTCAAGTCTGGAATGGTCCAGGTGGCCCATCATTGATGATATGAAAAATCTAATCTGACCATCTTCTAGACACATCTATATATGAATAACTACAAAATTTCAGGTCAAAAGGATGTGTGGTTTGATCGTACCGGTTGAAGAAAGATGGATCATCCAGAAAGATTCCAACTGCGCAAATTTTATAAAAAGGCCTAAGTGTTCTAATTTTTGCACCCAATTCTAGAATTAATTTGGACAATCTAATCAGTCTATCATTTAGAGGATGAAGGTTTCTACTATTGTTCTAAATTTGAGATCAATCCGACCTTTGTACACTTCGTAGCATTGAAAACAAGACGACTAGTTTTGGAGGTACTCGAATTGTGCGATTTTGAGAGGTGGTCACTGATCTGATTGGTGGGCCAATTTAGACGGTAATCTTGGAAATCTAAACTATTTATAAGGAAGATCAAGTTTCAGGGAAGCTACAAATCAAATTTTAAGGCAATTCAATCATTGGTTAAGCCTGTACGAAGCGAAACAAAATCTGTTATGTTGCTGTACTTTTGTTGTATTATAAAATGAAGTGCTCTCTTCTATTCCAAGGCAGTCAAGGACATGGAAAGCAAAGAGTTCAAGTCCTTGGAGGCTACCTAGCCTCTTACTAGTTTTTCTTCATTTTCTTAGTTCTAGTTATAGTTTTTCTATGTTTTCTTCTAGTTAACTCTCAGCTAGAGCTGAGAGGTGAATCTTCTTAATTTTTAATCATGCTTTGATACATTGATTTTGGTTTATGCTTTAAGTATTAAACAATTCATTATGGTTTGAATAAAGTTGATAGTTTTAGATGATTCACGGAGTTTGTATGCCATGTACATGAGTTCTTGTTGGATTTCTGAGATTAATGAGATTGGTTTATGGGTTGTTGATTGATGGAAGCTTTTGATTTGAGTTCTCCATTGATCAAAATAGTAGAATCTCTATTAGAAATATGATGGAAAGTTCATGTACCTTGTGTAGAATTTAAGATAGTTGGTATTGCTTATTGAAGTTAGTTTAATTAGAGTTATAATCATTGGTCGTAGTCAAATCTAATGACAGGATTTGATGAAAGCTATGGTTGTGAATCTCAACTAGATTGGAAAGAGGCTTGGCCTATACAATTGAGTGTGCCCAAGGCCTGAGCTAGCTATACAATTGAGTGTGTCTAAGACTTGAGCTTTATTAAGGGAATTAAATCAGTAAACACCCATCTATTTCATATTGTTTGTGTGCTTTGATTGTTATATCTCCCGACTAGATAGAGATAGAACTTTGATTCTAGTTGTGATAAGATCGAATCATTGGATTGAGCATGATTACGACTAGAAGTGCATCCTTGATGCTCTAGTTTCTTTTATTTCTCAGATTTTTCTTGTTTTATGTTAGAATTATGTTTTCCTAAACTTCTTAGATTCTAATTATTAGAGTAGTTAGAAGTGTTTACCTCTTTTAGTTAGAAGTGTTTACCTCTTTCCGTGTGGATCGACCTCGGTCTTACTGAGAATTATTACTACATCGCAGCCTTGCACTTGAGGCAAGCGAACATATCTTAAATAGGGGAGAGAAAAACCCTTCTTATATAATGTATCACCTATCATCATGTACTGAGCTGAACAGTACCGAATCCTTCAAGCCTTAAGTTTATCTTCGGTCAGCTCTCTATGCCTCAAGTAATGAACTATCAGGTCCATCCAACTTGGCTCTGCCTTCACTGAGAGTGACTCCTTCACGTCTTCCTAGATGATGCTTTGCTCTGGTAGGAACTCAATTGGACTTGTTCTAATGATCTCGTCATCAACCGCTAACGCAATTTTTGCTAATGCATTTGCATTTGAGTTCTTTGATCTGGGGACCTGAATGATCTCGAAGTGTTCGAATTGTCCAAGCGGCTCCCTAGCTCTGTCCAGATAGGCAATTATTCTCTTGCCCTTGCCTTGGTATTCGACGATTACTTGGTCGACCACCAACTGAGACTCGCTTTGTACCTTCAATCTCTGAGCTCCTAATACCTTGGCTACGCGAAGCCCATCTAAGAAAGCCTCATATTTGGCCTCATTGTTGGAAGCTCAAAACTCGAATCTAAGGGCATATTGCACTTTTGCTCCTTTTGGAGAGGTTAGGATGAGGCCTGCCCCACTCCCTTGAGTGTTGGAGGACCTGTCGACGTGAAGGGACCACGTTGGTGATGACAAGCCCTTGCTTCCTCCTTGATTTGTAGGCTGTGCGACCGACCGGTCGGTGAATTCTGCAATGAAGTTTGCTACGACTTACCCTTTAATGGCAGTCTGTGGGCAAAATTGTATATAAAACTTGCCGAGCTATATTGCGCACTTAATGAGCCGACTAGACGTCTTTGGCTTTTGAAGAACTTTGTTGCAACAGCTGGTCGGTCAAGACGATGATTGAATGTGCCTGAAAATATAGCCTCAGGTGCCTAGTTGAGGTGACCAAGGCTAAGGCCAGCTTCTTAATATCTGGATACTTGATTTCTACATCGAATAGGGCTTTGCTGACATAATATACATGCCACTAGATGCCTTCATCATCTTTAACCAGAGCTGAGCTCACTACCGATGGCAAGACTTCCAGATAAAGCATCAACTCTGCTCTTTTAATGGGCTTGGATAGTAAAGGCGATGACCCGAGGTATGCTTTCAGATTTTGGAAGCCCTGCGCACACTCATTAGTCCAGGTCGGCTTCTTAGCTCCCCTCAATTGTTTGAAAAGGGGGAGACTTGTTTGTTGCCCTGGAGACGAATCTATTTAAAGCAATGATCTGCCCTATAAGGTGCTGGATCTCCTTTGTGGTGTTGGGAGAGCTCATCTCGATCAGAGCTCATATCTTCTCAGGATTCGCCTTGATCCCACACTGGTGTACCATGAAGCCCATAAATTTTCTCGAGCCAACACCGAAAGCGCACTTGCTCGGGTTGAGCTTCATTTGGTATCTCCGCAAACTATCAAACATCTCGTGGAGGTCGGCTATGTGATCTGAAGGCTTAATGCTTTTGATAAGCATGTCATCAACGTAAAACTTCATCATTCTGCCGATCTGGTCGACGAACATTCGATTGACTAGCCTCTAGTAAGTTGCCCCTACATTCTTCAAACAGAAGGGCATGACCTTGTAACATTAAATGCCCTGATCAGTGATGAAGGTCGTCTTCTGCTTGTCTCGATGATGCATCCGGATCTGGTTATAACCAGAACATGCATCCATGAAACTCAGTGGCATATAGCCTACCGTTGCGTCGACGAGCTGATCAATTCGGGGAAGAGGAAAGCTATCCTTTGAGCTGGCCTTATTCAGGTACGTGTAATCCATACAAACCCTGCATTTTCTATTTGCCTTCTTAACTATCACGACAATGGCGTGCCAGTCGGAATAGTACATTTTCTCAATGAAACCGGCATGGAGGAGTTTATCGACCTCCTTATTGATGGTCGCGTATTTTTCTGCATGGAACAGTCGTCGCTTCTGTCGAAATAGCTTGTGATCCGGGTAAAAGTTTAAGCGGTGGACTATGATATCCGGGTTTATACTAGGCATGTCTTGGTGAGACCAAGCGAACACGTCCGAGTGCTCCTTCAGAAGATCACCGAGCTCTTGTTGGAGCCCGGGGACAAGCTGAGACCCGATCTGCACTATTCTCGTTGGGTCATCCTCAGAAACTTGTATGGCGAGCGCAACTCTTTAGCGGGCGACCTCTCTCTCCGCGGACACCTCTCTAAGGCCTAGAGAGGTGTCCTGCATGATGGTCGAGACTTGGGTCTTACCTCGGAGGGCTATCGCGTAGCACTGTCAAGCTTCTTCTTGGTCGCCTTTAACTCTTCTGACCCCTCCCTCAGTCGGGAATTTCATAGTCAGATTATAAATAAAGACTACTGCCTTCAAAGCCCTCAGGGAAGGTCGGTCGAGTATTACGTTATAGACAGAGGGGGTGTCCACCACCAGGAAATCTACCATAAGGAGGACCTGGTGTGGGGCATCGCCCGCGATGATCGAAAGGGTAATACTTCCCTCTGGCATTATGCTCTCGTCGATAAACCTGAGCAGTGGGGTCTTGACCAGTCAAAGCCCCGCTTTGTCGATCTTCATTTTATCAAAAGCGTATGCATAGAGTATATAAGCTGAGCTTCCGGTGTCAACCATCATCCAGAACATCTTCTGATTGGTGACCACCATGGTCACACCATTGAATCATCATTGAGGTGGAGGACCCCTCTGGTGTCCTCCTCGATGAAAATGATGGGGCACTAATCGATCTTAAGCTCCTTACTCGGTCGGCTGGTGAGGTTGACCAAGTGCACGTCCTTGGCAACTTGTGCACCCTGAGCATATGCTCGGCGTGCATTGTTGGAGTCAGTCCCCAATGGGTTTGCAAAAGATTGTGTGGATCTCCCCTATTGGGTCATTTTTAATTCTTTTTTTCTTGTTGCTCCTGTTGAGGAGAAGATCTATTGTCGTCCTGCCTCTGGGTGATGTACTATCGTAAGAAACCCTGCTAGATGAGGATCTCGATCTTCTCCT
The DNA here is from genome assembly GCA_003013855.2 of Liriodendron chinense. Classification (NCBI taxonomy): domain Eukaryota; kingdom Viridiplantae; phylum Streptophyta; class Magnoliopsida; order Magnoliales; family Magnoliaceae; genus Liriodendron; species Liriodendron chinense. The sequence continues at coordinate 5,059,741 of ML058333.1, forward strand.
TCAGATCGAAACAGTCAACAGTGTTGTGGCCATGGTCCATATGGAAGAGGCAGTATTTTGACTTGCTCCTCTTATCTGGATCCGTCTTCATCTTGGACGGCCACTTGAGTATCTTTCTTTCTCTGACTGCCATGAACACCTCGACCGGGATGTTCAGCGGTCTGTAACATTTGAAACAACTGGACAAGGTCTTGAGTGCTCGGGGAGCACTACCTCAATTGGACGAACTATGTTCGTCTCTCTACCGCTTTAGATTGTGGTTGTACTCTTCTTTCATTTCCTTCCTCTTTTTAGACGAGCTGCCACCAGTCTTATGGAAGTTGACTAGTTCCTCAGCGTTTGTGTACTTCTGAGCCCTATCCAAGAGCTTTGACACAGTCACTGGTGGGTTTTTGCCAACCGACCAAAGGAACTTTCCTTGCTTCAATCAAGTAATCATGGCAAGGAGGATCACCTGATCGGTCAGGCCTTCGATCTGGATGGCTTCTACATTAGACCGAGCCAAGCAATCTTTGAGCGACTCATCGTCTCTCTTCTTCACTGTTACAAGGTGAGTCAAGTGCTTTTTGGTATATGTGCTTCCAATTAACTGTATAGCAAAGGCCTTGTTGAGCTGTATGAACGAACTGATGGACGTTGGTTTTACGTTCCAAAACCATGTCCTTGCAGAGCTAACCAGCGTTAACGGGAAGGCCTTACACATGATGGGTCCACTAGCACCGTGGAGTTCCATCGAGACTTGGAACGATTCCAGGTGCTCCAAGGGATTCCCCACTCCTATGTTGTGCTTGATTTGGGGTACCTTGAATCCCTTTGGCAGCTGCTCTGCCATTATATTGTCGGTGAACGGGGATTCAGTCTGTTCTACGAGAGCATTAATAGAAATCGGGGCCTTGGCTTTGTAGGCCTGTTGCATGTTGCTGAGCTACTCCCTGAGCTCGCACAGTTCGATCGGCCTCCTAGGGAGCATTACTTTCTACCACATGTTTCGGGGCTCTGTCTCTTCAAACCTAGCACTTGTCCTCTAGCGTATGGCGTAGATCGCACACGTTGAGCCCTGTTGCAGTTCGTGCCTGAGTTGGTGCAGCTCAGCAAATGCAGTTGTCCTCATCCGACACTTGGACCTGGCTATGCTACCACCAAATAGTGGTCCTGTCGATTGGTGCACAAAGGCTCCCTAGCGGCTCCTTGAGAATTGGGCAGCGACTGAGGGGCCCGCCCTTTTAGGAGTGTCCTAATTTAACGTAGTTACTCGTTCATCCCCCTAAACTACTCATCGAGGGTGGAGAGTTTGGCCCCGCGATTGCGCGACCTTTGACGTCCGGTTCCTTGCGCGGAGTGCTGGGGTGAAGCAAGGTGCAGGAGAGGCGTTTGCAAGGCCTCTTCTTCTTCATTCAAGTCAGGTTGGGAAGGTCCAACCATCATGGGTGATTTTTCTTTGTTCTTTCTTCCTCCTGCCATGGCGATAGGACACAAAGGAACTGAAAATATAGTGTAGAACTCAAATGAGTGAGAACATGACTTTGTCACTTTCTACAGATGGTGTTAATTTGTCGTTACTAGATTTTGGGCTAACAGACAGATCGGTTGATCCCCATCGCTATGCAATCCGCTGCCTCTGATCCCTCAAGAATATCGGGCTAGATTTGGACTGGAGGTCCGCTCGACCCTACAAATCACAAGGCCGCGGGGGGGGGGGGGGGGGGGGGGGGGGGGGGGGATTGTGTCTATATCGTTTGCGCGTACCTATTACAGTGAAGGGGTAATCGGAGAGCTCTAGAGGGCAATGGACGTGGGCGTTATGCATGTAATGGCCGACGTGATTCCCAACAACGTGGATCACGTTTATAAAAATAAAAAACGTGTCTGGTTTATTTGAGCTCGTCCCTAAATTGTCACCCGTTCGTATGACAGTCATCAACCCGGTCGGCTTATAGGAGGAGCTCCCTGTTCGAACTACCTGACTTAGGAAATATTGTATATTGTAGCTCAGATGTGAAGGTCTGGTGATCCCACGACTGAGGACTGAGACCTTGGCTCGTTGGTCATGCTCAGTAGAACAACTCAGCTTCAGTTGTTTGATATATCAAAAATGTCCTTCATAAACATTGAACCGTTGTAGTTGTAGTCCTCATTCTCAAACTAGAAGGACCTCTACGATATGAGGACTTACATTTAGGCCCGTGAGATAGTGGACCTTCCTCGCGGATCCGGCCGGTTCTGATTTACCCACAACACACTCATCAGAGATACACATGGCATACACTTAACTAAATATAGAAGGTCCAAATACTTGGTCACACTGTTCATAATTCTCGTTTTGCCAAAATCAGAGTGGTCGGATAATTGTAACCTTTGATTAATAAAAACTTTTTTACTGATTTACGACCTTTAATATTCTTAAAGTAAGTTCACTCTACTATCTCACAGGTGGAGAATCATTTCAAGGCAACCATTGGAGTAAACCCATCTAAAATGAGCCACAAAATTTGGACGGTTCAATATTAGTTGTGTGTATGCCATGTATATAATCAACGACATGCATGTGAACCATCACATTCAACCAAAGTATTTCTTCTCCTTCGATGGATTTCCTCATTTCCTCAATCACGTGATTTTCAAAATATCATGACCTTTTAGCGAAACATGGACCCCACAATATTATCAAGCAATGGGAGAGATTTGAAAATATTTGAATTTCTACGACCTGTGAAATTACCGTCCATTTTAGTTTAAATTTTTTGTTTTATTATATATATATATATATATATATATATATATATATATATATATATATATATATATATATATATTAGCAATATTTATTGTTTTATAATAAATATTATTTTAATTTTTTATTTTTTTACAAAATGGATCTGGGTCTAGATATTAAAAGACCCAGGCCCAGTGTAATCAAAATTAGGTACCTGTTGCGCCTTTGATCTAGGTTTCAAACTAGGTTCACCACAAATAAGGGCACTTACAGTGGCTGTGCCAACCCAATGGATGGATTGGATTGCACACACGTGCCATATTGACATGTGCATGGTGGGTAAACAAGTTCTCTTACATGTGTGGATTAGGAAATCTCTTATTTTGCTAGAATAATTAATATATATTTAATTTTACTATTAAAACTAACAGAACTCTTCCCCACGGGCGTTAACCCCATCAATCAAATGGAACTCGAACCCAATTACACCTGTGTTTTAAACAGGTACAAGAGGGGAAGGCCAACCCAGCCTCTGATTTCTTAATGGTCCAATAAGTGAGACCCTGTCCCATCAAAATCGCATATGAGTCTAAGGGGTTCCTGTGGGTCCCTGTGCCCATTGACAACTGCAAAATGGGCCCTCAATTACGCGTCATGCACGGCGTTTGGGGGACTTTAATTTCAATATCACGCGTAGAAGACTGTAAACTAAAGTAGATGCTTTTGGACCCAACCAGCCCACCAAAGGAAAAAACCCACCATTCATAATGGTGGGACCTGGGCAGGTCAAAGCCGGCAGCGGTGGACTCGGATTCGGTAGTGACCCCTCCCGTACCAATGTGGGTACTGATAGGTGCTGGAAAAGCTTTGTGGGCCCCACCTTGGTGTATGTGTTTTATCCACGCGGTCCACCGATTTTGCCAGCTCATTTTAAGCATTAGGCAAAAACTGAGCCAGATCCAAATCTCAGGTGGACCACGCCACAGGAAGTAGTGGTGATTGAAACCTTACCATAAAAAAACTTCTCAGGGCCGCAAATCAAGCTGATATTTATATTTTTCCCTTTATTTATGTCTTTGTGACCTAATCGATAGGTTGGATGGCAAATAAACATTACAGTGGACCATAGGGAGTTTTTAACGGAAAGTGTTCAATCACCACTGTTTCTTGTGGTGTGGTCCACCTGAGATTTGGATCTGTTTCATTTTCTGGATCATGCCCTAAAATGAGCTGGGAAAATGAATGGACAGTGTGTGGATAAAACACTTATATCATGGTGGGGCACTAAGAGCTTTTTCCAGCACCGACTAGTGCCAACCTGGGACTAGAGGGTTCTCTAAGGAATGATTCCAGTCATGGTAGCTTTCGTGTTCGCGTCAAGATCAATCGCAGTCGGTCCAGGCCACACGGGTCTACATTCCATGTTCCGGGAATATATATAGTGGGCTCGTGCTTCACACCTCATTAGTCTTAGTCTTAGTCTTGGCCTAATTCCTGACTCCCGAGAATATGTATAGTGTCGTTGGGCCGTGAATTGGCACAAGCTGGGGCCGTGAATTGGCACAAGCTGAGGCCGTGATCGGTCATCCGGAACGTTGATACGATGGAATTCACAGCTGATGGAACGGAAGTGGATGGGGTGGTGTGCCACAAACAACCAAGTTATATGGGCCCCACCATGATGTATGTGTTCTATCCAAACCATCCGTCCATTTGGCGAGGTCATTTTAGGGCTTGATTTAAAAAATAAGCGAGCCTCAAGTGGACCACACCACAAAAAAATAGTTGGGATTGAACATACACCATTGAAAACTTCTTGGGGTCACAGAAGTTTTGGATCAATCTGATATTTGTTTTTTTCCCTTCATCCAGGTCCGTGTGACCTTATAAACAGGTTGAATGGTAACTAAACAACAGGTGAGCCCTAGGGAGGTTTCAACGGTGGGAATCATTGTCCCCACTAGTTTATGTGGTAGAGTCTACTTGAGCTTTGAATCTATATCATTTTTTGTATACCCCGAGAGATGCCAAATCAGTGGCTAATAGGCTTACTCGGTGGGGTAGCAATTCTCAGGGTCGCTGAGTGTTCTCTTCAATTTCAGGCCTTCCTCCCGTTATTCGTGGGCTTCTTTTCTTATGTTAGGGAATCTTAATGTTTGGGTGGGGTGTAGATTTATAATAGGCCGACTTTCAGAATTGTTTTGAAGGTCGGCCCTAATGGCCTCGGCCGCTGTATATTTTCTGAGTATATCAATGTTAAAATTGGTTTGATTGAAATAAAAAAAAAGGAAAAAAAAAGAAAAGAAAAAAGAAAAAGAATCTGTCTCATTTTTTGGCTCATAACCTAAAATGATCTCGCAAAATGTACGGAAGGTGTGGATATAATACACTCATCATGGTGGGGTACACAGAACTTGATGACATCTACATCTACCTCGGTCAGCATGCCATGCAATTCGCTTGCTGATGGAATATATATACCCTAAAAAATATCCAATGGGGACGAAGAATCTTTGGGCTCTTCCGTTGTTTCGTGTTTTTCCAGGCAATAGCGACTTGCCTGTAACTTATGGGAAACCCTGTCACCCCAAGGTTTGAAGGGCCCGACCGTGATGTTTGTTTTACATCCATCTATCCATCTTTCCATCCATTTCTCCAGCTCATTTTAGAAAATGAGCCCAAACATGAAGGAGATCCAAAACTCAAGTGGGCCAAGATACAATTAGAACAAAAATGCCCACCGTTTAAACCTTCTCAAGGTCCACCATGATCTTTATATGCCGTCTAATTCGATCATAAATTGATTCCCCACCTCGGTGAGTGGAGAACACAAACATTAGCCTGATAAAAAATTTTGTGGCCTGCCCAAGAAGGCTTTAATGGTGGGCGGTCAATCAATGCTATTTCATGTGGTGTGGCCCACTTGAAATTTTTATCACCCTCATGCATGGGACCATGTCCTAAAATTAGCAGGCAAAACAGATGTACTGTGGGGATGGACACAACTTTTTTTTTTTTTGGAAACTCTATTTATTAACGGAACCAGGGAATACACATTCGGGTGGGCGCCACAAATGACAGGCCGTGCCACCTATCGTAAACAGCCAAAAAGGCGGCTATATGTAGGCAAAAAGAAAGCAACTACCTAAAGCTCTACTATAAGCAAGGAGCTCACGGGATATACAAAAAACTCCCCGGCCTCAGATGAAACTAACTCCCTGACTACGCGGGGCAAATTGATTCCTTGATATAGCCGAGGCCTAACCGATCAAGGAACATGATTCCTCAGATTGGGCTAGGGATCCCCAGCTCTCCATCAAAAATCCTGGAGAGTTGGGACTCACTATCTATCCTAGCCAGCGCGTCTGCCACCCCGTTCACTTCCCTAGGGGCAAAGGATAAACTCACCACAAGATCCGACATTAGGCCATTCATACGAGCTTTCCAGTACCAGATACTCCAGCTCGGATGGTTATCTGAATTGAACGCATCCACTAGCACTTTAGAGTCACTCTCCACAATAATCCTATTGAGGCCGCGCTCCACACAAAGGGATAGCCCAGACACTAATGCTTTCGCTTCCGCTTTAATGTTTGATCCCAAGCCGAAACCCGAGGAGAATGCAAAAATGACCCTGCCATCTGGACCCCTACACACTCCACCACCCCCTGACTGCCCTGGATTACCACGGGATGAGCCGTCCACACTCAGTTTAATCCACCCAGCTGGAGGCCTTTCCCATCTAAGATGGGAGTAAGAGCACTTGCGACTTATCCTCAGCTTCAACCCCAGAAGATGCTCAATCAGACTTGAAGAGATGTTGGTTTTTTTTTTTTTTTTTTTTTTTTTTTTTTTTTGCTGCAGGGGAAGGTTTGGGTTGATGAGGAAGAGCCATCTTCTGACCCTTAGAATAATCCTTCCCATCTCCATGCGGGTGTCCTCGTATCGCGCTGTGTTTCTGGCCTTCTAGATTTCCCAAAAAACACAACTAGGGAGAAAGCCTTGAAGCCTGGACAATTCGTCTGAAGAGGAGGCCACCTGCCACCACTGCCTTGCATGCTGGAGGGCTGTTTGGTCAGCCATGAAAGCAACCCCAAAGGCTCGGCTAAAGAAGTTCCAAACCGCGGTGGCGATCTCACCTTTTGACAGAAGGTGGTCCAGGGATTCCTGATCCGGGACGGCTCTGTAAGAGTCGCACTTGGAGACAAGCTGGATACCTTTAGACTGCACCTTGACATCTACCTGAACTGCTTTGTTGATCACTTTCCAACTGAAAAGAGCGATCCTTTGAGGCATTTTTGAGTGCCAAACCCAAGCCGACCGGCTCTTCCTTTCCCTGCGCACTCTGATTAAATCCCACACTGACTGCACAGTGAAACTACCCGACTGCTCCCGTGTCCAGATCCGTTGGTCATCTCCAGGGGACATGCACAACCCGTTGCTATCTATCACTTCTATCACTTCCTGCGGCAACAGGGAAATCGTGGGGCTGCTCGGAGACAGACCGCCAAGACCCTGCACATCCTTCACCTTGAGCTGCAACAAGTCTTGCGGGATCTGCACCATAGACCAGCTTGAAAGAGGCCCCAAACCTGTCCAATCTTCGCTCCAGAAATTACAGTCGTAGCCTACGAGCCATCTAATATTCTCCTCCATTTGTGACCAAAGGCACCTGATACCATTCCAGAATGGAGATCAACGAACCTGTTGGGGAAGGGATTGAACTGCTTCAAAATCCTCTTTATGCTTCCCCTTCATGAAGGACGCCCAAATACTTTTAGGATTTGCATACCGGGCAGCCCAAGCCATCTTCATGCGCAGGCTTTTCACCACGTCTATGAGATTCTTCAACCCCAGCCCTCTTTGGGATGGCCAACCTATTCCATCGGATCCAGTGAATCTTCTGCTTGGCCTCATTCCAACCCCAGAAAAAATTCACAAAACTCTTCTCTAGAGTAGACACAACTAAGGTCGGCACCACCGTAGTAGCTAGAGCGTAGATCGTCATACTGCTGAGAACCTGGCCAATCAACAACATCTTACCAGCTTGGGAGATACATCTAGCCTTCCACCCTTCCACTCTTTGCTGAACTTTGGCAATCAGAGGCTGGAATCTGATGGTTTTGATCCTTCCATCGCTGATAGGAACTCCGAGGTAGGTTAACTCAGAGGAAGATCTGGAAATCCCAATCTGCCTCTCAATATTTATGGCCCTCCCAGGAGAGATCTTAGACATGAAACAACCACTTTTCCCCATATTGATTTTCTGGCCCGAGATCGCTTGGAAATTAATGAGAAACGTTCTGATGGTTTGCAGAGATGTCCCGCTGCCGTTAGCAAATAAAATGGTGTCGTCTACATAAAGAAGGGGCAAGACTATGGGGCAGTCCTTGCTGGTCTTGTACTGTTGGAAGAAACCTCTGATACACAGCCTTTTGAAACCCCGACTGAACACTTTCGCTGCCAGAATGAACAAATACGGCGAAGGATGGACACAACTTGGTTGTAACCCAAGGTTATAGGAATCACATATAACCACATGCTCTATGGGCCCCCTATGATGTTTGTGTTATATATATCCACTCCATCCATCTATTTTGCCATCTCGCTTTTGTAAGTTTTCTATATAGTGGGCCCAACTGATCAATGGCCCAGATTTATATACAGATGCAGATCGTGATCTCGTAAAGATAATAAGGGGTGATGCGTCTAAACTACCTGGAGGCAGTGTTACAGTAGGATATGGACTTTTAAGGAAACCAAATTTATGTGGAGCAGGGGTGGCAGTGTTTTAAAGGGTTTCAAACATTGCCACACCCACTATAATCCCTATTTAAAGAATGTTAGGTCCTCGATCTAGAATTACATAGAAAACGAATTCCATCTACAGTTCTCTCTATAGCAGTTATAGGAGAGGAAGATCCAGGCCATAGATTAGAAATGGCTCAATCAGGTATGTCCATTATTCAGATTATTTGATCCCCGTATTATATGCACTGCACGGTCCTATGAATTCGCAATATACAGATTTTCACAACTTTTACCACTTGAGCACAAACATGAGGGAGATATAAAACTAAGTATATAGTTCGCACTATAAGAAACAATGGGGATAGAAACATCCATCATTGAAAACTTCCTGGGTCCACCATGATGTTTATGTTGGACACAGAAGCAACCTTAGAACAAGTCAATCAACGCAACAGGGAAGGAAAAATACAGCATGCCCAAAGAACACAAAGATTTTATGTGGAAAACCCTTGCGGAAAAACTCCCATGGCACAAACTAACAAACAATCCACTATAATAAGAAAGTTACAAGAGATAGAACAACTTACAAATATAAAACCGTAGCATTCTCCCTTTTTCAAAACCCTTGCTCTATTCATCTTTGCTCTCTCAAACCCTAATCCGGTATTAGCAAGGTTTGATACGATACAACCTGTTCATAAGGATATTTACTACCACCTCTTTGAAGGTAAATTACAAATATCAACCTAATTCAAAACTTCTATGGTGACTAAGATAGCTTTAGTGGTGGGTGTTCAAATCACCATTGTTCCCTATAGTGTAACGCTCCAATTTTTATAACCCAAGTTTAGTACTCGTGCTTAAAAAATTCGAGTGTTAACTTATAAGAACAACCTATAATTCATAGTATTTCAGTTTTTAGTCAACAAAACAAACAAGTCTTGCAACAGAAGATAACAAACCATACTTATAGGAAAAACAATCCAAACAAATGTCCCAAGTATCAAAGTAGTGCTCATAGGGTTTATACAAACCAAATGTTTCAAAACTAAATCGAATGAAATAATTACGAAAGAAAACAAAATTGCAGCTAGTCCTAAGTTGCAGGATCATTCAGCTCTACGTGCTCCATGCAAGTGTTAACCTGCAAATCATGTATATCTCCTGCACCAATTGAATGTGTTTTGACAGTGTCAATCGCTATCATAGTAAGGTAAAAACCCTAAAAAATTTACCAAGCATTATAATAATGTAACATAGTTCATCAAAACAATATATATTGCAATAAGTAAAGTTATAAAGTTTCAAATGATACAATACTCAATCCAAATTTAATAAATTATAACCCAACAAGGTTGCAAATAAAACACAACAAGTCATAATGTCCAATTCACACCTCATAAAATTATTCTTATTTAGATGTATGGATATGTGCACATATTCATCGATTGGGGATGCACATCCAGCTGGATTGAGGAATGACCTTTTCAAATAGTTTGCTCATTCCAAGTGAAAGAAGAGTCATTCGAACAGTACTCTAGTCTTTCAATCAATCAACATGCACCCAATAACGCATGCATGACATGTATATATGATCAGCCCAACTAATTTTATTAGTTCAGCTTATAAACAACCATTTTAGTGCTCAAAAGTCACTATGGGGGGTGTGTGCAACCAATTATAGGCTGACAACTCGGGCATAGTGTCTAATACCACCATCCCCGGCACACAAGACTTTATCAAGTAGATTATACTATATTCTAATGGTTATAAGTAGTCTTTGAAATACAATGAAATAATCAACCTCTATAACTAGTGGCCAATCATGATTCTATAAATAGACCTTACTATTTCATATTCATACAAAAATTTCAACAAAAGGGTTCCTCTCAACAAAAGCCACTTGAACACCAAATCCATTCAAGGACAACACAAAAATGGTTCAACTCACAAGCTATAAGGGAACAAATATAATATACAATGATGGTAACTCTTTAATAACCAAACTTCTATTTAACCCATTACACAAAAGGCCACTAGTATGAGGAATAACTCTAATGTACATATCCACAACCATACCATAATAGATTTTCAATACAATTAGCTCCATACAATAAAGTGGCAACTCCATACTATCAATTCAACTCTCCATGTGACAATCCAAGCCACAATCAAATCCAATCCTAACACACATAAACCCATTATTTTTATTCACAATACATCTCCATTATCAATCCATAACAATATACTCAATTCTCATTCAAGTTACAATAACTAAATCTAAATAAAATAACTAAAAGCATAAGAGTTCATGACATATAAGATTCTTTCATATGACATCCAAATATTAAGCATATATAAAGAACTACTCATCAAAGAGTTATCATAAATAATTCATTTTGCAATTAGATTCAACATGAACATTTATTAAGCAAGTAACAAGATTAAGAAAGTTAAACTTAAATTATTAGTATGATGGAAATTATGAAAGGTGAAACCTCCTCATCTTCCAAATTGGGTTTAAAAGGGATGACTCAAATCACTCCAAACTTGCAGGATTCCAAACTCGATTGAGGAACTGGATGTGGAATAAGGAGGAAAAATCAATTAATCAGCTAAAATTAAGGATTTAAGATACATTAACTTAAATTGAACTCAATCTAGGAAGTTAATACCCAAGAGCCTCAAATCACCTTGCCAATGTATGAAACTCAACCCTAATCGGTCACGAATCGACTCATACAAGGGAGATCTAAAGATTTAGAGAATCCAACCTAGGTCTCTCTTCAACCCAAACTCAGTGGTTGCACTGAGACAACTCAGTGCACAAAAGAAATCCGACTACACTCATTTAAACCCGAGTTCAAGCTGCTAAGAACATCTCTGATGAAACTGGTTCCACGCTTGAAACCACACTTTGCCCACCACCCAGAAGGACTAAATAGACCCATCTTGCTACTGACTCAGTGAGAAATAGATGGAGTTAACCTGACATCAACCAAGCAGTAAAATAACCACACAACCTATCCACCCGCTCTAATTTTTCTTTCCTTTATTTCTCCGCCTTTTCTTATTGTTGACAGACGTTGATATCATCTTGACGGATATTGATGATTAAAAACACTTCAAATGGCCCACCAGCTGGATGTTCTAAATCTGGAAGTCAGAGCTCTTCTCAGATGCGCAGTTGAGACGTGCAGAGATTTGAAAATGGCAGGTTTGAAGATGATCGATCTTCAATGCAAAAACGATGGCCGGATTGAGGTTAGCAATTGAGGAAGTTAGCTGGGGAAGATGATCTCTGATAATGGTGAAACTCGACCTGAGGTATATCTCTGATCCATTCCAAAGCTACAGGACGACTTAGATTAATCAAATGAAGCTCAATGGATGAAGAAATCGAAGCTCCATCGATGATTCTCCGGTGGGTTTGCAAGACGAACTCTCAACTACTTGTCATCGGCAACTGCAAGAAGCAAGACAGAAACTCGCCGATTTCCCATTCTTTGGACTTCTTGTGAGCTAAGGGGAGTATTTGGTTGGTCTGGATCAATTTTAGGGTTTCTGGATGTAAGAAAGGCAAAAATAAAAAAATCTCTGATTTAAATATCACTGATGAGAGCCGATCCATGTGAGTTGGATCTAACGGCTGAGATCTTTTATTTTGGATGGTTGAGATTGATAGTGATGCTTCTACACGGATTGTGGGGAGGAGAACTTCTCTAGCTGGAAGGAAGAACAAAATCTTCTCATTTTCGAGTTCGTTAGCACGTGTGGGAGATAATTTTTGTCTCTGTTTTTTGCAGATGCACGCGCGCATCTGTGTGCTACGTTTCTTAGGTTTTGGTCGAAAATGTCGCCCGAACATGATGAACGGCTTGAATAATAGAAATGGCTATGAATGGGGGCCACAAATCAACACATAACAACAACCCATTTAAAATGGGTTCGAGCAAGAAACCAAGGAAAGAGGAAGAGTAGCGTTAATTCATCGTTTGTTTGCTCTGGTCAAACTTAGTTTGACCTAATGTGAGGTTAAATGTATAGTGGGTGCTCACATAGTACTGGTACACACACCAATTAAAAAGTGGGGTCCACAGCGAAGCTGTGCGAGATCTATACTGTCCATTCATTCCGACTAACCCTATTAGGTCATCAGCCTAAGGATGGGATAAATCTGAAGCTCAAGTGGACCACCTAAGTTGGTCTTTGATTTTAATCATTGATCTCTCCATCAATCTGATGGTTGGATTACTTCCTAGAATGATCATTAACATTTTAAACCTCTCAATCCTAGTTTAGATGAAAATTAATTATAGATTTAGTGTTCAAATGGCTTAATTGTAGAGGTCAAGTGATAGATTTCTAAATTGACTGGTGTGAGTCTAATTTATGGTGGATATGATGATTCATGTCTCAAATTTATGACGGACGGTTAGATTCATCTATTCAAGAGTACTCATACGAGGTTTGATTAAAATTAAGATTTCAGAATTTAGCTTTCTCGAACAGTATATGAAGATTACTTGTGTTCTCACCTACCCATATACTAGATTATACTTTCATGGTAACACCCCAGGTATTACTGAAAAGTACAGGGTGTTGTAGTCTACCCCCACTTAAAGAGAATTTCATCCTCGAAATTCAACACTGCTACATGAATACAACGTTAAATTTTCATTGCTTTCCTAGTGAAGTAGTTTTGTGTGTATAAGTGTGTCTAAGTGTGTGTGACTGGTTAAATGAACTCAGTTTATTAATACAATCTACCCACTTTAAAGAATATCTCGCCCTCGAGATTTGAGAATGAATACCTCAGTAGCTAACCTCACAGTATAATTTAATCACACAATTTATCTCAATTATGATTTTTTACAACAATAACTCTCCACTATTTATAGTATAATAAAAATTTTATTTTCAATGTTTGGATTCAATGTTCGAGCTAACATGGAAGGACTATTGTAGTGGGTCTGGGCTCGATACATTGATCCTCTACCCTCACAAAGCCATGGATTCATTGATATCATTTCCCAGTCCTGATGGATGTCAATCTTTTGCTTGATAAGGGGAGATCATTGTAATCACCAAAATTGAGAATTCAGATAAAACTGCGTATTCTTCACTTAAGCATAGTTCTGTAAATCCTTAGTTCCAATCATTTTAGATTCCTTAAGGACCATCATTTAATTGTTTATTTTCACAAGGAATAGACCCAAATGGCCCATCACGCTTTCGTTGCACATTCTGATTATCTGGTATACCACAATTTTTTTACAAGCTTAGGGTTAATATCACGAAATGATCCATAGACATTCAAATATAGGGATTTTTTTTTACAGAATATATAGTGGATTTTCAAGGTCCTAAAATGATTAATAGAACATTTTTCTATCCCAAAAAGATGATGTAAACATCTAGAGATTTGGTTTCTATAATATATTTTTTGGTTATTAACTACTGTCTAATTTTCACAAATTCTCTAGAACTCAAATCACTTTAAATTCTCATGAGCTTATTAACGTAAGTTTGAGACTTCAAAAAAAAAAAAGTTACATGCAACTTTGACTTTATAATTCACATGAGTCAGTTAGATTTCAAACTTGATCAACCTAGAGATTGAAAATTCACAAATAAAATTATATCTTCTACTCCAATTATCCTTAATTATTAGAAGTTATGAAAATGTCAATTATAACTACCTAAATGTTTGGGAGAGTTCAAAGTTCAGATTGATAAACTTTGTCCTTTGAAATCAAGTTTAGAAAGTGTTGTTGTATGAATCTAAAATACATCATGAAGGGCACTTGCTTTCCAATGGAACTTAAGTTCTGTTTCTAATTACAAAAAATTATCCCGATAGTTTTCAAGGGAGTCTTAAGTTTGTGTCTCTAATTTACATTTCACTTTGATTCTTGGGGAGATTCACCTAAGTTCAAGTCTCTAGTTTCCAACAACTTAACTTGAGTCATTTAAGGTTTGTATAAGTCTCATTTCCTAAGGCCTGGTTTGTCTAAACTCTGCTCTAATACCATCTTGTAACGCCCCGACTTTTGTAACCCAAGTTTAGTACTCGTACTTCAAAAACCCAACTGCTAACTTATAAAAATAACCCATAATTCATAGCATTTCAGTTTTCATTCCAAAACAAATAAGTCTCGCAGTAGAAGATAACAAGTCATGCTTATAGGAAAAAAATCCAAACAAACATCCCAAGTATCCAAGTGGTGCCCATAGGGCTTTATATAAACCAAATGTCTCAAAACTAAATCAAATGAAATAATTATGAAAGCAAACAAAATCTCAGCTAGTCCTGATTTGTAAGATCATTCAGCTCCCCATGCTCCACACGAGTTTCAACCTACAAATCATGTATATCTTCTACACCAATTGAATATATTTTGACAGCGTTAATCGCTACCATAGTGAGGTAAAAATCCTCCAAGATTTACGAAGCATTATAATAGTGTAACATAGTTTATCAATACAATATATATTGCAATAAACAAAGTTATAGAGTTCCATATGATACAATATTTAATCCAAACTTAATAAATTATAACCCAACAAGGTTGCAAATAAAATAAAACAAGTTAAGATGTCCAATCTACACCTCATAAAATTATTCTTATTTAGATACATAGATACATGCACATATTCATTGACTTGGGATGCACATCTAGTCGGACCGTGGAATGGGTCTTTAAAATAGTCGACTCATTCCAAACGCAAGAAGGGTCGTTTGAACAGTACTCTGGTCTTTTAAATAATCGATTAGACACCCGATAATGCTTATATGCAAATGGGTCATTCGAATAGTACTATGGTCTTTCAAATAATCGACCAAGCACCCGATAACGCCTGTAAGCCATGTATATATGATTAGCCTAACCTTTATTAGTTTTGTTTACAAACAACTATTTTAGTACTCAAAGTTCACTTATGGGGGTGCGCGCAACCCAACATAGTTTGACATCTCGGGCATAGTGTCTTATACCACAATCCCTGGCTCATGAGAATTTAGCAAGTAAATTATACTATATTCTAACGGTTATAGGTAGCATTTGAAATACAATGAAATAAATAATCTCTATAACTAGTGGCCAATCATAATTCTACAAATGGACCTTGCCATCTCATATCCATACAAAATTTCAATAAAAAGGGTTCCTCCCAACAAAAGCCACTAGGGCACCAAATCCATTCAAGGACTACATAAAAAGGGCTCAACCCACAAACTACGAGGGCAAAAATATAATATACAATAATGCTAAGTTTATAACCAAACTTCCATTTAACCTATTACACAAAAGGCCACTAGTATAAGGAACAACTCCAATGTACATATCCACTACCATACCACAATAGATTTTCAATACAATTAACTCCAGACAACAAAGTGACAACTCCACAATACCAATTTAACTCTCCAAGTGACAATCTAAGCCACAATCAAATCCAATCCCAACACGCATAAACCCATCATTTTCATTTACAGTCTATCTCCATTATCAATCCATAACAATATACACCATATATTCAAGTTACAATAACTAAATCAAGATAAAATAAATTAAAGCATAAGAGTTCATAACATGTAAAATTCCTTCATATGACATCCAAATATTTATCATATAGAAAGAGCTATTCATCAAAGAGTTATCATAAGTAATTCATTTTGCAATTAGATTCAACATGAATATTTATTAAGTAACGAGAGATTAAGAAAGTTAAACTTAAACTATAAGTATGATGGAATGCTTGAAGGGTGAAACCTCACCTTTTAAATTGGGTTTAAAAGGGATAACTCAAATCGCTTTGAACTTGCGTGATTCCAAACTCGATTGAGGAACTAGATGTGGAAGAAGGTGGAAAAATCAATTAATCACCTAAAATTAAGGATTTAAGATACATTAACTTAAATTGAACTCCATCTAGGAAGTTAATCCCCAAGATCCTCAACTCACCTTTTCAATCTATGCAACTCAACCCTAGCCGGTCGCAAATCGACTCATATGAGGGAGGTCTAAAGATCTGGATAATCCAACCCAGGTCTCTCTTCAACCCAAACTTAGTGGTTATACTGAGTCAACTCTGTACACAAAAGAAATATGACTACGTTCATTTGAACCCGAGTTCAATCTGCTGAGAACATCTCCTGATGAAACTGGTTCCATGCTCGAAACCACACTCTGCCCATCACTTGAAATGACTAAACAAGCCCATCTTGTTACTAACTCGATGGGAAATCAGTCGAGTTTACCCGATATCAACTAAGTAGCAACACAACCACACAACCTATCCAGCCTCTCTGATTTTTTTCCTTTATTTCTCCTCCTTTTCTTCCTGCTGACAGACATTGATTTGATCTTAACGGATATTGATGATTGAAAAATGCTTCAAATGGCCCACCAGTAGGATGTTTCACATTTGGAAATTGGATCTCTTCCCAGATGTGTGGAGGTCTGGAAATGATAGGTTTATAGACGATCGATCTTGGATACAGAAATGGTGGCCAGATTGAGGTTAGGGACTAAGGAAGTTAGTAAGGGAAGATGATCTCTGATAATGGTGAAACTTGATTCAAGCCATTTCTCTCCATTCTGAAGCTACAGGACGATTCAGATTAATCAGATAAAGCTCAAGGGATGAAGAAATTGAAGCTCTGTTGATGATTCTCGGGTGGGTTTACGAGATGAACTCTCAACTAGTTGTCGACGGCAATTGCGAGAAGCACGGAAGAAACTCACTGATTTTTTATTCTTTGGACTCCTTGCGAGCTAGGGGAGAGGGTTTGGTTGGTTTGGATAGATTCTAGGGTTTCTAGATACAAGAAAGAAAGAAAGAAAAATCTCTAGTTTGACTATCGCTGACGAGAGCCGATCCGCGTGAGTTGGATATAACGATTGAGTTCTTTTATTTTGGACAGTCGAGGTTAATAGGGAGGCTTCTACATGGATCGTGCATAGGAGAACTTCTCTAGTTGGAAGGAAAAACTGAATCTTTCTGTTTTTGGGTTCGTTAGCACACGTGGGAGATAGTTTTCATGTCTGTTTTTGGCAGACGAATGTGTGCATCTTGTTGGGAAAGCCAGCAGCGGAAGCGGAACGCCGAACACGTGAAGCAATGCGAAATCAAACAAGTAAACAAGATGTAATCAATCACACAAAAGCACTCACCACAATAGACTCCGAATTTTACGTGGAAAAACCCCAAAATGGATAAAAAACCACGACACAAAGCGATCCACTATGAATATTAGAAGATTACAGAGATTTGACAGCCCATAAGCAAGGAAACACAGAGAAAACCCAAGCTCTCTCTCTCTCTCTCTCTCTCTCTCTCTCTCTCACAACTCTCTCCCCTCTTCCTAGTACGAATAGGAAACCTTGGACACCTTAGGATCCCTCTCTAAGTCTGATTACAACACCTTAAATAGGAAGAAATCCGAAAATAGAAATACCTTACGTAGTACTGTGGACTGCGCAAGGAATCCGAGCGCACAGCCGACCGGTCGGCCGACCGATCGGCCTTGCACAGAAACAGTCCGGAGAGTTTACAGCCGACACTGCCTCACATCCGACCGGTTGCCCGACCGGTCGGAACCCACTGACGATCGGCCGGCCGACCGGTCTAGGCACCACAGAAATCTATCCAGTGGGGGAGCTCTTCAACTGCACTTGGGTCACGCTGTCCGGCCGATTGGAGCACCCAATTCGTGCCAAGTTTGAGACTCATCCCAACACATCTGTGTGTGAGGATTCTTGAGTTTTGGTTGGAAATGTCGCCCAAACATATTGAACGGATTGGATCATAGAAATGGCCATAATGGTGGGCCACAAATCAACTCACAACAACAGCCCGTTTAAAATGGGGTTGGGCGGAAAGCAAAGGAAAGAAGAAGAGGAGCCTTCCTCTTTCGGTTGATTGGGTCCAACCCAGTTTGACCTGGTGTGAGGTTTAATGTACAATGGGTGCACACACACTAGTACACACACCAATAAAAAGTGGGGTCCACAACGAAGCTCATTGAGATCTATATGGTCCATTCATTCCAACTAACCCTACTAGGTCATCAGCCTAAGGATGGGGTAAATCTGAAGCTCAAGTGGACCACCTAACTTGGTCTTCGATTTTAATCATTGATCTCTCCATCAATCCGATGGTCGGATTACTTCCTAAAATGATCATCAACATTTTAAACATCTCAATCCTAGTTTAGATGAAAATTAAATGTAGATTTAGTGTTCAGATAGCTTAATGGTAGAGGTCAAGTGATAAATTTCTAAATTGAGTGGTGTGAGTCTAATTTATGGTGGATCTGATGATGTCTCAAAGTTATGACGGATAGTTTGACTCATCTATGCAAGTGTTATACGAGGTTTTGCTATAATCAAGATTCCAAAATTTAGTTTTCTTGAACAGTAGTTATGAAGATTACACGCGTTCTCATCCACACATATACTAGATTATACTTTCATGGTAACACCCTACTGAAAAGTACAGGGTGTTACATATAGTGTCGCCTACTTGAATTTTAGATCTCCCTTATGCTTGAGTTCACATCCTAAAATGAGATGTGAAATAGATAGAAAAATTGGATCTAACACAACCATCATGGTTAGGCCTATAAAGCTTAAGGTTACAAGGGATTCATATAACCCCGGGTCATTGAAAAGTGGCACTAGGAGTGGATGTCACGGTGGGCACCACAGAACTTAAAAGTTACAAGGGATTCATATAACCCCATTTCACGAGCAAGTTAGTACCATTGATCAAGTGACGAGCATTACCCTCCATTCCATTTACCATACATGTGACACTTGTTGGACTTGATCATGTTTCGATGATCCAAATAGTTTATATGGTTGGGGACATGGAAGTTCCTTGAATTGGACTATTTTAAACAATTGATCATTTAAATCTTTTTTCATTATAGGGCCATCCCAGCTTGACCCTATGATTCAGGGCTCCAACTAGGGCCAGGGCTTAGGGAATAATGTTGAGGTGGTGATCGTGGATACACGTTATAGAACTCTTACATTGGAAATAATGAAATGTCATCTTTCCTCTTGGAATATGTATAAGTGAAGCCTGGTTTCCCTAAGTTTTGAAAAGTGCCCTCTTGTGATGTTGTCTATATAAGAGAATACATGTAAAGAGAGTAGTGATCTTCATACCATTTCTTATTAAGAGATTCCTTCTGTAGTAGAAGAGTAGGAGAGAGAGATGTAAGCTTTGCATGTTTTTCTCTTGTTTTAGTGAAGAAGAAAGTTCAATGTCGTTGTCCTGTGGATGTAGGCATATTGTCAAACTATATAAATTTTTGTTCTTCTTCTCTTGCTTTTCTCTTTGGCTTTTGGATTTTATTAGAATATTTTATTTTGTGATTTTGATCTACTTATATCAATTGTGTACATGTGTTTTTTACAATAGTTGGTATCAGAGCCAAAGTTAGCCTTTTAGCATAAAATGGTGTTGACATTTGTGTTACAATTGTATTTAATTGACTAGATCAGGTTCTACTTTCTTTTTTTTATTATTTTTTTTTAAAGGAAAGAAGATATATTGAGCCAAGGGGAATATACAGAGCATACAGATTCGGGTAGCACCAGGGAACATTACCCGGAGGCTACCTATCATGAGCTCCCAAAGGCCCAAACAAAAGAAAAGGCCTAGAGGGGTCCTATATCCCTTCTAATGAAGCCCAAACCCGCTTTGTCTAACACTATATTGCCTATAATAAGAGGAGGAAGATCTCTGACAAAAAAGAAGCGGAAGCAACGTTGCAAGTTGCTGCCCATCTTAGCCAAACCGTCCGCAACCTTGTTGGCTTCTCTGAAGGCATGGACGATTTTGACATCTGCAAAAGCTTTCAAAGCCTCGAATCTGGCCAACCAAAACCACATCTGCCACGGCCGAGGGAAACCATTTTCGAACATGTCTGCCACGAATTGGGAATCTATTTCTATAACTATTTTAGAGAGGCCGCCTTCCACACAGATGGTTAATCCTTCCACCAAGGCTCTGGCTTCTGCAATGGAATTAGTACCCGAGCCATATCCGTTATAGAAAGCACTGATGAAATTGCCATCTGAGTCTCTACATACTCCACCACCACCTATCAGGCCTGGGTTACCAAGGGAGGATCCATCTACATTGAGTTTTACCCAGCCAACCTCAGGCCTGATCCACTTAACCACCTCAAATCTGGGGTTCTTGACTTCCTTAAATCGAATCTGAAGAGAGGTGATGGCAAGCATTTTGGATAAGGTGGGGTTACGAGGAGAGGGGAGGTTAGCACTGATGATCCGCATCCACGCTCGGACATGCACAAGGACCCTACCCACGTTAACAGACAACCCATCGAAGCGGCATCTATTCCTCTCTTTCCAAATCTCCCAGATAATGATGTTGGGCAGCAGGCCTCTAAGCAGCAGAAAACTATCCGAAGCTGTGGCAAAATGCCTCCATAGCTGGAGTTTAGCTATCAACGATTAAGCTTCCATGAAGTAGACGTCGAAAACAGCGTTAAACCAGGCCCACACCCTATTGGCAAGGAAACTGGAAGCAAACAGATGCTCGATGGTCTTAGAGGTCGGACTCACCTGTGATGGACAGCAATTGCATATGGAAGCAAGGGAGATGCCTCTGCTCTGCACTCTGGCGTCGACCAAAATTCCTATTTGGATCACCTTCCAAACAATTGCATAGCCCTCCTTCACCAACATTTCATTCATCTTTAATTTCTACACTACAGAATTGAATCTGTTGAACTTCAGTACCTTGAATCAAGTAGATCAATTAAAGATGAATGAAATGTTGGTGAAGGAGGGCTATGCAATTGGGATTAAAAAAATGAAAACAATCTCGTAAAGGTGAAAGATGATTTTTTTAAGGGAAAATCTAATTAGCCATGGGGTATCTTCTTCTTGCACTAGATGCTTTTGTTTTATTTAATGTTTCTGATCAACCGACTACTAAAAGTTTGTTGGCTAAATTATGCAAACTGCATGAAGAAATCAATATCAAACAAAATCTTTCTTTGACATTAGATTTTTGAATTTAAGATGAAAGGTCCCCTTTTAAAAACACTTGACTGATTTTAATACCATGATCAACAGATTAATATGATCGATATAAAAATTGATGATGAAGAGAAGGTTGTACTTCTAGTTTGCTTGATGGAAGATTTATGAAATTATTTGATTATAAATCTTAGCAGTGGTCTACATCTCAATGTGGAGTCAGTCGTGTCTATGTTGCTTACTAAAAAATTTCTTAGAAAAACTCTTGATTGGTAATGCAATGATGATCAGAAGAAAAACTACTAGGAGAGGTACAGTTGAGAGAAATAAAATGAGATCAAAGTCAAAATGGCATAAAATAAAAAAGTATTAGAACTACAGAGAAATGAAAACTTATATAAAAATTATAAAGTCAGGGAAGCAAATTTAAAAATTTTCAAACTTAATTCACATGATCAAACAGTAGATTCAAATGGATCCTAAAGAACTTAGTTAAAAAAAAAAAAAAAGTGATTCAAATAGATTCAAACACTTCTTTTTATATGGCACCACATAGGTATTATTTTACACATATTAGTTATGTGATTGCAATAAAGTTTACATGGGTAATGATAGCATGTGTAAAACTATGAGAAATGAAAATATTAGAATCATTATGTTTGATCGTATCACATGTATAATTTTTTTTATGTCTGAAACTTACTACACTTGTGGAAGAGTCTTTTGTCACTGAAAAAGTTTGATGAATATGACTATAAGATTTCTCGTGAAAATAGATAATTGAATATTTTAACAAGAATAAAGGTAGTTGCAAAGAGAGAGAGTTTATTGACAGTTTATATTAGTTGGTTAGAGATATTATGGTTGGCAATGCTATTGTTGCCAATGTCGTGATGACTCTATTACTCTCTAGCATAAGCAGTTATGACACATGAGTAAATAAGAACTAAAGATATTTCTCAATAGAAATTTACTTCTTAGTGTAAAATCTATTGGTTTAGAATTTTGTGAAGATTATTTATTCGAAAAGTTCTATATAGTTCGTTTTCCTTCTTTCACTACTAGAAGTAAGGATGTCTTAAATACAATCTATTTTCATACTTATGAGGCTCCTGTCAGATCATGGTAGTGGTAGACATGAGCAACGATTACAATAAACAATGATGACAAATTTGACTTTCGTATGTGTAGATCTGTGACCAAATGTTAGTGAGGATGATGAATAGAGAAATCCATTAATGGAATGGCAACACATGTCAAACAGTTGCAAATCCATCATGTTATAATGACAATGGTTAGAGATGGGTTTTAGACTATGGATTGGTAGCAACATAGGATGTTTAGAGAGGATTAAGGGCTTGGAGCAAGGCTCTGATACTATGTTAACTTTTAGAAGAACACAATGCAGAATTATGCTCATCACGTCATTAAGGGCATGTTTGGATTCGCGGAATTCGCCATAATGTGGTGTGGTCCACTGTAAATAGGTAATGATTACAACTACCACAGTAATCTGAAGTAAAGACGGATGTAATACCAATACCACTCTAAGGCTTTAATTTTTCAATATGCTTGTACTATACTCCCGTGAACTAGACACACTTGGATATAACTTGCCTAATATATGTTATATCCACACTGTCCATCCATTTTGCAATATCATTTTAGGGCATGACCCTAAATATCAGCTTCATCCAACACTTTTGTAGGCCATGAGAGCTTTTTAATAGCAGGTATTCAATCTCAATTGTTTCTGTGGTGTGGTTAATTTTCATTTTGGATGTGGCTCATTCTTTATCTATTTTCATAAAATGCTCTCGCAAAATGAATAAATGGTGTGGATATAACATACACATCATGGTGGGGCCCATGAAATTATGCTACATCAAAGCACCTCCGCCTATTGCATTCCAATATATTCCTATGGTTTGACAGCTTAATTTATCCAATCAGCTATAAGGAGTAATAATGAAAGTCTTCCAAACAAGCCCTAAGATAAATATACATGGTAAACATTTGCAGAGAATTATGTGCATAACTACATAAATATAAACATACATGGTAAACACTGTGCCAAGAATTACCATAGCAACGCACGATGGATGTAATTCTTGGATCATGGCACACACATAGTGAGAACCCCTCCATAGAAGATCCGGATCACCGTCCAAGTGACCATGTGGTGATGGACAGGCACCGAAACATGATAGAATCCCTTGAAATAAATCTCCTCGCCTAAATCTCCATATGTTTTCCATTGGCTGTTAGCGAATAAAGCAGTTGTCCTCGCGCAATGCATGAGAAACTTTGCACCTTTCTTTATTGGTTGGCAGCAATCCCCAAACGCATTTAAAATATCCACACATAAGGAAAAGCTTTTGTAACCTTTGTAAATATGATTCTGGTTAAATAGCAACAGCGGCCACCATGATTTATATGTTTTATCCACTACGTTCATCCATTTTAACAGACAATTTTATGGCTTGAGGCAAAAAATAAAGCATAGGAGAATCTGAAGTGGACCACACCATAGAAAAAAAAAAGTGAATTGAACGTGTACCGTTGAAAAATTTTAAGGGACCATGGAAGTTTTGGATCAAACTGATATTTGTTTTTTCCCTTCATCAATGTCTGCGTGATCTTGTGAACAGGTTGGATGACAAATAAACATCACTGCGGGCCCTAGAAAGGTTTCAACGGTGGAAATCATTATACCCACTTTTTCCTGTGGTATGGTCCACCTGAGTTTTGGATATTCGTAAATTTTGGTTTCAACCACTTAAATGAGCTGGAAAAACGGATGGACCGGTGTAGATAAACCAAAAACATTTACAGTGGGCCCGACTGAGTTTACTCAGTACGATAAGAGCGTCCTGAGTCCGATTTCGCGGCCAACTACAAGGAGTGGAAATAAAGTAACGTTCATAGTATCCGTAGTCTTTGGAGTACGGTGGTGTACACACAGAACTCCGTGTACCTTAATTTCCTGCCGTCCGTGGGCCGCGGGTTAGAATCCCAACGTGATTTTCATAATGCTTTCCCACCGTCTATGCATGTACACTATGATTACCCTAAAAATTTCTTGGTTACTTTAGTAATATGTACACTGTGATTACCGTGAGGTTTTGAAAGGGTTTACCGAGGGAATTATTATAAAATTCTTGAGTCAAATATTTATACACTACTATGATTAGAGCTCTCATTTTGTACAAGCGGGACTCATGGTTCCAAGATCCACACCGTTGAAACTCTATGGGGCCTCACATCAAACGTGGAGCTCATCATATCAACGGTTTGAATTATCGAAAGGCATTAACTACTCGTACTCAGTTATACAGAATTCCCCAACATGCCATGTTCCACGCACTTCTACATTGACACGTAACCGAAAAAGCAACCTCAACTAGATAGTTATTTATTATGAACGTCAACACTACTTTCTATAGCTGATGTCAGAACGATTCGTCACCTTACCAACGTCCATCAACGGCCACCGGAGAGGACCGACTCCTGGACCGATGAGGTGCTTGCAGGCCCCTGTTCCAAAGAAGAAGGATATGAGAAGCGTAGATCAACGGACCCTTCATAATGACCCACCGCCAGGATGGCCGCACCCAAACCATCGGATGAGAGCTCGGGTAAAGGTGCATCGCGGTCCAAAAATTGCATTACTTGCCGCATGCTCGGCCTTGTGGACGACAACGGATGCGAACACAGTAATCCAAGCTTCAGCACCAGCTCCATCTCCTCCACCTCATAGTCAAGAACCAGTTTTGGATCTGCCGCTGCCAGTATTGTCCCTCTCCTCCAGCATTCCGACACCCATTCGACCAAGATCCCCTCATCTGCAGATGATGATCGGGGATCGATGGGCCTCCTCCCACAAGCAACCTCGAGCACGAAAGCTCCAAATGCGAATACGTCAGTGCTTGTGGTGGCCTTTCCGGTCCTAGTCAGCTCCGGTGCAAGATATCCGAAGGTCCCCACCATGTGGGTCGTCTGTGGATCAGTTCCACGATCGTACAATCTGGCAAGGCCGAAATCGCCTAACCTACCGTTCATCTCACTATCTAATAAAACATTGCTGGCTTTGATGTCTCTGTGAAGGACCACCTGCTCCCATTCCTCATGCAAGTAGAGAAGCCCTGAAGCTACTCCTTTGATTATCCGAAACCGTTGGCTCCAGCTCAGCATTGAATTTGGATGGTCAAAGAGGAACTTGTCCAGACTTCCATTGGGCATGAAATCATAGACCAGTAGCAGCTCTTTATTTCGCCGGCAGTAACCAAGAAGTTGCACCAAGTTCCGGTGACGGAGGCGACCCAGGCTCATGATCTCGGATATGAATTCCCGCATCCCTTGTTGAGATTCATGAGAGACTCTCTTCACAGCCACTTCTATCTTTGAGGTCGATAAAATCCCTCGGTAAACCCTTCCAAAACCTCCGACCCCCAGGAGCTCTTTGTCTTTGAAGCCCTTGGTGGCCATGAATAGATCCTTGTACGAGAACCGATGGGTCACGTATTCGTGTTCCCAGTCCTCTAGTACTTCAGCGAACTTGATCTTCCTTCTCACGACAAGACCGATGGATGAGATGGCCGTTAACGTGAAAAATAGCACTATTACGGGTAACCCAATTGTTAAAAGCTCTGATTTCCTTTTGGATCCTATCCATGGAAGCTTAGGGAGATTCCAGGAATCAAGGGCCTGAGCCTGACCGTTCATGTTAAAGCTCCATCCCAAGATGTAATGAGATGCTGGAGCTGACTTGGTTGATGAAGAAAAACCGATATACATGTCCTCTAACACAATCGATGAAAGATCTACCGTCAATGACAAGAGTGGATGATCTGGCTTAGGTAACTCAATAGGAGATAATGTTACACTGAGTTGGTTTTGGACACCATTGTATTCTACCCAGACATGCATCGGTTCTCCGCTTGCAAGGTTTAGATTCTTAAACCCACCGTTCATATTACTAAAGTAAGCTGCAGGAGCGGACTTGATGGAAACTAAGCCATTGATGTCGACACCGATATGGTTGTCATTGATATCACCGAATTCTGGATCAGGGCCTGTGTCGACCTCGATAGCAGCTATGTGATTTGATGGCTTGCCGATGTTCTGAGGATTGAAGATGCCCATGTATGGGCCTAGTTCGCTTCCTGGGAACTCTTTGAAAGGTGAGATCACAAAGGCGATCCCGGTGCTTCTCACATTCGTATACCGGAGCACGATCGCAAAGACGAAATTGATAGAGAAAGATTGAGTTTTACCATGTGAAGGTTTGAATTGAAGGGGAACGGGGTAGAAAGCGTGGCCCTTCTGATGTGAGGAATTGGTGAGGAGCAGGAGGCCATTGGATGTGATCTCTGCCGAGCCCTCTAGGCTTATGTTAGCACCACGGAATCCGTTGTATATGAAATCATTGACACCTTCAGAAGCTGCAAGTCTCATGACGAGAAACCACATTAGGAGCTTAGAAAGCATGGCTGAAAGCTTACAATGGCTTCAAAGTTCGTATATTTTGATGCTATGGTAGCTCTCTAATGAAATATATCATCGTCCATACGAGAGAGAGAGAGAGAGAGAGAGAGAGAGAGAGAGAGAGATTGATGGTTGGTTTATCATTTCCCACCGTGGATTGCACACGTATGATCGATCTCGTTAGGCAGTGCACACTGTGATCTTTGTCATTTACCACATTGAATGCGAAAAGGGTGATGGTTCTGAGTCATTCCTTAGGTAGTCCCACCGTATACATGCCATATACAAAAAATCTGGGCAATATGCTCATCAATTAAGCCACATACGTATGATCGAATCTAGACCTTTGAGCCACATAAAACTGGTAAATCTAGGATACATTTAAACAATTCATACTATTCAAATAGTGCGAAGATTGTTATAGATAGGAAAAAAACTTAAAATCAGATTATTAGAGAATGCTTTTATCTGATTGGAAGACAATTGCGGGTAGAAATGTGACTGTTGACTATTTTCATCTTAACCATCTATCAGATGTTCACCACTTGTCCAGATAGAAAACAAGCCCATTTAAACTCAACGGTTCGATGTGATTTTCTTTATTCTACAAGGTGAATCCTACAAATTCAACGGTTCGATGTGATTTTCTTTATTCCATGTTTAGAAGTTGAGAGTGCATATTTGTGGAATATCGTACTCATACAGAATACAGATCTTTAATCAACTAAAAACTTTGACGAGTCAACCTTGACTCAACTAAAAATAGTTAAATGGGATACCTTCCGTCCGGACGCGGATTCATTACCGAGTAATTCCGTACGCCATGACGTGCTGAGTAAACTCGGTGGAGCCCATCATGATGTATCTGCTTTATCTAGACGACGGGCAAAATTGGACCCGAACCGCTGACCCGGCCCTACCCGACCCGGTTTTTTTCTAGTCTAGGGTTGGAAAATTTGTCCGGAATTCAATTTTTGGGTTGACCCGACCCGACCCATATTTTTATGAGTCGGGTTAGGATTAAACGTGACCTGACCCGACCCTGACCCGAATCATATAGGGGTTAAGCAGACTATTATATATTAATTTTCTTATTAGTTAAATAATACATAGTTTTTTTTTTTCTCACACACCCTGGGGATGGTCCACATGCCTGTCAATTTAACAAACATGTGCACACGATCACATTTTATGACATGTAAAGCTAAGATATCATGAGATTTTTTGTAACACCTCAAAAAATTATTTGTGATACAGGCTCTTACACACATGTACATCCCAAATCTTGAACCCATATTTTAGCAATATTTAGAATGTGCACCCATATATACACATTTAGACTCATACACCTTGTAACAATCACCTAATTAATCGTGGATCTTGGTAGAGGAAATCATCTAGCTATCCACCTCACCTTCAAATGAGCTGATCTTTATAAACCAATTTAATGTGTGAACATGTTCATGTATTACCCTTTAATGCATCTCGGGTCTACACACCTCATCACAACTGTTTTATCATGAATCTAAACTACTGAAATCACTCATTCTGACCTATTAAACCTGTCCAACCAGTAAATTTCGATCTAGACCCCGTCGAGTCCATTTTAATCTCCGTTATTAATTCAAACCATTCTTTTAGCATGTGGACATTTAAACTTCGAACCTCTGTCCATTTTTGAGCTTGCAACTGTAAGATATTCATCAAACCAAATGGGCGGTGTGGATTTCTCAAACCCATCACCGGTGGATCCAATGCACATTTTCTAAAAGAAAAAAATATAATATAAATACAATTATGGCCAGCATTGAAATTTGACAAAAAACCAAGCGGTGACCAAAACCCAGCCCGCTTACATGTCTCTCCATCATCCCTTCTTCTTCGCCCAAGCACTGTTGCAGCTTGACCTCACTATCGATCCTAACCATCCACCGTTTAAGACCCATTTTAAAGATCTAGACCGTCCAGCATGTTGCCTGGAAGATTTCGACAACAAACGTCCAATCCTTATTGTTCCCAATCGTGAGACCCACCTGAAATTTTAGATATGACTCACATTTTGGACCATGGTCTATTCTAACCTGGTGAATCTGATGGACGAATTGGATTTCTCTCAAGCCATTCAAGTTGATCCCACTTAGTCCCGTTTCTAGTTGCACATCTGTATGCAACCCATGACCCACGTTCGTATGTGAAACCAAGATCCCTAAACCCTACGTCTCCCTCCTTCTGTGCGAACACAACTCGTCGTAACCATCTATCCAAACAGCCGCCCACTATGCTAGGACCCACCATTCTATAGGAACCATCCATATGCACTAGATGATCGTCAAACCGAAGCCGTTGATACTCCTCACTCTAATACATCTTATGTAGTCCGCACCGTTCATCGATCAACTTCATTTTTGAGCTCCTATTCTAACTAGACTTGCCGACATTGGTGAACAACTTTGATTTCCTCTCATATTAACCTAGTGGACCCCACTTCATCACACAAAAAACCGACTCTTACCTCTCCCGCCCGCGAACAGTGTGTTCAACCCAACTTTCGTTTTCTCTTTCCAATCTTGGAGAAATTTTGTCTCACAATCCGTGTGAGTGCACTCCGCATGATCTCTGCCATCTAAACCTCTCATCCAATGGTAAACAACTCACCATCACTCTTCGTTAAAGGCTCCTCCAGCGTTAGAAACCAGGGATACCAATAGCAAGAGATAGAGAAGAGAATCGAAACCTAAAAATACAATCTAGAAAGAAAAAGTAGCAAAAAAAATGCAGATCAGAAGGAAGGAAAAAAGAAAAGAAGATCATAGGAAAGAAAAAGAGGAGTGGAGAAGGAATAGAAAGAAGCCCCATGGACCATTTCACTAAGCTGGGATAACTAGGATTGATTGTGATTCATAGAAGCTCTACCTAAGGAGTCAAACCTTCATCAGATCCTTCACAGCATCAATAGGTAGGTGATCTCCTAGTTGAGGCGCCCTACATTAACCTTTAGATTGATTCTATTTGAATATTTGTTATATATTGTAGATTTTATATATTTAATGTTGTATTTAATGTTGCTATAAGTTATGAATTGAATGTTAGTGTTATATGCATCTAGTTTAATCTACAAAATGGTTAGTTGATCATTAAAATGCTGGTCAACCCGACCCAACCCGGTTTAATTTGGGTTGGGTAAGGGTTGGGAAAATCCAACCCGAATTCAATTTGGGTCGGGTTAGGGTTGAGGTGGAAATGACCTGACTTGAACTTGACCCGACCCGACCCAACCCGACCCATTGCCACCTCTAGTTTTATCCACGCCATCCATCCGTTTTATCAGCTCATTTGAAAGGGATGTGCCCAAATTTGAAGCATATCCAAAGCTCAAGTGGACCACACCACAGGATACAGTGGGAATAATGATGTCCACAATTGAAACCTTCTTAGGGCCAGAATGATGTTTATTTGTCATCCAACCTGTTCATAAGATGACACAAACATGGATGAAGGGAAACCACAAATATCAGCCTGATCCAAAACTTTGGTGGACCTGAAGAAGTTTTTAATAATAGGGCATTCAATTCCTACTTTTCCTATGGTGTGGTCTACTGGAGCTTTGGATGTATTATAATTTTGGGAAATGCTTCAAAATGAGTTGGAAGAAAATGGATGGACTCGGTCAATAAGATACATATGTCATAGAGTTTACTAAGTAGTGGGGATAAGTAGGATAGTACTTAAAAAAAATGTACGCTATAGTATGTGGGGACGCGGATTGCTTAAGAAAGCCTTTCGCAGGCATCTCCTGCTCTCGGAATCTAGGTAGGGCCCACTGTGATGTTTGTGAGAAATCTATGCCGTCCAACCATTTTGTGAGCTCATTTTAGCCAGCGTGACAAAAAATGAACTGGATCCAAGACTCAAGTGGGCCGAAAACATGATGATTGAATTTCCATAGTTGAAATAATCGTGGGGCCACAGAGGTTTTGAATCAGGATAATATTTGTGTTTTGAGTTCATCTCAGTAGGAATGACATTATGAACGGTATGGATGGCATATAAACATAACTGTGGACCCCATAGAGGTTTCAATGATAGAAATTTCCCTACCCACCTTTTTCTTTAGTGCGGCCCATGTGAACCTTGAATCTAGTTCATTTTTTGTAACACTGGCTAAAATTATCTCAAACAATGGTTGGACGGCATAGATTTCTCACAAAAATCATGGTCGGCCTTGCCTAGATTCCGAGTGCAGGAGATACCTGTCTTTCGCAGGCAATCCACGTTCAGTATGTGGTGCGCAATCTGCCTCTTCGGTCATAAATAAAGAAAGTAACGTCTCTAGGGCTGTAAATGGTCGGGTTCAGGGCGTGTTTAGCCAAAACTAGACCTGCCCATTTACTAAATGGGTCTGGGTCCAAAATTTCGACCCAGACCCTTTTACTAAATGGGCGGGTCCGAGTCGGGTCCATCAGACCCATTTATAAATGCGTTCGGGTCTGGTAGAGGGAGATCCACCCAGACCCATTTATAAATGGGTCGGGTCTAATGGGTCCGGGTCTGGATCAAGTATGCAAGCATTTTTACAAGGCTTAAAACTAGGTCTGGATGGGTCCCTTGAAACATAGACTAAACCTGCCCACTTATTAAATGGGTTCGAGTCGGGTCGGGTCGGGCCTAATAGAAAGGAAACCAGACCCATACCCGTCTAGCAGCTAGGTACGTTCTTGGACCCAGACTCATACCATTTAACAAATGGGTCGGGTCTGGGTCGAGTCTAAATGGGTTGGGTCCGGGTACCCCATCAGGTCCGCCGACCCATTTACAGCCCTAAGCGTCTCTTTCGGCATAAATGTGGAAAGTAGGAGGCCGATGTCCTGGGAAGTGGATTGCCTGGTGTACCTTACACCAACTAATTTGCTGGTGTGAGTACGTGTCGCCTGCTGACAACTTTGTCAGTCCTCAAGCTCCGTGTTCATACCAACGGTTCAAAGAAAATCAAGATCATGTGGGCCCCAAGATGATGTATTTAAAATATCTACACCGTCCATCTAGTTTACAAGATCATTTTAGGGCATGATCCAAAAAATGAGATATGTCCAAATCTCAAGTGGACCACACCACAAAAGGAAGTGGGGACAATGATTTTCACCATTAAAACATTCCTAGGGCCCACCATGATGTTTATTTGCCATCCAAACTGTTCATAAGGTCACATAGACATGGATGAAGGGTTAAAACAAATATCAGATTGATCCAAAACTTCCGTGACCACCAAGAAGGTTTCAATGGTCGACGTTCAATCTCCCACTACATTCTGCAGTTTAGTCCACTTGATCATTGGATCTGTCCTATTTTTAGGTTAAACCCTTATAACGATGTCACCAAATGGACGGACGGTTTGAATATACCACGAACCTCATGGTGGGGCCCAAAAAAATTGGTGACGTCAATACACCAACGAGCTCGCTGGTGTGCGGTGCACCAGCTAATCCGCTTCCGGCGTCCTTCTCCCGCCTGGACTCTACTCCTAGCAAGGCCTATGTGGGGAGACCGTGGTGTACGGTTTTTATCTACGCCGTTCATCTTTTTTTTATTCAGATTATTTCACCATATGAGCTAAATAATGAGGCATATCTAAAGCTTAAATAGACCACACTATATGAAGTAGCCATGATAATGACACCCACGGTTGAAACCTTCTTAAGGGCCATACGTTTACATCCATTTTTGACACCCTAGCATGGAATGCTATTTAGAGACCCCATGTGTTTAGCATATACAGAATCTATACCGACACTAGAAGATATTTATGTTTAATCTTCCTTCAACATTATGCATTTTGTCATCATCAATTTTTTTAAGGGGATGAACCATTGCATGCCATGTGGCCATGATTGATGTGGTTGTTAAATGAGGCAGCATGTCTAACAAGGCTACAAAAGAATCATTGAACAAGTGTATCATATCCCACAACTGAATATAATCTTATTTTCGAAACCATTTCTTACAATCCTTCTAAAATGAGAGATTTTCTTAGAAATATTTGGAGAGCCAAAGTGATCCAGAGGATTCTGAAGATCAAATGATCGAATCAACGTTTGAACTAACCCAGGTGCAGTCCTAGACCCGAATAAAAAAGGGACAGCTGAACCTGTATCAGGTCTCGTTTTATACGATGATCGAAATAAAGAAAATGGGAGATCTGATCTATCCAAATGATAGATCAATGTCAGGGGTACTCAAATCCTCCCAGCACTCCAAACTATCATCGTCTGAGTGATTGAACAAAGGAGGGGGTTTGATCCAGGCCATTCAATACCTCAAAGTTGACAATGTGTACTACCAAGAGATGTTGAATGGTTATGTTCGATAGAAATCAACCCTTAAGCTCTCGGGCCTTAGTCTGCTTGTCTTCATTAAAGGAGCTTTGAAAGCACTACCATGCCAGATCTTTAGTGGACCACAAAGATCTCTGCAAATGATCGGTTATGGAAATAAGACTCGAGAAGCTAGCAAATCCAGAGCTCTTTCTTTTCAAAGAAACTTCTGACTGTTAAGGATATGATTACATATCCAAAAGCCCACACGAAGAATTTAGAAGAACTTAGAAAACTAGCAAGAGGCTATCACCACCTCGGGCAAGCTATAAAAGGAGCAGTCGAAGAAGAGCTTGAGGACCCACGTACGCCAAACACATTTATCTACTTTTATAATTAATTACTTTACTGTTTTCTAGTCTAGTTTGCTATTGCCTAGTAGCTCCCGCTACAGTACATTTATTTTAAGAGTAGGTTAAATATCTGCGACCTTAAGTTATCAGATCATCATCTAAGTTCGATTCAGTTATTCATACATTGGTCATATCTTGCTGACCATCTACCTTTATCATTTGTTCCAATATGAGTATCAAATATTTATTTCATTTCTTGCTTTTATTTATATACAGTTGTAGAGCATGATGGTTATACCATGGCCAAGTTATTAATAAAATTGACCGCATTTAGTCTAGCCTCTTCTTCTTTATGTGCAAATCTTTCATTCTTATTGAGAAATATCACGCTAAAGCGCTAGTGTACACTACCAGAAAAATGACTTTTCCCGACGGCCGAAAGCCGTCGGCTCGGCCGTCGGGAAAGGGGGCGTCACAATTGCTTTCCGACGGTTATGGGCCGTCGGAATTTCCGGCGGCTATGAGCCGTCGGTCGACCGTCGGAATTTCCGACGGCGATTTCCGACGGTGATGAGCCGTCGCAAATTCCGACGGTTTATGACCGTCGGCGTTTTTTTGCATATTAAAAACCATCAGCGTTTGAGCACGGCCACGACAACCACTACAAGAAAATTAGCCTTTTACAAGAGGTCGTGACCGTTGTAAAAAACAGGTGTTGCTAGTTGTAAATGCTCGTAATATAGATCAGGTTCCACTCCTTCTGAAAAGGGTAAACGTTTACAACTACTATGGCCCATTGCAAAAGAAAGTATTAACAATAGTGCTGGCCCGTTGTAAAATCATTAACTTGTTTAGTAAATGCATTAAATATCATGGTTCATGTGAGGTTGTTTTGGTAATTTTGTGATGCTTATATGACTAATGAACGCTTGGAATAAAAAATTGGGTGGTAGTAGGAAAAAAATTACTATTTGCAACGGCTCTGCTACCACCCAAATTTTTTTACTCCCTATGTTCATTAATCACATAAGCATCACAAAGTCACCAAAAG
The DNA here is from genome assembly GCA_003013855.2 of Liriodendron chinense. Lineage (NCBI taxonomy): Eukaryota > Viridiplantae > Streptophyta > Magnoliopsida > Magnoliales > Magnoliaceae > Liriodendron > Liriodendron chinense. Next base: position 5,094,432 of record ML058333.1, read on the forward strand.
AATCTCACATAAACCATGATATTTAATTCATTCACTTGTCCATTCCATAGCAAGATATCTCACCATTATAAAATGTATAAACCCCAAGAAGCGCACATATAAACAGTAAGATGATACTTAAATGATGAGATAGTGATAATAAAATCTTACCTCATCTTCACCATATAAGTAGGATTCTGGCAGTAGGATCCTCAAGTGTAAAATGTATAAACTGCAATCAAAATAAATAGTTATCATTACAAAATGACAAGACCACAAAACATATCAGGTTAATTCCTTGTATAGCTCAACCTACCTACATGGCATGCCAAGATGGAACATACATATGGTGAATGATCTGAGCAGTCCCTTGGGAGGGTCCCCATTGTGTAGATTAAAAAAGACTGAAAATCAAGCCAATCCATGTGGAGAAAAACACAAATGTCCTACTACCTTTTAAACAAGTGAGAGTGAATACCGCCATTTTTTAAATTTGTATCTGCTTCATTTTTGGAACCAAGCTTCTAGGTATGCGCTGCGCCAAAAGACTAGATGACAAATAGCATACCGCCATTTTCAACAAATACATGAGGCACTCCCTAAGCTGTATGGAGTCATTCGCGTGAAGGCCTGGTTATGAACATCAATCAAAGCAATAAATTATGAAATGAAATCATTAAAAAAAATGAATTAGCAAAAAGGCTTTCTGAAGTGTAGACATCTGTAGGCTCTAATCAACTGGTTATTGCAAAAGCACCTAAAATCTCAACAATTTCTTGAAAAGACGGGGAAGTTAGAAGACTCCCAGGTATGCATGTTCCCATTCCCTAACTGAATTCCACATCCCAATTACACATGGATGCACATTCAATAGATAGAACATAATTTCAATTAGATTTTAGACATTTTTTCGTAAAGGATGTTAGCACTTTTGTTGTTTGTATATAGGCCATTGGTCAACCTATTATGTATATTACGTTCATAGTCACATCTTCAAACTCAACGCCACTCAGTAAACCAACATTGTTGTCATAACTGCATCAAACAATTCCAACAAAAGGCCTCAATGAGTCAATTTCATCATCATCCCACATGGAATTCACAAGTTTGCTCCATCACTAACATGTGTTCCCTTTGATGACATGCATGACATCAAGGTGTTATTCAGAAACAAATCCACTTACTGCTGCCTAGATCAGATTGCAAATAAATAGGACATGCCAACAAATATAACATGAAACAGGAACATACTCCTGTCTGTGGAGAGTAGAGGCTAATAGATTGGACTTTTAAGCTGAATTTGACCAATCCATCCATTAGGTTGGTCCAACCTTCACATGTTTTCCCAAAAATAAATCTGTTTAACTGCATGTCTTCCTCCAGCAAGTCTTCCTCCGGGATAATTCAGGCCTAATCAGTGCCTGTTGTTGTGCTGCAGCTTGCAGCACAAAATTTCTTGAATCCTCTCAACAAATAAGTCTGGTGGAGTTAAAGCAGCATAACATTGCAATGGAAATAGATCAAACTCTAACGAAATGTTTTGTGGAATTTCAACATGTTACCTTGGAGATGGTTGTGGCTGAATTCGAGGGCTACAAACTATAGAGCTCAGTAAATCCCCATTTATCATGTATTCATGCAAGAAATTGGTGGTGCTGGGATTGATGCCTCTGATTTATGCAAATTCTCATCCAAATCCCTTGAAAAAAGAAAAGAAAAGAAAAGGCACCAAAGAACGAAAAGGGTTAAATAAGAATCTGAATGATTGAGATATCTATGACGTGCATAAGTTTGAATCTCCTTGGTGCTTCCCTGTGGAGTCTTTGCAACCTAAAGAACGCAATAATGTAAACCGTAAATTGTCAGTAGAGAAATATCCAGCCAAAAAGACATTAATTCCCTGTCTGTCACAACTCCATATAATTTTGGCTTCCCATATAAGCAGCAAATGTAATTAGATAAGTAATCTAGGACACTAAGGTCATGATCCATAACAACCACATAGTTGAAGAAGGAAAACATATAGAGAGTTGCTGTTTTAAGGTCATGATCCACAACATCCTTCTAGATCTACTTTTTCTTTCACATACACCAGCTTTGTCTTCATCTCCTTCCATTCTCCCAAATTCATAAAAGATCCTAGATGGAGTAGGAATCTAGGATATAAATCACTATTCACAGTCAAAATCTAGGATATAACGACAAAACACGCAACATTATGATAATCTAATATGCAATTTAACGGTGTTCCTATAACTGAGAAAAGTCTTCGTGGGATTCCCACCTCAAAGTTCTACAATTCGAGCACATCAGTTTCCATCTTCACAACCTGCACATCAGCTCTTTAACTGCATATGGCAAAGAGAGATAAAAGAATGAAAAAAAGAAAGAAAGAAAGAAAAAAGACAGTAAGAAAGAAGAAAACTCCTTTATTCATAAGGTGTTCAATATTTCCTGTGTATAACAGATCTGATTACGAAACATATGAACTGCATTGATTAAAAATGCAATTATCAAAACAGTTACGAAATCTTGCATTAGAAACATAATTAACCCTTATTTCTTCCAGCCTGTTAACTACTTGTCACGGTCAGTCCTTTCAATAGGCTGATTAAACAATGCAAAAATCAGTGCCATCCACTCATCATTTGGGACACCAAAAAAAAAAACAATTTCTAGCCATTGTTAAATAGCAAAATACAAGTGTGGTCCACTTAATGAGTGGATATGGCTGATTTCTTTCCAATGCATGGTGGGAAGATGGCCATCTAGTTTGATCAAGCTAAATCCAGTCAAAGAGTGTGGAAGAATACACTAGCTATCACTACTCAGAGCGAATTAAATGTCTATCATTGAGAGAAAAAAATTCAGATCCAGCCCACCCTTCTCTGGCCAATTAGACTGACCAAATGTATTCAGCCAGCACTCGGAGAGGTTCAACTTTCAAATTAAAGAAAATTATCCCCTGTATGAAACAGAAATTTTGTTTAAGAGTAGCATAGAGATATTGAAGCACATTAAAAGAAATGAAGCTTTTCATAAAAAGAGGGAAGAAAAAAAGAGAGAGGCTATTTGTAGTTTAGTATAGCCATTCCATTACTTCTCACTCCTAAAGCATCATGGAAGCTTAAAATCCTAATGGAATGACATTTCTTCAAGATGGTGTGTTGGTAAGGAACATCCAGAAGAACATGATATATATCTCACATTAAAAAAGAAAAAAGAAAAAAAAGAACTGTCCTGTAGGTATGCACTCACTCTAGAGTGTCTGGAAATGTAGAACCCAATGTAACAGCAGCAATATGGTTGTAGAGAAAAGGAAAAGCAGTATATGAAAATGAAAAATATAAAGCAGCATTACAAGGTAATTTTAACTTGATTTTACGTATTCCAAGGTAAACAACCCAATCCACTAATTGATTTTAACATAATTTTAACAACCCAATACAGTACGTTCATTGAATCTGACCACACAACACCACAGCTGAGGATGGCAAGCTCCTCGCTACTTAATCTGCATCCCAAGTTCAATGGGTGGAAGCGGATTGACCCCACTGCCACCCAACTTGGCAGGTGGTGTTGGTTTCGTGAAGCTCACTGTCATGTATGTGTTTTATATCCATGTTGTTCAACCGTTTTGCCTGCACTAGATCTAAAACTCAAATGGACACACAGGAAATAGTGGTGGATTCCAAAGCTCCTTGCAAGGATATGCTTGTTTGTACAGAAAAAATGCTAAAACATAACACCAACTGGATATGGGAGTACCAGGTAGTGTCCAGGACTTGAACCATATAATCCTTGGGGAGTCGGATTGCCTACGCCCAGCCTGTTGTAGGAACTTCCTGTGCCAAGAAGCTGGGTGGGGCCTACTGTGATGTTTCTGAGAAATCCACGCCGTCCACCCATTCTGCCAGATCATGTTAGGACATGGGCCCGAAAGTGAAGCAGATCCAAAACTCAAAGTGAGCCGCACGACAGGAAACAGTGAGGATTGAACGTCCACTGTTGAAACATTTGTGGGGCAACAGAAGTTTTGGATCATGCTAATATTTTTATGTTTTCAATTCATCCTAGTAGTAATGACCTTATGAACAGTATCGATGGCATATCAACATCACAGTGGACCCCAAGGAGGTTCCACTGATAGGCATTTCCCTACCCAACTTTTTCCTGTAGTGTGCAGGCCACTTTTGAGTTTTGGATCTGCCTCATTTTTGGGCCCATCCTAACATGATCTGACGGAACAGATGGACAGGGTGGATTTCTAACAAATATCATGGTCCACCCCACCCATATTTCTAGAACAGGAAGTTCCTGTGACACTATCCCATCTACAACATCCCAGTGGAAGATGCTTTTTCAAAACATTTAAGAAAAATCTTTTCAAAACAACTTCAACAAGGCAAGCTTATATTTTCCATAGAAAAACCCCCAAACATGATTTGATTTTGAAATTTTCCCAACAGCGTCCATACAACAGCCATTTCACCAAGACCCATGTTCAAAAATCAATAGAAAGTAATAAAATTTACATACTTACATCAACATAACAGCATTTCAGCAACAACCCATGCTCAGAAATCAATGAAAATAAAGAAATTTGCAGATTCCTATATCCATATAACAGCATGTTAACTAAGTCCCATGTTAGAAAAGAAAACCATTATAAAATGGTGGAAATTCTCATCGGCAAGCCATAGCATGAGCTGATGGCCAGAATCAGTGTGAATATGCAAATGGTCTGTTGAAAATGAATGAGAAATTGCCCACATTCATGGCTATTGATCAAATTGGATACAATTGTCCAATTGATGGGATTTTTAGGCAGCATCTCCAAATGAGGGCCATTCGATGAACAAACTGGATCTTAACTGATGGGGGTTTGATAGCATATTCTCCACATCCTAAAGACATGGGAAACTAAGACAAAATCGAGCTAAAAAAGAACAGGAAAGATGGAAAAAGAGAGTAATTTAGAGAAGGGTGTTTAGTAATTCAAAGAAAGGGGCAAAAAAAAAAGCCAAAATAATAAAAAGTTTTCAGACTGCCCCAATTCCTGGAACAAACTCGGTTTGAGAAAAAATAGAGAACACAAAACTCAGTGCAATTTTCAAATTGCTATTTCATCAGTGCAATTTTCAAATGCTTTTCTAGTCATTCCTTGAAAATGGCAATTCAGTGAAGTCACCAGATTTTCCACAGAACTCATGACAATCCAACCTGCCCTTGAAAAAAAGAAAAGAAAAAAAAGCAGATAAGTAGCTTTACTTGATCATGCAAAATAATCCAACATGCCAATATGTTGAGAGTTCAAAGCTTCGAGCAGCTACTTCTGCTCCGCAATGGCAGTTTCACCATTGTTTCAAGGATATGGAGCTTTATATAGCTGCTACTTTTTCCAGAGAGATAGAAAGAGAGGTAATCTGAGGCCTTAAATGACTGCAACTCCATTGAAAATCAACAGTCCTCGTTTCATTTGCAGAGATCTAGCTTAGAAAATCAACACAAGGATATAGCTTAGAAACGGCCATAATAAAGAGGCATTATAAAAATGAAGAATCACTAGAGCTCAAGATAAGCTCAAACTCAAGAGAATTCCTCAACAATCACTTGAGTGAATGATTTTTCTAAAATGGGCCTGAAATTACACAATCCAACCAGAATGATGAAATCTCCTAAAAGAAGTTGAATCAAAGAGAAACCGTTGTGCATTTAAGCTTCACATACAGAACGCATCAGGTGCTCCAAGTTACCAATGTGCATCTAATTACCATTGTTGTCAAAATCCTATGATTTACGATTCAGCCAACACTACTGTTATGAGTATAGCCTTGAATTACATTTCCTTGTGTTTCATCTTTTTTTTCTTTTTTTTTTTGGAATTACTTCGACACAAACCATATAGAATAACTGAATAAAAGATTACTATTCCATAAACAAAACTATGGAATTACTTCTACCCAAACAAGATTTCTCATGGGCATTTCATTAAATATTTAACGAGCATCATCAAAACAACTAAACTTGACAAGCCCATTTCCAGCTGGAAAGGACTAACACCGCCTCTTTCGTAATTTAAAGAGGAAGCACATCATGTAATCGTGCATGCCTTTCTCAAAACAACAACTTAATCCAAATCCATCACTCTTGGTGACACAAACCATACTACAAAGGTCATAGAGAAAAACTGATGCCTTTCGAAAAATCAAAGCCAATAGAAAAATGAAAAAACAACATTCGATGTAATAAAATATCAGAGGAAAGCAAAACCTTCCTGAAAGTTTGCAATGGACTGAAAATATCCTCAATTAAAAAATCTGGCTAGCCAGCCACTTTCCTGCAAATGTACAATTAAAATAGAAATATGACCAATAGGCTCAACACATAATATGTAACAGGAGGCAAGTACACTGATCAGATGGTTGGGATTGTTCAATGGAGGAGCCCTTCAGTTCATTCCCAATCCATATTGTGGCCTACAAGAATCAACCAGATCACTGAAGACCATACCTGTACAAATGCTGGCCTAAATGAAAACCTGGAGCATGCATTTTTACTGTGAGGCTGACAATTTAATCTAAAAATAGAATAGATTTCCAATACAATAACATCGATTTCAAGAATATTCGTGTGCTCAAATCAAAACCTAAAAATGAGTTAAGCCATAAGCAAACAATAACAACTTACCCAAGGCCCTGTTTGGTAGACACCTAAAAATGAGTGAAGCCATAAGCAAGCACCACCTACACAAGTCGGCATTTGTAGTTGAATAAAAGACCCATGAAGGAAATTTCAAAAAACAAAACTTGAATAAAGCACCACCTTCCCATATGCTGATGGTCTGCTAACTACCCGCTCTTGCACAAACATTCTGAACTAAAAAAATTTCTCTGCATCAATTGCATCTTGGCACACTGCACATTCCGCCAATCCCCATAGCCATAGGAAACAGCAGAGTAGCGAAAAAAAACTCTGGATCTCCGCACCAGTACGATGAGACATAACAAATCACACTAGCTCTGAAAATCCTGTGTTTTGGGGCAAACCTTCATTTTTAGACCCTTGTGGCAGACCCTACAAATACCCATTTGGTTAACCACCACTGAGGTTTTGTAGCCCTCATAAGTGAGAGTATAAATGACCTCCTACACCCCTAAATTGGATCCCATGTGATCGGTGAACAACACCCAAAATTGGAGCCAGCAATAGTTGTGCAGAAACTGTGCAGAAATTCCAAGTACCCATATTGGGCCTTGCACCATAAATTCCATGCACACTTTCAGCGGGCCCCACCTTAGGGGTTTTGATGCCCATACATAGGGCTATCAAAAGGTCACATCCTCTTGCCCAAAGTGGACCCCATGTGATCGTGAATCGGACCCAAAAATGGGCCCGACCAATTTCTGCACAACCTGAAAACTGAAAACCTGTTCTAATAGATCTTGTGTGGCCCATCTCTGTGGGGTCCACCAACTGTGTGTGGGTCTTATCTGACCATCCAGACCCTTGACATGGTCCGTTGATCAAAGCGGAGTGATCCCTATCTCAAAATTCACTAAATAATAAACCCACTTATCATCAAATGCCAAATCCATGTGCTGTACAGGCATTCTATCAAACATGGCATCCTTCGCACTCCCACACTTCCCATAAAGTTCTACATGATTTGGCATGATACAATACATCGAAAACTCAAGTGGGCCACATCGCATGAATCAATGGGGATTGATGCCGCCGTTGAAAACACTTGGGCCCACCATGATTTTTGTGCTATCTCCACTCCTTCATCCAAAAAGATAGTGGAAGAGAGAGAGAGAGAGAGAGAGAGAGAGAGAGAGAGAGAGAGAGAGAGATTACATGCCCTTGTAGACCTTGGCATGGCCGCCCTATCTTGGGGCGGAGGTAGAGGAGCTTGGGATCGATGAGCCATCGATCATCGATCTTAGCCTCGTCGGCGATGGAATCGGGGCAGAGGTAGAGGAGCTTGGGGCGCAACGAGATAGAGAGGGAGAGAGGGGATTACCAGATATTTGCCCTAAGGGCGGGAGAGCCGATTTGGTAATTTTGGTTTCCCTCCGTCCACGCTGCCACAGGCGCGGATTTCCTACGAAAGCCTTGCGCAAGAAGTTCCTGCGCTGGGAGTCAAGGTGGGGCCCACATTGATGTTTTGTGATAAATCCACCACAGTCCATCTGTTTTGGGAGCTCATTTCAGTACAAGAAAATAAAAATGAATCGGATCCAAGACTCAAGTGGCCCTCACTAAAGGAAAAGGTGGGTAGGTAAATTACTGCCGTTGAAACCTCCCTAGGTCCACAGTGATGTTTATATGACATCCATACCATTCATAACGTCACTACTACTGGGATGAACTGGAAACACAAATATTATCCTCATTCGAAACTCATGTGGGTCCACAAATATTTCAACTGTGGACGTTCAATCCTCACGTTTTCGGCCCACTTGAGTCTTGGATCTGGTTCATTTTTGTTCTCATGTCCTAAAATAAGGTCCCAAAACAGATGGACGGGGTGGATTTATCAAAAAAATCACTATGGGTCCCACCTTTATTCCCAGTGCAGGAACTTCCTGCGCAAGGCTTTAGCAGGAAATCCGTGCCCGCTGCCACTAACCAGGTGGCTAGTGGTCGGTGCTCTGTGTGCCCCACCATGATGCATGTGTTTTATCCACACCGTACATTCATTTTTTCGGATCATTTTACAAATGAATCCCATAAATGATGTAGATATAAATATCAGGTGGACCACACTATAGGAAAACAATAATGATTGAACGTCCACCATTAAAATCCTCCAAGGCCCACTGTAATGATTATTTGGCATCTAAATTGTTTAGGTCATATGGACCTGGATGAAGGGAAAAAACAAATATCAATTTGATCCAAAACTTTTTTGACCCTAACAACTTTTTAGTGGTGAACGTTCAATTAACATTATTTCCTGTGGTGTGGTCCACCTAAGATTTGGATATGCATTAGCTTTGGTACCTCATCCTAAAATCGTCCGTAGAAATGGATGGACAGCGTAGATATACAGAAAATCATCAAAGTGGACCCCACGGTAAGGGTAACACCCACCAAACTAGTTACGCGGGTAACACCTAATTCGCACCCATTGCCACTGGCCAAGTGACTAGTGGTTAGTGCTTTGTGGACCCCACCATGATGTATGTGTTTTATCCGCACCGTTCATCCATTTCTCAAGATCATTTTACCACTTGAACCCATAAAAAAATTGGATTTTTGTTTAAATCTGTGTACATTTCACACCATTAAATGGGTTGATACTACCACGTGTTGCGTGGGCCACCATGATTTATTTGTTCTATCCATGCCATCTATTAATTGTTAAATATTATTTTATGGATTTATAGAAAAACTTAACCACATCTAAATCTCAGGCGGACCACACCGCAAGAAACCAATAGTGATTGAATGTCCACCACTGTAACAAAACTTGTGATTGAGTAATAACATAGTGGGTGTTATCCTAACCGTGTGGAGCCCACCTTAATGTATTTTTTTTGTAAATCCACTCCATCCATCTATTTTCCTATATCATTTTAGGTCACCATTCAAAATCTTAAGAAGATCTGAATCTCAGGTGAACCATACCACTAGAAACAGTGATGAATGACCATTAGAAACTTTTTTATGAGCCGCACAATTTTTGAATCGAGCTGATATTCTTATTTTCCCTTCATCTAGATCTTTTTGACATTATCAATGGGTTGGATGGCAAATAAACATTATGAAAACCTTATTATGTGCCTTTTGGAATTTTTAATGGTGAGGCACTCAATCACCACTGTTTGCTATATTGTGGTCCACCTGAGATTTAGATCTACTTAAGTTTTGAGACCCCTAGCTAAAATGATTTGTAGAAACAGATGGACGGTATGGATATACAATGCATAATCAAGGTGGGCCCCACGGTAGGGGAAACATCCGAGATGTTACGCGAGTAACAGCCAACGAAATGGGCTATACCCCCATCGGGATGGAGGCGGTTTGACTAATGACCCTGGTTGATGCTCTGCATGACATTTATCAATAGGTTGGATTACAAATAAACATTAAGGAAACATTACAATGGGTCGGCCTTCGGAAATTTTAATGGTGAGGCACTCAAATCAACATTTCATGTGGTGTGATCCACCTGAGATTAATTTCTCTCTGTAAATTTTGGTATCACATCTTACAATGGTCCATAGAAAACGGATGGACGCTGTGGATATATAAAAAATCATCAATGTGGGCCCCATGGTAGGGGTAACACCCACTAATCTCTTACATGCATGGGTAACACCTAGCTAATTCACACCCCAATTCGAGTGATGATTGGGGTGATAGAAACAGACGGTCCAGACAGGGGATCATGAGGTCCACTGTGTTGTATGTGATTCATCCATGCTGTCCATCCCTTTTTGCATATCATTTTAGGGCATGATCCAAAAATGAGGCAGATTGAAGGTCCAAGTGGGCAACACTAAAATCAATAATTGACGGCATGGATATGGCTCCATATGGTGTGGTCCACTTGAGCTTTTGACCTGGCTCCTTCTTTGGGGTAAAACTCTAAAATGAGCTTTTAAAATTGATGGGCAGCATGGATATACATTAAATCATGTAGGTGGGCCCCAATGTAAGGATAACAGGGTGGGTGCGTTTCATTAAGCATATTTTCATTTTCCGACGGTTTCAGACCGTCGGAAAAAAAAGGCGGGACCGTCGGGGAAGGAATTTCTTTGGGTAGTTTTTCCCGACGGCCGATAGACATTCGCCGACGGTTTTAGACCGTCGGAAATTCCAACGGCTTATAGCCGTCGGAAAAGAAAGCCGGGGCCGTCGGGGAAAGTCATTTTTTTTGTAGTGGTAATAAAAAGTTCTTAAGATGGTCGATCCTTTATTCAATCGTCATAAGGCAAAAAGAACCCCTACCCTTGCATAAATTGCTTGAGTACGGAGCGTATCAATCGGTGGTCGAGAAGACTTTGGATTTTGGTCCAGTCTCCAATCTACCGTCTCGATGCAGGGGGCATGAATGATTTAGTCAGAACTATTGAGCAAGGCGGACTCTAGCACACTCAAGCAATCGTACTCACACATGTACATCCAATCTAGGCCCTCGGTCACATGAGTGAACCTGACTGGCTGAATTGAGCGCAACACCCTTTCTTGGCACGCCTGGTGGGACTAGTAAGTGTGCGTATTTCTCAATCGGGAAAAAGATATAACAAAAATAAAAAAGGCTAGTTTCGTGGCGGATGCTGCAGACGAGCAACAAGACTCGACTCAGCATTATGAGCCTGTTGTTGATATTTATGCAAGAACATCGTCCCAGCATACCCCCAATGATTTTGTTGCATTCATCGACCAGTTCACAAAGTGTTTACAACATATCACTAGGGATGCTTGGTCACAATATGAGATAAGCGAGAGAAATGCTGAGAGCTATCTTCAGAGAGTCAAAGCTATTGATGAACGTTTTCTCATTCTCCATCCCAATGGACATGAGGTAAAATAACTAACTAAGCTCTTAAATAGAGACAGCCAAAGAGAGCCATTAGGCTATCCTTTATCGCCTTCGCTGGTGGTAGAAGAAAAATAGGACAGTCTCAGTTATAACCAGCCGAAACATCTTGGTCGGCAAAGTTGCCACCTTGCTAGGAGTCATGCCCCGGTCAGCTCTAGTAATCCTGCTGGCCAGACGATTTCTTTACCATTATTACATTGCATAATGATTGACCCGTTAGAGGGGAAACTCTAAAATGGATGCATTAACTATAATGGATCCAAGAGGACTGCATATCCCTAGGGGCAACCCCAAGTTATGCAGGTCTCATATTAAAGGCAATACAGGGTACAAGCGGTAGTAAGGCAACCTTCGGCCGTGCCCCGGATGTATAATGGCTCATATAAGACCGAAACACTTGGGGGCATCCCTCAGCCGTGGCCCCAGTCTACCAAGAACCGTAACACTCAAGGGGGCAGCCCTCGACCATGGTCCCGACATACTAAGAACCCCATAAGATAAAGTCGCTCAGGGGGTGGCCTCACATTCCGGCTTTAACCCATAATGGCAACCAAAGGGTTGATGTGCTTAGTGAACAACCACTGATTGCACCGTTTTATATGGCAACACTATGTGCAACACAAAATTTCAACCTTAACCAACCGTTAAGGTATCTGACCTTGTCAGCCATGCCCTCAATGGCCGCTCGGTCATGACGATATAATAAGACTCATCCAGGAGTACGACGTCTAGCCTAACGACCGATGATTGCTTATCGACATATAGAAAACTATACCCTAAGTGGTCAACTGATACCATGAATTCCCTAAAGGTTTTAGATTCCAAGAGTTTACCCTATTCTCGGGAGATAATGAAACCTTTACCATCGAACTTGTAGGCTGATTCACCATGCAATGTGGTGAGGCATCGCAAAGTGATTTCCTGAAGCTCTAGTTGTTTGGGAACTTGTTAACGGGAACCACATTTACATGGTATATTAACCTACCAGCCAATACGGTCCAGACTTGGGCCGAGATGGAGGAAATGTTCTACATGCAATTCCATCGAATCAAGCTAGAAGTATCTATGGCTAACCTCTTCGGATTAAGAAAATGCTTGGGAGAGTCGTCTGAATAATTCATTACCCATTTTAAAAGCGCTAGGAACCGCTACCTTATTATTCTACCCAAGGTTGAATTTGCGAAGTTGGCCATAACAAGCATGCACTTTGAACTTTAAAAGAAGTTCGAAGGCACTCACTTCAAGGACCTGTTCGAGTTGTTGACCAGGGCCACTAGATACGAGTGAATCCTTTGAGAAGAATAACAGTTGATAAGTTCATCCAAGGGAACCTATTATAGGGACTCGAACTATGATCTGGCCATAGCGAGCGTAGTCTCTGCACTGGTCGGATGGATTATGAAACATATTTGAGGCAACTGTGACTGAGATAGTCGGTACATGACCATTGAATGCCCAACCTAAGAAGGGAAGAATACGGAGCTCCAGCCATGGTAAGCTTAGGAAGGGCGCCACTTGAGGCCGATAGGTTTTATACGTTCGATATCTCCTGAGCTTAGGAAATATTTGATATTCTTCTTAAGTGTAAGTTTATCAAACTTCCTACTAATAAAAAAGTTCCCTAGTCCAAGGAACTAAAGCAAGGGGATTATTATAAATGGCACGATGTTAGGCGACACTCGACTAAAAATTGCATTGTATTCAGAAACCTAGTGAAGGAGAACATCGAAAAGGGATTATTCAAGTTCCCCAAAATGAAGAAACAGGTAACGAAAGTTAATACTTGTACAGACCAGGGAACAGTTGATGTCAACATTGTTCAAGTGGACATTGAAGGGGTCGACCACCATAATAAGAAGCAGATTTTGAATTGCTCCATTATCCATCCAAGAAAGGTAGTATGTTCAAGGGCACCCGTCTTATCCAGACTAAGACAGAAGAATTCTCGTCTCTTACCGAGGTTACTTTCGAAGGGTTAATAACTATCACGACTGAAAAGACTACCGGTTTAACCAGTTCTTCAATTGGAAATGCTAAATATGACCAAAACAAGTTCTAAATGAGAAAAAGGGAAAGCTCTGATAATCACCAGGGCTCTAAAACTTCAAGCAATCTAAGCAACTCGAAACCCAGTTCCCTGACCTTTGTATGCTACGAATGCTAAGAAGAAAAGGTTGGAAGGAGCATCAAGCGCCCAAGCGAGTTCAACCCCAGTCCAAGACTATGCCATTCTGAGGGCAAAGTTTCCCCTCATACTATGGTGGACGTCATCCATGGTCGCCTGTCACATGTCATGATAGAGCCAATAAATTTTTGGCTAACAAGAAGAGGGCTTTACTTCCTAACCAACCATCTACTAGTTGGGCGGTTCAACCAAAGTAAAGGCCCTGTGATGCTTGCCAAGCAACAAACACAAAATAATAACTAGTCAAATACATGAGATAACAACTGCTATTTCTGAGGCATATGTAGTAGGTGAACACTCGTGGCCAGCCGTCCCAGCCGTAGGCTACCCATGGCCAGAAGGAAGGGAAGCAACCACCAGAGCAGTGGGTCCGGGACCACAAGGACCATCAATATGTTAAGGTTGTCCAACAAATTATGGTTATTATCAACAATGAATTGTTAGACAAATCTTACAACCAACCCTGACAACCTTCACCTATAAAAGAGTTGTCCAAGAAAAGACACTTACGTAAGAAGAGGGTTGCAGAAAGAAAAAGATAAGAAGTTGACAAGGGCTCATCACAAGAGACGATCATTCTCCCTCGACCGAATGCCTTGTAGAAGAAGTTAGAGAAAGGGACTTGAGGGGAGGCCAATGAGAAACCTCTACAGCTGAAGTCCCAGGAGGTTCAAAAGGTGTGGAGGCCAAAGCTGTCGGTCGCCCACATCACCTAAAAAAAAAAACAAAAAAAAGAATAAAGAAGGCTGACAGGACAGCTCAAAAGCCCGTGTATAAGGGCGTCCTATAGTTTAGGTTTATTTATTCTGAATAAATGTACAGCCAACCAAACACGATCCGGTCAAAGAATTTTATTTTATAAAAAAAGGAATTAATAAATAACACAATCAAGGATTCAGAGTATATATAAAAAAGAGTATCAAATGATTGTAAACATAACCCATTAAAAATGGTTGTACAACTAAAGTCCAAATTATAATTTTTTTTAAAAGATCGGCCTATGGTTGTCCACCGTCTAAAAACACATATATAAAAAGGAGGAAACAGAAGTTCATTCAAGAGCCGAATCATGCTCATTTCTATTCGAGACGCCTTCGCATGGCTTTGTCAGCTAGCCGCAAAGCTTCCCATTGTTCAACCTCTGAGGCAAATGACTCAGCTTCTAGGGCTTCTAGTTGTTAAATCATCTCCATCCCTTTAGCAAGAAGTTGTTTCCTCTTGATTGCTCGCACTCCAATCTCAGCTACAACTTGGAAACGACGATCATAATTCATCTTAATCCTAGTCTCTAGACCCATCATGCTCTTCTTCAACTCTTCTGATTCTTGGATTAAGATTAGAAGACCTTCATTAAGCGCCCTTATCTCTTATTACAAGGTATCCTCTCATGAGCTAGTGCAATATACTCATCTTTCAAAGACAAGGAAGATGTAATAGACCTGCCCCGTGCCTCAAGATGGGCCAGCGACAACTGCATCGAGATGATCCTTGGTGCCTGTAAGGTCGTACAGACTCTCCGAATTTATCTAGCTATGATACACTGGTGAGGTCATCTCTTACAATCCTTCTAAAATGGGAGATCTTCCTAGAGATGTTTGGAGAGTCTTTAGCATCTAAGAAGGATTCAAATATTGGAAAATTGGATGAATATCCAAGTGAATCTAGTTATGGTTTGGACCCAAATCGAGAGAAAATAGACAACAACTAGGTTAGGTCCCAAGCCGTACAATATTGATTGGAATAAAAAGATTGTGAGAGATCAAGGATCTGATATAATGGCTGTGGTTCAATTAGAATTAAGAGAATGTGAGAACTAGATGGAAGATCTGGTTGTACCCATCTTCGATAATAGAACGATATTAGGTGGATCCTGTCCATTTATCCCCTTTAACACTCTAAACCATCACATAATGAATGGTTAAATACAGGAGGTGGTTTAATCTGGACCATCCAACAATTTGATGCACTACGTCAAACACGTCTTTCTACTTTTCAATTAATCCTCCATTTATCTTTCTTTTATCCTAGCATAGCCTAGCCTAGTTCTAGCATAGATCATTACTAGCTAGTGGCTCCTGCTACAGTACTATATGAGTAGATTAAATATCTGTAACCTTAAGTTGTTAGATCATGATCAACTGAGTTTTGACTTAGGAAATCACATCTATATGTTCACATCCTGCTGACCATTCACCTTGATCTTCTATTTTAATATACAAATTAGGTATTTATCTTTCGTTTATTTATTTATTTGGTTGTTTGATACTTTGTCGATTATAATGGGCCATACATTCAAATATTAATAAAATCAACATTGTTTAGCATTCCTTCTTGTTTATCTATTCATCTCTATTCCTTTGAGAAATATTAAGTTAAAGTACTGTTGAAAGAATAAGTCCTTAAGTCCATTGACATAAGGAAAAAATAATCCATTCATAAGGGTTAACCCCTACCCTTTCACAAATCACCTAATTAGTGATCACGAACGGTGGTTAAGAGGATTGCTGGATCCTACATCCAATTTCTAATTAGTCTAACTCAATGTGGGGGAAACCAATGGTTCATCAAACATTGAGTCGAGTAGACTATGGCATATGCCTGTGCATCATAATCACACACGAAATTCAAATGCAGGAACTCGATCACACATTTGGTCTCGTGTTTGATTGAATTGACACAACACTCTTTTCACACGCCCAATGAGACGCAGTAAGTTTGTATATTTCTCAATAGAATATGATGCCTCCTAAATCGAAAAAGGCTAGTTCTATGGCTGATGATATGGAAGAGAAATAAGATTTAGGCCAACATCATGAGCCTTTTGTCGACGTTGAAGCAAGATTGTCTTCCCAGCAAATCTCAGGTGACTTCATTACGTTCTTCGACTAGTTTGTAGGATGCATGCAGCATGTCACTAGGGTATCTACGTCACAACTTGAGATAAGCGAGAAAACGGTCGATAGTCTTCTTATGAGACTTGAAGCCATTGATAAGCTCTTTGCCTTAATTCACCTCAGTGGACATAAGGTACAACGACTTGTTGAGCTCCCAACTAGATTTAGCTAGATCGAACTACAATGTTAGCCTTCGCCACCTCTACCGACGATAAGTAACGACAGAGACAGTTAGTTTTAACCAGCTAGAATGCCCTAACCGATAGAATTATTACCCTTTCAGGAGTTAATGCCTGGTCGATGTAAGCAACTCTGGCTATCCAGTTGTTGTCTTATGGCCATGTGGTTGAATTGCTCAGAGGGTAACCTTTAGGTGTCTCGGTCGACCATGGCAGATTTCAGATGGCCTAGGACCCAAGGGGGCAACCCTAAGCTATGTCGGCCATCTATTAGAGACACCATAGGAATGAGGTGCCCAGGGGGCAACCTCTAGTCGCGCCTCCCCACCATAACGGCCACCAAATGACAGAGGTGCCCAGGGGCAACCTCTGGCCATGCCTCCATTCTATCAAGGACATCACAGGACTGAGGTGCTCAGTGGGCAACCATCGACAGCGCCTCTCATCCATAACTGCACCAAAGGGTAGAGGCTCCCGGGGGGCACCTCTGGCTTCATCTTTCCTAACGACAATTCCTTATGCAGTGCAGGGCCCAAACCTTGAACAACCACATAGATACACTGTCCAAGAAAATCTTGTTATAAGGCTCCTCTAGGAATATGGAGTGCAACCAAACGACCGACGGGTTACTCGCCCAATCTACATAAAACCATACCCTGAGTGGGTTGACTGAAACTATGAGTTCCCTAAAGGTTTCAGGTTCCCCGAGTTCACCTATTCTTGGGAGATAGTGAGACCTCCACCATTGAACATATCAGCCGCTTCACCATGTAATATGGTGAGACATCCCATAAAGACTTCTTAAAGCTCAGCCTATTCGAGAATTCTTTAACAAGGGCTGCTTTTATGTGGTATATAAGCTTATCAGCCAACTCGGTCCAAACGTGGACTGAGATGCAAGAGAAACTTCATATGTAATTCCACCGTATTGAGCATGAAGTGTCACGCCCTGAAATCCAAGACTCGAGTATAACAACTCAGGCTCGAGTTTCAGAGTATGAACTCAATCCAAATATAACCTGAAGAGATATTTCATTCCACATACCACCATAATACTAAGCTGAAGTATTTTATTAACCATGAATTAAATCTCAAATAAAAGTTTAAGCCAAACAACTACATCCATTCTGCAAAATACTCAAATCTACTAAAATCTGTTTTCAATCATCTACTAAAGGAAATAAATTCCACACCTAACAAATATAAGTCTTCTAATAAAAATAATCATCCAAATATTCTGCTTCAGCCGCTCCTCCTTCCTCTTGATATCCTGCAGGAACTGTGGGGATTTTGGTGAGCTAAAGCCCAGTGAGATCATTTTCATCATAAGTAATATTCCAGTTGATAGAACGTTAGACGTGAAATACTAACAGCTAGGATTATGTGAGCATATACAAGAATATAATGAAGATCTAAACATCTTATGTCTTATTAGAAGTGAAACATGTTTATCATGATGTCATGTATGTTATGGTACGTGTAAGAGCACAAACGTCTAGGAACTCGTTGCCACTGAACATTAGGAACCTGTCGCAAATCAACCATGCTCACCTAACCGGTACAACGAGGCGGCAAATCAACCATGCACGCCAGTGGGCAAATCAACCATGCACCACTGATCCAACCGAGCAAATCAACCATGCTCAACAAGTGAAACGACCAGAACTCGTTGCCACTGAACATTAGGAACCTGTCGCAAATCAACCATGCTCACCTAACCGGTACAGCGAGGCGGCAAATCAACCATGCACGCCAGGAGTCAAATCAACCATGCTCCTGTTCTGTCGTTGTGTATAAGAATGTATATGAATGTCATGAATCATGAGAACATCTCTTCAAGCATACAATGCATATCAAAACCAAATTCCAATCATACCATGCATGCATTACTCTTATCCAAGTAATTCGTCATCTAACCCTAGTTGATGGTAAACTTGATCTAAAGAAGGATAACATGTAAAATCTTTGTGTTTCGATACTTACTAGTGTTATTCTAACTAGAAGTTTTGTACACGACCTAATCTAGGTTGAGTTTGCTTAACAATTTTCCTGAGATACTAGTACAGAAAATTTCGAGGGAAGAAACATTAATAGGGAGGAAAAGAAATCAGAGGATGGATCTTAGAACAAAATCAAGTGATGGATCCCTTACCTAGGATGCGTACCATACACAAATACAAATCAAACTCCTAAAACCTTATTTAGAAAGATAGCTAAAGAAGGATCCTTACCTTAGATCCATAACATGAAACGACAAGAAAATTAGAATTTGAAGAAAGATGGAGATAGGCTAGTAAGGGGAAGACCAATGGAAATTTCTTTAGAAGAATCACTCACTTGTAATGAACTATAAACCCAAATCGAGTCGGAGTCGGCTCACCGAGTCGACTCAGTTGGCCCTCTTCTTTCCTTTCTTCTTTCCTTCTCCCTTCCTTCTTCTTTCTTCTTTCTCTCTTTCTTCTTCTTTTCTTTCTTCCTTCTTCTTTTTCCTTGGCTGGAAACGGTCCAGCCGAACCCGTGTAGGAACAGCAGTGCAACAGTACCACCACCTGCTATCTCTCTCTCTCTCTCTCTATCGTTTCTCTCCCTCTCTCTCTTTCTCACAGCTTTTTTTTTTCTCTCGTCTCTCTCTCTCTCTCCCTCTCTCTCTCTTACGAAGATCTGCCCTCTCCTAGCCAGGGAGAGGGTTTTTTTTTTTTTTTTTTTATAACGTCACTGTAACTGGCCTACGCCTGTACTGTTCGCACCCAGTCACGCACCGAGATTCATACGCGAACTCGGTCCCACCACTAGATACTATCCATCGACTGATCAATCTGCATTTTCAGACGTTTAATAATATGAGAGTGGCCCATCGAATGGACGGTTTGGATCAAACAATGGAGCCCACCCAAGTGCACGTACGCTGTTTGAAGGTTGACAGCGATCGGACGATGTTTAATCCGAACTGTAATACGCGGTCGTTTGCACTCCACAAATTCCGCACAACTACACCCAATTACCGTTGGTATTGTAGGAGGATTCTTACTCAAGAATCCCAGATCAAACGGGCGATCGCGGACACATCTGCTTCCGGAATCACCTCCGCGCAAGACTTCTTACGCAGACGTATACGGACGCTCAATCACGCTTCCGACGTTAAAGTTTACTCCCGTACGGTCGGAACCCCCTTCCGCATCCAATGGACGGTCCGGATCGGACCATGGGGCCTATCTCGATGATTGCATGGGGTCCATTGGTGAGGATGTGCGGACGCTGTAACAGCGTCCGCTGTTTCAGCGGCCGTAAAAATCGGAAGAAGTTTCCTCTTATTTTTTTTTTTAAAGATACTGTTACGTGCGGCGCACGTACACCCACGTTCTAGGTTCCACTTTCATGTGGGGCCCACCTGCAGTGGTCCCCGACGGACGGCGCACACGCAACCAGCGGACACCGTCCGCTCGCAGCAGTGCTGCAACGAGGAAGAAGAAAAATTTTCTTCAAACGCGCGGTCAACGCGGGTTGACCGCGCATTTGTGGTGCATGCGATGCACGTGGGTCCCACCCTGATGTATATGCCAAATCCACTCCAATAGGTAAGTAGGCTACATGATTTTAGGCTATAGCCCCAAAAATGGGACGGTTCCGAAATTAGATGGCCCACTTATGGCCTGATTTCTGATTAGGGCACTTGTAGGATGATCGAAGGGCTGAAATTTGACATGTATGGTTGGATCGTGTCCTAGAACTATTGTATAGAGTTTTGTACGGTAATGATCACTAGAAATCATGATTCCTACAAATTGTCTTATAACTTGGGTTTAATTAATAGCCTATTTACTTTATTTTATTTATTTATTTTATATGAAAGATCATACAATAATCCCCATGGATTGTTTATTGTTAACTCATTCATTATATAAATTATTTGTTTATTTAATTGTTAAATTAAACCCTTAAATTAATTTATCGCACAAATGGAAGACCAGGGTTATTACATTCTACCCTCCTAAAAGAAAAATTTCGTCCTCGAAATTAAACGTACCTCAAAATAATTCTGGATATTTCTCTCGAATTTCATCTTCACGCTCCCAAGAAGCTTCTTCAACATCGTGATTACTCCACTGCACCTTTACCAGTGGAATCGTCTTGGTACGAAGTACTTGTTCCTTTCTGTCTAGAATTTTAACTGGCTTCTCAATGTATGTAGTATCTTCTCGAATTTCCAAAGGCTGCCAGTCGATGACATGAGAGACATCTCGTTCATACTTTCGCAACATGGAAACATGAAAAACATTATGAATACTCGATAACTGAGGAGGTAAGGCCAGTCTGTATGCCACAACGCCAACTTTAGCTAACACTTCAAATGGTCCAATGTATCTTGGAGCTAACTTTCCCTTCTTCCCAAATCGCATGACTCCTTTCATTGGAGAAACTTTCAAAAATACATGATCGCCCACGAAGAATTCTAATTCCTTCCTTCGGTTATCTGCATAACTCTTTTGTCGGCTCTGGGCGACACGGATACGTTCCTTTATAATCGCAATCTTCTCAGAAGTCTGTTGTACAAGTTCAGGTCCTAATAAAGCTTTCTCACCCACCTCTGTCCAACAGCTAGGGGATCTACAAGGTCTACCATAAAGTGCTTCAAACGGTGCCATACCGATAGTCGACTGGTAACTATTATTGTATGCAAATTCTATCAGAGGAAGATGGTCGTCCCAATTACCCTTGAAATCGATAACACAGCACCTGAGCATATCTTCTAATATTTGATTCACTCTTTCCGTCTGGCCATCAGTCTGTGGATGAAAGGCGGTACTGTAATCCAGTTTAGTTCCCAATGCCGCTTGTAGTCCCTTCCAGAACCGAGAGACAAATCTAGGGTCACGATCGGAAACAATCGAAATAGGCACCCCATGAAGTCTCACGATCTCTTTGATGTACAACTTACTCAGTTCTTCTAAGGAGTTATTCATTCGCACTGGTAGAAAATGAGCTGACTTAGTTAGCCTGTCTACAATCACCCATACAGCATCATGATTTCTCCCTGACCTGGGCAGACCCACAACAAAATCCATGGATATACGTTCCCATTTCCATTCTGCGATTTCTAATGGTTGTAGTAGTCCAGAAGGTCTCTGGTGTTCAGCTTTAACCTGTTGACAGGTGAAACACTTGGATACAAAATTTGCAATCTCCTTCTTCATGTTATTCCACCAATATGTTCTGCGAACATCGCGATACATCTTCGTACTTCCAGGATGTATTGTCAACTTGGATCTATGGGCCTCCTCCAAAATTTCTTTCCTTAGTTCGGCTACGTCTGGCACGCACACTCTTCCTCGGTACCTGATTGCTCCATCTGTCCCCACTTTCCATTCAACTGCTGCATCGGCGTCTACAACTGAAATTCGATTCTGGAGCCACGAGTCCTGCTTTTGGGCGTCTATGATTTGGGTTACCAATGTTGGCTGGATCGACAAGTTTCCAAGGAAGGCCATAGTGCTATTTTCCCATTGTTTGATCTCGTAATCCTTGATATTTTCTAACAATTTCCATTCCTGTATGGCGAGAGTTGCGGCGAGTAATTGTTTCTTCCTACTCAAGGCATCGGCCACAACATTTGCCTTGCCCGGATGGTAACAAATGTCGAAGTAATAGTCCTTTAGGAATTCTAGCCACCTTCTCTGCCGCATGTTCAGTTCTTTCTGGTCAAATAGGTATTTTAGGCTCTTATGATCGGTATAAAGTTCAAACTGCTCTCCATACAAATAATGTCTCCATATTTTTAGAGCGAAAACAACTGCGGCAAGCTCCAAATCGTGAGTAGGGTAATTTTGCTCATGTTTCTTCAACTGCCTGGAGCCGTAAGCGATCACCCTTCCATTCTGTGTAAGAATACATCCTAGCCCTTGGTGAGAAGCATCCGTGTAGACGACAAACTTTTCTCCCTCCGCTGGAATCGTTAATATCGGTGCCGACGTTAAATGTCTCTTAAGCCTAGTAAATGCTAATTCGCAACTGTCATCCCATGTAAAGGTCTTACTCTTCCCCGTTAGACTGGTTAACGGTCTCGCAATTTTAGAGAACCCGTCGATAAACCTCCTGTAATAGCCTGCCAAACCCAAGAAACTTCGTACCTCAGATGCATTTGTGGGTTGTTCCCAGTTAATCACGGCTTCGATCTTTGTCGGGTCTACAGAGATTCCCTTTTCCGACACCACGTGGCCCAGAAATTTTACTTCCTTCTTCCAAAACTCACACTTCTTGAGTTTTGCATAGAGCTGGTTATCCTTGAGAATCTGTAACACAGTCCTAAGGTGTTCCTCGTGTTCCTCATAAGTCTTGGAGTAGATGAGGATATCGTCGATGAAAACAATGACACACTGATCGAGGTAAGGCTTGAACACCCTATTCATTAAGTCCATAAATACCGCCGGAGCATTCGTGAGCCCGAAGGGCATAACCAGGAATTCATAGTGGCCATAACGTGTCCTGAAGGCGGTTTTTGGTATGTCTGGGTCTTTGATTCTTAACTGATGATACCCGGACCTCAAATCTATTTTGGAGAAGTATTGAGCTCCCCTTAGTTGATCGAACAGGTCATCGATACGAGGCAAAGGGTATTTATTTTTAATTGTGGCCTTGTTAAGCTGGCGATAGTCAATGCATAGCCTCATCGAGCCGTCCTTCTTCTTCACAAACAGTACCGGAGCTCCCCAAGGTGATGTGCTGGGCCTTATAAATCCTTGGTCCAGCAATTCTTGTATCTGCTTCTTTAGCTCTCTTAATTCCAATGGGGCCATGCGGTATGCTGCTCTAGAGATCGGGGCGGTCCCTGGTACCAGTTCGATGGTAAAGTCCACTTCTCTCCGAGGGGGTAATCCAGGGATTTCTTGGAACACATCAGGAAATTCGTTAACTATATGAATTTGTTCGGTATGGTTTTCCTGATCCTCCGTCTCGGATAGTGCTGCCATGATTATTATTGAATCTACATGTTTGCCCCCACGAAATGTGATGATTGGTTGATTTGGGGCGGAGAAAGTCACTGTCTTTTCGTAACAGTCTAAAGTGGCGTGATGTGCGGCTAACCAATCCATTCCTAAGATAATTTCGAATCCCGACATATCCATGACGATTAGGTTTGCTGGCAGGCAAGCCTCGCCTATCAAGATGGGACAGTCCTTACATATACGATCTAATACCACCGATCGACCAATGGGTGTGGCAATAGTTAGGTTCCTATCCATATTCTCGCTAACCAATTCCAAAGAAGTGACCAAGGATGCAGAAATAAATGAGTGGGTAGCCCCCGTATCAAACAAAGCTTTGACAGGTGTCGTGAATATAAAAAGCGTACCTTCGACTACTGTCCCATTTGTGTTATGCTCAGGTGGGGCATCTGTGACTGCGTAGCACTGTGCTGCTGCTTCTTCAGGCACTGGTTCTTCTTCGGGTGGTATTTCTTCATGTTCCTGTGCTGTTTCAGGCTCCCCTGCTGGCGGGGCTACTGCGTAAACTCGCCCTTGGGCTTGCTGTCTTGGTGGTTGGTGACCAGGCCTCGTAATAGAGAAAGGTTGTGTTGGTTGCGGCCTTTGGGAGTATTGTGGAGGTCTCTGGTGTTGCACATGTGGTCGATGTTGTGGCTGTGCATATTGTGATGGTGGTCCGCGTGTCTGGGACACCGGGCGAGGTGGTCCCTGGACTAATAAAGGGCATGATGGTCGCGTGTGACCCACTTCGCCACAATTATAACATCTCCCTTGAAATTGATTGCTGCTCGGTGGAGGCGGGGGTGCAGAACTGCTCATCATTCGCTGCCTCTTGTCTGCATGTTGGGGTAGTGC
Organism: Liriodendron chinense; assembly: GCA_003013855.2. Lineage (NCBI taxonomy): Eukaryota > Viridiplantae > Streptophyta > Magnoliopsida > Magnoliales > Magnoliaceae > Liriodendron > Liriodendron chinense. The sequence goes on from ML058333.1 coordinate 5,119,061, forward strand.
AGAAGATGACGCCTTGTTTTTCGACCCCGTGTCGGACTTTTTCTGATCCCGATCCTTCCAAAACTCCTCAAAGTCTCTCTCCACCACCAAGGCCTTATTAAAGACCTCCATGTAAGTCGTCAGTTCGAAGGCCCGCACTCTGCTGCGTATCGGTGGTTTGAGACCGTTCTCAAATTTTCGGGCCTTATCCTCTTCCTCTCGTACCATAGAAGTGGCATACCTTGCCAACTCTGTAAATTTGGCTTCATACTGTCTGACGGAAAGCTTCCCCTGTTCCAATCTCATGAATTCCACTATCTTTTGGTCCCGCATAGTTTTTGGGAAGTATTGTTTATTAAACTTGTCGCAGAAGGAGTCCCAGGTCCATTCAGTGCCTGGGGGAACTGATCTCACCATGGATTTCCACCAGTGATATGCTTCTCCTTCGAGTACAAAGGTAGCTAAAGTAACTTTCTCCTCGTCTTTGCATCCCATCCCATCAAAGAGTTTCTCCATTTCGTTGCGCCAGTGTTCAGCCTCATTCGAGTCGGGAGACCCGTTGAATGAGGGGGGTCGTAATCGCTTGAATCTCTCCAGTAACCCACCTGAATTCCCATGAGTGGTCGGCGGGGGCATCGGGTTCTGCTGGTGATTCTGAAGCCCAATTACGCTGACCACAGTCCCCAATACCTTCATCATTTCTTGTAGCAGCTGGTTTTGTTCGGCCAACCCAGGAATCGCCGTCGTCGTATTGTTAGTAGCGGGTGGGGTGGAGGGCATCCCGTTTTGCTCGCTGCGACCCGTCATGGTAAATCTACGAGTCAAGTAGAATCATAAGTTAATACTTAATAGGATTGGTGTCGACAAAGGATTGGATTATTCATCTTAAATCTAATCCTAACCCATAACCCTAGACTCTAGGATCTCGAAATTCTCTCTGATACCAAACTGTCACGCCCTGAAATCCAAGACTCGAGTATAACAACTCAGGCTCGAGTTTCAGAGTATGAACTCAATCCAAATATAACCTGAAGAGATATTTCATTCCACATACCACCATAATACTAAGCTGAAGTATTTTATTAACCATGAATTAAATCTCAAATAAAAGTTTAAGCCAAACAACTACATCCATTCTGCAAAATACTCAAATCTACTAAAATCTGTTTTCAATCATCTACTAAAGGAAATAAATTCCACACCTAACAAATATAAGTCTTCTAATAAAAATAATCATCCAAATATTCTGCTTCAGCCGCTCCTCCTTCCTCTTGATATCCTGCAGGAACTGTGGGGATTTTGGTGAGCTAAAGCCCAGTGAGATCATTTTCATCATAAGTAATATTCCAGTTGATAGAACGTTAGACGTGAAATACTAACAGCTAGGATTATGTGAGCATATACAAGAATATAATGAAGATCTAAACATCTTATGTCTTATTAGAAGTGAAACATGTTTATCATGATGTCATGTATGTTATGGTACGTGTAAGAGCACAAACGTCTAGGAACTCGTTGCCACTGAACATTAGGAACCTGTCGCAAATCAACCATGCTCACCTAACCGGTACAACGAGGCGGCAAATCAACCATGCACGCCAGTGGGCAAATCAACCATGCACCACTGATCCAACCGAGCAAATCAACCATGCTCAACAAGTGAAACGACCAGAACTCGTTGCCACTGAACATTAGGAACCTGTCGCAAATCAACCATGCTCACCTAACCGGTACAGCGAGGCGGCAAATCAACCATGCACGCCAGGAGTCAAATCAACCATGCTCCTGTTCTGTCGTTGTGTATAAGAATGTATATGAATGTCATGAATCATGAGAACATCTCTTCAAGCATACAATGCATATCAAAACCAAATTCCAATCATACCATGCATGCATTACTCTTATCCAAGTAATTCGTCATCTAACCCTAGTTGATGGTAAACTTGATCTAAAGAAGGATAACATGTAAAATCTTTGTGTTTCGATACTTACTAGTGTTATTCTAACTAGAAGTTTTGTACACGACCTAATCTAGGTTGAGTTTGCTTAACAATTTTCCTGAGATACTAGTACAGAAAATTTCGAGGGAAGAAACATTAATAGGGAGGAAAAGAAATCAGAGGATGGATCTTAGAACAAAATCAAGTGATGGATCCCTTACCTAGGATGCGTACCATACACAAATACAAATCAAACTCCTAAAACCTTATTTAGAAAGATAGCTAAAGAAGGATCCTTACCTTAGATCCATAACATGAAACGACAAGAAAATTAGAATTTGAAGAAAGATGGAGATAGGCTAGTAAGGGGAAGACCAATGGAAATTTCTTTAGAAGAATCACTCACTTGTAATGAACTATAAACCCAAATCGAGTCGGAGTCGGCTCACCGAGTCGACTCAGTTGGCCCTCTTCTTTCCTTTCTTCTTTCCTTCTCCCTTCCTTCTTCTTTCTTCTTTCTCTCTTTCTTCTTCTTTTCTTTCTTCCTTCTTCTTTTTCCTTGGCTGGAAACGGTCCAGCCGAACCCGTGTAGGAACAGCAGTGCAACAGTACCACCACCTGCTATCTCTCTCTCTCTCTCTCTATCGTTTCTCTCCCTCTCTCTCTTTCTCACAGCTTTTTTTTTTCTCTCGTCTCTCTCTCTCTCTCCCTCTCTCTCTCTTACGAAGATCTGCCCTCTCCTAGCCAGGGAGAGGGTTTTTTTTTTTTTTTATAACGTCACTGTAACTGGCCTACGCCTGTACTGTTCGCACCCAGTCACGCACCGAGATTCATACGCGAACTCGGTCCCACCACTAGATACTATCCATCGACTGATCAATCTGCATTTTCAGACGTTTAATAATATGAGAGTGGCCCATCGAATGGACGGTTTGGATCAAACAATGGAGCCCACCCAAGTGCACGTACGCTGTTTGAAGGTTGACAGCGATCGGACGATGTTTAATCCGAACTGTAATACGCGGTCGTTTGCACTCCACAAATTCCGCACAACTACACCCAATTACCGTTGGTATTGTAGGAGGATTCTTACTCAAGAATCCCAGATCAAACGGGCGATCGCGGACACATCTGCTTCCGGAATCACCTCCGCGCAAGACTTCTTACGCAGACGTATACGGACGCTCAATCACGCTTCCGACGTTAAAGTTTACTCCCGTACGGTCGGAACCCCCTTCCGCATCCAATGGACGGTCCGGATCGGACCATGGGGCCTATCTCGATGATTGCATGGGGTCCATTGGTGAGGATGTGCGGACGCTGTAACAGCGTCCGCTGTTTCAGCGGCCGTAAAAATCGGAAGAAGTTTCCTCTTATTTTTTTTTTTAAAGATACTGTTACGTGCGGCGCACGTACACCCACGTTCTAGGTTCCACTTTCATGTGGGGCCCACCTGCAGTGGTCCCCGACGGACGGCGCACACGCAACCAGCGGACACCGTCCGCTCGCAGCAGTGCTGCAACGAGGAAGAAGAAAAATTTTCTTCAAACGCGCGGTCAACGCGGGTTGACCGCGCATTTGTGGTGCATGCGATGCACGTGGGTCCCACCCTGATGTATATGCCAAATCCACTCCAATAGGTAAGTAGGCTACATGATTTTAGGCTATAGCCCCAAAAATGGGACGGTTCCGAAATTAGATGGCCCACTTATGGCCTGATTTCTGATTAGGGCACTTGTAGGATGATCGAAGGGCTGAAATTTGACATGTATGGTTGGATCGTGTCCTAGAACTATTGTATAGAGTTTTGTACGGTAATGATCACTAGAAATCATGATTCCTACAAATTGTCTTATAACTTGGGTTTAATTAATAGCCTATTTACTTTATTTTATTTATTTATTTTATATGAAAGATCATACAATAATCCCCATGGATTGTTTATTGTTAACTCATTCATTATATAAATTATTTGTTTATTTAATTGTTAAATTAAACCCTTAAATTAATTTATCGCACAAATGGAAGACCAGGGTTATTACATGAAGTATCTATGGCTGACCTTTCTAGGTTACAACAATTGTCAAAAGAGTCTGTTGAGCAATTTATATATTGCCCGATTCAAGGGCACTAAAACTTACTACCTGGTCATTCTGCACAAGGCTGAGTTTATCAGGTTGGCCTTAGAAGGAATGGGTTTCGAGCTTCATAAGAAGTTCAAAGGCATGTGTACTTTGGATACCTGTTTGAGTTATCAACTAGGGCCACCAGGTACGAGCGAATCGTTCGAAGGAGCAACAACGGATAAACGCGTTCAATGGTATGTTTTATCGCAACCCGAACTATGAGTTGGCCGTTACAAATAGAGTGCCTACACAGCTGGATGAAGATTATGACGCCTGTTACAAGTAGGCCATGGCCAAGATAATCGATATGCGGCCATGAGAATGCTCACCCTTAAAAAGGTCGAGTATAAAGCCTTGACTGTAGTAAAAATAAGAAAGGGGTTGACCGTGACCACTAAGCAGTATACATTCGACACTCAGCTCAAGAGAAAATTCATCAGAGTTTCCAACCACCAAAAAATTTCCTCGATCGAGGAACTAAAAAAGGGTATTTATTGTAAATGGCATGGAAATAAGTCGCAATCTACTAAGAATTGAATCGTGTTCAGGATCTTAGTGTAAGAAAATATTGATAAAGGCTTCCTTAAGTTTCCTAAAAAAGAAGCCATGGGCATTGACCGGGGTCCATTCCCAATGACGACCCCAATCAACAACATCTCAGCCGATATCACAATTACCACTTAATTGGTCAAAATAACAAAACCATCAACTCCACATGATTCGCAAAAGGAGCCATCCCAACCTAACCCCTAAAGGATTCAGTTAACCACTGAGTCACCATCAGTCAAACAATCTGCCAACACGCCTCCATAAAATGGCAAGGAGAAGGCACACCAATCTAAGATAGATGACCGAATCACTTTAGGTTAGGGCTGGTCATGTGTCGAGTTAGCTCGAGAAACTCAATCGACTCGACTTAAAAAACTTTCCTCGACTCGACTCGACTCAGTGGGATGAGTCGAGCCAAGCTTCATTTAGGAGCTCGAATAAAAAATCGAGTCAAGTTCGAGCACTGGGCCACTCGATTCGATTTAAGCTCGACTTGGCTCGACCTCGACTCGTTTCATAAAGATATTTATTAAAAAAATATCCTAATCTTCTTATTTATTGGTTCTCTCTCTCTCTCTCTCTCTCTCTCTCTCTCTCTCTCTCCCCCTATATATTGGGGTCCAAGCTTAGGACATATAAAACCCTCACACGTTGGGGGGGGGGGGGGGATATTCCTTGTTGAGCATACCTGATGGATTGAGTAATTTCAAGTAGAAAACATGGTGAGCACATAGTGGTTGTGTGTTTTTCACGCTGTACAAAACAAGCACTACGATGAGATCACACACCATACACATCTAAAAAATGGTGGCTATGGTAAGACTAAACACCATATACAGTTATTGATTGCAATTTTACGAGGGAGGTGGTGCATCTTATCCATGAATCAGCTGGGCCTCACCATGAAGATGGTCCGCACAATAATCGCGGCAGTCCATTCATGTGGTGAGTTATGCATGTACTGTGTTAATCTATGGTTCATAAAATGTTACTGGTGGTCTGCATTCAATGCGTATGTGACCTGGCCAATAAAAAAAACTGATCAGAGCTAGGCCATTTAAATGGTGGGGTACCACCTGGAGAAATACTATTCTCCCCTAATATATGTGTGACTTCTTGAACTTAATGTTGTTGACTTTTAACTTGTAATTTGTAACAAAAAATATAATAAATTGAGGTGGGAGCAAGCTCGACTCGACTCGAGGTAAGCTCACCTCGACTCGATCCACTAGCTCGCCTCAAAAGGTTTAGCAAACAAGGCAAACTCCAATGGTAAGCTCGAGGGTGAGCTCGAGCTTGAGCTCAAACTTGAGGATATATAGCATGGACGAGTCAAGCCAAGCTTGGCCAACCTTGACTCAACTCGGCTCGATGAACAGCCCTACTTTGAGTGGACAACGCATAATGCCAGTAAGAAGGTGCCAGGGGTGGTAGAGTCCGAGACCCTGGGACAGAAGGTCACTACGGACCCTTAACCGAGCGACTACGGGACAACAGCCCGTGCAACAACATCCAAGTACGACTTTCGAATGCTGAAAATCAAGCGACCGATCTGAGCCAGTAACGATTCACAAAAACATGAAATGGAAAAATCGGGAATGAGTTCTTAAGAACTACGATCCTAGGATTCATAGTTACCCTTGGGATACATCCCCAAGGTGAATCAAGATGCGACCCGAGTATGACCGATCGATCAAACACAAGATTGTCTATCTAACCGAGGCATTTACTAATCGATGGACCATTGCCATCCACTGTAAGTTTTCACAGATTCCACAGGGTCTAACTCATACTCAAAGGCGACAATTATAATGATGAAAAGCGGTAGTCGGATCGTTTGCTATCACCGCCTGAATGAAACATAAAAATCCATGACCAATTAATTAAAGAAAGGCTTAGGCTAAGACCTATTCGAACCAGACCTCCCCAAGACATGCCCATGGAGAATGACCTCGCAAATTGCTGCACTAATACCGATGAAATACAGAGGTGGTGCAGTCATTTCAAGGGTTCCCAAGCCCAAAAGATTTCATGCAATAAGTTAACTTAGGGATCACAACCTAAGGGAAAGGGGGCTCGAAATAATAGTGACGTTTGACACCCTAATGAGGACCAATGAAAGGCTGCTACATGTTGACACTATGGGGGTTAGTACTGACAAAAATTCTACTCATACCTGAGAGTATCTTCAGTTGATCTTCCTTTGGTGTTACACATTCCATTATGCGTACCTTTAGAAGAACAAATTGGCAGATGCCATGTGACCATGATTAACATGACAATTAATACAGTAGCATAACGTACACATCTATAAAAGACTCGTCGAGAGAATGTATCTTATCATATATCTAGCTATGATATACTCGGTGAGGCCATCTTTCATAGTCCTTAAAAAATGGAAGATCTTCCCAGAGACATCCAGAGAGTCTGTAGCATTCGAGAAGGTTCTATATATCGAAAGATCGAACCAATATCCAAGCGAATCTAGCTATGGTTCAGACTTAAATCGAGAGAAAATGGATAATAGCTAGGTTGGGTCCCAAGCCGTACAATGATCGGAATAAAAAGAATGGGAGAGCTTAAGGACCCGATCTAGTGGCCGTGGTTCAATTGAAATCAAGAGAATGAGAGATATAGATGAAAGATCTGGTTGGACCTATCCTCGATAATAGACCAGACGTGTCAGAACCGACTGTGCCACTTAATTCCAACCGAACAATGTGTCGACCCCAAGTGCCAAGATAGGCAGATACATTGAAATGGGTTGCCCCTTTGCTTTTCGTATGAAAAGACTTTCTAATTTGCGTGATTGCGATCAACGATAAACAATGTATAATTCATTCAATGGTGCAACAATTACAATGAAATACAAGAAAACAAAATGATAAACAGGGGACCTTTGGTGGATGATGACGATCGCCCATTAGAGGATGGAGATTGTCGTCGGTGTAGTCGTTGACATAGATGACTTAGTATAGCTCTAAGCGTAACTGAAGTTAGCAGATAGAGGTGGATGGTAGGATTGGATCAACCTTTGGATCCAACGCTTGACATGGATAGAATAGAATTACAACTAATGATTATGCTAAGAAGGGATAAATGTCCAGGGAGGACGCTACACTACAATATACTAAGATAAATGTCTCCGAGGACTGATAAGATAAAAAGATTTGCTGGCTTTTGTGTTGATCAAGAGTTGTTTCCTTCATCAGGCTTCCTCCTTTTTATAGAATTCCTTGGACGGTTGCGGATGAATTCATATCCTCTATTGGTGGCCAAACAGGAAAACCTGTCTGGAGCCTTTTCATTGGTCCACATCATACTGCATGATGTCAGTGTGATCAGGTTGCACTGAAGATGTGACTAGGTTGCAGACCTATGTGATGACTGGGAGCTATAAAAAGGCTCTAACCAAGGTTTTGCTGTTGGGCTGCCAACAAAGGATATGGACCAAGTTGCGGATGGGCATGGATAACTCCTCGTGAGAGTGGGAATGCCACATCCCTATATTTTCTCTATTTTCCACTCTCTTCGGCTATTCGATGGGGCGTTCGAAGCTTCTATGGCGAAAGCTACTCTGTCACCATGTGAAGCCATCCAAGCCGCAGGATTGTAAATCAATCTTTCTTGAATGCCGCTGCCACATGGCGTCATCTTGATCGTAATATCTGACCCAGTCAGATTTTGGCGCTAACAGATATTATATATAAAAAGGGCGCGACTTAGGTGAGACCCCGGAACCACCGAAGTGGGTGGGACCCTGACGTGGCGCATCAGGATTGGTCCACTTGGGCGGGCGCGTGTGAGAGAGCCACACGTGAGGGACGGCATCAGCTAACGGCCGTTACCTGGCTCCGCCTCTCCCTCTTATTTCTCTCTCCGCTCGTTGGCCGCCTCTTCCTCTCGCCCTCCCACGTACCTCTCATGAGAGTGGAGAGATCCTGTCTGGACGTGGATTAGCTACTGACAGGTTGAGTAGCGATCTAGCTGAAGTGACGTCACCAACTTCTGTGGGCCCCACCATAATGTATGTGTTGTATCCACACCATCCATACATTTGGAGAGTTTATTTTAGGACATGAGATAAAGAATTAGTAAGATCCAACGCTCAAGTGGACCCCACCAAAGAAAACAGTGGGGCTTGATCTCCTACCATTAAAATCTTCTTGGGGACACAGAAGTTTCGATCAAGCTGATATTTGTGTTTTCCCTTCTTCAATGTCTGTGTGAACTTTTCAACAGGTTGGATCTCAAATAAACATCATGATGGGCCCTAGGAAGGTTTCAACAGTCGTGTCACTGTCCCCACAGTTTTCTTTGGTGGGGTCCACTTGAACTTTGGATCTGTCTCATTCTTTAGCTAATGCCCTAAAATGATCTCTCCAAATGAATGGACGGTGTGGATACAACACATACATCATGGTGGGCCCCACAGAAGTTGGTGACGTCACTTCAGTAGCCGGATAGCTACTCAACATGTCAGTAGCTAATGGGCAGTCCTTCTTGTCCTCTCTCTCTCTCTCTCTCTCTCTCTCTCTCTCTCTCTCCCATAATGGCAGGAGCACCCCAACCCAGGTTTTTTTTTTTTTTCCAGATTAACTGGGCCCACTGTAAATGCATGTGGTTTATCTACACCTTCCAGCTGTTTTTCCAGCTCATATAAGGAATTGAAACCAAAATTCAAGCCTATCCAAATTTCAGGTGGACCATATCACAGGAAACAGTGGGTATAATAATTCCCACTGTTGAAACCTTTAAAGGGCCCGTAATGATGTTTATTTGTCATCCAATCTGTTCACAAGATCACGCAGATATGATGAAGGGAAAAAAAAAATCAGCTTGATCCAAAGCTTCCGTAGCACCTAAGAATTTTTAATTTTTCAATGGTACACGTTCAATTCACACTTTATCCTGTGGTGTAGTCCACTTAAGAATTTTATATGCTTCATTTTCTATCTCCAGCCATAAAATTATCTGTTAAAGTGGATGATCGGATTAAATAAAATACATAAATCGTCGTGGACCCCACATACTTTACTGCTAACCGTATTGAGTTGGTAGGCAATCCGCTTAGTACGAAGGAGAGGAAGAGATGCTGACGGCATGCGTAGGACAGTAAAAACGGCCGTTTGACGATGCTGTCTCTCAGGTGCTGGCTCTCTCACATGCGCCCCCAACTTGACGAATTAGGGTGAGACATGTCAAGGTCCCACCCACTTCGGTGGTTCCGGGGTCTCACCTAAGTCGCGCCCATATAAAACACGGTCGAGCCCAAAACTCAGGTCTTTCAGTCATTTCTTAAAACATGCGCGGTGGAGGATTCCAGTGCCCTTTCCGCATAAATGAAGTACCGTTATTGGTAGAGCTGTTATACCATGTGCCCCACCTATCCTTGGCCATGTGGACGGACGGTCATCCAGACCATCCATCCACGGTCCCTACCTGAGATGAGCAAGCGATCAAACGATCACACATCAGATAATTACTAATTGCTGGTGCACGAGCATATTTTCAAATGATGAAAGAAATATCCATTGTTGGGTCATATGTATCCAAATGGAATAGTTTCCTATGTGTTCCAACGGTTCAGATCACATCCTCAGCATCTGCATTTGCCGAGTGAAAGCCGGATGCACAACGTGACGCGAATTGCATTGTGACGCTGCCGCCATGGAAGTCCGTGGTGTCCCTACCTGGATTTCAATGCGCCACTTGCTGCTGTAGCCCGGTTGAAGAATATCGACTTAAACTTTTCTCTGCGGGGCCCTATCTCCGACAGCGGCACCTGGGCTGATGTAGCTCGTCTCGTCTGGGATCGGAGCGGATTAACACCTTACCGTGTGGGGCGCAGATGAATGTTTTGTATATCCATGCCGTCCATCCGTTTTTCTATATCATTTTAGCGTGTGATCATAAAACTTAAGCATATCAAAATCTTAAATGGGCCACATCACTGGAAACAGTGGTGAATGACCATTAAAAACTTTTTATTAGCCACAAAAGTTTTGGATCAAGTTGATCTTTGTATTTTCTCTCCATCCAGGTCTGATTGGCATAATCAACAGGTTAGATGGAAAATAAACATTACAGTGGGCCCTAGCACGTTTTTAATGGTGGGATTTCAATCACCATTGTTTCCTGTGGTGTGGACCACCTGAGATTTAGATCTGCTTAATTTTTAAGACCACATCCTAAAATGGGCTGGAAAAATAGATGGTCGCCGTGGATATGTAAAAAATCATCAAGGTGGCCCCACGGTAAGGGTAACACACTGTGGGCTGTAAATGGTCGAGTTCGGGGCGGGTTTAGCCAAAACCAGACCCACCCATTTACTAAACGGGCCTGGGTCCAAATTTTAGACCCAGACCCTTTTACTAAATGGGCGGGTCCGGATCGGGTCCGAGTCAACCCATCAGGCCCATTTATAAATGGGAATGGGTCTGGTAGAGGGAGATCCACCCAGACCCATTTATAAATGGGTCGGGTCTAATGGGTCCGGGTCTGGATCAAGTATGTAAGCATTTTACAAGGCTTAAAACCGGGTCTGGACGGTCTGGGTTGGACGGGTGCTTTGAGACATAGACCAAACCCGCCCACTTACTAAATGGGTTCGGGTCGGGTCGGGCCGGGCCTAATATAAAGGAAATCAGACCCAAACCCGTATAGTAACTGGGTTTGTTCTTGGACCCAGACCCGTACCATTTAACAAATGGGTCGGGTCTGGGTATGGTCTAAATGGGTTGGGTCCGGGTACCCCATCGGGTCCACTGACCCATTTACAGCCTAAACACACACCAAGGTGTTACCCGGGTAAGGTGTTACTCGGGTAACACAGCTTTGGGCCGGGCATGGATTAGGTTGTTAGCCCAAACCACTTTTTTACTCTCTTTTTTTTTCCACACTTTTTCCTATAGTATGGTCCACCGCTTTGGGCCAGGCACGGATTAGGTAGTTGCCCATACATTTTAGTGGGTTTTTAATGGTGGGGTTTTCAATCACCACTCCTTCCTATAGTATGGTCCACCTGAGATTTAGAATGGCTTCAATTTTTTGGATCATGCCCTAAAATAATCTCGTAATTATGGACGGCAAGGATGTAGAATATATACATCAAGGTAGATCCCCCGGTAAGGGCTGCACTGTCATGGTGAGGCCGGGGCCGCACCTAATCCGCTCCTCTTTGCAGTGAGTGGTGTTGAGTGACCAAAGCCGATTGCGTGGTCGCGGACCTCGTATTATATATGTTGACATCATCAACTTCGGTGGGTCCCACCACCATGATGTATGTGTCATATCCACACCATCCATACATTTTTGCGAGATCATTTTAAGGTGACCCAAAAATGAGGCAGATCCAAAGCTCAAGTGGACCACACCAAAAAAAGTAGTACCGAGACAATGATGTCCACTATAGAAACCTTCATAGGGCCCACTATGATGTTTATTTTCCATCCAGCCTGTTCATAATGTCACACACCTTGATGAAGGGAAAACATAAATATCAGTTTGATCCAAAACTTCTTTAGCCTCCAAGAAGTTTTTAATGATAGACGTTCAATCTATTTTCACGGATGTAGTCCACTTGAGCTTTGGATCTGGCTCTTTTGTGCCCATGCCCTAATGGTCCGTTTGGTGCCATGGATTTGAGGAGAAGTGAGGAACAACTGGTTACTTTATTCTGTTTGGCACCATGGATTCGATGAGAAGAGGATTTGAGAGGAATCCACGAGAGCTGAAAAAGGCACTTTTATCTCTTTTTCAAATCCTCTAAAAATGTTGAGATTCGAGGAGAAATCCTTCCCAATGTGGGACCCAATGCAATGTGTTCGTAACTATGGGACCCAACATGATGTATATTTTCCATCCAACTTATTGATAAGGTCACAAAGACCTGGATGAAGGGACCACACAAGTATCAATTTAATCCAAAACTTTTGTTCATCATAAAGGTCTCACTCTCCACTTTTTCTTATTTTATGGTCCACTTCAGGTGTGGATCTGCTCTTTTTTTTTTTTTATCTTGGCATAAAATGATATGTAAAAATGGGTGAACTGGATTTAAAAATCGAGGCTAGTACGGTAGGCATATGGTGGTATTAAAATTTACACCATCCATTCCCTCTTGTCTAATTTCTCTCTAAATCCTGGCCGCTAAACAGAAAATCTGGAATTGATAAGAATTGAAATTGATGAGAATTCATATTATGGAATCCACTTCTCCTCAAATCCATGGTGTCAAATGGGCCATAAAATGATCTGACAAAATGGATGGACAATGTGGATATAACACGCATCATGGTGGGAACCATGAAACTTGGTGACATCAACGCACCATCGATGATAGTGCAGACACACCAGGCGGAATCCTCTTCTTGCAGTGACATGGTGAGATTTGATTGGTTGGGCCATGAGCGGTAAGAAATGAGTGATATGGCAAGATTTGATTGGTTTAGCTATGTGTTGTCAGAGACAGGCCAAGCTAGTTGGGGGTGTGGATTTCTCGGGAGTTCAGAACTCCTGAAGAAACTTAGGTGGGGCCCATCTTGATGTTTGTGAGAAATCCACCCCATCCATGCATTTTACAAGATCGTTTTAGGATAAAGCCCCCAAAAATGAGTAGGATCCAAGAGGCTAATTTTTTTCATGTTTTCGACTCATCCTAGTGAAATAACATTATAAACGGTTTAGATGTCATATAAACATGAAGGTGGAGCCCGGAAAGGTTTTAATGATAGGCATTTCTTTTTCCAAATTTTCCCCTCATATGGTATGCTTGAATCTTGGATCTTGCTCAATTTTTGTGTCTTATACTAAAATAATCTTGCGAAACGGATGGAGAGGGTGATTTCTCACAAAAATACAATGGGCCCTGTTGTGGGTAGAAAACCTGTATGAACCGAGCTATGCACGAGACCTCAGTATGTGATGACCCGAAGCCAAAGTCACACAGATAAAGTCTACCCGACTATCTTGTCCCAAGAGATCAGTTCGGATCATAGTTAGGGTTGGGACATCGGTAAAAGCCGAATTTATCCCTTCTCCTATAACAGAAAGCGGATGACGCAACACTTAAGGATCGAAACGGGCCAGTCCCGAGATATCTGCCGAGATCTCTAACTTGATATTGGCCATGATTCCAGCCTAAAATATCTCCTCCAACGCCTATAAAGGTAGAAGAATGCCTTGACTACAGGTAGACTGGATTGTTGAAAAAAAAAGAATCTATTACTCTCAAAACCGATCAACTGACTTTGGCATCGGAGGACTAACGGTCGGAACCCTGCCACCTCTTAGCCTTCTGTGCTATCTTGCAGGGATCAAGGACCCAAATCAAGGCCGTCCTTTTAGATCACATCTTGATTCCAATCAGTCAGTTGGTGTTCATATCTCATCTCCAGTTGTCACGAAGAATCGGTGACAACAGCTGGCGCCGTCTGTGGGAATGACTGATAAAGTTGCGCCCATCTAAAAACTATTGCATCTAGAGGTAGGAACCAATGGCTGGTGGAAAAGGCAATAGGAAAGGGAAAGCTCCCATAACAGCCGAACCTTCCTATGAGCTACAATCTGAAAATGAAGGACCCCTCCAAGAGACTCCATCCCTTCACATTGGGAGTTCGTCCCTCCACTTCAATCTTCTCAGTGGACGACAGAGGTCCCGTAATCACAGGGCCAGATTGTCCACATTAGAAGAACAAGTCGGAGGCATTGCGGAATGTTTGGGTGGAGTAGATAAACGATTCGGGCATGTCAACGAGAAGCTAAATGATATTACCGTACCTGAAGGCAGCCTCCACCCGTACCTGAAGGCAGCCCTGAACCTCAGGTACCTCAATAAAGCTTTCATCCACAACGTTCACTCTCTAATCGTCATCGACCCGATGAAGACGAGGTCGCGAGTCGAGCTTCGGGCTCGAGACTTCAGCCAGCCATGGAGCTTCCCGTGAACGATCTAAGACATAGAATAGAAGAAAGATGATCAACTCAGGTGAGTCAAGGTCAAGATTGGGTGGATGATAATATCACCCCTCTTGAGGCTGAGCTGAAGGAGCTTCGGGAGCGAATCAGGGATATCTAGAAAGCACAACGTGCCCGAGCACCGACCGCAACTGACGTCCTTGTGGACTCATCTGAGTCTCCGTTCACCGACGAAATTCGCAATGAACCTCTTCAGAAGGGTTTCAAAATCCCTCAACTTAAACAATACTCCGAGATTGGGGACTCAACCAAGCATCTCGAGAACTTCAAAGTCTGTATGGAACTCCATAGAGTCAATGGACATATTATGTGTAAGGCCTTCCCATTATCCTTGACCAGCTCGGCATGGACCTGGTTCCGTAATTTAAAGCCAAGATCTATATCTTCATTTACCGAATTGAGCAGGGCGTTCGCAACTCAGTTCATCCGGAGTACCGATCTGAGGAAACATTCTACTCACCTCGCTGCGGTGAAACAAAAAGATAATGAATCGTTGAAAGATTACCTCTCACGATTCAACACCAAGGCAGTTCAGGTGGAAAACTTATCTCAAGATGTATTACTACATATGATGATAGGAGGGCTACGTGATGAAAAATTCCTCTGGTCAGTAGGGGAACAACCTCCTCAATCTGTAGCCGAATTTCTCGACCGAGCCGCCAAACACATCAATGCAAAGGAGCTAGTAAACACCTAGGGATCGTTGCATAAAAGAAGAGATATAAAAGAGGAAACCAGCTCCAAGAGGCACTGCCCTGATCGCAGGTCGCCAAGCTCAAACGCGGCTTCCCATGGAGTGAAAACTTCGGCCCCACGATTCGAAAAATACACCCCGCTCAAAACAACTGTCGAGCAGGTGTTACTAACCGAGAAAGACAAACAGATATTCGAACGACCAGCAAAAATCAAAACCGACCCCGACATAAGGTCGAAATCCAAATACTGCCTATACCACAAAGACCATGGGCATAACACAATGGATTGTTTTTTACCTAAAGCGACAAATAGAGACCCTCATTCGGCAGGGCTTCTTAAAAGAGTACATCGCCCAGCGTCGAGAAGACCAAAGGGCCACAGATCGGGAAGGTGTTGACAGAGAGCCGGTCGATAACAATCCCATGGAAGAAATCCATGTGATCTTCGGTGGGCCCGCTACCGGGGATTCTGGCAATGCCTGCAAAGCCAATGTGCACCAAGGTAAAACATCCGAGCTGGGGCTACAAGTGAATCTAACAAGCAGGCCCTTAAAAATTTTGAAGGTCGCCCGTCATGCAATATCCCTTTTCGAAGAAGATGCTGGGGGAATATTGCACCCGCATGACGATTCTCTCGTGATGTCGATGGTGGTCACTAATAAAAGCTCCACAGAATGATGGTGGATACAGGGAGTTCGGCAGACATCATATATGCCTCGGCATTCGATAGAATGAAGATCGACCGATCCAGGTTAAGGCCAGTCAAAACCACTTTAGCCAGATTCACGGGAGATTGTATTATGCCCAAAGGGGAAATAACCCTTCCAGTCACGGCAGGAGACGAGTCAAACCAGAAGATAATCATGGTTGACTTCCTCGTCGCCAACACTCCATTAGCATACAACGCGATTATCGGCCGACGCATCCTCTGAGCCCTAAAAGCCTGCGTTTCGATCTATCATCTAGCCATGAAGTTCGAAACCGACGATTTAGTCGGTGTGGTCAGAGGGGACCAGCAGGAAGCTCGCCAATGCTACGAACTGACCCTACGCGGAAAGACCAAAAGTGTATTTTCTGCCGTCTCACGCATAACTCTACTAGACCCTAGAGAAGAAACAAAGGAGCATTGATCACCGGTCGAGGAACTAGCAGAGATCCCTTTATCAGATGATGACCCAAACTTGATATTGAAGATCGGATCTCAACTAAGCAGCCGCATTTAAGCAGGGTTGGTCACCTTCTTAAAAGAGAATGTAGATGCTTTTACATGTTCTCATAAGGATATGCCCGGAATCAATCCCGAAGTGATGGTCCACCGACTCAACGTAGATCCGACCTTCAAACCGATCCGCTAAAAACGACGAGCCTTCAACACGGAGATATACACCGCGATCGAAGAAGAGATCCAGAAATTATGTCAGGCAGGATTTATTCAGAAAATCCATTATCTCGATTGCCTCGCCAACATCATTTTGGTAAAAAAAAGCCAATGGGAAATGGAGAGTGTGTCCACTACTCCGACCTTAACAAAGCCTGGCCTAAAGACAGCTTTTCACTACCTAGAATAGATCAGCTCGTAGATGCGATGTCAGGCTATGAACTCCTCAGTTTCATGGATGCATACTCCGGGTATAATTAAATCCAGATGTACGCTCCCGACAGGCAAAAAACAGTTTTTGTTACCAATCGAGGCCTCTACTGTTATAAGGTAATGCCTTTCGGAATTAAGAACGCTGGAGCAACGTACCAATGTTTGGTCAACAAAATGTTTGCCGAGCAGATTGGTGAAACCATGGAAGTTTATGTGGACAACATGCTTGTTAAGAGTCTAAAGTCAGAAAACCACGTCGAGGACCTCCGCACTATGTTCGGCATCTTGAAATGATATGGGATGAGACTCAATCCCAACAAATGCGCCTTCTGAATGAGCTCGGGGAAGTTCCTCGGCTTCATGGTAAATCAAAGAGGGATAGAAGTTAACCCGAAAAAGATTCGCGCATTGATCGACATGAGCTCACCAACCACAGTGAAGGAAGTACAGCGCCTCACCGGGCGGGTCGCCGCACTTAATCGGTTCATTTCTAGAGCCACGGATCGATGTCTTCCATTTTTTAAGCAACTCTGTAAGTTCAACGAGATGACCTGGACACCAGAATGCGAGCAGGCCTTTTAAAATCTCAAGACATACCTCAGATCGCCTCCATCACTGTACAAACTTGAGCAAGGGGAAGAACTGCTGTATCTGGCTGTTTCCCCGGCAGCGATAAGTTCGGCTTTAATTCGCGATGACTGAGGTACACAGAGGCCGATATACTATGTCAGCAAAGCTCTCATTGACGCAGAAACTCGATATCCCAGCTTAGAGAAGCTGGCTCTAGCATTGATAACAACGGCTAGGAAACTGCGACCTTATTTCCAAGCACATTCGATAGCGGTGCTAATGGACCAACCATTGAGGCAAGTATTGCAGAAGCCGGAAACTTTAGGTTGCCTCGCTCGATGGGCCATCGAGCTCGGAGAATTCGACATACAGTATCGACCTCGTACCACCGTCAAGGATCAAGCTGTGGCCGATTTCATCGCCGAACTTACCAACCTCCCCATCCTTGAAACCGATGCTTCTTCTACAGGAAACGATGCGGAATCCATGCCGGAAGATGGTTCGACGACACCTACATGGTTGTTATACGTCAACGGTTCATCGAACTCCCAAGGATGCGGGGCTGGAATAATTCTAACTTCTCCAGACGGTATAAAAGTCCAATACGCCCTAAGGTTCGGTTTCAGAGCTTCTAACAACGAGGCCGAATATGAGGCCCTCCTTGCCAGGCTGGGCTAGCTTCGACGATCGGAATCCGAAGGGTCAAAGTATATAGTGACTCGCAACTGGTCGTTGGTCAAGTAACAGCTGAATATCAAGCAAAGGAGAAGAAGACGTCCGCGTATTTACTGAAATATCAAGTGCTACTAGCTCGATTTGATTATTGCAAGGTTATTCAAATACCAAGGACTCATAACACCAATGCAGACTCGCTGGCCAAATTAGCATCAGCAGGAGACGACGAGCTCGAGAGGTCGATTCCCATTGAATTCCTCCCTCGCAGAAGTATAGCCCACGAAGAAACCAAAGAGGTATGTCCGGTCTCCGCTGAGCCCAATTGGATGGATCCGATTGTTCGTTTCTTACGAGATGGCGATCTACCCGAAGAAAAAAATGAAGCACAGAAAATACGGTATAGATGATATATTATATAAGAAGGGCTTTTCGTTACCCTGCCTCCGTTGCCTTGGACCGGATGAGGCCAACTATGTCTTGAGAGAAATTCACTCCGGCACATGCGGAAACCATTCCGAGAGCAGACTGCTGGCACGGAAAATGATACGTCAGGGATATTATTGGTCGACTATTCAAAGAGATGCCCGAGAGGTGGTCAAGAGGTGTGACAAGTGTCAAGGTTCGCACCAGTCCCTCACCTACCGTCGGAGGAACTCACCTCGATGTCCGGACCGTGGCCCTTCGCGCAATGGGGAATCGACATCATCGGTCCTCTCCCAACTGGTAGGGGGCAAGTCAAATATGCGATTATAGCCATTGATTATTTACAAAGTGGGTCGAGGCAGAACCACTCGCGATGATTACTGAGAAGAAGACAACGGACTTCATCTGGAAGTCAATTATATGCCGGTTCGGCATCCCAAGCACCATCATCATCGACAATGGACCTCAGTTCGACAACGTGAAGTTTCGAGAATTCTATAAACACTTAAGCGTAAAAAATGTGTATTCATCCCCCAATCACCCTCAAGCCAACGGACAAGTTGAGGCAATCAATAAGATTATCAAGGGTCACCTGAAGACGAAGCTCGGCGGATATAAGGGGGCTTGGGTAAAGCAGCTCCCCGAAGTACTATGGGCATACCGAACCACAGCCCGGTCAACAATAGGCGAAACCCCTTTTTCCTTAACGTTCGGAACCGAAGCCGTGGTTCTAGTGGAAATCGGGCTATCAACCAACCGAACCAGCCGCTTTCAAACCAACAAAAAAGACTCTAAGCTTCGGACTAACCTCGACCTGATTGAAGAGGTCCGAGAAACTTCTTAAGCCCGAATTGCAGCTTACCAACAACGCGTCGCTAAATTCTACAACTCGCGAAGTCAAGGAAAGACGTTTCAGGGTGGGTGACCTCGTCCTATAAAGGAACATGAAGGAGAAGAGAGACAAGATCGCAAGCGCATTTAATCCGAACTGAGATGGTCCATATAAAATTGTAAGGTCAATTCACATGGGGACTTACTGGGAAGATATGCACGACCGAGCCCTACCTCACCCATGGAATGCAGAGCATCTGAAGATTTATTATCAATAAAAGTTAAGTATTTAATTTTGACGAATTCTCTCTCATGAGTCGTATCCCCACTAAGGAAAATGATATACCAGCAGAGCCTAATATCGCCCAAAGCTGTGTGCACGCTTAAGGTCGGTAACGATTAAAGCACATGAACTGGTCATTGCCTTCACCTACACTAACATACACTACTCTGACACGAGCTAACTTGCTCGGCCATGGAGTAGGGAGGGCTGGGTGAATAATAGCGAGGTGAATAACGAAAGCAAACCAGAAGATAGAAAAATCAGACACGAAATATCATAATATGATTTGATAACATGACCTCAGAAAGGTCAGCATTACAACCAAGTGTGTATTTAAAAGCCCCAACACATGGGCAAAAAAAAAAAAAAAAAAAAATTACATATGCAAGGGAGATGAAACTCTCAAAGGGGAGGGTCAACTGTTAGTTCAGCGGAGGTCGGAGGGTCGGTCTCTTCCGCCTCAGAGTCAAGGAAGGAGAGGTCCAGATCTGGATGATGACTTTGAACTGTCATCCTGCACTTCTCATAACCGAAGTCGAACATTTCGTCGGCCTCGACTATCTTGACCTCCAGGTCGGATCTTACTTTCGCCAGCTCCGCCTCCAGAGCTCCTCTAGCAGCCTTCTGGTCCTCAATCCGAGCATTAAGCTCAGCCTCCACCCTCTCCCTGTTTGAAAGCTCGACTTGTAGTAAAGTGTTCTCCCATTCTTGAGCCTCCAGAGCCTTCTTGGTATCTTCCTCAGACTTCAGCGCCTCGTCTAAAACCTGTTTCGTCGAAGCCAGAGTGCCTTCGATGCCGGATAGCATGCCCTTATCTCGGGTCATCTCCTCCCGCAGTGCTTGGCATCCGAAGGCAATCTGCGAAGTGTCCAATATAAGATTAACGCACGAGAAAAATAAAAACAGCAAGTTAAAAAACTGGAGCGACAAGCATACCTTAGCTCCGAAGATCCTAAGAGTATTAAGTAGAGACAGCCTCGGAACCTTCGTCATTGCGTTCACCTCGGCCTCAGGAATGACCTTATATGCCCACTTGCACAAGTTGTATAGATGTGGTGGCATCTCCAGGCCTCGACGCAGTGATGAAGAGGATTGAGCTGGGGCCATGGGGGGTGTGCCCCCGGACGGACCAACTTCGGGGACTGTCACCAAGTCTATGACTTGTGTTGGCTGAGGCCTCCCAAAGGTAACAGGGGTTGTAGCCTCAGCCGCGGGCGCTGCTGGCATCACTTCGGGGGCTGGGTTTAGAGGAGCATCACATGTCGGAGCAGAGAGGGGGCGATCAGATGGACACTTAGATACTTCTTTCTATCTTTTCTTTGCCCTGATCTGCTCCTCCTCGGCAGTCAGAATGGTAGACTTCCTTTTGGGGTCCGGAGCAGACATACCTGATAAGCGAAAGGCAGAACGATGTCAGTGCGGCATGCCAACATAAGCTTAGCTAACCATGTCAAAATAAAATAAAGGAAAGATTACCTGAAGGATTGATGCTTACGCCCGTCAGAGTTTCGTGAGAAAGGAGAATCTTCACACTACGGAAGCTCGGGTCCAGTTCCCACACTGTCGCAATGCGGTTCTCTTCTTCCAGGCTAAGGCTAGGAGGGCTCCCACGGGCTGAAAAGAAAAAAAAAAAGAAATTTGGTTAGGTCATTTTAAACAAAAAGGTACTTGAATTACACAAGACATTAGCCGACCCGACCTGGCACTGAAAACCAATTCCGCACCCAATCATCTGGACACCTGACCTCAGGTCGGGGACCTTCCCAACCCTTCGCAACAAAAAACCAGTCCTTCCAGCCATGAGGCGACACCTTTTTCTGCCCCAAGGTGACAGATAGAACCATCCCCGGGAATCAGGATGGCTTTTCAGCTGGTATAGGTTCATCAGTTCGGCCACGGTAAGATCCAACCTGTGGACCTGGCGCCATAAGGCGATGCAGCCTATCAACGTCCTCCAGGAATTAGGAGCCAACTGCCCTGGAGCTAAGTTGACCCTAGAAAGATACTCCCTCACAATAGGGAGCAAAGAAAGACGGAAACCGGCCTCAAAGAACTGGGAGTACACAGTTATTTGGTCACTAGGAGGACGGGTCGGAAAATCATCTAGGCCGGGCAAACGGAGATCAATAGCCCCCGGAATACAGTATTTTGACCTAAGCTTAATCAGGTCGGATTGGGTAAGTTTGGTCCAGATCAGGTCAGTAGGATAATTTGAAGTCCTATTTGCTATTTGTCCCGAAGTTCTGACAACAGGAACCTCATCCGAGGTAAAAGAAGAGGGAGTCTCTGCAAGTAGAGTTCTCCCCGAGGACTCAATGGGGACAGATTGGATTTCCCCCAATCAGGATTCTCTAACAGGTAGGGAAGCAGATAGGGTCGTGAAGAACTTTCCTCCGAACCAGACATTTCTACTCAAAAACAAAATGGAAGAGAAATAAAAAAGGAAAATGGCCAGAGATCAAACGTACCGGATCACGCTTCGGAACGGGGATCAACCAAGGGGAACTGGTTTTGAAGAAAAGATTCAAACAACCAAGTAATCTGAGGATGAGGAGGAAAGAGGACGCAGTAGCAAGAGAGTACCAGGAAGGAAGGAAATCTCTTAAAATCCTTCTAAGTCCGGTACTTATACTCCTCCGGATGACAGCACCCGTATCCTGCTCCTGCCATACATCAGACATCCATGGCCTCAAAGAATGAACCGACACGACCCTTGACATGGCCTGCCACATGTCTGCTCACCCATTGGACAAGCGGGATTCCGGCCGTCCATTTGGAGATACAAAATCCACGTGTCTCCATTCCATTCGCTCATCAGAAGAAAAGCATGCCGCGCCGTACAACCATCATTACATTTTTTTGAAATTCGAAATGGCGCATTTAATATGACTTTGCCGCCAAATTGAGGTCGGCCATACCCACTCAAAAATGCTCCCGAGCTAGGAGGATCCTCCTCGGAAGCAGGGGGGCAATTGTTGTGGGTAGAAAACCTGTATGAACCAAGCTATGCACGAGACCTCGGTATGTGATGATCCGAAGCCAAAGTCACACAGATAAAGTCTACCCGACTATCTTGTCCCAAAAGATCAGTTCGGATCATAATTAGGGTCGGGATATCGGTAAAAGCTGACCTTATCCCTTCTCCTATAACAAAAAGCGGATGACGCAGGCACTTAAGGATCGAAACGGCCCAATCCTGAGATATCCGCCTAGATCTCCGACTTGATATTGGCCACGATTCTAGCCTAAAATATCTCTTCCAATGCCTATAAAGGTAGAAGAACGCCTTGACTACAGATAGACTGAATTTTTGAAAAAAAAGAATCTATTACTCTTAAAACCGATCAACTGACTTTGGCATCAGAGGACTAACGGCCGAAACCCAGCCACCTCTTAGCCTTCTGTGCTGTCTTGCAGGGATCAATGATCCAAATCAAGGCCGTCCTTTTAGATCGCATCTTGATTCCGATCAGTCAGTTGGTGTTCATATCTCATCTCCAGTTGTC
This sequence comes from Liriodendron chinense, assembly GCA_003013855.2. Taxonomy (NCBI): domain Eukaryota; kingdom Viridiplantae; phylum Streptophyta; class Magnoliopsida; order Magnoliales; family Magnoliaceae; genus Liriodendron; species Liriodendron chinense. Next base: position 5,142,207 of record ML058333.1, read on the forward strand.
ACGAAGAATCGGTGACAACAGGCCCCACCTAAGTTCCTTGTGCAGGAACTTCCAGTGAAAGGCTTCCGAGGGAATACCCGTATGCTAGCTGGGACGTACGTCCTATGAATTAATCCATGTGATGCCCAACATAATGTTAGTGAGAAATTCAATCCCTACATTCCTTTTTCCAATCATATTTAATACCTGTTACAAAAAATAGGCAGATCAGAAACATAAGTGGGGTGAAACCTAAGAATTGAACGTCCACACTGAAATCTTTGTGCAGCTATATAAGTTTTGGATCAGGCTAATATTTATATTTCGGGTTCATATGAGGAATGATATTATGAACTATATAGGTGGTATATAAACATCTCTGTGGACCTTGGGAGGTTTCAACCGGAGGCATTTCCCTACCCACCTTCTCCATAATGTGGCTCACTTGAGTTTTGGTCCTTTTGGATATGCTGTCTTAATATGATTTTGTAAAACCAATTGGCCCCACCGAGGTTACCATTGCAGGAAGTTCTACGAAATTCTCAGTAATTCCGCTTCCGCCTGACCCGCGACCCTTCAGGTCAGCACAAACGTCCAATCTACGTCCAGTTGCGCATGCCCAAGATTCTCTTGAAAACATCTTTCAGCAGCTGGGAGCCGTCATCTCGGACCAGAATAGTCTACAATACCTATTTTTTCTGTCTTCGGTAGAACATGGGAAGCACTGTGGGGTCCATTCTGTTGATGAGGTGGGAACCCTCATTTTAACCGTACATACAAAGGATCAGCCAGATTTAAAAAAAAAAAAAAAAAAAAAAAAAAAAAAAAAAAAAAAACTCTATGGTCCACATGACGGGAGCAATGTAAACTTCTCCTAAAACCTCTAAGCTCGCACTATATGGTCCACCTGAAATTTGATTAGGCTAATGTTTGTATTTTCATTTCATCCTGGTAAGATACACCTGATTAACGGGCTTGATGAAAGATACAAACCATATGGATCCCACAAACAAACTTATTGCGGCATCCCATCCCAATTGTTTCCTGTGGTGTGGCCAACCTGAGATTTAAATCTCAATGATGTTGAGCCCAAGGTCCAAAAATTGTGGATAGAACTTGATTGACGGTGTGGATTTTACATACGGTAGGCATAACAATCTTTTGTTCTAGCATGGAACAGACGTTGCGGAGGATTCCGATACTCACATGTCCACCATGTGTAACACAAAAGTGTGGCGAAAATACTTTTAGGCCGTGTTTGTTTTGGTCTGCATTCTCAGTCGTTGCAAGCAGCACGTGCTTTCCCACCGAGGGAAATTTCAAACCAACTGCAGTCTTTTACCTTTCATTTATTACCTCCGTAAATCAGAGCTCTTTCCAAAGAAAATACCACGTAATTTTCCTCAGTATAGGTGAACGGCCGTCGTCTCCTGCTACCATCTTGAGATGAAATACATCTGGTGGCGACAAACGTGCGGACGTGTTTGTGTGTAGATGGCGCACCAGATGGTGATTTCTGAATTTTGTATAGTAATCCAAACGCTGAAAATTTTCACTCACAACACCCAAGCAGTCACCCAAATACCTTTCCGGTCGACTTGTGGTTAATACAGTCGTTTCCACATGTGGAAAGTAATGATTATCAAAATGCATTATTGGTACTGCTGTTGACCAAAACAAACACGGCCCTAGTGACTTGTGGCTGTGGAGGGAACGAGCGTGCATGAGACTCTACCACCTACAGCATCACTTGTTTGGTATTTATCCTGGGCCACCCCATAAGGAATTTCCTTGAAACCTCCAAATTGACTTGCCATGGCCGACCTCGGAGTCCTGGAATATCGTGATTTTCTTTGTAAATACTTTCATCCTGGGGAGGCAAGCTAGATGAATGGCACCAAAGAGGGCCCTACACAAAACCAATGAGGGGGGGCATGGGATGCCGATTGCGTGGTGATCACCCTGCCACCAAGGACCTCCATGGTGACCGGTCTCTGTGGGGCCCACCGTGATGTATTTGGTTATCCACGCTGTTTATCTGTTTTGCCAGAGCCCAAAATTTAAGCATATTCCAAGTTCAAGTGGACCATACCACAGGAAAAGGTGGGGATTGAAACCCTCCTGTTGAAAACTTCTTGGGGGTTACAGTAGTTTTCGATCAAGCTGATATTTTCCCTTCATCCTGGTCTATGTGTGGGCACTAGGCCTATATAATTTGAACCATCTGCTCCATCTGCTCCATTTAAAATGTACTGTGAAAACGGATGGACAGTGTGGATGTAAGGCACATACATCACGGTGGGCCCCACAGTCAGGGATCCACACACCTCATCCATCGATGCCGCGCCCTTAAAAGGTGTTTTCTGTTTATTGGCGTATGAAACGGGGTGCAGATTGGAAGCCTGTGAAGTCCTGAAGGACTCGGTTTGGGTAGTCAGGCCCATCTCTGAGAACATACAGCCCAACCAATCGAATCTGATGCACGTCCCTCAGTCTCTGACTGGGTACGGCCCAACCAATCAAATTTTTTTTTTTTTTTTTTTCTGCAACTGGAACTTCATCATCCAACCAATCAAATCTCACCACTTCACTGCACCGCCACAGCCACGAACCCTCATCTCTGACCGAAATAGTATAGAACACTTTTTTTTACCTGCCTTGGGCTCAATTTGCCCATCAGGTGGGAACAATCATTTTAACAGTACATGCAAATGGTTAACCAGATTAAAACAACTCTGATGGTCCATACTAATGGAAGCAATATTGTAAACTTCTCCTAAAACCTCAAAGCTCACACTGTGTGGTCCACCTGACATTTGATCATTTTAGAGCGTGAGCTCAAAATTTAAGCATATTCAAAGCTCAAGTGGACCATTCTACAGGTAAAAAGTGGGAATTGAACGCGGCAGCTGAAAACATCATTAGGAGACCTAGGATGGTTCCATTGGATATGGCTAAATTTGGGCTCATGCCCTAAAATGAGCTTGCAAAGTAGATGGACAGCATGGATTATACATCACGGTGGACCCTACAAAGTCTGGTTACCAAGGTGGCCTGAAGTGGCAGGGTCACTACGTGATCTGTGTCTGTGGCCATGTTCCTGTGGTATAGCCCACCTGACTTTTTGGATCATCATAATTTCTGGGTCCCAGGGCGAAGGAGAGGCAGTGGACCTGATGAACGGGTTACCTCTCATGAAAGTTTCACCAACGTAACGTTATATGTGCTTCCGGGTAACCACACATGTCTTAGCGGGGTTTAAGTTCTAGTAGGCCAGCCAACGGACTCTCTCATGATGCTCAAACACACGCAAGCCAAAGAGAGGCTGTTTATGCATGAAATTTGGACGGTTGGCTAAATTTGGACGCAAGCCGAGATGTATGAGTGCCCTTAAACCTGTCCATTAGATGCAGCCCCCACGATGTGGGTCCCAAATTCCAGCCTGATTGCTAACTCAGGTGTGCCACACAGATGGCAACAATTGGGGACACTGGAAAGGGGTACGTCCCCAGTGTCTTTAGTTGCGATCAGATAAGTGGTGTCCCACCTGAGTTTGGTTTGGTATGATTCTTGAGATGTACAGTGAACATGAAAAGGCGCGGCAAATGCACTGTTTGGATTCCACATAAACATCACTGGTGGCCCAACTCAGCTCTAATGTATGGTTCAAACGTATGTGATCATTTTTTCTTATTCTCTTATCCGATAATTAACAACTAGGACAATCTTATCCGATAATTAACAACCAGGACAATCACATGGAAGTGATTTTTAGACCCTCGATCTAGTAAAATATTGAAGCCAGGCAGGGTGGCACTGGCTGGGTTTGAACCTAGGCCCAGGCCCATCAGAACAATTTAGTCCAAGGCCTTTGTCCAGCACAAGCCTGCATGCCCCTAGCACAACCGATCCAAGCGAAAGCCCAAGCTCAAAAAATTGGTTGGGTTGGGCGTAATCTCACTTATCCCAAAAATTGATGAAGACCCTAGGTAGTTCCTAATGAATGTTCCTAATACACCGGTTGATCACGTGGGCCACACATGCACAAAGAGATATATATTTTAGAGGAATGGAACCAACCGTCTATATTAAAGAGCGTCGGCCAATCACTTGAGACATTGGCTCAAGCCGGGCTTGAAATTGTTGGGGTTGTGCTTGGTATGGCCTGCTTTGGATTATAGTTATTTTTGCCTGGGATCTGGTTCCTGTATTCTTCGTTTTGTGCTGTATGGTGGAGGTGTATGATAGGTGAGGGCCTTTTCTCTTTGGTGGTGCCCAGCTAAATGGATGCACAGCCATTTTTCTCTCATTAATAAAGTTGTAGGTGGTAACCTCCCACCTTGCTATATATGAAAAAGGAACAAACAAATTTATATTAGGAATCGTTTTTAATTCATTGAAAAAATTCAATTTATTCATAAATAAAAGAGAAAAAGAAACTCCTAGAGGCTTCAAGAATGATAGACCATGCATTTAGTATAAATGCTTCCAATTCATTAACCCACACAAATTCAAAGGTGTTTGCCCAAACAGAACTTATACAACCCAAATTCCGAATGTGTGTCAAAAGCTGAAAATAGAAATCAAATAACTACAAATAAAGCCCAGCATGCTTCGGTACACCACTCTGATCCTCAAATCCCTAGTCTTCACCAATAGCTAAAAGAATATCCCTATGAATGGTGTCGACTCGTGCTACACCTGTATCAACTGATATGTTTTGATAGCATCAATAGGTATCGCAGCGAGGAATAACCCTTAGGATTTATCAACCATTATAATAGGACATGAGTTGTTGTTGATTTTATGAAGGATCGGTACCAGCCAAATCTTCTTATTCTTCAACTTGTTGTAGGTCCCGGTAGGAAATTGTTCTTTGCATAGATGAATCATCACTTGATCGCCCACTTCAAAGGCCTTGACAAGTCAATGCTTGTCGATGTCCTACTTATACTTTTCATTCGTTTCTTTTAGCTTGTTCCATACATCTTCATCAATTTTTATGATCCTCTCTACTATATGTCTAGCAGCAATACTCGTGCTCAGAATATAGACCTCGGTTTTACCGAGTTATTACTACATCGCAAGCCTTGCACTTGAGGCAAGCAAACAAGTTTTTGGCGCCACTACCGGGGAAAAAGTTAAACGGTTATAATTGTTCTAGTAGCTATAGAGTAGTTTTAGTTAGTAGAATTATTACTACATCGCCTACCACATAGAAGCATCAGATTTCAACTTATATGCTACCACGTTAACTTGTTTATCTTCCGGCATATCCATATAATCGAAGTACCTCTCTACTTCTGCTAGTCAATCTAGGAAATCCACAACAATAAGTAAACCATTGAAACTAGGAATATCACCTTTAGCCTAAAAATCTCTGTCAACACGATCCACACGACCGTTTTCGTGTGTAGATTGTCAGACAATGAGGCCCTTGATGTCCTCATAGCTAAAGTCTGAGTCCTCTAGGGTAGCCATGTGATTTGTCACTGGTTGTGCTCGATGAAAAATAGGATTGCTTCGTACAGTGACCACTGGCGGCTGAGGCCTTGGGCTTAGGGCGGGGCCAACGATGTCGTGATACAATCGAGAGTCGCCTACAACCCTTGCATGGACAATTGATTTGATGATAGAAGAAGTACCAACCAGTCCACCAAAAGCTCTAAAGCTTTTGGGGAAGCATCAAAATATCCATTTATCCAGGCCCTCCCAGGCACACGGACCAAGATCTCCCCATGGGCTACCCTGCATCTCACAAGTCCCACAGTGGCCCACCCTGTGGCCATATTCTACATCACACAAACCCCACCTCGTGGCCATTCTACATCATATAGACCCTACCTTGTGGGCCACCCCACCCTAGTGTGGAGATGCACCTGTATGATTCGACCGTTCGAGAGCATCTATCTTCTCCGCAAGATATTGAATCCCTTGATCAACGTTAAAAAGATTCTCGTCATTACCATCGTTTGCAACCATCTTCCCAAGGGGATTCCTTGCTCTGATACCACTTGACACAGTTGTAGACGTGGTGAGGACGATCACCGCCTTCCTCGCGAGATAACTACTTCAAATCCATGGAGCTTCTAAGAATCCTCAACCGGACTTCCTTAAATCCATAAGGAAAAACTCTTGAATCCACGAAAAAAAAGAAGAAAACTGAAGTTTTTATTGAATAATAATAAGAATATATAACTATATCTCCAAAACGCGTTTAATAAGTGATTAAATACTCTAAGAAAACCCTAATGTGTAATTACAAAAAGTCCTAATAAAAAAAGTAAATAAAACAGAAAAAACAGTATAAGTTCGCACGATTCGACAGGTTGCTGATTGATTGACCTAATCAAGTGATCGATCGGTCGGTCGATCGATCAAAGATCTAAAAAATAATCAAGGGAGGTCTAGAGGCAAAACTTAAATTTTAGTAATTTTGGCGATCGATTGACTAAACTTGTCGATCAATCAACAGACATGTCTTTTGTCCAGTGAACTCTCTGGACTATTTTCTTCATGGGTGATCGATCGATCAATTAGACCTGAAAGTGCTGAAAATTCTCTTCTCTTGAGCTCCTTATTCTTTCGTTGGTCCATCCTTATGATGTAATCATCAACGATATTCTCTACATCAGGTGATGGTGGGTTCAGAAAGTTGCAAATCGACAAATGTAAGAATGACAGTGGTTGAAGATTGGTTTAGACCGGATTGGGAGCAACGTAGATGATAAGTTTGGAGAGCATTAAGGGCGACTGGTAACTTTAGGGCCTTTTTTTTCCCCACTTTATTATAAATCCTTGGTAAATGATTAATAATAATTACAATTTTACCCTGTTTGAAAAACGCAGGTATTTCCTCTTCGAAAATCGATCTAAAAAGTTGGGCTTAAATTTGTGGGCCCCACTGTGATGTATGTGACATATCTACTCCATCCAATCGTTTTACCAAAACATTTTAAGGTATTATATGAAAAATGAGATAGATCAAATACTTAAATAGCCCTCAACAAAGGAAACAATGGTCCCAAGGAGTTTTTAACGGTAGGTATTCGATTACTTTTTTCCTGTGGTATGGTCCACTTAAGCTTTGAATCTACCTCATTTTTTGTCTCATGTCCTAAATTGATCTTGCACAAAAGATAAACAGTTTGGATAAGACATATACATCATGGTGGGCCCCACATATATTTTGCACCATCGTTGATTTTAACGTTAAAAAAAGGAAATGTCAAATCAGCCCTTTGGTAGTAATGCAGCAGTTCTCAGTGAAATAATCATTACTCATTTGCAATGTATTTACTAGGGAATTGAAAAACAAACAGGCCCTTAGGAACTACAGCTTGGAGATTTACGTGCATTACTCCATTAATGTAAACATGCAATGTAATCATAAATAATCATTACTCATTTGCAATACATTTACTCAGGTAATTAAAAAACAAACAGGCCCTTAGGATCTACAAGTTGGAGAATTACGTGCATTACTCCATTAAGGTAAACATGCAATGTAATCATGTGCCCAAAATTACAATAGAAACACATCTGTAGATGATCTGGATCACCATCCAAGTGACCATGTGGCGATGAATAGGCACCCAAACATGATAGTGTTAGAATCCCTTATATACATTGATATGCCATCCTCTAAGAGTTTAAGCTTTTAAAGAAAGTGGTGATTTGACATGGTATCAGAGAGAAAGGTCCTATGTTTAAATTTTGGAAGTAGCAAATATGCCACCGGTTAATATATTCCTCCAAACGAAACTGTCGCTCAGACATTGATGAAGGGAAAGCGCTGGATCTTACTCATTTTCGACTTAGTGACTAAAAGGTATGAAACAAAATGGATGTAAGGTGTGGATCTAATAAATACATCATGATGGGCCCTACGGAAGTACCATATTTCAACCGTTCTGGTTTTGTTCTCCTAAAGCGAGTAGTGCGCGGAATTTCTTGATGTAGGAAATTTATGTGCCCCATGATGATTTATTTCTGAGATCCACAAGGTTCATATATTTTTTTTTCCAGATCTTTCAGGTTATAAGCCTAAAAACAAGGCAGATCCAAACCTCAAGTGGAACACAACATAGGAAACAGTGGAATTGATGCTAGTGTTGAAAACTTCTTAGGGCCACTGATGGCTCTGATCAAGCAGATATTTGTGTTGTACCTTCATCCAGGTATGGGTGGCCTTATGAACAGGTTAGATGTCCGATAAGCCTCACGCTTGGCCCTATGAAGGTTTCAACCTATTACTTTCTTTGGTGTGGTCCACTTGAGCTTTGGATGTACCTCATTTTTGGAATCATGCTCTCAACCTATTTGTAAAAATTGATGGACGGTGTGGATGTAACACAAAGGTCGTGGCGAGGGGCGATGAAGTTTCACACGTTAATAGTTGTGCTATGCGGCACGCAATGTAATCGGAAGTGAGAAATTCCGGGTATTTTGTGATCGGGAGATATCCAAAATGAAGTGGGCGAATGAGAACAGCCGGCACTGGAATTTACTGTGCTTTCAACACAGACGATCCGCACTCACAGCTTTACGAAGGAAGTCGTTTGCGAACTCTACAGAGTAAACTTCGGCAACATTTTAACAAAGCCACAGCAAAGCTAAACGACCAAAAAAAAAAAAAAAAGTTGAAACCAGCAAAGCAACTTCAACCACATTTTCTATCATCCAACAGTGTAATTCGTCAAAGCCTAGCAAACTCGCACCATCCTGCAACACCTTACCATTGTCCATCAACGGCCACCCACCGGAGAGGATCGATTCTTGGATCGATGATGTGCTTCCAAACCCCTGTTCCAAAGAAGAAGGATATGACAAGCGTAGAACATTGGACCTTTTATATATAATGGCCCCCCCGCAAGGATGGCCGCACCCAGATCAACGAATGAGAGCCCGGGTAAAGGTACATCATGGTCCAAAAACTGCATTACTTGCCGCATGCTCGGCCTCGCGGCTGACAATGGATTTGAACACAGCAATCCAAGCTTCAGAACCAACTCCATCTCTTCCACCTTGTCGATGCTGAAGTTCAGGGAACCGAGCTCCGTTGTAGGGGGACAGAGGCTTCGGCGCTCCTCCGAAGTACCATGCAGCCAGAAGTAGAGAGTGAAAGAGGAGGTGTCAGGGTTTGACCATTAGCCCTCCGATGCCTAAGTAAGGTCGGGGTTTCAAATGGGCAGCAAGACGGCTTGAGTTGGTTTGTTTTTCATACCTTGGTTCCCAGCAGTTGGACTATTTATAGGCGAGGGGCTCTCCTTGTGGGGTTGATGCGATGGGACAGGGTGAGTTGGGACAGATTTTCACCAACTTCCTGACCGGACGTGGGGGGACAAGCTAGGAGAGGGCCTCCACCAACTCCCTGACTGGACATGACAAGAGGACTGTAATGCAGGGGCCATATGCCTCCTCCTACTGCATTTATGGGGGGCAAGAGCAGTGCCATGCCATGTGTCAAGCCAATTATTGGGGGCAGGGGCGGCGCCATGCTTCGTGTCAGTGCATTTATGTGGGGGGATCTGTACTTCCGCCCATTGGGCATATCGCGATGTTCTTCACCGGCGCCGGGTCGAGGGTCATGGGTCGAGCATCGACCCGAGGACAATTCTCGTAACCTGGGTCTGTTCTGACATGGGGTGAAAAGGTCGTGTTGGGGTCTTCCCGAAGGACGATCTTCGAGCTCGGCTCGGGAGATTCTCCCACAACAGTAGCCCCTCGAGTCCCGACTCCCAACTTAATCGGGGGTCGGGATTTTGGTTCGCGCAGCTAGGCTGAGCTTCTCGAAGTCGTCAAGACAAGCCTGGTTGGGGGATGAGGTCGCAAGTGATGATGACGGGATCCTCATGGAATCTCGCACCCGGCGTGGAATCCGAGGTGACGCCATTAATGTGATGTAGTGGCATTCGGCTCCCTGAGCTCTGACGAACCGGAAAGCACCACGTGGCCATGGGGTTGTCAGGTGGAGCGACAATTGAGGGTCTTTGAGCCGTCGCTTCGGTTGTAGGCGTATCAGGTGATGCCACATGGCTTAGTACGATAACCGAGGAGGCACGCCTTTTAATGCGGGCAGCTTTTTGCAGGCGGGCAATCAGGAGAGCCCATCTATAAATAGGAGCGCTATAGCTCACCATCCTCATCTTCCACGTTCTCTAATGTTCGAACTCTTCCGAATTTTCGAGCCAGCTTGGACTTAGCTCCTCCCTCTTCTGCTCATCTTACTCAATGCGGTACCCTCGTACGATACTCAAGTCCTCTTCCTTCCCTTGTCTTTTTAAAGCGATGTCCGACCTTTCCGATTCGCAAAATGAGTCCGGGTCCGAGGGCTTGGGTGAGGATCTGGGTACTTCATCGGTTGACGATGACTGGACCCAAGGGACCGATTCCGAGGGGGAGTCTGAGGGGGAAGGTGCTCCCGAGGTGGCGGATAAGCCTACCCCCAGTGGTGAGTCTGGTGCCCAATCTTTCGAGCAGCCGATCGATACTGAGGAGGAGGGTCCAACTCGATCTGAGTTCGAGCTGGATGATATTCCCTCCCGTATCACTGAGGGCGGTCTCCGAAAGTTGAGTGGATCTTACAACATTCCCTCGTCGGTGGTACTTAGAGTACCCGGCCGTGATGACCTCCCGAGCTCTCCTGGGAGGGGTGAGGTAGCTCTGACCCCCATTCTTTTCAAGTCGGGGTTCCGCCTGCCCTTTCATCCTTTAGTGCGGGAAGTGTTGGGCCGCGTGAGTCTTCCACCAAGGCAGTTGCAACCAAACGGTTGATAGACCATCTTCGGTTGTTACGTTCTTTGGCAGTGGGCTAGGAACAAGGAGCTTACCGCGGACGAGCTGCTATTCCTGTTCAAGGCTAAGTTCGGTGGGACGGTTTTTTCTACTTGTCTCCTTGGACGGGTCAGGGCCCCAACCTCATCACCCATCTCCCAAGCTCCAACAAGTTCTGGAAGGATGACTGGTTTCTGGCTTCCGGGGAGTGGGAGGTTACGCCGAATGAGCCACGATCGCTGGAGCGCAGGGTCCGCCCTTCCTTCACCTTCCCAAGTCGTGGCTTTGGCAGAGCTTTATTCTGTCATGTAATTGTCACGTCATTTGTCTTTTATGGCTAATGTGTTTTGTCAATCAGTTTGGCGACAACGTCAGGCCATCATTTTCTCTGAGCAGGCGAGCCAAATCAAGATGGCAAGGCAGTGCCCCTTGGAGCAGAGGCACTATAGATTCATCCTCTCTCCCGAGCACTTGCACCAAGCCGACCTCATCCCCGAGCTCGCGAACTTGGAAGGTAAAACTTCGCGCCCGCATGGCGTTCGAGGTTCCCCTAGTTTTGAGACGTTTGCTGACATGGTTGCTTGGCTTTCAGAGATGTCGGCACCCTTGAAGAGACCCCGCCCGACTCCCGAGGAGGCAGCGGCCCTGGCCGCAAAGAAGAAGATGAGGGTCGCAGCGAAAGCCGGGGGGGGGGGGGGGGGGGGGGGGGGGGGGGTGGGGAAGCTCCGAAGCCCCAACGTCTGCGGTCTCGATCTCCTCCTCCCCCCACGGATATCCTCCGTGCCTCCCGAGGTGGTGGACTTAGGAGAGGACTGATCAGTCCAGGGTAGGAAGGGGCGGACCTCCTCGCAGCCAGCGGTTTAGTGGCTGGGGCAAGGGGGATCGCTTCCTTGAGCTCGGGTATCCATCGCCCGGCCGACCTACCCCCCTTCCTGTTTAATTTTTGCAAGTGGGCATACAAGTCGGTACCCGAAGCCGAGGTCATCGAGGCCTTGAAGTTACTAGAAGAGAAGGTCCTTGATTGCTTGGCGGTGCACGCTACCGAGGTGAGTGTTGGGTTACAGCCGGGCATAGTTTTCTCTTTGTTTTTACTTTTTCTGACACCCCTTTTGTTGGCAAACTGCCCTTCTCGCCCTCGCCCTTAAAGGTTCGGTCACTCGAGCAAAGGAGACAATAGTCGTGTTCCACCTTCAGGCTGATCAATACGAAAAGGAGTTGATGGACAAATCAGCCGAGCTCAAGAAAGCCCTGGCCGACCTGGAGAGGGCCCGTGGCGCCCATTCTGAGCTGATGGGGGAGGCAAGCGCTCTTCGCGAAGTGTTGGAGAGGGAGCGTCAAAGGACCTTTGAACTTGAGGAGGAAGTTAAGGGCAAGGTAGTTGAGGCAGACCCGATGTACGACGCCGACTATGAACGGTGTCAGACCGACGTACATGAGCACTGCCCCGAGCTCGACCTGTCTTTCCTTGATGGTTGCGGATCAAGAAGCGACTACCTCTGTCCCAGCCGACGCTGACTTGCCCCAGGCTTAGGCCTTTTTTATATTGTTACTTTTGTTTTTGTATGCTGCCCATTGGAGGGCTAGTAAGAAATTTTTTTCTTATATAACCTACCCTTGGAAGGGTATTTCGCAATTTCCTCACTTCTTTGTATTTGTGTGGTTCGTATTGATGTAGCTTTTCATATTTTCGAAACCTGCCCTTGGAAGGGCTTTTTGGGCCGTGGCCAGCTTGGGCCTCATGGTCGAGCTATGTAGGTTCCAATCTCTCCCTCCTCGAACTTACCGTTAGCTGGGTTCGGGATCGGGGTTCGTCGTGAGCAGCACTTAGACCCGAGCAATAGGCTGTCACACATAAGTAGAGATGAAAGAACTTTTTTACATTGAAGTGGTGTTCATTCTTTTACATAGAAGGAAGTAAGCTGTAGGAGGCAACCCTCATTGGTAGTAGATCTTGAGGTGTTCGGCGTTCCAGGGGTGCTTTAATTCTCGACCTTCCATGTCCTGCAACCAATATGCACCAGGGCGGACCGTCCTTTTAAGAGGTACGGGCCTTCCCAGGTCGGTCCCAGAGATCTTGAAGTCACCTCCTTGGTGCCCTCGGAGGTCTTTCGTAGCACTAGGTCCCCGATTCTAAACCTCCTATTTCTAACACGGGAGTTGTAGTACCGAGACACCTTATGTTGGTAGGCGGCCAATCTCAGTCGGGCGTCCTCCCTGGATTCCTCCAGGACGTCGAGACTTAATTGCAGTTGACCATCGTTCTCCTCAGCATTGTAGAGCTCGATTCGGGGAGTCAGCATCCCTATTTCTACTGGGGTGACTGCCTCAGCCCCGTAAGTCAAGGAGAACGGGGTCTCTCATGTGGATGTCCTACAAGTCGTCTGGTATGCCCATAAGATGTGGGGCAGCTCCTCCACCCAGGCACCCTTTAGCTCCCCGAGCTTATTCTTCAAATGACTTTTGATTATCTTATTTACCACTTCCACCTGTCCATTGGCCTGAGGATGGTGGGGGAAGGAGAAGGCATGTCACAATCCGAGGCTCGGCACATATTTTCTCAAAATAGGTGTTGTCGAATTGTCGGGCGTTGTTGGTGACAATTGTGTGCGGCACGCCGAAATGGCAAACGATGGATTTCCAGATGAAGTCGGACGTCTTCTTCTCCATGATTCTGGCTAAGGGTTCAGCCCCCACCCATTTTGTGAAGTAATCTACGGCCACGATGGCCTATCTGGCTTGTCCCCGACCTCGAGGCAGAGGTCCGATGATGTCGACTCCCCGCTACTGCGAAGGGCTAAGGCCCGCTCATCGGGATTAGCTCTTCGGGTGGCTATCGTGGGACTGGCACGTACCTCTGGCATTTGTCGCATTTCTTAATGAGGTCTCGCGAGTCTTTTTGGATGTTAGGTCAGTAATACCCCTGCTGGAGGATTTTATGAGCAAGGGCCATGTTGCTAGAATGGTTTCCGCATACCCCGTTGTGCATCTCGTCCATAACGTATTGGGCCTCCTGTTGGAGCCAGGCTTCTTAAGCTCGGGGAGGAAAAGTCTTTCTTGTACAGCAAATTTTCGAGCATCATATATCTGGTGACGCAGGGAGGACGTGGTAGGTCGATCACCGTCTCCCTAACCGATAGTTTCTCGAATCCACGAGAAGAAATAAAAGATAAAAAGAGGAAATAAATTCCGAATAATTGCTTTATTGATGATTGAATGAATCAAAACGAAATTACAATGCATATAAATAGGAAACTAAACCCTATGTAAAGTATCAGACTCCAACTCCAACTTAAACTCCTAGAAAACGTAACTTACTATAAATAGTAAACTTAGTATTTATAGAAGTCGTTCAATCCTACTAGAACTCTTGGTTTTCGGCCAAAAATAGAAAGTTATCAAACGGCGTCAACCACGTTGTTCTACGAAATATTCTAAGCCCTTTTCATGTTGGGCACTAACTCTAAAACCCTACAGATGCAAAGTTATGATCGAATTAAAACTTACTATAAATAGTAAAACTGAAAATAAACTAGCCTAATGACCATCGATACGGTCGAATCTCGCGATTCCGACTTGGGCAACCTAGCGTAGCAGGGTTGGTTGGCTAAAGTAGCTCGAGCTACCCCAAATTGATATATTATACGTCCCGTAACTCATTCCGGATTGTGAGATACGACCAATTTACGGTCCTGACGGTCCGGATCACTTTCGACCCCGACCGGTCTTCTTTTGCTCCATCTGGGCCATGAAATAATCAGCGACCCGTTCTACATCAGTCTCCTCCACTTCGAAAGAACTCGACCCCGAGTTCTCATCCAGCTTTGGTTCATGATATTCGTACAGATCTGCCACGTTGAAAGTCCTTGAAATCTTCATGTCATCCGGAAGATCAACAACGTAGGCATTGTCGTTGATCTTGCGAATGATCGGTACCGGTCCAATCTTTTTGTATTTCAACTTGTTGTAGGGTCCCGGTAGGAAATCGCTCTTTACGTAGGTGGACCATCACCTGATCACCTATTTCGAACACTTTGGCGCGTCGATGCTTGTTGGTTGCTTCTTTATACTTCTCGTTCGAAGTCTGTAATTTATTGCGCACGTCTGCATGTATGTCCATGATTCGTTCTGTCATATGTTCAGTTGTAACGCTCATGCCCAGAAGCTTGGGCAGGGGAACCAAATCGAGTGTATGACGAGGCACGCACCCATAAACAATCTAGAACGGAGACTTTCCTGTCGATCGGTTTACTATGTTGTTGAACGCAAACTCTGCTTGAGCCAGGGCCATGTTCCACTGCTTCGGTTTGTCACCTGAAAGGCAACAGATGAAATTTCCCAATGTGCGGTTGACGACCTCAGTCTGCCCATCTGTTTGTGGATGATAAGCACTGCTGAAGTGAAGTCGTGTACCGAACCGATTCCACAAGGCTCACTAAAAGTGGCTAACGAACTTTATGTCCCGGTCTGAAATGATCGTCTTAAGAATCCCATGTAGTAGCACAACCTCTCGGAAGAAAAGGTTCGCAACGTGTACCGCATCAAAGGTCTTCTTGCACAGAATGAAGTGTGTCATCTTGGAGAATCGGTCTACCACCACGAACACTGAGTCCATGCCGCGTTGTGTTCGTGGGAGCCCTAATATAAAATCCATAGATAAATCCTCCCAAGGGGCATCTGGCACGGGTAATGGCGTGTAAAGACCTGTATTTTGAGATTGTACTTTAGCGATTTGACAAATATGACATCATTGTACCGCTCTGCTAACATCACGAGCAAGTTGCTGGCCAGTAATACCGCTCTTCCACCATCGCTCGAGTCTTATCTCGTCCTAGATGACCGCCGAGGCCACCGCCATGCAGCTCGATAATAATTTTGTCTCGTAATGAACTCTGCAAAATGCAAAGTCGATTTCCTTTGAAGAGGAAACCATTTTGAATTAGAAGGTCACTCGGGTGACCCTCTTGGCACTTTTTCCATGCATCTGCAAAATCCTCATCGTCGGCATAAAGTTCCTTGAGACAGTCGAGTCTGATCACCTCACTGCTCACTGTAATAAGAAGGGATGCACGTCGGCTTAGTGCATCTGCCACCTTGTTCTGCTGCCCTGACTTGTGTTTCAGAACGAACGTGAATTCCTATAAAAATGAAATCCATCTAGCATGCATATGATTCACATTAGTCTGAGTATTGACAAATTTTAAGGCCTGATGATCAGTGTACAGTATAAATTCCCTTTGAATAAGATAATGGCGCCAATGGCGCAGTGCCTGAACCATTGCATATAATTCAAGTTCATAGGTCGACCACTTCTGTCGTGCGTCGCTGCGTTTCTCACTGTAAAAGGCAATTGGCATGCCTTCCTGAGAAAGGACTCCCCCAATGCCAACAATAGATGCGTCACATTCTACCTCAAACAACTTATCGAAATTAGGGAATACCAGGACCGGGGTAGTGGACAATCGATGTTTAATTTCTGTAAAACTCTTCTCAGCCCCTTCGGTCCATTGAAATGGACCATTCTTCATACAGTTGGTAATCGGTGTGATGATACTGCTAAAGTTCCGCACAAACCTACGATAGAAGGTTGCTAACCCATGAAAACTTCGTACCTCATGAATGTTTGTCAGAGTCGGCCAATCCCGAATAGCTCGAACTTTCTCTTCGTCCACTCGGATACCCGTGGACGACACAATGAACCCCAGAAACAATAATCGATCAGTTAAGAAGCTACACTTTTTCAGATTTAAGTATAGCTTGTTGTCGGCTAACACTTGTAGCACTTTTCTGATGTGGGTCATGTGCTCCGTTTCATCCTGACTGTATATTAGGATGTCGTCAAAGTAAACGACAACAAAACGGCTAATGAACGACTTCAACACTTGGTTCATTAAACGCATGAAGGTGCTTGGTGTGTTGGTCAAACCGAAGGGCATAACCAGCCACTCGTATAGCCCTTCCTTGGTCTTGAAGGCCGTTTTTCACTCGTCACCTGGCCTAATACGGATTTGATGGTATCCACTCCGTAAGTCCAGTTTCGAGAACACCTTGGAGCCCTCGAGCATGTCCAGTATGTCATCCAACCGCGGTATTGGAAATCGATATTTAACTGTTATTTTATTAATCGCGCGGCTATCGATACACATGCGCCATGTTCCATCGTTCTTTGGGGTAAGGAGTGCCGGAACGGCACACAGGCTCATGCTCTCTTTAATAAGACCCTTACAGATCAGTTCCTCCACTTGTCCCTGTAGAATTTCACACTCTTTCGGACTCATTCGATAGTGCGGTCGGTTGGGTAAACTGGACCCTGGGATAAGGTCGATGTGATGTTGTATGTCTCGCATGGGAGGCAACTCATTAGGTATTCTCCAGGTCAAGTACTTCAAAATTCTTCTAGCAGCGGTTTAAGGCGTTGAGGAATATTAGAGGATCCTGGCTCCTCGCCTTTTACCATAACGGCATAAATTTCGCCCGTTTCCTTTGATTCCTTAACAAACTCGCGAATGGTAAGGAGATAATTTCCCTCCACTTTAGAAGCTTCAGGGTGTTTCTCTGGTGTCATAGGGGCCAAAAAAAATTTCTGACCATCCTTGGTGAATATGTATATGTTTTCCCGTCCACCGTGGGTCACATCTCGATCCGATTGCCATGGCCGCCCAAGTAACATGTGGCAGGCTTCCATGTCAACCACATCACAGAGGACCTCGTCCTTATAGCTGTTGGAACTAGAGAATGGATCATAACGACATCCTCTGAGGTGTGGTGTTTTTATTATTCTGGGGTTCTAAATAATAGAAACATTCGTAGACAATTGCAAACATTCACAAAAGATACACACGAAGAGATGTCGCAAGGCGAATTTTATTCCAGAGATTCTGAGATCTTTTACTTTTCAGGCCGTGATCTGGCACGAGACCTTAATTACATCGAATGATCGATGACCCTTGATTAGAAGGCAAAAGACTAGTCAGCAGGGATTATGGTCTTAGAGCTTGTGGTCGTAGAGACCTGTATTTGTTTTGCTGAGTACTGAACCACCTTTGTATTAGTCAGATGTCTATGTCCCATATTTTGGCCGGAGACCCGGGCTGAGACTGTCAGGGTTTATGACTGAGATGGTCGACTCTGGGCCCGCGCCTGTCAATGTAGGGACAGGTGACCTCGGGAAGTCCATTCTGCAGTTGTGTGTACCTGCGCAGCCCAACCGGCGGATACAGTTTAGATGGGTAGGGCATCGACCGTTGTGTTGTGGCAGTCGAGAGCAATTGGTTTGTAGAGAATCGAAACTCTTTGGCATGGTTTATCGTGGTAACCATGGCCCTGCTTGTCTAGCTTTTGACACAAATCGGATCATGCCTTTTCAGTAAACATAAATGACAGCATATTTACATAGCTCTGGATGTTGGCAACTCCTTTCCGGGAAGTCACTTCGTTCATTGTGTCGAATCGGATTAAGCCTCGAAGACGCTCGGCTCTACTCGTTTTAGGGTCCTCGAAACGTTCGTTCGACTATTCCATTGCGTCTGGAATGCTTGAAATACCCAAGATAGGCTCAAACGGACCTTAAAAACACTTAAAATTGAGCCTGGTGCCCCTGCAAACATGTTCTGCAATTGGCTGATTTTTAGGGTGCGTGGGACTTAATTTACGGGTGCGTGGGGGTCCATGCACCTATCAATTAAATGTCGATTTCATGATGAATTTAGGGGTGCGTGGGTCTATATTCAAGATGCGTGGGTCCAATTTTACAAAATCTGATTCTTGCTGAAATTACGGACGCGTGGGATCGAATTAATGGACGCGTGGGGTACTTTTGGATGCGTGAGGTCCTTTTACGGGTGCGTGATGAAATTTATGGGATTCAGACCTGTAGTGGTGTATCTGTGATCGAAAAGGGAATTTCGATGGTTGGAAAGGTGTTCCGGCGAGGATTCCGGCAGCGGCAGCTCTCTCTCTTTTTCTTGAATCTCTCTATTGAACGGGATGAGGGGGTATTTATAGGTGAAGTCGGCCAGTGGGAGACCGCCACGTGTCACGCACCTGTCAAATGTCCCCAACGCACCTGTTTATTGATGTGCAAATGCCCGAAAACATACTGGATCTTTCGGGTGTGTAGGGCTTTAATCGACGGGTGCGTGAGGCTTCACGCACCTGGAATCTGATTTTTTGACCATCCATGGATTTTAAGGGTGCGTTGACCCATTTTCAAGGTGTGTGGGGTGTCTGCAAGCCTACGTAAATGAAAGATCAATGTGCTGCTTTTTAAGGGTGCGTTGGGTGCGTGGACACGTAAATGTGGGCTCCACTGATTGGGTTTTTATTTTTGGAGGGTTTGTGGGGCCCGTTTCGTCGCGCAAACACTGGCACTGTTCACCATAAGTAGTAATGAAGTTGCGAGTTCACTTCCGGGTAGTTCCGAACACGATGATTGGTGGGGCCCACTGGAGAACTTGGCTAAGTCGGGAAATCCTACATATATCTGTTTTGCGTGCACCGGAAGGCGTTTCTGCGTAATTTCTTCAGAGGTATGTGGTTATTTTGCTCTTTTTTAAGAGTCCCTACTATTTGGGAGCCCAACAATAGCTTTTACCAATGAAAAATGAGATAATGCATTGATGAGTTACCTTTGTTTCGTTCACCTTCTTGATCCAACCGATAGATTAAGGGGTAGGGTGCTTCGTCATAGATAGATGTAACTTATCCACCATAATTTTCGAGACAATATTTACACTACTCCCACTGTCTATAATCACGTCACAGATTCGCCCTGCACGGTGTACTTTGTGCGAAAAATATTATGTCGTTGTGGGTGCACTTCCTTCCTGGGAGCGTAAAGTGGTCGTCTTACTACTAGCGATTCCCTATGATCTTCAGTCAGCCAATCGACATCTTCTGTGTCCCCCTCTTCGGCCTGTTCCAATTCAGGGTTGTCGTTTGTTAATTCACCTTCCGCGCTGCTTTCATTCGTAGTTAAGTGTGCTGCAGGGCGTTGAGGGCAAGCGTTCGACCAGTGACCTGGTTGGCCACAACGGAGATAATGGTCTGGCCTTGGCCGACCATATGGGTTGGGGATCCTGCTGGGACCCGTTGTTGCGGGAGCTGCACGTTGAGGTCTTGAGGGACTGCTTCCCCAGTCCCGATTCGTGACCGTAGGAGGTTGAGGACACCCTCCTATAGGTTCCTTGCCTTTGGCCAACGTGGTATCTTGAGTGGGTCCGGTGATGGGATTTCGGGTTGCCGGATAGGGTCAAGCAGGGGGCCGTGACCACTGTGTTTCTGCTCGAGTGGCCAATTGGTTGGCCTCACTCAACGTACAGACTGGATGCATCTGGACTCGATCTTGGATTGCAAATCACAACCCACCAATGAATCGTGATACTTATTGTGCCTCTGATTCCGATAAGTTATTCCATGTAGCCAATCGTTGGAATTCTTCAAGATATTCGGCTACGGTTCGATTTCCCTGACGACAATTTTGGTATTGTTAGAACAAAATTTGTTCATAGTCGTTAAGGAGGAATCGAGCTCTAAGAAGCTGTCTCATCCGAGGCCATGTTCGGATGGGTGTCTTATTCTGACGGGTGCGGAAAACCTGTAAGTATTCCCACCATGCTGAAGCACCGGATTTAAATTTATATGCAATTAGTTTTACCTTTTTGTCGTTCGGCACTTCCATATAGTCGAAGTATCGCTCGACCTCTGCCAGCCAGTCGAGGAACTCCTCTATTCGAAGTAGGCCATTAAATCTGGGAAGATCAGCTTTGCCCCGATAGTCTCGTTCTGCTCGTTCCACACACTCATTCCCTAGCGCAGGTCGTCGTACCAAAATGTCTTCGACCTCGTCATCGCTTGGTTCTGATTCGTCTGGTGTAGCCCTACGATTATCCACCTGGGGTGCTCTACGGACAACATGATTGTCCCGTATAGCAACTATTGGTGGTTGTTGGTCGCCTTGGGCTCGAAGCGGAGCTAACGATGCTGCAATCTGGTCGAGGGTCTCCTGTATACCTTGTAGGATCAACTGGTTCTCCCGTCGCGCTACTTCGAAAGCTGTCGCCGTTAGATAGTCCCTTGGAGCATCGTCCTTAGGATGAGGATCCAACCCTTCATTAGAGGTCATCGTCCTGAGGAAGAAACCTCTCTCTGATACCAATGACGCAGGGAAGACATGGTAGGTCGATCACCGTCTCCCTAACCGACAGTTTCTCGAATCCACGAGAAGAAATAAAAGATAAAAAGAGGAAATAAATTTTGAATAATTGCTTTATTGATGATTGAATGAATCAAAATGAAATTACAATGCATATAAATAGGAAACTAAACCCTATATAAAGTATCAGACTCCAACTCCAACTTAAACTCCTAGAAAACGTAACTTACTATAAATAGTAAACTTACTATTTATAGAAGTCGTTCAATCCTACTAGAACTCTTGGTTTTCGACCAAAAATAGAAAGTTATCAAACGGCGTCAACCACGTTGTTCTACGAAATATTCTAAGCCCTTTTCATGTTGGGCACTAACTCTAAAACCCTACAGATGCAAAGTTATGATCGAATTAAAACTTACTATAAATAGTAAAACTGAAAATAAACTAGCCTCATGACCATCGATACGGTCGAATCTCGCAATTATGACTTGGGCAACCCGACGTAGCGGGGTTGGTTGGCTAAAGTAGCTCGAGCTACCCCAAATTGATATATTATACGTCCCGTAACTCATTCCGGATTGTGAGGTATGACCAATTTACGATCCTGACGGTCCGGATCACTTTCGACCTCGACCGGTCTTCTTTTGCTCCATCTGGGCCATGAAATAATCAGCGACCCGTTCTACATCATCTGGCCGAACTGTACCGCAGACGTCGAGCCTCTACCTTTTCCTCGGGTAGTTCTCCCATACGCAGGTACTAGCTGATCGGGTCCATCCATGTCGGGTCGGAGTGTATCAGCATGCTCTCTCTCGGCTTTTCGAGTATGCTTCGGCATGACAGGAGTTCAACTAGGGTTGTTCGGGCTATTTCGTCGCCACCCGCTGAGGTGAGCTTTGCGAGGGAGTCGGCGTTGGCATTCTCGTCCCTCGGGACTCGGACGATTTTGAAATGGTCGAACTGCTCGACCAGGTCTCGTACCCTACGTAGGTAGGAGATCATTGTCGTGCCTTTGGCCTGTTATTCAGCGGTAACTTGCCCCACCACTAGCTGAGAGTCGTTGTGGGCTTTAACCCTCTTAGCTCGAAGGGCTTTAGCCAAGCGTAGCCTAACAAGAAGGGCCTCGTACTCGGCCTCATTGTTAGACGCTCGAAAACCGAAGCGGAGTTCGTACTCGATTTGGCAGTCGTCTAGAGAGACTAAAATCAGGCCCATGCCGCTCCCTTGGTCGTTAGATGACCCGTCCACGTGCAATATCCATGGCGCTGTGTAGGTCATTTTTGGGACCTCGAGGTCAGCATTCCTCGAAGTCATCAGGTCGATGCCCACCCTCGCCTAGGGGTGGGTGAATTCCACAACGAAGTCGGCAACCGCCTGTCCCTTGATGGCAGTGCGAGGGCAAAAATGAATGTTAAACTCCCTGAGCTCTACTGCCCATTTGGTAAGGCGTCCGGACGCCCCCGGCTTCTGGAGTATCTGTCGTAGCAGCTGGTTAGTCAGGACCTCGATGGAATGTGCCTGGAAGTATGGCCTCAAGCGCCTAGCCAAAGTTATTAGGGCTAGGGCTAGTTTCTCTAGGTCAAGGTAGTGGGTCTCGGCGTCGAGCAGAGCTTTACTGACGTAGTATACAGGCCTCTGTATCCCTCCATCATCTTTGACCAAGGTCGAGCTTACAGCCAAAGCCGAGACCGCTAAGTACAACAACAACTCTTCTACATGGACGGGCTTCGATAGGAGGGGCGGAGACCCAAGGTATGTCTTTAGCTGCTGGAAGGCTAGTTCGCACTCGTCGGTTTAGGTGCCTTTACGGCACCCCCGCAGCTGCTTGGAGAAGGGGAGGCACTTGTCTATCGCTCTTGAGACGAACCGGCTTAAGGCCACCACCCGACCTGTCAAGTGCTAAATTTCTCTGATGGTGCCTGGTGAGGACATCTCCATGAGGGCTTTGATTTTTTCAGGGTTCGCTTCGATCCCACGCTGATGGACCATGAAGCTGAGGAATTTTCCCAAGCTGACGTCAAAGGCACATCTACTCGGGTTGAGTCTCATCCAATATTGCCGTAGCGTGGCGAGCATAGCACGGAGATCGGCCACTGCTCTTGGGGAAGGATGCTTTTCACCAGCATGTCATCCACGTAGACTTCCATAGTGCGTCCGATCTGGTCTACAAACATGCGGTTTGCTAGCCTCTGGTAGGTTGTGTCGGCATTCTTTAGCCCAAAGGGCATGGCCTTGTAACAGTACAACCCGCGATCGATCACGAACACAGTCTTTTCTTCATTGAGTCGATGCATACGAATTTGATTGTACCTGGAGTACGCATCCATGAAGCTAAGTAGGGAAAATACCGACGTCGCATCGACGAGCTAGTCTATGCGGGGGAGAGGAAAGTTGTCCTTTGGGTAGGCTTTATTGAGGTCAGTATAATCTATGCAGACCCTCCATTTACCACTCGTCTTTTTGACAAGGATGACATTTGTAAGCCAGTCCGAGTAACTGACCTCTCTAATGATGCCAGCCTCCAAGTTGCCCTCGGTGGGTTGTTTGCTTCCCCAAGTGTAGGGTTGCGATGTAGTAATAATCTCGGTAAGACCGAGGTCGATCCACAGGGAAGGAAGTAAATAATTTGAACTATTCTAATAACTAGAATCTTAAGAGATTTGTGAAATCGGTTTTGAACATGAAACAGAAAAATCTGATAATGAAAAGATAACTAGAGCATCAAGGATCCACTTATAGCTCTCCTTAAATGCATAATTCGCTGTGGTTTCTCACTTTCTCAACTAGAATCGAAATTAAATCCTATCTAGCTAGATGATAGAGCAGTTAAAACAACAATCTGCCATATGTGTGATACATGATTCTTCTCAATTTAAGTTAGGACTTGAGCACACTCAATTGCATAGATCAATCCTAGTTACAATAGGTTAAGGTCACAATCATAATCATCATTAAATTCTGTCACAAAGTATAACTAGATTATGATTTGAATTCAATTCAAATCAGATAAACAACCACACATAGGCAGAAATTCCAGAAAAGTAGAACTTTTGGTATGAAGTTCCCACATGAGGATCATAGGTCTAAAGCGTATTGAATCTGATTCCTCTGAGCATATAGGTCTAGAATAATTCAAAACAATTAAGAACTCAAGCAATTCTTCTAAACATCCATGAGCCATCATAAGATTAAGAAAAACTACTTAGAACTTTTATTCAAACTTTTAAAAACCATTGTTCTTCAATAAATCCAACTTGAAACTAATAAAGCAAATTAAAACATCTAGGTAAACTACAAGCTTCACCTCTTAGCTCTAGCTAAGAGGTTAGCTAATGAAAAGCATAAAAACAAACTAGAACTAGAACTAGAAGAAGAAGAAAACTAGTTATAGGAGGCTAGGAAGCCTCCTAGGTCTTGAATCTTTTGCTCCCCACGTTGCTAGATGCCCCAGAAAGAGAGTGGAGGTGGCCTTTTATAGAAGAAATTTGAGAATCTGCGGAGAAGTACCGCTCTTGTGCAGCAAAATTCGGATTTGGAAACATCCTAACGTGATCAGGACACTGGCCGGCCGGTCGAACCCCCCTGGCCGGCCGGCCGGAGGTTGAGTAGTATAGAACCCAACTCCCTGGACCTCCTTCTACACTGGCCAACCCACTAGTCGGCTAGACCAAGGGTCGACCTTCATAAATTTGTCACAGCGAAAATACTGTTTCTGGACAGTTTGGCCGGCCGGTCGGTGGCAGTGGCCGGCCGGCCGGTTTGGCATAAAAGTTGTGGATTTTTCACTTATTCTTCCTCTCTCTTCATTGCTCTTTTATTCCACCTCTTGTCCTTTACTCCTTTGATCTTCAAGGCATGTAAGAAGGGCCTTTAAACATCATAATGATGAAGTCTCTCTCTTATTCTTACAATTACAAATTCATGAGTTAGATTAGTCTTTAAATCATGATAACCATGCATAATGAGTGATGAATTGGGGTTAGAATATGCATAATTAAGAGCTCAACACACCACCTAACCAGCATTTGCTAGTCCCGAGCAAAACATGTGTGAAACAAGTTTCATTCTCAACATGGGTCCGCCAAAGATGGTGTGGATCTTGCCAACCGGGTTGTTGTTGCATTGTTCCTCACGTGACTTAAGCCTGGGTTCTGACCTCGGTCTGTCTCGACATTGCGCGACGTACTCCCGTAGGTGGCCGTCTCGTATAAGCTTCTCGATCTGCTCCTTCAGGTTGAAGCAATCGACGGTGTTATGGTCGTGGTCTCTGTGGAAGAGGCAGTACTTGGACCTGCTTCGCATGTCCTTTACGGTGAGGTGCACCTGGTCTATCAGTGTGTTCAAGGGCATATAGCAGGTGAACTGACTGGCTGGCGGCCTCAGCATCCGAGGGGCGTCGACCTGACCATGGGGACCGCGAGGCTCCTTTCGTCACTTTTTCTCTAGCTCCTCGTCCCTTCTCCTTTTCGAGGATGATTCCCCGACTTTATGACTGCTGACGAGTTCTTTGGCATTTATGTGTTTCTGAGCTCGGGTCAGGAGCTCGGATACCGAAGTTGGGGGCTTCTTCCCGACAGAGCAAAGGAATTTCCCTTGCCGCAGGCCTGCTATCATTGTGTGAAGGGTCACTTCCTCGGTCAGGCCCTTGATCTGGATCGCTTCAGAGTTGAACCGGGCTAGGTAGTCCTTCAGGGTTTCGTCGGGCCTTTGCCTGACTATCCTGAGATGGGTAAAATGCTTCCTAGTCCTAGCGCTACAGATGAATTGTGTTGTGAACGCATGGCCGAGATGCCCGAAAGAAGCAATAGTTCTTGGCTTCAAATTTCAGAACCAAAGTCAGGTCGACCCGGCAAGGGTCAGAGGGAATGCTTTACACATGATGGGTCCGCTAGCCCCCTGTAAATTCATCCAAGCTTGGAAGGACACCAAGTGCTCGATGGGATCCCCCACCCCCGTATAAGGTTTTAGGTGCTGGGGCATCTTGAGGCTCTCCAATCTCGGTTCGGCCTGAATGACGTTAGTGAAGGGGGACCCGACGGGCGTCTCAGGAACAAATCCTGGGCCTTGGTGCATTCTTTGCATGTCGTCGAGCTTTTCCTATAGCTCGCGGATCTGTGCTTCCCAGGGGGCCTGGCTCTCCGCGACACGCTCAGGTCCTTGGGGAGCAACGGACATGGAGCCAGGTGTCGCGGCTGTCCAGGCGTGACGCCTCTCCTCCAATGTATGTTGGATATCAGATGCGGCCAGTGCAGTTGTCGGTCGAGTTTCGGCCGGTAAAGTCCTGCTTGCCAGGTCATCGTCACCGCGAGGTCCTGACCCTCAGCCCTGCCCACGAGGTGAGTGGGCACTCTCGAGGCCGACACGCACATTGAAGATTGCGCTACACGGCCTTCTAAGAGTGTTGTGAGGTATCGCATCTGATCTTCGAGGGCGGAGAGCCGACCCCCATGCTGGCGGGATCGTTGGTGACCGGACCCCTGCTGAGATTTAGGGGGGGGGGATACCGCCCAGGCAACAGATGAGTGGGTTGCCCCATTCTACGGGGATTCGAAGGTGGACGGTCCCGCTGCGGGGGCCTTGCCTTTATTCTTCGATGTCCGCCCATCCGGATGAGGCGAACGATGACGCTTCAGGTAAGTGCTATCTCAGCTAAGGGAGTGAACATAGCTTCGTGTCACGTAAGTCCCCACAGACACCGCCAACTATTGATGTTAAAGTTCGGGGATGAGAACGACGAAACAAGCTTCGTCGTAGGGGGACGAAGGCTTCAGCGCTCCTTCAAAGTACCATGCAGCGAGAAGCAGAGAGCGAAAGAGGGGGTCGGGGTTCGATCGTTAGCCCTCCGATGCCTAAGTCAGGTCGGGGTTTCAAATGGGCAGCAAGACGGCTTGAGTTGGTTTGTTTTTCGTACCTTGGTTCCCAGCGGTCGAACTATTCATAGGCGAGGGGCTCTCCTTTTGGGGTTGACGCGATGGGACAGGGCGAGTTGGGATGAATTTTCACCAACTTCTTGACCGGATGTGGTGAGACGAGCTAGGAGAGGGCCTCCACCAACTCCCTGATTGGACATGACAAGAGGACTGTAATGCAGGGGCCAAACGCCTCCTCCTACTGCATTTATGGGGGGGACAGGAGCAGTGTCATGCCGTGTGTCAGGGCAATTATGGGGGGCAGGGGCAGCGCCATGCTGTGTGTCAGTGCATTTATGTGGGGGGATCCATACTTCTGCCCATCGGGCATATTGCGGTGTTCTTGATCGGCGCCGAGTCGAGGGCCTCCGGTCGAGCATCGACCCAAGGACAATTCTCATAACCTGGGTCTGTTCTGACATGGGGTGGAAAGGTTGTGTCGGGTCTTCCCGAAGTATGATCTCCGAGCTCGGCTCGGGAGATTCTCCCACAACAGTAGCCCCCCGAGTCCCGACTCTCAACTTAATTGGGGGTCGGGATTTTGGTTCGTTGCAGCTAGTTCGAGCTTCTTGGAGTCGTCAGGATAGGCCCGTTTGGGGGATGAGGTCACAAGTGATGATGATGGGATCCTCATGGAAATTCGTTCCTAACACGAAATTCGAGGTGACACCATTAATGTGACGTGGTGGATTAATGTGACGTAGTGGACGAGCTAAGAGAGGGCCTCCACCAACTTCCCGACACCATTAAAGTAGTAAGCTCACCAATTGAGCCACATATGTAGGATTGAATTTGGACCCTTAGACTTTTCCAAGTAGCCAATTTTCTTACACGTGTTATTTTTTGATAAGCCTACTAAAATTAATTTTTGGACCACAACATTTTCCAGTACACACTTCCTGTAGAATGGACCGGCTTTCGGCCATGCGTGCCATCCAACGTTGTGAATAACATCTCAAATGGTGGCTACGATGTCGCGCGCGCCTTGCATCGAGGGGGAGCCGAGCGATTAGGTGCACCCTCGTCGCACCCAATACACTACGGCCCACCATGATGTATGTATTCTATATGTCCACGTTGTTTATCCATGTCAGGCCATTTTAGTGCATTAGCCCAAACCTAATAAAATTCAAATCTTACATGGGTGGACTATAGAATTTAAACTCAATTTCAGCACTATGATGTGGACCAATAATGTTTTTTTTTTCTTGTTTTATTTTTTTTCTTTCAAACACAAATTCATTGACACAATAATGCTTGCCACACGTGTTGACACTATAGGGTTAGTACCGATAGAAATCCTACTCAAGCCTATTAATTATTTTTTTTATCTTCCTGTGGCATTACACATTCGTTATTAATGCGAAGGCACATATAATTACGCATGCCTTTAGAGGAGCAAATTGATAGACACCATATGGCCACAATTAACGTACCCATTAATGAGGTAGTGCACTCAAAACGTCTATAAAATACTCGCCAAGAGAACGTATCTTATCACATATTTAGCTATGATACACTCGATGAGGCAACATCTCACAATTTTTTTTAAAATGGAACATCTCCATAGAAATGTTTAGAGTTTGTAGCGTTCAAAAAGATTCAAAATATAGGGAGATTGGACTTATAGCCAATCGAATCAGCTTTAGTTGGGACCCAAATCGGAAGGAAATAAACAGTGGTTAGATTGGGCACCCATCTGTATATTGATCCAAGTCAAAAGAATGAGAGAGCTCAACAACCCGATCCTATGGCCGTGGTTCAATTGGTATCAAGAGAATGGGATAACTAGATGGAAGATTTGGTTAGACCCATCTCTGATAACAGATCCATATCATGTGGATCATGTCCATCTATCCCCTCCAACACTCCAAACCAACATGTAGTAATTAAATGGTTAAATAAAGGATTAGAAGAGACAATATGTCTAATCAAATGAGTGGTCATGATCGATTTGAGGTATGAGATCAACCTTCAAGCTTCCCGGCATCAATCCCGAACTCAATTAATGGGCCACAAAGATCTTTGCAATGAGATCAACTACGAGACTTAGATCCGATAAATCAATAGTTTTAGATCTAACTGGAGTCATTCCTTTTCAATGCAAGCCGAAAATGCAAACCCTGGGTTTTTCCAAGGCTTCTTCCCCGCTCTCTTATCTTGGGGTTCCAATTATCCAGGGGAAGTTGCGATCTATCATATTCCAACCGCTTCTGGAACACATTCGTAGTCATATCAAGGGGTGGTAGTCCAGATGCATGTCTCAGGCAGGGAGGGCTTTACTCATCAAACAGGTGTTGTGTAGTGTCCCGGTTCATCAACTTACAACAACTATGGTTCCCCAAGGCATCATGCATGCGCCAGCTAGAGAAGGCATTTGTAGGGTTTTCTAGGGGTGGAACAAAGGTAAGCAGAAAACCCACTGGGTGAGTTGGAATAAGATATCGCGTCCCATTGAGGAAGGTGGCCTGGGCGTTAGAAAACTGAAAGATATGGAGACCAGTCTCCATCTGAAGTTGGGTTGGTCAGCCCTCTTTGCCCCTAAGAAGAGCGTGTGGGCAAGGTTTGTTAGGACCAAATACCTGTTGGACTTCGTTGATAGTCTGCCTGGGGCCGCACTTGCCCTCACTTGCTCCCCTCTCTAGAAGTCCGTACTCAACTGCTTGCCTATGCTGAAAGATCAAGTAAGGTGGCTGATAGGCAAAGGTAATTACAACCTCTGGTTCTCAGCTTGGTCTAGGGTGGAAAAGTTGTCGGACTGGAGCACCGGCCCTATTCCAGCTCACCTGAGTCAGCTAAAGGTGAAGCATCTGCTCGGTCCAAATGATATCATTCCTGGCTCGCCCGCCGTCCCTCTCCTCCCCTGCAACGTGCTCGACCAAATTCAATTAGAGGGCTATTATATCGGCAATGAAGAGGACAAGTGCATCTGGACCAGAACCCCCTTTGGAGAATTCAGTGTTATGTCTTCTTGGAATACTTGTAGGGAGTCGGCTAAGAGGTGCAATTGGTCTTTTTGGGTGTGGAACAACAAGTTTCCCCTCAGATTCGCAGTCTTTACCTAGAGGCTCATTTTCAGAGTAGTCCCGGTCGGTGTGCGAGTCCAAGCTAGAGGTGTGCAACTGGCGTCGAGGTGTACATGTTGTTTCTTGGACTGTGCTCTTAAGGTGGAAACTGGGCCATCTCTTCATAGCAGGGGGGCTCGCCTTCAAGACTTGGAGCCACTTTAGCTCGCTACTGGATATTTCATCGATTGAGGGTCAATCTACGTTCAGTTATGCTCTGCAATGGTGGAGTTCAGCGTCATCAACTGACAACTTGTCCTTGTTGAAGAGTCTTCTGTAACGCCCCAAAATTTTTTACTCTCGTGAACAACACAATGGGTCGAGCTTCCGGGAGTTAATTCATGTGTGTCAGGGTTACGTTTCCACACACTTACCTGTAATTTCATACATTCATGGCATACATAGCATAATGACGGAAATTTAAGTTCTTATTCCATAAATATTCTATTCTAAGTTCTAAATCAATGTAATAAAACATATTTAACCAAACATTTCCACTTATTATCTCCATGAGAGACTTATTACATGTTCAAAAGAAAAAAATAAATCTACTCTACAAAGATAATAAACATAATCCATCTTCAAGCTGCTTCGGTTTCATCGTCCGTCACTTGCTGCCACGAGCCTTCGAGCACCTCATCGTAGTGTTCGATTCTCTTACTGGATCTTCAGCTGGATTATCTGAGATGTGGTTGGATAGCGTTAAACGCTATCATAGTGGGGAATATCCCTTTAAAACAATCATGATAATAATGGCACAGAGTAAACGCAAGAAGGATATTATCATTTAATCAAATCAAAACAATTCCATAAAAAATCTTGGTTAATGCAATGCATGACATGCATGCTCTGGCTAAGGCACCCTGACCAAATGAGACGGGATCACTCCACTCTTCTCACCAGCCACTAGTTGCCAGAGGTTCTAGCTAGGACGGGATCACTCCACTCTTCCCATGCACCAAAACCCAACTAGTGAAACGGGCCCATGCACACTTTCACTAGATAGCGAGAGAGAAATGGGCCCATGCACACTTTCTCTAACGCCCGAGGGGCTGACCCACCAAGCCGGGTCCAGTGAATGCATGATTAGTTTCACCTTTAATTAAGTCAGTTTAGCATTCAGCCCATTAAATGATGTTCACGACTAATGATCACTCCTTACCCCCAATCAATTCAAGAGTCCTCACATTCATCAATTCCATACTTCAGTAGATCCATCACAGGTAGCGAATCAATAAGGATCTATTGGCACGTATCCAACAATGTGCACACGGTAGTGCCAAACTCAACATCATGGCTTATGCAACCAACAATACATACATGGTAATGCCACTATTTAATTCTCAACGTCAAGGCACATTCATTCAATAAGACACACGGTAATGCCGACTTTCTCAATAAGGCATATTCATCCAAAACATTCTCATAATAATGCCAACGTAACAAGGCCTCGCACAGCTTCTTCTCTTTACATCATACGGTTACATCAGTATGGGGCCAAGGAGTTTTCATTAACGTAACATCCATATGCAATATCTCATAGCAAACAATACATCAATTATCATAAGCATGTGACAACGTAAATCGAGCATGGTTTCCATATGCGCATGTACATCATAACCATTCCTTTTCCAACTACTTAGGCATAGTTCATATGTCAAAATTCAATATACACAATAAGGAACATCATACAATTCATAATTACATGGAAAGATTTCAATAAGCACGATTTCAAGAAGTCACATAACAAAATCCTAATTTATAAGCATAAATCAACATATAATTTAATATTATCGTGGATGGGTTTAAAAGAAATCCCCACCTCATGATAGTGGATGGTTGAGATGCTACTAAGGCTGCGAAATCAAACTTGGATTCATACCTACATAGTTGAATGGGAAAAATATGAGATTAGGGTGTAGATATGCATGATATTCATTGCCACAACAAACTAGGGTTAAATCTACACCTAGGGTTAGGGTTTAGATTAGATCTAGGAAATAAAAATCATGGATGGATGGTCTTACCTCTTCAATGGTGGCTAAACTCGGAATCTCATTCGAGTCAACTCGGCTTGACTCGATTCTTCTTCCTTTCCCTCTTTTCTTCTTCTTTCTTTCTTTTTTTTTCTCTCTCCTTTCTTCTTCTTCTTCTTCTTCTTCTTCTTCTATTGGTCAGCTATGAAACTCCAGCGGCAGCAATATAGGGGTAAGAGATCCCTCCCGCATGGCACTCTCTCTCTCCACACGAACTCTCTCTCTCTCTCTCTCTCTCTCTCTCTCTCTCTCAAATGACTCTCATCTTCTTTCTCTCCTTCCACGAGCTCTCTCTCTCTCTCTCTGGCATTTCTAAGAAGAGGCAGGAGACGTGTGTCTAGGGCCTTCAAATCTCTTGGACTTGGTTGGCGTTAGGTGGATGCAGAAAGGAGCGAAGAGTTTGAGTTGGAGGAAGAAACGGATCTGATTTTGGGAGTGTTTTGCACATAGGAGTCGTTGAAAGGCTAGATGGGGTCCACATAAAGTTTAGGGAGAAAGATGGGCAGTCCATGCAAAGCGATGGACCCGATCTTGCTAAGTCTTCATTTGAACGGTGGTTTGGATCGGATTGCACAAGCGACGGATGACGAAGATTTTCAAGGGGACTAGGTTTCGGTCGGCCGCAAGTTGAATGGATGGAGTGGATTTGGCGTTGGGGCCCACTGGAGGACCAGCGTGGAAGCTTCAAACGGACAGCGCCGTCCGCTCGTTACAGAGAATCGTGAAGAAGAAGATGTCTTCTTTTAAAAAAATTGGTTCTTGTATCGTGCAATGCATGTACACGGCCATTTATGGCTGCCCTCACAAGTGGGGTCCACTTCACGTGGATCGGGATAAATTGATCCATCCAATAGGTCGGCATCATCATTTTAACCACTGAAAACAAAATTGAGGCAGATCCGAGTTAAGGTGGGCCACTTATGATCAAATTTCTGATTAGGGCATTTTCCCAATGATCGGGGATCTGATTTTTGACGTGTACGGTTAATTTGTGTCCAAAAGCTCATATATGAAGTTTTGCATGAAAGTGATCGTCAGAAACCATGAAACTTAAAAACGTAAATTATTTCTAAAATTCTGGGGTGTTACAATCCACCCCCCTTAAAAACAAACTTCGTCCCCGAAGTTTCCTAGACGTCGGTTGTGAGCAATCTCCTTCTATTTGTCTATTTCTTTAGTCATCTTAATCCTACACCGGATTGCGGTCACGCTCCACCCCCCTTAAAATAATATCTCTGCCTTAGAAGTTAATTTCTAAGTCTCTATTTTGGCACGCTTCCACTGCGCACTCTGATTCCTAGATGGTTCTCTATACGTCGATGGGTCCTTTAAACTAGTTGGTCATCTAACTCTTGATTTGTCTCGAGTTTAGGAGTGCTTTTACAACTAGAGATATAGGAGGAGGATTAGGTTAGATAATTATCAGGGACGCCTGATCACTAATGGGACGGTTGATCGGGAGTTTAGAGGATAGATTTGAGTTGATTGGGTTGGCATGCTCAAATGGTCAATTGACAGGGTAGATAGACGAGCGTGTGGCTAAGCGAATGAGGTATCATCGATGATCATCGACGGCTAAAGGTGCAGTGCCAAGATGGGATTAAGAGTACTGTAGTTTAACTCATGTTATGGTCTAGATGGCCTAATTTCTACATTCCATGTTCTACGGTTGTTTATACTTCTACTTATCTCTAGTCATCATACAAGAAACACACATACATACATCTAGAAGAATGCAAAAATATCCCCAAGCTAAGCCATAAATACGGTTCATGTAGTGACGGCATCACGAGCGAACGGTTTCAAGTAGATTGGAATCTGATACTTAGATCTTCCACTCACAGTTGAGCATTGAGTTCATTAGTATCTATTCGAAATTCCGAGTGTCGACCCTCGGGATTTGAACTTAGATCCAATCGTTTACACGACATATCAGGTACAGTTCCGTCCTTCCGTGTGGCCGTTTAGCCTAACGTCATGGGAACCTTCATGTATTCTCCCAAATGGCACAAAGCAATCAACATGCTCATATAAAATCCATCATTACAAGAAATCAAAACATTACAAGGTCCTATTTACTTTTGTTGTCATACATGCATGGTCAAAGATCTACGTGGGGTTCGTTAAGTGGCGTGCTATGGTTGTGATAACTTACCTAAGGTACTGAGTTGGGCCAAAAATCTGTAGAGATGTATAATCAAATGTTGAGGAACACTCTTAAGGTGTAGGCTTATGAAAACTAATCCTAATCAAAGGAGTTCCAGGGTTTAAGGCTAAGGGAACTAGGGTGGCGCCGAATCTGGAATGCAGGACCTACAGACGTTCCTAGAATTCTTTCTCTCAAACTGAATATCGGTTCCTCCTAAAATTTGGTAGGTAAGCTGTAGGTTAGGTGGGGAACAACCGTGATTTTTCTCAGGTTAATATTCCTACGATAACATATGTTTATACCCTAATCTATTCCGAAAAATGCAGCAGGTCAGCAAGAGTTTATGCAGGATTTTCTCTACTGGCGGAATTTTCCTGATTTATCCATCCATTGGATTGGTCTAAAATTTTATGGAGATGCTGGGGAATGAGTCAAGAGTCTCTAGAAAAATTTACAAAAATTTTCTAAGTCTGAAAGTACTATTTCTAATAGTGGTACTACTGCTGGTTCGAAAAATCTAGTTTAACTTTGAAAATTCAAAATAAATTAATTAGCCAAATAATTCAAGGAGATAAATCACAAAACTCAGCATAATGTTGATCTAAATATGGGGAATGGATGAGAGCCCCAATCTACAAACAAAAGTGGGAATGCTCTTCCCAAAAATCCTAAATTTTAGATTTCTACGTTTATCGGCTACCCTAACAATCTCAAGTGACCTAAGTGTGGGTCTCTAAGTTCATAACATGACATACAACCATTCACGGTCGTTCCTAAGTTAATTTATTACTAGTTTCAGGGGCCTAACTCCTAGGGTGAATTCATTATGTGATGGGTTGGGCTTCACACCCAGAGGTCCCGTTTATGCTTTGATACCAATTTGTAACGCCCCGAAATTTTTGACTCTCGTGGACAACACAATGGGTCGAGCTTCCGGGAGTTAATTCATATGTGTCAGGGTTACGTTTCCACACACTTACCTGTAATTTCATACATTCATGGCATACATAGCATAATGACGGAAATTTAAGTTCTTATTCCATAAATATTCTATTCTAAGTTCTAAATCAATGTAATAAAACATATTTAACCAAACATTTCCACTTATTATCTCCATGAGAGACTTATTACATGTTCAAAAGAAAAAAATAAATCTACTCTACAAAGATAATAAACATAATCCATCTTCAAGCTGCTTCGGTTTCATCGTCCGTCACTTGCTGCCACGAGCCTTCGAGCACCTCATCGTAGTGTTCGATTCTCTTACTAGATCTTCAGCTGGATTATCTGAGATGTGGTTGGATAGCGTTAAACGCTATCATAGTGGGGAATATCCCTTTAAAACAATCATGATAATAATGGCACAGAGTAAACGCAAGCAGGATATTATCATTTAATCAAATCAAAACAATTCCATAAAAAATCTTGGTTAATGCAATGCATGACATGCATGCTCTGGCTAAGGCACCCTGACCAAATGAGACGGGATCACTCCACTCTTCTCACCAGCCACTAGTTGCCAGAGGTTCTAGCTAGGACGGGATCACTCCACTCTTCCCATGCACCAAAACCCAACTAGTGAAACGGGCCCATGCACACTTTCACTAGATAGCGAGAGAGAAATGGGCCCATGCACACTTTCTCTAACGCCCGAGGGGCTGACCCACCAAGCCGGGTCCAGTGAATGCATGATTAGTTTCACCTTTAATTAAGTCAGTTTAGCATTCAGCCCATTAAATGATGTTCACGACTAATGATCACTCCTTACCCCCAATCAATTCAAGAGTCCTCACATTCATCAATTCCATACTTCAGTAGATCCATCACAGGTAGCGAATCAATAAGGATCTATTGGCACGTATCCAACAATGTGCACACGGTAGTGCCAAACTCAACATCATGGCTTATGCAACCAACAATACATACATGGTAATGCCACTATTTAATTCTCAACGTCAAGGCACATTCATTCAATAAGACACACGGTAATGCCGACTTTCTCAATAAGGCATATTCATCCAAAACATTCTCATAATAATGCCAACGTAACAAGGCCTCGCACAGCTTCTTCTCTTTACATCATACGGTTACATCAGTATGGGGCCAAGGAGTTTTCATTAACGTAACATCCATATGCAATATCTCATAGCAAACAATACATCAATTATCATAAGCATGTGACAACGTAAATCGAGCATGGTTTCCATATGCGCATGTACATCATAACCATTCCTTTTCCAACTACTTAGGCATAGTTCATATGTCAAAATTCAATATACACAATAAGGAACATCATACAATTCATAATTACATGGAAAGATTTCAATAAGCACGATTTCAAGAAGTCACATAACAAAATCCTAATTTATAAGCATAAATCAACATATAATTTAATATTATCGTGGATGGGTTTAAAAGAAATCCCCACCTCATGATAGTGGATGGTTGAGATGCTACTAAGGCTGCGAAATCAAACTTGGATTCATACCTACATAGTTGAATGGGAAAAATATGAGATTAGGGTGTAGATATGCATGATATTCATTGCCACAACAAACTAGGGTTAAATCTACACCTAGGGTTAGGGTTTAGATTAGATCTAGGAAATAAAAATCATGGATGGATGGTCTTACCTCTTCAATGGTGGCTAAACTCGGAATCTCATTCGAGTCAACTCGGCTTGACTCGATTCTTCTTCCTTTCCCTCTTTTCTTCTTCTTTCTTTCTTTTTTTTTCTCTCTCCTTTCTTCTTCTTCTTCTTCTTCTTCTTCTTCTATTGGTCAGCTATGAAACTCCAGCGGCAGCAATATAGGGGTAAGAGATCCCTCCCGCATGGCACTCTCTCTCTCCACACGAACTCTCTCTCTCTCTCTCTCTCTCTCTCTCTCTCAAATGACTCTCATCTTCTTTCTCTCCTTCCACGAGCTCTCTCTCTCTCTCTCTGGCATTTCTAAGAAGAGGCAGGAGACGTGTGTCTAGGGCCTTCAAATCTCTTGGACTTGGTTGGCGTTAGGTGGATGCAGAAAGGAGCGAAGAGTTTGAGTTGGAGGAAGAAACGGATCTGATTTTGGGAGTGTTTTGCACATAGGAGTCGTTGAAAGGCTAGATGGGGTCCACATAAAGTTTAGGGAGAAAGATGGGCAGTCCATGCAAAGCGATGGACCCGATCTTGCTAAGTCTTCATTTGAACGGTGGTTTGGATCGGATTGCACAAGCGACGGATGACGAAGATTTTCAAGGGGACTAGGTTTCGGTCGGCCGCAAGTTGAATGGATGGAGTGGATTTGGCGTTGGGGCCCACTGGAGGACCAGCGTGGAAGCTTCAAACGGACAGCGCCGTCCGCTCGTTACAGAGAATCGTGAAGAAGAAGATGTCTTCTTTTAAAAAAATTGGTTCTTGTATCGTGCAATGCATGTACACGGCCATTTATGGCTGCCCTCACAAGTGGGGTCCACTTCACGTGGATCGGGATAAATTGATCCATCCAATAGGTCGGCATCATCATTTTAACCACTGAAAACAAAATTGAGGCAGATCCGAGTTAAGGTGGGCCACTTATGATCAAATTTCTGATTAGGGCATTTTCCCAATGATCGGGGATCTGATTTTTGACGTGTACGGTTAATTTGTGTCCAAAAGCTCATATATGAAGTTTTGCATGAAAGTGATCGTCAGAAACCATGAAACTTAAAAACGTAAATTATTTCTAAAATTCTGGGGTGTTACAATCCACCCCCCTTAAAAACAAACTTCGTCCCCGAAGTTTCCTAGACGTCGGTTGTGAGCAATCTCCTTCTATTTGTCTATTTCTTTAGTCATCTTAATCCTACACCGGATTGCGGTCACGCTCCACCCCCCTTAAAATAATATCTCTGCCTTAGAAGTTAATTTCTAAGTCTCTATTTTGGCACGCTTCCACTGCGCACTCTGATTCCTAGATGGTTCTCTATACGTCGATGGGTCCTTTAAACTAGTTGGTCATCTAACTCTTGATTTGTCTCGAGTTTAGGAGTGCTTTTACAACTAGAGATATAGGAGGAGGATTAGGTTAGATAATTATCAGGGACGCCTGATCACTAATGGGACGGTTGATCGGGAGTTTAGAGGATAGATTTGAGTTGATTGGGTTGGCATGCTCAAATGGTCAATTGACAGGGTAGATAGACGAGCGTGTGGCTAAGCGAATGAGGTATCATCGATGATCATCGACGGCTAAAGGTGCAGTGCCAAGATGGGATTAAGAGTACTGTAGTTTAACTCATGTTATGGTCTAGATGGCCTAATTTCTACATTCCATGTTCTACGGTTGTTTATACTTCTACTTATCTCTAGTCATCATACAAGAAACACACATACATACATCTAGAAGAATGCAAAAATATCCCCAAGCTAAGCCATAAATACGGTTCATGTAGTGACGGCATCACGAGCGAACGGTTCAAGTAGATTGGAATCTGATACTTAGATCTTCCACTCACAGTTGAGCATTGAGTTCATTAGTATCTATTCGAAATTCCGAGTGTCGACCCTCGGGATTTGAACTTAGATCCAATCGTTTACACGACATATCAGGTACAGTTCCGTCCTTCCGTGTGGCCGTTTAGCCTAACGTCATGGGAACCTTCATGTATTCTCCCAAATGGCACAAAGCAATCAACATGCTCATATAAAATCCATCATTACAAGAAATCAAAACATTACAAGGTCCTATTTACTTTTGTTGTCATACATGCATGGTCAAAGATCTACGTGGGGTTCGTTAAGTGGCGTGCTATGGTTGTGATAACTTACCTAAGGTACTGAGTTGGGCCAAAAATCTGTAGAGATGTATAATCAAATGTTGAGGAACACTCTTAAGGTGTAGGCTTATGAAAACTAATCCTAATCAAAGGAGTTCCAGGGTTTAAGGCTAAGGGAACTAGGGTGGCGCCGAATCTGGAATGCAGGACCTACAGACGTTCCTAGAATTCTTTCTCTCAAACTGAATATCGGTTCCTCCTAAAATTTGGTAGGTAAGCTGTAGGTTAGGTGGGGAACAACCGTGATTTTTCTCAGGTTAATATTCCTACGATAACATATGTTTATACCCTAATCTATTCCGAAAAATGCAGCAGGTCAGCAAGAGTTTATGCAGGATTTTCTCTACTGGCGGAATTTTCCTGATTTATCCATCCATTGGATTGGTCTAAAATTTTATGGAGATGCTGGGGAATGAGTCAAGAGTCTCTAGAAAAATTTACAAAAATTTTCTAAGTCTGAAAGTACTATTTCTAATAGTGGTACTACTGCTGGTTCGAAAAATCTAGTTTAACTTTGAAAATTCAAAATAAATTAATTAGCCAAATAATTCAAGGAGATAAATCACAAAACTCAGCATAATGTTGATCTAAATATGGGGAATGGATGAGAGCCCCAATCTACAAACAAAAGTGGGAATGCTCTTCCCAAAAATCCTAAATTTTAGATTTCTACGTTTATCGGCTACCCTAACAATCTCAAGTGACCTAAGTGTGGGTCTCTAAGTTCATAACATGACATACAACCATTCACGGTCGTTCCTAAGTTAATTTATTACTAGTTTCAGGGGCCTAACTCCTAGGGTGAATTCATTATGTGATGGGTTGGGCTTCACACCCAGAGGTCCCGTTTATGCTTTGATACCAATTTGTAACGCCCCGAAATTTTTGACTCTCGTGGACAACACAATGGGTCGAGCTTCCGGGAGTTAATTCATATGTGTCAGGGTTACGTTTCCACACACTTACCTGTAATTTCATACATTCATGGCATACATAGCATAATGACGGAAATTTAAGTTCTTATTCCATAAATATTCTATTCTAAGTTCTAAATCAATGTAATAAAACATATTTAACCAAACATTTCCACTTATTATCTCCATGAGAGACTTATTACATGTTCAAAAGAAAAAAATAAATCTACTCTACAAAGATAATAAACATAATCCATCTTCAAGCTGCTTCGGTTTCATCGTCCGTCACTTGCTGCCACGAGCCTTCGAGCACCTCATCGTAGTGTTCGATTCTCTTACTAGATCTTCAGCTGGATTATCTGAGATGTGGTTGGATAGCGTTAAACGCTATCATAGTGGGGAATATCCCTTTAAAACAATCATGATAATAATGGCACAGAGTAAACGCAAGCAGGATATTATCATTTAATCAAATCAAAACAATTCCATAAAAAATCTTGGTTAATGCAATGCATGACATGCATGCTCTGGCTAAGGCACCCTGACCAAATGAGACGGGATCACTCCACTCTTCTCACCAGCCACTAGTTGCCAGAGGTTCTAGCTAGGACGGGATCACTCCACTCTTCCCATGCACCAAAACCCAACTAGTGAAACGGGCCCATGCACACTTTCACTAGATAGCGAGAGAGAAATGGGCCCATGCACACTTTCTCTAACGCCCGAGGGGCTGACCCACCAAGCCGGGTCCAGTGAATGCATGATTAGTTTCACCTTTAATTAAGTCAGTTTAGCATTCAGCCCATTAAATGATGTTCACGACTAATGATCACTCCTTACCCCCAATCAATTCAAGAGTCCTCACATTCATCAATTCCATACTTCAGTAGATCCATCACAGGTAGCGAATCAATAAGGATCTATTGGCACGTATCCAACAATGTGCACACGGTAGTGCCAAACTCAACATCATGGCTTATGCAACCAACAATACATACATGGTAATGCCACTATTTAATTCTCAACGTCAAGGCACATTCATTCAATAAGACACACGGTAATGCCGACTTTCTCAATAAGGCATATTCATCCAAAACATTCTCATAATAATGCCAACGTAACAAGGCCTCGCACAGCTTCTTCTCTTTACATCATACGGTTACATCAGTATGGGGCCAAGGAGTTTTCATTAACGTAACATCCATATGCAATATCTCATAGCAAACAATACATCAATTATCATAAGCATGTGACAACGTAAATCGAGCATGGTTTCCATATGCGCATGTACATCATAACCATTCCTTTTCCAACTACTTAGGCATAGTTCATATGTCAAAATTCAATATACACAATAAGGAACATCATATAATTCATAATTACATGGAAAGATTTCAATAAGCACGATTTCAAGAAGTCACATAACAAAATCCTAATTTATAAGCATAAATCAACATATAATTTAATATTATCGTGGATGGGTTTAAAAGAAATCCCCACCTCATGATAGTGGATGGTTGAGATGCTACTAAGGCTGCGAAATCAAACTTGGATTCATACCTACATAATTGAATGGGAAAAATATGAGATTAGGGTGTAGATATGCATGATATTCATTGCCACAACAAACTAGGGTTAAATCTACACCTAGGGTTAGGGTTTAGATTAGATCTAGGAAATAAAAATCATGGATGGATGGTCTTACCTCTTCAATGGTGGCTAAACTCGGAATCTCATTCGAGTCAACTCGGCTTGACTCGATTCTTCTTCCTTTCCCTCTTTTCTTCTTCTTTCTTTCTTTTTTTTTCTCCCTCTTTTCTTCTTCTTCTTCTTCTTCTTCTTCTTCTATTGGTCTGCTATGAAACTCCAGCGGCAGCAATATAGGGGTAAGAGATCCCTCCCGCATGGCACTCTCTCTCTCCACACGAACTCTCTCTCTCTCTCTCTCTCTCTCTCTCTCTCTCTCTCAAATGACTCTCATCTTCTTTCTCTCCTTCCACGAGCTCTCTCTCTCTCTCTCTTTGGCATTTCTAAGAAGAGGCAGGAGACATGCGTCTAGGGCCTTCAAATCTCTTGGACTCGGTTGGCGTTAGGTGGATGCGGAAAGGAGCGAAGAGTTTGAGTTGGAGGAAGAAACGGATCTGATTTCGGGAGTGTTTTGCACATAGGAGTCGTTGAAAGGCTAGATGGGGTCCACATAAAGTTTAGGGAGAAAGATGGGCAGTCCATGCAAAGCGATGGACCCGATCTTGCTAAGTCTTCATTTGAACGGTGGTTTGGATCGGATTGCACAAGCGACGGATGACGAAGATTTTCAAGGGGACTAGGTTTCGGTCGGCCGCAAGTTGAATGGATGGAGTGGATTTGGCGTTGGGGCCCACTGGAGGACCAGCGTGGAAGCTTCAAACGGACAGCGCCGTCCGCTCGTTACAGAGAATCGTGAAGAAGAAGATGTCTTCTTTTAAAAAAATTGGTTCTTGTATCGTGCAATGCATGTACACGGCCATTTATGGCTGCCCTCACAAGTGGGGTCCACTTCACATGGATCGGGATAAATTGATCCATCCAATAGGTCGGCATCATCATTTTAACCACTGAAAACAAAATTGAGGCAGATCCAAGTTAAGGTGGGCCACTTATGATCAAATTTCTGATTAGGGCCTTTTTCCAATGATCGGGGATCTGATTTTCGACGTGTACGGTTAATTTGTGTCCAAAAGCTCATATATGAAGTTTTGCATGAAAGTGATCGTCAGAAACCATGAAACTTAAAAATGTAAATTATTTCTAAAATTCTGGGGTGTTACATCTTCTCCTACGCTTTTATTCTTTGGGAACTCTGGAGGGCAAAAAATTCGAGTATATTTGAGGGAGTTGTTGTGGAGGCCAAGGTAGTTATTGCCAGAGTTAGATGGTGAATTAGCCAGATTGCTACGGATCTCCCTCCTATGAAAAACTCTCGCATCACCTCAAGTATAGTGATTCAAGAGCTGGGATTGTGTTCCACCCCCGAAAGTTTCAAAAATTAGATCTTATTAGGTGGAAGAGACCTAAGCCAGGGTGGGTAAAGGTAAATGTTGACGGCTCTTCTAGCGGCAATCCTGGCCCTTCAGGTAGAGGCGGCATTGGCAGGGATTCGGGAGGTAATTCCTCTTTGCCTTTTCCTTGGGCTTTGGGTATGTGAACAACATTCAAGCAGAAGGAGGGGCATTCAGGCTCGGTTTATGTAAAGGGTGCTCGATTCTAAAAAAAAGAAAAATATTATATTATATTAAAAAAGAAACAAATCGAGCCTATTTAAGCCTAGTTCGAGCCGAACCGAGCCTGGTTTCAAGCTGAGCTGAATCGAACTCAGGCTAAGGTTGAGCTTGGCTTGAATTTTTAACGAGCCCATAAAACAAGCTCGGCTTAGCTTCATCCACCCTACAAATTGAGCTGAACTGAGCTTTTTCAAGCAGAGCCCACCAAGCTTTTGGAGCTGTACAACTCTAATAGGAGGAATTATAAAATTTTAGGAATGAATATTTATAAACTATGATTCGATCTGTCACTTTGTACAAGCGGGACCCATGGTTCGAAGATCTAAACCGTGGATATCAATGGTTTGGACCATCGGAAGAAAGTCTCCACTTTTATTTGACGCTCATTGTATCAATGGAAGATCATCGAAAGATAGTCTCGACCTGTATTTAGTCATATAGAATTCCTCCATAAGGCATGTCTACCAACTTCTACCATTATCTATAGCTTTACGAAGTTATTTACGAACTCTACAGAGTGAACTATGGCAACGTTTTAACAAAGCAAGACAGCGGTAGCAAAGGCCAAACGGCGAGATTAAAAAAAAATGAAGTGTCGAGGACAAAACAACCTCAACTAGCTGCTTTGTGGTCAACATCAAGAGCATTTTCTATTTTTCAGCAGCCCTACCGATTCGTTGAAGCATAGCAAACTCGCACCAACCTGCAACACCTTACCATCGTCTATCAACGGCCACCGGAGAGGACCGATTCTTGGACCGATGATGTGCTTCCAAACCCCTGTTCCAAAGAAGAAGGATATGACAAGCATAGATTGTTGGACCCTTTATAATGGCCCCCCGCAAGTATGGTCGCACCCATATCATCAGATGAGAGCTCGGGCAAAGGTACATTTCGGTCCAAAAACTGCATTACTTGCAGCATGCTCGGCCTTGCTGCTGACAATGGATGCGAACACAGCAATCCAAGCTTCAGCACCAACTCCATCTCCTCCACCTCATAGTCAAGTCCAAGCTTCGGATCCGCCACTGCCAGAATTGTCCCTTTCGTCCAGCATAACGACACCCAATCAACCAAGATCACCTCATCCGTTGATGATCGGGGATTAATGGGCCTCCTCCCGCAAGCAACCTCAAGCATGAAAGCTCCGAACGCGAACACATCAGTGCTTGTGGTGGCCTTCCCGCTCCAATTTAGCTCCGGTGCAAGATATCCGAGGGTCCCCACCATGTGGGTCGTCTGTGGATCAGTCCCATGATCATACAGTCTGGCGAGGCCGAAGTCGCCTAATCTACCGTTCAACTCACTGTCTAATAAAACATTGCTGGCTTTGATGTCTCTGTGAAGGACCACCTGCTCGCACTCCTCATGCAAGTAGAGAAGCCCTGAAGTTACTCCTTTGATTATTTGAAACCGTTGACTCCAGCTCAACATTGACTTTGGATGGTTAAAGAGAAACTTGTCCAGACTTCCATTGGGCATGAAATCATAGACCAGTAGGAGCTCTCTCTTTCGCCGGCAGTAGCCAAGAAGTTTAACCAAGTTCCGGTGACGGAGCCGGCCCAGGCTTACAATCTCAGATATGAATTGCTGCATCCCTTGTCGAGATTCATGAGAGACTCTCTTCACAGCCACTTCAATCTTCGAGGCTAATAAAACTCCTCGGTAAACACTCCCAAAGCCTCCAACCCCCAGGAGCTTTTTGTCTGTGAAGCCCTTAGTGGCCATGAATAGATCCTTGTACGAGAACCGATGGGGTCCGTATTCACGTTCCCAGTCCTCTAGCACATCAGCGAACTTGATCTTCCTTTTCACAATGAGACCGATGGCCGAGATGGCCATTAACGTGAAAAATAGTACAATTATGGGTAAC
Source organism: Liriodendron chinense (assembly GCA_003013855.2). Lineage (NCBI taxonomy): Eukaryota > Viridiplantae > Streptophyta > Magnoliopsida > Magnoliales > Magnoliaceae > Liriodendron > Liriodendron chinense. Next base: position 5,187,118 of record ML058333.1, read on the forward strand.
GCGATTGTTAAAAGCTCCGATTTCTTTTTGGGTCCTATCCTTGGAAGCTTAGGAAGGTGCCGGGGATCAAGGGCCTGAGCCTGACCATTCATCTTAAAGCTCCATCCTAAGATGTAATATGATGAAGGAGACATCTTGGTTGATGAAGAGAAACCGATATACATGTCGTCTAACACGATTGGTGAAAGATCCACCATCGATGACAAGAGTGGACGATCGGGTTTAGGTAAGCCTAGAGGCGATAATGTTACATTGAGTTGGTTTTGGAGACCATTGTATTCTACCCAAACATGCATCGGTTCTCCGCTTATAAGGCTTAGATTCTTAAATCCACCGCTTATATTACTAAAGTAAGCTGCAGGATCGGACGTGATGGAATCTAAGCTATTGATGTCGACTCCGACATGGTTGTCATTGATATCACGGAATTCTGGATTAAGGTACGTGTCGAGTTCGATGGCAGCTATGTGATTTGATGAATTGCCGATGTTCTTAGGATTGAAGATGCCCAAGAATTCGCCCACTCCACTTCCTGGGAACTCTTTGGAAGGTGAGATCACGAAGGTGGCCCCGTGGCCTCTCACATCCGGATACAGGGGCATGATCGCAAAGACGAAATTGGTAGAGAAGGATTGAGTTTTACCTTGTGAAGGTTTGAAGTGAAGGGGAATTGGGTAGAACGCGTAACCCGTCTTTTGCTGTCTGGAATTGTTGTGAAGCAGGAGGCCATCAGATGTGATCTCCGCTGCGCCGTCTAAGCTCATGTTAGCACCACGGAATCCGTTGTAAATGAAATCGCCGCCATCAGAAGCAGCAAGTTTCATGAGGAGAAACCACATCAGGAGCTTAGAAAACATGGCTGAAAGCTTACAATGGCTTCAAGTTCGTAGACTTTGATGCTTTGGTAGCTGTCTGATGAAATGTAGCATCGTCAGTACAATATACACGCGCGGGTAGAGTGTGAGAGAGTTTTTTTTTTTTTTTTTTTTTTTTTTTTTTTTTTTTTTTTTTTGGGTTAGTCATGCAACGCACCCACCCAGTAGCTGCGCAACGCACCCACACGATGCACCCACCCACCGGTGGGGCTACTGTCTTTCGTTAGCACTCGAACCGGACACCTGCTGTTGAAACGCCTACGCGTCTTCCAGCGGGAGCGGATTAGGTGAGACCCGGATCCACCCAGGTGGGTGGTACTAGGGCTGTAAATGGTCGGGTTCAGGGTGGGTTTGGCCAAAACCAGGTTTGGGTCTGGGTCAGGTCCGAGTCAACCCATTAGACCCATTTATAAGTAGGTTCGAGTCTGGTAGAGGGAGATCCACCCAGACCCATTTATAAATGGGTCGGGTCTAATGGGTTCGGGTCTGGATCAAGTATGCAAGTATTTTACAAAGCTTAAAACCAGATCTGACCGGGTTTGGGCTGGACAAGTCCCTTGAAACATAGAGCAACCCCGACCACTTATTAAATGGGTTCAGGTGAGGTCGGGTCGGGCCTAATATAAAGGAAACCAAACCCAGACCCGTTTAGCAACTAGGTCTATTCTTGGACCCAGACCTATACCATTTAACAAATGGGTCGGGGTCTAAATGGGTTGGGTTCGGTATCCCATCGGTCCACTGACCCATTTACAGCCCTAGGTGGGACCCTGACTGTGGGGCCATTGTGATGTATGTGACTATATCCATGCCATCCATCCGTATTAAAAGTTTATTTTAGGACTTGATCTTAAAAATAAAGCAATTCCAAATCCCCGATGGGCCACAGCACAGGAAACAGTGGTGATTAACCATTAGAAACTACCTGTGGGGCACAAAATCTTTGGATCAAGATGATCTTTATGTGGTCTCTTCATCTAGGTGTTTTGTACCTTATCAACAGGTTGGATGGCAAATAAACATTCTAGTAGAATCTGTGAAGTTTTTAATGGTAGAGATTCAATCACGATTGTTTCTGTGGTGTGATCCACCTAAGCTTTGAATCAACTTCATTTTTGAGATCATACCATGAAATGAACTTTCAAAATGGTTGAACAGTGTGGATTTAAGATACATACATCACTGTGAGCCCCACACACTCAGGGATCCCAACCACCTCAGTCAATCCGGGGTCTCACCTAATCCGCTCCCCTTCCAGCTGGGTTAGCAGGCGAGGAGAAAATTTTGGCCACACTCACGCGTTAGCTACTAGCTACACCGGCTGTAGCAATGACCCCACCATGATTTATGTGTTGTATCCACGCCGTCTATCCATTGGCCGAGATCATTTTAGATCATTACACCAAAAAGGAGGCAGATCCAAATCTCAAGTAGACCAGGCGCAGAGAATAGTAGGGATTGAACGCCAACCATTAAAAACTTTTTGGGGCCAATTGAGCTATGGATCAACCTCAGTTTTGGTATTATGCCTAAGAATGATCTTTCCAAATGAATGGACTGCGTGGATACAACACATACATCATGGTGGGGTCATTGCTGCACCCGGTGTAGCTAGCGTAGCTAACGCGTGGGTGTAGCAAAATTTTTCTGGCAGGGGAGACGAGAGAGAGAGAGAGAGAGAGAGAGAGTTACTTTGGGACGCGAATTGCGTACTGAGTAACTCCGCACGCTAGCGTGCGGAGTAAACTCTGTGGGGCCCACAGTGATTTACGTATTTTATCCACTCCGTCCATCCATCTTAACAGAACATTTTAGGTATGATCCCAAAAAATGAAGCATATCAAAATTTAAAGTGGACCACACCACAAGAAAAGTGTGAACTGAATATCTACCATTGAAAAATTCTTGGAGGACACAAAAGTTTTGGATCAAGCTGATATTGTGTTTTTACTTCATCCATATCCATGTGATCTTATGAACATGTTGGATGACAAATAAACATCATCGTAGGGCCTGGGAAGGTTTCAACGGTGGAAATCATTATTCCCACTGTTTCCCGTGGCATGGTCCACTTGAAATTTGGATATGCTTAAATTTTCGGCTCAACCACTAAAATGATCAAACATATGGACGGAATAGATAGATCACATACGTTCTAGGTGGGCACAACTGAGTTTACTCCGCACGATAAGAGCGTGCGGAGTAAGGAGTTACTCCGCACGCAATCCGATTCCGTTACTTTTTCATTTTGACCGTACAACCCCTTACGCGGATTTCCTGCAAAGCATTGAGGAGGAAGTTCCTGCGCTGGGAAGTTAGGTGGGGCCCACAGTGATGTTTTCTGATAAATCCACCCCGTCCATCCGTTTTGGGAGCTCATTTTAGACGTGAGAATAAAAGTGAACCGGATCCAAGACTCAAGTGGGCCGAAAACGTGAGGATTGAACATCCACAGTTGAAATATTTGTGGGCCACAGGAGTTTCGAATCAGGCTAATATTTGTTTTTTCAGTTCATCCCAATAGTAGTGACGTTATGAACGGTATGGATGTCATATAAACATCACTGTGGACACCAGAGAGGATTCAACGGTAGTAATTTCTCTACCCACCTTTTCTTTTAGCTCAGCCCACTTGAGTCTTGGATCCGGTTCATTTTTATTGTCATGTCTTAAAAATGAGCTCCCAGAACGGATAGACGGGGTGGACTTATCAGAAAGCATCACTGTGGGCCCCACCTAAGTTTCTAGCGCAGGAACTTCAGGAGGGAGAGCGGATTAGGTGAGACCTCGGGCTCACCTAAGACTATCGAGGTGACCATGAGCCGAGCTAAGCCCTGTTCAAGTTAGGCTTGCTAAATGACCACCCTAGCTCGTGTTCAGCTTGGCTCAGTCTTCGATTTAGCTCGACCGAGCTTTCGAGCTAGTTCGAGCCCAATTCGAGTCAAGTTCGAACCTGTAGGCCCAGCCCAAAAGTGGGGCTTAAAGCTGTTTACAATTGGGCCTAAAGGCAGCTCAAAGCCCATTGACACCCCTACTCGCTTTTATAGAGAGTTTCATCTCTCATTTTTTCTGTTCACTTCCGATGTGAGACTAAAAAATATATTTTTTTTAGTTTTTTACAAGTGAGTCAACCGAGTTGAGCTGAGCTGAGCCGAATCGAGCTTCAATCGAGCCGAACTTCGAGCCAAGCCGAATCGATCTTGGGTTAGTGTTGAGCTCTGAACTGTGCATATTCTAACCCTAATTCATCAAACATTATGCATGGTTTGTATGTTTAGAAGACTATTTTAATGCATGTTTTGTATGTGTAGGAATGAGAGAGAGACTTCACTAATTCGATGCCTAGTGAGTCACTTTGTACACATTAAAGATCAAAAGATTAAGTGCCAAAAGATGGAAGAAAGATACAAGGGAGAAAGAAAAGGAAAGAAGAAATAGTGTAGAAAATTGCACAATCGACCGGTCATCCGACCGGTCGGCCATGGCCCATGATCGGTCGTCCGACCAGTCAGGACGACCGGTCAAAAAATCAAATTAGAAGGCTCCTTGCTGCCAACCTTGCTGGACAAAAAACAGATAAAACCGACCGATCGTATTTACAGGAGTTGGGGATGATTTTTACAAAACCTCGCTGGACCAAATTCAAGGGTCAACGACCGATCGCTGAACTAGTTGACCAGAGGTCACGACCGGCCAACTGCATAAAGAAGCTTGTTCTCCAAGCCTCGAATTTCTCTGCGCAAGTGCATAATTCCTTACGCAATTCTGGAATCTTCCGCACCATAGAATATCAAACCTATAAAAGGAAACCTAGGGTTCGTTCCTAAGGTATCTTAGAAGAGATTGAAAGTCGTGGGAAGTTAAAGAGAGCATTGTGGAGTGTCCACAACTTCGCTGACTTCAGATTTTTTCTGTTTTTCTTTAGTTTTTCTTTTAATTCTAGTTGTAGTATGACAATGCTCGGCTATCACCTTGTAGCCAATTTCATGTTTGATTCATTTTAATTCAAGTACCTTAAAGTTCGAATTTTTAATGTTTTGGTATTTTTAGATGTTTTATGAGAGTTTATATACTTCGGACATGAATTCCTTGCAATTATCTGAGATTGTCATATTGAGATTAATTATATTCGAATTAAAGTAATCCTAAAGCATGTCATAGTCTCTTGGCATGGACGTTACTTTGAAGGCTACAAGTTCGAAGTCTATATGCTTCGTTAGAACTAGAATCTGATTTTCAAATTTTAGTGGGATTGTATGTGATTGAATGCCTTATCTTCCAACTAGATAAGAGATAGAACTTCGAATCTAGTTGTGTTTTATGCTTAGATGAATGGATTGACATAGAATTGCTATAAGTGAATCCTTGAAGCCTTAGTTTTTTCTCATATTCTCAGATTTTCTTTTTAAGTTGTTGTTTTAGTTTTAGTTCTCACAATTAAATTCCTCAACTATTTTAATTGAAGTTGCTGAAATAAATTGAAATTGGTTTACCCTAATTCCCTGTGGATCAACCTCGGTCTTACCGAGTTATTATTACATCGCAAGCCTTGCACTTGAGGTGAGCGAACAGTTAACTCGAGCTCGGCTTGAAAATCATTTCGAGCTTAGAAAAATGGCTCGGCTTGGTTCGAATCTAGGCTTGAAATCGAGCCGAATCGAGCTGGTTCAAGCCAAGTCGAGTGAGCTAACCAAGCTGGCTTGGCTCGTGCTCAGCTCTACCTAAGACGGTGCAGCCCTTTAGGTTACCGTGGGGCCCGACCACCTTGATGTATGTATTATGTATCCATGTCGTCCATCCATTTTTAAGATCATTTTATGGGATTATAGTAAAAAGGAAGCATATCCAATCATCAGGTGGGCCATAACATAGGAAACAGTGGTGATTGACCATTAATGGGCCACAAATGTTTTAGATGAAGCTGATATTTGGTTTTTCCCTTCATCTAGGCTCATGTGACCTTATCAACAAATTTGATGGTAAATAAACACTATGGAGACATGAAGGTGCATCCCGAGAAGTTTTTAATGGTAAGATGGGCAATCACCACTGTTTCTTATGGTATGGTCCACTTGATAATTTTCTCTTCTTCATTTTTGGGATAATACCCTAAGATGATCTGTAAAAACGGATCGACAGAGTGGATATATAATATATACATCAAGGTGGGCCCCACGGTAACCCCACAGTCTCACCTAATCCACTCTCCTTAGTAAGGCTAATTTCCCCACCTATTCGTGGGAGAAACCTATTTCCCAAAGAACCCCTATGACACTTTTTGTATTTGGGAGATGGATTGAGCTAGATGGTAAGAGAGTTACACTAGGGCCCATTGTAAGGCGTGTGTTCAATCCACACCGTCCTTCCCTTTCATGTTAATTATAATATATAATGGCAAAAATCAGTACATGAAGTGGATCATACCATGAAAAATATGGTGATTTGTTTGAGACCATTGAAAAGATATTGATGGCCCTAAACCATTTGGATAAATATGATATTTGTTTTTTTCCTTTCACCCATGTATCTTTGTTACTATGAACTGGTTAGATGACGTATAAACATCACTGTGGGCCCTACAGAACGTAGTATGTACCATTTTAGTTAGTTGCAAGTCTGGACAAAAAAAAAGATTTCGTCAAAAGTTAAGATGTTACCATTCCCTGATACAAAATTTGTATCTATTTGACTAATTAGACCATCTAATGGTAGATCCAATCCGTTCATAATGTCTGTGGCCCAAGTTTTTATCAATTTTATGTTAGAATTATGATATTTCTAGGTACTGGTTGCCCACACAGTGATAGAAAAGGCTAAACGATTTCTGAAAAATACATTTTCTTTATTTTGTTATGGGTAACCTGATCGAAATTTTCGGTCATCTTTTAAATAGTTACATTCCTCCAAATTTTGGAGAAAATGGATAGAGCGGATCGACCCTTAGTGGATGACAAACTCAACCTTTTTCACACATTGCCAATCTTGACCCTAAGTCGATGAAAAGTATGGGGGATGTTGGCCATGGGCATTCTCCAGCTACTGCTTGTGATGGAGAAAAAGCTCCCCATTGTTGGTCTTGTTAGCTTGAGTTTCTGGGTAGGTGGAATGCTCATCAACTATTGTTCATGTGATGGATGGAGAAGATGCTCTTCATCTACTAGTTGTTTGGAGCAGCTACAACCACTGGACGTTGGAGTGGTCCACTTGCTGCATTTGTGAACTTGATAGAGGGATGTGTTAGAGTTGACTCAAATTTGTGCAATGGAGGCCATCGATCGGTCGTGGATGGCGATCGACCAGTCAAAAATTCAGAGCCAAGACAGCAAGCTTGCTGGACCGTTTCTGGGCATTGTCGACTGGTCAGCAGGGACCATCGACTGGTCGACGGTGTGCTCTGACCGGTCGACAGGTTTCCTTTTCAAGTTGGTTTCTTGAGTGGTTTTGCACAAGGAGTTTTTAATCTCAGTTTTCTCCTATTTAAGGAGAGTATTATAGGATTAGTAGTATCCTAGATGAGAAAGGGGTTTGAGAGGTTCTAGGTGAGAGAAAGAGCTTGAGAAGAGGGTTTTCTTCTTAGGAAAGCTTGTAATTTCTCTTGTGGGCTTGTGATCTGGGGTTTTGGTTTCCATCTCTTGTAATTGATAATATTATAGTGGATTGGTGTTGCTTTTTATCGTGTTTTTTTTCCTGTGAGGGGTTTATCCACGTAAAATCGAATTGTCTATGTGTGAATGATTGCATACATGTGTGATTGCATTGTGTTGCTTGTCTGATTATATTTGTTGTTGTGTGTTCAGCTTTGCTTCCATTGTCGGTCTTTATCTCAACAATTGGTATCAAAGAGATCATTAGGGTGTAGTAGAAATTTGAATCTGAGACGAGAGCATGACATCGGGCATGAGATTCGATATAGAGAAGTATTCGAGGAAAATTAATTTTGAACTTTGGAAGGTAAAGATGAAAGGCCTTCTAGTTCAGTAAGGATTACAAAATGCGCTCCTTGGAAAGCGATCAGAGGCTATGAAAGAAGAAGAGTAAAATATGATTGATGAAAAAGCCAATGCCTCAATCCAGTTGTGCCTGAAAAATAAGGTCCTGTACAACGTCATGAAATTGAAAATAGCGGCTAAAACATGGGCGAAGTTGGAGAATATCTACGCGAAGAAATCTCTAGAAAATCGTATATATTTGAAGCTTCAGTTATATAATTCGAGGATGGCGGAGGGGGCCAATGTTGAGAGTGTTGGGGCTCAAATTGGCACCCATTGTAAAACAACATCTCATGGTCTATTGACAATGATTTGGATCAGTTTTGAGGCTGAAAACACCAGCACAACCCTAATCGCTTAGTAATGACCAAAATTCATAAACAGCATTTCAGAGCATAACTGGACATGCGCTTCACCGCCAAATGATCTGGAATGTCCTAAAACCCTTAACCTGCGAGTTTCGAAGTCATTTGGTGCATATATTTACCTGTGCACCTCGAAATGAGTTTCGTCCCTGCCCGGAGCTGACAAAAAAGGGTCCGTAAGCCTACAACTACCATTTCTGAGTGGAACTGGACATGCGCTTCATCACCAAATGATCCGGAGCGCCCCAAAACCCTTAAATACCAAGTTTGAAGTCATTACGGTGCGTATTTTCGTGCGCGCGTTCCCCGGAACAACATTCTTATACAACAAGCCGACCCGGAGGCTCCAGACTAGGAAGGAAGTACCAAAATTTACAACATCTGGACTTTTACACCCCACCCCGTTCATTCAGGAGGTCAATCCTAGCCTAGAAGTGGCTTGGCGACAGTGAGTGCATGTCTAGAAAAGGTAGCTGTCCTTTGGAGGTCCCCCGTCGGAGCTGAAATCCTGAAATTTTCTAAGTGCTGGAATTCTGAAAATCTGACTAAGTGCTGGGAAAAGCGTCGGCAAAGACATGCGCCTGGCCTCCCATCACATGCGCCTACACCCTATTGATGAAAGGAAGCGATCCGAACACTTTTCCGGAAAGTGCCGGAAAAGGACATGCGCCTAGACCCTGCACATGCGCCTGGCTTTTTCTGGCCACATGCGCCTGGCTTTTTTGCCACATGCGCCGGCCTTCCCAGCACATCCGTCGGGCCAAACCCGAACCCGATTACCTCCCTATAAATAGCAAGGTCATTTCCTGTTCAAAAGGAGAAATCATCTTCTTTCGACCTCAGAGCGATGCAAGCACCACATGCGCCCTCTCCATCACCCCTCGCCGGATGCTTTGGCCGAAGTGGATTCCCTCGTCGAAAAGGGATTTCCTCGCCGGAATCCCAAGTTCAGGGAGAAATCCTGAAATTTTTCTAAGTGCTGGGCACATGCGCTGGCTTTTCCCCCACATGCGCCGGCTTTCCCAGTACATGCACTGGCTTTTCTCCGCCGGAAAACCTGAAAAAACATCAAGTCCACAAGGGACATGCGCCCACTATTTGGGGCCAGGCACATGTGCACCACCACATGCGCCGGGATTGCTTCCCCTCCCTCTTTTTTTCATAAAAACAAAGGGCACATGCGCCCGGGAGATGGGACATGCGCCCGACTCCCCACCACATGCGACTGACAGCTATGCCATCCCCACATGCGCCTGCACACACACCACATGCGCCCGTACCATCCTCTCCATGCGCCTGGACGCTGGTTGGAGGGGTGGACCTTCGATCGTGCGGCCCACCTTCGTCCGGAATCGGATTTTGATCAAATCAGCTCTCCTAGATGCATCTCGATGAGATCTATCCAGCCCCCGGATCAGACTCTCCAACGGTCAATGATAAATATCCCAAATCAGTGTTTTGATCCAAAATGAATAATACTTAGCCAATTTGACAGCTCCGGAAATCCCTCCGAAAGAGCCGAAAACGGCCGAAATCGAGGAGAATCGGGCAGATTGGACCGAGCCTGAGAGGGAAGGTTTTCTTCTATATGACATTACACACCATAATCATGCATAGCGACTGAGGTTATCTGATCTCAGGACCCTCGAATACCTTAATCAAGTGGTCGGCAGACCCGCTACTTAGTCTTTTGCAACCCTGGGAAGTGCCCTGTTGGCCCGACAATTGACTAATGCTAAGCGAATCGAAACGCGATCGCACCGCGATCCTCATGGACATAATTCACCCCTGTTCCGAGACGGTCATTGATAATATTCATCGATTTTTCTGATCAGACCGCAAATAGGTCCACTACTCAATCATTTTCAGCCCTGGGAAGTGCCATGTTGGGTCGAAAATCGACTGATGCCAAATGAAATCAACCGCGATCTCAAAGACGCTGAGGCAAAGCTAAAGTACTCAGGCTATCCAACAGCCAAGTTAAGCATTTACGGGGCACCAATCCCCATTATTCATAAGAAATTGGCATGAATGGGTACATATCGGACCCAATATTTAGCCATTTGCAGGCATCGGAAACAGCCGATCCAGCCTATTGAATTTAAATCCTCAAAAGATCTTGGCTCGATAAAGCCTAGTTGATCCTAAATAGATCATTGAAAATACTCAGAAGAAAGAGTGTTCTCGAAGAAGAGTCGTCCGACTCTAGAAGAAATACATTTACTTTACTGTACAAAGCTCTATTCATCCCGGATAAAGGTCCGAGGCTAAACCTAAGGGGTTATGGTTACCACGAGAGACCACAAACAAAGAGTCAAACTAAGCTTGAAACATCTTGCTATGGATTGCTACTATAAAAAAGACAGTCGATGCCCTACCCATCGACAACGGGTCCTTCGGTTGAGCTGATGAGGCAGTTGCGGATTGCTTTCCTAAGGTCACCTGTTCACAGTAACAGGCGCGGGCTTTAGGTTATGCCGACCAACATTTTGATGTTCATGTATTCTAGCGGTCACCTGTTCACAGTAACAGGCGTGGGCCCAGAATTGCACCACTTGATTAAAAACCTCGTTCGGGAACGTTGCGGAGTGCTCTCCTAAGGTCACCCGTCATAAAAATACGGGCACGGGCCTTGGGTTATGTCGACCAACATTCGAGGATCGTGTATTCCAGAGGTCACCTGTTCACAGTAACAGGCGCGGGCCCAGAGTTACACCACTCGAATCCTGACAGTCTCTCAACCCGAAGAATTCGAAAGAAAATGGGACATAGACATCCTGCTTGTCTAAGAAATGTAGTTCAGTCCATAACAAGAAAACAAATATGTCTATGCGACCATAAACTCAAGACCATAATCCCTGATGATTTAAATTACATGCTCGATCTATCCGGGCTTTCTTTCTAACATTCCATCTATTGTCTAACTACATTCATAGTGGAATCTTGTCGCTTTGTGCCGTGGTTTTCTCCCGCAAGGGTTTCCACGTAAAAATCTTTATGTTGTTTGTGATTTGTTTCATTTACATTCATACTTTCTTAATGCTTTATTTAACTTATCTATGATGCATGCATTCATTTACTTTTGCCTTTTAATCAAGGGTAATAATCCATTGACGTAATTAAAGGCTCGTGACCAGTATCACAGCCTAAAATGTAAAAGATCTAGTTCGCTTCCCCAAGTGTAGGGTTGCGATGTAGTAATAATCTCGGTAAGACCGAGGTCGATCCACAGGGAAAGAACTAAACAATTCCAACTATCGTAATAACTAGAATCTTAAGAGGTTTGTGAAATTAGTTTTGAACATAAAATGAAAAATCTGATAATGAAAAGATAACTAGAGCATCAAGGATCCACTTATAGCTCTCCTTAGATGCATAATTCGCTATGGTTTCACACTTTCTCAACTAGAATCGAAATTAAGATCTATCTAGTCGGATGATAGAACAATTAAACCAACAATCTGTCATATGTATGAACAATATATATGATTCACTCAATGCAAGCTAGGATGAGCAAGCTCAATTGCATAGTCAGTCTCAATTCCAATAGATTAAGTCCACAATCATAACCATCATTAAGTCCTGTCACAAGATAAAGCTAAATCATGATTTGAACTTGATTTAAATCACATACACAGTCCCATACATACTACAAAAATCCAGAAAAGTAGAACTTTGGTAGGAAGTTCCCACATGAAGATCATAGTACTAGAGCGTACTCTAATTCCTCGGATCATACAGGTCTAGACTAACACACAACAATTAAGAACTCAACTAATTCTCCCAAACATCCATAAGTCATCATAAGACTAAGAAAAACTACTTTAGTACTTGAATAAACTTCAAACCATTATTCATAAACATGAAATCCAACTTTAAAACCAACTTAAACGAATTAAACAATCTAAGAAAACCATAAGGTTCACCTCTTAGCTCTAGCTAAGAGATTAGCTAATAAAAAGCATATTAAAAACTAGAACTAGAACTAAGAAAAGGAAGAAAAACTAGCTAGAGGAGGCTAGGAAGCCTCCTATGACTTGAACTCCTTGCTCCCCATGTCCTTGCTTGATTTGGAATAGAAGAGAGCACCTCCTTTTAGAGTGCAGCAATAGTACAGCAACATAATAGAATTTATTTTGCTTGGTACGGCTTAAACCAATGGTCGGATTGCCTTCAAATTTGATTTGTAGCTTCCTTGTAATGTGATCTTCCTCATAGATGATTTAGATTTTCAAGATTATCTTCTGAATGGGCCCACCAATCAGATCAGCGACCGCCTCTCAAAATCGCTCACTTCGGGTACCTTCAGAACCAGTCATCTTGCTTTCAATGCTCCGGAGTGTACAGATGTCGGATTGATCCCAAATTTTGAACATTGGTAGAAAACTTCCTCCTCTACATGATAGACGGATTAGATTGTCTAAAACAATCACAGAATGTGGTCTAAAAATTAGAACACTTAGGGCTTTTATAAACTCTACGCAGTTGAATCTTTCTGGATGGTCCATCTTTCTTCAACCTGTATGATCAAACCATACATCCTTTTGATCTGAAACTTTGTGGTTATTCATATATGGATGTGGTCTAAAAGAAGGTCAAAGTAGATTCTTCATATCATCAATGATGGGCCACCTGGACTGGCCCAGAGTAGAGTAGGCAGAATCTGGAAATTTCTGGACAGTTCGTATTGTTTTGGCCACCACGATCAGTTCGTAGCTCCAATCGACACAAAACCACTTGGGTTAGTTCGGCGTCGAGCTCCTCTTCGACATGGATGTATTGGATTTCCAAATATCATTAATATGGGCCCAGAAAACTGATACAAAAAACCAGAAACGGGAATGGCCTGCTGTCTGCAATCTGAAATCTGGAATTTGCATGGCCGACCGGTCGGACAGGGCTGGCCGACCGGTCAAGACCGGTCTAGACCTGTCTGGTTTGGTCCAGCAGTCTCTGTAGAAAGTAGAATTGTTGGCCGACCGGTCTAGACCGGTCGGGGCCTGTTTGGCCGACCGGTCGGACCACTTTTCTGCATTCTTTCTTCTTTCTTTTCTTCTCTCCTTCCTCTCTCTTTGGTTTCTTCTTTCTTTGGCCCACCTTGGGTCTTCATCCAAGGCTCCTAAATGTGCCCTTTTGATCACCAATTGGGCAAAGCCACTCTCATTCCTACAATCACAAAGCCATGCATTAGAATAGTTTTTAAACATAAAATCCATGCAAAATGAGTGATGAATTGGGATTAGAATATGCACAATTAAGAGCTCAACACACCCCCCCAACCAGAATTTTGCTTGTCCCGAGAAAAACATGCATGAAACAAGTTCAATTCTCCAGAAACTAACTCTCCTTCAGAAACTATGCTTCTATACATCCCTAGACACACAAGTGTAAAAGTCAGAAAAATTAGGTGATAGAAGTTGAAACCTTAATCTCTCAAAACATAATAAATGTCCATATGAAATTCTCGCTGATTGATTGATGAATAGACGAACTTGATCAAATTCAACCTAGTGTGCATAGTGAAAGTTCATCTCACGAGTTTCTGGGCTTATCTTCTTCACAGATCAACTAAACTATGGATTTTAAGGTGCACAGAGCAACAACAAGCCTATGACAGGAATTTATCTTACCGTCCTTACGACGGCTTTCACACTACTTCCCATTTCTGTCTTTGGTTATGGGTAGACCATCCCCCGGTTGGTAATAGGTAGCCCTTTTCGAAATTTTCAACCATGTTTTCCATCATTCCCAATTTTCATCCTTCCTTTTCCTTTTTCTTTTTCATTAGATAGGATTTTTAGAAATCCGTATCTTTCATTTTTTTCCCATGGACAAGGATGGACAAAGTACCCCGGCTTGGTTTCTCAACACCTTAAATCAAAGTCTAGCTAATCCACAAATCACATAATCCTTTCAACCCATGAAAATCATGTAATGTGAACTAGGTGTAAAAGTGTTCAAATTTTCTATCACTCACATAAATAGGGGAATTCACATATAAAACCATTATATTAAGAGAAATTCAAAGCTTGCAACATCACTCACTTTGTATCTCCTCTTCTTATACTCGTATCATCTTGAATGCATAGAAACAACGTTTTCCAAAAGAGTTTTGAATTTTAGAAAAATAAAATTTTTTCTACATAATTGCTCGAAATGTTACAAAAGCTAGTAGATTCATCTAAGGAATCTCACCCCCCAACCAAAATCTTACATTGTCCTCAATGTAATAAGATATGCAATATGCATGACATGAGAGTAATGACATAACAAAAGGAGAGTGAGAACGAGAGTACCTGAGGTAGCAAGTTGATCAATTCTAGCATCTTCCATTATCTCAATGAGACTTATTCAATCCTAAATGCAGAAAGAAATCCTAACCTACCTACCTACCTTTGATTAGTCTGATTGACTACATGATCAAATTTGATCAGGATCTTCATGAATTTCAATAGGTTTCTCATGAGGACCATCCAAAGTCCTGCTCGAATGTATACATGGGTGCATTTCTTCATGAGGTCTAACATAGTGTGCACCACACGCATGTAAGGAGGAGATAAGAGCAGCAAAATGATATCTCCTCAAGTTCTAAATTGGGTTGTAATTGATTAAAAACGGGTCCTCCCAATCAGAATTTTCAATAGGTTGAAGAACCCATGATGGTGGAGAGACATTCATTTAGTATTTTTTAGTTTGGGTTGTCTCCTCCACAAATTCAGAATTGCACGGTGTTTCCACAAATAATGGTAAAGAGTGTAAATCAGTGGAATGGTGTTCTTCAGGCACCGACACCGTGTCTAACAAACTATCCAACTCCTTAATCATCTCATCATCCAGATCATAGGGGTGGGTCATGCATTCCTCTAGGAAATCGAGAGAGTCGGATGAAGGGTCCTCGTTCTCCCTAACTGATTGAGGAAATTCTGTTTCAAGGGTAAGGAATTCCTCCTCTATAGAGGGGAGGTCTTCCAAAGAAAATTTTTCAGATTCATTGGTAAGCACATCATGTAGCATTGGTTGATCTAAAATTTTAGATTGTGCCACCACATCATCCAAAGAAACAGAATTTTCAACCCAAGGGAGTTCTTCCACAATAGAATCCGACATGTGTTGTTGGTGGAAGGACTCAAAAATATCAACTTCGGCCATCTCTCTAGCAAGAATATCTTCTAGCGACTCATAAACATTCGGCCCTTTAGAAGAAGAAATCATAGGCTCACAATCATCCACGAAACCCTCATTGTAAGCAATCTCACTATCACTTTCAGATTTTATGGATTCCTCAGGTTCGTCAACCGTCATTGAAATCTCTTCATTATTAAAATCGGGATATCCAAAAGAGATAGTTGATTCACCATAATCGATGGTGATATTGGGGTCACCAAGATCAATATCCTCTAGAAGTTTAGTCATTAAATCTAGAGAAGGTTGGGTTTGGATAGCCTCATCCTCCTCATTGTTGGGGATTGATTCGGTGTTCCCAATGTTGGGTTCAATATTTTGAGATGGCGAGAGGTTTTGTATGCATTGCTCAGTTATTTCCATAAACTCTCGCAGTGTATCCTCAAGAGTTCGTGTCTGTTGCGGCTCATAAGAAAGAAACTCTTGAGGATAATTGTTGGCATCCATGGTTGGCTCGTCTCCCAAATTGAAATTTTGATTCTCCCACCTATTAGGATTATGCATGTCATATGTTGTGCTATTAGATAGTTGTTGATATTTGTAGCCAAACAAGTGATCATACATTGTCCTAATCGGTGGAACATTATTCATTTCTTTCTAATACTCTCCCATTGTCTTACCTAGCGAAAAGTTATGCATATTGTTATCATTCCAGTAATCTCACAAGGTCTTATGTGGGGGAGTATTAGAAGTAGATTGAGTCATAGAAAAATATTCATGCTTGTAATGGTTCCAATCATAATGATTTTTTATTTGGTTCGACCTCTCATCTTCCAAAAGGTATTTAGACAATCCACCCGTCCAATCATTCATAATGAAATTATAAGAAGTTGAAACAATCCCAATCTAGAAAAAAAACAAGAAGAAGAAGGGGAGATGGGGAGATGTTACCCGTGGAAGTGAGAACTATGTCAGCAACTAAGTTCCTACAAAATACAAAAACAGAAAATTGTTAGTAATATAAAAAAAATCAGAAAACTACTTCTACAAAAACTGAAAATCCTACCTAACTAAGACTACTTTATAGCTACTAGAACAATTAGAACCGTTTAACCTCTTCCCTGGCAACGGCGCCAAAAACTTGTTCGCTTCCCCAAGTGTAGGGTTGCGATGTAATAATAATCTCGATAAGACCGAGGTCGATCCACAGGGAAGGAAGTAAACAATTCCAACTATCGTAATAACTAAAATCTTAAGAGGTTTGTGAAATTGGTTTTGAACATAAAATAGAAAATCTAATAATGAAAAGATAACTAAAGCATCAAGGATCCACTTATAGCTCTCCTTAAATGCATAATTTGCTATGGTTTCAAACTTTCTCAACTAGAATCGAAATTAAGATCTATCTAGTTGGATGATAGAACAATTAAACCAACAATCTGTCATATGTATGAACAATATATATGATTCACTCAATGCAAGCTAGGATGAGCATGCTCAATTGCATAGGTTAGTCTTAATTCCAATAGATTAAGTCCACAATCATAACCATCATTAAGTCCTGTCACAAGACAAAGCTAGATCATGATTTGAACTTGATTCAAATCACATACACAGTCCCATACATACTACAGAAATTCAGAAAAGTAGAACTTTGGTAGGAAGTTCCCACATGAAGATCATAGTACTAGAGCGTACTCCAATTCCTCAGATCATACAGGTCAAGACTAGCACACAACAATTAAGAACTTAAGTAATTCTCCCAAACATCCATGAGTCATCATAAGATTAAGAAAAACTACTTTAGTACTTGAATAAACTTCAAACCATTGTTCATAAACATGAAATCCAACTTTAAAACCAACTTAAACGAATTAAACAATCTAAAAAAATCATAAGGTTTACCTCTTAGCTCTAGCTAAGAGATTAGCTAATGAAAAGCATATTAAAAACTAGAACTAGAACTAAGAAAAGGAAGAAAAACTAACTGGAGGAGGCTAGGAAGCCTCCTATGACTTGAACTCCTTGCTCCCCACATCCTTGCTTGATTTGGAATAGAAGAGAGCACATCCTTTTATAGTGCAGCAATAGTACAGCAACATAGCAGAATTTGTTTCACTTGGTACGGCTTAACCAATGGTCGGATTGCCTTCAAATTTGATTTGTAGCTTCCTTGTAATGTGATCTTTCTCATAGATGATTTAGATTTTCAAGATTATCTTCTGAATGGGCCCACCAATCAGATCAGCGACCGCCTTTCAAAATCGCATACTTCAGGTACCTTCAGAACCAGTCATCTTGCTTTCAACGCGCCGGAGTGTACAGATGTCGGATTGATCCCAAATTTTGAACATTGGTAGAAAACTTCCTCCTCTACATGATAGAAGGATTAGATTGTCAAAAACAATCCCAGAATGTAGTCTGAAAATTAGAACACTTAGGGCTTTTATAAACTCTGCGCAGGTGAATCTTTCTGGATGGTCCATCTTTCTTCAACCGGTATGATCAAACCACACATCTTTTTATCTAAAACTTTGTGATTATTCATATATGGATGTGGTCTAAAAGATGGTCAAAGTAGATTCTTCATATCATCAATGATGGGCCACCTGGACCGGCCCAGAGTGGAGTAGGCAGAATCTGAAACTTTTTGGATAGTTCATATTGTTTTGGCCACCACGATCAATCCGTAGCTCCGATCGACACGAAACCACTTGGGTTAGTTCGGCGTCGAGCTCCTCTTCGACATGGATGTGTTGGATTTCCAAATATCATTAAGATGCCCAAAAAACTGGTCTGAAAAACCAGAAACAGGAATTGCCTGCTGTCTACAATCTGAAATCTGAAATTTGCATGGCCGACCGGTCAAGACCGGTCTAGACCTGTCTGGTTTGGTCTAGCAGCCTCTGTAGAAAGTAGAATTGTTGGCCGACTGGTCTAGACCGGTCGGGGCCTGTTTGGCCGACCGATCTTGACCGGTCGGACCACTTTTCTGCATTCTTTCTTCTTTCTTTTCTTCTCTCCTTCCTCTCTCTTTGGTTTCTTCTTTCTTTGGCCCACCTTGGGTCTTCATCCAAGGCTCCTAAATGTGCCATTTTGATCACCAATTGGGCAAAGCCACTCTCATTCCTACAATCACAAAGCCATGCATTAGAATAGTTTTTAAACATAAAATCTATGCATAATGAGTGATGAATTGGGATTAGAATATGCACAATTAAGAGCTCAACAGATCTCAGAATCTCTGGAATAAAATTTGCTTTGCGATATATCTTTCTTGTGTACACTTGGTGATTGCTTGTGATTGTCTATGAATGTCTCTATACTCAGAATTTCCCCCAGAATAATGAAACACAGGAAAAAACTACCTTGAGCGATTTTTCTAGTTCTAAAAGAAAGCTACATCAACAATTTCAATAGGCTTATTTACAAGTTGATGGATGTAAATGAACCGATGAAGGTCGAAGATCAAGCGTTTATCCCGTTGAATTCTCTTCCAGAATCATATGAGTCGCTTAAGGACTCGTTGTGCACAAGTAGAGAGACCATTGGCGTGGAAACTGTTATCTCAGCCCTTCAGGCGAAGGCGATGAGAAGGAAAAGCGGCATGGTGGGTCCTTCTACGGATGAGGCACTGGTTATGAGGGGGAGGAATTCTGAGCGAGGTGGAGGATCTTCGTCATCGAAATCTAAATCAAAGGGCAAGTGGAAGAGCAATATGAGATGTTGGAATTGTGAGGAAGAATGGCATGTGAAGAAGGATTGTTCGAATCCTAGGAAAAGGCAGATGGTGATGTTTGTGATTTATTGACTATATCCGGCATAGGGTCTCTCGGTGGAGAGTGACTCTTGGATTCAGGTGCATCATGTAACGTATGTCCTGACCAGAGTTCATTCATAACATACATGGAGTATGATGGTTGATTGGTCATTGTGGATGATGGTTACGCCTGCAAGGTGGTGGGTAGTGGTTCGGTGCGCATTAGGATGTTCAACGGGGTCGAATGGATCCTTGAAAGTATGAAGCATGTCCCTGAGATGAAGAGGAATGTGATATCTCTTGGTGCAGTCGAGGCGAAAGAGTGCAAGTTTATCGGCTATGATCGATATTGGAAAGTGGTAAAGGGAGCACGCGTGATAATAAAAGCACGGAGGTGAGACAATCTTTACAAAGTGGTCAGGAGCACAATTCACGGAGGAGCTACGGGATTGGCAGTGGGATCCACGGTTGCTTGTATGTGGCAAGAGCCGAAGGGCCACATGAGAAGAGCAACAATGTGCGTAAAGGTGCAAGGATAAAGTCGATAGGGCATGAGAAGCGACGAGACTATGATGATGACAAAGTAGAGGTGGAGGTTGTCTGTGGCAAGGCGTTGCATGAAGATTTGAGTCGTAGTGGAGATTGTTAGAGTTGACTCAAATCTGTGCAATGGGGGCGATCGACTGGTCGTGGATGGCAATCGATCGGTCAGAAATTCTGAGCCAAGACAGCAAGCTTGCTCGACCGTTTCTGGGCATTGTCGACCGATCAGCAGGGGCCATCGATCGGTCGACGGTGTGCTCCGACCGGTAGACAGGTTTCCTTTTTTAGTTGAGTTTCTTACATGGTTTTGTGCGAGGAGTTTCTAATCTCATTTTTCTCCTATTTAATGAGTGTATTACAGGATTAGTGGTATCTTAGACGAGAAAGGGGATTGAGAGAGGTTTTAAGTGAGAGAAAGAGCTTGAGAAGAGGGTTTTCTTCTTGGGAAAGCTTGAGATTTCTCTTGTGGCCTTGTGATATGGGGTTTTGGGTTCCATCTCTTGTAACTTTTAATATTATAGTGGATTGGTGTCGCTTTTTGCCGTGGTTTTTTACCTGTGAGAAATATTTCCATGTAAAATCGAATTGTCTATGTCTGGTTGATTGTGTTGCTTGTTTGATTCTATTTGCTGTTGTGTGTTTGGCTTTTCTTCCAATGCCGGTCTTTATCCTAACAGAAATGGTGATGGAATTTATCCACCTGCTAATCATGAAGTGATGAACGACTGTTGGGAGCTGGATCAGCACCTGAACGACTTGGATTTGAGCAACACATGTGCTAGAGTGATGGCTTGTTCTGGCCGTTGATCACGAGATGGAGTTAGACCATCCAGAAGATGTCCACGCTTGCTGTACAACATGTGTGCTGGCCTAGTGTGAGGTCCATCTTGATGCATGCTCCGGAGATGAAATTCCATGGACGACTGAACTGGGTGGCCTCTTGCTGGTCATGATAGACGATGGATGATGACTCCATTTTAAAAGTCAGTTAAAGTGGATCTCTCCACACGTGAGATGAAGATGGAGACGTGCTTAGTGTTCGACTGGTCGACAGTTATATCTCCAACTGATTGTGGTGTCCACCTTGGCTAGTTTCACGTTAATTGGATTGGCTGGATGTTGATGATGATTTGCTGGAGGACAGATGAGATGAATAGATGAATGGAAGGGATGAACAGCCTGCATATTTAATTGCATAGTTTTTTTTTTGTATATATATATATATATATATATATATATATATATATATATAAACCGCAGTATGGACATTCGGGTGGAGATCACACAAGACTCCACCTATCCTATCTGCACACTTACAAACTCACACCGAAAAAGAAAAAGGAAAAAGATAAAATACCCCAGATTAGGGTCTTCTAATGTACCCCAGATTAGGATCTTCTAATGTACCCCAATCCCACTCTGTCTAGATAAAGAAGACCTCTGATCTTAGCTGGCAGGTCTGCCGCCGACGTAAATAAACGATTTTGTTATGAGGAACTACCCCATTGAGCGAGCCCATCCGCCACGGGGTTAGCTTCCTTGAAGGTGTGATATATCAAAACCTCCAACTTCCTTTTCAAGGTTGAAAATCTGGCTTGCCAATACCACATGGTCCAAGATGGGGTTTGGTGATGAGTAGAAAGGAGATTTACCACCACCTTCGAATCCGACAAAATTTCTACTTTGGATATGCCCTAATTCACACATAATGCCAACCCCTGAACCAAGGCCTTGATCTCAGCTCTGTTGTTAGAGCTTATACCATAGGCCGAGGAGAAAGCAAAAATGACGTCGCCCAACTTGTTACGACAGACCCCTCCACCTCTGGCCATCCCTGGGTTACCCAGAGCTGAACCGTCAACATTGAGAGAGCACCAGCCGACCGATGGCCTCCTCCATTTGATCACTGCAGGTAAGTCAGAGACGACATGACTCCATTTAGAGCCTGTGCCTAAATCAAGAAATGCCTTGGCGAAGCTTGGAGAACTCTTTGGAGCCTGAAGAAGCTGAAAGGCCCATTCCAACCATGATTGTACCTTGTGAATAATGGCCGAAACATTCAACAATTTATGTTCAAAGCGAGCTGCATTTCTAGCCTGCCAAAGTTCCCAAAAATTGAAACAGGGGATAAAGCCTGTCAGCGCCGACAAGCAGTTACCATTGTTGGCCAGCGCCCACCACCGGTTCCCACGGTTGGCAGCGTGAAGATGTGGATGAGGTTGAACAGCTATCCCTAAACGACATTCAAAGTGCCTCCATACCTGTTTAGCCAATTCCCCTTGAGCGGAGAGATGATCAATGGTTTCAGTTTGGGGAGCAGACATCGACGAGCTTCCACAACAGGTACATTTTGAGGCTAGAGAGATGCCTCTGGACTGGACTCTTTCATCCACTGGAATTGCCTTATGGAGAAGCTTCCATGTCAAAAGAGAGATTTTTGGGGGCACGATGGAATTCCATACCCATTTGGCCCATGGTTTTTTTGGACCTGCACTTCTATACATTCTCCAAGCCGCCTTAACCTCTAATTCCCCTGAAGCGGAACCCGTCCAAACACAAGTATCGGCATCTGAATTGGTATAGGTTCCCTCCTCCTTAATGTAATCTAGCACCATATTAGACAACAAACTGAAAAAAGCTTCCATCGGCTTCAGCCCTTCATGCCCCAACACAGCTTGCACTGGAGCATCTTTGAGGTTGTGAGGAGGGGCCTGAATGCACCAGTCTTTGAGAGGCCCAAGACCAGTCCAATTATCATTCCAGAGATGGCAATTTTCACTTCCCACCAACCAACACACCTTCGTTGCAATGGCAGGCAACATCTTGCAGATAGACTTCCAGATTGGGGAGGAATAGGCTAAGTCAGGACTCACACTGTTCAAATCAAGGCTTCTACTGTATTTAGATCTGTAGAATAATCCCCATATCGAGTTCGACGCTCTATACTTGATAGCCTAGGCCAGCTTCATCCGAACTGCACGCATCACACTCTTAATACCATGAATACCCAGACCACCCTCTTCAATGGGGGTTGAAATAGACTTCCAACAGGTCCAATGACATTTCTTTTTACCATCATCCCATCCCCAAAAAAAATTGGAGAAAGTTTTCTCCAAATCTTGCACCACGCTAGAAGGAATGTCAGACGCGGACAACAGGTGTATCGGCATCCCACTGAGAACATGTTTAATCAGCGCAAGACGCCCAGCTTGGCCCAAAGTTCTAACGCTCCAACCGGCAATACGGCTGCGAATCTTCTCTAGCATTGGTTGAAAATATATTCTCCTTGGTCTGCCTCGATAGATAGGGACCCTAAGATAAGAAAAAGGCGCCTCTCCTTTCTTAAATCGTAGAATTGATTCCACTATCCTACAACGAGGGGTGGGCTAGTTGGAGGATAAGATAAAAAAAAACTTTTGTTGATGTTAATATTTTGACTTGAACTTGCTTCGTACTTTTGGAGGAACAACGCAATGGCCCGTAGGGACTTGGAGCTCCCATTAGCAAACAAAATGGTGTCATCCGCATAGAGGTGCGAGACCATCTAACAATGGGCACGTGTCTGAAAGCGTGAGCAGTAACCTCTTTCCACCAACCTTTTGAAGCCGCGACTTAGCACTTCCGTTGTAAGGATAAACAGCCCCGGCGAAATTGGATCGCCTTGGCGTAAACCTCTTGAAGATTTAAAGAAGCCACAAGCCTCACCGTTGATTAGGATAAAGAACCAACAATTGTTCTAGAGCTTTTCAACCAGACGAATCCATGACTGAGAGAACCCGAATCTCGCCAGCACCTGCTTAAGGAAACCCCACTCTAACCGGTCGTAAGCCTTTTTCATATCTAGTTTCAGTAGGATGTTCCCTCCTTTAGCCTTCCTATCAATGTCTCAAAAGATTTCATGGACAAAAGCACAACTCTCCGCAATGGATCTGCCCTTTATGAACGCCCCTTGTTCCATGGAAACTAGCTTCGGGAGTAAGGAACTCGACCTATCTGCCACAATTTTAGAAAAAAAATTGTATATGCAGTTACATAAGCTAATTGGACGGAAGTCATTGAATTTAATCGCATAGTTGGCCATGTGGACGCTCAAACTTATGGACAACGCACTCTTTCAATGCGTGGAACGTGTGGACATAGGGCTGAAAGTCGGGCGGGTTGGGTCGGGTTGGTGCTGAACCCTAACCCAACCCAAGGTTCCTATACCTCAACCTTAACCCAACCCAACCCAACCTCGGGTTGGGAATTCTCAACCCAAGCCCAACCCAAGCGGGCTCGGTCGGGTTGATCAGGTTGGTCGGGTTAATACATGCTAATATTTTCATTATTACATTAGTCTATTATGTTTCAATACACGCCTTATTTTTGGTACCTATGGTTTTATTAATTATATATGTACTTATTTATGTAAAGAACTTCACTTTTCCTAAACAAATAAGTTAAAATACAAGTAAACATTACAAGTTTACTTCACTAAAGTATAATAAAAGTATAAGTAACTTGTATATAGATCGGGTTCGGATTGGGTCGGGCAACCAGAGACCTCAACCCAAGCCCGACCCAAACTTCATCGGGTTGATGTTTTCATAGCCCAAGCTCAAGATCGGGTTCGATACTTCTTGCCCAAGCCCAACCCAATGTCGGGTCGGTCACGGGTCGGTCGGGTTGAACCCGCCCAACTTTCAGCCCTATGTGGACACCTATCTTGAGTGAATGCTCAATCTTGACCATTCTAGCATACATAGCCAGCTGGATCTTCAAAAGAATGACTGTGATCTAGTTTAACACCGTTGAAATTCATCTTCACCGTTAACACGCTTGATCTTGATCACTTTTGGATCCTAAAACGTCCTAATTGACTCGAATCATCTCCAACATTCATAAATCCCCCACACAGTGAAAACACGTCTAATGAAGGCTAATTAATCAAAAAATTAATAATAATCCTTTTAGTAACTAGGGTAAAAATTAAGCCCTTATCAGTACCGAAGTAACTATTTTACTGTTTCCCAATGTTGTTTATCGGGGTTTTGTTCGCTCGCCTCAAGTGCAAGGCTGCAATGTAATAATAATTCTCGGTAAGACTGAGGTCGATCTTTAGGGATTATCATAACAATTCTAAACTACGTAACTAGGATGAACTAAATTCGAATTTGTATCGATGGGTGGAAATTAATAACATAAAACTATGTATTTTATACTTAAATCAGGTAAATAAACACTAGAGCGCCAAGAATCCACTAATAATCATTCACAATGCCAATTCAAACCATTCAAACCAATAACAGAATTGGAATCAGAGTTCTATCTCTATCCAATCGGAATATAAAGTAATCAAATCATCATAATGCATTTAACATAAATAGATCATCCACTGATATGGTTCTCTCATAAACAACTAAGGCATTGGGTGTATTTAATCACACAACCTAATCCTTCACAAAACAAGCAAGATCACATTCATGATTCTTCCTCAAGCCTTGTCCCTAGACTTGATTTAGAAGCATGAATTGAACTTTTATTGAACCAAAATCAATACATAAACACCTATCTCATATTCAATCAAAAGATAAGAACCCCTTTTAGTTTAGTTCTACATAAGCTCCTAGGAAACTTAGTTTATAAGATCCCCTAGCATCCAACATATCATGAAAGATCTAGGATCTCTACAACCCAAAATCCTATCAATCATTACCCCATTAAGCAATCTTAGTAATCAAAACATCTCATGTAAGAGAAATCACAAGAGATGGAAGATTAACTAAAAATACTAACTTTATTTTAAACTTGAACTAGAAGTGTTCTTCATTAAACCAAAAGTACTTGAACTAATTCGAATTAAGCATTATAAATAACTAAAAGCTTCACCTCTTAGCCCTACCTAAGACGTTTAGCCAACCATTAATAGGTTAAACTAAAACTCAAAAGAAAACGAAATAAAAAAACATAGAAAAATCAAGTTTGGGGGAGTTGCAAACGCTCCACAGCGATCTCCTTCACCTCTCACGACTTCCAAAGCCTTTTATGATATGTTTAGATCCACCCTTAGGTGTCCTTTTATAGATTTGGAGCTCCATTGTGTTAGAAATTCGCGCAACCGCGTGTCCTAACCGCACTAGGAAACTAGATTTTTGGATTTTGAAAGTGCAAAAAATTTGCACTTACTGTTTGCATGTGGCCGACCGGTCTTGACCGATCAGAGGTGGCTGATTCAGCAAGGTTTGGAGGAGGGCTGCCTTATGGCCGATCGGTCAAGATCGGTCGTGGCTTGTTTGGCCAACCGGTCAAGACCGGTCTAGCCTCTCTTATCTTTGATTTTCTTTCTTTCTTCCTCTCCACTCCTTGCACTTCTTCCTTCTTTAGCCCACCTTCAACCATCATTAGAGAACTTCTAAATGGGTCTTTTAACCATCAATTGAGTGCACTCTCTCTCTCTCTCTATCTCTCTCTCTCTCTCTCATTCCTACATCAACAAAACATACATTAGATGGATCTTTTAAGCATGCAAACCATGCATATACTGCGATGTAATAGGCTAGAATATGTATAAAATGGGAGCTCAACAAGTTTGACATATATATGCTCACAACACAAACTGCATGTGAAATATCCGATCTAGTACAAACCATGGCATATATAAGATTGTCAACCACACTTGATGTTGAACCTCCAATTTATACATGATATGGCCCATTACATCACATTATATGCATGGTTTGCATGTTTAAAAGACCCATCTAATGCAGGTTTTGTGATTGTAGGAATGAGAGCAGACTTCACCCAAGTGGAGACCAAAAGACCATGTTTAGGAGCCTTTGATGAAGGTCCAAGGTGGACCAAAGAAAGAAGAAAGCAAAGAGAGAGGAATGAGAGAAGAAAAGAAAGAAGAGACAATGCAAAAACTGGGTCCGACCGGTCTAGACCGGTCGGCCAAGAAGGCCCGACCAGTCAAGACTGGTCTAGACCGGTCGGCTACACTCCCTGGACACCTGCTAGACAGGTCTAGACCGGTCAAGACCGATCGGCCATGAAATTTTACACTTCCAGATTTCAGGCAGCAAGCTATTCCCGTTTTTGGATTTTTGGAACAGTTTTCTGATCTCATCTTGATGATATTTGGAAATCCAACACATCCATGTTGAAGAGGAGCTCGACGCCGAACTAACCCAAGTGGTTTCGTGTCGATCGGAGCTACAAATTGATCGTGGTGGCCAAAACAATACGAACTGTCCAGAAAGTTTCAGATTTCGCTGTTCCACTGTGGGCCGGTCCAGGTGACCCATCATTGATGATATGAAGAATCTACTTTGACCATCTTTTAGACCACATCTATATATGAATAACCACAAAAGTTTCAGATCAAAAGGATGTGTGGGTTGATCGTACCGGTTGAAGAAAGATGGACCATCCAGAAAGATCCAACTGCGCAGAGTTTATAAAAGCCCTAAGTGTTCTAATTTTCGGACCATATTCTGGGATTGTTTTGGACAATCTAATCCGTCTATCATGTAGAGGAGGAAGTGTTCTACCAATGTTCAAAATTTGGGATCAATCCGACATCTGTACACTCCGGAGCGTTGAAAGGAAGATGACTGGTTCTGAAGGTACCCGAAGTGCGCGATTTTGAGAGGCGGTCAGTGATCTGATTGGTGGGCCCATTCAGAGGATAATCTTGGAAATCTGAATCATCTATGAGGAAGATCACATTACAAGGAAGCTACAAATCAAATTTGAGGGCAATCCGACCATTGGTTAAGCCGTACCAAGCGAAACAAATTTTGCTATGTTGCTGTACTATTGCTGCACTATAAAAGGAGGTGCTCTCTTCTATTCCAAATCAACCAAGGACGTGGGGAGCAAGGAGTTCAAGTCATAGGAGGCTTCCTAGCCTCCTCCAGCTAGTTTTTCTTCCTTTTCTTAGTTCTAGTTCTAGTTTTAATATGCTTTTCCTTAGCTAACCTCTTAGCTAGAGCTAAAGGTGAAATTTGTAGTTGGTTTCAATGCTTTAATTCTTTTATTTCAAGTACCCTTTTCTTAATTTTGGATTTTGAACTTCTAGTTTGAATAAAGTTTGGATTTTTAGATGAATTGTGAGAGTTCGTGTACTCCGGACATGAGTTCCTTGCAATCCTCTGAGTTTACCATGATTGGGTTGTTTGAATTCGAATTGTAGTAACCCTTGAGCATGCCATAGTCCATAGGCATGGCTGTTACTCCGAAGGCTACAAGTTCCAGTTCTATGTGCTCCATTAGAACTAGAAATCTGATTTCCAGATTTAAGTGGGATTATTTATGCTTGAATGTTATATCTTCCAATTAGATGAGAGATAGGACTTTGATTCTAATTGTGTTGTACTTGGATGAATGGATTGGCATTAGACTACTACAAGTGGATCCTTGATGTTCTAGTTCTTCTTATTTTCAGATTTTCCTATTTCATGTGAAAAACTACTTTCTTAAACTTCTTAGATTCTAGTTATTAGAGTACTTGGAATTGTTTACCTCTTTCCCTGTGGATCGACCTCGGTCTTACCGAGATTTATTACTACATCGCAGCCTTACACTTGAGGCGAGCGAACACTTGAGTAGGGCACACAAGACGTATACTGCTTTTCTTCATCTGATATATGACATAACTTCGAAGAAACCAAAAGTGAGTAGGGTGGAGAATGCTAACCAATTTTGTCATTTTCAGTCCAAACTTGATGAAGACTTTCTTAAGATATTCTTCTTGAGACATCCATAACATGTTCCTTTCCCTATCTCTTTGTATATCAATGTCAAGAATCTTCTTTGCATGCAACCCCCAAATCTTTCGTATATATTAAATGTAATAGATTACCAAGCCTTTAATATGTTGATTTCGAACATGCTATGGTTGACGATAAGAATATCATTAACATACAACACCAGAATAATGAATTCCCTCTCACTCAATACGCTAAAATAGACATAATAATTAAATTTACTTGTGATAAACTGCTAGCTCAACATGAAAGAATCAAATTTCTTGTACCACTGCACCTTGAATTATCCTTTCCCTGCACCTTGAACCTTTCAGGCTACTTCATATAAATCTGCTGTTCTAGTTCCCTATTTAGAAATGCAATGTTCACATCTAATTGTTCTAGTTTCAAATTATATTGGGCAACCATAGCTAATATAACTCTGATAGATACTTGCTTTACCACTGTCATGAATATCTCACAGTACTGAAGTCGACACCCTCTTTTTGAGTATGACGCTTCTCCCAATCTGACCTTGTACCTATCTAGTTTCTTTCAATAAATCCACTTGCAATCGATCGCTTTTCTCCCAGTGGGCATCTCCACTGACTCTCATGTTTGATTTTTGTACATAGAGTCTATCTCATCATGTATAAATGTTATCCACTTCTTTACATCTCTGTCTTTTAAAGCTTCCTGAAAAGTAGATGGATCCCCTTCATCTGTAATAAGGGTAAATGCAATATTTGAGTCATCTTTATATCTTAACGGCAACTTCTGATCCCTTTGTGCATTTCTTCTGACAAATGGTTACTCCACCTCTTCTTGTACCACTACTTGTGGCTTAGGTTCTGTATTCACCCTTGTCTGTTTCAACACCAATCACTGTTTTTTCAACTTTCTTGTGCTCATCCTTTCGGAATAAGGAACCTTCATCAAACTTAACGCTCCGGCTAAATATAATTTTTTGTGAAAGTCGGTCATACAATCTACAGCCTTCACCCCATCACCATAATCGACAAAAGTATACTCTTAGCCCTTTAGTTTAGCTTATCTCTTTCAATTGACAGTACACGAGAGTAAGCGTCACGACCAAATATCCGCAGCCTCGAGTAATCAACTACTTCACCACTCCATACTTCTTCTGAAATTTTGCAATCAATCGCTACAAAGGGAGATCGATTTACTAAATAGTAAGTCGAAGAGACGACTTCGGCCCATAGCTCCTTGCCCAACCCAAAATTATTCAACATACTCTGGGCCCTTTCCAAAAGAATCTGGTTCATACGTTCAATCACACCATTATGCTCTAGTGTATGCCTCATTATCTTGTATGTCATTATCCCCTCACTTTTGTAGTATTGATTAAATTTCATTGAAGCAAATTCACTGCTATTATTTGTCCTAAAAGTTTTCACTTTCCGCCTTGTTTGATTTTCAATAATTGCCTTCCAGATCTTGATAGTAGAGAAAATATCACCATCCATCAGATCAGCTGGAAGGTCCAGATTCCAGCTCTAGTGTCCACCAGTTTCAGCTCTACCATCCATCAAATGGGCTCTTCTGCCGATGGTGACCATCCACGTCCGTCCAATAGCAGCCCACTAGCGTCCATCATACTCTAGCGCTGTGGACCCCACACCCATCTTCACTTCAGGTCAACAGGCCCCACCTTGCACGTGTAGCAGGCAGACCCACCTCAATCACTATCCATCTGCAACCGTCCACCAGGACTGGACATCCAAACTTCAGCAGTAGCTGCCCTTCAATCTAGCATTTCATCAAGAGGACCCACCTGACATGTGTGATCAGCGTTCAGAAACCCAACTCCAATCATCGTCCAACAATTTTGGACATCACCAACATCTTCATCTTCACGAGCCATTAGTCGTCCCTCCATTCAGCCAAGCATCAGTGGCCAGCAATTACCGTCTGCATCATCATCAGCCATCGTCCAACTGTCCCTTCAATCAGTGGACCCCACCTGTTGCACGTGCAGCAACTCCATCTTCAACGTCTAGCTGATGAAAGCCATCAACGGCCAGCATCAAGTGGATCGTCCATTTCCAACTGTTGGACGTCCACATCCAGCCGTCCATCAGGTGGATCACCCACCTTCACAGTGCATCAACACCCAGCAGAGGCAGCAGCCATTCATCCGCTCCAGCTTCAACGTCCAGCAGGTGGACCGCTCCATCTGCCTCTAACACGTGCAGAAACATGCACGACGTCCAGCGTCCAGTGGACCCCATCTCTTGAAGACTCCCAATCCAACGTCCGTCCATTTCCAGTATCAAGTGGACCGTCCATCTCCAAGCTCAGCCATCCATCACCCTACTCCATCAAATCGTCCATGCCTCAATCCGATTGCATCAAGCAAGGGCAGCAGGTGGACAATGCCGTTGATCGAGGACCACCTGTTGAAGACCCCACCTCACACGTGGATCTCCAATCCACCTCCATCTACCATTTCAACATCCATCACGTAGCAAGTGGAGATCTCAGTCGTCGACTTCAACCACTTCACATGTATAGTGCAACCATGAAGATCAATCCAAGCCATGGAGCAGAATTTCAGTTATCCATCCACTTGTCGCCCATCAACAACATTGTCCATCATCTGAAGCACCACATCTTTAATGGAGGGTTCAGATTCTCCATGTCTAGCATGTGGACCCAATCAACTCCAACTCATCACCGAGTTAATTCACCTTGCCATTTTCCATCCTTGGGCTAAGCAAATGCTTTCTCCATCCCCTTCCATCCATGAGCTCCAAACCTAGACAAAACTTTGCTTTAGGTTTGGAGTGACACCTAAGCTTGGAGTACTTTTCTTGCCACATATCATCCCAAGCCTAACTCGAAACCCAAACCTAGAGGAAATTTGCTTGGAGTGCCACCTGGGCTTAGAGTGTTACATAAGCTTCCCAAGAGGCTATAAAAGGAGCTCCTCTCCTTCTCATTTGAATCATCCCTCAAATCCCACAACTCCTCTCTTCTCTAGTTTTCTTTTTTTCTTTCGTAGTTTTATAGTAGTTTAATTTTTCTTTTGTAGTAGTCTTCCATTTGTAGAATAGTAGGCTAAACTCCTAGCTAAGGCTAGGGGTGAAGCCTTTGATGAATTTGCAAAGTTTGGTCTCTTGGTTCAACAATGGTGTTTGAATGTTGGAGTTCTCTTTGGTTGATTGATTTGGTTATCCACCTCGGCAGACGCTATTGTTGTGCAAGCCCCTTGATCCATTGTCGACTCCGGGCACGTTGGATGCTTAGGATCTCTTGCACACCAATTAGTTAGTTCATGATCGATAAAGTTCCTTGATCCATCGTCGACTCCGGGCACGATAGATGCTTTGGATTCTTTATGGTCATCGAGCTAATATAGGTAAAGTCATTGATCTGTAAAATCCCTTGATCCATTGTAGACTCCGGGGCACATTAGATGCTTTGGATTTCCTACGATCGATAGACGAGATCTCAACGATTGGATCGATCAATCAAAGCCTCCTTTTATGAAATATGCAAGTAGTTTAACCGTTTTATCTTCCAATTGGAACGGATCTTTATTCAATTTCAAATGAGTTATAGTTGGACCAATGAATCAAACCTTGTGGATAAATCAAATATGGATCCCTAATGCCTTAGCCCTTTTTTTTTTCTATTTTTGTCTTTCATCACGCACAACTTACTCCACTCCCGTAGATAATTCAGATTTCATCTCTCCCACCTAAACTAATTTCTAAGTGTTCTT
Organism: Liriodendron chinense; assembly: GCA_003013855.2. NCBI lineage: Eukaryota > Viridiplantae > Streptophyta > Magnoliopsida > Magnoliales > Magnoliaceae > Liriodendron > Liriodendron chinense. Next base: position 5,219,246 of record ML058333.1, read on the forward strand.
AACCTCAATCCCTGTGATTCGACCTCTGTCTCACCGAGTATTTTATTACTTTGCTACCTGCATTTGAATGTGCAATCTTCGGATTGTAGCACATACTGCACACTTCTGTTGTTCTTCCACATAGGCAGTCATAGGTTTTTTTCTTTTCTTAGTTTAATTAATTTTCGTTCAGTTATTGCAATGTTCTTACATGTAAATCAATAAAATCGATGATCCAACCTTTTGTTTTTAATCTTACTCATCCATCATTGCATTACTGAGAAACTTAAAAACCACAATCACCATTAAAAGAAAAGTCATTAGCGCAAGTTAAAATATTCTATTAAAGGATTAACTCTCCCCTTCTAAATCGCTTGATGGATGTGACATTGCTTGTAGAACAATCAAATCAACTTTCACATGTTTGATACTAATCTGGCTAATTTGGCACTGGAATCACAAGTGTTCAATCGAATACAATTCTTCCACGCCCGACACTGATCTTAATCACACAATTTGACTGAACATGGGTCGTTCCTTTACATGTGTGGCCTCATGTGATTGAACAATAACACTTCCCCAGCTACGCAAGTAGTCTCTGATCAGCAGGAGCCTCCCTCTTTAACTAGAGCCATAGAAAATCTGGACCACATCCTCTCTCATGGAAAAATTGCTGCAGCAGTATGAGGTCACTTTGCCAAGATATTTGATATGCCGGTTGCTATCGGATAGTCCATTCAATCCAGATCTAAGCTATGGATATTTGATGGAGTTTTCCTCCTCAAAAGCGTCAGAGGAGAGAGTGGACTGGGAGTGGCCGGGCGCTCGGGCCCAACTATGGCCGGGCGACCGAAATTCCCCCCAGATGGAGGCAAGCTGCTGGACTGTTTTGTCCATTGCCGGGCGCTCGACGGTTTTGGTGACCGGGCGCCCGATGACCCGGCCGGGCGCCCAACCATGATAGTCCGGGCGCCCGAAATTCAGTTTTTTCTAATGTTTCTCGCTGGACTGTTTTTTGGTTGGCCGGGCGCCCGACCCGGCACGGACTGCTTATACGCAGTTTCCATATTTGGCTCTAATTCCTCCATTTTTTGTACTTAAGCGTTCCAAAACGGGATTAGGGCATCCCATTGTGTGGCTAACACGTCCAAGGTGAGAAAGAGAGAAAAAGAGGAAGAGAGAAAGAGAAGAGAGAGAGAGAGAGAGAGAGAGAGAGAGAGAGAGAGAGAGAGAGAGGAAGCTTGTAGAAGGGAGAAGTTGCTTGAAGAAGGATTCTTCTGCGCAACGGTCGTCTCAACGCTTCTACGTCCTCGGGATCAGTGAGATCGTTTCTCCTTTACTATTCTCTTGTAGTTTATCCATCCCTGCGTGGGTGAAGAAGTTTGATCCAAGCGGTGTGTGCTTTGTAACAGTTCCCTGAGATAGTGGATTGTTGATATGGACTAAGTCCCGTGGTTTTTACCTCTTTTGAGGGTTTTCCACGTAAAAACTCCTTGTGTTCGTGTGGTTAATGTTTATTCTTGATTATTGCATTAGCATAGTCCATAATTCTAGTGTATTGGGGGGCGAGATCCGAAGGTTTGTGTGAAATGCACCCAACAAAGTGGTATCAGAGCGTTCAGGTTGTTTGAACTGTGTGGGATCGGTTCTGAATTATGCAAGGTGGCTCATCAAGGATGATTGCCTCAATGGTTCTAACTGGACCATATGGAAGGCTAAGATGGAGGACTTGCTCTATTGCAAGGACTTGTATGCTCCAATTCTAGGCATATCGGTGAAGACAAAGGATATGTTAGATGATGATTGGAAGAAAGTGGACCGGAAGGCGATGGGGTTCATTAGACAATGGTTGGATGATTCGGCTTTCCACCATGTGTCTACAGAGACCTCAGCCGCTAGCCTATGGCTGAAATTGCAAGGGCTGTATGAGAGGAAGACAGTCGGCAATAAAATTTTCCTGATAAGACGACTTATGAATCTCAAGTTCAAAGATGGTGGTTCTATGGCTGAACACATGAATGAGGTCAGCAACATTGTGAACCAGCTCTCCGCCATGAAGATGGTCCTGGATGATGAACTTCAGGCTTTGCTACTGCTTAGCTCATTGCCTGACAGTTGGGAGACATTGGTGGTGTCTCTAAGTAACTCCACGCCAGACGGAAAGGTATCCATGGATCAGGTAACTAGTTGTCTCTTCAATGAGGAGACAAGGAGGAAGTCTCTAGGGCCTGCTCAACAAGAGGCCCTTATGACACAAGATAGGGGGAGAGGAAAGAACAGAAAGGGCGGAAAAGGCCCGAGATAAATCAAGAGGCAAGTAGTTGCTAGGAAAGATGTTGAATGCTGGAATTGTGGCAAGAAGGGCCACTACAAGCAAGAATGTCACAAGAAGAAGAGTGACAAGAAGGGTAAAGGAAAGGAGAAGGAAGATGAATCAGATTCTACTGCGGTCGCCTCAGATGGTGATGTTGTTGTTATTCTTTCGGCAGATCACGATATTTGTCTCACGGCTTCGAGTCAGGACACCGACTGGGTGATAAACTCGGGAGCCTCGTTTCATGCGACTCCACGCAGAGATTTCTTCACAAGCTACAAGTCAGGTGACTATGGGACAGTGAAGATGGAAAATTCTGGTGTTTCGAAGATCGTAAGGGTCGGTGATATTAGCTTGAAGACCGATGTGGGCTGCACATTGGTTCTCAGGGATGTGAGACACATTCTAGACCTTCGCCTCAACTTGATGTCGACGGGAAGGCTGGATGATGATGGTTATGAAAGCCAGTTTGCTGGTGGGCGCTAGAAGCTCATCAAGGGTTCGTTGATCGCTGCCAGAGGAAAGAAGTGCTGCACTCTTTACAAGGCAAGTGTCAGTGTATGCAAGAGTGGATTGAACGCAGCAGAGGATTCAGCTACTGACGTGTGGCACAGGCGTCTAGGCCACATGAGTGAAAAAGGGCTTCAGCTACTAGCGAAGAAGCAGCTCCTTCCAGACGTGACAGGTATACCTCTCAAAACCTGTATTGACTGTTTATTTGGAAACAGCATAGAGTTTCTTTTGTTAAAACTGCTTCTCATACTAATAAAGTACATGCATTAGATTTGGTTTATTCTGATGTTTGTGGTCCTATGAGGACAAAAACCTTGGGTGGGACATTGTATTTTGTCACTTTTATAGATGATGCATCTAGGAGGGTTTGGGTGTATGCTTTGAAATCCAAGGACGAGGTTTTTGGTGTATTTAAACTGTTTCATGCTATGGTCGAGAGAGAGACAGGCAGATCATTGAAGTGCATCCACACTGACAATGGTGGTGAATACATAGGTGACTTCCACGAGTATTGTAAGTCACTGGGTATACGGCATGAACAGTCAGTTCCCAAGACCCCCCAACATAATGGTGTGGCTGAGCGAATGAATCGCACCATTGTAGAGAGAATCAGATGCATGTTATCCCATGCAAAGTTGCCCAAGATGTTCTAGGGAGAATCAATGCACACAGCGGTGTATTTGATAAACAGGTCTCCATCAGCCCCGTTAAATGGAGAAGTACCTGAGAAGGTGTGGACTTGACGTGATCCATCGTACAGTCATCTCAGGGTGTTTGGATGCAAGGCATCCGTTCACGTACCAAAGGACGAGAGGTCCAAGCTCGATATGAAGATCAGGCAGTATGTGTTCTTAGGGTACGGTGATGAGAAGTTCGGTTACAGGTTGTGGGATCCGATTGAGAAGAAGCTCGTCAGGAGCAGAGATGTGGTTTTCATTGAAGATCAGTGTATAGAAGGCATTGAAAAGCCAGAGAAGACCCAACCCAGTTCAGGTGAACTGGAAGACATGGATCCAGTTACTCCTCCCGTGGTGCCTGATGACGGGGGAGTACAGCAAGGTGCAGAGGATGAGGGAGTCCCTACAGAAGATGGACAGGGGGAGCAGCCCCAACTTGATCCACCTGCTGAGCCACAGGTGAGGAGGACATCAAGGGACAGACATCCATCCAAGAAGTACTCGCCGCATGAGTACATTATGCTCACAGATGGGGGAGAGCCAGAAGACTATTCTGAGGCCCTAGCCGACGAGCATAAGGGGAGTGGTTGAAAGCTATGCAAGAGGAGTTGGAATCCTTGCATAAGAACCACACCTATGATATGGTGAAATTGCCTAAGGGCAAGAAAGCTTTGAGCAACAAGTGGGTGTTCAGAAAGAAGAATGAGCAGAAGAATTCACAGACAAGGTTCAAGGCCAGACTTGTGGTGAAAGGGTTTGGTCAGAGGAAAGGAATAGACTTCAAGGAGATATTCTCACCAGTGGTGAAGATGACATCCATACGGGTGTTGCTTGGATTGGCAGCTAGCATGGATCTGGAGATAGAGCAGTTAGACGTCAAAACTGCCTTTCTCCATGGTGACCTGGAAGAAGAGATCTACATGCGTCAACCAGAAGGGTTCGAAGTTAAGGGCAAAGAGCATATGGTGTGCAGGCTTAGGAAGAGCTTGTATGGGCTGAAACAAGCTCCTAGGCAATGGTACAAGAAGTTCGACTCGTTCATATTGAAGCATGGATATGACAGAACGGAGTCGGACCACTGTGTGTTCACACGCAAGTTCTCAGACGGTGATTTCTTAGTTCTGCTATTGTACGCTGATGACATGCTCATCATAGAAAAAGACATCAAGAAGATTGACAGGCTGAAACAGGAGTTGGGCAAGTCTTTTGCGATGAAAGACTTGGGCCCGGTAAAACAGATCCTAGGAATGGAGATAACCCGTGACAGAAGCAGCAGGAAGCTCTGGTTGTCACAAGAGCGGTATATTGAGAAAGTCCTAGAGCAGTTCAATATGAATGCAGCGAAGCCGGTCAGTACTCCACTGGATGGTCACTTTAAATTGAGCGACAAGCAGTGTCCCAAGACAAGGCTGAAGTGGAAGAGATGCGGAAGATACCCTACGCGTCAGCGGTATGAAGTTTGATGTATGCTATGGTGTGTACGCGCCCAGACATAGCATATGCGGTTGGTGTTGTCAGCCGGTATCTTGCCAATCCTGGCAAGGAACATTGGGCAGCGGTGAAGTGGATACTACGGTATCCGAGAGGTTCATCCAGGTTGAGCCTATGCTATGGTGACGGAAAATCTGTGTTAGAAGGCTACACAGATGCAGATATGGCAGGTGACATAGACTCCAGGAAGTTTACATCGGGGTTCATGTTCACGTTTGCAGGGGGAGCGGTCTCTTGGCAAAGCAAGCTACAGAAGGTCGTAGCATTGTCGACGAAAGAGGCCGAATATATTGCAGTCACAGAAGCATGTAAAGAGATGCTTTGGATGAAGAGGTTCTTATAGAAACTCAGCCTGAAACAGGAGGAGCACGTGGTCTATTGCGATAGCCAAAGTGCTATACACTTGAGCAAGAATCCAAGTCAGCATTCCAAGTCGAAGCACATGGAGATTCGGTATCACTGGATCATGGATACTTTGGAACAGAAGGTGCTACAGCTTGAGAAGGTCCATAGAGACGATAACGGGTCAGACATGATGACCAAGGCTTTGCTCAAGGGCAAGTTTGAGGTTTGCAGAAACCTGGCTGGCTTGAAGAAGGCGAATTTCTCCTGAGTCGGAAAGGGGGAGATTTGATGGAGTTTTCCTCCTCAAAAGCGTCAGAGGAGAGAGTGGACTGGGAGTGGCCGGGCGCCCGGGCCCAACTATGGCCGGGCGACCGAAATTCCCCCAAGATGGAGGCTAGCTGCTGGACTGTTTTGTCCATTGCCGGGCGCCCGACGGTTTTGGTGACCAGGCGCCCGACCATGTTGGTCCGGGCGCCCGAAATTCAGTTTTTTCTAATGTTTCTCGCTGGACTATTTTTTGGTTGGCCGGGCGCCCGACCCGGCTCGGACTGCTTGTACGCAGTTTCCATATTTTGCTCTAATTCCTCCGTTTTTGGTACTTAAGCGTTCCAAAATGGGATTAGGGCATCCCATTGTGTGGCTAACACGTCCAAGGTGAGAAAGAGAGAAAAAGAGGAAGAGAGGAAGAGAAGAGAGAGAGAGAGAGAGAGAGAGAGAGAGAGAGAGAGAGAGAGGAAACTTGTAGAAGGGAGAAGTTGCTTGAAGAAGAATTCTTCTGTGCAACGGTCGTCTCAGCGCTTCTACGTCCTCGGAATCGGTGAGATCGTTTCTCCTTTACTATTCTCTTGTAGTTTATCCATCCCTGCGTGGGTGAAGAAGTTTGATCCAAGCGGTGTGTGCTTGTGATCGGTTGTAATAGTTCCCTGAGATAGTGGATTGTTGATCTGGACTAGGTCCCATGGTTTTTACCTCTTTTGAGGGTTTTCCACGTAAAAACTCCTTGTGTTCGTGCGGTTAATGTTTATTCTTGATTATTGCATTAACATAGTCCATAATTCTAGTGTATTGGGGGGCGAGATCTGAAGGTTTGTGTGAAACGCACCCAACAGTCCAATTCCTCTAACAAATCCAAGAATCATTTTCTTCTAGGTGTGCTCCCAAGCTTTCTAACCTGGCAGTTGTGGCAGAGCTGAAATGCTTCTCGCTTCAATGGAATCCAGATGACCAGCAAACAAGTTGTGAACAGGATCATCGCGTGGCTTTAGGAGGCGTTCATGGAGATCGGAGACAGGGCATCCTTCCCCGAATAGAGAGTGGTGATGGCTCTAGGGATTAAGGGCTCAGCCCCGCCCTTTTGGGGGCAAGCCCAAATTGTTAAACGGAAAAGACCATGCTTGGGCAGCCTAAGCTGAACGTTGATGGTTCTTTGAGAGAGAACCCGGAAGAAGCAGGAGGATGAGGACTGTATAGAGACCACTCCGGGCAGATGATACTTGCATTCCATAACTATTATGGCAGAGCGACCAACAACAAGTCGGAAGCCCAAGCAATTTTAAACGGAATTCAGATCAGCCAATCTATAGGGTTGGATATAATCTCATCGTAGAGACAGATGCACACATTGTGGCTGAAGCACTTGCGAATCCTAGTGCGTCATGCCCTTCAGCATCTGGTGTAGATTGGGAAGCATCATTCAGCAACATAGAGCAATCAGCGTCTCCTTCCAGCACACCCTCATAGAAGGCAAGTCGGTAGCCGACGGTATTGCAAAACTGGCCAGCAGCAGTTCTCCTAACACCATTTATACCTCGAGGGCTGACCTGCCGAGGGAAATCCGCGGTCATCAAAAGCTAGTCACAACTTATATTTAGATATACAGAATTCCCCACAGGGCATGTCCCCGCACATCCACCATTATCTAGGAGTTTATGAAGTCTTATGTTTGCGAAATCTAGAAGTGAACTTCCACTACGTTTTAACAAAGCGGCACCAAAGCCATACGAAAAATTAAAAAAGACGACACGTTAATTACCAACAAAGCAACATCAAGTAGCTGATTTCAGAACCATTCGTTAAAGCACAGCAAACTCGCACCATCGTGTAACACCTTACCAGTGTCCATCAACGGCCATCCGAGAGGACCGATTCTTGGACCGATGTTGTACTTGCAAACCCCAGTTCCAAAGAAGAAGAATAATAGCCCACTGCCAGGTTCACTGCATCCAAACCATCGGATGAGAGTTCGGGTAAAGGTGCATCGTGGTCCAAATACTGTATTACTTGCCGCATGCTTGGCCTTGCAGACGACAACGGATGCGAACATAGCAATCCAAGCTTCAGCACCAACTCCATCTCCTCCAACTCATAGTCAAGTAACAGTTTTGGATCCGCCGCCGCCTGTATTGTCCCTCTCCTCCAGCATTCCCACACCCATTTGACCAAGATCCCCTCATATGCTGATGATCGGGGTCGATGGGCCTCCTCCCACAAGCAACCTCAAGCATGAAAGCTCCGAATGCGAACAAGTCAGTGCTTGTCGTCGCCTTCCCATTCCTCGTCAGCTCCGGTGCAAGATATCCGAAGGTCCCCATCACATGGGTCGTCTGTGGATCAGTCCCATGATCGTACAATCTGGCAAGGCCGAAGTCACCTAATCTACCGTTCATCTCGCTATCTAATAAAACATTGCCGGCTTTGATGTCTCTGTGAAGGACGACCTGCTCCCACTCCTCATGCAAGTAGAGAAGCCCTGAAGCTACTCCTTTGATTATCCGAAACCGTCTACTCCAGCTCAGCATTGAATTTGGATGGTTAAAGAGGAACTTGTCCAGACTTCCATTGGGCATGAAATCATAGACCAGTAGGAGCTCTTTCTTTCGCCGGCAGTAACCAAGAAGTTGCACCAAGTTCCGCTGACGGAGGCGACCCAGGCTCATGATCTCGGATATGAATTCCCGCATCCCTTGTCGAGATTCATGAGAGACTCTCTTCACAGCCACTTCGACCTTTGAGGCTGATAAAACTCCTCGGTAAACCCTTCCGAAACCTCCGACCCCCAGGAGCTCTTTGTCTGTGAAGCCCTTAGTGGCCATGAATAGATCCTTGTACGAGAACCTATGGGTCCCGTATTCACGTTCCCAGTCCTCCAGTACTTCAGCGAACTTTATCTTCCTTCTCACGATGAGACCGATGGCTGATATGGCCATTAACGTGAAAAAAATCACAATTATGGGTGACCCAATTGTTAAAAGCTGTGATTTCTTTTTGGGTCCTATACGCGGAAGCTTAGGAAGGTGCCGGGAATCAAGGGCCTGAGCCTGACCGTTCATCTTAAAGCTCCATCCCAAGATGTAATGACATACTGGAGACGTCCTGGTTGATGCAGAGAAACCAATATACATGTCATCTAACATAATCGATGAAAGATCCACTGTCGATGACAAGAGTGGACGATCAGGTTTAGGTAAGTTGATAGGAGATAATGTTACATTGAGTTGGTTTTGGACACCATTGTATTCTACCCAGACATGCATCGGTTCTCCACTTAGAAGACTTAAATTCTTAAACCCGCCGCTCATATTACTAAAGTAAGCTGCAGGAGTTGACATGTTGGAAACTAAGCCGTTGATGTCGACTCCAACATGGTTGTCATTGATATCACCAAAAGCTGGATCAAGGGCCGTGTCAAGCTCGATGGTAGCTATGTGATTTGATGAATTGCCGATGTTTTTCAGATTGAAGATGCCCCAGTATGGACCTAGTTCACCTCCTGGGAACTCTTTTGAAGGTGAGATTACGAAGGCGATCCCAGAGGCACTCACACCTGGATATCGGAGCACGATGGCAAAGACAAAATTGATGGAGAAAGATTGAATTTTACCGTGTGAAGGTTTGAAGTGAAGGGGATTAGGGTAGAAGGCGTGGCCCTTTTGATTTGTGGAATTGGTGAGAAGCAGGAGGCCATTGGATTTGATCACTGCCGAGCTGTCTAAGGTTATGCTAGCGCTGCGGAATCCGTTGTAAATGAAATCGTAATCACCTTCAGAAGCAGCAAGTCTCATGAGAAGAAACCACATTAGGAGCTTAGAAAACATGGCTGAAAGCTTCCTATGGTTCCAAGTCTGCAGATTTTGATGCTTTGGTAGCTGTCTAATGAAATATAGTATACTCCGTACCAGAGAGAGAGATGGTTGATTTGACATTTCCCCTCCGTGGATGGCACAATTGTGCTCGATCTCATTAGGCAGTGAACACTGTGATCTTCGTCGTTTATTAACCACATTGAATGGCACGAGGGTGATCGATCTGGGCCGTTCATTCGGTAGTGCCCACCGTATATATGCCATATACTCATCAACTGAGCCACATTTGTACGATTGAATTTGGACCGTTGGACTTTTTCGAAGCACATAATTTTTCTCCGACGTTATTTTTTCTCATCAGCTGACGGAAATGATTTTTTGGTCCACAACATTTTCCCAGCACACTCTTCTTATGAATGGTCCGGATCTTGGACCTGCATGCCATCCAACGACAGTAATGACATCCGGCATGGTAGCTGCAGAGCCGGGCCCCGCGTCTCATCACAACCCAAATGCGTGACCATATGTGGGGATCGTCCGAGAGAGAGAGAGAGCCATGTAACTGCGCTGACAATTCCACTCACGAATAGCGAACCAGATGAGCCACACATTTGATACTCTGGCAAATGTGACGGTTGATACGCATGCACATAATTTTGGTAATTCTAAGAAACAAAAAATTTATACCGTTCGAACAGTGTGAAGATTGTTATAGAAAGGCAAAAAAAACTTAAAATCAGATTACTATAGAATGTTGTTGTCTGATTGGAAGACAATTGCTTGTAGAAATGAGACGGGTGACTATTTTCATTTTAACCATCTCTTAGATGTCCACCAATTGTCCAGATAGAATGTCAGCCCATTTAAATTCTTTGTTGTTATTTTTACAAAGTGAATCCTATGAATTCAGAGGTTCGATTTGATTTTATATATTCCATATTTCAAACTTGAATTTTACCGTGTGAAGGTTTGAAGTGAAGGGGAATTGGGTAGAAGGCGTGGCCCTTCTTTTCTTGTACAGAATTGGTAAGAAGCAGGAGGCCATTAGACGTCATCTCCGCTGTGCGGTCCTCGCTCATGTTAGTGGCACAGAATCCGTTGTAAATGAAATAGCCACTTGCCTTTGGAAGCCGCATACTTCACAAGGAGACACCACCTTCCTGTCTTAAGCATCGGAGGGTCATCCACAGAAAAGACCAGCACCTCCTTAAAATCTCTCTTTCTACTATCTCATCTCAGGCCCTACAATCAGCATCATTCATCCATATCCATTTCAGGTGTTGAAGATCTACCGTTGATCCCTGATCAAAATTTATTAGCATTTTAGGTGTTAACAATTTAGTATCATTTATGGGAACGACTGGATCATTCTCACATTACTCATTTTTCACTCTTACTTTGTCGTTCAGTTTGCCTTCCACAATGCCTCTGAAGAATAAGAGGACAGTCGGCACATCCGTCTCTGTATGGACGTCAACCCACGTAGGCTCCCAGCATTCACTGGAGAACTCTTTTCCCTCCTAGGGAGAGCAATCTCCACCACTGCATGAGCTGCAACCTCTGGTTTCGGCCAATAATGTTGCCAGACTCGACATCCTTGAAGATAATGTGCTAGCGATACGAACTAAGATCACTCAATTCGCCCAGATGGCGAGACAATTTGAGCAATTTCTCTCCCCTGTTGCTCCTCTGCAACCAAACGTGCCAGTGCGTTCTGTTCACTCTCCCCCCACCTTGAGAGCAGCAAGGATAGAATCATTCGGCGACAAATCAACTGGCCGCAAGTCAGGCTGGACCACTCGTCTAAGCCCCTGCTCAGCACAAAGGAAGTCATCTTCCCGTGGGAGATCTACGTCACATGCTTAATGCTAGACGTCATCATCAGGGAGAGGCTATTGAAATTTGCAGTGCTAATCACATGTTAACGTGGTAAAAAGGGATAAAAGAGCTTGAAGACAAATTCGCCAACATGGAGCAGTGATATCGCTCCGTTACGCCTGTTGGAGTTTGAGAAAAGCAAGCTTCGACTGCGAAAGGTGGACAGTATCAAGCAATTATGAAAGGAAAAAACTGGAGTCCAAATAGATCTAATGAAAGAGTTACCTGGAAACTCTGATGAAGGGCATGGTTGAACATCGACTTAGATTCCAGCCTAAAAAACGCCCTCATCATAGGCTCCAAGAGTCCTTAGGCCCAATGGATGAATTCAACCATATACATCAGAAGAATGACAATAGGCCTTCCCGAAGGCTCTGCCCCGGTAGCATGAATTGGCCTCGGCTCGAGAACCCTTTCGACAATTGGGCCTGCACGATCCCCCTCATTTTCCGCCTGACCAGGCATACTCCTCGAGGTGGGTCTGCTTCCTACTCAGAGATGTGGGGGGCATTGACAGCGGGTATGGAGGGCAGGGCCTCGACGCTGGTGGTTGGAAGAATGGGGGATGGTTCTTTTTAAGCTAATAGAGGCTTGACCCCATCCGGGAAGAGGTACGAGAAGAAACCACATGCTCTGCAGTACTGGCGCCAGGTTGGGGTTAAACGGAGCAAGGCGGACCCTGAACGACAACCTTTACCTGTTTTAAAGGAACCGCCTGCAATGTTTTCTTTAACTCCTCGCCCCAGGGATGAGACCGTTCCTGACCTAAACGAGACAGCACCGAAGGAGGAACTAGAGGAGGAACTGAAGAAGACATTTCTACAAAAGGAACATACAGCTCTTGGTGAGGGCTAATGTTCAACAACTCAGAAATTAACACTATAACCACGATATAAGATGAGAGGTTTACCATGGATGAGGTTGGTCCAGGAAAGAAAAGTAGAGGCCAGCAACCTCTTCAAACTTCTCTCCTCGAGATGATTCTGTCAAATGGCCTGAATCATATCTCGATATTGTAGGGTGACGGCAGGACGAGCCATCGGGAGGTCTGCAAAGAAATCCACAACTATCTTAATAAAGCAAAGGGATGCAAATGAGAAATGTTACAGTTATCATCTACAAGAGAATCCTAACATTAAGTAGAGAAACAGTCAGGAACCTGAATGCGCGCGGCCAAGGGGTCTGCCTGAGGTGCCTCCATCCCTTAATGGTAAAAAATCATTTATCCTTTCAGTCTCTATTAGAGGTCGGAAGGTTGGTAAGCAGGCCACAAGCTGACCAAACTAACGAGTAGTACCAGCCTGGGGACTGTGGGATCCCCTTCACACGGTACAAATAGAGGAATTCATCTAGAGTCAATTCAGCACTGTTTGTGTGTCGTAAGGTAAGACAACCTAACAAGATCCTCCAAGCATTAGGAACGAGCTGACCTAGGGCTAAACCAAGACGAGCCTCCTAATAAAGGGGTGAAGCAGAAGACCAACACCAGTTTAGATAGCAGAAGCATAAAAGGTCACCTCACCTAAGTGAGACTTGCTCGGGAAATCTCCCTTAGTAGGAAAACGAAGCACAACGACCTCAGAGATGTTCGAATTATGTCTTAACTCCTCTAACTCGATCCTAGGAAGACTTGAGGGGATATTATCAACAAAATGTTCTTCCAACGAAGAAGCCAAATCCTCTTCTTCATCTTCTCCCAATTTAAAAGTTTTTGTATTATCGAAAGAGTGATCTTTGATCGAAGATAAGGCTATTTCATGATCAGAATCTCCCCCTTACGACATCTTCGGATGGATGGAAAAGACAGAAAGTCGAGAAAAGGAGAATAAAAATGAAAAGATTGGTTGACAAAAACAACTAAGAAAAGAAAACGTATCGGTGAGAGATACACTTTCGGCACGCCTAGAATGGAGATGAAGCTCTGGACTTTGGCAAAAACAAGGAAGCAATGAGAAGGGGGGAATGGCACTAAAGAAAGCTTTTATACTTACACCTACTATTCTAACTCCGTACTGACATCATGTGTCCGCGTGAAATGACCTCGGAAGTCGATGCGACATCTTTACTACACCCTCCCCTCCACATGGCACCGTGGGATTCGGAGGATGATCAATTAGTGAATCGACTAGCACACCTCTGCCACATGGCGATCACCCATCTATTTAGAAAATTGAAACAACTGCTTTGTTGTACAACAATCATGATGGCATTTAAAAATTTCAAACGCCCATTAATTGCAATCTTCCTGCTTGAATATTAAAAGTTTAAACTAGCTCATCCCTTCTATTTAACTCCTGAGTCACACAAGCTGGTCTCAGGAGTGGAGGGCTACTGTTACGCGTAAATATGAGCAGGGCCCAATCATCTAGTGGGGGGCCTAAGAGCTTGTAAGCCCACAGGCCAAATGAAGGTCCTTAGGCCCATGAACTAGGTGGTCCGATCACCAGGCCGAGGTCGGACTCGACTGCCATAAAGGCATATAAAAGTCCAAACACACGGTCAAAGAAGATGAACATATCTCTAGCTGTTACAAGCACGATCCCCATCTCCAGGAATCACGTCACCCAATGGGTCTCACTCCCATGATCGTGGCCACGATGGTGGCCCACAATTTCTCTCCGATGGATGATAAATATGGACCTCCGTCCTCATTTGAAGGTACGCACAACCTTTCTATCAAAAGTCTATCTCTTATGTCCTTCAAGACTTATCTGACTTAGGCATCAGAGGACACCCTCTTAGCCTTCCTTGTATTGTGTAGGATCTCTCTTTTATATCCGAGCGGTTCAACTGTAGGAGATTGGTGACATTCATCTTTCCTAGGTGGACATTTATTCATCTCATCTGTTATCCAAGTTTTAGCAACAGCAATGTGTATGCCATGTATATAATTAGTGGCCTGCATGTGAACCATTCCATACAACCAGAGTATTTCTTGTCTTTTAATGGATTTCCCTCGATCACATGAATTTCAAAATATTCTACCTTTAGAGCGGATGTCCGTGTTGAAGGCACGGCAAATTCTCGTGCATTTTTTTTTATCGGTCCAAATCAAGGACAATGACATCAGCTGACAACAGCTGAGAAAACTAAAACAAAATACATATGATTTCCAATAGGGACATTTTTATGTATTTCCACTTTGGCACCGATTTTCTATCACCGGAATTACTGGATAACGCATGTACTGTTTTAACATGTGGAACTTCTGTGGCCCCACAATAATGTGTGTGTTAGATCCACACTGTCCATCCATTTTGCCCAATCATTTTAGGGCATGAACCAAAAAATGTGGCAAATGCAAAGCTCAAGTAGTGGGCCACAGCATAGAAAGAAGTGGGGATTGAATGACTACTGTTGAAATCTATTTTCCATCTAATCTGTTCATAAGGTCACACAGACCTGAGTGAAGGGAAAACACAAATATTAGCTTGATCATAGCTTTCTTTAGCCTTAAAGAGTTTTGAACTTTGCATCTGCCATTTTGTTTTTCTAATCATGCAAAAAAAAAAAAAAAAAATGATCTAGAAAAATAGATGGACGGTGTGGACCTAATTACACATACATCATGACGGAGATTATTGAAGTACCCACGTCAAAACATTTGGCCTTTCTTCTATCTGAAGTGGGATTGGGTACTGCCAACTCAATTTTAGGCATCGTAGTCATTGAACGTCCACCACCGTTGAAAACATCCTCTAGTGCCTACTGTAATGTTTATTGAGCATCCAACCTTTTGATAAGGTCACAAAGACCTGGATGAAAGAAATAACAAACTTGAGCTAGATCCAAAACTTTCGTGGCCCACAAAAGGTTTTTAATGGTCAATTATCACAGTTTCCTATGGTGTGCTCTACCTGAAATTTTTATCTGCTTCAGTTTTGAGACCATGGCATAAAACTAGCTTAAGAAACAGATGAACCATACGGATCGATATACAATGCATGCATCGAGGTGTGAGCCTACAGTCAAGGTCTCACCCACATGGTTGGTTCAACCAATGGGTGAGACCCTGACAGTAGGGCCCACCTCAATGGATTTGTTGTATATCTATGTTATCCATTTGTTTTCCCAACTTATTTTAGCACATTGTCCAAAAAATATAGCAGATACAAATTTCAAGTGGACCACATTGCAGGAAACCGTGGTCTTTGAATATCCACCAGTTAAAAACATCTTAAAGTCTACTGTGATATTTACTAACCATCAAGCCAAAGACCTATGAAATGGTAAAAAAGCAAAAAAAAAGAGAAAAATTTCAGCTTGATGAAAAAACTTCCGTGGCCAAAAAAGATTATTAATGGCCAATAACCACTGTTTCCTGTGGTGTGCTTTATCTGAAATTTATATCTACTTTATTTTTTAGACCATAGCATAAAATGAGTTGGAGAAGCAGATGAATGGCATAGATGTAAAATGTATGCATTAAAGTGTGACCCTATGGTCAGGGTCTAACCACTACAAGAAAAGTCACCTTTACCTAGGAAATTTTTACCAAGGAAACAAATTTCCTGGGTAATAGTATGTTTTTACCGACGAAAATAAAATTTCGTAGGTAAATACTCATTTGCTTTTACTAAGGAAACTTTTCCTTGGTAAAAGGGATAAATATCAACGAAATTAAAATTTCCTAGGTAAAGATGGAATTATTTCGTGGCTAAAAAGATAGGTTTTAGCTTACTTTCACCGAGAAAAATATTCCTGGTTAAAAGCTTCAATTACCCAAGAATTTGTAATTTCGTTGGTGATTGTCCATTTTACCTGAGGAAAGTTTTCCTGGGTAAAAGCAAAATTTTTTCCAAAGAGAAACTTCCTCAGTACAAGAGTAAATCACCAACGAAATGCACATTTCTTGGGTAAGTAGGAATTTTACCGAGGATTATTTTTCTCGATTAAACAAGAGCCTTTACATACGAAACTTTTTCTTGGTAAAAAGTTATAAATGACGACGAAATTTAAATTGCATCGATAAATGAAAAGTGGGTTAGGCTAAATGGACGGTTTAGATTAATCTGCAACTGGTGTGTGTGAAGGTTCCCATACACGCCCACCTCCAAAAGCTTGTTATCCAAGCTTCATGGCAATCTATACCGTCCAAATACTTTACACAAATCTCGATGAAGCATCGCCTAAAAATTACACTTTTAGGAATGGATTTAAACCCTTTTCAAATGGTTTTAAAACGTGTCCGTCCTCCACTCACCGGTGCAAATAGCCTTAAAGCTCCAAACCCTCGTTATCTCCCTCATTTCTCTCTCTCTCTCTCTCTGCGCTCCAAACCCCCCTCCTCATGCAATTTCACAGTCGCAGATCATACATTCGATCTAGGGTTGCTCTCTCTCTCTCTCTCTCTCTCTCTCTCTCTCTCTCTCTCTCATCTTCTCGTCATCCCTCTCTCTCTCTTCCCTTAGGCATTTTTCATTGGCAGATCAGACATTTGATCTACTAGGGTTTCTTTTCGTGATTCTCTCTGATTCTCTCTCTCTCCTCTCTCTCTCTTTCTCTCTCTCTCTCTCTCTCTTCTCTTCTCTCTCTCTCTCTCTCTTCCTTATTGCATTTTTCATTGGCCAGATCAGAACATTTTGATCTAAGGTTTTCTGTTCTCCCTGGGTTTCCGATTCTCTCTCTCCCCTCTATCTCTCCGCTCCGCCTTTCTCTCTCTCTCTCCTCTCTCTCTCTCTCTCCTCTCTCTCTCTCTCTCTCTTAGCATTTTCATTGGCAGATCAGACATTTGATCTAGGGTTTCTGATTCTCCCTCTCTCTCGAGATTCGGTGAAAGCTAAAAATCCCCAACTGAGGAAAGCGGAAAGCTAAAAATCCCCAACGGAGGAAAGCAAGAAATGGGTTAGATCCAATACTCTAAGAAATACTTCGATGATACCTACGAATACAGGTCCGTTTGCTGCACATGCCTCTTTCATATCCTTTCTTTTTTCTGAAATTTTGATAGTTCTCAGTAATCGTTAATTAATTTTCTGTCTTTTGATACCCACATGAAATCTTTTATAGGCATGTTGTTCTTCCGCCGGAGGTTGCGAAACTGCTGCCGAAGAATCCGCTCCTCTCTAATGTAAATTTCGATCCAATTAGGCTTTCAAACTTTCAATCTGCACCTCTGCTTACTTTCTTTGAGCTCTCACATAAATCAGACATGTTTCTATGTGGAACATGATCTGTATCGTTCATTGAGTGGGTCTTCTATGGATTGGCTATGGTGAGGATGGTTTATTAGTGATTTTGGGTGGAAAAGGCAGGAAAACTAGCCCCCTTAGCAGGGGTTCCGTTTGTCCATGCCCAAACACCAAGCATATTAAGCATGCTTGGAGGCTACACCAAATCCAACATCTCCATTGTTTTTTTTTCCTACTCGTTCTTCTTTTGTTATTTGATGTCTGAATTATTTTATCGAGCCTGAGTACTAGTTCAGGCACAATATTACACTTTCATTGGATGTTTCTATTCATGACATGGATTTTTATTTGTTGCCGATAGCAAGCAATTCTCTTTATTCAAGTATACATTGCTGAATGGTTGCACCTAGGTCATCTATATTTTAGATTTTCCAGTTTTGCAGAAATGTATTGGTACTTTGCTCGTTTTCATTTTTTCGTGGCATGTCTACAATGAGGTTCTCTCATGGTTTTTGTTTGGAACTCTTATTTAATTTGAGTGTTGAATGTTGAAGTTGGTAGGGCTTGCCATGTTTTAGGTCTTCTGTTTATTATGTTATCAGGTCTAAGAAAATAAGTTTTCAATCTTGGGTTTTAAGGTTAAGCATTGGCTCCACGATGTGGGTGCCTGACATGAATGGTGGGTCCCATTGTAGATATGGCATGCTTTGTCTGTTCCCTTGTTTATTGGAGATGCAATGGCTTAAGATTGGCAGCCAGAATTCTACCCACCTGCATAAGGCCGGCAATGGGCTGAGTTGACTCCTTGAAAAGTTCAGGTTCAACACCATACCACAAATCTCAGGTAACTCTTTAGAACATCTAACACCTGCACATTAGATGTTGGATTAAATTCCTTCAAGAATGTTTGGTAGTATTTCTTAATTTCCATGGTTTGCTAATTCCACACTGTTTAGAACTAGAAAATGTATCGCAATGGCATTTTCTGAAATGTGGTGTTTTGTTGCTCTGGGGTTCTGAATATAGAAACATCCGTAGACAATCACAAGCATTCACCAAAGTACACAAGGGAAAAGATATCGCAAGGCGAATTTTATTTCAGAGATTCTGAGATCTTGTACATTCCAGGCCGTGATCTGGCACGAGCCCTTAATTACATCGAATGATCGATGACCCTTGATTAAAAGGCAAAAGACTAGTCAGCGGGGACTATGGTCTCAGAGTTCATTAGTCACGGAGACCTGTGTTTTGGTGTCACAGAGACCTGTGTTTGTATGGTCACGGAGACCTGTGTTTGTATGGTCACGGAGACCTGTGTTTGTTATAGACTGATCCACCTTTGTGCGAGTCGGATGTCTATGTCCCATGTTTTGACCGGAGATCCGGGCTGAGACTGTCAGGGTTTATGGCTGAGATGGATGACTCTGGGCCCGCGCCTGTCAGTGTAGGGACAGGTGACCTCGGGAAGTCCATTCTACAGTTGTGTGTACCTGCGCAGCTCAACCAGCGGATACCGTTTGGATGGGTAGGGCATCGACTGTTCTTGGAATATCAGTTTTTTAACAGATTGTGTGTGATAGTTTAGAACTCTCCTGATGTGGTTTATCGTGTTAACCATAGTCCCCTTTGCTTAGTCCAGACCTGGATTCGGGTCATATTATGATAGTACACGTAATGATGATGCATCAGTATGATTCTGGGCGCCGGCGGCCTCTTTTCGGGAGAAATGTTCCATTCAGCTCGTTGGGTTGGATCGGACTTCGAAGGCTTGTGTTCTGCTCATTGGGTAGCCCGAATGGGTCGTTTGACTGCTCCATTGCGTCCGGAACGCTCGAAATACCCAAAATAGGCTCAAACGGGGCTTAAAAATGTTATAAAATGAGGATTTAAAGGAGCTGGGATGAATGCGCAAAGTGCTGATTTTTGCGATCCGCTGGCCTGATTTTATTGACGCGCTGGGGCCAGTGCGTCCATAAATGATTTTCATGATGCGCTGGGTAATTTTATGACGCGCTGGAGCCAGTGCGTCCTTAAAATCTAATTTCCTGATGCGCTGGGTAATTTTGTGACGCGCTGGAGCCAGTGCGTCCATAAAATCTAATTTCCTGATGCGCTGGGCTATTTTGGACGCGCTGGAGCCAGTGCATCCTTAAAATCTAATTTCCTGATGCGCTGGGCTATTTTGCGACGCGCTGGAGCCAGTGCATCCTTAAAATGCCATAATTGATGGTTTGTGTAATCCGCCGAGGATTTTCCTGATGCGCCAGGTCACTTTTATGATGCGCTGGGACCGGCGCATCGAAAAAGATGACTTGGTCATTCCTCCGGACCTGGTGTGATCGGGGGTGCGATTTCCGGCGAGGGGTTCCGGCGGTCGGAGAAGGATTCCGGCGGTCGGCAAAGGTTTTCCGGCGACGAGGTCCTCTCTCTCTCTCGCTGAATGATGCAAATGAGGTGGTTGGCGGGGTATTTAAAGGTATCGTCGTCCAATAGGCGGTCGACACGTGTAGCGCGTCGAGAAAATGGGCCGGCGCGTCGATTAAAGCCACTCGGCGCGTCGCGAAATGATCGGAGTTCGGAAGCTGATTTTCAGGGCGCGCTAGCTGTCAGCGCATCCTGAAATTGGCTGATTTTTGGATGCGCTGGATCGTATTTTGGGACGCGCTGGGGGCAGTGCGTCCTTAAATTCCTTCTTTTTTTTTGGATGCGCTGGGCGCAGTGCGTCCTTAAATTCCCTTTTTTGGATGCGCTGGGCGCAGTGCGTCCTTAAATTCATTTTTGGATGCGCTGGGCGCAGTGCGTCCTTAAATTCCATTTTTTGGATGCGCTGGACGTATTCGTGTCCCACAGATTTGGGTTTTGCAAATTGGGGGTTTTGCGGGGTCCGTCTCGCGATGAATGCCGATGCACTGCTCCTATTTCTTCATAATTGAGGTATCTTCCCAATTTTGGACAGTTTTGGTCACGGTGTCCGGTGGGGTCCACTATCGGTCCAATTTCATGCTTGAGGCAAATCTGATGCGTGTGTTGTGATTCGTGCCGCGATTTTCGATGCACTGGTCCTAAATCCGACCGGGTGATGGTTTTGGCATTCGGAATCATCATTTCGGGGATCCTCACTTTTGGGACCCCAACACACACGCATGCACATCCACATGGGCACAAATTTGAGCTTGCCATCAGGTGATCTTTTGGCATAAAAATCTGACAATCATATTCTACCATACGCAACGAGACACTATATGAATTAGATTTTAAGAGAGCATGCTTATAATTTAGAACGTACTTATCATAAGAATCTAGTTCCACCACATGCCATTGTTGACCTCTCATGTATTTGCTCATGTCATACACTTTTTAAGGAAAAGGTTGGTCCAAAAGGTGCCACCCAAGCACAAAGCAACAGTTTCCATGGACAATCTAATCCACAAACCCAAACATAATCCATTAAAAACTGGAAACAGGAATCTCATTTCTCAAGTGAGTTTTCTCAACTGGGAAGATTCTTGCAGGCTACCCCATTTTCTTTTGGAAAAATTGTAGCTGAGGGTGATTTGGGATTGGGTGTTGGCTGGCAGGGTGTATCAGGTTGTAGTTTAATGGTCTCATATATGCTAGTCAGTTTGAATGTTGGCTGGTCATTTGGAAAAAATTTAGGTTCACATTGCGTAAGTTCAATGGCCTTCTCAGCGCTTGGCTGCTCGCATCCAGGAATCTGGTCTTCTTTTCGCTCTTAGGCTGGTGGGCAAGGTGATCTATGTCTGCTTGACAGCCTACTCTCTTTGAAAGTTGACTTGCACATTGGGGCGATTGTTGAAGGCATCTTGACCTTCCTTATCATCTTTGTTGTTCTTTTCATAATCCTAAAGGGTGGTTGCATCTCTTTCTATTGTTCTTTAATCATGGATCTCTGTTACAGTTCATGCCATTGTGTTTAGATTTCAAAAGCAAGTATTCTTTTTGAAGCCCAAGGTAATATTCAAGACGGTTAATAAATGTGAATAGTCACTCCCAAATTCTGAGCTATTCTTTTTTAAGTTCCTTCAAGAGAATCTTTGCTTACATTACCCTATGGAATGACCATAGATCCGGATCATGCCAAGTTTAATTTTTGTTCTCGTTTTTTAAAATTTGACAATATATGAATTCTAGTTGGAGAAAGCCATTGAATGATTTTCAATTTTGATTTGTCCTAGAATATTATTACTAGACCAGGTCTGTTTGTCCTTAGTTTTGCCATTTTACAAGCAAGTAGTGGGATTTCAATTGTGTGCATGTGGGTGATAATGAAGTATCAGAGGTCATCTCAAAGCTGTAAATAATTTATAGACTATAAATGATTTACAGGCATTTTCAGCATCCAAACAAATCGTAAACCATTTACCTGTAAATTATCTACACTTAGCTCCATTTACAAGCATCCAAGTGACCCCTTACTATATCTAAGTTGTTGTCGCCCATATCCATTTCCATGCACCATTGAGTGATACGATTCTTTTATTCAAGAATTGCACTGATTAGTTTGTCAAAAGAAAAAAGAAGCCCAAATTTTGTACTAGAAATGAAAGAAGTTCTGAAAAGCCTGATTGTGGGCCTTTTCTAGCCGTGTTCTCTGAACTCCAGTTTTGGAGATTTTCTGGGTGAGGTCCATTGAAGCTTCTGTCCTTTTGAACATTGATTCAATTGACCTAGATCTCAACAAAAGCTCACAACCTGAAGGTAGCCTCTTTCCGATGCACTCTTAACTATATGTTTAATGCCCTTTATGCAGTTTTGTGCTCCATCCTTATGTCTGATAATTGATGTTTTCTATGAGGTAAGTGATTGGATGCATTTTTATTTTTGTAATTCTGGTCGGTGGCACAGCACTCTTGATTTGTGAGTACTGTTGATTGGGCTGTAGAGACCGGATAAATTTCTTCACGGTGACGGTTGAACATAATTGCATGGCTACAGACCATTTGTTGACTAGCCATTCTGCCAGATTTCTCTGTATTTTCACACTTAACAAAGTTCTTAATTTTTGGTCCTGTGTTGGTTGGCTTAGAGTTACTTTTAAGGCTTGTATATTCTAGGAGATTGGGCATATGTCATGGTGGTTATCTTTCTGCTTTATATACTCAGGTCTGCCCATTCAAATAGAACTTTTGAGTACAACACTTTGTTTTTTATTGCTATTTTGAGTTGTATTCTTGCAAAATGTAAAGCTGCCACTCAATTATGAGAACTTTTAAGTACGACACATCAGTAATTTCACCGCCTTACATTCCAGTTCTTAATATCCGTGATAGGCTAGATATCATAATAGATGAATGGATTCATTTTGGATTTGTCCCTTCACCTGTAGACGTGAGAGTATCAATGCTGGAGCTTACAGATGCTGAAGTGATTGCTTTATCTCCCAAGACTCTGATGGCCACAAACAGTTTTGTTTGTGAGATCTGCAACAAGGGGTTTCGACAATCAAGAAAGATGCAAAAGAACTTAACTCACTAAAGCACTGAAGGTATGTGTAGCCTCCATGGTGATCTAGTTAATGTTTTGTTCTGTATAAAATTTTAAGTTTGTTTGTTAAATGATGTCTGTTTATTTGAAATGATTTTGAACTTCGTTTGGAAAATTATAATATGTTATTCTATGACTGGAACAGGTGCAGAGAAAGCTATCAATTGGTAGTAGCACAGAAGTTGGAGAGTTTGAGGAATTCAAAATTGTAGTTCCACCTGGATCTACCCTCCTTTTTCCGAGCGAGAAATTGATCTGTTCTTCTGTAATGATGGTTCATGATTTTGCTTTTGAAACTAATTACAATTCTCAGTCCTTTGTTGTTCACTAAAAGCCAAAGGGCGAATTCTTAAATACTGATGACATTTTTACTGTTTCTTTTCTGTAAGAGAGATGAGGGTGGGTTTTTCGCTCTTGCAATTGGAACTAAAGTTGCAGTCTTATGGTCTGCAACTTCAGATGATAAATGATGGGTGGGTTTTTAAGAGCGCATTAGGATTCATTCCAAGTAATTCAGCTGCATTGGTTGTGGTTACAATTTTAGTTTTTTGTTAAGCAACTGCTTTTTCTTGGACAAAATTCTGCTTGTGTCTTTTAATCTTTTTGTGAACCTTTTGAATTTGAACTATTAGCTTTTTCCTTTTTAGCACTCCATCTGATGGCACTACCATTAGAAATTTAGAAGGATGTAGCTTCCTTTCAACTGGGTGCACCGAATCATTTCTGATATCAGAATACCTTTATTGGGAATGACATCTGAAACTTTGAACTGAGGACTAGTCTGTAGTGTGATTCCTTATTGGTAGTTGATTTGGTGTTTCCAAGGGACTCAAACTTTAACTTTGGAGAATTTTACTTCAGTCTCAGTGATGAAAGTCGTAGGGCCTATCATGACAAGCAAATACAGTGAAGGATATCCTGGTGCAAGATATTATGGTGGAAATGAGTATGTAGCATTGCCTTTTATCTTTTGGTATTTTTTTTTAGAGTTAAATATTGTATTGATCGGTACCCATGATATCTGATAATGCTATAACATTCATCTCACTGAGTCTCTCACGGCTTGAATTGCTTTGGGATTTTTTCATTTGAGTGTTGAAGGTTCCTTCTCTTATTTTGAATGTTGAAAAGAGAGGAAGGTTGGTGAGCAGAAGCAACTAAAAGTCTCACCTGTCCCTGGATCTCTATACTAGTTGCTTTTCCAAGTGAAGGAAGGAATTTATAAAATGTATTTGTGGTTGTCTAAAGCAAAAGTCCATTTTCTCCATCCTTCTTAGAAACAACTATACATGAGCAGAACCGGGCGAACTCTGCCCCAGCTCGTTCAGCCAACCTCGTTTTGGTAATCAAATTGAGTTGAACTTGAGCCAAGTTCAAGCCGATTCGAGTTCTAGCCAGTTTTGAGCTGATTTGAGTTCTATTTTTTGGGTTGAATTGAGTTTAGCTTGTTTAATGAAAGGAATTTATAAAATGTATTTGTGGTTGTCTAAAACAATAGTCCCATTTCTCTGTTCTTCTTAGAGCTAATTGTACACAAGTAGAATCGGGTTGAACTCTACCCCAGCTCAGCCTGGCTCAAGTTCGGTTCAACTTGATCATCGAGCTGACCTGCTCTTGGCCCTGGTTTGATAATCAAATCAGGCCGAACTCGAGCCAGGTTTCAGCCGATTCAAGTTCTAGCCAGTTTCCAGCCAGATAGCTGATTTGAGTTCTAGCTAGTTTCCAGCCAGATTTGAGCTAATTCAAATTCTATTTTTTAAGCCGGATCGAGTTTAGCTTGGTTGGTTTGATTTTGTAATTGTAGACAAAAGAGGTGAAGTGGAGAATAAATTAACAATAAAGCCCAAAACTTATGAAACAAGCTTATGAATCAGAATAAACTAAACAAAAGTGAAGGAATACCCTATTCAAATATTCAATAATATTAGGTTTTTTTTTTAATACAACATTCATAATTTAGTGCTTCCAAAACATGATAATTAGGCTAAAAATTGTGGCAATTCATCTGCTGTGCAGGCATAGCAATCTAGTGCTTCCAAAACATGATAATTAGACTGATCAGATTGTCTGAACCGTCTAATTTGCTGGCTGGATTTGGACCGCTGTCCAACATGTGACTATTGCCAGCCTGACCAAACCCGACCCGAATTTGCTCAACCCAAACCCAACCCAATCCAAACCCAATCCGAGGACCTTGACAACCTGGCCCAAACTTTGGATCATAATTTACTTGTATGAACACCTAACTGCATATTTTATTTACAAGTTTTAATTACTAATATTGTAGTTGTTTTGTTTTGCAGATTGTTTGTTGGTGATAGTGGGGATGTTCATGCTGATTGATTTTTTTTTTTTTTTATTGGTTGTATGTACCGGTGGGATTGACATTTCGATTCTATTCAAAACATTATTACGGTTGAATGGTCATTTTGATTGGTATACGATTGAATGTTCAATCAGGTGATTGGGATATTGAATATTGAATGTTCCAAAGAGATATTGAATATAGAATGCTTTCAGGTGGTAGGGATATTGAATGTTCCAAAGAAATATTGAATGCTTTCAGGTGGCAGGGATATTAAATGTTCCAAAGAAATATTGAATGGTAGGATATTGGATGTTGGTTTCTTTATAAACATACATGGCCACCTTAACTGTAAAGCTAAAATAAGTTTCGTAATATAACTTACCATCCCTATAACCTACAAGGTTTCTTTATAAACATACATGACCACCCTAACTGTAAAGCTAAAATAAGTTTCGTAATAATACCAACTTACCAGTAAAACTAACCATAGTCTAACTTACTTCAATCAAGTGATTGGGATATTGAACATTGAATGTTCTATCAGGTGGCAGGGATATTGAATATTGAATGCTTTTAGGTGGTAGGGATATTGAATGCTCCGAAAGAAATATTGAATGCTTTCAGGTGGCAGGATAGTGGATGTTCCAAAGAAATATTTCGTTGGCAATGAAAAGGTAATTCTACTACCTTTTCCTAGGAAACATTCCTTGGTCATAGAGTTTTTCCAAGGAAAATTTTCCTCAGTAAAAATCGCATAATTACCAACGAATTGAACAATTGCCACGAAATTGTTGACTTTTACCGAGGAAATGTTTTGTTGGAAATGGTCAACCTTTTACCGACAAAAATTTTGATTTCATCAGTAAATCTTTTTCCCCAGGGTGATATTTCGACGAAAATAGCGACGAACATTTTTGTTGGGAATAGCTTTTACCGAGGAAATTATGACATTTAGCCAGGAAAAATTTCCTCGGTAAAAGTCATATTTCTTGTAGTGAACCCACATGGTTGGTTCCAAGGAGCGCAACCATGCGGGTGAGACCCTGATCGTAGGGCCTGCCTTAATGTATTAATTCATTGTATATATAACATGGATATGTTTCTCTAGTTTATTTTAGAATATGGTCCAAAACATAAAGCATATACAAATTTCAGGTCGACCACACCACAAGAAACAATGGTCATTGAATGTCCACCGTTAGAAACATCCTAGTGTCTCCCATAATGTTTACTGACCATCTAGCCCGTTGATAAGGTCACAAGGACCTAGATGAAACAGAAAAAATAAATAAATAAATAAATAAAATAAAATAAAATAAAATTTGATCTTGATCCAAAACTTTCGTGGCCCATAAAAGGTTTTTAATGGTCTATAAACATTGTTTCCTGTTATGTGGTCTATCTGAAATTTGTATTGAGACCATGGCATAAAACAAGCTGGAAAATGTGAACGAAGTGCATGGATATACAATGCATGTATCGAGTTGGAGACCAACCATGTGGGTGAGACCCTAAACGTATAGCCTACCTCAATGTATTCATTGTATATCTATGTCATCCATCTAGTTTTCCAACTTATTTAAGATGTAGTCCAAGAAGTAAAGCAGAAACAAATTTCAGGTGTACCACTCCACAGGAAATAATGGTCATTGAATGTCCACCGTTACAAACATCCTATCATCTACTGTAATGTTTACTAACCAACCAGCCTGTTGATAAGGTTGTCATAAAGACCTCGATGAAATGGGAGAAGAAATTTTCAGATTGATCCAAAACTTTTGTGACCCACAAAAGGTTTTTAATGGTCAATAACCATTGTAATTCGTGGGCTGATGTCTACTTGAAATTTGTATCTACTTCAGTTTTGAGACTATGGCATAAAATAAGCTGAAAAAATAGATATGCACAGCGTGGATATACAATACATTCATCAAGGTGTGACCCTACACTCTGCGTCTCACTCACATGGCAGGTTCCGGGTCGCACCCAAGTCACCCTGGTTTTGGACGCGGTTTGGGTGGTGACCTCACCAATAGCCAGCTAGATAATTTCAAGGCTCTGTGACCCACACCATGATGTATGCGTTTTATCTACGCCGTCTATTTATTTTGGCATCTTATTTTTAGGATATGAGCCTAAAAATGAGGCAGATATAAATCTCAAGTGGGCCCCACCAGCTGAAAAGAGTAGTGATTAAACTCCCACCGTTAAAAACTTCCTAGGGCCCACTGTGATGTTTATTTTCCATCCAACCTATTGATTAGGTCACACCACCATAGATGAAGGAAAAACACAAATATCAGCCTCATCCAAAAACTTATATAACCACCAAGAAGATCTCAGTGTTAAGCATTTAATCCCCACTGTTTCCTCTGGTGGAGTCCACTTGAGCTTTTGATGTACATCAATTTATGGTTCATGCACTAAAATGAGCTAGCTGATGGACGATGGCATGGACATGCACATCATGTTGGAGCCCACAGAGCTTTGACACCAGCTAGCTAGCTGGTGCTGGGGTTACTAGCCAGACCACACCGTTTACGTGGTGTAAGGACTGATACACACTCGTGGTATTAGGAATTTGCTGCACCGACCAATGCATGAGCTGTATGTACTTTGGGAGACCCACTACTTTGTATGTATTTTATCCATGCCATGTATCCTTTGCCAACTCGTTTTTGGACATGAGCCAAAAAATAAAGGATATTCAAAGCTAAAGTGGACCACACCATAGAGAGCAATAGAGTTTGAAAGTCTACCTTTGAAAACTTCTATCAAAATGATATTCATATTTTCCCTTCATCCAGGTGTTTATGACCTTAAGAGCAGGTTGGATGCAAATAAACATCATGGTGGCCCTAGGAAGGTTTCAATGGTGGAAGTCATTGTCTCCTCTACTTTCTATGGCGTGGTTTACTTGAGCTTTAGATCTGCCTAATTTTTGGGCTCATACCCTAAAATGATCTTGTAAAATGGATGAACATTGTGGATATGACACATGCTATGGTAATTAAGGCCCACAAGTTTTCCACGTCAGCACATCAGCCGCTATGTTCTATACTAAGCAATCTGAGCCCAGCGAGAGAAAATACGTATATAACCAAAGTCTAAATAGGTATGTATTTTTATTTTTGAAATTTTATGTAATAGTAACTCATCAATACAATATTTACATCCAAGTACCTTTTTAAATTACTAGTTATTGTCAAAGGGGTACCCTTCTGTTACTTTTTCTTTACTATCGTCATAATATTTTCAAATGGCTAAAATGCCCACCGATTAATGAAGATGCATGGTAAAATTGAAAAGATTGTTGGATCTTATTATCATTAATGAGCTGTAATTCTAGACATAGTTGACGGTGGGTGCTATGTGGGTCCCATCATGATGTATGTGTTTTATCCATGCAGTCCATCCCATTTTTAGATCATTTTAGGACATGAGCCCAGAAATAAGGTAGGTACAAATCTTAGATGGGCCACACCATAGGAAATAGTGGTGATTGAATGCCTACCAAACTAACCCACTAATGTTTATTTTCCATCCAACATGTTAGATTAAGTCACACAGACGTGGATGAAGGGAAAACAAAGGTATTGCTTCATCTAAAACTTTTGTGGCTACACAAAAGGTTTTGATGGTGGGCATTGAATTACCACTGTAATTTCTTATTGTTTGGTTCATTTGAGATTTGGATCTACCTCACTTTTTTACTCATGCTAAAAAATAAGATGGTGAAAAATTGGATAAATAGTGTTGATATATAATACATACATCAAGGTGGGCCCCACAATCAGGGTTGCACCTAATCGGCTCTCCTTCCCTAAGGTTTGAATTTAAAACCTGAACTCAACAAACAAGACCATTTGTTATTTGCCCATCAAACTTAAAATATTCACCAATATAAAAAATCATCAAGTCGATGGACAATAATTAAATGACAAGGATTGACAAACAACTGCAATGATGTCCCACATTTGGGAGGGTCTGGATTGATCTATGTGTCACAACGACCCATGAGAGAGATGGGGTTTCCTGTTGGACCCATTAAGGAAGAAGTCCTCAAATTGTATGCTAAGAGAAGCTCTTTTACTAATGTGTATGAGGATAAAATTGTTTGTGTATTTGTTGGCCACCAATTAATCAAATAGAAAAGAGCAACCCAAATGGCAATTAATATCTTGAAATCGTTAATTGGATGTGGTTTGCATACAGTGCTCTATGGATCCCACCATGATACATATGTTTTATCCACGCCGTCCATTCATTTTTCCATATCATTTTATGGCATGAACCAAAATTGACACATATCCAAACCTCAAATGGATGACACCATAAGAAACAATGGCGATTCAATGCCCACCATGAAAATCTTCTTCGGCAGCCACAAATGTAGTTTTCGATGAAGTTGTACCTTTATTTTTCCTTAATCCACGTCTGTCTGAGCTAATCAACATGTTGGATGGAAAATAAACGTTACAGTGGGCCAAAGTTAGATTTTAATGGTGGGCATTCAATCAACATTGTTTCTTATGGTGTGGTCTACCTGAGATTTGTACTTGCCTTTTTTATAGGCTCATGTCCTAAAATGATCTGAAAAAGGGATGGATGGCATGGATAAAAGACATATACATCATGATGGGACCCACAATACCCACTGTTAGCCACGGCCTTATGCAAGATGCGTCGAGAAAAATTTTATGATTTTATTTTCCTTTTTATAGAATTATAGCTCATTAATGATAATAAGATCCAGCAAGCTTTTCAATTTTACTAGGCATCTTCATTAAAAGGTGGGCACTTTTGTCATTTGAAAAAAAAAAATTATGAAAGTTAAAGAAAAATTAACAGAAGGTACCCCTTTGACAATAACTCGATTAATGAGATATCTTGATGAAAATGTAATTTAAAAGGGTACTTGATGTAAATTCTATAGTAATGAGGTACTATTATGTAAAATTCACTTCATGATAGGTGACATAGACTAATAAGAGGAAGCACATAGAAATTCATTGTGTACAGACCATCCACATTCTATTGTCAAATTATCACTATTTTAGTTAAATTTTCTTGTTTTATTTTAGAAATATATAATTAAAATTTAGTACTATTTATTATTTTATAATAAATGTATTTTTTTTTTGCAAGATTGTTCAAGAATTTTAGCAGGTACAAGAGGGGAAGGTTTCTTAACGGGTCTAATACATGAGACTTGAGTCGTAACCAGCTTGTAAAAGTCTAAAAGAGGGGAACACAAACTCAGTCTGATTCCTTAACGGGTGAGACTCCAACCCATCAAAATCGCATGAGTCCAAGGGATTCCCGTCCGTGCGTCTGGGTACACATTGACAGCCGTGAGATAGACCCTCAATTACCTCGTCTACGGTGCCTTTGGGTGACTTTAATTCAAATATCATCTAATGCGGGGAAGATTATAAACTTAAATAGATGCTTTTGGTAGCAACCATTCCCTCAAAGTAGAAGAAGTACCATTCATAAGATGGGCCTGGGTTCATACTCGACAGCTCATTTAGTCCGGGTCTATGTCCCGAGAATTTGTATGATGGGCTCGTACTTGTCTTGGGTCTACATCCCGAGAATATGTACGTATAGTGTCATCCTGCCATGAATTGGTAAAGTAGAGGCCATGATGGGTCATCTAGAATGTTGGTACGGTGGAACCCCAAGACAGATGGAACAGGCCCCAAAAGTCTCCAAAATGACTTTTGAGGACGAGAAATCGTTGGCCTCTCTGGCTCGTGTCATCTTTTCTTACCCAATGGCATGTGACTTGAATGGAACCCGTCCCTGTGTACCCATTGACAGCCAGAACACGAGAAATCAAATACCTCTTCTGGTAGGTGTTTGGGTGACTTTAATTCAAATAACATCTAGAACGGTGAAGACAATAAACTAAAATAGATGCTTTTGGTCCAACCATTCCATCAAAGGAGAAAAGTACCATTTATAACGGTGGGACCCCAATAGATGGGATCGTGCTCGACGGGTTGTTTAGTCCTGGGTCCCCAAGAATATGTACAATGGGCTCATGCCTGAGTCTTGAGTCTACATCCTGAGAATATGTACAGTGTATCATGAGCATGATTGACCATCTAGAATATTGGTACGGCAACCAACGACTGATGGAGCATGCTAAAAAAGATCTCCAAATTGAGTTCCAGAATGAATGATCTTTGGCCTCTTTCATTGTTTCATCTTTTCTCAGGCGATGATATGTGACTTGCCTGGAGCCAATTATTGGAATTTAACCCCAAGTTCTATGGGTCCACTGTGATGTTTTTGTTAAATCCACTTCATCCATTCTTTTCGCAAACACATTTTAGGAAATGAGCCTGAACATGAGGGAGATCCAAAACTCAAGTGTGCCATACCACAAGAAACAGTGAGAATGGAAATGCCCACTTTTTAAACCTTCATAAGGCCTACCATGGTGTTTTATGCCATCTAATGCGGTAATAAAGTGATTCCCACCTTGATAAAGGGAATATACAAACATTAACCAGATCAAAAACTTTTGTGGCCCTAGCTAAGAAGGTTTCAGTGGCACGTTCAATCCTTTTTATTTCTTATGGTGTGGACAACTTGAGTTTTTTATCACCCTCATGCTTTGTCCCATGTCTTAAAATGAGGAGGCAGAACAAATGTCCAGCGTGGATGGACACAACTTGCTTGTAACTCAGGGTTACAGGAATCCCATGCAACCACAAGCTCTACGGGCCCCACCATGATGTTTGTGTTACATCCAATCCATTCATCTGTTTCACCATCTCACTTTTATGGCATGAGCCCAAACATGAGGGAGATGTAAACATCCACGGGGAGAAACAATGGGGTTGGAAACATCCACAGTTGAAAACCTCCTAAGTCCACTTTGATGTTTACATACCATGTAATTGTTGGGACTTGCGGAAGCAACATGAAGAAGAATCAAACAACGCACTCCAATCACATAAGTAAATTCAACAAGAGAAGGCACGCGATTTACATGGAACAAACCTTGGGTAAAAAACCACAGCACAAAGCGAGAATGCACTATGAAAACGAAGTTACAAGAGAAAAAACTTACTCGGATCAAAGTTTCAAGAGAAAACCCTAGCTTTTCTTCTCTCTAAAATCCCCCTCAACCCTTAACCACATTTAGAATTACCCTAATTCCAATTACACCTGATTATATATCATAGAACCAAAATTAAAAACAAAACCCATAAAAACATGCAAAATTGGTGCACCCTCGATCGGTTGGTTGACCAGTCGAGTGACGTCGATCGATTGGGTGATCGATTGAACAATTCAAAAACAATCAAGTGAGTTTTCATCAAAATTATAATATCTTCGATTAGTCGAGCCTAGAGTTCGATCAGTTAAATCCTTCTAAAATTATCCGGTGCGTGTTTGGCGCATGGTATTAGAAGGGATGGAATGGTACTAGGTGGGATTAACATCATTTATTGCACAACGATTACATGTCTGGTAATCCCATGGTATTTTCATATCCAATCCATGGGAAAACCATTGGATTAAGCAAAATCTCGTTTGGTGGACCATGGAATTGCAATCAACGGACCAAATTCACAATGGATGTCCATCACTTAAACATGTACATAACCATAGTGTCATGTATAAAGGACTTGTATGTATGGACAGCATAGATAAAACACATGCATCAATGTATGCATCAATGTGGGGCCCACATGTATGGGATTTTGAAATCCCACATGGAATCAAGTGCAATTCCATCCCACCTAATCCCAAGCCTCTCATCCTCCCCAAACATCATATGGAATTTGCACAAAACCAAATACAATTCCATCCCACCTAATCCCATCTATTACCATGCCCCAAACACCCCTCTAAAGACCCGTCTGCATAATTTCAGGCATGTTCGATCGATCGACCAGGGTAGTTGATCGGTCGAATATTAAAAACAAATTGAAGGCTCCATGCAACAATTTCCATATAGGCTTTAATAATCAATTTTCATTCGTCCCTTTGCTCCATCCTCCATTTCTAATTCATCTCCATCATAATTTTGATGAATAACATGGTAGAATCGGGAGCGATCTCATTGCACCCGAAGTAACCATCAACAATTTTACTGGTGGTATCACTAATAATCATGGAGTATTTTCAATCGAGTTATTGATCAGTAGCATAAAAGGCTTATCTACTTTTTCTATGATAGACTCCTGCTCGAGCTATAATGCTTTACTTGGGAGAGATTTCATTCACTTTAATTCTTACATATCATTATCCTTACACCAGTTCTTAATCTTCTAAAACAAAGGTAAGGTCGAGGTATTATGAGCTGGTAATCGACCACTTATGGCCAATTCAAATTCGGTTAATGCCTATTTGTATGGTGATGAAATAGGACTTTTTTATTTCACAGGCCATGATAGGTATGACCGAACGATAGGTATTACAAAATGTACTAAACTTGTTGTTATAGCAATAAACATACAAGAAGTTCTCAAACCGAATTAACTAAATGTGATCATTCCGCACCAGACAAAATCAAATATGTTCAGTATTGAAGAGGTGTTATGATGACTAAACCTTCATTAATTGGTGCGTGTGCCTTAATCGTGACCATTCTAAACATACTAGAGAAGCACCTTCGGTATGGAGAATTGCATAATGGATGTCTTGTCAACATAGTTTAATTGGTCTTGGAAAAGGATGAAGTCTCTTATGATAGAATTGATTTCTAAGACTTAGAGGTGGCACCTGTTAAGTTTGATGAGCATCAGGACAATGTTTGAGACCCATTGGTCGAAGTTAATTTGGAAACTAAATATGATCCTAGGCTGACATATTTTAGTGAAATATTGGAGTCGCAAGTCTAGGTAGAAATCATAATTCTTTTGAAAAATTTTCTAATTATTTTACTTGTTGTTGCAAGATGCTAGGACTCAATAGAAAGTTAGTCGAGCATTGTCTCCCAATCAAAGAAGGTTACCAACCCTTTAGGAAAAGACATGATGAATGACGACCAAGATAACTTTAAAGATTAAAGAAGAGGTCAAACAACTACTAAAGGTTGGTTTCATTCAACCGATTAGTCACACATAATGAATTTGTAATGTAGTACTAGTCATCAATAAGAACGATAAATTATGGATATACATAAGATGAGTATTCGATACCAATTGTTGACTAGTTAATAGACCGAGCAATCGGATAAATTATTATTTCCTTAATGAATGGCCACTACAATCGAGTAATCAGACATTCACTATGGTTACGATCAAATTTACATTATGAACAATGATGTCATAAAGATAGTCTTTAGGTGTGTCGAAGCATTAATAAGATCTAGCAAAGTTCATCTACTGATTCATCTCCTTAAGCTAGAGATCCATCATCCCACTGCGATTGCAGACTATGCACTAGTCGGGTGCTTCCACGTGGAGGTGTCGGTACGATTCTCTACAAAATTCGATTATATCTCTTCACATATTAATCGTAAAGAGACATGGGTGCATTGTTTATGCCAGATTTAATCACGTCAGATCTAATGACTTAAATAAGAGACAAATTGAAGATTTCTTTGGTTGCCTTAATGACCAAGCAAGATCAGAATCTAAAAAGTCACGAGTAACTTAGAAAAAGTAAGTCCAACTAGCTACAATAAGAATACACCTGTCGCATATCCAATAGAAAGGTAAAGCCAACTATTCACTATAAATGCTTCATGACTAAAACTGGGTTTCAAGCAAGACATTGTCATGCCAAGTGATAGGTTTGGCCGATTTACCATGACGTGATTCATGGTTCTTATAAATTAGGTGATCATCAACCGCCCTAATCTCAGCTCGATTGTTGGATCCAAACCCATACCCGCTCGCGAAAGCAAAGATGAAATCCTCATTACTCCCTCTGTAAATACCTCCACCACCCGATGGACCAGGGTTGCCTCTTGCCGACCCGTCCACATTAATCTTGACCCATCCATCATCGGGCTTCTGCCAACTCAGCACCTCCCACGACGAAGGATGGCAGGACTTTGGCTGAATCAACCGCAGACCTTCCCAACTTCTGGCAAGCAAAGAATCCTTCTGTGGGGGAAGGAATTGGCTGACCAAGTGCATCCAACCCTGCGCTCGGGTGATGATCCTATCTGTGTTCTCCTTAGCCCCTTCAAACCTGACATCGTTCTTGGCCCGCAGATCTTCTAAAAAATGAAGCACAGCACCAAGCCCCTCAAGGTAGCTATCAGCCTCCGAGGCCAAATGCCACCATTGAGAGGCTCATACCATCGCCGATTGGCCACCTAGAAAGGCTATATCAAATAACAAACTGAAGTGTTTCCATACCTTTGAGGCCCACTCCCCAGTAGAAAAGAAATGGTCCCACGTCTTTCTGTCCGGCCCCTACTCCCAAGTACAACAATCACATTTAGACGCAATCTGAACACCCTTGGATTGGATCCCCTCATCGACAAGATTCGCATGCAACAAGATTTTCCAAACTAACACATAAATCTTTGGAGACAATTTAGCATGCCAGACCCACCTAGCTCGGAGATGTACGGGTGTGTGTGTGGACCCTCGCCGTTCCGCGCTCCCACACGACGTTCTCGTCCCTTTCCTTTCGGGAAAAGAAGAAGAGGTGCGTGAGTGCGAATCACCGTTTGTGCCACTGGCTTGCCTCATTCTCGAGGGCTTTGTTTGGTTTGTCGTGTTAAGCTGGATGTGTTTAAATGAGTTTATATAAGACCAGAGTCGCCACTAGCCAGTTACTTCGAATCTACAGTCGGCTAGACCCCGTAGAAACGTTAGAGAAAGGGATCCGAAGATTCCTTCCTCTAAAATGACTCCTTTTGATCTACAGCCAGAGATTCGAGGTAAGGGATCACGGTTACAGGGTGGGAAGAGGTTAAGCACCCCACACACTGCCTGTACCGAAGTACAGTCTCTACTTCACAGAATCGAACTAACACTTGAAAGTCTGTTTTAATCCTCGTACATTCTCATAGATGACATGATGCATGAATGCAGGTCTGAATAGTAAGAGTTTCTGATGGGCAGGTTCCACTAACAGGCAAGCCTAGAGCATACGCTCGAACTGACAGGTGCTTTATGCGGAATGCATGCTGTGTGTTTGAATGATCAAATGCTTGTAGTGATATGTACATGAATGCAGGTATGAACAGTAAGAGTTTCTGATGGGCAGGTTCCACTAACAGGCAAGCCCAGAGCATACGCTCGAACTGACAGGTGCTTTATGCGAGATGCATGCTGTGTTTTTGAATAATCAAAGTGCTTTCAGTGAAGCAGGGGGGTTGGAAGAAAAGTAAATGTTGCACTTATGCTAGATGCGAATGAGACGATGCTAGTAAGGAACAGCTAGATGGACGGAGGTGTCGCAAGGATTGGCTTCGAGTGGCTGGATCAAGACTTGGATGGCTGGAGAGACTTGGACCAGTGGTCAGGCTGGGCTGGACCAGGGCTAGGCTGTCCTCACTCGGGCTCTCCTTGGTGGAAAGATGGGCTAAAGAGGGATGGAGGGAAACTCGGAATGGACGGGTCACTCTGGACTGGATGGGATTCAGATGGATGTTGAAATGAGAAAGGGAGGGGGGTATTTATAGCATTGGAGAGTGGCAGTTTGCGTAAATATGTTTGGGCAGCCCCCAGGGGGGCGCCCGTACGGACGCTCCTCGGTTTCCAGCGCGTAATACGGTCATGTCTCGGGGCTGCTGTTTTGGCTCAGTGGGTTAACTCGGTGAGTTGACTCAGCGGGTCGACTCGGTGATTTGACTCGGTGGGTTGACTCGGTGTTTTGACTCAACGGGTTGACTCAGCGGGTTGACTCAACGGGTTAACTCAGCGGGTTGACTCAGTGGGTTGACTCAGTGAGTTTGACTTTTTTAGGATTTTTTGACTGGCTTTTCTTATGGGGGGTTTTTCAGGCTGATGTTTAGGGGTGGGTTGACTGGGTTCAGGCTTGAGTTAGGCTATGGATTGGGGCTTATAAGGGTGAGTTTGGCTGAGTTTGGACTTGGGATTTGGGGGTATAGTCCTCCATTCATCCAGCTATCTCTACCAACAGTGTAGTCGAAGGTGGGGTGTCTACAGATGCCCCTCTTTGGCAGAGGTTGCGTGCAACCGAATGCTAAAGCGAGTGGACACCCCACTTCTGACCCGGTTATTCATAGATCATGGTCTGGAATCTTTGCTTGGCTTTGCATCTGTGCCAGTTGATCGTCTGGAAATTGATCACTCGCACATACCGCAGAAGTTTGGAGAAAACGTTGCGATTGTCCCTGCAGTTTGCTGCAACCTGGGTACCCAATCGCAACCCTTCCGTTCCCGATCGGTACTAACATCGGAAAGGTACAGTAGTGCCTCTGCATCCGTAGTCTTACGAGGTTGCTGACCCTGAGACTGATTGTGTGATGTTTGACGTTTTCCCAGATCATTCCAGGAGTACTTGTTTCGCTTGACTGTCAAAGTGGTTAGATGCCCTGCGTCATGTAGTCTTACAGGATTCTACTACGCCGACTTGGACTCAGTCAAGGTACTTCAGGCATCCACGCCTAGGTATGTGCGGGTGGACTTTTTCCACCCAATCTGTTGATTTTGATGCTTGGTTTGCAATTCATTCTTTCCTAGATTGTGGTCTAGAATCTTTGTTGTCCTTTGTATCTGAGTCAGTTGACTGTTTGGAGATTGATAACTCGCACATACCGCGGGAGTTTGGAGAAAACGTTGCGATTGTCCCTGCATGCGCTGCAACCTGGGTACCCAATCGCAACCCTTCCATTCCCGATCGGTACTAACATCGGAAAGGTACAGTAGAGCCTCTGCGTCGCTAGTCTTACGAGGTTACTGACCCTGAGACTGATTGTGTGATGTTTGATGTTTTCTCAGATCACTCTAGGAGTACTTGTTTTGCTTGACTGTCAAAGTGGTTAGATGCCCTGCGTCATGTAGTCTTACGGGATTTTACTACGCCGACTTGGACTCAGTCAAGGTACTTCAGGCATCCACGCCTAGGTATGTGCGGGTGAACTCTTTCCACCCAATCTGCTGATTTTGATACTTGGGTTACAATTCATCGTTTCCACCTGTTCAAATGGTTTCTTTGACAAAGCCTTTTGGCTTTCATCTTTTTGTATCTTGGCATGTGGTACGACCGCACTGACACTGGAGTTCAGTTCGACCGTACTTTGAGTGCATTGGATCCGATGGTCTCCGAGGAAACCGCGAGTCATCGGATCTTATTTGATTTTTGCGTCGGCTCCTACCCAGAAGTATGGAAGATCTCTTGGTGTTTTGGAGGCCGAGCGCCCTACTGGAAATTTTTTTTTGAATTTTTAAAAAGATACCCACTCTGGGGAGTGATACTCCGTGGGGTTTTTATTTACAGATAGGAATATTTTTGTCTTTTTGAAATGAAAATCTGGTTTGCATGCGCCTCCACTAGGGATGCCTGTGGGGTCTTTGGCTAACCGACTTTTATTTTGAAAGCAGGTAAACATGATAATTGATGCGATGGATGCTGATGCATGGAGATGCATATTTGACGATGGATGCATGGCTTGGCTCATTCTCTTTTAGCTCGATGATTTTGCTTTTGCTGGGGATGCAGAGAACTTTGAGCTTATTGCTTGCAGGGTTGTGCTTCTCTGGGGGTTTTTTTTTTCTTTTTTATATGGGCGTTTGGTTAGCGGGTTGGTCAAGATCCCGACCCGTGGTCGATCAGGTTCATCTTCCCAAGATGCTGTTTCTTTGCTAAAGAGAATGTGTGAGGATGTTATTCGACTTCAAGATGTTCTTCTGGGCATAAATGCGATTGAGACTGTGTTTGGTTGCCAGTTTTGGTCAAGATTCCAATTTGCGAGCGATCGGATCCGTCATCCCAAATTGTGAAGTGAGCGGAGTTCAAGACTCCTGAAGTGTAGTGCTGGGGATAGTGCCAATTTTTGTAATTTTTGCAAATATGTGGTCCGTAATCTTTACCTGAGTGGTTAGGATAGAGATCGGTTATTGAAAACAAAGGAAATATTTTTGTGATTTTTTGAAAATATCTGATTTGAAAGCAAGGGAAATATTTTTGTGATTTTTGAAAAGGTGATTTTGCAATGTTTTGGTATTTTGTGATTTTTCTGAAATGCAGGGAAAAGTATGGAATTTTCATCCACTTCCAGCTTCTACTGCTGGTAAGGCACCCGATCCATTTTACGTCAGCGAGCAAGACGAATCTCACACAGTTAAGTGCCATAGTTTTACATCTTCGAATGAGGAGATTTTGAGGGTTTTCAGTCAACACACCCACAAAGTTGCCTATTCCTCATGTGCAATGCACATAGACCCCTTATCGTCGACGGACTCCTTCGGCCACAAAATGAGCCACATCCTCACATTTCCCTTTGTCAATCCAGTTTGGGGCCTTACGTTGCTCACAATTCCGTGAGGGTGCGCTCCACCTCCCAACAGCCTTAATCCCCTTCATGAGTTTTGGGAACAGGGAACATCCGTCAGATTCAACAGCAACTTCCAAATCAAGGTTGTCTATCACGGTGCGTTCAACACGAACAGGGTTGCGGAGTTCTGCCTGCCTCAGCCTTTACCTGTTTTAAAAGATTCCGGACACCCGTACGATCAACTGTCAGCCATGTCCGGAACAGGTTGGGGAAGAAAGCCCCCGAGAAGTTAATCCCAGTGTAGTTTTAGGTCTTCGGACCGCTGGGGATGAATTTGTGCAGTTGAAATTGATGGCAAAATTTTTTTTATTATTTTTTTTTTTTTAAAAGGTTCCAGAGTTCAACTCAAGTGGTTGAGATTGATGCTGGTTTTTATGAAAAACTCAAAAAATCTTTTTGGTATTTTGGAAATGATCCAGGTCATCAGATCCTGGCTTGAACGGCTGGGATCGATGCCGGTTTTTATTAAAAATCTCTCAGGATGTTGATCCCGACGTACTTTAAGGTCTTCAGACCAAAAATATGTACAAGTGATGCTGGAAATCACATTTTTTTTTGTTTTGAAATGATCCAGGTCATCAGATCCTGGCTCGAACGGCTGGGATCGATGCCGGTTTTTATTAAAAATCTCTCGGGATGCTGATTCCGACGTAGTTTAAGGTCTTCGAACAAAAAATATGTACAAGCCATGCTGGAAATCACATTTTTTTTTTGTTTTTGAAATGATCCAGGTCATCAGATCCTGGCTCAAACGGCTGGGATTGATGCCGGTTTTTATTAAAAATCTCTCGGGATGCTGATCCCGACGTAGTTTAAGGTCTTTGGACAAAAAATATGTACATGCTGAAAGTACATTCTTTTTGTGATTTTTGAAAAATATTCTGAGTCATCGATTTTAATTTTGAGGGTCGAGATCGATGCCCATTTTTATTAAAAATCCCTCGGGATCTTGATCCCGACGTAGTTTAAGGTCTTCGGACCCAGTTTTTGGGGTTGGGCTAACTTACCTTGCTTTGTTTGGGCTTCTGATGGGACTGATTGTGATTTAAGTGGTCCGAATTGCTTGAATTGGTCCTGTGGGCCCTTTCCAGACTTCAGCTTTGCTTTGGAAGCACCTATCCTTGATGTTTCTTGGGGCTAAGAAGGCTTTCCACGCTGCAGATGATGACTTGGACGATTCAGATTGCTCTTTTTAGCCATGTGGGCCTACTTGATGATCAGATCTTGGACTCAGGCCTTCTTTCTTCACAATCGAACCCTTGATGTTGCTATTCGATGACCCATGCGATCTTTTTCATGTTTTGGATCATGATGATCTAGTCTTTGAGTGGCTTAGATTGCTTGTGGGCCCCTCTTGATCAATTTTTCTTTTCTTTGACTTGATCAGACCCATTCTGGCCGCAGTGCTTCGTGATTGGACCGGTGGGGTACCTTCCAAATGATCATGATCAATCTCAATTGAAATCTGGAATGGATTAGAGCCTTGGGCGGCCCTCAGGGTGTCATCTGCTAATGTGGATTGTCAGCCTCACCTACCAAGAACCATGGAGCCAATCCGGCAGAGAGGGAGGGAGCGCGTCCGTACGGGCAGCCCAGAGCGGGCCGCCCAAGGTTCGCCTCTTGTGCAGTCTGGGCTGGCTCTGGTTCGGACATTCTCTTCTGTCCACTGCCCTTGTCCCCACCTACTTTGTACTCTCAGGTTCAATTGCAGCCATGAATCTCCCTTTTGTCTCCGCTTTCCTTCTCTTTTTGTCTTTTTCTTACTTGGTCCTTTCTTGGGCAGCCATTGATGATGGCTTGGGGGTCCTTGTGGGAGAGATTGATGGGTCCCATACTTCAGTAATTGATGAAGGCTTTAAAGATGGTGAGATGCCTTTGATTGATGGTGGAGATGGAGCATTGAATGGGGGTATTGATGATGGATTAGGGGTGGTTGTTGGGAGAGCTTTGAATGACTCTATTAATGGTGGGATGGCTATAATTCCAGATTTGGATAGGCCTTTGATTGTGGGAGAAATGGGTGGTATGGATGAGATGATAGATGGGACATAGGTGAGGCTATGTGTCCCTTGAGTGTGGGCCACATGGATGATGTGATTGATGGAGGTGATGGGACCATGATGGACATAGATGGGCTGATCTCATGTCTGGATGGGATGAATGGTTCAGATGATACCTTTGACGGTTTGGATATTCTTGATGAGGGCCAAGATATGCGGCATACTTGTTTGGGTGGACTTGATGTGATCATTGATGATGTCCCCCTGATGATGGACGGTGTGGATGCCTCGATGATCCCTTTGATCGGCCAAGATGATGACTGGATTCATGATTTCCTGTTGGAGAGGGCCGCAGGTCCAGATCTGACCGTTGATTCTTTGATCGGGGTGGCCGGGACCCTTCTCGATGGTTCAGATGTATTTTTTTATGGTCAGATTGGCCAGGATGCCACGATGTGTGGTGTGATCTTCACCGATAGCCCTTATGCTGGAGAGTATCGTCCTTCTCTTGATCATCGGTCTTTTGCGCACTCTGTTCATGAGGTGGGCGAGTCTTCTCATGCGGCTAAGGTTATGACAGTTTCAGACAGTGATGCGACTATATCAGACATAGCCGTTACTGAAGGCAAGGTCAGGGATTGTCGAGTCTGCAGAGGTTCCAGCTTTTCCTTCTCCTTCGCCCGTTGATCTTCCGATCCTCGATGAGCTGTCATTGATTTCTGGGCCTTTTGCTTCTGGAGGGGGGTACCAGTGAGGACTTGTCAGCTGCTTCCTCGTCCTTCTTGCTCGCCACGGCTGCTTGCTTAGCTTGATAGTTTGTCAGCTTATGAGATTCGGGATTTGGAGTCCTATGGCTTCGGCAGTCTGATCCATATGGCTAGAGTTGACATTGATTGGAGGATGCTCGGAGCTGCATTGATTGACTGGGTCCCTTCGTTGAACTTATTCGCGTTCAACGATATGGAGATGGGACCCTCTTTGGAGGAGCTTGCACGCTTGACGGGCCTACCTTGGGATTATACTCAGTATTTCTCGCCGAAGACATCGCCGAAGACTGCCACACCGCAGAACTGGTTCGGGGTTCCCTATCTTGTTCGGCCTGCTGCTTCCGGCCAGGATGCTGTAGTGTTCTCCTTGGACTTACTGTATGATCTTTTTTCGGGTCCTCGTAATGTGGCCGATTCTATCCTTGCTCGGAACGCACTGATGTTCTGCTTGATAGCTGAGGTGCTGTTCTCGGGATGGCGCAGGTCCCAGACTCCTTTGCTTTTTGAGGTGATGAGCCGAGCTATCCGACGGCAGGGGATCATTTCTCTCATCTTGGTCGAGCTATTTAATGGGCTGACTGACTATGCCCTAGGCCGCACTCGTGTCCTTCGCGGCTGCTGTGCCTTTCTTCAGGTATTTTTTTCTACACTTTTCCCTTCTTGCTTTGTTAGGAATTGCTTTACTTTAGCTGAACTTCTTTTCCTTCTTGTGATCAGGTTTGGCTATGGGAGCATCTTTCTCTGACCGTTCCTGTACCCTTTCCTGACACCCGTCACCTAGACCTTATGCGGCACATCATGGAATTTCTTCCTCCTACAGCTAGGATGAGTGAGCCCTTGTATCGCAGGATGTTCGCTGATCTTCGTGACTGGAATGTTCGTTGGGAGTCATCTTGGCTTTCACTTCCTCCAGTGCTTTGCGATGCACACCGCCTTCCTCTGATGTTAGTAGGCTTTCGATCTTACTTTTCCTACCACCCTACTCGGTTCCTGCGGCAGTTTGGATACGAGCAGGATGCTCCTCTTTTTGCTTTTATGGGTATCGGGTGCCGAGCACTTCCATCTAGGACCTCTGACTTTAGGACTCGGATTGATGGATCCTGGGCGAGTTACCTGACTGCTGATCTGCTTGGTTTTGAGTTGCGGGCCTTTACGATGGCGACCACCCCATATCAGTACTGGGTTGTCGAGCAGTCTTTGTATTGACGTATCCCTTGCTGGCACCAGACTGCTGATGAGGATGAGCAGGATATCC
Source organism: Liriodendron chinense (assembly GCA_003013855.2). Taxonomy (NCBI): domain Eukaryota; kingdom Viridiplantae; phylum Streptophyta; class Magnoliopsida; order Magnoliales; family Magnoliaceae; genus Liriodendron; species Liriodendron chinense. The sequence goes on from ML058333.1 coordinate 5,262,943, forward strand.
TTGGAGATGCCGGCTCTTCATCTGGTTCATATAAACCCTTTGAGGAGCGCCCGTTCATTGATCCTGGTTTCCTTTTGGCCACTCATGGCCATTTGCTGTCTAAGATCTCTGCACTTCGGTATCATTGTGAGATGATGTCGAGGAGGTTGGCTGCCGATCAGAGGTTATCTGATGATGAGGCCATGATCCATACCCTTGAGCGCGATGAGGTGCATTACCTGCGTATGGAGGTGAGCAGGTTGAGAGCGAGGCTACTTCATTATGAGTCAGAGGACTTACCTGATGTGGCCGAGGAGGAGGGTAGAGATTGATTGTGTTGGCCACCTGCACATTCTTTTTTTTTGCATATATGATTGATGATGATGCATTTTTTATATTTTTTGAAAAAGATGACATGATATATGTAAAAGAAATATGATGCTTTTAATGAAAAAGAAGAAAACTTTTTTGAGAATCTATTGCGCCATGAGTTGTCTTGTGAGTGTGTCTGGATTTTATGTCGGGATATAGGAATCAGAGTTGGGGCTCAGCTAATGCTTTGACCGATGTCTCGAGATTTGACTTGTGTGATCCTTTGGTTCCCTAGAGGTGTAGGCAACAAAAACTGTTGCCTCCTGAGATTGTTAGAATTTGTAGAGTTATTCGTTCCTGACTACACTTCTTCTTGCTCTTGAACTGTGACTGCTTGAACCGATCTGGACTATCTGATTTCTTGGTACCTGCACTTTTATATATTTTTTCTTTTTCCATTTGAGCCATTTTTTCCTGCAGCGCTCTTTCAAGTTTTCACTACAGTCGGCCTTTTCCCGTCATTTTTGTCCCGTGGCGCCCTTTCGAGTTTTCACCACGTCCCGGGTGTTTGATCTTGCCTGCCCCTTGGCAGCTATGCTGTTTTTACCCTCGGCGCCCTTTCGAGTTTTCACCAAGTCTGCTGTATGCCCACTGTTTTTACTCGGAGCGCCCTTTCGGGTTTTCACTCCGCCCTCTTTGTTTAGGCACACATTTCCTTTTTTTTCTTTCTTTTTTTTTCTAGATCTTTGGATAACTGCGGCGGCTAGAGGTCGGGAATCCGTCGTTGCCGGCCGATGGCAATTTTTCAGCCCTTATCCTAAGTTACGATGATAAAGTTGTTGGTCTTAGCTAAAGACCCTTCTGAGATGGATGGATGACCGTGTTTCTTCTTGGGTTGATTTTTCTCAGGTGCCTTGTTTTGGCTTCCCGTTTTCTTTTCCTTTTTTCTCTTTTTTGTATTCCTTTTTTTTCTCTTTTTTTTGTATATATATATTTTTTTTCCTTTTGAATCCCCTTATTTGAAACACTTGTTGGTGGACGGAAATGATATCTCAGAGGCTTTAGCTTCGACCTCTTGACTTCAGCTCTATTAAAGTAACTCTTGATAAGGTCAGAATGACTTACCCGTGAAAGATCTTCACTTTGTCAGCGTTAATTGACTCAGGAAGATCCACCCCTCTCATGCTGGTGAGTCTGAGGGCGCCTCCAGGAAGTACTTCTCTGATGATCAGCGGCCCGTCCCACGAGGGTTTAAACTTTCCTCTGGGATCCGGAAGGTGCGATGGTAGAATCTTCTTCATGACCATGTCGCCTATCTTGAAACTTCTTTTTCGGACTCTCTTGTTATAAGCCCGAGCGATCCTTTTCTGATAGCACTATGAATGACTTAGTGCACGCATGCGCTTTTCATCTGCTAGCTGCAACTGGTCGAATCTGACCCGTTGCCATTCTCCTTCTTCAACTCCGCTTTCTAATAACACCCGTAGTGATGGTATTTCCACCTCGACTGGTAGAACTGCTTCCATTCCATAGATAAGTTCAAAAGGAGTAACGCCTGTAGCAGACCGTACAGATGTTTGATAGGCCCAAAGTGCATATGGGAGCATATCTGACCAATCTCGATAGGTTACGACCATCTTCTCTAGTATCCTGACGATTGTCTTGTTTGCGGCTTCTACCCCACCATTCATCTGAGGACAGTAGGGGCTTGATCGATGACGTTGGATCTCGAATTTGCTGAGGAAGTTATCCATCTTCTTGTTGACGAACGGGGTCCCATTATCTGTGATGATAGCATTGGGGATTCCATACCGGCATATGATGTTGTTCCTCATGAATTTGATCACCTAAGATGCTGCAATCGTGGTGTAGGAGGCTGTCTCTACCCACTTGGTGAAGTAGTCAACTGCCATAAGTATGTACTCATAACCGTTTGATGCTTTGGGACTAATTTTTTCGATGAAGTCGAGTCCCCACATGGAGAAGGGCCAGGGGGTGGTCAGGTTGTATAATTCTGATAAGGGGGCATGGATTTGATTCGCATGCTCCTGACATTTGAAGCATTTTCTGACGTGCTGGTAGCAGTCTGTCTCCATGGTGAGCCAATAATAGCCGAGTCGTAAAATCTTCTTTGCTATCATGTGCCCGTTCATGTGTGGGCCACAGATTCTTTCGTGTATTTCTTTCATGATCTTTGCAGCTTCTGTTTCATCGACGCATCGAAGGAGGATGTGATTATAGGATCGCTTGTAAAGATTTTCGCCACTGATGGTGAATTGGCCGGCTAAACTCTGGATGGTTCGGCGATCTGTTGCTGTTGCTGACTCCGGATACTCCTGGGTTTCTAAATATTGCTTGACGTCGGCATACCAGGGTTTGTCAGGGACAGCTTCAGCTTCTTCTATTTATAGGCAGAAAGCAGGTTCATCTTGAATTTCAACTGTAAGCTCCTATTCTGAAGCTCCTTTCGGGATCTCGAGCATTGACGCGAGTGTAGCGAGAGCATCTGCAAACTGATTCTTGGCTCTGGGCATGTATGAGAAGGTGACTTCTTTGAACTCCTCGATCAAATTTTCAAGATACACATGATATGGTATCAACTTCTCGTCCTTGGTTTTCCATTCGCCATTAGTCTGATTGATGATAAGCTGTGAGTCTCCAAATACTAGTAGCTTCTTGACGCCCAAGATTATGGCTTCCCTTAAGCCAGCGATGCATGCTTCGTACTCTGCCATGTTGTTGGTGCACTCGAATGCTATGCGCCTTGAGATAGGAATAGGAACATCATCTGGAGAGTAAAGGATCGCTCCAATACCACTCCCTTTAGAATTTGCTGCGCCGTCGAAGAATAATGTCCACTCATCTTTTTTCTTCTTTTCTTCACCTTCGATAAGCAAGAGATCTTCGTCAGGGAAGAATGTCTTGAGCGGTTGATAATTCAGGAGAGAGTGAGCGGCAAGATGATCGGCGAGGGCCTGCCCCTTGATTGCCTTCTGAGTGACAGAGGTGATGTCGAACTCAGACAGGAGTAGTTGCCATTTAGCTATCCTTCCAGTGAGTGCCGGTTTCTCGAACAAGTACTTGAGCGGATCCATGTGAGCGAGTAGGAGAATAGGGAATGCAATCATGTATTGACGGAGTCGCTGAGTTGCCCAGACTAGGGTGAGGCAAGTCTTCTCGATCGGGGAATACCTGGTCTCATAGTCGGTGAACTTTCGGCTTAAATAGTATATTGCTTGTTCCTTCTTCCCGGTCTCGTCGTGCTGGCTGAGGACATAGCCAATGGCTTCTGCTGCTACTGAGATGTATAACAATAGTGGTCGTCTGGGAGTGGGTAGCACTAGGACTGGAGGATTCATGAGATACTTCTTGATGCGGTCGAAGGCGACTTAGCAATCATCATTCCATTCTTTTGGAACGTTCTTTCGGAGGAGCTTGAAAATGGGCTCACAAATAGGTGTGAGCTGTGCGATGAAGCGACTGATGTATTGAATTCTGCCGAGGAAGCCACGAATTTCTTTCTCTGTTCTCAGAGGGGGCATCTCAATGATTGCTCTGGTTTTGGTCTCGTCGACCCCAATGCCATCCTCGCTCACCATAAAGCCGAGGAGCTTGCCTCCCATTGCACCGAAGACATATTTCTGAGGGTTGAGGCGGAGCTTGTACTTTTCTAATCTGTTAAATAACTTTTTTAGATCTTCAAAATGTCCTTAACTGTGCGAGATTTGACGATCATATCGTCCACATATACTTCAAGCTCTTGGTTCATCATGTCGTGGAATAGTGCTAGTCATTGCTCACTGATATGTTGCTCCTGCATTCTTCAAACCGAACGGCATTACCCTGTAACAGAAGGTTCCCCAGGGAGTGATAAACGACGTCTTTTCGCGATCTTCGACGGCCATCTTGATTTGATTGTAAACTGAGAACCCGTCCATGAATGAGAAGACCTTGTACCCAGCAGTGTTGTCGACCAGAGTGTCGATATGCGATAAAGGGAAGTCATCTTTAGGACTGGCTATGTTGAGATCTCGGAAGTCGATGCACATTCGAACCTTGCCATCCTTCTTTGGTACTGGTACGATGTTGGCGAGCCATTCAGGATAGTTAGAGACTACCAAGAATCCCGCATTGTACTGTTTGATGACTTCGTCTTAGACTTTTAGAGCCCATTCTGGCTTCGTTCTTCGAAGTTTCTGCTTTACTGGCTTCATATCTGCCTTGGTTGGCAGATGATGTACAACGAGCTCTTCATCGAGCCCCGGCATGTCTTCATATGAGAACGCGAAGTTGGACAATCTTGGAGCTAGGAACTCTATCATTTTCTGTTTCATCTTTGGTGGCAACGATTTTCCAATGCGTACTTCCCTAAGGATCTCAGGTGTCCCCAAGTTTACTATCTCGAAATCATCGGCTACAACATTGGCTTTGGATTCGAACTTTTTGAGGAGATCCTCTAGTTCGAGAGCTGGATCATCATCTTCCTCATCTCGAGCTTCGTCCAGACCCATGAGCTCGAAGTCTAATTCGATGTCAAAATCATATGATTCGACTTCAAACTCATGCGACTCTTTAGATGGACTTGGCAAACTATTGAATGCAGGAAAAGAAATGTTTTTGGTTTTTGAGATTTTTCTGAAATGAAAATGTTAGATGTTTTTGGCTTTTAAAAGTTTTTTATTTTTTTGGATTTTCGAAATTCAAGGGACTTTGAACAAGTGGGCATTGCAGACCACGATTGAGCCCAACTTGTTCCAAAGTTCCGATCGCTGCTTAAACAGGTGTTTTTTTTTTTTGAAGCCAAAGCCTTCAGATGGCTCTTTGGCTGATTCAAAAGTTAGGGGAACGGATGACCATTCAGGACCCCACACTTCCTCTCCTGAAGAGGTGGGGGTTGATGTCTTGGGCGAAGAATCACGGTCTGGCTCAATGACCATGATTTCTCGCTGGTCGGGTTCGAGATCTGAGTCGTACTCAGTCCCTCCCGGATCACTTACCTCGCATTACAGTTCATCTGGTTCTACGGCTAGACATGAGTTTGGAATCTGGACATCGGACCAATCCAGGGCTGGCCATTCACTACATGAAAAGGGCAAATTTGCGACGGATTTTGCGACGGATTCTGACCGTCGCAAAAATTGCTTGCTTTAACGACGGATCTTATCTGTCGTATTAGAAAATATTCCGTCGCTTTTGCGAAATTAAAGCGGGATTGCGTCGTGGAATTTACCGACGGACATAGTTCGTCGCAAAATTATAATTTCCGACGGACTTAGCCCGTCGCTATTTAACGACGGACTTGGTCCGTCGCTAATCCCAGCCCGAAATAATCCCCCAGATAAGGTCTGTCGGAAAATAAAATTTAAGAAAAATGAAATACGAAAAAAAAACTGATATTTTTTAAAAATTAAAATATTTGATATTTAAAATAATAATTTAAAAGAAAAGGTTAAGAGGTTTTAAAAACAAAATTGAGAAATTTGAATAAAATTAATATGTTTGAAATTTCTTTTCAAATTTTTACAAAATTAAACATTTTGAAAAAGAAAATTGTGAAGTTAAAAAAAAAAATTGTGATTTTCAAACAAAAAAAAGTTGAGAGGTTTGAAATAAATTAACAATTTTTTAGTAAAATTGAGATTTAGAAAAATAATAAGATTAAAAAAATTGAGATTTAAAAAAAAATGGCCATTTGAAAGAAGTTCGAATAAAATTGATAAGTTTGTAAAAAAATTGAAATTTTCATAAAGAAATTAAGATTTTGTATTTCGAAAAAATTAAGAAGTTCGATTAAAAAAATGATATTTTGAAAAGAAATTGAGAAGCTTTAAAAAATTGACATTTTGAAAAGTTAGAGAAGTTTGAAATAAAATTGAAATTTTGAAAAAAAAAATGTGATGTAAAAAAATGGAGATTTTGATTAAAAAAATTTAATTTGAAAATAAAAATTCAGAAGTTTTAAAAAAATTTGTGATTTCGAAAAAAAAGGTTGAGAAGTTGGAAATAAATCAACAATGTTTGATAAAAATTCGGATTTAAAAAAAAAAGAATTGAGATTTAAAAAATAATTAGGATTTTAGGAAAAAAAAGGTAAGATTTTTAGATAAATAAGGTTATTTTGAAAAAAAAAAAAATTGAGACGTTTGAATAAAATTGATAAGCTTAAAAAAATTAATTTTTGAAAAGAAATTATATTTTTATAAAATTGACATTTTGGAAATGAAATTGGCATAAAGAAATTAGTGTTTTAAAAAAAAGAATTAGTATTTTTTAAATGTTGAGAAGTTTGAATAAAACTGATAAGTTTGAAAAAGTTCGAAAACAAATTAGATTTGAAAAGAAAATGAAGATTTGAGATTTAAAATAAAATTGAGATTTCGTATTTTGAAAAAAAATAAAAGTTGAGATATTTGATAAAAAAAAAAAAAGAGATTTTATCAGTTTTGAAAAAAAAAGTTGGAAAAAAATTGTGGTTTAAATAAAAGCGAGAAATTTGAAATGAGTGGGCCAAATTTATTGGTGGACATTTATTGGATAGTTGAAAATGAAAAATTACACTCATTCAGTTAACTGGTTATCAGATTGGTTTATGCATGCATACATGTTCATTGGTGCAAAAAATGAAGGCCCTAATATAATGATGTTAATTAATTGCAAGGAAAATTTATAATGATGAGATTGATCAAATTCTATGATCAAGTCATCCTAAACTTGATCTGAATGGTCAGATATGTTTAGAACTTGGTAATTATTATTGAAAACAAAATTAAGCCCGAATCATATCTGTATAAAAGACTCTTTAAATGTGCACAATCAGTTTGTCTAGAGCTAGACAAATTTTGGACAATCTGATTGGTCCAAATTGAAAAGTAAATGACTTTAGATGTTTAGATTAAATTTCACTCAAATCTAATGGTTAGGTTACAAGATATGGCCCATCATTGATCAATTTTATCTATTTAGTATCTTTCTCATCTTAAACTTGATCAGGGCAAGTGACCAGTCAAATCAAAGTTATTGATGAATATATATAATAGAGTGAATGGATTAGATTTCCAAATCAGGCCAAATTTTTAGGTCCAAATTGCGCTGCAACTTGTTGACCTTGTGAAAACCTAATAAATGTATAGTCATTGGACCCCAAACTCTAATCTAGCCATTGAGAATTTGATCTTTCTAATATTTGCTATTGCATCCTAAAATGATATAAAAGAACAGATGGATGGATTAGATATACATAAAATATATCAACTTGGGGTCATACCGTTGGGATAACGGATGCGGATTGGTTGATGACCCTGCCACCAGTCAATGCCAAGTGATCGGTGCTCTGTGGGCCCCACCATGATGAATGTGTTTCATCCACTCTATCCATACATTTTCGTAGATCATTTTATGGTATGAGCCCAAATTTGAGGTAGATCCAAATCTCAAGTGGACCACATCACAAGAAACAATTTTAATTGAACACCCACTGTTAAAAACTTATTGGGGGCCACGGAAGTTTTGGAACAAGCTAATATTTGTTTTTTACCTACATCCAGGTCTGTATGACCTAATCAAGAGGTTGGATGTCAAATAATTAATATAGTGGGCCCTACGAGGTTTTTAATGGTGGACATTCAATCAATACTATTTTCCAGTGGTGTGGTCCATCTGAGATTTAGATTTGACTCATTTATTGGATCAAGCACTAAAACAATTTTCAGAAATGGCTAGACAGCGTGGATAAAACACATACGTCATGGAGGGGCCCACAAAGCACCGGCCAGTGGCCCCATAGCCAAGGGGTGCGAATTAGCTAGGTGTTATCCCAGGAACAGCTTAGTGGGTGTTACCCTAACCGTGTGGGGCCCATCTTGATGTATTTTTTATATATCAACACCGTCTATCTCTTTTTTCATATCATTTTAGGATGTGATCCAAAATCCTAAGAAGATCCAAACTTAAGTGGACCATACCACTAGAAACAGTGATGTATAACCATTAAAAACGTTTTGTGGGCCACAAAAGTTTTGGATCAATCTGATCTTTATATTTTCCCTTCATCAAGACTTTATTAACATTATCAAGAGCTTGGATTGCAAATAAACATTACAAAAACCTTACGATGGGCTCTTTGGAAATTTTAATGGTTGGGCACTCAATCACACTATTTCTAGTATTATGGTCCACTTGAGATTTGGATCTACATAACTTTTAGAACGTCATCCTAAAATGGGCTGTAGGAACAGATGGACGGCATGGATATACAAAATATCATCCATGTGGGCCATATGATGGGGGTAACACCCACTAAGCGTTTCCCGGGTATCACCTAATTCACACCCGTCCCGTTGCTCTAAAAAAAACCCCCAAATCCCTCATTCTCTCTACCGTCTCCCGCCCTTCCTCCCTTTCTCTCTCTGTCTCCCCCTAACCGGCCCCCTCATTTGCTCTCTCTCTGCTCCTGGTTTCCTCTCTCTCTCTCTCTCTCTCTCTCTCTCTCTCTCTCTCTCCCGATTATCCTTTCCTCTCTCCCTCTCTCTCTCTCTCTCTCTCTCTCCCGATCTCTTGATTTCCTCTCTCTCTCTCTCTCGATTATCCTTTCCCTCTCTCACCTGCTCCATCTCTCTCATTCGCCTCCCTTTCTCTCTCTCTCTCTTCGTTACATCTCCATCATCTCTCTTTCATGTCATCTTTTTGCTTGGACCTCCATTGCAGCAGCCGTGAGCTCCTACCCGAAGGAAACATTCACCAATCGAAAGCCCCTTTTCATATTTTCGTAGCATCTATTAAAATCAAAGGAATCTGAGGCTCCTCTCTGCAAGTTCGATCTCTTCCTCACTCTGTCTCATTGTTGCTCTTTCAGATTTCATGCATGCTAACTATTTGATGAAATGGCTCAACAAGGAATGTTTTGGTGGTTAAAATTGTTTGATGAAATGGCTCAACAAGGTTGACCTACAAAGTATGGGCCCATCAATGACGATTATCGGGCTAATTGGGGTGGAGATGTGCTCGAGTCAATTGTTTTGAGCTTGGCACTGACAAAAATTCTAATGGGGGAACCAGTTTCTGCACAGACAGAGAAGGTTTCTCTCTCTCTCTCTCTCTCTCTCTCTCTCTCTCTCTTATTTTTTCTTTTTTTACTGATTTGATGGATTTCCTATAGAAATGACATATTATTGGGGGAGCAAGTTTCTGCACAGATAGAAGGTTTTTTATTTTTTATTTTTATCATTTCTCTTAGTTTTCCTTTTTTTTACTGATTTGATGGACCAGATATTTTTGGGAAAATGCATAAACGTTTGGACCAACCTGATGGATGAATTGGATCTCACACCTACATGCCATGCTGGCACATTTGCAGCGTGTACATGAGCTTCATTGCACACATGCATGCGCTTAGTAAAGCTCTTATTTCTTTCTATAAAAGAAAATTTAATCTGACTGGCTGAAATCATGATTTATTCCCCTCAGTATAATCAAGGTGTTTTAACACAGGCATCTGGGTCGATTGGACCAAGGCTGATCTCTAGTGTTTGATCACTTGGGATTAAAGATCTCCTCCATTCACATGGCATATGTGTTCAGTTGTCAGGACCATTGACCTGGTGTGTGGTGGACCATTATTTGGATGGGACATACCTTGAATATTGTAGTTATGTGACAATGCTAACCATCCACTCACTGAGCCCTGCATATTGAATGTGGAGTTGTGGACTCCAGCTAAGCTAATTATCCATTCAAGCATTATTCAGCAATCACTTTCAGAACATTGGTCACATGGCTACCATAATTGGATTGCCTTTTCATTTTCAGTCCATCCTTGTGATGGATTGTTAAAAATCAACTTCTCAACTGCTACAAATATGCATGACATGTTTGGTGGAGATGCTATGGTTTCTCAGTTCCTCCAACTTTCATTACATACCAGTGTCGTCGTGTAATCATTATGATTCTAGTGCTCCATAAAAAGAAAAATTACATTCTTGTCAATGCAAATGGCTTGTTTTTTGGTGAACATTCTTCCTCGGGTGATTGCTCAGGCTAGTGAGGTGTTTTGACTACCTTGACTCCTGAAAACATGATATAAAATTATCTGATCTTCGATGAGAATAATCTTAGCCATTATTTTACAGAAAAAGGAGAAGCCAATATCATTAAAGACAATGGAGGATGGTCAGGTCATGCTTTGCTCTGTAAGTTTCTTTTGTTACCGTGGCCGGTGCATGCTTTTCTACGGCATTTATTGAAACATCTAAATCTGGTCTTTTGCCACTTGGGTTTTCTTCTCTTATTTCTCCTCTCTTTGATGGTTTTAAAACTCGGTCAATGCTCGAGAACAAAGAATTCCATATCCGTGGTTAGTTTTCAATGAGAAGGTGAAGGTGAATTCTGTGTTCCTTCGAGATTCAACAGGAGTATCTGATTCTGTACTACTACTATTTGGGGGAGGCATTTCGCGAGGGGCATTTGTAAGTTGCCTAAGATGGAAGAACACTTCCACTGCTGAAATAAGTCCAAGCATGTTTTATTTTTTGAGTCCTTATTCTTGTGCTAGAATTTTACCCTTTTTTTTTTCCTTTTTATAGGATGGACATTTAAAAATGTTAGGGGGATATCTGGAGTTCTTTATGAGACCAGCTGTAGCTGACATGTATCTGAAACTGAAGAGAGAGCTTGAGGAAATAATACAAACCAAAGTAAGTGGAATTTTGCATAACAACCTGTTACTAGGACCAGTTGGATTACTGTGGCTTGATAAATGAGGAGCTGTATGGTCCTGATACATCATACATGTATAGTGTCTTTCCATCCAAGTGCTGGTCCACTGTTCAGTGATTCAGACCATTGATCTAATACACCCTACTATGGATGGAGATGCCCCCAAAAAATAATCTAATACTGGAATACCCTACACCTTTTGCCAGTGGACTAATAACTTTTGTTTAAGTTGGAAGAAAAAAGGCAGTGGTCCATAGAAGGACCAGAGATTGGTGGATGATTAGGATATTCCAATCCAGAAGATTTTTGGGCATCCCTCATCTGCAGCAGCATCCATCATGTCAGTGGTTAGGGCCCCTGATTGATCCCAATTGTACAATCTGTGGATGCATTAGAATCCTATAGTTTCTCTTCAGAAAGAGGCTGATGATTTATCAGAAACAGAATTATGTTAACTTCATTAGTAATATTTGACTTGGCATTATGTCTATTTCAATATGATGGTTTCGGATTCTCAAAATTGATAACCCCAAGATCTCAGCAGGGACAACAGTTTGTTAACCGGAATATGGATCTCCTATTGGGTACAAAAAGTGTGCTCACACCTGTTAGTGTCTTAGACATTAGTATATGGTTAAAATTATAATGCATTAGTAGGTATGGCTGTGTATGCCATCGTGCAACTGTGTACACAGCGATAACAATCCATTTGCACAATAATTTAATATCTCTAAATTCTAATAGTGTTTAGCTGTAGTTAGGAGAGTAGTTGTGTGGTGTTAGCACCAATAGGTGCATGCCGAGCTTGCTTATTGCACTGCTTCTTTTATCAACTTCCTGTGTATGGATCTTCCCACAATTGTGTGATTTGAATTTCAATTTGGTATGCTGAAATTTGTTATTTACCTGTGTGGAAGTTGGGAAAAAGAGTTAAGTTGACGGTGGCGAATCGGTGCATGTGCAGGGAGCTGAATGATAATCAGTTGTCTGGCATACTCCCCGTGAACTTGGGAGGCTTGCAGACTTTTTTGACCTGTACGACTTGTTTAGAGCTTCCTATAGTTGTTTTACCTTGGCTCAATTGTGTTTGTCTCATTTATCTGTTCTCAGGGACTGTTAAAATCTGTTATCCAGGTAACTAAGTGATGCAACTCTTTTGCAGGAATGTTGCTAACAACAATAAAGGTAAAACTCAAAACTCAAAAAAAAAAAAAAGGACAAATAGGTGGTTAAAGAATTATGAAATATATATATTTTTTTCAAATTTCATGTGATTTTGCAGAAGCAAATATGTTATACTTGGAGACACCAGCAGGAGTTGGGTTCTCTTATTCTACTGATACTAACTTCTACGTGGGCGTGGATGATAAGATAACGGGTAACTCTCTCTCTCTCTCTCTCTCTCTCTCTCTCTCTCTCTCTCTCTCAATTTTATGGAATGCATGTTCAAATTGAAATATGTTCTAAAGTTCTCGGAATCATCGGCATCTTATTCAGATTAGTCTAGGGCAGAATACTGAGTTTCGGCTCGAAAATCTGAATTTCCAAGTTTTTAGTAGGTTTTAACGGCAGCAGAAGTCCTTTGTTTTTTTTTTTTTTATAATTTTATGTTAAGATTAAATTCGACCTGTTTCTACATTTTGGCTTATGAATTTTTAGCATCTGTGATCTTTCTGATATCCCTTGAATCTTCCGATTCAAACTTGGTGCTGAATCATCCATGATCCATCATACACATGGATACATGCAAGGGCTCATTGTAGATGGACCAATGATTACCATAAAATTGATGGTTTTAAAAAGAAAACAATCAATGGTCCAAATACAACAACCAAAATCAGGTGGTTAAGGTCCTCCAAATGTGATTTTCGGGCTACACTCCATCTATAACATACCCCACAGTTTGGACGGTCTGGATTGATGTACGTTTATATGACAAGAATGGTCTGCAAAACACACATCAGAGTCTAGTCCTTACTCTATCGAGTTGGTATTTATGGTTGTTTTGCTGTATTAAAACATGGGTAATCTTCAAAACTCCATGGCGCCATTATCCTTTTGAATTCTGAAATCCACATCAGAGTCTAGTCCTTACTCTATTGAGTTGGTGTTTAAGGTTATTTTGCTGTATTAAAACATGGATAATCTTCAAAACTCCATGGGGCCATTATCCTTTTGAATTCTGAAACTGTTTTGTCTTTGGTTTCTTAAGCCAGGGACAATCTGGTGTTCTTGCAGCACTGGTTCGTAAAATTCCCACAATACAAGAGTAGGGATCTTTTCATAACAGGCGAAAGTTACGCAGGTACACCATTTCTCGATAGCCTCCATCTCTTATGATCGAAACTGTTTGTGGGAATTGAAAGAGAGATGAATCTGAATGTTTCTCTTGATATTATCAGGTCATTACGTTCCGCAGCTAGCTCAGCTCATGACCCAATTCAACAAGAAAGAGAAGCTATTCAATCTCAGAGGAATTGCTGTGAGTAGTTGCATTTATATTAAGCTAGGCTGTTTGCTATTGCAACCTCCTTAACAGAGCATTTTAGTCTCCCTTTTCCATCGCTACCCTACATGTGGCGCATGGAGTGATTGGGACTGTGAATCTTGTGGGCATAACAAGTAGATGATCCGTACCCCAAAAAACGTGGCGAATCAGTGCATGTGCAGGGAGCTGAATGATAATCAGTTGTCTGGGCATATTCCCCCTGAACTTGGGAGGCTTGCAGACTTGTTTGACCTGTACGACTTGTTTAGAGCTTCCTATAGTTGTTTTACCTTGGCTCAATTATGTTTGTCTCATTTATCTGCTCTCAGGGACTGTTAAAATCTGTTATCCAGGTAACTAAGTGATGCAACTCTTTTGCAGGAATGTTGCTAACAACAATCTTGAAGGGCCAATCCCTGAAAATTTAAGCTCATGTGTGAATCTTAATAACCTGTAAGCAGTTAATTTTTCTCCAGTTGCTTGGTTTTATGGTTAATTTATGTACTGCAAATCATCATTTTAACATGGGTTTGGTTGCAGCAATGTGTATGGGAATAGACTGAATGGAACCATTCCACGTGCATTCCAAAAGCTTGAGAGCATGACAAACTTGTGAGTCGGATCCTGTCTCATTGGAATTTGCATTTTTTATTATATTTTCTTGTGTTTTCAATGTAGCTAAAAATGTGTGCATTTGTGTGCATGCTTGCGTTTTCAATGTAGCAAAAAATAGCTTCCTTGCATTTCTTGATTCAGCGATTGTGCTGCTGACTATTGGATTTTTGCTAGTTCCAATTGCTTGGAAAGATCTCATGGTGTTTTCAATTGCCTCATACCCAACACCTTTATTGATTGGTCAAATGAGTTGAATTTCAATGTCTGCCCCTTTTTATTTGTCAAATGAGTTGAATTTCAATGTCTTGGTGATTAAGAGTGCCTTTTAAATATAACAAAATTATTATTCCTACCTGTAAATGAATTTTACTTAGAGACTTCATGTAATAAATTAGCAACCTCACACTATATATATTGGCCTAGCAGCAGTAAGATATTGAAGGCTTCCAATCCACCATTTAAACCAATTTTCATGGATGTGCACACTGGTTTAGAATATTTTTATTTGCACCTTTTTAGAATTTTCCTCAGTATCCATTTAGGGCCAGCTTGGATACCATCAAATAAGTTACTTTTTTCTACTTACAGCAGTAAATAAGTAATTAAATTTGGTTTAAGATCAATTATAAGTAACTTTTACTTAAGTTACTTAGCGTGTGGGTGACATTTACTCTGTCCATCAGTTGTGCCAGCTGATGGATGGAAAATAAACATTCTGGTGGCCCCAAGAATTTTTTAATGGTAGGTATTCATTCACCACTGTTATCTGTGGTGTGGTCCACCTAAGATTTGGATCTGATTCGTTTTTGAGATCATGCCCTCAAATGAAATTTCAAAAAGGATGGACGGCGTGTGTGTAGGTACAATCATCAAAGTTGGCCACACGATCAGGATCCACCGAGAGCCGGCACCCATCTACCTTTTGACGGAATTCCATCGTCTAAGGAGAGAGTCCAATCTATACTAGGTCCGTATAACACACTGTCAATGGGCTGGCCGTGGGCCGTGCAGCGGTCTATCTAAGCCGGTCCACAGAGTAAAACTGAGGTCTAAGCCTGGCCCATGATGATTGTGCATGTGAGGAGCCCGAGCTTGGCCACCTACTTTTGTGCAAGATCTGGGATGTTCATTTATTGTGCCCCGTCATGAATGATACATGGCAAAAATGCCTTGGAAACCACACAAGCAGGCTCTCAAACAAAGCCCGGGCCTAGTATTCCAGACCAAACCCGGCCTGAAGTGGACCAGCAACAAACCCCTACAGGCCAGTCCAGCCCATTGAGTGTGGTAAGTAAGATAGAAGAGACTGGTCACCTACACTCAAGGTACTACAACTTGTGGTACGGTGACATTATTTTTGCTAGACATCATGACCATTTAAGTGGTATGTATCACCTGATCGCCTGCTACAGAAATCAGGCCAGTCCTCTCATCAGGTGGGTCAGACTATCGGAAGAAAATGACAACCGACAATTTGTTTCTACATACAGGCCTGGCCCACCTAGTGGACAGATCTGCTTGATTTCAGAGAACAGGATATTCATGGTGGAGCATATCATTTTCATGGTGTTGATTTTCTAAAAAGGTGTCATATTGGCGGGAAAAGATGAGTTGGTACAACAACTCGTGTGAGTTGCTTAGTTGCGTATAGGTGATCACTCATCAAGATCTGTGGGACCATTGTAATGTCTGTGTCAAATCCACTCCCTCCATCTTGTTTGGAGCCAAAAAAATCAGGTAGATTCAAAACTGATACCTTCCTGAGCTCCACCGTCACTTTGTGCCATCCAACTCGATGAAAGAAAAATACAAATACAAATACCAGCCTGATAGAAAAAACTTCCATGGGTGGGCCCTGAGAAGATTTCGATGGTAGGCATCTGTTGCATCCACATTGTTTCTTTTGGTGTTGGTCCAATGAAGCTGGCACAACTGATGAACAGACACACGTGTGAGTTTCACATGACTCAATGCTACTATATATCCATGAAGTAAAGGCACTTCTGGAGAGAGTCAAAGCTGTGGGGACATGTTTGGGACCTTAAAAAAGGGAGATTCCAGTGTAGATGGATGTGTCTCTACGTACCTCTATACATGGCTGCACCGCTGGTGATTCCCGTTCATCTGGTCGATGATCAAGGTATGAAAATCACATTGGCTGAACTATCTATCTTACTTTGTCTTATTGATCATGACCTTTGATCTTTGTCCCTGCAGTCACCAGCGGAAGGTCTAGATTCACATGTAGGTTTACACATGTAGTTTTTCAACGAGTAATTAATCGGCTGCATGACTGGGCCGGCATGAGTCATTTCTTGCTGAATATTAGACCCGTTTAAGTGGGGGCCAGCATTAGGCTCGAGTCTACCTAAGACCCAATAGGTCATTCCATCCTGGCCCAACTTAATTATTAATTAACGGTGTTAGACTGTGTATTTGTCTAGCAGGCTTGGAAGAACCAGTGACGATTTTTTCTAGTCAGCTAGGCGTGGAGTACTTCAGATGTTTAGTTCAAGTAATGTGAATCTCTCTGCAAGTGTACATGGGTTTTCAATTCGAACAAGTGAGGCCCATAGTTTATGATCCATGACTCATCCACATCCTCTCTCTGTGTGTGTGTGCACACGTGTGGAAGTATATCTTAAATGATAAATCGATATACATCTCTTAGATGGTATTTCATATATGTACGGTCACAAATCAGGATCAATCATCATCCCTGATTGTGAATAAATGATATTATGTTATGATCTATGATCTGATTTTATGATTCGATTATTCAACTTAGAACATTGATCATAGAAATTCTCATTTGAGTTCAGACATGCTCTATGCCAGCCTTTTCCTCAATTGTGATTGTGTTTTGCCCACTAGATGTTAAATCCAGACCGTTCATCATTTAGTGCGGCTCATTTGAGTCTTGGATCTAGATCATTTTAGGAGTTTTGTATTCCATAGGAGGAAGAGCTGAAGACAGTATGGAGGACTTCAACCCAAGTTACCTCCAATCCAAGTAACTATCATTTCTCTTGCTTGTAAATTGGTTTCAGTGATGTTGAATACATTTATATGCTTATCAGTTTTGGATTTCTATTTTTATTTTCAGATCAGTCCACGCTCTTACTTCGACTCTGTTGACTAAAAATTTCTCTGCTTGCTGGCTTTGTTTGTGCATGCTCTATCCAAAGAGGATCAAATGGAATTGCCTCCAGGTTTCCGATTTCATCCCAGTACTGAAGCTTCATCATGCATATATAATAGTTATCAAGCTTGTCACCTAGCATTTCTTACGAGTAGGTGGTGCTTCATTGTCTTTTGTTGCTGTTTTTCCTTTTTTGTTCTTACATTATAATACTGATACTCTTTATGTTTTATATTCTAGATTTTGCAGGTGGGCCAGTTGATGGATTTGCTAACGTATGAGGTGGAAGTAGCTATAAAGGAAAGATTAGAAATGAAGGCTAGCTTCACGTATGGTCAAGAGATTGGTTTCAATATTGGGAACAAAATAAAGCCTAGTTGCTCATTCTATGGAGAATGGTTCACTTCAATGTGTAGATTTGTAACAAATATTAATATTAATGGTTCACTTCAATGTGTAGATTTGTAACAAATATTAATATTATTTTTCACTAGAAATGTAAGGACTTTAAGTTTCATATATAATATAATTATGATTTGTTAGGTTTTAAATTTTTTCTTTTGTTTTAAATAATTTGGATGACTATCAAGTGCAATAAATTCAAAAACAAATTCAAACATTGAGTGCGTTTAGAAAATTTAGCGACGGACCAAACCCGTCGCTAACATTCCTAAATAAATGCAATTACGCTGTCGCCCATAAATTTAACGACGGACCATTATACGTGGCAACAATTTTGTACGACGGACCAATATCCGTCGCTAAATCCGTCGCTTTACATAATTTAGCGACGGACATAATCCGTCGTTTAAAGGCGACGGACATAATTCGTCGTTTAAAATTTGCCACATAGTAAACTGTGACGGCACATGCGACGGACCAAGTCGTCGCTAATATCAATTTGCGACGGACTTGGTCCGTCGCAAAAATGCGAATTTGGTGTAGTGATTTCCCTTTCTTGGTCCAATGAATGGGCTGCTTCTGCCCCTGGCTGATGATTGATGATGTTGATTCTGCAGAGATGGGCGAGTCGTGCCCCTTGCTGATTGATGTTGAGATGGGCAGGTTGTGCCCCTGGTTGATTGATGCTAGAGTGGGCAGGTTGTGCCCCTGGTTGGGAGCAGGTATCAGAGTAACCTGGTCCTGAAGCTGCTGTATTTGGCTTCCTTCTTCATCTTCATCCTTTCCTTCTTCTTCTGGAGGCTTAGATGGTTCGAGAATCTGATCCCATCGAATGGGGGGCCACGTGGCCCAAGCTAGGCTCATCAGGAGGCCCTTGTGTAGTGCAGTCGGTTGATTCCCTCTTGGATCTTTACAAGGTTCTCCTGGCTTGACAAATTGGATGGGTGAGCACCGAAATTTCTTCCTTCTTTTGTCCATGGGGATTACCCTGTATCCGAGTCCCCATTTGCATTTGTTATATATCAGCGGTACCTTTCTAGACTTGAAATGATTTTTCATTCGGTATTTGAGGCTCAGACGTTCTGCCGGTGAAAGACACGGTCCACCCTTATTGGTTCTGGATTGGCGGTAGAGTTCACAGTCTCGAATTCGAAACTGTGAAATGGGATGTCTTCTTCAGAGTGCTGGATATCGATGACCGGGATGTCTGGTTCAGTGGCAGCAGCATTGGAAGGAATGATGAGCTCTTTCTCTGTGTGGATAGAGATTACTTGATTTCCACATATGTATTTCACTCGTTGATGCAGGGTTGATGGCACAGCTCCAACCTTGTGCAACCAAGGTCGTCTGAGTAGCATGTTGAAAGAGGCTGATATATCCAGAATTTGGAATGTGATAGTGGAGATTTTCGGACCTATCTGTACCTCTATGTCGACCTCCCCTTCCACTGATCAGCGGGTGTTGTCGAATGCTCTGACACATATGGTACTGGGTCGGAATGAAGAAGGACTGATTCCCAGACGTTCCACAGTCTTAAGTGGGCAGACGTTTAAGCTTGAGCCATTATCGATAAGGACCAGCGGGACGCAGAGGTCTTTGTATCGTAAGGCTATGTTGAGGGATCGCCCATGATCGCGTCCTTCTGGTGGTAACTCATTATCAGTGAAGGTGATGGCACGTGGAGCCAGGAGCTGTGCAATCATCAATGCTATCATCTCTGGTGCCTTATCGGAGGAGACGTGAGCATCGTTCAAGGTTTTGGCAAACATTTCCCGGTGTATGCGAGATGTGCAGAGTAGCTCCCATGATGAGATTTGAGCAGGGATTGACTTGAGCTGAGTCGCCACATCGTATGCGGCTTCATTTTTGTTGTCGAGGCCTGAGAGAGCGCCTTTAGGATCTCCTTTGTTTTGATTATCTCTTCGGATGCAACGCCCATTGGGATTCATATTCCCTACTTCCGCACATTCTGAATAGTGCCATGGGACCTCTTTATAGTTTTCCTCACCTTTGCCTTCTAGGATCACCGGTTCTTGCAACGGTGCTGGTGTGGGCACCAAATTTTCCTCGTACAGAGCTTTTGCCTTAAGAACTACATTGTTGCCTGTGCTGAAGGGGTAATATCGAGGCTTGTCTTCATAGATCACATAAGGTTGCGGTCCTGGGTTGACCGTTCCTGGAGCAGGAGGCTCCCATGGAATGAATATTGGTCCTCTTGATATGGCAGGGAGTTTCTCTGTTCATCCCAGCTGTCGCAGTGTGATTGACACGCCTCCGGGATTTGCCCCTTGCAATATGACTGGCTCAACTGGAGGAGCTCCTTCCAATACAATGGGTTCTTGCTGCTGATGAGTATGGTTTCTCCATGGCGAATTGTATTGTTCCTGTGCTGAAATTGCCCCTTGCAAGACGACAGGTTCATATGTGGGCTCGATGTATGATTGTGCTCCTTCCAGGACGACTGGTTCCCAACATGAGGGGCCGTAAGATGCCCCTTGAACAACTGGCACATCATATGGAAGTGTTCCTTCGAGTAATACTGTCTCGGAGACTGAAGGAAGAAAGGGACTTGCCCCTTGCAAGATCGGAGGAGGATTTGTCGGCCCATAAGTGTAGGCATGAATGGATTGGATGGAGAAGAAGAAGCGATGAGGCGTTCTCCTTCTTCTATGCTGTTGACGGTGGGGCCTCGAGACGAACTGGGTTCGTCTGATGTTGAGGCAAAGGATTCTGAAGAATGTTGGTGGGAGCTGCTGCAGGAGTTCTAGGGACCGAAATGACGATCTTTCGGTCGTCGATCAGATCTTGTATGGCATTCTTCAAAGTAAAGCATCGATCAGTGGTGTGGCCACGCCCTTGATGGTAGGCACAGTACTCATTTTCTCGGTAGTTTGGAGGCCGAGGATAAGGAGGAGGCCTAGGTGTCATCAGAGTGAGTAACTGCTTTTGTACCAGCATAGTCATGACTTGACTAAGTGGCTGAGTAAGTGGAGTGAACTTCCTGAGCTCCCTGTAATTCTGCCTATTTTGGTATGGGTATTGACCGTTTCCTCTGAACTGCTGCTGCTGTCGAGGTTGTTGTGGCTGTGGTTGCGGATTTGGTCGTGGTTGATACCTCTGAGGTTGGTGCTGAACCTGATTCTGCTGATGCTGTTGATGTCCCTGTGGGGGAGCGTATTGATTACCCTGAGCAGTGGTATTGATGTTGTTTACCTCTGTCGGGCGGGGAGGAGAACCACTGCGGTTTCCGTTCCCATATCCGATGGGTCTTCCCTCCACTCTGTTCCTCTTGACTGGAGTGGTTTGATGAGGCCATGAGGAGATTGTCCTAGCATGGATTCCTGCTTCGACTTGCTCTCCAGCACGGATCAACTGTGAGAAATTCGCGTATGGATGCGAGATGAGATATCCAGATATGCCCGGATATGTTGAATGAACAATCATGGAGATTTGTTCTTCGTCGTCGATAGGTGTTCGCATTCTGGCTGCCATAACTCGCCAACGTCCCACATAAGCCGATAGTGTTTCATCACTCTTTTGCCTGAGATCCGCGAGGTCAGCTCTTCTGGGTGCCATGTTGAGATTGTATGCGAATCTGTCAACGAAAGCTTGGGAAAGTTGTTCCCACGTCCTAATGCGGTGGCAGTCCAATGAGGTGTACCAATCTAGGGCATCGCCCTTCAGAGATTTTTGGACCAAACGAATGAGGGCCCCTTCATTTCCTGAGATTGCACTCAGCTCTCCACAGAAGGCCTTGAGATGTGCTGTGGGACAACCGCTTCCATCGTATCTTTTGAATTTTGGTACCTCAAAGTTTTGAGGTACTTGAGCATCTGGGAAAGGACACAAGTCTCTGAACTTGGTCGAAGGTAGGTCGATTCCTTGTTGTCGCTGAAGCTGATTTTGCAAGATCTGGAACTGCTCCAGCAACTCGTCCAGTCCTGAGTGATCCGTTCGAGCGACTGGTGCCTCTTGGAGTAAGGCACGTTCTTCTTCAGCATAGTGGTCGATATCTTCGACCCTATGTACTTGCTGAAAAGCAATCGCGGGTTGCTGAAGTTGATTTGATGACTGAACTGGATTTTGATGAACTTGTGCTTGAGAGGATTGTAACTGAACTGGGGATTGTACTGAAGGTTGAACTAGAACTTGCTGGAAATTAACTGGAGACTGCTGAATTGAAGATTGCTGAAAATTAACTGGAGTTTGCTGAATTGAAGATTGCTGAAAATTAACTGAAATCTCATCGGCGGGGATGTGCTGGAATTGAAAAGTGCTCCTGTTTGCAGGAGGCTGAGATGCTGGGAAGTGACCCCCTTGTTGGGTATTCGCCACTGTCCGCTGATTGATGTGGGCTTGACACTGACCCCCATTGTGGGCATTCGCCAATGCTGTCCCTGTTGCTGGAAATTGAATTGAAATCCCATCGGCGGGGATGTGCTGAAATTGAAAAGGGGTCCCCTCGGTGAGGACATGCTGAGATCTACTGAGACTGTTGTTTGTAAGATTGATTGGAACCTGACTGGAAGTTCCTGCGACGGGAGTGCTCTGAGACGGCCTTGTCGTCGCGGGAAGGTATTAAGGAGGATGCCCCATAGTGAAGGGCTGAGATGGCTGCTGTCGGTAGTCTTGGGTAGACTCCGATGGTTGTGCTTGATTTGAACTGGAGGCCGGAGGGACCCGGCATGGCTGCTGAGATTGCTGAACTGGGCCAACCTGATTGTTGGCTGCTGCGGTGGCTTGTGCTTGCATGAATTGTAAGAGCATTTCTTGCATTGCTCTCATTCCTTGTGCCAATTCTTGTATGATTGGCGTATTATCAATGGGCTGTTACACTTGAGGTTGCGCTTCGGTCATCTCAAGAGCAGGGAAGAGATAAGTTTCTTCTTCGTGGTCGGACATGGCTTGCTGTGCCCGAGTGCGGATTATACTGCGGAAGGGAAGTTGTTTCCGAACACGTTGAGCCCGAGGAGGCACAATGGTGAGGACTATACTCTACTCTTTTTGGGTTTTATGGTTTTCTATTTTTTTTAGTTTTGGGTAGAATGCTATGCAGATGAGATTGTATGAGAACTAATAACTTTCAAGTATGGGAAGGATTCTGTTTTTCAAGTTGGATCACAACTAGTGGGACTAGCTCGTCCTCAGCAGAGTCGACATTCTGTGGACCCTCGCCGTTCCGCGCTCCCA
This sequence comes from Liriodendron chinense, assembly GCA_003013855.2. Taxonomy (NCBI): domain Eukaryota; kingdom Viridiplantae; phylum Streptophyta; class Magnoliopsida; order Magnoliales; family Magnoliaceae; genus Liriodendron; species Liriodendron chinense. Next base: position 5,285,781 of record ML058333.1, read on the forward strand.
CACGACGTTCTCGTCCCTTTCCTTTCGGAAAAAGAAGAAGAGGTGCGTGAGTGCGAATCGCCGTTTGTGCCACTGGCTTGCCTCGTTCTCGAGGGCTTTGTTTAGTTTGTCGTGATAAGCTGGATGTGTTTAAATGAGTTTATATAAGACCAAAGTCGCCACTAGCCAATTACTTCGAATCTACAGTCGGCTAGACCCCGTAGAAACATTAGAGAAGGGGATCCGAAGATTCCTTCCTCTAAAATAACTCCTTTTGATCTGCGGCCAGAGATTCGAGGTAAGGGATCATGGTTACAGGGTGGGAAGAGGTTAAGCACCCCACACACTGTCCGGACCGAAGTACGGTCTCTACTTCACAAAATCGAACTAACACTTGAAAGTCTGTTTTAATCCTCGTACATTCTCATAGATGACATGATGCATGAATGCAGGTCTGAACAGTAAGAGTTTCTGATGGGCAGGTTCCACTAACAGGCAAGCCCAGAGCATACGCTCGAACTGACAGGTGCTTTATGCAGAATGCATGCTGTGTGTTTGAATGATCAAAGTGCTTGTAGTGATATGTACATGAATGCAGGTCTGAACAGTAAGAGTTTCTAATGGGCAGGTTCCACTAACAGGCAAGCCCAGAGCATACGCTCGAACTGACAGGTGCTTTATGCGAGATGCATGCTGCGTGTTTGAATAATCAAAGTGCTTTCAGTGAAGCAGGGGGTTGGAAGAAAAGTAAATGTTGCACTTATGCTAGATGCGAAAGAGACGATGCTAGTAAGGAACAGCTAGATGGACGGAGGTGTCGCCAGGATTAGCTTCGAGTGGCTGGATCAAGACTTGGATGGCTTGGGAGACTTGGACCAGTGGTCAGGCTGGGCTGGACCAGGGCTAGGCTCTCCTCACTTGGGCTCTCCTTGGTGGAAAGATGGGCTAAAGAGGGATGGAGGGAAACTCGGAATGGACGGGTCGCTCTGGACTGGATGGGGATTCGGATGGATGTTGAAATAAGAAAGGGAGGGGGGTATTTATAGCATTGGAGAGTGACAGTTTACGTAAATATGTTTGGGCGGCCCCCAGGGGGTCGCCCGTACGGACGCTCCTCGGTTTCCAGCGCGTGGTACGGTCATATCTCGGGGCTGCTGTTTTGGCTCGGTGGGTTAACTCGGTGAGTTGACTCAGCGGGTCGACTCGGTGATTTGACTCGGTGGGTTGACTCGGCGGGTTGACTCGGTGTTTTGACTCGACGGGTTGACTCAGCGGGTTGACTCAACGAGTTAACTCAGCGGGTTGACTCAGTGGGTTGACTCAGTGAGTTTGACTTTTTTAGGATTTTTTTACTGGCTTTTCTTATGGGGGGTTTTTCAGGCTGATGTTTAGGGGTGGGTTGACTGGGTTCAGGCTTGAGTTGGGCTATGGATTGGGGCTTATAAGGGTGAGTTTGGCTGAGTTTGGACTTGGGATTTGGGGGTATGGTCCTCTATTCATCCATCTATCTCTACCAACAGTGTAGCCGAAGGTGGGGTGTCTACAATGTGGCACCTCATTATTGGTGGAGAGCTGGCCGGGCCTACACTGATGTGATGGTGGTGCGTTGACAGCCCCATCACACCGGTGCAAGCCCCACTGCTCTTCACCAATGATCCATCTCCTCAGCGTCTTGGTGAGGGTAGTACCTAATCTAAGTGCCAGTCTTGTCAGCTCCTTTTAGGATATGATCTCAAAAATATGCAAAACCAAATCTCCGGTGGATCACACGGTAGGAAAGATTGCTGGTTGACCATTGGAAACTTCACGTGGGTCACAAATTTTTTAGATCCAGCTGATATTTGTTTTTGCCCTCATCCACACCTGTGTGACCTTATCAACAGTTTGGAAGGCAAGTAAACACTATGGGTGGGCCCTAAAACTTTTTAGTGGTGGGCATTCAATCATCACTGATTCCTTTGCTTCCTGCGATGTAGTTACTGAGATTTGTATATGCTTCATTTTTAGGCTCATTCTCTAAAATGAGTTGGCAAAATAAACAGACGGCTGGCATGGACATACTACAAACACATGAAGGTAGGCCCCACAGTCACGCCGAACCAGTTGGGCGAGACGGAGGCCCACCTAATCTGCTCCAGACAGCGATGGCCTTGACTTAATTACTTTTCCTTGCACGGACACGTATCTGATAGTGGCGATTGGCCTAATCAAATTCTGGTACGCCGGTCGGAAGTGGACTCGGTAGTCAGGCCCACGCTACCGTCAGCTCTGGTGGAGGTGCCGTGAAGTGGTGAAATTTGATTAATTTGGCTATATGCCGTAAGAAATGGTGATGTGGCAAAATTTGATTGCTTGGGCTGTATGTTGTCAACGATGAAATTACCTAACCCACCCGTCAGGTCACCGTCTAATCTGCGTGCCATTGCAAATGCCCAAAGATTGAAAAATCTTTGACGTGCTCATTGGATCCCCAAGATCCACCGTGACGGGATGTGGATTTCCTGCAAAAGCCATTCCCAATAAGTTTTGGCCATGGGAATCTAAGGGGGCCACGGTGATGTTTGTGAGAAATCTACTCCATCCATCCGTTCTGCGAGCTATCTTAGTGGGAGTGGATTAGGTGAGACCCCTGGTCCATAGAGGTGGGTGTGACCCCTAACTGTGGGGCCACTGTGATGTATATGACTACATCCATGCCATAAATCCCCATTGAAAGGTCGTTTTAGGGCATGATCCAGAAAATGCAGTTCCAAATCTCAGATGGGCCATAGTGCATGAAACAGTGGTGATTGACCATTAAAAACTTCCTATAGGCCACAAAAGCTTTGGATCACAATGATATTTATGTGGTCTCTTCATCTAGGTGTTTGTGACCTCATCAACATGTTGGATGGAAAATAAGCATTCCCGTAGAATCCATTGAAAATCCATTAAGCTTTCAGTGGTATGGATTCAATCACGACTGTTTCTGTGGTGTGGTCCACCTAAGATTTGAGTCAGTTTCATTTTTAGTATCATACCCTAAAATGAGCTTTCAAAATGGTTGGACGGTGTGGATTTAAGACACATACATCATTGTGTGCCCCATAGTCAGGGTTCCCACCCACCTCAGTCTATCGGGGACTCAAGTAATCCACTCCCCATCTTAGTACATGCGACAAAAAATGAGCTAGATCCAAGATCCAAGTGGGCTGCACAAGAGAAAAAAATTGGAAACGAAATGCCCACCATTGAAACCTTTCGGAATCCACCTTAGTGTTTATATGCCATCAAAACCGTTTATAAGGTCATTCTCACTACGATGAACTGGAAACACAAAATCTGAACCCGATACAAAACTTTCGTGGCTATGCAAATTCTTCAATAACGACCCACTGTTTCCTCCCATACAGCCCACTTGGGTCTTGGATCCTACTAATTTTTTATGGCATGTCCCTGGAATAAGCTCTCAAAACGGATGGATGGGGTGGTTTTCTCACAAACGTCTTGATGGCCCCCCCTAGATTCCTAGCGCGTGCAGGAACTTCCCACAAAAGGCTTCAGCAGGAAATCCACGTCCACCGTATTACATGTGCCTTACATCCACGTCATCCATCCAGTTTGCAGCTCATTTGGGACATGATCTAAAAGTGAAGCAAATCCAAATCTTAGGTGGACCACACCACAGGAAACAGTGGTGAATGAATACACACCATTAAAAACTTCCTGGGGTCCACTAGAATGTTAATTTGCCATCCAGCCTGTTGATAAGGTCACAAAATCTGGACGAAGAGACCACACAAATATCAGCTTGATCCAAAACTTTTGTGGCTCACAAGAAGGCTTTAATGGCCAATCACCACTGTTTCCTGTGGTTTGATCCATCTGAGATTTGGATCTGCTTCATTTATGTGATCATGCCCTGAAATGTGCTATGAAAACAGATGGACAGTGTGGATGTAAGGCACATATATACATCATGGTGGGCCCCACAGTCAGGGATCCACACACCTCCTCCACCGATGCCATGCCCTTGAAAGGTGTTTTCTTTCTTGGGCATATAAATAGGGCTCAATTTGATTTTGGATGAAATTGAAATTGAATTAATCTTAAATTTTTGAAATTAAAATTGAAATTGAATTTATCTTAATTTTGAAATTTCGAATTGAAATTGAATTGACCCAATTTTTTTAGCATTGAATTGATATTGAATTGATGGATTTTTTTATTCAATTGGATTCGATTTTTCACACATTGCAATTTGAAAACTTATCGGTTTTGTAGGTTTGAATTTTATAATACCTCAAATGGTAATATTAGTAAAAATACTTCTAAAAACATATGCATAATAACTAGTCCATGCATGGAAATTAAAAAGATCGTATTGATCCAAAGCTTTTAAGGCCTAAAAAATGTTTTTAATGGTAATTCATCAGTCTTTCTATTGGTATGGTCCACCTGAGATTTGATCTTCTTATAATTTTGAATCATATCTTAAAATGAGACGTAAAATTAGATGGACGTAATGGATATACAAAAAAATATATCAAGGTAGGCCCCACACGGTAGGGGTAACACCCACTAAGTTGTTACCAACGTAACACTTAATTCACTCTTGGGCGAACTTTAAATTGCGTACTAAGTACACTTTTGTCATATTAAGTAAACTTAGTTGGGCCTACTTTGAATGCATTTAGTTTACCACACCGTCTATTCGTTTTACCTGCTCATTTTAGCCGTTGAGCCCAAAGCACATACGAAACTTGGGTGGACCATGCCACATAAAACAGTGGGAATAATGATTTCCACCGTTGAAACCTTCCTAGGGCCCATAGTGACGTTTATTTGTCATCCAACCTGTTCGTAAGATTAGGTAAACATGTATGAATGAAAAACATAAATATCAGCTTGATTCAAAACTTTCGTGGCTTACAATAATTTTTCAATGGTAGAGGTTCAATTCGCACTGTTTCCTGTGGTGTGTGTCACTTGAGCTTTGTATACGCTTCAATTTTGGGCTTGAGCCATAAAATTATATTTTAAAGTGGATGAACGGAGTTGATAAAATGAATAAATCATTGTGGGCCCCACAGAGTTTACTCAGTACGCCAAGCGCATTAAGCTACTAAGTACGCAATCTGATTCGTCTTGGACTCTTGGGTGGGCGCGAATATGGAAAATGATGGTTTCAAAGTTCTGTGGGTCCCACCATGGTGTATGCATTTTATCCAGGCCCTTCATCCATTTTCCATCTGATTCTAAGACATTATCTAAAAAATGAGACATCCAAATCTCAAGTGGACCACACCATAAGAAAACAGGGGAGGATTGACACTTATTATTGAAAACTTTTTGAGGCCTTAGAAGTTTGACATCAAACTAATATTTGCTTTTTCCCTTCCTCAAGGTCTATGTAACCTTATCAACAAGTTGGATGGCAAATAAACATTACAATGGGCTTTAGGAAGAATTTAATGGTGGACGTTCAATCCCCATTATTTTGCTGTGGTGTGGTAATCTGAGATATCTATCTTTATAATTTTTAGAATTTTTCCTTAAATTCAAATGTAAAAATGGATGACGACATAGATAAAACACACTATGATATATTTATTTCATCCATACCATCCTCAATTCGATTTGATCAATCGATTTAATTCGATGGTCGATTAGATTTGATTGATCGGAACCAAAAATTGAAATTGAATTTTTTTTTTTTAAATTGAATTGAATTGATCTTGATTTTTTGAACAATTCGATTCGATTTAATTTGTTCAATTTAATTCAAACGATAAATTAATCATAAATTGAATTGTATGCAGACTACGTATGAAACAGGATGCAGATTGAAAGTCCGCGTAGGACGCGGATTAGCTACCGACAGGTTGAGTAACTATTGAAGTGACGTCACCAACTTCTATGTACCCCACCACGATGTATGTGTTGTATCATCCATTCATTTGGAGAGATCATTTTACGGCATGCGCCAAGGAATGAGACAGATTCAAAGCTCAAGTGGACCCCACCAAAGAAAACAGTGGAGACAGTGATGTGACCATTGAAACCTTCTTAGGGCCCACCATAATCTTTATTTGAGATCCAACCTATTCATAAGTTCACACAGACATGAAATAAGGGAATACACAAATATCAGCTTGATCAAAAACTTCCGTGGCCCCAAGAAGTTTTTAATGGTAGGAGATCAATCCCTACTGATTTCTTTGGTGAGGTCCACTTGAGCTTTGGTTCTGCCTCATTCTTTGGTTTATACTCTAAAATGATCTCTCCAAATGGATGGACGGTGCGGATACAACACATACATAATAGAGGAACCCATAGAAGTTGGTGACGTCACTTCAGTAGGGAGATAGCTACTCAACCTGTCAGTAGCTAATCCGCGTCCGTCTGTGTAGTCCTGAAGGACACGGTTTGGGTAGTCAGGCCCATCTCTGAGAACATACAGCCCAACCAATCAAATCTGGTGCACGTCCCCTGTTTCAGGAGCGGATTAGGTGAGACCCCGGATCCACGGAGGTGGGTGGGACCCCTGACTGTGGGGCCACTGTGATGTATGTGACTACATCCACGCCATACATCCGCATTGAAAGGTTATTTTAGGGCACGATTCAAAAAATGAAGGAGTTCCAAATCCCAGATGGGACATTGTACAGGAAACAGTGGTGAATGACCATTAAAAACTTCCTGTGGGCCACAAAATCTTTGGATCACGATGATACTTATGTGGTCTCTTCATCTAGGTGTTTGTGACATTATCAACAGGTTGGATGAAAACTAAACATTCTGGTGGAATCCAATGAAAATCCATGAAGTTTTCAATGGTAGAGATTCAATCGAGACTGTTTCTGTGGTGTGGTCCACCTAAGATTTTAGTCAGCTTCATTTTTAGTATCATACCCTAAAATGATCTTTTAAAATGGTTGAACGGTGTGGATTTAAGACATATACATCACTATGAGCCCCACAGTCAGGGGTCCCACCCACCTCGGTGGATCCAGGGTCTCACGTAATCCGCTCCCCTCGTTTCTGACTGGGTATGGCCCAACCAATCAAATATCACCACTTAACTGCACCGCCACAGCCAGGAGCCGTCATCTCTGACCGAAGTAGTCTAGAACACTTATTTTACCTGCCTTGGGCTTACTTTGTCTATCAGGTGAACCATCATTTTAACAGTACATGCAAAAGGTTAACCGGATTAAAACAACTTTGATGGGCCATACTAATGAAAACCACGTAAACTTCTCCTAAAACCTCTAAGCTCACACTATGTGGTCCACCTGACATATGATCATTTTAGAGCGTAAGCTCAAAATTCTAAGCATATTCAAAGCTCAAGTGGACCATACCACAGGGAAAAAGTGGGAATTGAACCAGCAGCTGAAAACATCACTATGAGACCTAAGATGGTTCCATTGGATGTGGTAAGAGTCTGGTTACCAAGGTGGCCTGCAGTGGCAGGGTCACTACGTGATCTGTGTTCGTGGCCATGTTCCTGTGGTGTAGCCCACCTGACCTTTTGGATCATCATAATTTCTGGGTCCCAGGGCGAAGGAGAGGCAGCGGACCTTGGCTCTCATGAAAGTTCCACCTATGTAACGGTACATATGCTTCCGCGCCACCACACATCTTAGCGGGGTTCAAGATCTCGTGGGCCAGCCAACGGAGTCTCTCATGATGCTCAAACACACAAAAGCCAAAGAGAGGGTGTTTGTGCATGAAATTTGGATGGTTGGCTATATTTGTTTATCGGTGTCTTTGCATAGTGGGAAAGATTACCATGTGTTTGAGCCCAACAGGGCCCACCGAGATGTATGAATGACCTTAAACCCATCCATTAGAATCTGCCCCCACGACGTGGTTCCCAAAATTCAGCCTGATTGCTTACTCAGGGGTGCCACACACAGAGGAACAATGGGGGACACTGGGAAGGGGTACATCCCGGCTGTCTTTAGTTGCAATCAGACAAGCTTTGATTGGTATACTAATTGTATGTTTCATCAGGTGATTGAATATTGAATCCTTTAACAAGTGGCTGTGAATTATATGTTCATAGAAAAAAAGAAATTTATATTTGCTGGCATCACTAATATAACTTTTCCAAGGAAATATTTCGTTGGCAATAACACACTTTGCAATGAAATATTCGTTGGTAATGGTACCCACCTTACTACCTTTTCCAAGGAATTTTTTCATTAGTAATAGTACTACCTTTTCCAAGAAATTATTTCGTTGGTAATTCTATTACCTTTACCAAGGAACTTTCCTTTGTAGTAGTCCTTCCTCAGAAAACGTTCACAAATCACCGACAAACTGAGCATGCAGCCACGAAATTCTGGACTTTTACCAACGAAATTATTCGTCGGTAAAAGTTGACTTATTACCTGCAAAAATTTGTTGCGTTGGTAATTATTTTTCTCGAGGGTAATATTTCGACAAAAATTTTCATTGATAATGATATTTACCTAGGAAATTCTAACTTTTACCTAGGAAAAATTTCCTTAATAAGAGTCGAAATTGTTGTGAAGTGGTGTGTCCTGCCTAAGTTTGGATTGGGATGATTCTTGAGATGTACAGTGAACATGAGAAGGCGCAACAAATGCACTATTTGGATTCCAAATAAACATCACCGATGGCCCCACACAGCTCTAATGTATTGTTCAAACGTATGTGATCATTTCTTCTTATTTTCTTATCCGATGATTAACAACTAGGACAATTACATGAAAGTGATTTTTAGACCCTCGATCTCGTAAAATATTGCAGCTAGGCAGGGTGGCAATGGCTGAGTTTGAACCTAGGCCCAGGCCCATCACAACAATTTAGACCAAGGCCTTAGTCCAGCCCAAGCCTGCATGCCCCTAGCACAACCGACCCTAGCGCAAGCCCAAGCTCAAAAAATAAGTTGGTTTGGGCGTAACCTCACTTATCCCAAAAATTGATGGAGACCCTAGTTCCAAATGAATGTTCCAAATACATCCGTTGATCACGTGGGCCACACATGCACAAAAAGATATATTGTAGAGGAATGAAACCGACCGTCTTACTTAAACGAGGAATGGAATGGCATAGCTATAGGATATAAAACATGTACTTGTGTAGTTGGGTGGGGCAAGCTGGGTTGCGTCGGTTGATCACTTGAGCCCATGGCTCAAGCCGGGCTTGAAATTGTCGGGGTTGTGCTTGGTATGGTCTGCTTGGTATTCTTCATTTTGTGTTGTATGGTGGAGGTGTATGATTGGTGAGGGCCTTTTCTTTTTTTATGGTGCCCAGCTAAATGGATGCACAACCATTTTCTCTTGTTAATAAAGTTATAGGTGGTGAGCTCCCACCTTACTATATATGAAAAGGAACAAACAAATTTATGCTAGGAATCGTTTTTAATTCATTGAAAAAATTCAATTTATTCATAAATAAAAGAGAAAAGAAACTCCTAAAGGCTTCAAGAATACCAGACCATGCATATAGTAAATGCTTCCAATCCTTTAACTCATACAAATTCAAAGTGTTTGCCCAACAAGGATTTATACAACCCAAATTCCAAATGTGTATCAAAAGCTGAAAATAGAAATCTAACAACTACAAATGAAGCCCAACATGCTCTCGTTGCGCCACTCTGATCCTTAAATCTTTGGACTTCTCCAATAGCTAAAGGAATATCTTCATGAATGGTGTTGACTCGAGCTACACCTGCATCAATAAATATGTTTTGATAGCGTCAATGGTTGTCGTAGTGAGGAATAACCTCCAAGATTTACCAACCATTATAATAGGACATGCATTGTCGTTGAATTTGTGAATGATCGATACCGGCCCAATCTTCTTATTCTTCAGCTTGTTGTAGGTCCTAGTAGGAAATAACTCTTTGTGCAGATGAACCATCACTTGATCGCCTACTTCAAAGACCTTGGCATGTTGATGCTTGTTAACGTCCTGCTTGTACTTTTCATTCATTTCTTTCAACGTGTTCCATATATCTTCATGAATTCCTGTGATCCTCTCCGCCATATGTTCAGCAGCAATACTCATGCTTGGAATCTTGGGTAGGGGGACCAGATCAAGTGTGTGGCATGGCACACTCGACCATATACAATTTGAAATGGAGACTTCCCTGTCGATCGATACGCTATATTTTAAATGCGAACTCCGCTTGAGACAGGGCCAAGTCCCATTGCTTCAGCTTCTCCCCAGAAATATAACGAATTAAATTACCCAATGTGTGGTTCACAACCTCACAGTTTGTCCGTCGATCTGCTAATGATAAGCACTGTTGGGTTGAAGTTGCATCCTGAATCGACTCTACAAAGTCCATCAAAAGTGACTAACAAACTTTTTGTCTCAGTTTAAAGTGATGGTTTTGAGAATCCCGTGCAATCTCACAATCCCTGAAGAACATATTCTTTACATTCATTGCATCATATGTCTTCTTATAGGGTATAAAATGTGCCATCTTAGAGAATCGATCTACTACCACCAACACAGAGTCCATGCCGCATTATGTTCGTGAGAGACTCAAAACGAAATCAATAGAAATATCCTCCCAAGGGTCATCAGGAACTGGTAACGGGGTGTAGTGACCTATATTCTAAGATTGTCCCTTAGAGGATTGGTAGACATGATAATGTTGCACCATTCTTCTTAGATCTCGCACAAGTTGTGGCCAATAATACATTTCCTCCACTAGCATTCTTGTCTTGTCTCGTCCCAGGTGACCTTTAAGGCCACCTCCATGAAGCTTAAGGACGAAATGATCCCGTAGCGAGCTATGAGCAATGCAAAGTTGATTTCCTTTGAAAAAGAATCCGCCTTGAATATGAATGTCGCTTGGGTGGCCCTCACTACATCTCACCCACGTACCTATCATTAAAGTCCTCGTCTTCACTATACAACTCTTCGAGGTAGTCAAAATCGACCACCTCATTGCTCATCGTCACGAGGAGTGATACATGATGGCTAAGTGCATCAGCTACCTTGTTCTGTTGCCCTGACTTATGCTTTAGAACGAACGTGAATTCCTATAAAAATGATATACATCTAACATGCGTACGATTCACATTAGTTTGATTGTTAAAAAACTTCAAGGCCTGATGGTTAGTACAAACTCCCTTGGGATGAGGTAGTATCGCCAATGTCGAAGAGTTTAAAACACCACATATAGTTCAATTTCATAAGTAGACCACTTTTTCCTAGCATCATTAATTTTTTCACTATAGAAGGCTACCAGCTTTCCTTCCTAAGATGAAATCACTCTGATTCCCACTTAGGAAGCGTCGCACTTAACTTTAAACAACGTATCAAAATTTGGCAAAACCAGGACCAGGGTTGAAGCCAAACGCCACTTGATCTTAGCAAAAATTGTATCGACTTCTTCAAATCACTGGATTGCTCCTTTCTTCATATAATCTGTTATGGGCGCAATAATGGTGTTGAAATTCCAGACAAACCGACTGTAAAAGGTCGTTAGTCCATGGAAACTCCATACTTCATGGATGTTTGTCGGGGTATGCCAATCACAAATGGCCCGAGCCTTTTCGTCATCCACTCGAATACCCATATACGTCACAACAAAGCCCTAAAACATTAAGTGGTTTGTAAGGAAGCTACACTTCTTTAAATTCAACACTTGAAGAACTTGCTTGAGGTGTCCCATGTGTTTTGACTCATCTTGGCTATAAATCAAAATATTATCAAAATACACCACTACAAATCTACCTATAAATGGTTTTAAGACTTGGTTCATAGTGTGCATGAATGTGCTTAGGCATTCGACATGCCAAAGGGCATAACGAGCTATTTATAAAGCCCTTCCTTAGTCTTGAAAGTAATCTTCCTTTCATCACCTGGCTGGATGCGAATCTAGTGGTATCTACTTCTCATATCAAGCTTGGGGAACACTTTGGCACCCTCTAACATATGCAACATGTCATTTAGCCGAGGTATCGAAAACTTGTACTTAATTATTATTTTATTGATCAACACACATGCGCCATGCAACTCCCATTTTTCTTTAGGGTCAATAACGTTGGCACGGCGCATGGGCTCATACTCTCTCTTAAGAGTCCTTTCCTTATCAGCTCTACCACTTATCCTTGAAGTATTTTGTACTCTTTTGGGCTCATCCGGTAATGCGGCCTGTTGGGCAAACTAGCTTTGGGAATAAGATCAATATGGTGCTGAATATCTCTCATTGGTGGTAAACCATTTGGGAGATCCTCGGGCTAAATATCTCGGTATTCATTTAAAAATGGCTTAAGAGTCAAAGGAATGTTCGTGCCCTCAGGTTCCTCACCCTTCACCACCACGGCATAGACCTCACCGGTTTCTTTTAATTCTTCAACAAACTCGTGTATGACAAGGAGATAACTTCTCTCCACTTTAGAAGCTTTGAGTTGTTTCTCTGTGGCTATAAGAGCCAATATCATCTTGTAACCATCCTTAACGAAGATGGACATTATCTCATCGACGATGAGTCGCGTCTCAGTCTAACTGCCATGGTCGATCGAGTAACATGTGGCAGGCCTCCATGTCCACCACATCACAAACCATTTCAGCTTTATAGTTTCGGCCAATCTAAAAAAAAATTGAGCACTGTTTTGTTACTTTCGTTTCGTTGACCTTCTTAATCCAACCAATGACGTACGGGGCTTGATGTTTCGTAGTTGGCATTCATAACTTGTCCACCATCACCTTGGACACGATATTCTCACTGCTACCACTGTCAATGATGATATCACAATTTTCTTTCATGGTGCACCGCGTGCAAATGATATTGTGCCACTACGAGTGCACTTCCTTGGGGTATATAATAATCACCTGATGACTAAGGATTCATCATGATCCTCTATCATCCATTCCACTCACTCTACTTCCTCTTCAATGGCTTGTTTAAACTCTTCATTCTCCAGCTCTATTTCTGCTAGTTCTTCTTCAACAACCCCTTCATTAGTGGTCAGATTGACGGTGGGGTGTTTAGGGAAAGTATTAGATAAGTGACCCAGTTGGCCAGAGTGGAAACAATTGTTCAGCCTTGGTCGAGCATACAGATTTGGAACCTCGCTTAGACCAGCAGCTATAGGCACTGCACGTTGAGGTGTAGGAGCTAGGACCATTTTCTGAATCACGGTTCATGGTCGTTGGAGGCTAAGCACACCCTCCAACTGGTTCTTTCCCTTTTAGTAGAACTGAATCCTTTGTAGGACCCGTTGTGGAAAGCCGACCTGAGGGATACGAACGCATAGGGATCCTGGCCAGTTGCATCTCTACCCTGCCTGTTAGTTGAACCGCTTCCTCCATGGTTCAGACCGGATGCATCTGAACTTGGTCCTGGATTGCGGCAAAAAATGCCTATGAATCTTACGACCCTTTATGAGTCTGTCTCTAATAAACCATTGCGCGTTGCTAACCTCTCAAATTCTGCCATGTATTCTCTGATGACCCAAGTCCCTTGACTGTAATTTTAATATTGTTGGAACAACATCTGCTCATAGTCACTAAGAAGGAATCAAGATCGAAGTAAACACCTAATCCATGGCCACGATTGAATTTATGGCATGTTTGTTCTGACGGGCGCGTATGAGATGTAATTGTTTCCACCACGCAGAAGCACCAGATTTAAACTTATATGTTATCAGCTTAACTTGTTTATCTTTTGGCACATTTATATAGTCGAAGTACCTCTCTGCTTCTGATAACCAATCTAGAAAATCCTTAATATTATTTAAACCATTGAAAGTAGAAAAATTACCTTTTGTCCGAAAATCTCTATCAGCACGATCCACACAACCATTTTTGTGTGCAGATTGTCAGACAATGATGCCCTCGATGTCCTCATCGCTAAAGTCCGAGTCCTCTTGGGTAGCCATGTGATTTGTCACCGATTGCGCCTGACGAAAAATATGATTGTTTCGTACGACGACCTCCGACGGCTGAGTGAAGCCTTGGGCTTAGGGTGGGGCCAAAGATGTCGCAATACAATTGAGAGTCGTCTACAACCCTTGTATGGACAATTGATTCAGCCATTGGAGAGTATCTATCTTCTCCGCAAGATATTGAATCCCTTGAGCAGCGTTAAAAGGATTCTCGTCGTTGCCATCGTTTGCAGCCATCTTTTCAAGGAAATTCCTTGCTCTGATACCATTTGACGCAAGCGCAGACGTGGTGAGGACGATCACTGCCTTCCTCACATGATAACTACTCCGAATCTATAGAGCTTTCGGGAATCCTCAACCAGACTTCCTTGAAACCATAAGGGAAAACTCTCGATTCCATGAGAAAAGAAAAAAAAAACTGATTTTTTTATTGAATAATAATAAAAATAACTATATCTCCAAAATGAGTTTAACAGGTGATTAAATACTCTAAGCAAACCCTAATGCATAATTAGAAAATGTCTTAACCAAAAAAGAAAATAAAACGAAAAAAATAGCGTAAGTTCCAACAATCTGACGGGTTGTTGATTGATCGACCCGATCGAGCAATCGATCAATCAAAGATCTCACAAAACAATCTAGGGAGGTCCAGATGCCAAACTTGAATTTTGGTAATTTTGGCGATCGATCGATAGATGCATCTTTTGTCCAGTGAACTCTCTAAACTCTTTTCTGCATAGGAGATCGGAGATCGATTGATCGATTGGAGCTAAAAGTGCTAAAAATTGTCTCCTCTTGAGTTCCTTAATTCTTTCGTTGGTCAATCCTTATGATATAATCATCAGCGATCCTCTCTTCATCAGGTGATGGTGGGTTTGAAAAGTTGCAAATCGGCAAATGTAAGAATGACAGTGGTCGAAGATAGGTTTTGACGGGATTGGCAGCAACGTAGATGATAAGTTTGGAGAGGATCAAGGGCGACTGGAGCTTTGATACTATGATAACTTTAGGAACTACAGCTTGGAGAATTACATGCATTACTCCATTAAGGTAAACATGCACGGTAATCATGTGCCCAGAATTACACTAGAAACACATGATTGATGTAATTCTTGGATCATAGCCCAGCCAATCCACTCCGTAGATGATCTGGATCACCATCCAAGTGACCATATGGCGATGAATAGGCACCCAAACATGATAGAACCCCTTTATATAAATGTCCCTTTGATAAATCTCCATATGTTTTCCAAGGGCTGTCACCCACAAAAGCAGCTGAAACGAAACAGCATTAGCCAACTGCATAGAAACGAAACTACGTAACACTCATAATAATCTTCGGAATACAGTGTACAGTGAGACTTGAATTCCTCCATAAAGCATGTCTACCAACTTCTACCATTATCTAGAGCTTTACGAAGTCGTTTGCGAACTCTACGGAGTAAAATTCGGCAACATTTTAACGAAGCCATAGCAAAGCTAAATGACCAAAAAGAAAAAGTTGAAACCAGCAAAGCAATTTCAACAAGCTGCTCCTAGCAAACTCGCATCAACCTGCAACTAGAGGTGGCAATGGGTCGGGTCGGGTCGGGTCGGGTCGTGTCGGGTTCAGGTCGGGTCGTTTCCACCTCAACCCTAACCCGACCCAAATTGAATTCGGGTTAGATTTTCCTAACCCTTACCCAACCCAAATTAAACTGGGTCGGTTCGGGTTGACCCATATTTTAATGATCAACTAACTAATTTGTAGATTAATAGGTACATAAGTGCATATATATAAATGTGTGCGTGCGTGTGTGTGTGTGTGTGTGGGGGGGGGGGGGGGGGGGGGGGGGGAATGGTATTACGAGATCGACCTTATGGGAACTTTCCATGAGGTTGAGCTGTGTGGGCCCTACCATGATGTGTGTCAAACATTTACTCCATCAATCAGATGCACCATTTCATGGTGGGCCATGGGCTTAAAAATCACATCAATCCATGACTTAGATGGGCCACACCACAGACAAAATTTGAGAGGCGTAATCCGCCCATTAAAACCTTCAAGATCATTTATTTGGCCCACTGAGATGTGGTTCACAAATCCAGCCCATCCATTGTATGTGTCCCACTTGGATGAGGGGTCAGACCAAGTTTTAGCCGCATCCAAAACCCACTTGGGCCCCACCAAGTGCTTTTAGATGTTTTAGGCATGTCTTCACATGGTTTTAGATGGTATGGCCCACTTGAGTTCTGTATATGGCTGATTTTTTGGATATCCCAGACCTAAAGGGGACCCATCAAATGCATGGTGTTGATGTCTGACATGTGGGGCCCACGTAGCTCTTTCCAAGAGGTCGACCTCATAGTACCACTTCCATATATATATATATATATATATATATATATATATATATATATAGAGAGAGAGAGAGAGAGAGAGAGAGAGAGGCTTTTTTATAGAGTATATCTAGTAGGCAAATATTGAAAGAGAAAAATAAATGGATATAATGGAGTGCAGATTTAAAGCATACCTGTTTAAGCATCAACGTAGTTAGAGTAATGGGATGATGCTTTAGACACATCGATAAAGTTTATTGAATTGATAGGCATATGGACTATTCTCAGCAAGGTATGTGAGAGAAAAAAAAAAGCTATGTATTATTTAACTAATAAGAAAATCAGTATATAATAGTCGAAGGGCCCACCATAATGTTTATTAAATTGACAAACATGTGGACTGGTTCCACCTGGATGTGTGAGAAAAAAAAAATTATGTATTATTTAACTAATAAGAAAACTAATATATAATAGTCTACTTAACCCCTATATGATTCGGGTCGGGTCGGGTCACCTTTAACCCTAACCTGACCCATAAAAATCTGGGTCGGGTCGGGTCAACCCAAAAATTGAATTCGGGTCAAATTTTCCAACCCTCAACTAGAAAAATCCGGGTTGGGTCGGGTCGGGTTAGCGGGTCGGGTCGTATTTTGCCAGGTCTACCTGCAACACCTTACCATCGTGCATCAACGGCCACCGGAGAGGACCGATTCTTGGACCGATGATGTACTTGGAAACCCATGTTCCAAAGAAGAAGGATATGACAAGCGTAGAACATCGGACCCTTTATAATGGCCCCCCGCAAGGATGGCCGCACCCAGATCATCGAACGAGACCTCGGGTAAAGGTACATCACGGTCCAAAAACTGCATTACTTGCCGCATGCTCGGCCTTGCGGCTGACAACGGATTTGAACACAGCAATCCAAGCTTCAGCACCAACGCCATCTCTTCCACCTCATAGTCAAGTCCGAGCTTTGGATCCACCACTGCCAGAATTGTCCCTCTCCTCCAGCATTCCGACACCCATTCGACTAAGATCACCTCATCCGCCGATGATCGGGGATCAATGGGCCTCCTCCCGCAAGCAACCTCGAGCATGAAAGCTCCAAACGCGAACACGTCAGTGCTTGTGGTGGCCTTCCCCCTCCTAGTTAGCTCCGGTGCAAGATATCCGAGAGTCCCCACCACGTGGGTCGTCTGTGGATCAGTCCCATGATCGTACAATCTGGCGAGGCCGAAGTCGCCTAATCTACCGTTCATCTCGCTATCTAACAAAACATTGCTGGCTTTGATGTCTCTGTGAAGGACCACCTGCTCCCACTCCTCATGCAAGTATAGAAGCCCCGAAGCCACTCCCTTGACTATACGAAACCGTCGACTCCAGCTCAGCATTGTTTTTGGACGGTCGAAGAGGAATTTGTCCAGACTTCCATTGGGCATGAAATCATAGACCAGTAGCAGCTCTCTCTTTTGCCGGCAGTAGCCGAGAAGTCGCACCAAGTTCCGGTGACGGAGGCGGCCCAGGCTCACGATCTCAGATATGAATTCCCGCATCCCTTGTCGAGATTCATGAGAGACTCTCTTCACAGCCACTTCGATCTTCGAGGCTGATAAAACTCCTCGGAAAACCCTCCCAAAACCTCCGACCCCCAGGAGTTCTTCGTGAGTGAAGCCCTTAGTGGCCATGAATAGATCCTTGTATGAGAACCGATGGGGCCCGTATTCACGTTCCCAGTCCTCGAGTACATCAGCAAACTTTATCTTCCTTCTCACGATGATAACAATGGCCGAGATGGCCGTTAACGTGAAAAATATCACAATTACGGGTAACCCAACTGTTAAAAGGTTCGATATCTTTTTGGGTCCTATCCGTGGAAGCTTAGGGAGGCGGGAGGGATCAAGGGCCTTTGCTTGACCGTTCATCTTAAAGCTCCATCCCAATATGTAATTGGATGAAGGAACCGCCCTAGTTGATGAAGAGAAACCGATATACATGTCATCTAACACGGTTGATGAAAGATCCACCATCGATGATAGAAGTGGACGATCAGGTTTGGGTAAGCCGATAGGAGATAATGTTACATTGAGATGGTTTTGGAGACCACTGTATTCTACCCAAACATGCATCGGTTCTCCGCTTATAAGGCTTAGATTCTTAAACCCACCCCTTATATTACTAAAGTAAGCTGCAGGAGCGGACGTGATGGAATCTAAGCCATTGATGTCGACTCCAACGTGGTTGTCATCGATATCACGGAATTCTGGATTAAGGTACGTGTCGAACTCAATGGCAGCTATGTGATTTGATGAATTGCCGATGTTCTTCGGATTGAAGATGCCCATGTATTCGCCCGCCTGACTTCCTGGGAGCTCTTTTGAAGGTGAGATCACGAAGGCGGCCCCATTGGTTCTTACATCCTGATACTGGGGCACCATCGCAAAGACAAAATTGGTAGAGAAAGATTGAATTTTGCCCTGTGAAGGTTTGAAGTGAAGGGGAATGGGGTAGAAGGCGTGACTCGCCTTTTTTTGTGTAGAATCGTTGAGAAGAAGAAGGCCTTCAGATGTGATTTCGGCTGCGCCGTCCATGCTCATGTTAGCGCCATGAAATCCGTTGTAAATGAAATCGCCTTCGTCGCCTTTGGAAGCCGCATATCTCATGAGGAGAAACAAAATTAGGAGCTTCGAAAACATGGCTAAAAGCTTACAGTGGCTTTGAAGTTGGTAGACTTTGATGCTTTGGTAGCTCTCTAATTAAATGTAGTATCGTCCATACGATATACACGCGCGCGCTCGCACAAGCACTCACGCACGCGCGCAGAGAGAGAGAGAGAGAGAGAGAGTCGGTTTGTCATTTCCCACCGTAGACGGCACACGTATGATTGATCTCGCTAGGTTGTGCCCACGTATACGGGCCATATACAAAAAGCAGTACTAAAATTTGGACCCTTGGACTTTTCCAAGTTGCCAATTTTTCTCACACGTGTTATTTTCTGATAAGCTTACTAAAACTATTTTTTGGTCAACAACATTTTCCAATACACATTCCCCGTAGAATGGTCCGGATCTCAGCCATGCGTGCCATCCAACGTTGTGAATGGGGCTGGTCATGAGCCGGTTCAGCTCGAGAAACTCGATTGACTCGACTCGAAAAAGCTCGCCTCGGCTCAACTCGACTCACTAGAACAAGTCAAGCCAAGCTTCATTTAGGAGCTCGAGTCAGAAATCAAGTCAAGTTCGACCATTAGGTCACTCGACTTGAAACTCGACTTGGCTCGAGCTTGAGCTCAACTCTATAGATATTTGTTTAAAAAAAAAAAAAAAAAAAACCTTAATCTTCTTATTTCTTGCCCCCCCCCCCCCCCCCCCCCCCCCCCCCCCCCACACACACACACACAAAAAAGTTGTGGCCAGTAATACCGCTCTTCTACCATCGCTCTCGTCTTATCTCGTCTTAGATGACCGCCGAGACCACCGCCATGTAGCTCGATAATAATTTTGTCCCGCAATGAACTCTACGGAATGCAAAGTCGATTTCCTTTGAAGAGGAAACCATCTTGAATTAGAATGTCACTCGAGTGACCCTCTTGGCACTTTTTCCATGCATCTGCAAAATCCTCATCGTCGGCATAAAGTTCCTTAAGACAGTCGAATCCGACCACCTCACTGCTCACTGTAATAAGAAGGGATGCACGTCGGCTTAGTGCATTTGCCACCTTGTTCTGCTGCCCTGACTTGTGTTTCAGAACGAACGTGAATTCTTGTAAAAACGAAATCCATCTAGCATGCATACGATTCACATTAGTCTGAGTATTGATAAATTTTAAAGCCTGATGATCAATGTACAGTATAAATTCCCTTTGAATAAGATAATGGCGTCAATGACGCAGTGCCTGAACCACTGCATATAATTCAAGCTCATAGGTCGACCACTTTTGTCGTGCATTACTGAGTTTCTCACTGTAAAAGGCAACTGGCCTGCCCTCTTGAGAAAGGACTCCCCCAATGCCGATAATAGATGCGTCACATTCTACCTCAAACAATTTATCGAAATTAGGGAGTACCAGGACCGGGGTAGTGGACAACCGATGTTTGATTTCTGCAAAACTCTTCTCTGCCCCTTTGGTCCATTGAAACAGACCCTTCTTCATGCAGTCGGTAATCGGTGCGACGATACTGCTGAAATTTCGCACAAACCGACGATAGAAGGTCGCCAACCTATGAAAACTTCGTACCTCATGAATGTTCGTCGGAGTCAGCCAATCACGAATAGCTCAAACTTTCTCTTCGTCCACTCGGATACTCGTGAACGACACAATGAACCCCAGAAACAATAATCGATCCGTTAAGAAGCAACACTTTTTCAGATTTAAGTATAGCTTGTTGTCGACCAACACTTGTAGCACTTTTCTGATGTGGGTCATGTGCTCCGTTTCATCCTGACTGTATATTAGGATGTCGTCAAAGTAAACGACAACAAAACGGCCAATGATCGGCTTCAACACTTGGTTCATTAAACGCATGAAGGTGCATGGTGCGTTAGTTAGACCGAAGGGCATAACCAGCCACTCATATAGCCCTTCCTTGGTTTTGAAGGCCGTTTTCCACTCGTCACCTGGCCTAATACGGATTTGATGGTACCCACTCCATAAGTCCAGTTTTGAGAACACCTTAGAGCCCTCGAGCATGTCAAGCATGTCATTCAACCGCGGTATTGGAAATCGATATTTAATTATTATTTTATTGATCGCGTGGCTATCGATACACATGCGCTAAGTTCCGTCTTTCTTTGGGGTAAGGAGTGTCGGAACGGCACACGGGCTCATGCTCTCTTTGATGAGACCCTTATGGATCAGTTCCTCCACTTGTCCCTGTAAAATTTCACACTCTTTCGGACTCATCCGATAGTGCGGTCGGTTGGGTAAACTGGACCCTGGGACAAGGTCGATGTGATGTTGTATGTCTCGCATGGGAGGCAACTCATCAGGTAAATCTCCAAGCCAAGTACTTCGAAATTCTTCTAGCAACGGTTTAAGGCGTTGAGGAATATTAGAGGATCCTGACTCCTCGCCCTTTACCATAACGGCATATATTTCGCCCGTTTCCTTTGATTCCTTAACAAACTCGCGAATGGTAAGGAGAGAGTTTAATTCCCTCCACTTTCGAAGCTTCAAGGTGTTTCTCTGGTGTCATAGGGGCCAAAATAATTTTTCGACCATCCTTGGAGAACATATATATGTTTTCCCGTCCACCGTGGGTCACATCTCGATCCGATTGCCATGGCCGCTCGAGTAACATGTGGCAGGCTTCCATGTCAACCACATCACAGAGGACCTCGTCCTTATAACTTTTACCAATGAAAAATGAGATAATGCATTGATGAATTACCTTTATTTCGTTCACTTTCTTGATCCAACCGATCGAGTAAGGGGTAGGGTGCTTCGTTATAGGCAGATGTAACTTTTCCACCATAATTTTCGAGACAATATTTTCGCTACTCCCACTGTCTATGATCACGTCACAGATTTTACCCTGCACGGTGCACTTTGTGCGGAAGATATTATGTCGTTGTGGGTGCACTTCCTTCCTGGGAGCATAAAGTAGTTGTCTCACTACCAGCGACTCCCCATGATCTTCAGTTAGCCAATCCACATCTTCTGTGTCCCCCTCTTCAGCTTGTTCCAATTCAGGGTTGTCTTCCGTTACTTCACCCTACGCGCCACCTTCGTTCGTCGTTAAGTGGGCTGTAGGGCGTTGAGGGCAAGCGTTCGACCAGTGACCTGGTTGGCCACAACGAAGACAATGGTCTGGCCTTAGCCGCCCATATGGGTTGGGGATCCTGCTAGGACCTGCTGTAATGGGAGCTGCACGTTGAGGTCTTAAGGGACTGCTTTTCCAGTCCCGGTTCGTGACCGTAGGAGGTTGAGGATGCCCTCCTATAGGCTCCTTGCCTTTGGCCAACGTTGTATCTTGAGTGGGTCCGGTGATGGGATTCCATGTTGCCGGATAGGGTCGAGCAGGGGGCCGCGACAACTGTGTTTCTGCTCGGGTGGGCAACTGGTTGGCCTCACTCAACGTCCAGATTGGATGCATCTGGACCCGATCCTGGATTGCAAATCGCAACCCACCAATGAATCGTGATACTTGCTGTGCCTCTGATTCCGATAAATTATTCCGTGTAGCCAATCGCTGGAATTCTTCAAGATATTCGGCTACGGTTCGATTTCCCTGACGACAATTTTGATATTGTTGGAACAAAATTTGTTCATAGTCGCTAGGGAAGAATCGAGCTCTAAGAAGCTGTCTCATCCGAGGCCAGGTTCGGATGGGTGTCTTATTCTGACGGGTGCGGGAAACCTGTAGGTTTTCCTACCATGCTGAAGCACCGGATTTAAATTTATATGCAATTAGTTTTACCTTCTTGTCGTCTGGCACTTCCATATAGTCGAAGTATCATTCGACCTCTGCCAGCCAATCGAGGAACTCCTCTATTCGAAGTAGGCCATTAAAGCTGGGAAGACCAGCTTTGCCCCGATAATCTCGTTCTGCTCATTCCACATGCTCATTCCCTAGCGCAGATCGTCGTACAAAAATGTCTTCGACCTCGTCATCGCTTGGTTTTGAATCGTCTGGTGTAGCCCTACGATTATCCACCTGGGGTGCTCTACGGACAACAGGATTGTCCCGTATAGCAATTGTTGGTGGTTGTTGGTCGCCTTGGGCTCAAAGATGAGCTAGCGATGCTGCAATCTGGTTGAGGGTCGCCTGTATTCCTTGCAGGATCAACCGGTTCTTCCGTCGTGCTGCTTCGAATGCTGCCTCGAAGGCTGTCGCCGTTAGATAGTCCCTTGGAGCATCGTCCTTAGGATGAGGATCCAACCCTTCAGTAGAAGTCATCGTCCTGAGGAAGAAACCTGGCTCTGATACCAATGACCAGGGAGGATGTGGTAGGTCGATCACCGTCTCCCTAACCGATAGTTTTTCGAATCCACGAGAAGAAATAAAAGGTAAAAAGAGGAATTTAATTCCAAATAATTGATTTATTAATAATCGAATGAATAAAAATGGAATTATAATGCATATAAATAGGAAATTAACCCTAGGTAAAGTATCAGAATCCAACTCCAACTTAAACTCCTAGAAAACGCAACTTACTATAAATAGTAGACTTACTATTTGTAGAAATCGTTCAATCCTGCTAGAACTCTTGGTTTTCGGCCAAAAATAGAAAGTTATCAAACGGCCTCAACCACTAAAGCCTTATAGATGCAAAGTTATGATCGAATTAAAACTTACTATAAATAGTAATACTGAAAATAAACTAGCCTAATGACCGTCGATACGGTTGAATCGCGCGATTCCGGCCTGGGCAACCCGGCATAGCAGGGTTGGTTGGCTAAAGTAGCTCGAGCTACCCCAAATTGATATATTATACGTCCCGTAACTCATTCCGAATTGTGAGATACGACCGATTTACGATCTTGACGGTCTGGATCACTTTCGACCCCGACCGGTCTTCTTTTGCTCCATCTGAGCCATGAAATAATCAGCGACCCGTTCTACATCAAAGTGGGGTAGATCCAAAGCTCAAATAGACCACACCACAGACAGTAGCGGTGATAGTGACACCCACCGTTGAAACCTTCCATGGGGCACCATGATGTTTGTTTTCCATCCAACCTGATCATAAGGTCATATAGACCTGGATGAAGGGAAAACACAATATCAGCTTTATCCAACCCCTGATGTGTGCATGCAGGAGGAACATTTTACTCTTTTACAAGATCGAAAACAGGTTTCACTCGCGATACCAGTGCATCTCCACTGTAAGGAACAGAGTCATGGTGGGCCATCTGGCGGCTTTCTCAGGCATGGTCAAACACATACAGGCCTTAAAGAGGGCCTTTGCTCATTATATTTAGACGGTTGGCACCTGGCATTATTTGATGATGTTATACGTAGTGGGAAATGATTACCATAACTCCGAGGGCCCACTGTGATGTGTGACTGCCATCAAACCTGTCCATTATACTGGTTCCTCCAGTTTAGGGTTAGTTCCTAAAGTCCAGCCTGACCATAACTCAGATGGGCACATAACAGAGTTCTATGTATGTGAAGACGTTGAGGATGGGCTTGCCACTGTAGAATCTTCCAGATGGAATGTGATGTTCACGATATGTCATCCCAGTTATTAATCATGTGAGGTTGGCCAGGACTCAGGGACACCAAAATTCAAGCCACTGCGTAACTTAGTTAGGGCAACAACAAGTGTATATATAGGTTCTATATGCCATTGTACATTTCTTCGTGCTATGTGCCGCATGAGTTTGGATCGAATTGATTCTTGGTATGTATGGTGAACATGCAAAGCCCCACCAAAAGCACGATTTGGATTCCATAAAAACATGACAGTTAGGCCCCACACAGGTAAAATAGTTGGTAATCTGTTCAAATGTTTGTGATCATTTTCCTCATTAGTTCTCTTATCAGATGACGAATGATCCGGATCACTCCGTCTACATGTTCCTGGTAACGATCTTATCCATGTAGTGAAACGCGAACTGCTTCTGCTCACACGCAAAATGAAAGTCCGCTGGCCTTACATTTATATATGTGTGAGATACGAATTGCATGTTGGGGGACGGCAACAATATAAATGCCATATCTAATAACCTAGGCCCATTGGGTTATTAGGTGGGCCAGATCTGTACTAAACAAATGACAAGTTGGGAGAAATTGACCGATAACAAATGCCTGTGTTCTTGCGGGGCCACACGATGATTGTGTTTGCTTGATTTTAGATGGCATGGAATGTAGACATTGAGGGCCTGTTTTGACCTCATGATTAAATGGTATAGAGTTGCATTATATGGAATTAGCACCATTATATTGATGTTTGGAAATATCATGGTATTTTGATTCCACGGGTACGAATCCCAAATTTGGGATCAAAATCTTCCCTTATGATATATAAGGTAAGTGAAGCCTACATTGCATGGATCATGGAATTGTAATCAAGCGGCCACATTTCACAATTGATGCCAATCACTTATATACAGATGTAACTTGAATGTCACGTGGAAAGGGCACATATGGATGGATGGAGTGATAAAACACATGCATCAACAAGAGGCACATGGATGTACGGGATTTTAAAATCAATCAGAAAGCTTAAAGTATTTACCATTGGCTTTGAATGATAATCCAATCCTTTCTCTCGTTTCCAAATGCAGGATGAAATTTACAAAGAAGCAAATGCTCCTTCCTAACTAATGCTACTCACCAACCAGGCCGTAAGGACATCTATTTATTTGCACGTACACCGATTTTCTCTCCCTGGAGTTACAGTATAATGGAGTGTTTTAACATATGAAACTTCTGTGGGAGCCACCATAATGTATGTGTAAGATCCACACCACTCATCCATTTTTCCCCGTCATTTTAGGGCATAAGCCCCAAGACGATGCAGATGCAAAGCTCAAGTGGACCACGACACAGAAAGAAGTGGGGATTGAATGCCTACTGTTAAAATCTTTTTAGGGCTCGTGTTTATGTTTATTTTCCATCTAACCTAATCATAAGGTCACACAGCTTGATCCGAGCCTTCTCTAACCCCAAGGAGCTTTCAACAGTACACGTCCAATTCTCGATGCTTGTGGCATGGTCTAGTTGAGCATTGCATTTGCCTCATTTTTCAGATTATGCCTTCAAATTATATAGAAAAATGGATGGACAATGCAGCTCTAACAGATACATCATGGTGAGGCTTACTAAAGTTCCATACGTCAAAACATTCCCCTAATCTTCTCTCCGTAGCTGGATTCGGTGTCAATGCCGGGCCATCGAACAGTTCAAAAACCCATTCGAGGCCTACCCCAAGCCCGGCCGGTTGATAGCACTAGGTACTGCTAACTCAATTTTAGGGCATCCCTTTTGGACGCAGTTTGGGTAGCGACCTCACCACGATCCCACCAGACGGGGTTAAAGCTCTGTGAGCCCCACCATGATGTATGTATTTTATCCATGCCGTCCATCTATTTTGGTAGCTTATTTGAGGGCATGAGTCCAAAAATGAAGCATATATAAATCTCAAGTGGACCACACCAGCCAAAACAGTGGTGATTGAACTCACACCCTTAAAAACTTCCTAGAGCTCACTATGATATTTATTTGCTATCCAACCTGTTGATTAGGTCGCATAACACTGGATGAAGGGAAAACACAAACATGAGCCTGATCCAAAACGTCTGTAGCCGTGCAGAAGATTTCAGCATTAAGAAGTGAATCCCTAGTGTTTCCTGTGGTGAGCTCCAATTGAACTTTATATCTACATCAGTTTTGGGTTCATGCACTATAACGAGCTGAAACATTGGATGGACGGTGTGATAAGACACGCACATTATGGTGGGGCCGACAGAGCTTTTACACCAACAAGCTAGCTGCTGCTGGGTCAACTTCCAGACCGTGCCTTCCGTTTAGGTGGTATAAGGACTTAAATGCACCTTGGTGTGAGGAATTTGGAATTTGCGGGACCGGGGCACATGGTGTAATAACTCTGGGGGACCCACGTGGTGTATGTGTTTTATATACACCTTCCATCCATTTTGCCAAGTGATTTAGGGCATGATCTCAAAATTGAAGGACACCCAAAGCTCCAGTGGACCACTCCATAAAAAGCAATAGGAAATGAGCATCTACTAAAGTTTTGGGTCAAATTAATATTTATGTTTTCCCTTGGTCATGCTATTTATGACCTTATAGACAGGTTGGATGTAAATAAACAACATTGTGGGCCTTTGGAAGGTTTCAGTGGTGGGTGTCATTGTCCCCACTGCTTTCTATGGTGTGGTCTACTAGAGCTTTAGATCTGCCTAATTTTTGGGCTCACGACGGATTTGTTAACTGGTCTAATGCATGAGAGTTTTAACCAAGTTGGGAACACAAACCTAGCCTGATTTCTTAATGGATGAGACCCCAACCCATCAAAACCGTATATGAGTGCATGGGATTCCGGTGGGCCTCCATACCCATTGACAGCCGTGACATGGACCCTCAATTACCTCTTCTGCCCCGGCGTTTGGATGACTTTAAGTCAAACATCATCTGATACGGGAAAAACTATAAGCTACAATAGATGCTTTTGACCGCAACCATTCCATCAATGTAGATGTACCGGTCATAAGACAGGCTCGTACTCCACAGCTCATTTAGCCTGGAGTCTGCACTCTGATAATATATATAATGGGCTCGTACTTGAGTCTTAGGTTAACATCCCCAGAATATGTACAGTGTCCAGGCCATGATTTGGTACAAGTAGAGGTCATGATCGGTCATCTATAATTACTGTTGGTACAATGGCCGACGGAACATGCCCCAAAAGTCTCCAAATTGACTTTGAGGGCGAGAAATTGTTGGTTATAATTACAGTTGGTACAATGGCCGACGGAACTCACCCCCAAAAGTCTCCAAATTGACTTTGAGGGTGAGAAATTGTTGGTTTCTTTGGTTCTTTTTTCTTTTCTCACTAAATGGCATGTGGCTTGACTCAAGCTCGTCCCTGCGTACCCATTGACAGCCATGACATGAGACATCAAATACCTTTTATGTTAGGTGTTTGGGTGACTTTAATTCAAACATCATCTAGAACGGCGAAGACTATAAGCTCAAATAGATGCATTTGGTCCAACCATTCCATCAAAGGAGAAAAGTACCATTCATAACGGTGGGACCCAGTAGATGGGCTCGTACTTGACAGGTGGTTTAGTCCTGGGTCCTCGGGAACATGTATAATGGGCTCGTGCTTGAGTCTTGGGTCTACTTCCTGAGAATATGTATGGTGTCCTCCCACCATGAATTAGTACAAGTAGAGGACATGATTGGCTTCTTTCGTTGCTTCATCTTTTCTCATGCAAGGACGTACGACTTGCCTTGTAGGAATGCCTGTAACGCCAAGCCCCATGGGCAAACCGTGATTTTTTTTGTTACATTCACTTCATCCATCTGCTCAGCCACATTTTCAGAAATGAGCCCAAACATTAAGAAGAACCAAAACTCAAGTGTGTCACACCACAAGAAACAATGAGAATGAAAATGCCTACTTTTTAAACCTTCATAAGGCTCACCGTGCTGTTTTATGCCATCTAATGCAGTCGTAAAGTGATTCCCACCTTGATAAAGGGAATATACAAGCATTAACCATATCAAAAAAATTTGTGACCTTCAGAAGGTTTCAATGGCTTGCGTTCAATCCTTTCAATTTCTTCTGGACTAGCCCACTTGAATTTTTTATCACCTTCATGCTTTGGCCCATGTCTTAAAATGAGGTGGCAGAACAAATGTACAGTGCAGATGGACACAACTTTCTTGTAATTCAGGGTTATAGGAATCCCATGTAACCACAAGCTCTATGGCACCACCATCATGTTTATGTTATATCCAATCCATTCATCTGTTTCACCATTTCACTTTTATGGCATGAGCCCAAACACGTGGGAGATGGAAACATTACAGTGGGGATGCAAACATCCACCGTTGAAAACCTCTCGGGTCCATTATGATGTTTATATACCATGTAACCTGTTCCTAAAGATACTTATTTATTTATTTTTTTAACACATGCGCACCCCACATGGGAACACAAATACAATCCAGGTACTTTAGTATTGAAGCCCAGAGCATCTACCTTCATTCTTAAAGATACTTATTATTACCTCTTTAAAAGAAAAATACAAATATCAACCCAATCCAAAACTTCTATGGTGACCAAGACCGTTTGAGTGGTGGGCATTCAAATCATCATTGTTCCCTATCGCGTGGCCCACTTGAGTTTTGGATCTCCATTATGCTTGAGTTCATGTCCTAAAATGAGCCGGTGAAACAGATAGACACATTGGATAAACATGAACATTACCACTAGGCCCATAGAGCTCGAGGTTATAACAAGCTATTCATGTAACCCGAGGTCACGGCAAGTCACATGGGATGGATATAACACAACCATCATGGTGGGCACCAAGATGCTTAGGGTTACAAGGGATTCCTATAACCTCAGCTAGCATGGTTTCTTATACTCCCGATCCTCTTTAGGACTAGCCAAGTCCTCCTCGGCCAAGGATGAATTGGTTTGATCAAATATCAATTTGAGCAAAATCTACCATCGCCTTGTTGGCATCAGAATGAATCACTGCAACGGGCACTCATATGGCTAATGTAACCAAGAGGTACCAAATCCTAAAGCCCTTGGGGGGAAGTATAAGTTAGGAGCTGAAGAGCCTATGAGGCAACCTCTTATGTCACTGGCACCTCGTACTGTTAACCTAGTTCCATTACCAATAGTTAATTCGGTTACTCAAGAACATTGAGCACCTGCTTATGTATTTTATGTCGGCTATGATGATTTGATTAATTTAATCTAAGAAGTTGTAGGCCATCAACAAAGTCATCGTATAAATAGATCACTAACTTAGAAGAAACTATATCTGAATAGATTAACCAGTATTGTGAGTTGCCTATGAATTACTGTCCACCTGAATTCACTTTATTCTCATGAGATTAGAGTTATCTGACGATCAAACACATCGGTCATTTCACTATCCAATGTGGTGAGGTATCAAAACATGACTTCTTGAAGTTTTGGCTATTCAGAAACTTTCTTACGGAATGGCCTTCATATGGTACATAAATCTACCACCTAACTCTCTTAACACATCTAAAAATGGAAAAGAAGTTTCATGCACCATTCTTTAGAACTAAGTCAGAGGTATCCCTAGCCGATTTATCTTGCTTAAGGAACTATTGGAAGAAACCAGCAATAAGTACATTGCTCGTTTAAAAAAACCAAAGGATTTGATCCGTGGTCATTATATGCCTAAGGGCAAATTTGTCAAACTAGTCCAAGACGATTTAGATTGAGCTACAAAATAAATTCTAAGGGAATGGAATTCAAGGACTTTTTCAATCTCTCTACATAAGTTACTCTCCATGAATGGCTTCTTTGAAAAGAATGCCAACATAAAAAAAATTCTCATTAGGTACCTATTATTATTAGAACCCAAACTTTGAGTTAGACATGATGTAAGTTGTGGCTAGAAAGCTATTCATTTGCCAATCATTAACAAGAAGGATATGACCGCTCTATCAAGCCAAAATATAAGAAAAACTATATTTAAAATCGACAAAGGATATTCTTTTGATATAACTCATGCCGATGAAATCCTCGATCATTTGTAAGGGAAATTCATCAAGGTTCCAACAAAACAAAGAATTCACTCTACTAAAACATTAAAAAAAAAAAAATTGAATACTGCAAATAGCATGGCACACATTCTCACTCCATGACAAACTATGTGGTTATCGATAAGGGATTGCTCAAGTTTTCAGAGAAAGAAACAAACACTATGGTAGTTAACTCCGACCCATTTCCATGCATGGTCGAAGTGAATGTTGTCAAGCCTAATCTCTGAAAATCAATGCCCTACGGATAAAAGTTGACCTTACAATGGCTCAAGCATAACAATCATAAGGCTGAACAATGATTAATGATGGTTGACAAGCCACGGGCTGGAACCCGACACTTGTAGAACATTCAAAGCCACTTGCCATGTGTGGGAAATTCTCTGCAATCGAACGGTCTATGTTTAATAGACCAAATAGTGTTTTATGTGATCGATGAAACAACAAGGCTAATTTAAGTCGTCGACATTTTGTGACAAGCTTGGTAGTTAAACGTTGAAGGACAGTGTAGCCAGATTATTCATTGCATCAAGAGCGTTATCCACCACCGCACACGCACCACACCAAGAAAGCCAGAGGATTAGTCCTTCAACCATCCCGGGATGGTCAAACTAGTTAATATCAAGGAAACAAATGGATTAGAGCAATCCACCTAAAGGTTCCTACGTAGTCTTGTAGAATGACTCGTACCCAAAAGCAAGGTTAGCAATGACAACATGTGAAGTTGAATTGTCCGGGTTCACTAGAGACCAAATCTCCAAAGAGAATATGATCTATATATAGGATACTCGACATCATCTGTGCCTACTGCGGAACCCAACACCTCTTTGATATGGGTTTGGTCAAATTCGCAACCAAATTGGTCACTCGGTAAAGGTCATTGATAAAGATAGCTTGGGAGATCTCATCGTCAAAATTAAGGATAATCATACGTTCGATGATTTCTTGAGCGATGAAGAGGTCTTAGAAGATCCAGTGCTCTTGATCGAAGAGCTAATGTCCAATGACGTACTGCTAACTGAGGATTCAGAAGGTCAACAAAAGTATACCGATAAGACCCTTACCGATCGATTCTGTCATAAGCCAACCTCAAATAGCAGAGGATTCAACTACCTCCTGAGTAGAGGGAACCACCATAGCTTCGATACTTTTTCGCCGATTATGGTGGATTACAATATGATGTTTACCCTTCCTTTATTCTTCCAGGCCAAGCCCAACCAACCCATAGTATGAAAGGGGACCTGAAAGAGTACGGGGCAAAAGTAGTGATCCAAGAAGATCATCCACCCAAGGTCTCCGATGACAAGCCAATTCTATTTATCACGGTAGAACTAAGACTCAAATAGAGTGGTTCTTACAAAACCAACTTATCAGATGACATAACACTTAAGGTCATTATATATTACAATACATTTCGACGGATGCCTTATTACCAGAGTTTTGGTCGATAATGGAGCAACTGTCAATATACTACCAACTTCAATGGTTAAAAAGCTTGGTACCATTGGCAATTTTACTGGTGGTATCACTAATACTCGCAGGGTGTTGCCAATCGAGTTACTGATTGGTAGCATGAAAGGCTTATTGGCTTTTTCTATGATAGAATCCTGCTCGATCTACAATGCTTTGCTTGGGAGAGATTTCATTCACTCTAATTCTTACATACCATCGTCCTTGCACCAGTTCTTAATCTTCTGAAACAAAGGTAAGGTCGAGGTGTTTTGAGCTGATAGTTGACCATTTGTGGCTAATTCAAATTCAAATGATGCCTATTTGTATAGTGATGAAATAAGGCCTTTTTATTTCATAGGTCACGATAAGTATGACCAAATGACAGGTATTAAGGCCTATACTAACTTGTTGTTGTGGTAGCATACATACAAGAAATTCTCAAATCGTATAAGCTTAATGTGATCATTCTAGCCAAAATCAAACCTATTTAGCATTGAAGAGGGGTTACGATGACTAAACCTTTGTTAATTGGAGCATGGGTCAAAATCACAACTATTCTAAACAAGATAAAGAAGGCCTTCGGCATGGAGAACTACATAATGGATGTCTTATGAGGCAGAAGATGAGGCAATCAAGGTTGACATGGCTATGCTTGCTACCAACTCGATCAGAAGAGAATTATCGAAAATGGCAAGACGCCCAGGCCAATCTCAAGCTTGCCCAATTGTAAGAAGAAATATTCTAGAAAAATAAGTCCAGGAACAACTAGTTGAAGGAAGGAGATTGGAATACTAGATTTTTTCATGAATCAGTGGCTGACAGAAGGCGAAGGCCTAAGATATTAATAATCAAGCTCTTCTCTAGATCTACCCTTAAGAGTATAGACGAAATCGCTCAAGAGGTGGTTCGACATTTTCAGCAAATTTTCATGAGTGAAGTCATAAAGATAGATGAATGTATTCTGGAGGCAATCCCTCACCTAGTCAGAGATCAGTGAAATACTCAGCCCCCCCCCCCTTGTCATAAGGTTAGAGAGGCTCTTTCTCCATCCCAATAGACAGTGCTACATGGCCGGATGGATTTTCAACCACTTTCTTTGCTTCATGTTAGGACATTGTTGGAGAGGACTTGTATGCTGTAGCTTGCGATTAATTTCTTCGGTCGAGTCTTATCGCACGAGCATTTCAATGTACGCTTCTTTATCTTATTCCTAAGAAGAATTGCTCGGAATACCTATCCGACTATAGGCCCATTAGTCTATGTAACTACATCATCAATATATTCTTAAAGATCATTGCTACCAGGCTATCTTCAATGTTGCCTACCACCATTTTCAATGAACAGGGAGCCTTCGTTCAGGGGTGTATTATAGTGAATAATGTCTCCCTGGCTAGGGAGATGGCATAGGAGATAGACAGGAAAACCTGGGGCGCTAATATGATCATCAAGCTAGATATAGTGAAGGCTTACGACCGCTTAGAATGAAATTTTATATCGCGAGTTCTTCTCAAATATGGATTCAACCCTAGTTGGATTCAAATAGCTCAAAGATGCTGGAATGGGTCTTGGTTCTCCATCCTTCTGAATGGAAACCCTATTGGATTCTTTCAATCTTCTCGGGGATTACACCATGGCGACCCTCTATCGCCTTCTATCTTCATTCCAGCTTCGGAAGCTTTGAGTAGGGGTCTCTGCTCTCTCTTCTCCTCGGGAGCGTGTCAACCGTATAAACTCCCTCTTGGTTGCCCCCTATATCCCACCTCTTATTTGCAGATGATACCATTTTATTTTTGAATGGAAGGATCTCTTCGGTTCGTAATCTCCTCCACTTCCTTAAAGCTTATGAAAAATCCTCAAGCCAGAAAATTAACAAATCAAAAAGCGTGTTCATTCTACCGAAGAATTCAATGCTAGCTAGAGCTCGTAAGATCAACCACCTCACAAGATTTCACTAGACCACCCTCCCTATCACGTACTTAGGAGTTCTGCTATTTAAAGATCGAGTCTGCTCTACCAACATCTTGTTGCTAATTCAGAAGATTTCAAGTTAGCTAGTTGGAAGAGGAAGCTCCTTAATCCAGCAGCTAAAATGGTGCTAATCAAAGCACATCCTCTCTAGTTTTTCGCTGCACATTCTTTCAGCAGTTAACATCCCTAAGTCTTCTTACAAACTTATAGAATCAACCTTTGCTAACTTCTTGTGGGGGGGATCTGAATCAGGGAAGCGAAGACACTTGATCAACTAGAACAAAATCAGCAAGCCCACGAATGAGGGTAGCCTCGACATCAAATGTGTTGAGGATGTTATGGCTACTCTTTGTGCAAGGATGGGATGTAATCTTCTTTAAGGCAAGTCCCTTTGGGCCAGATTTTTTGTGGCTAAATACCTCCCCTATTTCATCTGGAGCAATGGTGTTATTCGTTCGCAAAAATCTACTCAATGGAAAGACATTGGGAGGAACTTGCTTTTTACCATCCTTAAATAAAGGTGACTTGTAGGTAGAGGTCACATTAATTTCTGGACTCAGAACTAGACATGTAACGCCCTGAATTTTCCTTAGGTGGCTTTGAAACTATAGTATAACATATTATGTATAAAATTTCCAATCAACGATAATTTTAATTTTTTTTGTGAATAAGTAATAATTCATGATTAATTCGATATAGATTATTTTGTAAAATATACTTAAGATTATGCATAGAACCTTGTAAAACCATTAGATTTTTCAAAAGTTTCAGATTAAAAATAACTATGATGATGCCCTTGGCCCACCCATATTCGTTGTTTCTGATCAATCGGGTAAGTAATGTTTTAATCAATCAAGAAGGTAGGCGTAGTTTTAGGTGTATATCGAGGTCATAAAATTAGATTTTTTAAATGACCATTAAATCATGGAGATCTTAACCTAAGAATGTCCGTGGCCATTGATCGAGAAAGCTAGTCGGGAAAGTAACCATTTCAAACTGATCATCTTAGTGGTAAACTCTTATCCTAAAATTTTTGTGATGATCCAATGAGTATAAATATGATATTTTGAGTGCTAAAAAAATGTGAATGACTCACCTTAACCTAGACCCTTAATATCTAGTTCACATGGTTCTCATGATCTGATTGATGTGAAATTTTATACCATGCCTATCTATCATAAATAAACTACACACGTTGAATTTTAGCCTTTAGATAATAGTATAAATGACCTAATTAACAAATTAGCCCCTTAACCCTTGATTTTAATGTCCATCGAGTGAGGAAAGTGGATGGTTAGTCCTAGTTGAATATTTTCCTTCGTGTGAGTGACTTTGATTGTCCATATCATGGACCAATAGTGTGATTTGAGTGCCCCTTTTTTATAAGCCCCTTTCTTAAGTACGAAGCTATCTCGTTTTAGGAAATAATCGAGCACCAACTCCTTTCAAATCTGGGCCTTTCAATTAATTTATTTCCCACCGTCAATCGTAACTCAAATTTAAAATATATCTTAGTATCATATGACTATGAGACTCTACAAAATTTAGACCCCGATCTATAATCCTACACCATGGAACCACCAAACCAACTCCTTCCTTTTTCGTCAAAAGTTGAAAATTTAAATCTAGGTCATTCCCATCATCAATCAACCACCAAACTTTGTACAATCATTTACCTATCATGACTACACATTTCTCCCAAATTTGGGCCCTGATCATCAAGCGTGGACTGTTAATTGGGATCAAGTCCGTTTTGGCACCTACTGAACCATTTTTCAATATCGGTCAATCTAGATTTCAGATCACCATGAAAATTATATATTCTGACTCTACTCTTTGTGCTTAACACGGTGAAGGAATTAGAAATCATGAAAAATCATCCCTTAATCATGTTTTGATGGTGTCATAGTGAGATTGTGAGGTGTGCATGCCCACTTCATGTAAAGGAGTGGTGTGCACGTCCCTACTCCTCCCTTCCAAAAAAACTCACGCCCAACCCTAATTTTTCCAGCCCTACACGTCTGAGAGAGAGAAAGAGAGAAAGAGAGAGAGAGAGAACTCGCCCGCCCGCCGATCATCTTCTTTTCCTTCCTTCTTCATCAACACATGTAGTCATCTCTAACCCTTCCTCGTGTCACCGCAGTTCATGTAAAGATCTTCCCCATCAATTCTACCTAGGATTTTCATCTAAGGCGAAGGTGAGGATTTCCTTTAAGCCTAGTTACAATAATATCATGTTTCTTGTCGATTACACTAGAGTTTTGTTGTGTGATTTCTTGAAACCGTGCTTGTTGAAATCTCTTCATGTGATTATAATTTGTATGATATTCCTTGACATGTACTATAGATTTTTATGTATGTGAACCATGATTTATGCTTATTTGTTTGGAAAATGAACCTTGATGATGTATATGCTTATGTGGAGACTTTGCTTAATTTACGTTCGTTATATGCTCATGATAAACATGATGATTGATTTGTTGTATGATTCAGAATTCTATATGTGGATGTTATGTTAATGAACACTCCTAACCCCGTACTGTTATAACTGTTTGATGTTAAGAGATGAAGCTCGTATGAGGCCTTGTTATGTTGGCATTACCATGTGGATGTTTTTGGATGAATATGTCTTATTGATTGTAGTAAGAATTGGCATCACCATGTGTATTATTGAATGATATGCCTTGACATTAAGGATTAAGTGTTGGTATTATGTAAATGTGTTGTTGGTCGTATATGCCATGATGTTGAGTTTGGCACTACTGTGTGCATTGTTGGATACGTGCCAAGGGATCCTTATTTGATATGTTACCTATGTTGGACCCTTTGAGGAATGAGATTGATGAATACGAGAATTTCATAAGCCAGGGTTAGTGGTATGGGACATTAAGCCTGAGCTGTCGGCCTATGCTGGGTGACGAGCCCCCCATAGTGACCTTGAGCTTCCTTAAACTAATTGGGGTAACGAGTGGTCATTAATCGTGAACATCGTTTAATTAGATGGATGTTAAACTAGTTAACTAAAGATAAAACTAATCATGCATTCACTGGACCCCACTTGGTGGGTCAGCCCTGGCGGCGCTACGACGCTAGTTTGTGGTAGGGGATGGGTGGCCATCAACTCCATTGGTTGGGTTTGTTGACATGAAGTTGTGGAATTACCTGCTTCATCGTGGACTCTGATGACTAGTGGCTGGTGAGAATAGTTGGAATAAGTCCCGTCTCATTTAGTCAGGGTGCCTTAGCTAGAGCATGCATATCATGCATTGCATTAAATAAGATTTTCTCATGTATGTTTTGGTTGGGTATACTTATGTTTGGATATTATTGTGCCAATCTTAGAGGGTAACCCTCACTGAGTTGATCGCGAGCAACTCACTCCCTCCTGGGACGGTGTTATAAAACACCACCAGCTTGTTGCAGGTGACGATCTATTAGACGAACCTGACTTACAGGTTGAAGAGTATATAGTTTTATAGCAATCAATGACGGACGATAAAGTTGTATCGGTTTAAAGACAAATAATGTTTATTGTTTCCACTTTTGTAGAATAAATTTATTTTTATGTAAATCGAATTAAGTCTCCTAAGGAGACAGAAAGTGAAATATTATATATTTTGTATGATTTAAGGACATTATGTTGATAACGTAGAGTAGAAAAACATCGAATAAGAACCTTGAATTTCGTCATTATGCTATGAATTCCATGAATGTGGTAAATAAAAATGAATATATGAAAATATATCTCTAATACATTTTAGCTAACACCCGAAAACTCAGTCCATCGTGTTGTCCACGAGAGCTGAAATTTCGGGGTGTTACAGGACAGGGGGAGGGTTACTAACTGGTATTGTCAATGACCACATCTCAGACCATCTTATCAATGTATTAGTAGTAGATTTTTGGGACCAAGATTGAAGATGGGATTTCCCATTAGAAGAATCCCTTCTTCCCTAATTAGTTCTTCAATCGATTAGGGACAGTGCGATCCACATCTCGGAGGACGAAGACAAACTCATCTGGTGTAGATCATCCTTTAAAAGATTCACTATTAAATTAGCTTGGAATGATCTTAGACACCAACGTCCGAAGATGGGATGGCCTAAGTGGATAAGAAACTCCCACATCCCGTCGAAAATAGTAGCATTGTTCTGGAAAGTCATGTTCAAAGAAGTCCCTATGAATACAACTATAAAAAGATGGGCATCAACATTTTTTCAAAATGTGAATGATGTGGTTCCCGGGAATTAGTAATGGCATCGCTAAAGGGACTCACTGTGATGAAGAAAGGACTTTGTTGTCTGTTGTAACTGTTAGTCCTACGCAGACTGCCTCATATGAAGTCGACATTTATTGGATCCGTCAAATCACCTCCCTGGCCTATGGTGGTCAACTTTATTCATTCATCCAGCAACCCTGTCAACCAGGTAGTTAATTTTCCCCACCAATCTGCTCAACGCCCTCCTTCCTCATACCCTTCCAATCAGTGTGCTCTTCCTCTAAACTCAGGTCGTTTCATTAATCAGCCTGCTATTCTAGATCATCACCTCCAACATTCGTATCAAGAGGAACTAAACCACCTCTTTTGTTAAGGCAGAATGACGTCCAAGGTATGGCTTTACTTGTCATTTTGAAGTCCCTTTTATTCAGACTTAGTCTGTTGTTCAGAGAGTGGAGCAATAGACTGGTTGGCTAGTAAATCCTCCAAATTTCTCTTTCTTTGGGGTGTCACTCTAAGCTTTATCATATGGGAGTTGTGGCTTAGTTGCAATGCAGCAAGATTTGAAGGTCATTGAATGTTGGAGACAAGGATTGTAGCAAATATTAAATAGTGGATGAAGTAAATTGGCAAGAGGATCTTAGATAGTGATAGGGAATCTTTAACTAAACTCTCTTCTCTTCAAGCCCTTGGCCTGCAGAAAAAATTCGACAGGTAGAGGTGAGTGTTGTGAAGTTGTCAAATGGCACAAACTTATGAGAGGTAAGTTGAAGCTAAATGTCGATGTCTCCTATAGAGGTAACTCGGGTATAGTGGAGGTGGGGGAGTATGTAGAGATCATCAAGGCTGAATTGTCTTCACTTTCCACAAATTTATGGCCCCATCTCCAACATTGTAGTTGAGGCTCAGGTCATGCTAGATTGGCCGAACTACTCTGAAAATCCCGGCTTATCCAACATTGAGGTTGAAACTGATTCTCGAGTTATTGCGGAAGTCATCTCCAATCCCCACCCTTCCAGCCCTTAGACCATTTAGTACCAAGTGAACCTCATCTGCAGCAAACGATCGACCCTTAACCTTTATTTCTCCCACACCTTGCGTGAAGCAAATTCAGTGGCAAACTGCCTAGCTAAGTTGGATAGTAGAAGAGTCTCCGACATGCCTTTTACAAGGCGAGACAAGCCACCAAGACTAGTGAGAGGAGTTGTCTCCCTAGATAGTGTAGGAGTATATCTAAGTTAATTTTCAACTTTTACCTTGTACTTAATGAAGGAATCCTAGGCTTCATCTTTGTTCCTTAGAAGGTATACTCTAGTGTATCTAAAATAGTCGTCTATGAATGTCACATAGTATCTTTTGCCTCCTTTAGACATGTGATTTCTAAAATCACCTAAGTCACTATGTATTAATTCTAATAACTCAGAACTTATGTTAACAAGTTTAAATGATTTATTAACAAATTTAGATTCTATACAAGTCTTACATTTTTCGAAGTTATCGATTGAGATGTCAGGCAGTAATCTACTCGTTTCATTTTTTCAAGGATTCTACATTCATATGGCCTAATCTACTATGCCATAATGAAAGAAATTCAACAATATAAGTAGAATTGGATAACATCTTATTATTATCATATGAAACATTTACAACAAATAGACTATCATTGCAGTAACCATTTTCAAGGAAGGTTCTGTTCTTGGTCATTACAAGCTTATCAGAATTCATTACTAGTTTAACTCTAGCTTGTTGAGCAGTGAACCAGAGATCAAATTACGATAAATATTAGACACATGTAACCCATTCTTTAGCAATAAAGTCTTTTCCGATGTGAACTTCAGAAGAATATTTCATTTTCGAATAACTGGAGAGGATCGAGCATTTTTCATGAACACTTATTTTTCATTCCCTATTGCCTGATAGGAGGTAAACATGCTTCGATCCTTACATACATGCTAAGTTGCCCCGGTGTCTAATATCCATTCCATATTGTTTATAAGGAACACTTCGGACACTACAGCGAAAACCATTTCTGGATTTTCTTCAGCTTCAACGATATTAACTTGAGATTTTGTATTCATTTTCTTAAGTATACATTCATTTTGGTAATGTTTAAGCTTTCTTACAATAATTACAAGGCTCATTTTTTCTTGAATTGGCCGTTCATTTTCCTTTTTAGTTGGCACTCTTTAGAGTGGTGTTTGGGCTTTCCACAATTGTAACAATTTTCTTTCTTTTTATTCTTTTGTGCCTAATTTGTTTCTACTAGGTTATCGTTAAAAACTGATCGTTTGTATTATCAATTTGGTCTATGTTTCTGTTAGCCTCTTTTATCTATATATAAGATTATGTTTCTAAAAAGATACCATTTTTTTTATATTTCATTATGTTTTTTTTATTCTTTTCAAGAACGTGATATTTTTTCAATCAGTACTCCTAACAGGAAAATTCGGCTATTTTTATTTCCTCAATTGTCAATTCATATATCAGATTTTGATAATCGTGAATCTAGTTCGTGACAGGTTTATCGTCTGTCATTTTATAATGAAGGAAATTTGAGATAACGTGTTTCTTAGAACCTGCATCTTCAAGAACATTTTTCTTTTCTAGTGCTGTCCAGATTTCCTTAGCAGATTCATAAGAAACATAGATCATATAATTCATTAGACAATGTATTTAGAATATAGTGTTTACAGTTATTGGCATCTCTAAAATCATTTTCGTTGGTTGGATCAACTATAAACTAATCTAAAAGAATGTATGAGACCTTTAGGATTTTCTATTTCCACCGTTTGAAATTCTGTCAAGAGAACGGTTCAATTTTAGACAGTTCAATCGTATGATTGACTATAATAGTAGCCATTGATTACAAAGGAATTTTAGATGTAACTCGATTTTTAACCACTGATTACAAGAAAGGTCATAAGAAGAAGAAATTTGTTTCTGTTTTCGAACAGATGATGAAACAGATATTTATTGTTTTCAACAATAAAAGGTTTGCTTTCAAGGTTGTTAGAAATGATTTGCCCTACTTGGGCTGCGTCCCAAATGCAACAGGATTTCTTGGACAGTTGGCCTCCAGGATACAACGACTATTGCCTAGTTCCAACGGTGCACTCGCTGTACACGGGCTCAACCATCTTGCAGAACTTAAACCCGAAGTGATTGACTCGCTTTGTAAACTCAGTTGGCAAAACAACAACAAAACAGGGAGATTTTAAAGAACCGGAGAGAAAACTTTAATTTTAATTGATAAAAACAGATTAAAGAGTAGGTCTATTTATAGACCGTGATTAGGTGCTTGAAGCACCGTTTCAAATAGGTTAAGTCCATTGGGTTTGAACCCAATAGGCGCGACCATCCAAACAGACATGTCTCTGTTTGAAAAAATTGCGTAAAAAGACAGGTGCGAGTATACTCGTGGAAAACCATTTAGCGCGAATGTACTCTTAATGCCACATAGACCCAGACCCGAGCCCTGCCTAGCACTAGCACCAGCGACTGTGACAACGACGGTGTGGCGCGACCCAGCCAGGCCTGCGGGTGCGTGCACGCGTGTGGTCCACGGCATAGATTCAAGCTAATGGCATAGCCCGCCCCCCCATTGGACCAAATTCACATGCCCCCTGAGAAGGGGGCTCAAGCCCCATGTCAAAATTTCATCTTATAAATTTGAGTTTTCTTTATTCCTTTCCGATGCAGGACTAAAGAGCAACACTATAAGAAAAATATTTTTTAAAAGATGAAACATTGAGGGAAAACCAAATTTAAAACATATTTTTATTTTTAACCATTTAAAATACAACATTCTTTATTTAGATGTGTATGGTGGAGATGTATGATAGGTGAGGGCCTTTTCTTTTTTTGTGGTGCCTACCCAAATGGATGTACAACCATTTTCGCTTATTAATAAAGTTAAGGCATATTTGAATCACGTCAAATCATAGTAATGTGGTGTAATGTGTACTAAGAAAGTAATAATTACCATTACTACCGTTTTTAGAAGTAAAATAGAGGAAAGTAGAAATGCAATACTCCTCTTCCATTTTCACTAAAGGCGTATAAAGTACTTTCATTGGTTAAATACACTTGGATGTAATTTTGTCCATGTGTTATATCCACACGACTATCTTGCAATAATGTTTGAAGGCATGTCCTGGAATATGTGAAGATCCAACATTCATGAGGGCCATGAGAAGTTTTCAATGGCAGATGTTCAAACTGTTGGTTGTGGTGTGGTCCATTTTGAATTTTTATCTGCCTTTTATATATATATATATATATATATATATATATATATATATATATATATATATATATATATCATTGTATAAAATGATCACACAAGAGTAGTGGATCGCGTGGATATAACATATGCATTATGGTAGGGCCGACGAAACTATGCCACATCAACCCCATTCATGTCATGCAGAGATTATAAAGGATTTTAATGATTTGACAGTTGACTATGTGAGTTTCACTCCATGTGGTTGATGAAAATGACCTAATACCTTTAAATAAATCCCTATATGTTTCCCATTCGCTGTTAGCTAAGAAAGCAATTGTCCTCAAGCAATGTATAAGAAAATCTGCAACTTTCATTGGTGGTGGATGGGAAACCGTTAGCACATTAAAAATATACAAACACAAGGAAAATCCTTCACAACCTTTGTAAATGTGATTCATACTACCATGATGCATGTAACTTACATCCATGCCTTCAATCCGTTCTGACAATTAATTTTAGGGCATGATCCAAAAAATAAAGAACTCAAATCTTAGTTGGACCACACCACAGGAAACACCAGTGATTTAATACTCACCATTAAAAACTTCTTGGTGGCCACCAGAATGTTTATTTACTATCCAACTTGTTGATAAGGTCACAGATACCTAGATGAAGGGACCAAAAAAATATCAGCTCGATCCAAAACTTTTGTAGCCCACAAGATTTTTTTAATTGTTAATCAACAATGTTACTGGTGATGTGGTCCACCTGAGATTTGGATCTGCTTCTGTTTTGCGATAATGCCCTAAAATGAGCTTTCAAAATGAATGGACGGTGTGGTTGTATGGTATATAGATCACAGTGGGTCCCACGATCAGGGATCCACCCACTACATGTACATAGCAGACATGTATACCTACTCTGGGCGTACAAAGCAGAGGACCTAAATTCTCAGGTGGAATATTTACCATCCACTACGATTCGGACTGTCATGAGTTTGTACAAGCGGGATTCATGGTTCCCAGATCCAATCCGTTGATATTATATGGCCTCACATCAAAGGTGTAGCTTGTCATATCATCAGTTTCGATCATCGAAAGATAGTTCCTAGTCACATCTGAGGCTGTTCATATCAACGGTTTAGATGATCAAAAGATAGTCCCCACTTGTATTTAATTAAACAGACCTCCTCCACATGGCATGTCCACACATTTCTACCGTTACCTGGAGCTTTATAAAGTCTATGTTTATCAACTCTTATGGAGTGAACTTCTGCCACGTTTCAACAAACCGGTAGCAAAGCTACACGACAAAAGATGTAGGCAACTTTATCTAGCTGCTTTGTGGTTAACACAGCCTCATTTTCGGTCTTCTAGCAATGCTGCCAGGTTCGTTAAAGGATAGCAAACTCACAACATAATGTAATTCCCTACCATCGTCTATCAACGGCCACCGGAGAGGACCGATCCTGGGACGGATGATGTGTTTGCAAACCCAAATTACAAAGAAGAAGGATCTGACATGCGTAGATCACTGGACCGTTTATAATGGCCCATTGCCAGAATTGCCGCACCCAGACCGTCCGATGAGAGCTCGGGTAAAGGTGCATCACGGTCCAAAAACTGCATTACTTGCCGCGTGCTCGGCCTCTCGGTTGACGACGGATGCAAACACAACAATCCAAGCTTCAAGACCAACTCCATCTCCTCCACATCATAGTCAAGTTCCAGTTTCAGATCTGCGGCCTCCAGAATTTTCCCTCTCCTCCAACATTCCGACACCCATTTGACCAAGATCGCCTCATCCGCCAACAATCGGTGATCGATGGGCCTCCTCCCGCAAGCAACCTCAAGCATGAAAGCTCCAAATGCGAACACGTCAGTGCTTGTGGTTGCCTTCCTGGTCCTAGTTAGCTCCGGTGCAAGAT
Organism: Liriodendron chinense; assembly: GCA_003013855.2. Classification (NCBI taxonomy): domain Eukaryota; kingdom Viridiplantae; phylum Streptophyta; class Magnoliopsida; order Magnoliales; family Magnoliaceae; genus Liriodendron; species Liriodendron chinense. Next base: position 5,329,969 of record ML058333.1, read on the forward strand.
ATCCGAAGGTCCCCACCATGTGAGTCATCTGTGGATCGGTCCCATGATCGAACAATCTGGCGAGGCCGAAGTCGCCCAATCTACCGTTCATCTCCCTATCTAATAAAACATTGCTGGCTTTGATGTCTCTGTGGAGGACCACCTGCTCCCATTCCTCATGCAAGTAGAGAAGCCCTGCAGCTACTCCTTTGATTATCCGAAATCGTTGATTCCAGCTCAGCATTGACTTTGAATGGTCAAAGGGGAACTTATCCAGACTTCTATTGGGCATGAAATCATAGACCAGTAGGAGCTCTGTCTTTCGCCGGCAGTAGCCGAGAAGTTGCACCAAGTTCCGGTGGCGGAGGCGGCAAAGGCCCACAATCTCAGATATGAATTCCTGCATCCCTTGTTGAGATTCATGAGAGACTCTCTTCACAGCCACTTCAATCTTTGAAGCGGATAAAACTCCTCGGTGAACCCTCCCAGGACCTCCGATACCCAGGAGCTCTTTGTTTGTGAAGCCCTTAGTGGCCATGAATAGATCCTTGTACGAGAACCGGTGGGGGCCATATTCACGTTCCCAGTCCTCTAGTACTTCAGCGAACTTGATCTTCCTTCTCACGGTGAGAACAACGCCGAGATGGCCGTTAACGTGAAAAATAGCACAATTATTGATGTAGAACGGGTCGCTGATTATTTCATGGCCCAGATGGATCAAAAGAAGACCGGTCGGAGTCAAAAAGTGATCCGGACCGTGAGGACCATAAACTCGCTGTATCTCGCAATCCGGAATGAGTTTCGGGACATATAATATATCAATTTGGGTAGCTCGAGTTACTTTAGCCAACCAACCCCGCTATGCCGGGTTGCCCATGCCCGAATCCCGAGATTCGACCGTATCGACGGTCATTAGGCTAGTTTATTTTCAGTTTTACTATTTACAGTAAGTTTAATTCGATCATAACTTTGGATCTCAGTGGGGCAGTTGGCCGATACCAGATATGTGACGACATTCACTAGTGATTCTTGGAAGGTCACAAAAGGTGCATTCGTAATATCTCGAGGCAAGAAGGAAAGTACCTTGTACGTGACTTCCGGATCATACAATTCACTCATAATCGCATCAACTGAAGTAAACGGGCAGTTATGACATCAGAGGTTGGGACATAAAGAGTGAGAAATGGACGGAAGTGCTATTATCAAAGGGAAAGCTACTTGGGTTGAAGGCAATCAATCTGAAATTCTGTGAAGATTGTGTATATGGCAAGCAGAAGTGAGTAAGCTTCAAGAAAACAGGACGAGCTCCAAAGACGCATCTGTTGGAGCTTGTACACACTGATATGTGGGGACCGGCACAGGTATCATCTCTTGGTGGATCATGTTGTTTTGTTTCCTTTATTGATAATGCTAGTAGAAAACTGTTGGTCTATTTCTTAAAACATAAATCTGAGGTGTTTGATGTATTTAAGATGTGAAAGGTTCTGGTAGAAAATGAGACCAATAAAATTGTAAAGTGTCTCAGATCTGATAATGGAGGAGAGTATTGTGATAAGAGGTCTGAGGAGTATTGTGCAGCAAATGGGATCAAATATCATAAAACGATTCTAGGGACACGTAACAGAACAGTGTGGCTGAGTGCATTAACAAGACTATCCTTGAGCGCGCCAGGAGTATGAGGCTACATGCAGGGTTGCCCAAGACCTTTTAGGCAGATGCTGTGAATACTACCATATATCTCATCAATAGAAGTCCCTCGGTACCATTAGATGGTGGGTTACTAGAAGAAACGTGGACTAGGAAAGAAGTGAACCTTGCACATATCAAAATGTTCAGTTGCACTTCGTATGTTCACATTGATGCAGAGCACAAAAACAAGCTGGATGCGAAGTCCAAGAAGTGCACATTTATAGGCTACGGGCAGCATGATTTTGGCTATTGATTTTGGGATACAGAGAACCGAAAAATCATCAAAAGTAATGACATAATCTTCAATGAAAAAGTAATGCACAAGGACATTTTGCAGTAAAAGCAGAATAAAACCAATGAGAAAGAATTCGTAGAGTTGGAAGAGTTACCGAACACGGGTGTTACAGTGCCACAGGATGAGCATGTACAGGAGCATGATGAGGGAGAGCCGTAGACACCGATTGTGAGGAGGTATACTCGGAAGAGGAGACCTAAGGTCCGATACTCACCCTCCTTACATTATCTACTGCAGACAGATAATGGTGAACCAGAGTGTTTTGAAGAAGCATTACAGTTAAATACACGGGTTAAGTGGGAGCAGGCCATGGATGATGAGATGGACTCTCTTGAGTCCAATCGTACGTGGGAGCTAGTCACTCTACCTAAGGGTAAGAAAGCTCTTCATAACAAGTGGGTTTACAGACTGAAAGAAGAGCACGATGGTTCGAAACGATACAAGGCTAGATTAGTTGTGAAAGGGTTCTAACAAAAGGCAAGTATCGTTTTCACTAAAATATTTTCACCAGTGGTGAAGATGTCTATGATTTGTATGGTCTTAAGTATAGTGGCTACAAATGATTTATATCTAGAGCAGCTAGATGTTAAGACAACCTTTCTTTATGGGAACCTTAAAGAAGAGATATACATGCATCAGCCGACAAGATACGTGGCACCAGGAAAGGAGAATAATGTGTTTAGACTGAAAAAGAGTCTATATGGCCTGAAGCAGGCTCCAAGGCAGTGCTACAAGAAGTTCGATAGTTTCATGTCGGGAAACGAATTTAGCAGATGTCATGCAGACCACTATTGTTATTTAAAGAAGTTTGATACGTCGTACATCATCCTTCTTCTGTATGTTGATGATATGATTGTAGCCAGATCAAGCATGAAGGACATCTTAGATCTCAAAAGACAATTGTCTAGAGAGTTTGCTGTAAAAGATTTAGGAGCTGCAAAACAAATCCTAGGCATGAGGATAAAACATGACAGGGCAAACAAGAAGCTAGTTTTGTCACAGGCAGAGTACATAGCCAAGGTACTTGATCGATTCAGTATGGGAGGTGCTAAGCCGGTTAGCACTCCATTAGCCAATCACTTCAAGCCTTCTAAGGATCAAGGAGCTAAGACGCATGAGGAATGGGACTGCATGGCTAAAGTCCCATACGCGTCAACTATAAGGAGCCTCATGTATACTATGGTTAGCACGAGGCCAAATATTGCTCAAGCAGTGGGAGTTATTAGCAGGTTCATGAACAACCCCGAGAAGGAACATTAGGAAGCTATGAAGTGGATCCTCAGATACCTGGTAGGTACTGTGGATGTAGGGCTATGTTATGGAGGATTGAAAATTGAGCTACAAGGCTACGTCGATTCAGATTTGGCAGGAGATATTGAGAGCAGAAGGAGCACTACAAGGTATGTCTTTAGTCTGGGTAGTGTTGCAATCAGTTGGGTCTCTCAATTACAGAGATAGTGTCCATCAGTACAACAAAAGCAGAATATGTTGCAGCTACAAAAGCATGCAAGGAGATGGTATGGATGCAAGGTTTTATGAAAGAGTTGTGGAAGAAGCAAGCAAATTGCAAGCTGTACAGTAACAGTCAGAGTGCAATACACTTGGCTACGAATTCAGCCTTTCACTCAAGGACTAAGCATATTGACATCAGATATCACTTCATATGTTCATTACTGGAAGATGGATCGACTGCTCTAGAAAAGATCTGTACAAGTGAGAACCCTGCGGATATGCTGACCAAGTCGGTCATAAGGGACAAGTTGAAGCTCTATTCAGCTTTGATTGGTCTTCAAGCTTGAAGACGGGAAGGTGGTGCACTCTGGATGTAGAAGACGAAAGACCATGGTGATGTGTCTCCAAGTGGGAGATTGTCGAGGTGTGGAGCCAATCCCACCAGGAAGTGGTAGGGCGCCTGACGGTCAGTGGACCGAGCGCCCGGTGCCTAGGGCGGGCGCCCGAAATTCGGGCAAATTTCCCCCGAACATGCTGGAGACATCTTGTATTGGGCAAGCACCCGACCAAATCTGACCGGGCGCCCGACCAGTCGCGACTTGTTTCGCGGGCTTTCTTATTTGTATTTTCGTGTTTTACTATAAAAATGGGTGTAACTCGGGATTAGGGTATGGGATTACAGTTTCTATATGTCCAAGGTGAGAAAGAGGGAGGATGTTAGCAAAAAGGTCCATCTCTGTGCATGGGAGCATCGAGGAGGTGACTATATTACTTGTAACTTTGTCTTTTTCATAGTGAAAGTTTGCACCCGTGGTTTTTTACCCTTGTTGGGGTTTTTCCATATAAAATTTGTCTTGTGGCTTGTTGGTTTGCTTGAATTCTACTTCTAAATTATATTTCTTCTTGCTTATCGTTTGTGGGTGAGACCGGAGATTGGATCTCAGTTCACCGGCGTTGTTGGTGTACTGCGCAACATGGATTTCTTTGGACCATGTGCTGCTGCTAGAGACTTTTGGAGCATATCTACCTAACAACTTTCTTCCACCTGGCTCATATACGATGGGGGGTGTCGGCTAATCAAATCCTCCCACATCATGTCACCCTCTTGTATATGAGAGCCACTTAAGTGTGCCTTGGCCTCACCCAACACAATGCAACCTTTTTTTTAAAAGGACATTTCATTGCTAGAAAGAGGAATTTACAATTCAGGTGGGTGCCACAAAAAACTCTCAACAACCTCACCTATTGTAAAGCGCAAAAAATATATAAATCCACATTCGACCCCAAAACCCCTCCCTGCTATACATTTCTATCATGAATGTGGCCTATCCCCACTTTGTCCAAGAGCAAAGACCCCCGAATCTGTTTCGGGAGATCGGAACGAGCCCAAAAGGTTTTCTCCACTTGGGACTCGCTCCCAAGCTTTACCAAGGCATATGCCACACTATTCACAATCCTAGGCACATAGATAAAATGAACCTCATTGTCCCTTGAAAGAGACTTAATTCGGGCCCACCAATACCACCCGGCCCAATTGATTGACGCACCATGACAAAGGAAATCCACTTCTTAAAACCTCTGTCCAAGCCTTGGGATAGGCCTTCCCAAACCGCTGCTACAATCCGAAGATTGCACACCCAAGTCCAGGTAGTGAAGTAGTAAAATACTCGATGAGACCGAGGTCAAACCACAAGGATTGAGGTTAAGAACACTTAGAGGAATTAATTTAGGTGTGAGAGATGAAATCTGAATTATCCACGAGAGTGGAGCAAGTTGTGTGTGATGAAAGTAAAAAATAAAAAAAGGGGCTAAGGCATTAGGGATCCACATTTGATTTATCCACAAGGTTTGATTCATTGGTCCAACTATAACTCAATTGGAATCGGATAAAGATCCATTCCAATCGAAAAATGAAACGGTTAAACTACTTGCATATTTCATAAAAGATGGTGATCTTAACCAATTGTTTTGACCATGAAGCACTCATTAGTTGATCGCAGAGAATTTCAAGCATCCACTGTGCCCGGAGTTGACAATGGATCAAGGAATTATACAGATCAACAACTTTGCCAAAAAGTCAATCGATAAGATCACAAATCATACGATTAAATGCATACTTACAAATTAATAGGAGGTTTTAATTGACCGATCTAACCGTTAAGATCTCGTCTATCGATCGTAGGGAATCCAAAGCATCCAATGTGCCCAGAGTCTGTTCGCTCACTTCAAGTGCAAGGCTACGATGTAGTAATAATTCTCAGTAAGACCGAGGTCGATCCACAGGGAATTAGGTAAACCAATTCAAGTTGTTTCAACAATTTTGAATTCAAGGATTTTAAATTCATAAACTTAAAATAGTAATTTACAAAAATATGTAATTAAAAGGAACTAAGGCTTTCAAGGATCCACTTGTAGTAATCCCATGTTAATCCATTCAATCCAAGCATAAACACGGCTAGATTCGAAGTTTTATCTCTCATCTAGTTGGAAAGTAAATCATTAAAACACAAACAATCCCCACTCAAGTGAAAGAATAAGATTTTAGTAAAAATGAAGCACATAGAAGTCGAATATGTAGCCTTCGAAGTAACGACCATACCAATGGACTATGGTACGCTCTAGGGTTAGTACAATTTGAATCTAACCAATCCAAACATGATAATCTCAGATAATTGCAAGAAACTCATGTCCGAAGCACATAAACTCTCATAAAAAAATAAAAAATATCAACTTTTATTCAAACTAGAACTTAAAAATCCAACTTATAGCAAAGTACTTGAATTAGAACGAATTCAACATGATAACTATTCACAAGCTTTACCTCTTAGCCTTAGCTAAGAGGTTCTAGCCGAGCATTATCATGCTTCAACTAGAATTCAAAGAAAAACTAAATAAAAACATGAAAAATTAGAAGAAAAAAAAACCCTAGTTAGATGAGTTGCGGTCGCTCCACGATGCTTTCCCTTGCTCCCCACGAACTTAGAACTCTTCTAGGATACCTTACCAAGGATGCTAAGGTGTCCTTTTATAGCAAAACTCACCCACCAACTCATATTGGGAAAGATTTTATGCACTTACATCGGTTATCGGGCGCCCGTTCAGGTGTTAGTCAAGCGCCCGACCATACTCAAAATAGCCCAGCAAGTTTTGATAAATTTTCTTTGAATTTCGAGCATTCGGATCCTCTTAATCGGGCGCGCGACGCCCGGTCAGTTGTTGTCGGGCGCCCGGCCATGTCCAGAAAAGTTCCAGCAATAAACTGAATTTTTTTGTCAATTTCGGGCGCCCGGCAAAATGGTGGTTGGTCGCCCGAAGGCCAGTTTTTATAGTTTTTCTAATTTACAAGGTCATCTGCTGAATTTTTTGCATTTTACTTTTCTGGCCCTGCAGCTCTGCAATATAACTTTTCTGGCCATTTCAAGTCTTCAACTTGATTCCTTCAAGGGTTTTTCTCCGCTTCTTTAGATCATCAAAGCTTGGTCTTCTAGTCATTAATTCCAAATCCTTCAAATTGGCATTAAATCCATGTCATCTCTCTCTTCTCCTTGCTTCTTTCTTCCATTCCTTTGGCTTATCTTCATTCATCATCACGTGAGTTTAAAAGCATTCTTTTAGCCATCAAATAGGTGAATTCTCTCTCTCATTCCTACAATCACAAACATGCATTAGATTAGTCTTTTAATCATAGGAATCATGCATAAAATGTGATGAAATGGGGTTAGAATATGTATAAATTAAGAACTCAACAGAGTTTACAATGGATCAAGGGATTTTACAGATCGATTACTTTACCTGCACTAGCTAGATGAACATAGGGAATCCAAAGCATTCATCGTACCCGAAGTTGATGATGGATTAATGGACTTTATCGATCATGAACTAGCTAATTAGTGTGCAAGGGATCCCAAGTATCTAATGTGCCTAGAGTCGACGATGAATTAAGGGGCTTGTACAACAATAGCGTCTACCGAGGTGGATAACCAAACCAATCAACCAAAGAATACTCCAACATTCACATTACCATAATGAGCCAAATGAATCAAAGCTTATAAATTTCTTCAAAGGCTTCACCCCTAGCCTTAGCTAGAGGTTTAGCCAACCATGCTACAATGGAAGACTAAAACTAACTAAGAAAGAAAATTCTAAACTACTCTACACTAAGAAAGAAAGAAAGAAAAGAGAGAAAAGAAGAGAAGAATTTAGATTGTGGGGGATAATTTAAATGGGTGAGAGGAGAGCTCCTTTTATAGCCTCTTGAGAAGCTTATGTAGCACTCCAAGCCTAAGTGGCACTCCAAGCCTAAGTGGCCTAAGTGGCACTCCAAGCCTAAGTGGCACTCCAAGCACTCCAAGCCTAAGTGGCACTCCATGACCTCATCATCCAAGCATAACTCTATTCCCAAACCTAAAGAAACTTTTGGTTTAGGCTTGGAGTGAGGCTTGGAATGCCCAAAGCAAACTTTTCTTTTTCGTTTGGAGCTCATGGATGGAAGAGGATGGAGAGAGCATTTGCTTAGCCCAAGATTGGAAGGTAACTAGGTGAGTTAACTCGGTGATGGGTTGGAGTTGATTGGGTCCAAATGCTAGATGTTGAGAATCTAGACAATCTAGACCGTTCATTGAAGGTGAGGTGCTTCCAGATGATGGATGGTGTTGTTAATCAGTTGGAACTGTTGCGAGCTGTTGGGATGTTGGAACTCCTTCAATGGATGAGTTCACCATGGATGGATACATGGTCCACCTAATGAAACTGGTCATGGACGGTGCTGCAGTGGTGGAGAGCAACTGGACAGTTAAGATAATCCACATGTGTGGCTATTTGGACAGCCATTGGATGGACGGTGGATTGATCTTGCTGAAGCTAGAGCATGATGAAGGATGGATGGTTGGTGTTGTTCTCATGCTGAAGTGGGTGATATTGATGGATCAGGTGAGGTACTGAGAGAGGATGGAAGGTAGCCCACTTTGTCGGCACGTTGGAGATGGTTGGACGGTTCATCCAGCAACTGGATGAATGGACGGCTGGAAGGATGGAGGCCTGGATGGTGGATCTCTGCTAGACTGTGATGATCATGGAGGTCAGCACGTGTGCTAATGAAAGGCTGATGGGCTGGACGCAGTAGATCAGCTGGAGGCGTGTTGGACGGACATCCACTGCTGGACGCTGATGAAGGACATTGGTGGGGTCCACTTGCTGACCGTTGAAGCTGGAACTGAAGGCAGGTGGACTAAGATGTTACACACGTGTGCTGAAGATGGAGGTGGGCCTGCATGATGGATGCTGGAGATTGCTAGATGTTAAAAGCGGTTAACCGTCCTTGCTGATGTGTGGTCCACTATAAGTAGACGGTTGCTGTTTGGACGGTCCTGAGCTGGCCATGTTTGGATGGTGATGATTGGACAATCCAATTGATGGATGCTAGACGTTGATTGCAGTCTGGCCGTTCAGATACAGCACACGTGTGATGATGGATGAATGGTCGTAAGGTCTTGCACGTGTGAGGTTGTTAGCTCCTGGCCGTTGGATGTGAGCCGTGGGACGCTGATAAGGGTGGCCATCTGAAATTGTTGTCTTCTCTTGACGGCTGATGGTGCTGCTGGATGATCGTGCATGTGATGGCCCACCTTGCTGAATTGGATGGTGATGATGTGATCCACCACATCTAGACGTGAAATGGACGGTTGAGATGAAAGATGTCTAGCTATTGGACATGTGGCATGGATGGATTGCCCTTGGTGCAGCTTCTGCTTGCACACGTGTGCTGATCACACTTGATGGACGGTGTCATGAGTCGACGTTCAATCCTGACCATCCAGTCTTGTGTGATTGACCAATCACAACCATCTAGACATGCACAACCTAGATCTCTAAACGTGTGCTTATGATGTGGTCTTTCGGACCATCTTCACTCAATCTGAACCGTACAATATGGTCCAACCTTCGATCTTGATTTCTTTTGGGCCTTAAAGCACCTTGATTGGCTTGGATCTTGTCCAACTTCTCCTGATTACCTGAACATTGAAAACTCACCTAATCAGGGATAATTAACAAGAAAACTGATGATAACATTATAAATAATTAGGGTTAATTATACAAAATTAGGTGATCATCAACCGCCCTAATCTCAGCTCGATTGTTGGATCCAAACCCATACCCGCTCGCGAAAGCAAAGATGAAATCCCCATTGCTCCCTCTGCAAATACCTCCACCACCCGATGGACCAGGGTTGCCTCTTGCCGACCCGTCCACATTAATCTTGACCCATCCATCCCCAGGCTTCTGCCAACTCAGCATCTCCCACGATGAAGGATGGCGGGACTTTAGCTGAATCAGCCCTAGACGTTCCCAACTTCTGGCAAGCAAAGAATCCTTCTGTGGGGGAAGGAATTGGCTGACCAAGCGCATCCAACCCTGCCCTCGGGTGATGATCCTATCTGCGTTCTCCTTAGCCCCTTCAAACCTGACATCGTTCCTGGCCCGCAGATCTCCCAAAAAATGAAGCATGGCACCAAGCCCCTTAAGGTAGATACGCCGTCAGCCTCCGAGGCCAAATGCCACCATTGAGAGGCTCAAACCATTGCCGATTGGCCACCTAGAAAGGCTATATCAAATAACAAACTAAAGTATTTCCATACCTTTGAGGCCCACTCCCCAGCAGAAAAGAGATGGTCCCACGTCTCTCTGTCCGACCCCTGCTCCCAGGTACAACAATCACATTTAGACGCAATCTAAACACCCTTGGATTGGATCCCCTCATCAACAAGATTCACATGCATCAGGATTTTCCAAACTAACACAGAAATCTTTGGAGACAATTTAGCATGCCAGACCCACCTAGCCGGGAGACGGACAGGTGTGTGGCACCTCGTTATGGGTGGAGAGCTAGTCGTGCCAACACCGATGTGATGGTGGTGCGTTGACCGCCCCATCACATTGGTGCAGGCCCCACTGCTCTTCACCAATGATCCGTCTCCTCAGCATCCTGATGAGGGTAGTACCTAATCCAAGTCCCTGTTTTGTCAGCTCCTTTTAGGATATGAGCTCAAAAACATGCAAAACCAAATCTCCGGTGGATCACACTGTAGGAAAGATTGCTGGTTGACCATTGGAAACTTCATGTGGGTCACAAATTTTTTAGATCCAACTGATATTTGTTTTTGCCCTCATCCACACCTGTGTGACCTTATCAACAGTTTGGAAGGCAAGTAAACACTATGGGTGGGCCCTAAGACTTTTTAATGGTGGGCATTCAATCACCACTGATTCCTTTGCTTCCTGCGGTGTAGTTACTGAGATTTGTATATGCTTCATTTTTAGGCCCAATCTCTAAAATAAGTTGGCGAAATGAATAGACGGCTGGCATGGACATACTACAAATACATGAAGGTAGGCCCCACAGTCATGCCGAACCAGTTGGGCGAGACGGAGGCCCACCTAATCTGCTCCAAACAGCGATGGCCTTGACTTAATAACTTTCCCTTGCACGGACACGTATCTGATAGTGGCGATTGGCCCAATCAAATTCTGCTACGCCAGTCGGAAGTGGACTCGGTAGTCAGGCCCACGCCATCGTCAGCTCTGGTGGAGGTGCCGTGAAGTGGCTGAAATTTGATTAATTTGGCTATATGCCGTCAGAAATGGTGATGTGGCAAAATTTGATTGCTTGGGCTGTATGTTGTCAAAGATGAAATTACCTAACCCACGTCCCGTCAAGTCACCAGTCTAATCTGCATGCCATTGCAAATGCCCAAAGATTGAAAAATCTTTAACGTGCTCATTGGATCCCCAAGATCCACCGTGATGGGTTGTGTATTTCCTGCAAAAGCCATTCCCAAAAAGTTTTGGCCATGGGAATCTAAGGGGGCTGCTACAATCTGAAGATTGCACACCGAAGTGTAGGTAGCGAAGTAATAAAATACTCAGTAAGACCGAGGTTGATCCACAGGGATTGAGGTTAAGAACACTTAGAGGAATTAGTTTAGGTGTGAGAGATGAAGTCTGAATTATCCACGTGAGTGGAGCAAGTCGTGTGTGGTGAAAGACAAAAATAAAAAAGGGGCTAAAACATTAGGGATCCACCTTTGATTTATCTACAAGGTTTGATTCATTGGTCCAACTATAACTCAACTGGAATCGAATAAAGATTCATTCCAATTGGAAGATGAAACAGTTAAACCATTCGCATATTTCATAAAAGATGGTGATCTGAACCGATTGATTTGACCACGAAGCACTCGTTAGTTGATCACAGGGAGCCAAGCATCCACTATGCCCGGAGTCGACAATGGCTCAATGAATTATACAGATCAACTACCTTGCCAAAAAGTCAATCGATAAGATCACAAATCATACGATCAAATGCATACTTACAAGATAGGAGGCTTTGATTGACCGATCCAACCGTTAAGATCTCATCTATCGATCGCAGGGAATCTAAAGCATCCAATGTACCCGGAGTCTACAATGGATCAAGGAATTTTATAGATCGATGACTTTACCTGCACTAGCTCGATGACCATAGGGAATCCAAAGCATCCAACGTGCTCGGAGTCGACGATGGATCAAGGTACTTTATCGATTATGAGCTAGCTAATTGGTGTGTAAGGGATCCCAAGCATCTAAAGTGTCTGGAGTCGACAATGGATCAAGGGGCTTACACAACAATTGTGTCCGCTGAGGTGGATAACCGAACCAATCTACCAAAGAGAACTCCAACATTCACACACCATTGTTGAACCAAAAGAACCAAAGCTTGTAAATTTCTTCAAAGGCTTCACCCCTAGCCTTAGCTAGAGGTTTAGCCAACCATGCTACAATGGAAGACTAAAACTTCTATAAAAGAAAAACTACACTACTCTAAGAAAAAAGAAAGAAAACTAAGAAGAGAGGAGAGGAGTTTGGAATTGAGGGATGGGATGATTGAAATGAGGAGGAGAGGCCTCCTTTTATAGCTTTTTAGGAGGCTTCGAGCCTAGGTGGCACTCCAAGCCTAACCCAAAAGTTTCTTTAGGTTTGGGAATGGAGCTAGGCTTGGATGATGAGATGACACTTCCAAGCCAATAGATTTGCATTTTAGGTTTGGGTTAGGAGTTAGGCTTGGAGTGCCCAAAGAAAACTTTTCTTTAGGTTTGGGCTTAGAGTGAGGCTTGGATGGGTGAGGTGGCATGCAAGCCTTACACATGTGTTGGGAGGAGAGAGAGAGAGAGAGAGAGAGAGAGAGAGAGAGAGAGAGAGAGAGAGAGAGAGAGCTCCTCTCTTTGGCATGACACATGAGAGGCTCTCCTTCATCTGCCTTTCCTGGTCAGTTGGATGGCTAGATGTGGACGGTGCTGGAGATCTCCAGCTACTGGACGGTGAGGATGGGGTCCACCATAGCTGGACGGACGTCCAATGTTGGTGCTGTGGACGGTTGCAATGATCCAGCCATTGATGTTTGCTGGATACTGGTTGTGGACGGTGGTGGATCTGCTAGATGTTGGAAATGTGCTGAAATCGGAGCTCCTTCAATGTTGCAGCTCGTATGGATGGACGGTGGATGATCATATAGTCTAGTCCCTTTACAACTGTTGGACGTGGGTAGAAATGGATGGATGGGCGGCTGGAGATGAAGGTGGGGACCACAGTGTTGCTGGGCTGATGGACGGCTGATCATGGTAGGAGGGCTGCACGTGTGGGAGCTGAGGAAGGTGGGCCTGCTGTTGAGGCACATGCAAGCCCTGCTGGTCGTTGGAGGACGCTGCAGCTGATGGACGGCTGCAATGATCAGGCCTCCATCATCTGCTATGATGGACGTGGGCTCCACATTGATGGACGGTTCATCCAGCAACTAGATGAATGGACGGTGGAGAGCTTCCATCTGCTGCACGTGTGAAAGAGTAGTGGGTGTTGCTGGAATGGACGAAGGAGATGGACGGTCCACTGATGCTGGCCGTCCATTGCTGCACGTGTGAAGGTGGGGAGCTCATGACGTCCACCAGCTGGACGGTTGGAAGGCTTGCACGTGTGGTTGCTGATGATGGTGGAATGGACGGTTGGGTTGAATGAGCTGGATGCTTGAAGAATGGACGGATGTCCAATGCTGGATGTGATGTGGGTCCCACCTGACGGCGTTGATGATGATCATCTGGCCACTGGATGTAGATGAAGGAAGCTGCTGGACATTGATGAAGGTGGGGGCCTTGGAAGTTGAAGCTGCTGGAGATCTTGCACGTGCTGAGAAGGATGGACGGTGATTGAAGATGAAGGGGATGTGAGTTGGATGGTCCACTTGAAGACCAACACATGTGGGCTATCTGGGATTGGACGGTGGATCTTGAGCAATTGTTGGACGCTAGTTTCTGGTGAGTCAACTCGTTGGATACTGCACACGTGTGATGTGGAACGTCTAATGGTGGATGATCCTTGCTGTTGTAGACGCTAGCGTGAGGTGGGGTCCACCTTGTTGATTTGACACGTGTACTGGGGTTGGATGAAGAGCAGCCTGGTGATTGACGTCCTTGCTTGGAAGATGGATGGATGGACCTGATGCCTGTTGACCGTTGATGAACGGGTCCACCTAGTTGGATGGAGGGCCCATTTGATGGATGGCGTGAAAGGATGATGGAGTTGCTCATTGGATGAACGACTGCCACCTTGGACTGATGGTGGTGGAATCATGCTAAGATCTGTGTGGTCCACTGCTGATGAACGACTTCTTCCATCTCAACTGTACAGTATGATCTAGCCTTCGAACTTTACGACCCGATTTCCTTCTGAGCTGTCCCATGCTTGATCTTGCTCTCTTTTGTGCCTTTAAACATCCTGATTGGCTTGGATCTTGCACAACCTCTCCTGATCACCTGAACATTGAAAATTCAACTAATGAGAGATAATTAACCAGAAAAACAATGATAATGCCTTTAACAATTAGGGTTAATTATACAATATTAGGTGCTCATCAGGGGCCACCGTGATGTTTGTGAGAAATCTACTCCATCCATCCGTTCTGCGAGCTATCTTAGTGGGAGTGGATTAGGTGAGACCCCTGGTCCATAGAGGTGGGTGTGACCCCTAACTGTGGGGCCACTGTGATGTATGTGACTACATCCACGCCATAAATCCGCATTGAAAGGTCATTTTAGGACATGATCCAAAAAATGCAATTCCAAATCTCAGATGGGCCATAGTACAGGAAACAGTGGTGATTGACCATTAAAAACTTCCTATGGGCCGCAAAAGCTTTGGATCACAATGATATTTATGTGGTCTCTTCATCTAGGTGTTTGTGATCTCATCAACACGTTGGATGGAAAATAAGCATTCCTGTGGAATCCATTGAAAATCCATGAAGTTTTCAATGGTATAGATTCAATCATGATTGTTTCTGTGGTGTGGTCCACCTAAGATTTGAGTCAGTTTCTTTTTTAGTATTATACGCTAAAATGTGCTTTCAAAATGGTTGGATGGTGTGGATTTAAGACACATAAATCATTTTATGCCACATAGTCAGGCTCCCACCCACCTCGGTCCATTGGGGACTCACCTAATCCGCTCCCCATCTTAGTACATGCGACTAAAAATGAGCTAGATCAAGATCAAGTGGGCTACACAAGAGAAAAAAATTGAAAAAGAAATGCCCATCATTGAAACCTTGCGGGAATCCACCTTGGTCATTCCCACTATGATGAACTGAAAACAAAAAATCTTCGCCCGATACAAAACTTTTGTAGCTATGCAAATTCTTCAATGACGGCCCACTGTTTCCTCCCGTACAGCCCACTTGGGTCTTGGATCCTACTAATTTTTTATGGCATGTCCCTAGGATAAGCTCTCGAAAGTCAAAACGGATGGATGGGGTGGTTTTCTCACAAAGGCCATGATGGCCGCCCCTAGATTCCTAGCGCGTGCAGGAACTTTCCACAAAAGGCTTCAGCAGGAAATCCACGTCCACCGTAATACATTTGCCTTACATCCACGTCATCCATCCGGTTTGCAGCTCATTTGGGACATGATCCAAAAATTAAGCAAATCCAAATCTTAGGTGGACCACACCACAGGAAACAGTGGTGATTGAATACGCACCATTAAAAACTTCCTAAGGGCCACCGGAATGCTAATTTGCCATCCAACTTGTTGATAAGGTCACAAAATCTGGACGAAGAGACCACACAAATATCAGCTTGATCCAAAACTTTTGTGGCTCACAAGAAGGCTTTAATAGTCAATCACCACTGTTTCCTGTGGTTTGATCCATCCGAGATTTGGATATGCTTCATTTATGTGATCATGCCCTGAAATGTGCTATGAAAACGGATGGACAATGTGGATGTAAGGCACATATATACATCACGGTGGGCCCCACAGTCAGGGATCCACACACCTCCTCCACCGATGCCGCGCCCTTGAAAGGTGCTTTCTTCCTTGGGCGTATGATTATGAAACGGGATGCAGATTGGAAGTCCGCGTAGGACGCGGATTAGCTACTCACAGGTTGAGTAACTACTGAATTGATGTAACTAACTTTTATAGGCCCCACCATGATGTATGTATTGTATCCACACTGTCCATCCATTTGGAGAGATCATTTTAGGGCATGCGCCAAGGAATGAGACAGATTCAAAGCTCAAGTGGACCCCACCAAAGAAAACAGTGGAGATTGTGATGTGACCATTGAAACCTTCCTAGGGCCACCATGATGTTTATTTGAGATCCAACCTATTCATAAGTTCACACAGACATGAAATAAGGGAATACACAAATATCAGCTTGATCAAAAACTTATGTGGCCCCAGGAAGTTTTTAATGGTAGGAGATCAATCCCCACTGTTTTCTTTGGTGAGGTTCATTTGAGCTTTGGTTCTGTTTCATTCTTTGGCTTATACTCTAAAATGATCTCTCCAAATGGATGGACCGTGTGGATACAACACATACATCATGGTGGTACCCATAGAAGTTGGTGACGTCACTTCAGCAGGGAGATAGCTACTCAACCTGTGAGTAGCTAATCTGCGTCCGTCTGTTTAGTCCCGAAGGACACGGTTTGGGTAGTCAGGCCCATCTCTGAGAACATACAGCCCAACCAATCAAATCTGGTGCACGTCCCTCCAAACCCCGGATCCACGGAGGTGGGTGGGACCCCTGACTGTGTGGGATCCACGGAGGTGTGGGGCCACTGTGATGTATGTGACTACATCCACGCCATACATCCGCATTGAAAGGTTATTTTAGGGCACGATCCAAAAAATGAAGCAGTTCCAAATCCCAGATGGGCCATTGTACAGGAAACAATGGTGATTGACCATTAAAAACTTCCTATGGGCCACAAAATCTTTGGATCACGATGATATTTATGTGGTCTCTTCATCTAGGTGTTTGTGACCTTATCAACAGGTTGGATGAAAAATAAACATTCTGGTGGAATCCAATGAAATCCATGAAGTTTTCAATGGTAGAGATTCAATTGAGACTGTTTCTGTGGTGTGGTCCACCTAAGATTTTAGTCAGCTTCATTTTTATAATCATACCCTAAAATGATCTTTTAAAATGGTTGGACGGTGTGGATTTAAGACATATACATCACTGTAAGCCCCACAGTCAGGTCCCACCCACCTGGGTGGATCCGGGGTCTCACCTAATCTGCTCCCCTCGTTTCTGACTGGGTATGGCCCAACCAACCAAATATCACCACTTCACTGCACCGCCACAGCCAGGAGCCGTCATCTCTGACCGAAGTAGTCTAGAACACTTATTTTTCCTGCCTTGGGCTCACTTTGTCTATCAGGTGAACCATCATTTTAACAGTACATACAAAAGGTTAACCAGATTAAAACAACTCTGATGGGTCAATACTAATGAAAACAATGTAAACTTCTCCTAAAACTTCTAAGCTCACACTATGTGGTCCACCTGACATATGATCATTTTAGAGCGTTAGCTCAAAATTTAAGCATATTCAAAGCTCAAGTGGACCATACCACAGGGAAAAAGTGGGAATTGAACCAGCAGCTGAAAACATCACCATGAGACCTAGGATGGTTCCATTGGATGTAGTTAAATTTGGGCTCATGCCCTAAAAAATGAGCTTGCAAAGCAGATGGACAGCATGGATTCTACATCACGGTGGACCCTACAGAGTCTGGTTACCAAGGTGGCCTGCAGTGGCAGGGTCACTACGTGATCTGTGTTCGTGGCCATGTTCCTGTGGTGTAGCCCACCTGACCTTTTGGATCATCATAATTTCTGGGTCCCGGGGCGAAGGAGAGGCAGCGGAGCCTTGGCTCTCATGAAAATTCCACCTATGTAACGGTACGTATGCTTCCGCGCAACCACACATCTTAGCGGGGTTCAAGTTCTCGTGGGCCAGCCAACGGAGTCTCTCATGATGCTCAAACACACAAAAGCCAAATAGAGGCTGTTTGTGGATGAAATTTGGATGGTTGGCTATATTTGTTTATCGGTGTCTTTGCATAGTGGGAATGATTACCATGTGTTTGAGCCCAGCAGGGCCCACCGAGATGTATGAGTGACCTTAAACCCATCCATTAGAATCTGCCTCCACAACGTGGGTCCCAAAATCCAGCCTGATTGCTTACTCAAGTGTGCCACACAGAAAGGAACAATGGGGGACACTGGGAAGGGGTACATCCCGACTGACTTTAGTTGCAATCAGACGAGCTTTGATTGGCATACGAATTAGATGTTTTATCAGGTGATTGAATATTGAATGCTTTAACAAGTGGATGTGAATTATATGTTTATAGAAAAAAATATACATATTTGCTGTCGCAGTATTGTCACTAATACAACTTTTCGAAGGAAATATTTTGTTGGCAATAACACACTTTGCAATGAAATTCATTAGTAGTGGTACCCACCCTACTACCTTTTCCAAGGAATTTTTTTGTTGGTAATAGTATTTTCTTTTCCAAGAAAATATTTCGTTGGTAATTCTATTACCTTTACCATGGAACTTTCTTCTGTACTAGTCTTTCCTCGGAAAACGTTCATAAATCACCAACGAAGTGAACATGTAACCATGAAATTCTGGACTTTTACCAACGAAATTATTCGTCGGTAAAAGTTGACATATTATCGGTAAAAATTTTCATTGCATTGGTAATTGTTTTTCTTGAGGGTAATATTTCGACAAAACTTTTCGTTGGTAATGATATTTACCTAGGAAATTCTAATTTTTACCTAGGAAAGATTTCCTTAATAAGAGTCGAAATTGTTGTGAAGTGGTGTGTCCCACCTAAGTTTGGATTGGGATGATTCTTGAGATGTACAGTGAACATGAGAAGGCACAACAAATGCACTATTTGGATTCCAAATAAACATCACCGGTGGCCCCACACAGCTCTAATGTATTGTTCAAACGTATGTGATCATTTCTTCTTATTTTCTTATCCGATGATTAACAACTAGGACAATCACATGAAAATGATTTTTAGACCCTCGATCTGGTAAAATATTGCAGCTAGGCAAGGTGGCAATGGCTTGGTTTGAACCTAGGCCCAGGCCCATCACAACAATTTAGACCAAGGCCTTAGTCCAGCCCAAGCCTGCATGCCCCTAGCACAACCGACCCTAGCGCAAGCCCAAGCTCAAAAAATAGGTTGGGTTGGGTGTAACCTCACTTATCCCAAAAATTGATGGAGACCCTAGTTCCAATTGAATGTTCCAAATACATCCGTTGATCACGTGGGCCACACATGCACTTGTGTAGTTGGGTGGGGCAAGTTGGGTTGCGTCGGTCGATCACTTGAGCCCATGGCTCAAGCCGGTCTTGAAATTGTCGGGGTTGTGCTTGGTATGGTCTGCTTGGTATTCTTCATTTTGTGCTGTATGGTGGAGGTGTACGATTGGTGAGGGCCTTTCCTTTTTTGTGGTGTCCAGCTAAATGGATGCACAACCATTTTCTCTTGTTAATAAAGTTATAGGTGGTGACCTCCCACCTTACTATATATGAAAAGGAACAAACAAATTTATGCTAGGAATCGTTTTTAATTCATTGAAAAAATTCAATTTATTCATAAATAAAAGAGAAAAAGAAACTCCTAGAGGCTTCAAGAATACCAAACCATGCTTATAGTAAATGCTTCCAATCCTTTAACCCATACAAATTCAAAAGTGTTTGCCCGAAAAGGATTTATACAACCCAAATTCCAAATGTATATTAAAAGCTGAAAATAGAAATCTAACAACTACAAATGAAGCCCAACATGCTCTCATCACGCCACTCTAATCCTTAAATCTCTGGTCTTCTCCAATAGCTAAAGGAATATATTCATGAATGGTGTTGACTTGAGCTACACCTGCATCAATAAATATGTTTTGATAGCGTCAATGGTTATCGTAGTGAGGAATAGCCTCCAAGATTTACCAACCATTATAATAGGACATGCATTGTCGTTGAATTTGTGAATGATCAGTACCAGCCCAATCTTCTTATTCTTCAGCTTGTTGTAGGTCCTAGTAGGAAATAACTCTTTGTGCAGATGAACCATCACTTGATCGCCTACTTCAAAGGCCTTGGCATGTTGATGCTTGTTAACGTCCTACTTGTACTTTTCATTCATTTCTTTCAACATGTTCCATATATCTTCATGAATTCCTGTGATCCTCTCTGCCATATGTTCAGCAGCAATACTCATGCTCGGAATCTTGGGTAGAGGGACCAGATCAAGTGTGTGGCATGGCACACTTGACCATATACAATTTGAAATGGAGATTTCCCTGTCGATCGATACGCTATGTTTTAAATGCGAACTCCACTTAAGACAGGGCTAAGTCCCATTGCTTCAGCTTCTCCTTAGAAATATAATGAATTAAATTACCCAATGTGTGGTTCACAACCTCACAGTTTGTCCGTCGATCTGCTAATGATAAGCACTATTGACCTAAAGTTGCATCCCGAATCGACTCTACAAAGTCCATCAAAAGTGACTAACAAACTTTGTGTCTCAGTTTAAAGTGATGGTTTTGAGGATCCCGTGCAATCTCACAATCCCTGAAGAACAGATTCTTCACATTCATCGCATCATATGTCTTCTTATAGGGTATAAAATGTGCCATCTTAGAGAATCGATCTACCACCATGTTGAGCTCTTAATTGTGCATATTCTAACCCCAATTCATCACTCATTATGCACGGTTTACATGTTTAAAGGACCACTCTAATGCATGATTTGTGATTGTAGGAACAAGATGGAGATTTCACCAATTGAAGGCTAACCAGAGCTCTTTACAAGCATTGAAGTTCATAGGATGAAGGTTGAAGAAGGACCAAAGAAAGACAAGGCAAGGAGAGAAGAGAAAAAAAGAAAGAAATAAAGAAATAAAGGAAAAAGAGGGCTAGATCGGTCGGCCAAAGAAGCCTGACCGGTCAAGACCAGTCGGCCATCCCTCATAGTCGCTGAACAGATGGACTGCCCAGGCCGACCGGTCAAGACCGGTCGGCCATAGTTGCTGGACTGAACAGGAATGAGGTCCGACCGGTCGTGACCGGTCGGCCAAGCCAGTCCGACCGGTCCAGACCGGTCGGCCATGTGTAAACAGCTATTTCTATTTTGGGATTCCGGATTTTTCTACGCAATTGCGTAACTTCACGCGAAATCTGAAACTTTCTTGCGTAAAGGACACCTCCAAGCTATAAAAGGACGTCTTCCCTTCATATCAAAGGATGCTAGGACGTGGGGATTGCTTGGGAGACGGATTCTACTTCGAATTTCTAGTTTTCTTCCTGTTTTAGTTATTTTTTTATGTTTTTAGAGGCTTCTAGTTCAAGGACGTTAGAGATGAACTAAAACCTCTTAGCTAGGGCTAAAAGGTGAAGCTTTTGATTCGTTTTTGATGGATTGATGTAACCTAGGTTTCCTTTTATGTTTTAATTGATGAATTTTAGTTCAATATGAGTTTGAATGAAGTACTATTTTGGTTTTTACTTTGATCTCTTGATGACTCCGGGCTCATGTGATTCTTAGTGATCCTAACTTATTATCTTAGCTTTTGAGCATTGCTTATGCTTGTGTAGTGCATTGATCTACCATCGACTCCGGGCATGGTAGACGCTTTGATTGCCTTGTGTACAATGGCCTGATTTTCATGTGGGAACTCATTCAACTAAAGTTCTTATCTTTTGTTATATAATCTGGAATTGCTGTTTGTTCATTAATTTTGATTTAATTAGAGTTCTAATCATGAGTTGTAATCAAGTCTAGTGACAGGATTTGGTGAAAGCTATGGTTATGAATCTCAACTAGATTGGAAAGTGGCTTGGCCTATACAATTGAGTGGCCACTTAATTACTAGTTGTTTTAGTTAAATTCTGAGAATACCCATACATAAATCTCTGTGGGAACGATACTCGGTCTTTCCGAATTATTACTACTTCGCAATCCTACACTTGGGGAGTGAACACACCACCAACACGGAGTCCATGCCGCATTATGTTCGTGAGAGACTCAAAACGAAATCCATAGAAATATCCTCCCAAGGGTCATCAGGAACTGCTAACGGGGTGTAGAGACCTATATTCTGAGATTGTCCCTTAGAGGATTGGTAGACATGATAATGTTGTAGCATTCTTCTTAGATCTCGTACAAGTTGTGGCCAATAATACATTTCCTCCACCAACATTCTTGTCTTGTCTCGTCCCAGGTGACCTTTAAGCCCGCCTCCATGAAGCTTAAGGACGATATGATCCCGTAGTGAGCTATGAGCAATGCAAAGTTGATTTCCTTTGAAAAAGAATCCGCCTTGAATTTGAATGTCGCTTGGGTGGCCCTCACTACATCTCACCCACGTACCTATCATTAAAGTCCTCGTCTTCGCTATACAACTCTTCGAGGTAGTCAAAATCGACAACCTCATTGCTCATCGTCATGAGGAGTGATACATGATGGCTAAGTGCATCAGCCACCTTATTCTATTGCCCTGACTTATGCTTTAGAACGAACGTGAATTCCTATAAAAATGATATACATCTAGCATGCATACGATTCACATTAGTTTGATTGTTAAAAAACTTTAAGGCCTGGTGGTTAGTACAAACTCCCTTGGGATGAGGTAGTATCACCAATGTCGAAGAGTTTAAACCACCACATACAGTTCAATTTCATAAGTAGACCACTTTTTCCTAACATCATTAATTTTTTCACTATAGAAGGCTACCGGCTTTCCTTCCTGAGATGAAATCGCTCTGATTCCCACATAGGAAGCGTTGCACTTAACTTTAAACAACGTATCAAAATTGGCAAAACTAGGACCGCGGTTGAAGACAAACGCCGCTTGATCTTAGCAAAAATTGTATCGACTTCTTCAAATCACTGGATTGCTCCTTTCTTCATATAATCTATTATGGGCGCAATAATGGTGTTGAAATTCCAGACAAACCGATGGTAAAAGGTCTCTAGTCCATGGAAACTCTGCACTTCATGGATGTTTGTAGGGGTATGCCAATCACAAATGGCCCGAACCTTTTCGTCATCCACTCGAATACCCATATACGTCACAACAAAGCCCTAAAACATTAAGTGGTTTGTAAGGAAGCTACACTTCTTTAAATTCAGATATATATATATATATATATATATATATATATATATATATATATATATATATATATATATATATATATATATATTTGCAACACTTGAAGAACTTGCTTGAGGTGTCCCATGTGTTCTGACTCATCTTGGCTATAAATCAAAATATTATCAAAATACACCACTACAAATCTACCTATAAATGGTTTTAAGACTTGGTTCATAGTGTGCATGAAGGTGATTAGTGCATTCGACATGCCAAAGGGCATAACGGGCTATTTATAAAGCCCTTCCTTAGTCTTAAAAGTTATCTTCCTTTCATCACTTGGCCAGATGCAAATCTAGTGGTATCCACTTCTCATATCAAGCTTGGAGAACACTTTGGCACCCTCCAGTATATGCAATATGTCATTTAGCCGAGGTATTGGAAACTAGTATTTAATTATTATTTTATTGATCAACACACATGTGCCATGCAACTCTTGTAAGACCCGTACCCTTATTTGCCCTCCGTACGCTTAATTTCCGGTGTTGGTACGTCCCGAATGGACCAGATTAGCAAGCCTTGATCGCGACCCTATTTTAGTACCGCATCGACCCAAGACCTATACCCCGGCGACCGCGTAAGCGCTACGATTCCAACACCGCACGGCACGCCCCATTGCGATACCCGGTGTGAAAGTTATGATTGATTGCGTAATCCAAGATGGGCTGCACAACGCGCGTGTGGCGTGGGCCCCACTTGCACAAATCTCAAGATCATGTCAAATCCATCACCATCATTCTCACATATACCCATCCCATACCCCTACTCTACACACCCCATACCCCCCATCCCTCACTCTCCTCCCAAAGTCAACTCTCACCCATACCTCCCATACCCCCCTCCCATGCACCATCATTGTAACAACCTGGATCCTTACAATAATAATAATGTGATTCACTTGAAAGTCCTGGAATAATTTTATTAGTAGGTTAATTGAGTAGTTGAACAACTACATAACCGTAACATTTTCAAGTTACATGACTTAAGTTATAAGAACATTTGCAAAGATTATGATTTCTGGTGATCATTACCGTACAAAACTCTATATAATAGTTCTAGGACACGATCCAACCATACATGTCAAATTTCAACCCTCCGATCATCCTACAAGTACCCTAATCAGAAATCGGGCCATAAGTGGGCCATCTAACTTCGGAACTATCTCATTTTTGATGTCATAACCTGAAATCATGTGGCCTATCTAATGAATGGAGTGGATTGTGCATATACATCATAGTGGGACCCACGTGCATCGCGTGCACTACACATGCACGGTCAACCCGCGTTGACCGCGAGTTGAAGAATATTTCTCCTTCTTCTTCGTTCGCAGTCACTGTTGCGAGCGGACGCTGTCCGCTGGTTGCATCTACACCGTTCGTTGATGACAGTTGCGGGTGGGCCCCACATGAAAGTGGAATACGGTGTGGGTGTACGTGCACCGCACGTACCGGTCGGCACAAAGAATCCCTTCTTCACCAGTTGTCTTCACCGCTGAAACAGCGGACGCTAGTTACAGCGTCCACACGCTGTCCACTGTGGGACCACATGCGATCATCGGGATGGGCCCCATAGTTCGATCCAAACCGTCCATTGATTCTGTACCTTCGATAGGTACATACCCCCAAGTTTCTCCTTCAACAGCGGGGTATCGGATCTTCTTCAAATAACCGTTCAAACCAAGAAGCTACAAGATCCAAGTCCGTACCTTGCATGGACGATCAAGAATTGCTGTTCACTCCCCAAGTGTAGGGTTGCGAAGTAGTAATAATTCAGAAAGACCGAGTATCGTTCCCACAGAGATTTATGTATGGGTATTCTTAGGATTTGTCTAAAACAACTAGTAATTAAGATCCTATTAAGAACTAAAACTGGAAAATAGTGATTTGGGTTTAAACAGTGAATTGTTAAGGTAATTTTAATCTAAAAAGGCACTAGAGCACCAAGGATCCACTTTTGATAGGTTTCAATGCATCAACACAACTAAGTCTCTCATAACTCAATCGAAATCGAATTCCTTTCTTTATCCGATTGGAATATAGAGCGGTTCAATCAACAATTATCCAAAATAAGTGTTTATTCATTGATTTGATTCCCACAACCATGCTCAGGCCTTGGGCACACTCAATTGTATAGGCCAAGCCTCTTTCCAATCTAGTTGAGATTCATAATCATAGCTTTCACCAAATCCTGTCACTAGACCTGATTACAACTCATGATTAGAACTCTAATTAAATCAAAATCAATCAATGAACAACTATTCAAGATTATACAACAAAAGATAAGAACTTTAGTTGAATGAGTTCCCACATGAAAATCAGGCCATTGCATACAAGGCAATCAAAGCGTCTACCATGCCCGGAATCGATGGTAGATCAATGAACTACACAAGTATAAACAATGCTCAACAGCTAAGATACTAAGTTAGGATCACTAAGAATCACATGAGCCCGGAGTTAGCAAGAGATCAAAGTAGAAACCAAAATAGTACTTGATTCAAACTCACATTAACTAAAATTCATCAATTAAATCATGAAAAGGAATCCTAGGTTGCATCAATCCATCAAAAACGAATCAAAAGCTTCACCTCTTAGCCCTAGCTAAGAGGTTTTAGTTCATCTCTAACATCCTTGAACTAGAAGCCTCTAAAAACATAGAAAATAACTAAAACAGGAAGAAAACTAGAAATCCGAAGTAGAATCCGTCTCCTGAGCAATCCCCACGTCCTAGCCTCCTTTGGTATGAAGGGAATACATCCTTTTATAGCTTGGAGGTATCCTTTTCGCAAGAGAACTCCGGAATCCTGAATTAGAAATAGCCTTTGATGCATGGCCGACTGGTCATGACCGGTCGGCCTCAATGTATAGTCACTCCAGCAGCCATGGCCGACCGGTCATGACCGGTCGGCCTGGGCAGTCCATCAGTCCAGCAGCTATGCCCGACCGGTCATGACCAGTCGGGCTGGACAGTCCATGCATTCTTTTGGCAGGTAGTTGGGTGGCCGACCGGTCTTGACCGGTCGGGCTTCCTTGGCCATCATTCCAGTGGCTATGGCCGACCGGTCTTGACCGGTCAGGCTGCCTTGGCTTGATGTTTTCTTCCTTTCTTTCTTCTTTTTCTTTCTTTTCTTTCTTTCTTTCTTCTTTTCTCTTCTCTCCTTGCTTTCTTCTCTTTGATCTTCCTTCAATACTTCATCTAATGAAACTCAATGCTCTTAAAGAGCTCCATTTAATCTTCAATTTGTGAAATCTCCCTCTTGTTCCTACAA
The DNA here is from genome assembly GCA_003013855.2 of Liriodendron chinense. Classification (NCBI taxonomy): domain Eukaryota; kingdom Viridiplantae; phylum Streptophyta; class Magnoliopsida; order Magnoliales; family Magnoliaceae; genus Liriodendron; species Liriodendron chinense. The sequence goes on from ML058333.1 coordinate 5,356,218, forward strand.
TCACAAACAATGCATTAGAATGGTCCTTTAAACGTGTAAACCGTGCATAATGAGTGATGAATTGGGGTTAGAATATGCACAATTAAGAGCTCAACACACCCCCAACCAGCATTTTGCTAGTCCCGAGCAAAACATGCATGAAACACGTTTCATTCTCCAAAACCCAACTCTCCTCTAGAAACTATTCTTCAATACATTCCAAGACACATAAGCGTAAAAATCAGAGAAATTAGGTGATAGAAATTGCAAACTTAAACTCTCGGAACATAATGAGTGTCTATATGAAATTCCCGCTGATTGATTGATGAATAGAAGAACTTGAACAAATTCAACCTAGTGTGCATAGTGAGGGTTCATCTCATGAGTTTCCAGGATTATCTTCTTCATAAATCAACTAAACTATAGATCTCAAGGTACATAGAGCAACAACAAGCCTATGACAGGAATTTGTCTTACCGTCCTTCCGATGACTTTCACACTACGTCCCATTTCCAGCTTTGGTTACGGGTAGACCATCCCCCGGTTGGTAGTAGGTAGCCCTAATCGGAATTTTCCACCATTTTTCATCATTCCCAATTTCATCCTTTCCTTTTTCTTTTATATTAGATAGGATTTTTAAAAATCCATATCTTTCGTTATTTTCCCATGGACAAGGATGGACAAAGTACCCCGGCTTGGTTTCTCAATACCTTCAATCACGGTCTAGTTAATCCACAAATCACATAATCCTTTCAAATCATGAAAATAGTGTAATGTGAACTAGGTGCAAACGGTGTTCAAATTTTCTATCAATCATAAAAATAGGTGAATTCACATATAAAACCATTATATTAAGAGAAGTTCAAAGCTTGCAACATCCCTCACTTTGTATCTCCTCTTCTTATACTCATGCTGTCTCAAATGTATAGAATCAATGTTTTCCAAAAGAATTTTGAAATTTAGAAAAATCAAAAAATTTCTACATCATTGCTCGAAATGTTACAAAAGCTAGCAGATTCATCAAATGAATCTCTCACCCCCCAACCAAAACTTCACATTGTCCTCAATGTAACAAAATATGCATGACATGAGATCAATGACATAAAACAAAGGAGAGTGAGAAAGAGAGATATCACCTGAAGCATATATTTCATGGCAAGATTAGCTTTCGGAGATGATTACTTCACAACTAAATCAAAGCAAATCCTAATGGGAAAGCATTCTAACAAATCATCCTCCGTCAGACTAGGAGGTTAATCCCAACAACTAATCCAAAAGCATAAAGTCAAGCAGAATCATTAGATGGATCAAAAGATTTCGCAGTAAGGTCATCCAATATCCTGCTTTACACTGAACATGTGTGTGAGTAATCGAAATGAGCCACTCAAAATCCCAAAAATGAATTTCAGCGGGTTCCTTAACGTTTTCACCACATGTATAAGAGGAGACATCATCATATTTATCAGAAAAAATATGTCTCCATTCAGATTTTCCTGGGCATTGATATTGCAAGTAAGGATCGTCCCAGGGTTGGTGGAGTTCGGTATGCATGATCCATAAGGGTGTGGAAATATGAATTGATTTCGTAGCACAATAAGGTATTGTTTCCACATCCTTCTCTTGGCTAACGTCATATGCCAATACCGACTCGAAAAGTGTGACCATATCCCTTATCATATCATCGTTCTCATCAAGGGAGTGAGTCACTTCTTCATCTAAGTGACCGGAGTAAAAAGGTGAGAAGGACTCATTATCCACGATAGAATTGATCATGTTTATTTCGTGGACCTCCTCATCCTCATCCTCTTGTTGGTTGTCAATATTGAAAGCATTCAACTCAATCGTCATATTACCAAAAGACATTTGGATGACCCCACTCCTACAATTTATGATAGTGTTTGATGTAGCTAGGAATGGGCGGCCAAGTATGACAGGGATTTGAGGGCCAATATTAACCATGGGTCGTGTGTCCAAGACAATAAAGTCCACCGAGTAGTAAACTTTGTCAACTTGGACAAGAACGTCCTCAATCACCCCTCTCGGAATACAAATTGATCGGTTAGCAAGTTGTAATGTGGTTTTGGTGGGTTTTAATTCACCTAAACCCAATTGTTCATAGACCGAAAAGGGGATTAAGTTCACACTCGCCCCTAGATCGAGTAAAGCATGTTTCACCCGGTAGTCTCCAATCACACAAGATATTGTTGGACAACCGGGGTCTTTGTATTTCTTGGGCATCCCGTGGTTGATAATGGCACTCACATTCTCTATCAAAAATGCCTTCTTTTGCACATGTATATTTCTTTTAACCGTGCAAAGGTCTTTTAAAAATTTTGCATATGACGGTATTTGTTTAATGGCATCCAACAATGGGATGTTGATTTTTACTTGCTTGAAAACCTCCAAAATTTTTTGATATTTATCTTGAGGTTTGGCTGGCATCACGCGTTGGGGGAATGGAGCAACGAGCCTATATTCTTTCAATGGCTCTGTTTCATTCATGGGGGTGCTAGGTCCATCATCCTCTTTGAAAGATACCAGATCATTAGGCGGTGAAACCTTCACCAGATCAGATTTTTCAATAATTTTTCCACTTCTAAGAGTGGTGATGGCCTTAGCATGTTCCATGTGTTGGTTAGAAGAACTAGGCACGCTTATTTCGCATTGTGTTTTTGGATTTGGTATGGGTTGGGCTGGAAGAATCCCTTCCCTTGTGTTTAAGCGAGCCTTGATTTCCTCTACCGAAGTTTTAAGCTCAAGCATTATCGTATGGTTGGATTGATTTATTTGAGCTTGACCTTCCATGAATGCTTTCAAAGTATCCTCTATAGGCATTTGAGGCGGGGCCATTTGCATTGGGGGCCCCATTTAAGGATTATTTTGATTAGCTGTGTTTCCATTCGCCCAATTGAAGTTTGGGTTGTTCCTCCAACTAGAATTATTCGTGTTTGAATTTGGAGTACTAAAAGGTCGTTGATAACTATTCAAGGCGTTCGATTGTTCAAATAAAAGTTCTCGAAACGCATAGATTGTTGGACAATCCGGCGTTTGATGCACATTGGAAGCACAAATACCACAAATAGTTTCAACAGCCCCCTTTTGTTGGGTTGTGTCCACTTTCTTTAGTTCCATCTCCTCGACCTTTCGTGTGAGTTTAGCCACTCTAGAACCTAGATCATCTTGCCCATCTAAAACATAAATTTCTCTATTTTCCTTGGTTTGGGGTTGTTTTGAACTTGTTGGCTTAGATGTATCCCATGATTGTGTATTTTCAGCCAACATGTCAAAATAATCCCAAGCTTCCTCCGTTTCCTTGTTCATGAACTCCCCATTGCACATCATCTCAACAAATTGGCACATAGTTGAGTTTAATCCATCATAGAAGAAACTAATCAACCTCCACCGTTCATAGACATGATGTGGGCATGCGTTTAAAAGCTCATTATACCTTTCCCAACATTGGAAAAAGGTTTCTTCTTCTTTTTGGGAGAAGTTCATTATGGCCCTTCGTAGTGCATTGGTTCGATGAGTAGGGAAGAATTTTTTAAGAAACTCCCTAGTCATCTCAGCCCATGTCCCAATAGACCTTGGCCTTAAGGAATGTAGCCATGATTTGGCCTTCTCTTTCAAGGAAAAAGGGAACAATTTAAGTTTTATTGTATCCTTGGTCACATTGTCATAGTTTATTGTGGCAATAACTTCTTCAAATTCCTTAATATGTAAATAAGCGCTTTCAGAGTCGAGTCCATGGAATCTAGGAAGAAGTTGGATCAACCCCGGTTTAAAATCAATGTTTCCCACATTGTGAGGGAAAATTATGCAAGAGGGGGTACTCGTCCTAGCTGGTTGTAAATAGTCACGTAAAGTTCTAGGTTGAGGTACATCCCCCACTTCATTCTCATCTAATTCAGTAAGGTTTGGGGCTGGATTTTGATTAACCCCTTGATTTGGTTGATTTTCAGCCATCTCTCTAGTAATTTCAGGAAAATTTTGACGTTTCCTAACACGAGGTTCTCTATCAATCCCTTCAACAATTACTCCGTCCCTTACAAGTCGGTTATTATGAGTTCGAGCCCAATGTAGCATGCAAAACAAAAAAGAATGAACAAAAAGGAAAAAGAATTCTTCCTTCCTTCCTTTACTCCTCTATAGGACTTAAGCACAAGGTGTCTTGTAATGGCTAAGCCAGAAGCAAGGATAGAGACCGATTTCTCCTGGTCAATAGGGGTTCAAAGAACTCCCCACCCACTCTTTGATTCTTTTGAGAAAAAGTATAGAAAAAGAAGAGAGAGGAATAGGTTGAGAAGAGAAATCTCTGAGCACAAGGTGATCCAAGGCGGCAGAGCCGACCAATATGAATCCAGGTGGCACAAGGCCTACCTTTCAGAAATCCAAAAGGAGTCTCCACCCACTCTACAAGAGATGAATATGATAGGAATGAGTAGGAGAAGAAGAAGAGTAAGGTTAGAACAATAAAACCTGATTTGTAACTTAAGATGCCTTCTTCTTCTTCAACTTCCTAAAAATCCCTGGATTAGACCTATGTTAGAATCCTGCAAAAAATCAAAACAAAGTAAGTTCGTAATTAGAAGAAAACCTATTCTAGAAAGCAAAACAAATCCTAAACCTATCTTAACACAATCTCAACTAAAAGTTATTTCAGAAAATTCTAAAAATATCGCATAGAAGTCCCCGGCAACGGCGCCAAAAACTTGTTCACTCCCCAAGTGTAGGGTTGCGAAGTAGTAATAATTCGGAAAGACCGAGTATCGTTCCCACAGAGATTTATGTATGGGTATTCTTAGGATTTGTCTAAAACAACTAGTAATTAAGATCCTATTAAGAACTAAAACTGAAAATAGCGATTTGGGTTTAAACAGTGAATTGTTAAGGTAATTTTAATCTAAAAAGGCACTAGAGCACCAAGGATCCACTTTTGATAGGTTTCAATGCATCAACACAACTAAGTCTCTCATAACTCAATCGGAATTGAATTCCTTTCTTTATCCGATTGGAATATAGAGCGGTTCAATCAACAATTATCCAAAATAAGTGTTTATTCATTGATTTGATTCCCACAACCATGCTCAGGCCTTGGGCACACTCAATTGTATAGGCCAAGCCTCTTTCCAATCTAGTTGAGATTCATAATCATAGCTTTCACCAAATCCTGTCACTAGACCTGATTACAACTCATGATTAGAACTCTAATTAAATCAAAATCAATCAATGAACAACTATTCAAGATTATACAACAAAAGATAAGAACTTTAGTTGAATAAGTTCCCACATGAAAATCAGGTCATTGCATACAAGGCAATCAAAGCGTCTACCATGCCTGGAGTCGATGGTAGATCAATTAACTACACAAGCATAAACAATGGTCAACAACTAGGATACTAAGTTAGGATCACTAAGAATCACATGAGCCCGGAGTTAGCAAGAGATCAAAGTAGAAACCAAAATAGTACTTGATTCAAACTCACATTAACTAAAATTCATCAATTAAATCATGAAAAGGAAACCTAGGTTGCATCAATCCATCAAAAACGAATCAAAAGCTTCACCTCTTGGCCCTAGCTAAGAGGTTTTAGTTCATCTCTAACATCCTTGAACTAGAAGCCTCTAAAAACATAGAAAATAACTAAAATAGCAAGAAAATTAGAAATCCAAAGTAGAATCCGTCTCCTGAGCAATCCCCACGTCCTAGCCTCCTTTGGTATGAAGGGAATACATCCTTTTATAGCTTGGAGGTGTCCTTTTCGCAAGAGAACTCCAGATTTTGCGCAAAACTACGCAATTGCGCAGAGAAATCCGGAATCCTGAATTAGAAATAGCCTTTGATGCATGGCCGACCGGTCATGACCGGTTGGCCTCAATGTATAGTCACTCCAGCAGCCATGGCCGACCGGTCATGACCGGTCGGCCTGGGCAGTCCATCAGTCCAGCAGCTATGCCCGACCGGTCATGACCGGTCGGGCTGGACAGTCCATGCATTCTTTTGGCAGGTAGTTGGGTGGCTGACCGGTCTTGACCGGTCGGGCTTCCTTGGCCATCATTCCATCGGCTATGGCCGACCGGTCTTGACCGGTCGGGCTGCCTTGGCTTGATGTTTTCTTCCTTTCTTTCTTCTTTTTCTTTCTTTTCTTTCTTTCTTTCTTCTTTTCTCTTCTCTCCTTGCTTTCTTCTCTTTGATCTTCCTTCAATACTTCATCTAATGAACCTCAATGCTCTTAAAGAGCTCCATTTAATCTTCAATTTGTGAAATCTCCCTCTTGTTCCTACAATCACAAATAATGCATTAGAATGGTCCTTTAAACGTGTAAACCGTGCATAATGAGTGATGAATTGGGGTTAGAATATGCACAATTAAGAGCTCAACAATTGCTTCGATAGGATCGTGTGGGCCCCACCTATCCTCCCAACGTCTCAAAGTGGCATAGTTTTGCAAGTCATAGGATCCGAATCCAAGTAGGATTCGGAAACATCTTCGGTTCGCTCGGGCGTGCGAGCTTGGCTATAAAAAGCCAGGCTCTCTGCGTAACTTCTTCAGAAGAAATAGTGGGAGAGAAAGAGAGGGAGAACTGTTAGAGAAAGAGAGAGAGAAGCTGCGAGAAAGAGAGAGAGAGAGAGAGAGAGAGAGAGAGAGAGAGAGAGAGAGTGGGTCGTTGGAGAGAGAGAAGGAGAGAGAGAGAGAGAGTGGGTGGCAGCGCACTTTCGGCTGCTGCTGTTGCTGCTTGTGCTCCTGTCGCTGACGCTGCTCGTGTTCAGGTTGCTGTTGCCGCTGTTGTTGCTCTAGCTGGGGCAGCAAGAAAGAAAAAGAAGAAGAAAAGAAGAAGAAGAGAAGAACGAGAGAGAGAGAAAGAGAAACGAGAAAGACAGAGAAAGAGGTAGCTGGGCGCTGAGCAACGTTGCTATGGGGACAGCACCCCAGTCAGCAAGAAAAGAAGAGAAGAGAAGAAGAAGAAAAGAAGAAAGAAGAAGAAAGAAGGAAGAAAAAGGAGAAAGAAAGAAGAGAGAAGAAGAACTTTCTTTTCCAGACTCCCAAACTGAGTCGACTCGCTGAGCGACTCGCTAAGCCAACTCGCATTCAGGTTTGGGCTGGTATAGAGCCTATAGTTCATTACAGGTGAGTGATCCACCTCATAATCTTCCTTATTGCTTATCCTTTTGTCTTCTATTCCTATTATGAGAATTTCGAAGCTATCCTTTCCAAGTTCTTAGTTGGTTCTAACAGGAACTTGTTGGAATTCCAAGAGTAGTGCCCATCTCCCATGTTTATACATTAATTGGATATTAGGATTGTTGTATATTTAAATTCCAAGCCTTCCTCTTTCATTATTGATTTCCTTTTTGTCATAACTTCTTAGTTAATACCTGAATAGCCGAATAGACGTAACTTAAACCTTGATATCTTAGACACCACCTTCGATATAAACTTAACATGTTGTACATACTACTCCACTTTCGTAATTAATGATAGATTAGGGGTACAAATTGAGAAATACGTAAATAAAAAAATAATGCATGCATTGTATGAATGAAATTGAGTTTGAGACGCATCGTGTGCTTGAAAGAGTGATTCCATAGTTCATACATTCATGTACATCTTTTACACATTACGACAGAACAGGAGCATGGTTGATTTGACTCCTGGCGTGCATGGTTGATTTGCCGCCTCGCTGTACCGGTTAGGTGAGCATGGTTGATTTGCGACAGGTTCCTAATGTTCAGAGGCAGTGAGTTCTGGTCATTTCACTTATTGAGCATGGTTGATTTGCTCGGTTGGATCAGTGGTGCATGGTTGATTTGCCCACTGGCGTGCATGGTTGATTTGCCGCCTCGTTGTACCGGTTAGGTGAGTATGGTTGATTTGCGACAGGTTCCTAATATTCAGTGGCAACGAGTTCCTAGACGTTTGTTGCTCTTACACATATCATGACATACATGACATCATGATAATCATGTTTCATTCATAATAAACATAAAGTGTGTTAATCATCACCATAGCCTTGTATATGCGTATGATTCTAGCTACTGATATTTCACATCTAACATCTTATTAACTGGAATATTACCTGTGATGGAAATGACCTCACTGGGCTTTAGCTCACCAAAATCACCACAGTTCCTGCAGGATATCAGGAGGAAGGAGGAGCGGCTGAAGCAGAATATCTGGACGACTACTTTTATTAGAAGAATTATCCTAGCTTAGGTGTTGAATTTATTTCTTTTGAAAGATGATTGAAACCAGACTTTAGTAGATTTGAATATTTTGCAGAGTAGATATAGTTGTTTGATTTAATTTCCATTTGAGATTTAATTTATGGTTAATAAAGTACTTTAGTTTGGTATTATTGTGGTATGTGGAATAGAATTTCTCTAAAGGTTATATTTGGATTAAATTCGCACTCTGAAACTTGGGCCTTGAGTTGTTGTACTTGAGTCTCGGATTTCTGGGCGTGACAGCTTGGTATCAGAGAGAATTTCGAGATTCCAGTGCCTAGGGTTATGGGTTAGGCTTAGATTTAAGGTGAATAATCCAGTCCTTTGACGACACCAACCCCATTAAGTATTAAATTATGATTCTACTTGACTCGTAGATTTACCATGACGGGTCGTAGCGAGCAAAACGGGACGCCCTCCACCCCACCCGCTACTAACAGTACGACGACGGCAATTCCTGGGTTGGCCGAACAAAACCAGCTACTACAAGAAATGATGAAAGTGTTGGGGACTGTGGTCAGCGTAATTGGACTTCAGAATAATCAGCAAAATCCGATTCCCCCTCCAACCACTCACGAAAATTCAGGTGGGTTACTGGAAAGATTCAAGAGGTTACGTCCCCCCTCATTTAACGGATCGCCCGACTCAAATGAAGCTGAACACTGGCGAAACGAAATGGAGAAACTCTTTGAGGGAATGGGATGCAGAGACGAGGAGAAAGTTACTTTAGCTACCTTTGTACTCGAAGGAGAAGCATACCATTGGTGGAAATCCATGGTGAGATCAGTTGCCCCAGGCACTGTGTGGACTTGGGACTCCTTCTGCGACAAATTTAATAAACAATACTTCCCAAAGACTATGCGAGATCAGAAGATAGTGGAATTCATGAGATTAGAACAAGGAAAACTTTCCGTCAGATAGTATGAAGCCAAGTTTACAGAGTTGGCAAGGTATGCCACTTCTATGGTACGTGAGGAAGAGGATAAGGCCCGAAAATTTGAGAACGGCCTCAAACCACCGATACACAGCAGAGTGCGGGCCTTCGAACTGACAACTTACATGGAGGTCTTTAATAAGGCCTTGGTGGTGGAGAGAGACTTTGAGGAGTTTTGGAAGGATAGGGATCAGAAAAAGTCCGACACGGGGTCGAAAAACAAGGCGTCATCTTCTACACTACCCCAACATTCAGATAAGAGACAGAGAATGATGGGCAGTTCTGCACCCCCACCCCCACCGAGCAGCAATCAATTTCAAGGGAGATGTTATAATTGTGACGGAGTGGGTCACACGCGATCATCATGCCCTCTATTGGTCCAGGGACCATCTCGCCTGGTGTCCCAAACAGGCGGTCCACCATCCCAATATGCACAGCCACAACATCGACCACATGTGCAGCACCAGAGGCCTCCACAATACTCTCAAAGGCCACAACAAACACAACCTTTCTCTATTACGAGGCCTGGTCACCAACCTCCAAGACAACAAGCACAAGGGCGAGTTTACGCAGTAGCCCCGCCAGCAGGGGAGCCTGAAATAGCACAAGAACATGAAGAAATGCCACCCGAAGAAGAACCAGTTCCTGAAGAAGCAACAGCACAGTGCTACGCAATCACAGATGCCCCACCTGAGCATAACGCAAATGGGACAGTAGTCGAAGGTACGCTTTTTATATTCACGACACCTGCCAAAGCTTTGTTTGATACGGGGGCTATCCACTCATTTATTTCTGCATCCCTGGTCGCTTCTTTGGAATTGGTTAGCGAGAACATGAATAGGAATCTAACTATTGCCACACCCATTGGTAGATCGGTAGTGTTAGACCAAATATGTAAGGACTATCCCATATTGATAGGCGAGGCTTGCCTGCCAGCAAACCTAATCGTCATGGATATGACGGGATTCGAAATTATCCTGGGAATGGATTGGTTAGCCGCACATCACGCCACCTTAGACTGTTACGAAAAGACAGTGACCTTCTCCGCCCCAAATCAATCAGTCATCACATTTCATAGGGGCAAACATGTAGATTCAATAATAAGCATGGCAGCACTATCCGAGACTGAAGATCAGGAAAACCATACTGAACAAATACACATAGTTAACGAATTTCCTGACGTGTTCCAAGAAATCCCTGGATTGCCCCCTCGGAGAGAAGTGGACTTTTCCATCGAATTGGTACCAGGGACCGCCCCGATTTCTAGAGCAGCATACCGCATGGCCCCATTGGAATTAAGAGAGCTAAAGAAGCAGATACAAGAACTGCTGGATCAAGGATTTATAAGGCCCAGCACATCACCTTGGGGAGCTCCGATCCTATTTGTGAAGAAGAAGGACGGCTCGATGAGGCTATGCATTGACTATCGTCAGCTTAACAAGGCCACAATTAAAAATAAATACCCTTTGCCTCGTATCGATGACCTGTTCGATCAACTAAGGGGAGCTCAATACTTCTCCAAAATAGATTTGAGGTCAGGGTACCATCAGTTAAGAATCAAAGATCCAGACATACCAAAAACCGCCTTCAGGACACGTTACGGCCACTATGAGTTCCTGGTTATGCCCTTCGGGCTCACGAATGCTCCGGCGGTGTTTATGGACTTAATGAATAGGGTGTTCAAGCCTTACCTCGATCAGTGCGTCATTGTTTTCATTGACGATATCCTCATCTACTCCAAGACTTATGAGGAACACGAGGAACACCTTAGGACTGTGTTACAGATCCTCAAGGATAACCAACTCTATGCAAAACTCAAAAAGTGTGAGTTTTGGAAGAAGGAAGTAAAATTTCTGGGGCATGTTGTGTCGGAAAAGGGAATCTCAGTAGACCCGACAAAGATCGAAGCCATGATTAACTGGGAACAACCCACAAATGCATCTGAAGTACGAAGTTTCTTGGGTTTGGCAGGCTATTACAGGAGGTTTATCGACGGGTTCTCTAAAATTGCGAGACCGTTAACCAGTCTAACGGGGAAGAGTAAGACCTTTATATGGGACGACAGTTGCGAATTAGCATTTACGAGGCTTAAGAGACATTTAACGTCGGCACCAATATTAACGATTCCAGCGGAGGGAGAAAAATTTGTCGTCTACACGGATGCCTCTCACCAAGGGCTAGGATGTATTCTTACACAGAATGGAAGGGTGATCGCTTACGGCTCCAGGCAGTTGAAGAAACATGAGCAAAATTACCCTACTCACGATTTGGAGCTAGCCACGGTTGTTTTCGCTCTGAAAATATGGAGACATTATTTGTATGGAGAGCAGTTTGAACTATACACCGATCATAAGAGCCTAAAATATCTATTTGACCAAAAAGAGCTGAACATGAGGCAGAGAAGGTGGCTAGAATTCCTAAAAGACTATTACTTCGACATCTGTTACCATCTGGACAAGGCAAATGTCGTGGCCGATGCCTTGAGTAGGAAGAAACAATTACTTGCCACAACTCTCGCCATGCAAGAATGGAAATTGTTAGAAAATATCAAGGATTACGAGATCCAACAATGGGAAAATAACACTATGGCTTTCCTTGGAAATTTGACGATCCAGCCAACATTGGTAACCCAAATCATAGACGCTGTTGAACCTCCAATTTATACATTGCATCGCCCATTACATGACATGGTATGCATGGTTTTCATGATTAAAAGGCCCATCTAATGCATGTTTTGTGATTGTAGGGATGAGAGCGGACTTCACTCAATTAGAGACCAAAAAGGGGCCATTCGGAGCCATTGATGAAGGCCCAAGGTGGACCAAAGAAAGAAGAAAGCAAAGAGAGAGGAAGGAGAGAAGAAAAGAAAGAAGAAAAACAAGCAAAACTGGGTCCGACCGGTCAAGACCGGTCGGCCAAGAAGGCCCGACCGGTCGGATGCACTCCCTAGAGCAAGGCCAGCTTTGTCCGACCGGTCATGACCGGTCGGCCAGCCCTGTCCGACCGGTCGTGACCGGTCGGCCATGCAAAGTTCAACTTCCAGATTGCATACAGCAGGCCATTCCCGTTTCTGGTTTTTCAGACCACTTTTTTGAAGCCATCTTGATGATATTTGGAAATCCAACACATCCATGTCGAAGAGGAGCTCGACGCCGAACTAACCCAAGTGGTTTCGTGTCGATCGGAGCTACGGATTGACCGTGGTGGCCAAAACAATACAAACTGTCCAGAAAGTTCTAGATTTCGCTGTTCCACTCTGGGCCGGTCGAGGTGACCCATCATTGATGATATGAAGAATCTACTTTGACCATCTTTTAGAACACATCCATATATGAATAACCACAAAAGTTTCAGATCAAAAGAATGTGTGGTTTGATCATACCGGTTGAAGAAAGATGGATCATCCAGAAAGATCCAACTGCGCAGAGTTTATAAAAGCCCTAAGTGCTCTAATTTTCGGACCACATTCTGGGATTGTTTTGGACAATCTAATCCGTCTATCATGTAGAGGAGGACGTTTTCTACCAATGTTCAAAATTTGAGATCAATCCGACCTCTGTACACTCCAGGGCGTTGAAAGCAAGATGACTGGTTCTGAACGTACCCAAAGTGCGTGATTTTGAGAGGCGGTCGGTGATGTGATTGGTGGGCCCATTCAGAGGATAATCTTGGAAATCTAAATCATCTATGAGGAAGATCACATTACAAGGAAGCTACAAACCAAATTTGAGGGCAATCCGACCATTGGTTAAGCCGTACCAAGCGAAACAAATTCTGCTATGTTGCTGTACTATTGCTGCACTATAAAAGGAGGTGCTCTCTTCTATTCCAAATCAACCAAGGACGTGGGAAGCAAGGAGTTCAAGTCCCAGGAGGCTACCTAGCCTCCTCCAGCTAGTTTTTCTTCCTTTTCTTAGTTCTAGTTCTAGTTTTAATATGCTTTTCCTTAGCTAACCTCTTAGCTAGAGCTAGAGGTGAAATTTGTAGTTGGTTCCAATGCTTTAATTATTTTATTTCAAATACCTTTTTCTTAATTTTGGATTTTGAAGTTCTAGTTTGAATAAAGTTTGGTTTTTTAGAAGTTTTGTGAGAGTTTGTGTGCTCAGGACATGAGTTCCTTGCAATTCTCTAAGATTACCATGATTGGGTTGTTTGAATTCGAATTGTAGTAACCCTTGAGCATGCCATAGTCCATAGGCATGGCTGTTACTCCGAAGGCTACAAGTTCAAGTTCTATGTGCTTCATTAGAACTAGAAATCTGATTTCCAGATTTAAGTGGGATTGTTGTGCTTAAATGTTATATCTTCCAATTAGATGAGAGATAGGACTTTGATTCTAATTGTGTTGTACTTGGATGAATGGATTGGCATTGGACTACTACAAGTGGATCCTTGATGCTCTAGTTCTTCTTATTTTCAGATTTTCCTATTTCATGTGAAAAACTACTCTCTTAAACTTCTTAGATTCTAGTTATTAGAGTACTTAGAATTGTTTACTTCTTTCCCTGTGGATCGACCTCGGTCTTACCGAGATTTATTACTACATCGCAGCCTTACACTTGAGGCGAGCGAACAGACGCCCAAAAGCAGGACACGTGGCTCCAGGATCGAATTTCAGTTGTAGCCGCCGATGCAGCAGTTGAATGAAAGTGGGGGTAGATAGAGCAATCAGGTATCGAGGAAGAGTGTGCGTGCCTGACGTGGAAGAACTAAAGAAAGAAATTTTGGAAGAAGCCCACAAATCAAAGTTGATAATACATCCTGGAAGTACGAAGATGTAGCGCGACGTTCGCAGGACATATTGGTGGAATAACATGAAGAAGGAGATCGCAAATTTTGTATCCAAGTTTTCACTTGTCAACAGGTTAAAGCTGAACACCAGAGACCTTCTGGACTACTATAACCATTAGAAATCGCAGAATGGAAATGGGAACGTATATCCATGGATTTTGTTATGGGTCTGCCCAGGTCAGGGAAAAATCATGATGCTGTGTGGGTAATTGTAGACAGGCTAACTAAGTCAGCTCATTTTCTACCGGTGCGAATGAATAACTCCTTAGAAGAGCTGAGCAAGTTGTACATCAAGGAGATTGTGAGACTTCATGGGGTGCCTGTTTCGATTGTTTCCGATCGTGACCCTAGATTTGTTTCTCGATTCTGGAAAGGTCTCCAAGCAGCATTGGGAACGAAACTGGATTATAGTACCGCATTTCATCCGCAGACTGATGGCCAGACAGAAAGAGTGAATCAGATATTAGAAGATATGCTCAGGTGTTGTGTTATCGATTTCAAGGGTAATTGGGACGACCATCTCCCTCTGATAGAGTTTGCATATAATAATAGTTACCAGTCGACTATCGGAATGGCACCGTTCGAAGCACTTTATGGTAGACCTTGTAGATCTCCCAGCTGTTGGACAGAGGTGGGCGAGAAAGCTTTATTAGGACCTGAACTTGTACAACAGACTTCTGAGAAGATTGCAGTTATAAAGGAACGTATCCGTGTCGCCCAAAGCCGACAGAAGAGTTATGCAGATAACCGAAGGAAGGAATTGGAATTCTTCGTGGGTGATCATGTATTTTTGAAAGTTTCTCCGATGAAAGGAGTCATGCGATTTGGGAAGAAAGGAAAATTAGCTCCAAGATACATTGGACCATTTGAAGTATTAGCTAAAGTTGGCGCTGTGGCATACAGACTGGCCTTACCTCCTCAGTTATCGAGTATTCATAATGTTTTTCATGTTTCCATGTTGCGAAAGTATGAACGGGATGTCTCTCACGTCATCGATTGGCAGCCTTTGGAAATTCGAGAAGATACTATATATATTGAGAAACCGGTTAAAATTCTGGACAGAAAGAAACAAGTACTTCGTACCAAAACGATACCACTTGTGAAAGTACAATGGAGGAATCACGAAGTTGAAGAAGCTTCTTGGGAACGTGAAGATGAAATCCGAGGAAAATATCCAGAATTATTTTGAGGTACGTTTAATTTCGAGGACGAAAATTTTCTTTTAGGGGGGTAGAATGTAACAGCCTGGATCCTTACAATAATAATAATGTGATTCACTTGAAAGTCCTGGAATAATTTTATTGGTAGGTTAATTGAGTAGTTGAATAACTACATAACCGTAACATTTTCAAGTTACATGACTTAAGTTATAAGAACATTTGCAAAGATTATGATTTCTGGTGATCATTACCGTACAAAACTCTATATAATAGTTCTAGGACACGATCCAACCATACATGTCAAATTTCAACCCTCTGATCATCCTACAAGTACCCTAATCAGAAATCGGGCCATAAGTGGGCCATCTAACTTCGGAACTGTCTCATTTTTGGTGCCATAGCCTGAAATCATGTGGCCTATCTAATGAATGGAGTGGATTGTGCATATACATCATGGTGGGACCCACGTGCATCGCGTGCACTACACATGCACGGTCAACCCGCGTTGACCGCGAGTTGAAGAATATTTCTCCTTCTTTTTCGTTCGCAGTCACTGTTGCGAGCGGACGCTGTCCGCTGGTTGCATCTACGCCGTTCGTTGATGACGGTTGCGGGTGGGCCCCACATGAAAGTGGAATACGGTGTGTGGGTGTACGTGCACCGCACGTACCGGTCGGCACAAAGAATCCCTTCTTCACCAGTTGTCTTCACCGCTGGAACAGCGGACGCTGTTACAGCGTCCTGTTCACTCCCCAAGTGTAGGGTTGCGAAGTAGTAATAATTCGAAAAGACCGAGTATCGTTCCCACAGAGATTTATGTATGGGTATCTTCAGAATTTAACCAAAACAACTAGTAATTAAGATCCTATTAAGAACTAAAACTGAAAAATAGGAAATTGGGTTTAAACAGTGAATAGGTAAGGTAAATTCAATCTAAAAAGTCACTAGAGCGCCAAGGATCCACTCTTGATACGTTTCAATGCATCAACACAACTAGGTCTCATATAACTCAATCAGAATCAGATTTCCATCTCTATCCGATCGGAATATAGAGCAATTAATCACAGTTATCTGAAATAGGTGCTTATTAACTGATTTGATTCCCACAACCATGCTCAGGCCTTAGGCACACTCAATTGTATAGGCCAAGCCTCTTTCCAATCTAGTTGAGATTCATAACCATAGCCTACACCAAGTCCTGTCACTAGACCTGATTACAACTCATAATTTGAACTCTATTTAAATCAAAATCAATCACTAAACAACTATTCCAGATTATATACAAAAGATAAGAATTTCAGTTGCATGAGTTCCCACATGAAAAACAGGCCATTGTACACAAGGCAATCAAAGCGTCTACCATGCCCGGAGTCGATGGTAGATCAATGGATTACACAAGCATAAACAATGCTCTAAGATACTAAGTTAGGATCACTAAGAATCACATGAGCCCGGAGTCATCAAGAGATCAAAGTAGAAACCAACATAGTACTTGAATCAAACTCAAATTGAACTAAAATTCATTCATTAAAGCATAAAAGGAAACCTAGGTTGCATTAATCCATCAAAAACGAATCAAAAGCTTCCCAGCTAAGAGGGTTTAGTTCATCTCTAACATCCTTGAACTAAAAGCCTCTAAAAACATGAAAAAAAACTACTAAAACAGGAAATCTGAAGTAGAATCCGTCTCCTCAGCAATCCCCACGTCGTAGCCTCCTTTGGTATGAAGGGATGAAGTCCTTTTATAGCTTGGAGGAGTCCAATACGCAAGAACGTTCCAAAAATTGCGTAAACTTTCGCAATTGCGCATGAATTTTCGGAAATCCAAAATAGCAAGTGGCTGTTTACGCTGGCCGACCAGTCATGACCGGTCGGACTGGCTTGGTTCCTGTCCAGCAGCAATGGCCGACCGGTCATGACCGGTCGGACCATCTCCCTGGCTAGTCAGCAACTATGCCCGACCGGTCATGACCGGTCGGGCTAGGTAGTCCTTCTTCTTTGGTCTTCTCTTGAGTGGCCGACCGGTCATGACCGGTCGGCTGGCTTGGCCGACCGGTCAGCCGACCGGTCTGGCTCTCTTTTTCTTCTTTATTTCTTTCTTTCTTTCTTCTTTTCTCTTCTCTCCTTGCTTGTCTTTCATTGGTCTTCAATCATGCTTGATCCAATGGTCCTCAATGCTCATAAAGAGCTCCACTTAGCCTTCAATATGTGAAATCTCCATCTTCTTCCTATAATCACAAATCATGTATTAAGTTGGTCTAATAAACATGTATATCATGCATAATGAGTGATGAATTGGGGTTAGAATATGCACAATTATGAGCTCAACACACCCCCCAACCAGCATTTTGCTAGTCCCGAGCAAAACATGCGTGAAACCAGTTTCAATTTCCAAAACCCAACTCTCCCCTGGAAACTATTCTTCTATACATTCCAAGACACATAAGCATAAAAATCAGAGAAATTCAGTGATAAAGGTTGAAACTTTAAACTCTTAGGATATAATAAGTGTTTATATGAAATTCCCACTGATTGATTGATAGATAGAAGAACTTGAACAAATTCAACCCAGTGTGCATAGTGAAGGTTCATCTCATGAGTTTCTGGGATTATCTTCCTCATAAATCAACTAAACTACCGATCTCAAGGTATATAGAGCGATAACAAGCCTATGACAGGAATTTGCCTTACCGTCCTTCCGACGACTTTCACACTACGTCCCATTTCCGGCTTTGGTTACGGGTAGACCATCCCCCGGTTGGAAGTAGGTAGCCCTAATCGGAATTTCCACCATTTTTCTTTCCTTCCCGATTTCATCCTTTCATTCCTTTTTCTTTTAAATTAGATAGGATTTTTAGAAATCCATATCTTCCGTTATTTTCCCATGGACAAGGATGGACAAAATACCCCGGCTTGGTTTCTCAATACCTTTAAATCAAAGTCTAGCTAATCCACAAATCACACAATCCTTTCAACTCATGAAAATCGTGTAATGTGAACTAGGTGCAAAAGGTGTTCAAATTTTCTATCAATCATAAAAATAGGTGAATTCACATATAAAACCATTATATTAAGAGAAATTCAAAGCTTGCAACATCCCTCACGTTGTATCTCATCTTCTTATGCTTATGCTATCTCGAATGTATAGAATCAAAGTCTTCCAAAAGAGTTTCGAATTTCAGAAAAATCGAAAAATTTCTACATCTTTGCTCGACATGTCACAAAAGCTAGCAGATTCATCAATTAAGGAATCTCTCACCCCCCAACCAAAACTTTGCATTGTCCTCAATGTAATAAAATATGTAATATGTATGACATGAGAGCAATCACATAAAATAAAGGAGAGTGAGAAAGAGAGATATCACCTGAAGCATACAGTCCATGGCAAGATTAGCTTTTGGAGATGGATTACTTCACAACTAAATCGACTATCAAAGCAAATCCTAATGGAAAAGCATTCTAGCAAATCATCCTCCGTCAGACTAGGAGGTTAATCCCAACAACTCATCCAAAAGCATAAAGTCAAGCAGAATCATTAGATGGATCAAAAGGTTTCGTAGTAAGGTCATCCAATATCCTGCTTTGCAATGTACATGTGTGTGGGTGATCGAGATAAGCCACTTAAAATCCCAAAAAGGAATTTCAGCGGGTTTCTTAGTGTGCGCACCACATGTATGAGGGGAGACAACATCATATTTATCAGGAAAAATATGTCTCCATTCAGATTTTCCTGGGCATTGATATTGCAAGTAAGGATCATCCTAGGGTTGGTGGAGTTCGGTATGCATGATCCACAAAGGTGTGGAAATCTGAATTGATTTTTCAGTGCAAAAATGTATGGTTTCCACATCCTTCTCTCGGCTAACGTTATATGTCGATACCGACTCAAAAAGAGTGACCATATCCCTTATCATGTCATCGTTCTCATCAAGGGAGTGAGTCACTTCTTCGTCTAAGGGACTGGAGTAAAAAGATGAGAGGGACTCATTTTCCACAATAGAATTGATCATGTTTATTTGGTGGACCTCCTCATCTTCATCCTCTTGCTGGTTGTCGATATTGAAAGCATTCAACTCAATCGTCATATTGCCAAAAGACATTTGTATGACCCCACTCCTACAATTTATGATAGCGTTTGATGTAGCTAGGAATGGGCGGACAAGTATGACAGGAATTTGAGGGCCAATATTAACCGTGGGTCGCGTGTCCAAGACAATAAAGTCCACCGGGTAGTAAACTTTATCAACTTGGACAAGGACGTCCTCAATTACCCCTCTTGGAATACGAATTGATCGGTCAGCAAGTTGTAATGTGATTTTGGTGGGTTTTAATTCACCTAAACCCAATTGTTCATAGACCGAATAGGGAATTAAGTTCACACTTGCCCCTAGATCAAGTAAAGCATGTTTCACCCGGTGATCTCCAATCATACATGATATGGTCGGACAACCAGGATCTTTGTATTTCTTGGGCATCCCGTGGTTGATAATGGCACTCACATTCTCTGTCAAAAATGCCTTCTTTTGCACATGTATTTTTCTTTTAACCGTGCAAAGGTCTTTTAAAAATTTTGCATGTGACGGTATTTGTTTAATGGCATCCAACAGTAGGATGTTGATTTTGACTTGCTTGAAAACCTCCAAAAATTCCTGATATTTATCTTGAGGTTTGGCTGGAATCAAGCGTTGGGGGAATGGAGCAACGGGCCTATATTCTTTCAATGGCTCTTTTTCATTCATGGCGGTGCTAGGTCCATCATCCTCTTTGGAAAATACCGGATCATTAGGCTGTGAAACCTTCACCGGATCAGATTTTTCAATGATTTTACCACTCCTAAGAGTGGTGATGGCCTTAGCATGTTCCATATGTTGGTTAGAAGAACTTGGCACGCTTACTTCGCATTGTGTTTTTGGATTTGGTACGGGTTGGACTGAAAGCATCCCTTCCCTTGCGTTTAAGCGAGCCTTGATTTCCTCTACCGAAGTTTTAAGCTCAAGCATTATCGTATGGTTGGATTGATTTATTTGAGCTTGACCTTCCATGAATGCTTTTAAAGTATCCTCTATAGGCATTTGAGGTGGGGCCATTTGCATTGGGGGCCCCCTTTGAGGATTATTTTGATTAGCCGTGTTTCCATTCGCCCAATTGAAGTTTGGGTTGTTTCTCCAACTAGAATTATTCGTGTTTGAATTTGGAGTACTAAAAGGTCGTTGATAACTATTCAAGGCATTCGATTGTTCAAATAAAAGTTCTCGAAACGCATAGATTGTTGGACAATCTGGCGTTTGATGCACATTGGAAGCACAAATACCACAAATAGTTTCAACAGCCCCCTTTTGTTGGGTTGTATCCACCTTCTTTAGTTCCATCTCTTCGACCTTCCGTGTAAGTTTAGCCACTCTAGAACCTAGATCATCTTGGCCATCTAAGACATAAATTTCTCCCTTTTCCTTGGTTTGGGGTTGTTTTGAACTTGTTGGCTTAGATGTATCCCATGATTGTGTATTTTCAGCCAACATGTCAAAATAATCCCAAGCTTCTTCTGTTTCCTTGTTCATGAACTCACCATTGCACATCATCTCCACAAATTGGCGCATGGTTGAGTTTAATCCATCATAGAAGAAACTAATCAACCTCCACCGTTCGTAACCATGATGTGGGCATGCGTTTAAAAGCTTATTATACCTTTCCCAACATTGGAAAAAGGCTTCTTCTTCTTTTTGGGCGAAGTTCATTATGGCCCTTCTTAATGCATTGGTTCGATGAGTAGGGAAGAATTTCTTTAGAAACTCCCTAGTCATCTCAGCCCATGTCCCAATAGACCTCGGCCTTAAGGAATGTAGCCATGATTTGGCCTTCTCTTTCAAGGAAAAAGGGAACAATTTAAGTTTTATAGTATCCTTGGTCACATTATCATAATTTATTGTGGCTATAACTTCTTCAAATTCCTTAATATGTAAATAAGCGCTTTCAGAGTCGAGTCCATGGAATCTAGGAAGAAGTTGGATCAACCCCGGTTTAAAATCAATATTCCCCACATTGTGAGGGAAAATTATGCAAGAGGGAGTACTTGTCCTAGCCGGTTGTAAATAGTCACATAGAGTTCTAGGTTGAGGTACATTCCCCACTTCATTCTCATCCAATTCAGTAATGTTTGGGGCTGGATTTTGATTAACCCCTTGATTTGGTTGATTTTCAGCCATCTCTCTAGTAATTTCAGGAAAATTTTGACGTTTCCTAGCACGAGGTTCTCTATCAATCCCTTCAACAATTACTCCGTCCCTTACAAGTCGGTTATTATAAGTCCTAGCCCAATGTGGCATGCAAAACTAAAAAGAATAAGTGAAAAGGAAAAAGAATTCTTCCTTCCTTTACTCCTCTCTAAAACTTAAGCACAGGGTGTCTTGCAATGGCTGAGCCAGAAGCAAGGATAGAGACCGATTTCTCCTAGTCAATAGGGGTTCAAAGAACTCCCCACCCACTCTTTGGGTCTTTTGAGAGAAAGTACAGAAAAAAGAAGAAAGAAGAATAGGTTGAGAAGAGAAATCTATGAGCACAAGGTGATCCAAGGCGGCAGAGCCGACCAATAGGAATCCAGGTGGCACAAGGCCTACCTTTCAGAGATTCAAAAGGAGTCTCCACCCACTCTACAATAGATGAATATGATAGGAATGAGTAGGAGAAGAAGAAGAGTAAGGTTAGGATGACAAAACCTGATTTGTGACTTAAGTTGCTTTCTTCTTTTTCAACTTCCTAAGAATCCCTGGATTAGACCTAGGTTAAAATCCTGCAAAAATCAAAACAACTAAGTTAGTAATTAGAAGAAAACCTACTCTAAAAAGCAAAACAAATCCTAAATCTATCTTAACACAATCTCAACTAAAAGTTATTTCAGAAAATTCTAAAAATATCGCATAGAAATCCCCGGCAACGGCGCCAAAAACTTGTTCACTCCCCAAGTGTAGGGTTGCGAAGTAGTAATAATTCGGAAAGACCGAGTATCGTTCCCACAGAGATTTATGTATGGGTATCTTCAGAATTTAACCAAAACAACTAGTAATTAAGATCCTATTAAGAACTAAAACTGAAAAATAGGAAATTGGGTTTAAACAGTGAATAGGTAAGGTAAATTCAATCTAAAAAGTCACTAGAGCGCCAAGGATCCACTCTTGATACGTTTCAATGCATCAACACAACTAGGTCTCATATAACTCAATCAGAATCAGATTTCCATCTCTATCCGATCGGAATATAGAGCAATTAATCACAGTTATCTGAAATAGGTGCTTATTAACTGATTTGATTCCCACAACCATGCTCAGGCCTTAGGCACACTCAATTGTATAGGCCAAGCCTCTTTCCAATCTAGTTGAGATTCATAACCATAGCCTACACCAAGTCCTGTCACTAGACCTGATTACAACTCATAATTTGAACTCTATTTAAATCAAAATCAATCACTAAACAACTATTCCAGATTATATACAAAAGATAAGAATTTCAGTTGCATGAGTTCCCACATGAAAAACAGGCCATTGTACACAAGGCAATCAAAGCGTCTACCATGCCCGGAGTCGATGGTAGATCAATGGATTACACAAGCATAAACAATGCTCTAAGATACTAAGTTAGGATCACTAAGAATCACATGAGCCCGGAGTCATCAAGAGATCAAAGTAGAAACCAACATAGTACTTGAATCAAACTCAAATTGAACTAAAATTCATTCATTAAAGCATAAAAGGAAACCTAGGTTGCATTAATCCATCAAAAACGAATCAAAAGCTTCCCAGCTAAGAGGGTTTAGTTCATCTCTAACATCCTTGAACTAAAAGCCTCTAAAAACATGAAAAAAAACTACTAAAACAGGAAATCTGAAGTAGAATCCGTCTCCTCAGCAATCCCCACGTCGTAGCCTCCTTTGGTATGAAGGGATGAAGTCCTTTTATAGCTTGGAGGAGTCCAATACGCAAGAACGTTCCAGAAATTGCGTAAACTTTTGCAATTGCGCAGGAATTTTCGGAAATCCAAAATAGCAAGTGGCTGTTTACGCTGGCCGACCGGTCATGACCGGTCGGACTGGCTTGGTTCCTGTCCAGCAGCAATGGCCGACCGGTCATGACCGGTCGAACCATCTCCCTGGCTAGTCAGCAACTATGCCCGACCGGTCATGACCGGTCGGGCTAGGTAGTCCTTCTTCTTTGGTCTTCTCTTGAGTGGCCGACCGGTCATGACCGGTCGGCTGGCTTGGCCGACCGGTCAGCCGACCGGTCTGGCTCTCTTTTTCTTCTTTATTTCTTTCTTTCTTTCTTCTTTTCTCTTCTCTCCTTGCTTGTCTTTCTTTGGTCTTCAATCATGCTTGATCCAATGGTCCTCAATGCTCATAAAGAGCTCCACTTAGCCTTCAATATGTGAAATCTCCATCTTCTTCCTACAATCACAAATCATGTATTAAGTTGGTCTAATAAACATGTATATCATGCATAATGAGTGATGAATTGGGGTTAGAATATGCACAATTATGAGCTCAACACGTCCGCACGCTGTCCACTAAGGGACCACATGCGATCATCGGGGTGGGCCCCATAGTTTGATCCAAACTGTCCATTGATTTTGTACCTTCGACAGGTACATACCCCCCAAGTTTCTCCTTCAACAGCGGGGTATCAGATCTTCTTCAAATAACCGTTCAAACCAAGAAGCTACAAGATCCAAGTCCTTACCTTGTATGGACGATCAAGAATTGCTTCGATAGGATCGTGTGGGCCCCACCTATCGTCCCAACGTCTCAAAGTGGCGTAGTTTTGCAAGTCATAGGATCCGAATCCAAGTAGGATTCGGAAACGTCTTCGGTTCGCTCGGGCGTGCGAGCTTGGCTATAAAAAGCCAGGCTCTCTGCGTAACTTCTTCAGAAGAAACAGTGGGAGAGAAAGAGAGGGAGAACTGTTAGAGAAAGAGAGAGAGAGAGAGAGAGAGAGAAAGAGAGAGAAGCTGCGAGAAAGAGAGAGAGAGTGGGTCGTTGGAGAGAGAGAAGAAGAGAGAGAGTGGGTGGCAGCGCACGTTCGGCTGCTGATGTTGCTGCTTGTGCTCCTGCCGCTGACGCTGCTCGTGTTCAGGTTGATGTTGCCGCTGTTGCTGCTGTAGCTGGGGCAGCAAGAAAGAAAAAGAAGAAGAAAAGAAGAAGAAGAGAAGAACGAGAGAGAGAGAAAGAGAAACGAGAAAGAGAGAGAAAGAGGTAGCTGGGCGCTAAGCAACGTTGCTGTGGGGACAGCACCCCTGTCAGCAAGAAAAGAAGAGAAGAGAAGAAGAAGAAAAGAAGAAAGAGGAAGAAAGAAGGAAGAAAAAGGAGAAAGAAAGAAGAGAGAAGAAGAACTTTCTTTTCCAGACTCCCAAACTGAGTCGACTCACTGAGCGACTCGCTAAGCCAACTCGTATTCAGGTTTGGGCTGGTATAGAGAGCTTATAGTTCATTATAGGTGAGTGATCCACCTCATAATCTTCCTTATTGTTTATCCTTTTGTCTTCTATTCCTATTATGAGAATTTCAAAGCTATCCTTTCCAAGTTCTTAGTTGGTTCTAATAGGAACGTGTTGGAATTCCAAGATTAGTGCCCATCTCCCATGTTTATACATTAATTGGATATTAGGATTGTTGTATATTTGAATTCCAAGCCCTCCTCTTTCATTATTGATTTCCTTTTTGTCATAACTTCTTAGTTAATACCTGAATAGCCGAATAGACGTAACTTAAACCTTGATATCTTAGACACCACCTTCGATATAAACTTAACATGTTGTACATACTACTCCACTTTCGTAATTAATGATAGATTAGGGTACAAATTGAGAAATACGTAAATAAAAAAATAATGCATGCATTGTATGAATGAAATTGAGTTTGAGACGCATCATGTGCTTGAAAGAGTGATTCCATAGTTCATACATGCATGTACATCTTTTACACATTACGACAGAACAGGAGCATGGTTGATTTGACTCCTAGCGTGCATGGTTGATTTGCTGCCTCGCTGTACCGGTTAGGTGAGCATGGTTGATTTGCGACAGGTTCCTAATGTTCAGAGGCAGTGAGTTCTGGTCGTTTCACTTATTAAGCATGGTTGATTTGCTCGGTTGGATCAGTGGTGCATGGTTGATTTGCCCACTGGCGTGCATGGTTGATTTGCCGCCTCGTTGTACCGGTTAGGTGAGCATGGTTGATTTGCGACAGGTTCCTAATGTTCAGTGGCAACGAGTTCCTAGACGTTTGTTGCTCTTACACATATCATGACATACATGACATCATGATAATCATGTTTCATTCATAATAAACATAAAGTGTGTTAATCATCACCATAGCCTTGTATATGCGTATGATTCTAGCTGCTGATATTTCACATCTAACATCTTATTAACTGGAATATTACCTGTGATGGAAATGACCTCACTGGGCTTTAGCTCACCAAAATCACCACAGTTCCTGCAGGATATCAGGAGAAAGGAGGAGCGGCTGAAGCAGAATATCTGGACGACTACTTTTATTAGAAGAATTATCCTAGCTTAGGTGTTGAATTTATTTCTTTTGAAAGATGATTGAAACCAGACTTTAGTAGATTTGAATATTTTGCAGAGTAGATATAGTTGTTTGATTTAATTTCCATTTGAGATTTAATTTATGGTTAATAAAGTACTTTAGTTTGGTATTGTTGTGGTATGTGGAATGGAATTTCTCTAAAGGTTATATTTGGATTAAATTCGCACTCTGAAACTTGGGCCTTGAGTTGCCATACTTGAGTCTCGGATTTCAGGGCGTGACAATCATGACACCATGATTCCTTCTCTCTCTCTCCCCCCATACAAGTGCATACATAGGGGGAGAGGAGGCCTCCTCACTTCCCATATTTGCAAGAAAGAGATTTGAGAGGAGAGAGAAAGAGAAAGATTTGAGAGAAGAGAGAGATTTGAGTGATCAAGAGAGAGATTAGAGAGATTGAGGGTGGAGATCCAAGCTTGGAGGACCTCAACCATCATTCGGACCGTCCGGATCGTCCGATCATCAACCTGATCCAATCCAACCGTCCATCCTTCGAGGTGAGTGCAAGGGGGACATAAATCCCCCATTTCCTTATTTCCTTTCATTTTCCTTTTTTTTTGGGCCCACCTGGTGGTGGACAACCTGATGGATGGATTAGATCATCCATGAATGGGCCCCACCTTCTTATAATAATAATAATAATAATAATAATAATAATAATAATAAATAAATAAATAAATAAAAACAAAGAGGGAGAGGGTGCCGCTGGACAGACAGCGTCCAAAGGGCGCTGCTGCCCAGCAGCACGTGGGCTAAAAGCCCTTTTGGGCATTGGGCAGGGTCCCCACACGTGGGACCCACCTTGATGTATGCATCCAATCCACGCCGTCCAGCTGTTTCTCCATCCCATTTTAGGGTAGGAAGCCAAAAATGAAGTAGATCCAAATCTCAGGTGGACCACACCATTGAAAACAGTGGGACTAATGAAGCCTACTGTTGAGACTTCTTGGGCCCATCGTGATGTTTGTGGACCACATCACCTGCCCAATATTGGGCTTGTTAGGACCCCAACGATCTGGGGAACATGATGACTGGAGCGGATCGTCCCTAAGTGGGCCCCACTTGAAATAACCACAAAAAGAAAAAAAATGTATATGAACATCCAGCGTCTAGACGTTCTGATGCTGTAACGTCCAGCGTCACTTGGACGCTGTAATGGGGTCCCACTCGTGGGACCCACCTTGATGTTTGTGTTCCATCCACGTCGTTCATCGGTTTTCCCAGATCATTTTTGGGCCAGGGCCCAAGGATGAACCCGATCCAAGTTTGAAACGGACCGCACCACATGAAACAGTGGAAACAATGATTCCTACTGTCAGAAATCCTTTGGCCCACCTTAGTATTTCTAGACTGATTTATATATCCAATATTGGGCTTATTGGGTCCCCCATGAGATGGGTAACCTGATGAACGGAGTGGATCAGACCCATGTGGGCCCCACTTGATATAAGCACAAGAAAAAAAAGGAGAGACAGAAGAAGAAGCAGCGTCGCTGACGCTGGTAGTACCAGCGTCCAGGACGCTGGCTCGTACTGCCAGCTGGTGGCCCACTCGTGGGTCCCACCATGATGCGTGTGCTGTATCCACACCGTCCATCCATTTGGGGAGATCATTTTAGGGCATGACCCCAAGATTGAGTCAGATCCAAGTCTCAAGGGGGCCCCACCACAGAAAACAGTAGGGACAGTGAACCTACCGTTGAAACCCTCCTATGGCCTACCATGATGTTTATTTGAGATCCAACCTATTCATAATTTCACACTTGCACGGAAGAAGGGAGGGCAAAAATATCGGCTTGATCGGAAACTTATGTGGGCCCCACTTGTTGAGAGTAAAATAATAATAATAATAATAATAATAATAATAATAATAATAATAAAATAAAATGCTGGCTGCTGTTGAACCTCCAATTTATACATTGCATTGCCCATTACATGACATGGTTTGCATGATTTTCATGATTTAAAGGCCCATCTAACACATGTTTTGTGATTATAGGAATGAGAGCGGACTTCACTCAATTAGAGATCAAAAAGGGGCAATTTGGAGCCTTTGATGAAGGCCCAAGGTGGACCAAAGAAAGAAGGAAGCAAAGAAAGAAGAAAATAGAAGAAAGAAAGGAAGAAAACAAGAAGAAAAAGAGACCGACCGGTCTTGACCGGTCGGCCAAGGAAGCCCGACCGGTCTTGACCGGTCGGCCATGCTTGCTGGAGTAATGCCAAAGAGGGCCTGACCGGTCATGACCGGTCGGCCAGCCCTGTCCGACCGGTCGTGACCGGTCGGCCATGCAAGTTTCAGATTCCAGATTCTAAAACAGCAATGTATTCCCGCACCTAGTTTTTCAGACCAGTTTTTTGGGTTGATCTTGATGATATTTGAAAATCCAACACATCCATGTCGAAGAGGAGCTCGACGCCGAACTAACCCAAGTGGTTTTGTGTCGATCGGAGCTACGGATTGACCGTGGTGGCCAAAACAATACGAACTGTCCAGAAAGTTCCAGATTTCGCTGTTCAACTCTGGGCCGGTCCAGAGGACTCATCATTGATGATATGAAGAATCTACTTTGACCATCTTTTAGAACAAATCCATATATAAATAACCACAAAAGTTTCAGATCAAAAGGATGTGTGGTTTGATCGTACCGGTTGAAGAAAGATGGACCATCCAGAAAGCTCCAACTGCGCAGAGTTTATAAAAGCCCTAATTGTTCTAATTTTCGGACCATATTCTGGGGTTGTTTTGGACAATCTAATCCATCCATCATGTAGAGGAGGAAGTTTTCTACCAATGTTCAAAATTTGAGATCAATCCGACCTCTGTACACTCCGGGGCGTTGAAAGCAAGATGACTGGTTCTGAAGGTACCCAAAGTGCGCGATTTTGAGAGGCGGTCGGTGATGTGATTGGTGGGCCCATTCAGAGAATAATCTTGGAAATCTAAATCATCTATGAGGAAGATCACATTACAAGGAAGCTACAAACCAAATTTGAAGGCAATCCGACCATTGGTTAAGCCGTACCAGGCGAAACAAATTCTGCTATGTTGCTGTACTATTACTGCACTATAAAAGGAGGTGCTCTCTTCTATTCCAAATCAACCAAGGACGTGGGGAGCAAGGAGTTCAAGTCCCAGGAGGCTACCTAGCCTCCTCCAGCTAGTTTTTCTTCCTTTTCTTAGTTCTAGTTCTAGTTTTAATATGTTTTTCCTTAGCTAACCTTTTAGCTAGAGCTAGAGGTGAAATTTGTAGTTGGTTCCAATGCTTTAATTCTTTTATTTCAAGTACCCTTTTCTTAATTTTGGATTTTGAAGTTCTAGTTTGAATAAAGTTTGGTTTTTTAGAAGTTTTGTGAGAGTTTGTGTGCTCCGGACATGAGTTCCTTGCAATTCTCTAAGATTATCATGATTGGGTTGTTTGAATTAGAATTGTAGTAACCCTTGAGCATGCCATAGTCCATAGGCATGGCTGTTACTCCGAAGGCTACAAGTTCAAGTTCTATGTGCTTCATTAGAACTAGAAATCTAATTTCCAGATTTAAGTGGGATTGTTTGTGCTTGAATGTTATATCTTCCAATTAGATGAGAGATAGGACTTTGATTCTAATTGTGTTGTACTTGGATGAATGGATTGGCATTGGACTACTACAAGTGGATCCTTAATGCTCTAGTTCTTCTTAATTTCAGATTTTTCTATTTTATGTGAAAAACTATCTTCTCAAACTTCTTAGATTCTAGTTATTAGAGTACTTGGAATTGTTTACCTCTTTCCCTGTGGATCGACCTCGGTCTTACCGAGATTTATTACTACATCGCAGCCTTACACTTGAAGCAAGCGAATAAGTTTTTGGCGCCGTTGCCGGGGAAAAAGTTAAACGGTTTTAATTGTTCTAGTAGCTATAGAGTAATCTTAGTTAGGTAGGATTTTCAGTTTTTATAGAAGTAGATTTTCTGATTTTTTTTTTAGATTACTAACAAATTCTTTTTTGATTTTGTAGGACATTGTTGCTGACATAGATCTCACTCTATTGGGTAACATCTCCCCATATCCCTTCTTTTTGTTCTTTTTTTTATATTAGGGTAGTTTTCAATTTCTTAAAATTTCATCATGTATGATTGGACGAATGGTGCATATAAGCATCTTTTGGAAGATGAGATGTCAGACCATGAAATTGAAAGTCTTTATGATTGGAACCATTATAAGCATAAGTATTTTTCTAAGGTTCAATCAACCTCCACTACCGCCCCACGTAAGACGATGCGTGATTACATTAATGAAAACAATACACATATTGAGACACGATGTAAGACGATGGGGGAATACCGGAACGAAGCAAAATTGGATAATCATCCGGGAAAAACATTACGTGATTACCGGATTGAAAATAACATGAGTGTTCCACCGGTTATGGTAAGAGGTGTGCAACAACAAAAGGAACAGGTGAATAGTAGCCAACCGGTTAAGACAATGCGTGATTACTTGTATGGATATGCCTATCAACCATCATATAACTTTTCATCCTACAATGCGTACGGTCTTAATTGGGAAAACCACCATTCTCCTTGTTCAAGGGAGGAACCAACCATGGATGCCAACAACTATCCTCAAGAGTTTCTTTCTCATGAGCCGCAACCGACACGAACTCTTGAGGATGTGCTGCGAGAGTTTATGGAAATAACTGAGAAATGCATACAAAACCTCTCGCCATCTCAAAATATTAAACCCAACATTGGGAACACCGAATCAATCCCCAACAATGAGGAGGATGAGGCTATCCAAGCCCAACCCTCTTCATATTTAATGGATAGACTTTTAAAGGAGATTGATTTCGATGATCCCAATGTCATCATCAATTATGATGAGTCCACTATCTCTTTTGGATGCTTTGAACTTAATGATGAAGAGATTTCAATGACGGTTGACGAACCCGAGGAATCCATAAAATTTGAAAGTGGTAGTGGGGTTGCCTACAATGAGGGTGTGGTGAATGGTTATGAACCTATGGTCAGCGTCCAAGGGACGCTGCTGCCCAGCAGCGTAGTCTCTTGGGCATTGTCAATGGGCCCCACTCGTTGGGCTCACCTAAAATGTTTATGCCTTACCTATTCTGTCCATATGTTTTTCCCAGCTCATTTTAGTGGCTGAGCCTAAATTTTAAGCATATCCAAACGGCAAGTGGGCCATGCCACTGGGACAACAGTGGAAATAATGATCTCCACCATTGAAACCTTCACAGACCTACAATGATGTTCATTTGTCACCCAACCTATTCATAAGTGGCTGGGCCCAAAATTTAAGCATATCCTAATATCAAGTGGACCATGCCACAGTGGAAATGATGATTTCCAACGTTGAAACCTTTCCAGGTTCTACAGTGATGTTTATTTGCCATTCAATCTGTTCATAAGATCACATGGATATGGATGAAGGAGAAAACACAAATATCTGCTTGATTCAAAACTTATTGGGACCAGATGGGTACCACGCTACCCAGCAGGTGGCCCACCCTATGGGCCCCAACGTGATGTATTGATTAGCTCCACCATGATGTATCTGTTCTATTCATGCTGCCTATCTATTTTTCCATATTATTTTAGATATGGCCCCAACAATGAGGCAAATTCATATGTTAGATGGACCACACCCGTAGGGAATAGTGGTCATTGATGCCCATCATGATTCCTTCTTTGATATATATGATTTATCCATGCCGTACACATATTTTGTCGACCTACCTTGTATGTGCAGGCCCAAGTATGGGGCCGATGTGGTCTCAAGTGGGCTAGGCCACGAAGACTTTTACATTTCCAATGGGACCCACAGTCCGAGTCCCACTCTCTATATATATTTTGGGCCTTTTAAGGTCAATGTTACATGATATGTTTGGTAACATGCTAGTATGATTAGCTTGATATGTCACACTGATAACATGCTTAGTATAATGAATACCATGCTCATTCATATGCCCATACGCATCATTTGTATGCCTGTTATGGATCATGATTAACCATAGCATATGCTAGTTGGCTTGTTATACTTGGGGGACCCGTGTGAGACAGGGTCGCCCCACATGATTGCGCAGTATGCGTAAGTTTGGTGCATGATTTGGATTGTATGACTCATGCATTTCGCATTATGTATGTCACGATCGCTTTCACACCCTAGCAGCATCGGGGTGGTGGCCACCATAGTCACATCATGGTTGGCAGTATTGGACACCGGAAACTTGTTCTAGTACGTGGGCGCTATGGATGTCCTTGGGTGAAAGTTCCTAAACCCTGTGGTACCAGTAGGATGCTCCAGCGTCGAGACCGAGTGGATAACATGAGCGCCCGTGTGCCAAATACCAGTAGGCCACGTCTCCCACTGTGTCGAGGTCGGTTGGAAAGGGGTGTGACCTTATCCGCCCGGGTGCAGTGGGCTGTAAGCTAGGTCGAGTCTGACAAGCTCTTGGAATGGGTCCGCTATCGGCAAGCCGGGTGGGCATTGGCATACCACTGACGAGGCGGATAGTGAGGTCTTTTCTACTCGCTTGGTTATGCGCGCGATGTGCGGCGGCCAGTATTAGAGTATACTAGACCCCGGTGATGTCCCAGATGAGAACTATTTTGATATGTGGATCAGTTGAGGATTGACATGTTTGCATTGCATCTCTAGCATGTAACACTCGGCCATGTAGGCCCTTGCATCGCATAGCCTTGGGATGGCTGATAGCATTCATAAACTTAGTAACTTAGCCCTCTACTAGTTTCGCTTACTCTGATATCTGTATACTTGTCATATGCATCACACGCGCACACACGCACTCTACTGAGCTTCGTAGGAAGCTCATGCGCGTTTGTTTACACTGCAGGTACTAGAGCATATCAGCAGCGTTGAGCGTGGTTCATGTACTTGATATTTTGGACTTCTGCTTCATGTTGTATTTCCCTTTTCGGTACTGTACTCAACAAACTTATTAGTGGATATTTGATGATGTTTTATGGTTTTGATTATGCTCCTGTACAAAAAAAAATTTACCCTGAAAATCTTCCTGGTAGGATCCCAGGATCGGAACCTGGCACATGAGATCTAGGAGCCGAGAATGAGGTACTACGGAGGCTGTTGGCACCAAGGTCGGTGATCGGGAATTTAGTGAGCCCGGTCCCCAGGTTTGGGGCGTGACAACTCTCATTTTTCTTTAGGGTCAATAATGTTGGCACGGCGCATGGGTGTTCGCTCGCCTCAAGTGTAAGGCTGCGATGTAGTAATAAATCTCGGTAAGACCGAGGTCAATCCACAGGGAAAGAGGTAAACAATTCCAAGTACTCTAATAACTAGAATCTAAGAAGTTTAAGGAAGTAGTTTTTTCACATGAAATAGGAAAATTTGAAAATAAGAAGAACTAGAGCATCAAGGATCCACTTGTAGTAGTCCAATGCCAATCCATTCATCCAAGTATAACAGAATTAGAATCAAAGTCCTATCTCTCATCTAATTGGAAGATATAACATTCAAGAACAAACAGTCCCACTTAAATCTGGAAATCAGATTTCTAGTTCTAATGAAGCACATAGAACTTGAACTTGTAGCCTTCGGAGTAATAGCCATGCCTATGGACTATGGCATGCTCAAGGGTTACTACAATTCGAATTCAAACAACCCAATCATGGTAATCTCAGAGAATTGCTAGGAACTCATGTCCGGAGCACACAAACTCTCACAAAACTTCTAAAAAACCAAACTTTATTCAAACTAGAACTTCAAAATCCAAAATTAAGAAAGGTACTTGAAATAAAAGAATTAAAGCATTGGAACCAACTACAATTTCACCTCTAGCTTTAGCTAAGAGGTTAGCTAAGGAAAAGCATATTAAAACTAGAACTAGAACAAAGAAAAGGAAGAAAAACTAGCTGGAGGAGGCTAGCAAGCCTCCTATGACTTGAACTCCTTGCTTCCCACGTCCTTGCTTGATTTGGAATAGAAGAGAGCACCTCCTTTTATAGTGCAGCAATAGTACAGCAACATAGCAGAATTTGTTTCGCTTGGTACGGCTTAACCAATGGTCGGATTGCCTTCAAATTTGATTTGTTGCTTCCTTGTAATGTGATCTTCCTCATAGATGATTTAGATTACCAAGATTATCTTCTGAATGGGCCCACCAATCATATCACCGATCGCCTCTCAAAATCGCGCACTTCGGGTACCTTCAGAACCAGTCATCTTGCTTTCAACGCTCCGAAGTGTACAGATGTCGGATTGATCTCAAATTTGGTAGAAAACTTTATCCTATACATGATAGATGGATTAGATTGTCCTAAACAATCCCAGAATATGGTCTGAAATTTAGAACACCTAGGGCTTTTATAAACTCTGCCGCAGTTGGATCTTTCTGGATCGTCCATCTTTCTTCAACAGGTACGATCAAACCACACATCCTTTTGATCTAAAACTTTGTGGTTATTCATATATGGATGTGTTCTAGAAGATGGTCAAAGTAGATTCTTCATATCATCAATGATGGGTCACCTGGACCGGCCTAGAGTGGAACAGCGAAATCTGGAACTTTCTGGACAGTTCGTATTGTTTTGGCCACCACGATCAATCCGTAGCTCCGATCGACACGAAACCACTAGTGTTATTTCGGCGTCGAGCTCCTCTTCGACATGGATCTATTGGATTTCCAAATATCATCAAGATGGCTTCAGAAAACTGTTCTGAAAATCTAAAAACGGAAATAGCTTGCTGCCCCTGAAATCTGGAAGTGTAAAATTGCATGGCCGACCAGTCTTGACCGGTCTAGACCTGTCTGGTGTTCACTCCCCAAGTGTAGGGTTGCGAAGTAGTAATAATTCGGAAAGACCGAGTATCGTTCCCACAGAGATTTATATATGGGTATCTTCAGAATTTAACTAAAACAACTAGTAATTAAGACTATATTAAGAACTAAAGCTGAAAAATGAGATTTGGGTTTAAACAGTAAATGAGTAAGGTAAATTCAATCTAAAAAGTCACTAGAGCGCCAAGGATCCACTCTTAATACGTTTCAACGCATCAACACAACTAGGTCTCTCGTAACTCAATCGGAATCGAATTCCTTCTTTATCCGATTGGAATATAGAGCGGTTCAATCACAATTATCTGGAACAAGTGCTTAATAACTGATTTGATTCCCACAACTACGCTCAGGCCTTGGGCACACTCAATTGTATAGGCCAAGCCTCTTTCTAATCTAGTTGAGATTCATAACCATAGCCTACACCAAGTCCTGTCACTAGACCTGATTACAACTCATGGTTTGAACTCTATTTAAATCAAAATCAATCACTAAACACATATTATAGATCATACATAAAAGATAAGAATTTCAGTTGCATGAGTTCCCACATGAAAATCAGGCCATTGCATACAAGGCAATCAAAGCGTCTACCATGCCCGGAGTCGATGGTAGATCAATGCATTACACATGCATGACAATGCTCAAAAGCTAAGATACTATGCTTAGAATCACTAAGAATCACATGAGCCCGGAGTCATCAAGAGATCAAAGTAGAAACCAACATAGTACTTGAATCAAACTCAAATTGAACTAAAATTCATCAATTAAAACACAAAAGGAAACCTAGGTTGCATTAATCCATCAAAAACGAATCAAGAGCTTCCCCTCTTAGCCCTAGCTAAGAGGGTTTAGTTCATCTCTAACATCCTTGAACTAAAAGCCTCTAAAAACATAGAAAAACTACTAAAACAGGAAATCCGAAGTCGAATCCGTCTCCTCAGCAATCTCCACATTGTCACCCCCCCTGGTATGAAGATATGAAGTCCTTTTATAGCTTGGAGGAGTCCAATACGCAAGAAAGATCCAGAAATTGCGTAAACTTTCGCAATTGCGCAGTAAAACCCGGAGTTTCTGAAATAGAAAGTGGCAGTTACGCATGGCCGACCGGTCTGGACCGGTCGGATGAACTTCCCTATCAATCCAACAGCAATGCCCGACCGGTCATGACCGGTCGGGCTGGGCAGTCCACAGCTTCTTTTGGTACAGCAGCAATGGCAGACCGGTCTTGACCGGTCGGCTGCCCTCCTTGATCAAATCAGCACTATGGCCGACCGGTCATGACCGGTCGGCGTGGGCATTCCATCAGCATGTGTGTGGCTGACCGGTCTTGACCGGTCAGCTTCCTTGGCCGACCGGTCAGCCGACCGGTCGGGCTTTCTTTCTTCTGTATTTCTTTCTTTCTTTCTTTCTTTTCTCTTCTCTCCTTGCCTTGGCTTTCTTTTGTCTTCCTTCATGCTTGATCCTATGGTCTTCAATGCTTGAAAGAAGCCTCATTTAGCTTTCAAATGATGAACTCTCCATCTTGTTCCTATAATCACACATCATGTATTAATTTGGTCCTTTAAACATGTATATCATGCATAATGAGTGATGAATTGGGGTTAGAATATGCACAATTATGAGCTCAACACACCCCCCAACCAGCATTTTGCTAGTCCCGAGCAAAACATGCGTGAAACAAGTTTCATTTTCCAAAACCCAACTCTCCCCTAGAAACTACTCTTCTATACATTCCAAAACACATAAGCGTAAAAATCAGAGAAATTCAGTGAAAGAGATTGAAACCTTAAACTCTCAGAACATAACAAGTGTTTATATGAAATTCCCGCTGATTGATTGATAAATAGAAGAACTTGAACACATTCAACCTAGTGTGCATAGTGAAGGTTCATCTCATGAGTTTCCGGGATTATCTTCTTCATAACTCAACTAAACTATGGATCTCAAGGTATATATAGCAACAACAAGCCTATGACAGGAATTTGCCTTACCGTCCTTCCGACGACTTTCACACTACGTCCCATTTCCGGCTTTGGTTACGGGTAGACCATCCCCCGGTTGGTAGTAGGTAGCCCTAATCGGAATTT
Organism: Liriodendron chinense; assembly: GCA_003013855.2. Taxonomy (NCBI): domain Eukaryota; kingdom Viridiplantae; phylum Streptophyta; class Magnoliopsida; order Magnoliales; family Magnoliaceae; genus Liriodendron; species Liriodendron chinense. The sequence goes on from ML058333.1 coordinate 5,392,802, forward strand.
CCACCATTTTTCTTTCCTTCCCGATTTCATCCTGTCTTTCCTTTTTTTTTTCTTTTAAATTAGATAGGATTTTTAGAAATCCATATCTTCGTTATTTTCCCATGGACAAGGATGGACAAAATACCCCGGCTTGGTTTCTCAATACCTTTAAATCAAAGTCTAGCTAATCCACAAATCACATAATCCTTTCAACTCATGAAAATCGTGTAATGTGAACTAGGTGCAAAAGGTGTTCAAATTTTCTATCAATCATAAAAATAGGTGAATTCACATATAAAATCATTATATTAAGAGAAATTCAAAGCTTGCAACATCCCTCACGTCGTATCTCATCTTCTTATACTTATGCTATCTCGAATGCATAGAATCAAAGCCTTCCAAAAGAGTTTCGCATTTTTAGAAAAATCAAAAAAATTTCTACATCTTTGCTCGACATGTCACAAAAGCTAGCAGATTCATCAATTAAGGAATCTCTCACCCCCCAACCAAAACTTTGCATTGTCCTCAATGTAATAAGATATGCAATATGTATGACATGAGAGCAATGACATAAAATAAAGGAGAGTGAGAAAGAGAGATATCACCTGAAGCATATGGCAAGATTAGCTTTTGGAGATGGATTACTTCACAACTAAATCAACTATCAAAGCAAATCCTAATGGGAAAGCATTCTAACAAATCATCCTCCGTCAGACTAGGAGGTTAATCCCAACAACTCATCCAAAAGCATAAAGTCAAGCAGAATCATTAGATGAATCAAAAGATTTCGCAATAAAGTCATCCAATATCCTGCTTTGCAACGTACATGTGTGTGAATGATGGAGATAAGCCACTCAAAATCCCAAAAAGGAATTTCAGCGGGTTCCTTAGTGTGCGCACCACATGTATCAGGGGAGACACCATCATATTTATCAGTAAAGATATGTCTCCAATCATATTTTCCTGGGCAATGATATTGCAAGTAAGGATCATCCCAGGGTTGGTGGAGTTCGGTATGCATGATCCACAAAGGTGTGGAAATCTGAATTGATTTTTTAGCGCAAAACGGTATTGTTTCCACATCCTTCTCTCGGCTAACGTCATGTGCCGATACCGACTCAAAAGGTGTGACCATATCCCTTATCATATCATCGTTCTCATCAAGGGAGTGAGTCACTTCTTCGTCGAAGGGACCGGAGTAAAAATGTGAGAGGGACTCATTTTCCACAACAGAATTGATCATGTTTATTTGGTGGACCTCCTCATCTTCATCCTCTTGTTGGTTGTCAATATTGAAAGCATTCAGCTCAATCGTCATATTGCCAAAAGACATTTGTATGACCCCACTCCTACAATTTATGATAGCGTTTGATGTAGCTAGGAATGGGCGGCCAAGTATGATAGGAATTTGAGGGCCAATATTAACCGTGGGTCGCGTGTCCAAGACAATAAAGTCCACCGGGTAGTAAACTTTATCAACTTGGACAAGGACGTCCTCAATTACCCCTCTTGGAATACGAATTGATCGGTCAGCAAGTTGTAATGTGGTTTTGGTGGGTTTTAGTTCACCTAAACCCAATTGTTCATAGACCGAATAGGGGATTAAGTTCACACTTGCCCCTAGATCAAGTAAAGCATGTTTCACCCGGTGATCTCCGATCATACATGATATGGTCGGACAACCGGGATCTTTGTATTTCTTGGGCATCCCGTGGTTGATAATGGCACTTACATTCTCTGTCAAAAATGCTTTCTTTTGCACATGTATTTTTCTTTTAACCGTGCAAAGGTCTTTTAAAAATTTTGCATATGACGGTATTTGTTTAATGGCATCCAACAATGGGATGTTGATTTTGACTTGCTTGGAAACCTCCAAAAATTCCTGATATTTATCCTGAGGTTTGGCTGGAATCAAGCGTTGGGGGAATGGGGCAACCGGCTTGTATTGCCTTTCTGGTTCCTTCTCTTGTGGGGTGTTGTTCATGTTATCATCCTCTTTGGAATTTTTTGGATCATTAGGCTGTTGGGCCTTTACGGGATTAGATTTATCAATTATCTTCCCACTTCGCAAGGTGGTGATAGCTTGAACATGCTCCATGTGCTGGGAAGATGGGCTTGCATCATGTATCTCAAATTGGGTTCTTGGGTTAGGAAGAGGTTGGGCAGGAAGTGTGCCTTTCTCCCTAGCACTGAGGTGAGATTCAACCCTAGCCATTGAGGTTTTCAAGTCATTGATGGCTTGGGTTGTATTTTGATTGAATTTCAATTGCTCCTGCATGAACCCATATATTTTTAGAGAATTTGTCTTGTTATACTCATGCTGGACCGATACGAATGCACCCAACATCTCTTCTAGTGATACTTTTTGAGTGTTGTTTGCATGTGCATTGGGCCCATTCCTCCAACTGAAGTTGGGATGGTTCTTCCAATTAGGATTAAACGTGTTTGAGTTTGGAGCACCGTATTGCTGTTGATAACTGTTTATGGCATTCGTTTGTTCTTGTAAGATGCCTTGGACTGCTGAAATTGTGGGACAATCTTGTGTAGCATGTTGATTTCCAGCACAAATTCCACAAACAGTTTCAACGTCAATGGAGTTGATTGTTTCTCCCTTCCTTAATTCCATGGCTTCGACCTTTCTTGTGAGGCTAGCCAACCGTGCACTTATACTATCTTCTTCTGATAAGACATATATTCCTCCCTTTTCCTTTTGTTGGCCAGTCTTGGAATTTGTTGGTTTAGATGTGTCCCAAGACTGTGCACTCTCAGCCAATTCTTCCAAATAATCCCATGCTTCATCAGCTTCCTTATTCATGAACTCCCCATTACACATCATCTCTACAAATTGGCGCATGGGTGGGGTTAGTCCTTCATAGAAAAAGCTTATAACCCGCCAAATTTCATAGCCATGATGTGGACACGTGTTTAATAGGTCCTTAAACCTCTCCCAACATTGGGAAAAGGTTTCATCTTCCTTTTGGGCAAAGTTCATGATAAGGCGCTTAAGCATGTTCGTTTTGTGAGTAGGGAAGAATTTTTTAATAAATTCTCTGTGCATATCAGTCCATGCACCAATTGATCTTGGCCTCAATGCATAAAGCCAACCCTTAGCTTTATCTTTAAGGGTGAAAGGGAAGAATTTAAGTCTCACCACATCTTCCGTTACGTTTGCAAAGTGCATGGTGGTGATTACCTCATCAAACTCCCTAAGGTGTTGATAGGCACTTTCACTGTCTAAACCATGGAATTTAGGGAGAAGATTGATCACTCCCGGTTTCAAATCCACATTCCCTGCATTCTGTGGAAAAATTATGCATGAGGGAGTGCTCGTTCTTGCAGGTTGCAAGAAATCACGTAAAGTCCTTGGTCGGGGAACATCCTCAACCACATTCTCCCCTGTTTCAGTTTGATTTCGGACTAGGGTTAGGTTGATTAGTAGCCATATTTCTAGTGATTTCAGGAAAATTCTGAAGTTTTCTAGCACGAGGCTCTCTATCAATCCCTTCAACAACTACTCCGTCCCTTACAAGTCGGTTATTATAAGTCCTAGCCCAATGTGGCATGCAACCAAAAAGAATGAATAAAAGAATTCTTCCTTCCTTCCTTTACTCCTCTCTAAAACTTAAGCACAGGGTGTCTTGCTATGGCTGAGCCAGAAGCAAGGATAGAGACCGATTTCTCCTGGTCAATAGGGGTTCAAAGAACTCCCCACCCACTCTTTGAGTCTTTTGAGAGAAAGTACAGAAAAAGAAGAAAGAGGAATAGGTTGAGAAGAGAAATCTATGAGCACAAGGTGATCCAAGGCGGCAGAGCCGACCAATAGGAATCCAGGTGGCACAAGGCCTACCTTTCAGAGATCCAAAAGGAGTCTCCACCCACTCTACAATAGATGAATATGATAGGAATGAGTAGGAGGAGAAGAAGAGTCAGGTTAGAATGATAAAACCTGATTTGTGACTTAAGATGCCTTCTTCTTCTTCAACTTCCTAAAAATCCCTGGATTAGTCCTAGGTTAGAATCCTGCAAAAATCAAAACAAACTAAGTTAGTAATTAGAAGGAAACCTACTCTAAAAAGCAAAACAAATCCTAAATCTATCTTAACACAATCTCAACTAAAAGTTATTTCAGAAAATTCTAAAAATATCGCATAGAAATCCCCGGCAGCGGCGCCAAAAACTTGTTCACTCCCCAAGTGTAGGGTTGCGAAGTAGTAATAATTCGGAAAGACCGAGTATCGTTCCCACAGAGATTTATATATGGGTATCTTCAGAATTTAACTAAAACAACTAGTAATTAAGACTATATTAAGAACTAAAGCTGAAAAATGAGATTTGGGTTTAAACAGTAAATGAGTAAGGTAAATTCAATCTAAAAAGTCACTAGAGCGCCAAGGATCCACTCTTAATACGTTTCAACGCATCAACACAACTAGGTCTCTCGTAACTCAATCGGAATCGAATTCCTTCTTTATCCGATTGGAATATAGAGCGGTTCAATCACAATTATCTGGAACAAGTGCTTAATAACTGATTTGATTCCCACAACTACGCTCAGGCCTTGGGCACACTCAATTGTATAGGCCAAGCCTCTTTCTAATCTAGTTGAGATTCATAACCATAGCCTACACCAAGTCCTGTCACTAGACCTGATTACAACTCATGGTTTGAACTCTATTTAAATCAAAATCAATCACTAAACACATATTATAGATCATACATAAAAGATAAGAATTTCAGTTGCATGAGTTCCCACATGAAAATCAGGCCATTGCATACAAGGCAATCAAAGCGTCTACCATGCCCGGAGTCGATGGTAGATCAATGCATTACACATGCATGACAATGCTCAAAAGCTAAGATACTATGCTTAGAATCACTAAGAATCACATGAGCCCGGAGTCATCAAGAGATCAAAGTAGAAACCAACATAGTACTTGAATCAAACTCAAATTGAACTAAAATTCATCAATTAAAACACAAAAGGAAACCTAGGTTGCATTAATCCATCAAAAACGAATCAAGAGCTTCCCCTCTTAGCCCTAGCTAAGAGGGTTTAGTTCATCTCTAACATCCTTGAACTAAAAGCCTCTAAAAACATAGAAAAACTACTAAAACAGGAAATCCGAAGTCGAATCCGTCTCCTCAGCAATCTCCACGTTGTCACCCCCCCTGGTATGAAGATATGAAGTCCTTTTATAGCTTGGAGGAGTCCAATACGCAAGAAAGATCCAGAAATTGCGTAAACTTTCGCAATTGCGCAGTAAAACCCGGAGTTTCTGAAATAGAAAGTGGCAGTTACGCATGGCCGACCGGTCTGGACCGGTCGGATGAACTTCCCTATCAATCCAACAGCAATGCCCGACCGGTCATGACCGGTCGGGCTGGGCAGTCCACAGCTTCTTTTGGTACAGCAGCAATGGCCGACCGGTCTTGACCGGTCGGCTGCCCTCCTTGATCAAATCAGCACTATGGCCGACCGGTCATGACCGGTCGGCGTGGGCATTCCATCAGCATGTGTGTGGCTGACCGGTCTTGACCGGTCAGCTTCCTTGGCCGACCGGTCAGCCGACCGGTCGGGCTTTCTTTCTTCTGTATTTCTTTCTTTCTTTCTTTCTTTTCTCTTCTCTCCTTGCCTTGGCTTTCTTTTGTCTTCCTTCATGCTTGATCCTATGGTCTTCAATGCTTGAAAGAAGCCTCATTTAGCTTTCAAATGATGAACTCTCCATCTTGTTCCTATAATCACACATCATGTATTAATTTGGTCCTTTAAACATGTATATCATGCATAATGAGTGATGAATTGGGGTTAGAATATGCACAATTATGAGCTCAACACACCCCCCAACCAGCATTTTGCTAGTCCCGAGCAAAACATGCGTGAAACAAGTTTCATTTTCCAAAACCCAACTCTCCCCTAGAAACTACTCTTCTATACATTCCAAAACACATAAGCGTAAAAATCAGAGAAATTCAGTGAAAGAGATTGAAACCTTAAACTCTCAGAACATAACAAGTGTTTATATGAAATTCCCGCTGATTGATTGATAAATAGAAGAACTTGAACACATTCAACCTAGTGTGCATAGTGAAGGTTCATCTCATGAGTTTCCGGGATTATCTTCTTCATAACTCAACTAAACTATGGATCTCAAGGTATATATAGCAACAACAAGCCTATGACAGGAATTTGCCTTACCGTCCTTCCGACGACTTTCACACTACGTCCCATTTCCGGCTTTGGTTACGGGTAGACCATCCCCCGGTTGGTAGTAGGTAGCCCTAATCGGAATTTCCACCATTTTTCTTTCCTTCCCGATTTCATCCTGTCTTTCCTTTTTTTTTCTTTTAAATTAGATAGGATTTTTAGAAATCCATATCTTTCGTTATTTTCCCATGGACAAGGATGGACAAAATACCCCGGCTTGGTTTCTCAATACCTTTAAATCAAAGTCTAGCTAATCCACAAATCACATAATCCTTTCAACTCATGAAAATCGTGTAATGTGAACTAGGTGCAAAAGGTGTTCAAATTTTCTATCGATCATAAAAATAGGTGAATTCACATATAAAATCATTATATTAAGAGAAATTCAAAGCTTGCAACATCCCTCACGTCGTATCTCATCTTCTTATACTTATGCTATCTCGAATGCATAGAATCAAAGCCTTCCAAAAGAGTTTCGCATTTTTAGAAAAATCAAAAAAAATTTCTACATCTTTGCTCGACATGTCACAAAAGCTAGCAGATTCATCAATTAAGGAATCTCTCACCCCCCAACCAAAACTTTGCATTGTCCTCAATGTAATAAGATATGCAATATGTATGACATGAGAGCAATGACATAAAATAAAGGAGAGTGAGAAAGAGAGATATCACCTGAAGCATATGGCAAGATTAGCTTTTAGAGATGGATTACTTCACAACTAAATCAACTATCAAAGCAAATCCTAATGGGAAAGCATTCTAACAAATCATCCTCCGTCAGACTAGGAGGTTAATCCCAACAACTCATCCAAAAGCATAAAGTCAAGCAGAATCATTAGATGAATCAAAAGATTTCGCAATAAAGTCATCCAATATCCTGCTTTGCAACGTACATGTGTGTGAATGATGGAGATAAGCCACTCAAAATCCCAAAAAGGAATTTCAGCGGGTTCCTTAGTGTGCGCACCACATGTATCAGGGGAGACACCATCATATTTATCAGTAAAGATATGTCTCCAATCATATTTTCCTGGGCAATGATATTGCAAGTAAGGATCATCCCAGGGTTGGTGGAGTTCGGTATGCATGATCCACAAAGGTGTGGAAATCTGAATTGATTTTTTAGCGCAAAACGGTATTGTTTCCACATCCTTCTCTCGGCTAACGTCATGTGCCGATACCGACTCAAAAGGTGTGACCATATCCCTTATCATATCATCGTTCTCATCAAGGGAGTGAGTCACTTCTTCGTCGAAGGGACCGGAGTAAAAATGTGAGAGGGACTCATTTTCCACAACAGAATTGATCATGTTTATTTGGTGGACCTCCTCATCTTCATCCTCTTGTTGGTTGTCAATATTGAAAGCATTCAGCTCAATCGTCATATTGCCAAAAGACATTTGTATGACCCCACTCCTACAATTTATGATAGCGTTTGATGTAGCTAGGAATGGGCGGCCAAGTATGATAGGAATTTGAGGGCCAATATTAACCGTGGGTCGCGTGTCCAAGACAATAAAGTCCACCGGGTAGTAAACTTTATCAACTTGGACAAGGACGTCCTCAATTACCCCTCTTGGAATACGAATTGATCGGTCAGCAAGTTGTAATGTGGTTTTGGTGGGTTTTAGTTCACCTAAACCCAATTGTTCATAGACCGAATAGGGGATTAAGTTCACACTTGCCCCTAGATCAAGTAAAGCATGTTTCACCCGGTGATCTCCGATCATACATGATATGGTCGGACAACCGGGATCTTTGTATTTCTTGGGCATCCCGTGGTTGATAATGGCACTTACATTCTCTGTCAAAAATGCTTTCTTTTGCACATGTATTTTTCTTTTAACCGTGCAAAGGTCTTTTAAAAATTTTGCATATGACGGTATTTGTTTAATGGCATCCAACAATGGGATGTTGATTTTGACTTGCTTGGAAACCTCCAAAAATTCTTGATATTTATCTTGAGGTTTGGCTGGAATCAAGCGTTGGGGGAATGGGGCAACCGGCTTGTATTGCCTTTCTGGTTCCTTCTCTTGTGGGGTGTTGTTCATGTTATCATCCTCTTTGGAATTTTTCGGATCATTAGGCTGTTGGGCCTTTACGGGATTAGATTTATCAATTATCTTCCCACTTCGCAAGGTGGTGATAGCTTGAACATGCTCCATGTGCTGGGAAGATGGGCTTGCATCATGTATCTCAAATTGGGTTCTTGGGTTAGGAAGAGGTTGGGCAGGAAGTGTGCCTTTCTCCCTAGCACTGAGGTGAGATTCAACCCTAGCCATTGAGGTTTTCAAGTCATTGATGGCTTGGGTTGTATTTTGATTGAATTTCAATTGCTCCTGCATGAACCCATCTATTTTTAGAGAATTTGTCTTGTTATACTCATGCTGGACCGATACGAATGCACCCAACATCTCTTCTAGTGATACTTTTTGAGTGTTGTTTGCATTTGCATTGGGCCCATTCCTCCAACTGAAGTTGGGATGGTTCTTCCAATTAGGATTAAACGTGTTTGAGTTTGGAGCACCGTATTGCTGTTGATAACTGTTTATGGCATTCGTTTGTTCTTGTAAGATGCCTTGGACTGCTGAAATTGTGGGACAATCTTGTGTAGCATGTTGATTTCCAGCACAAATTCCACAAACAGTTTCAACGTCAATGGAGTTGATTGTTTCTCCCTTCCTTAATTCCATGGCTTCGACCTTTCTTGTGAGGCTAGCCAACCGTGCACTTATACTATCTTCTTCTGATAAGACATATATTCCTCCCTTTTCCTTTTGTTGGCCAGTCTTGGAATTTGTTGGTTTAGATGTGTCCCAAGACTGTGCACTCTCAGCCAATTCTTCCAAATAATCCCATGCTTCATCAGCTTCCTTATTCATGAACTCCCCATTACACATCATCTCTACAAATTGGCGCATGGGTGGGGTTAGTCCTTCATAGAAAAAGCTTATAACCCGCCAAATTTCATAGCCATGATGTGGACACGTGTTTAATAGGTCCTTAAACCTCTCCCAACATTGGGAAAAGGTTTCATCTTCCTTTTGGGCAAAGTCCATGATAAGGCGCTTAAGCATGTTCGTTTTGTGAGTAGGGAAGAATTTTTTAATAAATTCTCTGTGCATATCAGTCCATGCACCAATTGATCTTGGCCTCAACGCATAAAGCCAACCCTTAGCTTTATCTTTAAGGGTGAAAGGGAAGAATTTAAGTCTCACCACATCTTCCGTTACGTTTGCAAAGTGCATGGTGGTGATTACCTCATCAAACTCCCTAAGGTGTTGATAGGCACTTTCACTGTCTAAACCATGGAATTTAGGGAGAAGATTGATCACTCCCGGTTTCAAATCCACATTCCCTGCATTCTGTGGAAAAATTATGCATGAGGGAGTGCTCGTTCTTGCAGGTTGCAAGAAATCACGTAAAGTCCTTGGTCGGGGAACATCCTCAACCACATTCTCCCCTGTTTCAGTTTGATTTCGGACTGGGTTAGGTTGATTAGTAGCCATATTTCTAGTGATTTCAGGAAAATTCTGAAGTTTTCTAGCACGAGGCTCTCTATCAATCCCTTCAACAACTACTCCGTCCCTTACAAGTCGGTTATTATAAGTCCTAGCCCAATGTGGCATGCAACCAAAAAGAATGAATAAAAGAATTCTTCCTTCCTTCCTTTACTCCTCTCTAAAACTTAAGCACAGGGTGTCTTGCTATGGCTGAGCCAGAAGCAAGGATAGAGACCGATTTCTCCTGGTCAATAGGGGTTCAAAGAACTCCCCACCCACTCTTTGAGTCTTTTGAGAGAAAGTACAGAAAAAGAAGAAAGAGGAATAGGTTGAGAAGAGAAATCTATGAGCACAAGGTGATCCAAGGCGGCAGAGCCGACCAATAGGAATCCAGGTGGCACAAGGCCTACCTTTCAGAGATCCAAAAGGAGTCTCCACCCACTCTACAATAGATGAATATGATAGGAATGAGTAGGAGGAGAAGAAGAGTCAGGTTAGAATGATAAAACCTGATTTGTGACTTAAGATGCCTTCTTCTTCTTCAACTTCCTAAAAATCCCTGGATTAGTCCTAGGTTAGAATCCTGCAAAAATCAAAACAAACTAAGTTAGTAATTAGAAGGAAACCTACTCTAAAAAGCAAAACAAATCCTAAATCTATCTTAACACAATCTCAACTAAAAGTTATTTCAGAAAATTCTAAAAATATCGCATAGAAATCCCCGGCAGCGGCGCCAAAAACTTGTTCACTCCCCAAGTGTAGGGTTGCGAAGTAGTAATAATTCGGAAAGACCGAGTATCGTTCCCACAGAGATTTATATATGGGTATCTTCAGAATTTAACTAAAACAACTAGTAATTAAGACTATATTAAGAACTAAAGCTGGAAAATGAGATTTGGGTTTAAACAGTAAATGAGTAAGGTAAATTCAATCTAAAAAGTCACTAGAGCGCCAAGGATCCACTCTTAATACGTTTCAACGCATCAACACAACTAGGTCTCTCGTAACTCAATCGGAATCGAATTCCTTCTTTATCCGATTGGAATATAGAGCGGTTCAATCACAATTATCTGGAACAAGTGCTTAATAACTGATTTGATTCCCACAACTATGCTCAGGCCTTGGGCACACTCAATTGTATAGGCCAAGCCTCTTTCTAATCTAGTTGAGATTCATAACCATAGCCTACACCAAGTCCTGTCACTAGACCTGATTACAACTCATGGTTTGAACTCTATTTAAATCAAAATCAATCACTAAACACATATTATAGATCATACATAAAAGATAAGAATTTCAGTTGCATGAGTTCCCACATGAAAATCAGGCCATTGCATACAAGGCAATCAAAGCGTCTACCATGCCCGGAGTCGATGGTAGATCAATGCATTACACATGCATGACAATGCTCAAAAGCTAAGATACTATGCTTAGAATCACTAAGAATCACATGAGCCCGGAGTCATCAAGAGATCAAAGTAGAAACCAACATAGTACTTGAATCAAACTCAAATTGAACTAAAATTCATCAATTAAAACACAAAAGGAAACCTAGGTTGCATTAATCCATCAAAAACGAATCAAGAGCTTCCCCTCTTAGCCCTAGCTAAGAGGGTTTAGTTCATCTCTAACATCCTTGAACTAAAAGCCTCTAAAAACATAGAAAAACTACTAAAACAGGAAATCCGAAGTCGAATCCGTCTCCTCAGCAATCTCCACGTTGTCACCCCCCTGGTATGAAGATATGAAGTCCTTTTATAGCTTGGAGGAGTCCAATACGCAAGAAAGATCCAGAAATTGCGTAAACTTTCGCAATTGCGCAGTAAAACCCGGAGTTTCTGAAATAGAAAGTGGCAGTTACGCATGGCCGACCGGTCTGGACCGGTCGGATGAACTTCCCTATCAATCCAGCAGCAATGCCCGACCGGTCATGACCGGTCGGGCTGGGCAGTCCACAGCGTCTTTTGGTACAGCAGCAATGGCCGACCGGTCTTGACCGGTCGGCTGCCCTCCTTGATCAAATCAGCACTATGGCCGACCGGTCATGACCGGTCGGCGTGGGCATTCCATCAGCATGTGTGTGGCTGACCGGTCTTGACCGGTCAGCTTCCTTGGCCGACCGGTCAGCCGACCGGTCGGGCTTTCTTTCTTCTGTATTTCTTTCTTTCTTTCTTTCTTTTCTCTTCTCTCCTTGCCTTGGCTTTCTTTTGTCTTCCTTCATGCTTGATCCTATGGTCTTCAATGCTTGAAAGAAGCCTCATTTAGCTTTCAAATGATGAACTCTCCATCTTGTTCCTATAATCACACATCATGTATTAATTTGGTCCTTTAAACATGTATATCATGCATAATGAGTGATGAATTGGGGTTAGAATATGCACAATTATGAGCTCAACATCTGGCAGGTGTCCAGGGAGTGCAGCCGACTGGTCTTGACCAGTCTTGACCATTCGGGCCTTCTTGGCCGATTGGTCTTGACCGGTCGGCCCCAGTTTCTGCATTGTTTCTTCTTTCTTTTCTTCTCTCCTTCCTCTCTCTTTGCTTTCTTCTTTCTTTGGCCCACCTTGGGTCTTCATCCAAGGCTCCTAAATGTCTCTTCTTGGTCTTCAATTAGATGAAGTCTGCTCTCATTCCTACAATCACAAAACCTGCATTAGATGGGTCTTTTAAACATGCGAACCATGCATATAATGTGATGTAATGGGCCATATCATGTATAAATTGGAGGTTCAACAATGGGCTCATACTCTCTCTTAAGAGTCCTTTCCTTATCAGCTTTACCACTTATACTTGAAGTATTTTTCACTCTTTTGGGCTCATCCAGTAATGCGGCCAGTTGGGCAAACTAGCCTTGGGAATAAGATCAATATGGTGCTGAATATCTCTCATTGGTGGTAAACCATTTGGGAGATCCTCGGGCTAAATATCTCAGTATTCATTTAAAAATGGCTTAAGAGTCAGAGGAATGTTCGTGCCCTCAGGTTCCTCACGCTTCACCACCACGGCATAGACCTCACCAGTTTCTTTTAATTCTTCTACAAACTCTTGTATGACAAGGAGATAACTTCTCTCCACTTTAGAAGCTTTGAGTTGTTTCTCTGTGGCTATAAGAGCCAATATCATCTTGTGACCATCCTTGACGAAGATGGAGACATTATCTCATCCACGATGAGTCGCGTCTCAGTCTGACTGCCATGGTTGATCGAGTAACATGTAGCAGGCCTCCATGTCCACCACATCACAAACCATTTCAGCTTTATAGTTTCGGCCAATCTAAAAGAAAATTGAGCATTGTTTTGTTACCTTCGTTTCGTTGACCTTCTTAATCCAACCAATGACGTACGGGGCTTGATGTTTCGTAGTTGGCATTCTGTAGACACCCCACCTTTGGCAACAAGATTGGTAGAGATAACTGAATGAATGGAGGACCATACACCCAAATCCCATGTCCAAACTCAGCCAAACTCACCCTTGTAAGCCCCAATCCATAGCCCAACTCAAGCCTGAACTCAGTCAACTCACCCCTAAACATCAACCTGAAAAACCCCCCATAAGAAAAATCAGTAAAAAAATCCAAAAAAAAAGTCAAACTCCAGGAGTCAACCCGCTGAGTCAAATCACCGAGTCAACCTGCTAAGTCAACCCATCGAGTCAACTCACCGTGTCAATCCATCTCTTAAACCTAGTCAACTCACTGAACTCCAGACCGCAGCCTCGGAGCAGGTCCGTACTGCCCACTGAATCCCAAGAAAGACCGTATGGGCGGCCCCCTGAGGGCCGTCCAAACTTAATTACGGGAATTCTGTCACTCCCCGCTGCTATAAATAACCTCCCTCCCCTTCTCATTTGAAAAAGCCATCAACTTTGAGTGCAATTCGGTCGCTTTAAGTCCTTCTCCACCCCAGTTAGCCCGTCTTTCCACCGAGGAGAGCCCGAGTGTGAAGAGCCTAGCCCTGGTCCAGCTCAGCTTGACCACTGGTCCATGTCTCCCAAGCCATCCAAGTCTTGATCCAGCCACTCGAAGCCAATCCTTGCGACACCTCTGTCCATCCAGCTACTCTATCATCAGCATCATCTCATTCGCATCTAGTATAAGTGCAACATTTACTTTTCTTCCAACCCCCTTGCGTCACTGCAAGCACTTTGATTATTCAAATACACTGCATGCATCTCGCATAAAGCACCTGTCAGTTCGAGCGTATGCTCTGGGCTTGCCTATTATGGAAACCTGCCCATCAGAAACTCTTACTGTTCAGACTTGCATTCATGCATCAGTCACTACGAAAACTTTAATTATTCAAACACACAGCATGCATCTCGCATAAAGCACCTGTCAATTCGAGCGTATGCTCTAGGCTTGCCTGTTAATGGAAACCTGCCCATCAGAAACTCTTACTGTTTAGACTTGCATTCATGCATCATGTCATTCATGAGAATGTACGAGGATTAAAACAGACTTTCAAGTATTAGTTCGATTCTGTGAAGTAGATACCGTACTTCGGTATGGGCAGTGTGTGGGGTGCTTAACCTCTTCCCACCCTGTAACCATGATCCCTTCCTTCGAATCTTTGGCCGCAGATCAAAAGGAGTCATTTTAGATGAAGGAATCTCCAAATCCCCTTCTCTAATGTTTCTACAAGGTCTAGCCGACTGTAGATTCGAAGTAACTGGCTAGTGGCGACTCTGGTCTTACATAAACTCATCTAACACATCCAGCTTAACACGACAACCGATCAAAGCCCTCAAGAACGAGGCAAGCCAGTGGTACAAATGGTGATTCGCGCACACGCACCCCTTCTTCTTTTTCGAAAGGAAAGGGAGAACGTTTGGGAGCCCGGAACGGCGAGGGTCCACAGAATGGCGACTCTGCTGAGGATATGCTAGTCCCATTAGTCGTGATTCGATTTGAAAAATAGAATCCCTCTTATACTTGAAAGTCATTAGTCCTCATATAATCTCATCTGCATAGTATTCTACCCAAAACCAAAAAAAAAAAAAATAGAAAATCCCAAAACCCAAAAAGAGTAGAGTATAGTCCTCACCATTGCACCTCCTCGAGCTCAACGCGTTCGGAAACAACTTTCCTTCCGCAGCATAATCCGCACTTAGGCACAGCAAGCCATGTCCGACCACGAAGAGGAAACTCACCTCTTCCCCGCTCTTGAAATGACTAAAGCGCAACCTCCAACGCAACAGCCAATTGAGAATATGCCAATCATACAAGAATTGGCACAAAGAATGAGAGCAATGTAAGAAATGCTCTTGCAATTTATGCAAGCACAAGCTACCGTGGCAGCCAACAATCAGGTTGGCCCAGCTCAGCAATCTCAGCATCCATGCCGGGTCCCTCCGGCCTCCAGTTCAAATCATGCACAACCATCGGAGTCTGCCTAAGACTACCGATAGCAGCCGTCTCAGCCCTTCGCTATGGGGCATCCCCCTCAGTACCTTCCCTCGACGACAAGGCTGCCTCAGAGCACTCCTGTCGCAGGAACTTCCAGTCAGCTTCCAGTCAATTTGGCAAACAACAATCTCAGTAGATCTCAGCATGTCCCTGTCGATGGGACTCCTTTCCTTTCTCAGCATGTCCCCGATGGGACCCCTTTCCAATTTCAGCACATCCCCGCCAATGGGATTTCAATTCAATTTCCAGCAACAGGGACAGCACTGGCGAATGCCCACAATGAGGGTCAGTGTCAAGCCCACATCAATCAGCGAACAGTGGCTAATACCCAACAAGGGGGTCACTTCCCAGCATCTCAGCCTCCTACAAACAGGAGCACTTTTCAATTCTAGCACATCTCCGCCGATGGGATTTCAGTTAATTTTCAGCAATCTTCAATTCAGCAAACTCTAGTTAATTTTCAGCAATCTTCAATTCAGCAATCTCCAGTTAATTTCCAGCAAGTTCCAGTTCAACCTTCAGTACAATCTCCAGTTTAGTTACAATCCTTTCAAGCACAAGTTCATCAGAATCCAGTCCAGTCATCAAATCAATTTCAGCAACCCGCGGTTGCTTTTCAGCAAGCCCATAGGGTCGAAGACATCGACCACTATGCCGAAGAAGAACGTGCCTTACTCCAAGAGACACCAGTCGCTCGAACAGATCACTCAGGACTGGACGAGTTACGGGAGCAGTTCCAGATCTTGCAAAATCAGCTTCAGCGACAACAAGGAATCGATCTACCTTTGACCAAGTTCAGAGACTTGTGTCCTTTCCCAGATGCTCAAGTACCTCAAAACTTTGAGGTACCAAAATTCAAAAGATACGATGGCAGTGGTTATCCCACAGCACATCTCAAGGTCTTCTGTGGAGAGCTGAGTGCAATCTCAGGAAATGAAGAGGCCCTCATTCGTTTATTCCAAATCTCTGAAGGGCGATGCCCTAGATTGGTACAACTCATTGGACGGCCATCGCATCAAGACTTGGGAACAACTTTCCCAGCTTTCATTGACAGATTCACGTACAATCTCAACATGGCACCAAGAAGGGCGACCTCACGGCTCTCAGGCAAAAGAGTGATGAAACATTATCAGCTTATGTGGGACGTTGGCGAGCTATGATAACCAGAATGCGGACACCTATCAACAACGAAGAACAAATCTCCATGATTGTTCATTCGACATATCCTGGCATATTTGGATATCTCATCTCGCATCTATATGCGAATTTCTCACAGTTGATCCGTGCTGGAGAACAAGTCGAAGTAGGAATCCGTGCCGGGACAATCTCCCAATGGCCTCATCAAGCTACTCCAGTCAAGAGGAATAGAGTGGAAGGAAGACCCATCGATATGGGAACGGAAACCGCAGCGGTTCTCCTCCTTGCCCGACAGAGGTAAACAACATCAGCACCACTGCTCAGGGTAATCAATATGCTCCCCCACAGGGACATCAACAGTATCAACAGAATCAGGTTCAGCACCAACCTCAGCAATATCAACCGCAACCGAATCCTCAACCACAGCCACAACCACCTCGACAATAGTAGTAGTTCAGAGGGAACGACTAATACTCATACCAGAATAGGCAGAATTATAGGGAGCTCAGGAAATTCACTCTACTCACTCAACCACTTAGTCAAGTCATGGCTATGCTGGTACAGAAGCAGTTACTCACTCTGATTACACCTAGGCCTCCTCCAAATCCTCTACCTCCAACCTACCGAGAAAATGAGTATTGTGCCTACCATCAAGGGCGTGGCCACACCACTGATCGATGCTTTACTTTGAAGAATGCCATACAAGATCTGATTGACGACTGCAAAATTGTCATCTCGGTCCCTGGAACTCCTCAAGCATCTACTACCAATATCCTTCAGAATCCTCTACCTCAGCATCCGACGGACCCCAGCTCATCTCGTGGCCCTGCTGTCAACAGCATAGAAGAAGGAGAGCGCCTCGATCGCTTCTTCTCCCCTATCCAGTCCATTCATGCCTACACTTATGGGCCAGCAAATCCTCCTCCGATCCTACAAGGGGCAAACCCCCTTCCTCCTTCAGTCTCCGAGCCATTAATACTCGAAGGAGCACCTCCATATAATGTACCAGTTATGCAAGGGGCATCTTACAGCCATCCATGTTGGGAGCCGTTCGTTTGGAAGGAGCACAATCATACATCGAGCCCGCATACGAACCTGTCATTTTGCAAGGGGCAAATCCAGTTCAGGAACAATCCAATCCGCAATGGAGGGATCATACCCATCAGCAGCAAGAACCCATTGTCTTGGAAGGAGCTCCTCCGATCAAGCCAGTCATATTGCAAGGGGCAAATCCCAGAAGCGTGTCAATCACACTACGACAGCTGGGACGAACAGAGAAACCCCCTGCCATATCAAGAGGACCAATATTCATTCCATGGGAGTCTCCTGCTCTAGGAAAGGTGTAACGCCCTAGATTTTCAAGATTTATTTGAAAACTTTTTAAAATTCATTTTTAATTTATTTTTTTATTAATTATCGTACATTTACCGTTGATTTGCGAATAGTGGGACATCCATAGGAGATCCGATAGGGGACCCTTTACAAAAGTTGCTTAGAATGATCCCATAAACGTTGTAGAAAGATCAGATTTCAAAAATCACGTACCTTTCAGATAATTACGAAAATGCTATTAGTTAATCTTAAGTTAAGATGCTATTTTTAAGTATTATAGTTTCTAACGATCACTTTCACGCAAAACCCTGGACTTAAGCTTTTGGGCACATTTTACCCATACACGTCGAATTTCAGCCGTTAAATCATAGTAGAAGTGATCCAATTATCAAATCAGCCTTTTAACCCTTGATTTTTATGTCCATCGAGTGAGGAAAGTAGATAATTAGTTGTAGTATAATATTTCTCTTCATACGAGTGACATGGATTGTCTTTATCATGGACCAATAGTGTGATTTGAGTGCCCCACCTTGATAATTCTCTTTCTAATGCGCGAATTTATCCCGTTCTAGAAATTAACGAGTTATCAACTCTTTTTAAATCTGAACCTTTCAATCTACCCACTTTTCACCATCAATCGCTTCTCAAATTTGGACTACCCATTATACTCATATGACTATGAGTTTACACAAAATTTGGACCCCGATCTATAATCCTACACCGTTGAACTAGAAAGCCAGCCCCTTCCTTTTCCGCCAAGAGTTGAAAATTTAAATTTAGGCATTTCTCACCATCAATCAACCACTAAACTTTGTACAATTATTTGCCTATCATGACCATATATTTTTCCAAAATTTGGGCCCTGATCATCAAGCATAGACCGTTAATTGAGATCAAGCCCATTTTTAGCACCGTTAGGCCATTTTCAGGGATCAGCCAATCTAGAATGTGGATCATCAAGAAATTTACGTATTTTGACTCTACTCTTCGAGCTTGATAAGATGAACGGATTGGAATTTATCAAAGATCATCCGAATATTGAGATTTGAGAAACCCACCTCAAGAGGTTGTTACATAAGACCTTGCGTGCATATCCCTCTCCATATTTCTACTACGCACCTCCAAATCCTTCTCCTAACCCTAGCCTCCGTGCCCTAGAGAAAAAGAGGGGGGAGAGAGAGAGAGAGAGAGAGAGAGAGAGAGAGAGAGAGAGAGAGAAGAGAGGAGAAGAGAGTTCTTTCTCATATTTTTCCAGCGGCTAGAATCTTCTACAACCCTCCTCTTCTAAGTCTATCCTAAGGTGAGGATTTTCCTTCAAGCCTTTCATTAATAATATCACGATTATCATAAGTTTCTTTTGTGGCATGTGAAGTTATTTTGTTTTAAATTGCTTATCCATATAACATGAAGTTTGATGTGAGATTTGTAATGAATATCATTGTATGGTGATGTGATTCCTTGTTTAGATTTTTTACTAAGAAGCATGCTGTATTTGTGTTATTTTTGTGAAATCCATGCCCTTATTTTCTTAGTCTATGTATTACAAGTAACATTGGTTTTCATATTGTAATATGAAATATGTGTATAAGATCATGATATGGACATCTCATTATTGTATACTCTTTGTCCCTAAGTTGATAAAATTATTTGATGTAGAGAGATGGAACTCGTGAGAGGTGCCCATGTTAGAAGAATATACGTTGACTTAACTGAGAGAATGAGGTGATTGTTTGTTAATGGATCCTTACATATACATGATGTTTGATTGGACCCATTTACATTACATGAGTATTTTAATAAATTTGGCCATGATGTATAGCTTTGGCTTCTTGGGACATGATGAAATCATAAAACAGGACAATGAGTGGACATTAATGGTATACAAATTCTCATGAGCCGGGGTTGGTGCCATGGACACTAAGCCCGAGCTGTCGGCCTATGCTGGATCACTTGTGACTCCCCATAGTGTCCAGTAAGCTGCTAAAAATGGTTGTATGTGAAATTACTTAAATAATGGTGAAATTAAAGTCATGCATTCACTTGGCTTCATGTGGGTGTACGGAATTAAGAATAGGCTAGAGTGTCCTACTTCTCCCGTACACTGTCACGTGTAAATTTGGGCTATGAGCGTCCCGTTTCTCACGTGGTCGAGCAAAACTATGGGCTTGTGCGTCGCAGGAACCCCTAGTGACTAGTGGCTAACGTGAAGCCGTAACAGGGAGTCTCCCACTTCATGTATTGTGATTTTAGCCAGGGTGCCTTAGCCAGAGCATGCATTCCATGCATCGCATTTACAAAGATTTTTACTTGATTGTTTTGTTTGAATAAAGATATTATTGTGTTGCGTTACTCTGAATTTTGTACATTATTATTCTTGATTGTCTTGGAAGAAATATTCCCCACTATGATAGTGTTTAACGCTATCCCAATCGCAATTTAGATGATGCAGGTGAAGATCCAGGTATCAAACTCGACTTTCAAGGTGAAGAGTTCGATGGTTCGTACGATCACATGGCAGATGAAGACATTGAAGGAATTTAGTTGATATTTTCATTTATTAGACATTTCTTTTGATTAGTGGTTACATTTATGGAAATTGTAATAAGTCTTCCAAAGAAGACATGGTTTGATATTTTGATTAATTAGTATGAATATTGGTTGGTTCCCTTATTTAAACATAGATGATGAAGTAGTAAGTTTGATAGAATAAGATGAACATTTGTTTCTGCCATTGTGCTTGAATGCTATATTTCATTATTTAACAAATCAATTAGTCCATGATTTACTTGGGAATTCGATCGTCGTGTTATACATGAGAGTCGAAAATCTCGGGTCGGTACAAATGGTCAAGCCACGACCGCAACCTTATGTAATCTATGAAGACAAGCCTCGATATTACACCTTCAGCACAGGCAACAATGTAGTCCTCAAGGCAAAAGCTCCATACGAGGAAGATCTGGTACCAGCACCAGCTTCGTTGCAAGAACCAGTGGTCTTGGAAAGCAAGGGAGAGGAAAACTATAAAGAAGTTCCATGGCATTATCCAGAATGTGCGGAGGTGGGAAACATGAACCCCAATGGGCGTTACATCTGAAGAGATAATCAGAACAAAGGAGGTCCCAAAGGCGCTCTCTCAAGCCTCGGCAACAAAAACGAAGCCACATATGACGTGGCAACTCAGCTCAAGTCAATCCCTGCTCAAATCTCAATATGGGAGCTACTCTGCACATCTCGCGTACACCGAGAAATGTTTGCCAAAACCTTGAGCGATGCTCATGTCTCCTCTGATACTGCACCTGAAATGATAGCATTGATGATTGGACAACTCCTGGCTCTGGGCGCCATCACCTTCATGATAATGAATTGCCACCAGAAGGACGCGATCATAGGTGATCCCTCAACATAGCCATACGATATAAAGACCTGTGTGTCCCGTTGGTCCTTATCGATAATGGCTCAAGCTTAAATGTCTGCCCGCTCAAGACTGCAGAACGCTTGGGAATCAGTCCCTCTTCATTCCGGCCCAGTACCATATGCGTCAGAGCATTCGACAACACCCGCCGATCAGTGGAAGGGGAGGTCGACATAGAGGTACAAATTGGTCCAGAAATCTCCACTATCACATTTCACATCCTAGATATATCAGCCTCTTTCAATATGTTGCTCGGACTGGCCTTGGTTGCACAAGGTCGGAGCTGTGCCATCAACTTTGCATCAACAGGTGAAGTACATCTGTGGAAATCAAGTAATCTCTATCCATGCAGAGAAGGAGCTCATCATTCCTTCCACTGCTACTGCTACTGAACCACATATCCCTGTCATCGACATCCAGCACTCTGAAGAAGACGTCCCGTTTCATAGTTTCGAGTTCGAGACTGTGAACGCTATCGCCAATCCGGAGCCAATAAGGGTGGACCATGTCTTTTCACCAGCAGAACGTCTGAGCCTCAAGTATCGTATGAAGAATCATTTCAAGTCTAGGAAGATGCCGCTGGTATATAATCAACGCAAATGGGGACTTGGGTACAGGGCAATCTTCATGGACAAAAGAAGGAAGAAATTCCGGTGCTCACCCATCCAATTCGTCAAGCCAGGAGAACCTTGCAAAGACCCACGAGGGATTAATCAACCGACTACACTACACAAAGGCCTCCCGATGAGCCTAGCTTGGGCCACATGGCCCCCCATTCGATTGGACCAGATTCTTGAACCATCTAAGCCTTCGAAAGAAGAAGAAGAGGATGAAGACGAAGAAGAAAGTCAAATACAACAGCTTCAGGATCAAAGTACTCTGATACCTGCTCTCAACAAGGGGCACAACCTGCCCACTTCAATTCCAGCTAACTAGGGGCACAACTTGCCCATTCCAGCATCAATCAGCAAGGGGCACGATCCGCCCACCTTTACAAAATCAACATCATCAATCATCAGCTAGGGGCAGGCGCAGCCCATCCATTGGACCAAAAAAGGGAAATGGCCAGCCCTGGATTGGTCCGATGTCCAGATTCCGAACTCATGTCTTGCCGTGGAACCAGAAGAATTACAATGCGAGGTAAGTAATCCAGGAGAGACTGAGTATGACTCAGATCTTGACCAGCAAGAAATCATGGTCATTGGGCCAGACTGTAATTCTTCGCCCAAATCATCAACCCTCACCTGTCCAGGGGAAGGAGTGTGGGGTCCTAAATGGTCATCTACTCCCCTAACTTCTGAATCAGCCAGAGAGTCATCTGAGGGCTCTGGCTTCCAAAAAAAAACGCCGGTTTAAGCAGTGAGTGGAACTTTGGGACAAGCTGGAATCAATCATGGTCTACAATGCCTGCTTGTTCAAAGTCCCGAGAATTTCAAAAATCCAAAAAAATAAAAAATAAACTTTCAAAAACAAAAAATATCTAATTTTTCAATTACAGAAAATTCTCAAAAACAAAAAAAACATGTCTTTTCCTACATTCAATAATGTGCCAAGTTCATCTAAAGAGTCGCATGAGTTTGAAGTCGAATCATATGATTTTAACATCGAATTAGACTTTGAGCTCATGGGTCTGGACAAAGCTCGGGATGAGGAAGATGATGACCCGGCTCCCAAACTAGAGGATCTCCTCAAAAAGTTCGAATCTAAAGCGAATGTCATAGCCGATGATTTCGAGATAGTAAACTTGGGGACACCTAAGATCCCTAGGGAAGTAAGCATTGGAAAATCGTTGCCACCTGAGATGAAGCAGAGAATGATAGAGTTCCTAGCTCCAAGATTGTCCAACTTCGCGTTCTCATATGAAGACATGCCGGGGCTCGATGAAGAGCTCGTTGTACACCATCTGCCAACCAAGCCAGATATGAAACCAGTGAAGTAGAAACTTCGAAGAATGAAGCCAAAATGGGCCCTGAAAGTTCGAGATGAAGTCATCAAGCAATATAATGCGGGATTCTTGGTAGTCTCTAACTACCCTGAATGGCTCGCTAACATTATACCAGTACCAAAGAAGGATGGCAACGTTCGAATGTGCATCGACTTCCAAGATCTCAACAAAGCCAGTCCTAAAGATGATTTCCCTTTGCCGCATATCAACACTTTGGTCGACAACATTGCTGGGTACAAGGTCTTCTCATTCATGGACGGGTTCTCAGGTTACAATCAGATTAAGATGGCCATCGAAGATCGCGAGAAGACATCGTTTATCACTTCCTGGGGAACTTTCTGTTACAGGGTAATGCCATTCGGTCTGAAGAACGTAGGAGCAACATATCAGCGAGTAATGACAGCATTATTCCACGACATGATGAACAAAGAGCTTGAAGTATATGTGGACGATATGATCGTCAAATCTCGCACAATTGAGGGACACTTTGAAGATCTGAAGAAGTTATTCAACAGATTAGAAAAGTACAAGCTCCACCTCAACCCTAAAAAATGTGTCTTCAGTGCAATGGGAGGTAAGCTCCTTGGCTTCATGGTAAGCGAGGATGGCATCAGAGTCGACGAAACCAAAACCAGAGCAATCATCGAGATGCCCCCTCCTAGAACAGAGAAAGAAATTCGTGGCTTCCTCGGCAGAATTCAATACATCAGCCGCTTCATCGCACAGGTCACACCTATCTGTGAGCCGATATTCAAGCTCCTCCGGAAGAGCGTTCCAAAAGAATGGAATGATGATTGCCAAGTTGCCTTCGATCGCATCAAGAAATATCTCATGAATCCTCCAGTTCTAGTGCCGCCCACTCCCGGACGACCACTATTGTTGTACATCTCCGTAGCAGCAGAAGCCATTGGTTGTGTCCTCAGCTAGCACGACGAGACCAAGAAGATGGAACAAGCAATATATTATTTGAGCCGAAAGTTCACCGACTACGAGACCAGGTATTCCCCGATCGAGAAGACTTACCTCGCCCTAGTCTGGGCAACTCAGCGACTCCGTCAATACATGATTGCGTTCCCTATTCTCCTACTCGCTCATATCGATCCGCTCAAATACTTGTTGGAGAAACCGGCACTCATTGGAAGGATAGCTAAATAACAGTTACTCCTATCTGAATTCGACATCACCTATGTCACTCAAAAGGCAATCAAGGGGCAGGCCCTCGCCGATCATCTTGCCGTTCACTCTCTCTTGGATTATCAACCGCTCAAGACATTCTTCCCTGATGAAGATCTATTACTTATCGAAGGTAAAGAAAAGAAGAAAAAAGATGAGTGGATATTATTCTTCGACGGCGTAGCGAATTCTAAAGGGAGTGGTATTGTAGCAATCCTCTACTCTCCAGATGATGTCCCTATTCCTATCTCAAGGCGCATAGCATTCGAGTGCACCAACAACATGGTAGAGTACGAAGCATGCATCGCTGGCTTAAGGGAAGCCATAATCATGGGCATTAAGAACCTACGAGTATTTGGAGACTCACAACTTATCATCAATCAGACCAATGGTAAGTGAAAAACCAAGGACGAGAAGTTGATACCATATCATGTGTATCTTGACAATCTGATCGAAGAATTCAAAGAAATTAACTTCTCATACATGCCAAGAGCCAAGAATCAGTTTGTAGATGCTCTCGCCACACTCGCGTCAATGCTCGAGATCCCGAAAGGAGCTTCAGAATGGGAGCTCACAGTCGAAGTTCAAGATGAACCTGCTTTTTGCATACAAATAAAAGAAGCCGAAGCTATCCCTGACAAACCCTGGTATGTCGATATCAAGCAATATCTCAAAACCCAGAAGTATCCAGAGTCAGCAACAATAACAGATCGCCGAACCATCTAGCGTTTGGCCGGTCAATTCACCCTCGGTGGCGAAGTTCTGTACAAGCGATCCTATAATCACGTCCTCCTTCGGTGCGTTGACGAAACAGAAGCTGCAAAGATCATGAAAGAAATACACGAAGGAATCTGTGGCCCACACATGAACGGGCACATGATGGCAAAGAAGATTCTACGACTCGGCTACTATTGGCTCACCATGGAGATAGACTGCTGCCAGCACGTCAGAAAATGCTTCAAATGTCAGGAGCATGCGAATCAAATTCATGCCCCCTCATTAGAGTTGTACAATCTGACGACTCCCTGGCCCTTCTCTATGTGGGGACTCGACATCATCGGCAAGATTAGTCCCAAAGCATCAAATGGTCATGAGTATATACTTGTGGCAGTCAACTACTTCACCAAGTGGGTAGAAGCAGCCTCCTACACCACAATTGCAGCATCCCAGGTGATCAAATTCATAAAGAACAACATCATATGCCGGTATGGAATCTTCAATACTATCATCACAAATAATGGGACCCCGTTCGTCAACATGAAGATGGATGACTTCCTCAGCAAATTCAAGATTCAACGTCATTGATCAAGCCCATACCGTCCTCAGATGAATGGTGGGGTAGAAGTCGCAAAAAAAAAAAACAATCGTCAAGATACTCGAGAAGATGGTCGTGACTTATCGAGATTGGTCAGACATGCTCCCATATGCACTTTGGGCCTATCGAACGTCTGTACGGTCTGCTACAGGCGTTACTCCTTTCGAGCTTACTTATGGAATGGAAGAAGTTCTACTAGTCGAGGTGGAAATACCGTCACTACGGGTATTATTAGAAAGCAGGAATTGAAGAAGGAGAATGACAACGGGCAAGATTCGATCAGTTACAGCTAGCAGATGAGAAGCGCATGCGTGCGCTAAGTCATTCTTAGTGTTATCAGAAAAGGATCGCTTGGGCTTACAACAAGAGAGTCCGAAAAAGAAGTTTCTAAGTGGGCGACATGGTCATGAAGAAGATTTTACCATCGCACCTTCCTGATCCCAGAGAAAAGTTCAAACCCTCAGTGAGATGGACCGCTGATCATTAGAGAAGTACTTCCCGGAGGCGCCCTCAGACTCACCAGCATGAGAGGGGTGGATCTTCCTGAGCCAATCAACGCCGAAAAAGTGAAAATCTTTCATGGGTAAGTCATTCTGATTTTATCAAGAGTTACACTAATAGAGCTGAAGTCAAGAGGTCAAAGCTAAAACCTCTGAGAAACCATTTTCGTCCACCAATAAGTGTTTTAAATAAGAGGATTCAAAAGAAAAAAAAAAGAGAAGAAAAAAGACGCAAAAAAGGGGAAAGAGAAAAAAAAAGAATATAAAGAAAAGAAAAAAAAATAAAAAAAAGAGAAAAGAAAAATAGGAAGCTAAAGCAAGGCACCCGAGAAAAATCAACCCAAGAAGAAACACAGTCATCCATCCATTCATCTTAGAAGGGTCCTTAGTTAAGACTAACAGCTCTATCATCGTAACTTAGGATAAGGGCTGAAAGACTGCCATCGGCCGGCAACGACGGATTCTCGACCTCTAGCCCCCGTAGTTATCCCAAAAAAAAAAAACTAGAAAGAAAAAAAAAGATGTGTGCCTAAACAAAGAGGGCGGAGTGAAAACCCGAAATGGCACTTCGAGTATAAAAAGTGGGCATACAGCGGACTTGGTGAAAACCCGAAAGGGCGCCGAGGGTAAAAACAGCATAGCTGCCAATGGGTAGGCAATATTAAATACCCGGGACGTAGTGAAAACCCAAAAAGGCGTTACGGGCAAAAATAACGAGAAAAGGCCGGCTGTAGTGAAAACTCAAAAGAGCGCTGCAGGCAAAAATGGTTCGAATAGAAAAAGAAAAAATTAAAAGTGCAGGTACCAAGAAATCAGACGGTCCGAATCAGTTCAAGAGGTTGCAGTTCAAGAACAAGAAGAAGTACAGTCGGGAACAAAGAACTCCACAAACTCTGACAATCTCAGGAAGTAACAGTTTCCATGGCCTACATCTCTAGGGAACCAAAGGGACCTCGTAAGTCAATCTCGAGACATCGGTCAAAGCATTGGCCGAGCCTCAGTTCTGATTCCTATATCCCGACATAAAATCCAGACACACTCACAAGGAAACTCATGACACAATAGATTTTTAAAAAAGTTTTCTCATTTTTCATTAAATGCATCATATTTCTTTTACATATACCATTCATCTTTTTCAAAAAAATATAAAAAAATGCATCATCACCAGTCATGCAAAAGGAAATGTGCAGGTGGCCAACACAATCAATCTCTACCCTCCTCCTCGGCGATACCAGGTAAGTCCTCTGACTCATAATGAAGTAGCCTCGCTCTCAACCTGCTCACCTCCATACGCAGGTAATGCACCTCATCGCGCTCAAGGATACGGATCGCTGTCTCCTCATCAGACAACCCCTAATCGACATTCAATCTCCTCGATATCATCTCATAATGATACCGAAGCGCGAAAATCTCCGACAGCAAATGGCCATGAGTGGCTAAAAGGAAACCAGGATCGATGAATGGGCCCTCCTCAAAGGGTTCATGTGAACCAGATGAAGAGCCGGCATCTCCAAGAATATCCTACTCATCCTTATCGGCAGTCTGGTGCCAACAAGGGATGTGTCGATACAGAGACTGCTTAGCAACCCAGTACTGGTATGGGCCGGTCGCCATCGGAAAAGACCGCAGCTCAAAACGAAGCAAATCAGCAGTCAAGTAACTTGCCCAGGATCCATCAACCTGAGTCCTAAAGTCAGATAATCTAGATGGAAGCACTCGACGCCTGATACCAGTGAAAGCAAAGAGAGGAACATCCTGCTCGTACCCAAACTGTCGTAGGAACCGGATAGGGTGATAAGAAAAGTAAGATCGAAAGCCTACCAGCATCAGAGGAAGTCGGTGCGCATCTGTAGACACCCCACCTTCGGCTACACTGTTGGTAGAGATAGCTGGATGAGTGGAGGACCATACCCCCAAATCTCATGTCCAAACTCAGCCAAACTCACCCTTGTAAGCCCCAATCCATAGCCCAACTCAAGTCTGAGCCCAGTCAACTCGCCCCTAAACATCAGCCTGAAAAACTCTCCATAAGAAAAGCCAGTCAAAAATTCTAAAAAAGTCAAACTCACTGAGTCAACCCGCTGAGTCAACCCGCTGAGTCAACCCGTCAAGTCAAATCACCGAGTTAACCCGCTGAGTCAACCCGTCGAGTCAAATCACAGAGTCAACCCGTCGAGTCAACCCACCGAGTCAAATCATCGAGTCGACCCACTGAGTCAACCCACTGAGTCCAAACAGCAGCCCCGAGACATGTCCGTACCACGCGCTGGAACCCGAGGAGCATCTGTAGGGGGCCGCCCAAAAATATTTACGGGATCTGCCACTCTCCATCGCTATAAATACCCCCCGCCCCTTCTCATTTCAACATCCCTCCGAAGCCATCCAGCCCGAGTGCGATCTGTCCCTCTACCCCTTAGCCCTGTCCCTCCACCAAGGAGAGCCTGAGTGAAGAGATCCTAGCCTTGGTCCAGCCCAGCCTAACCACTGGTCCAAGTCTCCCAAGCCATCCAAGTCTTGATCCAGCCACTCGAAGCCAACCCTTGCGACACCTTCGTTCATCCAGCTACTCTTTTACCAACATCATCTCATTTGCATCTAGCATAAGTGCAACATTTCCTTTTCTTCCAACCCCCCTGCTTCACGACAAGCACTTTGATTATTCAAACACACAACATGCATCCCGCATAAAGCACCTGTCAGTTCGAGCGTATGCTCTGGGCTTGCCTGTTAATGGAAACCTGCCCATCAGAAACTCTTACTGTTCAGACCTGCATTCATACATTAGTCACTATAAGCACCTTGATTATTCAAACACACAGCATGCATCTCGCATAAAGCACCTGTCAGTTCGAGCGTATGCTCTGGGCTTGCCTGTTAATGAAAACCTGCCCATCAGAAACTCTTACTGTTCAGACCTGCATTCATGCATCATGTCATCTATGAGAATATACGAGGATTAAAACAGACTTTTAAGTATTAGTTCGATTCTGTGAAGTAGAGACCGTACTTCTGTACGGGCAGTGTGTGGGGTGCTTAACCTCTTCCCACTGTTGAGCTCCTAATTGTGTATATTCTAACCCCAATTCATCACTCATTGTGCATGGTTTGCATGGTTTATAGGCTAATATAATGCATGTTTTGTGACTACAGGATTGAGAGTGAACTCCACCCATTTGAAGTTGAAAAGAACATGTTTAGGACCTTGGATGAAGACCCAAAGGAGGACCGAGGCAAAGAAGAAAAGAAAGCAGAAGAAAGAAAGAAAGAAAACAAAAGGAAAAGAGGCTGACCGGTCGTGACCGGTCGGCCAAGGAAGCCAGACCGGTCAGTGACCGGTCAACCATGCAGGTTTGGATATTACTAAAGAGGACCGACCGGTATTGTTGCTGGAGAGTTGCTGAAGGCGTCCGACCGGTCATAACCGGTCGGACATGCTTGCTGGACCAATGTTGAATAGGCCCGACCGGTCTTGACCGGTCGGCCACACCTGCTGGAATGTTAATAAAGACATCCGACCGGTCAAACCGGTCGGATATGGCTGCTGGACTAAGGATAAACAAGGGCCGACCGGTCATGACCGGTCGGCCATGCGTACTAACTTAGAAGTTGCTAATTTTATCCCGATTTTCTCTGCGCTGCGTAAGTGTTACGCACTTTCTCGATTCTTCCGAAGTTGGGGAGCCTCCAGACTATAAATAGACACCTAGGGATTGTTCCTAAGGTATCCTAGAGGGGTTCAAGCGAGGTTGGAGGCTGTGGAAGTGGAGATTGGAGTTTCACAACTCCTTTTGGTTTGCTTTGCTATTTTCATGCTTTTTGTAGTTGTTTCATGTTTCCTTGGATCATGAGCAGCTAAACCTCTTAGCTAGGGCTAAGAGGTGAAGCTTGTAGTGAATCCAAGATGTTTTAATTCGTAGTTAAGTGGTTTTCAGTTTGAAATTCATGATTATGAACTAAGGTTTAAAGTTTATACAAGTTTTTAAGTAATTTTTCTTAGTCTTGTGATGACTCATGGATGTTTGGATGAATTACTTAGCTTCTTAATTCGTTTGCAACGGTCTAGACCTGTATGATCTGAGGAATCGGAGTGCGCTCTAGTACTAAGCTCTTCATGAAGGGACTTCCTACCAAAGTTTTACTTTTCTGTTTTTCTGGAATATGTATGGACTGTGCTTGTGATTTAAATCCAGTTCAAATCCTGATCTAGCCTTGTCTTGTGAGAAGACTTGAGGATGATTATGATTGTGAACTGAACTTATAGGAAAGGGGAATGACCTATGCAATTGAGCATGCTCAGCTCGGCCTACATTGAGTGAATCTTATGCATAGAACTTACATATTACAGAATGTTTGGTTTAACAGCTCAATCATCCGACTAGATAGACAGGAATGTCAATTCTAGTTGAGAGAATAAGAAACCACAGCGGATTGAACATCAAGGATTGCTACAAGTGGATCCTCTGAACCCCTAGTGCCTTCTTATAATTAATTACTTTCGATTTAATTCAGCTTTCGTTACTTACATCAACTTCATACAACAATTTGATTAGTAGACTTAATTAGACACTTGTGGATGAATTTGTGAGATCCTACATAGTCCCTGTGGATCGACCTCGGTCTTACCGAGTTTATTACTACATCGCAACCCTACACTTGGGGAAGCGAACAAGTTTTTGGCGCCGTTGCCGGGGAACTTGACGGTTTTCACAAATTTCTGAATTTAGTATCTATTTAGGAATTTTTTTTTTTAGATTTTTAGACTAACTTAATTTGTTTATTTAATTTTTCTTTTCAGGGATTTCTAGGAAGCTGAAGAAGATTCAAGGATTTCAAGTGCGAATCAGGTTCTATCCTTCTAAAACCTTACTCTTCTCCTTCTCCTATTCATTCCTATTCATCTCTTGTAGAGTGGGTGGAGATTCCTTTTGGATCTCTAAAAGGTCGGCCTTTTTGCCACCTGGATTCCTATTGGTCGGCTCAGCCGCCTTGGATCACCTTGTGCTCAGAGATTTCTTTTCTCATCTATACTCCTCTTTTTCCTTTTTCTGCACTTTTTCTCAAAAGATTCAAAGAGTGGGTGGGGAGTTCTCTGAACCCCTATTGACCAGGAGAAATCGGTCTCTATCCTTGCTTCTGGCCTAGCCATTGCAAGACACCTTGTGGTTTGGTCTTAGAGAAGAGTAAAGAAAAGGGAGGAAGAATTCTTCTTTCTTTTTTGTTTCTTATTTTGGTTTTGCATGCCACATTGGGCTCGGGATTCCAATAACCGACTCATAAGTGAAGGGGGGATAGTAGAAGGAATTGATAGAGAGCCACGTGCTAGGAGACAGCTAGATTCTCCAATTTTATTTGAAAATATGGCTGCAAATCAACCTAACCCGATCCAAAATCAAACTGAAACAAGGGAGAATGTGGTTGAGGATGTTCCCCGACCAAGGACTTTACGTGATTTCTTGCAACCTGCAAGAACGAGCACTCCCTCATGCATAATTTTTCCACAAAATGCAGGGAATGTGGATTTGAAACCGGGAGTAATCAATCTTCTCCCTAAATTCCATGGTTTAGACAGTGAAAGTGCCTATCAACACCTTAGGGAGTTTGATGAGGTAATCACCACCATGCACTTTGCAAATGTGACTGAAGATGTAGTAAGGCTTAAATTCCTCCCTTTCACTCTTAAGGATAAAGCCAAGGGTTGCTTTATGCATTGAGGCCAAGATCAATTGGTTCATGGACTGATATGCACAGAGAATTTATTAAAAAATTCTTCCCTACTCACAAAACGAACATGCTTAAGCGCCTTATCATGAACTTTGCCCAAAAGGAAGATGAAACTTTTTCCCAATGTTGGGAGAGGTTTAAGGACCTATTAAACGCATGCCCACATCATGGCTATGAAATTTGGCGGATTATAAGTTTTTTCTATGAAGGACTGACTTCATCCATGCGCCAATTTGTAGAAATGATGTGTAATGGAGAGTTCATGAATAAGGAAGCTGATGAAGCATGGGATTATTTGGAAGAATTGGCTGAGAGTGCACAGTCTTGGGACACATCTAAACCAACAAGTTCCAAGACTGGCCAATAAAAGGAAAAGGGAGGAATGTATGTCTTATCAGAAGAAGATAGCATAAGTGCACGGTTGGCTAGCCTCACAAGAAAGGTCGAAGCCATGGAATTAAGGAAAGGAGAAACAATCAACTCCACTGACGTTGAAACTGTTTGTGGAATTTGTGCTGGAAATCAACATGCTACACCAGATTGTCCCACAATTTCAGCAGTCCAAGGCATCTTACATGAACAAACAAATGCCATAAACAGTTATCAACAGCAATATGGTGCTCCAAACTCAAACACGTTTAATCCTAATTGGAAGAACCATCCTAACTTCAGTTGGAGGAATGGACCCACTGCAAATGCACACAACACTCCAAAAGTATCACTAGAAGAGATGTTGGGTACACTCGTATCGGTCCAGAATGAGTATAACAAGACAAATTCTCTAAAAATAGATGGGTTCATGCAAGAGCAATTGAAATTCAATCAAAATTCAAACCAAGCCATTAATGAATTGAAAACATCTCTGGCTAGAGTTGAAGCTCACCTTAGTGGTAGAGAGAAGGGCACACTTCCTGCTCAACCTCTTCCTAACCCAAGGACCCAGTATGAGATACAAGATGCAAGCTCATCCTCCCACCATACGGAACATGTTCAAGCTATCACCACTTTGAGAAGTGGGAAAGAAATTGACAAATCTAATCCGGTGAAGGTTCCAAAGCCTAAGGATCCGAAAATTCTCAAAGAGGATGATAACCCAAACAATACTCCACAAGAGAAAGAACCGGAAAGACAATACAAGCCGGTTGCCCCATTTCCACAAAGGTTGATTTCACCTAAACCTTTAGATAAAAATCTGGAGATTCTGGAAGTTTTCAAACAGGTGAAGATCAACATCCCGCTGTTGGATGCAATAAAACAAATACCATCTTATGCCAAATTTCTAAAGGAATTGTGACAGTCAAAAGGAAACATAACGTTCACAACAAAGTTTTTTTGGCTGAGAATTTGAGTGCCATCATCAAACAAGAGGTACCCCAAAAATACAAGGATCCAGGTAGTCCAACCATCTCATGCATCATAGGAGACTACCAGATCAAACAGGCTCTACTCGACTTGGGGGCAAGTGTGAATCTCATTCCATACTCGGTTTATGAACAACTTGGTTAGGTGAATTGAAACCCACTAAAACCACACTCCAACTTGCTGATAGATCCATCCGAATACCGAGAGGAATGATAGAGGATGTTCTAGTCCAAGTTGATAAATTCTATTACCCAGTAGATTTTATTGTCTTGGATACACATCCCGTGATAGGCACCGGTACTCAAATTCCCGTCATACTTGGACGACCGTTTCTAGCTACCTCAAACGCCATTATCAATTGTAGAAATGGACTTGTACAAATGTCCTTTGGAAATATGACCCTTGAGCTTAACATATTTGAGTTATGCAAACAACCACGGGAAGTTGATGATGATGTCCACGAATTAAACATGATCGAATCATTCGTGGAGGATACAGTCCCCTTGTCACTATTTTCCAACCCTTTGGAGGCATGTATGGCCCATTCTCATGAGACAAATGATTACACAATACAAGAGATGGATGCCATTCTAGAGATGATGCCAGTACTTGATAATAAAAGATGGAGGGCCCCAATTGAACCTTTACCTGTAAATGAAAACAAGGCTCTCCCATCTAACATCAAGGCACCCACACTCGACCTAAAACCATTACCAAGTGAGCTAAAATATGTTTATTTAGGTCGAGATGAGACATATCCAGTGGTGATTTCTTCCCACTTGGATGAGGAACAGGAGAGCAGGCTAATAGCCACTCTATTAGAGCACAAGAGTGCCATTGGATGGTCAATTGCGGATCTCAAAGGCATAGACCCACTGATTTGTACTCATCGCATACACCTTGAGGAAAATGCGAAGACATCCCGGCAACCACAAAGACGACTAAATCCAAACATGAAGGATGTGGTTAAGGCTGAGGTGGTGAAACTATTGGATGTAGGTATCATTTACCCAATATCCGATAGCCAATGGGTGAGCCCAACTCAAGTGGTGCCTAAGAAATCCGGAATAACCATCGTAGCCAATGCCAATAATGAACTCGTACCAACTAGAGTCACTACCGGTTGGAGAATGTGCATTGACTACAGGAAGCTAAACACTGTCACGAGGAAAGACCACTTCCCCCTACCGTTTGTTGATCAGATTTTAGAACGGTTGGCGGGTCATTCCCACTTTTGCTTCCTTGATGGCTATTCAAGGTACAACCAAATAGAAATTGCCCGTGAAGACCAAGAAAAGACTACATTCACATGTCCATTCGGCACTTTCGCCTATCGACGGATGCCGTTTGGACTATGTAATGCCCCTGCCACCTTTCAGCGTTGTATGATGAGCATCTTTTCTGACATGGTGGGGACCATTCTCGAAGTCTTCATGGATGATTTTTTCGTATTCGGTTGTAGCTTTGATGAGTGCCTTGAGCACTTGAAATCTGTGCTAAAAAGATGTGAAGAGAAGAACCTTGTGCTCAATTGGGAAAAGTATCACTTCATGGTTCAAAAGGGAATTGTACTTGGTCACATCGTTTCACAAAATGGAATTGAGGTGGACAAAGCGAAAATTGATCTTATCTCTAACCTTCCACCACCCAAAAGCATACGAGATGTGCGGTCCTTTTTAGGACACGCAGGATTCTATAGAAGGTTCATAAAGGACTTCAGTTCACTCTCTCGCCCTTTATGTAACCTACTTCAAAAGGAAAATTCATTCGAGTGGAATGAAGAATGTCAAAAGGCCTTTACCACCCTTAAAGGTATGTTGACATGTGCCCCAATAATGCAACCACCGGATTGGAGCCTTCCTTTTGAGATTATGTGCGATGCTAGCGACTATGCTATTGGGGCCGTGTTAGGCCAAAGAAAAGATAAAAAGCCATGTGTCATCTACTATGCAAGTAGAACCCTAAACTCAGCCCAGGCAAACTACACCACTACTGAAAAGGAGCTTTTAGCCGTAGTTTTTGCCTTGGAGAAGTTTAGATCCTACTTGATTGGATCCAAGATCATTGTATTCACTGACCATGCCGCGCTCAAGTATCTTCTCTCTAAGAAGGATGCTAAACCACGGTTATTAAGATGGATCCTCCTACTCCAAGAATTCGACATAGAAATACGTGATAAGAAAGGAGTAGAGAATGTAGTAGCTGACCACCTCTCTCGACTTGTCCTCACTGATTCCCCTGAAACGACTGCAATCAATGACATGTTCCCGGATGAACAAATTTTTGCTGTCTCCCAATTGCCATGGTATGCAGACATTGCTAACTATCTTGCTACAGGTGCAATTCCTACATATTGGAAAAAGCGAGATAAGGATAGATTCTTCACGGAGGTGCGGAAATTTCTATGGGACAACCCATACTTATTCAAGTACTATCCCGATCAAATCATAAGGAGATGTGTCCCAGATAATGAGCAACAAAGTATCATCACCTTCTGTCATTCTCAAGCATGTGGTGGCCACTTTTCGGCTAAAAAGACCACAGCGAAAATTCTGCAATGTGGGTTTTATTGGCCCACCATGTTCAAAGACACACATGAGTTTTGCAAAGCATGTGAACCTTGCCAAAAACTAGGAGGAATATCCCGTAGAAATATGATGCCACTCAATCCCATCTTAATTATCGAAATTTTTTATTGTTGGGGCATCGATTTCATGGGCCCATTCCCATCTTCTTTTGGAAATGTATACATCTTGCTTGCCATTGATTATGTTTCCAAATGGGTCGAGGCCATCCCTTGCCGGAATAATGACCATAAAACGGTCATTCGATTTTTAAAAGAAAATATTCTTTCCAGGTTTGGAACGCCTCGAGTCATTATAAGTGATGGAGGGTCTCACTTTTGCAATCGCCCTTTTGCAGCCCTAATGAAGAAATATGGCGTTACACACAAAGTGAGCACTCCCTATCACCCACAAACTAGTGGACAAGCTGAGATATCCAATAGGGAGATTAAACACATTTTAGAGAAAACGGTGAATCCCGATCGCAAGGATTGGTCACTTCGACTTACCGATGCTCTTTGGGCTTACCGTACTGCCTTTAAAACCCCTATTGGAATGTCTCCCTATAGACTTGTCTATGGGAAGGCTTGTCACTTGCCTGTGGAGTTGGAACATAAGGCATATTGGGCTATTAAGAAGATGAATTTCAATTCTGACAAGGAAAGCTCGCTACGCAAACTACAATTGAATGAACTTGCAGAAATCCGGAATGAAGCTTATGAGAATGCGAGAATTTACAAGGACAAGACGAAGATATTCCATGATAAGAATATTCTTCGCAAGACATTCACGATCAACCAAAAAGTCCTCATGTATAATTCTCGCTTACATCTATTTCCGGGAAAACTGAGATCTCGATGGACCGGTCCCTACATTGTGCAAACTGTCTATCCATATGGGACTGTCGAGCTGTTGAATCTAAGGAACGGCAACATTTTTAAAGCTAATGGGCAGTGATTAAAGCAGTTCTTTGAGAAATTCCCTTCAGAAGGTATGTCCATACCTCTGAATGATCCTGTGTATCAGGATGATTGATCTCCTAGTCTGATGGAGGTATAGAGTAGTTAGGATTAGGATTTTGCTGCTTTTGTTTTCATTTTCATAGGTTTGTTAGTAGGAGGAAGGTTTCCACTTTTCACTCTCTCAGGTACCATCATTCCTCACTCCCTTTTATTTTTAAATTGCTCTCATGTTTTGCTCATTACGCATCTTTTACATTGAGGACAATGTAAGATTTGGTTGGGGGGTGTAGAATCACTTGGATGAATCCAGCAGTTTGCAACATTTCAAGCAATTATGTAGAAAATTTTCGATTTGTCAAACATTCGAAACTCTTTTGAAAAACACCGGTTCTATGCATTCAAGAGGATATGAGCATAAGAGGAAGAGATATGCAGTGTATGGGGCTGGATGTCTGGAATTCCTCATAGCATAATGGTTTTTATATGTGAACTCCCCTATTTTGTGATTGATAGAAAATCTGAACACTTTTACACCTAGTTCACATTACACGATTTTCATGAGTTGAAGGGATTATGTGATTTATGGATTAGCTAGACTTTGAATTAAGGTGTTGAGAAATCAGGCCGGGGTACTTTGTCCATCCTTGTCCATGGGAAAATAATGAAAGATATGGATTTTTAAAAATCCTATCTAATTTAAAAAGAAAAAGGAAAAGGAAGGATGAAATTGGGAATGTGGAAAAAACGGTGGAAAATTCCGATTAGGGCTACCTACTACCAACCGGGGGATGGTCTACCCGTAACCAAAGCCGGATATGGAACGTAGTGTGAAAGTCGTCGGAAGGACGGTAAGGCAAATTCCTGTCATTGGCTTGATGTGGCTCTATGTACCTTGAGTTCTATAGTCTACTTGATCTATAAAGAAGATAATCCTAGAAACTCGTGAGATGAATTTTCACTGCCCACACTAGGTTGAATTTGTTCAAGTCTTTCTATTTATCAACCAATCAGCGGGAATTTCATATGAAAGCTTATGATGTTTTGAGGGTTTACGGCTTCAACCTCTGTCGCCTAATGTTTCTGAATCTTAAGCTTATGAACCTTGGAATGAATAGAAGGATGGTTTCTGAAAGAGAGTTGAGTTTTGAAGAATGAGAATCGTTTCACGCATGTTTTGCTCGGGACTAGCAAAATGCTGGTTGGGGGGTGTGTTG
This sequence comes from Liriodendron chinense, assembly GCA_003013855.2. Classification (NCBI taxonomy): domain Eukaryota; kingdom Viridiplantae; phylum Streptophyta; class Magnoliopsida; order Magnoliales; family Magnoliaceae; genus Liriodendron; species Liriodendron chinense. The sequence continues at coordinate 5,430,530 of ML058333.1, forward strand.
AGCTCCTAATTGTGTATATTCTAACCCCAATTCATCACTCATTGTGCTTGGTTTGCATGGTTCATAGGCTAATATAATGCATGTTTTGTGACTACAGGATTGAGAGTGAACTCCACCCATTTGAAGTTGAAAAGAACATGTTTAGGACCTTGGATGAAGACCCAAAGGAGGACCGAGGCAAAGAAGAAAAGAAAGCAGAAGAAAGAAAGAAAGAAAACAAAAAGGAAAGAGGCTGACCAGTCATGACCGGTCGGCCAAGGAAGCCAGACCGGTCAGTGACCGGTCAGCCATGCAGGTTTGGATATTACTAAAGAGGACCGACCGGTCATGACCGGTCGGTCATTGTTGCTGGAGAGTTGCTGAAGGCGTCCGACCGGTCATGACCGGTCGGACATGCTTGCTGGACCAATGTTGAATAGGCCCGACCGGTCTTGACCGGTCGGCCACACTTGCTGGAACGTTAATAAAGACATCTGACCGGTCAAGACCGGTCGGATATGGCTGCTGGACTAAGGATAAACAAGGGCCGACCGGTCATGACCGGTCGGCCATGCGTACTGACTTAGAAGTTGCTAATTTTATCCCGATTTTCTCTGCGCTGCGTAAGTGTTACGCACTTTCTCGATTCTTCCGAAGTTGGGGAGCCTCCAGACTATAAATAGACACCTAGGGATTGTTCCTAAGGTATCCTAGAGGGGTTCAAGCGAGGTTGGAGGCTATGGAAGTGGAGATTGGAGTTTCACAACTCCTTTTGGTTTGCTTTGCTATTTTCATGCTTTTTGTAGTTGTTTCATGTTTCCTTGGATCATGAGCAGCTAAACCTCTTAGCTAGGGCTAAGAGGTGAAGCTTGTAGTGAATCCAAGATGTTTTAATTCGTAGTTAAGTGGTTTTCAGTTTAGAATTCATGATTATGAACTAAGGTTTGAAGTTTATACAAGTTTTTAAGTAATTTTTCTTAGTCTTGTGATGACTCATGGATGTTTGGATGAATTACTTAGCTTCTTAATTCGTTTGCAACGGTCTAGACCTGTATGATCTGAGGAATCGGAGTGCGCTCTAGTACTAAGCTCTTCATGAAGGGACTTCTTACCAAAGTTTTACTTTTCTGTTTTTCTGGAATATGTATGGACTGTGCTTGTGATTTAAATCCAGTTCAAATCCTGATCTAGCCTTGTCTTGTGAGAAGACTTGAGGATGATTATGATTGTGAACTGAACTTATAGGAAAGGGGAATGACCTATGCAATTGAGCATGCTCAGCTCGGCCTACATTGAGTGAATCTTATGCATAGAACTTACATATTACAGAATGTTTGGTTTAACAGCTCAATCATCCGACTAGATAGACAGGAATGTCAATTCTAGTTGAGAGAATAAGAAACCACAGCGGATTGAACATCAAGGATTGCTACAAGTGGATCCTCTGAACCCCTAGTGCCTTCTTATAATTAATTACTTTCGATTTAATTCAGCTTTCGTTACTTACATCAACTTCATACAACAATTTGATTAGTAGACTTAATTAGACACTTGTGGATGAATTTGTGAGATCCTACATAGTCCCTGTGGATCGACCTCGGTCTTACCGAGTTTATTACTACATCGCAACCCTACACTTGGGGAAGCGAACAAGTTTGGCCGACCGGTCACGACCGGTCAGCCTCTTTTCTTTTTGTTTTCTTTCTTTCTTTCTTTCTTTCTTCTGCTTTCTTTTCTTCTTTGCCTCGGTCCTCCTTTGGGTCTTCATCCAAGGTCCTAAACATGTTCTTTTCAACTTCAAATGGGTGGAGTTCACTCTCAATCCTGTAGTCACAAAACATGCATTATATTAGCCTATAAACCATGCAAACCATGCACAATGAGTGATGAATTGGGGTTAGAATATACACAATTAGGAGCTCAACACCCACCCTGTAACCGTGATCCCTTACCTCGAATTTCTGGTCGCAGATCGAAAGGAGTCATTTTAGAGGAAGGGATCTTCGGATCTCCTTCTCTAACGTTTCTACAGGGTCTAGCCGACTGTAGATTCAAGGTAACTGGCTAGTGGCAACTCTGGTCTTGTATAAACTCATCTAAACACATCCAGCTTAACACGACAACCAAACAAAGCACTCAAGAACGAGGCAAGCCAGTGGCACAAATGGTGATTCGCACTCATACACCCCTTCTTCTTCTTCCGAAAGGAAAGGGAGGAGAACGTCGCGTGGGAGCGCGGAACGGCGAGGGTCCACAGAATGGCGACTCCACTGGGGATGAGCTAGTCCCATTAGTAGTGATCCGACTTGAAAAACAGAATCCTTCCTATACTTGAAAGTCATTAGTCCTCATACAATCTCATCTGCATAACATTCTACCCAAAACCAAAACAAAATAAAAAATAAAAAATCCCAAAACCCAAAAAGAGTAGAGTATAGTCCTTACCATTGCGCCTCCTCGGGGTCAACGTGTTCGGAAACAACTTCCCTTCCACAGCATAATCCGCACTCGGGCTCAGCAAGTCTGACCACGAAGAGGAAACTCACCTCTTCCCCGCTCTTGAAATGACCGAAGCGCAACCTCCAGCGCAACAGCCAATTGAGAATACGCCAATCATACAAGAATTGGCACAAGGAATGAGAGCAATGTAAGAAATGCTCTTGCAATTCATGCAAGCACAAGCCACCGCAGCAGCCAACAATCAGGTTGGCCCAGTTCAGCAATCTCAGCAGCTATGCCGGGTCCTCCGGCTTCCAGTTCAAATCAAGCACAACCATCGAAATCTGCCCAAGACTACCGACAGCAGCCGTCTCAGCCCTTCGCTACGGGGCATCCTCCTCAATACCTTCCCGCGACGACAAGGCCGTCTCAGAGCACTCCTGTCATAGGAACTTTCAATCAGCTTCCAGTCAATCTTACAAACAACAGTTTCAGTAGATCTCAGCATGTCCCCGCCGATGGGACCCCTTTTCAATTTCAGCACATCCCCGCCGATGGAATTTCAATTCAATTTCCAACAATAGGGACAGCACTGGCGAATGCCCACAATGGGGGTCAGTGTCAAGCCCACATCAATCAGCGGACAATGGCGAATACCCAACAAGGGGGTCACTTCCCAGCATCTCAGCCTCCTGCAAACAGGAGCACTTTTCAATTCCAGCACATCCCCGCCGATGGGATCCTAGTTAATTTTCAGCAATCTTCAATTCAGCAAACTCCAGTTAATTTCCAGCAATCTTCAATTCAGCAATCTCCAGTTAATTTCCAGCAAGTTTCAGTTCAACCTTCAATATAGTCTCCAGTTCAGTTACAATCATTTCAAGCACAAGTTCATCAGAATCCAGTTCAGTCATCAAATCAATTGTAGCAACCCGAGGTTGATTTTCAGCAAACCCATAGGGTCGAAGACATCGACCACTATGCCGAAGAAGAACGTGCCTTACTCCAAGAGGTACCAGTTGCTCGAACAGATCACTCAGGACTGGACGAGTTGCGGGAGCAGTTCCAGATCTTGCAAAATCAGCTTCAACGACAACAAGGAATCGATCTACCTTCGACCAAGTTCAAAGACTTGTGTCCTTTCCCAGATGCTCAAGTACCTCAAAACTTTGAGGTACCAAAATTCAAAAGATATGATGGCAGCGGTTATCCCACAGTACATCTCAAGGCCTTCTGTGGAGAGCTGAGTGCAATCTCAGGAAATGAAGGAGCCCTCATTCGTTTGTTCCAAAAATCTCTGAAGGGCGATGCCTTAGATTGGTACACCTCATTGGACTGCCACCGCATCAGGACATGGGAACAGCTTTCCCAGGCTTTCGTCGACAGATTCGCATACAATCTTAACATGGCACCCAGAAGAGCCGACCTTGCAGCTCTCAGGCAAAGGAGTGATGAAACACTATCAGCTTATGTGGGACGTTGGCGATCTATGGCAGCCAGAATGCGGACACCTATCGACGACGAAGAACAAATCCCCATGATTGTTCATTCAACATATCCGGGCATATCTGGATATCTCATCTCGCATCCATATGCGAATTTCTCACAGTTGATCCGTACTGGAGAACAAGTCGAAGCAGGAATCTGTGCTGGGACGATCTCCCCATGGCCTCATCAAGCCACTCTAATCAAGAGGAACAGAGTGGAGCGAAGACCCATCGGATATGGGAACGAAAACCGTAGTGGTTCTCCTCCCCGCTCGACAAAGGTAAACAACATCAGCACCACTGCTCAGGGTAATCAACATGCTCCCCCACAAGGACGTCAACAGTATCAGCAGAATCAGCACCAACCTCAGCGATATCAGCCGCAACCGAATCCTCAATCACAGCCACAACCACCTCGACAACAGCAGCAGTTCAGAGGGAATAGTTAATACTCACACCAGAATAGGCAGAATACAGGGAGCTCCAGAAATTCACTCCACTCACTCAACCACTTAGTCAAGTCATGACTATGCTGGTACAAAAGCAGTTACTCACTCTGATGACACCTAGGCCTCCTCCAGACCCTCTACCTCCAAACTACCGAGAAAATGAGTATTGTGCCTACCATCAAGGACGTGGCCACACCACTGATCGATGCTTTACTTTGAAGAATGTCATACAAGATCTGATCGACGACCGAAAGATTGTCATCTCGGTCCGTGGAACTCCTGCATCAGCTTCCACCAACATTCTCCAGAATCCTCTGCCTCAGCACTCAACGGACCCCAGTTCATCTCGCGGCCCCACCGTCAACAGCATAGAAGAAGGAGAGTGCCTCGATCGATTCTTCTCTCCTATCCAGTCCATTCATGCCTACACTTATGGGCTAACAAATCCTCCTCCGATCATGTAAGGGGCAAGTCCCTTTCCTCCTTCAGTCTCCGAGCCAATAGTACTCGAAGGAACACTTCCATATGATGTGCCAGTTGTGCAAGGGGCATCTTACACCCCTTCATGTTGGGAGCCAGTCATTCTGGAAGGAGCACAATCATACATCGAGCCCACATACGAACCTGTCATCTTGCAAGGGGCAATTTCAACATAGGAACAATACAATTCGCCATGGAGAAACCATACTCATCAGCAGCAAGAGCCCATTGTCTTGGAAGGAGCTCCTCCAGTTGAGCCAGTGATATTGTAAGGGGTAAATCCCGGAGGCGTGTCAATCACACTACGACAGCTGGGACGAACAGAGAAACCTCCTGCCATATCAAGAGAACCAGTATTCATTCCATGGGAGCCTCCTGCTCCAGGAATGGTAAAGCCAGGATCGTAACCTTATGTGATCTATGAAGACAAGCCTCGATATTTTCCCTTCAGCACAGGCAACAATATAGTCCTCAAGGCAAAAGCTCTATACGAGGAAGATCTGGTACCCACACCAGCACTGTTGCAAGAACCGGTGGTCCTAGAAGGCAAAGGTGAGGAAAATTATAAAGAGGTCCCATGGCACTATCCAAAATGTGCGGAAGTAGGGAATATGAATCCCAATGGGCGTTGTATCCAAAGAGATAATCAAAACAAAGGAGATCCCAAAGGCGCTCTTTTAGGCCTCGGCAACAAAAATGAAGCCGCATACGATGTGGCGACTCAGCTCAAGTCAATCCCTGCTCAAATCTCAATATGGGAGCTACTCTGCACATCTCGCATACACTGAGAAATGTTTGCCAAAGCCTTGAGCAATGCTCACGTCTCCTCCGATATGGCGCCAGAGATGATAGCATTGATGATTGGACAACTCCTGGCTCCGCGCGCCATCACCTTCACAGATAATGAGTTGCCACCAGAAGGACGAGATCATGGGCGATCCCTCAACATAGCCTTATGTTACAAAGTCCTATGTGTCCCACTGGTCCTTATCGATAATGACTCAAGCTTAAACGTCTGCCTACTCAAGACTGCAAAACGTCTGGGAATCAATCCTTCTTCATTCCGACCCAGCACCATATGCGTCAGAGCATTCGATAACACCCGCCGATCAGTGGAAGGGGAGGTCGACATAAAGGTACAGATAGGTCCGAAAGTCTCCACCATCACATTCCAAATTCTGGATATATCAGCCTCTTTCAACATGTTGCTCGGAAGACCTTAGCTACACAAGGTTGGAGCTGTGCCATCGACCCTGCATCAACGAGTGAAATACATCTATGGAAATCAAGTGATCTCTATCCATGCAGAGAAGGAGCTCATCATTCCTTCCAATGCTGCTACCACTGAACCAGACATCCCGGTAATCGATATCCAGCACTCTGAAGAAGACATCCCGTTTCACAGTTTCGAATTCGAGACTGTGAACGCTATCGCCAATCCGGAACTGATAAGGGTGGACCGTGTCTTTTCACCGGCAAAACGTCTGAGCCTCAAATACTGAATGAAGAATCACTTCAAGTCCAGAAAGATACCGCTGGTATATAACCAACGCAAATGGGGACTCAGGATACAGGGCAATCTTCATGGACAAAAGAAGAAAGAAATTTCGGTGCTCACCCATCCAATTCTTTAAGCCAGGAGAACCTTGCAAAGACCCAGGAGGGAATCAACTGACTGCATTAGACAAAGGCCTCCCGATGAGCCTAGTTTGGGCCACGTGGCCTGTTCGCTCGCCTCAAGTGTAAGGCTGCGATGTAGTAATAAATCTCGGTAAGACCGAGGTCGATCCACAGGGAAAGAGGTAAACAATTCCAAGTACTCTAATAACTAGAATCTAAGAAGTTTGAGAAGATGGTTTTTAACATAAAATAGAAAAATCTGAAAATAAGAAGAACTAAAGCATCAAGGATCCACTTGTAGTGGTCTAATGCCAATCCATTCATCCAAGTACAACACAATTAGAATCAAAGTCCTATCTCTCATCTAATTGGAAGATATAACATTCAAGCACAAACAATCCCACTTAAATCTGGAAATTAGATTTCTAGTTCTAATGAAGCACATAGAACTTGAACTTGTAGCCTTCGGAGTAACAGCCATGCCTATGGACTATGGCATGCTCAAGGGTTACTACAATTCTAATTCAAACAACCCAATCATGGTAATCTTAGAGAATTGCAAGGAACTCATGTCCGGAGCACACAAACTCTCACAAAACTTCTAAAAAAAACCAAACTTTATTCAAACTAGAACTTCAAAATCCAAAATTAAGAAAAGGGTACTTGAAATAAAAGAATTAAAGCATTGGAACCAACTACAAATTTCACCTCCAGCTCTAGCTAAGAGGTTAGCTAAGGAAAAGCATATTAAAACTAGAACTAGAACTAAGAAAAGGAAGAAAAACTAGCTGGAGGAGGCTAGGTAGCCTCCTATGACTTGAACTCCTTGCTCGCCACGTCCTTGGTTGATTTGGAATAGAAGAGAGCACCTCCTTTTATAGTGCAGCAATAGTACAGCAACATAGCAGAATTTGTTTCGCCTGGTACGGCTTAACCAATGGTCGGATTGCCTTCAAATTTGGTTTGTAGCTTTCTTGTAATGTGATCTTCCTCATAGATGATTTAGATTTACAAGATTATCCTCTGAATGGGCCCACAAATCACATCACCGACCGCCTCTCAAAATCGCGCACTTTGGGTACCTTCAGAACCAGTCATCTTGCTTTCAACGCCATGGAGTGTACAGAGGTCGGATTGATCTCAAATTTTAAACATTGGTAGAAAACTTCATCCTCTACATGATAGACGGATTAGATTGTCCAAAACAATCCCAAAATGTAGTCCGAAAATTAGAACACTTAGGGCTTTTATAAACTCTGCGCAGTTGGATCTTTCTGGATGGTCCATCTTTCTTCAACCGGTACGATCAAACCACACACCCTTTTGATCTGAAACTTTTGTGGTTATTCATATATGGATGTTTTCTAAAAGATGGTCAAAGTAGATTCTTCATATCATCAATGATGAGTCCTCTGGACCGGCCCAGAGTTGAACAGCGAAATCTGGAACTTTCTGGACAGTTCGTATTGTTTTGGCCACCGCGGTCAATCCGTAGCTCCGATCGACACGAAACCACTTGGGTTAGTTTGGCGTCGAGCTCCTCTTCGACATGGATGTGTTAGATTTTCAAATATCATCAAGATCAGCCCAAAAAAATTGTCCAAAAAACCAGGTGCGGGAATACATTGCTGTTTTAGAATCTGGAATCTGAAACTTGCATGGCCGACCGGTCACGACCGGTCGGACAGGGCTGGCCGACCGGTCATGACCGGTCAGGCCCTCTTTGGCATTACTCCAGCAAGCATGGCCGACCGGTCAAGACCGGTCGGGCTTCCTTGGCCGACCGGTCAAGACCGGTCGGTCTCTTTTTCTTCTTGTTTTCTTCCTTTCTTTCTTCTATTTTCTTCTTTCTTTGCTTCCTTCTTTCTTTGGTCCACCTTGGGCCTTCATCAAAGGCTCCAAATGGCCCCTTTTTGGTCTCTAATTGAGTGAAGTCCGCTCTCATTCCTATAATCACAAAACATGTGTTAGATGGGCCTTTAAATCATGAAAATCATGCAAACCATGTCATGTAATGGGCAATGCAATGTATAAATTGGAGGTTCAACACACCCCCCAACCAGCTTTTTGCTAGTCCCGAGCAAAACATGCGTGAAACAATTTCAAACCTCCAAACCCAACTCTCCCTCAGAACCCATGATTCTATCCATTCCAAGGTGTATAAGTATAAAATTTGGAAAAATTAGGTGATAGAAGCTGAAATCTTGGACTCTCAAAACATAATAAGTGTCTACATGAAATTCCCACTGATTGATTGATAAATAGAAGAACTCGAACAAATTCAACCTAGTGTGCATAGTGAAAGTTCATCTCATGAGTTTGTGGGATCATCTTCTTCATAGATTAAGTAAACCAAGGATTTTACGGTGCACAGAGCAACAACAAGCCTATGACAGGAATTTGCCTTACCGTCCTTCCGACGGCTTTCACACTACGTCCCATTTCCGGCTTTGGTTACGGTTCGACCATCCCCCGGTTGGTAATAGGTAGCCCTTTTCGAAATTTTCCACCATTTTTCCTTCATTCCCGATTTCATCCTTTCTTTCCTTTTTCTTTTAAAATTAGATAGGATTTTTAAAAATCCATATCTTTCATTATTTTCCCATGGACAAGGATGGACAAAATACCCCGGCTTAGTTTCTCAACACCTTTATATCAAAGTCTAGCTAATCCACAAATCACATAAACCTTTCAACTCATGAAAATCGTGTAATGTGAACTTGGTGTGAAGGTGTTCAAATTTTTTATCAATCACAACAATAGGGGAACTAACATATAAAACCATTATGTTGGGAGAATTCAAGACTTACAACATCACACACTTCGTATCTCCTCTTCTTATACTCATATCATCTCGAATGCATGGAAATACGGTTTTCCAAAAGAGTTTTGAAATTTTAGAAAATTCGAAAAAATTTGCGCATGTGAGGCTCGAAATGTTGCAACATGCTAGATGAGGAATCTCATCTCACCCCCCAACCAAATCTTGCATTGTCCTCAATGTAAAAAGAAATGCAATTAGCATGAACATGAGAGCAATGGTAAAATATGAGTGAGAACAATAGTACCTGAGATAGCAAGTTGATCAATTCTAGCATCTTCCATTGTCTCGATGAGACTTATTCAATCCTAATTGCAGAAAAATAAATCCTAACCTACCTACCTACCTTTGATTAGTCCGATCAACTACATGATCAAAGTTGAGCAGGATCTTCATGAATTTCAATAAATTTCTCATGAGGACCATCCAAAGTCCTGCTCGACAGTAAACATGTGTGCTTCTTATCATTGAAGTCCAATCGTATTGTGCACCACATGCATAAAAGGAGGAGATAAGAGCAGCAAAAAGATATCTCCTCAAATTCTGATTTGGGTTATGATTGATTAAAAATGGGTCCTCCCAATCAGAATTTTCAATGGGCTGAAGGACCCATGATGGTGGAGAGACACTCATCAAGTTTTCATTGGTTAAAGTTGTCTCCTCCACAATTTCAGAATTGTACGGTGCTTCCACAAACAATGGTAAAGAGTGTAAATCAGTGGAAAGGTGTTCTTCAGGCACCGGCACCGTGTCTAACAAAATGTCCAACTCCTTAATCATCTCATCATCAAGATCATAAGATTGGGCCAAGCATTCCTCTAGGAAATCGAGATAGTCGGATGAAGGGTCCTCATCCTCCCTTAATGATTGAAGAAATTCTATTTCAATGGTAAGGAATTCCTCCTCTATAGAGAGGAGGTCTTCCAAAGAGAATTCTTCAGATTCAATGGTAAGCACATCATCTAACATTGGTTGATCTTTGAAAATTTCAGATTGTGCCACCTCATCATCCAAAGGAATAGAATTTTCAATCAAAGGGAGGTCTACCACACTAGAATTTGGTATGTGTTGTTGGTGGAAGGACTCAAAAAGATCGACTTCGGCCATCTCTCTAGCATGCATATCCTCTAGAGACTCATAATCATTATGCCCTTGGGAAAAAGAAACCATAGGTTCATAACCATTCACCAAACCTTCATTGTAGGCAACCCCACTACCACTTTCAAATTTTATGGATTCCTCGGGTTCGTCAACCGTCATTGAAATCTCTTCATCATTAGGTTCAAAGCATCCAAAAGAGATAGTGGACTCACCATAATTGATTATGACATTGGGATCATCGAAATCAATCTCCTTTAAAAGTCTATCCATTAAATCCGAAGAAGGTGGGACTTGGATAGCCTCATCCTCCTCATTGTTGGGGATTGATTCGGTGTTCCCAATGTTGGGTTTAATATTTTGAGATGGCGAGAGGTTTTGTATGTATTGCTCAGTTGTTTTCATAAACTCTCGCAGCACATCCTCAAGAGTTCGTGTCGGTTGCGGCTCATGAGAAAGAAACTCTTGAGGATAGTTGTTGGCATCCATGGTTGGTTCCTCCCTTGAACAAGGAGAATGGTGGTTTTCCCAATTAAGACCGTACGCATTGTAGGATGAAAAGTTATATGATGGTTGATAGGCATATCCATACAAGTAATCACGCATTGTCTTAACCGGTTGGCTACTATTCACCTGTTCCTTTTGTTGTTGCACACCTCTTACCATAACCGGTGGAACACTCATGTTATTTTCAATCCAGTAATCACGTAATGTTTTTCCCGGATGATTATCCAATTTTGCTTCGTTCCGGTATTCCCCCATCGTCTTACATCGTGTCTCAATATGTGTATTGTTTTCATTAATGTAATCACGCATCGTCTTACGTGGGGCGGCAGTGGAGGTTGATTGAACCTTAGAAAAATACTTATGCTTATAATGGTTCCAATCATAAAGACTTTCAATTTCATGGTCTGACATCTCATCTTCCAAAAGATGCTTATATGCACCATTCGTCCAATCATACATGATGAAATTTTAAGAAATTGAAAACTACCCTAATATAAAAAAAAAGAACAAAAAGAAGGGATATGGGGAGATGTTACCCAATAGAGTGAGATCTATGTCAGCAACAATGTCCTACAAAATCCAAAAATTTGTTAGTAATCTAAAAAAAATCAGAAAATCTACTTCTATAAAAACTGAAAATCCTACCTAACTAAGATTACTCTATAGCTACTAGAACAATTAAAACCGTTTAACTTTTTCCCCGGCAACGGCGCCAAAAACTTGTTCGCTCACCTCAAGTGTAAGGCTGCGATGTAGTAATAAATCTCGGTAAGACCGAGGTCGATCCACAGGGAAAGAGGTAAACAATTCCAAGTACTCTAATAACTAGAATCTAAGAAGTTTGAGAAGATGGTTTTTAACATAAAATAGAAAAATCTGAAAATAAGAAGAACTAAAGCATCAAGGATCCACTTGTAGTGGTCTAATGCCAATCCATTCATCTAAGTACAACACAATTAGAATCAAAGTCCTATCTCTCATCTAATTGGAAGATATAACATTCAAGCACAAACAATCCCACTTAAATCTGGAAATTAGATTTCTAGTTCTAATGAAGCACATAGAACTTGAACTTGTAGCCTTCGGAGTAACAGCCATGCCTATGGACTATGGCATGCTCAAGGGTTACTACAATTCTAATTCAAACAACCCAATCATGGTAATCTTAGAGAATTGCAAGGAACTCATGTCCGGAGCACACAAACTCTCACAAAACTTCTAAAAAAAACCAAACTTTATTCAAACTAGAACTTCAAAATCCAAAATTAAGAAAAGGGTACTTGAAATAAAAGAATTAAAGCATTGGAACCAACTACAAATTTCACCTCTAGCTCTAGCTAAGAGGTTAGCTAAGGAAAAGCATATTAAAACTAGAACTAGAACTAAGAAAAGGAAGAAAAACTAGCTGGAGGAGGCTAGGTAGCCTCCTATGACTTGAACTCCTTGCTCCCCACGTCCTTGGTTGATTTGGAATAGAAGAGAGCACCTCCTTTTATAGTGCAGCAATAGTACAGCAACATAGCAGAATTTGTTTTGCCTGGTACGGCTTAACCAATGGTCGGATTGCCTTCAAATTTGGTTTGTAGCTTCCTTGTAATGTGATCTTCCTCATAGATGATTTAGATTTACAAGATTATCCTCTGAATGGGCCCACAAATCACATCACCGACCGCCTCTCAAAATCGCGCACTTTGGGTACCTTCAGAACCAGTCATCTTGCTTTCAACGCCCTGGAGTGTACAGAGGTCGGATTGATCTCAAATTTTAAACATTGGTAGAAAACTTCATCCTCTACATGATAGACGGATTAGATTGTCCAAAACAATCCCAAAATGTAGTCCGAAAATTAGAACACTTAGGGATTTTATAAACTCTGCGCAGTTGGATCTTTCTGGATGGTCCATCTTTCTTCAACCGGTACGATCAAACCACACACCCTTTTGATCTGAAACTTTTGTGGTTATTCATATATGGATGTTTTCTAAAAGATGGTCAAAGTATATTCTTCATATCATCAATGATGAGTCCTCTGGACCGGCCCAGAGTTGAACAGCGAAATCTGGAACTTTCTGGACAGTTCGTATTGTTTTGGCCACCACGGTCAATCCGTAGCTCCGATCGACACGAAACCACTTGGGTTAGTTCGGCGTCGAGCTCCTCTTCGACATGGATGTGTTGGATTTTCAAATATCATCAAGATCAGCCCAAAAAAATTGTCCAAAAAACCAGGTGCGGGAATACATTGCTGTTTTAGAATCTGGAATCTGAAACTTGCATGGCCGACCGGTCATGACCGGTCAGGCCCTCTTTGGCATTACTCCAGCAAGCATGGCCGACCGGTCAAGACCGGTCGGGCTTCCTTGGCCGACCGGTCAAGACCGGTCGGTCTCTTTTTCTTCTTGTTTTCTTCCTTTCTTTCTTCTATTTTCTTCTTTCTTTGCTTCCTTCTTTCTTTGGTCCACCTTGGGCCTTCATCAAAGGCTCCAAATGGCCCCTTTTTGGTCTCTAATTGATTGAAGTCTGCTCTCATTCCTATAATCACAAAACATGTGTTAGATGGACCTTTAAATCATGAAAATCATGCAAACCATGTCATGTAATGGGCAATGCAATGTATAAATTGGAGGTTCAACATGGCCCCCCATTCGATGGGATCAGATTCTCGAACTGGCTAAGCCTCCAGAAAAGAAGGAAATGATGAAGATGAAGAAGGAAGTCAAATACAGCAGCTTCAGGACCAGGTTACTCTGATACCTGCTCCCAACCAGGGGGACAACCTGCCCGCTTCAATTCTAGCCCAGCCAAGGGCACAAGTTACCCATCTCAGCAGAAATCAGCAAGGGGCACGACTTGCCCATCTCTGCAGAATCAACATTATCAACCATCAGCAAGGGGCAGAAGCAGTCCATCCATTGGACCAAGAAAGGGAAATGGCCAGCCCTAGATTAGTCCGATGTCCAGATTCCAAACTCATGTCTAGCCGTAGAACCGGACGAACTGCAATGCGAGGTAAGTGATCCAGGAGGGACTGAGTACGACTCAGATCTCGAACCCGACCAGCGAGAAATCATGGTCATTGGGCCAAACAGTGATTCTTCGCCCAAGACATCAACCCCCACCTTTTCAGGGGAGGAAGTGTGGGGTCCTGAATGGTCATCCGTTCCCTTAACTTTTAAATCAGCCAAAGAGCCATCTGAGGGCTCTGGCTTTAAAAAAAAAACGCCTGTTTAAGCAGCGATCGGAACTTTGGAATAAGTTGGGCTCAATTATGGTTTGCAATGCCCGCTTGTTCAAAGTCCCGTGAATTCCAAAAAGCCAAAAAATAAAAAACTTTCAAAAGCCAAAAACATCTAGCATTTTTATTTCAGAAAATTCTCAAAAACCAAGAAACATTTCTTTTCCTGCATTCAATAGTGTGCCAAGTCCGTCTAAAGAGTTGCATGAGTTTGAAGTCGAATCATACGACTTTAACATCGAATTAGACTTCGAGCTCATGGGTCTGGACAAAGCTCGTGATGAGGAAGATGATGATCTGGCTCCCGAACTAGAGGATCTCCTCAAAAAGTTCGAATCTAAAGCTAATATTGTAGCCGATGATTTCGAGATAGTAAACTTGGGGACACCTGAGATCCCTAGGGAAGTACGCATTGGAAAATCGTTGCCACCTGAGATGAAACAAAAAATGATAGAGTTCCTAGCTCCAAGATTGTCCAACTTCGCTTTCTCATATGAAGACAAGCCGGGGCTCGATGAAGAGCTCGTTGTACACCATCTACTAACCAAGGCAAATATGAAGCCAGTGAAACAGAAACTTCGAAGAATGAAGCCAGAATGGGCTCTGAAAGTCCGAGATGAAGTCATCAAACAGTACAATGCGTGATTCTTGGTAGTCTCCAACTATCTTGAATGGCTCGCCAACATTGTACCAGTACCAAAGAAGGACGGCAAGGTTTGAATGTGCATCGACTTCCGAGATCTCAACGAAGCCAGTCCTAAAGACGACTTCCCTTTGCCACATATCGACACTCTGGTCGACAACATTGCTGGATACAAGATCTTCTCATTTATGGACGGGTTCTCAGGTTACAATCAGATCAAGATGGCCGTCGAAGATCGCGAGAAGACATCGTTTATCACCCCCTGGGGAACTTTCTGTTACAGGGTAATGCCGTTCGGTCTGAAGAACGCAAGAGCAACATATCAGCGAACAATGACAGCACTATTCCAGGACATGATGAACAAAGAGCTTGAAGTATATGTGGACGATATGATCATCAAATCTCGCACAATTGAAGGACATTTTGAAGATTTGAAGAAGTTATTTAACAGATTAGAAAAGTACAAGCTCCGCCTCAACCCTCAGAAATGTGCCTTCGACGCAATGGGAGGTAAGCTCCTCGGTTTTATAGTGAGCGAGGATGGCATCAGGGTCGACGGGCCAAAGCCAGAGCAATCATTGAGATGCCCCCTCCTAGAACAGAGAAAGAAATTCGTGGCTTCCTCGGCAGAATTCAATACATCAGTCGCTTCATCGCACAGCTCACACCTATTTGTGAGCCCATTTTCAAGCTCCTTCGGAAGAACGTTCCAAAAGAATGGAATAACGATTGCCAAATTGCCTTCGATCACATCAAGAAGTATCTCATGAATCCTCCAGTTCTAGTGCCACCCACTCCTGGACGACCACTATTGTTATACATCTCGATAGCAACAGAAGCCATTGGATGTGTCCTCGGCCAGCACGACAAGATCGGGAAGAAGGAACAAGCAATATATTATTTGAGCCGAAAGTTCACCGACTACGAGACCAGGTATTCCCCGATCGAGAAGACTTACCTCGCCCTAGTCTGGGCAACTCGGCGACTCCGTCAATACATGATTAGATTCCCTATTCTCCTACTCGCTCACATGGATCCGCTCAAGTACTTGTTCGAGAAACCGGCACTCACTGGAAGGATAGCTAAATGGCAGCTACTCCTGTCTGAGTTCGACATCACCTATGTCACTCAGAAGGCAATCAAGGGGCAGGCCCTCGCCGATCATCTTGCCCCTCACTCCCTCCTGGATTATCAACCGCTCAAGACATTCTTCACTGATGAAGATCTCTTGCTTATCGAAGGTGAAGAAAAGAAGAAAAAAGATGAGTGGATATTATTCTTCGATGGCGTAGCGAATTCTAAAGGGAGTGGTATTGGAGCAATCCTCTACTCTCCAGATGATGTCCCTATTCCTATCTCAAGGCGCATAGCATTCGAGTGCACCAACAACATGGCAGAGTACGAAGCATGCATCGCTGGCTTAAGGGAAGCCATAATCATGGGCGTTAAGAAGCTACGAGTATTTGGAGACTCACAACTTATCATCAATCAGACCAATGGCAAATGGAAAACCAAGGACGAGAAGTTGATACCATATCATGTGTATCTTGACAATCTGATCGAAGAATTCAAAGAAATTAACTTCTCATACATGCCAAGAGCCAAGAATCAGTTTGCAGATGCTCTCGCCACACTCGCGTCAATGCTCGAGATCCCGAAATGAGCTTCGGAATGGGAGCTCACAGTCGAAGTTCAAGATGAACCTGCTTTTTGCATACAAATAAAAGAAGCCGAAGCTATCCCTGACAAACCCTGGTATGTCGACATCAAGCAATATCTCAAGACCCAGGAGTATCCAGAGTCAGCAACAATAACAGATCGCCGAACCATCCAGCGTTTAGCCGGTCAATTCACCCTCAGTGGCGAAGTTCTTTACAAGCGATCCTATAATCACATCCTCCTTCGATGCGTCGATGAAACAGAAGCTTCAAAGATCATAAAAGAAATACACGAAGCTGCAAACAGAAGCTGCAAAGATCATGAAAGAATCTGTGGCCCACACATGAACGGGCACATGATGGAAAAAAAGATTCTACGACTCGGCTACTATTGGCTCACCATGGAGACAGACTACTGCCAACGCGTCAGAAAATGCTTCAAGTGTCAGAAGCATGCGAATCAAATCCATGCCCCCTCATCAGAATTATACAACTTGACCACCCCCTGGCCCTTCTCCATGTGGGGACTCGACATCATCGGCAAGATTAGTCCCAGGGCATCAAACGGTCATGAGTACATACTTGTGGCAGTCGACTACTTCACTAAGTGGGTAGAAGCAGCCTCCTACACCACGATTGCAGCATCCCAGGTGATCAAATTCATGAAGAACAACATCATATGTCGGTATAGAATCCCCAATGCTATTATCACAGATAATGGGACCCCGTTCGTCAACAAGAAGATGGATGACTTCATCAGCAAATTCAAGATTCAACGTCATCGATCAAGCCCCTACCATCCTCAGATGAATGGTGGGGTAGAAGCCGTAAATAAGACAATCATCAGGATACTCGAGAAGATGGTCGTGACCTATCGAGATTGGTCAGATATGCTCCCATATGCACTTTGGGCCTATCGAACATCTGTACGGTCTGCTACGGGCGTTACTCCTTTCGAGCTTACTTATGGAATGGAAGCAGTTCTGCTAGTCGAGGTGGAAATACCATCACTACGGGTGTTACTAGAAAGCGGAGTTGAAGAAGGAGAATGGCAACGGGCTAGATTCGATCAGTTGCAGCTAGCAGATGAAAAGCGCATGCGTGCGCTAAGTCATTCTCAGTGTTACCAGAAAAGGATCGCTCGGGCTTACAACAAGAGAGTCTGAAAAAGAAGGTTCAAGGTAGGCGAAAATGGTCATGAAGAAGATTCTACCATCGCAGCTTCCGGATCCCAGAGGAAAGTTCAAACCCTCGTGGGATGGGCCGTTGATCATCAGAGAAGTACTTCCCGGAGGCGCCCTCAGACTCACCAGCATGAGAGGGGTGGATCTTCCTGAGCCAATCAACGCCGACAAAGTGAAGATCTTTCACGGGTAAGTCATTCTGACCTTATCAAGAGTTACTTTAATAGAGCTGAAGTCAAGAGGATCGAAACTAAAGCCTCTGAGAAATCATTTCCGTCCACCAACAAGTGTTTCAAATAAGGGGATTCAAAAGAAAATAAAAAATAAAAAAAAAGAGAGAAAAAGAATACAAAAGAAAAAAAAAAGAAAAGAGAAAGAAAAAGGGAAGCCAAAGCAAGGCACCCGAGAAAAATCAAACCAAGAAGAAACACAGTCATCCATCCATTCATCTCAGAAGGGTCTTTAGCTAAGACCAACAGCTCTATCATCGTAACTTAGGATAATGGCTGAAAAACTGCCATCGGCTGGCAATGACGAATTCCCGACCTCTAGCCGCCGCAGTTATTTAAAGATTCAGAAAAAGAAAAAAAGAGAAAAAGAAAATGTGCCTAAACAAAGAGGGCGGAGTGAAAACCCGAAAGGGCGCTCCGGGTAAAAACAGTGGGCATACAGCGGACTTGGTGAAAACCCGAGGGTAAAAACAGCATAACTGCCAAGGGACAGGCAAGATCAAACACCCGGGATGTGGTGAAAACCCGAAAGGGCGCCACGGGCAAAAATGACGGGAAAAGGCCGGCTGTGATGAAAACTCGAAAGAGCGCTGCAGGCAAAAATGGCTCAAATAGAAAAAGAAAAAAAATGAAAAGTGCAGGTACCAAGAAATCAGACAGTCCAGATCGGTTCAAGCAGTCACAGTTCAAGAACAAGAAGAAGTGTACTCAGGAACGAAGAGCTCTACAAATTCCGACAATCTCGGGAGGCAATAGTTTCCGTTGCCTACACCTCTAGGGAACCAAAGGAGCGCTCAAGTCAAATCTCGAGACATCAGTCAAAGCATTGGCTGAGCCCCAGTTCTGATTCCTATATCCCGACACAAAATCCAGACACACTCACAAGACAACCCACGGCACAATAGATTCTCAAAAAGGTTTTCTTCTTTTTTCATTAAAAGTATCATATTTCTTTTACACATATCATGTCATCTTTTTCAAAAAAATACAAAAAAATGCATCATCATGAATCATATATGCAAAAAGGAATGCGCAGGTGGCCAATACAATCAATCACTACCCTCCTCCTCGGCCATATCAGGTAAGTCCCCTGACTCATAATGAAATAGTCTCGCTCTCAACCTGCTCACCTCCATACGCAGGTAATGCACCTCATCGCGCTCAAGGGTACGAATCGCGGCCTCCTCATCAGATAACCTCTGATCGGTAGCCAATCTCCTCTACATCATCTCACAATGATACCGAAGTGCGGAAATCTCAGACAACAAATGGCCATGAGTGGCCAAAAGGAAACCAGGATCAATGAACGGGCGCTCCTCAAAGGGTTCATATGAACTAGATGAAGAGCTGGCATCTCCAAGGATATCCTGCTCATCCTCATCAGCAGTCTGGTGCCAGCAAGGGATACGTCGATACAAAGACTGCTCAGCAACCCAGTACTGATATGGGGCGGTCGCCATCGAAAAAGCCCGCAGCTCAAAACCAAGCAAATCGGCAGTCAAGTAACTCGCCCAAGATCCATCGACCCGAGTCCTAAAGTCAGAGGTTCTGGATGGAAGTGCTCAACGCCCGATACCCGTGAAGGCAATAAGAGGAACATCCTGTTCATACCCAAACTGCCGCAGGAACCGGATAGGGTGGTAAGAAAAGTAAGATCGAAAGCCTACCAGCATCAGAGGAAGGCGGTGCGCATCGCAAAGCACTGGAGGAAGTGAAAGCCAAGATGACTCCCAACGAACATTCCAGTCACGAAGTTCAGCGAACATCCTGCGATACAAAGGGCTCACTCATCCTAGCCGTATGAGGAAGAAATTCCATGATGTGTCGCATAAGGTCTGGGCGACGGGTGTCAGGAAATGGTATAGGAACAGTTAGCAAAAGACGCTCCCATAGCCAGACCTGATCACAAGAAGGAAAATAAGTTCAGCTAGAGCAAAGCAATTCCTAACAAAACAAGAAGGGAAAGGTGCAGAAAAGATACCTGAAGAAATGCATAGCAGCCGCGAAGGACACGAGTGCGGCCCAGGGCATAGTCAGTCAACCCACTAAACAGCTCGGCCAGGACGAGAGAATTGATCCCCTGCCGTCGGGTAGCTCGGCTCATCACCTCAAAAAGCAAAGGAGTCTGGGACCTGCGCCATCCCGAGAATAGCACCTCAGCTATCAAGCAGAACATCAGTTGGTTCCAAGCAAGAATAGATCCGGCCACACTCCGAGGACCCGAAAAGAGATCATACAGTAAATCCAAGGAAAACACTACAGTATCCTGGCCGGCAGCTGCTAGCCTAACAAGATAGGGGATCCCGAACCAGTTCTGCGGTGTGGTGGTCTTTGGCAATGTCTTCGGCGAGAAATACTGAGTATAATCCCAAGGTAGGCCTGTCAAGCGTGCAAACTCCTCCAAAGAGGGTCCCATCTCCATGTCGTTGAACGTGAACAAGTTCAACGAAGGGACCCAGTCAATCAATGCAGCTCCGAGCATCCTCCAGTCAATGTCAACTCTAGCCATATGGATCAGACTGCCGAAGCCATAAGACTCCAAATCCCGAATCTCATAAGCCGACAAACTGTCAAGCCAAGCAAGCAGTCGTGACGAGTAAGAAGGATGAGGAAGCAGCTGACAAGTCCTCACGGGTACCCCCTCCAGAACAAAAGGCCCAGAAATCAATGATAGCTCATCAAGGATCGGAAGATTAATTGGCAAAGGAGAAGAAAAAGCTAGAACCTCTGCAGACTCGACAGCCCCTGACCTGCCCTCAGTAACAGCTATGTCTGATATAGTCGCATCACTGTCTGAAACTGTCACGACCTCAGCCACATGAGAAGACTCACCCACCTCATGAACAGAGTGCGCAAAAGACCGACGATCAGGAGAAGGACGACACTCTCCATCAAAAGAGCTATCAGTGAAGATCACACCACACATCGTGGCATCCTGGTCAATCTGACCATAAAAAAATGCATCTGAACCATCAAGAAGGGTCCCGGCTACCCCGATCAAAGAATCAACGGTCAGATCTGGACCTACGGCCCTCTCCAACAAGAAATCATGAATCCAGTCATCATCCTGGCCAATCAAATGGATCATCGAGGCATCCACACCATCCATCATCAGGGGGACATCATCAATGATCACATCAAGTCCACCCAAATAAGTATGCCGCACATCTCGGCCATCATCAAGAGCATCCAAACCATCAAAGGTATCATCTGAACCATCCATGCCGTCCAGACATGAGATCAGCCCATCTATGTCCATCATACCCCCATCACCACCATCAATCACATCATCCATGCGGCCCACACTCAAGGGATGCATAGCCTCACCTATCTCCCATCTCATCATCCCATCCATACCATCCATTTCTCCCATAATCAATGGCCCATTCAAATCAGAAATTTCAGCATGGCTGCCATTAATAGGGCCATTCAAAGCTCCACCAACCACCATCCCTAATCTATCATCAATGCCACCATTCAATACACCATCTCCACCATCCATTAAAAAAATCCCTCCATCATTAAAGCCTTCAACACTTTCTGAAGTGTGGGACCCAACATGGACAGCCCCCATAACCCCTAAATCTCCACCGTCCATTGCTTGAGAAAAGACAAGCCAAGAGAAAGATAAAAGGAGAAAGGAAGATGAGACAAGGAAGAGATTCATGGCTGAATCGAAGAATCGGGTGCAGGGATGAGGGAGACAGCAGCCAGGAGAATATGCTCACTATCCGAACCAGAGCCAACCCAGGCCGCATAAGAGGCGAGGCTTGGGCGGCCCGCTCTGGGCCGCCCGTACGGACGTGCTCCCTCTCTCTCCACGGGATTGGCTCCATGGTCGTTGGTAGGTGAGGCTGACAGTCCACATCAGCAGATGGCACCCTGAGGGCCGCCCAAGGCTCCAATCCATTCCAGATTTCGATTGAGATTGATCAGAATCATTTGGAAGGTACCCCACCTATCCAATCACGAAGCACTGCGGCCAGAATGGGTCTGATCAAGTCAAAGAGAGGGAAAGATGATCAGGAGAGGGCCACAAGCAATCTGAGTCATTCGAAGACTAGATTATTATGATCCAAACCATGGAAGAGCTCGCATGGGTCGTCAAATAGCAAGACCAAGGGTTTGATCATTAAAAGAAGGGTCAGAATCCAAGATCTGATCGTCAAGTGGGCCCATAAGTCCAAATCAAGCGATCTGAGCCGTTCAAGTCATCATCCACACCATGAGAAGCCTTCTTAGCCTCACAAAACATCAAGAAGAGGTGCTCCAAAGTAAAGCCGAGGTCTCAAGTGGGCCCACAGGGCCGAATCAAGCCATCTGAACCATTCAAGTCATCATCCATGCAATTAAGAAGTCTCCAGTCAAAGCATCTAGACATCATCAAGGAATTTGAGACAAGTCAAAGATTGTATATTCATTAAGAAGATTTTTATACAGAAGAAGGTAAAAGCCAAAAGAAGAAGGTCATACATCAAGTAAACTGAACACAGAAGCAAGCTACAGGTCACCAACATAGTCGTCATCATCCCTCCTCTCGTCCCGCTCTCGACGATGAAGATCCATCAAAGAAGCTGTCACCGATCCTCCATCATATCTGCGACGGCCCCCAGGAACATAGAGCAGAGGAAGCAAAGGCCCCTGGCCATACAACAAGTACCACTCTTCATAATCGCGTTTCGGGATAGTGAAACGAAACCTAGGCTGGCCCACAAGAGCGTCAGCTATCTCATCAGCTGGGATCTGAGCAGCTGGAGGAGGTGCAGAACAAGGGACTCTAGTCACTCCGGTAATCTGTCGAAGCAGCCTCTCATCCAAATACCACTGAAATGACTCAGCGTTAGAAAGCATGATCCGGAGGCATGAAGTATCATAGGTCTCCACACGCTGAGGGGTGTAGTAGAGAGGAAAGTTGGCGTATGGCATCCGAGCAAGCTACAACAAGGGAGATCATCACGATCAATTACAGTACAGCACGAGGGATAAGGAAAGCAAGATACTTACATCTTCAACGGTCAATCCGTCTATGTTAGCATGCCAGTTGTCCCCAGAGACTCGAGAGTTCCGCTGATGATTTTGTTGATGCTAGTACATGTGGCGATACAAAGATGGCTCAATGTCATCCCTGCATCCTCGGCGCGAGGTGGGGAAAATGGTCATAAAAGCAAGTCTGGGCAAGGGCACACCTAATGATCAGAGAGAGAAAGAAGGTAAATGTCTCCAAGAAAGGAGAAAGAAGTACCTCAACGACAGGCTAGAAACCTGTGTAGGACCAACTATTCCGACTGGTCTTATCCAGACCCTGGAAAATATGAGTCAGGATAGCCCCGTTCCAATTATAGGGATGATAAAGATCCTCAACCAAAAGAAGGAATTTAAGATCGACTCTCTCATTCGCGTGGCAGAAGAGGAAGGACCCGAAGGCATAAGTAATCATGGCCCGTGCCTTGTGGAGGGCCTCTAGCTCGGTAGTGGGGGTGACGGAAGCAAAAGTGTTGTAGAACCATCGCATCTTTACTTGATGGCCTTGTAATTCATCTTCAGGCGGGACATCACCAACAAGCCGTAGTCAGTCAATGGAAGTGATGGGAGCAAGAGAGCTGACTTGGGGAACAACTGCCTCATGAAATGGAAAGCCGATTTGCATATAAATATCCAGGGGAGTTATTCCCCATTCGCCACAAGGGAGTTGAAAGGTGTGGGTCTCATCCCGTCACCTCTCGCAAAGAGCCGCGAGCATCATGCGGTTGGCACTATTGTTATGGAAGCGTAAGGTAAGGAGGCCAGCAAAAGGAGTGTCAGCCAGAACTCGTTCAAGCAAAGGTTGTGGATGTTTCACCCAGTTGTCCCAGTGGTCTCTGGTACCTCGACCCTTGATGGCGGTAAGAGGTTGGTGCTCTTGAGCCAAAGAACACATATGGGCCCCTCGGCGGATGATGAAGGCAGGATCATCCTCATCAATCACCCGACGTCCTCTTGTACCGTCCGCCATTGAATCCTATAAGCTTGGCAAGGTAAGTCCCTATCCTTTACCCGTCAAAATTCAAATTATCATCCAGAAAACCCATGGGATGGGGCTCACATTCAGTTGTAAAGTCCAAAGTCCCACTCCATGTGTTACCTAGGATATGTGTTGGGCCCATTAAAGAAAGCAAGGCCCACCTTAAAGAAGGTTGCATGACATGCCTTAGGCAAAGAAAGTCCATCATTCAAGGACATACTTTGGACAACAAATGCACTCAAATGCCATAAGTTCAACAAGGGATAAGAATCCTAATTCACATGAGAAATCCCTCTTCAAAGTCCATATGTGGCCAAGGTTGATCCACTTTTTATGCCAAGGCCATGAAACTCACTTAAGATGTTTCCGTCTTCTTACACATGTACATGGACAAGTGGGGAATAGGAAGGAAATGGGCCCCCAAGAGCAACCCAAATGCCTCACCTCAATGGATTGAAAGGAGCACATAGCCCACTTGAAAAACATGAGGACCCATTCATGGGTTAACCATGGGCATCCCTATGTGCACTATTTTGATGAAAGTTTTGACTATGAGAGTACAACATGGCGGTCTACCCACAGACATATGAATCAAAGAAGCCAATGGTAAAAAAAAAAAAAAAATTTGATGCACATAGCCCACATGAAGAATCAAAGTCGGAAATGTCCATGCAAGGACAAGTTTGGGCAACTTATGTGCACCAATTTCTTTACAAAACAAGGGGACCATTTGAGCACAAGAGGGCATGGCTTGATAAGTCACCCAACCATCATGGAAATGGCTAAGAATGGTATACATAGCCCACTTGAAGATCAAAATCCAAAATGCCCCAAAGCATGGGACAAAATTGGGCAACTTATGGGTATCATTCTTTCTCACAAAAAAAAAAATCACTTATCTTTGAGAATGATGGTGGATGACCCACCAAACACCCCAAGAGAAGTTCAAGGAGCTATGGTTGCATAGATAGCTCACTTGAAGGAGGATCAATCCATTTGAGGTTGATAACATTAAAGAGAAACTCTTGGAAATCACTTTCTTACCACATGGAAAAAAACATTTGAACTTAGTGAGATTGTTGAAGCAACCCACTCATGGGACTTGTAGATGGTCAAGCAACTCAAGTCCTCCATCCATCAAAAGAAAAGGCATGAAAGAAAAAATCTTACATGAGCAAAGTGTAGTGATGCACACATGGTTCAAAGAAATCCAAGTTTCAATGAAGGCCCGAAAGCCCATCTACATGGAGGAATTCCAAGGAACCCACCACACTTTGTGAACAAAGATGTGCATCATAATCAAGAGATGGTGAAAGATTTAGGCTACTTGACCTTAAGGGCCCAATTAAGAAATCTAGCCCACTTGAAGATCCAAGTGAAGAATGGGCTAGTCACCTTTGTCCATACACATATGAAGAAAGATGGGGCCATCCAAAGTGAGCCCCATGAGCCCAAAACTTGAGGTGGGCCCTACCATTCCCATGGGCCCAAGCCTTGAAAAGAAGATGGAAAAGAAAAGAAAAAGTTCTAAGGAAAAATGACAAGGGCAAGAAAGCATGAGGGAGCCCAAAATGAAGTGTTGGGCCCATTAAATACACCAAGGGTCATGACTTCACTTTGAGCCCATTTGATAAACATGAAATGAGGCCCAACTCCCATGAAGAAAGATAGGATATTTTGCCATGCATACTTGATGGACATGGCAAAATTACCCTTTACATACACATGAAGGGAGTATGAAAGAAGAAAAAAAAGAATGAAATGGAAGCTTGTAATGTCCTTCTCCATGCACCACCTTTAAAAGAGATTTGAGATCTAAAAAATGGCCAAAAACACTTGGGCCCACCTTCACTCCTTTTGGAATAGCTACATGGAAAAAGAAAAGAGTCATGAGAAGAGACAATGAAGAAGGAAAAAAGACAAGAAAGAAGGGAGTGGTCCATACCTTTACCACTAACCAAAGGAGGACCACCTTGCTGTCCCAAAGCTTCACTAAAGCCCACCTCTTGAAGAGAGCAAAGAACCACCAAAAGAGAGAGGAAAACTTGAAGAAAGAGAGAGTATGAGAGAAAGAGAAGAGAGATTGCATGTTGGAGGGGGCAAGGGTGTCCCATGTTATATAGAAAAGGGGAGTGCACCCCTTTACCCAACCCACTGAAAAAATCAGTGGGCAGGGACGGCTTGGGCGGCGCCCAGGGAGCCGTCCTACCCTCCCTCTAGTTGAAACGACTTCTCACCCCCTCTCCTTGGGAAAAACTCCTCCTTGGGAAGGGTGGTTGCAAGTGAATCTTGTACCTCCTTGTAAGAATGAAGTGATGGAAGAGAATGAAGGAAAAAAGTAAGGAATCTCACCAAAATCTCATCTTGTGAGAAATTGGTGAGAAATTGGTGAGATGATGTGGAAAAGTTTCATGGAATTTTCAAGAAAAAGAAAGAAAAAATTGACTTGGTCGTCAAACAGCGATCTTAACCATTCAAAGTCATGACTTGATGATTTGAACCAGTCTAATAAGAAGAATCCCCGGAATCTCCACCCTTGATTACTATTTACTTGTACAGTATTTTGGTCCGAAGACCTTAAACTACGTCGGGATCAATATCCTGAGGGATTTTAATAAAAACCAGCATCGATCCCAGCCGTTCAGGCCAAGATCTAATGACCTGGATCATTTCGAAAAATCACAAAAATGAATGTATGTTCAGCTTGTACAAAAAATTGGGTCCGAAGACCTTAAACTACGTCGGGATCGACATCCCGAGAGATTTTCAATAAAAATCGGCATCGGTCTTAATTGCTCGAGTCAAGATCCGACAACACCGGACATTTTTCAAAAATCACAAAAATATATATACATTTCCAGCGCTCTCTTGTATAGTTTTGGGTCCGAAGACCTTAAACTACGTCGGGATCGACGTCCCGAGAGATTTTCAATAAAAATCGGTGTCGGTCTTGTTTGCTCACATCAGGATCAGATGACTCCAGACATTTTCCAAAAATAAAAAATATGTTTGCCTTGTTTTGTACAGTTTTGTGGTCCGAAGACCTTAAACTACACTGGGATTAATTTCTCGGGGGACCATTTTCTGCTTTCAACAAAAAACTGGCATCGGCCTCAACCGCCGGGACCAAGGTTCGATAATCCGGATCATCTTCAAAATACCAAAAAATTTCAAGCCCTCCATAAAAACCAGCATCAACCCTGATTACTCGAGTGGAAGTCTGGAACTTTTTCAAAACACAAAAAATTTTACCAACAATTTCAACTGCATAAACTCATCCACAGCGGTCCGAAGACCTAAAACTACACTGGGATTAACTTCTCGGGGGCTTTCTTTCCTAACCTGTTCCAGACATGGCTGACAGTTGATCGTATAGGTGTCCAGAATCTTTTAAACAGGTAAAGGCTGAGGCGGACAGAACCCCGCAATCCTGTTCATGTTGAACGCACCGTGATAGACAACCTTGATTTGGAAGTCGATGTTGAATCTGACGGATGTTCCCTGTTCCTAAAACTCATGAAGGGGATTAAGGCTATTGGGAGGTGGAGCGCACCCTCACGGAATTGTGAGCAACGTAAGGCCCCAAACTGGACTGACTAAGGGAAATATGAGGATGTGGCTCATTTTGTGGCCGAAGGAGTCCGTCGGACAATACGTGGTCTATGTGCATTGCACATGAGGAACAGGCAACTTTGTGGGTGTGTTGACTGACAATCCTCAACAATCTCCTCATCCAAAGATGTAAAACTACGACACTTAACTGTGTGAGACTCGTCTTGATCGCTGACGTAAAATGGATAAGGTGCGTTACCAGCAGTAGAAGCTGCAAATGGATGAAAATTCCATGCCTTTTCCTTGCATTTCAGAAAAATCCCACAAAATACCAAAACATTACAAAATCATCTTTCAAAATCACAAAATATTTCCCTTACTTTCGAACAAAATATTGTCA
The DNA here is from genome assembly GCA_003013855.2 of Liriodendron chinense. NCBI lineage: Eukaryota > Viridiplantae > Streptophyta > Magnoliopsida > Magnoliales > Magnoliaceae > Liriodendron > Liriodendron chinense. The sequence goes on from ML058333.1 coordinate 5,458,313, forward strand.
AAAATCACAAAAAAATGTTTCCCTTGCTTTCAAGCCAAAAATTTTCAAAAAACACAGAAAATATTTCCTTTGTTTTCAATAACCGATCTCTACCTTGACTACTCAGGTAAAGATTCGGACCAAATATTTACAAAAAATCACAAAAATTGTCACTATCCCCCAGCACTACACTTCAGGAGTCTTGAACTCCACTCTCTTCACAATTTGGGATGACGGATCCAATCGCCCGCAAATTAGAATCTTGACCAAAACTGGCGACCAAGCACCGTCTCAATCGTATTTATGCCCAGAAGAACATCTTGAAGTCGGATAACATCCTCATACATTCTCATTAGTAAAGAAACAGCATCTTGGGACGATGGACCTGATCGATCACGGGTTGGGATCTTGACCAACCCGCTGACCAAACGCCCGTATAAAAAAGAAAAACCCCAGGGAAGCACAACCCTGCAAGCAATAAGCTCAAAATTCTCTGCATCTCCAGCAAAAGCAAAATCATCAAATTGAAAGAGAATGAGCCAAGCCATGCATCCATCATCACATACGCATCTCCATGCATCAGCACCCATCGCATCAATCATCATATTTACCTGCTTTCAAAATAAAAGCCGGTTAGCCAAAGACCCCACAGGCATCCCTAGTGGAGGCGCATGCAAACCATATTTCCATTTCAAAAAGATAAAAAAATATCTCTATTTGTAAATAAAAACCCCACGGAGTATCACTCCCCAGAGTAGGTATCTTTTAAAAAATTTAAAAATATTTTTCCAGTAGAGCGTTCTGCCTCCAAAACACCAGAAGATCTTCCATATCCCTAGGTAGGAGCCGACACAAAAATCAAATAAGATCCGATGCCTCGCTGTTTCCCCAAAGAACATCGGATCCAATGCACTTAAAGTACGGTCGAACTGAACTCCAGTGTTAGTGCGGTCGTACCACATGCCAAGATACGAAAAGATGAAAGCTAAAAGGCTCAGTCAAAGAAACCATTTGAACAGGTGGAAACGATAAATTGTAACCTGTTCGCTCGCCTCAAGTGTAAGGCTGCGATGTAGTAATAAAACTCGGTAAGACCGAGGTCGATCCACATGGAATTAGAAACAACTTCCAAACTATTCCAGCAACTCAGTTTTGGAAGAAAATCAAATTTAATTGGGTGATTAAACTAAAACAGTAACTTAATGGAAATTCATGATTTAAAGTTGTTAGAACTAGAAAATGAATACGATTACATTTTCTTGAAATGTTGTGTTTTGTTGCTCTGGGGTTCTGAATAATGGAAACATTCGTAGACAATCACAAAACATTCATAAAAGTACACAAGGAGAGATATCGCAAGGCGAATTTTATTCCAGAGATCCTGAGATCTTGTACATTCCAGGCCGTGATCTGGCACGTGCCCTTAATTACATCGAATGATCGATGACCCTTGATTAAAAGGCAAAAGACTAGTCAGCAGGGACTATGGTCTTAGAGTTTGTGGTCATAGAGACCTGTATTTGTTTTGTTATGGACTAAACCATCTTTGTATTAGTCAGATGTCTATGTCCCATGTTTTGGCCGGAGATCCGGGCTGAGACTATCAGGGTTTATGACTGAGAAGGACGACTCTGGGCCTGCGCCTGTCAATGTATGGACAGGTGACCTCGGGAAGTCCACTCTGCAGTTGTGTATACCTGCGTAGCCCAACCGACGGATGCCGTTGTTAATGGGTAGGGCACCGACTGTTGTGTTGTGGCAGTTCATAACAATTGTTTTGCAGTGAGTTGAAACTCTTTAGTATGGTTTACTGTGATAACCATAGTCCCGTTTATCTAGCTTTCGGCTCAAATCGGGTCACATCTTTACAGTAGGTACAAATGATGACATGTTCGCATAGTCTTGGATGTTGGCGACGTCCCTTTCGAGGAGATGCTTCGTTCATCGTGTCGAATTAGATCAAACTTTGAAGATGCACAATTCTACTCATTTAGAGGTCCTGGAACGTCTATTTGACCATTCCATTGCGTCCGGAACGCTCGAAATACCCAAGATAGGCTCAAACGGCACTTGAAAACACTTAAAATTGAGCCCGGTGCGCTCCTGAACATATTCCGGAATTGGCTGATTTTTCGGGTGCGTGGAGGTACAACGCACCCTGAAAATACATATCTGAATTATACTGATTTTATGGATGCGTGGGGTAATTTTCAGGTGCGTTGGGGTCCAATGCACCCCAAAAATACAAATCCGTATTTTGCTGATTTTTCGGGTGCGTCGGACCATTTTCGGGTGCGTGGAGGTACAATGCACCCTGAAAATACATGTCCGCTTTTGTTCGATTTTTTGGATGCGTCGACCTATTTTTTAGGTGCGCCGTCGGACTTATGATTTTTCATGATTCGGACCTGCGGTAGTGTTGGCCGGTGTGAGCTTCCGGTGGAAGATACAGGCGATCGGAAAAGAATTCCGGTCACCGGAAAAGTTTTCCGGCTGTCGGAAAGGGATTCCGGCGAGGGTTTCCGGCGCAAAATTCAGATGCTCAGGGGATAATCTCTCTCTCTCTCTCTCTCTCGTAATCTGTACAAATGAATAGTGGGGGGGGGGGGGGGGTATTTATACCCGAGAATACCGGACAACGACCAATGAGGACCTGCCACGTATGACGCACCCCAAAAAATACCTTGACGCACCCTTAAATGGATGCGTTGGGACGCTGACGCACCCCGAAATGACATTTTGAGATGTGCTGATTTTATGGGTGCGTCGGAGGTATTTTCGGGTGCGTTGAGGTACAATGCATCCAAAAAATGCCATGCTGGTCATTCGTGATTTTATGGGTGCGTCGGACAATTTTAGGGTGCGTTGAGGTACAATGCATCCAAAAAATGCCATGCTGGTCATTCGTGATTTTATGGGTGCGTCGGACAATTTTAGGGTGCGTTGAGGTACAATGCACCCTGAAATTGCTGTTACGTATTTCCTGAATTTACGGACGCGTCGGAGGTATTTTTGGATGCGTCAAGCTATTTTTCGGATGCGTCAGAGGTGAAATACATCCTAAATCACTTGTTGAATTTTCATGAATTTAAGGGTGCGTCAAGCTGAATAATTGGGTGCGCTTGACGTACTCGTGTTTTGCAAATTTGGGTTTTGCAAAACGGAGGGCCTGTGGGGCCCGTTTCCCGGTGAATCGCCATGCACTGCTTATCATAATTCATGAAGGATGGCCCCGCTTGATTCTGGTCGGTTTCGATCACGGTGATCCGTGGGGTCCACCGGAAAAAATGGCTAAGTACTGGATCCTTTGCAAAACTAGGTATTTTGGGTGCGTCGGGTAGTGTTTTGTGGAATTTTCTCGAGGCACGTGCCCAGTCGATTTGTTTTAGAGGGTACTGACTTTTGGGACCCCAACAGATGCCCCTCCGGTGCGTTGCGATGGACTTACAGCCGTTCATCGCGACGCATCGGATTTCCGGGTCCACACTATAAATAGGTAAGATAGCGTCATTTCACTTCATTCTACGCTTTTCACTGTTCATTTGCTCTGCCGTCGACGCACCCAAATATTCGCCAACGCACCCATTTAATACCGCCAGCGCACCCAAAAAAAGGTCTAGCGCACCCCTTTATTCCAACTACTTCGATTTTTGGGTGCGTCAAGCGTGACGCACCCTGCTATGGACTTGGTGAAAATCTGATTTTAAGGGTGCGTTGAGTTCAACGCACCCAAGTATTCAAACTTGGCGAAAACTTTGATTTAAGGGTGCGTTGCACTCAGCGCACCCAAGTATTCGAACATGGCTGAATTTTGAAACTTTTAAGGGTGCGTTGAGTTCAACGCACCCCTCGTCACAAGTTGGTAAAAACCCTGAATCTTTTAGGGGTGCGTTGGGTCTGACGCACCCAAATATTTGTGACTTGGTGAAAATGATGAAATTCCGAGGTGCGTTGGACGTGACGCACCTAAGTATTGAACTAAAGAGGGATCATAGCATTTTTAGGGTGCGTTGGGTCCGACGCACCCATATATTCACACAGACATTTTGTGCATTTCGGGGTGCGTTGGGCCTGACGCACCCAGTTTTCAATACTTGGAATTTTTTTTTTGTTGCAAAACTTGGATTATTTTTAGGGGCGGGTTGGATCCAACGCATCCAATTTCTCAGATTTGGACTTTTTGCTCTTGAGGGCTCTTTCGCGTGTAAATTTGGCCCAATACTACGCATTATACTCATATTTTGGGTGGGCAAAGCTATTCCTGTGGTGACAGGGATTATTTCTTTAAAGGATATGGGGCCCCGCACTTCCGCCATAAATTTTCATGTGCCTTCATTGTGATCCGAAAGCTGTGTCGGGTCTCATATACTTTAAATCCTGGGCTATGCCTAACCAAAAATGACACTTTCTGGCAATTATCATGATTAATTTAGGTAGGGTTTAGGGGTACCTGCGCACGCCTCCCCTGACTTTGGTTCTGATGTAAATAATCTTCACCTGCTTCTTCTCTTTACTCTTTTTGTCGAATTGCCGGGTTCTCAAATCGGATTGTTAGTCTTGTTTCTTCCAGCAGACAATGGTTACGACTCGTGCCTCCCAACGCGCAGCTCGCGACTGCTTGCGACGGCTTTTTGACTCCCTTGGTCATCTGGAAGCTTGGTCATCCCTCCATTCTCGATATGATGAGGTGTCCGAGGCTTTATCCAGGCTCGGTGCGGATTCTCGTTCCGTACTTCAGGCCATCCGGAATATTTCGCTTATGGCCTCCACTCTTGATGAGCATAGGGAAGCCATCCTTGGTTTCATTGGTGACTCTTCGTTCCCGGAAGAGCTGACACTTCTTGAGGCGGCGGAGCCTCCCTTGGCCGATTCTTTCTTGGCCTTATGGAGCCAGCTTAACTCTCTGAAGAAGGAGAAAAGGGCGAAGAAACGATACTTGGCCTGGCTTGTCCCTCTGGCGGAGGCCGAATTTCCTGATCGTCGCACCAGTATCTGGAGAAGGATCAGAGCAGTCTTGAATGAATATGACGATCTGGCGATTGATGTCTCTATAATGCGGAACTGGGCCAATGCTGAATACGTGCACTTCGACCTCGTACAACAGTGCATCTCCCATCTGATGGACCTAACTTCTAAGGAAGCGCGGGTCCAAGCGAAGGTGGACGAGTTGAAGGCTCGGCTTCTCCCTCTGCTGCAAGATTGAGATCTTTCTCTGTCCGCGAGAAGGGGATCTCGCAATTTTGTGTTGTCTTACAACAAACTTTAACTTCAACATTTGAACAATTGACATAACAGTCCGAACATTTTGGGCTTATTTCAGTTAATGGATGATGCTTGTGTTGTTTTTCTTTCTCTTATCCGTCCTTGTTTGTATGTGATGATGATGTCATGGTTATGAATGCTGTCATGCTATTTCCTTCTTTGCTAGTTTGAATACATTTTACTATGACCTTGATTCGCTTATCGGTGCTCATGCCGTCTTTGCACACTACTTTGCATCCTCTCGAACTTTTGAGAATGTTGATTCCTTTTGGGCATTTCTTCTTGCTTTGAGTTATATCTAAGTTTTCCGTATGCTGTTTGCAGACTGTGATGGCTAGCGACCCTTCCAAGGCTGGTCCTTCAGGTCCTCCATTAACCCCTTCAAAGCGCAAGCGAGCGGTTTCGAGGGACGTCGTTCGCCCGTCTGACCAGAATCCCCAATGGTTTCTCCCCCCGGAGACTTTCAATTTTTATGAACGTATATTGACGTTACCTAAAGACATGCAGAAGAAAATTCTGTGTGACCGGATTGTACCACCTCCCCCAGACAGGGGTACACAGGAGCAATGAGACTCCTGGTTTGCTCCGTTGCGGGGCTTTCGAAGCGATGGGACGACAGGTTCCGAAGAAGGGGAGGCGAGCCCGTTGGCCCCCGCCCAATCTGCCAGACGCGGTCGCCCGAAGAGGGCTGGCAAGGGCGCGAAACAAGTATATTTGGAGAAACAGGCCAGGTCCAAATCTGACAAGATGAAGATCATTTGGTCGACCGTAAAGTTAGTCACTTCTCCCCTCGCCATCCGGAATCCTTATACACGAGGATATATTAGATCCACCAGAAGCTTCCAACGTCATCGCTCTCTCCCCAGTATCGAGCCCGCAGACGTGTGCCGTGCAAACTCATTTTTCAGTGTGGGGACGTGGACATCTATTCCGGGGCCTTTCCTCAACTGTTCCCTGTCTGAGAATGGCAGGCGTCAGGCTGTTTTGGACCCGAAGCTCATGATATTTCTAGAGCCGAATCAGAACCCGCACCGGCCTTTCCCAACACATTATTTTGAGACTCTCCGGCAAAGATTTCATCATCTGGGCGACACAGAGATTTGGCTGTCAGGCGCCTTCCGGACCCGCGGTCACTTGATTGCTCATCCCGGGTATGAGGCATGGGCGAATCGGATATTGGAGCTCCATAAAGAGACCTTAAAAGCGGTGGGCCTTTTCAAGGCTATTGCAGCCACCTCGAGCTACTTCTGCCGCGAGCCATGGGTTTACAAAGGGTTCTTGAACCACTGGTGCTCTATCACCAACACATTTCATCTGCCATATGGAGAAATGAGCATCTCGCTGTGGGACCTGAACCGCATCACTGGTCTCCCGATCTGCGGGAGGATATATGATGAATGGGTTCCTAGTGACGAGGAACTGTCTCGGAAGAAGAAGGGGGTGAGCGAAGGCTTCTTCTCCCCGGCTTGCTATGAATTATTCGCGGAGCTCCCGCAATTTTGGGCTTTCAAAGATAAACTCCCTTTCGAAGACTGGCTGGTCTATTTCAGCCATGGCTTAGAGTAAGCATTCTGACTGTGAGTCGTATGTCATTGTTGCGTCTTTTTCTCTGCCATTAATACTTTATTTCCTTCATTTCAGTCTGGATTATGCGGCTTATAGTGAAGACCGCGACGACAAGACCTTTTTGGAGGATCGAATGAGAGAGAACTTCCCCCGCCCGAACAAACTATCTCCGACCTGTGAACTCGCTTGCGGAACCCCTTCCTATCACCATGCCAGCATCTGATACCAGCGTTCCTGAGGTCGTAGTGCTATCCTCTCCAGAGCTGCCTGAGCCGTTGTCCGAGGGGATCACTGAACCTGCCCCAGTATTGCCTACGCATGCTGTCTCGGATAATGCACCTGCCGTTGATGTTCTCGAAGCTACTGGTATATCACTTGTCTTTATTATTTCGGCTATCTTTCTCTTTTATTGAGGCCTCTTTATACTAACTTTACCATTTCTTTGATCAGTGGCCGCTCCTGTTCATGCTTTGGCCCCTGTTGCCTTGCCCGAGGCATTCGGTTCCTCTCTCCGAGGGTTATCAAAGGTGAAGGCGGACCTTTTGAAGAGTCTTCTGACGAACATCACCGCCTCTCTGAAGAACATGGATAAGTGGTCCATCTTGGATGAAGGGCTGCAGGCACTTGAATGCAACGCTGCATGGCTCGGGATTGACGTCTCTTTGATGATCAACCATGTAGTCCTGTTCAGGGAGAGCATGGCACAACTCGATGAGGCGAGACACTTTAGAGTCGATCCTTCTGTTGAGGAGAGGCGCGGTCATTTGCAATCTCTCCTGCCAAAGCTTGAGCTGTGCGAGGCAGATGTAACCGCGTTGAGGTGCAATTGGCAAGATGCCGCCGTTGGGCATCAGGGGGCCACAGATCGGCTGGCGGAGATAGATGATGAGATAGCACGACTGCAAGCTGAACGCTCCGTTGTTCATCTCAATCTTTCAAAATTTGGCAATCAAAAGGCTCGTCTGCAATCATCTATCGAAAAGCGCGAGGCCGAATGCAACGCTATACGAACTCAGGTTGAAGAACTGAGAGAGTCCCTTCAAAGCGCCCCTGATCCTGCACAAGTTTTAGCTGCGGCGGAGGCAACACAGAGGGCGACCCAGGAGTCTGCAGTTCATTTGCTAGAACAATGTTTAAGAAATCTGAACAGTTAGGCTCTATGATTGTTTTATCTTGTAATTTTGCAGAGATATGTTGTGACACTAATGTTGTAATGATATGTATACTATTCACATGATCGTGCTATATGTTTTATTCACTTGATATTTCTTTCATTTGCGTTTAGATTCGAATGTAACGTAGGTTATTTAGAAGGAATGTCCCCCTGTCAGGACTCAAACCTATGTTGATGCGGGATGGGCGTGCCTGAGCCTTGACTTTAAGGTCTATATCTCCATTCCGATTCTCGACAACTTTGGCTAGGGCGGGGTAACGATGCCTGATACGTCTCGGGTTTCAATAACTTTACTGATGCCTGTGTAAACACACGGAAGAAAGGATTAGTATCTGTAATTGTAAGCATTGATCATTGTATGGTGTTATTTCTCTTGATATTTGTCTATTACATTTTCCCTCTAACGGGGTGTTTACAAATCACAGTAGTATTCTATGTCAAGTATAATATCTTTTCAAGAATCGTCCATTCTGTTAGTGCACTTTTCCGTGGCATACTAGTGCACCTTGTTTGTCAATCACTTACGTCAGTATGTCTAGAGTCGGTTGAGCCCAAAGAAGACGAAGACCGAAGACTCAAGACGTCCAGCCGCATCAAGGAAGAAGATTCAGGTATATGAGATGCCTTGGTGCCTTAACCTCGACCAAAACCCATCCCCTTTGTATCTTTGATGACCTTGACCATATTGGAGTACATTTAGTCATCATAGATAGGTCCTAGGTGTCCCATTTGATCAACTCTACCTAGGTCTATATGAACCAGCTGGAGAAAGAAGAACTCAGCTCAGCATAGAGGGGACCCAGGCTGGTCCGACCGGTCAAGACCGGTCGGCCAGCATTCCTGCTGGAATTGCAAGGCCAGCCGACCGGTCAGGACCGGTCGGCCTTCACATGTGAAGGGGTACAGCAAGGTGGGCCGACCGGTCATGACCGGTCGGCCAGTTTTGGCTTCCTTCATTGATAAGCCTGTCCAGCAAGGGGGGCCGACCGGTCATGACCGGTCGGCCCGATGCATTTGGCCTGTCCAGTGAGGAGGCCGACCGGTCATGACCGGTCGGCCAGTTTATTTGGCCTGCATTATGGAAACCTTCCAGCGGGGGAGTCCGACCGGTCATGACCGGTCGGGACAGGTCGGCATATGGCCGTTTTATGACCGTTGGAGCCTCTTTTCTATATATATGGAGCTCCATTCTTTGGTCAGGAGAGAGGTTTTAGAGAGCCCTTTACCCACATCATTTGTACATCCTTTGGGGCCTCAAAGAGGAGGTTTTCAAGTCATATCCCTTGTGTTTCAAACACAAGTATGGGCATTCAAATGCTATCAAGAGATGACTTGATTCCTCTCTCAAGTCTAGAGGTGTGACACTATTCCACATAGGTATATCCCTTGTCCAAGACCTCTAGAAGACTCTCTAGGTGAATCTCCTAGTTGGAACAACCTACACATCCCATGTATGAGATTCACCCATCCTCCTAGCACCTTGGGCATTTCAAGGCATCGCATGCAAGGTGTTTGATCGAATGTGGCTGAGGCATTGGCAACGCAACGGCGGCACGATCGAGGGAGCAAAGGGACGCTGATTGAAGCACAGGAGAGCGGAGATCAAGCAACCCATTACGGCGCTAAACAAGGGGCTCATCCGACAAGTAAGTTGTCTCATTTGAGAGTCCATTTTAGAGTTTGTTTGTCAACTCGCCTTAGGGACGTTAGCCGTTCCTTGGCCCGTCAGCCGGGCCTAAACTAAGTCTCCAAGGGGGAGCCTCCGACACGGGAGTAAACGTGCGATAAGGTTGAGAGTTAGCCTATGTCTAAAACTCCGGATACGGTTGAGAGGTGAACCGATAAAACCTCCGTGTAAAGGTTGAGAGGTGAACCTCATTTAAAACCTCCGATAGTGAATGCCGGTGTGCTCAAAGGGGTTGAGTACTTGAACCGGGAGTGGAGTAGACACGTAGTCGAACCACTATACATCCTTGTGTTTGTGATTGTTCTTGAGCACATTCTATCTTTGCATTGTTTGTTTAATTGCTTAATTATGAATGATTGATAGGAATGCATGCTAGGCATTTTATAGGCATCCCCACACAAGATGTACCTTCACTACTTGTGTAGACTTGAGCTCATTGATCCACTCTCATAAGTCTACACAAGATGCATAGGTTAGGAGCTTGATTAGTTGTATAATTTACTTCCTATGCATGCTTAGACTAGGTTTGTTTATTGCATATCCTCTTGCTAGTCTTTTGATTGGACCCACCAAGGCTTGGAAGCCGAGGTGTTCTTGCTTACAAAGCTTATTTTATTGAATTGCATAAGTAGGCGAAAAGAATTTAAAAAAAAAAAGGTCCATATCACCCCCTCTAGGTCCATAGACATATCTCCGAGTGTCTCATCTAGCGGTGAAAACCGCATTTTCAATTGGTATCAGAGACGGGTTCCTCTTTAAGGGCTTAATTGCCTAGAGGTAGATCCTAAAGAGAAACTTGAAAATATGTCTAGAGAGGACTCTTCATCCGTCACTAAGCCTCCCTTCTTTGATGGGTCAAATTATCCATATTGGAAAGCCCGAATGCGCATCTTCTTGGAATCCATAGATTCGGATGTGAGGGACATGGTTGATTTTAGATATGAACCCCCAATGGTTACTATTTCCAAGGAAGGTGAGCCGGATGTTCTCAGGCCAAAAGAAAAGGCATTATGGACTGCTCATGAAAAAGCTCAACGTATTAATAATGCCAAAGGCCTGAATGCCATATTTTGTTCAGTATCAAGAGATGAATTTGGTCGAATCCAAAACTGCACTACCAGTAAACAAGCATGGGATATTCTTGAAGTTACCCATGAAGGTACAAATGTTGTTAAAAATTCTAAACTCCAACGCCTCTCCACTCTATTTGAAAATATTATTATGGAGGAGGATGAAACGTTTACTGAATTTTATACCAAACTGAACAAAATCACAAATGATATGTGGGGCTTAGGGGATCCGGTTCCGGAACATAGGCTTTGTAGGAAAATCCTGAGATCTCTTCCGGATCGGTTCTCTTCTAAAGTCACCACCATTGAAGAGTGTAGGGATCTTAATACAATGAAAGTTGAAGAACTCATAGGTTCCCTACAAACCTTTGAGCTAGGCTTTAAAGCCCCCTCTAGAAGGAAAAACATCGCCTTCAAGTCCTCTCACAGACACAAGAAAATCAAAAGTGAGACGGAGGATGATAGCGATGATGAGGATGATGAGGAAGAACAATTGAACAAAAAATTTAAGAGATTCCTCAAATTTGATAGAGGGAATAGCCGTGACAAGAAGGACAAGAAGGGTGATAAACGTACAGGAAAATCATCCATACCATCATCCGTCCGTTGTTACGGTTGCGGTCGTCGTGGCCATATTGCCCCGGAATGTCCGGAAGGGCCTAAACCAAAAGGTAAAAAGGCAATGGCTGCCACTTGGGATGATACGGAGGAGTCCGAATCTGATAATGAGAGCCAACATAATGATCTTGCTCTCTCGGCCTCCATCACGACCCCTTTACCAGATTATCTAAGAGGGGATCCCAACCGCTATCCCTTCTAAAGTGAAGGTAGAGTTCTCAACCCCTCGCCTCATGCTACATTTTATGAGGGTGTTGTGGAATCTTTGCTACCCTTTGGCCTTTTAAACTGAACATGGTTAGAGAGGGTAGCTAGTTATGCTTTTATTGGTAAATCTGAGGATTTCAGCCTCATTTCTGTGTATATGGGCAAATCAGAGGATTCAAGCCTCATTCGCCCAAAATTTTGATGATTTAGCCTTACTTTTAATTAATTCATTTGCTTGCTAGATTGTCATCCTGCCTAGATTAGCTGATCATCTTGAGTTCTATGCTTCATGTATGCTAATCTTTGCTTAGTATTGGTCTTGATATACCAATAGGGGAGGTTGGTTGATTGGGCTATAAGCCCTTTTGTGCTTCATTGCAAATGTATATCCTTGACCAATTGCATGATTAACCTTGGCTGAATAGTTACATTTCTTGTTAATCATGTTTCTTAGCTTGCTCCATGTTTTTATGATTCATGCACCCTATACTCTCCTTTTAGCATGTGCTTATAGTTATAACTGCGACACACTATCTCCTCTTACCTTAAGTTCATTGGTATATCATTAAGGGGGAGAGAATAGTTTGTCAATTGCTAACAAAAAGGGGGAGAAAGATCAAATCCCACCAAAACTAGTTTGCTATGTTTTGTGATGCAGGGATTGACAGGTTGTGGGGGAGCAAACTGAAGCGGAGCAGCATAGTTTAGACATGTCAAGAGTCCTGTAATTTATGCTTTATCATTGTAATATCTTGAACATGTAGTTTGTTTTGGTAGGTTAAGTTTTTGTAAGTAATTGACAAAGGGGGAGATTGTTAGTGCACTTTTCCGTGGCATACTAGTGCACCTTGTTTGTCAATCACTTACGTCAGTATGTCTAGAGTCGGTTGAGCCCAAAGAAGACGAAGACCGAAGACTCAAGACGTCCAGCCGCATCAAGGAAGAAGATTCAGGTATATGAGATGCCTTGGTGCCTTAACCTCGACCAAAACCCATCCCCTTTGTATCTTTGATGACCTTGACCATATTGGAGTACATTTAGTCATCATAGATAGGTCCCTAGGTGTCCCATTTGATCAACTCTACCTAGGTCTATATGAACCAGCTGGAGAAAGAAGAACTCAGCTCAGCATAGAGGGGACCCAGGCTGGTCCGACCGGTCAAGACCGGTCGGCCAGCATTCCTGCTGGAATTGCAAGGCCAGCCGACCGGTCAGGACCGGTCGGCCTTCACATGTGAAGGGGTACAGCAAGGTGGGCCGACCGGTCATGACCGGTCGGCCAGTTTTGGCTTCCTTCATTGATAAGCCTGTCCAGCAAGGGGGGCCGACCGGTCATGACCGGTCGGCCTGATGCATTTGGCCTGTCCAGTGAGGAGGCCGACCGGTCATGACCGGTCGGCCAGTTTATTTGGCCTGCATTATGGAAACCTTCCAGCGGGGGAGTCCGACCGGTCATGACCGGTCGGGACAGGTCGGCATATGGCCGTTTTATGACCGTTGGAGCCTCTTTTCTATATATATGGAGCTCCATTCTTTGGTCAGGAGAGAGGTTTTAGAGAGCCCTTTACCCACATCATTTGTACATCCTTTGGGGCCTCAAAGAGGAGGTTTTCAAGTCATATCCCTTGTGTTTCAAACACAAGTATGGGCATTCAAATGCTATCAAGAGATGACTTGATTCCTCTCTCAAGTCTAGAGGTGTGACACTATTCCACATAGGTATATCCCTTGTCCAAGACCTCTAGAAGACTCTCTAGGTGAATCTCCTAGTTGGAACAACCTACACATCCCATGTATGAGATTCACCCATCCTCCTAGCACCTTGGGCATTTCAAGGCATCGCATGCAAGGTGTTTGATCGAATGTGGCTGAGGCATTGGCAACGCAACGGCGGCACGATCGAGGGAGCAAAGGGACGCTGATTGAAGCACAGGAGAGCGGAGATCAAGCAACCCATTACGGCGCTAAACAAGGGGCTCATCCGACAAGTAAGTTGTCTCATTTGAGAGTCCATTTTAGAGTTTGTTTGTCAACTCGCCTTAGGGACGTTAGCCGTTCCTTGGCCCGTCAGCCGGGCCTAAACTAAGTCTCCAAGGGGGAGCCTCCGACACGGGAGTAAACGTGCGATAAGGTTGAGAGTTAGCCTATGTCTAAAACTCCGGATACGGTTGAGAGGTGAACCGATAAAACCTCCGTGTAAAGGTTGAGAGGTGAACCTCATTTAAAACCTCCGATAGTGAATGCCGGTGTGCTCAAAGGGGTTGAGTACTTGAACCGGGAGTGGAGTAGACACGTAGTCGAACCACTATACATCCTTGTGTTTGTGATTGTTCTTGAGCACATTCTATCTTTGCATTGTTTGTTTAATTGCTTAATTATGAATGATTGATAGGAATGCATGCTAGGCATTTTATAGGCATCCCCACACAAGATGTACCTTCACTACTTGTGTAGACTTGAGCTCATTGATCCACTCTCATAAGTCTACACAAGATGCATAGGTTAGGAGCTTGATTAGTTGTATAATTTACTTCCTATGCATGCTTAGACTAGGTTTGTTTATTGCATATCCTCTTGCTAGTCTTTTGATTGGACCCACCAAGGCTTGGAAGCCGAGGTGTTCTTGCTTACAAAGCTTATTTTATTGAATTGCATAAGTAGGCGAAAAGAATTTAAAAAAAAAAAAAGGTCCATATCACCCCCTCTAGGTCCATAGACATATCTCCGAGTGTCTCATCTAGCGGTGAAAACCGCACTTTCAATTGGTATCAGAGACGGTTCCTCTTTAAGGGCTTAATTGCCTAGAGGTAGATCCTAAAGAGAAACTTGAAAATATGTCTAGAGAGGACTCTTCATCCGTCACTAAGCCTCCCTTCTTTGATGGGTCAAATTATCCATATTGGAAAGCCCGAATGCGCATCTTCTTGGAATCCATAGATTCGGATGTGAGGGACATGGTTGATTTTAGATATGAACCCCCAATGGTTACTATTTCCAAGGAAGGTGAGCCGGATGTTCTCAGGCCAAAAGAAAAGGCATTATGGACTGCTCATGAAAAAGCTCAACGTATTAATAATGCCAAAGGCCTGAATGCCATATTTTGTTCAGTATCAAGAGATGAATTTGGTCGAATCCAAAACTGCACTACCAGTAAACAAGCATGGGATATTCTTGAAGTTACCCATGAAGGTACAAATGTTGTTAAAAATTCTAAACTCCAACGCCTCTCCACTCTATTTGAAAATATTATTATGGAGGAGGATGAAACGTTTACTGAATTTTATACCAAACTGAACAAAATCACAAATGATATGTGGGGCTTAGGGGATCCGGTTCCGGAACATAGGCTTTGTAGGAAAATCCTGAGATCTCTTCCGGATCGGTTCTCTTCTAAAGTCACCACCATTGAAGAGTGTAGGGATCTTAATACAATGAAAGTTGAAGAACTCATAGGTTCCCTACAAACCTTTGAGCTAGGCTTTAAAGCCCCCTCTAGAAGGAAAAACATCGCCTTCAAGTCCTCTCACAGACACAAGAAAATCAAAAGTGAGACGGAGGATGATAGCGATGATGAGGATGATGAGGAAGAACAATTGAACAAAAAATTTAAGAGATTCCTCAAATTTGATAGAGGGAATAGCCGTGACAAGAAGGACAAGAAGGGTGATAAACGTACAGGAAAATCATCCATACCATCATCCGTCCGTTGTTACGGTTGCGGTCGTCGTGGCCATATTGCCCCGGAATGTCCGGAAGGGCCTAAACCAAAAGGTAAAAAGGCAATGGCTGCCACTTGGGATGATACGGAGGAGTCCGAATCTGATAATGAGAGCCAACATAATGATCTTGCTCTCTCGGCCTCCATCACGACCCCTTTACCAGATTATCTAAGAGGGGATCCCAACCGCTATCCCTTCTAAAGTGAAGGTAGAGTTCTCAACCCCTCGCCTCATGCTACATTTTATGAGGGTGTTGTGGAATCTTTGCTACCCTTTGGCCTTTTAAACTGAACATGGTTAGAGAGGGTAGCTAGTTATGCTTTTATTGGTAAATCTGAGGATTTCAGCCTCATTTCTGTGTATATGGGCAAATCAGAGGATTCAAGCCTCATTCGCCCAAAATTTTGATGATTTAGCCTTACTTTTAATTAATTCATTTGCTTGCTAGATTGTCATCCTGCCTAGATTAGCTGATCATCTTGAGTTCTATGCTTCATGTATGCTAATCTTTGCTTAGTATTGGTCTTGATATACCAATAGGGGAGGTTGGTTGATTGGGCTATAAGCCCTTTTGTGCTTCATTGCAAATGTATATCCTTGACCAATTGCATGATTAACCTTGGCTGAATAGTTACATTTCTTGTTAATCATGTTTCTTAGCTTGCTCCATGTTTTTATGATTCATGCACCCTATACTCTCCTTTTAGCATGTGCTTATAGTTATAACTGCGACACACTATCTCCTCTTACCTTAAGTTCATTGGTATATCATTAAGGGGGAGAGAATAGTTTGTCAATTGCTAACAAAAAGGGGGAGAAAGATCAAATCCCACCAAAACTAGTTTGCTATGTTTTGTGATGCAGGGATTGACAGGTTGTGGGGGAGCAAACTGAAGCGGAGCAGCATAGTTTAGACATGTCAAGAGTCCTGTAATTTATGCTTTATCATTGTAATATCTTGAACATGTAGTTTGTTTTGGTAGGTTAAGTTTTTGTAAGTAATTGACAAAGGGGGAGATTGTTAGTGCACTTTTCCGTGGCATACTAGTGCACCTTGTTTGTCAATCACTTACGTCAGTATGTCTAGAGTCGGTTGAGCCCAAAGAAGACGAAGACCGAAGACTCAAGACGTCCAGCCGCATCAAGGAAGAAGATTCAGGTATATGAGATGCCTTGGTGCCTTAACCTCGACCAAAACCCATCCCCTTTGTATCTTTGATGACCTTGACCATATTGGAGTACATTTAGTCATCATAGATAGGTCCTAGGTGTCCCATTTGATCAACTCTACCTAGGTCTATATGAACCAGCTGGAGAAAGAAGAACTCAGCTCAGCATAGAGGGGACCCAGGCTGGTCCGACCGGTCAAGACCGGTCGGCCAGCATTCCTGCTGGAATTGCAAGGCCAGCCGACCGGTCAGGACCGGTCGGCCTTCACATGTGAAGGGGTACAGCAAGGTGGGCCGACCGGTCATGACCGGTCGGCCAGTTTTGGCTTCCTTCATTGATAAGCCTGTCCAGCAAGGGGGGCCGACCGGTCATGACCGGTCGGCCCGATGCATTTGGCCTGTCCAGTGAGGAGGCCGACCGGTCATGACCGGTCGGCCAGTTTATTTGGCCTGCATTATGGAAACCTTCCAGCGGGGGAGTCCGACCGGTCATGACCGGTCGGGACAGGTCGGCATATGGCCGTTTTATGACCGTTGGAGCCTCTTTTCTATATATATGGAGCTCCATTCTTTGGTCAGGAGAGAGGTTTTAGAGAGCCCTTTACCCACATCATTTGTACATCCTTTGGGGCCTCAAAGAGGAGGTTTTCAAGTCATATCCCTTGTGTTTCAAACACAAGTATGGGCATTCAAATGCTATCAAGAGATGACTTGATTCCTCTCTCAAGTCTAGAGGTGTGACACTATTCCACATAGGTATATCCCTTGTCCAAGACCTCTAGAAGACTCTCTAGGTGAATCTCCTAGTTGGAACAACCTACACATCCCATGTATGAGATTCACCCATCCTCCTAGCACCTTGGGCATTTCAAGGCATCGCATGCAAGGTGTTTGATCGAATGTGGCTGAGGCATTGGCAACGCAACGGCGGCACGATCGAGGGAGCAAAGGGACGCTGATTGAAGCACAGGAGAGCGGAGATCAAGCAACCCATTACGGCGCTAAACAAGGGGCTCATCCGACAAGTAAGTTGTCTCATTTGAGAGTCCATTTTAGAGTTTGTTTGTCAACTCGCCTTAGGGACGTTAGCCGTTCCTTGGCCCGTCAGCCGGGCCTAAACTAAGTCTCCAAGGGGGAGCCTCCGACACGGGAGTAAACGTGCGATAAGGTTGAGAGTTAGCCTATGTCTAAAACTCCGGATACGGTTGAGAGGTGAACCGATAAAACCTCCGTGTAAAGGTTGAGAGGTGAACCTCATTTAAAACCTCCGATAGTGAATGCCGGTGTGCTCAAAGGGGTTGAGTACTTGAACCGGGAGTGGAGTAGACACGTAGTCGAACCACTATACATCCTTGTGTTTGTGATTGTTCTTGAGCACATTCTATCTTTGCATTGTTTGTTTAATTGCTTAATTATGAATGATTGATAGGAATGCATGCTAGGCATTTTATAGGCATCCCCACACAAGATGTACCTTCACTACTTGTGTAGACTTGAGCTCATTGATCCACTCTCATAAGTCTACACAAGATGCATAGGTTAGGAGCTTGATTAGTTGTATAATTTACTTCCTATGCATGCTTAGACTAGGTTTGTTTATTGCATATCCTCTTGCTAGTCTTTTGATTGGACCCACCAAGGCTTGGAAGCCGAGGTGTTCTTGCTTACAAAGCTTATTTTATTGAATTGCATAAGTAGGCGAAAAGAATTTAAAAAAAAAAAAGGTCCATATCACCCCCTCTAGGTCCATAGACATATCTCCGAGTGTCTCATCTAGCGGTGAAAACCGCACTTTCACATTCACCAACGAGCTGATGCCTTGCCCCTTGCAATCGATCACTCGATACGCTCCATTGGAGTATACTTCATCAACGATGCACACTGGGTCCCACTTCGGGTCGAATTTACTTTTCGGGCCTTGAGCTGGCACCGGGCGTTTCATCATTAGTACCAGGTCACCTCTTTTGAATGATCTACCGCGGACTTTTTTGTCGTATGAGGCTGAGATCTGTTTCTGATACATTTCGAGCCTTTGTTGGGCGACCAGTCTCTTTTCATCCAGACCATCTAACTCGGTCATTCTGATCTCGGCGTTGCGTTCGGTTGTCAGGGAATAACGAAGGGCGACTCGTAATGACTCAACCTGTATCTCCATCGGGACCACTGCCTCCGTACCGTATACCAACGAGTAGGGTGTAGCTCGCGTAGCTGTGCGGTGTGTGGTTCGGTATGCCCACAATGCTTCAGGCAGCCGTCTGTCCCAATCCTTCTTATTTTCCGCCACTGTCTTTTTTAAGATCTTCACGATAGTCTTATTGAACGCCTCAGCCAACCCATTCGCAGGGGGGTAATAAGGTGATGAATAACAATGTTTGATCTTGAACTTTGCGCATAGCTTATCAATAGTAGCGTTCTTGAAGGGTGTTCCATTGTCTGTGGTGATTTTCTCGAGAATACCATGTCGGTATAATATGGCGTGGCGGATGAAACTTTCAACATGTTTTGCCTTCACGCTCCTAAGCGCGACTGCCTCGGCCCACTTGGAAAAGTAATCTGTCGCGGCTAAGATGTATTGGTGTCCTTGGGAAGAGGGCGGGCTGATTGGCCCAATCACGTCCATGCCCCAGGCTGCGAAAGGCCAGGACATTACTGACTGATGTAATTCCTCTGGTGGCGAGTGTATGATATCTGCATGGATTTGGCATTGATGACATCTCTTGACAAATTCTATTGCATCTTTCGCCATTGTGGGCCAATAATATCCCATGTGTCGGACACGGTGATGTAGGTTCCTGCCTCCTTGGTGGGCACCGCATTCTCCTCCGTGGGCTTCCTTCAATGTGGCGTATGCTTCCTCTTGGTCCAAGCAGCGTAGCAATACTCCTTCATACGAGCGTTTGTAAAGGACATCATTCTGCAGTACAAACGACCCAGCGCGTCTCCTAACCTGTGTACGCATCTTGAGCTCTTCTGGCAAGAACCCATATTTCAAGTAATCGACGAATGGTCTTTTCCAGTCATCATCTTCTGTGATCTCGAAGCAACAGATGGGGTTTGCGCTTGCTTTGCCACCACGCAGTACGGCTGTCGGCAGGATCCTTCTTTCTTCGATCGTTACCTGAAGTGGGCTACCTCCGGGGTTAGCCAGAGCAGCGGCTAGACTAGCCAATGCATCAGCCTGCACATTCTCCTGTCTCGATATATGTGAAATGCTGCTGTCACGAAACTGGTTGAACAGTGACTGCGCTTGGTGGCAGAAAGGTGACAATTCAGGTTTGCGGACTTCATATTCTGTCGTCAATTGTCCGATGACTAGTCTGGAGTCGCCATAGATCTGTATTACCTTGATTCGCATTTCTAATGCGAGCTGTAGCCCAATAATGAGGGCTTGATATTCAGCTTCGTTGTTGGTGCAGGCTGGTACGATTGTAAACGAGTAGGGCAACAAATCTCCCTGTGGGCTGATAAATATAACCCCCGCTCCTGCCCCTGTCGACCTAGAGGCTCCGTCAAAGTACATCTGCTATAACCGTGGTCTTTCAATCATCATTACCTGGTCATCTGGGAGGTCACATTCCATTTCTTCGCTGCTCGGGACTGGATGCGCAGCGAGAAAATCTGCGATCGCTTGTCCTTTAATGGCCCTGGCTGGAACGTATGTGATGTCGAATTCGGAGAGGAGAAGGGCCCATTTAGCTAAACGCCCACACAGCATAGGCCTGTTCATAAGGAACTTGATCGGATCCGCCTTGGATATCAACGTTATTTGGTGTGAGAGGCAGTAATGCCTCAGTTTCTTTACAGCAAAAATGAGAGCAAGGCATGTCTTTTCAATTGCTGAATAGTTGAATTCAGCTCCTACTAGCGTGCGGCTTAAGTAATATAGTGCATTCTCCTTCTCTTCTTCGTTCTTCTGTGCCAGAAGTGCCCCCAGTGAGTTATCACCTACTGCGATGTACAGAATCAGTGGCTTTCCTTTGATTGGGGCAGCAAGGACTGGCGAATTCCCAAGCATCTCTTTTAGAGAGTCGAAGGCCTTCTGACAAGCTTCGTCCCATTCAAACTTAACATCTTTCTTGTTGAGGCGGGAGAATGGTTGACAACGACCAGCCAAGTTCGAGATGAATCTCCTCAAATATGCTACGCGGCCTTGAAAACTCTTCAATTGCTTCAGGTTCTTCGGAGGTGGCATTTCTATGATGGCTTTGATCTTTGCGGGATCGATTTCTATGCCCCTGTGTCTAACTACGAAGCCTAGAAATTTGCCAGACGCGACTCCGAACGCGCATTTTAGTGGGTTCATACGGAGACTTTTCTTGCGCAACCGTTGGAACACTTGCCTTAGGTGTTCTCTGTGCTGCTTGTGATCAGCCGACCTTACTACTAGATCATCTACATAGCATTCGACGTGTTTATGCATCATATCCTGAAATATAACGTGCATTGCGCGCTGGTATGTTGCCCCTGCGTTCTTTAATCCGAAGGGCATTACGCGATAACAGTAGATGCCGAGGGTTGTACGGAAGGCCGTAGCTTCTTCATCTTCCGGGGCCATGCGAATCTGATTGTATCCCGAGTACCCGTCCATGAAGGACATTACTGCATATCCCGTTGTGCTGTCAATCAACAATTCTGGAATTGGCAAAGGAAAATCATCTTTCGGGCAGGCTTCATTAAGATTCCGGAAGTCGACGCAAACTCGGATCTGTCCGCTCTTCTTCTTGACTGGCACAATGTTTGAAATCCATCGGGGGTATTTCACCTCTCGAACAAATCCAGCCTGGATTAGTTTTTTGATTTCTTCTTCAATCTTAGGTACAACATCAGGATGGAACCGTCGTTGTGGCTGCTTCACTGGCTTCTTTTCTTTCATGATGCTTAGCTTGTGCATGGCGATTGTCGGACTGAGCCCGGGCATTTCTGAGTAAGTCCAGGCAAAGATGTCCTTATTCTCCTTTAATAATTGTATGTATTTCTCTCTTTCATTTTCTGGGACATTTTTACTCAGATATGTATTCCTGGGTTTTTCGATGGTGCCCAAATTCACCTCTTCGAGTTCATCAATCGTTGGTTGTCCACCGTCTTCTAGTTGCACGGGTGCGACACTTGGCTGGATTATGTCGATAGAATCTTGCGACTGGATTCCTTCTACCGGGACAATGGTTACCATGTTTACGCTCGCCTTCGCTCCTAGACCCTCTCCGTTCCTGTATACTTGCTTGTATTCTTCAAATGGAGCTAGCAGTCTTTTCTTTGTGTCTGAGCCTTGACTGAAGAATCCCATGTTCCTCATAATCTTCCGGCTGGCTTTGCTATACCTCTTCTCTTCTATTTGTCGAGATTGAGCAGACCCTCTTCCTTCTTCTTTCCCTTCTGATGGTACTGGCTGGCTTGGCCCTGAATGGAACTTGATATCTTTCTGGGTGGCATCTCGCGACGGCACGATAAATTGGCTTGGCGCTTTTGGAAATGGCTTGGTTCTTCCTATCTTGGGTATAGGTATATTGAAGCTGGATTTGAGTACACTCATATGTTGATCTGAAATTAATTTTAATACGGACTGCCCCGGCTGACGCAGATGCTGCGGTACCACATAAAATTTTTTCGTGATCGGCTGAGGTTGGCTTTTCTGCTGACATTGGGATCTTCCCTGAGTGATGAGCTGAGGTTTACTTTTCTGTACACACTTCTCAACTCGAGATCCTGCCTCTTGTCCTTTCTTCTTTATGTCGGACTTTTTACTGGTCTTATTGCTTTCGGCCGGGTCATAATATTTCGCATCAGCCAAGAATGACTCAGCTATCGTGTATGGCTTCGGATCTGCTGCTACCCTGTATTGGACACCATCCCTGTTATATTTGAAACACTGGTGATACGTCGAAGGGATTATCCGATTCTGATGGAGCCAGGGCCTTCCTAAAAGAAGGTTGTATGTTGTCACCGCGTCGATCACTTGACATGTTACTTTCGTCGTCAATTCTTCGATCTCTAACATCACTGTGATTGATCCCAGTGTACGTTGACTGTCTTGGTTGAACCCTTGAATCATCATTAGACTCGGGCGTAGCGCTGATTGCCTATAACCCAGCTTCTGTAATGTCTTCAATGGCATAATATTCACGGCAGACCCGTCGTCCAACATGCACCTCTTGATCTCGGTGTCCCTGATCGTACCTGTGACCATCAACAGACGGTTATGGTCTATTAATTCGATCGTGCGGTCTTCTTCTGAAAAAGTGATTGTTGAGGGATGATCGACATGCATGACTTGTGATACTGGCGTATACCCCTCCCAAAATTTGTCTGTATTATTCATTTCTTCTTCTATCTCTATCATCATAGTTTCCCTGACTTCACTGTCAAGTAGGGCATTAATTAACATTTCTCTATACACTTTCGAGAGGCACAAAGCATCGTATATACTTAGCCGGGCGGGAACCTTTCGTAAGTGCGCCACAACATCATATGCTACTGGTTTCGGGCTTGGCTGACTAGTCGTGGCCTCACCAACTTTTTCTTTCAACTTTTGTACATAAGGTCTCCCTTGCGGCCTGTCGCGGGCACCATCTTCTTGCATTGGGTCGTCTGGGCTCGGAGGGGTACGGTCAGGCATTTGCCTTCCTGATCGTAAGATGACCGCATTAACTTCTCCCTCGACTGTTTGTGAGGTTTCCTCGGCCGGTGCTTGTTCGGTGAACGACACCATTCCGCAATATGCCATGCTCATAACGGGTCGCTTCTGTGGTATTCCTCTCTTTCCTCTCCCCCTGTTCCTTTTTTGGTTAACGAGCCTTCGTCGGTTCTCAAGTCTTTTCTTGCTACTGACCAGAGTCCACGGCTCCTGCGGCTCGGGGAATGAGGTCGTTAGGTGACTGCTACCTTCTTCTATTGAAATTGCTGAAATTGTCCCGGCCGTCTCCCTTGCTGTCTCGGGTACCTTCATGCTGATAACCCCTTGATTGATCAACCCTTGTATCCTTCCTTTCAAGGAGAAGCAATCTTCTGTCTTGTGGCTAACACATTGGTGATATTTGCAGTATCTGGGATCGTTTACCCGTCCAACTTCATGGGGACGAACGGGCTCCGGTAAACGCATTAAGCCTTCCTCGACCAATTGTTCCATGATCGGGACTAAATCGGCCATATCGAATGTATATGGACCATTAGCCTTTTCTCTTTCTGCTATCGATACGCGTTTGGGTATGTAGGGTCTTTTACCCTTGTCTTGTGTGACTGCTGTCTTCACTTCCGCCCTATGATCGACGGCGGGACGTTTTCGATCTTTTTGTTCCTTGATCTTGTCGACCTGGTGGGTTTCTACCACTCTTCCTGTCTCTCTCTTCTGTCTCTCAGGTCTAAAGTTTACCCGGGAAGCTGCTTCTTCCACCAGATGGGCTTTCGTTGCTAGTTCGCGAAAGGAGCTGAAGGTGTTACCTGACAGTCCGTACGAGATCATGGGGTCTAGAGCCCTTAGGCACATCTTCATCTGCTCGCCTTCACTGGGTAATTCACGACATTGAGCTGCCGTAGTTCCCCATCGATCAATGAATTTCTCGACTGGTTCGCCATTCCTCTGCCTAACCAATGCTAGGTCCGTCAATGAGATCTCCCTCTCGGTTGCGAAGAATTTGGAGATGAAAGCATCCTGCATTTGCTCCCATGTCCTTATAGAGCCGGCAGGTAATGACATGTACCATTGAAAGGCCTTCCCGGTCAGGGTAGATCCGAATAATCGCATGCAATATTGCGGGACTGCAACCAATTTCCTAACGTAGTCAAGAAGTGGGTGATGTGCTCTTCTGGCGATCCTCTGCCATCAAACTTTCCAAAGTCGGGGCATCTAAAATTGGCTGGGAACGGTACCTCTTTCACTTCTGGTGGGTACGGGACCCGATATTTGTAGTTGCCCCTCTTTTCTCTCTCTTTTTCTTGCTGCATCATATGGGCTATCGTTTGGGATAGCTCTTCTCGCAACACGTGAGATGTGGAAAGTGGTGCGCGCTCGATCGGCGTGATCCGACATTGGGCAGGCGGTTCATGCTCAGTTGGGCCTTCTGCTGCCCCTTGGGATTCCTCTGCAGACTGACGGGTGGGCGGCGCGATACTTCTGGTGGCATTCTGTGCTATTAGGGTGGCCAAGGCTTCCTGAATAGCTCTCATCCGATCATTTGTCTCGCGATTAGCCTCTACCAGTCTATCGATCTGATCTTGGAGTGGAGGCAATTCTTCTGCTTCATATGGTCCCTCTTCTTCTCCTTCAGCTATTTGGACCATCACCACTTGCACTAACGGGATCTCCTGAAGTGACCTCTGCTTCGATTCAAGGGTCGTCATAGGCTTGGCTTTCTTTGCATGTGCGGACTTGATGGGTTTTCGAGAGGTGCAGACGACCTTGGATAACGGCGGAAATTGCTCGGCGGTCATTTCAGGTACTGCTGGTTTGGTTGATATGATCTGGCCATTGATAGGGATCTTCTGCCCCTGCTTCGGCTGCCACTGTTTCTTGATCACGGGGCGAGATTTCGCAACGCTCGCCTTCCTACATGCAGCTAGGATGGCAGTTTTCTTCTGTTCTTTCTTCTGCCTCCGGGTTTCAACCAATTGCCATTCTGAGCCTGAACTAGCAGTTGCGGTTGTGGTGAAACGAGGGAAGTCGAAACCTCCGTTGGCAAGGAAGGTGCACGAACTTGTCATCGAGCATACCATCTCTTCTGTCTGCGCTACTATCTTGCTAATTCTGCGGTGTCATAAAAATCTTTAGAACAGTTCACAAGTGCGGTCGGGAGTATGAGCCCATCGATCGCAGTGCACAAACTGACAAAATAAGCAAGAAGGAGACAAACATGTGTAGTTGTGGAAGTTTGTGGTTTTGAAAACCCTTGATTTACCGTCTATTACCTTAAAGATGAAGGGAAGAACGTTCCCGTTGAGAGTCGCCAGTTTGGCGCCCGAGGGCGCCGAAACATTATGCCTCGCGGTAACTTTCCTATGTGTAAATTCATGTTTATGAGTAATTGATCTTAGAGCGTTTCTATATTCAGATACAACCAGAGATTCTGAGGTTCGATCCCCAGCAGAGTCGCCAGTTTGTTAGAACTAGAAAATGAATACGATTACATTTTCTTGAAATGTTGTGTTTTGTTGCTCTGGGGTTCTGAATAATGGAAACATTCGTAGACAATCACAAAACATTCATAAAAGTACACAAGGAGAGATATCGCAAGGCGAATTTTATTCCAGAGATCCTGAGATCTTGTACATTCCAGGCCGTGATCTGGCACGATGCCCTTAATTACATCGAATGATCGATGACCCTTGATTAAAAGGCAAAAGACTAGTCAGCAGGGACTATGGTCTTAGAGTTTGTGGTCATAGAGACCTGTATTTGTTTTGTTATGGACTAAACCATCTTTGTATTAGTCAGATGTCTATGTCCCATGTTTTGGCCGGAGATCCGGGCTGAGACTATCAGGGTTTATGACTGAGAAGGACGACTCTGGGCCTGCGCCTGTCAATGTATGGACAGGTGACCTCGGGAAGTCCACTCTGCAGTTGTGTATACCTGCGTAGCCCAACCGACGGATGCCGTTGTTAATGGGTAGGGCACCGACTGTTGTGTTGTGGCAGTTCATAACAATTGTTTTGCAGTGAGTTGAAACTCTTTAGTATGGTTTACTGTGATAACCATAGTCCCATTTATCTAGCTTTCGGCTCAAATCGGGTCACATCTTTACAGTAGGTACAAATGATGACATGTTCGCATAGTCTTGGATGTTGGCGACGTCCCTTTCGAGGAGATGCTTCGTTCATCGTGTCGAATTAGATCGAACTTTGAAGATGCGCAATTCTACTCATTTAGAGGTCCTGGAACGTCTATTTGACCATTCCATTGCGTCCGGAACGCTCGAAATACCCAAGATAGGCTCAAACGGCACTTAAAAACACTTAAAATTGAGCCCGGTGCGCTCCTGAACATATTCCGGAATTGGCTGATTTTTCGGGTGC
The DNA here is from genome assembly GCA_003013855.2 of Liriodendron chinense. Taxonomy (NCBI): domain Eukaryota; kingdom Viridiplantae; phylum Streptophyta; class Magnoliopsida; order Magnoliales; family Magnoliaceae; genus Liriodendron; species Liriodendron chinense. The sequence goes on from ML058333.1 coordinate 5,484,770, forward strand.
GTGGAGGTACAACGCACCCTGAAAATACATATCTGAATTATACTGATTTTATGGATGCGTGGGGTAATTTTCAGGTGCGTTGGGGTCCAATGCACCCCAAAAATACAAATCCGTATTTTGCTGATTTTTCGGGTGCGTCGGACCATTTTCGGGTGCGTGGAGGTACAATGCACCCTGAAAATACATGTCCGCTTTTGTTCGATTTTTTGGATGCGTCGACCTATTTTTTAGGTGCGCCGTCGGACTTATGATTTTTCATGATTCGGACCTGCGGTAGTGTTGGCCGGTGTGAGCTTCCGGTGGAAGATACAGGCGATCGAAAAAGAATTCCGGTCACCGGAAAAGTTTTCCGGCTGTCGGAAAGGGATTCCGGCGAGGGTTTCCGGCGCAAAATTCAGATGCTCAGGGGATAATCTCTCTCTCTCTCTCTCGTAATCTGTACAAATGAATAGTGGGGGGGGGGGGGGGGGGTATTTATACCCGAGAATACCGGACAACGACCAATGAGGACCTGCCACGTATGACGCACCCCAAAAAATACCTTGACGCACCCTTAAATGGATGCGTTGGGACGCTGACGCACCCCGAAATGACATTTTGAGATGTGCTGATTTTATGGGTGCGTCGGAGGTATTTTCGGGTGCGTTGAGGTACAATGCATCCAAAAAATGCCATGCTGGTCATTCGTGATTTTATGGGTGCGTCGGACAATTTTAGGGTGCGTTGAGGTACAATGCATCCAAAAAATGCCATGCTGGTCATTCGTGATTTTATGGGTGCGTCGGACAATTTTAGGGTGCGTTGAGGTACAATGCACCCTGAAATTGCTGTTACGTATTTCCTGAATTTACGGACGCGTCGGAGGTATTTTTGGATGCGTCAAGCTATTTTTCGGATGCGTCAGAGGTGAAATACATCCTAAATCACTTGTTGAATTTTCATGAATTTAAGGGTGCGTCAAGCTGAATAATTGGGTGCGCTTGACGTACTCGTGTTTTGCAAATTTGGGTTTTGCAAAACGGAGGGCCTGTGGGGCCCGTTTCCCGGTGAATCGCCATGCACTGCTTATCATAATTCATGAAGGATGGCCCCGCTTGATTCTGGTCGGTTTCGATCACGGTGATCCGTGGGGTCCACCGGAAAAAATGGCTAAGTACTGGATCCTTTGCAAAACTAGGTATTTTGAGTGCGTCGGGTAGTGTTTTGTGGAATTTTCTCGAGGCACGTGCCCAGTCGATTTGTTTTAGAGGGTACTGACTTTTGGGACCCCAACAAAAGTACTAAGGCATTCAAGGATCCACTTGTAGCAATCCCATGTCAATTCAATCAATCCAAGTAGAAAACACAACTAGATTTAAAGTCCTATCTCTCATCTAGTTGGAAAATAAAGCATTCACACACATTCAATCCAAATCAAGTTGAACTTCCAAGTTCTAGTCCCATTCAATCAATGTAGAATTCAAAACCATAGCCTTCGGAGTAACAACCATGCCTATGGACTATGGCCTGCTCAAGGATTACTATAATTCGAATCTAAACAAGCATCATATGATAATCTCAGAGAATTGCAAGGAATTCATGTCCGGAGCACATGAACTCTCATAAAACATCTCAAACTACCACTTTAAGAACTAGAATATGAAAAATCCAAACTTGAATTGAAAATTACTTAAATTAACTTGAATCAAACATGAAATTAGCTACAAGCTTCACCTCTCAGCCTTAGCTGAGAGATTCTAGTCGAGCATTGTCATACTACAACTAGAACTCATAATAAAAGCATAAAAACTAGAAAAATCGGAAATTGGAGAGTTGCAGACGCTCCACGACAGCTTTCTCTCTCTAAAACCACGTCCCTTAGCTTCTATGATGACCTAGGAAGAGCCCCTAGGTGTCCTTTTATAGTGTGGAAGCCCCTTGCGTCGGAAACATCCAGAAATTGCGCAAGGTTACACACTGCGCAGAAATTCTTGGAGCTTCACGAAGAAGCTTGATTACGCAGATGACCGGTCGCATGACTGGTCTGAGCCCCCTGACGACCGGTCGCAAAATAACACTTTTTAGTCCAGAGAGTTTTTCCAAAATTCTGATTTAAGTTTTTAATTCAATGACCAGTCGCACGAACGGTTTGGGCATCGGACGACCGGTCGCACGACAGGTCGTGAATGGTCCAGAGACCTTCTGTGAAAATTTCTTCTTCTGCGAACAATCTGACCGGTCGGACGACCGATCTTGGCCTTTATTTTCTGCTTTCTCCTTGGACTTCTTTCTTCCTTTCTTCTCCTCTCTTTAGTCTTTCTTCAATCTTCATCCAATGTCTTCAAATGGTCCTTTTTAGGCTCCAATTGGGTGAAGTCCACTCTCATCCCTACAATCACAAAACACACGTTAGATGGACCTTTTAAACATGAAAACCATGCACATAATGTGATGTAGTGGGCAATGCAGAGTATAAATTGGAGGTTCAACATAACCCAAGTATCAAAATCAGCAGATTGGGTGGAAGAGTTCACCCGCACATACCTAGGCGTGGATGCTTGAAGTACCTTGACTGAGTCCAAGTCGGCGTAGTAGAATCCCGTAAGACTACATGACGAAGGGCATCTAACTACTTTGACAGTCAAGCGAAACAAGTACTCCTGGAGTGATGCGGAAAAACATCAAACATCACACAATCAGTCTCAGGGTCAGCAACCTCGTAAGACTAGCGACGCAGAGGCTCTGCTGTACCTTTCCGATGTTAGTACCGATCGGGAATGGAAGGGTTACGATTGGGTACCCAAGGTGCAGCAAATTGCAGGAATAATCGCAACGTTTTCTCCAAACTCTCGCGGTATGTGCGAGTTATCAATCTCCAAACAATCAACAGACTCAGATACAAAGGATAACAAAGATTCCAGACCACAATCTAGGAAAGAATGAATTGCAAACCAAGCATCAAAACCAGCAGATCGGGTGGAAAAAGTCCACCCGCACATACCTAGGCATGGATGCCTGAAGTACCTTGACTGAGTCCAAATCGGCGTAGTAGAATCCCGTTAGACTACATGACGCAGGGCATCTAACCACTTTGACAGTCAAGCGAAACAAGTACTCCTGGAGTGATCCGGGAAAACATCAAACATCATAATCAATCACAGGGACAGTATCCTCGTAAGACTACGATGCAGAGGCTCTGCTGTACCTTTCTGATGTTAGTATCGATCAGGAATGGAAGGGTTGCGATTGGGTACCTAGGTTGCAGCAAACTGCAGGGATAATCGCAACGTTTTCTCTAAACTTCTGCGGTATGTGCGAGTGATCGATTTCCAGATGATCAACTGGCACAAATGCAAAGGTAAGCAAAGATTTCAGACCATGATCCATGAATGATCGGGTCAGAAGTGGGGTGTCCACTCGCTTTGGCATTTGGTTGCACGCAACCTCTGCTAAAGAGGGGCATCTGTAGACACCCCACCTTCGTCCACACTGTTGGTAGAGATAGCTGGATGAGTGGAGGACCATACCCCCAAATCCCATATCCAAACTCAGCCAAACTCACCCTTGTAAGCCCCAATCCATAGCCCAACTCAAGCCCGAGCCCAGTCAACTTGCCCCTAAACATCAGCCTGAAAAACCCCCATAAGAAAAGCAAGTCAAAAAATCCTAAAAAAGTCAAACTCACTGTGTCAACCCGCTGAGTCAACCCGTCAAGTCAAATCACCAAGTCAACCTGCTGAGTCAACCCGTCGAGTCAAATCACCGAGTCAACCCATCAAGTCAAATCACCGAGTCGACCCGCTGAGTCAACCCACCGAGTCAACCCACTAAGTCCAAACAGCAGCCCCGAGATATGTCCGTACCACGCGCTGGAACCCGAGGAGCGTCTGTACGGGCGGCCCCCTGAAGGCCGCCCAAAAATATTTACAGGTTCTGCCACTCTCCATCGCTATAAATACCCCTCGCCCCTTCTCATTTCAACATCCCTCCGAAGCCATCCAGCCCGAGTGCGATCTGTCCCTCTACCCCTTAGCCCATCCCTCCACCAAGGAGAGCCTGAGTGAAGAGATCCTAGCCTTGGTCCAGCCCAACCTGACCACTGGTCCAAGTCTCCCAAGCCATCTAAGTCTTGATCCAGCCACTCGAAGCCAACCCTTGCGACACCTCCGTCCATCCAGCTACTCTTTTACCAACATCATCTCATTTGCATCTAGCATAAGTGCAACACTTCCTTTTCTTCCAACCCCCCTACTTTACTACAAGCACTTTGATTATTCAAACACACGACATGCATCCCGCATAAAGCACTTGTCAGTTCGAGCGTATGCTCTAGGCTTGCCTGTTAATGGAAACCTGCCTATCAGAAACTTTTACTGCTCAGACCTGCATTCATACATTAGTCACTATAAGCACCTTGATTATTCAAACACACAGCATGCATCTCACATAAAGCACCTGTCAGTTCGAGCGTATGCTCTGGGCTTGCCTGTTAATGGAAACCTGCCCATCAGAAACTCTTACTGTTCAGACCTGCATTCATGCATCATGTCATCTATGAGAATATACGAGGATTAAAACAGACTTTCAAGTATTAGTTCGATTCTGTGAAGTAGAGACCGTACTTCGGTACGGGCAGTGTGTGGGGTGCTTAACCTCTTCCCACCCTGTAATCGTGATCCCTTACCTCGAATTTCTGGCCGCAGATCGAAATGAGTCATTTTAGAGGAAGGAATCTTCGGATCCCCTTCTCTAACGTTTCTACAGGGTCTAGCCGACTGTAGATTCAAGGTAACTGGCTAGTTGTTCACTCCCCAAGTGTAGGGTTGCGAAGTAGTAATAATTCGGAAAGACCGAGTATCGTTCCCACAGAGATTTATGTATGGGTATTCCCAGAATTTAACTAAAACAACTAGTAATTAAGATCCTATTAAGAACTAAAGCTGGAAAATAGTGAATGGTTAAGGTAATTTCAATCTAAAAAGGCACTAGAGCGCCAAGGATCCACTCTTGATACGTTTCAATGCATCAACACAACTAGGTCTCTCATAACTCAATCGGAATCAAATTCCTTTCTCTATCCGATTGGAATATAGAGCGGTTCAATCAACAATTATCTGAAACTAGTGCTTATTAACTGATTTGATTCCCACTTCCAAGCTCAGGCCTTGGGCACACTCAATTGTATAGGCCAAGCCTCTTTCCAATTTAGTTGAGATTCACAACCATAGTTTACACCAAATCCTGTCACTAGACCTAATTACAACTCATGATTTGAACTCTAATTAAATCAAAATCAATCACTAAACAACTTATTCCAGATTACTACAAAAGATAAGAATTTTAGTTGCATGAGTTCCCACATGAAAATCAGGCCATTGCATACAAGGCAATCAAAGCGTCTACCATGCCCGGAGTCAATGGTAGATCAATGCATTACACAAGCATAAACAATGCTCAAAAGCTAAGATACTATGCTGGAATTACTAAGAATCACATGAGCCCGGAGTCATCAAGAGATTAAAGTGAAAACTAAAATAGTACTTCATTCAAACTCAAATTGAACTAAAATTCATCAATTAAAACATAAAAGGAAACCTAGGTTGCATCAATCCATAAAAAATGAATCAAAAACTTCCCCTCTTAGCTAGCTAGGAGGGTTTAGCTCATCTCTAACATCCTTGAATTAGAAGCCTCTAAAAACATGAAAAACTACTAAAACAGGAAGAAAACTAGAAATCCGAAGTAAAATCCGTCTCTTGAGTAATCCCCACGTCGTAACCTCCTCTGGTATGAAGAAAAGACACCCTTTTATAGCTTGGAGGAGTCCAATACACAAGAAAGTTCCAGAAATTGCGTAATCTTACGCTATTGCGCAGGAAATCCCGGAGATCCAAAATAGAAACAAGCTGTTTACGCTGGCCGACTGGTCATGACCGGTCGGACTGGCCTGGCCGACCGGTCATGACCGATCTGGCTTCTTTGAATCATCATCCAGCAGCTATGCCCGACCGGTCATGACCGGTCGGGCTTGTTCCCTGTTCAGTACAGCAACTATGGCCGACCGGTCTTGACCGGTCGGTGTGGACAGTCCATCAGTTTTGTCATTCTCTTGAGTGGCTGACCGGTCTTGACCGGTCGGGCTGCTCTTTCTTCATTCATTCTTTCTTTCTTTCTTCTTTTCTCTTCTCTCCTTGCTTGTCTTTCTTTGGTCTTCCTTCATACTTGATCTAATGGTCTTTAACACTTGTAAGGAGCCTCATTTAGCCTTCAAATGGTGAACTCTCCATCTTGTTCCTACAATCACAAATCATGTATTAAGTTGGTCATTTGAACATGTATATCATGCACAATGAGTGATGAATTGGGGTTAGAATATGCACAATTATGAGCTCAACACACCCCCCAACCAGCATTTTGCTAGTCCCGAGCAAAACATGCGTGAAACTAGTTTCATTCTCCAAAACCCAACTCTCCTCTAGAAACTATTCTTCTATACATCCCAAGACACATAAGCGTAAGAATCAGAGAAATTCAGTGATAAAGGTTGAAACCTAAAACTCTCAGAACATAACAAGTACTTATATGAAATTCCCGCTGATTGATTGATAGATAGAAGAACTTGAACAAATTCAACCTAGTGTGCATGGTGAAAGTTCATCTCATGAGTATCCGAGATTATCTTCTTCATAAATCAACTAAACTATGGATCTCAAGGTGTATAGAGCGACAACAAGCCTATGACAGGAATTTGCCTTACCGTCCTTCCGACGACTTTCACACTACGTCCCATTTCCGGCTTTGGTTACGGGTAGACCATCCCCCGGTTGGTAGTAGGTAGCCCTAATTGGAATTTTCCACCAGTTTTTCCTCATTCCCAATTTCATCCTTCCTTTTCTTTTTTTTCTTTTACATTAGATAGGATTTTTGAAAATCCATATTTTTCACTTTTTTCCCATGGACAAGGATGGACAAAGTACCCCGGCTTGGTTTCTCAGCACCTCAAATCAAAGTCTAGTTAATTCATAAATCACATAATCCTTTCAAATCATGAAAATCGTGTAATGTGAACTCGGTGCAAAAAGTGTTCAAATTTTCTATCAATCATAAAAATAAGTGAATTCACATATAAAGCCATTATATTAAGAGAAATTCAAAGCTTGCAACATCCCTCACGTCGTATCTCATCTTCTTATACTTATGCTATCTTGAATGCATAGAATCAAAGTCTTCCAAAAGAGTTTCGAATTTCAGAAAATTCAAAAAATTTCTACATCTTTGCTCGACATGTCACAAAAACTAGCAGATTCATCATCTAAGGAATCTCTCACCCCCCAACCAAAACTTTGCATTGTCCTCAATGTAATAAGATATGCACTATGTATGACATGAGAGCAATGACGTAAAATAAAGGAGAGTGAGAAAGAGAGATATCACCTGAAGCATACAGTCCATGGTAAGATTAGCATTTGGAGGTGGATTACTTCACAACTAAATCAACTATCAAAGCAAATCCTAATGGGAAAGCATTCTAGCAAATCATCCTCCGTCAGACTAGGAGGTTAATCCCAACAACTCATCCAAAAGCATAAAGTCAAGCAGAATCATTAGATGGATCAAAAGGTTTCGCAGTAAGGTCATCCAATAACCTGCTTTACAATGTACATGTGTGTGAATGATCGAGATAGGCCACTTAAAATCCCAAAGAGGAATTTCAGCGGGTTCCTTATTGTTTTCACCACATGTATAAGAGGAGACATCATCATATTTATCAGAAAAAATATGTCTCCAATCAGATTTTCCTGGGCAATGAGATTCTAAGTAAGGATCATCCCAGGGTTGGTGGAGTTCGATATGCATGATCCACAGAGGAGTGGAAATATGAATTGATTTCTCAACACAACAAGGTATTATTTCCACATCCTTCTCTTGGCTAGTGTCATAGGCCGATACCGACTCAAAAAGTGTGACCATATCCCTTATCATATCATCATTCTCATCAAGGGAGTGAGTCACTTCTTCGTCTAAGGGACCGGAGTAAAAAGGTGAGAGGGACTCATCTTCCACGATAGAATTGATCATGTTTATTTCGTGGACCTCCTCATCCTCATCCTCTTGTTGGTTGTCAATATTGAAAGCATTCAACTCAATCGTCATATTGCCAAAAGACATTTGTATGCCCCCACTCCTACAATTTATGATAGCGTTTGATGTAGTTAGGAATGGGCGGCCAAGTATGACAGGAATTTGAGGGCCAATATTAACCATGGGTCGTGTGTCCAAGACAATAAAGTCCACTGGGTAGTAAACTTTGTCAACTTGGACAAGAACGTCCTCAATCACCCCTCTCGGAATACGAATCGATCGGTCAGCAAGTTGTAATGTGGTTTTGGTGGGTTTTAATTCACCCAAACCCAACTGTTCATAGACCGAAAAGGGAATTAAGTTTACACTTGCCCCTAGATCAAGTAGAGCATGTTTCACCCGGTAGTCGCCAATCACACATGATATTGTTGGACAACCGGGATCTTTGTATTTCTTGGGCAACCCGTGGTTGATAATGGCACTCACATTCTCTGTCAAAAATGCCTTCTTTTGCACATGTATTTTTCTTTTAACCGTGCAGAGGTCTTTTAAAAATTTTGCATATGACGGTATTTGTTTAATGGCATCCAACAATGGGATGTTGATTTTGACTTGCTTGAAAACCTCCAAAAATTCCTAATATTTATCTTGAGGTTTGGCTGGAATCAAGCGTTGGGGGAATGGAGCAACGGGCCTATATTCTTTCAGTGGCTCTTTTTCATTCATGGTGATGCTAGGTCCATCATCCTCTTTGGAAGATACCGGATCATTAGGCTGTGAAACCTTCACCGGATCAGATTTTTCAATGATTTTACCACTTCTAAGAGTGGTGATGGCCTTAGCATGTTCCATATGTTGGTTAGAAGAACTAGGCACGCTTACTTCGCATTGTGTTTTTGGATTTGGTACGGGTGGGTTGGAAGCATCCCTTCCCTTGCGTTTAAGCGAGCCTTGATTTCCTCTACCGAAGTTTTAAGCTCAAGCATTATCGTATGGTTGGATTGATTAATTTGAGCTTGTCCTTCCATGAATGCTTTCAAAGTATCCTCTATAGGCATTTGAGGTGGGGCCATTTGCATTGGGGGCCCCCTTTGAGGATTAGTTTGATTAGCCGTGTTTCCATTCGCCCAATTGAAGTTTGGGTTGTTTCTCCAACTAGAATTGTTCGTGTTTGAATTTGGAGTACTAAAAGGTCGTTGATAACTATTTAAGGCATTTGATTGTTCAAATAAAAGTTCTCGAAACGCATAGATTGTTGGACAATCCGGCGTTTGGTGCACATTGGAAGCACAAATACCACAAATAGTTTCAACAGCCCCCTTTTGTTAGGTTGTATCCACCTTCTTTAGTTCCATCTCCTCGACCTTTCGTGTGAGTTTAGCCACTCTAGAACCTAGATCATCTTGGCCATCTAAGACATAAATTTCTCCCTTTTCCTTGGTTTGGGGTTGTTTTGAACTTGTTGGCTTAGATGTATCCCATGATTGTGTATTTTCAGCCAACATGTCAAAATAATCCCAAGCTTCCTCTGTTTCCTTGTTCATGAACTCCCCATTGCACATCATCTCCACAAATTGGCGCATGGCTGAGTTTAATCCATCATAGAAGAAACTAATTAACCTCCACCGTTCATAGCCATGATGTGGGCATGCGTTTAATAGCTCATTGTACCTTTCCCAACATTGGAAAAAGGTTTCTTCTTCTTTTTGGGCGAAGTTCATTATGGCCCTTCTTAATGCATTGGTTCGATGAGTAGGGAAGAATTTTTTTAGAAACTCCCTGGTCATCTCAGCCCATGTCCCAATAGACCTCGGCCTTAAGGAATGTAGCCATGATTTGGCCTTCTCTTTCAAGGAAAAAGGGAACAATTTAAGTTTTATTGTATCCTTAGTCACATTGTCATAGTTTATTGTGGCTATAACTTCTTCAAATTCCTTAATATGTAAATAAGCGCTTTCAGAGTCGAGTCCATGGAATCTAGGAAGAAGTTGGATCAACCCCGGTTTAAAATCAATATTTCCCACATTGTGAGGGAAAATTATGCAAGAGGGAGTACTCGTCCTAGCTGGTTGTAAATAGTCACGTAAAGTTCTAGGTTGAGGTACATCCCCCACTTCATTCTCATCCAATTCAGTAAGGTTTGGGGCTGGATTTTGATTAACCCTTTGATTTGGTTGATTTTCAGCCATCTCTCTAGTAATTTCAGGAGAATTTTGACGTTTCCTAGCACGAGGCTCTCTATCAATCCCTTCAACAATTACTCCGTCCCTTACAAGTCAGTTATTATAAGTCCTAGCCCAATGTGGCATGCAAAACCGAAAACAATGAACAAAACGGGAAAAGAATTCTTCCTTCCTTCCTTTACTCCTCTCGAGGACTTAAGCACAAGGTGTCTTGCAATGGCTAAGCCAGAAGCAAGGATAGAGACCGATTTCTCCTGGTCAATAAGGGTTCAAAGAACTCCCCACCCACTCTTTGAGTCTTTTGAGAAAAAGTACAGAAAAAGAAGAAAGAGGAATAGGTTGAGAAGAGAAATCTCTGAGCACAAGGTGATCCAACGCGGCACAGCCGACCAATAGGAATCCAGGTGGCACAATGCCAACCTTTCAGAGATCCAAAAAGGAGTCTCCACCCACTCTACAAGAGATGAATATGATAGGAATGAGTAGGAGAAGAAGAAGAATAGGGTTAGAATGATAGAACCTGATTTGTGACTTAAGATGCCTTCTTCTTCTTCAACTTCCTAAAAATCCCTGAATTAGTCCTATGTTAGAATCCTGCAAAAAATCAAAACAAAGTAAGTTAGTATTTGGAAGAAAACCTACTCTAGAAAGCAAAACAAATCCTAAATCTATCTTAACACAATCTCAACTAAAAGTTATTTCAGAAAATTCTAAAAAAATACTGCATAGAAAATCCCCGGCAACGGCGCCAAAAACTTGTTCACTCCCCAAGTGTAGGGTTGCGAAGTAGTAATAATTCGAAAAGACCGAGTATCGTTCCCACAGAGATTTATGTATGGGTATTCTCAGAATTTAACTAAAACAACTAGTAATTAAGATCCTATTAAGAACTAAAGCTAGAAAATAGTGAATGGTTAAGGTAATTTCAATCTAAAAAGGCACTAGAGCGCCAAGGATCCACTCTTGATACGTTTCAATGCATCAACACAACTAGGTCTCTCATAACTCAATCGGAATCAAATTCCTTTCTCTATCCGATTGGAATATAGAGCGGTTCAATCAACAATTATCTGAAACTAGTGCTTATTAACTGATTTGATTCCCACTTCCAAGCTCAGGCCTTGGGCACACTCAATTGCATAGGCCAAGCCTCTTTCCAATTTAGTTGAGATTCACAACCATAGTTTACACCAAATCCTATCACTAGACCTGATTACAACTCATGATTTGAACTCTAATTAAATCAAAATCAATCACTAAACAACTTATTCTAGATTACTACAAAAGATAAGAATTTTAGTTGCATGAGTTCCCACATGAAAATCAGGCCATTGCATACAAGGCAATCAAAGCGTCTACCATGCCCAGAGTCAATGGTAGATCAATGCATTACACAAGCATAAACAATGCTCAAAAGCTAAGATGCTATGCTGGAATTACTAAGAATCACATGAGCCCGGAGTCATCAAGAGATCAAAGTGAAAACCAAAATAGTACTTCATTCAAACTCAAATTGAACTAAAATTCATCAATTAAAACATAAAAGGAAACCTAGGTTGCATCAATCGATCAAAAATGAATCAAAAGCTTCCCCTCTTAGCTACTAAGAGGGTTTAGTTCATCTCTAACATCCTTGAACTAGAAGCCTCTAAAAACATGAAAAACTACTAAAACAGGAAGAAAACTAGAAATCCGAAGTAAAATCCGTCTCCTGAGCAATCCCCACGTCGTAACCTCCTCTGGTATGAAGAAAAGACACCCTTTTATAGCTTGGAGGAGTCCAATACGCAAGAAAGTTCCAGAAATTGCGTAATCTTACGCTATTGCGCAGGAAATCCCGGAGATCCAAAATAGAAACAAGCTGTTTACGCTGGCCGACCGGTCATGACCGGTCTGACTTCTTTGAATCATCATCCAGCAGCTATGCCCGACCGGTCATGACCGGTCGGGCTTGTTCCCTGTTCAGTACAGCAACTATGGCCGACTGGTCTTGACCGGTCGGCGTGGACAGTCCATCAGTTTTGTCATTCTCTTGAGTGGCTGACCGGTCTTGACCGGTCGGGCTGCTCTTTCTTCATTCTTTCTTTCTTTCTTTCTTCTTTTCTCTTCTCTCCTTGCTTGTCTTTCTTTGGTCTTCCTTCATGCTTGATCTAATGGTCTTTAACACTTGTAAGGAGCCTCATTTAGCCTTCAAATGGTGAACTCTCCATCTTGTTCCTACAATCACAAATCATGTATTAAGTTGGTCCTTTGAACATGTATATCATGCACAATGAGTGATGAATTGGGGTTAGAATATGCACAATTATGAGCTCAACACTAGTCGCGACTCTGGTCTTATATAAACTCATCTAAACACATCCAGCTTAACACGACAACCAAACAAAGCACTCAAGAACAAGGCAAGCCAGTGGCACAAACGGCGATTCGCACTCATACACCCCTTCTTCTTCTTCCGAAAGGAAAGGAGGAGAACGTTGCGTGGGAGCGCGGAACGGCGAGGGTCCACAGCATCACAAAGTACTAGAGGAAGTGAAAGCCAAGATGACTCCCAACGGACATTCCAGTCACGAAGTTCAGCAAACATCCTGCGATACAAGGGCTCACTCATCCTAGCGGTATGAGGAAGAAACTCCATGATATGTCGCATAAGGTCTGGGCGACGAGTGCCTGGAAAGGGTACAGGAACAGTCAACGAAAGACGCTCCCATATCCAGACCTGATCACAAGAAGGAAAAAAAGTTCAGCTAGGGCAAAGGAATTCTCAAAAGACAAGAAAAGAAAAGGAAAGTGCAGAAAAGATACCTGAAAAAATGCACAACAGCCACGAAGGACATGAGTGCGGCCCAGGGCACAGTCAGTCAGTTCATTAAACAGCTCGGCCAGGACGAGAGAAATGATCCCCTGCCATCGAACAACTCGACTCATCACCTCAAAGAGCAGCATCCTTGCCGGCAGATGTAAGTTGAACAAGATAGGGGATCCTAAACTAGTTCTGCGGTGTGGCACCCTTCGGCAGAGTCTTCGGCGAAAAATACTGAGTATAATCCCAAGGAAGACCAGTCAAACGCGCAAGCTCCTCCAAAGAAGGTCCCATCTCCATGTCGTTGAACGCAAACAAGTTCAATGAAGGGACCCAGTCAATCAGTGCAGCCCCGAGTATCCTCCAGTCAATGTCAACTCTGGCCATATGGATCAGACCGCCGAAGCCATAAGACTCTAAATCTCGAATCTCATACGCGGACAAGCTGTCAAACCAAGCAAGTAGCCATGGCGAGCAAGAAGGACGAGGAAGCAGCTGACAAGTCCTCACAGGAATCCCCTCCAGGACAGAAGGCCCGAAATTAATGACAGCTCATCAAGGATTGGAAGATCAATGAGCGAAGGAGAAGGAAAAGCTGGAACCTCTGCAGACTCAACAGCCCCTGACCTATCCCCAGTAGCGGCTATGTCTGATATAGTCGCATCACTGTCTGAAACTGCATGTCAAGACCTCAGCCGCATGAGAAGACTCCCCCACCTCGTGAATCGAGTGTGTAAAGGACCGACGATCAGGAGAAGGACGGTACTCTCCATCAAAAGGGCTATCAGTAAGGATCACACCGCACATCGTGGCATCCTGACCAATCTGACCGTCGAAAAATGCATCTAAACAATCAAGAAAGGTCCCAGCAACCCCGATCGAAGAATCAACAGTCAGATATAGACTCGCGGCCCTCTCCAACATGAAGTCGTGAATCCAATCATCATCCTGACCAATCAAATGGATCATCGAGGCATCCACACCATCCATCATCAGGGGGACATCATCAATGATCACATCAGGTCCACTCAAGCAAGTGTGCCACACATCTCGACCATCATCAAGAGCATCCAAGCCATCAAAGGTATCATCTGAACCATCCATTCCATTCAAACATGAGATCAGCGCATCTATGTCCATCATAGCCCCATCACCACCATCAATCATATCATCCATGTGGCCCACGCTCAAGGGATGCATAGCCTCACCTATGTCCCATCTCCTCATCCCATCCATACCATCCATTTCTCCCATAATCAATGACCCATTCAAATCTGAGTTTTCAGTATAGCTGCCATTAATGGGGCCATTCAAAGCTCCACCAACCACTATCCTTAAATCCCCATCAATACCCCCATTCAATGCTCCATCTCTACCATCTATTAAAGAGATTCTACCATCATTAAAGCCTTCACCACTTCCTGAAGTGTGGGACCCATCATGGATAGATCTCATAGCCCCTAGATCTCCACCATCCATTGCTTGAGAAAGGACAAAGCAAGAAGAGGACAAGATGAAGAGAAACGACAGAGAAAAGAGGATTCATGGCTGGAATCGAATTCTCCAGTACAGGGAATGTGGGGACAGGAGCAATGAACAGAGAGGAATGTCCGAGCATGAGTCAGCCCAGGCCGCACAAGGGGCAAGGCTTCGGCGACCCGCTGTGGGCCGCCCGTACGGACGCTCTCCCTCTCTCTCCGCGGGATTCGTTCCATGGTCGTTGGTAGGTGAGGCTGACAGTCCACATCAGCAGATGGCACCCTGAGAGCCGCCCAAGGCTCCAATTCACTCCAGATTTTGTTTGAAGATGATCAGAATCGTTTGGAAGATATCCCACCTATCCAATCACAAAGTATTACAGCCAACATGGGCCTGATCGAGTCAAAGAGAAGAAAAATTCATCAAGAGAGGCCCACAACCAATTTGAGCCATTCAAAGACCAGATCATCATGATCTAAACTATGGAAGAATTCACATGAGTCATAAAATAGCAAGATCAAAGGTTTGATCATCAAGAAAGAGGGCCAGAATCCAAGATCTGATCATCAAGTGGGCCCACATGGCTGAAAAGAGTGACCTGAGCCGTTCAAGTCATCATCTGCACCAGAAAAGCCTTCTTAGCCCCACAAAACATCAAGAAAAGGTGCTCCAAAGCAAAGCTGAAGTTTGGAAAGGGCCCACAGGGCCAAATCAGGTGATCTGAACCATTCAGGTTGTCATCCATGCAGTTAAGAGATCTTATCCTCCATAAAGTATCAAAGAATGAGTCAAGAATCAAAGCATCCAGGCATCATCAAGAAATTTGAGACAAATTGAGGTTATATATTCATTCAAAAAGTCTTGGTACATCAGAAAGGTAAAGGCAAAGAAAGCCATACAAAGCTGAATACAGAAGCAGGCTCCAGGTCACCGACATAGTCGTCATCATCTCTCCTCTCATACCGCTCTCGACGATGAAGATCCATCAAAGGAGCTGTCACTGAGCCCCCAGCGTACCTACGACGACCCCCAGGAACATAGAGCGGAGGAAGCAAAGACCCCTGTCCGTACAGCAAGTACCACTCGTCATAGTCACGATCCGGGATCGTAAAGCGAAACCCAGGCTGGCCCATAAGAGCATCAGCTATCTCATCAGCTGGGATCTGAGCAGCCGGAGGAGGTGCGGAACAAGGAACTCGAGCCACCCCAGTAATCTGTCGAAGCAGCCTCTCACCCAAATACCACTGAAATGATTCAGCGTCAGAAAGCATGATCCGGAGGCATGAAGAATCATATGCCTCCACACGCTGAGGGGTATAATAGAGAGGAAAGTTGGCATACGGAATTCAAGCGAACTACAGTAAATGAGGTCATCACAATCAGCTACAAAGCAGCACGAGGGGTAAGGAAAACAAGATACTTACATCCTTGACGGTCAATCCATCTATGTCAGCACGCCAGTTTCTCCAGAGACTCGAGAGTTCCGTTGACGATTTTGCTGATGCCAGTGCATGTAGCGGTACAAAGATGGCTCAACATCATCTCGTATCCTCGGCGCAAGATGAGCAAAATGGTCGTAAAAGCAAGTCTGGGTAAGGGCACACATAACGATCAGAGAAAGAAAGAAGGCAAATGTCTCCAAGGAAGGTTAAAAAGAATACCTCTACGATAGCCCAGAAACCTGTGAAGGACCGACTATTCCAAGTGGTCTTATCCAAACCCAGGAAAACATGAGTCAAGATAGCCCCATTCCAATTGTAGGGATGGTAAAGATCCTCAACCAAATGAAGAAATTTAGGATCGATCCTCTCGTTCGCGTGACAGAAAAGGAAGGACCCGAAGGCGTAAGCAATCATGGCCCGTGCTTTGTTGAGGGCCTCTAGCTCGGTAGTAGGGGTGACAGTAGCAAAGGTGTTGTAGAACCATCGCAATTATACTTGATGGCCCTGGAATTCATCCTCAGGTGGGACGTCACCTACAAGCCGTAGCCAGTCAGTGGAAGTGATGGGAGCAAGAGAGCCGACCTGGGGAACAACTGCCCCATGGAATGGAAAGCCGATTTGCATATATATATCCAGGGGAGTTATTCCCCACTCACCACAAGGGAGTTGAAAGGTGTGGGTCTCATCCCGCCACCTCTCACAAAGAGCCGCAAGCAGCATGCGGTTGGCATTGTTGTTATGGAAGTGCAAGGTAAGGAGGCCAACAAAAGGAGTGTCAGCCAGAACTCGTTCAAGCAAAGGCTGTGGGTGTTTCACCCAGTCATCCCAAAGATCCCTGGTACCTCGACCCTTGATGGAGGGAAGATGTTGGTGCTCCTTAGCCAAGAACACATATGAGCCCCTCGACGAATAATGAAAGCCGGATCATCCTCATCGATCACCCGTCGTCCTCTTGTACCATCCACCATAGAATCCGACAAGCTTGGCAAGGTGAGTCTCTACTCTTTACCCATTAAAATCCAAATCATTATGCAGGAAACCCTTAGATTCAGACTTACATTCAAATGCAAAATCCTATGTCCAAGTCCATGTGTTGCCTAGGATAAGTGTTGGCCCCATCGAAGAAGACAAGGCCCACCTTAAATAAGGTTGCATGCCATGACCAAAGTAAGGAAAGTCCATCATCCAAGGACACATTTTGGACAACAAATGCACTCAAGTGCCATGAGATCAAAGGGACAAGAATCCATATGAGAAATCCCTCTTCAAAGTCCTTATGTGGCCAAGGATTGATCCACTTTTTATACCAAGGCCATGATTCTCATTTAAGATGTTTCCATCTTTTTACACATGTACATGGATAAGTGGGGAATAGGAAGGAAATGGGTCCCCAAGAGCAACCCAAGTGCCTCATCTCAATGGAATGAAGAGAGCACATAGCCCATTTGAAGAACATGAGGACCCATTCATGGGTTAACCATGGGCAACCCTATGTGCATCATCCTGATGAATGTTTTAACCATGAAAGTACAACATGGTGGTCTACCCACAAATATATGAATCAAAGAAGCCAATGGTAAAAAATTGATGCACATAGCCCACATGAAGAACCAAAGTTGGAGATGTCCATGCAAGGACAAATTTGGGCAACTTATGTGCACCATTTTCTTTACAAAAAAGGGGACCATTTGAGCACAAGAAGGCATGGCTTGATGAGTCACCCAACCATCATGAAAATGGCTAAGAATGATATACATAGGCTACTTGAATATCAAAATCCAAAATGCCCCAAAGCATGGGACAAAATTGGGTATTATTCTTTCCCACAAATTTAAAGAAAAGTCACTCATCTTTGAGAATGATGGTGGATGACTCACCAAGCACCCCAAGAGAAATTCTAGGAGCTATGGTTGCATGGATAGCTCACATGAAGAAGAAGCCATCCATTTGAGGTGGATGACACTAAAGGAAGTTCTTGAGAACCACTTTCCTACAAACATGGGAGCTTAGTGAGTTTGTTGAAACAACTCACTCATGGGACTTGTAGGTGATCAAGTAACCCAAGTCCTCCATCCATCCAAAGAAAAGGCATGAAGGAAAAAAATCCTACATGAACAAAGTGTAGTGGTGCACACATGGTCCAAAGAAATGCACAAGTTTCAATGAGGACCCAAAAGCCCATCCATATGTAAAAATTCTAGGGAACCCACCACACTTTGTGCATAAGGATGTACATCATAATCAAGAAATGGTGGAAGATTTGAGCTACTTGTCCATAAAGGCCCAACTAGGAAATCTAGCCCACTTGAAAGATCCAAGTGAAGAATGGGCTAGTCACCTTTGTCCATACACACATGAAGAAAGATGGGGCCATCCAAAGTGAGCCCTATGGGCCCAAAACTTGAAGTGGGCCCTACCATTCCTATGGGCTCAAACCTTGAAAAGAAGATGGAAAAGAAAAGAAAGCTCCAAAGGAAATGACATGAAAAAGAGAGCATGAGGAAGCCCAAAATGAAGCATTGGACCCATCAAATACACCAAGGGCCATGACTTCACTTTGAGCTCATTTGATACACACGAAAAGTGGCCCAACTCCCAAGAAGAAAGATAGGATATTTTGCCATGCACACTTGATGGACATGGCAAAATTACCCTTTCCATACACATAAAGGGAGTGTGAAAGAAGAAAAGAAAGAATGAAATAGAAGCTTGCAATGTCCTTCTCCATGCACCACCTTTAGAAGAGATTGGAGATCTAGAAAAGGGCCAAAAAGACTTGGACCCACCTTGACTCCTTTGGAATAGCTACATGAAAAAAGAAAGGAAACATGAGAAGAGACAATGAAGAAGAAAAAGGATAAGAGAGAAAAAGGAGTGGTCCATACCTTTACCACTCACCAAAGGGAAACCACCTTATTGTCCCAAAGCTTCACTAAGGCCCACCACTTGAAAGGAGCAAGGGACCACCAAAAGAAAGAGAAAAACTTGAAGAAAGAGAGAGTATGAGAGAGAGAAGAGAAAGATTGCATGTTGGAGGGGCCAAGGGTACCCCATGCTATATAGAAAAAGGGAGGGCACCCCTTTACCCAACCGACTGGAAAGATCAGTGGGCAGAGACGATTTGGGCGGCACCCAGGGGGCCGTCCTTCCTCCCACCTAGTTGAAACAAGCCCTCACCCTCTCTCCTTGGGAAGAACTCCTCCTTGGGAAGGGTGGTTGCAAGTGAATCTTGTACCTCCATATAAGAATGAAGTGATGGAAGAGAAGGATGAGAAAAAGTAAGGAATCTCACCAAAATCTCATCTTGTGAGAAATTGGGGAGAAGTTGGCTTGATGATGTGGAAAAAGCTCCATGGAATTTTCAAGAAAAAGAAAGAGAATTAACTTGGTCAAACAGTGATCTCAACCATTCAAAATCATGGCCTGATGATCTGAACCACTCTAAGAAGAATCCCCGGAATCTCCAACCTTGATTGCTGCTAGCAGTACAAAGTTTTGGTCCGAAGACCTTAAACTACGTCGGGATTAAGATCCTGAGGGATTTTTTTAAAAAAATGGGCATTGATCTCGACCATCAAAATCAGAATCGATGACTTATAACACTTTTCAAAATCACAAAAATATATTACCAGTCTCGCTCTTAAGTTCGGGTCCGAAGACCTTAAACTACGTCGGGATTAAGATCCCAATGGACTTTTTAAATAAAAATCAGTAGCAGTCTGGATCGTTCGAATCAAGATCCGCTGACACCAGACATTTTTCAAAAACAAAAAAATGTGTTTGCCTTGTCCTATACATATTTTGGGTCCAAAGACCTTAAACTACATCGGGATCAAGATCCCGAGGGATTTTCAATAAAAACCGGCATCGGTCTTGATCGTTCGAATCAAGATCCGATGACTCTGGACATTTTTCTAAAAACAAAAAAATATGTCTATGCATTTCCAGCCCTCGCTTGTAAAGTTCGGGTCCGAAGACCTTAAACTATGTCGGGATCAAGATCCCGAGGGACTTTTTAAATAAAAATTGGTAGCAGTCTGGATCGTTCGAATCAAGATCCGCTGACACCGGACATTTTTCAAAAAAAAAGTGTTTGCCCTGTTCTGTACAGTTTTGTGGTCCGAAGACCTTAAACTACATCGGGATCAACATCCCAAGAGACTTTTTAATAAAAACCGTCATTCGATCTCAACCGATCAAGGAAGGGGTCAGATGGACCGTATCTTTTCAAAATCACAAAAAGAATGCATTTTCAGCCTGTACATATTTTTGGTCCGAAGACCTAAAACTACACTGGGATTAATTTCTCGGGGGACTTTTTCCTGCTTTTAGCCAAAAACTGGCATCGGCCTCGACCGCTCAGATCAAGGTTCGATAACCCGGATCATTTCAAAAATACCAAAAAGATTTTAAGCTTTCCATAAAAAACAGTATCAATCTCGATCACTTGAGTTGAAGTCTGGAACTTTTTCAAAACAAAAAATATATATAATACAAAAAAATGATTTTCACCATAAATTTTAACTGCGCAAATTCATCCCCAGCGGTCCGAAGACCTAAAACTAACTAGGATTAACTTCTCGAGGGCTTTCTTTCCTAACATGTCCCAGACATGGCTGACACTTGATCGTACGGGTGTCTGGAATCTTCTAAATAGGTAAAGGCTGAGGCGGGCAGAACCCCGCAATCCTGTTCGTGTTGAACGCACCGTGATAGACAACCTTGATTTGGAAGTCGCTGTTGAATCTGACGGATGTTTCCTGTTCCTAAAACTCATGAAGGGGATTAAGGCAGTTGGGAGGTGAAGCGCACCCTCACGGAATTGTGAGCAACATAAGGTCCCAAATTGGATTGACAAAGGGAAATGTGAGGATGTGGCTCATTCTGTGGCCGAAGGAGTGCGTCAGACGATATGTGGTCTATGTGCATTGCACATGAGGAACAGGCAACTTTGTGGGTGTGTTGACTGAAAACCCTCAAATCTCCTCATCCGAAGATGTAAAACTACGGCACTTAACTGTGTGAGACTCGTCTTGCTCACTGACGTAAAATGGATCGGGTGCCTTACCAGCAGTAGAAGCTGGAAGCGGATGAAAATTTCACACATTTCCATGCATTTCAGAAAAATCAGAAAAATACCAAAACATTGCAAAATATTTTCAAAAATCATAAAATATTTCCCTTGCTTTCAATAATACCGATCTTTACTCGGACAAAATATTTTCAAAATCACAAAAATATTTCCTTTGTCTTCAATAAACAATCTCCATCCTAACTATTCAGGTAAAGATCAGGACTACATATTTGCAAAAATCACAAAAAATTGTCACTATCCCCAGCACTGCACTTGTCTCGAACCCCGCTCACTTCACAATTTGGGATGACGGATCCGATCGCCGGCAAATTGGAATCTTGACCAAAACTGGCGACCAAGCACCGTCTCAATCCCATCTATTCACAGAAGAACATCTTGAAGTCTGATAACATCCTTCATCCATTCCCATTAGCAAAGAAATAGCATCTTGGGACGATGGACCTGATCGACCACGGGTTGGGATCTTGACCAACCCGCTGACCAAACATTCGCATTGAAAAGAAAATCCCCAAGGGAGCAAAACCCTGCAAGCAATAAGCTCAAAGTTCTCTGCATCCCCAACAAAAGCAAAATCATTGAACTGAAAGAGAATGAGCTAAACCATGCATCCATCATCAAATATGCATCTCCATGCATCAACAACATCGCATCAATCATCATGTTTACCTGCTTTCAAAATCAAAGTCGGTTAGCCAAAGACCCCACAGGCATCCCTAGTGGAGGCAGGTGCAAGCCAGATTTCCTTTTCAAAAAAGACAAAAAATATTTCTATTCGGAAATAAAAACCCCACGAAGTATCACTCCCCAGAGTGGGTAACTTTTCAAAATCCCAAAAACATTTTCCCAATAGAGTGTTTGGCCTCCAAAATGCTGAGAGATCTTCCATATCTCTAGGTAGGAGCCGATGTAAAAATCAAATAAGATCCGATGTCTCGTGGTTTCCCCAGAGATCATCAGATCTAATGCACTCAAAGTACGGTCGAACTGAACTCCAGTGTCAGTGCGGTCATACCACATGCCAAGATACGAAAAGATGAAAGCTAAAGGGCTCGGTCAAAGAAACCATTTGAACAGGTGGAAATGATTAATTGTAACCCAAGTATCAAAATCAGCAGATTGGTTGGAAAGAGTTCACCCGCACATACCTAGGCGTGGATGCCTGAAGTACCTTGACTGATTCCAAGTCGGCGTAGTGGACTCCCATAAAACTACATGACGCAGGGCAGCTAACCACTTTGACAGTCAAGCGAAACAAGTACTCCTTGAGTGATCTGGAAAACATCACAACCAATCTCAGGGTCAGTAACCTCGTAAGACTATGACGCAGAGGCTCTGCTGTACCTTTCCGATGTTAGTATCGATCAGGATTGGAAGGGTTGCGATTGGGTACCCAGGTTGCAGCACACTGCAGGGACAATTGCAACATTTTCTCCAACCTCCCGCTGTATGTGTGAGTTATCAATCTCCAAACAATCAACTGACTCAGATACAAAGGACAACAAAGATTCCAGACCTCAATCTAGGAAAGAATGAATTGCAAACCAAGCATCAAAACCAGCAGATTAGGTGGAAAAAGTCCACCCGCACATACCTAGGCGTGGATGCCTGAAGTACCTTGACTGATTCCAAGTCGGCGTAGTGGACTCCCGTAAGACTACATGACGCAGGGCAGCTAACCACTTTGACAGTCAAGCGAAACAAGTACTCCTAGAGTGATCCGGGAAAACATCATACAATCAATTACAAGGTCAGTATCCTCGTAAGACTACGACGCAGAGGCTCTGCTGTACCTTTCCGATGTTAGTACCGATCGGGAATAGAAGGGTTGCAATTAGGTACCCAGGTTGCAGCGCATTGCAGGGACAATCGTAATGTTTTCTCTAAACTCCCGCGGTATGTGCGAGTGATCAATTTCCATACGATCAACTGGCACAGATGCAAAGGCAAGCAAAGATTTCAGACCATGATCTATGAATGACCAGGTCAAAAGTGGGGTGTCCACTCGCTTTGGCATTCGGTTGCACGCAACCTCCGCCAAAGAGGGGCATCTGTAGACACCCCACCTTCGGCTACAAGATTGGTAGAGATAACTGAATGAATGGAGGACCATACACCCAAATCCCATGTCCAAACTCATCCAAACTCACCCTTGTAAGCCCCAATCCATAGCCCAACTCAAGCCTGAACCCAGTCAACTCACCCCTAAACATCAGCCTGAAAAACCCCCCATAAGAAAAATCAGTCAAAAAATCCCAAAAAAAGTCAAACTCGGCCAGTCAACCCGCTGAGTCAAATCACCAAGTCAACCCGCTGAGTCAACCCATCGAGTCAACTCACTGTGTCAACCCATCTCTTAAACCCAGTCAACTCACCGAGCTCCAGACCGCAGCCTCGGAGCAGGTCCGTACTGCCCGCTGAATCCCAAGAAAGGCCGTACGGGCAGCCCCCTGAGGGCCGCCCAAACTTAATTACGGGAGCTACCACTCCCCACTGCTATAAATACCCCCCTCCCCTTCTCATTTGAAAAAGCCATCAAGCCCGAGTGCAATTCGGTCGCTCTGAGTCCTTCTCCACCCCAGTTAGCCCGTCTTTCCACCAAGGAGAGCCCGAATGAGAAGAGCCTAGACCTGGTCCAGCCCAGCCTAACCACTGGTCCAAGTCTCCCAAGCCATCCAAGTCTTGATCCAGCCACTCGAAGCCAATCCTTGCGACACTTCCGTCCATCCAGCAACTCTATCATCAGCATCATCTCATTCGCATCTAGCATAAGTGCAACATTTACTTTTCTTCCAACCCCCTGCTTCACTGCAAGCACTTTGATTATTCAAATACACCGCATGCATATCGCATAAAGCACCTGTTAGTTCGAGCGTATGCTCTGGGCTTGCCTGTTAATGGAAACTTGCCCATCAGAAACTCTTACTGTTCAGACCTGCGT
The DNA here is from genome assembly GCA_003013855.2 of Liriodendron chinense. Taxonomy (NCBI): domain Eukaryota; kingdom Viridiplantae; phylum Streptophyta; class Magnoliopsida; order Magnoliales; family Magnoliaceae; genus Liriodendron; species Liriodendron chinense. The sequence continues at coordinate 5,508,771 of ML058333.1, forward strand.
TCATGCATCAGTCATTACGGGCACTTTGATTATTCAAACACACAGCATGCATCTCGCATAAAGCACCTGTCAGTTCGAGGGTATGCTCTGGGCTTGCCTGTTAATGGAAACCTGCCCATCAAAAAGTCTTACTGTTCAGACCTGCATTCATGCATCATGTCATTCATGAGAATGTACGAGGATTAAATAAGACTTTCAAGTATTAGTTCGATTCTGTGAAGTAGAGACCGTACTTCGGTATGGGCAGTGTGTGGGGTGCTTAACCTCTTCCCACCCTGTAACCGTGATCCTTTACCTCGAATCTCTGGCCGCAGATCAAAAGGAGTCATTTTAGAGGAAGGAATCTCCGGATCTCCTTCTCTAACGTTTTACGGGGTCTAGCCGACTGTAGATTCGAAGTAACTGGCTAGTGGCGACTCTGGTCTTACATAAACTCATCTAACACATCCAGCTTAACACGACAACCGAATAAAGCCCTCGAGAACGAGGCAAGCCAGTGGCACAAACGGCGATTCGCACTCACGCACCTCCTCTTCCTTTTTCGAAAGGAAAGGGAGAATGTTTGGGAGCGCGGAACAGCCAAGGTCCACACATTCATAACTTGTCCACCATCACCTTGGACACGATATTCTCGCTGCTACCACTATCAACGATGATGTCACTATTTTCTTTCATGGTGCACCGCATGCAGAGGTTATTGTGCCACTATGACTGCACTTCCTTGGGGTATATAATAATCACCTAATGACTAAGGATTCATCATGATCCTTTATCATCCATTCCACTCACTCTACTTCCTCATCAATGGCTTGGTTAAACTCTTCATTCTCCAGCTCTATTTCCACTAGTTCTTCTTCAACACCCCCTTCATTAGTGGTTAGATTGACGGTGGGGTGTGTTCGCTTCCCCAAGTGTAGGGTTGCGATGTAGTAATAATCTCAGTAAGACCGAGGTCGATCCACAGGGACTTATGTAGGATTCCACAAACACATCCAAAAGTGTCTATTGAAAGCTAATAATCAGATTTTGAATAGAATTGATGTGAATAACAGTTTTAAACTAATTTGAATGTAGACAATTATAAAAAGGCACTAGGGGTTCAAGGATCCACTTGTAGCAATCCTTGATGTTCAATCCGCTGTGGTTTCTCATTCTTTCAACTAGAATCAACATTAAGGTCTATCTAGTCGGATGATAGAGCTGTTAAACCAAACAATCTGTAATATGTAAGTGCTATGCATAAGATTCACTCAATATAGGCTGAGCTGAGCATGCTCAATTGCATAGGTCATTCCCCTTTTTAAAAGGTCTAGTTCACAATCATAACCATCCTCAAGTCCTGTCACAGGACAAGGCTAGATCAGGATTTGAACTTGATTCAAATCATATGCACAGTCCATACATGTTACAGAAAATTAGAAAAGTAGAACTTTGGTAGGAAGTCCCTTCATGAAGATCATAGTACTAGAGCGCACTCCGATTCCTCATATCATACAGGTCTAGACCGTCACAAACTAATTAAGCAATTAAGTAATTCTCCCAAACATCCATGAGTCATCATAAGACTAAGAAAAACTACTCAAAAACTTGTATAAACTTCAAACCTTAGTTCATAATCATGAATTCCACACTTAAAACCAACTAGCTATGAATTGAAACATCTTGGATCCACTACAAGCTTCACCTCTTAGCCCTAGCTAAGAGGTTTAGCTGCTCATGATCCAAGGAAATATGAAACAACTATAAAAAGCATGAAAACAGCAAAGCAAACTAGAAGGAGTTGTGAAACTCCGAAATCCACTTCCACAGCCTCCAACCTCGCTTAAACCCTTTTAAGATACCCTAGGAACGATCCCTAGGTGTCCTTTTATAGTCTGGAGGCTCCACAACTTCGGAAGAGTCGAGAAATTGCGTAAGAGTTACGCAGCGCAGAGAAATTCGGGCTGAAATTGGAAACTTCTAAGTTCTTACGCACAGCCGACCGGTCGTGACCGGTCGGCCCTTGTTTATCCTTAGTCCAGCAACCATGTCCGACCGGTCATGACCGGTCGGACGTCTTCATTCACATTCCAGCAGCCATGGCCGACTGGTCATGACCGGTCGGCCTTGTTCATTGAAGCTCCAGCGTTCATAGTTGGCCGGTCTTGACCGGTCTGGCCCTCTTGGCCGACCGGTCATGACTGGTCGGCAGTCTTCCTTCTTCTTTTTCTTCTTTTTCTTTTCTTTCCTTGCTTCTTTCTTTTACTTTCTTTCTTCTTTTCTTCTTTGGTCCTCAAATGATCTTCATCAAAATAGTCCCAAATGAGCCATTTTTATCTTCAATTAGGTGGAACCACTCTCAGTCCTGTAGTCACAAAACATGCATTGGATTAGCCTACAAACCATACAAACCTTGCACAATGAGTGATGAATTTGGGTTAGAATTTGCACAATTAAGAGCTCAACACACCCCCCAACCAGCATTTTGCTAGTCCTTAGCAAAACATGCGTGAAACCAATTCTACCTTTCAAAAACTCAACTCTCCTTCTGAAACCATTCTTCTATACATTCCAAGATACATAAGCTTAAGATTCAGAAACATTAGGCGACAGAGGTTGAAACCGTAAACCCTCAAGACATAATAAGCATTCATATGAAATTTCCACTGATTGGTTGACAAATAGAAGGACTTGAACAAATTCAACCTAGTGTGTGTAGTGAAAATTCATCTCACGAGTTTCTAGGATTATCTTCTTCATAGCTCCAGTAGACTATAGAACTCAAGGTACATAGAGCCACATCAAGCCAATGACAGGAATTTGCCTTACCGTCCTTCCGACGACTTTCACACTACGTCCCATTTCCGGCTTTGGTTACGGGTAGACCATCCCCTGGTTGGTAGTAGGTAGCCCTAATCGGAATTTTCCACCATTTTTCCATCATTCCCAATTTCATCCTTCCTTTTCCTTTTTCTTTTTAAATTAGATAGGATTTTTAAAAATCCATATCTTTCATTATTTTCCCATGGACAAGGATGGACAAAGTACCCCGGCTTGATTTCTCAACACCTTAATTCAAAGTCTAGCTAATCCATAAATCACATAATCCCTTCAACTCATGAAAATCGTGTAATGTGAACTAGGTGTAAAAGTGTTCAGATTTTCTATCAATCACAAAAATAGGGGAGTTCACATATAAAACCATTATGCTATGAGAGATTCCAGACATCCAGCCCCATACACTTCATATCTCCTCCTCTTATGCTCATATCAACTTGAATGCATAGAACCGGTGTTTTCCAAAAGAGTTTCGAATTTTTGAAAAATCGAAAAATTTCCACATAATTGCTTGAAATGTTGCAAAATGCTGGATTCATCCAAGTGATCCTACACCCCCCAACCAAATCTTGCATTGTCCTCAATGTAAAAGATGTGTAATGAGCAAAACATGAGAGCAATTTGAAAAAATAAAAGGGAGTGAGGAGTGATAGTATCTTTTTTTTTTTTTTGAACACAACGCAGCCCGAACGACTAGGCCTGAACCCGAACATAACCCAACCCAGCCCAACTGAAAGCATCCAAAGCTGTTGCTGGTGTGTCTTTAACCTGAGACCAGCTGGTTGATAAACTCGGACTCAACCAGCCGGGCTACAGGCCCTTCCACAAGGAGTGATAGTACCTGAGAGAGTGAAAATTGGAATTCCGCTTCCTTCTAACAAACCTAAGCAAAAGTAAACCAAAAGCAGCAAAATCCTAATCCTAACTACTCTGCACCTCCATCAGACTAGGAGATCAATCATCCTGATACACAGGATCATTCAGAGGTATGGACATACCTTCTGAAGGAAATTTTTCAAAGAACGGCTTTAATCGCTGCCCATTTACCTTAAAAATGTTGCCGTTCCTCGGATTCAATAGCTCGACAGTCCCATATGGATAGACAGTTTGCACAATGTAGGGACCAGTCCATCGAGATCTCAATTTTCCCGGAAATAGATGTAAGTGAGAATTATACATGAGGACTTTTTGATTGATCGTGAATGTCTTGCGAAGAATATTCTTATCATGGAATATCTTCGTTTTGTCCGTGTAAATTCTCGCATTCTCATAAGCTTCATTCCGGATTTCTGCAAGTTCATTCAATTGTAGTTTGCGTAACGAGCTTGCCTTGTCAGAATTGAAATTCATCTTCTTAATAGCCCAATATGCTCTATGTTCCAACTCCACAGGTAAGTGACATGCCTTCCCATAGACAAGTCTATAGGAAGACATTCCAATAGGGGTTTTGAAAGCAGTACGGTAAGCCCAAAGCGCATCGGTAAGCCGAAGCGACCAATCCTTGCGATCGGGGTTCACCGTTTTCTCTCAAATGTGTTTAATCTCCCTATTGGATATCTCAGCTTGTCCACTAGTTTGTGGGTGATAGGGAGTGCTCACTTTGTGTGTTACGCCATATTTCTTCATTAAGGTTTCAAAAGGGCGATTGCAAAAGTGAGACCCTCCATCACTTATGATGACTCGAGGCGTTCCAAACCGGGAAAGAATATTTTCTTTTAAAAATCGAATGACCGTCTTATGGTCATTATTCCGGCAAGGGATGGCCTCGACCCATTTGGAAACATAATCAACGGCAAGCAAGATGTATAAGTTTCCAAAAGACAATGGGAATGGGCCCATGAAATCAATGCCCCAACAATAAAAAATTTCGATTATTAAGATGGGATTGAGTGGCATCATATTTCTACGGGAGATTCCTCCTAATTTCTGACAAGGTTCACATGCTTTGCAAAACTCATGTGTATCTTTGAACATGGTGGGCCAATAAAACCCACATTGCAGAATTTTTGTTGTAGTCTTTTTAGCCGAAAAGTGGCCACCACATGCCTGAGAATGACAGAAGGAGATGATACTTTGTTGCTCCTCATCCGGCACACATCTCCTTATGATTTGATCGGGACAATGCTTGAATAAGTATGGGTCGTCCCATAGGAATTTTCGCACCTCTGTGAAGAATTTATCCTTATCTTGCTTTTTCCAATGTGTAGGAATTGTACCTGTAGCAAGATAGTTAGCAATGTCCGCATACCATGGCAATTGGGAAACAGCAAAAAGTTGTTCATTAGGGAACATGTCATTGATTGCCGTCGTTTCAGGAGAATCAGTGAGGACAAGTCGAGAAAGATGGTCAGCTACTACATTCTCTACTCCTTTCTTATCACGTATTTCTATGTCGAATTCCTGGAGTAGAAGGATCCATCGTAACAACCGTGGTTTAGCATCCTTCTTAGAAAGAAGATACTTAAGCGCGGCATGGTCAGTGAATATAATGATCTTGGATCCAATCAAGTAGGACCTAAACTTGTTCAAAGCAAAAACTACGGCTAAAAGTTCTTTTTCAGTGGTGGTGTAGTTTGCTTGGGCTGAGTTTAGGGTTCTACTTGCATAGTAGATGACACATGGCTTTTTCTCTTTTCTTTGACCTAACACGGCCCCAATAGCATAGTCACTAGCATCGCACATAATCTCAAAAGGAATGCTCCAATCAGGTGGTTGCATTATGGGCACACATGTCAACATACCTTTAAGGGTGGTAAAGGCCTTCTGACATTCTTCATTCCACTCGAATGAATTTTTCTTTTGAAGTAGGTTACATAAAGGGCGAGAGAGTGACCTGAAATCCTTTATGAACCTTCTGTAAAATCCTGCGTGTCCTAAAAAGGACCGTACATCTCGTATGCTTTTGGGTGGTGGAAGGTTAGAGATAAGATCAATTTTCGCCTTGTCCACCTCGATTCCATTTTGTGAAATGATGTGACCAAGTACAATTCCCTTTTGAACCATGAAGTGACACTTCTCCCAATTGAGCACAAGGTTCTTCTCTTCACATCTTTTCAGCACAGACTTTAAGTGCTCAAGGCACTCATCAAAGCTGCAACCAAATATGGAAAAATCATCCATGAAGACTTCGAGAATGGTCCCCACCATGTCAGAAAAGATACTCATCATACAACGCTGAAAGGTGGCAGGGGCATTACATAGTCCAAATGGCATCCGTCGGTAGGCGAAAGTGCCGAATGGACATGTGAATGTAGTCCTTTCTTGGTCTTCACGGGCAATTTCTATTTGGTTGTACCCTGAATAGCCATCAAGGAAGCAAAAGTGGAAATGACCCGCCAACCGTTCTAAAATTTGATCAACAAATGGTAGGGGGAAGTGGTCTTTCCTTGTGACAGTGTTTAGCTTCCTGTAGTCAATGCACATTCTCCAACCGGTAGTGACTCTAGTTGGCACGAGTTCATTATTGGCATTGGCTACGATGGTTATTCCGGATTTCTTAGGCACCACTTGAGTTGGGCTCACCCATTGGCTATCGGATATTGGGTAAATGATACCTACATCCAATAGTTTCACCACTTCGGCCTTAACCACATCCTTCATGTTTGGATTTAGTCGTCTTTGTGGTTGCCGAGATGTCTTCGCATTCTCCTCAAGGTGTATGCGATGAGTACAAATCAGTGGGTCTATGCCTTTGAGATCCGCAATTGACCATCCAATGGCACTTTTGTGCTCTAATAGAGTGGCTATTAGCCTACTCTCTTGTTCCTCATCCAAGTGGGAAGAAATCACCACTGGGTATGTCTCATCTCGACCTAAATACACATATTTCAGCTCACTTGGTAATGGTTTTAGGTCGAGTGTTGGTGCCTTGATGTTGGATGGGAGGGCCTTGTTCTCGTTTACAGGCAAAGGCTCAAATAGGGCCCTCCATCTTTTATTATCAAGCACTGGCATCATCTCTAGCATGGCATCCATCTCTTGTATTGTGTCATCATTTGTCTCATGAGAATGGGCCACACATGCCTCCAAAGGGTCGAAAAATAGTGATAAGGGGACTGTATCCTCCACGAATGATTCGATCATGTTTAATTCGTGGACATCATCATCAACTTCCCTTGGTTGTTTGCATAAATCAAATATGTTAAGCTCAAGGGTCATATTTCCAAAGGACATTTGTACAAGTCCGTTTCTACAATTTATAATGGCATTTGAAGTAGCTAGAAACGGCCGTCCAAGTATGACGAGAATTTGCGCACCGGTGCCTATCACGGGATGTGTATCCGAGACAATAAAGTCTACTGGGTAGTAGAATTTATCAACTTGGACTAGAACATCCTCTATCATTCCTCTCGGTATACAGATGGATCTATCAGCAAGTTGGAGTGTGGTTTTGGTGGGTTTCAATTCACCTAACCCAAGTTGTTCGTAGACCGAGTATGAAATGAGATTCACACTTGCCCCCAAGTCGAGTAGGGCTTGTTTAATCCGGTAGTCTCCTATGATGCATGAGATGGTTGGACTACCTGGATCCTTGTGTTTTTGGGGCACCTCTTGTTTGATAATGGCGCTCAAATTCTCAGTCAAAAGTACTTTGTTATGAACATTGTGTTTCCTTTTGACTGTACACAATTCCTTTAGAAATTTGGCATACGATGGTATTTGTTTTATTGCATCTAACAGCGAGATGTTGATCTTCACCTGCTTGAAAACTTCTAGAATCTCCAGATTTTTGTCTAAAGGTTTAGGTGAAATCAACCTTTGTGGAAATGGAGCAACCGGCTTGTATTGCCTTTTCGGTTCTTTATCTTGTGGGGTATTGTTCGGGCTATCATCCTCTTTGGAAATTTTCGGATCCTTAGGCTTTGGGGCCTTCACCAGATTGGATTTGTCAATCTCTTTCCCACTTCTCAAAGTGGTGATAGCTTGAACATGTTCCGTATGGTGGGAGGATGAGCTTGCATCTTGTATCTCAAACTGGGTTCTTGGGTTAGGAAGAGGTTGGGCAGGAAGTGTGCCCTTCTCTCTGACACTAAGATGAGATTCAACTCTAACCAGTGATGTTTTCAATTCATTGATGGCTTGAGTTGAATTTTGATTGAATTTCAATTGCTCTTGCATGAACCCATCTATTTTGAGAGAATTTGTTTTGTTGTACTCAGCTTGGACCGATACGAATGCACCCAACATCTCCTCTAGTGATACTTTCGGAGTGTTATTTGCATTTGCAGTGGGTCCATTCCTCCAACTGAAGTTGGGATGGTTCTTCCAATTAGGATTAAACGTGTTTGAGTTTGGAGCACCATATTGCTGCTGATAACTGTTTGTGGCATTTGTTTGTTCTTGTAAGATGCCTTGAACTGCTGAAATTGTGGGGCAATCTTGTGTTGCATGTTGATTTCCAGCACATTCCACAAACAGTTTCAACGTCAGTTGAGTTGATTGTTTCTCCTTTCCTTAATTCCATGGCTTCGACCTTTCTTGTGAGGCTAGCCACCCGTGCACTTATGCTATCTTCTTCTGATAAGACATACATTCCTCCCTTTTCCTTTTGTTGGCCAGTCTTGGAATTTGTTGGTTTAGATGTGTCCCAAGACTGTGCATTCTCAGCCAATTCTTCCAAATAATCCCATGCTTCATCAGCTTCCTTATTCATGAACTCCCCATTACACATCATCTCTACGAATTGGCGCATGGGTGAAGTCAGTCCTTCATAGAAAAAACTTATAACCCGCCAAATTTCATAGCCATGATGTGGGCATGCGTTTAATAGGTCCTTAAACCTCTCCCAACATTGGAAAAAGGTTTCATCTTCCTTTTGGGCAAAGTTCATGATAAGGCGCTTCAACATATTCGTTTTGTAAGTAGGGAAGAATTTCTTTATGAATTCTCTGTGCATATCAGTCCATGCACCAATTGATCTTGGCCTCAATGCATAAAGCCAACCCTTAGCTTTATCTTTAAGAGTGAAAGGGAAGAATTTAAGTCTCACCACATCTTCCGTCACGTTTGCAAAGTGCATGGTGGTGATTACCTCATCAAACTCCTTAAGGTGTTGATAGGCACTTTTACTATCTAATCCATGGAATTTAGGGAGAAGTTGAATCACTCCAGGTTTCAAATCCACATTCCCTGCATTTGGTGGAAATACTATGCATGAGGGAGTGCTCGTTCTTGCAGGATGCAAGAAATCACGTAAAGTCCTAGGTCGGGGAACATTCTCAACCACATTCTCCCCTGTTTCAGTTTGGTTTTGGCCCGGATTAGGTTGATTTGCAGCCATATTTTCAGACAAAATTGGAGAGTTTAGTTGTCTCCTAGCACGTGGCTCTCTATCAATTCCTTCTACTATCCCCCCTTCACTTATGAGTCGGTTATTGGAATCCCGAGCCCAATGTGGCATGCAAAACCAAAAAAATAAGAAACAAAGAGAAAGAAGAATTCTTCCTCCCTTTCTTTACTCTTCTCTAAGACCGAAGCACAAGGTGTCTTGCAATGGCTAGGCCAGAAGCAAGGATAGAGACCGATTTCTCCTGATCAATAGGGGTTCAAAGAACTCCCCACCCACTCTTTGAATCTTTTGAGAACAAGTGCAGAAAAAAGAAGAAAGAGGAATAGAGATGAGAAAAGAAGTCTCTGAGCACAAGGTGATCCAAGATGGCAGAGCCGACCAATAGGAATTCAGGTGGCAAAAAGGCCAACCTTTCAGAGATCCAAAAGGAATCTCCACCCACTCTACAAGAGATGAATATGATAGGAATGAATAGGAGAAGGAGAAGAGTAAGGTTTAGAAAGATAGAACCTGATTTAGCACTTGAAACCCTTGTATCTTCTTCAACTTCCTAGAAATCCCTGAAAAGAAAATCAAATAAACAGGCTAAATTAGTCCTAAAATCCTAAAAATCCTATATAGATACTAATTTCAGATATTTGTGATAAACCGTCAAAAATCCCCGGCAACGGCGCCAAAAACTTGTTCGCTTCCCCAAGTGTAGGGTTGCGATGTAGTAATAATCTCGGTAAGACCGAGGTCGATCCACAGGGACTTATGTAGGATTCCACAAACACATCCAAAAGTGTCTATTGAAAGCTAATAATCAGATTTTGAATAGAATTGATGTGAATAACAGTTTTAAACTAATTTGAATGTAGACAATTATAAAAAGGCACTAGGGGTTCAAGGATCCACTTGTAGCAATCCTTGATGTTCAATCCGCTGTGGTTTCTCATTCTCTCAACTAGAATCAACATTAAGGTCTATCTAGTCGGATGATAGAGCTGTTAAACCAAACAATCTGTAATATGTAAGTGCTATGCATAAGATTCACTCAATATAGGCTGAGCTGAGCATGCTCAATTGCATAGGTCATTTCCCTTGTTAAAAGGTCTAGTTCACAATCATAACCATCCTCAAGTCCTGTCACAAGACAAGGCTAGATCAGGATTTGAACTTGATTCAAATCATATGCACAGTCCATACATGTTACAGAAAATCAGAAAAGTAGAACTTTGGTAGGAAGTCCCTTCATGAAGATCATAGTACTAGAACGCACTCCGATTCCTCAGATCATACAGGTCTAGACCGTCACAAACTAATTAAGCAATTAAGTAATTCTCCCAAACATCCATGAGTCATCATAAGACTAAGAAAAACTACTCAAAAACTTGTATAAACTTCAAAACTTAGTTCATAATCATGAATTCCACACTTAAAACCAACTAGCTACGAATTGAAACATCTTGGATCCACTACAAGCTTCACCTCTTAGCCCTAGCTAAGAGGTTTAGCTGCTCATGATCCAAGGAAACATGAAACAACTATAAAAAGCATGAAAACAGCAAAGCAAACTAGAAGGAGTTGTGAAACTCCGAAATCCACTTCCATAACCTCCAACCTCGCTTAAACCCTTCTAGGATACCCTAGGAACGATCCCTAGGTGTCCTTTTATAGTCTGGAGGCTCCACAACTTCGGAAGAGTCGAGAAATTGCGTAAGAGTTACGCAGCGCAGAGAAATTCGGGCTGAAATTGGAAACTTCTAAGTTCTTACGCACAGCCGACCGGTCATGACCGGTCGGCCCTTGTTTATCCTTAGTCCAGCAACCATGTCCGACCGGTCATGACCGGTCGGACATCTTCATTCACATTCCAGCAGCCATGGCCGACCGGTCATGATCGGTCGGCCTTGTTCATTGAAGCTCCAGCGTTCATAGCTGGCCGGTCTTGACCGGTCTGGCCCTCTTGGCCGACCGGTCATGACCGGTCAGCAGTCTTCCTTCTTCTTTTTCTTCTTTTTCTTTTCTTTCCTTGCTTCTTTCTTTTACTTTCTTTCTTCTTTTCTTCTTTGGTCCTCAAATGATCTTCATCAAAATAGTCCCAAATGAGCCCTTTTTATCTTCAATTAGGTGGAACCACTCTCAGTCCTGTAGTCACAAAACATGCATTGGATTAGCCTACAAACCATACAAACCTTGCACAATGAGTGATGAATTTTGGTTAGAATTTGCACAATTAAGAGCTCAACAGGGTGTTTAGGGCAAGTATTAGATAAGTGACCCAGTTGGCCAGAGTGGAAACAATTGTTCGGCCTTGGTCGAGCATACACATTTGAAGCCTCGCTTAGACCAGCAGTTGTAGGCGCTACACGTTGACGTGTAGGAGCTAGGACCATTTCCTGAATCACGGTTCATGATCGTTGGAGGCTAAGCATGCCCTTCAACTGGATCTTTTCCTTTTAGTAGAACCGAATCATTTGTAGGACCCGTTGTGGAAAGCCGACCTGAGGGATAGGAACGCGTAGGGATCCTGGCCAGTTGCATCTCTACCCTCCCTGTTAGTTGAACCGCTTCCTCCATGGTTCAGACGGGATGCATCTGAACTTGGTCCTGGATTGCGGCAAAAAATGCCTATAAATCTTACGACCCTTTATGAGTTTGTCTCTAATAAACCATTGCGCGTTGCTAACCTCTCAAATTCTGCCATGTATTCTCTGACGACCCAAATCCCTTGACTGTAATTTTAATATTGTTAGAACAATACCTGCTCATAGTCACTAAGAAGGAATCGAGATCAAAGTAAACACCTCATCCATGGCCACGATTGAATTTATGGCATGTTTGTTCTGACGGGCGCGTATGAGATGTAATTGCTTCCACCACGCAGAAGCACCAGATTTAAACTTATATGCTATCAGCTTAACTTGTTTATCTTTTGGCACATTTATATAGTCGAAGTACCTCTCTGCTTCTGATAACCAATCTAGAAAATCCTTAATATTATGTAAACCATTGAAAGTAGAAAAATTGCCTTTTGTCCGAAAATCTCTATCAGCACGATCCACACAACCATTTTTGTGTGCAGATTGTCGGACAATGATGCCCTCAATGTCCTCATCACTAAAGTCCGAGTCCTCTTGGGTAGCCATGTGATTTGTCACCGATTGCGCTTGACGAAAAATATGATTGTTTCGTACAACGACCACCGACGGCTGAGTGAAGCCTTGGGCTTAGGGTGGGGCCAATAATATCGCAATACGATTGAGAGTCGTCTACAACCCTTGCATGGACAACTGATTCAGCCATTGGAGAGTATCTATCTTCTCCGCAAGATATTGAATCCCTTGAGCAACGTTAAAAGGATTCTCGTCGTTGCCATCGTTTGCAGCCATCTTTCTGAGGGAATTCCTTGCTCTAATACCATTTGACGCAAGCACAGACATGGTGAGGACGATCACCGCCTTCCTCACATGATAACTACTTCGAATCCATGGAGCTTCCGGGAATCCTCAACCAGACTTCCTTGAATCCATAAGGGAAAATTTCGATTCCATGAGAAAAGAAAAAAAAAAACTGATTTTTTTATTGAATAATAATAAAAATAACTATATCTCCAAAATGAGTTTAACAAGTGATTAAATACTCTAAGCAAACCCTAATGCATAATTAGAAAATGTCTTAACCAAAAAAGAAAATAAAACGAAAAAAATGGTGTAAGTTCCAACAATCTGACGGGTTGTTGATTGATCGACCCGATCGAGCAATCGATCAATCAAAGATCTCAAAAAACAATCCAAGGAGGTCCAGATGCCAAACTTGAATTTTGGTAATTTTGGCGATCGATCGATAGACGCATCTTTTGTCAAGTGAACTCTCTAAACTATTTTCTGCATAGGAGATCGGAGATCGATTGATCGATTGGAGCTGAAAGTGCTAAAAAATGTCTCCTCTTGAGCTCCTTAATTCTTTCGTTGGTCAATCCTTATGATATAATCATCTGCGATCCTCTCTACATCAGGTGATGGTGGGTTTGAAAAGTTGCAAATCGGCAAATATAAGAATTACAGTGGTCGAAGATAGGTTTCGACGGGATTGGCAGCAATGTAGATGATAAGTTTGGAGAGGATCAAGGGAGACTGGAGCTTTGATACTATGATAACTTTAGGAACTACAGCTTGGAGAATTACATGCATTACTCCATTAAGGTAAACATGCACGGTAATCATGTGCCCAGAATTACACTAGAAACACATGATTGATGTAATTCTTGGATCATAGCCCAGCCAATTAATCCACTCCGTAGATGATCTGGATCACCATCCAAGTGACCATATGGCGATGAATAGGCACCCAAACATGATAGAACCCCTTTACATAAATGTCCCTTAGATAAATCTCCATATGTTTTCCAAGGGCTGTCATCGACAAAAGCAGCTGTCCTCCAGCAAGGCTTCAGAAAATCTGCGCCTTTCAAGAATACCTGAACGCATTTAAATGTTAAAAAACACAAGGAAAACCTTTCATTACCTTTTGTAAATGTGATTTCTACTAACAAACAGCATCAGCCAACTGCATAGAAACGAAACTACGTAACACTCATATTACCCATAATCTTCGGAATAAAGTGTACACTGAGACTTGAATTCCTCCGCAAAGCATGTCTACCAACTTCTACCATTATCTAGAGCTTTACGAAATCGTTTGCGAACTCTGCGGAGTAAACTTCGGCAACATTTTAACAAAGCCATAGCAAAGCTAAATGACCAAAAAGAAAAAGTTGAAACCAGCAAAGCAACTTCAACAAGCTGCTCTTCGGTCAAAGCCTAGCAAACTCGCAGCATCCTGCAACACCTTACCATCGTCCATCAACGGCCACCGGAGAGGACCGATTCTTGGACCGATGATGTACTTGGAAACCCATGTTCCAAAGAAGAAGGATATGACAAGCGTAGAACATCGGACCCTTTATAATGGCCCCCCGCAAGGATGGCCGCACCCAGATCATCGAATGAGACCTCGGGTAAAGGTACATCACGGTCTAAAAACTGCATTACTTGCCGCATGCTCGGCCTTGCGGCTGACAATGGATTTGAACACAGCAATCCAAGCTTCAGCACCAACTCCATCTCTTCCACCTCATAGTCAAGTCCCAGCTTCGGATCCACCACTGCCAGAATTGTCCCTCTCCTCCAGCATTCCGACACCCATTCGACTAAGATCACCTCATCCGCCGACGATCGGGGATCAATGGGCCTCCTCCCGCAAGCAACCTCGAGCATGAAAGCTCCAAACGCGAACACGTCAGTGCTTGTGGTGGCTTTCCCCCTTCTAGTTAGCTCCGGTGCAAGATATCCGAGGGTCCCCACCACGTGGGTCGTCTGTGGATCAGTCCCATGATCGTACAATCTGGCGAGGCCGAAGTCGCCTAATCTACCGTTCATCTCGCTATCTAACAAAACATTGCTGGCTTTGATGTCTCTGTGAAGGACCACCTGCTCCCACTCCTCATGCAAGTATAGAAGCCCCGAAGCCACTCCCTTAACTATACGAAACCGTCGACTCCAGCTCAGCATTTTTTTCGGATGGTCGAAGAGGAATTTGTCCAGACTTCCATTGGGCATGAAATCATAGACCAGTAGCAGCTCTCTCTTTCGCCGGCAGTAGCCGAGAAGTCGCACCAAGTTCCGGTGACGGAGGCGGCCCAGGCTCACGATCTCAGATATGAATTCCCGCATCCCTTGTCGAGATTCATGAGAGACTCTCTTCACAGCCACTTCGATCTTTGAGGCTGATAAAACTCCTCGGAAAACACTCCCAAAACCTCCGACCCCCAGGAGCTCTTCGTGTGTGAAGCCCTTAGTGGCCATGAATAGATCCTTGTATGAGAACCGATGGGGCCCGTATTCACGTTCCCAGTCCTCGAGTACATCAGCAAACTTGATCTTCCTTCTCACGATGATAACAATGGCCGAGATGGCCGTTAACGTGAAAAATATCACAATTACGGGTAACCCAACTGTTAAAAGCTTCGATTTCTTTTTGGGTCCTATCCGTGGAAGCTTAGGAAGGCGGGAGGGATCAAGGGCCTTTGCTTGACCGTTCATCTTAAAGCTCCATCCCAATATGTAATTGGATGAAGGAACCGTCTTAGTTGATGAAGTGAAACCGATATACATGTCATCTAACAAGGTTGATGAAAGATCCACCATCGATGATAGAAGTGGACGATCAGGTTTGGGCAAGCCGATAGGAGATAATGTTACATTGAGATGGTTTTGGAGACCACTGTATTCTACCCAAACATGCATCGGTTCTCCGCTTCTAAGGCTTAGATTCTTAAACCCACCCCTTATATTACTAAAGTAAGCTGCAGGAGCGGACGTGATGGAATCTAAGCCATTGATGTCGACTCCAACATGGTTGTCATCGATATCACGGAATTCTGGATTAAAGTACGTGTCGAACTCAATGGCAGCTATGTGATTTGATGAATTGCCGATGTTCTTCGGATTGAAGATGCCCATGTATTCGCTCGCCTCACTTCCTGGGAACTCTTTTGAAGGTGAGATCACGAAGGCCGCCCCATTGGTTCTTAAATCCTGATACTGGGGCACCATCGCAAAGACAAAATTGGTAGAGAAAGATTGAATTTTGCCCTGTGAAGGTTTGAAGTGAAGGGGAATGGGGTAGAAGGCGTGACTCGCCTTTTTTTGTGTAGAATCGTTGAGAAGCAGGAGGCCTTCAGATGTGATCTCGGCTGCGCCGTCCATGCTCATGTTAGCGCCATGAAATCCGTTGTAAATGAAATCGCCTTCGTCGCCTTTGGAAGCCGCATATCTCATGAAGAGAAACAACATTAGGAGCTTCGAAAACATGGCTGAAAGCTTACAGTGGCTTTGAAGTTCGTAGACTTTGATGCTTTGGTAGCTCTCTAATGAAATGTAGTATCGTCCGTACGATATACACGCGCGCGCTCGCACAAGCACTCACGCACGCGCGCAGAGAGAAAGAGAGAGAGAGAGTCGGTTTGTCATTTCCCACCGTAGTTGGCACACGTATGATTGATCTCGCTAGGTTGTGCCCACGTATACTGGCCATTTACAAAAAAGCAGTACTAAAATTTGGATCCTTGGACTTTTCCAAGTTGCCAATTTTTCTAACACGTGTTATTTTCTGATAAGCCTACTAAAACTATTTGTTGGTCCACAACATTTTCCAATACACATTTCCTGTAGAATGGTCCGGATCTCGGCCATGCGTGCCATCCAACGTAATAACATCCCACGTTGTGGCTGCGATGCCGCCCCTTCATCAGCGGGAGCCGATTAGGTGCGCCCTCGACGCACCCAATACAGTGCGGCCCACCATGATGTATGTATTCTATATGTCCGAGTAGTTTATCCATGTCAGGCCATTTTAGTGCATGAGCCCAAGCCTAATGAAATTCAAATCCTACGTGGGTGGACTATACAGTTTTACACCAGCGACTAATGCTTGCCACACGTGTTGACACTACGGGGTTCGTAGTGATAGAATTCCTGCTCAAGCCTATTAATATCTTCTTCTTTTTTATCTTCCTCAGTACACATTTTGTTACTAATGGGAACGCATGTATAATTATGCATACCTTTAGAGGAGCAAATCAATAGACAGTGACCACAATTAACGTGTCCATTAATGAGATAGCATACCTTTAGAGGAGCAAATCAATAGACAGTGACCACAATTAACGTGTCCATTAATGAGATAGTGTACTCAAGTCTTTTATAAAATACTCATAGCGAGAACGTATCTTATTACAATTTTTTTCTTTTTTTTGGAAAGATAAAATTTTATTTGAATAGAATGGTAGAAAAAGTACACATTCAAAAGACGTGCAAGTCCCACCTATCGTATATGTCACTCTGAATATAGAAAAACAAACCCAAAATAGAATCATTAAGCTTATGTACCCCAGCCCCAGAAGTGAAAGAAACCCCCACTTAGCTTTTCCCTTTTCTAATTGCACCAATCCCAACGTTATCCAACGTTAAGAGGCCTTGAATATGAGTCTGGAGCTCAACTCTAGAGGAGAAAGTCCTGTCAAGCTTTCTACTGCTTTCCATTTTGGCAAGCGCATCGGCCACTAAATTCCCTTCCCTCAAAATATGAGCAATATTAAGATTTCCAAAATATCTTATCACATATTTAGCTATGATATACTCGATGAGGCCGTATCTCACAATCTTTTTAAAATGGAAGATCTTCCTAGAAACGTTCAGAGTTTGTAGCGTTAAAAAAGGTTCAAAATATAGGGAGATTGGACTGATATCCAAGCGAATCAACTTTAGTTCAAACCCGAATTGAAAGGAAATAGACGGTGGTTAGATTGGGCACCCATCCGTATATTGATTCGAGTTAAAAGAATGAGAGAGCTCAACAACCCGATCATATGGTCGTTGTTCAATTAGTATCAAGAGAATGGGATAACTAGATAGAAGATTTGGTTAGACCCATCCTCAATAACAAATTGGTATCATGTGGATCATGTCCATCTATGCCCTCCAACGCTCTAAACCATCATGTAATAATTAAATGGTTAAATAAAGGATAAGAAATAATATGTCTAACCAAATGAGTGGCGATGATCAATTTGAGGTCTGGGATCAACCCTCAAGGTTCCCGAGATCAATCTTGAACCCAATTAGTGGGCCACAAAAATCCTCGTAATGAGATCAACTACAAGACTTAAATATGATAATGTTAAGGCCTAAAAAGTCTATATCGACAAGAAATGCTAAGGTTAGAAGCAGTACAAGAATCTTGAGCATGCGATGTAGGGCTTGGGCAAGCTACATATGTAATGACAAGCATACCTTTGTCTGCCACAAGTATACACCATCCATCATGCATTTACTACACCCAAGCACGCACCAAGCCATTCATGTGTCATTCATACATATCATAAACCATGCATGCATTTCAAACCAGCACAGTATACCTTCCATACATGTAATACACATAGAACTCATATAGGAAAATAGTGCATATGGCCATGCATACCTAAAACCCTCATGAGAGCACATGCAAGCGTTAAGCCAAGCCACCACGTGCATGCAACCAACCCATACATACTATGCATAACTACATACACCATACACATATACTTATGCATGCTCCACATGTATGAAGCCCATGAATGCAACTCTCATCCATCCATACATATATCCCAAATTTACATACATGCACACCATGCATGAACATTATGCTCGTATAACCATTCATGCATGCATGTACCACATGTACAAACTATGGTCCATGCCTAAGACTCATGCATGAAACACATATGCCATCAATGAAATGCAACCAGCATAGTCATGTAGATCACAACACTCATTAAAATATGTAAAACTCACAAATAATGCAACAACATAACGAGTTTACCATGGAGGTTGCTGTAAGGGCCTATTGTGATACATAAGGGTAATCCACAGCGCCCAGACTTCTTTATAACTCATTTTAACCCTTAGGAACAAGTATGAGGAATATTTGAAGCTTAGGTGGGACTCACCAAAGGAAGATCAACACCCACCATTATAACTCCTAAAAGGCGCGGTCACCAATTAAACTCCTTCAGGGGCTTGCTACAATTTTGATTTTAAAGATCTGGGCCGACTAGAATGTCCTAAGGGGACACATGTGTGGGAAAATTAGAGGATTAGTCAATCTAATATCTTTATGGCCCCAAAGTACCATTCAATGGTAAAACAAAGGTGACATTATTTCCTATGGTATGGCCCACCTGAACATCATATTTGCCCTGAACTTGGGACCACCTCCTGGAATAACACTCCCAAGCTTATGAACGGATTCAATCCTAAACCCATACCCTACAAATGGGACCCACTAAAACGTTTGCTAAAACACATGCACTGTTGTAAACCGTCTACCCAAACCATTTACCATTAAAAACTTGTGTGGGGTTGTTCGCTTCCCCAAGTGTAGGGTTGCGATGTAGTAATAATCTCGGTAAGACCAAGGTCGATCCATAGAGACTTATGTAGGAATTCACAAAACACTTCCAATAGTTCCACTAAAGAGCTAACAAACAGATTTGATGTAAATAGTAATGTTGAATTAAACTGAAGGTAATCAATTAATAAAAAGGCACTAAGGGTTCAAGGATCCACTTGTAGCAATCATTGATGCTCAATTCGCTGTGGTTTCTCACTTTCTCAACTAGAATCGAAATTAAGATCTATCTAGTCGGATGATAGAACAGTTAAACCAAACAATCTGCCATATGTAAGATCAATGTATATGATTCACTCAATGCAAGCTAGGACGAGCATACTCAATTGCATAGGTCAGTCCCAATTCCAATAGGCTAAGATCACAATCATAACCATCATTAAATCCTTTCACCAGATAAAACTAGATTATGATTTGAACTTAATTCAAATCACATGCACAGTCTCACATACTTTAGAATTTCCAAAAAAATAGAACTTTGGTAAAAAGCTCCCACATGAAGATCATAAATCTAGAGCGTATTCCAATTCTTCAGATCATATAGGTCTAGAGTAGTTCACAACAATTAAGAACTCAAGTAATTCTTCCAAACATCCATGAGTCATCATAAGACTAAGAAAAACTACTTAATATTTGAAGTAAACTTCAAACCATTGTTCTTAAACATGAAATCCAACTTGAAATCAAATCAAACGAATTGAAACATCTTAGATTCACTCCAAGCTTCCCCTCTTAACCTTAGCTAAGAGGTTTAGCTGTTCATGATCTAAGGAAGCATGAAACAACTAAGAAAAACATAAAAACTAGAAAGCAAACTAGAAAGAGTTGTAGAACTCCAAATCCGACCTCCGCCGTCTCCCACCGTGCTCAGTCCCTTCTAAGATGCCCTAGGAACGATCCCTAGGTGTCCTTTTATAGTGGGGAAACTCCGCAGCGTCAGAATCTTCCAGAATTTGCGTCAGGATACGCAGTGCACAGAGAAATTCGGAGCTTGTAGAACACGCTCAGTTATGCAGACGACCAGTCTGAGCTCCTGGACGACCGGTCGCACGACCGGTCTCAAAATCGCAAAAAACGTCCAGCAAGTTTTCGTAATTTCCATGCCCATAATTTTAATTCAAGGATCGGTCGCACGACCGATCTGAGCAGTGGACGACCGGTCGTACGACCGGTCTTGGACAGTCCAGTGAGTTGTGGCCGCAGGGCCCCTCTGTTAAGTGATCGGACCGGTCGGACGACCGGTCTTGGGCACATTCTTCTGCTTTCTTTCTTCTTTTCTCTGACTTCTTTCTTTCGTCCTTTGACGCTTAGTCATTTGATCTTCTTTGCTTGTAAATGGCGTCTTTAAGTCTCCAATTGATGGATCCTCTCTCTCATCCCTATAATCACAAATCCATGCATTAGATTAGTCTATAAATCATAAAAACCTTGCATAATGAGTGATGAATTGGGGTTAGAATATGCACAATTAAGAGCTCAACAGGGGCCACCATGGGTGCCCTTTAAACCATCGGAGCTGTTTATGGAGTCACACTTGCCCACACGTGTCAACTCATGAATAATAGCCTGATCTGGTACTTCTATGGCTCTACACAATTCTTCAACGGTGAGTATATGGTGGAACTGTTTCCTCTCGTATGGCCCACCTGAAACTCAGATTTAGGTGAAATTTTAGATCACCTCCTATAATGACGACCTTGAGCTCATGAGCCCATCAGCTTTGGGGCCTATGAACTGCAAATGAGATCCACTAATAAAATCTCCAAAAGACGTACAAATTATGCAAAGCCACTGTAACAGTTTGTCAAGATCAATTGACGTGCAACCCTTCTGAGAGCCCACCATGATGGTGCTTTGAAGAATCTGACCTGTTCGTAAGATCAATGTGGTCCACATGTACCAGAGAATATGAGAATCATCCAGATCCAAGTTTGAGGTGGGCCGCACCATAAGAGAATGAATGTTAATCGTTATGGCTCCCAAGCCGACGCCTACTATTTTAACCTTTATTGGGCTCACCAGTGCATCCTTTGGACGATCCAAACCATTCGCCATAATAAGAAGCCAAACACGTGTCACCCCTAGACACCAGCTTGATCCGACATCCCTGTGGCCCTCTAAGAAAGTTGTAATGGTATATGTTTTCTCCCATTGATTCCCCTCCAGTGGCCCACCTAAGCTTCATATCCTCTCCAGACTTGGGACCTTAACATGTGTCGACCCCCTGATTCAAATGGACGGCATGGATTTGCGATACACATGGCAGAAGTTGAGCCTATGGGCGAGCCCTCCTTTAACGTTAATGCATCCTCACTGCCACCCATTATAGCACGTGTTCCCTCTAATATAGCATGCGTCCTTGGCTGGAATGCATTCGCCCCTCTCCAAAAATATGCACCCCAACCAATGAGCATGCGCTCGACACCAGCTGTCATGCACTTAACCCGATTTGTCTTAGTTGAAGTGCGCCTAGACTGCATCAGCCTAACTTAATTGCACATGCACTCAGCTTGATGTGGCTTAATTACATACTCATTCTGCTTAACCCCAATTAATCTAGCATTCGCTTTACGTAATCTAACATACACTATGCCTATTTTAGCTTAATCTAACATTTATTCCATGATATTTTCCATGTATCAAAGACTATCTCACTTTGTTTGCAATGTCCCGCACATTCGTGCACACAAGCAAACCTCAAACTAAGCTTCTATGGTATATCGACTATCAGCAAGTGAACAGAAGCCAGAACGCACCCGAAGACAAGTCACCAGACTCCAACACAATTCAACGACTGTTTGCAGAAACTTCATATTTACTGTATTCATTGTATAAATATGTTTTAGCCCAGATTAATGCTCTTGGACTAACCAAAGAGGACTATGGTCATCACTAGAAATCAGACCAAAGAGTTCCAAACTACTACAAATCAATTGCTATGAATCGCTATATCGAAACTAGTCGATGCCCTACCCATTCAAAAGGCATCCGTCGATTGGGCTGCTCAAGTACAAATAATTACAGATCGGTCTTATCGAGGTCACCCGTTTCAGCAACGGGTGCGGGCCCAAAGTCGCACCCCTCAGTTAAAAACCCTGACTGTCTCTCAACTCGAATACTCGAAAGAACATGGGACATAGGCATCCGACATATACAAATGATGGTTCAGTCCATACCAAAACTACAATCAGTCTCTATGACCATGAACCAAGCGTCATAGTCCCCGATGACTTAGTTTCTGCCCATCAATTTGGGCTTTTTTTCCTGAATACTCCACCTCATGTACAATTGTTATTCATAGTGGAGTTTCATCGCTTTGTGCCGTGATTTTCTCCCACAAGGGTTTCCAGGTAAAAATCTCTATGTTCTTTGTAGTGTGCATGATTTATATTTATGCTTCTTTATTTGCTTTATTAAATTTGTCCTTGAGGCGTATACATTTACTTTTACCTTTTAATCAAGGGTGATCGATCCATTCGATGTAATTAAGGGTTCATGCCAGACCACGGCCTGAAATGTACAAGATTTCAAAATCTCTGGAATAAAATTCGCCTCGCGATATCTCTTCATGTGTGTGCTTTTGTGAATACTTACGATTGTCTATGAATGTTTCCATTACTCAGAAACCCAGAGCAACAAACATAGAAAATGTCCTTGTAGCATTTTTCTAGTTCTAACAGATAAATCAATAGTTTCAGATCTAACTGAAGTCCTTCCTTTTCAATGCAAGCCGAATACATAGAGGATCCAAGATCAGTAAGGAAACCAAGTGAGAATTTTGCAGTCTTGACATGATATAAAAGGAACACATGAAGAAGAGCTTGAGGCCCTACACTAAACACATCTATCTACTTGTTTTTTCAATTTACCTTTCATCTTTTATCCTACCCTAGCCTAATTCTAACATAGATCGCTACCGCCTAGCGACTTCCACTACAGTACCATAGGAGTAGATTAAATATCCGAGACCTTAAGTTGTTGAATCATGATCATCTGAGTTCTGATTTAGGCGATCACACCTATCTGATCACATCCTGCTGATTATTCATCTCAATTGTCTATTTTGATAGATGAATCAGGTATTTATCCCTCGTTTATTTTTATTTCTTAGGTTGTTTGATACATTATCAATTGCAATGGGCCATATGTTCAAATATTAATAAAATCGACATTATTTAGCCTTTCTTTTGTTTATTTGTTTGTCTCTATTCCTTTCAGAAATATCAAACTAAAGTACTAGTGAAAGAACAAGTCTTTAAATTTATAGACACAAGTCCATTGACGGAAGGTAAAATGAATCTATTCGAAAGGGCTAACCTGTACGCTTTCACAAATCACCTAATCATTGAGTGCAACCGATGGTTGAGAGGATAGCTACATCATTGTGTCTAGTCTCTAATAAGTCTGACTCAACACAGGGGACATCAGCGGTTCAATAAACCATAGAGTCGAGTAGACTCTAGCGCACCCACACATCACACCCACACACGAAATTCGAATATAGGCCCTCATTCACACGTATGGCCTTGTGTTTCATTTAATTAGTAGCAACACTCTTTTGGCATGTTCGGTGGGACCCAATGAGTTTGTGTATTTCTCAACAAATAGGATGCCTCCTAAATAAATAAATAAAGGTTGGTTCTGTGGTTGATCCCACGAAAGAGAAACAAGACTTGGGCCAACATTATGAGCCTATTGTCGACAACTAAAGCAGCATCATCTTGCCAACAAATCTTCGGTGGCTTGCAGCATTCTTCAACCAATTCGTAGGATGCATGTAGCATGTCACTGGGGTATCTAGGTCACAACTTGAAATAAGTAAGAAAACGAACAAGAGTCTCCTTAAGAGGATCGAAGCCATTGATAAAGGCTTTGCTTTTATAATTCACCTCGGAGGACATGAGGCAAAGTTGAAAGTGCGTCGGTAGTCTAACACGACACCTACGTATGTGCGAAAGCTTAAAGAGCAACTAGAATTATGGCTAAACCAATAGGAGTGGTGATTAGGACCTATTTGAAATTCTTTTCGTCCACTTACACAATTCAACAAATTAAGCTAAGTAAGCAAGAACACTTCGGCTTCCAAGCCTAACTGGGTCCAATCACAAGACTAGCATATGAATAAGCAATAAACAATCCTAGTCTAAGCATGCATGGGTAAATAAATGATTTAACTAATCAAGCTCCTAACCTATACAACCTATATAGACTTATGAGAATGGATCAATGAGCTCAAGTCTACACACCTAGTGAAAGTACATCTTGTGTGTGGATGTGCCAATCTAGTGCCTAGCATACATTCCTATCAAGCATTCATAATTAAACAATTAAACATCCAAAGCTAAGATATCAATGTGCTCAATACAATCACAAACACAAGCATGTATAGTGGTTCGACTTTGGGTCTACACCACTCCCGGTTCAAGTACTCAACTCCTTTGAGCACACCAGCATTCACTATCGAAGGTTTTAAATGAGGTTCACCTCTCAACCTTTACACGGAGGTTTTACCGGTTCACCTCTCAACCATAACCGGAGTTTTGGACAAAGGGCTAACTCTCAACCCAAATGGAGTTTTGGACATAGACTAACTCTCAACCCGACGCACGTTCACTCCCATGTCGGAGGCTCCCCCTTGGAGACTTAGTTTAGGCTCGGCTAACGGGCCAAGGAACGGCTAACGTCCCTAGATCGAGTTTGACAAACAAACTCTAAATGGACTCTCAATAAAGACAACCTTACTTGTCGAATGAGCCCCTAATTTAGCGCCGGTTCGGGTTGCTTATCTCTGCTCTCCCGTGCCTCAATCAGCTTCCCTTGCTCCCACGATCCTGTTGCCGTTGCATCGTCAATGCCTCAGCTACACTCGATCAAACACCTTGCATGTGATGCCTTTGAGATGCGCAAGGTGATAGGAGGATAGGTTTGAGAACTCTACAACTGATAGGAATGGGTTGCCTAGAGGTTCACTCCTACAACGATCTCATCTTAGAGTTTTGGACAAGGATTTGCCAATCAAGAAGGTTCCAAACTCTAGAGATCAAGAGGGGATGAAGGTCATCTTCTTCATGAGCTTGAATGCTCCAATCTTGTGTTAAAGCACAGGGAAGATGCCTTGCATAGGTTGGGAATGAGCCTCAAATGGTCTCCAACAATGGTGGCTTCACTCCTCTCGAAATCCCTCTCCTTACCCCTCAAAACAAGCCAAGCCCTTATATAGAAAAGTGTGCAATGGATACAAAATGGACAGAAAACGGCTAGTGCCGACCGGTCGCGACCTGTCGGCCAGGGGTCCACGACCATTCGTCCAGGGTCAAGACTGGTCGGCCATAAGACAGAGTGTAATCTGTCAAGAAGGGGGGACCTGTCCGACCGGTCGAGACCGGTCTGGACAGCCCAGCCGACCGGTCACGACCGATAGCCCTATGGCCTGATGTATATAGCAAGCTGTTGTTCAGATGGGGACCCAGTCCGACCGGTTGGTCCAGTCCATCCGACCGGTCGTGACCGGTCGGTCAGGCCTGGGTTCAGCTACATTGATTGCTGACCCAACTATTCTCCAACCCACTCACTATGGCCACAATTTGGGTGATGTTTTGGGACACCTACGGCCAATCTATGATGACTAATGGTTTCCTAATATGGTCAAGGTCATCAAAGAGGCTAAGGGGTTGGGTTTTGGTCAAGGTTAAGGCACATCAAGGCATCACTTTTACCTATTTCTTCTTCCTTGATGCAGCAGGGCCACTTGAGTCTTCGATCTTCGTCTTCATTAAGCTCAACCGACACTAGACTCACTGACCTAAGTAATTGACAAACAAGGTGCACTAGAATATCACAGAAAAGTGCACTAACAATCTCCCCCTTTGTCAATTACTTACAAAAACCTAACCTACCAAAACAAAAATACATGTGCAAGAGATTACATTGATAATGAATTAAATACAGGACTCTTGACATGCTAAACTAAGTAGCTCCTCTTCAGTTTGCTCCCCCATAACCTGTCAATCCTGCATCACAAAACATAGCAAACTAATTTTTGTGGGACTTGATCTTTCTCCCCCCTTTTTGTCAGCAATTGACAAACTATTCTCACCTCCTTAATGATATATCAATAAGGTTAAGGTAAGAGTAGATAGTAAGTCGCAGTTATAACTATAAGCACATGCTAACAAGGGAGAGTATAGGGTGCATGAATCATAAAAGCATGG
Source organism: Liriodendron chinense (assembly GCA_003013855.2). Classification (NCBI taxonomy): domain Eukaryota; kingdom Viridiplantae; phylum Streptophyta; class Magnoliopsida; order Magnoliales; family Magnoliaceae; genus Liriodendron; species Liriodendron chinense. The sequence continues at coordinate 5,535,081 of ML058333.1, forward strand.
AGCATGCTAAGGAACATGATTAACAAGAAAATGTAACTATCTAAGCATAGTTAATCATGTATAATTGGTCAAGGATATACATTTGCAATAAAGCATAAATGGCTTATAGCCCAATCAACCAACCTCCCCTATCGGTATATCAAGACCAATACTAAGCAAAGATTAGCATACAATGAAGCATATAATTCAGCAAGATTAGCTAATCTAAGCATGGTGATAGTATAGCAAGCAAATATACATATTCAAAGCAAGGCTAAACTACCAGATTTGGGCTCATGAGGCTTGAATCCTCTGATTTGCCCATACACACAGAAATGAGGCTGAAATCCTCAGATTTTCCTATAAAAGCATTTCTAACTACCCTTACTAACTATGTTTAGTTTGATTAGCCTAGGGATAACTAATCTTCTCAACACCCTTATAGAATATAGCATGAGGTGAGGGGTTCGGAACACCTTCTTCTCCTAGAAGGGATAGTGGTTGGGATCCCCTCTTAGATAAGCAGGAAGGGGGGTTATGGTGGAGACCGAGAGAGCTAGATCTTTATGTTGGCTCTCATCACAAGCGGAGTCACCAAATTCGGACTCCTCCGTATCATCCCAAGTGGCAGCCATTGCCTTTTTACCTTTCAGTTTAGGCCCATCCGGACATTCCGGGGCAATATGGCCACGACGACCGCAACCGTAACAATGGACGGATGAAGGCATGGATGATTTTCCTTTATGTTTCTCACCCTTCTTGTCCTTCTTGTCACGGCTACTCCCTCTATCAAATTTGAGGAATCTCTTGAATTTTTTGTTCAGTTTTGCTTCCTCATCATCCTCATCATCACTATCTTCCTCCGACTCACTCTTAATTTTCTTATGTTTGAGAGCGGACTTGAGAGCGATGTTTTTCTTTCTAGAGGAGGCCTTAAAGTGTAGTTCATGAATTTGTAAGAAACCTATGAGTTCTTCTACTTTCATGTTATCTATGTCTCTACACTCCTCTAAGGCAACTATCTTGGAGTCAAATCTATCCGGGAGGGACCTAAGTATTTTTCTACAAATCCTACCATCCGAAACCCGATCACTCAAGACAAACATGGAGTTACAAATATCTGACAATTTAGTATAAAACTCCATGAAAGTTTCAGACTCTTCCATTTTAATGTTTTCAAATGTGGTGGTTAAGAGCTGAAGCTTCAAGCGTCTTACTGTGCTAGTCCCATCGTGGGTAACCTCAAGTATATCCCACGCTTCTTTTGTAGTTGCGCATGTGAGAATGCGCTGAAATTCATCCGGAGAAACCGCACAGCAAATCGCATTGAGAGCTTTGGCATTCACCATGTATTGTGCTCTCTCTGTGTCATCCCATTTGGTCATCCCATTTGGAATCATCTTTGGGAATGACAATGCATTTCCCATCAACCTCCACTTGCACGGTGGGCAAGGTGTATCCATTTTGAGTGCTTAGCCACACCGGACGGTCCATGAATTGGAGAAAAATTCTCATTCTAGCCTTCCAATGGCATAGTTGGACCTGTCAAAGAATGGTGGACGGTTGGTGGTACTCCCATCTCAGTTAGACATTATGCTAGTGCTCCGGTACCGGATCTTACTCTAGACGGTTGCATCCTTGAAGAGCAACCCTCTCTGATACCAATTGAAAGTGCGTCGGTAGTCTAACATGACACCTACGTATGTGCGGAAGCTTAAAGAGCAACTAGAATTATGGTTAAACCAATAAGAGGGGGTGATTAGGACCTATTTGAAATTCTTTTCGTCCACTTACATAATTCAACAAATTAAGCTAAGTAAGCAAGAACACTTCGGCTTCCAAGCCTAAGTGGGTCCAATCACAAGACTAGTATATGAATAAGCAATAAACAATCCTAGTCTAAGCATGCATAGGTAAATAAATGATTTAACTAATCAAGCTCCTAACCTATGCAACCTATGTAGACTTATGAGAATGGATCAATGAGCTCAAGTCTACACACCTAGTGAAAGTACATCTTGTGTGTGGATGTGCCAATCTAGTGCCTAGCATACATTCCTATCAAGCATTCATAATTAAACAATTAAACATCCAAAGCTAAGATATCAATGTGCTCAATACAATCACAAACACAAGCATGTATAGTGGTTCGACTTTGGGTCTACTCCACTCCCGGTTCAAGAACTCAACTCCTTTGAGCACACCGACATTCACTATCGAAGGTTTTAAACGAGGTTCACCTCTCAACCATAACCGAAGTTTTGGACAAAGGGCTAACTCTCAACCCCAACGAAGTTTTGGACATAGACTAACTCTCAACCCGACACACGTTCACTCCCGTGTCGGAGGCTCCCCCTTGGAGACTTAGTTTAGGCCTAGCTAACGGGCCAAGGAACGGCTAACGTCCCTAGATCGAGTTTGACAAACAAACTCTAAATGGACTCTCAATAAAGACAACCTTACTTGTCGGATGAGCCCCTTGTTTAGCGTCGGTTCGGGTCGCTTGATCTCCGCTCTCCCGTGCTTCAATCAGCTTCCCTTGCTCCCACGATCGTGTCGCCGTTGCATCGCCAATGCCTCAGCTACACTCGATCAAATACCTTGCATGTGATGCCTTTGAGATGCCCAAGGTGATAGGAGGATAGGTTTGAGAACTCTACAACTGATAGGAATGGGTTGCCTAGAGGTTCACTCCTACAACGATCTCATCTTAGAGTTTTGGACAAGGATTTGCCAATCAAGAAGGTTCCAAACTCTAGAGATCAAGAGGGGATGAAGGTCATCTTCTTCATGAGCTTGAATGCTCCAATCTTGTGTTAAAGCACAGGGAAGATGCCTTGCATAGGTTGGGAATGAGCCTCAAATGGTCTCCAACAATGGTGGCTTCACTCCTCTCGAAATCCCTCTCCTTACCCCTCAAAACAAGCCAAGCCCTTATATAGAAAAGTGTGCAACGGATACAAAATGGACATAAAACGGCTAGTGCCGACCGGTCGCGACCCGTCGGCCAGGGGTCCACGACCATTCGTCCAGGGTCAAGACTGGTCGGCCATAAGACAGAGTGTAATCTGTCAAGAAGGGGGGCCTGTCCGACCGGTCGTGACCGGTCGGGACAGCCCATCCGACCGGTCACGACCGGTCGGTCCTATGGCCTGATGTATACAGCAAGCTGCTATCCAGATGGGGACCCAGTCCGACCCGTCTTGACCAGTCTGTCCAATCCATCCGACCGGTCGTGACCGGTCGGTCAGGCCTGGGTTCAGCTACATTGATTGCTGACCCAACTATTCTCCAACCCACTCACTATGGCCTCAATTTGGATGATGTTTTGGGACACCTAGGGCCAATCTATGATGACTAATGGTTTCCTAATATGGTCAAGGTCATCAAAGAGGTTAAGGGGTTGGGTTTTGGTCAAGGTTAAGTCACATCAAGGCATCACTTTTACCTATTTCTTCTTCCTTGATGCAGCAGGGCCACTTGAGTCTTCGGACCTTCGTCTTCATTAAGCTCATCCGACACTAGACTCACTGACCTAAGTAATTGACAAACAAGATGCACTAGTATACCACAGAAAAGTGCACTAACAAAAGTGACACGTTGAGTGGCCAACCTAAGCCAGTTAGATCGAACCACAAGGTTGGCCTTTGCTACCTTCATCAGTGACAAGGAATGACCGAGACGGTCAGTTTTATAACTAATCGAAATACCCCGACCGACAAAGTTATTACCCTTTTGGGAGTCAATGCTTGGTTGGTGCAAGTAACTCGGGAGGGTAGCTGGCTATCCAACAATTGTCTTATGGCCAAGTGGTTGAACCGCTTAGAGGGTAACCTCTAGGCGGCTCAGTCAGCCATAACAGATTCGAGAGGGTTGAGTACACAAGAGGCAATCCCAAGTAATGTCGACCGTCTATCAAGGATACTATAGGATTGAGGCGCCTAAGGGCAACCTTTGGTCGTGCCTCCCTACTAAAATAACCACCAATTTTTTAAAAGAAGATTTTATTCACAAGAGGCAATTGCTCAACGACTATACAAGGATATAACCTCATTTTAGTAGGCCCAAAATGGAAAAAGAAACCAAGGCCAGCTTCAAACAGCTACCATAGGATAGAGGTGTTCTGAGCGAAACCTCCGACCATGACTCCATTCTACTAAAGACAACATAGGACTGAAGCGCTCGAAGGGCAACCTTGACCGTGCCTCTCATTCATAATGACTACCAAAGAGCACAGGCGCCTAGGGGGCCACCTCCGACCGTACCTTTCCAAACAGTTGCCCCTTATGTGGTGTAGGGCCAAACCTTGAACAGCCGCCCAAATACCCCGGCTAGGAAAATCCACCTAGCCTACTAGGTTGCTTAGCTGGTACAATATTACAGGACTCATCGAGGAGTATCAGGCCGATGAGTTGCTCAGCCGATATAAAGAAAACCATACAGACAATGAGACTTATACCATTAAACATATTGTCCACTTCACAATGTAATGCGGTGTAACATCCCATAATGACTTCTTGAAGCTTGAACTATTCAGAATCTCTTTAATAGGAACTGTTTCATGTGGTACATAAACCTATCGACCAATTCGGTCCATACTTAGACTAAGATGGAAGAGAAATTCCATATGCAATTCTACCGTACTGAGCTTGAAGTATATATGATTGAACTAAAATTTTAGGCTAAGGCATTGTTAGAAGAGTCATCCGAGCAATTTATTGCTCGATATAAGGGCGCTAGAAATCGTTGCTCGATCATTCTGTCTGAAGTTAAGTTCACCAGGTTGCCCTTAAAAGGCATGGGTTTCGAGCTTCATAAAAAGTTCAAAAGCGTACTTTTGAGACCTGTTTGAGTTATCAACTAGGGACGTCACGTACGAGAGAAGCCTTCGAGAAAAGCAACAGTGAATAAATGCGTCCAAAGGCACATTTTATCATAACCCAAACCATGAGTTGGCAGTCGCATATATAATATCCACACGACCAAGCAAAAATTATGATGCCTGTTACAAGGAGAATGTGGCCGAGATAATTAGTACACGACCATGCGAATGCCCGACCTTAAAAAGGTTGAGTACAAAGCCTCTACCACGGTGAATTCGAGAAAGTGGCCAGTTGTGGCCCCCAAGAAGCACACCTTTAACTCTCCAACATGACATCAAAAGAGAGTCTTTTATAAAATGGCATGGTACTAAGACCCGTTCCACTAAGAATTGCATCGTGTTTAGGAACTTGGTACAAGAAAATATTAGTAAAGACCTCCTCAAGTTTCCTGAAAAGGAATCCATGGGCATTGATAGAGACCTTATCTTGGCGACTGCCTTAGTTAATAGTGTTTCAACCGACATCAAAACAACAACTCCACTTACTGAGATAGCAAGACCATTAATTTCATAAGATCCGCTGAAAGAAGCTCTGCGAGGAATTCGGCTAGCCATGGAAACGCTAGTGGTTGAACAACTCATTAATACTCCTCCACAGGGAGGCAAGGAGGTGGCGCCCCAATCTGAAACCAATGACCAAGTCATTCTGTATGGGCAATGCACTTGCGAGTAAGAAAATGGGAGGGGTAACAGAGTTTGAGAGACCAGGCCAGAAGGTCATCACAGACCTCCAACCGGCTAAGTACGGGATAATTGCCTGACAACACCCTTTCTGTCTCACATCTTAAAAGCAAATCATATTCTCCTCCACACATTCCCTACACAACCCCCATTTTCGCACCCACTCACGATTCATTTTACTTTTGTTCCTTTCATGTTTTTACCAATCCGGGCCCTTAAAAGCCTATGAAGTTTGGCCTAACCCTGTTTGTCTTGCTATTGTTCGTTGTTATTTTGTCTACCTAGGCCCTAAAAAGCTCGTGAAGTATGGACTAATCTTGCAGGATCAAAAGCTCTCTAAAATCTCCTAAAAATTATATAACCACATAAGGTAAAGACTTTCGCACGTGCAATAAGGGGGTGCCTAATACATTCCCCTTTCGTAACCGTGACCCTTACCCATAATTCATGATATAGATCAAGCTAGGAGTCATCTAAAGACTAGGGAGCCCTAGTGGGTGTCCCTTGTCCTCAAGGCGATTTCACGAACTTTAAACTACTGTAGATTCTGTAACATTATTTTTGGCTAGTTGCGACTCTTTTAAAACTCTACTAGGTATCCGAGGACATTATTATGCCAACCTCCAAAATATTTCGCACAGCCAAGGCAAGCAAAGTTGAGGCAAACAAGTCATTATTACCGGGCATCCTGCCACAAAACAAGAATCAAACCCAACGGGAGGCAACAGTAGGCATACATGCAAGCGTGATCCAACGTCGACCGTAGACAATCATTAAAGGTGCTTACTGATTAAAATATACTTTTTAATGAAAATTTTATTAATTTAAAAATTTGTGAAGATTATTTATTTGAAAAGCCCCATATAATTCACTTAATTTTTTTCTTACACGGTTAGAAGGAAGGACGTTTGAAATATTAATTCATTTTTATATTTACGACGTTCCTATCTAATCATAGCGCGCCGTTGATGTGACGGGAAATGGTTTCAATAATCATATTAAATAATGATGAAAAATCTGACATTCATACAGGCAGATCGACAACAATCAAATTTTGGTGAGGACGATGAATAGAGATCCGTTAATGCAATGACAGCACATGTCAAATACTAGTAGTTCTGACATTCATACTGTAGTCCTGTCAAATACAGGATGCCTGACAACAGGTAGGTTTAGACTTTCGATTGGTAGCAAAATATGTACTAGTAGGTTTGGAGGGGATTATGGGTTTAGATCAAGGCTATGATACCATGTTAACTTTATGAACTACAATGTGAAGATTTATGTGCATCACTGCATTAAGATAAACATACACCGTAAACATTTGATAAGAATTACAATAGAAACACACGACTAATGTAATTTTTGGATCATGCCCCACACATAATAAGATCCACTCTGTAGATGATCTGGTTCGCCATCCAACTGACCATGTGCTGATGAGTAGGCACCGAAACATGATAGAATTAATCCCTTTAAATAAATCTCGCTTAGATAAATCTCTGTATGCAGTTGTCTCAAGCAATGCTTGAGAAAATTTGCACCTTGTATTGATGATGGGGCTAATTTCCAAACATAGGGAAAATCTTTCATAGCCTTTGCAAATAATGTGATTCCAGCCAACTACCCACAATGGAAACAAAGTAACACTCATATCATCCATAGCTTTCACTGTACATTGTGAAACTTCGTGCAGATTAATCTCCTACTATCTGTCGACGGGCTAAATCCCAACATGAATTTCATAGTACTTCTTGTTTACATCTAGCTGGACACAATTCACATTGCCCAATGAGACCCGTCATGTGTCGACACTATCGACGAGTGATGGAAAGCAATTACAAATCGCACTCGCACCTCGGTAAATCTTCGATCCATACTCTCAGTGGCACGTAGTTTGCCAAAAGCAATACAACTCAACGTTGTACACATGTCTATGGCTGAGAAAAGAGGAAAACTGCATGGAGGACATGCGACCGTTGTTGAACCTCCAATTTATACATTGCATTGCCCATTACATGACATGGTTTGCATGATTTTCATGATTTAAAGGCCCATCTAACACATGTTTTGTGATTATAGGAATGAGAGCGGACTTCACTCAATTAGAGACCAAAAAGGAGCCATTTGGAGCCTTTGATGAAGGCCCAAGGTGGACCAAAGAAAGAAGGAAGCAAAGAAAGAAGAAAATAGAAGAAAGAAAGGAAGAAAGAAAACAAGAAGAAAAAGAGACCGACCGGTCTTGACCGGTCGGTCATGCTTGCTGGAGTAATGCCAAAGAGGGTTTGACCAGTCATGACCGGTCGACCAGCCCTGTCCGACCGGTCGTGACTGGTCGGCCATGCAAGTTTCAGATTCCAGATTCTAAAACAGCAATGTATTCCTGCACCTGGTTTTTCGGACCATTTTTCTGGGCTTATCTTGATGATATTTGAAAATCCAATACATCCATGTCGAAGAGGAGCTCGACACCGAACTAACCCAAGTGGTTTCGTGTCGATCGGAGCTACGGATTGACCGTGGTGATCAAAACAATACGAACTGTCCATAAAGTTCCAGATTTCGCTGTTCAACTCTGGGCCGGTCCAGAGGACTCATCATTGATGATATGAAGAATCTACTTTGACCATCTTTTAGAACACATCCATATATGAATAACCACAAAAGTTTCAGATCAAAAGGGTGTGTGGTTTGATCGTACCGGTTGAAGAAAGATGGACCATCCTAGAAAGCTCCAACTGCGCAGAGTTTATAAAAGCCCTAATTGTTCTAATTTTCGGACCATATTCTGGGGTTGTTTTGGATAATCTAATCCATCCATCATGTATAGGAGGAAGTTTTCTACCAATATTCAAAATTTGAGATCAATCCGACCTCTGTACACTCCGGGGCGTTGAAAGCAAGATGACTGGTTCTGAAGGTACCCAAAGTGCGCGATTTTGAGAGGTGGTCGGTGATGTGATTGGTGGGCCCATTCAGAGGATAATCTTGGAAATCTAAATCATCTATGAGGAATATCACATTACAAGGAAGCTACAAACCAAATTTGAAGGCAATCCGACCATTGGTTAAGCCGTACCAGGCGAAACAAATTCTGCTATGTTGCTGTACTATTGCTGCACTATAAAAGGAGGTACTCTCTTCTATTCCAAATCAAGCAAGGACGTGGGGAGCAAGGAGTTCAAGTCCCAGGAGGCTACCTAGCCTCCTCCAGCTAGTTTTTCTTCCTTTTCTTAGTTCTAGTTCTAGTTTTAATATGCTTTTCCTTAGCTAACCTCTTAGCTAGAGCTAGAGGTGAAATTTGTAGTTGGTTCCAATGCTTTAATTCTTTTATTTCAAATACCCTTTTCTTAATTTTGGATTTTGAAGTTCTAGTTTGAATAAAGTTTGGTTTTTTAGAAGTTTTGTGAGAGTTTGTGTGCTCCGGACATGAGTTCCTTGCAATTCTCTAAGATTACCATGATTGGGTTGTTTGAATTAGAATTGTAGTAACTCTTGAGCATGCCATAGTCCATAGGCATGGCTGTTACTCCGAAGGCTACAAGTTCAAGTTCTATGTGCTTCATTAGAACTAGAAATCTAATTTCCAGATTTAAGTGGGATTATTTGTGCTTGAATGTTATATCTTCCAATTAGATGAGAGATAGGACTTTGATTCTAATTGTGTTGTACTTGGATGAATGGATTGGCATTGGACTACTACAAGTGGATCCTTGATGCTCTAGTTCTTCTTATGTTCAGATTTTCCTATTTCATGTGAAAAATAACTTTCTTAAACTTCTTAGATTCTAGTTATTAGAGTACTTGGAATTGTTTACTTCTTTCCCTGTGGATCGACCTCAGTCTTACCGAGATTTATTACTACATTGCAGCCTTACACTTGAGGCGAGCGAACAACCGTCACACAAGTGGCACGTGTGACTAAGTAACATATACTACAAGCTACAAAAAGACCTCCCTATGCCAGATCTCTCGTGATCTAGGATACGCATAGCAAGGTTGTCTCGTACGGTCATGTCGAATGGCAAACTTCCTAGAGATGATCAATACTTTCACATAAACTACGAAAGGTTAAGAAACTAATTCTTCTAGAATTAAAAGGAGATCAAGAAATTATGACCTAAGGAATCTGAATCTTATTGTGGTGCAGATGAAGAAAAGGTTGCAACAATCAATCAACCAACCAATGAAAGCCTTGACTTAGCCACCACCATTCCAAGTCTACATAAGAATAACTCAATGAGCTCCAAGCCCTCGCCACACACAGTCGAATAACCTCTACAATGCAACGCTAAATATCTTAGTTTTAGCCTACATATTCTACTTTTGTCCAACTACACTGGAGCAAGTCCGGAATTCAATTTTGCTTATATCTTCTATTGTCTATGTTAGTGCACTTTTCCGTGGCATACTAGTGCACCTTGTTTGTCAATCACTTACGACAGTGAGTCTTGTGTCGGTTGAGCCCAATGAAGACGAAGTACGAAGACTCAAGACGTCCGGCCGCATCAAGGAAGAAGATTCAGGTAAATGAGATGCCTTGGTGCCTTAACCTTGACCAAAACCTATCCCCTTTGTATCCTTAATGACCTTGACCATATTAGGAACCATTTCGTCATCATAGATAGGCCCTAAGTGTCCCATTTGAACACCCAAACCTTGGCCATTATGGGCTAGCTGAAGAAAGAAGAATTCAGCATCTTTAGAGGGGAACCAGGCTGGCCCGACCGGTCATGACCGGTCGGCCAGCAGCCCTGCTGCATTTGCAAATGGCCAGCCGACCGGTCATGACCGGTCGGCCTTCACAGGTGTTGTGGTAGCAAGCCGTGCCGACTGGTCATGACCGGTCGGCCTTCACATTCACACACGTCCAGCAAAGTGCGCCGACCGGTCATGACCGGTCGGCCTGATGTATTTTGGCTGTCCAGTGAGGGGGTCCGACCGGTCATGACCGGTCGGCCCATGTGTTTGGCCTATGCAATGCTTGTCCTTCAGCAGGGGAGTCCGACCGGTCGGGACAGGTCGGCCAGAGCCGTTTTATGGCCGTTTTCTGCCCGTTTTGTGACCGTTGGAGCTGTCTTTTCTATATATATGGAGCTCCATTCTTGGGCAATTTGAGAGGTTTTTGAGAGCCCTTTACCCACACCATTTGTACATCTTTTGGGGCCTCAAAGAGGAGGTTTTCAAGTCATATCCCTTGTGTCTCAAACACAAGTGTGGGCATTCAAATGCAATCAAGAGATGACTTGATTCCTCTCTCAAATCTAGAGGTGTGACTCTATTCCATATAGGTATATCCCTTGTCCAAGACCTCTAGAAGAACCTCTAGGTGAATCTCCTAGTTAGAATAACCTACATATCCCATGTAGGAGATTCAACCATCCTCCTAGCACCTTGGGCATTTCAAGGCATCGCATGCAAGGTGTTTGATCGAATGTGACTGAGGCATTGGCGACGCAACGGCGGCACGATCGAGGGAGCAAAGGGAAGCTGATTGAAGCACGGGAGAGCGGAGATCAAGCAACCCAATCCGGCGCTAAACAAGGGGCTCATCCGACAAGTAGGTTGTCTTATTTGAGAGTCCATTTTAGAGTTTGTTTTTCGAACTCGACCTAGGGACGTTAGTCGTTCCTTGGCCCGTCAGCCGGGTCCTAAAATAAGTCTCCAAGGGGGAGCCTCCGACACGGGAGCAAACGTGTGTTCGGGTTGAGAGTTAGCCCTTGTCCAAAACTCTGTTTGGGTTGAGAGTTAGCCATTGGTCCAAAACTCCGGTGACGGTTGTGAGGTGAACTGGTAAAACCTCCGTGTAAAGGTTGAGAGGTGAACCTCATTTAAAACCTCCGATAGTGAATGCCGGTGTGCTCAAAGGGGTTGAGTACTTGAACCGGGAGTGGAGTAGACAAGTAGTCGAACCACTATACATCCTTCTGTTTGCGATTGTTCTTGAGCACATTTATATCTTTGCATTGTTAGTTTAATTGCTTATTATGAATGCTTGATAGGAATGTATGCTAGGCACTTATTAGGCTCATCCACACACAAGATGTACCTTCACTACTTGTGTAGACTTGAGCTCATTGATCCACTCTCATAAGTCTACACAAGTTGCATAGGTTAGAAGCTTAATTCGTTGGATTATTTACTTACCTATGCTTGCTTAGACTAGGATTACTTATTGCTTATTCTTTTACTAGTCTTGTGATTGGACCCACCTAGGCTTGGTAGCCTAAGTGTTCTTGCTTACTTTGTTATATTTGTTGGATTGTGTTAGTAGGTGAAAACAATTTCAAAAAGGTCCATATCCCCCCCTCTAGTTCCTTAGACATATCTCCGAGTATCTCTACAAGCGGTGAAACCGCACTTTCAGTCTAGTGTTATCGCTATGATGTCTTTTTTTTTTTTTGCTACAATATGCCTTAGGAGTAGATTAAACATCCATGACCTCTGTCGTTGGATCCGACCGATCACTAAGTTCATACTTGGTAAATTACACTAGCTAGTCATGTCCTGCAGATTGCACGCCTTGGTTGTTTTGTCCACACAAGTAGTTGTAGGTAAATTTTCTTCATTTTTAGCTATTTAACTTTTATTCACGGATTGTGTAGACACCCCACCTATGATACAACCACCAATTCTCTCAAAGTCTATGGTTAGTGGTTGTGGAGTTATGGCACAATAGTGCATTTCATACCCTATCCTATGTTAGACACCCTACATATGCTAACTATGGGTTCTCTCAATGTTGATGGTTGAGCACGAAGAGTGGCCGCTTTCTCTGACTAGGAATGGCTGCTGACCTCCCCTTAGCTATAAATGGGTTAATGCAATCACTATTCCACCCGTCCAAACAGTCACCCACAGTGACCAATAATGGGTGATTTTTTGCCTATAAATGCCATCACCCGTTGCTTAGCAAAAGGGGCGGTGAATGGTAGATAGTGAGAGCGTCACAGAGAGGAGAGTAGTGAGAATTCTCGAATTTTCATCCAGAGTCCAATTTGATCCCTAGTTTTGATCCAAGATGATCAAATCCAGTCATCATAATGGCCACCATAGGAGAGATAATATGAGCTTATCTAGGAGTTTTCATTAAAGTCTAGTGGTGCTTAACCTCCAATAAATTACCATGATAGGCGATTACCATAGCTCGAGTGAAGAGTAAGAGGTGTAGTTGGTGACATCCGATCATCTCTTTTGTCTAAGAAGAGTATTTGATTTTCCTTTTCTCCAAGTCTCTTCAGAATCACTACATTCCATATCTATACATTCCATACTTGTAGTTAACCGCCTCAATGGCTGGTCACTGAATTTATCATTCTCTTCTGATTTTCTTTTTTTCCGTTTAAATTATAATCTTGCTTACTTTTCTTTTATTTTACAAGTCATTATAAAATCCACCAGAGAAATCACTAAAACCCCGTAAAGTAGAGACCGTGCACTACACGGGTGGCAAAGGATGCCTAACCCCTTCCTTTTCCATAACTGAGGTACTTACCTTGAATCAACGGTGCAGATCAAAGCTGGAGTTATCTTTCGGCGAGGGATTCATTGTGCTTTCACATTTCAGTGATCCTACGGATCCTAGCCAACCGTAGAATCCGGTGTCATTTCTTAGCTAGTGGCGACTCTAAAAACTCAAACGTAATTTTATATCTGAGTCAAGTCCACATCTCATTCTACGCAATTGATAAGCAAAAGTAAAAGCGACCGCTCACATGGCAAGCGACGTTCACTGATTGTAATGTTGTTACATGTAATCAATAAAATTAACAATCCAGCCTTGAGTTTTAATTTTATTCCATCATCGCATTATTAAGAAATCTAATAGCCATGATCAACATTGAAAGAAATCTAATAACCATGATCAACATTGAAAAAATATCTCATTAAAGGATTAACCCTCTAGTATACACAGCACTAATCTTAATTGTACATGTTTGACCCGATCCGAGCTATTTATATACTCGTCTGACCGCACGCCCATTTGAGCAGCAACACTTCCTCTATATCTCATTATGAAATGTGTTGGTTTCCCACTAACTTTCTATGCATGCTAAGTGAACGGTGGTGTACATAACAGACAAGTTAAAAAATTGTCGGGTTGAATATTTATGCACTATGATTCGGGCCCTCACTTTGTACATGCGAGACCCATGGTCCCGAGATCTAGACAGTTGATATTATGGGGCCTCACATCAGAGGTGAGGCTCATCATATGAACGGCTTGAATTATCAAAAGATATTCATAACTTATATTTAGATATTATGGGACCTCACATCAAAGGCGAGGCTCATCATATGAACGGCTTGAATTATCAAAAGATAGTCACAACTTATATTTAGATATCCAGAAATCCCCCACTGGTATGTCCACGCACATCTACCATTATCCAGGTGTTATGAAAAGTCTTATGTTACGAAATCTATGAAGTGAACTTCCTCTGCCTCTTAATAAAGCGGCGGCAAAGCTTTAGGAAAGAAAAAAATGACACTCGACCAACAAAGCAACCTCAAATATGAGTTTGATTCATACATATTTCTAAGCTTATAAAACAAAGCAACCTCGAGCATAGAAAACGCGCGCCATGTTGTAACACCTTACGAATGTACATCAACGGCCATCGGAGAGGACCGATTCTCCGACCGATGTCATGCTTGGGAATCCCTGTTCCAAAGAAGGATATGAGAAGCGTAGATCATTGGACCCTTTATAATGGCCTACTGCCAGGATCGCTGCGCCCAAACCATCGGATGAGAGCTTGGGTAAGGGTGCATCGTAGTCCAAATACTGCATTACTTGCCGCATGGTTGGCCTTGCAGACGACAATGGATGCGAACACAGCAATCCAAGCTTCAGCACCAGCTCCATCTCCTCAACCTCATAGTCAAGTAGCAGTTTCGGATCCACCGCTGCCAGTATTGTCCCTCTCCTCCAGCACTCCGACACCCATTCGACCAAGATCTCCTCATCCGCCGATAATCGGCAATCCATGGGCCTCCTCCCACAAGCAACCTCGAGCATGAAAGCTCCAAATGCGAACACATCAGTGCTTGTGGTGGCCTTTCCGATCCTAGTCAGCTCCGGTGCAAGATATCCGAAGGTCCCCACCACGCGGGTCGTCCGTGGATCAGTCCCATGATCGTACAATCTGGCAAGGCCGAAGTCGCCTAATCTACCGTTCATCTCACTGTCTAATAAAACATTGCTGGCTTTGATGTCTCTGTGAAGGACCACCTGGTCCCATTCCTCGTGCAAGTAGAGAAGCCCTGAAGCTACTCCTTTGATTATCCGAAACCGTTGACTCCATCTCAGCATTGAATTTGGATGGTTAAAGAGTAACTTGTCCAGACTTCCGTTGGGCATGAAATCATAGACCAGTAGGAGCTCTTTCTTTCGCCGGCAGTAACCAAGAAGTTGCACCAAGTTCCGGTGACGGAGGCGACCCAGGCTCATGATCTCGGATATGAATTCCCGCATCCCTTGTCCAGATTCATGAGAGACTCTCTTCACAGCCACTTCGATCTTTGAGGCTGATAAAACTCCTCGGTAAACCCTTCCGAAACCTCCGACCCCCAGGAGCTCTTTGTGTGCGAAGCCCTTAGTGGCCAGGAATAGATCCTTGTACGAGAACCGATGGGTCTCGTATTCGTGTTCCCAGTCCTCTACTACTTCAGCAAATTTGATCTTCGTTCTCACGATGAGACCAACAGCCGAGATGGCCGTTAATGTGAAAAAAATCACAATTACTGGTAATCCAATTGTTAAGAGCTCTGATTTCTTTTTGGGCCCTTTCCGCGGAAGCTTAGGAAGGTGCCGGTAATCAAGTACCTGAGCCGGACCGTTCATCTTAAAGCTCCATCCCAAGATGTAATGAGATACTGGAGCCGTCCTGGTTGATGCAGAGAAACCAATATACATGTCGTCTAACACAATCGATGAGAGATCCACCATCGATGACAAGAGTGGACGATCAGGTTTAGGTAAGTCGATAGGAGATATTGTTACATTGACTTGGTTTTGGACACCATTGTATTCTACCCAGACATGCATCGGTTCTCCGCTTACAAGACTTAAATTCCTAAACCCGCCACTCATATTACTAAAGTAAGCTGCAGGAGTTGACATGTTGGAAACTAACCCATTGATGTCGACTCCAACATGGTTGTCATTGATATCACTGAAACCTGGATCAAGGGACGTGTCAAGCTCGATGGCAGCTATGTGATTTGATGAATTGCCGATGTTTTTCGGATTGAAGATGCCCCAGTATGGGCCTATTTCACCTCCAGGGAACTCTTTTGAAGGTGAGATTACGAAGGCAATCCCAGAGGCACTCACACCCGGATATCGGGGCACGATGGCAAAGACGAAATTGACAGAGAAAGATTGGGTTTTACCGTTTGAAGTTTTGAAGTGAAGGGGATTGGGGTAGAAGGCGTGGCCCTTTTGACGTGTGGAATTGGTGAGATGCAGGAGCCCATTGGATGCGATCTTTGCCGAGCTGTCCAGGCTTATGTTAGCACCGCGGAATCCGTTGTAAATGAAATCGTAGTCACCTTCAGAAGCAGCAAGTCTCATGAGGAGAAACCACATTAGGGGCTTAGAAAACATGGCTGAAAGCTTGCAATGACTTCGAAGTTCTCAGATTTTGATGCTCTGGTAGCTCTCTAATGAAATATTGTATAGTCCGTACTAGAGAGAGAGAGAGAGAGAGAGAGAGAGAGTGTGACGGTTGGTTTGTCATTTCCCACCGTGGATGGCACACGTATGATCGATCTCACCAGGCAGTGCACCCTACGATCTTCGTCATTTATTACCTTGATTGGCCATTTATTGGGTAGTGCCCACCGTATACAGGCAATATACAAAAAAATTCGGGAGTATAATCATTTATTGAGCCACGTATGTACGATTGAATTTGGACCGTTGGACTTTTTCCTAATGTTGTTTTACTCACAAGGGTTATCTTTTATCAGCAGCACTGAAATTACTTTTTTGGTCCACAACATTTTTCCAGCACACACTTCCTGATGAACGGTCCGGATCTGGGACATACGCGCCATCCAGCGTCGGGAATCACATCCCGCATGGTAGCTGCAATGCCTGCGTGAGAGAGAAGCATGTAGCTTACATGTCAATATATCCCTCATGTGTCCGGATCCTCTGCTAAAACTGGGCAGAAAAACCTTGGTCGTCACTTCTCTGATTAGTCCAGGTCAGCTTGGTTGTGTCAGAGCTGAGCACATCCAAGCTAACTTAGACCAATCAGAGCAGCAGAAGAGGTTCTCTGCTTGGTTTTAACAAAGGATCCGGATTCATCACGAACACCCGAGTCCATAGCTTAACTGGTAGACTGAGGGAAGATGACAAAAAAAAAAAAAAAAAAAAACGGGTGGGGGTGGGGCCCTAACAGTGGGGTGTGTGTTCTGACAGCGGACCACTCCCAAACCAAAAAATTAAAAATAAAAAGTCAATACATAACTGGAGTGACGATTGTCTGTGTCGAAGGGCACAGGAAACTCCGGTGCAGTCCCGTCTCATTGGTCCATGACACCAGGTCACAAAACATGCTAATTTTCTCTCTCTCAATAGCAATCCATTTTTTAAGGTGTGGAACTTTTCTAACCTATGCTTTATGTGTTATATCCACACCGTCCATCAATTTTATAGGTCATTTTAGAACATGAGCCCAAAATTAAGGTACATCCAAAGCTTAAGTTGATAACACCACAAAAAGCAGCAGGGATTGAATGACTACTATTGAAACTTTTATAATGTCCACAATGAAGTTTATTTTCCATCTAACCTCTTTATAATGTCACACAAATTTGGATGAAGGGAAAGCATAAATATCAGCTTGACCAGAGCCTTTATGGTCCAAAGAAGTTTTCAATGGTAGGCATCCAATTCCCACTGTTTTCTTTATTGTGGCCCACTTGAGCCTTGGATCTACCTATTTTCTTGTCTCATACCCTAAAATCATATGGAAAAATGATGGACGGTGTGGATTTGATCCATACATCATGATGGGGCCTATAGAAGTTCTACATGTCAACACTTTGTGTTTTCTTCTCTCCGCTTCAAATTTGATGCACCACACACCAAAGGACTTTCTTCATGTGTGAAATTTAGGTGGGCTCACTACGATGTTATTTTTAGATCCACATTGTCCATCTGTTTTTTCAAATCATTCTAAGATATGAGATCAGAAATAAGGCAGAGTCAAAGCTAAAGTGGACCATACCACTAGAAATAGTAGGAATCAAGGCTCTTTAGGCCACAAAAAGCTAGCTGATATTTGTATTTGGAGTCTGGATCCTCTATTGGCTGCAAAATAGGAAATATCTGTTTGCATCTTTTTCATTGGCCAGTCTGATCAGGTTGATCTAAGGGTGTGATGTGGTTACAAACCTATGTGACGATGTGAACTAATAAAAAGGCTGCAAACAGAGATTTTTCTGTTTGCAGCCAAAAGAGGATTGGGACTCTTGAATTCTAACTTTATCTTGGTATGTGTGACTTTATAAAAAAGTTAGATTGAAAATCGCCTCACGCTTGGCCTTAAGATGGTTTCAATGGTAATTTGTTAAATCTCCACTGCTTTACTTGATGTGATCAGCTTGAGGTTTGGATGCAATGTGTACCTAAATTTTGGTCTCATGCTCTAGAATTATCTGAAAAAATTGATGGCAGTGTGGATCTAACACAAAAATTATGGTGGGGCCTACAAATCTTCCACATGATAAAATTTGTGTTGTGTATTTGGTAGAGAAATACGGCTTATATTGTGAGTAAAGTGGTCAGAAATGACATGGACCAATGAGACCACACTGGAATTTCCTGTGACTTCAGCACATACGATCGGCGCTCATGAAGCAGATGAGCAGTTTGATACTCTGACAAATGTGATGGTTAATACGCATGCATATAAAAGAGATTTATACCGTTCCAACAGTGCCAAGATTGTTATAAACAGGCAAAAAACTTAACATGAGATTATTAGAGAATGCTGTTATCTGATTGGAAGACACTTCTTTGTAGAAATGAGGCTGTTGACAATTTTCATTTTAACCATCTCTTATGTGTCCATCCATTGCCCAGATAGAAAACTGGCCCATTTAGACGTTGAGACTTTTACGAAGCGAATTCTAAAAGTTCATTGGTTGGATCTGATTTTATACATTTCATGTTTCAAATTTGAGAGCGGATCTATGAAATATCAAACTCATCGAAAGTACATATATTTAATCACATGAGCCAGGAAACTTCATTCACAAGTCAACGTTGCACAATGGAATACCTTTCGGTGTCCGGCCGTGTATCATTTAATGTGTATGAGCGTAGATTGAACGCTTGAGTGGACCCCACCAAATAGTAAGCTCAAGTTGCATTAAATACACAAAGCATTAAATGCAAAAGTCATTTATGGTGTGGTCCACTCGATCATTGGATCTGCCTTATTTTTTTTTACTCATATCTTAAAATGATTGGACGTGGATTGCGTCCTGCCCCCCACCCAGATGCATTACCATTCAGGCAGACCTGAAGAGGGGCACGTGCTGAGGTAGGACAGAATCCGCTTCCAACTCCTGCCCCTTCTTGGATGAATTACTGTCTAGGTAGAGGCTCTATGGGGCCACCATGATATATCAGTTTTATCCACACTGTCCATCTATTTTTCCAAAATCATTTTATGGTATGAGCCTAGAAATGAGGTAGATCCCAAGCTCAAATAGACCACACCACAGAAACTAGGTAATAGTGACACCCACCGTTGAAACCATCCAGGGGCACCATGATGTTTGTTTTCCATCCAACCTGATCATAAGGTCATATAGACCTGGATGAAGGGAAAACACAATGTCAGCTTGATCCAATCCCTGATGTGTGCATGCAGGAGGAACATTTTACTCTTTTACAAGATCGAAAACAGGTTTCACTCGCGTTACCAGTGCATCTCCACTGTATACGGAACAGAGTCATGGTGGGCCATCTGGCGGCTTTCTCAGGCATGGTCAAACACATAGGGGCCAAAAAGAGGGCCTTTGCGCATGATATTTAGACGGTTGGCACTTGGCATTATTTGTTGATGTTATAAGTAGTGGGAAATGATTACCATAACTTCGAGGGTCCACTGTGATGTGTGACTGCCATCAAACCTGTCCATTATACTCGTTCCTCCAGTTTAGGGTTAGCTCCTAAAGTCCAGCCTGACCATAACTCAGATGGGCCACATAACATGCATAACTAAGGAGGGCAACAACAAGTGTATGTATAGGTTCTATATGCCATTGTACATTTCTCCGTGCTATGTGCCGCATGAGTTTGGATCGAGTTGATTCTTGGTATGTATGGTGAACATGCAAAGCCCCACCAAAAGCACGAATTGGATTCCATAAAAACATGACGGTTGGGCCCCACACAGGTAAAATAGTTGGTAATCTGTTCAAATGTTTGCGATCATTTTCCTCATTAGTTCTCTTATCGAATGACCCGGATCACCCGTCTACATGTTCTTATCCATGTAGTGATACGCGAACTGCTTCTGCTCACACGCAAAATGAAAGTCCGCTGGCCTCACATTTATATGTGTGAGATACGAATTGCATGTTGGGGGACGGCAACAATATAAATGCCATATCTAATAACCTAGGGCCATTGGGTTATTAGGTGGGCCACATCTGTACTAAACAAATGACAACTTGGGAGAAATTGACCAATAACAAATGCCTGTGTTCTTGTGGGGCCACACGATGATTGTGTTTGCTTGATTTTAGATGGCATGGAATCTAGACATTAAGGGCCTGTTTCGACCTCATGATTAAATGGTAGATAGTTGTATTAGATGGAATTAACACCATTATATTGCACAATGATTACATGTTTGGAAACATCATGGTATTTTGACTGCGTGACCAATCCCACATTTGGGATCAAAATCTTCCCTCATGATATGTATAAGGTAAGTGAAGCCTACATTGCATCGATTATGGAATTGTAATCAAAAGACCACGTTTCACAACTGATTTCAGTCACACACACACACACACACACACACACACACACACACACACACACACACATATATATATATATATATATATATATATATATATATATATATATAACTTGAATGTCACGTGGAAAGGGGACATATGAATGGATGGTGTGGATAAAACACATGCATCTGTTGCTGAGTTATTCGTCGGCCACGCGTGTGATGTGTGTGCAGGCATGTCAAAACTAATTTTCGTGGCTCGATTCCAACCGAACAACGATGACCCCGAGCGCCAAGGAAGGCAGATACGTCGAGATCGACCGTATGTGACCGAGATCTGTAGAGATCGGTCGCCCAACTAGCCACTCGCTCAGTTGATTAGTAAAAAGTGATCAGGCGATGTTTGGAAGGTGGGGTTCGTCTTCTAGAAAGTGGGTTGCAATTTTACCTTCCGAGTGAAAGGATTTCTCTTAACGTAACTCTAAAGGAATAAAAAGAAAAGTTTACAATCGACCATGTGGGCGATCTTTGCTTTTTCTTCACCATTAAGAAATTGTGAAATGGAACTTTACTGATCGTAAAACTTACTGCTACGGAATGTACATAATTTCAGAGATTATGCTACGAAAATTGAACAATGCGATTAATGCTAAAGAGAGTAAAGGGAAATGAGTACGCTAAGAAATGTAAATAACAATAGACGAAGAACTTGAATAAGCTTCGAAATGGTAATGTAATCTTGACTTGATAAATACCTGGGCGCTTACTCTAAGAAATACAAAGTACTTGGAATGTAAAATCGGATTGATTACACTATGGAATGTAAGGGATTTGGTAAATTAGAAAGATAGATTGATTGGTTGGTGCTGGACCACCACTTTGTAGAAATCCTTTTGCTTTTATAACTTTCTCCTTGAAGTGTGGAACTATATGGATACTCCACTTCCTGACGATTACCATAAATGTCTCCCACATTACCTTTCAGAGGCTTCTCTTTACCTACTACTTGCCTTGTAACTACTTGCAGACTCGGCTACTATTCATCTTCTAGATTTCTCTTTTTCTTACTTTTTCATGATAACCGCTTGCTAACTTGGCCACATTTGTTTGCTCTGCTTAGTGTCGTGGTATTTCAGACCGATGCCAACTGTATCATTAGGAACTTCGTCGTGGCTGCATATATCTTGTACCTACTTACTTAAGTGTCTCTTTTTTATTGGTTCTTTACCCATATCGGCAGAATTAGGGTATAACAGCATCAACAAGAGGCTCATAGATGTAGTGGATTTTAAAGTCAACCAGAAAGTTTACAATATTTACTATTGACTTTGGATGATATGATACTTGGAATAATCCAATCCTTTCTGTGGTTTCCAAATGCATGATGAAATTTACAAAGAAACAAATGTAAATTCATACCACCTAATCCAGCCTAATACTACTCACCAAACAGGCCCTAAGGACATTTATTTATTTGCACTTTGGTACACCGATTTTCTCTCCCCTCCCTGAAATTACAGTATAACATATTCGTCACAGAGTGTTCTAACACATGGAACTTTCATGGGACCCACCATAACGTATGTGTAAGATCCACACCATTCATCAATTTTTCCCGGTCATTTTAGGACATGAGCCCCAAGATGATGCAGATGCAAAGCTCAAGTGGACCACGACATGGAAAGAAGTGGGGATTGAATGACTACTGTTGAAATCTCTTTAAGGCTTGTGTTTATGTTTATTTTCCATCTAACCTAATCATAAGGTCACACAGACGTGAAAGTAGGGAAAACACAAATTCCAGCTTGATCTGAGCCTTCTTTGGCCCCAAGGAGTTTTCAACAGTACACGTCTAATTCCCGCTGCTTGTGGCACGGTCTAATTGAGCTTTGCATTTGCCTCATTTTTCAGATTATGCCTTAAAATTATATAGAAAAGTGGATGGACAGTGCGGCTCTAACAGATACATTATGGTGAGGCTTACTAAAGTTTCATACGTTAAAACATTCCCCTATGCTTCTCTTTCCGCAATTGGATTGGGTACTAACTAGGGGTGTCAATGGGTCAGGCTTCGACCTGAAAAATTAGATTTTTGAGCAGGGCCGAGCCATCAAAAAGTTCAAGATCCCATTCGAGACCTACCCTAAGCCCGGCCCATTGATAGCACTACGTACTGCCAACTCAATTTTAGGGCATCCCTTTTGGACGCGGTTTGGGTGGCGACCTCACCACCAGCCCACTAGACGGGGTTAAAGCTCTGTGAGCCCCACCATGATGATGTATGTATTTTATCCATGCCATCCATCTATTTTGGTAGCATATTTTAGGATATAAATCCAAAAAATGAAGCAGATATAAATCTCAAGTGGACCACACCAGCCAAAACAGTGGTGATTGAACTCGCACGGTCAAAAACTTCCTAGACCTCACTATGATATTTATTTGCCATCCAACCTGTTGATTAGGTCACATAACACTGGATGAAGGGAAAACACAAATATGAGCATAATCCAAAACGTCTGTAGCCGTGCAGAAAATTTCAGCAATAAGAAGTCAATCCCCAGTGTTTCCTGTGGTGAGCTCCACTTGAACTTTATATCTACATCAGTTTTCGGCTCATCAACTATAATGAGCTGAAACATTGGATGGACAGTGTGGATAAGACGCGCACATCATGGTGGGCCGACAGAGCTTTGACACCAACTAGCTAGCTGATGCTGGGTCATCTTCCAGGCCGTGCCTTCCGTTTAGGTGGTATAAGGACTTAAATGCACCTTGGTGTAAGGAATTTGGAATTTGCGGGACCGGGTCACATGGTGTAAGAAATCTGGGGGACCCACGTCGTGTATGTGTTTTATATACACCTTCCATCCATTTTGCCAAGTGATTTAGTGATTTAGGGCATGATCTCAAAATTGAAGGATATCCAAAGCTCCAGTGGACCACTCCATAAAAATGAGCATCTACCATTGAAAGGCGCAGAAGTTTTGAGTCAAATTGGGACGCGGATTGTTTTCGCAGGCATCTCATTCGCAAGGAATCTGTGTGGGGCCCACCGTAATGTTTGTGAGAAATCTACGCCGTCCAACCATTTTGTGAGATCATTTTAGGCGTCGCGACAAAAAATGAACGGGATCCAAGACTCAAGTGGGCCACACTAAAGCAAAAGGAGTGTAGGGAAATTCCTACCATTGAAACCTCTACGGGTCCACAGTGATGTTTATATGCCATCCATACTGTTCATAATGTCATTCCTACTGAGATGAACTGAAAACACATATTATCCAGATTCGAAACTTCTGTGGCCCCATGAATATTTCAACTGTGGAAGTTCAATCTTCATGTTTTCGGCCCACTTAAGTCTTGGATCCCGTTCAATTTTGGTTGCAACGCCTAAAATGATCTCACAAAATGTTTGGACAGCATAGATTTATAAAAAATATCATAGTGGGCCCCACCCAGATTCCTTGCGCTGGAGATGCCTGCTAAAGGCTTTGGTAGGCAATCCGCGTCCATAGAACAAGTGGCAGACTAAGTGAAGATAGCCTCGTTTCAACACCTAAGATCATGGTATCGATGTTTAAAGTGGGGTGGCCTAACATTGTAATGTGACTAATAGGGGTAGGTGGGTGTACTAACAATGGAGTGGGTGAACTAACACATTTAACAAAAAAAAAAAAAAAAAGAAACTTGTTGAAAAAAAGGCAATCTGCATCTGCCAAATTGATATTTATGTTTTCCCTTAGTCGGGCTCTTTATGACCTCATGATCAGTTTGGATAGAGAATAAATATCATCCTAGACCCTAAGAAGGTTTCAATGGTGGGTGTCATCGTCCCCACTGCTTTCCATCGTGTGGTCTGCTTGAGCTTTAAATCTACCTAATTTTTGGGCTCATGCCTGATTTGTTAACCGGTCTAATACATGAGACTGAGTTTTAACTAGGTACAAGACAGGAACACAAACCTAGCCTGATTTCTTATTGGATGGGACCCCAACCCATCAAAATCGTATATGAGTCCAAGGGATTCCCATGGCTCTGCGTACCCATTGACAGCCGTATAATGGACCCTCAATTATCTCTTCTGCCCGGGTGGGTGACTTAAAGTCAAACATCATCTAATACGGGAAAGACTATAAGCTATAATGGATGCTTTTGACCGCAACCAAGCTCAGTTAGCCAGGAGTCTTCACTCCGATAATATATATAATGGCCTCGCACTTGAGTCTTAGGTTAACATCCCGAGAATATGTATAGTGTCCGCCGGCCATGAATTGGTAGAAGTAGTGGTCATGATCGGTCATCTATAATCAATGTTGGTACAATGGCCGACGCAACATGCCCCAAAAGTCTCCAAATTGACTTTGAAGGCGAGAAATCGTTGGCCTCTTTGGTTCTTTTTTCTTTTTTCTTTTCTCACTTAATGGCATGTGACTCGATTGGAGCCTGTCCCTGCGTACCCATTTACAGCATGACATGAGCATCAAGAATTCGGATCCTCGGTTGAAACCGAGCAGAGAGTCTCTGCTTCCACTGCTCTGATTGGTCCAGCTCATCTTGATTGTGTCAGAGCAGCATGCTGATCTAGACCAATCAGAGAAGTGACTAGCAGGGTTTCTCCGTTAGGTTTCAACAGAGGATCCGGTCGGACTCGAGCATCAAATACCTCTTACGGTAGGTGCTTGGGTGACTTTAATTCAAACATCATCTAGAACGGTGAAGACTATAAACTCAAATAGACGCATTTGGTCCAACCATTCCATCAAAGGAGAAAAGTACCATTCATAATGGTGGGATCCAGTAGATGGCTCGTACTTGACAGATGGTTTAGTACTGGGTCCTCGGGAACATGTATAATGGACTCGTGCTTGAGTCTTGGGTCTACTTCCTGGGAATATGTATAGTGTCCTCCCACCATGAATTGGTACAAGTAGAGGACATGATTGGCCATCTAGAATATCGGCACGATGGAACCCCACCAGGGACGGAACATGCCTAAAATATCTCTGCATTGACATCAAGAATAGGGTTGTCAATGGATCGGATTTGGAGCGGATCAGGGCTGATCCGAATCTGACCCAATTTGTGATTTGGATGATCCAACTCCGACCCAATATCCGATGGATCTTTAAACATTTGATCCAAACCCAACCCAATTGAGATTTGGCCGATCCGACTCTTATCCGACCTGATCTGAGTACATGTGGATGCTATTCAATAGGATGGATGGTAAATATTGTGGTCCACTTGAGATAAAATATATGTGATATAATATATATATATATATATATATATATATATATATATATATATATATATATATATATATATATATATATATATATATATATATATAATTTTAAATTCAGATCGGATCTTAATCAGAGCGGATCCAAGGTGATTTGGATCTGACCTGAAATTTAAATGGATCCGATTAACAAGATCCGAATCTGACCCGATGATCCGGATTATTAATCAGAATCCAGTAAAATCAGATTGGATCCGGACCAAGATCCGGACCTTATATCCATAATGAAGAATCAACAATCTTTGGCCCCTTTCGTTGCTTCATCTTTTCTCATGCAACGAGATGTGACTTGCCTAGAACTAATTGTAGGAATTCCTATAACGCCAAGCCCGATGGGCCAACCATGATTTTTTTGTTACATCGACTTCATCTATCTTCTTAGCCACATTTTAAGAAATGAGCCCAAACATGAAGAAGATCTAAAACTCTAGTGTGCCACACCACAAGAAACAATGAGAATGGAAATGCCCACTTTTTAAACCTTCTTAAGGCCCACCATGCTGTTTTATGCCATCTAATGCGGTCGTAAAGTGATTCCCACCTTGATAAAGGGAATATACAGACATTAACCAGATCAAAAAAATTTGTGGCCTTAAGAAGGTTTCAATGGCGTGCGTTAAATCCTTTCTATTTCTTATGGGGTGGCCCACTTGAATTTTTTATCACCTTCATGCTTTGGTCCATGTCTTAAAATGAGGTGGCAGAACAAATGTACAGTGTGGATGGACATAACTTTCTTGTAACTCAGGGTTATAGGAATCCCATGTAACCACAAGCTCTATGGCACCACCGTCATGTTTATGTTGTATCCAATCCACTCATCTGTTTCACCATTTCACTTTTATGGCATGAGCCCAATCACGTGGGAGATGGCAACATTACAGTGGGGATGCAAACATCCACCATTGAAAACCTCTCAGGTCCACTATGATGTTTATATACCATGTAACCTGTTCCTAAAGATACTTAATTTTTTATTTTATTTTTTTTAACACATGCGCATCCCACATAGGAACACAAATACAATCCAGGTGTTGTGGGATAATTTCTCATCAGCCGATCCGAGTACAAAAGACCTCGGAGCAAAATAGCAAGCCGATGACTTCGCCTGATGACTTCGCCTCTTCGTGAGGTCGGATCGTATTCAGCTCGGATCGTACTCAAGTTAATGGGCGAATGAAAGCCGACCTCATCTCTTTCTCAAATGCCTTAAGAATAGGGGGACATCCCTTCAAGATTAGAACGGCCCAAGATTTTTGCCTGGATTTTCGGAATAATATCTATCATGATTTCAGCGTATAAACTCTCGATCAAAGCTTATAAATAGCGAAGGATATTGCTATTACAGGTATGAAACAAATCTCTCTCAAATCAGTGTTTATCACTCTCAAGGGTAACTGCTGACTTAGGCATCGAGGGTTCACGGCTGGATCCCAGCCACCCCCTTTACTGTTTTTGGTGGTGTTTCCAGGAACAACTGAACCTCTGATCCAAGCCCAGTTTTCAGTCTCAACGATGGATATCGGTGGTCACGATCGTTCCTCTGCATACAAATCATCTCACATCGTCCGTTGACCAATTTTCAGTGTCAACAGATTGGCGCCGTCTGTGGGAACGACGACAAAAGTTTTTTACCGAATCCTTCGCTTAAAGATAGGAGCTAATGGCCGGTGGGAAAGGCAATAGGAAGGGGAAAGTTCCTGTAAATGCCGAACCTTCCTATGAGCTACAATCTGAAAACAAAGGCCCGTTCATGAGACTCCAGTACTTCACCTCGGAAGTTCTTCACGCCACCCAAATCTTCTAAGTGGACGGCAGAGGTCCCGAAATCGCAGGGCAAGACTATCCACATTAGAAGAGCAAGTTGGAGGCATTGCAGAACGTTTAGGTGGGGTGGATAGACGCTTCGAGCACGTGGACGGAAAACTGGATGAAATCGCAGCCTTGCTGAACAATCTAGTTCGGCCCTCACCCATCCTCGAAACCAACCCTGAACCTCCGCGACCTCAACAAAGTTCTCACCCACCATGCTCACTCTCAAATCATCCGCGACCCGACGAGGACGAAGTCGCGAGCCGAGCCTCAGGCTCGAGACTTCGACCGGCCGCGGAACTTCCCTCAAACGACCTGAGACACAGAATAAAAGAAAGACGATCCGCCCGAGCTAGTCAAGGTCAAGGTTGAATGGACGGTAATATTATTCCTCTTGAGGCCGAGCTTAAAGAGCTTCGAGAGAGGATCAGGAGATATCCAGAGAGCGCAACGTGCCCGAGCACCAACTGCAGCGGATATCCTAGTAGACTCGTCTGAGTCCCCATTCACCGATGAAATTCGCAGCGAACCTCTTCCGAAAAGCTTCAAAATTCCTCAGCTCAAGCAATACTCCAGGATAGGAGACCAAGCCGAGCATCTCGAAAATTTCAAAGTCCAAATGGAACTCCATGGAGTTAATGGGCACATTATGTGTAAGGCCTTCCCGTTGTCCTTAACCAGTTCGGCCTGGACTTGGTTCCGCAATTTAAAGCCAAAGTCCATTTCCTCTTTCACCGAACTGAGCAGGGCGTTTGCAACTCAGTTCATCGGAAGCACCGACCCGAGGAAGCATTCGACACACCTCGCTGAGGTCAAACAAAAAGATAATGAATCATTGAAAGATTACCTCTCGCGATTCAACGCTGAAGCGGTTTAGGTGGAGAACCTATCTCAGGTCGTACTGCTACATACAATGATAGGAGGATTACGTAATGAGAAGTTCCTCTGGTCGGTAGGGGAACAACCCCCTCAGTCTGTGGCTGAATTCCTCGATCGAGCTGCGAAATATATAAACACAGAAGAGCTGGTGAACGCCCAGGGGTCGTCTCATAAGAGGAAAGACCGCAAAGAGGAAAACAGCACTGAAAGGCACCGTCCCGATCGTCGGTCGCCTAACTCAAACACTACTCCACGTGGAGCCAAAACTTCGGCTCTGAAATTCGAAAAATATACCCCGCTCAAAACGACGATTGAGCAAGTATTCCTAGCCGAGAATAACAAACAGATGTTTGGACGACCAGCAAAGATAAAAACCGACCCTACCAGAAGGTCAAAATCCAAGTACTGTTTATACCATAAAGATCATGGTCACAACACAGTAGATTGTTTCGACCTGAAGCGACAGATAGAAACCCTCATCCGGCAAGGATTTTTGAAAGAATATATCGCCTAACGCCCCGAAGACGAAAGAACCTCGGGTCGGGAAGAATGGAGGGAGCCTATTGACAACAATCCCATGGAAGAGATCCATGTGATCTTCGGCGGACCTACCACCGGAGATTCTGGCAACGCCCGTAAATCCTATGTTCGTCAAGGACGGACATCCGAGCCGGGGTTACAGGTGAACTTAACCAGCAGGCCCTCAAAAATTTCAAAGGTCATTCATCATGCGATATCCTTCTCCGAAGAAGATGCTGGAGGAATACTACATCCGCATGACGATTCTCTAGTAGTGTCGATGGTGGTGTCTAATAAAAAGCTCCACAGGATGATGGTAGATATGGGGAGTTCGGTCGACATAATATACGCTTCGGCATTCGACAGAATGAAGATCGATTGATCCAGATTGAGACCACTCAGAACCGCTTTGACCGGATTTACAGGGGATTGTATCATGCCTGAAGGGGAAATAACCCTACCAGTTACAGCAGGAGACGAGCCAAATCAGAAGATGATCATGGTCGATTTTCTTATCGTTAACACTCCATCGACATACAACGCGATCATCGGCCGACCCATTATACCAGTTCTAAAAGCTGGCATCTCCATCTATCATCTGGCCATGAAGTTCGAAACTGAAGATGGAATCGGCGTGGTCAGAGGTGATCAACAGGAGGCTCGCCGATGCTACGAACTGACCCTACGTGGAAAGAGCAAAAACATGATATCTACCATCTCACATACAACTCCGCTGGATCCCAGAGAAGAAACAAAGGAGCATGGTTCACCAGCTGAAGAGCTAGTAGAGGTCCCTTTATCGGACGATGACCCAAGCTTGATCGTTAAGATTGGGTCTCAACTAAGCGACGACGTCCAAGCTAAGTTGATCACTTTTCTAAAAGAAAATGTGAATGCCTTCGCGTGGTCCCATAGGGACATGCCCGGAATTAATCCTGAAGTAATGGTCCACCGGCTCAACGTGGACCCATCCTTCAAACCGGTCCGTAAAAAACGACGAGCTTTCAACACGGAAAGATATGCCGCAATCGAAGAAGAAATAAGAAAATTACGCCAAGCAGGTTTTATCCAGGAAATCCGTTATCCCGATTGGCTCTCCAATGTTGTTCTAGTCAAAAAAGCCAATGGGAAGTTGAGGGTTTGCATCGACTACACCGACCTCAACAAAGCCTGCCCAAAAGATAGCTTCCCACTACCCAGAATAGATCAGCTCGTAGATGCAACCTCGGGATACGAGCTTCTCAGTTTCATGGATGCATACTCCGGGTACAATCAGATCCAGATGCATGTTCCCGATAGACAAAAAACAGCGTTTATCACTGATCGAGGGCTGTATTGTTACAAGGTGATGCCTTTCGGACTTAAGAACGCCGGGGCAACATACCAGCGTTTGGTTAACAAAATGTTTGCCGAACAGATCGGTAAAACCCTGGAAGTTTACGTGGACAATATGCTCGTAAAAGTCTGAAGTCAGAAGACCACGTCAACGACCTCTGCATTATATTCGGTATCTTGAAAAAATAAGGGATGAAACTCAATCCCGACAAATGCGCCTTTGGGGTAAGATCGGGAAAGTTCCTCGGGTTCATCGTAAATCAGAGAGGAATTGAAGCCAACCCAGAAAAGATCTGCGCGCTGGTTGAGATGAGTTCACCAACTACCGTGAAAGAAATACAAAGTCTCACAGGGCGGGTCGCCGCACTCAACAGGTTTGTTTCTAAGGCTACAGACCGATGCCTTCCGTTCTTCAAGAAGCTTCGCAAGTTCAATGAGATGACCTGGACGCCAGAATGCGAACAAGCCTTCCAGGACCTCAAGGCATACCCCGGTTCACCACCATTGCTATCCAAGCCCGTGCAAGGAGAAGAGCTATTACTGTACCCGGCTGTATCTTCGGCAGCAGTAAGTTCAGCCTTAATCCGCAATGACCGAGGTATACAGAGACCGGTATACTACATCAGCAAAGCTCTTCTCGACGCGGAGACCCGTTATCCTAGTTTAGAAAAGCTGGCTCTAGCTTTGATTACAACGGCGAGGAAACTACGACTCTATTTCCAAGCACATCCAATAGTGGTACTGACGGACCAGCCACTGAGGCAAATACTACAGAAGACAGAAACTTCGGGTCGCCTGGCACGATGGGCATCGAGCTCGGTGAGTTCGACGTTCAATACCGGCCCCGCACGGCCATCAAGGGGCAGGCTGTGGCCGATTTTATCGCCGAGCTTACCGACCCCTCCGATCCTGAAACCGACGCTTCTCTCGCAGAAAACACGACAGAATCTATTCCAAGAGAAGATTCGAACTGGTCGTTGCACGTCTACGGTTCGTCAAACTCACAAGGATGCAGAGCAGGAATAATCTTAACCTCCCCCGATGGCATAAAAGTCCAGTATGCCCTGAGGTTCAGTTTTAAAGCTTCCAACAATGAAGCCGAATACGAAGATCTTCTCGCTGGACTACGGCTAGCCTCAGCAGTCGGAATTCGGAGTATTACGGCATATAGTGACTCGCAACTGGTTGTGGGTCAAGTAACATTGGAATATCAAGCGAAGGGAAAAAAGATGTCCGCGTATTTGCTAAAATATCAAGAGTTGTCTGCTCAGTTTGATCATTGCAAAGTCATCCGAGTACCAAGGATTCATAACAACCACGTGGATTCCCTCGCCAAACTGGCGTCGGCCGGGGACGACGAGCTTAGAAGGATCGTTCCCATTGAGTTCCTCCTGCAAAGAAGTATCAGCAGACGATATTAAAAATGAGGTGTGTCTTGTTTCAATCGAGCCAGACTGGAGAGACCCGATTGTTTGTTTCCTGCGGGAGAACACACTGCCTGAAGAAAGAAACGAAGCACGACGGACTCGATATAGGGCAGCTCGGTACATGTTAATCGACGGTGTACTGTATAAAAAGGATTTCTTGCTGCCCTGCCTCCGCTGCCTCGGACCAGATGAAGCCTACTACGTCTTAAAAGAAATTCATTTTGGTACGTGCGGAAATCACTTTGGAAATAGAGCACTAACACAGAAAGCAATACGCCAAGGTTATTACTGGCATACTATCCAAAGAGATGCTCGAGAAATCATCAAACGATGTGATAAATGTCAGAAGTTCACTGCCAGTCTCTCACACACCTCCCGAAGAACTCACCCCTATGTCCGGACCGTGGCCCTTTGCACAATGGGGGGTCGATATCATTGGTCCTCTCCCAACTGGCAAGGGACAGGTCAAATATGCGATTGTGGCCGTAGATTATTTTACAAAGTAGGTCGAGGCAGAACCACTTGCGAAAATCACTGAGAAGAAAACGACAGACTTCATCTGGAAGTCGATCATATGTCGGCTCGGCATCCCAAACACCATCATCACTGACAACGGGCCTCAGTTCAACAATGCAAAGTATAGAGAATTTTGCCAGAATTTGGGCATAAAGAATGTGTATTCATCTCCTCATCATCCCCAAGCTAACGGGCAAGTTGAAGCCATCAACAAAATCATTAAGGGTCATCTAAAGACTAAACTCGGCGAATTCAAGGGAGCTTGGGCCGAACAGCTTCCCGAAGTATTGTGGGCATACCGAACCACAGCTCGGTCAATGTTCGCTCGCCTCAAATGTAAGGCTGCGATGTAGTAATAAATCTCGGTAAGACCGAGGTCGATCCACAGGGAAAGAGGTAAACAATTTCAAGTACTCTAATAACTAGAATCTAAGAAGTTTGAGAAGATAGTTTTTCACATAAAATAGAAAAATTTGAAATTAAGAAGAACTAGAGCATCAAGGATCCACTTGTAGTAGTCCAATGCCAATCCATTCATCCAAGTACAACACAATTAGAATCAAAGTCATATCTCTCATCTAATTGGAAGATATAAAATTCAAGCACAAACAGTCCCACTTAAATCTGGAAATCAGATTTCTAGTTCTAATGAAGCACATAGAACTTGAACTTGTAGCCTTCGGAGTAACAGCCATGCCTATGGACTATGGCATGCTCAAGGGTTACTACAATTCGAATTCAAACAACCCAATCATGGTAATCTCAGAGAATTGCAAGGAACTCATGTCCGGAGCACACAAACTCTCACAAAACTTCTAAAAAACCAAATTTTATTCAAACTAGAACTTCAAAATCCAAAATTAAGAAAATGATACTTGAAATAAAAGAATTAAAGCATTGGAACCAACTACAAATTTCACCTCTAGCTCTAGCTAAGAGGTTAGCTAAAGAAAAGCATATTAAAACTAGAACTAGAACTAAGAAAAGGAAGAAAAACTAGCTGGAGGAGGCTAGGAAGCCTCCTATGACTTGAACTCCTTGCTCCCCACGTCCTTGGTTGATTTGGAATAGAAGAGAGCACCTCCTTTTATAGTGCAGCAATAGTACAGCAACATAGCAGAATTTGTTTCGCTTGGTACGGCTTAACCAATGGTCGGATTGCCTTCAAATTTGATTTGTTGCTTCCTTGTAATGTGATCTTCTTCATAGATGATTTAGATTTCCAAGATTATCCTCTGAATGGGCCCACCAATCATATCACCGACCACCTCTCAAAATCGCGCACTTCGGGTACCTTCAGAACCAGTCATCTTGCTTTCAACGCTCCGGAGTGTACAGATGTCGGATTGATCCCAAATTTTGAACATTGGTAGAACACTTCCTCCTCTACATGATAGATGGATTAGATTGTCCAAAACAATCCCAGAATGTGGTCTGAAAATTAGAATACTTGGGGCTTTTATAAACTCTGCGCAGTTGGATCTTTCTGGATGGTCCATCTTTCTTCAACCGGTACGATCAAACCACACATCCTTTTGATCTGAAACTTTTGTGTTTATTCATATATGGATGTGATCTAAAATATGGTCAAAGTAGATTCTTCATATCATCAATGATGGGTCACCTGGACTGGCCCAGAGTGGAATAGCAAAATCTGAAACTTTCTGGACAGTTCGTCTTGTTTTGGCCACCACGATCAATCCGTAGCTCCGATCAACACGAAACCACTTGGGTTATTTAGGCGTCGAGCTCCTCTTCGACATGGATGTGTTGGATTTCCAAATATCATCAAGATGGCTTCAGAAAACTGTTCCGAAAATCCAAAAATGGGAATAGCTTGCTGCCTGAAATCTGGAAGTGTAAAATTGCATGGCTGACCGGTCTTAACCGGTCGGACAGGTTGGCCGACCGGTCTTGACAGGTCTAGACCTGTCTGGTAGGTGTCCAGGGAGTGCATCCGACCGGTCTTGACCGTTCGGGCCTTCTTGTTTTGACATTTTCTTTCTTTCTTTCTTCTTCCCTCTCCTCTCCTTGCTTTCTCATTTATTTGATCCACCTTGGCCTTCATCTAAAGCTCCTAAATGTGCCCCCTTTGGTCTCCAATTGGGTGAAGTCACTCTTATTCCTACAATCACAAAACAAGCATTAGATGGGCTTTTTACACATGAAAACCATACATATAATGTGATGTAATGGGTCGGCAAATGTATAAATTGGAGGTTCAACAGTCAACAACTGGAGAAACTCCATTCTTCTTAACGTTCGGAGCGGAGGCCGTGGTCCCAGTCGAGATAGGGCTATCGACTAACCGAACTAGTAATTACCGATC
This sequence comes from Liriodendron chinense, assembly GCA_003013855.2. Lineage (NCBI taxonomy): Eukaryota > Viridiplantae > Streptophyta > Magnoliopsida > Magnoliales > Magnoliaceae > Liriodendron > Liriodendron chinense. The sequence goes on from ML058333.1 coordinate 5,569,747, forward strand.
TGACTAGAACCAAGACGAGCTTCGTACAAACCTCGACCTGATCGAGGAAGTCCGAGAAGCTTCCCAAGTCCGAATTGCGGCCTATCAACAGCGCGTTGCTAGATTCTATAATTCACGGGTCAAAGAAAGACGGTTCAGGGTAGGAGACCTCGTCCTGCGAAGGAACGTGAAGGAAAAGAAAGATAGGATCGCCGGTACATTCAACCCGAACTGGATTGGACCGTATAAGGTCATAAAAACAGTTCGAACCGGGACTTATTGGCTCGAAGACATGCAAGGTCAGGCCCTACCCCATCCGTGGAATGCGGAGCACTTGAAAATCTACTATCAATAAAAGCTAAGTTTCTCATACTCCTATCATGCATGAAATACGAGCAGAGGCTAATGTTGCCCATAGCCGTATTTATGCTCAGTGGACATTACCGCCCAGAGCCAAGTTCTAGAAGTAAGATCGGTCTCGGCCGAAACCTTCGAACCAGTCTTTATTTTCGCAAGTCCTAAATGCTTCGGCTACGACCTTAATTGCTCGGCCATGAAGTAAATGGATAACTTCAGCGAAGATAACTCAAAAAGGAGCAATTGAATAAAAAATTTGGCGAAGTACAAATGTAGATCAGAAAAAAAAATATTTCAATTGCAAGACCACAAAAGGGTCAGAATTACAAGATGAGTATGTTACATAAAGCCCCAACAAATGGGCTAGATAAAAAAAAACATAAAAACATCCTATGAGGGGGGATCAGCAGTCGGCTCGGCGGCGGCCACGGGGTTCTCTTCTTCCTCCACCTCGGAGTCAAGAAAGGAGAGGTCCAAGTCCGGGTGATGGCTCTGAACTGGCATCCGGCACTTTTCGTAGCCAAAGTCGAACATTTCGTCGGCCTCTCCGACTTGGTCTTCACCAGGTCCGACTGCGCAGATCCTTCAGATGCCTTCAGCTCTTCAATTTGGATGATGAGCTCAGCCTCTGCCCTCTCCTTATTCGACAGCTCGGCCTGGAGAAGTGCGATCTCGCGTTCCCGAGCGTCCAAGACCTTTGTCGCCTCCTCCCCAAATTTCTTGGCCTCGTCCAGGGAGCACTTGGTGGCTACCAGTGTCCCCTCAAGGCCAGAGATCGTTCCCTTGTCACGGGTGATCTCTTCCCGAAGGAGCTGGCATCCATAGGCCACCTACACAAAAATTAACAAATAAATATACGAGGTACATAAAAAAGCTATTTTTATAGCAAGACAGCATCTACATCGTACCTTGGTCCCAAAGACCCCCAGCGTGGTAAGCAAAGAGAGTGCAGGAGCCTTCGCCATTACATCCACCTCGGTCTCCGGAACTGCCTTGTATGCCCATTTGCAAAAATTATACAAATGAGGTGGCATTTTCGGTCCTCGGCAGATAGCAGAAGAGGACTGAGCCGGAGTGGCTTGGGCAGATTGCCCGGATGGACCAGCCTCGGTGCCCCCACCAAGTCTATGACTTGGGAAGGATGAGGTTGAGGCACCGTAGGGGGCTCGGGCAGCCCAACCTCAGCAGCAGGCGCATCTGGGATCGCCTCGGGAGCCGGTTGTGGAGGAGTGTCAGTTGCTAGGGGAGCAGAAGGGCGTGCTCGTGGACGCCTCGTTACCACCTTCTGCCGCTTCTTCTCCCTGATTTGTTCTTTTTCTTCGCGGTCAAAGCTGACGACTTCCTACGAGGAGCTGGCGTAGACATACCTGAGAAAAAGAGATGTTAATAAGTCTAAGTATGAAAACAAAACTGATCTATTCAGTAGTCACGAATGCTCACCTCGGGGATTAATGCCTAAGTCAGTAAGGTCTCGAAAGAGAGTAGCAGCTTCACACTGCGGAAGCTCGGGTCAAGCTCCCACACCGCGGCCACACAATCTTCTTCTTCCGGACTGAGAGCAGGAGGATCACCACGAACTGACCAAAGAAGTGAGGTCAGTTAAAAAAAAAGGAGACTGAGAAAAATGTCATCCGACCCGACCTGGAATTGAGAACCAGTTGTCACTACAAGAAAACGGTGTTTTGCCGACGAAAGTATTACCGACGAAATTATTTGCGTCGGTAAAAAGCCATTTCCCTGACGAAATAAAATAATCGTCGATAAAATACATTCAGTACACACTTTTACCGACGAAATCATGATTTCGTCGGTAAAAAGTTTATTACCGACGAAACTACCCGTCGCTAAAAAATAATTTGGCTTTTACCGACGAATATTTTCGTCGGTAAAAGTCTTTTTTTGGCGACGATTATTGTCTGTCGGTAATAATGTGTGGTATCTGCGTAAGTTAATGAAGAGGACTTTTACCGACGAAAGTTTTCGTCGGTAAAAGTATTTTTCCTGACGATTATTGCCTGTCGGTAATAATGTGTGGTATCTGCGTAAGTTGAGGACTTTTACCAACGAAAGTTTTCGTCGGTAAAAGTCATTTTTTCCGACGATTATTGCCTGTCGGTAATAATATTTGATTCCCGTCCAAGTGAAAAAGAGGACTTTTACCGACGAAAAATCTGCTTTTACCGACGAAAATTTTCGTCGGTAAAAGTCTTTCATTTCACTTACCCGATCGGGCCTCCCTCATTTCTCTCCATCTCTCTCACTCTCGCTCTGTTCTCTCTCCTCTCTCTCTCTCGCGCGGGCGCTGCCGGCCCACCCCTCTCTCTCATCTCCGACCGCCGGCCGTCAACGTCACCGGCGGCCCACCGCCTCAGCCGACCACCCCCTCCCAGCCGACCAGTGTCGCCGGTCGCCACTCGCCTCCACCGACCTCCGTACGCGGCCGCCTCCTCCGGTAACCCTCTCCCCCTTTCTTCTTGCTCCATTTCCCCTCTCTCCCTCTCTCCTCGTTGTTGATTGTGGGGCCCACTCCTAAAATCCAATGCATGTGGGTCCTACCATCGCTGTCCAATGCATGTTGGTGGGTCCCACCGTCGCTTTCTATCGTCCATTGCATGTGGGTCCCACCGTCGCTTTCCATAGTCCATTTCATGTGGGGTCCACCTTAGCTATCTACAATTTGGTGGGGCCCACTGATTGATTAAATCCCTAATTAGGGATTTCGAAATTAAAATCCCCTAATTAGGGATTTCAATATTAAAATCCCTAATTAGGGATTTAAAATTTTAAAATCCAAAATTTTGTTTTACAAATTAAAAAAAAATGAAATACGTAATTGTGGGGCCCACCGTTGCTGTCCACTGGCTGTGGGACCCATGTCGCTGTCCACTGGCTGTGGGGCCCACGGTCGCTGTCCACTGCCTGTGGGGCCTACGTCGCTGTCCACTGCCTGTGGGGCCAACCGTTGCTGTCCACTGGCTGTGGGGCCCACGTCACTGTCCACTGCCTGTGGGGCCCACGTCGCTGTCCACTGGCTGTGGGGCCCACCGTCGCTGTCCACTGGCTGTGGGGCCCACGTCGCTGTCCACTGCCTGTGGGGCCCACCGTCGCTGTCCACTGGCTGTGGGGCCCCCGAAGATGGGAACCGCTGGTGCCCAAAAATGAAGCATATCAAAATCTAAAGTGGACCACAGCACAAGTGTGAACTGAATGTCTATCATTGAAAAATTCTTAGAGGACACAGAAGTTTTGGATCAAGCTTATATTTGTGTTTTCCCTTCATCCATATCCATGTGATCTTATGAACAGGTTGGATGACAAATAATGATCACTGTAGGTCCTGGGAATGGTGGAAATCATTATTCCCACGGTTTCCCATGGCATGGTCCACTTGAGATTTGGATATGCTTAAATTTTGGGCTCAACCACTAAAATGAGCTGAAAAAACATAAGGACGGAATAGATAAATCACATACATTCTAGGTGGGCCCAACTGAATTTACTCTACATGATAAGAGCGTGCAGAGTTACTCTGCACGCAATCCGATTCCCATGGTGGGCCCCATACATACTTATTTGTTGAGAAAGTAGCAGTCATTAGGTATTTGATTAGACTTGATTCATGGTGTTGATGATTCTGTCATTTTATGTGCTTGTGTATCTGGAATTGATGGAGCAAACCGGGGATGTGCGTTGGAGCTACCCGTGGTTGATTTATGTGGATGTATGTTGTGGATGTGTTTGGCTTATTATTAATAGTTATTTTTTGTCCACAAATGGTAGTATAATAGAATCAGTTAGCCCATTTGGAGATTTCTATATTGCCGAGCATAGATAAAGTGTGTTTTGGAGGTATAGAAATCTGCCAAATTGTCCTGTTGGACAGTCCAAGGTTGGATAGATTGGAATGTTATCGTTGTTTGTCATTTACATGCTCTGTCATTAGTTTCGTGCGGTAACTCTCCTATTCTCTCTGGATATGTTTCTTATGTTTAATTCCATTGTCAATTTAATCCACACAATGTGTGGATAGTTGACGTGGAAATTAAATGTAAGATAAATATATCTGGAGAGATAGGGGGAGATGCTGTCGAAATTTAGGCTTGGGCATTTAAATGGAAATAATGATAGCATTTCAATCTATCCATCCTTGGATGGGCGACTGATTTTATTATATTATCATTTAGTGGCAAATTAGATGACGAACATGATACTTGTGATTAAGAGTAGTTGATTGATGTTGATGTTGAGCGGGGGTCCCTGGAAGGTGGGAACCGCGGTTTAGACCATGATGATGAAGTTGTCCTGTTCCTACGGACAGTAATATGGGTGGCCTGGCCATTTGGACAGGCCCGTGTTTATGTATTAGCTCGAAATTAATGGAGCAGACTCGGATGTGCGTCGGAGCTATCCGGTTGTTGAGCGGGGGTCCCTGGAAGGTGGGAACCGCGGTTTAGACCATGATGATGAAGCTGTCCATTTCCTATGGACAGTAATATGGGTGGCCTGGCCATTTGGACAGGCCCGTGTTTATGTATTAGCTCGAAATTAATGGAGCAGACCCGGATGTGCGTCGGAGCTATCCGGGTGTTGAGCGGGGGTCCCTGGAAGGTGGGAACCGCTGTTATGACCATGATGATGAAGCTGTCCATTTCCTATGGACAGCAATATGGGTGGCCTGGCCATTTGGACAGGCCCGTGTTTATGTATTAGCTCGAAATTAATGGAACAGACCCGGATGTGCGTCGGAGCTATCCGGGTGTTGAGCGGGGGTCCTTGGAAGGTGGGAACCGCTGTTATGACCATGATGATGAAGCTGTCCATTTCCTATGGACAGCAATATGGGTGGCCTGGCCATTTGGACAGGCCCGTGTTTATGTATTAGCTCGAAATTAATGGAGCAGACCCGGATGTGCGTCGGAGCTATCCGGGTGTTGAGCGGGGGTCCCTGGAAGGTGGGAACCGCTGTTATGACCATGATGATGAAGCTGTCCATTTCCTATGGACAGCAATATGGGTGGCCTGGCCATTTGGACAGGCCCGCTTTGTGTGGAGCAGACCCGGATGTGCGTCGGAGCTATCCTTTAGTTGCTTGAGTCTCCAAGACCTACACCCTAAACCCGAAACCATAAACCTAAAACTAAAACCTATAAGCTATGGCTAAACTGAAACGTAAACTCAATTCATCTAACTCTAAACCTAGACCCTATAAGCTACGAAAATGCGACCCTAAAGCCGATCCCGAACCCGCAAATCCAAACCTATGCCCTAAACCTAATCTCATGTCACCTAACCTAAACCTACACCTATTCCTAAATCCATTCACCTAACCTAAACCTAGACCCAAACACGAGAACCAAACCCGAAACCCGATCCCGAACCCGCAAACCCAAACCTATGCCCTAAACCTAATCCTAAACTCATGTCACCTAAACTAAACCTACACCTATTCCTAAATCCATTCACCTAACCTAAACTTTAACCCAAACACGAAAACGTAACCCGAAACCCGATCCCGAACTCGAAAATCTCAACCTATACCTAAGCCTAATCCTAAATTCAAATCACTTAAACTAAACCTACACCTATTCCTGAATCCATTCACCTAACATAAACCTAGACCCAAATATGAAAACCTAACCCGAAATCCAATCCCGAACCTGAAAATCCAAACCTATGCCTAAACCTAATCCTAAACTCAAATTACCTAAACTAAACCTACACCTATTCCTAAATCCATTCACCTAACCTAAACTTTAACCCAAACACGAAAACCTAACCCGAAACCCGATCCCGAACCCGAAAATCTCAACCTATACCTAAGCCTAATCCTAAATTCAAATCACTTAAACTAAACCTACACCTATACCTGAATCCATTCACCTAACATAAACCTAGACCCAAATATGAAAACCTAACCCGAAATCCAATCCCGAACCCGAAAATCCAAACCTATGCCTAAACCTAATCCTAAACTCAAATTACCTAAACTAAACCTACTCCTATTCCTAAATCCATTCACCTAACCTAAACTTTAACCCAAACACGAAAACCTAACCCGAAACCCGATCCCGAACCTGAAAATCTCAACCTATACCTAAGCCTAATCCTAAATTCAAATCACTTAAACTAAACCTACACCTATACCTGAATCCATTCACCTAACATAAACCTAGACCTAAATATGAAAACCTAACCCGAAACGCTATCCCGAACCCGAAAATCTCAACCTATGCCTAAACCTAATCCTAAACTCAAAGTACCTAAACTAAACCTACACCTATTCCTAAATCCATTCACCTAACCTAAACTTTAACCCAAACACGAAAACCTAACCCGAAACCCGATCCCGAACCCGAAAATCTCAACCTATACCTAAGCCTAATCCTAAATTCAAATCACTTAAACTAAACCTACACCTATACCTGAATCCATTCACCTAACATAAACCTAGACCCAAATATGAAAACCTAACCCGAAATCCAATCCCGAACCCGAAAATCCAAACCTATGCCTAAACCTAATCCTAAACTCAAATTACCTAAACTAAACCTACTCCTATTCCTAAATCCATTCACCTAACCTAAACTTTAACCCAAACACGAAAACCTAACCCGAAACCCGATCCCGAACCTGAAAATCTCAACCTATACCTAAGCCTAATCCTAAATTCAAATCACTTAAACTAAACCTACACCTATACCTGAATCCATTCACCTAACATAAACCTAGACCTAAATATGAAAACCTAACCCGAAACGCTATCCCGAACCCGAAAATCTCAACCTATGCCTAAACCTAATCCTAAACTCAAAGTACCTAAACTAAACCTACACCTATTCCTAAATCCATTCACCTAACCTAAACTTTAACCCAAACACGAAAACCTAACCCGAAACCCGATTCCGAACCCGAAAATCTCAACCTATACCTAAGCCTAATCCTAAATTCAAATCACTTAAACTAAACCTACACCTATACCTGAATCCATTCACCTAACATAAACCTAGACCCAAATATGAAAACCTAACCCGAAATCCAATCCCGAACCCGAAAATCCAACCTATGCCTAAACCTAATCCTAAACTCAAATTACCTAAACTAAACCTACTCCTATTCCTAAATCCATTCACCTAACCTAAACTTTAACCCAAACACGAAAACCTAACCCGAAACCCGATCCCGAACCCAAAAATCTCAACCTATACCTAAGCCTAATCCTAAATTCAAATCACTTAAACTAAACCTACACCTATACCTGAATCCATTCACCTAACATAAACCTAGACCCAAATATGAAAACCTAACCCGAAACGCTATCCCGAACCCGAAAATCTCAACCTATGCCTAAACCTAATCCTAAACTCAAATTACCTAAACTAAACCTACACCTATTCCTAAATCCATTCACCTAACCTAAACTTTAACCCAAACACGAAAACCTAACCCGAAACCCGATCCCGAACCCGAAAATCTCAACCTATACCTAAGCCTAATCCTAAATTCAAATCACTTAAACTAAACCTACACCTATACCTGAATCCATTCACCTAACATAAACGTAGACCCAAATATGAAAACCTAACCCGAAACGCTATCCCGAACCCGAAAATCTCAACCTATGACTAAACCTAATCCTAAACTCATGTCACCTAAACTAAACCTGTCTCTAATCTTTGCATTGTAGATATGGATAAGAGTTGGATGCAAGCTAAGAATCGGTTTGGCCCAGAGTATAAAGAAGGTGTTAAGGAGTTCATGGAATTTGCGAGAGATCGGGCAGATTCAGGTAATAGAATTAGGTGTCCATGCCGAAAATGCAAGAACATGATTCACAAGACATTGGACAAAGTGGAAGATGATTTGTTCATAGTTGGGATTGACCAGGGTTACACTTGGTGGATTCATCATGGTGAAGACTTCCACCAAAGAGTTGAGGCCACTGAAGTCCTTGCTGACCCAATTGTGCGTAATGACGAGGATGAAGATGTTGACGATATGCAAGATATCATTGGTGATGTGTTAAGGGGAACCATTGCGGATACTGATTTTGCAGCGACAAGTACTAGCCAAGATATTCCTCCTGTGGGTGATGCCGAATCAGAAAAGTTTAGTAGGTTGTTGAGGGATGCGCAACGTCCACTCTATCCGGGGTGTCAGAACTTCTCCAAGTTGAATTTCCTTACAAGGTTACTTCATTTAAAGACAATAAATTGTTGGAGTAACAAATCGTTCGACATGTTACTTGGCTTGTTGAAAGAAGTATTACCTGAAGGTGAGACATTGCCTAAGTCTCATTATGAGGCAAAATCCTTAATGCGAGACTTGGGCCTTGGTTACATCCTCATACATGCATGTATAAATGATTGTGTATTGTATTGCAAAGAACATGAAAATGTTGAGGAGTGTCCACAATGTGGAGAGTCTAGGTGGAAATATAACGAAGCTAAGCGTAAGAAAATTCCACAAAAGGTGTTAAGGTACTTTCCATTGAAACCCAGATTACAAAGATTGTTTACGTCGAGCAAGACGGCTGAAGATATGAGGTGGCATAAGGAGAAACGCCTTCATGATGATAATACATTGAGGCATCTCGCTGACTCTGAAGCCTGGCAACATTTTGATAAGCAATATGACTGGTTTGCAGAGGATTCTCGCAATGTTCGGCTAGGTCTTGCAAGTGATGGTTTTAATCCATTTGGTAATATGAGTAGCTCGTACAGTATGTGGCCAGTGATACTTATGCCCTACAATTTACCTCCTTGGTTGTGTATGAAGGAATCATTTTTTATGATGTCGTTGCTTATTCCTGGACCCAAGTCACCGGGGAATGACATTGATGTGTATCTCCGACCGTTAGTAGATGAGTTAAACGAGTTGTGGAGTCAAGGTGTCCAAACGTATGACACTTTTGCAGAACAGACGTTTCGATTGCATGCAGCGGTCTTGTGGACAATAAATGACTTCCCTGCATATGCAAATTTGTCTGGGTGGAGCACGAAGGGAAAGTTGGCTTGTCCTACATGTAGTACTGAGACTTGTTCATTGTCATTGAAGCATGGTAAGAAAACGTGTTATATGGGCCATTGTCGCTTCCTTCCGAGGGATCATAGTTGGCGCAGGAAGACGGTAATCTTTGATGGCAAACAAGATCATAGGCCACCACCGAAAGAACTATCTGCAGAAGATGTGTTACAACAGCTGAGTAACATTGAAGAAGTTAGATTTGGTAAGGCACCGCACTTGAAGAAGAGAAAACGTACAGTATTGGAGTACAACTGGAGGAAGAAGAGCATTTTTTTTGAGTTGCCTTATTGGAGTCATCTGAAATTACGACACAACTTGGATGTCATGCATATTGAGAAGAATATATGTGACAATGTCTTTGGAACATTGATGAACATAGAGAAGAAAACAAAAGACAGTTTTAAGGCTCGATTGGATCTACAAGCAATGGGTTTAAGGAAAGAGTTGCACTTGCAACCACATGGAAATTCATATACTATACCAGCAGCCTGCTATACATTGACAAAACTAAAGAAAAAACGTGTATGTGAATGGTTGAACAAGGTGAAATTTCCCGACGGGTATGCATCGAATATCTCTCGGCGCGTAAACATTACGGACTGTAAGGTAACAGGAATGAAAAGTCATGACTGTCACGTCCTTCTGCAACGCCTACTACCGGTTGCGATTCGTGGATTCCTTAACAAGGATGTCAGTGCTACGCTGATTGAGTTGGGGATATTCTTTAAGGATTTGTGTTCGAAATCTTTGAATGTAGAGGTTATTAAACGACTGGAGAAGGATATTGTCGTAATCCTTTGCAAACTTGAAAGAATTTTTCCACCTGCGTTTTTCGATGTCATGGTACACCTAGCGATTCACTTACCGCACGAAGCGAAGCTTGCAGGCTCAGTACAATATCGTTGGATGTATCAGATCGAAAGGTGATAGAACAATGATCATAATTTTTTTTTTCATTCCATAAACTACGTATATCCATGTTTTCATGTCCTAAACATATTGATTTTGTGTACAGATTCCTTCACACATTAAAACAATATGTGAGGAATAAGGCACGTCCAGAGGGATCCATTGCTGAGGCGTACATTGATAATGAGTGTCTGACATTTTGCTCCATGTATCTTCGTGGCATAGAGACTAGATTCAACCGAGAAGATCGTAATGCCGATGCAGGGCGCAGGAGCATGAACAAGGACTCATATCTGTATTCGCACATAACCTCCATCCTTTAGGATCGCCGACGTTTCAGGATATGGACCCTCGGGATCTTGCGAAGGCGCGGTGGTATGTGCTGCATAACTGTGAAGAAATAGAGTCGTACTTGGAGTAAGTCTTCGCACATAATTATTGTATATCTACAGACAGTTTTAATCTCAAAATTTCTTGCTTATAACGTACCAATTGTGTATAGCGAACACATCGAGGAGATGAAGTCCCAATACCCTACAAATTATGATCGAATGCATCAGGATTTGTTTCCAGAATGGTTTGCAAAACGTGTAAGATTAATTTACCTTCTATCTCACCACACTTACAATATTGTTGTATTGCACAATATTTACACGTAATTTTAAATGCTTAAACGTACATTTATATTCTGTACGTGATGATAGATGAAGATGTTGCGCGCTAGCAACTCTGCGGATGCGTCTGATGCGCTCTACTCACTGGCGTGTGGCCTTGATAGACGTGTATCTAGATATACAGGTTGTATTGTAAACGGGATTCGGTTCCACACTGAGGAGCGTGAGAAATATAGGACCACACAAAATAGTGGTGTGGTTGTGAAGGGAACACATGAGGAGGTCGAAATTAATTTTTATGGCGTTTTGACTGATATTATTGAGCTGAGTTATTGTATGAGAAAGCGGGTGTACTTATTTAAATGCGATTGGTGGGACATTGGAAATAAAAAGTTGGGAATACAGACTGATAATTACTTCACGAGCGTAAATTTATCTCGGAAGTGGTTTAAAGATGACCCATTTATCATAGCCGGCCAAGCCGAACCAGTATTCTACCTCGCTGACACCAAGTTAGGCGGCTCTTGGCACGTGGTGCAGAAAATAAAGCCCAGGAACATATTTGACGTTCCCGAAGTAGACGTTGAAGATAACGATGAAGGGAGTAATAGAACGTCGTTAGTTAAACAAGCATACCAAGAAGACATGCCATCTTGGGATAGAGGGAATGATCCAAATGTTGATATTGATGTGGTGCAATTGAATAGAGATGATGTGCCACCTGATCATGTTGATGCCTCAATCATAAATGACATTGTTAGAGATGATAACGCTTTCATCGATGATAACGTTGCAGACGATGAAGAGGAAATTCTGATCAGCGATAGTGATGGTGAAGAAGAAAGAGTCCTAAGTGATAATGATTCAGACGACGATTATTAAATGTATACAAGATTTACATGTAATTTTTCAATTCGATTAATTTGATTATTACATGTATATATGTTTTACAAGTCATGATTTTTTTCCTGAATTGACTTGTTGATAATCTACATTTATAGTTAAGTCATTTTCTGATCATGTCCTCCACAAACTGGAGCGTAGCGGAAGCACGCAGCATACTTCATCAGCTGTTGCGGATGGACTTTTCGGCCCTATATTCTTCTGGTAGGGCCAGAGAGATACCCGGTCTGGTCGAGAAATGTAGGGAGGAAGACGATGACTCAGATGAAAGATTATACAATCTCAAAGAAATTCCGGACCTGATTGAGGAATATAACCGCGGAAAACTTCGTATGGAAGATGCGACATTATCACTTGCACATCTGAATGGAGTCCCGAGAGATCAGATTTCTCCTATTGTGACTGGCATGTTGGCTGTAACAATGTCGAGTGCTTCATACAGCTTGACATATACATCTGCAGCGTACGATAACTTACGCAGGGAGTATTTCGGATAGTTGATCCGAAGTTGATTTGTATTACAATGAGATATATGTATTTAATATAGAATGACAATGTGTAATGGATTTTTTAACTTTTATATTCTGTTTACGGTTTTATTATATTCTGTTTACGGTTTTATTATATTCTGCTTGCATTATAGTGTAATGGTCTAATCATATTTTTATCATTTCTCTAAGCATAAGCACAAATTCACTCTGCAATGATGTTCATAAACTTGCATTGACATTGTTTAAATTTATAAGTTTGTATTTCAGATATATTCAGTCATGGCACCAGGTGGGAGATCAGGTCGTTCGCGCACTGGATCTACCCCTTCCACCCGTGATGCGATGCAGACAGCATCGACGTCGCACGGTGCATCACAGTCATCTGATCCTTCGGTTCAGCATACACCGGGCACTGCATGTAAGTCTAGACATTTATTTAGTGATTTCTGTTTATATTGTTACTTACATATATCTTTTCGCAGCAGTATCTTCTACCAGCCGACGAGGACGTGGACCCACGCATGGGTTAGTTTTAGAGCGACTTACGCGTGAGGGTAGGGTGGCGGTAGAGTTCTCACAGGACTGCCTTAGACCTGTTGGGGACAGTGCCAGATTGTTTACGTCTGAGGTCGGTGTCCTATGCCGATCTCTGATCCCCGCCACCACCCCCCGTTGGACTGACGTGACAGATGATGTGCGACAGCTCATCCGTCAGCGCCTTCAGGTAAAGTTTAGTAAATTGAAATTTTCTTTTGTGAAAGTTCATTTACGGTTAAGTCCTATTGTTAATAAGTTTATTGCCTTAATTTATTATTTACGAAACTGCAGGATAAATTTGAATTCGATTTGAATATTCCCTACATTTCTCATGCCGTCGACGACATGATTAGGGAGCGGTTCAAGGAGTACCGCGGAGAGTTGCACCAGCGGTACAAGCGGTGCAGGACACATGATGAGGCCATACTGTCCGCACCGCCACACGTTAGTACAGACGACTGGCGGATACTCTGCGAGAGATTTTCGTCGGAGGCTTTTCAGGTAATATTTACATGTACGATATCTTACGGTAACAATTAAATTCGCAATTAATTTCGCAATTAATAGAAATGTATTTTGTATAATGTGTTCAGAAAAGGAGTAGAATAAATTCTGCGAATAGGGAAAAGTTACAAGTGAACTACGTAGCTGGTTCAAAGTCATTTGTACGACATCGTTACGACATGGTAAGAAATTATTGATGATTATTAAGTTAATATATTATTTTGATTGGCATTTATTATAAGTCTTTTTTCCTTTCGATTGCGCAGCGGGATTCCGTCACCGGCCAGGAGCCTGGACCAGTAGACCTCTACAGAGGGACTCACTGTCGGCAGCCGACGGGATCTTGGGTTCATCCTAGAGCCAGTGAGCATTGGGCATAAATCTTTACTTTGTAAAATTTAATTGCGCATTGATTGATAATAATGTCATTCATGTCATTTTTTATGAAATTTCATATCTTTTCATTACAGGCGGCGATGGACACCATACGCAATCAGCCCACTCCCTGATGGTAGTCAGCGGAGTGAGCCAGAAATCCTGAGCGAGGTGCTTGGCACCCGTTCTGGATATGTGCGTGGGCTTGGCCATGGTGCTAAGCTCATGGCACAAACTAGAGCTGGCTCCAACCGATCCGTAGCTGGTGAGAGCGCTCAACGCCGAGCTGACATCGCAGAGAGAGAGGTTCAGCAGCTACGGGTCGTCGTCGATGGGATTCGGGAGCAGCTGGAGAGGCAGAGGGAGGAGGAGGAGAGGCGACGGGAGGAGCAGGAGAGGAGGATCGAGGAGTTGCGGCAGGAGCATGAGCGACGGATGCAGGAGATGTTTCAGGCTCTCGCTGCACGCCTTGGCGCCGATGCCCCGCCACCTCCGCCACCTCCGCCTTCATCTTCCTGATTATTTTTTTTAATATACGACTTTTAACTTGTATGTATTTGTGTGTGGATGAATATTGTTTGTTTATGGATGTGGAATGGATTATTTGTGTATGGATGATGTAGTTTTTGTTTATTTGTATGTTTGTGGATGTGAATAGGATTCAAAATGTATAGGTTTTTTTACAGGTGTATATCAGGAATTTTCCTGAATTTTGAAAACAAATGAAACCGAGACAGGGAAAACTTTTACCGACGAAATATTTCGTACGTAAAAATGTGTAAAATTGTTTTATCGACGAAATATTTCGTCGGTAAAACATTTTTCATACTTTTACCGACGGAATAATTCGTCGGTAAAAGTTTCAACAAGTTTTTACCTACGAAATATTTCGTCGGTAAAACGATTTCACACATTTTTACCTACGAAATATTTCGTCGGTAAAAGTTTTAACATGTTTTTACCTACGAATTATTTCGTCGGTAAAAGTTTTTTCACCGACGTTTCATTTTCATTCCCGACAAACATTCATATGTTTTCCCGACGAATATTTTCGTCGGTAATGGTGTAATTATTACCTACGAAAAATTATTTCGTCGGTAAAACCTTTACCGACGGCCTTTCTGCGACGATGTTAGCCGCAAATTATTTCGTCGGGAAAAAGATTTCCCGACAAAATTTTACTGATTACCGACGAAATAATTCGTCGGTAAAAATGGAATTTCTTGTAGTGTGTTTACGCGACGGTCAGGGAAGTTGACTTCGGGTCGGACCCCTTCCCAACCCTTGGAGACAAGAAACCGCTCCTCTTTCCATCCGTGAACCAAGGAGGGATGGTCATCTATTAGCCGGTGTCCTCTCCTCCCCCAAGGCGACATATAGAACCATCCCCTGGAGTTGGGATGGTTCTTCAACTGATAAAGGCTCATCAGCTCGGCTACGGTTGGATCCAACCCGTGGACTTGGTGCCATAAAACGACGCAATTAATTAAAGTTCTCCAGGATTTAGGAGCTAACTGGCCCGGAGCTAGGTTGACTGCAGAAAGGTATTCCCTCACAGCAGGGAGGAGAGGAAGACGAAAACCAGCCTAAAAAAACTGAGCGTACACAGTGACCTGATCTCTAGATGGACGGGTTGGAAAATCATCTAATCCTGGAAGCCTAAGGTCTATGGCCCCGGGGATACAGTACTCCGACCTGAGCCTGATCAAGTCGGATTGGGTAAGTGTTGTCCAGATCAGGTCAGCTGGGTAATCAGAGATTCTATCAGGAATACGCCCGGAGGGACCAGCAACTGGTACCTCATCCAAAGCGAAAGAGGAAGGGGTCTCTGCCAACGGAGCTCCCCCCGGGGACTCAACAGCAACAAGTTGGGTTTCCATCAATCTGGATTCCCCAACAGACAAGATAGAAGAAAAAGTTCGTGAGGAACTTTCCTCAGAACCAGACATTTTCTAAAGAAGTAAGAAGATGGGAGGTGGGGGCAAAAGAAGAAACGAACATACCAGATCACTCTCCGGAAAGAGGTTGGCCAAAGGAAGATGGAAAGGAAACCCCGATAGGATCGCAGCGGTCCGTACAGAGGGGATCACAGCGGTCCGTACAGAGGGGAAGAAGAAAGAACGCAACGGGAAGAATGGAAGGAATCCCGGAAAAATCACTAAGTACAGTATTTATACTGTAGCAGGTGACAGCACGCAGGCCATGCTGTGCCACGCGGCACACACCTATGGTCTCAATAAACGAACCGACGCGACTTTTGACATGGCTTGCCACATGTCCGTCCACTCATTGGACAGCGATATTTAGCCCATCCGTTCGAAAATATGAAGCCCACGTGTCCTGACGCCATTCGACTGCCGAAATGAAAGGCTGCCGCGCCGTACGGTTATCATTGCGCCTTTTCGAAATTCGAAACAGCGCATTTAAAAAACGTTTACCGCCAAAAATGAGATCGGCTATATTCATATAAGGTTACTCCCTAGCTGGAAGTATCCACCTCGGAAGTAGGGGGGCAACTGCTGTAGGATAATTTCTCATCAGCCGATCCGAGCACAAAAGACCTCGGAGCAAAATAGCAAGCCGATGACTTCGCCTGATGACTTCGCCTCTTCGTGAGGTCGGATCGTATTCAGCTCGGATCGTACTCAAGTTAATGGGTGAATGAAAGCCGACCTCATCTCTTTCTCAAACGCCTTAAGAATAGGGGGACATCCCTTCAAGATCGGAACGGCCCAAGATTTCCGCCTGGATTTTTGGAATAATATCTATCATGATTTCAGCCTATAAACTCTTGATCAAAGCTTATAAATAGCGGAGGATATTGCTATTACAGGTATGAAACAAATCTCTCTCAAATCAGTGTTTATCACTCTCAAGGGTAACCGCTGACTTAGGCATCGGAGGGTTCACGGCTGGATCCCAGCCACCCCCTTTACTGTTTTCGGTGGTGTTTCGCAGGAACAACTGAACCTCTGATCCAAGCCCAGTTTTTAGTCTCAACGAAGGATATCGGTGGTCACGATCGTTCCTCTGCATACAAATCATCTCACATCGTCCGTTGACCAATTTTCAGTGTCAACACCAGGTACTTTAGCATTGAAGCCCAGAGCATCTACCTTCGTTCTTAAAGATACTTATTAGTACCTCTTTAAAAGAAAAATACAAATATCAACCCAATCCAAAACTTCTATGGTAACCAAGATTGTTTGAGTGGTGAGCATTCAAATCATCATTGTTCCCTATCGCGTGGCCCACTTGAGTTTTGGATCTCCATTATGCTTGAGTTCATGTCCTAAAATGAGACCGTGAAACAGATAGACACATTGGATAAACATAAACATTACCACTGGGCCCATAGAGCTCGAGGTTATAACAAGCTATTCATGTGACCCGAGGTCAAGGCAAGTCACATGGGATGGATATAACACAACCATCATGGTGGGCACCAAGATGCTTAGGGTTACAAGGGATTCATATAACCTCAGCTAGCATGGGTTCTTATACTCCCGATCCTCTTTAGGACTAGCCAAGTCCTCCTCGGCCAAGGATGAATTGGTTTGATCAAATATCAATTTGAGCAAAATCTACCATAGCCTTGTTGGCATAAGAAGGAATCACTGCAACGGGCACTCATATGGCTAATGTTTTTTTTTTTTGGAAAATCTATTTCATTCAAGCGAAGGCCAAAGGCCTGGAAACAGGTACAAACATTCAGGCAAGGCCTCACAAAAAAATCCGGCCCTGCCTATCATATGATCATGTACAATCAGACAAAACGCCCAACCTTGTTCCTATATCACAATTCGGGTAGCCCCCCCGCACGAAGTCTCCAAGACTACCTATCATAAACCTCCTACCACTAAACCGAGGAAAAACTGAGAAGAAGCTGTATATCCAATTGCAGTAGAAACAGGAAAATTCAGATGGGGTTAGAGCGGAAAGCAGAGGCCTTTTTTACCTTAAAGTTGCCTATGCCTAAGGCGTCTAGGGCCAACAGGCCGCGAATTTTCCTTGGTAAATCTGCCCTGGAAGAGTACATGGTGTTTGGAGCTCCACCACTGGCCAATTTAGCAAGACCGTCTGCTACAGAGTTGCCTTCCCTGAGGGTGTGCTGGAAGGAGAAATTAGCTGTTACCTTCAAACGCATGATTCTCCAGACTCTGTACCAGATAGCTGAGGGGCATGAATCATTGGGGTTTGCAATTGCTCTCATTACAACACTCGCATATGTTTCAACGATGATGTTGTTAAGGCCCATCGTTTGGCAGATTCGCATCCCATCTAAAATCACCTGGGCCTCCGCTTCATTGTTAGTCGGTCTTCCATAATGGTTATGGAATGCAAATATCATCCGACCAAAGTGATCTCTGCACACTCCTCCTCCTCCTGCTTCTCCCGGATTACCTCTGGAAGAGCCGTCCACGTTCAATTTCATACTGCCTATGGACGACCTCTTCCATATGACAATATGCGCTGGACCTTGAGTGGGCTGAGGGGTTTCGTCAATGCCAAGAGCCAGCAACGTTCTCTGCTCGAGGAAAGAAGGCCTGTCTCCTATCTCCGAGAGCTTTGCCACTTCCTGCGACCATTTAATGATTCTGTTAACTATTTGAAGGCTGGACATCTGAGTGTCACTGAAGCGGGAAGCATTTTTGCTTTGCCAGATCTCCCAGGATATAAAGGATGGGAGTAAGCCTCTGAGGAGTTGAACCTTGGACTTGTTCGAAGCTCTGGACATCCATTGTTTCGATGTGGTTTGGATGGACTGCCCGAAGATCATCGGCATATCGAATAATTTGGCAAAGTGCCCCCAAACTGTTGTAGCAATGTCACCATAACAGAGGAGTTGATCTAGATTTTCTATGGCTCCTGTGCAAACGGGCAAATGCTGCTGTTGGTGGCCTAAAAGCGATTGACTCATATGGCTAATGTAACCAAGAGGTACAAAATCCTAAAGCCCTTGGGGGGAAGTATAGCTCAGGAGCCAAAGAGCCTATGAGGCAACCTCCAATGTCACTGGCACCTCCTACTGTTAACCTAGTTCCATTACCAATAGTTAATTCGGTTACTCAAGAACATCTTATGTATTTTATATGGGCTATGATGATTTGATTAATTTAATCTAAGAAGTTGTAGGCCATCAACAAAGTCGTCATATAAATAGATCACTAACTTAGATCAAGAAACCATATTTGAATGGATTAACCAGTACTGTGAGTTGCCTATGTATTACCGTCCACCTGAATTCACTTTATTCTCATGAGATTATGGTTATCTGACCATCGAGCACATTGGTCATTTCACTATCCAATGTGGTGAGGTATCAAAACATGACTTCTTGAAGTTTTGGCTATTCAAAAACTTTCTTATGGAATGGCCTTTTTATGGTACATGAATGTACCACCTAACTCTCTTAACACTTCTAAAAATGGAAAAGAAGTTTCATGCACCATTCTTTAGAACTAAGTTGGAGGTATCCATAGCCGATTTATCTTGCTTAAGGTACTATTGGAAGAAACCAGCAATAAGTACATTGCTTGTTTAAAAAAAGAAGGATTTGATCTGTGGTCATTATATGCCTGAGGTCGAATTTGTCAAACTAGTCCAAGACGATTTAGATTGAGCTACAAAATAAATTCTAAGGGAATGGAATTCAAGGACTTTTTCAATCTCTCTACATAAGTTACTCTATATGAATGGCTTCTTTGAAAAGAAACCCAACATAAAAAAATTCTCAATAGGTACCTATTATTAGAACCCAAACTTTGAGTTAGACATGATGTATGTTGTGGCTAGAAAGCTATTCATCTGCCAATCATTAACAAGAAGGATATGACCACTCTATCAAGCCAAAATATAAGAAAAACCATATTTAAAATCAGCAAAAGATATTCTTTTGATATAACTCATGCCGATGAAATCTTCGATCATTTGCAAGGGAAATTCATCAAGGTTCCAACAAAACAAAGAATTCGCTCTACTAAAAAATTTAAAAAAAAATTGAATACTGCAAATAGCATGGCACACATTCTCACTCCATGACAAACTGTGTGGTTATCGATAAGGGATTGTTCAAGTTTTCAGAGAAAGAAACAAACACTATGGTAGTTAACTCTGACCCATTTCCATGCATGGTCGAAGTGAATGTTGTCAAGCCTAATCTCTGAAAATCAATGCCCTAAGGATAAAAGTTGACCTTACAATGGCTCAAGCATAACAATCATCAGGCTGAATAATGATTAATGATGGTTGACAAGCCAGGGGCTGGAACCCGACACCTGTAGAACATTCAAAGCCACTTGCCATGTGTGGGGAAATTCTCTGCAATCGAACAGTCTATGTTTAATAGACCAAATAGTGTTTTATGTGATCGATGAAACAACAAGGCTAATTTGAGTCGTCGACATTTTGTGACAAGCTTGGTAGTTAAACAGTATAGGACATTTGTTAGAACTAGAAAATGAACCGCGGGGAACATTCTCTGAAATGTTGGGTTTTGTTGTTCTGGGGATCTGAGTAATCGAAACATTCGTAGACAATCACAAGCATTCACAAAAGGTACACAAGAAGAGATATCGCAAGGCGAATTTTATTCCAGAGATTCTGAGATCTTGTACATTCTAGGCCGTGATCTGGCACGAGCCCTTAATTACATCGAATGGATCGATCACCCTTGATTAAAAGGCAAAAGTAAACGAATAAGCCTTAGGGATAAATTAAATAAAGCAAATAAGGAAGCATAAGTATAAACCATGCATGCCACAAAGAACACAGAGATTTTTTACGTGGAAACCCTTGCGGGAGAAAACCACGGCACAAAGCGACACAACTCTACTATGAATAGCAATTGTACATGAGGTGGAGTATTCAGAAAAAGCCCAAATCGATGGGCAGAAGACTAAGTCATCAGGGACTATGGCCTTAGAGTTCGTGGTCGTAGAGACCTGTATTTTTGTGTGGTCGTAGAGACCTGTGTTTGTATGGTCACGGAGACCTATATTTGTTGTGTTTTGTTATGGACTGATCCATCTTTGTACGAGTAGATGTCTATGTCCCATGTTTTGACCGGAGGTCCGGGCTGAGACTGTCAGGGTTTTTAACCGAGGGGTGCGACTCTGGGCCTGCGCCCGTCATTTGTGACGGGTGACCGCGGGAAGACCGATCTGCAGTTGTATGTACCTGAGCAGCTCAACCAGCGGATGCCGTTTGGATGGGTAGGGCATCGACTGTTCTTGAAGTGTCAGTCTTTAACAAATTGTGTGTGATAGTTTTAGAACTCTCTTGGTATGGTTTATCGTGTTAACCATAGTCCCATTTGGTTAGTCCAAGAGCATTAATCTGGGCTAAGACATATTTGTACAATGAATACAATAAATATGAAGTTTCTGCAAGCAATTGTCGAATCGTGTTGGAGTCTAGTGATTCGTCTTCGGGCGCGTTCTGGCTTTTGTTCACTTGCTGATAGTCGATATGCAACAGAAGCTCAGTTTGAGATCTGCTTGTATACACAAATATGCAGGACATTGCAAACAAAGTGAGATGGTCTTTAGTACATGCCAAATATCATAGAGTAAATGTTAGATTAAGCGAAATGAGACATAGTGCGTGTTAGATTACGTAGAGAGAATGCTAGGTTAGAGGGGTTATGCATAATGAGTATGTAACTAAGCCACATCATGTTGGGTGCATGTGCAATTAAGTTAAATTAGGCCAAGTGCAGTCTAGGCACACGTCAACTGAGACAAATCAAGTTAAGCGCATGGCAGCTGGTGCTGAGCATGCTCATTGGTTAGGCGTACATATGTTTGGAGAGGGGCGGATGCATTCCAGCCAAGGACACACGCCATTTTAGAGGGAGCACATGCTACTAAGGACCGGCAGCGTATGATAGTATGGGCTGGCAGCGCATGGCCTTTTTATAGGCGGCGTATGGTGATAAGGGCTGACAGCGCATGGCTTTATTTAGAGCCAGGCGCGTCCCCGCTCCAAACCTTAGTGCAAACCCACTTTTGGAGTCAGCGCGTGATGAAAATCACTCTATGTCCAGCGCGTGGTGAAAATCGCCCCACGCTACAAAGGCTAGCGCATCGCTCCGTTTGAAGGGCTAGCGCGTCAAAAAAAATCGCCCCTTCTCGTCCGCTCTCCTTCTCTCTCTCTTCTACTCTCTCTCTTTCTGCTCTCTCCCTCTCTTTTTCTTCTTCTTCTTGAATGCCACTCACGCAACCCCTCTATATAGTTGTTGGTTTGGGAGTTGTAACGGTTCATATATATCCTCTCATGGCGTGGTCCACTTGAAACTTGGATCAGGTTAATCTTGTGTACTCTGGCACATGTGGACCACACTGATCCTGTGAACATGTCAGATTCTCCAAATCTCTCAGATGGTGGGCTCTTGGAGGCGCTGGACGCTGGTTAATGTTGGCAATACGTATGTACCATGAGTTTGCATGGTTAGTACGTCTTTTGGAAAACCTGTTAGTGGGTCTCCTTTGTAGTTCGTGGGCCCCAAATCTGAGCGGTTCATTAGTTTAGGGTCGTCATTCTAGGAGGTGGCCTCAAGTTTCACCTAAATCCGAGTTCCAGGCGGGCCATACGAGAGGAAACAGTTCCACCGTTCAATCACCGTTAAAGACTTATGTGGAGCCATAGAAGTATCAGATCAAGCTAGCATTTATGCATATGACACGTGTGGGCATTTGTGATTCTCTGAATGTTTCAGATGTTTCAAAGGGCATCATGGTGGCCCCACACGTCTTCAACCAGTAACCGATTCTCAATCAGCGCCTGGGCGCATGTCTTTACGACAGTGGCTTTTTCCATGTTTGCATGCTTCCACGTGTTTGGCAAACTTTTAGGTGGGTCCCATTTATAGGGCATGGGTTTAAGATTGAAACCGTTCATCAGCTCGGGAGTGCTATTCCAGGAGGTGGTCCCAAGTTTGGGGCAAATCAGATGTTCAGGTGGGCCATACTATAGAAAATAGTGTCACCGTTGTTTTGCCGTTGAATGATATTTGGGAGTGCTCATGACGAGGGTGGTCATATTCGGGAGTGCTCATATTCAGGAGTGCTCATATTCAGGAGTGCTCATGACGAGAGTGGTCATATCCGGGAGTGCTCATATTCGGGAGTGCTCATATCCGGGAGTGCTCATGACGGGAGTGGTCATATTCGGGAGTGCTCATATTCAGGAGTGCTCATATTCAGGAGTGCTCATGACGAGAGTGCTCATGAGTTGAACTGCTCGCATGTTCGGGATACGACCCCTTTTAACGAGCACGAGCCGAGCTGCTCACTTGTTCGGGATGCGACCTCTTTTAACGAGCACGAGCCGAGCTGCTCACATGTTCGGGATGCGACCTCTTTTAACGAGCACGAGCCGAGCTGCTCACATGTTCGGGATGCGACCTCTTTAACAAGCACGAGCCGAGCTGCTCACATATATAGGCTGCTGGTACTATGAGCTGAGGGACGTCCTCGCCATGACCAGAGACCAGAGACCAGGGCTGCTCGCATGACCAGAGACCAGGGCTGCTCGCATGACTAGCGACCAGAGACCAGGGCTGCTCGCATGACCAGAGACCAGAGCTGCTCGCATGACCAAAGACCAGAGACCAGAGCTGCTCGCATGACCAGAGACCAGAGACCAGAGATCAGGGCTGCTCGCATGACCGGAGACCAGAGACCAGAGACCAGGGCTGCTCGCATGACCAGAGACCAGAGACCAGGGCTGCTCGCATGACCAGAGACCAGAGA
The DNA here is from genome assembly GCA_003013855.2 of Liriodendron chinense. Classification (NCBI taxonomy): domain Eukaryota; kingdom Viridiplantae; phylum Streptophyta; class Magnoliopsida; order Magnoliales; family Magnoliaceae; genus Liriodendron; species Liriodendron chinense. Next base: position 5,593,195 of record ML058333.1, read on the forward strand.
CCAGAGCTGCTCGCATGACCAGAGACCAGAGACCAGAGCTGCTCGCAGGATCAGGACGTCATGATGATATACGATCACCGCTATTTCGACTATAACACTGAATTTCATGATGCGCTGGGGCACTTTAGTGACACGCTGACCTACTCGTGTTTTGTAAAATTTGGGTTTTGCGAAACGGGGGGCTTGCGGGGCCCGCTTTGCGATGGATGTTGATGCACTGGCCCTATTTCTAATCAGGTGATGATTTGGGCACTCATAATCATTGTTTCGAAGACCTTGACTTTTGGGACCCCAACAACATTGTAGCCAGTTCATTCATTGCATCAAGAGCGTTATCCATCGCCGCACACGCACCACACGAAGAAAGCCAGAGGATTAGTCCTTCAACCATCCTTGGATGGTCAAACTAGTTAATATCAAGGAAAAGAAATGGATTAGAGCAATCCACCTAAAGGTTCATATGTAGTCTTGTAGAATGACTCGTACCTAAAAGCAAAGTTGGCAATGACAACATGTGAAGTCGAATTGTCAGGGTTCATTGGAGACCAAATCTTGAAAGAGAATACGATCTATATATAGGATACTCGACGTCATTTGTGCCTACTATGGAACCCAACACCTCCTTGATATGGGTTTGGTCAAATTCGCAACCAAATTGCTCACTCGGTAAAGATCAACATCTTACATCGATTGATAAAGATAGCTTGGCAGATCTCATCGTCAAAATTAAGGATAATCACACGTTCGATGATTTCTTGAGCGACGAAGAGGTCTTAGAAGATCCAGTGGTCTTGATTGAAGAGCTAATGTCCAATGACGTATTGTTAATTGAGGATTCAGAAGGTCAACAAAAGTATACCGATAAGACCTTACCGATCGATTATGTCATAAGCCAACCTCAAATAGCAGAGGATTCGACTACCTCCTGAGTAGAGGGAACCACCATATCTTTGATACTTTTTCGCCGTTTATGGTGGATTACAATATGATGTTTACCCTTCCTTTGTTCTTCCAGGCCAAGCCCAACCAGCCCGATATATAGTATGGAAGGGGACCTAGAAGAGTACGAGGCAAAAATAGTGATCCAAGAAGATCATCCACCCAAGGTCTCCGATGACAAGCCAATTCTATTTGTTACGGTAGAACCAAGACTCAGATAGAGTGGTTCTTACAAAACCAACTCATCAGAAGATATAACACTTAAGGTTGTTATATATTACGATACATTTCGACGAATGCCTTATTACCAGAGTTTTGGTCGATAATCGAGCAACTGTCAATCTATTACCAACTTCAGTGGTTAAAAACCTTGGTACCATCGGCAATTTTACTGGTGGTATCATCGATACTCGCAGGGTATTGCCAATCGAGTTATTGATTAGTAGCATGAAAGGCTTATTGGCTTTGTTATGATAGAATCCTACTCGATCTACAATGCTTTGCTTAGGAGAGATTTGATTGAATCTAATTCTTACATACCATCGTCCTTGCACCAGTTCTTAATCTTCTGAAACAAAGGTAAGGTCGAGGTGTTTTGAGCTGATAGTCGACCATTTGTGGCCAATTCAAATTCAACTGATGCCTATTTGTATAGTGATGAAATAAGTTAGGCCACTTTATTTCATAGGTCGCGATAAGTATGACTGAATGATAGGTATTAAGACCTATACTAACTTGTTGTTGTGGTAGCATACATACAAGAAGTTCTCAAACCGTATAAGCTTGATGTGATCATTCTAGCCAAAATCAAACCTATTTAGCATTGAAGAGGGGTTACAATGACTAAACCTTTATTAATTGGAGCATGGGTCAAAATCACAACTATTCTAAACAAGATAGAGAAGCGCCTTCGACATAGAGAATTGCATAATTGATGTCATGTGAGGTGGAAGATGAGGTAATCAAGGCTGACATGGCTATGCTTGCTACCAACTCGATCAAAAGAGAATTATCGAAAATGGCAAGACGCCCAGGCCAATCTCAAGCTTGCCCGATTGTAAGAAGAAATATTGTGGAAAAATAAGTCTAGGAACAACTAATTGAAGGAGATTGGAATACTAGATTTTTCCATGAATCAGTGGTTGATAGAAGGCGAAGGCCTAAGATATCGATAATCAAGCTCTTCTCTAGATCTACCCTTAAGAGTATAGACGACATCGCTCAAGAGGCGATTCGACATTTTCAGCAAATTTCATGAGTGAAGTCATAAAGAAAGATGAATGCATTCTGAAGGCAATCCCTCACCTAGTCAAAGATCAGTCAAATACTCAGCAACCCAACCCCCCCCCCCCCCCCCCCCCCCCCCCCTGGTCCTTGTATCATAAGGTTAGAGAGGCTCTTTCCATCCCAACAGACAGTGCTCCGTGGCCGGATGGATTTTCAACCACTTTCTTTACTTCATGTTGGGACATTATTTGAGATGACCTGTATGCTGAGTCCTATTCTACGAGCATTTCAATGTATGCTTCTTTGTCTCATTCCTAAGAAGAATTGCTCGGAATACCTATCCAAATATAAGCCCATTAGTCTATGTAACTGCATCATCAAGATATTCTTAAAGATCATTGCTACCAGGCTATCTTCGATGCTGCCTACCATCATTTTCAATGAACAGCGAGCCTTCGTTCAGGGGTGTATTATAGCAAATAATGTCTCGCTGGCTAGGGAGATGGCATAGGAGATAGACAAGAAAACCTAGGGCGCTAATATGATCATCAAGCTAGATATCTAGAGAAGGCTTACAACCGCTTAGAATGAAATTTTATATCGCGAGTTCTTCTCGAATACGGATTCAACCCTAGTTGGATTCAGATAGCTCAAAGATGCTGGAATGGGTCTTGGTTCTCCATCCTTCTGAATGGAAACCTATTGGATTCTTTCAATCTTCTTGGGGATTACACCATGGTGACCCTCTATCGCCTTCCATCTTCATTCTAGCTTCGGAAGCTTTGAGTAGGGGCCTCTGCTCTCTCTTCTCCTCGGGAGCATGTCAACTATATAAACTCCCTCGTGGTTGCCCCCTATATCCCACCTCTTATTTGCAGATGATAACATTTTATTTTTGAATGGAAGGATCTCTTCGGTTCGCAATCTCCTCCACTTCCTTGAAGCTTATGAAAAATCCTCAGGCCAAAAAATTAACAAATCAAAGAGCGTGTTCATTCTACTGAAGAATTCAATGCTAGCTAGAGCTCGTAAGATCAACCACCTCACAAGATTTCACTAGGCCACCCTCCCTATCATGTACTTAGGAGTTTTCCTATCTAAAGGTCGAGTCCACTCTACCAATATCTTGCTGCTTATTCAGAAGATTGCGAGTAAGTTAGCTAGTTGGAAGAGGAAGCTCCTTAATCCAGCATCTAAAATGGTGCTAATCAAGCACATCCTCTCTAGTTTTTCGCTGCACATTCTTTTAGTAGTTAACATCCCTAACCTAAGTCTTCTTACAAACTCATGAAATCAACCTTTGCTAACTTCTTGTGGGGGGAATCTGAATCAGGGAAGCGAAAACACTTGATCAACTAGAACAAAATCAGTAAACCCACGAATGAGGATGGCCTTAGCATCAAATGTGTTGAGGATGTTATGGCTACTCTTTGTGCAAGGATGGGATGTAATCTTCTTCAAGGCAAGTCCCTCTAGACCAGTTTTTTGTGGCTAAATACCTCCCCTATTTCACCTAGAGTAACAGTGTTATTCATTCCCAAAGATCCACTCAATGGAAAGACATTGGGAGGAACCTGCTTTTTACCATCCTTAAATAAAGGTGGCTTGTAGGTAGAGGTCACATTAATTTCTGGACTCAGAACTGGACAAGGGGAGGGTTACTAGCTGGTATTATCAATGACCACATCAGACCATCTTATCAATGTATCAGTAGTAGATTTTTGGGACCAAGATTGAAGATGGGACTTCTCATTGGAAGAATCCCTTCTTCCCCAATTGGTTCTTCAATCGATTGGGACAGTGCGATCCACATCTCGGAGGACGAAGACAAACTCATTTGGTGTAGATCATCCTCTGGAAGATTCACTATTAAATCAGTTTGGAATGATCTCAGACACCAATGTCCAAAGATGAAATGGCCTAAATGGATATGAAACTCCCACATCCTGTCGAAAATAGTAACATTGTTCTGGAAAGTCATGTTCAAAGCAGTCCCTACGAATACAACTATAAAAAAAGATGGGCATCAACATTGTTTCGAAATGCGAATGATGTGGTTCCTGGGAATTAGATAATGGCGTCGCTGAAGGGACTCACAGTGATGAAGAAAGGACTTTGTTGTCTGTTGTAGCTGTTAGTCCTGCGCAGACTGCCTCGTATGAAGTCGACATTTATTGGATCCGTCATATCACGTCCCTGGCCCATGGTGGTCAACTTTATTCTTTCATCCAATAACCTTGTCAACCAGGTAGTTTGCCCCACCAATCTGCTCAACGCCCTCCTTCCTTATACCCTTTCAATCAGTGTGCTCTTCCTCTAAACTCAAGTCATTTCATTAATCAGCCTATTACTCCAAATCATCACCTCCAACATCCATATCAAGAGGAACTAAACCACCTCTTTTGTTAAGGCAGAATGACGTCCAAGGTATGGCTTTACTTTGCTTGCCATTTTGAAGTCCCTTTTATTCAAACTCAGTCTGTTGTTCAGAGAGTGGAACAATGGACCAATTGGCTAGAAAATTCTCCAGATTTCTCTTTCTTTGGGGTGTCACTCTGAGCCTTATCATATGGGAGTTGTGGCTTAGTCACAATGCAACAAGATTTGAAGGTCATTGAATGCTGGAGACAAGGATTGTGGCAAATATTAAATGGTGGATGAAGTAGATTGGCAAGAGGATCCTAGATAGTGATAGGGAATCTTTGACTGAACTCTCTTATCTTCAAGCCCTTAGCTTGCAGAAAAAATTCGACAGGTAGAGGTGAGTGTTGTGAAGTTGTCAAATGGCACAAACTTATGAGAGGTAAGTTAAAGCTAAATGTCGATGGCTCCTATAGAGGTAACTCAAGTATAGTGGAGGTGGGGGAGTATGTAGAGATCATCAAGACTAAATTGTCTTCGCTTTCCACAAATCTACGACCTCGTCTCCAACATTGTAGTTGAGGCTCAGGTCATGTTAGATTGGCCGAACTACTGTGAAAATCTCAGCTTATCCAACATTGAGGTTAAAACTGATTCTCGAGTGATTGCGGAAGTCATCTCCAATCCCCACCCTTCCAACCCTTCGATCACTTAGTACTAAGTGAACCTCATCTGTAGCAAACAATCGACCCTTAGCCTTTATTTCTCCCACACCTTGCGAGAAGGAAATTCGTTGGCAAACTACCTAGCAAACTTGGACAGCAGCAGAGTCTCCGACATGCCTTTTACAAGGCGAGATGAGCTACTAAGACTAGTGAGAGGAGTTGTCTCTTTAGACAGTGTAGGAGTAGGTATAAGTTGATTTTCAACTTCTGCCTTGTACTTAATGAAGGAATCCAAGTCTTCATCTTTATTCCTTAGAAGGTATACTCTAATGTATCTAGAATAGTCGTCTATGAATGTCATATAGTATTTTTTGCCTCCTTTTGACATTTGATTCCTAAAATCACCAAGTCACTATGTATTAATTCTAATAACTTGAAACTTATGTTAACAAGCACTACAACAAATATGAATTTTTACAACATCATTTTAAGCGTGTTCGTCTAATGCATATTGTTAAAGGTATAATTTACCGTGTTCGTTAAAAAAATGTTGTCATTTGAAAGTTGTTATGGAGAAACTTTTTTACAACGTTCGGAAAAAGTTGTTAAAATGAATTTACAGCAGGCGAAAAACGCTGTTAAAAGGAATTTACAACGATTGAAAAACGTTGTTAAAAGTAATTTACAACGTGCGTACGAACGTTGTAATATGTCTTACATATTACAACGGTCGAAAAATACTATTGAAAGAAATTTAAAACAGTCGAAAAACATTGTTAAACGAAATTTAAAACGGTTGAAAAATGCTGTTAAAAGTAATTTACAACGTCCGGACGAACGCTGCGATATGTCTTATATACCACAATGTGATTAATCCGCTGTTAAAAATGAAAGTACGTTGGTAGTCTAACGCGACACCTTCGTATGTGCGGAAGCTTAAAGAGCAACTAGAATTATGGCTAAACCTATATGGCGGTGATTAAGGACCTCTTCGAAATTCTTTTCGCTTACTTACACAATTTAACAAATTAAACTAAGTAAGCAAGAACACTTTGGCTTCCAAGCCTAAGTGGGTCCAATCACAAGACTAGCATATGGTTAAGCAATAAACAACCTAGTCTAAGCATGCATAGGTAAATAAATGATTTAACTAATCAAGCCCCTAACCTATGCAACCTATGAGACTTATGAGAATGGATCAATGAGCTCAAGTCTACACAACTAGTGAAAGTACATCTTGTGTATGGATGTGCCTATCTAGTGCTTAGCATACATTCCTATCAAGCATTCATAATTAGACAATTAAACATCCGATGCTAAGATATCAATGTGCTCAATTCAATCACAAACACAATCATGTATAGTGGTTCAATTTTGGGTCTACTCCACTTCCGGTTCAAGCACTCAACTCCTTTGAGCACACCGGCATTTACTATCGGAGGTTTTAAATAAGGTTCACCTCTCAACTTTTACACGGAGGTTTTACCGGTTCACCTCTCAACCACAACTGGAGTTTTGGACAAAGGCTTACTCTCAACCCGACGCACGTTCTCTCCCGTGTCGGAGGCTCCTCCTTGGAGACTTTGTTTAAGCCCAGCTAACGGGCCAAAGAACGGCCAACGTCCCTAGATCGAGTTTGACTAACAAACTCTACCCTCAACTCTCAAAGGGAATTGAGTGGATGTACTCTCAATAAAGACAACCTTACTTATCGGATGAGCCCATTGTTCAACGCTCGTTCGAGTTGCTTGATCTCCGCTCTCCCGTGCTTCGATCAGCTTCCGTGCTTCAATCAGCTTCCCTATGTAGAGGGGACTATCCGACCGGTCAAGATCGGTCGACCCCAATGGCCTGCACACTCAAGCATCCGCTGTCCATACTGGATCCCAGTCCGATCGGTCGGTCCAGTCCATCCGACCGGTCGTGACCGGTCGGTCAAACCTGGGTTTAGCCTGATGTCTAGCTGACCCAACTATATCACAACCCACTCATATTGGCCAAGGTTTGGGTGATCTTTTGGGACACCTAGGGCCAATCTATGATGATTAAAGGATTTCTAATATGGTCAAGGTCATCAAAGAGGTTAAGGGGTTGGGTTTTGGTCAAGGTTAAGGCACATCAAGGCATTACTTTTACCTGTTTCTTCTTTCTTGATGTAGCAGAGCCACTTGAGTCTTCGGTCTTCATCTTCGTTAAGCTCAACCGACACTAGACTCACTGACCTAAGTGATTGACAAACAAGGTGCACTAGTATGCCACAGAAAAGTGCACTAACAATCTCTCCCTTTGTCAATTACTTACAAAAACCTAACCTACCAAAACAAAATACATGTACAAGAGATTACATTGATAATAAATTAAATACAGGACCCTTGATATGCCTAACTAAGCAGCTCCTCTTCAATTTGCTCCCCCATAACCTGTCAATCCCTGCATCACAAAACATAGCAAACTAGTTTTAGTGGGACTTGATCTTTCTCCCCCTTTTTGTCTGCAATTGACAAACTATTCTCTCCCCCTTAATGATATATCAATAAGGTTAAGGTAAGAGTAGATAGTATGTCGCAGTTATAACTATAAGCACATGCTAACAATGAGAGTATAGGGTGCATGAACATAAAAACATTGAGCATGCTAAGGAACATGATTAACAAGAAAATGTAACTATCTAAGCATAGTTAATCATGCATAATTGGTCAAGGATATACATTTGCAATAAAAGCATAAAGGGCCTATAGCCCAATCAACCAACCTCCCATATTGGTATATCAAGACCAATGCTTAAGCAAAGATTAGCATATAATGAAGCATAAAACTCAAGATGATTAGCTAATCTAAGCCGGATGATAGTCTAGCAACCAAATATACAAATTAAAGCAAGGCTAAACTATCGAATTTGGGCTAATGAGGCTTGAATCTTCTGATTTGCCCATAAGCATACAAATGAGGCTGAAATCCTCAGATTTTCCTATAGTTCCAAATAGGCCAGGTTTATCAATTAGCTCATAATAGTCTCCTAAGGGCACCTAACCTAGATCACAACCCCCTTTGCTATGATTTTCTAGGACCCAACATATTTTTAGGAGGGAATTCATCTATTCAAGATTCATCTCCCTTAGGTTCATTCCTAGTTGGAGATTAAGGTTCGGTAGGGGATATGATAGTAGTTCCTACCCTAGTTATTGTTGTCCTCAATTTAATCATTTTACTTATAATTCTACATGAGGTAACATAGATTCCCCTCTTAGGTAGACATGATGCTAGTGCTCTGTTACTGGATCTTACTCTAGACGGTTAAGTCCTTGAAGAGCAACCCGCTCTGATACCAATGAAAGTACGTCGGTAAGCTAACACGACACCTTCGTATGTGCGGAAGCTTAAAGAGCAACTAGAATTATGGCTAAACCTATATGGGGGTGATTAAGGACCTTTTCGAAATTCTTTTCGCCTACTTACACAATTTAACAAATTAAACTAAGCAAGAACACTTCGGCTTCCAATCTTAAGTGGGTCCAATCACAAGACTAGCATATGGTTAAGCAATAAACAACCTAGTCTAAGCATGCATAGGTAAACAAATGATTTAACTAATCAAGCCCATAACCTATGCAACCTATGTAGACTTATGAGAATGGATCAATGAGCTCAAGTCTACACAACTAGTGCAAGTACATCTTGCGTGTGGATGTGCCTATCTAGTGCCTAGCATACATTCCTATCAAGCATTCATAATTAGACAATTAAACATCCAATGCTAAGATATCAATGTGCTCAATTCAATTACAAACACAAGCATGTATAGTGGTTTGACTTTGGGTCTACTCTACTTCCGGTTCAAGCACTCAACTCCTTTGAGCACACCGGCATTTACTATCGGAGGTTTTAAATGAGGTTTACCTCTCAACCTTTACACGGAGGTTTTACCGGTTCACCTCTCAACCACAACCGGAGTTTTGGACAAAGGCTTACTCTCAACCCGACGCACGTTCTCTCCCGTGTCGGAGGTTCCCCCTTGGAGACTTTGTTTAGCCAACGGGCCAAGGAATGGCCAACGTCCCTAGATCGAGTTTGACTAACAAACTCTACCCTCAACTCCCAAAGGGAATTGAGTGGATGTACTCTCAATAAAGACAACCTTTCTTGTCGGATGAGCCCCTTGTTCAGCTCCGATTCGGGTTGCTTGATCTCCGCTCTCCCGTGCTTTAATCAGCTTCCCTTGCTCCCACGATCGTGTTGCCGTTGCGTCGCCAATGCCTCAGCTACACTCGATCAATCACCTTGCTTGTGATGCCTTTGAGATGCCCAAGGTGATAAGAGGGTAGTTGAATCTCCTACATGAGGTATGTAGCTTGTTCTAAGTAGGAGATTCACCTAAAGGGTCTTCTAGAGGTCTTGAACAAGAGATGTAACTATGTGGTATGGTGTCTCACCTCTAGAATTGAGAAAGGAATCAAGTCATCTCTATGTTTGCATTTGAATGCCCTCACTTGTGATTAAACACAAGGGATATGACTTGAAACACCTCCTCTTTGAGGCCGCATATGATGTACAAAAGGTGTGGGTAATAGGCTCTCAAAACCCTCTCGCAATGTCAAAAAATGGAGCTCAATATTTAAAGAAAATGAGCTTCAACGATCATAAAACGGGCAAAACGGCTAGTTGCCGACCTGTCCCGACCGGTCGTGACCGGTCGGCCAGGGGTCCAAGACCGGTCGGCTACAAGACAGAGTACGCTATCTATGTAGAGGGGACTGTCCGACCAGTCGTGACCGGTCGGACCAGCCCAGCCGACCGGTCAAGACCAGTTGTCCCCAATGGCCTGCACACTCCAGCACCTGTTGTCCATACTGGATCCCAGTCCGACCGGTCTTGATCGGTCGGTCCAATCCATCCGACCAGTTGTGACCGGTCGGTCAGGCTTGGGTTCAACCTGATGTCTAGCTGACCCAACTATATCACAACCCACTCATATTGGCCAAGGTTTAGGTGATCTTTTGGGACACCTAGGGCCAATCTATGATGACTAAAGGACTCCTAATATGGTCAAGGTCATCAAAGAGGTTAAGGGGTTGGGTTTTGGTCAAGGTTAAGGCATATCAAGGCATCACTTTTACCTGTTTCTTCTTCCTTGATGCAGCAGAGCCACTTGAGTCTTCGGTCTTCATCTTCGTTAAGCTCAACCGACACTAGACTCACTGACCTAAGTGATTGACAAACAATGTGCACTAGTATGCCACAAAAAAGTGCACTAACAAAAAATGCTCGTAAGAATTTTTTTTCAACAGTAAAAGTTCTAGTCACACTATTTCATGTGGGGTGGTCCACTTGAGCTTTGGATATGCTTCATGTTTGAGCTCAAGTTTTAAAATTATTTGGTAAAATGGATGGACGAAGCAGATAAAATACATAAATCAAGGTGAGCCCCACATAGCTTATGCCCTAAAATAGTCTGTTAAAATAGATGGACAGTGTAGATAAAAAAATATATATTACAATGGGCTCCACATGGCCATCCACCTCTAGCTAAGTCCTGGTGGGACGCGGTTTGGTTAGTGTCGGTGCCACTAGCAAGGTGGCTAGTGGTTGGTGCTCTGTGGGCCCCACCATGATATATGCGTTTCATCCATGCTACCCATCCATTTTTTATATGATTTTAGGTATTGATCCCAAAAATGAGGCAGATCTAAATCTTAGGTGGCCCCACCATAGGAAAACAATACTAATTGAATGTCCACCATTAAAAACCTCCTAGGGTCCTCTATAATGTTTGTTTGACATTTAACCTGTTGATTAAGTAATATGGCCCGGATGAAAGGAAAAAACAAATATAAGCTTGATTCAAAACTTCTGTGGCCCCAAAAAGTTTTTGATCCTGGACATTTAATGAACACTATTTCCTGTGGTGTTGTCCAGTTAACATTTGGATCTATTTCATTTTTGGGCTCATTCCATATAAAATGATATGGAAAATTTGATGAACGTCATGGATGAACTTAATACATCATGGTGGGGACTACAGTGCACCAACCACTAGTCAATCGACGAGCACTAGCAAAACCGCGTCCGTCCTGGTGGAGCGCTCCCTTAGCATATCCAAATAGGACGCGGATTAGCTAGTTCAGTAGCCAATATGGCTACTGAAGTGACGTCACCATGGTCTGTGGGCCTCCACATAAAGTATCTATTGTATCTACACGGTCTAATCATTTGGAGAGATTATTCTAAGGCATGAAACAAAGAATGAGGCAGATCCAGATCTCAAGTGGACCGCACCACAGAAAACAGTGGGACAGTGACATCCACCGTTGAACAACTCTTAGGGGCCACCATGATTTTTATTTGAGATCCAACCTGTTCAAAAATTCACAGACATGGAAGAAGGGTAAACAAAAATATCAGTTTGATCGGAAACTTCTGTGGGCCTAGGAAGTTTTCAACGGTGTATGTCACTGTCCCCACTATTTTCTGTGGCGGGGGCCACTTGAGCTTTGGATCTGCCTTATTCTTTGAAGCAGGCCTGAAACTGGTCTCTCCAAATGGATGGATGGTGTGGATATAACATATACATCATGCTGGGGCCCACAGAACATGGTGACGTCACTTCAGTAGCCAGGTTCGCTACTCAACCTGTCAGTAGCTAATCCGCGTCCATCCAAAAAGGGATGCGGAATGCCAAAGCCTTGCCCACGAAGTTTATGGCTGGGAACTAAGGTGGGGCGACAGTTATGTTTTTTGATAAGTCCACCCCGTCCATCCGTTTTGGGAGCTCATTTTAGGACATAAGACCAAAAATGAACCAGATTCAAGACTCAAGTGGGCCGAAAACGTGAGTATTGAACGTCCATAGTTGAAATATTTGTGGAGCCACAGGAGTTTCGAATCATGATAATATTTTTGTTTCTAGTTCATCCTAGTAGTAGTGACGTTAATAACGGTATGGATGTCATATAAACATCACTGTGGACCTCAGGGAGGTTTCAATGGTAGTAATTTCCCTACCCACCTTTTCCTTTAGTGAGGCCTACTTTAATCTTGAATCCGTTTCATTCTTGCATTCATGTCATAAAGTGAGCTCCCAAAACGGATGGACGGGGTGGATTTCTCCAAAAAAATCACTGTGGGCCCCACCTTGGTTCCCAGCGCAGGAACTTCCTGCCCAAGGCTTTCCAGGAAATTCGCGTCCTCCGAATAGGAAGCGGATTGCGTAGTGAGGCCCATCTTCATATACCCCTACAGTGTGGGGCCTTTTGTATATATCGAAGCCGTCTATCTGTTTTTTCATATCATTTTAGTATGTGATCCAAAACCCTAAGAAGATTCAAATCTCAGGTGGACCATGCCACTAGAAACAGTGATGAATAACCATTAATAGTGTTTTGTGGGCCACAAAAGTTTTGGATCAAAGTGCAATTTATATTTTCCCTTCATCAAGACCTTTTTGACATTATAAAGAGCTTGGATTGCAAATAAACACTACCAGAACCTTGCGATGGGCTCTTTGAAAATTTTAATGGTGGGGTACTCAAGCACACAGTTTATAATGGAGTAGTCTGCTTGAGATTTGGATCTGCATAATGTTTGGAACCTCATTTTAAAATGGGCTGTAGAAACGGATGGACAGAATGGATATACAATATATCATCCATGTGGGATATACGGTAGGGGTAACACCCACGAAGCTGTTCCTGGGGTAACACCTAATTCGCGCCCCGTTGGTTCTGGGATCTCACCCAAGTCGCGCCCACCGGGATCTTGGTAGAGACGGACGGTCATGTCAAAGGCTCTGTGGAGCCCACCGTGAAATATATCCTGTATCCCATCCATTCATCTATTTTGAAAAATCAGTTTAGGACATGAGCCCGAAACGAATACAGATTGAAGGCTCAAGTAGACCACAACACATGAACCAGTCTTTACTGTATTATGGTTGAGTACCACTCTTTACTGTATTATGGCCCACCTGAGATTTAGATCTACTTCATTTTTCTTATCATTCTCTGAAATGAGTTTTCAAAATGCATGGACGGTGTGGATTTAAGACACATCACACAGTGGACGCCACGCTCCGGGATCTACATCAGAGTGGAAGTCGATCCGCCTCCAAAAAAGTATCCGCGCGCAAGTTTTCGCCGAATCTCTCCTCTTTTCCGCCAAATCTCTCTCTCTCTCTCGCTCAATGTTTTTCTTTTTTCCCTGTAATATCTTTGCCCATCTTCATCCTACAAACTATCATATCATCAAGACTCGCGCATCTACCACCTCAGCTTATCAAATCTCTCCTCATCGGAATGGTTTTGCAAAATTGAAGCAGCAGATACACTATTAAAAGGAGAGGTACGGATGATGTCTCATGCTTGATCTATTGGTTTTTATTTTTTTATTTTTTTCAAAGGTTATTTGGACAGCCTAGGACTTTCCCTTTACGTGCGAGACCACGTGTGCTTTGATAACGGAATATTCGTTCTTATGATGTGGCCCACTTGAGTTTTGGATGTGCTTACGTCCTAACATGACCTGGAGAAACTGATGGATAGAATGAATGTAACACGACCATCTCGATGGACCCCACCAAGCTTCAAATTATCTAACCCGTCCATCTGATACACCCCATATGTTTCACAAAAACCTGGTATCTAGTTTTTTTTTTTTTTTTAACAAAATAAAGCACTATATATCGTAAAAATATATTTAAGCAAAAAACAAATTAGACCTAAGAAAATAACACAACTCAAACTAGGAAACTATAGCCCTCAAATCCTATTCCTAACCGCTGATTCACGAACACTTTTTTTTTTTTGTTGAAATAGGAACGCTTGATACTATCCTTTTTAAACCGTCCAATAAATGTTAATAAATATCCAAATTTATCTAAAATGATCTGACAAAAAACTAATTGATAAAGTGAAATGGTCAGAAGAAACAACACTGTGGGTCCACCCTAATGTTTCAAGGATGGTCGTTCAGTCACCACTCCTTACGTATGACTGTATGCATGAATGTTAATGGATTGCCACTTGTCCCCATCCCATAACTTGTGTGCCCGCATGATGTATGTGTTTTATCATTGTAGTCCATCCAGTTTTCCATGAGCCCAAAAATGTGGCTGATCCAAAGCTCAAATGGACCACACTAACGGAAATAATTGGATAATGACGACGCCCTAAGTTGAAACATACCTAGGGAGATCATAGTAAGGTTTTCGAGCACGTTAGATCGTGGGCTTAAAAATGGGGCAAATCTAAAACTCGAGTGGGCCTCACGGCATGAAACAATAGGAAGGACAATGCCTAGCTATGAAACCTTCCAGGGTCCATTGTGATGCTTATATACCATTAAGTAGGGCCCATTATGATGCATGTTGAGAAATGCACCTTGCCCATCTGTTTTTTTCAGCTCATGTTAGTGGGTGGGCCTGAAAATAAGGCGGATCCAAAGCTTAAGTCAGTGATATTGAAGGAAATAGGGGAGATTGAACGGCCATAGTTGAAATCTTCTTTGGGCCCACTGTGCTGTTTTGTCAGATCAAATATAGGGCTACAACTCAACCAGAGGCCACCTATTTGGATAGTGCACCTACAGACCAAGGTGGGGCCCATTGAGACTTCCAACATATGTGATAAATTGCCCATCGACTATTCAAACGAAGGGTAGCAGTGGGTCGGGTTTGGTCCAATCGGGGTCAACCAGAGCCCAACCCATTTAACAAACAGGCCAAGAATTCCAGAACGAACATGACACGCAACCAATTACCTTGTGGGCCGACCCAACCCACTTACACTTCATCAGGCCCAAGTCCAACTCGACTAACTTACCTACAATCCGGTCAGGCTCAATGACTTGACCCAACCCAAGCTATACTTGGTTTTAAGAATGGAATATGATGCTAATGGGATGCCCATTAGACGAGTAAGAGGGCTTGGATTTGGAGTTACACTATCTAAAGTAGATATCCAAGTACACCAAATTGGGAAGATGAAAAACTAGAGGACGACTTACATGACATGAGACATTAGTTCATTAACTTCAAATCTATGTACATCCAGGGGATGAGGGGCAAAATAGATATGACATGGTGCATACTTTTAGTTCTTTTCCTTAGGTAAATATGTAGAACCATGCATCCTTTACCTTTTAAAAAAATTTAGGATCCCATTGATCTCATACTTGCATTTATCAGTGCGTCTTATAGGTTGGTTTGTGTAAACACGGACAAAAAGACAGACATTCATCAACTGTCCTAAAAAAAAAAGATTACAATGTGGAAATAATATTATTGTATGTTAATCATTTGTGTCATTTACAAGGGCAAGACAAACATGGTGAGGATATGGTGCATACTCCTGGAGCTACTCAGGTAAATTGTATCAACCATAGTTACATAGAAATTTATTCATCGTGGCGTATATTTGAATCAATTTTTCAGACCTTCTTTTTTTGTCCTGACGATAGTCGCATCATGGAAGCTCGGGTGTACAAGGTGCTACAGATCTCCAGAATGCTTGTTGCAAATTATTAAATTGGACAGAAAATGGAGAATTAGTGGCTAAAGGACAAGTTGCATCAACAAATCCTCATTCAACAATGCATCATATGGTTCTTGGACCCGGTTGCTGGAAAGTTTGGGTGAACCAAAGTAATTGTAGAAAACGTGCAACTATTTCGGCCTACACGTGAGATGTTTAGTCTTGATGAAGCAGTAGGAACCACGGTTACTTGGCCGAGCAAATACATCAGCTTAGATGCATCTTAGCATTAGTAGAGGTAATTGTTTTTTTTTTTTTTTTTCCATACATTCGGTTTTTTTTTTGTCCATACATGAGATTTGTTTTTGAGAATTTCACAAAGTACTTCTTTATTAATATCATATTTACATCTCGTTAACTTTTTTAATTATATTTTCAAATGGACCATGCCACATTAAATAATGGGAACACAAACATCCACCGTTGAAACCTTCTTGTAGTCGACTTTGATTTTTATAGGCTTTCTAAACCGTTCATGGGGTTTTTACCTTATTTGTAATTTTTTTAAAGTTAAGAAACTGATGTACATTTTCTTTGCATAGCAGAAAGTTCTTTGAGGGAGAGAAGAAAAGACTGGTGGAGGGCTTTATTTTTTAAGTTGTTTGATGGTTTATTTTACCTGCGATGGAGACTATGTTTTTTAGGTTGTTGGATGTACCATTTGTGCATATTGAGGAGGCAAATGTTGTTTAAGTTATTGGATGATTTTATTTGTTTTTAGGTTGTTGCTTGCACATATTTGGACTTAATAAAAATGTTAGATACATTGATTTAGAATGAATGATTGATGTTTCGGATGTAAATCTTTGTACATCTTCATGTTTCTTGCAATTTATGAAACTTTTGGGGTATATTTTACTGTTTCAAAATAATTCAACATCGTGATAAGTGAGGCCCGAGTCTTTTTTGTTTCCTTCGAGTCATTCTTATTGTCTTTGGGTATGTCTATGAACTTATAAATTTTACAGGGAAGTGTAAAGAAACAAGTAGATCAGTTTTTCAATGGCTACAAGATTAGATAATAAATTTTATTTAAAAAAATAAAATTTTAACATCGCTTGTAAAATTACCATTAAAAAGCTTTTTTACGGTGTGTAATGCACTGTACAAAATACTTTTTTAAAACTTTTTAATATGTCATAAAAATAAATTATTACAGAATTTTTCGCATCCCGATAAAAATGTTTTAACAGCTTATGCTACATGTCATGAAGGACTTTTTTCACAACGTGCATTATTCGTTGTTATACATCATATTCACAGCGTTTTCTTAACGTTATAAAAATAGTTTGTTACAATGTTTTTCGTACCCCGTTAAAAATATTTAAACAACATACGGTGCACGTTGTGAAAGACGTTTTTACAACGTTCATTGTTTGTTGTTGAACATAATTTTCACAGCGTTTTCCCAACGCTATAAAATATTTTATTACAACTTTTTTTGCATCCCTTTGAAAATGTTTAACAGCATGCGATGCACGTCGTAAAAGACTTATTTCGACGGCATTCTTTGAACGTTGTAAAATATAATGTTTTAACAGCATGCAATGCACGCCATGGAAGACTCTTTTCTACAGCGTTCAAAGAACGTTGTAAAATGTTCGTCACTTTTAACAACATGAGGTTCAACAACATTTCTCTGCACGTTGTGAAAGCTCTTTCACAACATTCTTTGAACGTTATTAAATGCGATATTTGTTGTAGTTAAGTTTAAATGATTTATTTGCGAATTTGGATTCTATACGAGTCTTACATTTTTCGAAGTTATCAATTGAGATGTCAGGTAGTAATTTTACTCGTTTCATTCTTTTCAAGGATTCTACATTCACATGGCCTAATCTACTATGCTATAATAAAATAAACTCAACAATATAAACAGAACTGGATGACATCTTATTATTATTATATGAAACATTTATAACAAATAGACCATCATTGCAGTAACCCTTTCGAAGGAAGGTTTCATTCTTGGTCATTACGAGCTTATCAGAATCCACTACTAGTTTAATTCCAGCTTGTTGAGCAGCGAACCAAAGATCAAATTGCAACAAATGTTAGACACATGTAGCACATTCTTTAGCAATAAAATCTTTTCCGATATGAGCTTCAGAAGAATATTTCATTTTCGAACAACTGGAGAGGATCGAGCATTTTTTATGAGCACTTATTTTTCATCCCCTATTGCCTGATAAGAGGTAAACATGCTTCGAATCCTAAGTTGTAACGCCCCGAATTTACCGTAATTATTTTAAAATTTTCTGAAATTTATTTCTATTTTTTTATATTAAATACCGGCCATTGATATTAAAATTCAAATAACGGGACATCCGTAGGAGATCATATGGAGTACCCTTTATTAAAGTTGCTTAGAATGACCTCATTAACAATGTAGAAGAGTTAGATTCCGTTAAACTCAAATATTTACAAAAATTACAAAAATGCCATTTGTTAAACTTAAGTTAATTGACCATTTTTAAGTACGCATGTTTCTAGCGATCATTAAAATGCAAAACCCCGAACTTTAGCATTTGGACACATTTTAACCGTACACGTCGAATTTCAGCTCTCCAATCATCCTATAAATGCCCTAATCAGAAAATGGATCATAAGTGGGCCACCCGATCTCGGATTTGTCCCAATTTTTGTGTGAATGCATAAAATCTCATGGCTCACATGCTGGATAGAGTGGATTTAATATATACATCACAGTGGGACCAAAACCACCGACCGGGCCGACCGGCTCGCGTGAGGCCCGGTACAAGATTTTTGCAGCATATTCCGCTACCACCGCTGCCCTTTGCAGGGTCCATTATGTGGACCTCGGTTCGAAAATCCAATCCGTCCATCTTCTTCCTTACCCTCCAAAACGCCCTCCTACTAAGTTTCATCTCATCCTATCGCAAATCGAACCCGATCTCATCTTCCCTTCCAACCGTTGGAAACTTGGATCTTCCAATCCGAGAAACCTCTTCGCATGGGATCTTAGGAAAGCTTCTAGAGGATCTTAAGGATCATTTCTAGCTAACCAACGCGAAGAATCAACTAAAAAATGGAAGTCTCTCCCACCTTGTGTAAGAATTCTCTAGAATATCCTCTTGCGCTAAAACCCTATCAAACTGCTGTGGACCGTTAGTTTGTGGACCCTACCTGCCTCATTGGACCCATCTAAATCCACCCTAGGTGTCCGATTGTCAGATAAACCGCCCGTTCAAAAGTTTCTAATTCTAAACTCATTATTTCCCATTTTCTTCTCGTGGACCGTTCATCACTTAGTTGGGCCTCATTCCAAAATCCGCCACGACCATTTTGTAGCCCATACTTAACTTAACAAACATGTGGAATCTCTCCTCAAACCATGTTGTGTACACCTTCCAAAACGGCTCGAAAGATGATGTATTTCTACTTTAAACTGCAACCGTTCATCCGAAGATGGTGTAGCTTCCTTAAAACCCTAATTCCAACCCTACCTCTATATATAGGGCCTCTCTTAGCCAAAGGTGACCCCCACCTATGAATTTGAGAAAGGGAGAGAGAGAGAGAGAGAGAGAGAGAGAGAGAGAGAGAGGTAAGAGGGAGAAGGAGTACCATCTTGCTATTATTTCATCATCTTATATCTCTAATAAGTCGAAGATCATAAGGTGAGAACTCCTTTAAGATTGGATTAATAATTTCATGTTTTGTAGGTTGATAATTCTTATGTGTTTTTGTTTACATGTGTTTATTCATTCTCTCCTTAGTTAGCTATATATGAATGCTTTTAGATACTTTTTCCATCTCATGGTGATGAGGATATTCATTGGACTTAGAGAACTAGTAAGGAATAGAATTATGTTTGTTGCATAAATGAGATTTGTGTAATCATCTTTAAAGGGACCACCTTTCTTTCTATACTGTATAAAGAATAGTTGTGATTGTCTAATGGAGATTCTCATATTGCTATATTTCTCTTATATATATGGATGGACCCTGATCTGTGGTGATGAATATCGGAACACCCGGTTAAGAGGTTGCCCTAACCTGAGACGATGCTTTTAGCTTGTCCGGTTAAGTGGCCACCCTGATCTGTGGTGGTGGTATCAAAAAGGCCCGATTAAGTGGTTGTTAAATCCATTTATTACTACTATTACTATTATATTTACTATTATTATTATTATTCCTAAAGTTGTTAAGGATCTCCATAAGACGATAGTTGAGTATGGTTGTTATGAAGCTTAGTAGTACGGGCCGCCATCCTGGGATGTGATGCGTCGGTTACGACTATTTTGATGAGTGATGAACCCTAAAGAAGGATGTGGTGGTACCAAAGGTTGGTTAGACGATAAGTGGCTTGGTGTAAATTGGTAATATAATAAAAAATGGCTAATTCATGCATGCATGTGGCTCCATGTGCGTGTATGGAATTGAGAATAGGCTAGAGCGTCCTACTTCTCCCACACACTGTCACGTGTGGATTTGGGATATGAGCATCCCGTTTCTCACGTGGTCGGGCAAAATTATGGGCTTGTGTGTCCCAAAACCCCTGGCGGCATGTCTAAGGATTCCTACGCTGGGTCATGCATTATCATGCATTGCATTAAGTAAGAGTAATGGATGTTTTGTTATGATTTTCATGCGATTATTATTTCTAACCTTAAAGTAGTTCTTCACTATGTCGCTTTTGACGGTGTTTTGTGGAAATAATTTAGAACATGTAGGTAACGATCCTCAGGAGCCTGAGCCTCAAGGAGACGATTATGATGGCTCGTGGGAGCAGATGGTGGAAGACGAGACCGCACAGTCATCCATAGTTCTAGTATTTATTTAGTATTTGAAATTGTAATAAGTCCTAATGGAAGGACGTAGTTATGAACATGGTGTTTGATTGAATGATGGTTACATGGTTTGATGATTTAGTTTAGTTAATGAAATAATATATAAGTTTGGTTTCACCATCTTGCTCATGGTTTTCTAAATAATATGAAATGTCCATGTTTGTGTGAAAATTATGTAAGGGGTATAACCCTCACACATTCCAAATAACCTTGGGAATTCGGCCGTCGTGATGTATGCGGGAGCCGAAATCTTGGGGTGTTACATACATACATGCTAAGTTGCCCCGGTGTTTTATATCCATTCCATATTGTTTACAAGGAACACTTCAGACACTACAACGACAACCATCTCTAGATTTTCTTCAACTTCAACAAGATTAACTTGAGATTTTGTATTTCTTTTCTTAAGTATACATTCATTTTGGTAATGTTTAGACTTCTTACAATAATTATAAGGCCCGTTTTTCTTGACTTGGCCGTTCATTTTCCTTTTTAGCTGGCACTCTTTATAGTGGTGTTTGGGCTTTCCACAATTGTAATAATTTCCTTTCTTTTTGTTCTTTTGTGCCTAATTTATTTCTACTAGGTTATCCTTAAAAACTAACTGTTTCTATTATCAATTTGGTCTATATTTCTGTTAGCCTCTTCTATATATATATATATATATATATAGATACCATTTTTCTTATATTTCATTCTGTTTTTGTATTCTTTTCAAGAGGTGATATTTTTTCAATCAGTACTCCTAATAGGAACAATTCAACTATTTTTATTTCCTCAATTGTCAATTCATATACCAGATTTTGATAATCGTAAATCTAGTTCGTGACAGATTTATCATCTGTCGTTTCATAATGAAGAAAATTTGTGATAGTGTGTTTCTTAGAACCTGCATCTTCAAAAACATCTTTCTTTTCTAGTGCTGTCCAGATTTCTTTAGCAAATTCATAAGAAACATAGATCATATAATTTATTAGACAATGTATTTAGACTATAGTGTTTATAGTTATTGGCATCTCTAAACTCATTTTCGTTGGCTGGATCAACTATATACTAATATGAAAGAATGTACGAGACCTTTAGACTTTGTAGTGCAAAACAGATTTTCTGTTTCCACCGTTTAAAATTCTGTCGAGAGAATGGTTCGATTTTGGACAGTTCAATCGTATGATTGACTATAATGGTGGCCATTGATTACAAAGGAATTTTGGATGTAACTCGATTTTTAACCACTGATTACAAGAAAGGTCATAAGAAGAAGAAATTTGTTTTTGTTTTTTAACAGATGATGAAACAGATATCTACTGTTTCTAACAATAGAAGATTTGCTTTCAAGGTTATTGGAAATAGAGGTGGGCACAAACCAAGCCAGCTCGAAAGCTCGGCTTGGATTGGTTCGAATGGAAGTTCAAACCAAACCAAGCCTCCAAGTCAAGCTCGTTTGAAAAAACAAACCAAGCTCAAACTATGGCAATACCGGCTCTGCTCGGCTCGACTCGAAGCTCGATTTGATTTAGCTCGGTTTGATTCGGCTCGTAGATTATAAGCACACTGTTTCCTATGGTGTGATCCACTTGAGCTTTGGATATGATTTTATTTTGGGATCATGTCTTAAAATGATATGTAAAACAGATGGACAACATGGATAATACATATACATGATACATATACATGATGACACAGATAATACATAATACACATACATGAATGCACACTGTTTCCTTGCACTTGTTAAATTATGCTTGTGTGCTTTTTGTTTGAAAAATTCTCTTACATGTCTATTTTAAAGTTGCACTCCTTTGGAGGATGTTAAACATCATATAGTAAGATATGTTTGTACTTTTTTTTCTAACCTTTTAAATTCTTTTCTAATTAAATAAATAAGTAAGAAAAGAGCCGCTGCCGGTTTGAACTCGGCTCGGCCCGGTTCGAAATTTTCAACCAAACCGATCCCGGCTCAAACCAGATTTTTTTGGAGCAAACCAAACTCGGGTCGCATGGGTCGGCCCGAAACTCAAACCAAACCGATCCACAAACTGTGGTGGTACAAAAACAAACCAAACCAAACCAAACTAGGGCTAACTCGGCTCGGCCCGGATCATTGCCCACCTCTAGTTGGAAATGATTTTCCCTACTTGGGCTGTGTCCCAAATGCAACAGGATTTCTTGGACAGTTGGCTTCTAGGATACAACGACTATTGCTTAGTTCCAACGATGCACTCGCTATACACGGGCTTAAACCATCGTGCAGAACTTAAACCCGAAGTGATTGACTCGCTTTGTAAACTCAGTTGGCAAAACAATAACAAAACAGGGAGATTTTGAAGAACCGGAGAGAAAACTTTAATTTAATTGATGAAAACAGATTAAAGAGTAGGTCTATTTATAGACCGTGATTAGGCGCTTGAAGCACCGTTTCAAATAGGTTAAGTCCATCGGGTTTGAACCCAATAGGCGCAACCATCTAAACAGACATATGTCTCTGTTTGAAAAAATTACGTAAAAAGACAGGTGCGAGTATACTCGCGAAAAACCATTTAGCGCGAATGTACTCTTAATCCCACATAGACCCAGACCCGAGCCCTGCCTAGCACTAGCACCGACAACTGTGACAAGGATGGTGTGGCGCGACCCAACCAGGCCTGCGGGCGCGTGCACGTGTGTGGTCCACGGCATAGATTGAAGCTAATGGCATAGCCCCCCCCGGTTTTTATTCCTTTCCGATGTAGGACTAAAGAGCAACACTAAAACAAAAATATTTTTTAAAAGATGAAACATCGAGGGAAAACCAAATTTAAAACACATTTTTATTTTTAACCATTTAAAATACAACATTTTTTATTTAAATGTGTATGGTGGAGATGTATGATAGGTGAGGGCCTTTTCTTTTTTTGTGGTGCCTACCTAAATGGATGTACAACCATTTTCGCTTATTAATAAAGTTAAGGTATATTTGAATCACATCAAATCATTGTAATGTGGTGTAATGTGTACTAAAAAAGTAATAATTACCATTACTACCGTTTTTAGAAGTAAAATAGAGTAAAGTAGAAATGCAATACTCCTCTTCCATTTTCACTAACGGCGTATAAAGTACTTTCATTGGTTAAATACACTTGGATGTAATTTTGTCCATATGTGTTATATCTACACAACTATCTTGCAATAACGTTTGAAGGCATGTCCTGGAATATGTGGAGATCCAACATTTATGAGGGCCATGAGAAGTTTTCAATGGCAGATGTTCAATCCCTACTGTTGCTTGTGGTGTGGTCCATTTTGAATTTTTATCTGCCTTTTATATATATATATATATATATGTGAGTTTTCCTCCATGTGGTGATGAAAAATCTCATTGTATAAAATGATCACACAAGATTAGTGGACCGTCTGGATATAACATATACATTATGGTAGGGCCCACGAAACTATGCCACATCAACCACATTCATGTCATGCCGAGATTATAAAGGATTTTAATGGTTTGATAGTTGGCTATGTGAGTTTTCCTCCATGTGGTGATGAAAATGAGCTAATCCCTTTAAATAAATCCCCATATGTTTCCCATTCGCTGTTAGCTAAGAAAGCAATTGTCCTCAAGCAATGTATAAGAAAATCTGCAACTTTCATTGGTGGTGGATGGGAATCCGTTAGCACATTAAAAATATACAAACACAAGGAAAATCCTTCACAACCTTTGTAAATGTGATTCATACTACCATGATGTATGTAACTTACATTCATGCCTTCAATCCGTTCTGACAGCATGATCCAAAAAATAAAGAACTCAAATCTTAGTTGGACCACACCACAGGAAACACCAGTGATTGAATACTCACCATTAAAAACTTCTTGGTGGCCACCAGAATGTTTATTTACTATCCAACTTGTTGATAAGGTCACAAATACCTAGATGAAGGGACCAAAAAAATATCAGCTCGATCCAAAACTTTTGTGGCCCACAAGATTTTTTTAATTGTTAATCAACAATGTTACTGGTGATGTGGTCCACCTGAGATTTGGATCTGCTTCTGTTTTGCGATAATGCCCTAAAATGAGCTTTCAAAATGAATGGACGGTGTGGTTGTATGGTATATAAATCACAGTGGGTCCCACGATCAGGGATCCACCCACTACATGTACATAGCAGACATGTATACCTACTCTGGGCGTACAAAGCAGAGGACCTAAATTCTCAGGTGGAATATTTACCATCCACTGCGATTCGGACTGTCATGAGTTTGTACCAGCGGGATTCATGGTTCCCAGATCCAATCTGGTGATATTATATGGCCTCACATCAAAGGTGAAGCTTGTCATATCATCAGTTTGGATCATCGAAAGATAGTTCCTAGTTACATCTGAGGCCGTTCATATCAACGGTTTAGATGATCAAAAGATAGTCCCCACTTGTATTTAATTAAACAGACCTCGTCCACATGGTATGTCCACACATTTCTACCGTTATCTGGAGCTTTATAAAGGCTATGTTTATCAACTCTTGTGGAGTGAACTTCTGCCACGTTTCAACAAACCGGTAGCAAAGCTACACGACAAAAGATGTAGGCAACTTTATCTAGCTGCTTTGTGGTTAACACAGCCTCATTTTGGGTCTTCTAGCAATGCTGCCGGTTCGTTAAAGGATAGCAAACTCACAACATAATGTAATTCCCTACCATCGTCTATCAACGGCCACCGGAGAGGACCGATCCTGGGACGGATGATGTGTTTGCAAACCCAAATTACAAAGAAGAAGGATCTGACATGCGTAGATCACTGGAACGTTTATAATGGCCCATCGCCCGAATTGCCGCACCCAGACCGTCCGATGAGAGCTCGGGTAAAGGTGCATCACGGTCCAAAAACTGCATTACTTGCCGCGTGCTCGGCCTCTCGGTTGACGACGGATGCAAACACAACAATCCAAGCTTCAAGACCAACTGCATCTCCTCCACATCATAGTCAAGTTCCAGTTTCAGATCTACGGCCTCCAGAATTTTCCCTCTCCTCCAACATTCCGACACCCATTCGACCAAGATCGCCTCATCCGCCAACAATCGGTGATCGATGGGCCTCCTCCCGCAAGCAACCTCAAGCATGAAAGCTCCAAATGCGAACACGTCAGTGCTTGTGGTGGCCTTCCTGGTCCTAGTTAGCTCCGGTGCAAGATATCCGAAGGTCCCCACCATGTGAGTCATCTGTGGATCGGTCCCATGATCGAACAATCTGGCGAGGCCGAAGTCGCCCAATCTACCGTTCATCTCCCTATCTAATAAAACATTGCTGGCTTTGATGTCTCTGTGAAGGACCACCTGCTCCCATTCCTCATGCAAGTAGAGAAGCCCTGCAGCTACTCCTTTGATTATCCGAAACCGTTGATTCCAGCTCAGCATTGACTTTGAATGGTCAAAGAGGAACTTGTCCAGACTTCTATTGGGCAAGAAATCATAGACCAGTAGAAGCTCTGTCTTTCGCCGGCTGTAGCCGAGAAGTTGCACCAAGTTCCGGTGGCGGAGGCCGCAAAGGCTCACAATCTCAGATATGAATTCCTGCATCCCTTGTTGAGATTCATGAGAGACTCTCTTCACAGCCACTTCAATCTTTGAAGCGGATAAAACTCCTCGGTAAACCCTCCCAAGACCTCCGATACCCAGGAGCTCTTTGTTTGTGAAGCCCTTAGTGGCCATGAATAGATCCTTGTACGAGAACCGGTGGGGGCCATATTCACGTTCCCAGTCCTCTAGTACTTCAGCGAACTTGATCTTCCTTCTCACGGTGAGAACAACGGCCGAGATGGCCGTTAACGTGAAAAATAGCACAATTATGGGTAACCCAATTGTTAAAAGCTTCGATTTCTTTTTGGGTCCTATCCGTGGAAGCTTAGGAAGGCGCGAGGGATCAAGGGCCTGAGCTTGACCGTTCATCTTAAAGCTCCATCCCAAGATGTAATGAGATGATTGAAACAGCCTGGTTGCTGAAGAGAAACCGATGTACATGTCATCTAACACGATCGACGGAAGATCAACCGTCGATGACAAGAGTGGATGATCAGGTTTAGGTGTGTCAATAGGAAATAATGTTACATTGAGTTGGTTATTGACACCATTGTATTCAACCCAAACATGCATCGGTTCTCCACTTATAAGGCTTAGATTCTCAAACCTGCTGCTCACATTACTAAAGTAAGCTGCAGGAGCAGAATTGATGGATTCTAAGCCATTGATGTCGATTCCGACATGGTTGTCATCGATATCACGGAAGTCTGTATTAGTGAACGTGTCAAGCTCGATGGCAGCTATGTGATTCGAGGAATTGCCATTGCTCGTCTCATTGAAGATGCCCAAGTATTTGCCCAGTTTACCTCCTGGGAACTTTTTTGAAGGTGAGATCACAAAGACGGCCCCGGAGCCGCTCAGATGCGGATACTGGTGCAAGATTGCAAAGATGAAATGGCAGGAGAAAGATTGATTTTTACCGTGTGAAGGTTTGAAGTGAACGGGAACGGGGTACATGGCATGGCCCTTCTGACTGATGGAATTGGTGAGCCGAAGGAGGCCGTTGGACGTGATCTCTGCGGCGCCGCTCAGGCTCATGTTAGCGCCGCGGAATCCGTTGTAGATGAAATCGTCATAGCCTTCCGAAGCTGCAATTCTCACGAGGAGAAACCACGTTAGGAGTTTAGAAGACATGGCTGAAAGCTTACAATGGCTTCCAAGCTCGTCGATTTTGATGCTTTCGTAGCTTTGTAATAAAATATCGTATCGTTCATTTGGGAAGGGGTGGTGATAATCTGGGCCGTTTCCACCGTGTACATGCGATATGCAAATAAAATAATAATTATAATAATCCAGGCAGTGTGCTCATCGATTGATGTACCATCTAATTTGGGCAGCTAGGCCAATTTTCATACCCAAGTGTTAGTTTTCTGATCATTGGACGAGTGATAATCTGGGCCATTCATTCGGTAGCCCACCATATACATGACATATGCAGCCATAAAAAGAAAAAGAATAAGAAAAAAAATCCGGGCAGTGTGCTCATCCATCGAGTCACCATGTAGTTTAGGCCGTTGGACTTTTTTTTTTATAGCAGCCAATTTTCATACTCAAGTGTTAGCTAGTTTTCTGATTAGCGGACCCAAATTATTTTTTGGTCCACAGCAATTTCGGACGAAAATTAGCAAATGACAGGTTGAGTAGCGAATCTCGCTACTGAAGTGACGTCACCATGGTATGTGGGCATCTGCATGATGTATCTGTTGTGTCCACACCGTCCATTCATTTGGAGAGATCATTCTAAGGCATGAATCAAAGAATGGGACAAATCTAGATCTCAAGTGGACCCCACCACAGAAAACAGTGGGGACAGTGACATCCACGCCATTGAAAACTTCTTAGGGCCACAGAAGTTTTCGATCAAGCTGATATTTGTGTTTTCCCTTTCTCCATGTCTGTGTGAATTTATGAACAGGTTGGATCTCAAATAAAAATTATGGTAGACCTAGGAAGTTTTCAACAGTGGATGTCACTGTCCCCACTGTTTTCTGTGGTGGGGTCCACTTGAGCTTTAGATCTAACTTATTCTTTAAGTCAGGCTCTAAACTGGTCTCTCCAAATGGATGGACGGTGTGGATACAACATATACATCATGCTGGGCTCATAGAACATGGTGGCTTCACTTCAGTAGTGAGATTCGCTACTCAACCTGTCAATAGCTAATCCGTGTCCCAATTTCACAGCACACACTTAACTGAGGAATTGTCCGGATCTTGGACATTCGTGCCATCGAACCTTGGGAATGGCATCCCGCATGGTAACTGCAATTCTGGACACCGCAGGCCGTTTGGATTAGCGATTACAGTAATGCACTGAAACTAGAGCACCACATGAGCTGATCGAGCTGGGCCTGGCCGACTGCCTAGACTTGAGCTAGCCTTGGCTTGGTCCTCGAGCCAAGTTGACCAGCTTGACTTGGCTTAGTGAAACTTTCGAGCTGAGTTCGAGCCTATTCAAGGGGAGAGGAGAGACTAAGAGACTGAGAGTAGGCTGGGAGTGGGTGAGTAGTAGGGCTGAGGGGCTGGAGTCGATGAGCTGGGCAATGGTTGGCCGCTGGGGGATAGAGTCGAACAAACTGGCTGGGCAATGGCTGGACACTGGGACCTAGGGAAATGGGCTGGACATTGGGGCCTAGGAAAATGAGAGAGAGTGAGAGAGAGAGAGAGAGAGCGCGATCCAACGAGGTCGACGGTGGCCAGGTGATGACTGAATGCTGGGTGGGGGCGAACTGCAAACTCAGAAAGGAGCAAGACAGGGAAAGAGAATAAAATTAGGGCTGGGGGGCAGGTGCTCCTATATATATATATATATATATATATATATATATATATATATATATATATATATATATATATATATATATATAGTTTAAAACTAAAACCAAACAAATGGTTCGAATCAAATCGGGATCGGTTTCAAATCGAGTCCAATTGAGCTTGGTCTAGCTTGAGCTTGGCTTAAATTTTTAACGAGCCTAAAAAATATTCTCGGCTTAACTTGATTGACCTTAAGAATCAAGCCGATTTAAGCTTTTTCAAGCCGCGCCAGTGAGCTTTTCGAGTCAGTTCGGTTTGTATACACCTCTAACAATAATATATGGTAAAAAGAGTAATGACTGTCTTTACTCACATAGTCATGAAAAGTAAAACAAAATACTAACAGTAGGCAAGACTAGTCTGGCATCTCAGACTTTTGTGGTGTAAAGTAATTCTGTTGTTTAGATGCAGCTGGATATAATTTCCTCAATATATATTATATCCACGCTGTCCATCTATTTTGCAATATCATTTTAGAATGTGTCCCAAAAAATGAGCTTGATCCAATACTTTTGTGGATCTTATGAAGTTTTCAATGGCAAGTGATCAATCCCAATGCTAATTGTGATGTGGTCCATTTTTTCTTTGGATTTACCTTATATTTTGACTCATGTTATGATCACGTAGGAGGGATGGATGGTGTGGATATAGCACATAAATCATGGTGGGAAAAGATTACCTAGTTTGCCGGCTAGCAATATCGAATCAAAGGTAAAGAGTAATTCATGATGTGAGTTTTACTGCAGGGATCAATTATCCAAACAGGTCAAGAGTAATTCATGGCGTGAGCTTTAATGGAGTGGTCAATTATCCCAACAGGCCGCTGTTGGATCGTCACGTGGGTGTGAGAGCGACAGTCGTTGTCAACATATGAACAGTGAGCCAATGAGCCATGAATTATTTGATACTCTGGCAATTGTGAAGGTTGATGCGCATGCACGTAATATTGGTAAATCTAAAATACATATGAAAATTTTGTACGGTTAAAAGAGTGCGATGACTGTTGTCAATAGGGAAAATAAAAACTTCAAATCAGATCTATTAGAGAATGGTATTGTGAGTATTTTCATTTTATCCACCAACCAGATGCCCACGATTCGTCCAGATAGAAAACCAACCCATTAAAACTGTTTGTTGTGATTCTTATATCGTGAATCCTACGAATTCAACGGTTTGATTTGATTTTATATATCCCATGTTTCAAGTTTGAGAGTACATGTCCATGGGATATCATACTCATCAACAATACAGATCTTTACTCACATGGGCCAGGATTCTCGTAGACAGGTAAACCTTGGCATAAGACAACGTGACACCTTTCGTTGTAAATGGTGAAAGTAACGTCTACCGAAGATACCGGCAAAGGTACAGTTATTAGATGTCCCACGCCTGTTGTGTGAAGCTACGGTTGATGGGACATTGCATTCAAGCAATAGCAAACTACAAATACCGGGAAAGGGGAGATTTGTAGAGTTTACCAGCACACCGTTTTCCATATCAAACAGCAAATAAGGGGGTGTTTGTTTCACACTCACACCCTCCATTTTCAGGTAAGGAAGTAACGATTACTTACTTTTATAAATGTTAGGAATTTCGGCCATTTCTCGTATGCTAGTTTTGGTGTTGGTTTTTCACAGTGGAATTGTGAAATCGGTCATCATGACTAATTGCATCTGTTTGATTTCCTGATGAAATTAGAAATGCATTTGAAGCAAATGTCATGGTGTTCCGCCCATATCTGGCTGCAGACCTGGTTGGCCTGTCTAACTAATTGGTCCATGCGAACAAGACTCACGTACTAGTGCAGCTATTCGTCCACACAAACAAACTGTCCGAGCGGGCATATTCTGATTGGTCCAGTCAAACAAATTAGTTGGAGCTTCCAGCCATGAACTTGGCTCTCTGGACCAGACCTGAGGACCTGTGTGAGATGCTGATCCATATGAACCACCATCATATTTGTATATTATATCCAGGCTGTTTATTAATTTTTTGTAGAATAATTTATTGCCACAACAGAAAAGAGCAGGTACATCTTTCAGTTTGTGGTCACCAAAAGTAATTTTTATACTTTTAGAAACTGTAATATTTTTAATTTTTTTCATAGTGAATCTACATGTCTACTGTCATCTCACAAAAATTTGGCTCATTCTGAATCTTAGAAAAAATCCAGAAAGTCAGATAATGATTGCTGTCCAAAATGAATAATTTTCTAAATAGTCCTAACGTTCTTTAAATTCGGTTCCAATACGGTTTGGATTTTTATTTTCTACTTATTTTTTCCTAGAACTAGACTTATCAAGCTTGGTCTAAGCATTCCAACCACCCTAATCGGAGTTGTATTTTGAAAGATATGTACTTTTTAAGTTCATGATTTTTTGTTATACCTTATTGTCCAATGTATTGTAGTGGGCAATTTCCTTGGATCTTACACTAGACTCCTATAAAATATGAATTGTTAGTCCCATGCATATAATCTGAATAAGGGTTGATTTCACGTTATCATGAGTAGCATGATGTCCTATATTTTGGTCTCTAGTTCAATTCCTATCCTACGTTCATCAACATAATTATAGATGGAAAATTTTGAAGTTTGAGTTTCTAATTTGAGAGCTACCCTAGGTGATGCAGGGGAGACGTGGTGAGGTCGATTGCCATCTTCTTCACTGGATAACTACCTTGAATCCATAAGGCTCTTTGGACTCCTCAACATGGCTTTCCAGAATCCACGAGGGAAAAACTCAAATCCACGAGATGTTTCTCGAATCCACGGAAAGAAAAAGACAAAAGTTAAAAATTTTATTGATAATACAAGAGATAACATTAAAAATGAATTTAACAACCTCCTATAACCCTAAACAATCCTAATTTGTATTTACGAAAATAGTAAGTTTTCTGAAATAAAAAATTATTAAAAATAGTAAACTCTTAACTAAAGACTATTACTAAGCAGTGTCATCTTTCTAAAATTCATTATTAAGAAAAAGTAGAAACTTCTAAATAAACAAAATTCTAAAAACAAGGAAATACTATAAAAATTGGAATTACTAAAAATAATAATTTTTTTTTCTAAAATCACTTTTTGAGTACTAACCGCGTACTTTCTTGAGAAATGAAGCACTTTTAATGTTGGTTGGCCTCAGAAGGCCTGTTCTGGTCTAAATCCATAAGTTGTATGTTCCGTAACGATACTCGGAACAAAAGTTATGATCGATTTACGGTTCGCCTTCTTTTGGTCCATCCATGTGAAGAATGTACTTGATCCTCATCATACATCAGGGGGGCCTTATTCTAAGTCAGACCTCTCCAATTAAAAAAAAAAAAAAAAAAACTTGTCCTCGAGTTTCTCTTCAGACTTGGGTCTCAAATTGCGGTCGAATTCTTCAACGAGCTTCGTCCACGATATGAGTTCTTGGCCTTTTCTTGGTACACAACAATAAAGTTCTTTGATTTCTTCTCAGACTAAGATTGATTGCCAGACGGATTCTTCGTGTTTTTGT
Organism: Liriodendron chinense; assembly: GCA_003013855.2. Classification (NCBI taxonomy): domain Eukaryota; kingdom Viridiplantae; phylum Streptophyta; class Magnoliopsida; order Magnoliales; family Magnoliaceae; genus Liriodendron; species Liriodendron chinense. Next base: position 5,625,592 of record ML058333.1, read on the forward strand.
TGACATACTCAACCTAAGAAAGACCAATCTACCTGTATAGGGGTCATATTGTCGGAAATTTTAGTGAGCATAATCTCCTTGAACTCCTACAAATCTAGCGTTATATCTTCTTCGGTGTTAATGAATTCCTACAAAAATGACTTTACCACTTCTAGAATGTCGACAGACTCTTCTTCCTAGTCCTTCCCAACTGAAGTATCGATCTACTCTTTTTTCGTAATTTTTTTTTAACATGACTCGGGTCGAACCCAACCCAGCCTCAACCCGAACATTACCCGACCTGAACATGACCCGACCCAAACCCGACCCGACCGAAAGCACCCAAAGGTGCTGCTGGTGTGTCTCGAACATGAGACCAGCTGGTTGATAAACTCGGACTCGACTAGCTGGGCTACAGGCCCTTCGACAAAGTATCGATCTACTTTACCTCCTCATAATTTTGAACAATCTTTGAGTATAACAACTCGTAAAATCACCACCTTAAAACCCAAGCATATACTTAGGCCATGTCATACGCACGTTACCATAGCCCGATTAATTAACCCTTCTGAACTTAGAAAGACCTTAAATTCATTAGGGAAAATCCGAGCACACTTGAAAATGACCACTAGTTTAGTCTAAATAGCCCTTGGACCGCTCATTGAAGGACTATAAAGTCTGAAATTTACAAGGGAGCAACCCTCTCACTGGGCTCGTTAACCTTGGTGGGAAGCTAGCGCAAGGTTAGCTGACCGAGTCACACAATTTTAAGAATTGGTGGAAGCACTTGTTTAAGTGGAAATCCCCCCAAACCAAACTTAGACCACATAATCATTACCATCCATAACTTTTTCAAGATGAATCCCTAGAACCTTTACATGATCGTGAAACTTAGAACCTAGGCCATGATCATAACATTGATCCCAACCTAGAATTCATAGCCTCGATCGATGACCAACGACCGTTGAACGCACTTGTGCACCTATCTGATAATTGTCGCATCCAAATTACATGAAATCACACTCGTAAGTAGATCTCCTAGTGACGAAGTCACTCCATGGTTCAAATTAACCCAAATGGGCCAAGCAGGTCACAATAAACTAAAACAACCCACCTTAGGGCCATTATCATGAAATTTCAACATGTTGGGCCATTATGGCCAAGCCCACCTTATAAAAGCAACCAAATTGGGGATTTCTCTCCCCATTTTAGAAATTTTATGAGAGAGAGAGAGAGAGAGAGAGAGAGAGAGAGAGAGAGAGAGGAGGAGGAGGAGGAGGAGGAGGAGGATGGGGGTGAAGGAGGAACAAGAAGAGAGGATGGAGCTATGCATGTCACTCCACCCCTCTCCATACACATCTACGCCCCTTAGGCATCATAATCCTCGTTGTATTATCACACTAGCCTTCATAGGTAAGGATTTTCAACTTAACACCCCCATCTTAGCCTTTTTCTATGTATTTCCTCAACCTCCCTCTAACATGCACACTCCCTTTCGGTGTAGGAAGCCCGTTTTGACTCAAAAAAGTTAGGTGTGGACCATTACCCCTAGGTTACTTATGACCCAAATGTAGTTAGATGAAGTTAATGCCTAAAGTAGCAGATAAGAATGTTGGATTTACTGTTAAGATATAACAATATGCTTACATTCTTTCATGAGTGTTGACATTGGTTGATTTAATCCTTCATGCTATGATATGTGCCTAGAGTAGTTTGCATGTCTATGACTGGTGCCATGTTTTCAAATAATGATTGAGGAATGAGATTGTTGTTGTGATAAAATGCTTATTGGATGACATGATGCTAATCTTGCTTTTTACTTGGTGGAACTTCAAATTTCTCTACTACTTCATGTTATTGCTATGCTGAAATGAGACTGTCTATACATGCTACGTGGTTTAGCTTGTGTTATATGGAATTTAACTTATGATACTTTATTATATTGGTCTCGCATGTTGGTCTAACATGGCAACTAGACTAGAATTTGGGGCGGATGCTTGTGGACGACCAGTTAGGGGCTGGGACAGTCGATTAGAGGTAGAATACAGGTGACCGAATGTGGTTTGAGGACCATGCGGGCACTGCGTGCCTAAGTTTAGCCTTCCCAACTTTCTCTTGTATCGAATATGCCGACCCAATGCCAAGTTGGATGTATGAGCGTTGTGCTACCTGACGTTATTCTATCGAATCCAAAGTACCAACACTACCGATGGAATGACCCACTTATAAACTGCACCCCGAATCGATCCCCAAGTCTCATGAGTCAGGCATGGTATTAGGGGACCTATGTCCAAGCTATCAGCCTACGTTGAGGTGACGAGCCTCCCCGTAGTGACCATTGAGCACCCCTGGAGGCGATAAGCCTACCACCCAACTGTGGGAAGCGGTGACGAGTCCTTTTTTGCCTGAGTTGGACGTGGCTGATGAATCACGGCCAAACCAAGCCCTCGAGAGACTAACTTGAGTATGAATCAAGGGATTATTGGAGATGATAAGCATCCGCAACGCAAGGAGCCAAATGGTCCCAAATCAGCTTATTTAGAAAGTGCTGGTACGGTGGCTTCGCCAACCGACTGGATGATAAACTAGACTAACTATTTACTCAGCTAATCATGTATGGTTCAACATGGCATGCATTGTGTGCGGATGATAGGGTGACGGGCCCCATTCACTGGCGGTTTGGGTATGTGCGGGTGACATGGTGACGAGCTACTCATTATCGGTTATTTGATTGCATTTTATTCTTAGGTAACTTAGGAAAATAGAACTACTAAGTTGACTACTCACTCCCACTTAGGATGGTGTTTTAAAACATCAACCAAGCGATTTTCATTAATGTAGGTACCGCAAAAGCAAACTCACTAGATGAGGCCTGGTTAGATTAGTTGAGCGGACCCATTTTTTTAATGAGATGTGGTATTGTATATTTTAGATTTATCTTACTTAATTCCAGTTATGTCGTTATTTCATTGTTTAGGACTTATCATTATGAATTAACGCCACGTGGATCAAATTCTTGCATAACATGCATTCGGATATGCACGAGTGACTCCTGAAATATCGGGGATCGAGTTTGCACTCGACCCCTGAAGTTTTGGGCTGTTACATTAAGACAATGGTGGGTTGTACGTTTGTCCCTTTTCTACATCATTAATCTCACTCGTCCTATCAGATTCTTTGACGAGAGATTTTGGACAGGCACGAGAGACTACCCTCCACTTTAAAAGTCTCGAATGGTTTATCCTGACCCATATGGGGCAAGTATAGTTTTTTAGCCATTTTTGACAAAGATGTATACATTATCCCAACCAGCCCTATGTGTAGCATCATGATCGTATTGCCATAGTCGACTAAGTAACATGTGACAAGCTTCCATATCTACCACATCACACACTAATTCGTCCTTATAATATTTACCAATAAAAAAAGGAATTAGACATCGTTCAGTTACCTCTGTCTCGCCGACCTCCTTAATCCATCCAATCATGTATGGAGATGGGTGCTTTTCTATCTTTAGTTGCAGCTTTTTTACCATATACTTTGAAATGATATTCTCACTACTTTCGCTATCTATGATCGCTATCTATGATCACACCATAAACCTTTTTATGCACTTGTTGAGCCATGAATTGTGCATATTTGAACCCTAATTTGTAGCACAATTGTATAGTTTAAGTTATTAAAGTTAAGGACTTATACTTGTTTTTGTGTTTGTAGGTAAAAGAGAGAGATGTCATGGATTTAATGCTAATTTGGAGGATTTGGAGTGATTAAAAGACTAAGCTTTGACGAGCCAAAGAAGTGCAAAAAAAGCCTTGAAGAAATCAAGTTAAAGTTCTGAATTGTCCTGAAAAAGCAAAATGCAGAGCTGCAGGGCCATAAAAGTAAAATGTAGAAAATAGCCCTAAGTTGGTGCTGGACAGAATTCTGATCAATAGGAGTCCTGTCGGAGTCCCATCAGAATTACCTCCAATCAATCGAAGTCATATCGGAGACCCATTGGAATTACAGATTTTTCCATAAGTCTTTGGACATATTTTCGATCAATCGGAGGAGTTTCAATTCATCGGAAGGGGGTGCTCCGATCAATCAGAACTGTCAACACAAGTGCAAAATACTTACGCAGATTCTCAAAGTTTCCAAGTTGGTGCAGGATTTCTCTTATAAAAGGCCACCTTCACTCCCTTCCCAAGGCATCAAAGAAGGCTAGGAAGTTCATGGGAGGTGGAGAGGAGCATCGTGGAGCGTTCGCAACTCCTTTAACTAGGGTTTTTATGTTTTTCTATGTCTTTAAAGTAGTTCAATCTGTTAATGGTTGGCTAAACCTCTTAGCTAGGGCTAAGAGGTGAAGCTTATAGTTGTTTGCAATGCTTAATTAGAATTAATTCAAGTACTTTTAGTTTTATGAAGAACACTTCTAGTTCTAGTTTGAAATAAAGTTAGTATTTTTAATTAATCTTCTATCTCTTGTGATTGCTCTTTCATGAGATGTTTTAATTATTGAGATTGCTTAATAGGGTGTTGATTAATAGGATTTTGGGTTGTAAAGATCTTAGATCCATCGAGGCGAGCGAATAGCACGGTGCACCTCGTTCGAAAGATGATGTGCCGCTGTAAATCCATCTTCTCCTTCAGCATATGTAATAACTTTCTCATGATCAGAATAGTAGCCTACGATTCACCACATTGCATGGTGTTCTGTAATTCATCACCGATGTCGCTCTACGAACACTACAAGAGAACGGCTTTTTACCGACGAAAGTATTACCGACGAAATTATTTTCGTTGGGAAAAATCATTTTTCCCGACGAAATATATAAATTGTCGGTAAAAATCACTCCAGCTTCCCGCCACCGCCGGATTTGCTTCCCGCCATACACTTTTACGTCGGTAAAAAGTTTATTGCCGACGAAGATACCTGTCGCTAAAAAATAAAACAGAAAATTTTACTTTTACCGACGAAACTTTTCGTCGGTAAAAGTGAAAACTTTTCCCGACGACTGTTGCCTGTCGGTAATAATGTGTAATGTGTGATTCCCGCCAAGAAAAGAGATGACTTTTACCGACGAAAAGTTTCGTCGGTAAAAGTTTTCATAATGACTTATACCGACGAAAAAAAAGACTTTTACCGATGAAAATTTTCGTCGGTAAAAGTCTGTTTTTTAACTTACCCGATCGGCCCTCTTTTCTCTCTGTCGCTCTCTCACTCTCTCACTCTCTCTCTCTCTCTCTCTCTCTCTCTCGCGGCCATCTCCCTCACTGCCGACCACTGGCCGTCACCGTCACCGGCGGCCACCCGCGTAAGCTGACCACCTCCCCCCAGCCGACCACCGACGCCACCGTACGCCGTCACCGACGCCACCCGCGTAGGCACGCGCCTCTACCAGCCACCGTACGCCGCCGCCTCCGCCGGTAACCGTCTCCCCCTTCCTTCTTCCTCTATTTCCTCTCTCTCTCTCTCTCTCTCTCTCTCCTCGTTGTTCATTGTGGGGCCCACTGCCAAAATCCAAAGCATGTGGGTCCCATGCACCATTGCTGTCCAGTGCATGTGGGTCCCACCATTGCTGTCCATTGCATGTGGGTCCCACCATCGCTATCACTGTCCATTGCATGTGCGTGGGGTCCGCCTTAGCTGTCCACGATTTGGTGGGGCCCACTGATTTAGTAAATCCCTAATTAGGGATTTCGAAATTAAAATCCCCTAATTAGGAATTTCGAAATTAAAATCCCCTAATTCCTTCCTTAATTAGGGATTTTAAAATTTAAATTCCAAATTTGTGATTTACAAATTAAAAAAAATCATGATATACAATAAATGTGGGGCCCACCGTCGCTGTCCACTGCTCGTGGGGCCCACCTCACTGTCCACTGTTTTGGATCAAGCATATATTTGTGTGGAGTAAACTCTGTGGGGCCCACAGTGATTTACGTATTTTATCCACTCTGTCCATCCATCTTAGCAGGAAATTTTAGGTATGGTGCCCAAAAATGAAGCATATCAAAATCTAAAGTGGACCACACCACAAGTGTGAACTGAATGTGTATCATTGAAAAATTCTTAGAGGACACAGAAGTTTTGGATGAAGCTGATATTTGTGTTTTCCCTCATCCATATCCATGTGATCTTATGAACAGGTTGGATGACAAATAAAGATCACTGTAGGGCCTGGGAATGGTGGAAATCATTATTCCCACTGTTTCCCATGGCATGGTCCACTTGAGAGTTGGATATGCTTAAATTTTGGGCTCAACCACTAAAATGAGGTGGAAAAACATAAGGATGGAATAGATAAATCACATACATTCTAGGTGGGCCCAACTGAGTTTACTCTACACTCCGCACGCAATCTGATTCCCATGGTGGGCCGCCCATACTTATTTGTTCACAAAATAGTCATTAGGTATTTGATTAAACTTAATTCATGGTGTTGATGATTCTGCCATTTTCATGTGCTTGTGTATCTAGAATTGATGGAGCAAACCCGGATGTGCGTCGGAGCTATCCGTGGTTGATTTATGTGGATATGTATGTTGTGGATGTATTTGGCTTATTATTAATAATTATTTTTTGTCCACAAATGGTAGTATAATAGAATCAGTTAGCCCATTTGGAGATTTCTATATTGCCGAGCATAGATAAAGTGTGTTTTGGAGGTATAGAAATCTGCCAAATTGTCCTGTTGGACAGTCCAAGGTTAGATGATTGGAATGTTATCGTTGTTTGTCATTTACATGCGTAGGGTCATTAGTTTCGTGCGGTAACTCTCCTATTCTCTCTGGATATGTTTCTTATGTTTAATTCCATTGTCAATTTAATCCACACAATGTGTGGATAGTTGACGTGGAAATGAAATGTAAGATAAATATATCTGGAGAGATAGGGGGAGATGCTGTCGAAATTTAGGCTTGGGCATGTAAATGGAAATAATGATAGCATTTCAATCTATCCATCCTTGGATGGGCGACTAATTTTATTACATTATCATTTAGTGGCAAATTAGATGACGAACATGATACTTGTGATTAAGAGTAGTTGATTGATGTTGATGTTGAGCGGGGGTCCCTGGAAGGTGGGAACCGCTGTTGTGACCATGCTGAAGCTGTCCTGTTCCTATGGACAGCAATATGGGTGGCCTGGCCATTTGGACAGGCCCGTGTTTATGTATTAGCTCAAAATTAATGGAGCAGACCCGGATGTGCGTCGGAGCTATCCGGGTGTTGAGCGAGGGTCCCTGGAAGGTGGGAACCCCTGTTGTGACCATGATGAAGCTGTCCATTTCCCATGGACAGCAATATGGGTGGCCTGGCCATTTGGATAGGCCCGTGTTTATGTATTACCTCGAAATTGATGAAGCAGACACGGATGTGCGTCGGAGCTATCCGGATGTTGAGCGGGGGTCCCTGGAAGGTGGGAACCGCTGTTATGACCATGATGAAGCTATCCATTTCCTATGGACTATGGACAGCAATATAGGTGGCCTGGCCATTTGGACAGGCCCGTGTTTATGTATTAGCTCGAAATTAATGGAGCAAACCCGAATGTGCATCGGAGCTATCCGGGTGTTGAGCGGGGGTCCCTGGAAGGTGGGAACCGCTGTTATGACCATGATGATGAAGCTGTCCATTTCCTATGGACAGCAATATGGGTGGCCTGACCATTTGAACAGGCCCGTGTTTATGTATTAGCTCGAAATTAATGGAGCAAACCCGGATGTGCGTCGGAGCTATCCGGGTGTTGAGTGGGGGTCCCTGGAAGGTGGGAACCGCTGTTATGACCATGATGATGAAGCTGTCCATTTCCTATGGACAGCAATATGGGTGGCCTGACCATTTGAACAGGCCCGTGTTTATGTATTAGCTCGAAATTAATGGAGCAAACCCGGATGTGCGTCGGAGCTATCTGGGTGTTGAGTGGAGGTCCTTGGAAGGTGGGAACCGCTATTATGACCATGATGAAGCTGTCCATTTCCTATGGACAGCAATATGGGTGGCCTGGCCATTTGGACATGCCCGCTTTGTGTGGAGCAGACCCGGATGTGCGTCGGAGCTATCCTTGAGTTGCTTGAGTCTCCAAGACCTACACCCTAAACCCGAAACCATAAACCTAAAACTAAAACCTATAAGCTACGACTAAACCGAAACCTAAACTCAATTCATCTAACTCTAAAGCTAGACCCAAACTCGAAAACCTAACCCTAAACCCGATCCTGAACCCGAAACTATAAACCAATCCGTAAACCTAATCCTAAACTCATGTCACCTAACCTAAACCTACACCTATTCCTAAATCCATTCACCTAACCTAAACCTAGACCCAAAAACGAAAACCAAACCCGAAATCCGATCTCGAACCCGAAAATCTCAACCTATGCCGAAACCTAATCCTAATCTCAAATCACCTAAACTAAACCTACACCTATTCCTAAATACATTCACCTAACCTAAACCTTGACCCAAACACGAGAACCTTTCCCGACACCCGATCCCGAACTCGAAAATCTAAACCTATGCCCGAAACCTAATCCTAAACTCATGTCACCTAAACTAAACCTACACCTATTCCTAAATCCATTCACCTACCCTAAACCTAGACCCAAACTCGAAAACCAAACCCGAAACCCGATCCCGAACCCGAAAATCTAAACCTATGCCCGAAACCTAATCCTAAACTCATGTCACCTAAAGTAAACCTACATCTATTCCTAAATCCATTCACCTACCCTAAACCTTGACCCAAACCCGAAAACCAAACCCGAAACCCGATCCCGAACCCAAAAATCTCAACTTATGCCCTAAACCTAATCCTAAACTCATGTCACCTAAACTAAACCTACACCTATTCTTAAATACAATCACCTTACCTAAACCTAGACCCAAACTCGAAAACCTAACCCTAAACCCGATCCCTAACCCGAAAATCTGAACCTATGCCCGAAACCCAATCCTAAACTCATGTCACCTAAACTAAACCTATACCTATTCCTAAATATATTCACCTACCCTAAACCTAGACCCAAACACGAAAACCAAACTCGAAACCCGATCCCTAACCAAAAAATCTCAACTTATGCCCAAAACCTAATCCTAAACTCATGTCACCTAAACTAAATCTATACCTATTCCTAAAGCCATTCACCTACCCTAAACCTAGACCCAAACTCGAAAACCAAACCCAAAACCCGATCCCGAACCCGAAAATCTAAACCTATGCCCGAAACCTAATCCTTAAACTCATGTCACCTAAAGTAAACCTACACCTATTCCTAAATCCATTCACCTACCCTAAACCTAGACCCAAACTCGAAAACCAAACCCGAAACCCGATCCCGAACCTGAAAATCTAAACCTATGCCCGAAACCTAATCCTAAACTCATATCACCTAAAGTAAACCTACACCTATTCCTAAATCCATTCACCTACCCTAAACCTAGACCCAAACACGAAAACCAAACCTGAAACCCGTTCCCGAACTCGAAAATCTAAACCTATGCCCGAAACCTAATCCTAAACTAATGTCACCTAAAGTAAACCTACACCTATTCCTAAATCCATTCACCTACCCTAAACCTTGACCAAAACACGAAAACCAAACCCGAAACCCGATCCCGAACCCAAAAATCTCAACTTATGCCCTAAACCTAATCCTAAACTCATGTCACCTAAACTAAACCTACACCTATTCCTAAATACATTCACCTAACCTAAACCTAGACCTAAACTCGAAAACCTAACCCGAAACTCGATCCCGAACCCAAAAATCTCAACTTATGCCCGAAACCTAATCCTAAACTCATGTCACCTAAACTAAACCTATACCTATTCCTAAATACATTCACCTACCCTAAACCTAGACCCAAACACGAAAACCAAACCCGAAACCCGATCCCGAACCCAAAAATCTCAACTTATGCCCAAAACCTAATCCTAAACTCATGTCACCTAAACTAAACCTATACCTATTCCTAAATCCATTCACCTACCCTAAACCTAGACCCAAACTCGAAAACCAAACCCGAAACCCGATCCCGAACTCGAAAATCTAAACCTATGCCCGAAACCTAATCCTAAACTCATATCACCTAAAGTAAACCTACACCTATTCCTAAATCCATTCACCTACCCTAAACCTAGACCCAAACTCGAAAACCAAACCCGAAACCCGATCCCGAACCCGAAAATCTAAACCTATGCCCGAAACCTAATCCTAAACTCATGTCACCTAAAGTAAACCTACACCTATTCCTAAATCCATTCACCTACCCTAAACCTTGACCCAAACACGAAAACCAAACCCGAAACCCGATCCCGAACCCAAAAATCTCAACTTATGCCCTAAACCTAATCCTAAACTCATGTCACCTAAACTAAACCTACACCTATTCCTAAATACATTCACCTTACCTAAACCTAGACCCAAACTCGAAAACCTAACCCTAAACCCTATCCCGAACCCTGAAAATCTAAACCTATGCCCGAAACCTAATCCTAAACTCGTGTCACCTAAAGTAAACCTACACCTATTCCTAAATCCATTCACCTACCCTAAACCTAGACCCAAACTCGAAAACCAAACTCGAAACCCGATCCCTAACCCGAAAATCTAAACCTATGCCCTAAACCTAATCCTAAACTCATGTCACCTAAACTAAACCTACACCTATTCCTAAATACATTCACCTTACCTAAACCTAGACCCAAACTCGAAAACCTAACCCTAAACCCGATCCCGAACCCGAAAATCTCAACCTATGACTAAACCTAATCCTAAACTCAAATCACCTAAACTAAACCTGACTCTAATCTTTGCATTATAGATATGGATAAGAGTTGGATGCAAGCTAAGAATCGGTTTGGCCCAGAGTATAAAGAAGGTGTCAAGGAGTTCATGGAATTTGCGAGATATTGGGCAGATTCAGGTAATAGAATTAGGTGTCCATGCCGAAAATGCAAGAACATGATTCACAAGACATTGGACAAAGTGGAAGATGATTTGTTCATAGTTGGGATTGATCAGGGTTACACTTGGTGGATTCATCATGGTGAAGACTTCCACCAAAGAGTTGAGGCCACTGAAGTCCTTGCTGACCCAATTGTGCGTAATGACGAGGATGAAGATGTTGACGATATGCAAGATATCATTGGGGATGTGTTAAGGGGAACAATTGCGGATGCTGATTTTGCAGTGACAAATACTGGCCAGGATATTCCTCCTATGGGTGATGCCGAATCAGAAAAGTTTAGTAGGTTGTTCAAGGATGCGCAACGTCCACTCTATCCGGGGTGTCGGAACTTCTCCAAGTTGAATTTCCTTACAAGGTTACTTCATTTAAAGACAATAAATCGTTGGAGTAACAAATCGTTCGACATGTTACTTGGCTTGTTGAAAGAAGTATTACCTGAAGGTGAGACATTGCCTAAGTCTCATTACGAGGCAAAATCGTTAATGCGAGACTTGGGCCTTGGTTACATCCTCATACATGCATGTATAAATGATTGTGTATTGTATTGGAAAGAACATGAAAATGTTGAGGAGTGTCCACAATGTAGAGAGTCTAGGTGGAAATATGACGAAGCTAAGCGTAAGAAAATTCCACAAAAGGTGTTAAGGTACTTTCCATTGAAACCCAGATTACAAAGATTGTTTACGTCGAGCAAGATGGCTGAAGATATGAGGTGGCATAAGGAGAAACGTGTTCATGATGATAATACATTGAGGCATCCCGCTGACTCTGAAGCCTGGCAACATTTTGATAAGCAATATGACTGGTTTGCAGAGGATTCTCGCAATGTTTGGCTAGGTCTTGCAAGTGATGGTTTTAATCCATTTGGTAATATGAGTAGCTCGTACAGTATGTGGCCAGTGATACTTATGCCCTACAATTTACCTCCTTGGTTGTGTATGAAGGAATCATTTTTTATGATGTCGTTGCTTATTCCTGGACCCAAGTCATCGGGGAATGACATTGATGTGTATCTCCTACTGTTAGTAGATGAGTTAAACGAGTTGTGGAGTCAAGGTGTCCAGACGTATGACACTTTTGCAGAACAGACGTTTCGATTGCACGCAGCGGTCTTGTGGACAATAAATGACTTCCCTGCATATGGGAATTTATTTGGGTGGAGCACGAAGGGAAAGTTGGCTTGTCCTACATGTAGTACTGAGACTTGTTCATTGTCATTGAAGCATGGTAAGAAAACGTGTTATATGGGCCATCGTCGCTTCCTTCCGAGGGATCATAGTTGGCGCAGGAAGACGGTAATCTTTGATGGCAAACAAGATCATAGGCCACCACCAAAAGAACTATCTACAGAAGATGTGTTACAACAACTGAGTAACATTGAAGAAGTTAGATTTGGTAAGGCACCGCACTTGAAGAAGAGAAAACGTACAGTATTAGAGTACAACTGGAGGAAGAAGAGCATTTTTTTTAGTTGCCTTATTGGAGTCATCTGAAATTACGACACAACTTGGATGTCATGCATATTGAGAAGAATATATGTGACAATGTCTTTGGAACATTGATGAACATAGAGAAGAAAACAAAAGACAGTTTTAAGGCTCGATTGGATTTACAAGCAATGGGTTTAAGGAAAGAGTTGCACTTGCAACCACATGGAAATTCATATACTATACCAGCAGCCTGCTACACATTGACAAAACTAGAGAAAAAATGTGTATGTGAATGGTTGAACAAGGTGAAATTTCTCGACGGGTATGCATTGAATATCTCTCGGCGCGTAAACATTACGGACTGTAAGGTAACAGGAATGAAAAGTCATGACTGTCACGTCCTTCTGCAACGTCTACTACCGGTTGCGATTCGTGGATTCCTTAACAAGGATGTCAGTGCTAAGCTGATTGAGTTGGGGATATTCTTTAAGGATTTGTGTTCTAAATCTTTGAATGTAGAGGTTATTAAACGACTGGAGAAAGATATTGTCGTAATCCTTTGCAAACTTGAAAGAATATTTCCACCTGCGTTTTTCGATGTCATGGTACACCTAGCGATTCACTTACTGCACGAAGCGAAGCTTGCAGGCCCAATACAATATCGTTGGATGTATCCAATCGAAAGGTGATAGAACAATGATCATAAATTTTTATTCATTCCATAAACTACGTATATCCATGTTTTCATATCCTAAACATATTGATTTTGTGTACAGATACCTTCACACATTAAAACAATATGTGAGGAATAAGGCACGTCCAGAGGGATCCATTGCTGAGGCGTACATTGATAATGAGTGCCTGACATTTTTCTCCATGTATCTTCGTGGCATAGAGACTAGATTCAACCGAGAAGATCAGAATGCCAATGCAGGGCAGGAGCATGAACAAGGACTCATATCTGTATTCGCACATAACGTCCGTCCTTTAGGATCGCCGACGTTTCAGGATATGGACCCTCGGGATCAAGCGAAGGCGCGGTGGTATGTGTTGCATAACTGTGAAGAAATAGAGTCGTACTTGGAGTAAGTCTTCGCACATAATTATTGTATATCTACAGACAGTTTTAATCTCAAAATTTCTTGCTTACAACGTACCAATTGTGTATAGCGAACACATCGAGGAGATGAAGTCCCAATACCCTACAAATTATGATCGAATGCATTAGGATTTGTTTTCAGAATGGTTTGCAAAACGTGTAAGATTAATTTACCTTATATCTCACCACACTTACAATATTGTTGTATTGCACAATATTTACACGTAATTTTAAATGCCTAAACGTACATTTATATTCTGTACGTGATGATAGATGAAGATGTTGCGCGCTAGCAACTCTGCGAATGCGTCTGATGCGCTCTACTCACTGGCGTGTGGCCCTGATAGACGTGTATGTAGATATACAGGTTGTATTGTAAACGGGATTCGGTTCCACACTGAGGAGCGCGAGAAATATAGGACCACACAAAATAGTGGTGTGGTTGTGAAGGGAAACACATGAGGAGGTCGAAATTGATTTTTATGGCGTTTTCATGAATATTATTGAGCTGAGTTATTGTATGAGAAAGCGGGTGTACTTATTTAAATGCGATTGGTGGGACATTGGAAATAAAAAGTTGGGAATACAGACTGATAATTACTTCACGAGCGTAAATTTATCTCGGAAGTGGTTTAAAGATGACCCATTTATCATAGCCGGCCAAGCCGAACAAGTATTCTACCTCGCTGACACCAAGTTAGGCGGCTCTTGGCACGTGGTGCAGAAAATAAATTCCAGGAACATATTTGACGTTCCCGAAGTAGACGTTGAAGATAACGATAAAGGGAGTAATAGAACATCGTCAGTTGAACAAGCATACCAAGAAGACATGCCATCTTAGGATAGAGGGAATGATCCAAATGTTGATATTGATGTGGTGCAATTGAATAGAGATGATGTGCCACCTGATCATGTTGATGCCTTAATCATAAATGACATTGTTAGAGATGATAGCGCTTTCATCGATGACAACGTTGCAGACGATGAAGAGGAAATTCTGATCAGCGATAGTGATGGTGAAGAAGAAAGAGTCCTAAGCAATAATGATTCAGACGATGATTATTAAATGTATACAAGATTTACATGTAATTTTCAATTCGATTAATTTGATTATTACATGTATATATGTTTTACAAGTCATGATTTTTTTCTGAATTGACTTGTTTATAATCTACATTTACAGTTAAGTCACTTTCTGATCATGTCCTCCACAAACTGGAGCGTAGCGGAAGCACGCAGCATACTTCATCAGCTGTTGCGGATGGACTTTCCGGCCCTATATTCTTCTGGTAGGGCCAGAGAGATACCCGGTCTGGTCGAGAAATGTAGGGAGGAAGACGATGACTCAGATGAAAGATTATACAATCTCAAAGAAATTTTGGACCTGATTGAGGAATATAACTGCGGAAAACTTCGTATGGAAGATGCGACATTATCACTTGCACATCTGAATGGAGTCCCGAGAGATCAGATTTCTCCTATTGTGACTGGCATGTTGGCTGTAATAATGTCGAGTGCTTCATACAGCTTGACATATACATCTGCAGCGTACGATAACTTACGCAGGGAGTATTTCGGATAGTTGATCCGAAGTTGATTTGTATTACAATGAGATATATGTATTTAATATAGAATGACAATGTGTAATGGATTTTTTAACTTTTATATTCTGTTTACGGTTTTATTATATTCTGCTTGCATTATAGTGTAATGGTCTAATCATATTTTTATCATCTCTCTAAGCATAAACACAAATTCACTCTATAATGATGTTCATAAACTTGCATTGACATTGTTTAAATTTATAAGTTTGTATTTCAGATATATTCAGTCATGGCACCAGGTGGGAGATCAGGTCGTTCGCGCACTAGATC
The DNA here is from genome assembly GCA_003013855.2 of Liriodendron chinense. NCBI lineage: Eukaryota > Viridiplantae > Streptophyta > Magnoliopsida > Magnoliales > Magnoliaceae > Liriodendron > Liriodendron chinense. The sequence continues at coordinate 5,640,936 of ML058333.1, forward strand.
TACCCCTTCCACCCGTGATGCGACGCAGACAGCATCGACGTCGCACGGTGCATCACATTCATCTGATCCTTCGGTTCAGCATACACCGGGCACTGCATGTAAGTCTAGACATTTATTTAGTGATTTCTGTTTATATTGTTATTTACATATATCTTTTCGCAGCAGCATCTTCTACCAGCCGACGAGGACGTGGACCCACGCGTGGGTTAGTTTTAGAGCGACTTACGCGTGAGGGTAGGGTGGCGGTAGAGTTCCCACAGGACTGCCTTAGACCTGTTGGGGACAGTGCCAGACTGTTTACGTCTGAGGTCGGTGTCCTATGCCGATCTCTGATCCCCGCCACCACCCCCGTTGGACTGACGTGACAGATGATGTGCGATAGCTCATCCGTCAGCGCCTTCAGGTAAAGTTTAATAAATTGAAATTTTCTTTTGTGAAAGTTCATTTACGGTTAAGTCCTATTATTAATAAGTTTATTGCCTTAATTTATTATTTACGAAACTGCAGGATAAATTTGAATTTGATTTGAATGTTCCCTACATTTCTCATGCCGTCGATGACATAATTAGAGAGCGGTTCAAGGAGTACCGCGGAGAGTTGCACCAGCGGTACAAGCGGTGCAGGACACACGATGAGGCCGTACTGTCCGCACCGCCACACGTTACTACAGACGACTGGTGGATACTCTGCGAGAGATTTTCGTCGGAAGCTTTTCAGGTAATATTTACATGTACGATATCTTACGGTAACAATTAAATTCGTAATTAATTTCGCAATTAATAGAAATGTATTTTGTATAATGTGTTCAGAAGAGGAGTAGAATAAATTCTACGAACAGGGAAAAGTTATAAGTGAACCACGTAGCTGGTTCAAAGTCATTTCTACGACATCGTTACGATATGGTAAGAAATTATTGATGATTATTAAGTTAATATATTATTTTGATTGGCATTTATTATAAGTCTTTTTTCCTTTCGATTGCGCAGCGAGATTCCGTCACCGGCCAGGAGCCTGGACCAGTAGACCTCTACAGAGGGACTCACTGTCGGCAGGCGACGGGATCTTGGGTTCATCCTAGAGCCAGTGAGCATTGGGTAAAAATCTTTACTTTGTAAAATTTAATTGCGCATTGATTGATAATAATGTCATTCATGTCATTTTTTATGAAATTTCATATCTTTTCATTACAGGCGGCGATGGACACCATACGCAGTCAGCCCACTCCCGATGGTAGTCAGCGGAGTAGCCAGAAATCCTGAGCGAGGTGCTTGGCACCCGTTCTGGATATGTGCGTGGGCTTGGCCATGGTGTCAAGCTCATGGCACAAACTAGAGCTGGCTCCAGTCGATCCGTAGCTGGTGAGAGCGCTCAACGCAGAGCTGATATCGCAGAGAGAGAGGTTCAGCAGCTACGGGTCGTCGTCGATGAGATTCGAGAGCAGTTAGAGAGGCAGAGAGAGGAGCAGAGGCGTCGGGAGGAGGAGAAGCAGAGGTGTAGGGAGGAGGAGGAGAGGCGACGGGAGGAGGAGGAGCAGAGGCATAGGGAGGAGGAGGAGCAGAGGCGTAGGGAGGAGGAGGAGAGGCGACGGGAGGAGGAGGAGCAGAGGCGTAGGGAGGAGGAGGAGAGGCGACGGGAGGAGGAGGAGAGGAGGATCGAGGAGTTGCGAGGAGAGGCGACGGGAGGAGGAGGAGAGGAGGATCGAGGAGTTGCGGCAGGAGCGGCAGGAGCATGAGCGACGGATGCAGGAGATGTTTCAGGCTCTCGCTGCACGCCTTGGAGTCGATGCCCCGCCACCTCCGCCTTCATCTTCCTGATTATTTTTTTTACTATACGACTTTTAACTTATATGTATTTGTGTGTTGATAAATATTGTTTGTTTGTGGATGTGGAATGGATTATTTATGTATGGATGGTGTAGTTTCTGTTTATTCGTATGTATGTGGATGTGAATAGGAGAAAAATGTATAGGTTTCTTTACAGGTGTATATCAGGAATTTTCCTGAATTTTGAAAACAAATGAAACCGGGATAGGGAAAACTTTTACCGATGAAATAATTCGTAGGTAAAAAGATGTAAAAAAATTTTACCGACGGATTTTTTCGTCGGTAATAATCCGTCGGTAAAATTTTTTTACATCTTTTTACCTACGAATTATTTCGTCGGTAAAAGTTTTTTCACCGACGTATCATTTTTATTTCCGACAAAAATTCATATGTTTTCCCGATGAATTTTTTCGTCGGTAATGGTTTTATTATTACCTAAGAAAAATTATTTCGTCGGTAAAAACCTTTACCGACGGCCTTTCTGCGACGATGTTAGCCGCGAAAAATTTCGTCGGGAAAAATATTTCCCGACGAAATTTTACTGATTCCCGACGAAATCATTCGTCGGTAAAAATGGAATTTCTTGTAGTGGAACAATTGAGTTGTATTTTACAACAATCACGGGATGTTGAATATCGCCTTTAGCACGGGACGAAATTAGCGCATCCACAAGTCGATCAAGGGTTGCCTGTGACCCTTGCATGGCTAACTCTCCTAATAGAGAGCTTCCATTCTCTCCATAAGATATAGGATGCCTGGATCACTGTCCATGGAATTTTTGTTCATACCTTCGTTAGTTGTCATTGGCCCGAGGGGAGTCCTTGCTCTGATATCACTTGACGCAGGGGGGACGTGATGAGGTAGATCACCATTTTCCTCGTGGGATAACTACATTGAATCCACAAGGCTCCCTGGACTCATCAACAAAGTGTCCTCACATCCATGAGACATTTCTCGAATCCATAAGAAGAAATAGACAAAAGTCTAAAATTTTATTGATAATACGAGAGATAAATTAAAAATGAATTTAACAACCTTATATAACCCTAAACAAATCCTAATTCATGTTTACTGAAAATAACAAGTTTTCTGATATAAAAAGTTACTAAAAGTAGTAAACTCCCAACTAAAGACTATTACTAAGTAGAGTCTTTCTAAAACTCATTATTAAGAAAAAGTAAAAACTTCTAAATAAAAAAAACTCTAAAAATAAGAAAATATTACAAAAATCAAAATTACTAAAAATAGTATTCTTTTTCCTAAATTTCATTTTTAAGTAGTAACTACGCATTTTCTTGAGAAACGGATTGATGTGACCCACAAAGTGGGTCGATTGGCCTCAGATGGGTTGTTCTGGTCCAAATCCATAAGTTGTGCATCCCGTAACGATACTCAGATAAAAAGTTATGATCGATTTACGGTTTGCCTTCTTTTAGTCCATCCATGTGAAGAATGTGCTTGATCCTCATCCTACATTAGGGGTTCTTTGTTCTACATCACTAAGTCTTCAATTTTATCCTAAACCTAAGCTCTAATACCACCTTGTCTTGCCTTGAAATTTCGGTACCGGCCCGAATAGGGTTATTCAAGACCTAAATCCAACCTTGTGAACTTAATTGAAATTAATAAACATCATAATCCACAATTTCCATCCATTCCAATATGCATTCAGAGGCAAACTAAAGGAAACTAAAAATAACTCTCATTAATGCAATATACACTATTTAATTCTAATTCTCAAGTACGCTTTCTATTACATTGAAATTCAAATGTAAACTATCCTAATAAATAAAATAAAATTTGTATTTCAACCTAAACTTAATTAACTAAAATAGAGCTAGTAGTAGAGTCCCGACTCCTCGTAGTATTCTAACTCTATACCTTCAAAACTGTCTAAGTGGGGGCGAGTATAACAACTCATGGGATCATATCCAACCAACTTCTGAAAACTGCCGAGTCTATACAATTTAATCAAAGTAATTGGAACTACATCGATAAAGAAGAGATAACATGAATCATAATGAGAGATGCAATGCATGTTGCTTAATTTTAATGAATTATAATAATCAGCATCACTTTCTATAATCATGTATCTACATCATCACTTATCCATCACATATCTATACAGGGACACGTCCAAGGCAGTGTACTAGCCAATACATTTTAAGACGATCTTAGGGCATCCAAGTGCACCAACTAAGATATTTTAGGAGTCCGCATTGCATTTACATATTAGAAATCTTAAGGCAATGCACCGACCGAGACATTTTAGGAATTTTGCACAACATTCTCATCAATTGGAAACCTAAGATAGTGCATCAACTGTACATTTTAGGGAAACCATGCAATTCACAATAGGGAACCCATAACACTGCACTAACCATGACATTTTAGGGTCTCGGGTAATGCACCTTTTAGGGAGTTCATGGTAGTGCACCTACCAAGACCTATTAGGAACCCAAGGTTTGCGCACTCAATCACAACATTCTCAATTCAAATTCAATGCAAGAATGCCCATTACAAGAGTACAATTTCATAACATCAAATCTAAGTGTAAACATGTAAATCATCGCATAATTTATCAATTTCAAAACTGAAAGTACTTCGGTAGTCTAACATGACACATTCGTATGTGCGGAAGCTTAAAGAGCAACTAGAAGAATGGCTAAGACTATAGAAGGGGGTGATTATGACCTTTTTAAAATTCTTTTCGCCTACTTACACAATTTAACAAATTAAACTAAGTAAGCAAGAACACTTCGGCTTCCAAGCCTACGTGGGTCCAATCACAAGACTAGCATATGGTTAAGTAATAAACAACTTAGTCTAAGCATGCATAGGTAATCAAATGATTTAACTAATCAAGCTCCTAACCTATACAACTTATGTAGACTTATGAGAATGGATCAATGAGCTCAAGTCTACATAACTAGTGAAAATACATCTTGTGTGCGGATGTGCCTATCTAGTGCCTAGCATACATTCCTATCAAGCATTCACAATTAAACAATTAAACATTCAATGCTAAGATTACAATGTGCTCAATTCAATCACAAACACAAGCATGTATAGTGGTTCGACTTTGGGTCTACTCCACTCCCGGTTTAAGTACTCAACTCCTTTGAGCACACCGACATTCACTATTGGAGGTTTTAAATGAGGTTCACCTCTGAACCTTTACACAGAGGTTTTACCGGTTCACCTCTCAACCATAACCGGAGTTTTAGACAAAGGGCTAACTCTCAACCCAAACGAAGTTTTGGACATAAGCTAACTCTCAACCCAACGCACGTTCACTCCCGTGTCGGAAGCTCCCCCTTGGAGACTTTATTTAGGCCCGGCTAATGGGCCGAGGAGTGCCAAACAACCCCTAATCTTTAGGCCGACAAACAAGCCAAGGAACGACCAACGTCCCTAGTTCGAGTTTGACAAACAAACTCTACACTCAACTCCCACAGGGAATTCAGTGGATGGACTCTCAATAAAGACAACCTTACTTGTCGAATGAGCCCCTTGTTCAGCGCCGGTTCGGGTTGCTTGATCTCCGCTCTCGCGTGCTTCAATCAGCTTCCCTTGCTCCCTTGATCATGTTGCCGTTGCATCGCTAATGCCTCAGCTACACTTGATCAATCACCTTACTTGCGATGCCTTTGAGATGCCCAAGGTGATAGGAGGGTAGGTTTGAGAACTCTATAACTAATGGGAATGGGTTGCCTAGAGTTTCTCTCCTACAACGATCTCATCTTAGAATTTTGGACAAGGATATGCCTATCAAGGAAGGTCCAAACTCTAGAGATCAAGAGGGGATGAAGGTCATCTTCTTCATGAGCTTAGAATGCTCCAATCTTGTGTTAAAGCACAAGGAAGATGTCTTGCATAGGTTGGGAATGAGCCTCAAATGATCTCCAACAATGGTGGCTTCACTCCTCTCGAAATCCCTCTTTTTGTCCCTCAAAATGAGCCAAGCCCCTTTATAAAAGTGGTCCAAACGGACATAAAACGGGCAGAAAACGGCTAGTTCCTACCGGTCCCGATCAATCGGCCAAAGGTCAATGAAGACAGTGGAGTTTACTGTCTAGAGGGGGGTCTGTCCGACCGGTCACGACTGGTCGGACCAGCCCAGCTGACCGGTCAAGACCGGTCGGCCCAATGGCCTGTGCACTACAGCGTATTGCTGTTTCATCTAGCAGCTAATCCGACCGATCTTGACCAGTCGGACCAATCCAGCCGACCGGTCTTGACCGGTCAGACAAGCCTGGGTTCAGCTCAACAGTTTGCTGACCCAAGTTTATCACAACCCCACTCTATGGCCAAGGTTAGGATGGTCTTTTGGGACACCTAGGGCCAATCTATGATGACTAAAGGTATTCTTAAGATGGACAAGGTCATGTAAGAGGTTAAGGGTTAAGTTTTGGTCAAGGTTAAGGCACACCAAGGCATCACTTTTACTTGTTTCTTCTTCCTTGATGCAGCAGGGCCACTTGAGTCTTCAATCTTCATCTTCATTAAGCTCAACCGACACTAGACTCACTGACATAAGTGATTGACAAACAAGGTGCACTAGTATGCCACAGAAAACTGCACTAACAATCTCCTCCTTTGTTAATTACTTACAAAAACCTAACCTACCAAAACAAAATACATGTACAAGAGATTACATTGATAATGAATTAAATACAAGACTCTTGACATGCCTAACTAAGCAGCTCCTCTTCAGTTTGCTTCCCCATAACCTGTCAATCTCTGCATCACAAAACATAGCAAACTAATTTTTGTCGGACTTGATCTTTCTCCCCCTTTTTGTTAGCAATTTACAAACTATTCTCTCCCCCTTAATGATATATCAATAAGGTTAAGGTAAGAGTAGATAGTATGTCGCAGTTATAACTATAAGCACATGCTAACTAGGAGAGTATAAGGTGCATGAACATAAAACCATGGAGCACGCTAAGGAACATGATTAACAAGAAAATGTAACTATCTAAGCATAGTTAATCATGCATAATTGGTCAAAGATATACATTTGCAATAAAAGCACAAAGGACTTATAACCCAATCAACCAACCTCCCATATTGGTATATCAAGACCAATACTAAGCAAAGATTAGCATACAATGAAGCATATAATTCAGCAAAATTAGCTAATCTAAGCATGATGATAGTCTAGCAAGCAAATATACAAGTTAAAAGTAAGGTTAAACTACCAAATTTGGACTCATGAGGCTTGAATCCTCTTATTTGCCCATACACACAGAAATGAGGCTGAAATCCTCAGATTTTCCTATTTAAACATTTCTAGCTGCCCTCACTAACTATGTTTAATTTGATTAGCCTAAGGGTAACTAATTTCCTCAACACCCTCATAAAATATAGCATGAGGTGAGGGGTTGGGAACTCCTTCTCCTAGAAGGGATAGTGGTCGGGATCCTCTCTTAGATTAGGGGGAAGAGAGGTAGTGGTGAAAGCCGTGTGAGCTAGATCAATATTTTGGCTCCCATCACTAGCAGAGTCACCAGATTTGGATTCAGACTCCTCCATATCATCCCAAGTGGCAGTCATTGCCTTTTTACCTTTCAGTTTAGACCCATTAGGGCATTCCGGAGCAATATGGCCACGATGACCTCAACCGTAACAACGAACGGATAAAGGTTTCGATGATTTTCCTTTATGTTTTTCACCCTTCTTGTCCTTCTTGTCACGACTACTCCCTCTATCAAATTTGAAGAATCTCTTGAATTTTTTGTTCAACTTTTCTTCATCATCATCCTCATCATCACTATCTTCCTCCGACTCACTCTTAATTTTCTTATGTTTGTGAGAGGACTTTAGAGCGATGATTTTCTTTCTAGAGGAGGCCTTAAAGTGTAGTTCATGAGTTTGTAGGGAACCTATGAGTTATTCTGCTTTCATGTTATCTATGTCTCTACACTTCTCTAATGCTACTACCTTGGTGTCAAATCTTTCCAGGAGGGACCTAAGTATTTTTCTACAAATCCTTCCTTCCGGAACCCGATCACCCAAGACAAACACGGAGTTACAAATATCAGACAATTTAGTATAAAACTCCATGAAAGTTTCAGTCTTTTCCATCCTAATGTTTTCAAATTTGGTGGCTAAGAGCTGAAGCTTCGAGCGTCTTACTGTGCTAGTTCCTCGTGGATAACCTCAAGTATATCCCACACTTCTTTTACAGTTGCGCATGTGAGAATGAGCAGAAATTCATCCGGGGAAACCGCACACCAAATCGCATTGAGAGCTTTGGCATTTTTCATGTATTGAGCTCTCTCTCTGTGATCCCATTTTACATCATCTTTGGGAATGACAATGCATTTCCCATCAACCTCCACTTGCTCGATGGGCAACGTATATCCATTTTGTGTGCTTAGCCACACCGGACGGTCCACGGATTGGAGAAAAATACTCATTCTAGCCTTCCAATTGGCGTAGTTGGACCCGTCAAAGAATGGTGGACGGTTGGTGGTACTCCTATAGGTAATCAAATGATTTAACAACCTATGCAACCTATGTAGACTTATGAGAATGGATCAATGAGCTCAAGTCTACACAACTAGTGAAAGTACATCTTGTGTGTGGATGTGCCTATCTAGTGCCTATCATACATTCCTATCAAGCATTCACAATTAAACAATTAAACATTCAATGCTAAGATTACAATGTACTCAATTCAATCACAAACACAAGCATGTATAGTGGTTCGACTTTGGGTCTACTCCACTCCCGGTTCAAGTACTCAACTCCTTTGAGTACACCGGCATTCACTATCGGAGGTTTTAAATGAGATTCACCTCTCAACCTTTACATGGAGGTTTTACCGGTTCACCTCTCAACCATAACCGGAGTTTTAGGCAAAGGGCTAACTCTCAACCCAACACACATTCACTCCCGTGTCGGAGGCTCTCCCTTGGAGACTTTGTTTAGGCCTGGCTAACGGGCCAAGGAGTGCCAAACAACCCCTAGTCTTTAAGCCTACAAACAGGCCAAGGAACGACCAATGTCCCAAGTTCGAGTTTGACAAACAAACTCTACACTCAACTCCCACAGGGAATTCAGTGGATGGACTCTCAATAAAGACGACCTTACTTGTCGGATGAGCCCCTTGTTCAGCGCCGGTTCGGGTTGCTTGATCTCCGCTCTCCCGTGCTTTAATCAACTTCCCTTGCTCCCTCGATCATGTTGCCGTTGCGTCGCCAATGCCTCAGCTACACTTGATCAATCACCTTGCTTGTGATGCCTTTGATATGCCCAAGGTGATAGGAGGGTAGGTTTGAGAACTTTACAACTAATGGGAATGGGTTGCCTAGAGTTTCTCAACTACAACGATCTCATCTTAGAGTTTTGGACAAGGATATGCCTATCAAGGAAGGTCCAAACTCTAGAGATCAAGAGGGGATGAAGGTCATCTTCTTCATGAGCTTGAAATGCTCTAATCTTGTGTTAAAGCACAAGGAAGATGCCTTGTATAGGTTGCGAATGAGCCTCAAATGGTCTCCAACAATGGTGGCTTCACTCTTCTCGAAATCTCTCTTTTGACCCCTCAAAATGAGCCAAGCCCCTTTATAAAAATGGTCCAAATGGACATAAAATGGGCAGAAAACGGCGAGTTCTGACCTGTCCCGATTGATCCTGATCGGTCGGCCAAAGGTCGGTGAAGATAGTGGACTTTACTGTTTAGAGGGGGGTCTGTCTGACCGGTCACGACCGGTCGGACCAGCCCAGCCAACTGGTCAAGACCGGTTGGCCCAATGGCCTGTGCACTACAGCGTATTACTATTTGGTTTGGCAGTCAGTCCGACCGATCTTGACCGGTCGGACCAGTCCAGCCGACCGGTCTTAACCGGTCGGACAGGCCTGGGTTTAGCTCAGCAGTTTGCTGACCCAAGTTTATCACAACCCCACTCTATGGCCAAGGTTATGATGGTCTTTTGGGACACCTAGGGCCAATCTATGATGACTAAAGGTATTCCTAAGATGGACAAGGCACACCAAGGCATCACTTTTACTTGTTTCTTCTTCATTGATGCAGCAGGGCCACTTGAGTCTTCGGTCTTCGTCTTGATTAAGCTCAACCGACACTAGACTCACTGACATAAGTGATTGACAAACAAGGTTCACTAGTATGCCACAAAAGTGCACTAACAAAAACAAAACTAAATATAATATTAAATAAATAAAAATTGAAGGAAATATAATAATTTAGAAGAATTCATAAGGCATGAAGATTACCCTTGACATGTTTCAGAGTCAAATTTTCCTAAACTCTATGCAACATGGTGTGACTTGATGCGATTGTTGAGCCTCTAATTTATACATATTCTAACCCTTATCATCACACAATATGCATGGTTTACGTGTTTAAAGTCTAAACTAATACATGTTTTTGTGTTTACAAGAATGAGAGAAGAATTTCACCAAGATGATGTTGAATGATGATACTTTACATACCTTGAAGACCAAGGAATCAAGTGTCAAAAGATGGAAGAAAGAAGCAAGAAGAAGAGGAAAAGAAAAGAGAAGAAAAGAGAAGAAACCAACCTGGCCGATTGATCGGTTGACTTGACCGATTGATCGCCAAGGTGGTCGATTGATCCCCTGGCCGAGCCGATTGATCGATCACTCTGTTTATACCACTGGACTGAAAGATGCACCAACGATTGATCGGTTTCCCAAACCGATTGATCACTCAAAAGGAGGAATTTCCAGGCAGGTTGCTGGACAAAAAAAGGTCCCATCGATTGATCGTTTATCCTGGGCGATCAATCACCCAAACTCAGAATTTTATGCTGAAGTCTCTGGACACATTTTGTCTTGTGCGATCCATCGCTCACCACCTGCGAGCCATCGCCCGTGCGGCCAAGTCCAGAAACTTCTATTTCTGGTCCGATTTTCTCTGCGTAAGTGCGTAACTTTACGCAATTGCTCGAAGGTTCTGCGCAATTTGGGGCTTGAAGGTTATAAAAAAGACTCCTCTAATTCGATCTAAAGGCATCCTAGAAGAAATTGGAAGTTGTGGAAGAGGAGGAAACTCTATGGATTGCTGCAACTCCAGTTTCTCTGGTTTTTCCAGTTTTTCTTTATGTTTTTCCTTAATTCTAGTTATAGTATGACAATGCTCTGCTAGAACCTCTCAGCTAGGGTTGAGAGGTGAAGCTTTTAGCTAATCTCATGTTTAATTCAGTTTGATTCAAGTACCTTTACTTCAAGTTTGGATTTTTATTGTTCTAGTTTGAATGAAAGTTGATATTTTTAGAAGTTTTATGAGAGTTCATGTACTACAGACATGGATTCCTTGAAATTCTCTGAGATTGTCATGTTTGTTTAATTAAATTCAAATTGCAGTAACCCTTGAGCAAGCCATAGTCCATTGGCATGGACTGTTACTTCGAAGGCTACATGTTTGAATGCTATGTGCTTGATTAGAACTAGAACTTGAATTTCTGACTTGAATGGGATTATTGTGCTTCAATGGTTTATCTTCCGACTAGATGAGAGATAGGACTTCAATTCTACTCATGTTTCATGCTTGAGTGAATGAATTAACATGGATTGCTATAAGTGGATCCTTAATGACTTAGTTCTCTCTTTATTTTTAGATTTTCTTAAATTACTGTTTTAGTTTAGTTTACTTAATTGAATCTCCAAATCACTTAAATCTTAGTTACTGGAATAGTTTAAAAGTATTTACTTCTTTCCCTGTGGATCGACATCGGTCTTACCGAGAATTATTATTACATCATAGCCTTGCACTTGAGGCGAGCGAACAACAACCCTATTAAAAATCAACGCGTCAAGGTGTAAGTTTTTTATGCAAACTCTCTCACTCGATCTCTGCTTCGCTCCTAGGTTTTTTGGACCGAACCCAATTCACCCCAAACGTGGTGAGTCAAATCACTATGTAATTGAATTTAACTCGAATTTAATATAGAAATAAGTTTAACAAATGTAAAACTGTGAGAGGCGGCTTAACTAAGGTAATGTGACTAACTGAGATTAACTCAGCCCAAAACTCTGACCAACTCGTTGTAGAACCCAACAAGTTGATTCAATTGAGTTGACTCAGCCCGTTTTCTCTTCTTTCCTCCCTTTTCTTCTCTTTCTTCTTCTCTTTCTCCTTCTTTCTTCTCTCTACGTCTAGAGAAAACTCTGGCTAGACTAGAGTGAAACTCAGTTCAAGTTCAAACTGAGTTGACTCGGAAGACACACACTCTCTCTCATTCGTTCTTTCTCTTTTGAATCTCTTTTTTGTGACTTTATTACTGGCTATTTCCAAGGTTTATATTAAGTGATTGGCTCTTTCTTACGGCGTCTAGAAAGTCTCTTGCATAGGGGGCAGCGTCGAGTTGACGCGGTCAACGCAGTGGTGTATTTCGAGTGAGATTTCCACATTAAGACCTTCTAAATTTGGAATATCTTCGATCTTTTGAATCTTTTGTGGATTATTGTGATCATCTAAGCCCACTTACCGGTTGTTTTGGATCTTGGAAAGCTAACGCAACGAGATCGTGTGGGTATGGGTTCTCGGCGAAGAAGATGACCCACTGATAATGGCATATTTTTGTCTGTTTCTTCTTTCTTTGTTTCGCTACTGACAGACGATCTAGATTGATCCAAGGGAGCTTGCCAATGTGTAATTTTGGAGCTTCAATGAGTTTTAACAGGTGGTTTCGCGAGAACAAGGTTTCGGCTTTCAGCTGTTCGAAGCCATAAATCTCACCGTGAAATAAGGTTCCCAAGATGTCTTCGAATTTCTTGTGCATTAATGTACGAGAATGGATGGTGAGGATTGATTGGGGTGTATTTAAAAGAAAGATCTGAAAAAGATCTTGGCCGTATAATTTTCATCGCGAACTCGCTTTCCGTGTTATAGCATGACTCGGTTTCGAGTCGGGTTGGACTGTGGCAGTTAGTCACTATGGGGTTCGTCATAATGCTCTGAGAGATCCATACAATTCATTAGTCTCTCCATATCATTTTGGCATAGTTAAAAAAGGGGCAGATTCGGAGCTTCAGGTGGCTGCACTAGCAAAGCTCGAGTAGGGAGATGCCTACCGTTGAAAAGCTCCCTGGAAGTGGGTCCCTTGATGGATGGTCCATGCCAGTGATGGGTGGGGTGTTGAGGTGTGGAGCCAGCACACCATTGTCAGCCAAGGAGGTGGTCGGGCGCTCAACGGTAAATGGACCGGGCGCCCGGTAGCCCAGGACGGGTGCCCGACCAGGTTTGACCGGGCACTCGATATTCGGGTATTTTTTCTCCTCATATCGCTAAAAAAATTTCTACATTGGGTGGGCGCCCGACCAAGCCTAACCGGGTGCCTGACTGGTCAAGACCTGTTTCGCGGGCTTTCCTATTTTGAGTTTTATTTTCGTGTTTTCTTATAAAAATGGGTTATTCTCGAGATTAGGTTATGAGATTAGGGTTTCTATATATCCAAGGTGAGAAAGAAGGGAGATGTTAGCAAAATGGGCCATCTCTGTGCATGGGAGCATCGGAAAATGTGAGTATTATGCTTGTAACTTCGTTTTCTTCATAGTAGAGTTTTTGCACTATGGTTTTTTACCCTTGTTGGGGGTTTTTCACATAGAATCTGTCTTATGGATTGTTGGTTTGTTTGAATTCCTCTTGTAGCTATTATTTCTTCCTGTTTATCGTTTATGGGTAAGACTGGAGATTAGATCTCGGTTCATCGGCGTTGTTGGCGTGCTGCGCAACAATTGGTATCAGAGCTATTGGTGTCACTACCAAAAAACGGGGCAAAGGCTACGGATTAGCTATCTCTTTTGCTAGGGATATAATCCTTAGCTATATTGCTAGGGATTTAATCCGCAGCAAAACCCTATCACACACTTAAGCTTCCAAGTTTCTTAAGGGACTCTATGGGGCCCACCGAAAGGTGTTTGCATGATCTTAATCCATTCATCCATTTTAAAATCAAAATTTAGAGTATTATAAAAAAAAAGAGGTAGATTGAGCCCTGAAGTGGACCACACCGTAGGAAATAGTGATATAAACTTCCTACCGTTGATCGTTGGTATGGTCCACGAGAATTGGATTTGCCTCAGTTTTGGTATGTGGCCCTAAAATGATCTGTCAAAATGGATGGACGGAGTGGATACGCCATATACATCACGGTGGGCCCCACGACCACAGTCATCAGCGGTGCGTCTCGCCCGCACTTATTTTATTTTATTTTATTTGGGAAACCTCCCGCCCGCGCCCTCTCCCTCCATCTCTCTCTCTCTCTTCCTCTCTCTCGCCCGTGCCCTCGCCCCTTTTTGGGGAAAACACTCCTCTCTCTCTCTCTCTCGCCCTCTCTCTCAATCTCGCTGCCCCACGACCCTCGATCTCTCTCAATCTCGCTGCCCCACGAGCCAGATTTGAGTGTCTTCCTCTCCAACGGCAGCTAATCTCGGTAACGGCACCCTTTCCGGCGAGGTTCGTACCATCTGACCGGCTCTTTCTCTACGCCGGCAAGCTTCCTCCTGCACAGGTATGTCTTCTTCTTCTTTTTTTTTTTCTTCAGCCCCTGCAGACGGTAGCGGTCGGTGCTGTAAAAGATCTGTGGGCCCCATCAGCATTTCTGTGTGTTATCCCTTTTGCCCGGCCATTTTAGGGCATGAGCCCAAAAATGAGGGAGATCCAAATCTTTGGTGGACCACACCACAGGAAACAATGGTGATTGAACGCCTGCCATTTAAAACTTCCTAGGGCCCACTGTAATGTTTATTTGTCATCCAACCTGTTGATTAGGTTACACAGACCTGGATGAAGGGAAAACACAAATATCGGCTTGATCCAACAGTTTTGTGGCCCCCATGAAGTTTTTAATGGTGGGCGTTCTAACAGCCCTGTTTCCTGTGGTGTGGTCCACCCAAGATTTGGATCTGCCTGATTTTTGGGTCCATGCCCTAAAATGATCTGGACAAATGGATGGGGCGACGTGGATAAAATCCATACATCCTGGTGGGTCCCATGGCCCCAAAAATATTAATGATTTTTTTCATTTTATTTCTTCCGATAAAATCCATACATCATGGTGGGCCCACATCCTGATTTGACCTTTTTTTGGGGCCTAAAATCTGATTGGACCGGATTTTATATTTTTTGGGCCCACATCCTGATCGGATCAGCATTTTTTGGAGCCCACATCTTGATTGGAACTTTTTTTCGGGGCCCCTCATATTGATTGGACCAGAATATATTTTTGGGGTCCACGTCCTTAAAAGAATGTTGTGTTTTTTGTTTGTTTTGGTCCTTGTCTTTTACCTTTTTTAAATTGTTGATGGATGATGAGATTGAAAATGATTTTAGTGGTTAAGAGTGATAATGTGATGATAACAGGGTTGACCTGTTGTTTTTAGCTATGCTTTAATAGAAGTGGCCCACTTATGGTCATGCTGGACCTCTGCAATGGAAGGGGAAGGAGATGCATAATAAATTGGATTGCGCATGGCCCCATTGTCTTGGATTGATGTACATCATTGTGGGCCGTGTTGGATGGGTTAGATTCGATGTACATCATGGTGGCCTAGTTGGCCTTGGATGAGTACCAAATATGAGTAACATGAGTCACCACTACTTGGTGGGACTCTAGCCTATGACAAAAGCCACAAAGTAAAAGATTGGGGAGTTGTATGATACTTAGGGAGTGTATGACGCTTGATACACACATTTTAGAATTGTATGCGTGACATGCACTATATTGAAACATTTTAATTTTAAATTTTGTCTTAATATACCTTTGAGCTTACTAATAAAATGATGTGTTTGGAACATGGGTCAGGTGCTAGTTGAAGATGGACCCATTGGTTAATCGAGAGTGGATGACATTAAGTTTCCCGGACCCATATTTTATTTCTGGCATAAGAAGCTTTTTGAAGTTTGCTCAAGAACACCTTCCTGGTAGAGAAACCATTCTTTGTCCATGCACCAGTTGTAGATGTGCACGTTTACCAATGTGTTACGACGATTTGGAAATACATCTAATGAAAAATGGATTCGACCCAACATATAGGGTTTGGAATGTGCATGGTGAGCATGCATCACCTAAGTATACTGAGCGTGCATCAAGTTCCCAACAATACCACAATGTCCCAAACTTAAATGAGGTTCACAATGCGGTCATCGAAGAACTCGGTGGTAATAACTTGGATGAAGTTATCCACGATGAGCCGAATGTGACCACTGAAACAGAAGGCGTCTCTAGAGATGATGAAACCAATGAGTTTGAAGCAAATCTACGGCACGCAATGACTGAGTTGTACCCTAGTTGCGAGGATTTCACCGTGTTAACTTTCATTATACAACTTTTCAAGTTAAAGGTGAACCATGGATGGAGCGAAAAAAGCTTTACAGAGCTCCTTCAACTACTCCAGAAGGTGTTACCCTCCGGTAACAAGGTCCCAATTAATACCTACCAAGCAAAAAAAATCATTACAAAGTTGGGTCTTGATTACGTGAAGATTCATGCTTGTCCAAATGATTGTATCTTGTATTGGAGAGAGCATGAGAAGAAGACCAGTTGTCCAAACTGTAAAACTTCTAGGTACAAGACAGAAATCGACAATGAGAGAAAACGATGTGAAGTACCTGCTAAGGTATTAAGATATTTTCCATGAACACCAAGGCTACAAAGAATGTTCAGTGTGCCATGGTTGGCGAAAGAGATGTCCTGGCACTCAACCAGGAAAAAGCAGCATGGAAAGATGGAGCATCCGGCTGACTCTATTGCATGGAGGATTCTTGATAACAAGTATACTGATTTTTCAGCTGAGCCTCGCAATGTTCGATTGGGTCTAGCCACGGATGGGTTTAACCCCTTTAGCACTTTAAGTACGTCATATAGTTCATGGCCTGTTATGTGTGTGACGTACAACCTTCCGCCAAAGCTTTGTATGAAACCTCAATTTACTATACTGACATTGCTCATTGAGGGACCGCGACAACCAGGGAAGGACATTGACGTTTATTTACAGCCATTGATTGATGAACTGCAAGACTTGTGGCGGAAAGGGGCCACGACGTTCGATGCATATCATGGAAATAGATTCAACATGCGTGCCATTCTGCTCTGGACAATCCATGACTTTCCAGCATATGGTAATGTTTCTGGTTGTAGGACCAAGGGTAAGTATGGTTGTCCTATATGTGGTCCCAATACAGATTCCTTACGACTCCAGTACGGAAAGAAACATGTTTATATGGGTCATAGACGGTGGTTGCCACTATCAGACCCGGCTAGGGATGACACAAGTGCAGGAACGTTCAATAAGGTAAAGGATACAAGAGGGCAACCAATGCGTCTGACGGGGATTGAGGTCGAAAAACAGACTGCGAACCTAGTTGTGAAGTGGGGGAAGACTGGGAAGATGAATGTAAGGGGTCTAGGAGGACAAGAGCAAGCGGATGATGTTGAATCACCATGGTTCTTCAAGCGGTCCATATTATTTGGTTTGGAGTATTAGAAGGATATTCTGGTACGCCACAACCTTGATGTCATGCATGTTGAGAAAAATGTATGTGAAATCCTTCTCGCATTGATGTTGAACACGCCAGGCAAAACCAAGGATGATGCTAATGCACGTAGGGACCTGAAACGGTTGGGAATTAAGAAGCGTCTATGGCTGAAAAAGACAAATGGCAAGGTGATCCAAAAACGAAGTCTAATCTGCCTTCGAAAAGAAGAGAAAAAGCTTTTCATCCAAACTTTGCGTGAACTGCATGTTCCGGTTGGGTTTAGTGGGAATTGGAAGACCATCGTAACGCAAGATTGCATGGATTTAAAGGGAATGAAGTCTCATGCTTACCACGTGTTGATGCAACATCTGTTTCCAGTTCTCATCCAGCATGCATTCAAGGATAGGAAGGTCATTCGTTCTGTAATTACAAGCTTTTGTACCTTCTTCAATGCCTTGTGCTCGACAACCATAGATCTTCAAACGCTCCACACTCTCGAGAGGGGTATGGCTAGGACGTTATGTCAACTTGAGATGATATGCCCTCCATCAATATTTGTTGTGATGATGCATTTGCCGATCCACTTGGCTTACGAAGCTCGCATATGTGGTCCTGTCTACTACCGATGGATGTATCCATTCGAAAGGTATGGTATGAGTTTAGTATGAATAAATTGGTGAAACATCTAGAATTGCATTTATACATAATGTGTCATTATTTTTGTTAGGTTCATGAAGACATTCAAGGCCTATGTTCGCAACAAGACGCGACCCGAGGGTTGCATTGCAGAACAGTACATCCAGGAGGAGACAATTATATACTGTAACCAATATAAAGGAAAACAGAGAACAATCCTATTGGAAAAATTGGAAAAACGGTTTGATGGAGTCATTCCAAGACAACAGAAGTTGAAAGATATTGTTGATGATGGCTCTAATAGTGATGATGTTGGTCCAGTAGGTTCGAGTCAAAGTGTCATCTTAGCGGGTATCGAATATGAACAGGCTCGCATCTGGGTATTAAAGAGTCATCCTAGCTACGATGTATGGGAAGGGTATGCATGTACAGTTAGCTCATATGTATATATCTTCTTTACTTTACACAAATTTCGATTTAGTAATAGTATTGAATAATGCACAGGAAGCACAAAGATTTCTTGCAGCGACGATATAGGAGGACTAATAGGGTGCTTAGCGAGGATGAATTCATACCTTGGTTGAAGAGGCAGCCAGAGTTCAACGAATCAAATGACAAAGACTTTAAAGATATAGTGAGAGGATCTCTGGCTTTTGCTATGGAGTACAATAAGTATTGTGTTAATGGTTTCCTCTTTGTCACTAAGGACTATGAGGAGAATAAAATGACCCAAAATAGTGGGGTTATGACAGAGGGTATGACCACCTTCCGAGCTAGTGCTAAGGACAGGAACACAGTGGATGAAAATCAACCTTATTATGGAGTCCTCCGTAGAATTATCCAACTAGAGTACCGATCAGGATACAAGCCTGTCCTATTTAAGTGTGATTGGGTGAAGGTGACGCATCATGGTGTTTCTTTTGATGTCGATGCAAATCTGAGATTAGTAAACCTGTCTAGTCTTTACAGCTCAGACAAAGTGGGAGACGAGCCGTTCATTCTTGCGGAGCATGCCGTGCAGGTTTTTTACTCAAGAGATCTAAAAAATCCTGACTGGCACGTGGTCTTGGAGGTTCCAAAAAAGATTTTTGTCGAGGATGAGATTTGCCTTCTATCGGAACGATCGAAGGCTGTAACTGATGCCGATGCAGGACCTAATCTCACCTCATTAGCAATTGTTGATGAGTTGATATTCAATGAAATTGAAGACATAGATGTTGTTGTTGAAAAAGCAAAGAAAAGAAAGCGAACGAGGAGAATGTAACAAAGAAATAAATGATATTTGTAGTTTACATGTTTGTACTTTACAAAGAAATAAAGGAAATCTAAATAAGGTATGGAGAATAGAGTGAATTGTTTGTACTTTACATATTATGTAGATTGTTTCTTAACTCATAATGTTTTTTCTATTGGCCATGAAATAGGCACATGGATTCACAACCAGAGGCATTGGGTACGCACTTGCTTGGTAATACGGATGCGAGCAGTGCCACAGGTAATAAATTTGTTCTCTTTAATTAGCTATATATGCTGATTTCATCTTTCTTATATATTGGTGGTAATCAAAGATATGTGTATATACCTATTATTCTTTTTATGCAGTTGTGCCATCTTCTTCTTCATCCAGAAAGAGAGGCCCTACAAGGGGTGCTTCTCTAGATGTGCAAGAAGATAGAAAAAAAGTTCTAAAGACAAACGAATTCGGGCAACCGAATGAGTTCTCTCCCAATCATAGAGACTTTGCAACACAAATCGGTGTCCTCACCCGTGCTCATATCCCGATCATATACCAGGACTTTCGCCAAGTGCCTCGTACAGATATTCAGACAGTCACAGATGCATTGTCACGACTTTATGAGTTTGAGGGTCAAAGTTGGGATGCGAGTCTTATATATGTAACACGCCGCATCAATGAAACATGGAGAAATTATAAAAAAAGGTTGACTGCAAAATATATTAAAAACAATGATATTGCGGTTGTGAGAGACAGTCCAGCCCCCCCCCGGTGTCCCTATGGAGGATTGGAGGGTCTTTGTGGATCAACACAACACTGAGCAATTCAAGAATGCAAGTGCAAGGAATAAAGTCAATCGGGCCAAGCTAAAAGGACCTGCGTGTCTTGGGCGGTGCAGCATGGCTGTTACTCGCCATCAAATGGTAAGAATAAGTATCCCAATTTAAAATTAAATATTATTTTGAATTATTAGTCATCTAACTCTATGAATGATGCGTGTTTGAACAACATGTAATATGGCAAAGGCAATGGAGAGGAATCTTACATCTGATGCAGAGGTAGGTAGAGGTGATGTCTACTTAAGAGCCCATACGAGGAAGGACAAAGTTGTCCAGTTTCCTGATCTCGCTGTAAGTTCACCCCTCATATCACTTATCGTTGCCCTTCTGAAATGCCAATCTATAACTTTGAGTTGTTAAGCACCATTTGTTTTTTGTCACAGGAAAAGCTAAGCGAGCTTTATAGTACCAATCCTACTTCTAGGACGAGCGGCATTGATGATGCCCTCACACAGGTACTAACACAGTTAAAAAATTACTTGAGTTTCATACTAATTATGCATTTCCTAATAGCCTAATTTGTAATGTTTTATAGTTGGTTGGTCCTGACATTAGAGGGCGAATGAGGGGTCTAGGTTGCTCCGTAAGCAAGACTGGATTGAAGAAGTCAGCCCCTATCCGTTCAAAAGTGGAGACGGTGACAAAAGAAAAAGAGAGTCTATCGCAGGAGATAGTAGAGATAAAGAAAACATTGGCTGAATTTAAGGCATGGATGACTCTGCAGCAAGATAAGCAACAAGAGGCTCAGTTTGATAAAAACCCTACAACACCACCAACCGTTCGATCCGCTCAGGCATCATCAGTATGAAAGTTTAAATTTGATACTGTATTGAGTTTACAATTGTATTATAAACACTAATAATAACTATGTCATTTTATATGTGTACATGTAGCCGGATTTGATATATATCGGTAAGAGATGCGACTTGCTTGGTTGGGGAAAACGTGGTGTAGTTGCTCGTGGTCAAGTACACGAAGTTGATCCGAATGCAGTTGTCCATAACCATAAGTTGGAGGAAGGAGCTTTTGTTGTTATCCTGATTGAGATTATACAACCTAATGCTCCTTTGTGGATCGAAGATGGGTTCGCAACTACACTTGGAGAGGCCGGTCCGGGATCATTTGTGCAATGGGGGAAGGACTCTTTG
The DNA here is from genome assembly GCA_003013855.2 of Liriodendron chinense. Taxonomy (NCBI): domain Eukaryota; kingdom Viridiplantae; phylum Streptophyta; class Magnoliopsida; order Magnoliales; family Magnoliaceae; genus Liriodendron; species Liriodendron chinense. Next base: position 5,662,088 of record ML058333.1, read on the forward strand.
ATATTTCAGTAATTTGAATTAATTTTGTGCTCTAACAGTTTAAGTTACTTTTGAACTAATTTGGTACTCTATAGTTGAAGATGTTATTCGTATGCATGTTTTTTTCTATACATGTTTGTTTTTTTTCTAATTTTGAACTAATTTGGTACTTTATAGTTTTAGGCTCCATTTGATTTAAATCAAATGGAGCTTAAGCCCTTTTTTAACTCCGCCAATGCAAATCTCCTTGCATTGCCGGTCCCAAGCCCGGATAAAGGAGGAGGGAGAAGGAGCTATGTATGGGTATGGTTTCTATTCCTATGTTACTTTTTTATAGATTGCATGTAAGATAATATTTCTTCTTTCTACAGTTTTCATGATGATTTGTATTTTTGTTACAAGGTTTTTGGAGAATATATGTGTGTAGGATTGCTTCAATCAGTTCCAATATCAGTTTCCATACAAAAAGAGGTAAATTCTCATTACAAGTTTCAAAATACGATTTGTTATTATTTACTTCTATTTTGATTTTCTTCTATGTTACTTTGCCTATTTATAAATTAACTAGAACCTGCACCTCAATGAGTATTTGATGCCAAGTATTACAGGTAGAGTTTGATGCAAATGGAAAATGTCCCCAGATTGGTTGTTTGTGATCAGCATGGCTTCTTGGGTTTGCCCTGAGGATAGCTCAAATTTCAGGTTTGGATGAAATTTATGGCCACCGGTTGGGCCATCTTTGACCCTCAAATCAACGCTAGCTTCCAAGCCCATCATGATGAAATTTAAATCCCCACTGCTAGAAATTCCAAATCCAACGCTAGCTTCTTCATTTTCTTTGTAATTAGAGAGAGAGGAAATACAAAAGCTTACAGAAGCTATAAATGCCCATTAATATAGCAGAAACTGAGATGGGGAGTGGCTGGTTTTGGTGAAACATGATTCACAATGCCAATCCCAACTAGCCGGGATAACGCTCTGTTGAGTATAAATTTGTGATGGCATGGTACCCGCTTCATGATTCCCACTTCATGATTTTACTATTTTACTGTTGCAGGTAATTTTAAAGCAGCGCTTGAACTACTTGAGAAGATGCAAGAAGTGGGAATTCAACCCAACAAGGCCTTTGTAAGATTGTCCCACTTTCTTTCCCCATCTTTTTCTTTCTTTTTTTCTTTTGGAACTTATATGTAAGAGGCGGTAGTCCAAAAATTCAAGCTTGGTTTATGTTTGATAATAAACTCTATAATTTTTTTTTAATTAATGATAACACTACTAGAGATTGATTAGAGAAATGTTAGTTGGATTTTTTCAGACATACTTCCATTTTTTTTTCTTTCTACGCAGCAAACTTGTATTTTATTTCATCAGATTTGGATCTATGATCAATAGTTTGGATCACAGGATATGGCTCCATAACCAGGGGATATATTCCAACCCATCCAACATATTGAGGAACAATGTGTGCAAAAATCCGCCAATTTCACTCATCTATTTGTCAAGGGTAGGCATTGTTTTTGCTATTTGTCAAGGGTAGGAATTGTTTCCTATGGTGTGGCCCACTTCGGATGAGAATACAGGAAATACCGAAATAGCGGAATGGAAATGCTTATCATCATTGAAACCTTCCAAGCCCATCATGATGTTCATATCCCATTCATAAGATGATTCCTACAAGTGATAGCAAGATGGTGAGAGCAGATGTCATGGCCTCACATAGCTTTGGGTCAAAGGTGCTCCCTGCAACAGGTGATACAAGGAAACTCAGGTCTGTGTTCAATGTGGGTGAATTTAGCTATCCATCGGTGTTCTGTGGGCTCCGCAATGATGTATGTGTTTAATTCACGCTGTTTATCTATTTTGCTAGCTTATTTTAAGGCATGAGCCCAAAAATGAGGTTGATCAACATCTTAGTGACCACACAACAGGAAATAGTGGTGATTTAATGCCCACCACTAAAAACCTCTTCAGGGCCACAAAAAGGTTTGTATCAAGCTGACATTTTTGCTTTCCCTTCATCCAGGTTTTTGTGACCTAAACAACAGGTTGGATGGCAAATAAAAATTACAGTGGGCCCTAGGAAGTTCTTAATTGTGGACGTTCAATCACTGCTGCCTATGATTTGGATTTGCCTTTTTTTTTTTTTTTGGATCATTCCCTAAAATAATGATCCAAAACGGATGGACAGCAGCAGCTAGCAGCAGCAGCAGCAGCAGATAGCAGCAGCAGCAGCAGCAGATAGCAGCAGCAGCAGCAGCTAGAAGCAGCAGCAGCAGCAGCAGCAGCAGCAGCTAGGGTGACAGGCATGCTAAGGTGACAGGCATGCTCCTGGAGATGGACCAGACTGAGGTGCTGCACCTGTTGGCGTCTCCGGAAGCTTTAAAGGCGAAGGTGGCAGCAGCAGCAGGTGGTGTATTTCTGTTAAACCATTCACTTCCCACCAGGTTACCCATTCAAGCCACCTAAGGTAAATCTCTAATATGCATATGACCACATCTGTTCATTGACATGGTCCATCCGAACCGTAGGACTAGACAGGGAGCTGAAACAACCAGAGAAATTGCACCTGTTGGATTATCCTAAGCAACCAACAGAGATCCTATAAAAGGAAGGTTAATCTATGTTAAAAGTATATCATGCCATCCTACCAACAGAGCGGGTTGAAAGTGAAAGAATGCGAGTTGTTGAGAAGGAACTTCAGTGATACTGGGTGCTTCGGCTTTGGTATTCGGGAGCACATTGATCTTGGAATCAAGTTGGTTCTTTTGTCATATGCATGTGTTTTTTTTATTCTTTGTCCATTTGCTTATCATGGTTGTACCAGCATAGCATGAAAGGTCTGAGATCCAATCCATCCATCAGAATGACACCACTATATTGACGTCCTAGCCCAAGAATCAGGTTGACCCACTGGTCAGTTGGCGCACAGTCTGCAAAATAAATGGACAGCTTGGAAGGCTTCACTGAAGTTTTCAACCCATTCACCTGTCTTGCAATATTGGGGTCCACATGCTGATTGGACCAAATTTTATTTTTGGGAAAGCATGTGCAAGGTTGGGCCAACCTGATGGATGGATTAGATCTCACATGTATGTGGGTCTAATTCTGTCCAAATTTTGGACAGTGTGTGGGACTTAATTATGGCCACCGGTTGGGCCATCTTTGACCCTCAAATCAGCCTAGCTAGACCATGTTTTGGGCCCACAAAACTGTCTAAGTTGGGCCACGTTTTGAGCACACCAATCTGCCTGATTTGGACAATGAATTGCACTCAATTTTACTCATTTTGAACAGTGAGATTTGGTCTCAAAACTGTTGGAGTTTTTTGGTGTCTCACATCAACCGTGTGGCCTACATATATAGGCGTGGATTGTTCAAACATGTCCCGCATGTACAGAATCCTTCGAATGGATTGGTATCTGATGCATGGTTTGATTTTTATCTCAAGTCAGTCGTGTAAGTGCAATGGTTGCTGTGTATTTTATCTCGCCAAACAGGTCATTATATTGCTCGTGAATTGATTGTGAACTGTTTCTGTATTTTCTTAAATATCCATTTGCTTTAAATATCTCGAACATTTCCCAGGGGGATTGGATGAAACCATTCGGGCTGAAATTAGAGGCTTCTCATGAATCGGCGGCTGTGATCATGAATCATGTCAACCTGTTTGAGATCCTTATGGATGTGGTAAGCAATTTGATTTGTTGTGCATTCTCAGTATTATTTTCAATTGTCTATTTGGTATTTCTTTTGTTTATATAGGTCCTTCCACCTGTAAGGAGAGATGGATACAATGCAATTCAGTTGATTGGGATTCTTGAGCATAAAGATTATTCATTGTTGGTTATAAAGTGAGTTGATTATGCATGCATAGGAAGCCATACATGTGAGTGTGTGGAGTTTCTCAATTAGTTTCACTTTTAAGTTATGGTAGGCAGCTTGGTTTGCATCTTTCTACATAGTAACCACTGGAATCCACATCTAAAGGTGCCATGCATGTGCTATTGGCACGTGTATGAGTGTTTCACTGAGATTTTCAACTTAATAATCCAAATTCAGGATTCTCAATCATTGGGAGTTCCTCTTTCTCAAGTTGCTGATGTGATGACCATTCATCCACTGTATGTGTGGCAGATATGGTAGGTGTGAATTCGAATTTGAACGATTGAAATTGCAGCCTGCATTGTAGCGGTCAAATGAGTGATTAAAAAAGGGGAATTCAGCAGTGCAAATTTTGTAAGTGAAATCAAGTAGTTAAGCACATCTGATGAGTTTGATTTTCATGCTACACACCATTCATGTGTGCCATGATTTCTATGGCATGGATTGACATTTGTATTTTGTCCATGAATAGAAGTTTAAAGAAAATAAAAATTCACATATAATAAGAAGAAAATTACAGAAAATAAAGGAGAATCATGGATTGGATGACTGGTTACTCATGTTACATGTCGCAGAGATTCTTGCACAATCCATCTATAATATCATGGATTGGATGACTGTTTACATTCACAGTTCACCACCATTTCTTAATACTTGTGACCCATGCACAATACACGATATTCGTGCACATCAGTCCACACTTTGTGGTTCCATTGTGGAAGAAGCATAGCCTGAAAATTGAACCACTTGATCTGTCCTAACTGCCTGCCTAATCGGTGGCCATCAAATGGACAGCTAAAATTAATTGGTCAGCAGTCCCAAATTCATTTGGGTAAAATCAAATGGTTAAGAACATCCTACCAGTGTGATTTTTGGGCTATGCTCTATCTGCAACGGGGACCATAATTTGGTTGGCTGGATTGCAAAACAAGCATGCGATGTGCACAGAGGACGATTCATCACAATTTAGAAATGGTGGTGAATGCGACTGAGGTCACTATGCTCTATCCGCAACGGGGATCATAATTTAGATGGGCTGGATAAAACTCTTTGAACAGTTAAGTCATGTGAGGGACTATACTTATTGGGATTATATATGAGCTCTTAGGTATCTTCTGTTCAGAAAGAATGCAAAAGTGTTGGTGACTGCTGATGACAGGTGACTCGAATTTTTGGCATTCATGAGGAATTTGGTGATCGAGGATCCAATGTTAGTAAAGCTTGAAGGCATGAAAGATGTGATTGAGCAAGTGAATAGGCAATTCAAGGATCCTGTAAGATTTTGCTGCTTCAAAACGCTGTTTCTGTTAAACAGATATATTGATCATGTTTCTTTCATCCAAAATATCACCTTCTGCTACTTTATTTCTATTATACCACTGCCATATATCGTTTTCAGCTTTTGGCTTACTCATATATATTCTATATTATCTTATCGTCTTTCTTTTCATTAGATTTGAAAAATTGGAGAGCTGCCTTGGAGAAACTGCCGAGGTATGATCGGATCAGAAAAGGGATATGGACTGGAATCGCAGGGGAGCATAAAGGAATTGATATTGACAAGCTTGGGTTTCAAGAGAAGAATCTGCATGAGGTGAGTATTTTGCTACATAAAACTCTTTCATTTTCTTTTTAAATTTTTTCACAAAAATCATGTAAATCTGACTGTCCAATTGTGTATGAAATTATGCAAATTCGACACTATGTTTTGTGAATAGATTTTGTACAAATATGGTTGTGCAATCATGGCCAAAATCTGTGTAAATCTGGCTGCATGATTGTGGGCAAAATCTGCGTTAATCTGGCCGTGTGATCATAGCCAAGATTTGTGCAAATCTGACCTCATTCTTGTGCACAAAAATGGTGCAAATCTGACCATGTGATTGTGCACAAAACATGTACATATCTGCAAATTTGTTTAGGTAAAGAGTCTATTTAAATTCGGCAACTGATTTGGGTATAAAATGTGTACAAATCGGACCATTGTTTAGTGTACAAAATCTGTTCAGACCTGCCCTATAATTGTGCCCAAATTTTATGTAAATTTAACCATGAGATGGTGCCTGATATGGTGCAAATTTGATCGTGTGATCGTAGCCAGAAATGGTGCAAATCTAACCCTGTAATTGTGGTCAGAAATGGAGCAAATCTGACTGTATGATTGCAACTAGAAATGGTGCAAATCCAACCGTCTGGTGTACAAATCTGTGCAAATCTGACTACATTTGTGCACCAAATTTGTAAAAATCTGACTGTATCTTGTGCATCCAAGGTGTGTAAATCTGACCGTATAATTGTGCACCAAATCTATACAAATCTGACTAGACAGGCATGAATCTGAGCTGCCAACCGACAGTTCCCACCAAACAGATGCTCTTGACAAAAAATATGATCTCACTGATTAACTGAGCTACAGTTCATGAATGGATTAATGACCATCCTTATATTTCTAAAATCATTGCCTATTTGTTGAGTGGATTTGTCTTGATTTTTAGGCAGGGCATCTACTAGGAGCTACCTGATGAAGAGGACTCACATCACTGCCTGGCTTTCATGTTCATCAACTGGTCTTTCCTTTGAACTCTCTCTCTCTCTCTCTCTCTCTCTCTCTCTCTCTCTCTCTCTCTCTACCTTTCGCTGTCATAGATTAATTCACAGAAGAAAAGAAAAATAACCCAAATAACTCATATTTTAATTTTGAATCCGGATCCTCTGTTGGCTACCAAATAGGAAAAACTTGTTTAGACCCTTTTTATTGGTCCCCGTGATCACATAGGTCTGCAACCATGTCACATTTTCAGTGCAACCTGATCACATTGACGTCATGCAGTGGATGTGGACCAATGAAAAGGCTCCAAACAGGGTTTTCCTGTTTGGAGCCAATGGAGGATCCGGACTCATTTAATTTTAGACGAACACCTACAAGCATTTCCAAGCCCACAAGTGTGTGCAAAAAGCTCATGTGCATGCCACACATGTGCTGGCATGGCACGATAGGTCCAATATCTAATCCATCTATTACGATGGCACCACTATATTGGTGTTAACGCAAGAGTAAGGTTGACCCACTGGTCAGTCAGGCCACAGTTTGCAAAATAAATGAGCAACCGTGAAAAACTTGGATGAAAACATGTAGAAGGTTGGACCTACCTGATGGATTGGATCTTGCATGTGTGACGTGTACATGAGCTGACTTCCCAAGGTTAGTTGCATGGTGACCTATATAATGTGGGGCCTGCTAGATGAGTGGTCTTGATTTTACATGCATTGGCTACACATCTTGATGGGACTTGATTCCTATCCCTTGAAATAGGACCAACATTGTTCACTCTAATTATTGACTGTTATAGGCAGTGTGGAGGAGTAGGTCTTGGTATCATGTGCTTCTGATAATCATAAATGGACTAGGTCTGCTTTTTGTTTTCCCAATGTTTTAGAACTCAAGACAGGACAGGATGGTCTGACTGGAACCACGCACCAAAATTCACCTGGCTCAACCTGCTGGGTCATTGTTTTCTTAAAGAAAAGAAAAATTCACCCGTCAAGGTTCAAAACCATGACTTGATCTACTCGCTAATCAAATTCCTATACTCTTGTGCTGGGGAGTGAATTCTTTCTATTTTCTTTTTTTAATGATTTTAAATTATAGAGACTATTTACTATCACAAAAATAGGGTGAATGGTGGGTTTTTTCTTTGGAGTAGTGCAGTAGAAGGGGTTTTATTGTCTATTTTCTGTTTTAAGATCTTGACGGATTTTGACGTTCTGAAAGGGTTTTTTTTCTACATATCGATATCAGAGATAACATAAGGACGTTGCGGCAAAAGCAAGCAGAAGAAATGATTGTAAGTTAAATGTATTTGTACAGAATGAGTAAGCGAATAGTATTAATCACCGTTTTGATTTTATGGACTCTCAGCTTAAAAAATTCGGTGGTAGCTACTGCTTTGCATTAAAGCTATTGAATTATCATAGAATGAGTTGAAGTTTGCTTGATTTTTTTTTTTCAATTTTGTAGGAAACTATTGACTACCACGTAGCATCACTAATTATGCAATTTGAATGAAATTCATATTTCATTAGCCTTGATGCCAAAAACTGAAAAGGAAAAAACTAAACAAATTCATGATTATCCACCAGGATGTACAATAAGGCGATCTCATATTATGAGTAGGCACTTGCCCTTTTGATCAGAAGTTTGAGCACCTATGTAGGTCTGGCGTATGCTTATCATTTGCAGGTATACTCTTTTAAGCCTTGGAGGCTTTTTTGTCTTTCCAATTATTTCCTTTGTATAAAGAGTTTCCTTATTTTATGCATTTGGTTCTGACGAATATAGTTGTGGTTAATGTAGCCTGTATGCATTTGGAACCTTTTACAGTCTCCAAATTATAATAGTATTGTTAGCATACATCTCTTCAGTGTTTAAACATCAAAGCTTTGTTAGTTTTGCATTCAGGGTTTGTGGTTAAAACCCAATGATCAAGTTTTGCACAAAGATGCTAACTTTGGCGCATGTCGATGAATGTCACCGATCAGAAAAATGAAATTTGATGTCGCTAACCTGCAATAGTAAGTCTCACTTGTATTAGAATTTATGAATTAACTTGTATATATTTGCAATACTAAGTCTTGCTTGTATGTTCATGGGTCATGAAAGTTGTGTTTGAATTTCTAAATGGATTGATCTATTAGGGCATGTACTAGCTTGTATGTTCATGGGTTTCGAAAGTTTTGTTTGAATTTCTAGATGGATTGTTCTATCAGGGCTTGTACCAGAAACGGCTAGATATGCCGCTGTTATTTTAAAAAAATGAAAGAAACTAGCTACGGATATAGTCCGCAGCCCTTACAAGTAGTCCGTAGCGTTATGTAGACAAATGGCTACGGATCGGATTTATATAACTACGGCCAATGTCCGTAGCCTAAATACTATAGCTACGGACTATATCCGTAGCTATAGCTTAAAGGCTATGGCTACAGCACCAATAGCTACGGACCGGATACGGGCCCGCTACGGATTATATCCGTAGCTATAGATGTATAGCTAAGGATATAATTCGTAGCCTTTGCCCCATTTTTTTGTAGTGTGTAGTTCAAGTAGGAGCGATGACGGAAGAAGGAAAAACTAGGATTGAGAAGTTTAATGGTTCAAACTTTGCTTTCTGGAAGATGTAGATGAAGGATTATCTGTATTAAAATGACCTCTATATTCCTCTAGAAGAAAGAGAGAAGAAACCAGAGAAGATGACAGATGATGAATGGGCTTTAATGGATCGGAAGGCTTTAGGAACGATGTTGAACCTCCAATTTATACATTGCATAGCCCACTACATCACATTTTATGCATGATTCTCATGTTTAAAAGGCCCATCAAACGCATGTTTTGTGATCGTAGGGATGAGAGCAGACTTCACTCAATTGGAGACCAAAAAGGGTCCACTTAGAACCTTTGAATGAAGGTCCAAAGTGGACTAAAGAAGGAAGAAGAAAGAGGGAGAAAAGAGAAGAAAGAAAAGAAGAAAAAGGAGAAAAACATTAAGGGCCGACCGGTCCAGACCGGTCGACCGACCTGCCGAGCTTGCTGGAAAAGAGGACCAGTTGGTCCGACCGGTCATGACCGGTCGGCCAACAGGTCGGTGACCTTGCTGGAGCTCACTAGACGGTTGTGTTAAGATGGTCCGACCGGTCAAGACCGGTCGGCCAACAAGCCAAATACCCCCTGTGCTCTCTGTATGCTGGACATGTTCAGCCAGACCGGTTGTGACCGGTCGGCCAGACTAGTCCGACCGGTTGTCCGACCGGTCGACCACATACAAAACAAGCAATTGCTATTTTGGGCTCCAAAAAATACTGCGCACTGCGTAACCTTACGCGATTTCTGGAAGATTCCGACGCAACCGAGCATCCTCACTATAAAAGGACACCTATGTGCTCTTCCTAGGGTATCATAGAAGCCAAGGGACGTCGTGGGAGAGGACGAAAGTCGTCGTTGAGCGTCTGCAACCCTCCAAACTTCGATTTTTCTAGTTTTTATGTTTTCTTATTTGAGTTCTAGTTGTAGTATGACAATGCTCGGCTAGAATCTCTCAGCTAAGACTGAGAGGTGAAGCTTGTAGCTAATTTCATGATTTGATTCAGTTAATTCAAGTACTTTCAATTTAAGTTTGGATTTTTATCTCTTTTAGTTCTTCAAGTTGATAATTTGAGATGTTTTATGAGAGTTCATGTGCTCCGGACATGGATTCCTTGCAATTCTCTGAGATTATCATATGGTGCTTGTTTATATTCGAATTATAGTAATCCTTGAGCAGGCCATAGTCCATAGGCATAGCTGTTACTCCGAAGGATATTATTTTGAATTCTACATTGATTGAATGGGACTAGAACTTGGAAGTTCAACTTGAATGGGATTGAATGTGTTTAATGCTTTATTTTCCAACTAGATGAGAGATAGGACTTCAAATCTAGTTGTGTATCTTGCTCGGATTGATTGAATTGACATGAGATTGCTACAAGTGGATCCTTGAATGCCTTAGTACCTTAAACTATGGATTTTCATTAAGTTACTGTTTTAGCATAATTATTCCAATTGAATCTCTTATCTATTACAAACTGAGTTGCTGGAATAGTTTGGAATTTGTTATCCAATTCCCTGTGGATCGACCTCGGTCTTACCGAGTTTTATTACTACATCGCAGCCTTACACTTGAGGCGAGTGTTGAGCTCTTAATTGTGCATATTCTATCCCTAATTCATCACTCATTATGCATGGTTATCATGATTTAAAGACTAATCTAATGCATGGATTTGTGATTGTAGGAATGAGAGGGAGACTTCACCAATTCATGGTTAAAAAAGTCACTTTGTATGCCTTGAAGATCAAAGAAATAAAAGACATGAGATGGAGGAAAGATGCAATGCAATGGAGGAAGAAAAGTGTGAAAAAGTCACAATTTACAGCCTGACCGGCCGGCCGGCCATAGCCACCTACCAGCCGGCAAAACCCTCCAGAAATAGAAAATTCTCTGGACTGATTTTGTTAAGGCCGACCTGTCATCCGACCGGTCGCCGACCGGTCGGATGACAAGTCGGCCATGCACTTTCAGGAGTCAGATTTCAGATACAGGCTATTCCCATTTTTGGATTTTTGGAACAGTTTTCTGGGCACATCTTAATGATATTTGGAAATCCAACATGTCCATGTCGAAGAGGAGCTCCACGCCGAACTAACCCAAGTGGTTTCGTGTCGATCGGAACTACGGATTGATCGTGGTGGCCAAAACAATATGAACTGTTCAGAAAGTTCCAGATTGCGCCTACTCCACTCTGGGCCGGTCCAGGTGGCCCATCATTGATGATATGAAAAATCTACTTAGACCATCTTCTAGAACACATCCATATATGAATAACTACAAAGTTTCAGATCAAAAGGATGTGTGGTTTGATTGTACCAGTTGAAGAAAGATGGACCATCCAGAAAGATCCAACTGCGCAGAGTTTATAAAAGCCCTAAGTGTTCTAATTTTCTATCGATCACAGAATTAGGGGAATTCTCATATAAAACCATTATGCCAGAAGATCAAGATTTACAACCTCATAAACTTCATATCTCCTCTTCTTATGCTCATATCATCTTGAGCGCATAGAACCAAAATTTTCCAAAAGAATTTTGAATTTTTGAAAAAAAATCGAAAAATTTCCACATAATTGCTTGAAATGTTACAAAACACTGGATTCATCCAAGTGAACCTACATCCCCCAACCAAATCTTGCATTGTCCTCAATGTAAAAGATGCGCAATGAGCAAAACATGAGAGCAATTTGAACATAAAAGGTAGTGAGGAATGCGAGTACCTGAAAAAGTGAAAAGTGGAATTCTTCCTCCTTACAAATCTAAGCAAAAGCAAACAAAAGCAACAAAATCCTAATCCTAACTACTCTATACCTTCATTAGACTAGGAGATCAATTCCAACAGTTCGTCCAAAAGCATAAAGTCAAGCAGAATCATTAGATGGATCAAAAGGTTTTGCAATAACGTCATCCAATATCCTGCATTACAGTATACATGTGTGTGAGTGATCCAGATAAGCCACTGAAAATTCCAAAAAGGAATTTCAGTGGTTTCATTAATGTTTTCATCACATGTATAAGAGGAGACAGCATCATATTTGTCAGAAAGAATATGTCTCCATTCAGATTTTCCTGGGCATTGATTTTGCAAGTATGGGTCATCCCAGGGTTGGTAGAGGTTGGTATGCATGATCCATAGAGGTGTGAAAATATGAATTGATTTCTCAGTACAGTAAAGTGTTGTTTCCACATCCTTTTCTTGGCAAACATGATATGCCGATACCGACTCGAAAGGTGTGACTACATCCCTTATCACATCAACATTCTTATCAAGAGAATAGGCCGCATCTTCTTCTAAGTGATTGGGGTAAAGAGTTGAGAGGGACACATCTTCCACAATAGAATTGATCATATTTATTTCGTGGACCTCTTCATCTTCATCCTCTTGTTGGTTGTTAACATTGAAAGCATTTAACTCAATCGTCATATTACCAAAGGACATTTGTATGACCCCACTCCTACAATTTATGATAGCGTATGATGTAGCTAGGAATGGGCGGCCAAGTATGACAGGAATTTGAGGGCCACTATTAACCATGGGTTATGTGTCCAAGACAATGAAGTCCACTGGGTAGTAGACCTTGTCAACTTGGACAAGAACGTCCTCAATCACCCCTCTCGGAATACGAATCGATCGGTCAGTGAGTTGTAATGTGGTTTTGGTGGGTTTTAATTCACCTAAACCCAATTGTTCATAGACCGAAAAGGGTATTAAGTTCACACTTGCTCCTAGATCAAGTAAAGCATGCTTCACCCGGTAGTCTCCAATTATGCATGATATTGTCGGACTACCAGGATCTTTGTATTTCTTGGGCATCCCGTGATTTATAATGGCGCTTACATTCTCTGTAAAAAATGCCTTCTTTTGCACATGTATTTTTCTTTTTATCGTGCAAAGATTCTTAAAAAACTTAGCATATGACGGAATTTGTTTAATGTCATCCAACAATGGAATGTTGATCTTCACCTGCTTGAAAATCTCTAAAATTTTCAGATTTTTGTCTAAAGGTTTAGGTGAAATCAACCTTTGTGGAAACGGGGCAACCGGCTTGTATTGCCTTTCCAGTTCTTTCTCTTGTGGAGTGTTGTTCAGGTTATCATCTTTTTTGGAAATTTCCAGATTATTAGGCTGTGGGGCCTTCACCAGATTAGATTTATCAATTATTTTCCCACTTCGCAAAGTGGTGATAGCTTGAACATGCTCCATATGTTAGGAGGATGAACTTGCATCTTGTATCTCAAATTGGGTCCTTGGGTTAGGAAGAGGTTGGGCAGGAAGTGTGCATTTCTCCCTAACACTGAGGTGCGATTCAACCCTAGCCATTGAGGTTTTCAAGTCATTGATGGCTTGGGTTGTATTTTGATTAAATTTCAATTGCTCTTGCATGAACCCATCTATTTTCAAAAAATTAGTCTTGTTATACTCAGCTTGGACCGAAACAAATGCACCCAACATCTCCTCTAGCGTAAGTTTTGGTGTAATGACTAGAGATGGACCTAGTATAGGTTGAGCTTGAGGGATATTGGTTGCATTCGCAGTGGGTCTATTCCTCCAACTGAAATTGGGATGGTTCTTCCAACTAGAATCATACGTGTTTGAGTTTGGAGCACCAAATTGCCGTTGATAACTGTTTATGGCATTTGCTTGTTCTTGTAAGATGTCTTGAACTGTTGAGTCTTGTGCTGTATATTGATTTCCAGCACAAACTCCACAAACAGTTTCAACGTCCTTATAGTTGATCGTCTTTCCTTTCCTTCATTCCATGGCCTCGACTTTTCTTGTGAGGCTAGCCACACATGCACTTAAGCTATCGTCTTCCGATAATACGTAAACTCCCCCTTTGTCCTTTTGTTGACCAGTCTTGGAATTTGTTGGTTTAGATGTATTACAAGACTGTGCATTCTCAGCCAATTCTTCCAAATAATCCCATGCTTCATCAGCCTCCTTATTCATGAACTCCCCATTACACATCATCTCTACAAATTGGCGCATGGGTGAAGTCAGTCCTTCATAGAAAAAGCTTATAACCCGCCAAATTTCATAACCATGATGTGGGCATGCATTTAATAAGTCCTTAAACCTCTCCCAACATTGGAAGAAAGTTTCATCTTCCTTTTGGGCAAAGTTCATGATAACGCGCTTCAACATGTTTGTTTTGTGAGTAGGGAAGAATTTTTTTATGAATTCCCTATGCATATCAGTCCATGCACCAATTGATTTTGGCCTTAATTCATGAAGCCAACCTTTAGCTTTATCTTTAAGAGTAAAAGGAAAGAATTTGAGTCTCACCACACCATCAGTCACATTAGCGAAGTGCATGGTGGTTATTACCTCATCAAACTCCTTAAGGTGTTAATAGGCACTTTCACTGTCTAAGCCATGGAATTTAGGGAGAAGTTGGATCACTCCCGGTTTTAAATCCACATTCCCTGCATTTTGTGGAAAAATTATGCATGAGGGAGTGCTCGTTTTTGCTGGTTGCAAGAAATCACGTAAAGTTCTTGGTCGTGGAACATTCTCAACCACATTCCCCCCGTTTCAGTTTGGTTTTGGCCCAGATTAGGTTGATTTGCAGACATGTTTTCAGACAAAAGTGGAGAGTTTAGATGTCTCCTAGCACGTGTCTCTCTGTCAATCCCTTCTACTATCCCCCCTTCACTTATGAGTCGGTTATTGGAATCACGAGCCCAATGTGGCATGCAAAACCAAAAAATATGAAACAAAGAGAAAGAAGAATTCTTCCTCCCTTTCTTTACTCTTCTCTAAGACCGAAGCATAAGGTGTCTTGCAATGGCTAAGCCAGAAGTAAGGATAGAGACCGATTTCTCCTGGTCAATAGGGGTTCAGAGAACTCCCCACCCACTCTTTGAATCTTTTGAGAAAAAGTGCAGAAAAAGGAGAAAGAGGAGTAGAGGTGAGAAAAGAAATCTCTGAGCACAAGGTGATCCAAGACGGCAGAGCCGACCAATAGGAATCCAGGTGGCACAAGGACTACCTTTCAGAGATTCAAAAGGAGTCTCCACCCACTCTACAAGAGATGAATATGATAGGAATGAATAGGAGAAGGAGAAGAGTTAGGCTTAGAAAGATAGAACCTGATTCGAGCACTTGAGATCCTTATATCTTCTTCAGCTTCCTAGAAATCCCTGAAAAAGAAAAATCAAATAAAACAAACTAAGTTAGTCCTAAAAATCCTAAAAATCCTAAATAGATACTAATTTCAGAAATCTATAAAAAACCGTCAAAGTCCCCGGCAACGGCGCCAAAAACTTGTTCGCTTCCCCAAGTGTAGGGTTACGATGTAGTAATAAACTAGGTAAGACCGAGGTCGATCCACAGGGACTTGTGTAGGAATTCACAAACACATTCAATAGTGTCTATTGAGAGCTAATAACCAGATTTTGTATGAGATTGAGGTAAGTAACAACTTTGAACTAAATTGAAGGTAAACAATTATAAAAAGGCACTAGGGGTTCAAGGATCCACTTGTAGCAATCGTTGATGTTCAATCCGCTGTGGTTTCTCACTTTCTCAACTAGAATCGATATTAAGATCTATCTAGCCAGATGATAGAGTTGTTAAACCAAACGATCTGCCATATGTAAGACCAATGCATATAACTCACTCAATGCAAGCTAGGATGAGCATGCTCAATTACATAGGTCAATCCCAATTCTAATAGGCTCAGATCATAATCATAACCATCCTCAAGTCCTGTCACAAGACAAGGCTAGATTATGATTTGAACTTGATTCAAATCACATGCACAGTCCCACATAGTACAGAATTTCAGAAAAGTAGAACTTTGGTAGGAAGTTCCAACATGAAGATCATAGTACTAGAGCATACTCCAATTCCTCGGATCAGACAGGTCTAGACTAACACAAAACAATTAATAACTTAAGTAATTCTCCCAAACATCCATGAGTCATCATAAGACTAAAAAAAATTACTTAGAACTTGTATAAACTTCAAACCATTGTTCATAAACATGAAATTCAATCTTAAAACCAACTTAAAACGAATTGAAACATCTTAGATTCACTACAAGCTTCACCTCTTAGCCCTAGCTAAGAGGTTTAGCCGTTCATGATCCAAGGAAACATGAAACAACTAAGAAAAACATAAAACAGTAAAACAAACTAGAAGGAGTTGTGGAACTCCGAAATCCAATTCCGCCGCCTCCCACCTTGCTCCAACTCTTCTAAGATACCATAGGAACGATCCCTAGGTGTCCTTTTATAGTGGGGAGGCTTCGCAACCTCGGAAACTTCCAGATTTTGCGTAAGAGTACGCAGTGCGCAGAGATTTTCGGGACTTGTAGAACATGTTTCATTACGCAGGCGACCGGTCTCACGACCAGTCGTAGTGGCTGGACGACCGGTCGCAGATACTGGACGATTGGTCTCAAAACGACAAAAAATTGTCCAGTGAGTTTCGGGAATTTTCAACCTAGAAAAATAATTTAAGGACCGATCGCAGAAGTGGACGACCGGTCGTGAACAGTCCAGAGAGTTGTGGCCTCTGGGTCTCCTCTGTTGCATGTGCGGACCGGTCGGACGACCAGTCTTTGACCTTGGACGACCAGTCGGACGACCGGTCGTGGGCAACTTCTTTTGCTTTCTTTCTTCTTTTCTCTGACTTCTTTCTTTCATTCTTTGACACTTAGCCCCTTTGATCTTCTTTGCTTCTAACTAGCATCTTTAAGTCTTCAATTAATGCTTCCTCTCTCTCATCCCTACAATCACAAATCCATGCATTAGTTTAGTCTATAAACCATAACAACAAGCATAATGAGTGATGAATTGGGGTTTAAATATGCACAATTAAGATCTCAACACGTGTATGGCAAGCAGAAGAGAGCAAGCTTAAAGAAAACAGGACGAGCTCCAAAGATGCATTTGTTGGAGCTTGTACACATTGATGTGTGGTACCGACACAGGTATCATCTCTTGTGGATCACATTATTTTGTTTCTTTCATTGATGATGCTAGTAGGAAATTGTGGGTCTATTTCTTAGAACATAAATCCGAAGTGTTTGATGTATTGTGTTTGATGTATTTAAGAAGTGAAAAGTACTGGTAGAAAATGAGACAAGTAAAATTGTAAAGTGTCTCAAATTTGATATGGGGGAGAGTATTGTGATAAAAGATTTAAAGAGTATTGTGCAGCTGTTGGAACTAGAAAATGGATCACGAGGATATTTTTCTGGAAATGGTGTTTTGTTGCTCTAAGGTTCTGAGTAATGGAAACATTCATAGACAATCACAAGCATTCACAAAAGGTACACAAGAAGAGATATCGCAAGGCGAATTTTATTCCAGAGATCCTGAGATCTTGTACATTCCAGGCCGTGATCTGGCATGAGCCCTTAATTACATCGAATGATCGATGACCCTTAATTAAAAGGCAGAAGACTAGTCAGCAGGGACTATGGTCTTAGAGTTTATGGTCGTAAAGACCTGTATTTGTTTTGTTATATACTGAACCATCTTTGTGTTAATCAGATGTCCATGTCCCATGTTTTGGTTGGAGATCCGGGCAGAGACTGTCAGGGTTTTTTACTGAGAAGGTACGACTCTGGGCCTGCAACTGTCATGTGTGGACAGGCAACCTTGGGAAGACCGGTCCGCAGTTGTGTGTACCTGAGCAGTCCAACCGACGGATGCTGTTTGGATGGGTAGGGCATCGACTGTTGTGTTGTGGTAGTTCATAACAATTACTTTGTAGAGAATCAAAACTCTTTGATATGGTTTATCGTGATAACCATAGTCCCGTTTTTCCGGATTTCAACCCAAATCGGATCACATCTTTATGGTAGATATGAATGATGACATATTTGCATAGTTCTGGATGCTGGTGGCTCCTTTCCAAGAAGTCATTTCGTTCATCGCGTCGAATTGAGTCAAACCTCGAAGATGCGCAATCCTGTTCATTTAGAGTTCCCGGAACGTCCATTTGGCCGTTCCATTGTGCGTGGAACGCCCGAAATACCCAAAATAGGCTCAAACGGAACTTGAAAATACTTAAAATTGAGTTTGGTGCACCTGTAAACATGTTCTGCAATTGGCTGATTTTTTGGGTGCGTGGGACTTATTTTACAAGTGTGTGGGGTCCAACACACCTTTAAATTAAAGTACTGAATTTTTTATGAATTTATGGGTGCGTGGGGGACATTTTTCGGGTGCGTGGGACACCAATATTCAATTCTGGATTACATCGAATTTATGGACGCGTGGACCATTTTTCGGGTGCGTGGGACCGAATTTGCAAATCTGAATTTCGCCGAATTTATGGACGCGTGGGACCGAATTTATGGACGCGTGGGCCATTTTTCGCGTGCGTGGGACCATTTTATGGGTGCATGCCCATACTTAGTGATTTCTCAGAATTCGGACCTGTGGGGAAAATGTTGGCGATCGGGGGGTATTCCGGCGACCGGGAAGGGTTTCCGGTGATCGAAAAAGTATTCCGGCGAGCGTTTCCGAGGGGAAATTTTGAATTCCTAGAGGATGACAGCTCTCTCTCTCTCTGAAAACGTCCAATGACTCGGTGGACGGGGTATTTATAGCGGAAGACACCGAATTTTCACCAATGAGGGGCTGTCACGTGCCACGCACCCCTAAAATACCCTCATCGCACCTTAAAATTGACATGCGGAGGTCCGACGCACCCAAAAATGATTTCTGAAAATATTTGATTTTTTGGGTGCATGGGACTTAATTCATGGGCGCATGGGACGCAACGCACCTTTAAATTAAGTGCCTGATTTTTAGTCGAATTTATGGATGCATGGGGCATTTTTCGGGTGCGTAGACTCTGAAATGCCTCTAAATGAGGATCATAAAATGTGTCGAATTTAAGGGTGCGTGGACCCATTTTTGAGGTGTGTGGGGCACCAAAATACTTTTAAACGAATTCCTATTTTTACTGATTTTTCGGGTGCATGGGTACCCGAATTTATAGGTGCGTGGGATGTAAATCAAAACTCCACCATTTGGGTTTTGAATTTTGGTGGGTTTGTGGGGCCCGTTTGATCGTGAAATCACATGCACTGTTCATCATAAATCACAAAGGAGTTATGGGTCCGATTCCGGACGGTTCTGATCACGATGATCAGCGGGGCCCGTTGGAGATTTCAGCCAAAATTGGCTAAGGGAATCTTTGTAAATCTCCATTTCGTGTGCACTGGAAGGCGTTTTGTGTGATTCCTTTTAGAGGTATATAGCTATTTTGCTTGTTTTAAGGGCCCCTACCTTTTGGGACCCCAACAGCAGCACTTGGAATCAAACATCAGAAAACGATATTTACGTGGACACCATAACAGAATGGTGTGGCTGAGCGCATTAACAGAACCATTCTTGAGCGCGTCAGAAGCATGAGGTTGCATGCAGGCTTGTCCAAGACGTTTTAGGCAAATGCTATGAATACTGTCATATATCTCATTAACAGAAGTCCCTCAGCACCATTAGATGGTGGGCTACCAAAACAAATGTGGAATGGGAAAGAAGTGAGCCTTACACATCTCAAAGTGTTTGGCTGCACTTCATATGTTCACATTGATGCAGAGTACAAAAATAAGTTGGATGCGAAGTTCAGGAGGTGCACGTTTATAGGCTACAGGCAGCATGATTTTGGTTACCGATTTTGGGATATAGAGAACCGAAAAATCATCAGAAGCAATGACGTAGTCTTCAATGAGAAAGTGATGCATAAGGGATAGTTTGCAACAAAAGCAGAATAAGGCTAATGAGAAAGAATTCGTAGAGTTGGAAGAGTTACCGAACACAGGTGTTACAGTGTCACGGGATGAGCATGCACAGGAGCATGATGAGGTAGAGCCGCAGACACCGATTGTGAGGAGGTCTACTCGGGAGAGGAGACCCAAGGTTCGATACTCACCCACCTTACATTATCTACTGCTAACAGATAATGGTGAACCAAAGTGTTTTGAAGAGGCATTACGGTTAGATACACGGGTTAAGTAGGAGCAAGCTATGGATGATGAGATGGACTCTCTTGAGTCCAATCGTACGTGGGAGCTTGTCACTCTACCTAAGGGTAAGAAATCTCTTCATAACAAGTGGGTTTATAGACTGAAAGAGGAGCATGATGGTTCAAAATGGTACAAGGCTAGACTGGTTGTGAAGGGATTCCAACCAAAGGAAGGTATCGATTTCACTGAAATATTTTCAGCAGTGGTGAAGATGTCTATGATTCACATGGTCTTGAGTATAGTGGCTACAGATGACTTACATCTAGAGCAGTTAAATATTAAGACAGATTTTCTTCATGGGGACCTTGAAGAAGAGATATATATCCATCAGCTGACAGAATACATGGCACCAGGGAAGGAAAACAAGGTGTGTAGATTGAAAAAGAGTCTATATGGCCTGAAGTAGGCCCTGAGGCAGTGGTACAAGAAGTTCGACAGTTTCATGTCAGGAAATGGGTTTAGGAGATGTCATGCAGACCACTATTGATACTTGAAGAAGTTTGATACGTCGTATATCATCCTTTTTCTGTATGTTGATGATGTACCTGTAGCCGGATCAAGCATAAAAGACATCTCAGATCTCAAAAGACAACTGTTTAGAGAATTTGCCGTGAAGGATTTAGGAGCTGTAAAACAAATCCTAGGCATGAGGATAAAATATGACAGGGAAAACAAGAAGGTAGTTTTTTCACAAGCAGAGTACATAGCCAACGTACTTGATCGATTCAGCATGGGAGGTGTTAAGCCGGTTAGCATTCCGTTAGACAATCACTTAAGCTTTCTAAGGAGCAAGGTACGAAGACGCAGAAGGAACGGGACTACATGGCTAAAGTCCTATACGCGTCAGCTATAGGGAGCCTCATGTATGCTATGGTTAGTACGAGGCCAGATATTGCTCAAGCAGTGAGAGTTGTTAGCAAGCTCATGAACAACTCCGGAAAGGAACATTGGGAAGCTGTGAAGTGGATCCTCAGATACCTGGTAGGTACTGTAGATGTAGGGATGTGTTATGGAAGATCGAAAATCGAGCTACAAGACTACGTCGATTCAAATTTGACAAGGGATATTGACAACAAAAGGAGCACTACAGGGTATGTCTTTACTCTGGGTAGTGCTGCAATCAGTTAGGTCTCTCAGTTACAGAAGATAGTGTCCATCAGTACAACGGAAGTAGAATATATTACAGCTACAGAAACGTGCAAGGAGATGGTGTGGATGCAAGGTTTTATGAAATAGTTAGGGAATAAGCAAGCAGATTGCAAGCTGTACAGTAACAGTTAGAGTGCAATACACTTGGCTAAGAATTTAGCCTTTCATTCAAGAACCAAGCATATCGACATTAAATATCACTTCATACGTTCGTTACTGGAAGATGGATCAATTACTTTTGAGAAGATCCATACAAGTGAGAACCTTGCTGATATATTGACTAAGGCGGTCACACGGGAGAAGCTGAAGCTTTGTTCAGCTTTGATTGGTCTTCAAGCTTGAAGATGGGGAGGTAGTGCACTCCGGATGTAGAAGACGAAAGAAAATGGTGATGTGTCTCCATGTAACACCCCGTACTTTTCTGTACTCGGGTGTTACCACGAGAATTCAAAGTATATGTGTATGTGTAATGCGCTTCCGTGACTCTTTCGTCAATGTGTACGCGACTCCTAGTGCCTCGGACTGGCAATGCGTAGTTCGCACCCAAATGATCGAAGTCCTGAGATCTCGAAACCTCTGTCATATTGACCGCGTCGTCCTTGCGATCGCAATGGCGAAAACAGTGCATCGATCTGATACCCGAGCGTAAAGATATGGACATTTAATCAAAACACCCAAAAAATGTGGTTGTGCACACTCGTGTGGGGCCACCCAATGTGGGGCCCACTACACGGTCTCCTAGGCAATTATCTCCCTCTCCTTGACATGATTGTAATAATTACTAAAAATAATAATAATAATAATAAAAAGTATAATATATGATAATGATGAAAAGAAAGAAATTAATAAAATAAATTAATAAAATAAATAATAAAAAAAAAATGAGGGGTAATGATGACTAGCATCTCAACCCATGCCTCACCACTCCTCTCCCACGTCACCCCTTCCCCCTCCATTCCTTCATTTAATAAAACAAATAAAAAATATATATATATATAATAATAATATATTTGTTAATAAATAGATATGGGGGAGTGAACGATTTCACTTCATCCATCATTCTACTCCATCCATGTCTTCCCCATTCACGTGAGGGTGCTTGTATGAAAGATTTGAGTGGGCCATCTTCGATCCCGGCCATTGATCAAGGAGATCAAGGTGAGTACACCCTCTTCACTCAACATTTTATATTTTTTTATGTTGAATTTGCTTAGATGATGATTGTGATGGTGATGATGAGGTGGGCCACCCCGATGTACATGCATGAAATCCTAACCCTACAAAAGGAGTTACACCTTTGGATGGAGGGATGATATAAAATCAGCTTGATCCAAACTATCTGTGGGACCCATTGATTATGGGCCCCACCATAATGCTTAATAGCCGTCCAACCCTTTGGCCATACCATTTTGGGTTGGGGACCCAAGGATGGAACATATCTATGGACGGTCCAGATTGTGGCCCCAACAAAGGATATAGTCCAGGGGTGACGTCCTTCACTGTACAAAGAGGACGGCCCTTACCTCCCTTGGACCAAAAGATTGTGTAGCCCACTTTGGGTCCCACCTTAATGTTTCTTAGAAATCCATGCCATCCATTTGTTTTCCTATGACATTTTAGGCCTTGGCCACAAAAATCAGCGGAATCCAAATTTCAGGTGGGCCGCACCATAGAAAATAGTGGTAGCAATGGTGCCTATTGTTGGAACCTTTCTAGGCCCACCATGATGGTTTTACAACATGAAAACTGACCATGCCAGGGCCTATTAGACCAACCATTAGCTGGCCTACACAGTGGATGGACTGGATTTCTCTAATGGACCCCACCCCCCTCTTTATTTAAAAACAAACATAAATAAAAAAAAGAAGGAAAGAAAAGGCCGGGGAAGTTTTGCTTCCAGCGTGCGTTAAAGACGGTCTTGGGCTTGAAAATGGCCCCACGTGTGGGAACCACTATGATATATCCATGCCGTCCATCTGTCTCTCCATATCATTTTAGGCAAGGGGCCGAAAAATGAAGAAGATCCAGATCTCTAGTGGGTCGTGCCGGAAGAAACAATACAGACCGTTGAAACCTTTTCAAGGCCCACTATCATGTTTCTATACAACAAAACCTACCTAAGTCAGGACTCGTCAGGCCCACATTAAGCTGGCAAATCTGATGGACGAATTGGATTTCCCATGTGGACACCACCATGTAAGGGAAAACAAGAAAAAACAGAAGAAAAGAAAAAGAAAAGTTCACTGGAGACGCTGCTGCCCAGCTACGTGAGGGCGGAAGCCCCTTTGAGCGGCCCCACTCGGGGACCCCACCATGATGTATTGGTTTTATCCAAACCGTTCATCTGCTTTGCCAGATCATTTTAGGACATGGGCCCAAGAATGAGGCATGTCCAAGTCTCAGGTGGGCCACACCACAGAAAACAGTGGGGATAGTGATGTCCACCATTGAAACATTCATAGGGCCCAGCTTGTTGGGTCCACCTTAATGTATATAGTTTATCTACGCGGTTCACCTATTTTAGCACCTCATTGTAGGGTCGATAGCTCTGAATAATGTAGCCCAACTAGATGGGACCCACCTTTCATCTATGTTTCATGCACCCATTTCTATTTCAAAAATCTATGTTGGATTTTAGTGTTTTAGGCCATATTTGGGTGTCCTTGGTGGGCCCCACGTGTGAGCAATGTAGAGGCCACCACTTGGACCTTTTATTTGGTATATTTGGCAACACGAATGACACATTACGTAGGTCAAAGCGGACCCCATGCGATCGGGAAGTTGATCCCAAAATGGGGCTGGGAATTGTTGTGTAGAAAATTCTGCACAGAAATTTCAAATAATCATATTTGTCCGTGGGGTAAAACTTGCACGTGTACATCCAGCACGTCATATAAGGTGTCTTTTGTAGAACACACATGGGTCTACCAGGGACACTTTGAGGAATGCAAAAAGGTGGCCCCATTTTATCATGGAGCATGCCCAAAGTGGGGCCAAAATCAAGTATGGGTTACGTTTCTTCACAGTTCTTCCAAGTACTTATCTTTGGGCCATCGCTATAAATTGTATACAACCAATCTAGGAAGGATGTCTAGTGGTTTCTTAAGCCAATATATGGGTCTACAAGGGGGACTTGACAACACGCCGAAAGGTAATCCCGTTTGATGGCAGTACATGACCATAGTTGGGCCAAAATCATTTCTGCACTACCGTTTCTGCACAACTCCAAGTACCCACGTTTGGGCCTTTGTTAAAAATTGTACACATGCAAACAAAGGGATCTGTCTTATGAGTTTTGAAGACCATACATTGGTCTGTGTAGTGGTCATTTTATTTCTCTAGAAGATGGCCCCTTGTGATCACAAATTGGACCCAAACTTAGCCAAAAACCATTTATGCATGTAAAGTCGGTTTAATTAAAAATCTACGTGGAGTCATATCTATGGAATCCACCACCTTCCTAAAGTATTAAATAAGTCATTTAAACCCTAAAACTTGAATTTAGAGCCACCACCATAGGGTTGATCTTAACCGTATAAATTATGGATATGACAATCTAACCGCATAAATGGTCCAAAACAGGGTAGGGTCGAATTCTAGCGAGCGTGTACATGCTTCAAGCAACATTGAAAGATGCTTCGATTCTTAAGGTGATGATTCCTCCCCTTGAGCTTTCCACCTTCATGTTAATTAAGTAATAGATTTACTCATATATGACTGAAAATTTTACTCTGTCTCATGATTACCCCTGTTGTTTTTGTCATAAATTATATGTTTAATCTTGTTATACATGAATTTCTTTATAACTGTGAATTATTTACGAATTTTGGAATTGTCATTTTCATTCTTCATGTTTGGAATATGAAAGTGGAATATGAATTTGAATGGTTGCGATCACCTATATTTGATGGGACCTTAAACTGGTGGCCTTTGGAAGCGATTTATTGAAAAGATTCCTGATGGTGTCCTTGGATGGAAGTGTTGGGCTAAATGTTAAATGAGATGAGATTTTGATCATGCCCCCAGCTGAACTAGTAAGGAAATATTTTTGATGGCGTCCTTATATGGATTTGTTGGGTTGAATGTCTTATTGAGATGAGTGGTTGGGATTTC
This sequence comes from Liriodendron chinense, assembly GCA_003013855.2. Lineage (NCBI taxonomy): Eukaryota > Viridiplantae > Streptophyta > Magnoliopsida > Magnoliales > Magnoliaceae > Liriodendron > Liriodendron chinense. Next base: position 5,687,342 of record ML058333.1, read on the forward strand.
CGATGGACTTGATGGATTAATGGTCCTGTGAGATAAATTATTGATTATGTCCCTAGTTGGACTCGTGTGGAAATATTTTGGAGAATTATTGTGATGAAAGGCCACTAGTTGTAAGGGAATGTCATAATTGGTTTGGTTGTAAATTGGAATAATAATGGGTGGTTTAATCATGCATATCATGGCACAGACGGGACGTGTGCTGACGAGCCATATTACCGTCGGGTGGTCTGGTTGCTGAGAGCACGTACCCTCGAGGTATTTTCGCTGGCTCTAGACCACCATAGAGTGTGTCATTCACTGAGAGCACGTACCTTTGGTATTTTCGCTGGTGATGACCACTCGTGATATTGTGGGGCTGATGTGTGTCCTTAGTGACTTCCAGACCACTGGGTGAGGCCGATGTGTGTCCTTAGTGACTTTCGGATCACCAATTGGTGGATTTGCATTGTGGGGCTGATGTGTGTCCTTAGGGACTTCCAGACCACATTTTCCAGCTGGATGTGCATCCCCAGGCTGAGGGACATGTGCATGCATTCATGCATTTAAGAAAGATTGTATTATGGATGTTTTGTACATTTTTTTATTATTATTCTTGATTAATGTGTTAGTGTGTAATCTTGAGGGGACCTCACACTGAGCTGGCCACTCATGCTGTTATATTTCAACTGTATAGTTGGTGCAGGTAATTTGAATAATGTACAGATTATACTGGAATGGAGCAGAAAGCTCAGGTTATGCTGATGTCATGGATCGAAGATCGGTGTTTCATGGTTGCTGCTTTAAATTTTGTATATAATTGTAATTGTTTATTAGTGTATTCTGAATTAAATTTGAGATATTCGGTTTGTATAAGCCTTATGGGCAACACTCTGCGATATTTGTTGTATCTTTCCTATATGCATGGTTTGTTTTCTTCCGCGGTGAATACCCTTCTTGGAATGACAGTTGAAAATGGACTGAAATGTGGGTTTCTTCATAGGATAACGCCCGGGTTTTTGATACACGAGTCTAGAACTCGGGTCGCGAAAATCCGGGGCGTTACACTCCAAGTGGGAGATTGTTAAGGTGTGGAGCCAGCACACCACTGCCAGCCAAGGAGGTGGTTGGGCGCCCGATGCTCAGTGGACCGGGCGCCCGGTGGCACAGGGTGGGCGCCCGACCAAGTTTGACCAGGCGCCCACGTCCGATATTCGGGTATTTTTTTTTCTCCTTATGTCGCTGGAAGATTTCTACATTGGGCGGGCGCCTGACCAAGCCTGACCGAGAGCCAGACCGGCCGCGACCTTTTCGCGGGCTTTCCCATTTGGGGTTCTATTTTCGTGTTTTCTTATAAAAATGGGTGTAACTTGGGATTAAGGCATGTGATTAGGGTTTCTATACGTCCAAGGTGAGAAAGAAGGAAGATGTTAACAAAAATGGCTATCTCTGTGCATGGGAGCATCGAAAGAAGGTGAGTATTATGCTTGTAACTTCGTTTTCTTCATAGTGGAGTTTTTCTAGCGTAGTTTTTTTTAACCTGATTGGGGTTTTTCCACGTAAAATTTATTTTACGGATTGTTGGTTTGTTTAAATTCCTCTTCTAGTTATTATTTTTTTCCTGTTTATTGTTTGTGGATGAGACTGATAATTGGATCTCGATTCACCAGCATTGTTGGCGTGCTGCGCAACATGGGGTGCACTCCCTGGCTCAAAAAGAACCAACGAAGCAAGAAAGGAGTCCTGAGACTTCTGTCAACTATCGGTCAATATTGAGATTTGCAATGTTGACTGCTTACTTTTGTGTTCTATGGGCCCACCTGTGATGCTAACAGAGCATATGAGCCGACCGGCCAACCTGTCAGATCATGCAGGTGCATGAGCCAAAAGATGAAACAGATTCATCACCCAAGTGGACCACACAGCGTACATGTATTAACGTCGTCCGTTGAAGCCGTTGAAGTACTCTTAAGGTCCAGGTGTGATGTTTACATGCTAAATATTCTGTTTATAAAGTTATGCCTATTAAAATGAATTGAAAAAACAATGTTATTGGTCAGTTGATGAATAACAGTTTAGCTTTAAAAATGGATGGTTTAGATTGGATCTAGCGTAGATTACAGTGATGTAAGGATTTAAGTGGAAATCGGCCGGTTTTTTTTTTTTTTTAATCCCCCATATGCACTCATCTATTATACATACACGCAACTAAATCTAGTCCGTCCAAATACTTGGTAACACCACAGATAAATCATTATTGTAAAATCAGATTGGGAACCTCTGATTAATGAAAACTTTTTTCCTGATTTAGGACCATTCATATTTCCAACACAATAGTTTCAATGTCCACTATCTGACAGTTGAAAAATCATTTCAAGGTAACAGTTGGAGTAAATCCCATCTAAAGTGGCGACAAAATTTGAACCGTTCAATATTAGTTGTTTATATACTATGTATATCATCTTTGTGAAGGAATGTGAACCATCACATTCAGCCCTAGTACCTGTCCTCCTTCAATGGATTTCCCTCAGTTACGAAATTTTCAAAATATCATGTTTTCTTGTCAAAAATGGTCCCAACAATATTATCACGTTAATTCAAGAGAAATTGAAAATATCTTAATTTCCAGCAACTATGTTATGAAATTATTACTATTTTACCTACATTTTAGGGAATTTTAGGAAAATTCCTTGTAAATTCTAAATCTACCAAAAGATTCCTTCACAATTCAAATTACCTAGATAGTACTTTTTGAAAAGGAAAATTACCTAATTACCTGAATATTATTTATCTTTAAAAAGGAATAAAGTCATAAAATTTTGGTGCCAGCATGGTACGTGTATGACACCAACCTGTCAAGCATAGCCGGGCGCGAATTAGGTGTTACCTCGAGAATAGCTTCGTGGGTGTTATCCTAACCGTGTGGGGCCCATCTTGATGTATTTTTTATATATCTATGTCGTCTATCTATCTTTTCATATTATTTTAGGATGTGATCCAAAACCCTAGGAAGAACCAATTCTCAAGCGGACCATACCACTAGAAAAAGTGATGAATAACCATTAAAAATATTTTTTGGGCCACAAAAGTTTTAGATCAATCTGATTTATATTGTCCCTTCATCAAGACCTTATTGACATTATCAAGAGCTTGGATTTAAAATAAACATTACTGAAACCTTATGATTCTTTGGAATTTTTAATGGTGAGGCACTCAATCACACTGTTTCTAGTGGTATGGTCCACTTAAGATTTGGATATGTATAATTTTTGAAACCTCATCCTAAAATTGCCTGTAGAAAACGGATGGATAGAGTGGATATACAGAATATCATCCATGTGGGCCATACCGCAGGGGTAACACTCACTAAGCTATTCCATAACACCTAATTCGCACCCAGCATAGACACCCAACCCTATAGTAATCATAAATAATGTATTTTGACGTTTCTAAGGGGTGTATGTTATTGTTTATGGTGTAGGTCACCTTATGTTGAGATTGATAAATCTATTTATTTTATTTTATATATTTATTTATTTATTTTGTGGCTGTTGTTTCAACGTTATGAGGGATCACATATATTGGATGAGTTGAATATGAGAAAAATATTATTTAGGCCTTACAATTCTCCACTTTACCACTTTTTAAAGAAAAAAGTGAAGCAGACATTATGGTAATTTCTACTTACAAAAAAAATAAAAAAAAAGCACTTCCCTAACCTTTCTTTTTAAAGGCATTATTTCCTAAACTTTTAATTTGTGAGGAATTTTGTAGTTAAAGATCCTAAATTAATTTTGTGTGTGTATATATATATATATATATATGTTCTATGAGGTCGACTTCATGGTAAGTTCCCATGAGGTCGAGCTGTGTGGGCCCCACCGTGATGTGGATCGGACATCTACTCCATCGGTCAGATGCACCATTCTGTGGTGGGCTAAGGTCTTAAAAATCAAGTCAATCCATGACTTAGGTGGGCCACACCACAGACAACAGTTGGGAGGGGTTCTGCGCCCATTAAAACCTTCATGATCTTTGATTAGACCCACCGAGATGTGGTTCACAAATCCAGACCATCTATTATGTGTGTTCCACTTGTACGAGGGGTCATACCAGGTTTGAGGCACATCGAAAAGTCAGGTGGGCCCCACAAAGTGATTTTAGATATTTTAGGAATGTCTTCACATTATTTTAGATGCTATGGCCCACATGAGTTTCCTATGCGGCTGATTTTTGGGCTGTCCTATAACCTAAAGGGGACCCATCAAATGCACGGAGTAGATGTTCAAAACACATCATGGTGGGGCCCACATAGCTCGACCTCATGGAAAGTTCCCATGAGGTCGACCTCATAGTACCATTTCCCATATATATATATATATATATATATATATATATATATATATATATATATATATATATATATATATATATATATATAGGAATGATAATCGTGGGCACGCTCACACTATAGCATGTTCCTTTATATTCCCTAGTGCGTGCTCCGAGTTGTCTTAGACGATTCTCTCTCGGAAATCACACATAATTTATTAATCTATATATATAGCATTTCACATAATTTATTAATCTATAATAAATATTTTTTTATATATTTTTGCAAGATTTTTCCTAATAACATTATTAAAAAAGTTAGCTAATTTAAAATCTCTTGAGAACCTTTTGGAATGAGAAATTCCACATCTGTCACCAATTAGGATATGATCTTGATGGGTCGGTCCGGTCCATTCAAGTCTTGGTGTGCATCTTGAAGACCTAGGCTCGCTTGTAATAAAAATTCTGTACCCATTGCACATTTGGATCTAGGTTTCAAATTGGGTACATGACAGATGATTATTTATGAGTTTGTGCGTGCCTAATGGGTGGATTAGATCGCACACACATGTGCCATGCTGACATGTGCATGGTGTGTAAATAGTCTGTCTTACATATGTGTGTGTCACCTGACGTAACCGGGTGACCCAGCTGGAATCCAATTACACATGACTTTTAACCTAACCCAGAAGGTGAAGGCAAACCCAGCCTAATTTCTTACTTGGTCCAATTTATGAGACCACAGCCAGTAAAAATTGTATATGAGTCCAAGGGTTTCGTGCAGGGTCCAGGTATCCATTGACAAACAGTAACAATGATCCTAAATTACCTTTTTTGTTTTTAATGTTTTTTGTCAGTCACCCACCCACTCACCCAATCAATCGCGCAACACACCCATCCAATCAGTCCTGCAACGCACTTGGTGCTGTCAGCAGTATGGATATTTCACTACTGATGGGTTTTCATGCGAGATCCATTGTTAATATCTTATTTTTGGGTGACTTTAAGTAAAATATCATCTGAAGGTGGGTGGTTGTAAACTACAATAGATGCTTTTGGTCCCATGCCATTCCATCATAGGAGAAAAGTCCACAAATAGCAGGACACAAAAAGTACTGCTCATAATGTGGGACCCAGATAGTTGTATTCGACAGCTCAATTAGTCCTAGGTCTACGTCATGGGAATATGTATAGTGTCCTTGGGCCATGAACTGTGACAAATAAAAGCCAGGAACATTCACCCATGACGTCAGTATGATTGACCCTGGACGGATGTAACTTTTTTTTTTTCTCCTTTAACAATACAGATGGAACATGCCCCAATTGTTTCCAGAATTAGACTGCACGAACAATGTTTGGCCTCTTTGTTGTTTCATCTTTTCTCGGGCAATATCTCTAATGTCTCGAAATTCGGACTCAGAGTGTGTACCCTCCGACCCAGTTTACGAGGTATAGCTGGTGTACTAAATGCATTTATAACGTTAAATCACTTCAAGAGGCATAAAATAATGAAATACTAAGTTATCATTTATTCATGAAATATTCATCCATAAACTAAGTCCACCCATTTGGGACTATTAGTTATCTACTAATTATTGAAAATAACAAAGTAAAACAAACTAGTCTAAACGTCTTGGTTTAGGGCCGCCACTTCTCCCTCGGTTAGATTAGGGCAATAGTCTTGCAGTTCCTCTAATGGTCTCACTTCATTATCAGGGGCATTCTCTGAAGGTTCAACGTCCACATCATCTGTATATTTTTTATCCACAACGTCAGCTGGAAAGCCCAATGAGTAACCCAATATGATTCACATGCATTTCAACTAAGCAGGATAACACATGCCATTAAATACACGTAATACATAATTTAATGCAAGAATGAGTTTAATATGAAACGATGCATCAAGTGGGCATATATTCAGTCTTCCACTTGCTTCGATTGGATCCCATCAATCGGCCCCCCCTTCCTTGTAGGGCGGACTTTCATATATTAGTGGGCTTCCAGGATGGTCTCTGGGTAACTGGGTATTTAAGTACCTACCGGTCTTCTAGAGTCGAATTCCAGGCACAATAATTCATAAATACATGCAATAATTTATATCCATACAATAATTCACATCCGTACATTTCATCTCTCCTTTTGAGAGACAACATTTCATGACATTTATAAATGGAAATTATTTAAATAATATTTAAACAAGTATGAATCAATCAATATCACATATTATATCCATCACACAACTTACTTAATTAAAATGATTAGTAAACGTGTTGGGATGTACTCACCTGTTGATAGTGACAATTACTTTGTTAATTCTGTCACGTCCTGAGTAAAATCGGTCCTGAATCTACAATAAATGTAATTTATATTTATTCATCACCAATCTAGCGTTAATATACTTATTTTCAATTTGAATTATACTTTATTGAGGTCTGGTTCCTTAATAGACGGTCCATATTCGATTATTGTGACCCACTTTTCCAAAAGGAATGGCCCTTTTACTATTTTTCTGATAGTACGGCCCACTTGACTGGTGGGTCATCCTATACTTGGTCACAAGTTCCCCAATGGTACACTACCAAATATGGTTGATTATATTTTGCAAGGATCTTGTCGTAGGATATCCTAAAATGATCCATTTATGAGAATACATACGTACCTCCCCACTATTTCACTTGGCATGGCCCGCCTGAAAATCTGATTGGGCTGATTTTTTGTCACAAAACTAATAATTCATTACTCCAGAGATTGAGTGGATCGGATTTTCCAAAGACTACACAGTGGGGCCCACAAGCTCCGAACCAGTGGATAGGTGTTGTCCCCACTGTTTGTCTTGGTATGGCCCACTGGAATATCCTATACGGGCCATTTTTAATCCTCAACCAGAAAACTTATTTATTAATATATTGGACGGATTAGATTTCTCAAATGTCTTCAAATGGGTCCCAAAAGTGGACAACAATCCAAAATCGGACTGCCTTAACCATGTGTGTTGTTATCATTACTATTTTAAGTGGTGTGGGCCACCCGAGATTCAGATTTACCTGATTTTTGGACCCAAGCTGTAAAACATTATAATACAACATATGGTCGGCATGGATCTACTGATTTCATCACAATGGGGTCCACGAGTGGACCGCTGTCCAAGCCCAAAATTTCTATTTTTTTAATTTCATTTTTATTTTATAATTTTTTTACCATTAATTTGTTTTAGGTGGTGTGGCCCACTCGGACCTCAGTTTGGGTCCAAATTCGGACGCTAGTCCTAAAATGAGATGAAGAAATAAATGGGCGGAGTGGATGTACAAAATACATCAAGGTGGGTCCCATGAGTGGGGCCCCCACGTCACTTTCAAATATGACTAACGCTGGACGTTCCAGCGTCAGAGACGCTGGACGTTCCAACAACTTCTTTTCTTTTTTTTCTTTTTATTATTATTATTATTATTATTATTATTATTATTATTATTTAGGCTATATATGGTGGTTTACAAGAGATCTGGTCCGACCATTGAGTCGGCCACCTCATTGTGGGCCCAATAATGTTTTGGAATAAAATAATTTATCATAATTAATTTAATAATTAAATAAGACAATAATAAATGAATTTTAAAGGCTATCATTCATTTAATCGATGTGGCCCATCTGAAGGTCCAATCGATCTGAATTTTGTGGCCCATGTACATTTTGGCCTTATGATCATTTTGAATTTCAAAATTCGTATTTAGAGCAAAAAAAGAAAATTAAATTCTTGTTAGTGATAGGACTCGATCCTTAGTCTTCTTTCTCACTTAAGAGGGCTTTAACCAATCAATCCATGCTTTTCTTTTATTTATTATCTTAAATTTATTTAGTTAAACCAATTATTGTTTTTAAAAGAAAATTTTCCTACCGAAATTTTAAGGTCGTTACAATATCTGTGTGGCATGCCATCATGTTTGTGTTACATCAACTGTTTATGTGATTTGCCGGCTCATTTTAGGTTATGAACCAAAACATGTGATAGATCCAAAAGTCAAGTGGGCCACACCATAAAAAAACAGTAAAAATAGAACAACCACCGTTGAAATCATCCTAGAGGCCACCCTGATGTTTGCATGCCACCCAACGGGTTCATAAGGTGATTCCCACCCTTCATCAGCCATATTAAAAACTTTTCTAGCCAAATTGAGAAAATCTTAACTTCTATATCAACTATGTTGTGAAATTATTACTATTTTACTTAAATTTTAGCCAATTTTATGAATATTCCTTATAATTCTAAATGATTCATTCACAAATCAAATTACTTGGTACTTTTTAAAGAAGGAAAATTACCAAAGTACCTGCATATATTTTTTTTAGAAAGTAATAAAGTCATAAAATTTTGGTACCAGCATGGTATGTGTATGACACACCAACCTGTCAAACATAGACACACAACTATAATAATCATAGATACTATATTTTGATGTTTCAAAAGTGAGGTAGAGAGCGTGGCTAGTCTTTACATGTCAAGAATGGACCAAATGAAGGACCAGCAGAAGACCACCATAAAAGGATTAAAAGCGGTGCAAGCATTCAAATGAGATAGCACTGCCTACCGGTCGTCTGATTGGTTGGACCCAACAAGGATCGGTTGGAATCAATTAAAAATTTAGTCCAAACTCACTAGACTGTTTTGGCCAAAATGCGACCGGTTGTGCGTCTGACAACCCAACGCAAATCGATCGTGGACAGATCGAGTGGACTCCAGAGAGTTACTAGACTCTCTGGACCTTCTCAAATCGGTCGTCCGACCGGTCGTCCAGCGCCCAGCAGGTTCCCGCGAACTTACTAATTTTGATTTTCCTTTTCATTTTAGGACTTGTTTATCTTTCCTTTTGCAATTAGATACCTAGGCTACGAAGCTGGGGGTTTATTTAGTATAAGTAGGATGTTATTTCGGATTTTAAGCATTATTCAATAATTTCAATACAATTTCTAGAGTTTTTCTCTATTTTGGCTCGTGTTTTTTGAGTTGCCCCTTGAGTAATCAAGGAAGATCGGGTTGTTTGCTCAATAGATCATTGGATTCGGATCAATTATCTTACGAGAGAGACGGTGATCGATCTTGTCCTGCCTACGGCTACGCCAGAAAGGGTGTATATTATTTTTCATGGTGTGGGCCACCTCATGTTTAGATTGACAATTTTTTTTTCCAACATTATGGGGGATCACATATATTGGACAAGTTAGATTTAAGAAAAAATCATGTGGGCCTCACAATTCTCAGCTTTACCACTTTTAAAGAAAAAAGTGAAGCAGTCATTATGGTAATTTCTATTCAAAAAGCACTTCCCTAACCCTTTTTTTTTTACGGCATTATTTTCCAAAATTTTAATTTGTGAGGAATTTTGTAGTTAAAAATCCTAAATTTTGTAATACATGCAGGATTTCACATATAATAACTATTTTTTTGTTTTATAGTTTTGCAAGATTTTTCCTAATAACATCACGAAAAAAAAAAAAAAACTGCTAATTTAAAAATCTCTTGAGAAAAATTGCACATCTGTCACTAATTAGGATATGCTCTGGTCCGGTCCGGTCTGGTCCGGTCCATTCCAGTCTTGGTCTGGATCTTGAAGACCTAGGCTCATTGCAATCAAAATTCAGTGCCCATTGCACATTTGGATCTAGGTTTCAAACCCGGTGCATGACAGATAAGAGTATTTTTGAGTTTGTGCGTGCCTGCTGGGTGGATTAGATCGCACACACATGTGCCAAGTTGACATGTGCATGATGTGTAAATACTCTCTCTTGCATATGTGTGTGTCATCTGACGTAACCGGGGGACCCAACTGGAATCCAATTACACTTGACTTTTAACCTAACCCAACACAAAAGGTGAATGCAAACCCAGCTTAATTTCTGGGTCCAAATAAATAAGACCACGGCCGGTTAAAATTGGATATGAGTACAAAGGTTTCGTGCAAGTCCAGGTATCCGTTGAGAAGGGTAACGTGGACCCTACGTTACCTGTCCCATAAGGCGTTTAGGTGACTTTAATTAAAATATCATCGGACAGGTGGGTGGTTGTAAACTACAATAAATGTTTTTGGTACCAGCCATTCCATCAAAGAAGAAGAGTCCAGGAATAGTGGGACCCGAAAAGTACCGATCATAATGGTGGGACAACGATAGATGGGATTGTATTCGACAGCTCAATCAGTCCTAGGTCTACAACCCAAGAATCTATAGTATCCTCGGGGCACGAATCGGAGCAAGTATAAGCCAGGATAGTTCACCCATAACGTTTGTGTGATAGAGCCTGGACAGATGCAACTTTTTTTATTTTTTATTTTTTATCAATACAGATGGAACATACATATGCCTCAAAAGTTTCCAAAATGAGACTGCACGTACGAACAATGTTTGGCCTCCTTGTTGTTTCATCTTTTCTTGGGCAATATCTGTGGGGCCTGCCGTCATGTTTGTGATACATCTACTGTTCATCTGATTCGCTGGCTCATTTTAGTATATGAACAGAAACATGTGAGAGATTCAAAACTCAAGTGGGCTACGCAATTAAAAAAAAAAAAAAAAAAAGAGTAAGAATAGAAATAGCCACAGTTGAAATCATCCTAGGGGCTACCTGATGTTTATATGCCGGCCAACCGCTTCATAAGGTGATTCCCACCTCGATGAAGGGGAAACACATATCAGCCAAATTAAAAACTTTTGCGGCCACAAGAAGGTTTCAATGGTGGACATTCAGACTCTGAGATTTCTTGCGGTGTGGCCACTTAGTTTTCTTAAAACTCTCATTGTTGGGCCATGTCTTAAAATGAGAGGACAACAAAATGTACAGTTTGGATGGTCGTGACTTGTAACACAGGGTTATAGGAATCACTTCTAACCCCAAGCTTTGTGCTTCCTACCATGATGTTTGTGTCGTATCCACCCCATCCATGTCTCCCCGTCTCATTTTTAAGGCATGAGCCCAAACATGATGAAAATCCAAAACTATAGTGAGCCATGCCACAAGAAATAGTGGTGATGGAAATGTGCACCCTTGTAAACTTCAAGGGGTCCAACGGTCCACCTTGATGTTTATATGCTCTCCAGCCTATTTGTAGGGATATTTATTGTTGGGTGCACTTCACAAAACCTTAGGATCTCACCCCCAAACTACTTGAATTATGAGATATAATAAAGCAATAAACTAAATCAAATCATAAACCACACGACACAAGAGATTTTTACGTGGAAAACCTTCGAAGAGGTAAAAACCACGGGACCTAGTCCAAATCAACAATCCACTATGAAAGAGAACTGTTACAATCGATCACAAGCACAACCCGCTTGGATCAAACCTTCTTCATTCACGTAGGAGTGGATAACAATAAGAGAATATGAAAACTAAGAGATCTCACCGAGCACGAGGACGTAGAAGAGCCAAGACGTCAACTACGCAGTAGATCACCTCTACAAAGTAGTAATCTCCTTCCTACAAGCTCTCTCTCTCTCTCTCTCTCTCTCTCTCTCTCTCTCTCTCTCTCCTTGGACGTGAAAACCATCTATTGGAATTCCCTAATCTCGATTTAGAACCGCTTAAATAAAGAACCGGAGGAATTAGAGCCAAAACAGGAAACTGCGGATTCGCAGTCAGTGCATGGTCGGGCGCCTGGTCTCAAGCCGTTGGGCGCCCGCCTAACCAAATAACTGTCTAGAGAGTTTAGAGTAAATTCTGCCGAATTTTGGTCGCCCGTCCCAATATGGTCCACCGCCCGACTGTTCCAGAAACAGTCCATTGACTTTTCAATCCTTTCGGGTGAATTTCGGTTGCCCGACCAAAGCTCACCCAAGCTGCACCACTCTCTCCTTTACACCCAAGGAGGAAAACCCCATCATTTATTACTCTTTGAAGGAAAAAAAAACAAATATCAACCAGATCCCAAACTTCTATGGTGATTAAGATTGTTTCAATGGTGGCCGTTCAAATCACTACTATTTCCTATGGTGTGGCATACTTGAGTTTTGGATCTTCCTTGTGCTTGAGTTCATGTCTTAAATGGAACATGTGAAACAAAAAGACAAACTAGATATAACCTTGTTTCAACACTGAGGTCTTGGTATCGATTCCCTAGATGGGGATGGCTAACATTGTGGTGTGACTAATCTTCGCTTCCCCAAATGTAGGGTTGCAATGTAGTAATAATTTCGGTAACACCGAGATTGATTCACAAGGACTTGTGTAGGAACCCACAAAACACTTCCAATGGTTTCTAATTGAGAACTAACTAAATAGGATTTTGGAATTGAATGTAGATAGATATTTTAAACTATAAGTGAATGTAAACAATGTAAAAGAGCACTACGGGTTCAAGGATCCACTTGTAGCAATCCTTGATGCTTAATTCGATGTGGTTTTGTAATTACACAACTAGAACTGAAATCAAATCCTATCTAGTCGGATGATAGAGCAGTTATAACAAACAATCTGTTATATGTATTCAAGTACATGATTCCCTCAATTCAAGTTAGGACTTGAGCACACTCAATTGCATAGGTCAATCCTAGTTCCAATAGATTAAGATCACAATCATAATTATCATTAAACTCTATCACAAAGCATAACTAGATCATGATTTGAACTTCATTCAAATCACTTACACAATCACACATAAGTAGAAATTTCAGAAAAATAAAACTCTTGGCATGAAGTTCCCACATGAGAATCAAAGGTCTAGAGCGTATTGAATTCAATTCCTTGGAGCGTACAGGTCTAGAACCATTCAAAATAATTAAGAACTCAACCAATTCTTCTAAACATCTATGAGCCATCATAAGATTAAGAAAAACTACTTAGAACTTTATTCAAACTTCAAACTATTGTTCTTCACTAATAATCTAACTTGAAACCAAAACAAACGAATTAAAACATCTTTGATTCACCACAGGCTTCACCTCTTAGCCTTAGCTAAGAGGTTTAGCCGTTCATGATCCAAGGAAACATGAAAGCAACTAAGAAAAACATAAAAACTAGAAAAACAAACTAGAAGGAGTTGTAGAACTCCGGATCCGACTTCCACTGCCTCCCAGCGTGATAATTCTCTTATAGGATGCCTTAGGAACGAGCTAGAGGAGTCCTTTTATAGGTTTTAGGCCCTAGGTGCGAAGAAACTTCGAGAAAATCTGAAAAAATTGCGCTTTGCGCAGCAAATTTCGGAGCTTGTAGAAGAAGCTTTATTACGCAGCCGACCGGTCTGAGCTCATGGACGATTGGTCGCAAAAGGCCAAAAATAGTCTAGAGAGTTTTCTGGAAATTCGAACCCAAAATTTAATTCAATGACCGACCGGACGACTGGTTGTGATTGGTCCAACAACGTTGGCAACAGGGGTCCTCCTGTTGAGTGTTTGGACCGGTTGGACGACCGGTCCTGGGCTATGGATGACCGGTCTGTAGTGCAATTTTCTGCACTTCTTCCTTTTCTCCTTTGCTTCTTTCTTCCACCTTTTGGCGCTTGATCTTTTGATCTTCAATGCTTGTAGACAACGTCTCTAAGCCTTCAATTGATGAATTCTCTCTCTCATTCCTATGACCACAAAACCATGCATTAGTTGGGTCTTTAGTCATGTATTTCAAGCATAGTTAGTGATAAAATGGGGGTTAGAATATACACATTTAAGAGCTTAACACACCACTCAACCAGCATTTTACTAGTCTCGAGCAAAATATGCGTGAAACAAATTTCATTCTTCAAAACTCAACTCTCCTTTAGAAGCTATGCTTCATACACTCAATGATATGCAAGTGTAAAAATTCTGAAATGCCAGTGATAAAACCTAGAACTTTCCAAAACATACCAAGTATTCATATGAAATTCCTGTTGATTGATTGATAAATAGAAAAGTCCAAACAATTTAACCTAGTGTGCTTAGTGGATGTTTATCTCATGGATTTTCGAGGTTACCTTCTTCATGAATTAGCTAAGGTATGGATTTGGCGGTGTACAGATCAACAACAAGCCTTTAACAAGAATTTGCCTTACCGTTCTTCCGATGGCTTTCACATTACGTCCCATTTCCGAATTTGGTTACGGGTAGACCATCCCCTGGTTGGTAATAGGTAGCCCTTCTCAGAATTTTCTACCATATTTTCAATCATTCCCATGTTTTTATCATTCCTTTCCTTTTCATATACATTAGACAGGATTTTTAAAAATCTATATCTTTCGTTATTTTCCCATGGACAAGGATGGACAAAGTACCCCAGCTTAGTTTCTCAAAACCTTAAATCCAAACTTAGCTAATTCACAATTCTACATAATCCCTTCAAAGCAGGAGAATCGTGTAATGTGAACTAGGTGTAAAAGTGTTTAAATTTTCTATCAATCATAAAAATAGGGGAATTCGCATATAAAATTAGTATCTTAGAGATTGTTCAAGATATTCAGCTTCACTCACTTCGCCTCTTCTTTTTTTATACTTACACATTTCAAATGCATAGAAACAAAGTTTTCCAATGGAGTTTTGAATTTGTATAAAAAAAATCTGAAAAAATTGAAAAATGTTCTTCATATTGCTCGAGATGTTATAAAACACTAGATTCATTCTAGTGATCCCACACCCCTAACCAAATCTTGCATTGTCCTCAATGTAAAAGATATACAATAAATAAAACATAAGAGCAATTATAAAATAAAGAGAGTGAGGAATGAGAGTACCTGAGAGAACAAAAACTGGAATTCTACCTCCGTTTAACAAACCTATAAAAAAGCAAACCAAAAGCAACAAAATCCTAATCCTAACTACTCTATACCTCCATCAGACTAGGAGATCAAATATCCTGATACACAGGATTAGTTAGAGGTATGGACATACCTTCTGAAGAAAAATTCTCAAAGAACGATTTTAATCGCTGACCATTCGCTTTAAAGATATTACCGTTCCTTGGGTTCAACAACTCAACAGTCCCATATGGATAAACAGTTTTCACAATAAAAGGACCGGTCCATCGAGACTTCAATTTTCTTGAAAATAAATGTACCCGAGAATTATACATAAGGACCTTTTGATTAATCGCAAAGGTCTTACGAAGGATGTTCTTATCATGGAACACCTTCGTCTGGTGCTTGTAAATTCGCGCATTTTCATAAGCCTCGTTCCGGAGTTGCGCAAGTTCATTCAATTGAAGTTTATGTAACGAGCTTACTTTGTCAAAATCAAAATTCATCTTCTTTATCGCCCAATATGCCCTATGTTCCAACTCCACAGGCAAATGACAACGTTTCCCATAGACAAGTCTGTACGGAGACATTCCAATGGGGGTCTTGAAAGCAGTACGGTAAGCCCAAAGTGCATCGGTAAGTCGAAGTAACCAATCTTTGCGATTGGAGTTCATTGTTTTCTCTAAAATAAGTTTAATTTTCCTGTTGGATATCTTAGGTTGTTCACTTATTTATGGGTGATAGGTAGTGCTCACCTTGTGATTCACCCCATATTTCTTCATTAAAGCTTCAAACGGGCAGTTACAAAAATGAGATCCTCCATCACTTATAATGACTTAAGGTGTTCCAAATCGGAAAAGGATATTTTCCTTTAAGAAATGAATAACTGTTTTATGGTCATTGTTCCGACATGGAATTGCCTCGACTCATTTTGAAACATAATCGACGGCAAGTAAAATATATAAATTTCTAAAAGAAGATGGGAATGGACCAATGAAATCGATGCCCCAACAATAAAAAATTTCGATTGGTAAGATGGGATTAAGTGGCATCATATTTCTACGGGATATTCCTCCCAATTTCTAACAAAGCTCACAAGTTTTATAAAACTCATGGGTATCTTTGAACATAGAGGACCAATAAAACCCACATTGCAGAATTTTGGTTGTGGTCTTCTTAGCGAAAAAAGTGGCCACCACACACCTGAGAATGACAAAAGAAGATGATACTGTGTTGCTCATCATCCGGCACACATCTCCTTATAATTTGATCGGGACAATACTTGAATAAGTACGGGTCATCCCACAAGAATTTTCTCACCTCATTGAAAAACATATCCTTATCTTACTTGTTCCAGTGTGTTGGAATTATACCTGTAACAAGATAGTTAGCAATGTCCGCATACTATGACAATTGGGAGATTTTAAAAAGTTGTTCATCAGGGAACATGTCATTGATCGCGGTTGTCTCAGGGGAATCTATGAGAACAAGTCTAAAGAGATGGTCAGCCACTACGTTTTCTACTCCTTTCTTATCACGTATTTCTATGTCAAATTCTTGGAGTAGGAGGATCCATCTTAAGAAGTGTGGCTTAGCATCCTTCTTAGAGAAAAGGTGTTTAAGCGCGGCATGGTCGGTGAATATGATGATCTTGGATCCAATCAAGTAGGACCTAAACTTGTCTAAAGCAAAAACTACGGCTAAAAGTTCTTTTTTGTAGTAGTGTAGTTTGCTTGGGCTGATTTTAAGGTTCTACTTGCATAGTAGATGACACATGGCTTTTTCTCTTTTCTCTGGCCTAACACAGCCCCAAAAGCGTAGTAGCTCGCATCACACATAATTTCAAAAGGAAGGCTCCAATCAGGTGGTTGCATTTTGGGAGAACATGTCAACATACTTTTAAACCTGTCAAAGGCATTTTGACAATCTTCATTCCACTCGAATGAGTTTTCCTTTTGAAGGAGGTTACATAAAGGATGAGAGAGTGAACTAAAGTCCTTTATGAACCGTCTATAGAATCCGACATGTTCCAAAAAGGACTGCACATCTCGTACACTCTTAGGTGGTGAAAGGTTAGAGATAAGATTGATTTTTTTCTTTGTCCACCTCAATTCCATTTTGTGAGATGATGTGACCGATGACTATTCCCTTTTGAACCATGAAGTGACATTTCTCCCAATTCAACACGAGGTTCTTTTCTTCACATCTTTTCAAAACAGTTTTTAAGTGCATAAGACACTCATCAAAGTTACAACCAAATATTGAGAAATCGTCCATGAAGACTTCGAGACTCGTCCCCACCATATCAGAAAAAATACTCAACATACAATGCTGAATAGTGGCAGGGGCATTGCATAGTCCAAACGGCATCCTTCGATAGGCAAAAGTGTCGAATGGACATGTGAATGTTGTCTTCTCTTGGTCTTCTAGGGCGATCTCTATTTGGTTATACCCTGTATACCCATTAAGAAAGCAAAAATGGGAATGACCCGCCAACCTTTCTAAAATTTGATAAACAAATGGTAAGGGGAAGTGGTCTTTCCTTGTGACTGTGTTTAGCTTCCTATAGTCAATGCACATTCTCTAACCGGTAGTGACTCTGGTTGGTATGAGTTCATTATTGGCATTGGCTCGGATTTCTTAGGCACCACTGGAGTTGGACTCACCCATTGGCTATCGGATATTGGGTAGATAATACCCACATCCAATAGTTTCACGACTTCAGCCTTAACCACCTCCTTCATGTTTGGATTGAGGCGTCTTTATGGTTGTTTAGATGTCTTGACATTTTCCTCAAGGTGTATGCGATGACTACAAATCAGTGGGTCTATGCCTTTGAGATCCGTAATTGACCATCCAATGACGCTCTTATGCTCTATTAAAGTAGCTATTAGCCTACTCTCTTGCTCCTCATCCAAGTGTGAAGAAATCACCACCGGATACGTCTCTTCTCGACCTAAATAAACATATTTTAAATTAATGGGTAATGGTTTTAGGTCGAGCTTTGGTGCCTTAATATTAGATGGAAGGGGCTTGTTCTCGCTTAAGGGCAAAGGCTCAAATGATGCCTTCCATCTTTTATTATCAAGTACCTGAATAACATCCAAAATGGCATCTATCCTCATATTGTGTCATCATTAATCTCATGAGAGTGGGCCAAATATGCCTCCAAAGGATCGGAATAGAATGCTATGGGGGGTGTACTCTCCACGAATGATTCAATTATATTTATTTCGTGGACTTCGTCATCAACTTCCCGTGGTTGTTTGCATAAATCAAATATATTCAGCTCGAATGTCATATTTCCAAAGGACATTTGTACAAGCCTATTTCTACAATTGATAATCACATTTGAAGTAGCTATAAAAGGGCGGTCAAGTATGACGGGAATTTGAGCATCGGTACCTATCACGAGATGTGTATTCAAGACAATAAAGTTCAATGAGTAGTATAATTTATCAACTTGGACCAAGACATCCTCAATCACTCATCTCAGTATACGAATAGATCTATCAGCAAGTTGTAGTATGGTTTTGGTGGATTTCAATTTACCTGACCCAAGTTGTTCATAGACCGAGTATGGGATGAGGTTAACACTTGCCCCTAAATCGAATAAGTCTTGTTTGATCCGATAGTCACCTATGATGCATGAGATGGTTGGACTACCTGGATCTTTGTATTTTTGGGGCACCTCTTGTTTGATAATAACGCTCAAATTCTCAGTCAAAAGGACTTTGTTGTGAACATTGTGTTTCCTTTTGACTGTACACAATTCCTTTAGAAATTTGGAATAGGATGATATTTGTTTTATAGCATCCAACAACGGAATGTTGATCTTCACTTGCTTAAAAACCTCCAAAATTTTCAGGTTTTTATCGAAAGGTTTGGATGAAATCAACCTTTGGGGAAACGGGGCAACCGGCTTATATTGCCTTTCTGGTTCTTTCTCATGTAGAGTGTTGTTCGAGCTATCATCCTCTTTGGAACTTTCTGGATCATTAGGCTTTGGGGCCTTCACTAGATTAGATTTATCGATTATTTTTCAACTCCTCACGGTGGTGATAGCTTGAATATGCTCCATATGTTGGGAGGACGAGCTTGGGTCTTTTATCTCAAATTGGGTTCTTAGGGTTAGGAAGATGTTGGGCATGAAGTGTGCCTTTCTCCCTAACACTGAGATGAGATTCAACTCTAGCCATTGAGGTTTTCAAGTCATTAATGACTTGAGATGAATTTTGATTGAATTTCAGTTGCTCTTGCATGAACCCATCAATTTTTAGAGAATTAGTCTTGTTATATTCAGCTTGAACTGATATGAATGCACCCAACATCTCCTCTAGCGTAGCTTTTGGTGTGATTACTAGGGATGGACCTAGTAAGGGTTAAGCTTGGGAGGTGTTGTTTGCATTTGCAGTTGGTCCATTCCTCCAACTGAAGTTGGGATGGTTCTTCTAACTAGAGTTATACGTGTTTGAGTTTGGAGCACTAAATGGCCGTTGATAACTGTTTATGGCATTTGATTGTTCTTGTAAGATATCTTGGAATGCGAAAATTGTGGGACGATCCTGTGTTGCATGTTGATTCCTGGCATAAATTTCACAAACAATTTCAACGTCCTTTGAGTTAATCGTCTCTCCTTTCTTCAATTCTGTGGCCTCGACTTTTCTTGTGAGGCTAGCTACACGTGCACTTATGTTATCTTCTTCTGAGAGAACATAAATTCCTCCCTTTTCCTTTTGTTGGCTCGTCTTGGGATTCGTTGGTTTAGATACATCCCAAGACTGTACATTCTCGGCCAAGACATCAAAATAGTCCCATGCTTCCTCAGCCTCTTGATTCATGAATTCTCCATTGCACATCATCTCTACGAATTGACGCATGGGTGAAGTTAGTCCTTCATAGAAAAAGCTTATTACCCGCCAAATTTCGTAGCCATGATGCGGGCATGCATTTAACAAGTCATTGAACCTCTCCCAATATTGGAAGAAGATTTCATCCTCTTTTTGAGCAAAATTCATGATAAGACGCCTCAACATGATTATTTTGTGAGTAGGGAAGAACTTTTTAATGAATTCCCTAGTCATCTCAGTCCATGTGCCAATTGATCTTAGCCTTAATGCATGAAGCCTAGCCTTAGCTTTCTCTTTAAGGGAAAAATGAAATAATTTGCGTCTCACCACATCATCAGTTACATTTGCAAAGTGCACTGTGGCCATCACCTCATCAAATTTCTTAAGATGTTGATAGGCACTTTCACTGTTTAGTCCATGGAATTTGGGAATGAGTTGGATTACTCTTGGTTTAAGATCTATGTTCCCTGCATTATGAGAAAAAATTATGCATGAGGGAGTGCTCGCTCTTGCAGGTTACAAGTAATCACGTAGTGTTCTAGGTCGGGGAACATTCTCAACCTCATCTCTCCCATTTCGGTTTGGTCTAAATTTTGATTGGCCATAAGGTTGGGTTGATTTCCAACCATACTTTCAGACAAAATTGGATAATCTAAACGTTTCTTAGCACGTGGTTCCCAATCAATCCCTCAACAATTCCCCCTTCACTAATGAGTCGGTTATTAAAATCCCGAACCTAATGTGGCATACAAATCTCAGAAAAATAAAAGAAAAAGGGTTAGAAAAACCTGATTTGAAGTGACTACTTTGACTCCTAGAATTCCTGTAAAAATAAAACAAAGTAAACAAACTAAGTTGGTAAAGGACTTCTAAAAATCTCAAATAGAAACTACTTTCAGAAATTTTGCAAAAAACCGTCAAAGTCCCCGGCAACGGCGCCAAAAACTTGTTCGCTTCCCCAAGTGTAGGGTTACGATGTAGTAATAATCTCGGTAAGACCGAGGTCGATCCACAGGGACTTGTGTAGGAACCCACAAAACACTTCAAGTGGTTTCTAATTGAGAACTAACTAAACAGGATTTTGGAATTGAATGTAGATAGATATTTTAAACTATAAGTGAATGTAAACAATGTAAGAGAGCACTAGGGGTTCAAGGATCCACTTGTAGCAATCCTTGATGCTTAAAAGCACTGTGGTTTAGTAATTACACAACTAGAATCGAAATCAAATCCTATCTAGTCGGATGATAGAGCAGTTATAACAAACAATCTGCCATATGTGTGATTCAAGTACTTGATTCCCTCAATTCAAGTTAGGACTTGAGCACACTCAATTACATAGGTCAATCCTAGTTCCAATAGATTAAGATCACAATCATAATCATTATTAAACTCTATCACAAAGCATAACTAGATCATGATTTGAACTTCATTTAAGTCACTTACACAATCACACATAAGCAGAAATTTCAAAAAAATAAAACTCTTGGCATGAAGTTCCCACATAAGAATCAAAGGTCTAGATCGTATTGAATTCAATTCCTCAAAGCGTACAAGTCTAGAACCATTCAAAATAATTAAAAACTCAACCAATTCTTCTAAACATCCATGGGTCATCATAAGATTAAGAAAAACTACTTAGAACTTTATTCAAACTTCAAACCATTGTTCTTCACTAATAATCTAACTTGAAACCAAAACAAACGAATTAAAACATCTGGGATTCACTATAGGCTTCACCTCTTAGCCCTAGCTAAGAGGTTTAGCCGTTCATGATCCAAGGAAACATGAAAGCAACTAAGAAAAATATAAAAACTAGAAAAACAAACTAGAAGGAGTTGTAGAACTCTGGATCCGAATTTCGCCGCCTCCCACCGTGGTAATTCTCTTCTAGGATGCCTTAGGAACGAGCTAAAGGAGTCCTTTTAATGGTTTGGAGCCCTAGGTGCGAAGAAACTTCGAAATCATCCACAAAAATTGCGCTTTACGTGGTAAATTTCGGAGCCTGTAAAAGAAGCTCTTTTACACAGTCGACCGGTCAAACGACCGGTCTGAGCTCATGGACGACTGATCGTAAAAGGACAAAAACAGTTTAGAGAGTTTTCTGGAAATTAGAACCTAAAACTTAATTCAACGATCGGTCGGACAACCGGTCTGAGTAGTGGATGACCGGTCGGACGACTGGTCGTGATTGGTCCAGCAACATTGGTAGCAGGAGTCCTCCTGTTGAGTGTTCGGACCTGTCGGACGACCGATCGTAGACTATGAACGACCGGTTAAATGATCAGTCTGCAGTGTAATTTTCTGCACTTCTTCCTTTTCTCCTTTGCTTCTTTCTTTCACCATTTGGCGCTTGGTCTTTTGATCTTCAATGCTTATAGACAGCGTCTCTAAGCTTTCAATTGATGAATTCTCTCTCTCATTCCTATAACCATAAAACCATGTATTAGTTGGGTCTTTAATCATGTATTTCAAGCATAGTTAGTGATAAAATGGGGTTAGAATATACACATTTAAGAGCTTAACAACTAATAGGGAGTGTGTGTACTAACAAAAAAAAAAAAAAAAAAGGTCGGACCCCTGGAGCTTGGGGTTTGGATGGATTCCTGTAACCCCGGGTCACTAGCAAGCCACATCGAGGTGAGTGGAATTGTTAGTGGAAATTAGGCAAAAATCACATAGTTGCCACAAAGGTTAAGAGTTAAAGGGTTGCTCTAACCCACGAGTCATGGGCAGGTATAAAATGGGAAAATAATACATACATCTTTCTGCACTACACATGAGAAGGTAATGTATATCAATCATGACAATTTATCTAGTGGGCCCTTCCATGGATGGCCTTTTATTCAAAGTTACATCACTCATCATCCAATCCTGACCATCTCTTTCTTAACTTTCCTATGTTGAATATCAACCATTTAGTTTCTCCCATTGATTACTAGGCCATTAATCATATGACATGGGTCCTTACTCAAGCCTCAGTGGTAGACTCACAAGAGTTTCAACACAAGGTCATGGGTTCGAGTACTCATTGTGGTATAAAATAGCTATAAATATGTATGAGACATTTCTCTTGTTTTTCTCTTTAACTTTTGGATTTTAGTTTAACTCTTTTCTTTTATAATTTTGCTTTGCATCAATTGTGCACAAGTATTTTTTCTGCAACAATTGGTATCAGAGCCAAAGATGTGTTGCAATTGTGTTTCAAATGACCATATCAAGAAACAATATTCAAGGTGCTAAAGTTATTTGGATATGTGATTGAACACAAAGAATAGAAGTTCGAAGAGATAAAAGGTGGGGTTTTAAAGAGAAAAAAATTAGTTAATCATAATGTATTTTCTTCTTGCATTTAATGATTCGCTTTTATTTAATGTATCTGATCAAATCATTGTTAAAGATTTGTGGGATAAATTATATAACCTATATAAAGAAAAATAATGTCAAATAAGATTTCTATCTAATGATAACTTTATAGCTTAAACATAAAGGGTCCTTTTTTGCAAAAATACTTAAATAGGTTTAATAACCTAATTGGCAAATTGACGACAGTCAATGTGAAAATTGATGGTAAACAAAATGCTATACTTTGCTCAATGCTAGATTCATGGGATGGTTTGATCATAAATATAAAAAAGGTCCATATTTTAATAATAGAGTAAGCTGTGTCTATATTATTTATTGAAACATTCAATAAAAAAAACTTTTGAGGAATCTTCTGAAATTACCATGATGGTCAAAGGAAAATTTACTAAGAGAAGTACTAGTGAGAGAGATCAGATGAGATCCCAATCAAAAGTGAATGAAACAGAAAAGAAAATTAATTAAACTCATGAGAGAGATCAAATGAGATCCCAATTAAAGTTTGAATTACGAAGAAAAAAATCACTTACGTAAAAATTGTGAACTCATAAAAGAAAATCAATTAAATTTTAAACATAGTTCGCATGATCAAGCAGTAAATTCAAAGCTTTTTACAAAAACTTGATTGAGAAAAGTAATTCATCCTAAGATGGAGAAGTTTTTTTTATCTATAATTTCACACCATAATTCGATTTTGAATTCCGACTCTCCTTTTTTAGATAATATCATATAAGGATTATTTTTTATACATATTAATTATGTGATGGTAGTATAATTTACATAAGTGACGATAACATTTGTAAAATTGTGAGAATTAGAGATTACAAAATTACTATGTTGAAGGTATCACATGTACACTTTTAGGGCCATGACACTTACAAGACTTGTAGAAGAGTCTTTTGTCATAGAGAAAGTTTGATAAAGATGGCTATAAATATTTTGGTGAAAATATTTAATTGATGATTATAAACAAAACAAGGGTGCTTGCGAAGGAAAAGTTGATCTTGAATTAATATCTGTTGATAACAGATACTTTCTTTATCAATGCTGTTGTTGCTAATTGTGTATCAAATTCTGCTACCATCTGGAACGGTTGGGCCACATGAGCGATCAAGGGCTAAAGATATTTCTTTATATAAAGTTACATCTTCATGTAAAATTTATTAATTGAGAAGTTTGTGAGGATTGCCTATTTAAAAAGCTGTATAGAGCTCTTTGTTTTTTCGCTTCCACTACTAGACATAATAATATCTTAAACATAATTCATTTTGACATTTTAGAGGCTCTTATCAAATTATATATAGTAGCTAATGCAATGGTAGACAAGAGCATCAATTACAGCAAACAATAATGAAAAATTTGGTATTCCTAATAGCAGATTAACGACGAATAACTGTTGGTGTGGATGGTGAGTAGAGATCAATTAATGGTAATGATAACCAATGTCAAAGAGTTGCAAAATGTAACAATGACAGTGGTTAGAGATACTTTTAGATTTTGGATTAGTAGGAAATGGATGGTAGGGATTTTAAATCAATAGGAAATGGATGATAGGTTTGGAGAGGATCATTGCTTGTATAAGGGCTAGGAAATGGATGGTAGGTTTGGAAAGGATCAAGGGTTAGATAATGGCATAGCATAGAGGGGGTGAGATCAATCATCGTCTCTCTCACAAGATACCTACTCTGAATCCATAGAGCTACTGAGACTCCTCAACTAATCTTCAAATCCATGAATGAAAACTTGAATCCACAAGCAAACAGAGTAAAAATTCAAAAATAATTTCTATTAAACAAGATCAACTACTAAAAATGAGTTTAAGTAACATTTAAATAGAAATATAAAGCCTTAAAATATAATAGAAAGAGTTATTGTTGGGGTCCTAAAAGTTGGTATCCTCTGAAACAAATGAAATACACACGTACTTCGAGAAAATCCCACAAAATACCATTCAACACACCTAAATATTAAGTTTGCAAAAGATTCAGTCCTTAGCCATTTTTCTCCGGCGGGCCCCACGAATTACTGTGATCAAAACTGTCCAAAATCAAGCGGACACATTCATTATGAATTATAATAAGCAGTGCATGACCATTAGCTAAAAAGTGGGTCCCGCAAACCCTTCATTTTGCAAAACCTAATTTATGCAGACAACAAGTCCGTCAAATGCACCCATTTATTACGCTTGACGCACCCTTAAATTCATGAAAATTCAATAACATTTCAGGATGTATTTCACCTCTGATGCGTCCAAAAAATACCTCTAACGCGTCCAGAAATTCGGTAAATCCAGAACTTCATTTCAGGGTGCATTAGACCTTGACATATCCAAAAAATACCTCCGACGCGTCCACAAATTAAGTAAATCCAGAACTTCAATTTCGGGATGCATTGGACCTTGAAGCATCCAAAAAATACCTCTTACATGTCCATAAAATAGCTCGATGCACCCATAAATTCACTAGGAATCAGAAAATTATTTTTTAGATGCATTGGACCTCCACGCACCTGAAAAATAGCTTGACACACCCAACAATTCAGTGTATTTTAGAACTTCATTTCGGGATACGTTGGAGCTCCCATGCACCTATTTTTGGGGTGCGTCGAAGGCATTTTGGGGTGTATAATACGTGGCAGCCCCTCATTGGTCGTTTTTTGGTATTTTCGGGTATAAATACCCCCTTGCACTATTCATTTGTACAAATTAAGAGAGAGAGAGAGAGAGAGTTATTATTGTCACGCCCCAAACCCGGGGACCGGGCTCACTAAATTTTCGATCGCCGACCTTAGTGCCAACAGCCTCCATAGTACCCCATTCTCGGCTCCTAACTCTCATATGTCAGGTTCCAGTCCTGGGATCCCACCAGGAGGATTTTCAGGGTAATTTTTTTTTTTTGTAAAGGAGCATAATCAAAACCATAAAACATCATCAGATATCTACTACATAGTTTTTTTTAGTATAGTGCTGGAAAGGGAAATACAAAATGTAGCAAAGCCCAAAATATCAGGTACATGAACCGAGCTCAACGCTGCTGATGTGCCCTAGTACCTGCAGCATAACCAAATGTGCATAAGCTTCTTACGAAGCTTAGTAGAGTGTGTGTGTGCTCGTGTGATGCATATGACAAGTATACAGATATCAGAGTAAGCGAAAGTGATAGAGGGCTAAGTTACCAAGTTCATGAATGCTATCAGCCATCCCAAGGCTATGCGATGCAAGGGCCTACATGGCTGAGTGTTACATGCTATAGATGCAATGCAAACATGTCAATCCTCAACTAATCCACATATCAAAATGGTTCTCATCTGGCACATCACCGGGGTCTAGTACACTCTGATACTGGCCGCCGCACATCGCGCGCATAACCAAGCGAGTAGAAAAAACTTCACTATCCGCCTCGTCAGTGGTATGCCAATGCCCACCCAGCTCGCCGATAGCGGACCCATTTCACGAGCTGGTCAGAATCGACCTAGCCTATAGTCCACTACACCCAAGCGGATAAGGTCACACCCTTTTCCAACCGACCTCAACATAGTGGGAGACGCAGCCTACTGGTATTTAGCACTCGGGCACTCATGTTATCCACTCGGTCTCGACGTTGGAACATCCTACTGGTACCACAGGGTTTAGGGACTTTCACCCAAGGACATCCATAGCGCCCACGTACTAGAACATATTTCCGGTGTCCATTACGGCCAACCACGATGTGACTATGGTGGCCACCACCCCGATGCTGCTAGGGTGTGAAGGCGATTGTGACATACATAATGCGAAATGCATGAGTCATACAATCCAAGTCATGCACCAAACTTACGCATACTGCGCAATCATGTGGGGCAACCTTGTCTCGCACGGGTCCCCTAAGTATAACAAGCCAAAATAGCATATGCTATGATTAATCGTGGTCCATAACATGCATACAAATGATGCCTATGGGCATATGAATGAGCATGATATTCATTATACTAAGCATATTATTAGTGTGAAGTATCAAGCTAAGTATATTAGTATGTTACCAAACATATCATGTGATGTTGGCCTTAAATGGCCCAATATATGTAGAGAGTGGGACCCAGACTGTGGGCCCCATTAAAAATGTAAGAGTCTTCGTGGCATAGTCCACTTGAGACCACATCAGCCCCATACTTGGGCCTGCACATACAAAATAGGCTGACACAATAGGTGTACGGCATGGATAAAGCATATATATATATATATATATATATATATATATATATCAAAGGAAGGACCATGGCGAGCCCCGCCCACCGGTCGGATAGCAAATATACATCATTGTAGGTCTTAAGAAGTTTTGGTGGTAGGTATTCAATCACCACTATTTTCTAAGTGAAGCCCACTCAAATTGGGCCCCACGCATCGGTCAGACGGTTAGCATGATACACAATGCATCCATCAAGGTGGAACCCAAAGATGGGCCCACAACCTCTAGTTGGATGAAAAATAAACACTAAAGTGGCCCCAAGGAAGTTTTCAATGGTGGGCATCAATGACCACTATTCCCTGCGGGTGTGGTCCATCTGACGTTTGGATCTACCTCATTGTTGGGGCCATATCCTAAAATAATCTAGGGAAAATAGATGGGCAGCGTGGATAAGACAATACACCATGGTGGGACCCACGGCGTGGGCCACCTGCTGGGCAGCGTGAGACCCCCCCCCCCCTTGGGGTCACCTTAGTTTTGAATCAAGCTAAAATTTGTGTTTTCTCTTTCATCCAGTGGATGGAAGATAAACATCATGGTGAGCTTAGGATGGTTTCAACGGTAGACATATTGTCCCCCACTGTGTCCCATGATCCGGCCCACCTGGGAAGTGGATCTGGCCAAAACTTGGGCTTGAGGCCTAAAATGATCTGGGAAGTAGGATGGGTGGTGTGGATGATACATATACATCATGGTGGGTCCCACGAGTGGCCACCTGCTGGGCAGCCCAACGGATCCAGCACCGTGGATGCTGGTTGCTCCCAGCGTCCTTGTTCTCCCCCTTTTTTTGTTATTGTTCTCATCAAGTGGGGCCCACATGGGGACGATCCACTTCATCTTTTATATTGACAGTCCTATGGTGGGCCCAATGAGTACAATTTGGACAGGTCTCGTAACGTACACACATCATAGTGGTCCTTAGAAGGTTTCAACAACAGAGGAGTCTTATCGTTGGTATGGCCCACTTAAGGTTTGGATCTCTCACATTTTTGGGCCCCTGGCCTAAAATGATATGGAGGGACAGATGGACGGAGTGGATATATCATACGCATCATGGTGGGACCCACAGGGTGGGCCACCAACTGGGGCACCACGAGTTCAGCGCCCGTGGATGCTGGGTACTCCCAGCGTCAGGCGCTGTACTCTCCTTTTTCTTTTTCTTTTTCTTTTTCTTTCTTTTTCTTTTTTTCAGGTTTTCATCAAGTGGGGCCCACATGAGGACGATCCACTCCGTCTATCAGATTCCTCAGCTCATGGGGAACCCAAAGAGCCCTATATTGGGTACATTACGTGGGCTACAAACATCAAGGTGGGCCGAGGAAAGCTCAGCAGTAAGCATCATTCCCCCCATTGTTTCATGTGATGCGGTCCGCTTAAGATTTGGATCTATTTCATTTTTGGCCCTTGGCCCTATGGTGATTCGGGAAAACAGATGGACGGTGAGGATCGTACACAAACATTATGGTGGATCCCACGAGTGGGGACCCCATTCAGCCACTCTAGCGTCCTTGAGGCTGGACAGTTCCAACGTCTCTGACGCTGTGAACGTCCAGCGTTGGGTCTCTTTTTTTTGTTTATATCAAGTGGGGCCCACATGAATATGATCCACTTCGTTCATCAGGTTCCCCAGCTCATGGGGGACCCAATGAGTCCAATATTTGACAGGTAAAAAGTTCTACAAACATTAAGGTGGGCCAAAGAAGTGCCGACAGTGGACATCATTATCTCCACTGTTTTCTATGGTGTGGTCCACCTGAGATCTGGATCTGCTTCATTTTTTTTGTCCAAGGCCTAACATGGCCTGGCAAAAAATATGGACGGTGTGGATTAAATCCATACATCATGATGGGTCCCACGAGTGGGACCCCACTCCTTTGGTTCAGGAAATCTGGACGCGAACTGCGTTTGGAGTTCTTTTTTATTATTATTATTATTATTATTATTATATTATTTCAGGTATGTGGGGCGATCCAATCCATCCATCTGATTGTCCATCACAAGGTGGGCCCAAAAAAATGAAAGGCAAACAAGAAAAGGGGGAGTTTATGTCCCCCATAGCACTCACCTCAAAAGATGAACGATTGAATTGAATTGGACGGTTAATCGAACGGTTCGGATGATAGTTGGGGCCCTATAAGCTTGGATCTCCACCTTCTAATTCCTCTAACTCCCCCACTCTCTAAGCTCCCTCTGAATCCCTCTCTTTCTCTCTTCTTAATCCTTTCCCTCTCTCTCTCTCTCTCTCTCTCTCTCTCTCTCTCTCTCTCTCTCCCTCTCTCTCTCTTTTGTAATTTGGAAATGAGAAGGCCCCCCTACGTATGCTCTTGTATGGGTAGAGAGGGGGGATTTTGAGATGATGATGGCTAGCATGGGAGGGGGAGTAGGATGGTATGGGAGGGGGCATGGAAGGTATGGTTTGTGTTGACTTTGTGGTGAGAGAGGGATGGGGTGGGTATGGTTTGAGTTAACTAGGGTGATGAGAGGGGTATGGGTGAGGGTGAGGGTGATTGATTGATTGATTTAACTTTCTTGGGATTTATGCAAGTGGGGCCTACGCCACACGTGCGTTGCGCGGCCCGCCTCAGATTGCGCAAATGATAGCAACTTTCACATTGGGTATCGCAATGGGGCGTGCCGCACGGCGTTGGAATCGCAGCGCCTACATGGTCGCCGAGGTATAGGTCTTGGGTCAATGCGTACTAAAATAGGGTCGCGATCAAGGCTTGCTAATCTGGTACATCCGGAACGTACCGGTACCGAAAACTAAGCGTACGGAGGGCAATTCAGGGTACAGGTCTTACAATTATCCCCTGAGTACTTGGAATTTATCGGTGAAATTCCTTTCCGACCGCTGGAAAACTTTTTCAGTCACCGAAATTCTTTTCCGACCACCAGTATCTTTCACCGGAAGATCACTTCGACCAATACCACCGCAGGTCCGAATTCCACAAAAAAATGCAAGTGTGGTAACGCACCTACAAATTCAGCTGAATAACCTCAAGATGCATCGAAGTTCGATGCATTCATAAAATAGTCTCATGCATCCGAAAATTGTCCCACGCACCCGAAAATTTAACATAATTCGGACAAGTATTTTTAGGATGCATTGGACTCCCACGCACTAAAAAATTGTCCCACGCATCCGTAAATTTAACAAAAATCAGGCAACTAATTTAAGGGTGCGTTGAAGTCCCACAGACCGATAAATTAGATCCCACGCACCTAAAAAATCAGCCAATTTCATAAAATATTTACAGTGCGCCGGACTTAATTTTAAGTGTTTTTGGGCCCTATTTGAGCCTATTTTTGGTATTTCGAGTGTTTCGGACGCAATGGAGTGATTAAACGATCATTCCGGGATCTCTAAATGAGCAAAATCACATGTATTCGAAGTTTGACCTGATTCAATGCGATGAGTGAAATAACTTCTCAGAAAGAAGCCGCCAGCATCCAGAATTATACAAATGTATTATCATTCACATGTACTGTAAGATATGACCCAATTAGGGTCAAAAGCCAGACAAACGGGATTATGATTATCAAAATAAACTATATAAAGATTTTCAATTTTCTACAAAGCAATTGTTATGAACTGCCACAACACAACAGTCGATGCCCTACCCATCCAAACGGCATCCGTCAGTTGGGCTGCTCAGGTACATACAACTGTGGACCGGTCTTCCCGAGGTTACCTGTCCAAACATGACAATTACAAGCCTAGGGTCGTACCCTCTCAGTTAGAAACCTTGATAGTCTCAGCCCGGATCTCCGGCCAAAATATGGGACATAGACATATGACAATACAAAGATGGTTCAGTCCATAACAAAACAAATACAGGTCTTTACGACCACAAACTCTAAGACCATAATACCCGCTGACTAGTCTTCTGTCTTTTAATCAAGGGTCATAGATCATTCGATGTAATTAAGGGTTCATGACCAGTTCACAACTTGGAATGTACAAGATCTCAGAATCTCTAGAATAAAATTCGCATTGCTATATCTCTTCTTGTGTATCTTTTTGTGAGTGCTTGTGATTGTCAATGAATATTTCCACTACTCATAACCCTAGAGCAACAATCCACAGAAGATGTCCTTATAACATTTTCAGTTCTGACAGTTATAATCATACTAGGAAAGAATTATGAAGAATAAAAAATAAAATCTAGAAAATCGAGGATTTCCATGCATAGCCGCAGAGCACCGTCGACTGATCGCCAGGGGATCGTTGACCGGTCGCTGGTCCCTGGCGATTGGTCGCTTAGCGTCCAGATAGTCCAACGAGCTCGGACTAATTTCTATCCGAAATTCGATCGGTCGATAAGAGGTGTAACTGGTAGACAAAGGCTGTCGATTGGTGATTTTTCTAGCAGTTTTGCTGATCTTCTCACGGTCCATCTCCCTCATGAATGTACTCGATCCTCGCCCTCGATCAAGGGGTCCACTCCTTACATCAGCCTCCCCCAATTAAAGAACAATCATCCTCGAATTTTGCTTCGGCATCGAATCATGAATCGCCTTTAACTTCAGTGACAGAGGTGTGGCAACGACTTCCTTTCACGACGTGTAGGGATTGCACCCTTCTTTCTTCTATCGAGGCTTCTTTTCCATGATGTGTACGGTAAGAAGAGATTGCCCCTCGACCCTAGATGTTTTGTGGTCCACCTTCGATGTCGTGGGGGTGTGTTCACTCGCCTCAAGTGTAAGGCTACGATGTAGTAATAATTCTCGATAAGACTGAGGTCGATCCATAGGGAAAGAAGTAAACAATTCCAACTACTCCAATAACTAGAATCTAAGAAGTTTAGGAAAACAGTTTTTAACATAAAAGATTTGGAAAGAACTAGAGCATCAAGGATCCACTTGTAGTAGTTCAATACAAATCCATTCATCCAAGCACAACACAATTAGAATCAAAGTTCTATCTTTAATATTCAACTGGAATTTGAATTTACTCGCCAGACTATTTTGAAGTCGGCAGGCGCCCAACCACTCTTCACCGAGCACCCGACCATGTGTGGATAGATGCACGAATTTTCATATTCCTTTCTAATTTTTCGTGATTATTTTCTAGTTTGTTCAAAACTCTTTCTATTATGTTTTTAGGATTTTTAGGGTTAGTTTCATCTTTAAATAGTTGATTAAACTGGTTTGTAATTCATCCTTTGATTAATAGAAATATTTTGAGTTTATACTCTATTTTGGTCATGGATTCAAGTTTTTCCTTCGTGGATTCCAAGAAGACTGGTTGAGGAGTCTCAATAGCTCTGTGAATTCAGAGTAGGTATCTCGTGAGAGAAATGGTGATCAATCTCACCCCGTCTACGCTGTGCCACCAATCAAGGAATTCCTCTATACATAATAGGCTAATAAAGCTGGGGAGTTCAGCTTTAACTTGATATTCCCTTTCAGCACAATCTATAGGCTCGCCTTTATAAACTTGACGTCGGGCATTGGTGTCGTGCCTTCCTTGTCATTGGAACTTGAACCATCTGAGATAGCCTTGCGATTTGCCGCTGGAAACATTAGATGGAATGCTAAATTTTTTCGTACAATGAGAACTGGTGGTGGAGTGTCGCCTTGTGTTTGGAGTGGGGCCAACGACGCTGCAATCAGATCGAGAGTCGCTTGCAATCCTTACATAAACAACTCATTCGATCGCTAGAGAGTCTCGATCTTCTTCGCGAGATATTGAATCCCTCGATCACCGTCAATGGGATTGTTGTCTCGGCTGTTGCTAGAAGCCATCTTCTCGAGGTTGTTCCTCGCTCTAATACCAACTTGGCACAGCGTAGACGGGGTGACATTGATCACCGTCTCTCTCACAAGATACTTACTTTGAATCCTTGTAGCTATTGGGACTCCTCAACCTGTCTTCTTCGAATCCATGAGCAAACAGAGTAAAAAACTCAAAAATATTTTTTATTAATCAAGATGAACTACTAAAAAAATGAGTTTAAGCAACATTTAAATAGAAAACTAAAGCCCTGAAACGTAATAAAAAGAGTTCTAGTCATATTAGGAAAGAATTGTGAAGAATTGGAAACAAAATCTAGAAAATCGGTGACTGGTCGTTGGTCCTTGGTTATCAGTCGCTTGGCATCCAGACAATCCAACGAGCTTAGACTGATTTCCATCTAAAATTCAACCGGTCAACTAGGAGGTGCAACTGATCGACGAAGGTTGTCGATTGTCGATTTTTCTAGTGGTTTTGCTGATCTCTCGCAGTCCATCTCTCTCACGAACATGCTCAATCCTTGCCCTCGATGAGGGGCCCACCATCAGATCAGGACCAAGAAATGGGTTAAGTCTTGGATAAGGGGTTTGATGCTATGATAACTTTATGAACTACAATGTGGAGAATTACTTGCATTGCTCTGTTACTATAAGCATGCATGGAAAACATGTGCTTAAGCACGGATAATTCTTGGTTCATGGCCCACCCATAGTAAGATCCACTCCGCAGATGATCTGGAACACTAAAGCCCAGATAATTCCCGGACTCGATGATGAATAGGCACCGAATCCATTTACATAAATCTCCATCATATAAATTTTCGGATGTTTTGCTCCCCGAGCAATGCATGACAAAATCTGCACCTTTCATTTGTGATGTGCGGAAATCCCCAAGTGCTTTTAAAATTTTCAGAACGCAACTAAAATCCTTCATGACCTTTTGCAATATGATTTACACCATATTATCCATATTATCCAGTCTTCCGAGTACAGTGCATCCTAAGAACTCTGTGCACATTTATCTCTTACCGTCCATGGGCCTAGGGCTAGAATCCCAACATGAATTTCGTTGTACGTTCCTTGGAACTCATTTTGAAATGTGTTGGATTTCCCTCCACCTGTCCATGCATCATGCAGAGGCCGTTGATATTTATGCACTATGATTGGGGCTCTCACTTTGTACAAGTGGGACCCATAGTTCTGAAATTCAAACCGTCGATATCATGAGGCCTCGCAACAAAGGTGAGGCTCATCATATCAACGGCTTTGATCATCGAAAGATAGTCACCATTTGCATTTGAGGCTCGTCATACCAACGGCTTTAATCAAGGAAAGATAGTCCCCATTTCCATTTGAGGCTCATCATATCAACGGCTTGGATCATTGAAAGATAGTCCCTACACTTGCATTTGTTTTACAGAAATGACTTCCTCCACAGGGGAAATCCATACACTAGAGTTATTATCCAGAGAAGTCTATATTTTGGAAATACATGGAGTGACCATCCGCTACGTTCCGGTAGCAAAGCTAAACGACAAATAAACGATGACACGTCACCAATAAAGATCATCAACTAGGCGCTGCTTGGTCAACGTCAACCTCGTTTTTCTATCTTCTGGCAAAAGCACCGGAAGCTCCCACCATCGCGAAACACCTTATCATCGTCCATCAACGGCCACCGGAGAGGACCGAATCATGGACGGACGATGTGCTTACAAACCCCAGTTCCAAAGAAGAAGGATATGATAAGCGTAAATCATCGAATCCTTTATCATGGCCCGCTGCCAGGATCGCCGCGCCCAGACCATCGGATGAGAGATCGGGTAAAGGTGCATCGCGGTCCAAAAACTGCATTACCTGCCGCATGCTCGGCCTTGCTGCTGACAACGGATGCGAACAGAGCAATCCAAGCTTCAGCACCAACTCCATCTCCACCACATCATAGGCAAGTCCCAGTTTCGGATCCACCGCAGACAGAATTATCTCTCTCCTCCAGCATTCCGACACCCATTCCACCAAGATCACCTCATCAGTGGACGATCGGGGATCAATGGGCTTCCTCCCGCAAGATACCTCGAGCATAAAAGCTCCGAATGCGAACACGTCAGTGCTTGTGGTGGCCTTCCCGGTCCTAGTCATCTCCGGTGCAAGATATCCGAAGGTCCCCACCATGTGGGTCGTCTGTGGATCAGTCCCATGATCATACAATCTGGCGAGGCCAAAGTCACCTAATCTACCGTTCATCTCACTATCTAATAAAACATTGCTGGCTTTGATATCTCTGTGAAGGACCACCTGCTCCCATTCCTCATGCAAGTAGAGAAGCCCTGAAGCTACTCCTTTGATTATCAGAAAACGTTGACACCAGCTCAGCATTGAATTTGGGTAATCAAAGAGGAACTTGTCCAGACTTCCATTGGGCATGAAATCATAGACCAGTAGGAGCTCTGTCTTTCGCCGGCAGTAACCAAGAAGTTGCACCAAGTTCCGATGACGGAGGCGGCCCAGGCTCACAATCTCGGATATGAATTCCCGCATCCCTTGTCGAGATTCATGAGAGACTCTCTTCACAGCCACTTCGACCTTCGAGGCTGATAAAACTCCTCGGTACACCCTCCCAAAACCTCCGATCCCCAGGAGCTCTTTGTCTGTGAAGCCCTTGGTGGCCATGAATAGATCCTTGTATGAGAACCGGTGGGGCCCGAATTCGCGTTCCCATTCCTCTAGTACCTCAGCGAACTTGATCTTGCTTCTCACGATGAGACCAACGGCCAAGATGGCCGTTAACGTGAAAAATAGTACAATTACGGGTAACCCAATTGTTAAAAGCTTCGGTTTCTTTTTGGGTCCTATCCGTGGAAGCTTAGGAAGGCGCGAAAGATCAAGGGCCTGAGCTTGCCCGTTCATCTTAAAGCTCCATCCCAAGATGTAATGAGATGATTGAAACAGCCAGGTTGCTGAAGAGAAACCGATGTACATGTCATCTAACACGATCGATGGAAGATCAACCGTCGATGACAGGAGTGGATGATCAGGTTTAGGTGTGTCAATAGGAAATAATGTTACATTGAGTTGGTTATTGACACCATTGTATTCAACCCAAACATGCATCGGTTCTCCACTTATAAGGCTTAGATTCTCAAACCTGCTGCTCACATTACTAAAGTAAGCTGCAGGAGCAGAATTGATGGATTCTAAGCCATTGATGTCGATTCCGACATGGTTGTCATTGATATCACGGAACTCTGTATTAGTGAACGTGTCAAGCTCGATGGCAGCTATGTGATTCGAGGAATTGCTATTGCTCGTCTCATTGAAGATGCCCAAGTATTTGCCCAGTTTACCTCCTGGGAACTTTTTTGAAGGTGAGATCACAAAGACGGCCCCGGAGCCGCTCAGATGTGGATACTGGTGCAAGATTGCAAAGATGAAATGGCAGGAGAAAGATTGATTTTTACCGTGTGAAGGTTTGAAGTGAAGGGGAACGGGGTACATGGCATGGCTCTTCTGACTGATGGAATTGGTAAGCCGCAGGAGGCCGTTGGACGTGATCTCTGCCGCGCCGTCCAGGCTCATGTTAACGCCGCGGAATCCGTTGTAGATGAAATCGTCTTCGCCTTCCGAAGCTGCAATTCTCATGAGAAGAAACCACATTAGGAGTTTAGTAAACATGGCTCAAAGCTTACAATGGCTTCCAAGTTCGTAGATTTTGATGCTTTGATAGCTCTCTTATGAAGTTTATCAGCCTTAAAACTTAGGCAGAAGCCTTGTTCTTCTGGGCTTTAAAGGCCTCTCGCGTCGAGGTGGGACTTAAGGGCTCGTTTGGCATCTCTACGTTTTCTTTTTTTCGTTCTTTTTTCTCTTTTTTAATGGAAAGAAGATTTATATTAAAAAACTCAAACCAAAACACAAAAGAACTACCCTTCCAACTGGCCCGAGCAACAAAAACAAAAGCTTGGCCCACCTATCATATTCCCCACCAAACTAAGGAACGCAGCAGCCTCTATCCTCACTCTCTACTCTAATTCAATAAAAGTTTTTTCAATAATAGCTATTCAAATAAGCTCCTTTCTTCTAGGGGTAATAGATGAAATTATATTTTCAAATCTGAAAAAGGTTACCATATTTGGTGAAAACCTCAAATAAGAGTATTTTTTAGGGGTAACATGATGTCATTTTTAAAGATTGCAACAACTCTATTATGAGCAATTCAAATAGTTATTTTGGTGGATCTCACCATAGATAAATTGTGCCCCAAATGACAAAAAAATAAATTTTACAATCTTCATATTTTAAGACATTTTAGGCCATCGAGTACATGTATCTCGTACATTACATATTCTAGATGTGGATCAACCATTGTATGGAGCCCAACTTTGATGTGTGAGCCAAACCTTCAAAGTGGGTTGTCCATCATACAAGGCCTGTCTTGGATGTGAACCATTCATCATTAGGGGCCCACTTTGATGTAAATCATCCATCATGTGGGGCCCACCATTAATGCTAGCTAATTGTCCTTTCTATGGGCCCCCAATATCCACTACCCATCACCCATTACGTGGAGTCCACATTTGATGTGCTCATAGTGTGAGCCCTACCTTTGAAGTGGATTGTTCATCATGTGGGGCCCACTTTTGATATCCACCATTCATCATGTGGTGTGCACCTTCTATGTGCATCATCCATCATGTGGCCCACTTTGTATGGGTCATCCATCATGCAAGACCTTGGATGTGGATTGACCATTAGGTGGGGCCCACTTGATGTGGATCGGCCACTATGAGGGGTCACGCTTTAATGTGGGTCATCCATCATGTGAAGCCTACTCCGTCCATTATATGTGCCCACCTTGATGTGGACCATTCATTGTGTGAGGCCACACCTTCAATATGGGTTGTTCATCATGTGGGCCCACCTTTGATGTCCATCAACTATCATGAGGGCCCACCTTCAATGAACATCATCCATTATATGGGTCCCACCTTTTACGTGGATTGCCCATCAAATGAGACCCACTTGATATGCATGTTCCATCATGCTAGGCCACACTTTGATGCGGGCCATCAATCATGTGGGACTCCATGTTCAACATGAGTAGTTCATCATGAAGGGGCCCACCTTTGATCTCCACCATCCATCATGTGGGTCCCACCTTTGTTGTGGACCATCTATCATGTGGGGCCCACTTGATGTAGATAGTCCATCATGTGGGACCCACCTTTGATGTCCACCATCCATCATATAGGTCCCAACTTTGCTATGGACCGTCCATCCATCATGTGGGGCCAAACCTTCAATACGAGTAATTCATCATGTGGGCCTTCCTTTAATATCAACCTTCCATCATGTGGTCCCACATTCAATGTTCATCATCTATCATGTGGGTCCCACCTTTGATGTGGACCATCTATCAGTTAGGGCTTGCTTGATGTGGATCGTCCATCATGTGGCCACACGTCGATGCAAGCCATCCATCATGTGGGGCTCACCTTTGATGTGACAGTGCATTATGTGGGTCCACCTTTGATGTGGACCATTCATGTGGGGCCCACCTTCAATATGGGCCATTCATCATGTGGGCCAACCTTGAAGAGACTGTAAAGAGGAGAAGTGGGTAAGATGTGAATTACATAGAAAGTTTAAGGACAAGTACCTTATCTAAAAATTGGTCTAAAATATCTAGTTGCTTAAGTTAGATAAGCTCTTTTTTAAAAGTAACCCCTCCCCAACTTGAAAAATCAGGGCTTATTTAGGGCTTGTTTGGTTGCAGAATCTAGATTCTAGAGAAAATTCATATTCTAGTGTTGGAATTCAAAATTGCATAAACTAAATTGGAAACCTAGATTCCATCTGTAACTTGATGTTTGGTTAAAAACTGTGTAATCTCAATTCTATTTCAACCGTTGCTTGTGGCATGGCCCACTTGGGCTTTGGATCCGCCTGAGAACTTGACTCCTATCCTATAGTAGTACCGCAAGACAGATGGGCAGGTTAGATGACAAATAAACATTATAGTGGGCCCTAGGAAGTTTTAAATGGTGGATGCTCAATCAACATTTTTTTTTTCTTTTTTTTTTCTTTTTTTTTTTTCTTTTTTTTTTTTTTACAGTGGTGTGGTCCAATTGAGATTTAGATCTACCTCTTTTTTTGTCTAATGCCCTTAATTGAGCTCTCAAAACAGATGGACCATGTGGATATAAAACAAATACATCATAGATGTATAATGTATACATGGAGGTGGGTGACTCTCACTTTCGCCTTTTTTCCCTTCCGTAAAAATGATCCCCCGCATCATTTCCAGTAATCCTCATTCCAGCCAATTTAGGTTTCCAGATGGAATCCTATTTGGCTGGAATTTGCCGCCAAACACATCAGTTAAAATATGATTCTCTACTAGCTAGAAACTGGTTTCCAAATGCCAACCAAACGGGCCCTTACTACTTTCTAAATAAATAACACCTAGATCCATAGCTCAAGTGGTAGACCGAGTGGAAATAACCTCATTTCAACACTAATGTCTTGGTATCGACTCGCAAGTGGGGGATGGTTGACATTGCGGTGTGATTAACAATGGGCGTGGGTGTACTAACACCAGAGCATGTGTACAAATAATAATAATAATAATAATAATAATAAAACATTGATTAGACTTTTACCAAACAGCCTAAAGCTTATTTTTTTTTTTTAGAAATAAGCCAACAAACTCTTATTTGTAGAGGCATCTGTCTCTTAGTCTTTCATAGCTTATTTGGCTTAAGTACATTGATATATTTTTTTTTTATTAATTTTTAGACAAAGTTTGTCCTTTAACTTTTTAAGTAATTCCTATCTTACCTTCATTTTTTCTCTATGCAATCTCTCTAAGGTGGACCCACAGGATGAGCAACCCATGTTGAAGGTGGGGCTTCCACATGATGAATGGTCCATATCAATGTGGGCTCCTATAATGCAAAGTCACATCAAAGGTGGGCCCCACATGATGGATGCCCCACATCAAATTGTGGCCCCACATGATGAACAACTCACATCTAAGATGGGGCTCACATGATGGATGGTGGACATTGAAGGTGGGACCACATAATATAAGCTTGACATCAAAGGTGGGCCCACATGATGAACAATCCATATTGAAGGTTGGGACCCACATTATGCATAGTCCACAACAAAGGTGGGACCTACACACGATGGATGGTGAACATCAAAGGTGGGTCCCACATGATGGATGACCCACATCAAAATGTGGCCCTGCATGATGGACTATCTACATCAAGTGGGCCCCACATGATGGACCGTCCATAGAAAAGTTGGGACCCACATGATGGATGGTGGAAATCAAAGGGGGGCCCTCATGATGATGAACGACCCATATTGAAGGTGCCCCCCACATGATGAATGATTCACATAAATGTGGGCTAACATAATGTACGATTCACAGCAAAGGTGGGCTCACATTATGGATGATCTGCATCAAAGTGTGGCCAGTATGATGGACCATCCATGTTCAATGTGCCCCACTTGATGGACAGTCCATATCAAAGGTGAGATCCACATAGTAGATGGTGGGCCCACGTGATGAACGGTTGACATCAAAGGTGGTCCCACATGACAAACGATCCATATTGAAGGGGGGGCCACATAATGAATGCTCCATATTGAGGTGGCCCACATAATGGACGGAGTGGACCACACATGATGAATGGCCCACATCAAAGTGTAGCCGCTCGTAATGGATAGTCCACATTGAGTGGGGCCCACCTAATGGATGGTTTACATCCAAGGTCTTGCATGATGGACGACCCATATCCAAAATAAACCAACATGATAAATGATCCACATAGAAGGTGTGCCACACACGATCAATGGTGGATATTAATAGCAGGCCCCACGTAATGGGCAACCAACTTCGAAGGTGGGGTCCATATGATGGACACATGAAATGTGGATTCCACCTGGTGGGTAGTAGACATTGATGCAATGGAGTTATTGTAAGCTTTAAAAATGATATCAACTATCGCCGAAAAAAGCTCTAATTATGTTGAATGTTTTACCAAACATGCTTATTTCATATAATTAAGAGGATTTTTTTTTTTTTTGAAATCTGAATTTTACTAAACAACCTTATTAAATAAGAGCTAGAATAAAAAAGAACTTATTAGAATAGCTCTTATTTGAAAAGCTCTTATTAAATTAGAGTAGAGATGCCAAATGAGCACTTATTTTATTTTAGCTCGGGCTTTGTTGTTGGTTGATTTTCGCATGGGCTCAGTTGCTCACATCTACAATCCACCGAGCAGCTAACTATCAACATGTGGCCTTGTGCAAAAATTAGAGGTGGGCACAAACTGGGCCAGCTTGAGAGTTCGGCCCGGTCTGTATCGAAAAAGTCTGGTTTGGACTGGTTTGAAGTTGGGTTTGATCCAGCAACGAGCCACTCTAATGAAGCCCGTTTAATAAACGGGTCGAACTCAAACTTATGTGGCGCCGGCCAGGTCCGGCTCGAAGTTCGGCTCGGCCTGGTTTGGATCGGCCCGGCCTAGCTCGGCTCGTAAGGTAACAGCTAACAGGACTAGCAGATCCGCGCCGTTACTTTCGGGGCGCGATTAGGTGCGTGCTTATCTTCAATGGGGAGTTATTTGATACTCTAGCTGCGTATGACACCCGATACGCAGGCACTTAGAGATGGTATACGTGGCCAGTATTAGCTAAAATTAAACCAACCAAATTTTGGAACCACGTGTTTCCAAAATATTCTCCAAACCCAAATTCGGTTGAACAATCTTGACCTTTGATTCGTGGATACTTGTATTTGTGAAATAAAGATCACTTGATATTTTTCATTTTAACCGTCCAGTAAATGCTCGGCAATCTAATAATATGATAACCGGATAAAAGTAACTTTTAGTTCTTGTAACAACTAAAATGGACCTACAATTTGAATGGTTTGGTTTGAATTACTTGTGGATCGGTACTTTCATTTAAACAAATAACAAAAAAAACAAAAAAAGAGTTGCCGCTTGTTCAAACTCGGCCTGACTCGGTTCAAAATTTCAGACCAAACCGATCTCGGCCCGAGCTAGACTTTTCTGGAGCAAACCAAACTTGGGCCGCATGGGTCAGCCCGAAACCCAAACCGGGCCGATCCACAAAGTGGGGTGGTACAAAAACAAGCCAAACCAAACTCGGGCTAACTCGGCTCGGCCGGGATCGTTGCCCACCTCTAGCAAAAATCAGCTCCATCTGATCCACTCATAAGCTGATTCCAATTCACATGGATTGAATGGTAATTGCGATTTGAATTCCAATTCAACAGGTGTGCCACCAGCGGAGGAATTTTTTTTTTTTATCAAAAACTTCTGAATTAACGTGCCATGTCTCACCTAAATCCTTGAATATCATGATCTTTTGTGTATACTTTCATCCTCACAAAGCAAAGTTAGATTAATGACACCACAGTACGTCCTACACAAACCTAATGATGGGCGTTCATAACTTTTTTCCAGTGGAGTGGCCTACCTGAGTTTTTGTGTCGTTATGATTTCTGGGTCACCACGCAGCGTACCTAATGAACGCGTTGGATCTCATGAAAGTTCCACCCATGTGGTACACATGTTACATCGGACGGGGGCAATGGTCTGATCAAGGGGATCCAACACATGCATGGTCAACAAAGCGTGGTCATAAACAAAGCTTAGTCCATGGTTTTCAGTCCTGCTAGTATATGGAGTAAACTAGTCAATGACGATGGAGGACAGGTGGCATGGTGCTCATGGTTATCGCTCGGCTGACTCATAGGTGATTCGCTTGCCTCACTTATAAGTTATTGGGAGTCCGGATTTGAAGGATTTCGGTCCTACCCATACCTAGTTCTATCTGGA
This sequence comes from Liriodendron chinense, assembly GCA_003013855.2. Lineage (NCBI taxonomy): Eukaryota > Viridiplantae > Streptophyta > Magnoliopsida > Magnoliales > Magnoliaceae > Liriodendron > Liriodendron chinense. Next base: position 5,730,388 of record ML058333.1, read on the forward strand.
GCTCAAGATCTGGTGGGCCATCGAACGGACTCTCTCATGGATGCTTAAACACGCACAAGCCGAAGGGAGGCCCTTTGCTCCTGAAATTTGGACGGTTGGCAATATTTGTTTATCCATGCATTTACTTAGTAGGGAAACATTATTATGTGTTCGAGCTTAGTGGGGCCCGCCAAGATGTATGAGTGCCTTCAAACTCATCCATTAGATGTGGCCCCCACGTTAGGCATTGGTCCCAAATCCAGCCTGATTCGTAACTCGGGTGTGCCACACAAATTAAAAGGGGACAATGGGAGGGGGACGCCCACGATATAGTCATCTAGATGGAATGTGGTGTTCACCTCGTTGTGTGTATGTTATCTAATTCATTTATCAGGTGAACCCCACCAGAATGAAAGGACGGATCGAAAATCAAGCTTACAAAACTTAGGTGGGCCATAACAAGTGGATATATAGGCTTTATTAGTGATTGTGCATTTCTCCCCGTGTTATGTCCCAACTGAGTTTGGATTGGGATAATTCTTGGGATGTACAGTGAACTTGAGAAGGCACAACAGATCCACTGTTTGGATTCCATATAAATATCACAGGTTGGTCCCACACAGCTTGAACGTATGGTAATTACCATTTGATTCATCCATTCATTTAAACGTATGTGATCATTCCCTGTAATTCTCTTATCCGGTGATTAACAACTAGGATCATCACATTGAAGTGATTTTGTAGACCCAGGATCTAGTCAAATATTGCAGACAGGCAGGGGTTGCAATGGCTGGGTTTGAGCTCAACCCGGGCCATCACGACCTGTATAGACTCAAGGACCGAGTCTAGCCCAAGCCCAGCATGACTCTAGCCCAGCTGGCCCAATCCCAAGCTCAAAAAATTGGTTGGGTTTCGCCTAACCTGGAGTATCTCAAAAATTGATACTATATCCTACTTGAATGTTCAGAATACATCCGTTGATCATGTGGGCGGCTAATATATATGCATAAAGAGACTATTCAAGCTGGATGGGTTGCCTAAACAAGGATTGGAATGGCATATCTGGAGGATATAACACGTGTACATATATAGTCAGGTGGGGCCATGCTGGCTGAGTCGGGCAAAACTGACTTGATCCCAAGCCCGACTTGAAAATTGATTGGGCCATGCATGCAAGGCCCAAGTCCAGCCCACGGGCCAAGCTATAGTGAGTCCAAGAATCGGGCAGGCTACCAGCCCATTGCAACCCTTTCAGTCTGTACATACCATAGGGATGATACTTGAAGCCTTAGCCATCTTAGCCACATAAAGAAATGACTAATGCTAATTGCATCAGCGGAACAAAAAGTTCAAATCATCTTCCATGAAGCTAAAGTGAGCGTAGATGGCATCGCGCTCATCACCCCAATGGCCTCTTACAACCATCCAACAAAAGGCCATGCCTTCTACTCAGCCCCTCTCAACATTAGAAACTCCTCATATGATGTCCTCTCTTTCTCTGATTCTTTCATCTCCGCAACTGGCTCAAAGTTTCCAAGTTCAAGCAGCCGTGGCCCCCCTTGACGATCTAACCATCCAAACCCATGTTTTCAGAATCAAGTTAGACACTCTATTCATGTAAACAATAGGGCATCAATTTTAAACGGCTTGAAATCAATTGAATTAGCTCCTGCCACATACTGCGATGATGAATATGGAAAGAACCAGAGCTTAAGCCTTGTAAGTGGAGAATCCATGCAAATTTGGATAGATTGAGTTGATAATTTCAGGATTCTGTATAAGGATAATGAGATTATATGCAAGTTACATGCATGTCTACACATATAAGGATTCCTTATTCAAACTCAATGTGGTATGTGAGAAGTAACAAATTTATTTAGAAATAAAAGAAAAACTCTCATAGAGGCTCCAAGAATAACAGATAATAGTAGAGGTTTGAGCATTGATAAGCAAATACGGTAACATGAAATTCGATTGACCACAAGACAACAAATATACCAATGGATGAAAACAAATGCAAGTGACAAATACCTTCGGAGTGATAGCAGAGATTTAGATATGACATTGGTAGATGGACGGTGCCAATAGAATTTTTAGCAGCTGACAAACTATCATAGTTCAATACCCAAAGTAGACAATGGTGCATGAACTGTGATGAATTGGCACCGAAACATGATAGAATTCCTTTAAATAAATCTCCATACGTTTTCCAGTGGTTGTAAGCCAAGAAAGCAGTTGTCATGAGAACACTGTACCTTTTATAGGTGATGGGCGGGAATCCCTTGTAAATGTACTTCGGGCTAAATATTTATACACTGTGAGCGGGATGCATGGTTTCAAGATCTGAACCGTTGATATTATGGGAACTCACTAAGTGAGGCTCGTCATATCAACGGTTGGGATCATTGAAAGATAGTCCCCACTTTTATTTGAGTCTCATTGTATTAATGGTTGGGATCATCAAAAGATAGTCCCTACTTGTATTTAGTTATACAGAATTCCTACAAATCACATGTCCAGACACTTCTATGGTTTTACAAAGTCGATGTTTACGAAATCTACAGAGGAGTATGGATGTCAACAGGCTGGGCCTGGGTTGGCTTCGGCCCGGATTTTGAATTTTTCAGGCTGGGCCTCACAGACGGGCCTATTCAATAGGTTTTACCAGGCCTGAACCCGGCCCAAAGCATCCTCAATTAGCATTCGTTAAAACATAGCAAACTCGCAGCATCGTGTAACACCTTATACCATCGTCCATCAACGGCCACCGGAGAGGATCGATTCTTGGATGGATGATGTGCCTGCAAACCCCTGTTCCAAAGAAGAACGATATGACAAGTGGAAATCATCGGACCCTTTATAATGGCCCAACGCCAGGATGGTCGCACCTAGACCATCTGATCCGAGCTCGGGTAAAGGTGCATCGCGGTCCAAACACTGAATTACTTGCCGCATGCTCGGCCTTGCAGCCGACAATGGATGCATACACAACAATCCAAGCATCAACACCAACTCCATCTCTTCCACCTCAAAATCAGGTCCCAGTTTCGGATCCGCTGCTGACAGAATTGTCCCTTTCCTCCAGCATTTCGACACCCATTCGACTAAAATCACCTCATCTGCCGACGATCGGGGATCGATCGGCCTCCTGCCGCAAGCAACCTCGAGCATGAAAGCTCCAAATGCGAACACGTCAGTGCTTGTGGTAGCCTTCCCGGTCCTAGTCAACTCCGGTGCAAGATATCCGAGGGTCCCCACCATGTGTGTCGTCTGTAGATCAGTCCCATGATCGTACAATCTGGCAAGGCCGAAGTCACCTAATCTACCGTTCATCTCGCTATCTAATAAAACATTGCTGGCTTTGATGTCTCTGTGGAGGATCACCTGCTCCCATTCTTCATGCAAGTAGAGAAGCCCTGAAGCTACTCCTTTAACTATCTGAAACCGTTGAATCCAACTCAGCATTGACTTTGGATGATCAAAGAGGAACTTGTCCAGACTTCCATTGGGCATGAAATTATAGACCAGCAGGAGCTCTTTCTTTCGCCGGCAGTAGCCGAGAAGTTGCACCAAGTTACGGTGACGGAGGCGGCCCAGGCTCACGATCTCTGATATGAATTCCCGCATCCCTTGTCGAGATTCATGAGAGACTCTCTTCACAGCCACTTCGATCTTCGAGGACGATAGAACTCCTCGGTATACCCTTCCGAAACCTCCTACCCCGAGGATCTTTCTGTCTGTAAAGCCCTTTGTGGCCGTGAATAGATCCTTGTACGAGAACCGATGGGGTCCATATTCGCGTTCCCAGTCCTCTAGTACTTCAGCGAACTTGATCTTCCTTCTCACAATGAGACTGATGGCCGAGATGGCCGTTAACGTGAAAAATACCCCAATTACAGGTAACCCAATTGTTAAAAGCTTAGATTTCTTTTTGGGTCCTATCCGAGGAAGCTTAGGAAGGCGCGAGGGATCGAGGGCCTGAGCTTGACCGTTCATCTTAAAGCTCCATCCCAAGATATAATTAGTTGAAGGAACCGACTTGGTTGATGAAGAGAAACCGATATACATGTCATCTAACACTGTTGATGAAAGATCCACCATCAATGACAGAAGTGGACGATCAGGTTTGGGTAAGCCGATGGGAGATAACGTTACATTGAGATGGTTTTGGAGACCACTGTATTCTACCCACACATGCATCAGTTCTCTGCCTACAAGGCTTAGATTCTTAATCTGGCCGCTCGTATTACTAAAATAAGTTGCAGTAGCGGACTTGATGGAATCTAAGCCATTGATGTTGAGTCCGACATGGTTGTCATCGATATCACCGAATTCTGGATTAAGGTATGTGTCGAGCTCGATGGCAGCTATATGATTCGACGAATTGCCATTGTTCTTTGCATTGAAGATGCCCATGTATTGGCCCAGTTCACCTTCTGGGAACTCTTTTGAAGGAGAGATCACCAAGGCGGCCCCGAAGCTTCTCACATTCGGATACTGAGGCACCATTGCGAAGACGAAATTGGTAGAGAAAGATTGAATTTTACCGTGTGGAGGTTTGAAGTGGAGAGGAATCGGGTAGAAGGCGAGGCCCTTTTGAAATGTGGAATTGGTGAGCCGCAGGAGACCATCGGATGTGATATCGGCAGCACTGTCCAGGCTCATGTTCGCGCCACGGAATCCGTTGTAAATGAAATCGTCGATGCCTTCGGAAGCTGCAAGTCTCATGAGGAGAAACCACATTAGGAGCGTAGAAAACATGGCTGAAAGCTTAGAAAGGTTTTGAAGTTTGTAGACTTTGATGCTTGGGTAACTCTCTTAGAGCGCCCACCATTAAAAACTTCTTGGTGCTACAAAATTGTTTTGGAGCAAGCTGATATTTGTGTTTTTCCTTCATTCAGGTCTTTGCAGCCTAATCAACATGTTGGATGGCCAATAAACATTACAGTGGGCCCTTGGAAGTTTTTATCGTTAAGCATTCAATCACTACTAGTTCCTGTGGTGTGGTCCAGCTGGGATTCAGGTTTGCCTCATTTTTTGATAGAAAAATAGATAGGCAGCAGGGATAAAGTAAAAACATGTATCATGGCACATGGTACCATGTCGTGTTGTGCGCTACGCTGGGCAATCCAGTCCTTTTAAAAAGGTAATCTTATGGGACGCCCACATATTTGAAGGGCCCCACTGTAATGTACATGTTAGATCCACTCGACCATCAGATATTTAATCCCACCTTAGGCCCAAAGCAGGAAATCAGGCGCACTTGATGCAGAAGGATCACTTGACGTTACAGGATCACATTGTTCCTAGGAAAGCAACACAAAAATCTTGGAGACTTCGGCCCATTGTCAAAACCTCACCAATGACTGGTACTTAAAAAATATCCAAGGCACTTAAAATATGTCCAAGGCACCATCCTCGGATTTATCAGAAAACCTCTTATCATCCGCCATGATTCCATCGACTTCAATTACCAAGTGTTGGAGAATTTTCAGTAGAGGGATTATCGGAACTTGGAGCATCCCTTACTTTAATGCACTTAGGCTCATGGTGAGTCTTTCCAACTACTTGTGGTAGTCCCTACTCTTCAAAGAGATCTCACTGACCACTTGCTCGTTTCCCCTCAATAGACCCCTACTATATTAATGAATGAAGCATCTCAACAAGAAATGACACCGCATCTACAAGCACGCGACATGCCTTTTCTTCTTGATGTTCGTCAGAAGAAGGAACATGTGATGCCAACTCATCAATAAGTTTTAAATCTCCATGTGCCAAGTGGTCATCCTCAATATTATTAAACTTCACTTCAGAAAATCTCATCTGAAATTTTGGTATAACCATCTGGAACCAACACATTGTCTTTAGATTTGGTGGCGTAATCTCATATAAGTACGGAAGACCGCCCCTCCACTTTAAAGTTCTAGGTAGGTTTTTCCTTTCCACAAGGGCCACTCACACGCCACTATGGAATTCGACGTTCTTTCGTAACTCCAACTCAAAACAATAGGATTCCTACTGGAACTTGTGGGATTGCTGGGATAATATCTTATCATTATCATCGTATAGGAATCGTGTAGATAACAGCCATCGTTTCATCATCGACCACGTGTGGATTGACGCATTCATATGTCGAGTCTGATTGCAATGAAGCAAATATCACCAAGTTGTAGTGACGCCCTTAAAATTGTATGCCACCAGTGGTATATACTCCCCTCTTTTCGAGGATCTACATGTAGACGCAGAAATTCTCTACTTCAAGCAACTAATCCTCGATGTGTAATTGGCCTGGTGAAGCTTCAAAGATCAACTTTCATCCTGAAATCTCAATCCATCTGATCCAGTTGATCTCTGTCATAAACATATGTGATTCTGCAATTCACCACCAACATTGCACTATAAACAATATGATTGCACTGTCCAACTACCATCGGAAGCTGGTTGTTGTCACGAATATTGGGTGGCCCTACAGCCTCTACTTTGTGGTCAACGGAAGCCTACAACCCTTGTATAGCTTGCCGATTCTCCTATTGGTAAGTCTTACGTGTCGCCTCGAAAGCTATCGCTGTGAGAAGATAGATCCTTGAAGCATCGTCTACGAGATTGTTGCCTAAACATTCGTTAAAAGACACAATCCCAAGGAAAAACCTCGCTCTGATACCAATGGATGCAAGAAAGGACGTGATAAGGTCGATCACCATCTTCCTCAGAGATAACTACTTCAAATCCACGAAGCAAACCCGAACTCACAGGCAATTTCTCGAATCCACAAGAAAGAAAAACGACAAAGGTCGAGTAAGTTGATTAATAATTTGAAGATGAATGAATAATAACAAGTTTAAGAGAGTTTTTATAGCCTAAAACAAAATCATAAAACCTCATCAAAGAATCCAATTCAAAAAAGGAAAGAAATCACGAGCAAACGTGCAAGTTCAGGCAAGTCTATCGGGCCCAGTCGAGTGACGGACCAAAGCCATCAGACAATCGGTGTCAAGGTCCAGCGATCGACCCGAGCCGTCGGGCAATCAGGTTAAGCGACTAAAATTGTCCAAAAACATCCAAAGACCAACTTGCGATCTAGATGAATTTTGGGCGACCGACATACAACCGACCGGCCAATTGGTCGATCAAAATATGCCTAAATTCCGTTGACTTTTCCTTGAGCCATTTTCAGTCAATGTGAGATAGGAAAGTGCTTCAACCTTGTGCTCTATCAGGGGTTTCTTGTTCTCCATCAAATCATACATTGTTTTGAATAACCATTAAAAAAAGAATTCAGCGGGCCACAAACGTTGTGGATCAAGACGATTCTTGTATTTTCCCTCTATCCAGGTCTAATTTACCTTATCAACGGGTTGGATGGTAAATAAAAATAATGGTGGGCTCTAGAAAGTTTTTAATGGTGGGCGTTCAGTTACATTGTTTCTTATTGTGTGGTTCACCTGAGATCTGGATCTGCTTAAATTTTTTTAATACTTCCCAACATGGACTGGAAAAGCAGATGGACAGCGTGGATGGACCGCAAATCACAAAGGTGAGCCCCACGGTACTAATGTGTTACCTGCGTGGCACCTAGTCCACTCCCCATAAAAAGCGGGGAGCGATGGCCTGTGACCCCGGGAACAGAAATATCTCTGCGCTGGGGCTGTGTGGAGAAAATTTTGCTACAGCCAAGAGTTAGCTACGCTAGCTACACCGGGTTTAGCAATGACCCCACCATGATGTATTGTTGTATCCATTTGGTGAGATTATTTAATAATATTAAATGTATAAAAGTTACAAAATTGTCCACAGCCTTGGCCACTTGAGCTTCCAACCTGCCTCATTTTTTGTATCACACCCTAAAATGATCTCACCAAATGGATGGACGGCGTGGATACAATATACATATCATGGTGGGGTCATTGCTACACCCGGTGTGGCTAGCGTAGCTAACTGGTGGGTGTAGCAAAAATTTTCTCCGCTGTGTTGGGTCTACATAGACGTATGTGACAAATTCATTCCGTCCATCTATTTTGAAAAACAACAATAGAACAGTATTTGAACAATAGGACAATATTCAAACAACCAGGTAGATAAAAAAAACTCAGGTGTGTTGTACCAACAAAACAGTGGAAGAGCAACGTCATAGTTGAAACCTTCGGGAAGCTCATCATCACGAATTTTATATATGCCATCCAAACCGTCCATAGAATTATTACCACTCATACAAACTCCTGACACAGAACTTCCGTCACAGCCAAGCATTTTAGACCCCACTTTTTCTCATGGCATGGCCCACAAGAGTTTTGAATTGCCTGATTTTTAAATACTGTCCTATTTTAGCCTTTCAAAACAGATGGACGGAGTGGCTGTTTCTGTTTCGTGGACATCTCTATGAGAACCACAGCCCCGAGATATGTCTGTGCCCAGAGACCGGAAATCGGCTCGTGTGTCCCAGGGCTGTGTAAAGCCATAAAGATGGTGATGACAAATGCACTCGGTCCATCTATTTTGAAATACCACAACAGGATATGATTCCAAAAATCAGGCAGATCCAAAACTCATCCGGACCATACCACACACAACAGTGGGAATTGAACCTTCTCTGTAACAGAAGTTTTGTACCAGGATAATATTTATTCATACAGTTTATCTGAGTGGTAATAATTCTTTGAACGGTTTGGATGGCATGTAAACATTATGGTCAGCTTTAAGAAAGTTTCAACAGTGGACGTTGTTGTTCTCACTTAGTTGTTAGTGTGGCCCACCTAAGTGTTGGATCTTCTTGGTTTTGGCATCCAGTACTATTGTGATCTTTCAAAACAGATGGATAGAGTAGATTTTTCACACACATATTTTTGTAGACCCCACATGACGCAGGGAGGACGTGGTAGGTCGATCACCGTCTCTCTAACCGATAGTTTCTCGAATCCACGAGAAGAAATAAAAGATAAAAAGAGGAAATAAATTCCGAATAATTGAATAATTGATAATTGAATGAATAATAACGGAATTACAACGCATATAAATAGGAAACTAAACCCTAGGTAAAGTATCAAAATCCAACTCCAACTAAAACTCCTAGAAAACGCAACTTACTATAAATAGTAAACTTACTATTTATAGAAGTCGTTCAATCCTACTAGAACTCCTGGTTTTCGGCCAAAAATAGAAAGTTATCAAACGGCCTCAACCACGCTGTTGTACGAAATATTCTAAGCCCTTTTCATGTTGGGCACTAACTCTAAAACCCTATAGATGCAAAGTTATGATCGAATTAAAACTTACTATAAATAGTAAAAACGAAAATAAACTAGCCTAATGACCGTCGATACGGTCGATTCTCGCGATTCCGGATTGGGCAACCCAGCGTAGCTGGGTTGGTTGGCTAAAGTAGCTCGAGCTACCCCAAATTGATATATTATACGTCCCGTAACTCATTCCGGATTGTGAGATACGACCGATTCACGGTCCTGACGGTCCGGATCACTTTCGGCCCCGTCCGGTCTTCTTTTGCTCCATCTGGGCCATGAAATAGTCAGCGACCCGTCCTACATCATCACACAACCCCTTGTGCCCAAGGTCACAAGTAGGGCCGTGACCTACTCGACATTGGGTTGGGTTTGGGCAAGAAATACCATATTCGATCTTGAACCTGAGCCATGCAAACACCAACTCGGTAAAGCTTGGGTCGGACTCAGGTTGAGGTCTCAGGTTGCCCAACCCAGCCAAACCCAATCTATATACAAGTTACTTAAAATTTTATTATACTTTAATTAAGTAGACTTATTAGTTCATATTACTTTAGTAACTAAATTTATAATATTTGAAATATGATAGAATTGAATTTGATATGCTTGAATATTAAGGGAGTAGTTATCTTATATTTTAACATATTTGTTTAGAAAAAGTGAAGTATTTTGTAATAAATAACTAAATATATCATTAATAAAGCCATGAGTACAAAAAGTAAGACATGTATTGAAATATAATAGAATAATGTAATAATGAAAATATTAACATGTATCAACCTAATTAATCCGATTAACTTGGTCAAGCCCACTTGGGTTACGCTTGAGTTGAAAATTCCTGACCGAAAGTTGAGTTGAGTTGGTTAGGGTTAAGGTATAGTAACCTGGGTTGAGTTAGGGTTGAACACCAACCGGACGTAACCCACCTGACTTTCAGCCCTAATCACAATCCGCTTTCCGTAAGAGCCATGTAACTTCGCTGACAAGTCAACATCAGGTGATCTATTTGACACTCTGGCAATTGTGACGGTTGATACACATGCACATGAAATAGGTAAATCTAGCACACATAGAAAAAAAAGTATACCGTTCGATAAGTCCGGAGATTGTTATAGATAGGTAAAAAGCTTAAAATAATATTATTAGAGAATTCTGGCATCTGATTGGAAGACAATTGTATTTAGAAACGAGATTCTTGATTATTTTCATGTTAACCATCTATTAGATGTCCACAGCCCATTGAAATTTTTATTGTGATTTTTACAAGGTCAATCCTACGAATTCAACGGTTAGATTTGATTTTATATATTCCATATTTCAAATTTGAGAGTACATGTCTATGGAATATTACACTCATCCAGAGTACAGATAATTAATCACATGAGTCATGAAAGCTCCTTAACCTGGCAACCTTGACTCCACTAAAAATAGTACAATGGGATAGCCTTCGTCATAAATGAGAAGGTAACGTCTGTGGAAGATATCAATGGAGGAGCAGTCATATGATGTGCCCCTCGACCGCGACTTGGCTGCGAATCCGAAACTAACTATGTGAGTGGGACTCTGACTATGCATTGCATATCCATGCCGTCCAACGGTTCTGCCAGCTTATTTTAAGGGCATGTTCCAAAAAATGAAGCGGAGATAAGTGTCTATTGAACATCCACCATTAAAAACTTCCTAAGGTCCACCATAGTATCTATTGAGCATCCAACTTGTTGATAAAGTCACATAGACATGGATGAAATGAAAACAAATATCAACTTGATCTAAAACTTTTGTGGCCCACAAAAAGTCTTATGGTTGATATGGTGTGGTCCATCTGAAATTTGTATCTACTTAACATTTTAGAACCTGCCCTAAAATAAGCTAAAAGAACATATGGACAACTATGATATTCAATGCATACATTTGGGTGGGTCACTTGTTCCGATTCCCCACCAAGCCGTGCTAGTGCCCCTATTAGTGATACTTCAATGTTAGCCTCCCTCACGTTGGGAATCAATACCAGGACCTCAATGTTGAAATAAGGTTATCTTCACTAAGTTTACCATAGTTCCAAAGGCATGGGTGTTTTCCAACATTTCTCTTATGTTTAGATAGAATTTCAATATCTAACTTAGATATTGGTGAACTCATCAGCAATAAGTAGAATCCAATTTAAATTTTAGCCTTTGGGGAAATATTTTCCTAAATGACCTCAGTGATAATGTTTATAAATTATAGACGGTAAACTTGATCTTTTGATAATTCAACCATAGAAATTACTTAATAATTTTAGATCTTGAAATGCATTCGATCACATAATATAGTGGGCCACTCTATCATGGTAATCTAACCATAGAAGCATCATATCCATTCATGCACCCCACTAACCGACAAAGTGAACCAATCACATCGTCCTTAGACATCGTCTTCCTTCATACCGTTAAAATTCCAATCTAATCATCACATCTTGTAATACTTTTATCTTAGTGCTCTTAAAGCATCTTAAAGCATATACACTCTGAATTTCATAATTTCATGGATACTTAGACCACTTAAGATTTCGTCAAACAACCTCCTCCATCGACCCTTGATTTAGCACCTCGTCCGTTCTCTTGATGATCGGACCACTTGATCATAGTAAACCAATCGTGAAATCATTATATCTGTTCATACACATATCCATTCTAAATTTTGTTCTATCCACGTTACTCCCTAATTTATTAAGAACTATTCCTACCATTAAAATCTCAATATAAGAACCTCACACATGGGTACATATTAACCAAGAAATCCAAGGGTGCACATGCTTGTACCCTTAGACCATTATGAAAAAAAATCATTTGTATATATGTTTGATTCAGGTAAAAATTTAATTAAATGTCCTTTGATTTATTTCAACCCTACATTTTTTATTTCCACTCCTAGATCGAAATATCTGACTTTCAATAGAAAGCTTTTCATCATATTTATTAGATGGCCCTCTGATGTATAACGGGTCGCTGATTATTTCATGGCCCAGATGGACCAAAAGAATACCGGTCGGGGTCGAAAGTGATCCGGATCGTCAGGACCGTAAACTAGTCGTATCTCGCAATTCAGAATGAGTTTCGGGACATATAATATATCGTTTTGGGGTAGCTCGAGCTACTTTAGCCAACCAACCCCGCTATGCCGGGTTGTCCATGCCGGAATCACGAGATTCGACTGTATCGACGGTCATTAGGCTAGTTTATTTTCAGTTTTACTATTTATAGTAAATTTTAATTCGATTATAACTTTGGATCTGTAGGGTTTTAGAGTTAGTGCCCAACATGGAAAAGGCTTAGAATATTTAGTAGAACAACATGGTTGGGCCCATTTGATAGCTTTCTATTTTTGGCTGAAAACCAAGAGTTCTAGTAGGATTGAACAACTTTTATAAATAGTAAGTTTACTATTTATAGTAAGTTGCGTTTTCTAGGAGTTAGAGTTAGAGTTAGAGTTAGAGTCTGATACGTTATCTAGGGTTTAGTTTCCTATTTATATGCATTGTAATTCCGTTTTTATTCATTGAATTATAAAAAAAATAATTATTCGGAATTAATTTTTCCTTTTATCTTTTATTTCTTCTCGTGGATTCGAGAAACTATCGGTTAGGGAGACGGTAATCGACCTACCACATCCTCCCTGCGTCATTGCCCTCCCAAACGTAAAAAGAAAAATTAAAAAAAAACCAAAAAGAAGAAGAAAAAATTCATACAATCCTTGCACTTTTTCCAATGAACTTATTGGATTAGTTTTTGTATCAGGCCATGTTTGGACTTATTTATAGAGTTTGCAGGTTTTACTGGAAGAATATTCTAATCCCAAAGTTACTAAAACTAAAAATGGCCCATGCTTCCATTTATACCGTCATCGTATTTATGTCACCCCATATCTCACAATCGGGTAATTTGCTCACAAAATCGACCGTATGTCGACTTCCCAATGTACCAAAGAAGCCTCTAAGTCACTCTTTTCACATTTCTAATATCTCTCGACTGTCCTTTCTAAACATAGATTCATTTATGTATTCGTTCAAAATATTGATGTTGAGTGGGTCGTAGAAATTTTCATGGCCAAGATGGACCAAAGGAAATCTGATAGCAGAAGTGAACTGGGCTGTCAAGACCGTAAAGTAGTCATATCTCACAATCTGAAATGAGTTTTTCGACGTATGATACATGATTTTGAGGTAGCTCGAGCTAGTTAAGCCAACTAACACTTTTGGGTTCCCCACGCCGAATTTTCGAGATTCGATCAGATCGACAATCATAAGCCTAGTTTAATTTCATTTTTACTATAAATAATAAGTTATAGAAGTTGTGCCCAACATGAAAATGACTTAGAAAAGTTAGTAGAATAAGGTGGTTGGGCCGAATTAAACGAATACACAATTAATAGAACAAGGGCTTAGAAATTCGTAAACCATTTAAAATTTTTCCAAATAAGGAAAATGTTTTGCAACCTTTCTAAATGTGTTTGCTACTAACGTCACCCAATTATAGAGAATAATTCAGAGCACTAGGTACACCAAGAACTCGTTGGACATTAATCTCCTACTATCCATGGTCACGGGCTGGAGCCTCAACATAAATTCAGACTACTCTCCTTGGATCTCATTTAGAAATGTGTTGGGTTTCCACCAACTGCCCATGCATGCGAAGTGAACGGCATATACTTACTCTGGGGAGGCGTTTGACATCTCTACAAATAAGAGATTATTGGCTTTTATATATATATATATATATATATATATATATATATATATATATATATATATATATATATATATATAATAATAATAATAATAATAATAATAATAATAATAATAATAATAAGCTTTTAAACCTCTTGATAAAAGTCTAATCAAGGTGCTTATTTGTTTAGAAAGTAACAAATATATACAATTTAATAAGTTGGGGACGGGTTACTTTTTGAAATGGAGCTTATTTGGCTTAAGGAGGTAGACATTTTGAACTAATTTTTGGACAAGTTTGTCCTTAAACTTTTCAAGTATTTCCCATCTTACCCTCTTCTCTTCTCTTTACTATTTCTTCAAGGTAGGCCCACATGATGAACAATCCATAGTGAAGGTGGGCCCCACATGATGAATGGCCCATATCAAAGGTGGGACCTACATAATGCACGGTCACATCAAAGGTGAGCCCCACATGATGGATGACCTACTTCAAAGTGTGGCCCCACATGATGAACAATCCACATCAAGTAGGCCCTACCTAATGGATGGTCCACATCAAAGGTGGGACCCACATGGTGGATGGTGGACATTGAATGTGAGAACACGTGATGGAAGGTTGACATTAAAGGTGGGCCCACATGATAAATGACCCACATTAAAGGTTGGGCCCCACATGATGGACAGTCCACAACAAAGGTGGGACCTACATGATGGATGGTGGACATCAAAGGTGGGTCCCACATGATAGACTATCCACATAAAGTGGGCCCCACATGATAAATGGTCCACAACAAAGGTGGGACCCACATGATGGATGGTCCACGTCAAAGGTAGGACCACATGATGGATGGTGGATATTGAATGTGGGACCACATGATGGAAGGTTGACATTAAAGTTGGGCGCCCTACATGATGAATGACCCATATTGAAGGTTGGGCCCCACATGATAGATGGTCCATAGCCAAGGTGAGACCTATATGATGGATGGTAAACATCAAAGGTGGGTCCCACACGATGGACAATCCACATCAAGTGGGGCCCACATGATAGTGGTCCAAGACAAAGGTGGGACCCACATGATGGATGGTCCACATCAAAGATGGGCCCCTCATGATGATTGACTCATATTTTTTGTGGGGCCCCACATCAAGGTAGGCCCACGTAATGAAAGGTTCACATCAATGGTGTGCCCCACATGATAGATGGTCTGCATCAAAGTGTGACCCAACGTGACGGAACATGCAAATCAAGTGGGTCTCATTTGATGGAAAATCCACGTCAAAGTGGCCCCACATGATTAATGATGGTCATTGAAGGTGGGCCCACATGATAGTCAGTTGATATCAAAGATGGTTCTACATGATGAACGACCCATAATGAATGTGGGGCCATAATAAATGGTCCACATCAAGGTGGGCCCACATAATGGACGGAGTGGGCTTCACATGATGTATGGCCCACATAAAGTGTGGGCCCTCATAATGGACAGTTCACATCAAGTGGGCCCCACCTAATGGATGGTCCACATCCAAGGTCTCTCATGATGGATGACCCACATAGAAGGTGCACCCCACATGACGGATGGTGCATACCAAAAGTGGGCCCCACATGATAGACAATCTACTTCCCACACTATGGACACATCAAATGTGGAGTTGAGGTGATGGGCAGTGGGTAGTGGACATTAAGGGGGCCCACATAAAGGACAATTAACATTGTTGTTGGGCCCCACATGTTGTTGGTCCACCAAAACAACCATTTAGATTGCTTTTGTATTAAAGTTATTGTAATATTTAAAAATGGCGTCAACTATCCTTAGGAAAGGCTCTTATTTGAAAGTTCTACTAAACATACTTATTATAAAAGTCTTATTGAATTGGAGTAGAGATGCCAAACGTGCCCTGGGTTTACATGACAGAGGAATATAAAATTCTTGGCTTAATATTTTATGCCCGATGATTCGGACTCTCGCCTTTTACAAGAAGGACCCATATATGGTTCCGAATTCGAAACCGTTGTTGTGGGTGCCCATAATATCAACGACTTTGGATAATCGAAAGATAGGCAGCACTTGTATTTAGTTATACAGAATTCCTCCGCATGGCATGTGCGCATGCTTCTACCATTGTCCAGGTTCTTAAAAAGCCTTATGTTTACAAAGCGGTAGCAAAACTAAACGACTAAAAAAAAAAAAAAAAAAAAAAAAAAAACAGAGAAGAAGAAGATAACACGTCACCAACACAGCAGCCCTTTTCTGATCACCGTCAACCCAATCCTCTATCAACTAGCTGATTTCAGACCGACTCGTTAAAGCATAGCAAACTCGCACCATCGTGTAACACACTACCATCGTCCATCAACGGCCACCGGAGAGGACTGATCCTTGCACCGATGTTGTGCTTGCAAACCACTGTTCCAAAGAAGAAGGATATGACAAGCGTAGATCATCGGAACCTTTATAATGGCCACCTCCCAGGATCGCCGCACCCAGACCATGAGGTGAGAGCTCGGGTAAAGGTGCATCGCGGTCCAAAAACTGTATTACTTGCCGCATGCTCGGCCTCTCAGCAGACAACGGATGCGAACACGACAATCCAAGCTTCAAGACCAACTCCATCTCCTCCACCTCATAGTCAAGTCCCAGTTTAAGATCTGCGGCCTCCAGAATTGTCCCTCTTGTCCAGCATTGTGAAACCCATTCGATCAAAATCACCTCATCCGATGATCGGAGATCGATGGGCCTCCTCCCACAAGCAACCTCAAGCATGAAAGCTCCAAATGCGAATACGTCAGTGCTTGTGGTGGCCTTCCCGGTCGTAGTCAGCTCCGGCGCAAGATATCCAAACGTCCCCACAATGTGGGTCGTCTGTGGATCGGTGCCATGATCGTGCAATCTGGCGAGGCCAAAGTCGCCTAATCTACCATTCATCTCGCTATCTAATAAAACGTTGCTGGCTTTGATGTCTCTATGAAGGACCACCTGCTCCCATTCCTCATGCAAGTAGAGAAGCCCTGAGGCTACTCCTCTGATTATCTGAAACCGTTGACTCCAGTTCAACATTGAATATGGATGGCCATAGAGGAACTTGTCCAGACTTCCATTGGGCATGAAATCATAGACCAGTAGGAGCTCTCTCTTTCGCCGGCAGTAACCGAGAAGTTGCACCAAGTTCCGGTGACGGAGGCGACCCAGGCTCATGATCTCAGATATGAATTCCCGCATCCCTTGATGAGAATCATGAGAGACTCTCTTCACAGCCACTTCGATCTTCGAGGCTGATAAAACTCCATGGTAAACCCTCCCGAAACCTCCTACCCCGAGGAGTTCTTTTTCTGTGAAGCCCTCAGTGGCCATGAATAGATCCTTGTACGAAAACCGATGGGATCCGAATTCGTGTTCCCAGTCCTCAAGTACTTCAGCGAACTTGATCTTCCTTCTCACGATGAGACCAACGGCCGAGATGGCCGTTAACGTGAAAAATAACACAATTACAGGTAACCCAATTGTTAAAAGCTTTGATTTTCTTTTGGGTCCAATCCGTGGAAGCTTAGGAAGGTGCCTAGGATCAGGAGCCTGAGCCTGACCATTCATCTTAAAGCTCCATCCCAAGATGTAATGAGATACTGGAGCCGTCCTGGTTGCTGAAGAGAAACCAATATACCTGTCTTCTAACATAATCAATGAAAGATCCACTGTCCATGACAAGAGTGGATGATCAGGTTTAGGTATTTCGATAGGATATAATGTTACATTGAGTTGATTTTGGACTCCATTGTATTCTACAAAAACATGCATTGGTTTCCCACTTACAAGGCTTAGATTCTTAAATCCACCGCTCATATTACTAAAGTAACCTGCAGGATGGGACGTGATGGAAACTAAACCATTGATGTCTACTCCGACATGGTTGTCATTTATATCACCGAATTCTGGATCAATGGATGTGTCGAGCTCGATGGTAACTATATGATTCGATGAATTGCGGACGTTATTCGGATTGAAGATGCCCATGTATTGGCCCGGTTGACCTCCTGGGAATTTTTTTGAAGGTGAGATCACGAAGACAGTCCCGAAGCTACTCACATTTGGATACTGGGGAACGATCGCAAAGACAAAATAGGTAGAGAAAGATTGAGTTTTACCGTGTGAAGGTTTGAAGTGAAGAGCAATGGGGTAGAAGGCAAGGCCCTTTTGTTGGATGGAATTGGTGAGCCGCAGGAGGCCATCAGATGTGATCTCCGCTGCACTGTCCAGGCTCATGTTAGCACCGCGAAATCCGTTGTAAATGAAATCTTGGTCGCCTTCGGAAGCTCCAAGAATCATGAGGAGAAACCACATTAGGAGCTTAGAAATCATGGCTGAAAGTTTACAATGGTTTCGAAGTTCGTAGGTCTTTAATGAAATATAGTATCCTCCATACGAGAGAGAGAGAGAGAGAGAGAGAGAGAGAGAGAGAGATGGTTTGTCATTTCCCATCGTGGATGGCACACGTATGATAGATCTCACTAGGCAATGCACACCATGATCTTTGCGATTTACAATTTTGAATGGCACGTGGGTGATCGATCTGGGCTTTCATTTGGTTGTGCCCCCGTATACATGCCATATACAAAAATCTGGATGGTATGCTCATCAATTGAGCCACATATGTCCAATTGAATCTGGACCGTTGGACTACTTTTCTAGCAGCCATTTTTTTTTCTCACACTAGTGTTATTTTCCTGCTCAACGGATCCAATTTTCTTTTTGGACCACAAAAATTAATTTCACAGCACACTTCCTAATGAATGGTCCAGATATCTGACATACGTCCCATCCAACGTCGGGAGTGACATCCCAGATAGTAGCTGAAATGCTGGCCGGCATCCCATCAAAACCATAAGGCCCCGTTTCGCACCATCGATTTGGGAGGATTTGAGCAGCTGGGGTTTCAAAGAGGGGTTTGAAATTCAAAGTGGGAGCTTGGAGTAGATTTAAAATCCTTTCAAGAATCACATGTATAACATCTGTGTTGCTAGGCTACTAATTTATTGGGCACATGGCCCACTGATGATATCCCAAAACAATAAGATTATCAACTGCATCACTAAAATTACTTTAATAGGATAATCTATGTTGTCTAAATATTATCCATGTAAATCAACAGTAAAAATTGTCAGTTAGTCACTCAGATGTGATCATGTTCTTATGGCTCATTTAGGACTTGAAATTTCATCCTTTCGTTTTTGCCAAAGTCTATATTACAACAGGTTTATTACAACCATTGTGTCAAACATTATATATGAACATTAATTATAGATATTAAAGTTGATTGAGTAATTAAACTCAAACTCTTATAAATATACTATACATAACTACTTTTGGATTACATGAGATTCCAAATCCAGCCTGACAACTAGGGGTTCCAAATCCATGATCCAAATTTTGTCACACAAGTGTCATTTCTGTTTTTTTCAATCAGCAGATCCAATTTACTTTTTTGGTCCACAACACTGTCCAAGCACACACTTCCTCGTGAATGGTAGTCCAAATTAATTTGCGACATGCGTGAATGACATCCAGCATTGTAGCTGAAATGTCGACCTTAACACTTGGCCTGTTTGGAACGTGGGATTAAGCATTATGGACTTGCGTTTAGTCCAATATAAATTACATCCTGGGTTTGGAATTGATGGGAAGGATTGGATTAATGTCTCATATCATATCATCCTGTTTGCGTACAAAAAATACAAAGCATGATGGAATTTGAAATCTATTATATCTGTCGCCCCCACATTGATGCATGTCATTTATCCACGTCGTTCATCCATATATACTTTTTACACGTGACACTCCAGTTGCATATGCCTATATTTGATCGCCATCAGTTACGAAATTTACTAAATACCATTTAATCCATCGTTGGAGACCATCCCTAAAATGTGGGATCGTCCGTGAGTAGGAGATAGACATGTAACAACCATTAGAGCTGGACACAAGCCAAGCCAGCTTGATGGCTCGGTTTGACTCAGCTCGTTTGGAACTTGATTTGGCTTGACTTGAAACCCCTTTTCAAGTCAAGCAAAGCTAAAATTCTAGCTTGATTGGAGTTTCAAGATGCACACAAGCTGAGCCCAGCTTAGCTTGACTTGACTTGAAGCTCTGCTCGGCTTGATTTGGCTTGGCTTGATAATAACAAATATATTATATTAAGTATATAATATGTATTACATATTTATAATATAAAATGTTAAAAAGCAACCCTAGCCCGGTTAAAAAGCAACTTTTAATTATTACCATATTTTGTAATGTTTAAAACTCTCAGTTATTACCAAAGCTCGGCTCTTAGTTCAACTTAAGCTCGAGCTCGAATGCAGCGTGAGCTTAGCTTGATAGCTTGGTCAAGTCAAGTCCAGCATAAAAGTGGACCTTGATTCCAAGACTGCCAAGCCAAACATAACCCGAGATTTCCTTGGATCAAGTTGCACACCAGCCAGGCCCAACTTGATTCGACTCAGGCTTGTTGTCCGGCTCTAACGGCCATGCAACTGGGAGCGAATTCAGTGATACCAGGGAACAACTTAGTGGGTGTTACCTCTACCGTGTGGTCCACATGGATGATATTTTGTATATCCACGTCATCCATCCGTTTCTCCAGCCAATTTCAAGATGGGGTTCCAAAAATTATGTAGATCCAAATCTCAGATGGACCATAACACTGGAAACGGTAGTGATTGAGTGCTCCACCAATAAAAATTCCAAGGAGCCCATCGTAAGGCTTTAATAATGTTTATTTGCAATCCTAACTCTTGATAATGTCAAGAAGATCTGGATGAAGGGAAAATATAAAGATCATCTAGATCTAAAACTTTTGTGTCCCACAAAATATTTTTAATGGTGATTCATCACTATTTCTAGTGGTATGGTCCATCTGAGATTTGGATCTTCTTAGGGTTTTGGATCACGTACTAAAATGAGATGGAAAAACAGATGTACGGTGTGGATATATAAAAAATACATCAAGATGACCCCAAACGGCTAGGGTAACACCCACTGAGTTGTTCCCGGGTAACAGCTAATCCACTCTCCATGCAACTGCGCTGACAAGTCAACATTTGAATAGCGGATGAGATGAGCCGTGAGTTATTTGATACTCTGGCAATTGTGATGGTTGATACTCATTTACATAATATTGGTAATACAGCATACATATAAAAAAATCATACCGTTGGAATGGGTGCGGAGATTGTTTTAGTTGCAAAAACCCTTTAAACCAGATTATTAGAGAATGGTGTTATCTGATTGGAAGACAATTGCTCGTAGAAATGCAACTATTGACTATTTTCATTTTAACCATCTATTAGATATCCTCTCATTGTCCAGATAGAAAACTAGCCCATTCAACGGTTCGATTTGATTTTATATATTCCATGTTTCAAACTTGAGAGTGCATGTCTATGGAATATCATACTCATCCAAAGCATAGATCTTTAATCACATGATCCATGAAACTTCGTTGGCAGATTCGGCCTGAGTCTGCCCAAAAAAGGACGAGGGGATACCTTTCGTCATAAATGGAGAAAATAACGTCTGTGGAAGATATTGTCCATCTCTGGCTAAAGTCACGGTGGAGTACCCAACCCGCGCCCAACGGAGAGAGGGAATCGCGAGAACCATGTTACTGTCCTGATAAGTCAACATGTGAATAGTATTACCTCAGCTTTCGTCACCATAGGAATATATCTGGCCACGTGAGATTTGGCGAGGCATGGCAGAACTGATTATGCGGTTCCAACCAATTCAACCTCAACCCCAAGCGGTAAAATAGGCTGATAAGTAAAGCTTATCATATATGATGGAGGTATGAGATGGTCAGTTATCCATCCAGCTACTTGCAATGTATTCAAAATAATTAGGTAATTATTAGAGGTTACGGAGCCTGGATGATTTGAGGACCGGACGCCTTATATTCAATTATTTGAGATAGTAAGTCCATGGACTGTTCTGTGAACAGCCGAGCGCCCGACGGTCAAGTGGACCGGGCGCCCGATATTGGGGTGATTTGTGCTGGACCTCGTTGGACGTTTTTTGAAATGGGCAGGCGCCTAACCAAGCCTGACCGGGCGCTCGACCGGTCGCGACCTGTTTTGCGGTCTTTTCCAATTTTTGTTCTATTTTCGTATTTTACTATAAAATGGTTGTAACTCGAGTTTAGGCCATGTGATTAGGGTTTCTATACATCCAAGGTGAGAAAGAGGGAAGAGGTTAGCAAGAAGAGCTATCTTTGTGCATGGGAGCATCAGAGAAGGTGAGTATTATGCTTGTAACTTTGTCTTCTTCATAGTGGAAGTTTGCACTTTGATTTTTTACTCTTTTTTAGAATTTTTTCATATAAAATTTGTCTTGTGATTGTTGGTTTACTTAGATTCTACTTCTAGATTATATTTCTTCCTGTTTATCATTTGTGGGTGAGACCGGAGATTGGATCTCAGTTCACCAACATTGTTGGCGTGCTGCGCAACACATTGCCCCCTACATTGCCTTGCCTTTGGGTTGAAAAGGTGAGAGCGACGTTAATTCATGTTTTTATAATAAATGCGACCACCTTTCTTCCCACATGTCAACTCCCTATTGATTCTGCCTCTAATAGTCATTCTATTTCTTATTTGATCTTTTAGGTCACTTCCATTGTCATTTGTTTGGACGGCTGTTTATGCAGTTAATATCCCTCTTTTATAAATAGCACGTGTTCGACCAGGTTTCGGTTCAATCCAAGTAACTCATAGTAGCTCAGCGCAAACAGCCCGAGAACTCTCTAAGCAATGCAATTAGCTCGACCCGAATTCACGACTCTAAAAGACCACTAATAAAGGTCAGTATAGGATCTTGCTCCGTCTAGATTCCCCTCGACCATCGGATTTTAAACTTGGCCTAGAGTATCGTCCAATTTATTAGGGGCTCTTCTCAAATCTCTCATATCTACAATATCTTTGGTGACTTCATCTGCCCGTATCGCTAATCCGGCCAAGTTAACAAAACAACTATCACAATGTTCTTTCAAACTCTCCTGCATTTGCTAATGGGATACCAATCATGGGATTTCTTCTATAGTATAATTTGGAACCACCCAATAAGGCACTACAACATTCAGCAGATTGTCATCTAATCGCAGCATTGTCGCTAAGTCTTGTATTGTATTATCGGGACTCAGTGATACTAATACTCCTGTTGGACGCCCATATTTGTTCCTTCCAATGAATCTAGCAAGCCCGACCTCATCTTCGTAAAGATAAGGCCGTGTTAGATGTGGTCAGAAATGGTTTATTATTGGCCAATACTAATTCAACTTTGTCTTAATTTCATAAGATTACGAACTGGTGTAAGGACAATGGGATGCACAAGAAGGAATGAATCTAATCTCGTCCAAGCGAAGCATTATAATTGGATGATGTATCGACCACAAAGAATGCGGCCAACACCTTTTGGTGCCTACTATCAGTTCAATCGATAACACCATGTGTTCTCATTATTCTTCCAACAAGACTGCTCACTGTGACCTCAGATGGAATATGTAATAAGGTTATCGGTGATTTTTCCCAACTTCTGCATCATTCGGGCAGAAAGGATATTAATTGTTGTCCCATTATCAACCAATGTCCTAGTGAGCAGACATCCTTCTAAATGAGTAGAGATGTATAATGGCTTCAAATGCTCAGTCATTTTAAAAACTGATCTTTCGATGATTACTTTTTCAGCATGTGCCCTTGGCTTGACCATGACGGTCGAGGTACTTTTGGATTCCTTTTCAGAATAGAAGGAATCGTGTTGGATAATTACTAGTGATCCAAGCTCCTCCACATCTCCTTCCATCTCATTGAGTTGAAACGGTTTGGCTTGGAAGCTCTTGGGAAGAGTAAGCACCATATTGCAGTCGACGACGACTAGTGGTAATGTCCCAAACATAATCTCCTCTTTGGGACGTTGCCCCCTAGTGTTTTGGAGTCCTGTTCTTCTAAGTCATTCATGTCCGAAGTGATTTTGGCCTCTTTAGGTTTGGATGGAGTGTCTTCCAATAGTTTTGTTGTAGTGAGAAGTTCCTTGATCAGAAAATCATCACCTGAAAAGCATTCATCACTGAAATACCTAGTTGGGTCTTCCATCTTCTGGGCAATCTCCTTATTTTTAGCCTCATTATATGAAATACAACCAAGATTCAACTGAATTTCCCTAGTTGGTTCATTCGATAATGGGCTAGGCGCCAACTTAATCACGTTAACAATTAACTTCTCTCGTTTCTTTTAAACAATCCTTAACATTTGTTGTGGTCGAGACTAGTCATTCATATGAGCTCATTCTCTCATTTTGGCCTGTTATCATTGCCAATGTCGTTTCTGAGTGTGAGTCATCCCCTCAGGCATGGTTGAAAATTTAGGATGACTAAACCTCTTCCAGACGTTTTCTCGATTTGGGCATGGCTTGACCATCTTGCACCTTGGCAATGGATGTGCCCAACCTTGATTCTCACATGACTTAGGCTAAAAGCCTATATTCTCGATCTCTTATTATGGTCTCGGCTTGAATCCTATTGGTCGTGGTGCCGGTGCAATCGAATGGACTAGACCTATGCATTAACTACATAACTGAGGATTGTTATGGCGTCTTATTCTCCTTGTTGGCGATTGTTTAGTCCTTTTGGTCGTTTTTGTTAAAACAATCACTGCTTTTGATTAGGTTGTTCTTCTGAGGGGCCATCTGGGCAAGTCAATCTTCTGTCGTAGTTGAGATAACCTCTAAAGGTTGACCGTAGCCATATTAACCTCCACATTGGGCGAAAACGGATCTGTGTCGATTAACATTACTTCATTTTTTTTCCAGGGAATTTAAGCAATCCTTTATTAATGTTATTCTGAATGGTATTCCTGAAAGCCACACAATTATTGGTAGAATGAGTATGGGTTCCATGCTATTTATAATATTTTTCCTTTTTCATTTCATCATTTGTAGGCATTTTATGATTATTGGAAAGTTTAATGAATTTACCAAATAGCATTAGATCGAAAATCTCATCTGCCCGGGTGATGTCAAACAAGAAAATTCTTGGTGTCTTTTCGGTTGTTGTCCCAGTTGGTTCGGCTCTAATTAAGGCCAAACACACAAATGGCTTTTTTGCTACTACCTCATTTATAAAAATATCATATTTAGGATCATAATAATATGTCTAAGCTGATGAATTCTTTTGTATTTCTCTTTTTTGGAGAAGGGCCTTGTATCGTGATACTTTTTTAGGCAAGTCGTACAAGTTAGCAAACTTTGTTATGATAAATTTCTTTCGAAACTTATATGTGAGACTATCCTGAGTGAGTTGCACTAACTCGACCTCAATTGTGACCACTTTACATCGACTTTTCTCTCTTTTAAAGTGTGCAATGTAACTTTCACACGATTCCCCTAACAACAGGCGAAACCGAGCAAGGTCTGCCATAGTGATTACTCTGTCCTTACAGAAGAAATATGCATGAAAAATTTCCTCCATCTCTTGCCAGGTCTGAATGGAATTTAATGGTAAATTCGAATGCCACATAAAGGCTATTACAGTCAAAGAATGGCCAAACAATTGTAATTTGTGATAATTATTGTTAGGCAATTCTTCACATTACATAGTAAATCAACTTATATGTTCAATGGTTGATTGACCAGTATCACTCGTAAATAAGGAAAAATCTAGTCAGTAGTTTGTAGATAAAAGAAATTGTTGGTCAATCGATTCTAGATAAGGCTTATGGTAAACCAGAATAGTAGTTTAGCCGAGAACCTAGCCTGCTACCTTGTGGACCAGTTGCACAATACGGTCATGATCCAAATGTTGTAGTGTAGCCACTAGTGGCAATTCCGGACCTATTTGGTTGTGTCCCTCATTAAATGGTTGATTCTCAGGGAAAGGTTGTCTCCCATTAAATGGTTGATTGCCAAGGAAAGGTTGTCCCCAGGTATTCACTAGTTCCTTTCTTCAGGGATGATATTCCTGATGTCTCATTCTGGTTGCCTAAAATCGATAGGTGTCGAGGGCGTTCCATATCTCTTGGGCTGGAGTTGGGGGAATGTTAAGTTGTGGAATTAGCATCAGTTGATCTGATGCCAAAATTTCCACTGAGCTAACCTCAACATTCAGTTGAAGCGTCGTTGGTGTTCTTTCAGCGATGGTCACCATCAGTCGGTTCGAATGCTCGGTTTGGGCAACCATTCATCTGTTAAAACTTTTGGTCTGAACCCGAGATTGCTTAGCCTAAAGAATTGACATATTAGCATGAGTCCTTCCTTGTTCCACAAAATGTTGGATCCTCGTGTGTAGGTCCTACAGGCCAACTGATATAACCTTGATAGGGTCATTTCGAGAAGTGGATGCCCTGTTTGTGAGATCATTCGGTAATTCTGATGCATGGTTCAAGGGCTCGGGCCCTACTTGCATATTTGCTTCCTGAAGTGGAGGAACTACAACTGGTACTATTGCGTCTCATTGGCTAGAGAAGCTCATATGCCTCTACGATTCATATTCCAATTAATTTGTAATTTGACCGGTATGTATACCTCGATGTCGGGTCCCACTAGGCATGCCAAAATTGTTTCCTCGGCTTTCGACACTTGAGTAACACTTCTAGCCACATAGGATTTCTGCGGGCATGTCAGAACCGACTGTGCAACTCGATTCCAACCGATTCAACATTGACTCCAAATGTCAAGATAGGCAGATACGTCGAGCTCGACCGTATCTGACCGAGGCCTGAGAAGGTCAGTCGCCTAATTGGATGCACATGAATGGAGTAGTTTTGCAGTTGGTCCACCCAAAGTGGCGCCTGTCACATGGATAGTCTAAATCGCATCAGAGCATCTACGTTCCAACAAGGATCTAGTAAAATATTATAGCAAGGCAGAGGTAATGTCTGGGTTTGGGCCTAGCCCTAGGCCCAGGTCCATCATGAAACTTTAGACCCAAGGCCTGAGTCCAGCCCAGCTTGGCATGGCCCTAGCACAGCCGACCTAAGCCCTAGTCCATGGTCAAAAAATTATGGGTTTGGACCTATAAATTGATGAAATGCCTATTTCCTGCTTGAATGTTCCTAATACATCCCTGGTCATGTTGGCCAAGTATAATACATTTTAGAGTGAAACCAAGAGTCTATATTCAAAATGAAATGGGTTGCCTAAACGAGGATTTGAATGGCATAGCTGTAGAATATGACACATGTACATATCTATAGCTAGCTGGGCCAGGTTGGGGCGTTTGGATTATTAGTTACTTTGGATAAGCTACTTATGCCATAAATAGCTTATTGTGGTTACTACTTACTCGCCGAATGAATATGTTTGGCGAACAATAAACTTATCAACCAAAAAGTAGAAAAGCATGTTTGGTTTCCAACATCATAAGTAATTATTAGAGTTGAACTCAAACTAAGCCAGCTTGCTTAGCTCGGTCGGTTCGACCTAATTTAGCTCAACTTGGTTCGGCTCGAACAGTCTATTCGAGGCGGGTCGAGCTAAAAATCCCAACGCATTTCAAAATTGGGTCGAGCCTGATTTGTATGCCAGCCCAATTTAGTTCGACTTGAACCTTGGCTTGGTTTGGTCCGATCCGCTCGAGCGAGTATGAATGCAGTATAAAAATTAAAAAAAAAAAATAAAAAAATCCTGACTTTCGTTTAGTTTATCATAGATTCTTATTCATAAGCTTTGGGTTTCATTGTTCATTTATTCTATACTTCACTTCTTTTGTCTACAATTATAAAATCAACCAATCAAATGAGCTAAACTCACAATCAGACAAGAAAAAAAAAAAAAAAAAAAACTTGAATCAGCTTGAACTTGGATTGAAACTGGCTAGAACTTGAATAGGCTCGAACTTGGCTCGAGGTCAACTCTATTCAATTACTAAAACAGGCAGAGCTGACTAGGTCGGCTCGATGATCAAGCCAAGCCGAACTCGAGCCAGGCCCCTTGGCTAGACGAGCTGAGCTGAGCTGAGTTGGGCCAAAGTTCCACCTAGATTAACTCTTGAAGAGTAGTAATAATGATCCCTCAAGTCTGTTTAGTCCCCCTTACATCCACCATCCATCATGTGGGGCCTGTGAGGCCAACCTTTGATGTAGACCATTCATTATGTGGACCCCAACTTTGGTTTGGACCATCCATCATGTGGAGCCCACCTTAGATGTGAGCCATTCATCATATGCCCTGAACTTTAATGTGAACCATTCATTATGTAGGGCCCACCTTTGATGTTGGTCATCCATCAAGTGGGGCCCACCATCAATGTTATTGCCTATCATGTGGGGCTCACTTTCAATATCCACCACCCATCATGTGGAGCCCACCTTTGATGTGGCCCCTACCTTTTATGCGGGTCGTCCATCATATTCGGCCCGCTTTGCATATGGGGCACTCATCATTAGTGAACCATTCATTATGTAGGGCCCACCTTTGATGCTGGTCATCCATCAAGTGGGGCCCACCATCAATGTTATTGTCTATCATGTGGGGCCCCTTTCAATATCCACCACTCATCATGTGGAGCCCACCTTTGATGTGGCCCCTACCTTTTATGTGGGTCGTCCATCATATTGGGCCCGCTTTGCATATGGGGCACTCATCATTAGGGCCAACCTTTGATGTGGACCTTCCATCATGTGAGTCCTACCTTGATGTGAATCATCCATCATATGGGCCCCACCATTATTAATTGCCCATCATGTGGAGCCCTCCTTTGATGTGGACTGTCCATAATGTGGGCCCCACCTTCAATCTGGGGTGCCCATCATGTAGGGCTCGCCTTGGATGTGGGTCATTCATCGTTAGGAGCCAACCTTTGATGTGGGTTGTCCATCATGTGTGGCCACATCAATATGGGCCATCCATCATGTGGGGCCAGCTTCAACATCCATTGCCCATCATATGGAGGCCATCTTTGATGTGGACCATCCATCATGTTGGCCCCACCTTTGAAGTGGGTCATCCATCATACCTACTCGCTTTGGATGTGAACTTTTAATCATTATAGACCAACCTTTGACATGGACAATGTGGGCTCACATTAATATCGTGCCATCCATCATGTGGGGCCCACCTTTTATGTGGACCGTCCACCTTGTGAGCCCTACCTTCAATGTGGAAAGTCCATGGAGAGAGAGAGAGAGAGAGAGAGAGAGAGAGAGAGAGAGAGAGAGGTCATAAGAGAGAGAGAGAGGTCATAAGTTAAAATGCTAAAACAAATTACTCATTAAGACAAGTAGCTTTTACCACATGAATTATTTCCACAATGATTTAACCTAGGTTCAAAAGTATATCTGGTTGTATCCAAACGGGCCCTTAGAGTAAGGCAAAAAATAATTTAACCATGCATGCCAGGCCCAAGTCCAGCCCACGGGCCTAGCTAGTAGGTCCAAACCAAGCCCAGAGTTGGGTTCTGCGGGCTACCTGACCCATTGCCACCCTTATAACCAGGATATACCACAGAGATGATGCTTGAAGCCTTCAGGCATCTTAGCCTTGCAGAGAAAAGCTAAATGCTAATTGCATCTTCCGGAAAAACAAAATACGCCAAAAAAAAAAAAAAAAAAAATGGAGGACCAACTCATCTTCAACGACTTCCATGAAGTTAACGTGAGCCTGGGTGGGCATTGCGCTCATCCACCCAAATGGCCTCTTACAACCAACCAACAAGAGGACCATGCTTTCTCTTTAACCCCTCTCAGCCTTCCGAAAGTTGCAGATCTGACAACATATAATAATGATAGTAGTTGGAGATCCGACAAGTTATAATAATAATAGACTTCCAATAAAGTAGCAAATGGATGGAAGTTTTGTAGCGGATGAAGTGACTAGATCAAGGCTCTAATGTAAGTGGGCCCCATCTTATACCTTGTCTGAATGATCCCAACCATTCATTTCACGGCTTACATGGATAGTGCCATTGGTGACCTATAGTTCTTATATCTAATATTATGATAACTTTAAGAACTACAGTGAGAAAATTTATGTCCACCGCTCCGTTAAGAGAAAAATGTGCCAAGAATTACAATTGAAACACATGGTTGATGTGATTCTTGTATCAAGGCCCACCCATAAAAAGATCCACTACGCAGATGATTGAATCTCCATCCAAGCGACCATGTGGTGACGAATAAGTACCGAAACATGATAGAATCCCTTGAAATAGATCTCCAGCTTAGATGAATATTCATATATTTTCCAGCGGCTGTTGGCAAGGAAAGCAGTTGTCATAGAGTAATTGATGTGAAAATCAGCACCTTTCATTGCTGGTGGGTGGGAATCCCTAAGCGGATTTAAAATTGAGATTTTGACTATGCTGGCACCATGGAATGGTAAGAAAGAGAGTTTAAAAAAAATTTCAAGCTTGGCTTTCTGACTACTTTTTAAATTCAGCTTAGTGGATGAAAATGCCTGTGCTTTGAAACCTAATTGACTGTATGGACTTTTGAATGTTGGAGAAGCTTTGTAGCTTTGATTCTGAAGCATGTTATGACCACCGCTTGACGATTAGGCCTGCTAAAAGGTAGATTAAATCAGTCCATCATCTTTATGGCCCACTATTTCTTTGGAAAGATAGTAATCTCATATTGATACAAGGTCTTTGTGGCTCAAAAGACTTAACAAATGATAATGGTAGTCGTTTATTGCTAATTGTTTCTATGTGGTGTAGTCCACATGATCAGCGGATGTGGGTCATTCTTTGGACCATGGCTTTTCATTAAATTCCAATTTCAATTGACGGAATTGATTCGAGACATACCTCATGGTGGGTCCTAGAGATGTGGTTCGAAGACCCTTTAGGTAGGGTTCGAGACCATTGAAGGACATGTTGTTGTCTTTTAAAGACTATTCTTCTTCCTTTTTTAAGATGTCTTTCGGGGACCCACCACCACCTCCTCCAACTGCATTTTTTGACATACGGTTATCGCCATCAACTTCTCTGGCGTATTGGCAATGCTAAAAACTTCTAACTCTAAAACTAGGTCTTATTTTTGTTTTAACGATGACATTTCTTACAGATGGAAAACACTGAATGTGGAAGACATTTTGAATGGATTTTGTATTTTATTTTTTGTGAAACAGCATTTTTTTTTATAGATGAAAGATACTTTTGGTTGTGAATAGAGGAATGGTCGTGGTTGTTGTTGTGAGGAGAAGTGATTGTTGAAAGGAATTTGAGGTGGAGACAGATGGTTGTGGTTGTCATGTGGAAGGTAATGAAGGAGATAGAATCTGAATTTTGTAATTTATTGTCTTGGTTGAATAGTTATGTCAACCTCGACCTTAACACATGTTAACCATTATGATTTGTTAAGAGTCCAGCTTTTCATGTATTAGGAGTCAAGGTTGTCATGTGTTAACAGTCGGGGTCGAGGTTGTCATGTGTTAAGGGTCTAGATTGTCACATGTTGAAAGTCTATGTATTTTTTTTTTACTAGAAAGTATCCACATGTTGAAGGTCGAGGTTGCCATGTGTTAAGGGTCGAGGTTGTCAACCTCGACCCTTAACACATGACAACCTAGACCCTGTCAACCTCGACCCTTAACACATGACAACCTAAACCCTGTCAACCTCGACCCTTAACACATGACAACCTAGGCCCTGTCAACTTCGACTCTTACCATATGACAACCTTGACCCTTAACACATGACAACCTAGACCCTGTCAACCTCGACCCTTAACATGTGACAAGCTAGACCCTATCAACCTCAACCCTTAACACACCTCGAACCACAACACATGGGCCCCTGGGTTTTCTTTTGGCAACAGAAACAACGTCCATACGACGTCTATGGGCACCATCTTTGGCTTTTGGTAAAATCTGAACCGTCCATTCTCTCCGAAATTTGTCGAAGTATTAGTATCCAGAGAATTATCGAAATATTTCAATCACATAGCCCACAACATAATAAAGATGAATGTATTGTTTCATACATTGTTTCGCTTTTGTCATCATTGTGGGCGACAACTAGCTCAAAACAGCATGAATTTAACACATTATATAGGATGGCCACGAAAAGTATCAACAGATTGGATCTATAATCACATGGGCCATTGGTCAAACATATATAATTTTGGCATAAAAAAAAGGTAACTGTTGAAAGCTTATGACGAAAGCTGTTTTCTCCTGTACGTACTTGCGACTAATAAATGACGTACACACTAAGCTCTGTGGGACCCACAGTGATGTTTAGGTGTCATCCAACCCGTTCATAATATCACACATACATGGGTGAAGGGAAAAACACAAATATCATATTTATCCAATCAGTCTATGGGCTACTAATAATTTTCAATGATAGCATGCAATACACATTGTTTCTTGTGTCATGGTCCACTTCATCTACCGATGACCTTCAATTTTAGGTTAATATATTATAATGATCTCGTGAAACGGATGTACGGTGTGGATCAACAATTTGACTCACAAAGGGCCCACTGCTGCTTACCATCCATCGCCCAGGCCCCACTCCCATTATTATTATTACGCGTGGGTGTTGGGCTCAAGGATGAGGGTATTTTTGTCCCACTGAAAATGCAGAAATTAGTTTGAAGATACTGATGAGGGCTCAAGGATGCTAGTTCGAATTTATATGATGCCGGATGAAATATCTGGCCAAGAAGAGATGGGGATATTGCAACCCCGTATAGAATTACGTACATTACTCCATACATGGTAAACGCATGATTGATGTAATTCTTGGATCATATGCCCCACCCGTAGATGATCTGGATCACCATCCAAGTGACCATGTGCTAATGAATAGGCACTGAAACATGATAGAATACCTTTAATTAAATCTCCCTTAAATCTCTGAATGCTTTCCAAGATCCAAAACGTTGATATTATATGGCTCACATCAAAGGCGAGACTCATCATATCAACGGTTTGGATCATCAAAAGATTGTGACAACTTGAACTAAGTTATACAGAATTTCTCCACATGGCATGTCCACGCACTTCTACCATTATCTAGATATTTATAAAGCCTTATGTTTAGTAACTACATGGAGATAACCGATTGGTTAAAGCATAGCAAACTCACACCATCGTGCAAGACCTTACCATCGTCCATCAACGCCCACCGGAGAGGACCGATTCTTGGACGGATCTAGGGCTTGCAAACCCCTGTTCCAAAGAAGAAGGATATGACAAGCGTCGATCATCGTACCCTTTATAATGGCCCACCTCCAGGATCGCTGCACCCAAATCATCGGATGAGAGGTCAGGTAGAGGTGCATCACCATCCAAAAACTGCATTACTTGCCGCATGCTCGGCCTCTCAGCCGACAACGGATGCGAACAAAGCAATCCAAGCTTCAGCACCAACTCCATCTCCTCCATCTCATAGTCTAGTCCCAGTTTCGGATCCGCCGCCGCCAGTATTGTCCCTCTCGTCCAGCATTCCGCCACCCATTCGACCAAAATCTCCTCATCCGCCGGTAATTGGGGATCGATGGGCCTCCTCCCACAAGCAACCTCGAGCATGAAAGCTCCGAATGCGAACACGTCAGAACTTGTGGTGGCCTTCCCGGTCCTAGTCATCTCCGGTGCAAGATATCCAAAGGTCCCCAACATGCGGGTCGTCTGTGGATCAGTCCCATGATCGTACAATCTGGCAAGGCCAAAGTCGCCCAATCTACCGTTCATCTCACCATCTAATAAAACATTGCTGGCTTTGATGTCTCTGTGAAGGACCACCTTCTCCCATTCCTCATGCAAGTAGAGAAGCGCTGAAGCTACTCCTTTGATTACCCGGAACCGTCCACTCCAACCCAGAATTGAATTTGGATTGTCAAAGAGGAACTTATCCAGACTTCCATTGGGCATGAAATCATAGACCAGTAGGAGCTCTTTCTTTCGCCGGCAGTAACCGAGAAGTTGCACCAAGTTCCGGTGACGGAGATGACCCAGGCTCATGATTTCAGATATGAATTCCCGCATCCCTTGTTGAGAATCATGAGAGACTCTCTTCACAGCCACTTCGATCTTTGAGGCCGATAAAACTCCTCGGTAAACCCTCCCAAAACCTCCGATCCCCAGGAGCTCTTTGTCTGTGAAGCCCTTAGTGGCCATGAATAGATCCTTGTAACGCAACCGATGGGTACCATATTCGCGTTCCCAGTCCTCTAACACTTCAGCGAACTTGAACTTCCTTCTGATGATGAGACCCACAACCAAGATGATTGCTAATGTGAAAAATAGCACAATTATGGGTAATCCAATTCGTAAAAGCTCTGATCTTTTTTTGGGTCCTGTCCGTGGAAGCTTAGGAAGGCGCGAGGAATCAAGGGCCTGAGCCTGACCGTTCATCTTAAAGCTCCATCCCAATATGTAATGAGATACTGGAGCCGCCCTTGTGGATGAAGAGAACCCCATATACATTTTGTCTAACATTATCGATGAAAGATCCACCACCGATGACAAGAGTGGACGATCAGGTTTAGGTAAGTTGATAGGAGATAATGTTACATTAAGATGCTTTTGGAGACCATTGTATTCTACCCAAACATGCATCGGTTCTCCGCTTATAAGGCTTAGATTATTAAACCTGCCGCTCATATTACTAAAGTAAGCTGCAGGTGCATACGCGACAGAAACTAAGTCATTGATGTTCACTCCGACATGGTTGCCATTGATATCACCGAATTGTGGATCAAGGACCGTGTCGAGCTCGATGGCAGCTATGTGATTTGATGATTTTCCAATGTTCTTCGGATTGAAGATGCCCATGTATTGGTCAGCTCGACCTCCTGGGAATTCTTTTGAAGGTGAGATCACGAAGGTGGCCCCATAGCTAGTTACATTTGGATACTTGGGCATGATCGCAAAGACGAAATTGGTAGAGAAAGATTGGCTCTTACCGAGTGAAGTTTTGAAGTGAAGGGGAATGGGGTAGAAGGCAAGGCCTTTTTGATTTGCGGAATTGGTGAGCTGTAGGAGGCCATTGGATGTGATCTCCGCCGCACTGTCCAGGCTCATGTTAGCACTGTGGAATCCGTTGTAAATGAAATCGTCGCCGCCTTCGGAAGCTGCAATTCTTATAAGGAGAAACCACATTAGGAGCTTAGAAAACATGGCTGAAAGTTTACAATTGCTTCGAAGTTAGTCGCTCTTTGAAAGATAATATCCTCCCTCCGTACGAGAGAGAGAGCGAGAGAGTGGAGATGGTTTGTCATTTCCCACCGTGGACGGTACACGCATGATCGATCTCTCATTAGGCAGTGCACACTATCATCTTTGTCATTTACCACCTTGAATGGCTAACGGGTGATCAATCTGGGCCATTCATTAGGTAGTGCTCACCAAATGCATGCCGTATGGTGGGAAGTATACTCTGGGAAGTATACTCACCAATTGAGCCACATATGTACAATGGAACTTGGACCGTTGGACTATTTTTCTAGCATCCAATTTTTCTCACACAACTATTATTTTTCTGATCAGCGGACCCAAATTAATTTTTGGTCCACAATATTTTCAAAGCACACAGTTTCTGATGAATGGTCCGGATCTCGGACGTACGTGCCATCCAAGGTTGGGAATGACATCCCGCATAGTAAGTGAGAGTCGGACGCGGTTTGGCTGGTCACCCGAACACCATCCAGCTAGGCTGTGTCAAAGCTGCGTGGGCCACACCATGATGTATGTTTTATCCACGCCGTCCATCCACTTTTTCAGATCATTTAAGAGTATGAGCCCAAGCAAAAAAAAAAAAAAAGGGCAGATCGAAAGCTCAAGCGGACCACACTAGAGGTAACAGTGGGGATTGAACTCTTACCGTTGAAAACTTTGTGAGTGCCACAAAAGTTTTGGATCAAGCTGATATTTGCGTTTTCCCTTCATCAAGGAGTTACGTGAGTTACGTGACTTTATGAACATTTGAAGGAAAATAAATATTGGTGTGGTCCACTTGACATTTGAATCCTCCTCATATTTGGGTTCACGACCTAAAGTGAGTTGGGAAAATGGGTGGACTGGCATGGATGAAACACATAAGTCATGGTGGGGCCACAGAGCTTTGAAACCAGCTGGCTGGCTGATGTTGGGGTCACCAGCCAAACCGCGTCTTCGATGACAAGTCAACATATGAATCGCGGACCAGATGAGCCGTGAATTATTTGATACTCTGGCAATTGCGACTGTTGATATGCATGCACATATATCTTGGTAAATCTGGCATGCATATAAAAAAATTATACCGTTCGAACAATGCAAAGATTGTTCAAGATAGGCAGAAAACTTAAAATCAGGTTATTAGAGAATGCCGTTAACTGATTGGAAGACAATTGCTTGTAGAAATGAGACTGTCGACTATTTTATTTTAACCATCAATTAGATGTCCACCAATTGTTCAGATAGAAAAATAGCCCATTGAAACTCTTTGTTTTGATTTTTACAAGATGATTCGTACGAATTCAACGGCTCTATTTAATTTTATACATCCATGTTTCAAATTTGAGATTGCATGTCTATGGAATATCATACTCATCAGAGTATAATTCCTTAATCACATGAGCCACGAAACTTCGGTGACGGCTCAACCTTGGGTCCTTAAGACTACCAAAAATTGAACAATGCGATACCTTTGGTCATAAATCGAGATAGTAACGTATCCAGAAGGAAGAGAAAAAATTTGCTACACCCACGAGTTAGCTACGCTAGCTGCACCGAGTGTAGCAATGACGGCAGCATGATGTATTGGTTATATCCACACCGTCCATTTATTTGACGTGATCATTTTAGTACATGATACCAAAAATGAGGCAGATCCAAACCTCAAGTGGACCCCAAGAATTTTTTAATGGTTAGCGTTCAATTCCCACTATTTTCTGTTCTGGGTCCACTCAAGCTTTGGATCTGCCTGATTTTTGTTGTCAGGCAATAAAATGATCTTTCTAAATGGATGGACAGAGTGGATATAACCAATACATCATGGTGGGTCATTACTACACCCGGTGTAGCTAGCGTAGCTAACTCGTGGGTGTAGCAAATTTTTTCTCCAGAAGGAGCGCGGATTGTCTACCAAGTAACTAAGTACGCTGCGGCGTACAGAGTATAATCTGTAAGGCCCACCGTGATGTGTCTTATCTACGGGGTCTATTCATTTTTTTTCAGCTCATTTTAGGGCATGAGCCCAAAATTAAAGCATATCCAAAGCTCAAGTGGCCCACATCATAGAAAATTAGTGGAAATTAAACACCTGTGGTTGAAAACTTCTTGGGAGCCACAGAAGTTTTGAATCAAGCTGATATTTGCGTTTTCTGTTCATCCATTTCTTTGTGAGTGACCTTATGAGCAGTGTGGATGAGAAATAAACATTACTGTGGCCCTTAGGAAGGTTTCAACTGTGGACGTCATCATCTCCACTGTTTCCTGTGGTGTGGTCCACTGAATTTTGGATGGGCGGAGTGGATAAGATACATACATCGGGGTGGGCCCCACAAAGTTTACTCAGTATGCTATAGGCTACTGATCACTTACTCAGCCCGCAATCCGCATCCACGCGGAAGATATTGGTGGAGCGGTTATATGATGTACCCCACTTACCCTTGTGCATGTAGATAGACGGCCATCTAGATTGTCCATCAATGGCCCTGCCTGGACGAGCAAGTGGCCAAACTGTCACAGATCACCTTCATGCTTGGGCCCATGTCCTGCAATGATCTGGCAGAGCAGATGTATAGTAGATAGTCCTCGCTTATAACCCGTGGCCCACCATGATGTTTGTGTTAGATCCACTCTAATTGTCCGTTTAATGATCTTACTTTGAGGACATGAGCCTAAACATAGAAGGAGCTCCAAATTAAATTGAAATTGCCACACTACAAAGAAACAGTGTGGATCATTCAGAGATAATGGTGTGCAATCTTTGGATTGTAGCAACAGATAACGATGGAGAATTCACTTTTGGGGTTTTGATGCATGATTAATAGTGCTGGATTGGGCAAGAAAATGTGGACTGAGGTTGTTAACATAGGTTGTTACTTGGTGAATCGGTACCCTTCTATGACTATAGATTGTAAAATTTCAGAGGCAGTATGGAGTGGTCAGCAAGTAAACTACTCGGGGCAACGAGTATTTGATTGTGAGGCTTACTCTTGTGTATCATCAATTGAGAGATATAAGCGAGACCAAAGGGCAAGAAAGTGTATATATCTTTGTGGGCTATGGTCATGGTGTGAAGGGATATAGGTTGTATGACCCTGACACATGGAAGATCATACTGAGCTAGAATGTTAAGTTTGATGAAAGGGTACATGATTAGGTGGAGCAACCATTTGTGAGAAGGAATCCATAGAAGGATCGCAGGTTACCGGCGAGATGCAAGGATAACTTGAATATTGCATTCGTCATCTTTACGGATGAGGGGGATCCGCCTACTTTTCAAGAGGCACTTGATGATGTAGATGCCGAAAAGTAGAAGGCGACGATGCATGACGAAATAGACTCCTTATACAAAAATAAGTCGTAGGAGTTAGTGGAGCTTCCCGTCGACCATAAACCAATCGGTGCAAGTGGATCTTTAGGAAGAAACATGATAGGTACAAGGTAAGGTTGGTAGCAAAAGGATATGCTTAGAAAGAATGTGTCAACTTTAGTGAGATTTTCACACCTATAGTGAAACAAGTATCTATCAGGTTCGTGTTGATGCTAGTTGCCTAATATGACCTCGAGATGGAACAAATGGATGTGAAGACTACTGTCCTGCATAGGGAATTGGAGAAGCAAATTTACATGAAGCAACCAGAAGGTTACAAATACAAATGACAGTAAATAAAGTTTGCATGTTGAGGAGGTCGTTATACAACCTGGAACAGTCACCTAGGCAGTGGTACAAGAAATTTAATTATTTCATGATGAGTTATTGGTTTACTAAGAGTGAGTATGATCTAAAATCTGATTATTTTTTATTGATCGACTAAGGTGGTCAATCGATCGGTGACCTTGTTTCAGCATAGAACTATTATAACTCCACTATAATCGCTTCTCGTGCACACTCTATTTTCACTCCATCTTTGCCAGACCCAAACAAGTCGCATAGAACTTGAACTTCTCTACAATAACCACCTTAGTAAGCATGTCCGCCAGATTCATGCTTGTATGGATATTCTTGAGAGTCACATTGCCTTCCTCAAGCACCTATCAGATAAAATAATGACACACATCAATATGTTTCTTTATAGTTGTAAACTCTCTGGATAATTTCTGGACAGATCAACCGATCAAACCTATCTGGTCGACTGATCGACCGATCGATCGATCAATATACCGATCGACAGTTTGCGTAGTTTTGCGCATTTTTACTATTTTGTTACTAATTCAGGCTTAATGTTATATAAGCACTTGTAATTACGAGATTATGAGAACTAAGACATGTTTAAGGGTTTGAGAGAGTTTTGGAGAGAGAGAGAAGCCAGGGTTTTCTCTTGGGGACTTAAATCCAGGTAAGTTGAATCTCTTGTAACTTTGTGATTCATAGTGCATTATCGCTTTGTGCTATGGATTTTTCCCACAAGGGGTTTTCCAAGTAAATTCGGAGTGTTCTCTATGTGGATTTGCTTGTGTGATTGTAAGTGCTTTGCTTGATTCTAATCTGTTTGTTTCTGCTCATTTCTAACAACATCAACCTGACCCAAAACTTTTATGATAATTACAGGGGCTAAGGCTAGAGCTATGGGATAATGTTGGGGAATAAACGTTGAATTGCATATTGCATTGCCAAATTAAGAAACACCCTCTCTCCCATTAAAGTGTTTGTGTGAAGAAGCCTAGTCTTCTTGAGCTATGGAAAGTGCTTTCTCTTGTTGTGTTATTTATATAACAAAATACATAAAGAGAGAGTGGTAATCTTCATAGAATTTCTTAGCGAGAGATTCCTATATAGTAAAAGAGTAAGAGAGAGAAAGGCTTCGTATCTTTTATTTCTCTTATTTTAAAGAAGAATAAAAGTTCAATGTTGTTGTCCCATAGATGTAGTGGAATCACATAAATCTTTATACCTCTTGTTTCATTTTTATTCTCTTTAACTTTTACATTTTGGTTTGTTTATTTTTATTTTTGGTTTTTTATCTTGCATCAGCTATGTGCGGATGTTTTTCCACAATAATATCAGAGAAAAATGTTGAGAACTTTTTAGTACAAGGCCAATGTTGGCATTCATGTTATAATTATATTTCAAATGGTTGTATTTAGTTACACCAAATTCAAGGTGTTGAAGTTGTTAGGGTTTTTTATGGAGTGTATAGCGGATTGCAAATTTTCTTCGCAATAAAAGAAAAAAAAAATCAAAACTGTAAATCCAAGGCCTTCCATAGATGATTATATTAGATTTTTAACTAAATCTAAGCAAGAATAGTTTAAATCATGCCTATATAAAAAAATCCACTAAAATCCCCGTGATGTAGAGAACTCTGATATGATGTCTTTCCTCCAAACTAGGAGATTTCTACTTAATTTATCCTAGTGTAGATAGACGAGAACGCCCTTGTTGATACCTCTGGTAAGTGCCAAGGTCAATGCGCACCACCCACTAGGTGGACCACATGATCATGTGCAAAGGGATGAGATGAATCGTCTCCCACTATTTCTACACTCTTTCCTCTCTCTGAAATTATAGGGAGAGGATGTCCATAGTTCTATTTACTCCAATGTTCTCCCAAGAGACATGATCAAATATGTAGAGGAGGAATTAGAGTTTCAAGAGTGCATCTAGTATGATACTCCACCATCTAAAGAACTTGGTTGTAACTTATTGTAAAGAAATACATCATTCCCCTTCATACATGCATATACGGCCAAAGAACTTTGCCACATCAACACATTTTCCACCTTAGTTAGCCTGACAATAGAGGTCACTGGGAAAAAGAGCAAAGTTGCCATTTATTAAAAAAAATTTAACTCACCACTTACTACATTCCACATTACTTGTTAAGCCAAAGGAGAAAAGCTTTAAAAAACAATCTTAAGTTTAAGAAAAAATTGGAATTAACCGCTTAATATTTTTTAGATGATCAAATAATCTGAATTAGAAAAGAATAGCAAAAATAATATATGTCAGTGATAAGTGATGAAAAATATAAGTTTTACCGTACAGGGCATTAATCAAACAAAATTCATTGACATGCATGTCCGTATACTCTACCATCATCCAATGCTTATAAAGACTATGCTTGCCAAGTCTATGGTGCGAACTCCTACCTTTCAACAAATCGGTAGCAAATTTAGGGGCGTGGCGTATCCACCGGGGTGAGTGGACCGTCGACTATGGGTCCCACTTTAATGTATATGCCTTAAATCTAAGCCGTGCATCCGTTTTGACATCTCATTTTAGGGCTTGATTACAAAAACGAAGCAGATCCATATCCCAGGCCGACCACACCACAGGAAACGATATTGGTGATTGACCATTAAAAAGTTGTTGTCGGTCACAGAAGTTTTGGATTATGCAATTATATTTGTATGGCCCCTTCATCTACGTACTTTTTTTTTTTTTTTTTTTTTTTTTTTTTTTTTTTACCTTATCAACAGGTTGGTTGGCAAGTAAATATTCCAGTGGCCCCCTAAAAGTTTTTAATGGTGGGTATTCAATGACCATTGTCTCCTGTGGTGTGGTCCATTTAAGACTTGTATCCTATTCATTTTTCTACTAACCCATAAAATAAGGTCTCAAAACAGATGGACAGCATGGATGTAAGGAAAATTCATTAAGTTGGACCCCACAGTCAGGATTAATAAACGCCAACCATTAAAAATTTATTGGGGGCCACTTGAGCTTCCGATATGCCTCATTTTTGGTGTCATGCCATAAAATGATATCGCAAAATGGATGGACGGCGTGGATACAACACATACATCATGGTAGGGTCATTGCTACACTCGGTGTAGCTAGCGTAGCTATTACTCGTGGGTGTAGCAAAATTTGTCTTCGAGTAATGCTACCGGTTCGTTAAAGTATAGCAAACTCACACCATCATGTAACGCACCATCGTCCATCAACGGCCGCCGGAGAGGACCGATTCTTGGACAGATGATGCGCTTGCAATCGCCAGCTCCGAAGAAGAAGGATATGACAAGCGAAGATCATCGAACCCTTCATAATGGCCCACTGCCAGGATCCCCTCACCCAAACCATTGGATGAGAGCTCGGGCAAAGGAGCATCGCCGTCCAAAAACTGCATTACTTGCCGCATGCTCGGCCTTGCGGCGGAGAACGGATGCGAACAAAGCAATCCAAGCTTCAGCACCAACTCCATCTCCTCCACCTCATAGTCAGGTCCTAGCTTCGGATCCGCCGCTGCCAGAATTGTCCCTCTCCTCCAGCATTCTGACACCCATTCGACCAAGATCTCCTCATCCACCGATTGGGGATCGATGGGCCTCTTCCCGCAAGCAACCTCAAGCATGAAAGCTCCGAATGCGAACACGTCAGTGCTTGTAGTGGCCTTTCCGGTCCTACTCAGCTCTGGTGCCAGATATCCAAAGGTCCCCATCATGTGCGTTGTCCGTAGATCGGCCCCATGATCGTACAATCTGGCGAGGCCAAAGTCGCCTAATCTACCGTTCATCTCACTATCTAATAAGACATTGCTGGCTTTGATGTCTCTGTGAAGGACAACCTGCTCCCATTCTTCGTGCAAGTAGAGAAGCCCTGACACTACTCCTTTGATTATCCCAAACCGATGGCCCCATGTAAGCACTGAATTTGGATGATCAAATAGGAACCTGTCCAGACTTCCATTGGGCATGAAATCATAGACCAGTAGGAGCTCTCTCTTTCGCCGGCAATAGCCAAGAAGTCGCACCAAGTTCCGGTGACGGAGACGGCCCAAGCTCACTATCTCGGATATGAATTCACGTATCCCTTGTCGAGATTCATGAGAGACTCTCTTCACAGCTACTTCGATCTTCGAAGCCGATAAAACACCTCGGTAAACCCTCCCAAAACCACCGAACCCCAGGAGCTCTTCGTCTGCGAAGCCCTTAGTGGCCATGAATAGATCCTTGTACGAGAATCGATGGGGGCCGTATTCGCGTTCCCAGTCCTCTAGTACTTCGGCGAACTTGATCTTCCTTCTCACCATGAGACCAACGGCCAGGATGATTGCTAATGTGAAAATTAGCACAATTACGGGTAATCCAATTGGTAAAAGCTTCAATTTCTTTTTGGGTCCTATCCGTGGAAGCTGAGGAAGGTGCAATGGATTAAGGGCCCGAGCCTGACCGTTTATCTTAAAGCTCCATCCCAAGATGTAATGAGATACTGGAGACGTCCTGGTTGATGAAGCGAATCCGATATACATCTCAGCTAACACAATCGATGAAAGATCCACCATCGATGACAAGAGTGGACGTTCAGGCTTAGGTAAGTTCATAGGAGACAACGTTACATTGAGTTGGTTTTGGAAACCATTGTAATCTATCCAAACATACATTGGTTCTCCGCTTATAAGGCTTAAATTCTTGATCCTGCCGCTCATATTACTAAAGTAAGCTGCAGGAGCGGACGTGTTGGAAACTAAGCCATTGATGTCGACTCCGACATGGTTCTCATTGATATCACTGAAATCTTGATCAAGGGCCGTGTCAAGCTCGATGGCAACTATGTGATTTGATGATTTGCCTATGTTCTTCAGATTGAAGATGCCCCAGTATTGGCCTTCTTCACCTCTTGGGAACTCTTTCGAAGGTGAGATCACGAAGGCGATCCCCGTGCTACCCACATTCGGATACTGGGGCATCATTGCAAAGACGAAATTGACAGAGAAAGATTGAGTTTTACCGTGTGAAGGTTTGAAGAGAAGGGGAATGGGGTAGAAGGCGTGGCCCGTTTGACTTGAGGAATTGGTGAGAAGAAGGAGGCCATTGGATGTGATCTTTGCCGAGCCGTCTAGGCTTATGCTAGTGCCGCCGTGGAATCCGTTGTAAATGAAATCATAGTCGCCTTCAGAACCAGCGAGTCTCATGAGGAGAAACCATATTAGGAGCTTAGAAAACATGGCTGAAAGCTTACAATGGCTTCCAAGTTAGTACACTTTGATGCTTTGGTAACTCTCCAATAAAACGTAGTATCGTCCACACGAGAGAGAGAGAGAGAGAGAGAGAGAGAGAGATGGTTTGTCATTTCCCACCATGGATGGCACACGTGTGATCGATCTCATTAGGAAGTGCATACTGTGATCTTTGTTATTTACAACCTTGAATAGCACACGGATGATCGATCTGGGCCATTCATTAGGTAGTACCCACCGTAAACATGCCATATACAAAAAACCTGGGCAGTACGCTCATCAAAGGAGCCACATGTGAACGACTGAATTAGACCATTGAACTTTTCTCTGGCAGCAAACTTTTCTCACACGTTGTATTTTTATTTATTTATTTATTGTTTTTAGGAAGGAAATACTTTTATTGCAAGAAAGCAGAGAGAAAATTACATAAAGAGAAAAAAGAAAAAAAAAAGAAAACAGATGAAGAGCCCAATTTCTTAATAGCACCGTCACTTCGGAGAAAATCCCCGCGGCTGAGGAAGATAAGCTTCTAAAACAGCCATTATTCTGTTATGTCCAAATCGCCCAAATCACTGCCAATAGAATGATGCGCT
Source organism: Liriodendron chinense (assembly GCA_003013855.2). NCBI lineage: Eukaryota > Viridiplantae > Streptophyta > Magnoliopsida > Magnoliales > Magnoliaceae > Liriodendron > Liriodendron chinense. The sequence continues at coordinate 5,774,941 of ML058333.1, forward strand.
ATTTCCTCCTTCCCAGCGCTCCACCATCTTCACCATGCGATCTAGAAAACAGGGTTTGGATAGATTCTAGCGTTACCCAAGAAACTCCAGCTAAACTAAGAACGCCCCACCAGATGCTAACGACAAAAGGAGAGTAGATGAGCAAATGATCCACTGTTTCTTCCACCTTCATACACAAGAGACAGACATTCGACAGAATCATCCCTTTTCTCGAAGGTTATCAACGGTAAGAATCATCTTTCTACCAGCTAGCCATCCAAACACTGCTATCTTGGGGGGAGCTCCATAGGACCACACCAGCCTGGTATGAGAAGGTGAACATATGTTAGGAGCCGCTAAGTTTTTGTTTTTATTTTTATTGTTATTAACGGATCAAAATTATTTTTTGGTTCATAACGTTTTCACAGCACATACTCCCTGATGAATGGAAATAGTGGTGCTTCGTGGACGTCGATTGCCTACTGACACTGCCATAAGCGACTTGCTACTGGATGGTGCTTTGTAAGCCCAAAAATGATGTAGATTGATGCAATGTAGACGGGGAGAGATCGATCACCGTCTCTCTCATAGATAACTAATCTGAATCCACAGATCTATCAGGAATATCTTCAACCGATCTTCCCAAATTTCTCAAAGGGCACTCGTAGAACATGAGTAAACAGAGTATAAACTCAAATAGAATTGTATTAATCAAAGTTGAACTTCCTAAAAATGAGTTTAAACAACATTTAAATAGAAAACTAAAACCCTAAAACGTAATTGAAAGAGTCCCAAGTAAACTAAGAAAGAATAAGAAAAAATAAGAAAGAATTGGAAAATTTTGTACAATTCTGTGCGGTTGACAATCGGTCGTCAGGGCGTCACGAATGATCGTGGATGACCCCAACTATCCAGCGTGTTGGACTGAATTCCAGTTGAAATTCGACCGGTCGGACGACCAATACTCGAGTTTGTACGGCCGGTCATCAGATGACGTTTCTCTGAGTTTTCTCTTATTCTTCTCTCGGTCTATCACCTTTACGAACATGCTTCATCCTCGCCTTCGATCATGGAATTCTCTCCCTACATCAATCTCCCCCACTTGGAGAAAACTTGCCCTTGAGTTTTGCTTTAGTTTTTTATAGTGATAAGCCTTCATTTTAGGGCACTTTTGATGACGTGCTTTTCTTTTGGGCATTGGAGAGGGTGTCGTTGATGTTATTGCCTGATCGAACACAATGATTTGGAGCTCCGACAACTTTAACACCACATCAACGGTGATACACAGAGAATCAACATCTGATGCTTGCTTGATGAAGGCCCCAATCATCTTTGTCTTGACTGCCATATCTTCAATTGGCTGCAGCATGCAAAGCTCAGGAATGAGGCTATCTGAACTTGAAGGATCACTCAGATCATTGGCCTTTTCATCTACTTGAGGCAGCACTAAACCTGCAGTGGGAACTTGAGCGATCTCTTGTTGGACTTCATTGGTTGAATTCGTCCTTGGTGAAGTACTGCACGTCGACGGAAAATTGCCCCTCCACTTTAAAAGTTTTGGGTGTTTTCTTTTTAGTCCTTGGCATAAGCGTTGTTGACAGGGATGGAGACCTGTGACGACTCTGTCTCCTTTGGATCTTCTTTGTTAACTAGGAAACAGGCCAGCAATCATCGTTTCATCCGCTGCCACGAGCGAATCGATGGTTTTTCTTCTTACTTTCGACGCATCTAAATATCTTCAATACACCAATCCCAAGCATCCTCATCCAAATAGAATGTCGCGATTGAGACTTTTCTCTCTTCAGGAATTTATATGTAGTTGAAGATATATTCGACTTCAGAGAGTCATTTGTCGATGTGGTTCTGACTATTTAAGATGGAAAGATCCATCGCCCTCCTATATAGTCGTTATCTTTGATTGATTAGTCCGGTAACTATGGGATGCTGAACATTACCTTGAACACATGGCGGAATTGGCACATTCGCAGAATGGTAGAGAGAAGCCTGCATTCCTTGCATAATCTTCATCTCTCCCAACGGAAAGTTCTTTTTTTTCCGATAAATGAATCTTTGGCGATCACCGTCTATAAGATTTTGTCCTTTCCTAACAAAGAGAAATCGGCCAGAGGTTGTTCCTCGCTCTGATACCAACTTGGCGTAGCGTAGAGGGGCGAGATTGATCACCGTCTCTCTCGTGGATATATAACTGATCTGAATCCACATATCTAGTGGGAATCCTCAACCGATCTTCCTTGATTTCTCATGAGGCATTCGAAGAACACTAGCAAATAGAGTATAAACTCAAAGAGAATTGTATTAATCAAAGATGAAGTTCCTAAAAATGAGTTTAAACAATATTTAAATAAAAAACTAAAACCTGAAACGTAATTGAAATAGTTCTAAGTAAATTAGGAAAGAATCAACAAAAATTGAAAAGAAAATTTGGAAAATCCGAGCAATTCTGCGCTGCTGACGATTGGTCTCAGGGGGCCATGACTGGTCGTGGATGACCCCAACTGTCCAGCGTGTTGGACTAGATTCTGGTCGAAATTCGACCAGTCCTCGAGTATGCACGACTGGTCATCAGATGACATTTCTCTGAGTTTTCTCATATTCTTCTCCTGGTCATCACTTTCACGAATACGCTCGATCATCGCCCTTGATCATGGAATTCTCTCCCTACATCATAGATAAAAATTTCAGGTAAACCACACCACAGGAAAACAATATTGACTGAGCGACCACCATTAAAACCTTATGGAGGCCACAAAAAGTTTTGATCAATCTGATATTTATGTGTTTTCCTTCATCCAGGTCTTTGTGACCTGATCCACAGGTTGGATGGCAAATAAGCATTACAGTGGCCTTGGGAAATTTTAATTGTGGGCGTTCAATCACTGCTGTTTTCCTGTGGCATGGTCCACCTGAGATTTGGATTTGCCTATTTTTAATTTGGTCTTATACCCTGAAATAATGTTCCAAAATGGATGGACAGCGTTGATAAAACATATACATTGTAGGCCTACACGGCACTGTCCGCAACGGTTGATACGCATGCACATGATACTGGTAAATATAGCAGCACGTTAAAATTTGTTCCCTTAGAACAGTTGAAAGATTGTTATATATAGATAGGCTAAAAGAAAATTAAAATTAGATCTATTATCTGATTAGATGACACTGTTAGACTGTAGACTATATGTTCATTTTAACCATCTATTAGATGCCCACCAATCGTACAGAGGGAAAAACAACGCATTCAAACTGCTTTTTGTGATTCTTTATCTAAATCCTATGAATTCAACGGTTTGATTTGATTTTATATATTCCGTGTTTCAAATTTGGAAATGCTGTTAGTCAGCCAAAATTAGGAGAGGGGTGACCATCCGAAATAAATGGAGAATGTAACGTCTTTGAGAGAGAACGGTGAGGGTCATCTAGGTCGTCCATCAAAGGCCCGTCTGGAATGAGTAGGTGACAAAACTATCATAGACCAATGACTTGGGGTGCGGGTTATTTGACTGTATCGTGGCATTTAAAACCACGTGTCGTGGAATTTGACTGCAATGACAGTTTTAGCGGGTGGGTCATAGTTCTTAGACGGCAATAGATAGTCTCCAACTACAACATGTGTTTGAATGGTCTCGAATATAAATGAATATTTTTTGGCATATGTGTATGATGGTCCCCAATAATCCTTGACAAGGATTTGATCTCTGGGAGAACCAAACATTTGTGCGACTTGCCTGGTATTATTATTGGGGCCCACATACGCATATTCGTTTATTCGTTTTCATCTATCATATCAGGGCATGCAATAAAAAAAGAAGATCATTGATAAAAAAAAGTGGGCCACACGAGCTCGATTTCTCACAAACATTCTCTTAGGGCCCAAGGAAAACCACTTCTTCGAAATAAAAGCACGGTGTAAAGACTTAGCAGCGTGGCTAATGTGGTCTATTAGCCTCACACGGATGCATATATACGTTTAATACACGCCGTGCGTCCATCTTTTCCAGATCTCATGTGGACCACACTTCTGGAAACAGTGGTGGGGAGTGGCTTCAGTGGATCCCTGGATCCGCCAAGGTGGGTGGGATCCTTGACCATTGGTGCCTACCTTGATGTATGTGCATTATATTCAGGCCATTCATCCATTTTGAAAATTCATTTTAGGGCATGAACCAGAAAATAAAGCTGATCCAAATCTCAAGGGGACTACATCACATGAAACAGTGGTGATTTACCATTAAAAACATCTTATGGGCCACAAACGTTTTGGATCGAGGTGATTTTTATTTTAAAGAAATTATGCTTTATTAATTGAACCTCAAGCCTGCCAAATTACAGAAACCCTCCTGGACAACTGAAAAAACAAACAAGCTTAAAGAGCTTTGGAGGTCTCCCTAATACAGCCAAGTCCCACCCCATCTAGAATGAGATTGCCCCTATTCAGCCTCGGCAGATCGGAGACGGTTGGGAATAAAAATGTCGATAGCAGAAGCAAAAGTCGAACACACATAGCAGAATATTCGAATCTAATGAGCAACATTATGCAATCAATCACACAAGCATTCAATCACAAGAGACAATCCGATTTACGTGGAAAAACCCCTCAATGGGTAAAAATACCATGGCACAAAGTGATCCACTATGATTCAAAAGATTATAGAGATTGACAACCCACAAGCAAAGAAAACCCAGAGAAAACCCAAGCTCTCTCTCTCTCTCTCTCTCTCTCTCTCTCTCAAAACTCTCTACCCTCTTCCTAACACACTTAGGAAACCTTGGATATCTTAGGATACCATCTAAGTCCGAATACATGCCATATATATAGCAAACAACCCGAAAATAGAAATATCTTATGCAGATCCGCATAACTGCGTAAGAAAACGTGTACACGTCTGACTAGTTGCCCGAGTGGTCAGAGCTAGCACAAAAAACAGTCCAGATAGGAAATTACAAAACACTTGTCACGCTGCCTCACCACCGACCGATCGAAGCCCCCTATAGACCGATTGCCCGACCGATCTGGGATTACAGAAAAAGTCTCGCAGCCTTTGCTGTGCATCTGGGCAAAAGGTTAGACCAGTCGCCCGACCAATCTAAGCACCCAAGCCTTGCACAGTTTGAGGGCTACTCCAATAGAGATTGAATTAATGTACCGCTCCCCTTGGGATACACTGCCCAGCTTGGCCAAACCATCAACCACCTCGTTGGCTTCTCTGAGGACGTGGGCGATCTTGATTACAGCCATTTTCCTTAATTCTATGACTTTAGCCCACCAATACCACATGAGCCAGTGCCCACTACCCTCCCTATAGAACATGTTCGCGATGATTTTTTAGTCTGCACACACATGGATAGCCCATCCATAAGCGTTGTTGCTTCCGCTCTAAAATTGGAGCCAACCTCGTATAGCCATTCGCAAAAGCAAAAAGGAATTCACCATTGCTATCTCTGCAGATGCCTCCCCCACCGGACGACCCCTGGTTTCCATAGGAGGAGCCATCCACATTAACCTTAACACATGGTTGATCTAGCCTAGCCCATTTCACCACCAAGTGAGATACAAACCTGGTAGCCTTAAGAGTCCAATTGCAGCTGTTGAAATGCTAGCACTCTGGAAAAGCAGCAATCAGAGGGAGGGGGAATCGGCAGGGATTGATCAGCCGAAACTAAGTATGGATCCTCGCTATCACCTTGTTTGTGTTGATAGACAGACCTTGAAATCGAAATTCATTCCTAGCTCTCCAAATCTCCCAAAAGATGAAACTGGGCTCCATACCTCTCAACGCCAAGAAACCGTTTTTGTTAGACACTACCTGCCACCACTACATTGCATGAATCGTTGTTGATTGATTTGGGAGAAAGGAGATGTCGAACATGACACTGAGCTAAGACAAAACCTTGGTCGCCAACACACTGAAGGAGAAGAGGTGGTCGATAGACTCAATTGTTGTAGGTGGTGATCTCTCCACAGTGCAGCAACAACATAAAGAGGCAAGGTGTATCCCTTTACTTTGCACCCTAGCGTCCACTAGGATTGCTTTGTTGAACACCTTCCCAGGTCTTTGTGACCTTATCAATAGGTTGGATGGCAAATAAACATTCCTGTGGCCCCTATGAAGTTTTTAATGGTGGGGATTCAATCATGATTGTTCCCTACGATATGGTCCAACTAAGATTTGGATCCATTTAATTTTTGGGGTCATGTCCTAAAATGAGTTGTCAATAGGCAACGTGTCCGGCTATAACGGATCATTTGACTCAGAATAAGTCAAAGAAGATAGCAAACCATACCCATATATATATCGAAATGACTAAATACATGTGTACTTAAACATCGTACATTCAAAATCCATAATTAAGAAAAACACACGCCCTTAGTTTAAAATTACCATGACAGTTGATGAAAGCACATAAAATATACCAGAAGATAGTCAGAATTTAAAGACAATGTAAAAAACTAAAGAGTTTTAGATTCAGTTAGAAAATGACCCGATAATAGTCCACATGGATCGATGTATATTTATAGATGGAATTACAATATGATGAGATAAGAATGACTGATTGTTATCTTTGATAAGTACAAGCTGTTAAGATAAGAACGGATCCTCCTTTGGTTATCTTAACCATTTGGAGAAAGAGTCAGAGAGGATATGGATGACCTGGTACAGTACGCCCCCACAAGCTAAATAGGGTGTCAAACACATGAAGCTTGCCTTGCAATGTAGTGAACCTGGCAGTACTCAATCCTTTGGTAGAAATATTAGCCACCTGATCGATTGCAGCAACGAAGCGAATTATAAGATCACCTCTAGAGACCTTTTCTCATATAAAATGATAGTCCACCTCAACTTTTTTTTTTTACGTGCATGATAAACCGGATTGGAAGCTAAGGAGATCGCATGGACATTATCACAATATAGAATTGGAGACTCTTTCAAATAAATTGTCAAATCACGTAGCACCGTGTGGATCCAAATAGCTCAGCAGTAGTGGCAGCTAGAGACCGATATTCTGACTCAGTAATAGAGCGAGAAATTGTCGGTTGCTTCTTAGCACTCCACGAAATGAGATTGGCCCCAAGAAAAATAGCATATCCCGACGTAGAACGATGATCATAAGGATCTCCAGCCCAATCAGCATCAGAATAAGCCGTATTTTTAAGTAGACCTTTAGTAAGTTTGAGGCCACGTGAGATGGTCCCTTTAAGAAAGCGCAGAATATGCTTAACCGCCAACTGGAGGCCGTAAGGGCTTTGCTCCTTGCATATTTGTGCGACATAATAAATCACAGATATATTTGGACTGAGTCAAATACATGGTGGACATAGTGCGATGTACCTCAATATTAAGGAAATAATGGAGCGGCCAGCCTAAGTCTTTCATCACAAAAAGACGATTGAGATCGATTAGGAGGGAAGCAAGAGTCTCACTAAAACTACCAGTGATAACAATATCGTCCACATTTATCAATATGATAGTGAACTCCGGAGCAGAGCATCGAACATATAGTGAAGTATCAATAGAGGAAGGATAAACCCAATGCCTTGAAAATATGAAGTAAGACGAAGATACCACGCATGCATTGCCTATTTAAGGCCATATAAAGCTTTGTGGAGACGACATACATAATGAGGTTGTGAAGGATCCACAAAACCTTAGGGTTGTGTCATATAAACTTCTTCAGCGAGCACCCCATGCAAAAAAGGCATTATGAACATCAAGTTGTCAAATTAACCAATCATAGGAGAGCAAGAGAAAGAACGATATGAATTTTAGTGTGCTTGATAACTAGGCTGAACATGTTATCATAATTGATTCCAAGTTGCTAATGAAATTATTTAGCAATAAGACGGGCCTTGTAACGTTCAATAGATCCATCAAAACATTGTTTGACTTTAAAGACCCACTACATTTTGGTTAGAGGCAGGAGGAACCAAGTTCCAAGTGCCTTATTCTCGCCATGCATCAAACTCCAAAGCCATGGCTGCATGCCATTCAAATGATTTAGCTGTCTAGGTATAAATTTTAGGCTCAACAAGTAGGGGGTTGACTTTAATATTTAGAGACAATGGATATTTAGAGAAAAGAAAAGCTTTAGGTTTGAAAATACTATCTTTGTCCCTAGTCCTCATATGATGAGAGGGTAGAAGACGTAGAGCTGCTGGTGGGAGTGGAGGTGGAGATTGAGACGGAGATAGAGATCGGTGGTAAAAGAGATTGAGTAGAGTTAGGTGAAGAAAGTAAGGTGAGTTGTTGATTGTTATATGTAGAAGTGGTAGAGGTCATAGGTATAGAAGCTTCTGAATTATTTGATGGTATGTAAAGTTGACCCAGTTGAATAGGAGTATCTAAAAGAGCACATGTCGATTCTTGTCCACAGGAAGGAGATACGGCCTTATCCACATGTGCAAATTAATGGGTAATTCTTCTCATCAAAGACCACATGAAAACATATATATACCCATTTGGAAATTAGATCAAAGCATTCATAACCTTTATAATTTCTCTCATAACCAAGAAAAGCAACGAAGAATGGTAAAATCCATTGGTGGTCCACAACAAAGAAGCAAAGCACCCTGATCTTCGTACTGGCATAGAGGAAAGGTTTAATCTTATCCTGGACTGCCAACTAATAACAATCGATTTGGGAATAGAAGACCTTCATCAGGGGCCACATCCTTCGCTAGTTCAAATTGAAGAAGGCATTGCTTATATACCTAAAAATGTGGGAGAGCTGGCTGATAAGGGGGCTTGTTTCGACCCACAAGTTGAGGAACTGAGGAGGGGTCTAATGCTAGAGAGGACCATAGGCTCTCCAACTCCACAAATGGAGGAACTGAGGGAGGGGTCTCTGCTAAGGGAACCTCTAGTTATGGAGGGAGGTGATGGGGCTGCTAACGACAACTTTCATAAGATAACACAGTTTCTAGAAACGCCTTTAAAAAGTACATTACGACAACTTTCATAAGATAACACAAATATATCAAGCATCATTGGGATAGCTATCCTACCACATCCTTTTCACAATTTTGTTGCGCTTCCATGCCGACGTCTTTTGCTTGGCAGGTATCACTAATAGGAAATTCACTTCTTCACTTGCATTGAGTTCAACCGATGATGGGGTTACATCAGCTACGCTTCAATTCTCATTGTTTGAGTCATTGAACTCCCTCTCGCTGGTTGCATTTATGAAATTGTGCAGGACAACACATGTAAGCACAATTTTCACTTGTGTCTCAAACTTAAATTGAGGAGCACTCCTCAATATTGATAATCTATCCTTTTATGATTCCAAATAGATGCTCAATCATGTTACGCAGTCTAGCATTTCTGTAATTGAACAATTCCTTATTTGCTAGATTGTGCCCCTTACGAAACTCTTGCAAATGATATCAAACACCTCTATAAGGGCCATGAATCCAAGGCTACAGGCATAGCCATCATCCACCATATAGTATTTTCCTACAATCTATGACATATGAGGTGGTCAATGAATAGCAAATATATTGGGATTATGGTGAAATGGAATGACTGGATGATGATAACAACACTTATACCATGTGGAATTAGAAAATTAATTGTGGCCTTCATGATAAGTCATTCTACAAAATGCGGGCATCGAATGTTGATCAGCTTTCCATTCGACAAACTTGTACACAAATCTCATATCCTTTAAATAGACTGCCATTATATTTTGAGAGATGGCGCATTTCTTATTTCAATAGCTTTAAGAATGAAATTTTGGGACATATGCCGGAATGTGAGTGCCGTCGATGGCATGTACAATCCTAAGGTTTGAAGTCATTTTAATAGTTTAATGGAAGTATATAAACCTATATATAATCTTTCAAATGTACTCAAAGATTAAATTTTTACCTGAAAATAAGTCATCCAGTGGGGGTTAGAGCCGATTTTGACAGGCGCTTACAACCCTGGGAACTTCACATGATCCAGGTGAAGCAAAATAATAATATCTAGTACTCTATGAAAATGCTTACTAACTATATAATTGGACTGCACAAAACTGGTGGCCGATAACACGGTTCCGGACGTTATGGCCAACCATGTGCAGGAATAGAATGACTTGTTCCTCCAATGTGACATGCCTCGTATCGTGGAGAATGCCCTGCTCTCTTAAAATTGTGCGAATGTGGGAAAAAGTATCCCTTGTCATTCTAAGTACGGATATGCAATCCATATTGCATTTTAGAATAATACCACTTAGGAACCAGTTACATTCACGATTTTGTTTTCTTGGAGGTTCCTTACAAAGGCACTGGCGATAGTAATTTGCTTAGGACAACACCGTGGTACATTAGCGGCCATTGTCACGGCAATGGTTATTAGCAATCTTCAGATTGTGACATTCTATACGGTAGTATAATTATGCTTATAACTCGACATGTGGCATATTCTAAATCTACACAAATAATCTACGTTGGGACCACTAGACATGGAGAAATGTGAATTTAAAAGCGCAGATTGAAAAATCACAACTTTTGCCATAGAAGTTGTGTATAGCGTCGACCCCATAGGTACATCTAGGGTTTGACCTACAGTGTTTCATCAGTAAGCTATCTGCTATAGTGATTGAAAATCGGTAGATTGCATCAAATTTCATAGACATGCAATGGCTTCTCTTCACTAAAAATCGAGTTGAAACTAAGAGCATGAATGATTTGTACAATACAGTAACAAGTCACCATCATTGAAAATCGCAGATACCATAATATCGTGACTCTCTACCATTGTACTTTTCAGGAGACGAAACTTCATGATGAAATTCAGCAGCTTGATGACGAATTGAAAGAGCGAGACACGTACATAGAAGGACGCAAGGCTGACTTGCAGAACCAAGAGTCTCTTGTCTCCAAGTTTCTTGAAGATTTTAATAGTTTGAAGATACAGAGGGATGAACTACAAGATACTCAGAAGTATCATCTTTTATTATTATACTAATGCTAGATTTTGAACTGGGACTTTTAAGGTATTCACTTATAACTAAGAGCAGATTTTCTCATGCAGAGTCGATATCTGATACCACCACCTTGAAAGATGATCATATTGCAATGGCAGCTCAATTGTTGAACTCTTCGAAGGTTTTGTGTTATCAAAAGAAGCCATCAGATTTCCATTCAAGTAGATCATAAGACTTCTCTTACAACAATTAGGCTTTGTTGTAACTGAAACTTAGTAATATTTTTAATATTCATATTTTGTTTTCAATCAAGTGCGACCTATTCAAAATGCAACAAATGCATTTTATTGGTTTTGTTTGAGTTGATGTATTGAATTAGTTTCTACTGTTTTGATGATATTAAGTGTAAGAAATTCAAAGTGCAACAAATGCAGGCTGATTTTATTTTTTTTTCAAATAATTGAAAATTAATGACGGACCCAATCCATCGTTATGTTTACAAAATCTGTCGTTGAATGGGAATAGGGTTGTTAATGGGCCGGGCCTAGGGCAGATCTTGGCCCGGATTTTAAACTATTTTGGGTCGGGTTGTTGATTGGGCCTATTCAAAATTCTGATTTTCAGGCCCGAGCCTGGTCCATTGACACCCTTAAATGGAAAGCTTGTTTTGGCTTTTTCAATGGATAAGATTCGTCGTCCCGTGAACTGATAGAGTAAAACCATCTTACTTTACTGAAGGATTTGGTCCGTTGTTTAAAATTAGCGACTGAAAAGACGGGTGACATTCAACGGCTGAAGTTTGTCATTAACAACAACTAACGACGGACTTGGTTCATCGTTTTTTATCGATTTTGGCATAGTGCTATACCTTAAGTTTGAGGGGGATGTTAGAGTATATTTGGGTATTTAATTTAATTAAGGATATTATTATATTTTCTTAGATGTGCATATGTTAAGAGCCTCGGAACTCACGTCTCCTCTATATATTTATGTAATTTTCATAGAAATTTAGATTCTAGTTTCCACAATGTAGTCCATGTGACTTAATAATTATAGATATGTTGTATCCAAATAACTCATGTAACCTACCTGAATCACGGATGAAGCTAATTTTTAGGTCTTGTGTCTAAATGGGCCAATGGAGTAGATGTTACATGCACAACAAGATAGGCCCCATTTAAAAATCAGGGTTGGGTGTCCCCCTCCCAATTGTTTCCTTTTGGGTCTGTCTGATTTTCTGTAATTCATGTGAATTCAAGGTAAAAATATAATTATGGTTTTTTACTATTGCTTGGAAGAGAGGTGAACTTACACCTTAAATGGGGTGAAATTAAAAAAATACATCAAGTATATCCAAGCCATAACTCCATTGCCCTGCCATGAGTTACGTGTTATATCCATGCTGTCTAGTCATTTGATCATATTATTTAGGGCATTAGCCCAAAAAATGAGTCAAATATAAAGCTCAAGTCGACCAAACCACGGAAAACAGCGGGGATGTAAGAACAACTATTGAAAGCTTCTTGAGAGCTATAGAAGTTTTGGATCAAGTTTGATATTTATCTTTTCCTTTCATCAATGTCTATGTGACCTTATGAATAAGTTGGATCTCCAATAAACATTGTGGTGGGCCCTACATAGGTTTCAACAGTGGGCCGGTGTCATTATTCCCATTATTTCTTGTGCTATGGTCCACCTGAGTTTTGGAGATGCCTCGACAACGTGAATAAAACACATACATCATGATAGGCCGCACAATTCTTTGCCTCTAAGTACCTGAGGGCCTCGTTTTCTGAGTTAGAACCCAACAGAGATGTCAACATCTTACATCTGATTTTACAAAGGAAAGTATTAATTGCTTAATTCGGTCAAATTTCATGTAAATACAACCAATCAAATAAGTACTTTATGTGTCTCACCTGAATCATAGATTGGGCTGATTTTCGAGGGCTAACATGGGATGGTGCATATGATGGTCGGCTTGGATGTGATAAATATTTTTTTTTTTTATTGTAAATGGCTCACATATTATCAATCTCATTAGGTAGGGCACATTCTAGTGTATCATTTACCACCTTGGATTGCATATGGGTGATCGATCTTGGCCATTCATTAGCTATTGCCCAATTTGTACATGCCATATGCAAGTAATCAAGGAGTCACTCCTAAGTGTGCCAAATTTTCCCATACAAGTGTTATTTTAATTACCTTCCCGGTGATGGTAGAGATCTTGGACATGCGTACCATATATCCAATGTTGGCTGCTGCCTTTCTCGGCCAGCATCCTTTCCAAACTGTGTGGGAGAGAGAGAGAGAGAGTCATATGAGTCACACAAATGTGCGCTATCAAGCCAACATTGGGTAAATAGGCAATAAGCTGAGAATTATATGATACTCAGACAAGTGTGCGGGTTCATACGCACCCACTTAAGAGTGGCATATTTGTCATATTAGATGAGTCCATACAATGTAAGGTAGCCATCAAAATAGGAGTGTCTTTGATTTTTCAATTTTCCGTGTAATTTAAAGTAAATAAGCAATCATTATTATTTTTTAGTGTTTATTCAACAAGAATTATAACTCATAAATCAAGAATCAAATATATCAATAAAGAAAATAGGCAAAGAAAATTATAATCATTACACTTTTACATTATAAAACTATCAATTTGACAATCAATTTTACAATGATGTCCGGTTTAAACAAGCATAGGTAGCAAATTCAAGCATATGGGTGGCAAATTCACCATTGTAGTCAAACGAAGGCAAAGAAAATGGGTGGCGAATTCATCAATGTAGCAAATTCAAGCATATGGGCCGGGTCGTGTTTGGGTTCGGGTGTTTGGACGAGGTCATGTGGGGTTATGTTCGGGTGTTTGGACCAGGTCGTGTTAAAAAAAAAAGAAAAAAAAGGTAAATTCACCGTACAATTACAAAAATTAAAAAAAATAAAATAAAAGAATCCAACCACTTACTATAGTAATTGGAAAAACAAACTGGCCCTAAATTCACGTGGTAACAAACATGTCCTAAGTTCACATGGTGTCGCCCAAATGAGTTCCATATGCGTCAGGATTATTTTTGTTTCTCTTCAACCAGAAGAGTTGTAATTAATTAAAAGTTTTGATGAAAGATACACAGCATAGTAGCCCCACACACAAACCCATGGTTGGCATACCATCCCCATTGTTCCTGGTAGAGAGGCCCACCTCAGCTATGAATCTAGCTGATTTTTGTCCTCAAGGCCTAACAATCATATAGAATCTGATAGACGGAGTGGATATTACATATACAACATGATCGAGCCCAAAAACCCAGTGTTTTATGCATTTCTCAAAACAGCGTTGTGGAGGATTCCAGTTCTCTTTTCACATAAATGAAGTAACGTCTCTGTAGATATTGGTGGAGCTGTAATTGTATGACGTGCCCACTTATTCTTGGCCATGTAAACAGACGGTCATCCAGATCATCGATCCAGGGTCCCTACCTGGGATGAGCAAGTGACTAAACTATCACACATCAGATAGCTACAAATTGCTGGACCATTGATGGAAGAAATGGTCCACGTTGAAATATCCATCATTGGATCATCTGTATCTGAACGAAGTAGCTTTGTATGTGTTCCACGACATGGACGGGCCAGACCACATACTCAGCGTCTGCGTCTGCGTCTGCATATGCGTATGCGTCTGCGTCTGCATTTACCATTCCGAAAGCAAGATGCATAGGATGATGTGGATTGCATGGTGACGCTGCCTCCGAAGACTTCCGTGGCGACCCTGCTGAGATTTCATTGGGCCACACGCTGCTTTCAAAGATGTCCCTCCTAATGACGGACGCGGATTTCCTGCGGCTTTCGCAATGAAGTTCCTGTGCTGGGAACCTAGGTGAGCGCCACCGTGATGTTTTTGATAAATCTACTCTATCCATACGTTTTGTGATCTTATTTAATTTAGGACATGAGATCAAAAATGAGCCAGATCCAACACTCAAGTGGGTGAAAAAAGTGAGGATTGAACGTCCACAGTTGAAATATTCATGGGGCCATAGAATTTTTGAATGAGGATAATATTTGTGTTTTCGGTTCATCCAGGTAGGATTGAAGTTATTAACGGTATGGGTGGAATATAAGCATTACTATAGACCGACGGAGGTTTCAACGGTAGTAATTTCTCTACCCACCTTTTCCTTTAGTGGGGCTCACTTGAGTCTTGGATCGAGCTCATATTTGTTCGCATGTTCTTAAATGAGCTCAGAAAATGGATGGATGAGGTAAATTTCTCAAAAACATTACTATGGCCCCACCTAAGTTCCAGCGCAAGTGCCTCCACCGGTACTCTTTTAAAGACCTAATTACTTAACCAAGACATGTAACAAACCACCACACTTCTAAGCCAACGTCCACCGCGGCCTATTATGGGACCTTTAATACCATTGATAGGTGGCTCAACCAACACTCTTCAAAAGACCGGCCTATCAAGGAGCGGAAGATCTAATTACTTAACCAAAGCACGTAACAAACCACCATGTTCTCGAGTCGACGTCCACGACGGTTTTTAAGGGACCTTTATCCACGTGGCCGCCACGAACTGAGTGGGATCTTTAGCCTTTTGCAAGGAATCTACATCCAGTCGACGTAACAACTTTCCTCCATCGGACTCTTCTTGCCAACGTGCAGATCGGGTACTACCTCACCATGACCTAGCTAGAGATGGACGGTCCCGTCAATGGCTTTGTGGGGGCCACCGTGATATATTCATTTTATCCAAGCCATCCATCCCTTTTGAAAGATCATTTTAAGAAATGAGCCTAAAAAAGAGAAAGGTTGAAGGGTCGAGTGGACCACATTAAAGGAAGAGTGGTGACAATGACTGCTACCATCGAAACCTTCTTAGGGATCATGATGATGTTTATTTGCCATCCAACTTGTCCGTGAGGTCACATAAAGGGAAACATAAATATAGCTTGATCCAAAACTTTTGTGGCCTCCCAAGAAGTTTTCAACGGTAGGCATTCAATCCCTAGAGCTAAGCATGAGCCAAGCCAGCTCGGTCGGCTTGCTCAACTAGGCTCGAACTAGCTCGATTCGGCTCGATTTGAAGGCTAGATTCAAACCAAGCTGAGTCATTTTTCCAAGCTTGAAATGGTTTTCAAGCCAAGCTCAAGCTAACCCAAGCTCGATTCAACTCGACTCGATTAAAGCTCGACTCGGCTGACTCACTTGCAAAAAATTAAAAGCAATATATTTCTTAGTCCCAGATTGGAAGTGAACAAAGAAATGAGAGATGAAACTCTCT
This sequence comes from Liriodendron chinense, assembly GCA_003013855.2. Taxonomy (NCBI): domain Eukaryota; kingdom Viridiplantae; phylum Streptophyta; class Magnoliopsida; order Magnoliales; family Magnoliaceae; genus Liriodendron; species Liriodendron chinense. The sequence goes on from ML058333.1 coordinate 5,791,145, forward strand.
ATAAAAGTAAGTGGGGGTGTTAATGGGCTTTGGGCTGTCCTTGGGCCCAATTTTAAATAACTTTAAGCCCGACTTTTGGGGTGGGCCTACCAGGCATGAACTCAGCTTGAATTGGGATTGAACTTGCTTGAAAGCTCGGTCAAGCTAGCTCAGACATTTCAGTCCAGCTCGAAGGCCAAGCCGAGCCGAACATGAACTAGGGTGGTCATTGAGCGAGCCTAGCTCGAACAGGGCTCAGCTCAGCTCATGCTCACCTTTATCAATCCCAATTGTTTTCTGTAGTGTGGTCCTCTTAAGCATTCAATCTTTTTTGGGCTCATCACTTAAAATGACTTGTCAAAATAATTGAACAGAATGGATAAAACACATACATCATAGTGGCCCCCACGTACCCCATACCCACCATCTTCTTTGACTTCACATATGGCCACAATCAAATCCTGCCATATAATCACCTTCCCAGCGATGGCCTGGACTAACAACTTTCCTTTGCGTGTTATTCATTATTGGAAGTGTCTAATCAAATACCGCAAGTGGCCGAATTGAATACCGCAACTTTTGGACCCGGATTAGGTAGAAGTGAGATTTGATTGATTGGGCTGTATGCTGTATGAAAGGAGTGATGTAACAAGATTTAATTATAGTTTAGTTGCTGTCAAAGATGGGCCTTACCTACCTAATCTAAGTCCTTTCAGTTGCTAGGAGCCGTCATCTTAGACCGGAATAGTCTACAACACCTATTTTACCCATCTTAGTCAAACACTAGAAGCTTTGCGGGGCCACTCCATCAAGTGGAAATCATTTTAACCATACATAAAAAGGATTAGTCAGAGAAAAAACTCCGATGAACCACAACAATGGAAACAATGTCAAACTTCTCCAAAAACTTATAAGCCCACATGGTGTGGTCCGCCTTACATTTGATCAAGTTAATATTTATAATTCATCCCGGTGAGATGCACCTGATTAAGGGGCTTGATAGAAGTTACACAGCATGTATGGACTCACAAACTTATGGTGGCATCCCATCCCAGTTGTTCCCCATGGCGTGGCCCACCTGACTTTTAAATCTCGCTGATGTTATAAGTCCAAGGTCCAAGAATTGTGGATAGAATTTGACGGATGGTGTGAATTTTAGATATGGTGGCCCAACAATCTTCTATTTTAGGACCTATTTAGATAGATTACTGCATGATAAATACTGGTAAATAGGTAATTATTACTAACTTCGTTATTTCATGTCAGCCACCTCCACGGCTACTAGGGAGACTTTAAGGCCAAAACTAGAAAGGAAAACACCGTAGCTGTAAAAAATATGGGGCCCATCATGACGTATGCGTCTGATCCACGCCATCCATCCACTTTAAGTACTCATTTTATGGCATGAGCTAAAAATGAGGCAAATCCAAAGTGCAAGTGGACTACACTACAGGAAAGAAGTTTGTGGAAAACTTTTTTAGCCATAGAAGTTTTGGATCAAGCTAATTGTGTTTTCCCTTTATCCATGTCAATGTGACCCTATGAATAGGTTATGTGAGATATGCTCATTCCTTTCTCTATAAGCTTAAGCTTTTAGAACAAGTGGTGATTTGACTTCGTATCATAGAGAAGGTTAAATGTTCTAATCCTAGGAGATGTAAATATGCCTCCTTGACACATTCTCCCATAGCGAAATTTATGGTGTGAGTTGTGAGTGTCCTGCCACCGTTGTCCAACATGTTCCCATGCAGACTTCCACCCAGCACATGTGAGTGAGTTTTAAAGTCCCTTGATATACATTGATATGACATCCTCTAATGGCTCAAGCTTTTAGAACAACTGGTTGTTTTACACGATGGACATCATTACCCCCTGTTTCCCATGGTGTGGTTCACTTGAGCTTATAGTGGCCACCTTGCATCGAAATTTCCCTAAAACCTCCCAATTAAAATGTCATGGCCCACCCGTGTCTTGTAATATAATGATTTTTTTATTTTTTTTATTTTTGTAAATACTTTCATCATGGAGAGGCAAGTTTGATGAACAATGCTATAATGGGTACGACTGTCAATGAGTTGAGTTGGCCCACCTCGAGCTGAGCTTGGGCTTAAAATTAAAGCATGCTTCTCAATCAGGCTAGGCCTAGACCATGTACAATAGCTCATTTGCCTAGCCTGGCTAATTAAGGTTTGAAAAAAAAAAAAAAAAAAAACCTTTCACTTTCTTAACAAAGAAGTGTGATCATCGGCTCATGTGGACCCAGCATAATGTTTATGTGAAATCCACCTCGACTACCAAGTGCATCACCCCATTTTAAGTTCACGGCCCAAATATCAATTCATTTTTGATTTAGGTGGACTACTTTGAATGGTATTGTGAAGTGCATAGGGGCCCACTTACTTGACTTTATCAAGCATGTGTTGCAATTAGGGTTGTGGCTCATTTCTATTAAGGTATGGAATTAATTCATATGTAATAACGTGTTTAACTTGGAACCGCCACTAGCCAAATGAAACTTAGAATTTACAACCAGCTAAAAACCATAGAATCACTTAATTTAGGTAAGATTCCCCGACTCGAGTGACTTTTATGATTGGTCTGCGACCTTAGATAATTAGGCATCACTTTCTGCCCACACTACATGCAGTCTCCACTTTATAGGATTTAAAAGTTTTTAGGGGATTCAACAGAACTTCAAGTATATTACATCTAGCTTTTATTCATAGGATTTAAGATCTCAAGCAAGTAAATAAAATAAACATAGAATGTAGGTGGAGGAGGAGGATTGTAGAAATGAAATAGAACTGAGTGTGTACTACTGGTGTTTTTTAGATGTGTGAAATCAAATGCAGATCAATTTGAGATGTAAGAAAGAAAATGGAAGACCAAACATCTTTTTTTGCAAAAGGGATGGTCTAATATCTCCAGTTCCAACTCTACTCTTGGCTTTAATGGTTTTTTTTTTATTAAGGATCTTCTCTTTGGTGAGGTAGAGTGTCGATGTAGTCGGAAATCTCTAAATACTCTAGAACCTTGATTTGGTGCTACAAGTGCACCCCATGCACTAAAATATAAAAAAAAATAATAATAATAATAATCTTTGACATCTTTTCCTTCGCTCGTAGCTTCCCTTCGTCTCTCATTAATTGCATTGGTTGCTCGTTGTGGTGTGATTTAAATAGACATAGATAGGCAGTCCTTATTGGCTGGCTTTTAATTGTTATTAGCCCTAACAAGAAAAAAGTCAGAAATGGTAGCTTATGGGGGTAGCAATTTGAAAAGGACTGCCTATAAGCTTTTCCTATTTTCTTTATGCCAGCTACCATGTATGGGTTTCCAAGGCTTTGGGAGCCAACGTGTACAACCTCGATTTTCTCTTCACTGAATTTAGTGCAGGTTGATTAGATTTGATAGTTGTCTCTAAGAGGTGCTTGGGATCGTTTTAATTTGACTCACTTAAATTTTTTACTTTTAGATTCTGAAAAATGTGACTTGATCGAAGCTGTGTGTTGCTAGGGTTTCGAATATTTTGGATGATTGAACGTTATATGATTTTAATCGGTTGGAGGCCCGCTAATCCAATCCATTAATCATTCTCGAGTTGGGCCAATGACCTTTTCTATTGATCTTTGTGGACTTTCAAGGGCCTTTGGGTCACCAAGAGGATGTTTTACAGCGCATTGCACATTTTGAGTCTCCGAAAAGTCCAAGTTGTTTCATTAAGATTGGATAGGTCAAACCTTTAATTTGTCAATCTGGTCCATCAAATATTTTTGTGACTAGCTGAATGTGCTCTCTATCCAAGTCACATGGGTTTTTAATGGGCTCTAAATCTTTCAATGACTGCTTTATCAAAGCTTCGCTAAAAGTTGAAAAGTAGTTTCATCTTATTTTAGGTTGGGTGTCTACAGCTGCCACCTTGGTAGGTAACCAAATGTTAAAGCAAGTGGACACCCCACCTAACGAGTTAAACATTGACACAGTCTAGCCTATTCTAACCAGAGTGTCTTTGTCGAAAGACTCGTCTGATCGAAGAATAACTGAGTGCCTTTTGAGGGTTGAGGAAAACATTGTGATTTGTCCCTACACTTTTTATAGTTTTTCAGGGCATCAAATTTCAACCCTTTCAGGTCATGATCGGCAGTTTACATCGAGGGTGTCTGCAAGTCTAGATTTTGAATGGTCAGAGCCCCTGCACATTTTGCGGCCTTACAAGGATAATACACTTGGATTTAGAAAGGTAGTTCTCAATGCTACATGATTCCCTAGGATCACTTGTAAGACCGGTTGTTGCAGTGGGTAGTTGTCTATTCTTTTGTGGCTTTATAGAACTCCTATATTACAATATGTTAAGCTTATAAGTGTCCTAGATTAGAGTCATCCAGATTATCCTTTTGTCATTTGAGTTTTTAATTTTGACACTTTAGTTGTAATAGGCTTTTTAATGACTTGAGGTGTGGTTGCACTAACTTGGACATAATCATTCTGCATTCCGAGATGATTGAATTAACACTAGGAGTTCAGGTTGATCGCCCCATGTTCTACTTATGAATTATTGATATTGTGCTTTTGTTTTTGTTAATCATGCAACACACCCACACGGTTAGTCACACGATGCACCCACCCACCGGTGAGGTTAGTGTGTCTCTTTAGCATTTGAACCTGAGACCTATTGTTGAAATGCCTAGGCGTCTTCCAGCTAGGCTAGTAGGCGAGACACATTATTGACGTTGTGTTGGTACCCATCGAGAAGTATGGAAGGCCACCCGATGCCTTGGAAAGCATGCTCATTTGTATTTTTGAAAAAAAATTATTTTTTTATTTTTTTAAAAGATCCCTACCAGTAGAACATCGTTCCATGGAGTTTTATTACAAAATGATTTTGGAGGATTTTTTTGGGCCTTTTTTTTAAACACATGCCTGATCTCGTGGGGGAGGCGTTGTTGAGCAGTTTTTATTCAGCCTCTCTTTTTCTTTTTCCTTCTTTTTTGCTTTTTTTAATAAGCATAACTTTTTCTTACATCTCCACTTGGGATTTTAACGATCATGATCGAAGTCAGTTTTTATTGAGGTGTGCCCGCTACTTGGTGTCCAACTTCATACACACTTTTAGTTAACACGACAACTCTATAAACCATAGGAGATTACTTTGTTGTCGATGAGTTTCTTTGCCTATAAGGGGAGGTAGAGTTTTAATAGAAGGGTTGCATAGTTGACACAAAGGGAGCGAGACTTACCTAAACAATAAGCTAAGGTTGTTGTTATAGTTGGGCGCTCTAAAGAAGCATTCATGGCTTCAATGATGCAACCTGCAGGGATATATATATATATATATATATATATATATATATATATATATATATATATATATATATATATATATATATATATTCTTTTTTCATTGAGCATCTGTTTATTTATATTTTTAATTTTTTTCTTTTTTCATTGAGCATCTATTTTTTAAGAGGGTTTTTGCAATGCATCAATTTTTCTCAAAAAAAAAAAAAACCAATAATCTTGAAATTTTAATTTGAATTGGATTTGGGAGAGAAAGATCTGTAGATCCCTCTCATCTCTCATCATCCCTCTTATCTCTCCCCCCTCTTATCCTATCCCTATCTTCCCCATATCTCTCTTCTCTACAACCAATCCTCTTTCTTAAAGGAGGTCTGGGCTGGGAGAGGAGTCCTACTAAAACTAAATGAAGTAAAAGAGAGAGAGAAAAAAAAAACGTAGGAGAGAGAGAGAGAGATCCTATGGAGAAAGCTCAGATCTGGTAAGTGTTATATAGTTATTGTATTTTTATTATTAATTTAAAATATTTCCTCTAGATCCATGCAATGAACGGGTTAAATCGGTCACACATTCATTGCATAACTCTATTTAGTGATTTAATGAATGGACACCCTTCTCTACGGAATCTTTTAGGTATAATGGTCATAAAGAAATTGAATTTTCTATGCAAGGTTCTTCAGCCTTGGCGCAGGAGGATCTCTTGTATTGTGAATATGGATGTATTTATCCATATGGACCATCCATGATCTTAGACCAATCTATAGTAGGATCTCAATGATTGGGACTATTCGATCTCTTGATGGGTAGTATTGAGTGAGATGGAGATCATATTATGAGTAATGTAGGGTATTCTAACAGATATATCTACTTAGTAAATGATTCAGATTTACCGACATTCGTGTATTTATGTATGAATCGGATGGTAAAATTCTCTGCACAAGTTGTAACTTAGCAAAGAGAATCGTACTGACCTATTCAAAGGCGTGGATTGGATCCACACCACTCAGTGAATTTCTAAGATTTGAATCTATTAGAACCCTAAATCTAAGGTCGATTGGACCATCGGATGGGCCATATCGATCTGAGGCAAAATTAGGCGTAGAATCATGTAATGATCTCCTATGTCGAACCACTGGATGGCTGAGATCTGATCTGATATGGACCAACAATAAAAGTCTAGATATCAAATTATGCTAACATCTAGGGTTGATGATCGATCTCACCGTTTTGTGGGCCGTATTGATCAATCAATGTTGATTAACAGAACTGTATTAATTTTATTAAAATGATGTATGGATGGTTCGAATTAAGTTGATCAACGGTCATCCCTTGGAATTAATCATGTGGCGATCAATGATTGTCCACCTATCAAACATAATCAGCCACTTTAATTCGATCATATGGGCTCCATATTGACCAACGATGATTAAAACCCTATCTTAAGGGTTGGGTCCAAAAGGATTTAATCCAACAATAATTTATTCTTTTGTGGACCCCATCGTGGGAACTAGATCAAATAAAAGGTGGGCCTCATCATATGAACCAATAGGATCATTCAATAATTTCATTTATATGATTTTAGAAAATTCTAATTCAAATAAAACGGATTGCTATACAGAATCATCTACACCTAACAAAAGTGAGTGATCCCAATATTTTTTCCTTCATTAAGTTAAAGTAGATTGATTGTCTGATAAGTTTGTATGTTTATTTTGATATTGTTGTGATATTCTCTTACTTGATTTGATTAAAAGTATGATTTGATTTCGATATTAATGCAGTAGTAATGATTATTAGACTTGTGGTTTGATTTAATATGTTGGTACAGTCAATGATCTGATTTATTGTGTTAATCAACTTATATTCTAATTTACTACATGGATATAACTTATTAATTGAATGTCATATTGATGTTATTGGATAGTATGAAACATTGTTGACTCTAATCTAAGATTTGGAATACAATACATGATTCACAACTACTTTGCTATGGTTGTGCATCCATCTTTTCCATGCACACACGTGCTTGAATTTCCAAGGGATCTCTCTAGAGGGTATACCTTGTAAAATTGTTACTGGATGCCCATGTAGTGGAAGCCTACTCAATTAGTAGATACGGGTCTTGCCCATGCCTACCAAAATGGTAGAAGCCTGCCAAGGGGCAGATGTGGGTTGACGGGCTTCCAACTCAAGCAAGTGGACGGATTCCCACTTGATGTATTCACGTATTCAGGCATTTACACAACCTTTGCATTTTTTTAATTTATATTATATATGTTTGTTGTTGCTCTATTTTAATTCAATGCAAAGAACCATGTTGGGAATTCTCACTAGGCCTAGCTAACTTACCCTGTATTGATGTATAATTGTACAGATGTGGTCAAGGATGAGCCTTTGGCTCAAGTATAGGAGAATGTGATCGAGCTAGAGAAGGATCCATGAGACATGTGGCCATACTTGACAGTGGAAAAAGTAACATCTTTAAACCAGCCATAATTATTATTTCTAATTTTCTTTTGATGTTCTTAGGCTGTAATTATTTGATTCTTTGAAATTTATTAGGCATGAATTCATTCGTTTGATTGATTATTTAACATTTAGTTGTTTAAGAACCCCAAATGGGAGGGTCCATGGCTGAATTTAAGACTGATGTGTTGGAATGAATGTTGGTTTGGATGTATGGCTGTGAAAGCGTTTGAATAGAACTTAAACCTTACATTAAATATATCAAATCTATAGCTCTGCGTAAATGAACTGAGTAAATTTTGTACACTTATAATTCATGATTCGTAACTCGCGTCTGATGGTGCACACCTAATATCCAGATTTTGGGGTGTGACACCCTTTTTCTAAAAAAAGAATGGTTTAAGATCTTTGATTCCAATTCTACTCTTGACTACTTCAGTTGCTTCTTTAATTAAGGATCTTCTTCGGAACCTTGAGTAGGTGTTACATGTGCACGTTGTACGCCCAGAAACCAAAAACCCCTCTTTGGCATGTCTTCTTTCCATCATATATAGCCTCCCTCTATCTCTTGTTAATTGCCCTAAGTGTTTGATGCGGTACAGTTTAAATGGACATAGACAAGCAATCATTCAATAATCAATCATAGGCTTATAGGTTGACTCTTAAACGTTGTCAACCCTGACCGGCAGTCATAGAGTTAGAAAGGGCAGCCTATAGGGGTACTGTCTATCTGCTTTTCCTTTTTTATGTCAATTGCAAGTATGTGGTTTTTAGGAATTTGGGAGCTGGGTGTGTATAGCCTCGATTTGATCTACACTAGATTTAGCGTGAGTCGATCGGATCCAATGGTTGTCTCTAAAAGGTTTTGAGAATCATTTTGACTTGACTCACTAGGATTTTTTACCTTTAGAATCTGAAAAATGTGGCTTGATCAAAGTTGGGCGCGGATGGGGTTTCTGGATGATTGATTGTTATTTGATTTTAATCGGTTGTGGGCTCGATCCGATAGGTTTAATCATTCTCCAATTGGGCAACCTTTCCTATTGATCTTCATGGATTTTCAAGACCCTTTTGCTCGGCCAAAGGAGGTTTTGTTGTAGCATTGAATGTTTTGAGTCTCCAAAAAGTCCGGCTTGTTTGATTAAGATAAAATAGGTTGAACCTTTGATTTGCCAAGCTAATCTGTCAAATGTTTTTGAGACTAGCCAAAAGTGCACTATGTCCGAGTCACATGGTTTTTAATGGGTTCTGAAACTTTCAAAGACATCTTTATCAAAGCATGGCTAAAAGTCGAAACGTAATTTAATCTCGTTTTGGGTAGGTTATCTACAACTGCACATTGGAAATAGTGTACAGGGCAATGGTCACCCCAAACTGCCTCCCTTGGTGTAGCCTACTTAAATTACATATGGGCCTAATTTTTTACCCACTCTAATGTGTTTATTAAATCCACTCCGACCATTAGATGTGTAATCCCGCATTAGGCCCATGGAAAATAAATGAGGTTGACCCGTGATTCATGTGGGCTACACTAAAGAACCTGTTGAGAGATCACCAACCCTTGATTTTTACAAGGCCCGCCATGATTATTATATGAATTCTACTCCAACCATTAGATGACACACCAAAATTCAGACATGGGATATAATAAGTCCCATATGATTCAGTTGGGAGATAGTAAGGGAAAAATTTTAGATGGTGAGTGTTGCCCTATGCACTGTTTCCAATCCTATGGTGATTTTAGTCTCTCTCTTGTTGCGCAGCACGCCAACAACGCCGATGAACCAAGATCCAATCTCCGGTCTCACCCATAAACGATAAACAAGAAGAAATAGCAACTAGAAGTAGAATTCAAGTAAACGAACAAACCACAAGACAGATTTTACATGGAAAAATCCCAACAAGGGTAAAAAACCATGGTGCAAAGCTCTACTATAAAGAAAACGAAGTTACAAGCATAATACTCACCTTCTCCGATGCTCCCATGTACAGAGATAGCCCTTTTTGCTAACCCCTTCTCTCTTTCTCACCTAAGACGTATATAAAACCCAATTACATTCCCTAATCCCGGATTACACACCCTTTTATAGCATAACACGGAAATTAGACTTAAATAAGGAAACCCCGCGAAACAGATCGCGCACAATCAGGCATGGTTGGGCGCCCGCCCACTATAAAATACGTCCAGCGACTTAAAGAGAAAAACACTCAAATATCAGGCGTCCGACCAACCCTGGTCTGGTGCCCGCCGTGGGCACCGGGCGCCCGATCCACTGACCATCAGACGCCTGACTGTTTGATAAACAATCCAGAGACATATGTCTTTCATACATGAATATCGGGCGCCTGACCACTACTGGCTGACAATCCTGGTGTGCTAGCTCCACACCTCAACAATCTCCCACTTGGAGACACATCACCATAATCCTTCGTCTTCTACATCTGGAGTGCACCACCTACCCGTCTTCAAGCCTGAAGACCAATCAAAGCTGAACAGAGCTACAGCTTCTCTCATGTGACCGCCTTAGTCAACATATCTGTACGATTCTCACTTGTATGAATCTTCTTTAGAGCAATCAATCCATCTTCCAGTAACGAATGTATGAAGTGATATCTGATGTCAATATGCTTGGTCCTTCCAGTAACCAATCTGGCCTTATATAGTTTCGAACCATCGTGCTCCTCTTTTAGTCTATAAACTCACTTGTTATGAAGAGCTTTCTTACCCTTAGGTAAAGTGACGAGCTCCCACGTACGATTGGACTCAAGAGAATATATCTCATCATCCATAGCCTGCTCCTACTTAACCCGTGTATCTGACCGTAATGCCTCTTTAAAACACTCTGATTCACCATTATCTGTCAGCAGTAGATAATGTAAGGAGAGAGAATATCAAACATTGGATCTCCTTTCCCGAGTACACCTTCTCACAACTAGTGTCTGTGCCTCTGCCTCATCATGCTCTTGCGCATGTTCATCCTATGACACTATAACACCTGTGTCCGGTAACTCTTCCAACTTTACGAATTCTTTTTCATCGGCCTTATTCACTTTTTACTACACATTATCTTTATGCATCACTTTTTCATTGAAAACTACATCCTTGCTTCTGATGATTTTTCAATTCTCTGTATCCCAAAATCGATACCCAAAATCATGCTGCTCGTAGCCTATAAATGTGCACCTCCTAGACTTCGCGTCCAGCTTGTTTTTGTGTTCTGCATCAATGTGAACATATGAAGTGCAACCAAATACTTTGAGATGTGCAAGGTTCACTTCTTTTACAATCCACATTTCTTTTGGTAACCCATCATCCAATGGTGTTGAGGACTTCTATTGATGAGATATACGGCAGTATTCATAGTATCTGCCCAAAACGTCTTGGACAACCCTGCATGTAATTTCATGCTCTTAGCACGCTCAAGAATAGTCATGTTAATGCACTCAGCCACATCGTTCTGCTGCGGTGTCTCTGGAATCATTTTTTTTTATGTTTGATCCCATTTGCTGTACAATACTCCGTAAACCTCTTATTACAGTACTCTCCCCCATTATGCGATCTGAGACATTTTACTGTTTTACCTGTCTCATTTTTTACCATTACTTTTCACTTCTTAAATACAACGAATTCATCAGCTTTGTGCTTTAAGAAATAAACTCATAATTTTCTACTAGCATCATCAATAAAGGAAAGAAAGTAACGTGAACCACCAAGAGATGATACATGTGCTAGTTCCCACACATCAGTGTGTATAAGCTCCAACAGATGCGTCTTTGGAGCGCGTCTTATTTTCTTGAAACTTACCCACTTCTATTTGTCATACACGCAATCCTCGCAGAATTTCAGGTTGATAGACTTCAACTCTGGTGACTTCCCCATTAACAATAGCACTTTCATCTCTTTTCACTCATGTGTCCCAACCTCTAATGCCAAGAATGCCCATTCACTCTAGTTGATGCGACTGCGAGTGAGCTATACGATCCGAAAATCATGTACAAAGTACCTTCCTTCTTGCTTCGAGATATCACCAAGGCACCTTTTATGACCTTCCAAAAGTCACTTGTGAATGTCATCACATATCCGGTATCAGCCAACTGCCCCACTGAGATCAAGTTCCATTTCAAACTCGGTCATGTCTGACATCCTTCAATTTCAAAACCATTCCGTCTTTCTGAATTATATGAATGTCTTCCTTTCCAACAATACTGCACGGCTCATCATAACCCAGGTAAACTCTCCCGAAGTCACTTGACACATAATCACGCAGAACTTTCTTAGACAAAGTGGTATGAAACGAAGCACCCGAGTCTATAACCCAAGACTCATTCCGCGCATCGAAAGACAAGATCAACGCCTTTGTGTCACTCTCCTCAGATAGATTCACTGAATCATTCCCACAATGAGAGCTTCCTTCTTGTTTCTTAAGCGCCATGCAATCACGCTTCATGTGCCCATTCTTCCCACAATGCCAACACCCGTCCTTGTCTTTCGGTCCCTTGGACTTCTTCCTCAACTTAGAACGCCCATGTTTATTACCTCCATTGTTCAGCGATCTTCCTCTTCCTTCAATGTTTAGAGCATTCCCTGAATCCCCTGAAACTCCCGATGCTTTCTTTCTAGATTCTTCGCTGAGAATTAGACCAGTCACGTCATCGAATTTCAACTTCGTAGACCTTGAAGAATTACTCACGACAATCACCAAATCATCCCAACTGTCTGGCAAACTGGACAAAATCAATAACGCCCTGACTTCATCATCAAAAGTGATGCCAATGGATTCCAATTGGCTCGTGACTGTATTGAACTCGTTTAGATGTTCAGTCACGCTCCCACCATCTGACATCTTCGTGTTGAATACCCATTTCATAAGATGAACCTTGTTGAACGCCGAGGGTTTCTCATACATCATAGCTAGAGCTTGCATTAATTCTTTTCTGGTCTTTACCTTGGATATACTGAAGGTGACGCTCTTGGACAAAGAGAGTCGGATCGTTCCTAAAGCCTTCCGATCCACTAAATCCCATTTATCATCTATCATTTTTTCTGGTTTCTTCTATTTTCCTTCTAGAGGAATATAGAGATCCTTCTGATACAGATAATCATTTATTTGCATCTTCAAGAACGCAAAATTTGAACCATCAAACTTCTTAATTTGTGTCTTTCCTTCTTCCGTAATCACTCCCACTTGAACTAAACCAATAGCTCTGATACTAGTTGTTGCGCAGCACGCCAACAACGCCGGTGAGTCGAGATCCAATCTCCGGTCTCACCCACAAACGAAAAACAAAAAGAAATAGCAACTAGAAGTAGAATTCAAGTAAACCAACAAACCACAAGACAGATTTTACATGAAAAAACCCAAACAAGGGTAAAAAAACCACGGTGCAAAGCTCCACTATAAAGAAAACGAACTTATAAGCATAACACTCACCTTCTCCGATGCTCCCATGCACAGAGATGGCCCTTTTTGTTAACCCCTTCTCTCTTTCTCACCTAAGACGTATAGAAAACCCAATTGTATTTCCTAATCCTGGATTACATACCATTTTATAGCATAACACGGAAATTAGACTCAAATAAGGAAACCCCGTGAAACAAATCGCGCACGTTCAGGCATGGTAGGGTGCCCGTCCACTACAAAATACGTCTAGGGACTTAAAAAAAAAAAACCCGAATATCGGGCGTTCGATCAACCTTGGTCGGGCGCCTGGTCTACTGACCATCGGGCGCCCGACTGTTTAATAAACAATCCAGAGATATATGTCTCCCATACATGAATATCGGGCACCCGGTCATAGACCGACCAAGCGCCCAACCACCACTGGTGGGCAATCCTAATGTGTTGGCTCCACACCTCAACATCTCTCTCATTTTTCAAGCTGGAAACAATGCTCCTATTTCTCTCTCTCTCTCATCTTCCATGCTCTAGTATTTTCCTAACTTCCTTTGATCATCGCATTTAGCCAAATTTCTGAATTTTTGTGGGGATCCACCCCGAATCCGTCACCATTCTCGCCTTATAAATACTGAACAAATGGACCAACATACATGGCCTCTTTGGACCGACCCACACAACCGTGTGGCCATTGTAGCAACGAGCTATAAACAGGTCCACCCCTCTCTCTATCCCCAATTTGAGAAGCACTTGGGCCAACTTAAATACCGAACAAATGGACCAACATACGTGGCCTCTTTGGACCAACCCCCACAGCTGTGTGGCCTGTCTCTCTCTCTCTCTCAATCCTCAATTTACAAAACACTTGGGCTTGGGCCCAGCATAAACATTTCAGGCTGGGCTCAGACTCGACTATTTTGGCCCATTACATGCCCGAGCTGAGCTCGGTATCATGTAGAACAATGAGTGTTGGGCTTGGACAAAGCTTGGCCAGGCCCTAAGCTGATACGTTGACACCCCTAATAGTGGGCCCTATTCAAAACTAATGGTGGCATGGGATGGGAATTGCATTTTGACCCTGCCACCACGGAGGTCCATGGTGACCGGACTTTGTGGGGCCCATTGTGATATATGTATTTTATCCATGCCATCCATCCGTTTTGCCAGCTCATTTTAGGGCACAAGCTCAAAATTTAAACATATGCAAAGCTCAAACGAACCACACCACAGAAAACAGTGGCGCCTACTGCTGAAAACTTCTCGGCGCCACAGGAATTTCCGATCAAGCTGGTATGTGTGTTTTCCCTTCATCCAGGTCCGTGTGACCTTTTGACCAGGTTGGATGACAAATAAACATCAGTGTGAGCCCTAAGAAGGTTTCAAAGATGGACGTCATTATCACCAACTGTTTCATGTGGTGTGGTTCACACTTTGAACATGCTTAAATTTTGGGCCATGCCCTTAAATGAGCTGGCAAAGCAGATGGACGGAGTGGATAAAACACATACATCATAGTGGGCCCCACAGGGTATGCTTAGCACGGAGGTATGTGGTGGCAGGGTCACCATGCAATCCGCATCTGTGGACATGTTTCCTGTGGTGTGACCCACCTGACATTTCAAATCTTCATGATTTCTGGGTCCCAAGGCGAAGGAGAGGCAGCGTACCTGATGAAGGGGTTGGATCTCATCAAAGTTCCACCCACTTGGCGGTAGGCACGCTCCCCGCCTAACCACACATTTCATATTAGGTGGTTCAAGTTTTGGGTGGGCCATCCTGCGGATTCTCTCATTGATGCTCAAAAACGCAAGCCAAAGGGAGGCCGTTTGTGCATGAAATTTGGACGGTTGGCAATATGTGTGTTTGAGCCCGGCAGGCCCACCGTGATGTTTGTTTATTTTCCATCCAACCTGTTCATAAGATCACAATGACATGGATGTAGGGAAAACATAAATATCAACCCAAGCCCAAGTTCAAGCTCAAAAAGTTGTGGGTTGGACCTAACCTGCCCTCTCTAAAAAATGATGAAATGCCTATTTCCTACTTGAATGTTCCTGACACATACCTTGATCATGTGAGCCATGTATGCACAAAGAGATACATTTTAGAAAAGTGAAACCAACAGTCAATGTTCAAGATGAAATAGGTTGCCTAAATGAGTACTTGAATGGCATAATAGTAGAATATGACACATGTGCATATATAGGCTAAGGCCAGGCTAGGTGGATCGTCAAAAAATCACTCGAGTCAGGAAAAAATTGATTTAGCCACTGATGCCGGGCACAAATCCATCCCATGGGCATAGCTTATAGGTCCAAACCAAGCCCAAATTATTGGGTTGGGCATCTTAGGGTTGAGGTGAAAAGAGGAGAAAAACTTATTGAAAGATAAGCTTAAGGCAACCCAACACAATTTTTCTTCTTTTTATTTTGAAAAAAACACAACAAGGCAGGCTACCTGGCCCATTGCCACCCTTACGGCCAGGATATACAGAGATGATGCTTAAAGCCTCCATCCATCTTAGCCCTGCAGAGAAATGCTAATTGATAATTGTATCTTCTGAATATAAAACAAGAAAAGATTAATTCATCTTCCACGACTTCCATGAAGCTAACGTGAGCTTGGGTCCACCCTAATGGCCACTTACAACCAACCAACAAGAAGACCATGCTTTCTACTTAGCCACTCTCAACCTTACAAACTCCAGGACGAAGGACAACGGATTGACTGAAGATGTGGGCTCAAATTTAGAAGAGGGTGCCCCCAGGAAGATGGTGGTGGTGGGTTCCGATAGTTGCAGATCCAACAACCTATAATAATGATGATAGTTGGAGATCCAACAAGTTAAAATAATGATAGACTTCCAATAAGTAGCAAGATGGATGGAAGTTGTGTAGCAGATGAAGAGCCCAGATCAAGGATCTAGCTAATGTAAGTTGCCACTATCGGTTTGGAGGACCACATGCGTCGAATCATAGAAGAAAGAAAAATTGAAAACAGTACAACCATGTATGGTCCTTTGGTAGCTAAAACTCAGTAAAGTGGTGGCTCCACCAACTGTAGGATTCCACCTGAATTCATAACCGCCACGCCGGTGTCATTACAACTCCAGTATAAGAGTTGGCATTCACTAGCATCAAAGAGATGTTTGTTTTTTCAATTAGTTATGTAAATAGGATAAATAGCTGATAATGACTTTTGAGGAGGTGTGTGTTTGAGAGGAAAGTAGCTAGGTTATTACCCTTCGAAAATAGTGTTAAATGCATTAAATGGGATTGAGTACTGTTAAAATCCATGTGTCACATGATGCATATGTGTGATCCACACCCAGGTAAATGCATGAACGAATATTTCCCGTAGACAAAACGTTGGGAAAGCATGGGCTCCACTGTGATGTTTGTGACATCTTCATGCCGCACATTCATTTTATCGGAACATTTTAAGGCATGACCTAAACATGAGGCAGATTCGAAGCTAAAGTGCCTCACACCATAGGAAATCCTGATGGTGAAAGGTTTTCAATGCTAGGCATTGAACCTATTGTTTTGTGTTGCCTAGTACAGTTGAGCTTCGAATTTGTCTCAATTTTGGGTTCATGCCCTAAAATCACCTCGCAAAATGGATGGACGGCGTGGATGAGCAACATGTATGACAGTGGGCCCCCACGTGAAATTTGCACCCTTTTTAATTTTAGTGTAAAAAAGGCAAACCATCCAGTCAACCTTGAAAAAAGATGTGCGAAAAATGTGAAGTAATACTTGTAATTAATCATTAGCCATTTACATGTATTTACAAGATATAAATGAAAATCAAACAAGCTGTCCTAAGGAGATTGCAAGCTCAAGTTAACCACACCATACAAAACAGGAGATTTAATGACTTTCACCGCTCAAAATTGAAACCTTCCTTTGGCCCACAGGAATGTGTGTATACTACACCTCTGCAGGCCACATCTTATACCTATCTAAATGATCCCAACCATTCATTTCATCGCTTTCATGGGTAGTCCCATGTGTGGCCTATAATTCTTACATCTAATATTGTGATAACTTTATGAACTACAATGTTAAAATTTATGTCCACTCCATTAAGAGAAACATGTGCCAAGAATTACAATAGAAACACATGATCGACATAATTGTTGGATCATGACCCACCCATAGAAAAATCCACTCCACAAATGATCTAGATCACCATCCAAGTGACCATGTAGTGATGAGAATGAGTACCGAAACATGATAGAATCCTTTAAATAGGTCTCCCTTGGATGAATCTTCATATATTTTCCACCGGCTGTTGGCCAGGAAAGTAGTCGTCCTGAGTAATTGATGAGAAAATCTACACCTTTCATTGCTGGTGGGTGGGAATCCCTAAGTGGATTTAAAATTTGCAAACACAAGGAAAATCTTTCACTACCTCTGTAAATGTGATTCAAACTAAAGAGCAACATCAGCCAACTACACAGAATCGAAATAAGATAACACTCGTAGTCTCCATAGTCTCTCTGAAAACACTACCCAGAACTGGGTGCACATTAATCTCCTACCGTCCATGGCCCGCGGGCTAGAAACCCAACATGAATTTCATAATGCGTTCCTTGGATCTCATTTTGAAATGTGTTGGGTTTCCCACCGTCTCAGCATTCTAGGTGTACATAGCTGAAGACATGCAAAATTCTTGGGTTGAATATTTATAAACCATGATTCCGGAGCTCACTTTGTACAAGCGGGACCCATGGTTCTTATATCCAAATCGTTGATATTAGGGTCCTAAATTCAAAGGTGAGCTCATCATATCAACGGTTTAGATCATCGAAAGATAGTCCCCACTTGTACGTAGTTATAAAGAATTCCTCCACTTGGCCTCGAGCTTTATGAACAAATATAAGAGTAAACTTCTCTACATTTCAACAAAACCGGTGGTAAAACTAAACGACAAAAAAGCGTACACGTTACCCAGGAAGCACCAGTGCAATTGTTAATTTCTGGTCCACGTAGTTCCCATTTTCTGTCCTCTAGCAATGGTGCGGGTTTGTTAAAGGATGGCAAACTCACGCCATAATGCAACTACTTACCTTCCTCCATCAACGGCCACCGGAGAGGACCGATCCTTCGATCGATGGTGCGCTTGCAAACCCCAGTTCCAAAGAAGAAGGATATGACAAGCGTAGATCATCAGACCTTTTATGATGGCCCATTGCAAGGATCGCCGCACCCAGACCATCCGACGAGAGTTCGGGTAAAGGTGCATCGCGGTCCAAAAACTGCATTACTTGCCGCATGCTCGGCCTTTCAGCCGGCAATTGATGCAAACACAGCAATCCAAGCTTCAGCACCAACTCCATCTCCTCCATCTCATAGTCAAGACCCAGTTTCGGATCTGTCGCCGCCAGAATCGTCCCTCTCCTCCAGCATTCAGACACCCATTGTACCAAGGTCACCTCATCTAGGGGATCGATGGGCCTCCTCCCGCAAGCAACCTCAAGCATGAAAGCTCCGAAAGCGAATACGTCGGTGCTTGTGGTGGCCTTCCCTCTCCTAGTCAGCTCTGGTGCAAGATATCCGAAGGTCCCCACCATGTGTGTCGTCTGTGGATCAGTCCCATGATCGTATAATCTGGCGAGGCCGAAGTCACCTAATCTACCGTTCATCTCGCTATCTAATAAAACATTGCTGGCTTTGATGTCTCTGTGAAGGACCACCTGCTCCCATTCTTCATGCAAGTAGAGAAGCCCTGAAGCTACTCCTTTAACTATCTGAAACCGTTGACTCCATCTCAGCATTGTCTTTGGATGGTCAAAGAGGAACCTGTCCAGACTTCCATTGGGCATGAAATCATAGACCAGTAGCAGCTCTCTCTTTCGCCGACAGTAGCCGAGAAGTCGCACCAAGTTCCGGTGACGGAGGCGGCCTAGGCTCACAATCTCGGATACGAATTCCCGCATCCCTTGTCGAGATTCGTGAGAGACTTTCTTCACAGCCACTTCGATCCTCGAGGCCGGTAGCAAACCTCGATAAACCCTGCCGAAACCTCCGACCCCCAATAGCTCACTGTCTGTGAAGCCCTTGGTGGCCATGAACAGATCCTTGTATGAGAACCGGTGGGGGCCATATTCATGTTCCCAGTCCTCTAGTACTTCAGCAAACTTGATCTTGCTTCTCACAAAGAGAACGACGGCTGAGATGACCGCAAATGTGAAAAATAGCACAATTACAGGTAACCCAATTGTTAAAAGCTTTGATTTCTTTTTGGATCCTATCCGTGGAAGCTTAGGAAGGCGAGAGGGATCAAGGGCCTGAGCTTGACCGTTCATCTTAAAGCTCCATCCCAAGATGTAATTTGCTGAAGGAACTGTCTTGGTTGCTGAAGAGAAACCGATATACATCTCATCTAACATTATCGATGAAAGATCGACCACCGATGACAAGAGTGGACGATCAGGTTTAGGTAAGTCGATAGGAGATAATGTTACATTGAGTTGGTTTTGAAGACCATTGTATTCTACCCAAACACGCATCAATTCTCCGCTTACAAGGCTTACATTCTTAAAGCCACCACTCATATTAGTAAAGTAGGCTGCGGTAGCAGACGTGATGGAATGTAAGCCATTGATGTCAACTCCAACATGGTTGTCATTGATATCACCGAATTCTGGATTAAGGTATGTGTCGAGCTCGATTGCAACTATGTGATTCGATGAATTGCCGACGTTAGTCTGATTGAAGATGCCCATGTACTGGCCTACTTGACCTCCTGGGAACTCTTTCGAAGGTGAAATCACGAAGGTGAGCCCGTAGCTACTCATATTCGGATACAGGGGCATGATGGCAAAGACGAAATTGGTAGAGAAGGATTGAGTTTTACCTTGTGAAGGTTTGAAGCGAAGGGGAAAGGAGTAGAACGCGTGACCCTTCCTTTGTTGCATGGAGTTGGAGAGAAGCAGGAGGCCATTTGTTGTGATCGCTGCTGCTCCATCCAAGCTCATGTTAGCGCCACGGAATCCGTTGTAAATGAATTCCCCGCCGTCTTCTTTTGAAGCTGCATATCTCATGAGGAGAAACCACATTAGGAGCTTTGAGAACATGGCTGAAAGCTTACAATGGCTTCGAAGTTTGTAGATTTTGATGCTTTGGTAGCTCTCTAATGAGATGCAGTATCGTCCATATGAGAGAGAGAGAGAGAGAGAGAGAGAGAGATGGTTTGTCATTTCCCACCCTGGATGGCACACGTATGATCGATCTGATTAGGCAGTGGACACTGTAATCTTCGTCATTTACTACATTCAATGGCACAAGGGTGATCGATCTGGACCATTCATTAAGTAGTGCCACCGTATAGAGACCATATATATACAAAAAATCTGGGCGGTATGTTCATCAACTGAGCCATATATGTACGATTGAATTTGGGCCGTTGGACTTTTTGCTAGCAGCCAATTTTTCTCACACGTGCTATTTTTCTCACATTGTTTTTTGTCAACAACATTTTCCCATCACACGCTTCCTGATGAATGGTCTGGATCTCGGACATGCGTGCCATCCAACGTCCGGAATGACATCCCAGATGGTAGCTGCAATGCCGGGCCCCACGTCTCATGAGAGAGAGAGAGAGAGAGAGAGAGAGAGAGTGAGTGTCGTAAGAACCACGCAATTGTGCTCACAAGTCAACATTTGAATAGCGAACCACTTGAGCCGTGAGTTATTTGTTACTCTGGCAATTCTGACGGTTAATACGCATGCACATAATATTGGCAAATTTAGCATACATGTAAAAACTTTATACCGTTAGAAAAGTGCGAAGATTGCTATAGATGGGTAAAGAAGACTTAAAATCAGATTATTAGATTATACTATAATCTGATTGGAATACAATTGCTTGTAGAAAAGAGACTGTTGACTATTCTTATTTTAACAATCAGTTAGATGTCCACCAATTGTCCAGATAGAAAACAAGACCATTTAATTCGTTTTTATAAAGTGAATCCTACGAATTCAACGGTTCGATTTGATTTTATATATTCCAGATTTCAAATTTTGGAGTGCATGTCTATAGAATACCATAAACATCCAGAGTACAGAACTTTAATACAGGTCATGCTTGACCCGACAAAAGTTTGGACACTGGGATAACTTTCGTCGTTATCTGGAAGATACAGGAATAGGGCTGAAAGTCCAAAAGGTTTAACCTAACCCACCAATGACCGACCTGAGATTGGGTTGGGCTACCGCAGGAAGCATAGGATCCCGTACCGAGCTTGGGCTGTACAAACACCAACTCAATAAAACTTGGGTCGGGCTTAAATTGAAATTTCGGGTTAGCTTGAGCCAAACTCAATTTATATATAAGATACTTATAATTTTATTATATTTTAGTTGAATAAATTTATTAATTTATATTACTTTAATAAGTAAATTTATAATCTTTGAAATTTGATATACTAAAGTATTAACCAATTAATTATTATATAGTTTAGCTTGTTTGTTTAATCAGAAAAAGTAAAATTCTTTACAATAAATAACTACTTGCATGATCAATAAAGACATATGATCTTGGTTGAGAATTTCTAATTCCAGGTTAGGTTGGGTTAGAGTTGAGCAACAACCCAACCCAACCCAACCCAACCCAACCCAACCCGAACCGACCCGCCGGACTTTCGGCCCTATAAAGGAGCAATTATATGATGTGGCCCACTTATCCCTGGCCATGTAGATGGACGTTCACCAAAATCGTCCATCTCGGCCCCGGCCTGGGATGAGCAAGTGGCCAAATTATCACAGATCAGATTACTAATTATTGTTTCCAATTGGTGGTGTACGAACAGATTGTGAATCATTACAAGAAACGGTTTGCTTTGAAATGGCAACCGTTGGATCAGAAGCATTTGAATGGAATAGGTGTTTATTTTTCCCACCCGCAGGAGTGACACACTACATGGACGATCTAGATCGCATCCCTAATGTCGATGTGGCCACATGGAAGCCTGTGGTATGAGTCTTGGTGTGTGCAGGGAACGCTTTACACCTTCACAAGATTGAAAACCATTTTACTCGTGTAGGCGGTGCATCCCCACCATACATATAACAGAGTACAGGTGGGCCATCCAGCGGCTCTGATCTCAAGGATGCTCGAACACATACGGGCCAAAGAGACAGCTTTTGCGCATTATATGTGGACGGTTGGCACTTGACAGTATTTGTTGATCCCTGTACCTGCCTAGCTGGAAGTGATTACCATACCTTCCAGCTGTGTGGGGCCCACCGTCATGTGTTAGTGCAATCAAACCCGTCCATTATACACGTTCCTCATTTTAGGGCCAGATCCTAAAGTCCAGCTTGACCATAACTCAGGTGGGCCAAGGGTTCTGTGTGAGACGTTGAGGACACCGTAGAATCTTCCAGATGGAATATGAGGTTCACTGTGTTGTGTGTATGTCATCCGACCTATTCACCAGGTGAGTTCCACCAAGACTCAGGGACACTCTGAAATTCAAGCCATTACAAAAGTCAGGTGGCTCACAACAAGTGAATAAATAGGTTGTATACGTGACTGTACATTTCGCTTTGTGTTGTTTCTCACCTAAGGTTGGATCGGATTGAATCTTGGGATGTACGGTGAACATGCGAAGGCGCACCAGATGCACGGTTTAGATTCCAGATAAATTTCACAGTTGGGCCCCATGCAGCTTGAACGTATGGTAATCTGTTGTTTGTGATCATTTCCCGCAGTTCGCTTACCAGATGATAAAGGACCCGGATCATCCCGTCTACACGTCCTTGAAGCATAGTAACGACCTTGAACGCGTAGTATGCTAATTGCATCTGCTCGTGTGCAAAATGAAAGTCTGCTGGCCTCACACTTATATGTGTGAGATACGAACTGCCTGTCAGGCGATTGCAATAATGTAGATGTCATACCTAATAACCCAGGCCCATCCGGGCCACATCTGAAATAAACAAATGGAAAGCCAGGAGAAATTGACCAAGGGTTCAAATGTCCCTGTTCCTATGGGCCACATGATGATGATATTTGTTTGATTTTAGATGCATGGAATCCAGACATTAAATTTCACTTGACAAGTGAGAAAATCTACACCTTTCATTGGTGGCGGTCAGAAATCCCTAAAAGCATTTAAAATTTCCAAACACAAGGAAAATCTTTCATAACCTTTCTCAATGTGATCCTTACTAAAGAACAGCAAAATTGTCTACTAGGGGTGTACAAAACAGAGGAATTATAATATTGTCGAGTTGAATATTTATACATGGCCTTACTTTGTAAAAGCGGGCCCATGGTTCAGAGATCCAAACCGTTGATGTTACAGGGCCTCACATCAAAGGTGATGCTTACCATATCAACGGTCTGAATCATCGAAAGATGGTCACCACTCGTATTTAGTTATTCAACATTCCCCACGTGGCATGTACCCGCATTTCTACCATTATCTAGAAGTTTACAAGTCATATGATTACACGAACTCTAGGAGGTGAATTTCCTCTACTTTGCTGCAAAAAAGAATGAGACGTCACCAGACAAAGCAACCTCAACTAGCTGCCTTTGGGTCAACGTCAACACCATTTTCCATCCACTAGCTGATTTCAGAACGATTCGAACTCGCATCATCGTGTAACACCTTACCACCGTCCATCAACGGCCACCGGAGAGGATCGATTCTTGGTATGATGTGCTTGCAAACCCCTGATCCAAAGAAGAAGGATATGACAATCGTAAATCATAGGACCCTTCATAATGGCCCACCCCCAGGATCGCCGCACCCAAACCATCGGATGAGAGCTCTGGTAAAGGTGCAATGTGGTCCAAAAACTGCATTACTTGCCGCATGCTTGGTCTTTCAGCTGACGATGGATGCGAACATAGCAATCCAAGCTTCAGCACCAACTCCATCTCCTGCACCTCATAGTCTAGTCCCAGTTTTGGATCCGCGGCTGCCAGTATTGTCCCATTCCTCCAGCATTCTGACACCCATTCGACCAATATCTCCTCATCCGGCGATGATCGGAGATCGATAGGCCTCCTCCCGCAAGCAACCTCGAGCATGAAAGTTCCGAATGCGAACACATCAGTGCTTGTGACGGCTTTCCCTGTCGCAGTCAGCTCCGGTGCAAGATATCCGAACGTCCCGACCATGTGGGTCGTCTGTGGACCAGTCCCATGATCATACAGTCTGGCGAGGCCGAAATCGCCTAATCTACCATTCATCTCGCTATCTAATAAAACATTGCCGGCTTTGATGTCTCTGTGAAGGACCACCTGCTCCCATCCCTCATGCAAGTAGAGAAGCCCGGAAGCTACTCCTTTGATTATCCGAAATCGTCTGCTCCAGCTCAACATTGAATTTGGATGGTTAAAGAGGAACTTGTCCAGACTTCCATTAGGCATGAAATCATAGACCAGTAGGAGCTCTTTCTTTCGCCGGCAGTAACCGAGAAGTTGTACCAAGTTCCGGTGACGGAGACGACCCAGGCTCATGATCTCGGAGATGAATTCCCGCATCCCTTGTCGAGAATCATGAGAGATTCTCTTCACAGCCACTTCGATCTTTGAGGTCGGTAAAACTCCTCGGTAAACCCTCCCAAAACCTCCAACCCCCAGGAGCTCTTTGTCTGTGAAGCCCTTAGTGGCCTTGAATAGATCCTTGTACAAAAACCGATGGGTCCCGTATTCACGTTCCCAGTCCTCTAGTACTTCAGCGAACTTGATCTTCCTTCTTACGATGAGACTGACAGCCAATATGGCCATTAACGTGAAAAATGAAACAATTGCAGGTAACCCAATTGTTAAAAGCTTTGATTTCTTTTTGGGTCCTATCCGTGGAAGCTTAGGAAGGTGCAAGGGATCAAGGGCCTGAGCCTGACCGTTCATCTTAAAGCTCCATCCCAATATGTAATGAGATGCTGGAGCCGCCTTGGTTGATGTAGCGAAACCAATATACATATCATCTTTCACAAACAATGAAAGATCGACCGTAGGTGACAAGAGTGGATGATCAGGTTTAGGTAAGTCGATAGGGGATAATGTTACATTGAGTTGGTTTTGGTCACCATTGTATTCTACCCAAACATTCATCCGTTCTCCACTTATAAGGCTTAGATTCTTAAACCCGCCACTCATATTACTAAAGTAAGCTGCAGGAGCGGAGTCCATGGAAACTAAGCCATTGATGTCGACTCCGACATGGTTCTCATTGATATCACCGAAATCTTGATCAAAGGCTGTGTCGAGCTCGATGACAACTATGTGATTTGTTGAATTGCCGATGTTCTTTGGATTGAAGATGCCCCAGTATTGGCCTAGTTCACCTCCTGGGAACTCTTTCGAAGGTGAGATCACGAAGGCGATCCCGGAACTACTCACATTTGGATACTGGAGCACGATCGCAAAGACGAAATTGACAGAGAAAGATTGAGTTTTACCGTGTGAAGGTTTGAAGTGAAGGGGAATGGGGTAGAAGGCATGGCCCTTTTGACTTGAGGAATTGGTGAGAAGAAGGAGGCCATTGGAAGTGATCTTTGCCGACCCGTCTACGCTTATGTTAGCATCGCGGAATCCGTTGAAAATGAAATCGTCGTCACCTTTGGAAGCTGCAAATCTCATGAGGAGAAACCATATTAGGAGCTTAGAAAACATGGGTGAAAGCTTACAATGGGAATTTCGTAGATTTTGATGATTTGGTAGCTCTCTAATGAGAGAATGAATAAGAGAGAGAGACAATGAGATGGTTTGTCATTTCCGTCGTTTCCCACCATGGATGGCACACGTATGATCGCTCTCATGAGGCAGTGCACGCTGTGATCTTCGTCATGTACCACATTTAAAGGCACATAGGTGATCGATCTGGGCCATTCATTAAGTAGTGCCACCGTATATAGGCCATGTACAAAAATTCTGGGCATTACGCTAGTTCATCAATTAAGCGACATATATACGATTGAATTTGGACCGTTGGACATTTTCCTAGCAGCCAGATTTTTCTCACACGTGTTATTTTTCTGATCCGCGGACTGAAATGATTTTTGGGTGCACAACATTTTCCCAGCACACACTTCCAGATGAATGGTCCAGATCTGCGACATGCGTGCCATCCAACGTCGGGAGTAACATGCCGCATGGTACCTGCAATGGCGGGGCCCGCATCCCATCAAAACTGTAATTCGTGTGATCGTCCGAGAGAGAGAGAGAGAGAGAGAGGGTCGTAAGAATCACGCAACTACGCCACCAAGTCAACACATGAATAGCGAACCAGATGAGCCGAAAGTTATTTGATACTCCGTCAATTGTGAGGGTTGATACGCATGCGCATCATATTGGTAAACCTAGCATGCATATAAAAAAAATTTACACCGTTCGAACAGTGCGAATATTGTCATGGAAGACAATTGCTCATAGAAATGAGACTGTTGTCTATTTTTATTTGAACCATCTGTTGGTTGTCCACCAATTGTGTCCGGATTAAAAACCAACCCATTGAAACTCTTTGTTTCTATTTTTACAAGGTGAATCCTAAAAATTCAACCGTTTGATTTGATTTTATGTAATTCCATGTTTCAAATTTAAGAGTGCATGTCTATGGAATATCATATTCATCCAGAGTACAGATCTTTAATCACGTGTCCCATGAAATTTCTTTGACAAGTCAACCTCACCTCGTCTGGGCAGGGCTCTTCGGCCCATCGTGACGTATGGGTTTTATCCACAGTGTCCATCCATCTCGCCAGATATTTTAGGGTATGAACCTAAAAATGAGGCATCCAAGGCTCAAGTGGACCACACAATAGGGCTTGTATGGGACGCAGATTGGCTAGTGACCCCAACACCAGCCTCCGGTGATGTAGGACGGGTCGCTGACTATTTCATGGCCCAGATGGAGCAAAAGAAGACCGGACGGGGCCGAAAGTGATCCGGACCGTCAGGACCGTGAATCGGTCGTATCTCACAATCCGGAATGAGTTACGGGACGTATAATATATCAATTTGGGGTAGCTCGAGCTACTTTAGCCAACCAACCCGCTATGCCGGGTTGCCCAACCCGGAATCGCGAGAATCGACCGTATCGACGGTCATTAGGCTAGTTTATTTTCATTTTTACTATTTATAGTAAGTTTTAATTCCATCATAACTTTGCATCTGTAGGGTTTTAGAGTTAGTGCCCAACATGAAAAGGGCTTAGAATATTTCGTAGAACAACGTGGTTGAGGCCGTTTGATAACTTTCTATTTTTGGCCGAAAACCAAGAGTTCTAGTAGGATTGAACGACTTCTATAAATAGTAAGTTTACTATTTATAGTAAGTTGCGTTTTCTAGGAGTTTTAGTTGGAGTTGGATTTTGATACTTTACCTAGGGTTTAGTTTCCTATTTATATGCATTGTAATTCCATTTTTATTCATTCAATTATCAAAAAATCAATTATTTGGAATTTATTTCCTCTTTTTATCTTTTGTTTCTTCTCGTGGATTCGAGAACTATCGGTTAGGGAGACGGTGATCGACCCTACCACGTCCTCCCTGCGTCATTGGTATCAGAGCGAGGTTTCTTCCTCAGGACGATGACCTCTAATGAAGGGATGGATCCTCATCCTAAGGACGGTGCTCCAAGGGACTATCTAACGGCGACAGCTTTCGAAGCAGCGCAACGGGAGAACCGGTTGATCCCGCAAGGTATACAGGCAACCCTCGACCAGATTGCAGCATCGCTAGCTCCGCTTCGAGCCCAAGGCGACCAACAACCACCAACCGTTGCTATACGGGACAATCATGTTGTCCGTAGAGCACCCCAGGTGGATAATCGTAGGGCTACACCAGACGAATCAGAACCAAGCGATGATGAGGTCGAAGACATTTTGGTACGACGACCTGCGCTAGGGAATGAGCGTGTGGAATGAGCAGAACGAGACTATCGGGGCAAAGCTGATCTTCCCAGCTTTAATGGCCTACTTCGAATAGAAGAGTTCCTCGACTGGCTGGCAGAGGTCGAGCGATACTTCGTCTATATGGAAGTGCCGGACGACAAGAAGGTAAAACTAATTGCTTATAAATTTAAATCCGGTGCTTCAGCATGGTGGGAAAACCTACAGGTTTCCCGCACCCGTCAGAATAAGGCACCCATCCGAACATGGCCTAGAATGAGACAACTTCTTAGAGCTCGATTCCTCCCTAGCGACTATGAACAAATTTTGTTCCAACAATACCAAAATTGTCATCAGGGAAATCGAACCGTAGCCGAATATCTTGAAGAATTCAAACGATTGGCTACACGGAATAATTTATCGGAATCAGAGGCACAACAGGTATCACGATTCATTGGTGGGTTGCGATTTGCAATCCAGGATCGAGTCCAGATGCATCCGGTATGGACGTTGAGTGAGGCCAACCAATTGGCCACTCGAGCAGAAACACAGTTGTCACGGCCCCCTGCTCGACCCTATCCGGCAACACGAAATCCCAACACCGGACCCACTCAAGATACAACGCTGGCCAAAGGCAAGGAGCCTATAGGAGGGCGTCCTCAACCTCCTACGGTCACGAACCGGGACGGGGGAAGCGGTTCCTTAAGACCTCAACGTACAGCTCCCACTACAGCAGGTTCCAGTAGGATCCCCAACCCATATGGTCGGCCAAGACCAGACCATTGTCTCCGTTGTGGCCAACCAGGTCACTGGTCGAACGCTTGCCCCCAACGCCCTGCAGCACACTTAACTACGAATGAAGGCGGCGTGGAAGGCGAGTCAACAGAAGACAACCCTGAATTGGAACAAGCCGAAGAGGGGGACACAGAAGATGTCGATTGGCTGACTGAAGATCATGGGGAATCGCTAGTAGTAAGACGACTACTTTACGCTCCCAGGAAGGAAGTGCACCCACAACGACATAATATTTTTCGCACAAAGTGCACCGTGCAGGGCAAAATCTGTGACGTGATCATAGACAGTGGGAGTAGCGAAAATATTGTCTCGAGAATTATGGTGGATAAGTTACATCTGCCTATGACAAAGCACCCTACCCCTTACTCTATCGGTTGGATCAAGAAGGTGAACGAAACCAAGGTAACTCATCAATGCATTATCTCATTTTCCATTGGTAAAAGCTATAAGGACGAGGTCCTCTGTGATGTGGTTGACATGGAAGCCTGCCACATGTTACTTGGGCGGCCATGGCAATCGGATCGAGATGTGACCCACAGTGGACGGGAAAACATATACATGTTCACCAAAGATGGTCGGAAAATTGTTTTGGCCCCTATGACACCAAACAAACACCCTGAAGCTTCTAAAGTGGAAGGGAACTCTCTCCTTACCATTCGCGAGTTTGTTAAGGAATCAAAGGAAACGGGCGAGATTTATGCCGTTATGGTAAAAGGCGAGGAGCCAGGATCCTCTAATATTCCTCAACGCCTTAAACCACTGCTAGAAGAATTTCGAAGTACTTGGCCTGGAGAGTTACCTGATGAGTTGCCTCCCATGCGAGACATACAACATCACATCGACCTTATCCCAGGGTCCAGTCTACCCAACCGACCGCACTATCGGATGAGTCCGAAAGAGTGTGAAATTCTACAGGGACAGGTGGAGGAACTGATCCGTAAGGGTCTTATTAAAGAGAGTATGAGCCCCTGTGCCGTTCCGGCACTCCTTACCCCAAAGAAGGATGGAACATGGCGTATGTGCATCGATAGCCGCGCGATCAATAAAATAACAGTTAAATATCGATTTTCAATACCGCGGTTGGATGACATGCTGGACATGCTCGAGGGCTCCAAGGTGTTCTCGAAACTGGACTTACGGAGTGGATACCATCAAATCCGTATTAGGCCAAGTGACGAGTGGAAAACGGCCTTCAAGACCAAGGAAGGGCTATATGAGTGGCTGGTTATGCCCTTCGGTTTGACCAACGCACCAAGCACCTTCATGCGTTTAATGAACCAAGTGTTGAAGCCGTTCATTAGCCGTTTCGTTGTCGTTTACTTTGACGACATTCTAATATACAGTCAGGATGAAACGGAGCACATGACCCACATCAGAAAAGTGCTACAAGTGTTGGCCGACAACAAGCTATACTTAAATCTGAAAAAGTGTAGCTTCTTAACTGATCAATTATTGTTTCTGGGGTTCATCGTGTCATCCACGGGTATCCGAGTGGACGAAGAAAAGGTACGAGCTATTCGGGATTGGCCGACTCCGACAAACATTCATGAGGTACGAAGTTTTCATGGGTTGGCGACCTTCTATCGTCGATTTGTGCGGAACTTCAGCAGTATCGTCGCGCCGATTACCGACTGTATGAAGAAGGGTCCGTTTCAATGGACCGAAGGGGCTGAGAAGAGCTTTGCAGAAATTAAACATCGGTTGTCCACTACCCCGGTTCTGGTACTCCCTAATTTCGACAAGCTATTTGAGGTAGAATGCGACGCATCTATTGTCGGCATTGGGGGAGTCCTTTCTCAGGAGGGCAGGCCGGTTGCCTTTTACAGTGAGAAACTCAGCGACGCACGACAGAAGTGGTCGACCTATGAACTTGAATTATATGCAGTGGTCGTCAACCGCACATTGGGCAATCTCATCCGTTGCCTTTCAGGTGACAAACCGAAGCAGTGAGACATGGCCCTGGCTCCAGCAGAGTTTGCGTTCAACAACATGGTAAACCGATCGACAGGAAAATCTCCGTTCCAGATTGTTTATGGGTGCGTTCCTCGTCACACACTCGATTTGGTTCCCCTGCCCAAGCTTCCAGGCATGAGCGTTACAGCTGAACATATGGCAGACCGAATCATGGACATACATGCAGACGTGCGCAACAAATTACAGGCTTCGAACGAAAAGTACAAAGAAGCGGCCGACAAGCATCGGCGCGCCAAAGTGTTCGAAATAGGAGATCAGGTGATGGTCCACCTACGTAAAGAGCGATTTCCTACCGGGACCTACAACAAGTTGAAACACAAGAAGATTGGACCGGTACCGATCATTCGCAAGATCAATGACAATGCCTACGTTGTTGATCTTCCAGATGACATGGAGATTTCAAGGACTTTCAACGTGGCAGATCTGTACGAATATCATGAACCAAAGCTGGACGAGAACTCGGGGTCGAGTTCTTTCGAAGTGGAGGAGACTGATGTAGGACGGGTCGCTGACTATTTCATGGCCCAGATGGAGCAAAAGAAGACCGGACGGGGCCGAAAGTGATCCGGACCATCAGGACCGTGAATCGGTCGTATCTCACAATCCGGAATGAGTTACGGGACGTATAATATATCAATTTGGGGTAGCTCGAGCTACTTTAGCCAACCAACCCGCTGCGTCGGGTTGCCCAACCCGGAATCGCGAGAATCGACCGTATCGACGGTCATTAGGCTAGTTTATTTTCATTTTTACTATTTATAGTAAGTTTTAATTCCATCATAACTTTGCATCTGTAGGGTTTTAGAGTTAGTGCCCAACATGAAAAGGGCTTAGAATATTTCGTAAAACAACGTGGTTGAGGCCGTTTGATAACTTTCTATTTTTGGCCGAAAACCAAGAGTTCTAGTAGGATTGAACGACTTCTATAAATAGTAAGTTTACTATTTATAGTAAGTTGCGTTTTCTAGGAGTTTTAGTTGGAGTTGGATTTTGATACTTTACCTAGGGTTTAGTTTCCTATTTATATGCATTGTAATTCCGTTTTTATTCATTCAATTATAAAAAAATCAATTATTTGGGATATATTTCCTCTTTTTATCTTTTATTTCTTCTCATGGATTCGAGAACTATCGGTTAGGGAGACAGTGATCGACCCTACCACGTCCTCCCTGCGTCATCCGGGCTGGTGTCAAAGCTGTGTGGCCCCACCATAATGTATGTGTTTTATCCACGCTGTCCATCCATTTTCCCACTTTATTTTAGGGCATGGGCCAAAAAATGAGGCAGATCCAAATCTCAGGATGAAAGGAAAACACAAATATCAGCTTGATCCAAAACTTCTGTGGCCCCCAAAAAGCTTTCAATGGCAGACGTTCGATTCCCACTGTTCTATGATGCGTTTAACTTTAGCTTTGAACCTGCCTTTTTATGGGCTTATGCCCTAAAATGATAGCAAAATAGATGGACGGTTTGGATCATGGTGGGATCCCCTTCCTATTCAGGTATGCTCGAAACACATACAGGCCATTGCGCATTATACTTGGGACGGTTGGCACTGGGCAGAAGTTGTGGATCCGTACAACTGCGTAGGTGGGAATTGATTACGATTCCTTCCCGCTGCGTGGGCCCACCGTGATGTGAGAGTGTCATCACACATGCATAGACCTTTCTGCAAGTGTAAATCATACGAGATCTTCAAAAAAATCACATTTTTTATCCCTGAAAGCTTAGACACAATGACATTATACTGTTAATTGGGGAGATTTTGAAAATACTTCAACTTCCAGCGACTTTAATGTGAAATTATCACTATTTTAGTTAAATTTTATTTTTATTGTAAAAATATATATTTAGCATTTAACACTATTCATTTATTTACAATAACAATTTTTTTTTTAATTTTAGCAAGAGTTTCTAATAACATTACAAGAAAAGCCTCAAAAGTTAAAACTCTCCCAACGACCCTTCATATCAGAGATATCAGAGATTGCATATCCTTCCACATGGTTGTAGGATCGTCTGCGGGAGAGTCATATCATTAGAACATGGTCTTGCCCAATCTAAGTATAGCAAGATTTTCTTAATAGCATTATAAGAAGAGCCTCAAAAGTTAAAACTCTCCCCACGACTCTCCCGACTAGAGATTGCATATCCCTTCTATAGAATTGTCTGCGGGTGCTGCCTATATAATTAGAATATGGTCTTGCCAGGTCTAAGTATGTTGTGAAAGGAGCCTTAAATTTTTTTTTTTTGGGGTCATTGTTCTACCGACCGCTCGGGTCAATTGATAAAAAATACTTCGGGATGAGACAGTTACGTCTCTAGGTGGTTTTGGACTTGTTCGGTTGATCGATGCCTAGGGATTAATCGATTGATCAATCGAAATTCATTGGATTTTCCTCAAAAACTCTCTGAACTGTTTTGGGCATGTTCTATCGACCGAACTTGTCGGTGTCGAGAGATCAAAGGATCATCGATCGATGTCAATCGACTAACCAATTGACCGACGGTTCGTGTTGTTTTGCGTTAAGTACGCGATTTTGCGCAATTTTGTTTATAATTTCGAGTGTAACACTATATATGTGAGTGTAATGCAAGAGGGTATTTTAAGGGAGTCCTATAACATTTCTAGGGTTTGTGAAGGAGGAGGCTACGGTTTCTCGTCACTGTAAGTTTAGATCTTTATCTCTAGTAAATAACAAATAAAATTCATAACTATAAATAATTCATGTTCAACTTAATTAACCCAAAAGTCAAAGATACTACATGCTAAGAGATTATTCAATAGAAAAATAAAGCTGCAACTTCAAAGAAATAGATGTTCCAAGTAAATCATCCAATCAGTCCAACACTGCTAATTAAATGTTAGCTCCATATGGCTATATCTCTCGTGGATCTTCCACTAGTTTAACCTTGTTCTGCTGAGCTTGAATTAAGGGTTTCTCCTCAAACATTTTTGTACAGTTTATCGATCAAGTGTTAGCTGGCCAAGCTCAATGAGCGAAACAATCATGATTTGTGCATGTCACAATTAAAATAGAATAATACGCATATATAAATAGTTGGATGGCATGCAATGCAAGATGATGCATCAAGTGGGTTGATCCGTCCACGTATTTGAGTTGGATATCCATCAACCTACATCCACTCTAGGGTAGGCTTTCACTATTTTGGTAGGCTTTTACATATTGTAAGCATCCAAGGATGGTCCCCTAGGTTATCCAGTACTATTAAGTACCTACAAGTCTTTCAAAGTGGTCCTCCATGCTACAATGAAGGATCGTCATGCATGTGAATGATGAAGTGCATGTAATGCCACTTATTAACGTATCATCTTATACTCATCTCTCCGTATGAGAGGTCAATTTCCATTTCCATAATTTCAATGATATACATCTCGCATAAATCAGACCATGTTGATAATTATCCCGTCCAATACTCATGTATCACTAAAGCAATTAAATATCTGAATACAACATGTTTTTCGAATAAAAAATTTTCCTAAAATACAGCATATTCATAGAATCATTATCCTGAATTATATGAATTTATATGTGCATTTAAGTCCACAAGTCAGATTACGACCAATCTATGACCCGTAATTTGATGGTTAAAGAGGAAAGCTAAATATCAGTTTGATCCAAAACTCATGTGGGCCCAAATAGATTTTAATGTCATAAACATCATACGATTGGTGAAGTCTACATGATGGTCAGATCGTCCTAATCTTTGAGGCTCCAGCACATTTCAACCTTACAAATCTAATGAACCACATGGATTGAACTCCACATATCTAGGTGGCTCGATACGAATTCCTATGCCAATACATCAATCCACACCAAGTAGAGATTTGGGGTTTCATGTGTATGGCGCTCCGTTGCACACCAAGCTAACGTTCCTACATCACTACCCAATAAGCATAGGACATAACTAAGTTAATCAGATCCGTCCATCAAGTACAAAGTCAATAATAAGTAGCATAAATAAAAATAATTAGATAAATACTAACATGAAGGAGGTGATTCTTTCTTCTCTCCCTCTTTACATTTCAAGCTAGGGTTCTTTGTTTTATAAACGACTAGAGAGAAATGTCTGTATCCTCCCCTTAAAAAGGGAGACAACTTCAGATAAGGAGAGAATGCAATCGATTTTCCCTATCTCCTTTTGAATTTCAAATGAAATTTTGAATTTAAATTTTAGATTTTTTTGCAAAACGGTTTATAGCGATGACAAAAATTGATCCTCAAATATCTATTTGTGGTCGAACACTACCTAAATGATTTATCTAATGGACGTCTTGGATCTTTGGTCGAGCCTGCCGGCGATTTCACGGTTTCGATTCAAACGAAGGAGATAATGGGTGCTTTAATAGTAGACTTCATGTTGAACCATATTTCTTCGAGTTGTGGCTTATGGACGGTTCAAATCCATCACACAAAGCTTATAGGGCCCACAATTTTGAGCTTTATATAGCTGTAGGAGGTGGGTTCACGAGAAAACGAATTCGGGTTGTTTGATGCAACAGTTGAGAAAATTGGGGAGATCGATAACATGATTCTTCCTATTTTTTTATTCTTTGAACTCCTGGTAGGATTCAGATGGTTTCCCCAGGTAGCTTAGATTTATAGTTTAAAAGCTCTCTTGGATTGCGGGTGAACCATATATGAATTTAAGGAGAGATGAAAATACCTTACATGCTATCTTTGAGCAGTGCTGGAAATCCAATTTTAGAATGGACTATAGTTGGAAAGGTCGTTCAGATTTGGATGATTGAGATCCTCCACATGGACAGTTCAAATCAAGTGGAGAAAAACCTCTTTTGAATTGAAAAGGAATCGAACTTTCTGATTCGAGAGAAAAAAAAAATTCCATTTTGAACACATTCATGCGCGGTTTGAAATAGGTTCTGGTTTATGGTTTGAAAGTGCAGACGTTGAATAAGCTATGTGGGATCCATGGTGAAGTTTGAGAAAAATCTACTCAATTTATGGTGTTCGTTGGGCCAAGGTAGAGCCTAGTTTGAAAGATGAGGAATATTATAGATTTAGGTGGGCCATGAGACAAAAAACAGTGGGACTGAATGTTGTCCATTAAAAGTGGCCTCTGGGTTCACAAAGATGGACGGTGGGATGAGGTGAAACTGGGCTTTTAGATTCAATGGATGGGACATGCAACGAGTGGATAAATCAAATTAAGTGTGAGCGATTGGTTCCTGCTTCATCAATTCAAAAAACAAGGTCAACATGCGCGTGGGATTCTAAGTTTCTGGTTAGATGGATATGATAGAGCCGGAAATAAACAATTGGATGGATGATTTTGATCATGGACAGATGGATTCAAAGATGGATGTCTCGGTACATTGGATGGCTTCGGTTGATGGACTGACACTCATTCACACACTGTCCTCTTATCAATTCACTTTTAAACATATATACTATGTTACATTGCTGGACCCCAATACAATAACTCCTATTTCAAATATAACTATGACATTAGGTGGGATGGAATTGCATTTGGTCCCATGCGAAATTTTCATGGATTTTGAAATCCATTATACATCTGGGGCCCACATTAATGCATGTGTTTAATTTATCCATGCCATCCATTCATATATGCCCTTTACATGTGACATTATGGTTATATACATGTACAAGTGTCCGACATCCATTGTGAATTTGGTTCGTCAATTATAATTCCAAGATCCACCAAACGAGATTTTACTAAATCCAGTGTTTTTCTCATAGCAAGAATTTAATCTCAAACATAGAATTGGATGGGAAAAATACCATGGTATTACCAAACATGTAATCGTTGTGCAAGAAATTATGTTAATTACACCTAATATTATTTCAACCCTTCTAATATCATGCGCCAAACACCCCCTTCTTTACTTTCTTTTATATTATGCATGGTTGTAGACGTCAGTCCATAGCTTGGGTGTCTCATTCTCTCTCTAGTACATGAAATCTAAAACACATGAATCTTCACTTTGGAGCGTTCATTTTGGACGAAACATAACGCCTAGCCATGGTTTGACGCTCTCTATCTAATGAGCTCAAAATTGACTTATGATCTTCGATAGCGACTAAAATGAAATTTCAATGGCTCCCTCTTATCTATAATCTCATGTGACATGTGTATGCTCCATATGAAAATTAATCGATAAATATGTATTACACCCCACAAGTAATGAAATGGAAAGTTTAGTTTGGTAATTGGGTGACCTAGTTGACTGAGACGAGTGTGATGTGCAGATGATTTTACAAACACACAAGTAAAAGATGAGTTTTAAGATGGATTTTCATGTGTATGCTTAAGTTAATTTAAGTGTACATATTCGCGTACATATGTACATGCACCTAAAACCTCAGGTCATTACACTTTGTGCCATGGTTTTTTTTCCGCAAGGGTTTTCCATATAAAATTTTATGTTCTTTAGTTGTTTTGTTTATGCTTATCTATTGCTTGTATGATTGAACTCTGTGATTGCTTCCGCAGCGGCCCAACAAGTGGTATCAGAGCTATATATTGGGTTTAGAGTTTAAATATGAGACATGGTAATGAAGGGATTAAACGCGAAGTATGAAACTGAGAAGTTTACAGAGAAAAATTATTTTGAACTATGGAAGGTAAAGATGAGAGGCCTTCCAGTTCAACAATAGTTGCAATAGGCGCTCATTGGCAAAGAGAAACGTCTTGCGACTATAAACGATGAAGAATAAAAAAACTTGATTAGAGGGCAGTAACCTCGATTTAATTATCTATTTTATTATAATGCCCTTGATTAGAAAAATACCATCGGGCTTTGGACGAAGTTAGAAAATATATACACAACGAAATCTCTTATGAATCGTTTGTATTTAAAAGCGGAAATTTATAGTCTGAAGACGACAGAAGGGTCGGACCTTAACGAACACATTGGCAAGTTCAATTAGCTACCCTATAAATTGACAAACGTGGAAGTGAAGATGGAGGAAGAAGATAAAGCCATAATCTTATTGAAGTCTCTTCCGGCATCTTACGAGATCTGGTAAATACACTATAATATGGTAAAGTTACCTTAGACGTTGAGACTGTTTTCTTGGCCTTTCATTTGAAGGAGATGAGAAAGAAAAACAGTGACGAAGGGTCTTTACAGATACACTGTTTACCTGGGGTAGACAATTTAAGCAAGAGAAGGGAAAGCCTCGATTTAGGTCCAGGTCTAAGAGCAGAGGGAAGACAAAGTGCTGGAACTGTGTAAAGGTACGGCATATGTAGAAGGATTATTGCAATCTTAAAGCCCATAAGGGAGACAATACACCAAAAGAGGCCAATATAGTGGAATCCATTGAGGAGATAGGTGGATGTGATGTGTTAACCGCATTTAAGTTTGGGTATCTCAGTTGTGAGTAAATTTTGGATTCGAGGGCAATATTATTTTACATGTGCCCTCATCGGAATTGGCTCACCACATACAATGAGTGTGATGGTGGCTGGGTATTATGGGCAATAATCATGCATGTAAGATAGTTGGTGTCAGATCGGTACGCATTAAGATGTTTGATGGGCTGAAGTGTATCCTAAAGGATGTACGACACATTTCAGAACTACATAAGAGTCTAATGTCTCTGGGAGCTCTCGAGGTACTTGGGTGCAAGTTCACTGGTTTTGATCACGTCCTACGAGTTTTTAAGGGGGCACTTTTTTTTATGAAAGCACAGGGCAACGGTAAACTTTACACACTAATTGGGAGTACCAAATCTGGTAGAGCTATAACATCTATAGTAGAGTCCATGTCAGCATGTTTGTGGCATGCGTGCGTAGGCCACATGAGCGAGCACGAAATAAATGTACTTTCTGACCAATGTGTAATTTTTATTTTTAAAAGTGTAAATTTTAATATATGCGAGCATTAAATATATATGGTAAACAATCTAGTCTTTCTTTTAAATTAAAAAAATATGTTAGTAAATGTGTGTTTAACTATGTGGATTATGATGTGTGGGGATCATCACCTGTGGTTTTCAGAGGGTTGTCGTACTTTTTCACTTTTATCGACCAGTACTTCTCAAGAAAGGTGTGTGTTTACCTCTTGAAGAATAAATTCAATATTTTTACCACTTTCAAGATGTGGCCCAATTGGTTGAGTCCTTGTTTGTTAACTAGCGAGTCTCAAGTTCGAGAAATACCAGCAGCACCCTATCAACCAACAGGTCTCAAGGTCAGGCCGGGTCATTTAAAAAAAAAGATGTCGAAGGCGATGATTGAAAACCAGTCAGGGCAGAAAGTGAAAGTGTTGATGACGGACAATGGAGGTGAGTTCACCTCAAAGGAATTTGATCAGTACTACAAAGAAGAATGGATCATGAGCACAACACAGTCAGGCTCACACCTAAGAAGAATGATGTGGCTGAGCGGATGAATCGAACTCTCTTAAAGAAGGCCCGAAGCATGTTAAGTAATGCTACGTCAGGCAAGGAGCTATCAACAGAGGTCATTAACACGACTTGTTACTTGGTGAATTAATCCACATCTACAACAATGGATTGTAAAACTCCAAAAGAAGTGTGGAACGGTAATGAAGTGGAGTACTGTTGAGGACTGATGTATTTGGTTGCAATGCTTACTCTTTTGTACCATTAGTTAAGAGAGATAAGATGGACCAAAGGGCGAAGAAACGTATTTTTGTTGGCTATGAAGATGGTGTGAAGAGATATAGGCAATATGGATAGGTCACACGGAAGATCACAATTAGCTGATACGTAAGATTTGATGAGGATTTCATGTTTCGAAAGGATGAATACAAAGGAAGCAAATAAATCAGTTATGGATGTTGAAATTGAAAAGGATGAGATACAGGTATAAGTTGAGCCGCACCACCTGTGAGAAAATTTTCACATAAAGATCACAGATTGACAACTAGATACAGAGATGACTCGAATATTGCATTTGCCTTCATTATAGATGAAGGGTATCTATCTACCTTCCAGGAAGCATTAGAAGATAAAGATGCTAGGAAGTAAATGACGGCATACAGGACAAGATGAAACTCTTTGTATAAGAATGACACGTGGGAGCTGGTAGAGCTTCCCGTTGGGCATAAGTAGATTACATTGAGAATGTCTTGGCCAAGTTTGGGATGATAAGTCTAAAATGATCAGCACACCTCATGTTGATCACTTTCGTCTTTCTTCAAAGAAATGTCCTACTAT
This sequence comes from Liriodendron chinense, assembly GCA_003013855.2. Taxonomy (NCBI): domain Eukaryota; kingdom Viridiplantae; phylum Streptophyta; class Magnoliopsida; order Magnoliales; family Magnoliaceae; genus Liriodendron; species Liriodendron chinense. The sequence continues at coordinate 5,831,105 of ML058333.1, forward strand.
AGATGAAGAAAAGTGATTTATGTCTTGTGTGCCCTACTTAAGCGCGGTTGGCATCTTGATGTATGTTATGGTCTCTACAAAACTGGATATTTCACATGTAGCTAGTCGGTGTTATGAGTAAATACATGTCAACCCCCGGTAAGCAACATTGGGAGGCAGTGAAATGGTTACTTCAGTCTCTATGAGGTACAAAGGACTACGTCTTGAGATTTGAAAAATTAGAGAAAAAGCTTGTAGGCTACATGGATTTGGATTATGCAGGGAATGTGGACAATAAAAGTTGACTTTTGGTTACTCGTTTACGTTAGCAAGTGAAGCGGTCAGTTGGATATTGAAGCTTCAGTTTATGGTTGCTATTTCTACAATAGAAGCTGAGTATATGGCGGTGAAGGAGGCATTCGAAGAAAATGTTTGGTTGAGGGGCATGATGAATGAATTGAGGCTTCAACAAAAAGCCATGCAGGTGAATTGTGACAGTGAAAGGAAAAATATTAATTTGGTGAAGAACTTCATTTGTCATTCTCGTACTAAAGATATTCATATTCATCATCATTTTATCTGACAGGTGCTTGAGGAATGAGGTGTTACTCTTAAGAAGATCCACACAAGCGTGAATCCGACAGACATGCTTATAAAGGTGTTCCCTGTAAAGAAGTTTAAGTTATGTTTAATTACTCTAGGTTTGACATTGAAAGAATGAGCACGGAGTTTGCACAAGAAGCAACGTTGGAAAGTAAAGCTATGATGAAGACGAACAAAGATGGAGGAAGCAGCTTGAAACAATGAAGGATTGATGCAAGATTGAAGGCTTGATGGAGATTGTTGACAGGAACCTTAAATCTTCTATTTTGGAGGTCATCAATCGACTGACCGCTTGGGTCGATTGATCGAAAATACCTTGGATGAGACAAGTAGGGTCTGTTTGGCTTACGAGATTAAACGGTATGGAATGCATTAGATGGGATTAACACCATCATCACACAATGATTGCATGTCTGAAAATACCATGGTATTTTGACCATCCAATCCTATGATTGGGATCAGATTCTTCCTCAAGAAAAACATTTTATTAAGCAAAACCTTATTTGATGGACGGTGGAGTTGTAATCAACGAACCAGATTCATAAATGATGTTGGTCACTTGCACATGTATACAAATTTCCCCTTTTGATGGCCGAAGTATATATTTTAATGGGTTTATTACAATCATTCTATCAAATATCACACACATATATATTAATTTAGAATATGAAAGCTAATTTAGTTAATCAAATCTAAGGCATGTGAATATACTAAAAAATTTCAATGCCCTGCAAATACAATTTCAGCCAAAAACAAATGAGGATTTGGAATCACCTTGATTCCAATATTGTAATTGTGATTTGGATTCCAATGCATTCCAAATCCAAGCTCCCAAATAGGCCATCAAGTAACTGGGGGGTTTTCAAATCCCCTTAAAGAGAGGTTTGAAATCCAAGGTGGAAGCCAGGATTACATCTAAAATCCTCCCATGAGTTGCATGTGTAACATGTGTGTTTCAATAGGCTACTAATTTATTAGGAATGTGGCCTACTAATGATATCCCAAAACAATCATATTATTAACTACATTACTAAAATTACTTCAATAGGATGATCTGCACAGTTTAAACATTGTCTATGTAAATCAACAGTTAAAAATCTATGGTTAGTCGCTTGGTTGTGATCCTATGCTTATGGCCCATTCGAGACTTGAAATTTCATAATTTTCGATCAAAGTATATATTTCAACGGGCTTATCATAATCATTCCATCAAATATACGTACACTAGTTAAAGATATTAAAGTTGATTTAACAATTACATTCAAACCCTGTAAATATGCTATGCATAGCTACTTTTGGATCATAAGGGATTCCAAATCTAGGGTGCCCAACCCCACTAGGGTATTTCAAATCCAGGAGGTTCCAAATCCTCACTCCCAAACAAGCCTTAATAGTCAGAGTAGATCTCACATAAACATCATGATGGACCCGCCAGAAATCAAGGGTGGGCTTTCCTAAATTCCCTTTATATCTCCAAAAATCAATGGTTCAGGAAGGGATACAACCCTTATTCTTTACGGGGCCCACCATGAGGTGTATACAACATCCACTCTAGCCATTAGATGTGTAATCTCCCGATAGCCTTGGGACCAAAAATTCAGGCTCACTTGTATTTAGGTGGGCAGCAGCAAGGGAAACAATTGAGAGAAATGTCCACTCTTATAAATTTCACGGTGCCTATGAAATTCACTCCAACCTTTGGATGCCATGTCAAAATTTAAGCTCATTTATTCGAATGAGCCATGCCAAGGACAACAATTTGGAAAGTGAGGGTTGTTTTGTACATATTTTCCAATCATCGCATCTTCTTGAATGAAGGATGAATTTAAGTTTGTGTTTTGGGCGTAACATGTCATGATTAGCTATACATGACATATGCAAGAAATCATGGCAGTCACTCCTCGAGTGAGCCATTCTTTCTCATATGAGTTTTTTTTTTTTTTTTTAAATATTCAAAGCATGCCCACATCATACACTTCCTGTTTAATGGTTGGGATCTCGGTCACGTGTACCATCTTCTGTGGTAGCTGCATCGCCAGCCAGCATCCTATTAACAACTGCACCGACAGTTCACATCGGGTGAACAGGCACGTGAGCCGGGAATTATTTGATACACAAGCAAGCGTGCCGGTTCATCTTTTAGACCATGCCACGAAATGATCTGATCTGGAAAAACGGACGGACGGTGTGGATATAAAATATATACATCAAGGTGGGCCCCATGGTAAGAGCCACAATGTCTTGGTGAGGCTGGGGCCGCACCTAATCCGCTCCCCAGGAATATTGAGTTAACAATTGAAGAATATTGGTCTAACATTTTTCGTGGCCATCTCGCACGTGGGTGGGGCCACCATGATGTTTGTGAGAAATCCACCCCGTCCATCCATTTTTGGAGTTCATTTTAAGACATGAGACAAAAAACAAGGCTGATCCAAGACCCAAGTGGACCATACGAGAGGGGAGAGGGAAATCTGGGGAAAGAGTTTCCTTACCATTGAAACCTTCCTAGGATCCACGTTGATGTTTATAGGACATCCAAACCGTTTATAAGATCATTCAACCTGGGATGAAGTGAAAGAAAAAAAAAAAAACTTAGCCTGATAAGAAACTTTTGTGGACGCATGAATGTTTCAACGGTGTTCACTGAATCCCCACTATTTCCACTCGTGTGGCACACTCGAGTTTTGGATCCATCTTATTTTTTGTCTCATTTCCTAAAACGAACTCTAAAAATGGATAGACGGAGTGGATTTCTCACAAACATCATGGTGGACCCCAGCTAGCATCCCAGCACAGGAACTTCCTGGGAAAGCAGGAAACCCGCGTCCAGCGGATTGTGTTGTGTGCTACCAACCACCGAGCTACCTGCGTTGACGTCTCGGAGTCCTGTGAGCCCCACATGATGTATGTGTCATATCCAAATTGCCTATCCACTTGGGGGAGATCAATTTAAGGCAGGCGCCCAAAAATGAGTCAGATACAAAGCTCAAGTGGACTACACCACAGTGGGGACAATGAAGGCCACCGTCGAACTCTTCTTAGGCCCACCATTATGTTTATTTGCAATCTAACTTGTTTGTAATATCACACAGACCTGAATGAAGAGAAAACACAAATATAAACTCGATCCAAAACTTCTGTGACCCACAAGAAATTTTCAACACAGTGGGCCGTATGCTGAGATTGGCCTGCCGACCTAACCCTTGTACTTTCATGTCACCACAGACATCAACTCCGGATCCCGTGACACATGCCGAAGTTTGATAACATCTTTCAGCAATTGGGAGCCGAAATCTTGGACCAGAATAGCCTAAAACACCTATTTCACACGTCTAGAAGCTCTGTGGGGCCAATCTGTTCCCATCATTTTAACCATACATACAAAAAAGATAGTCAAACTAAAAATTCTGATGGGCCACATGTGTGGTCCGCCTGACATTTGATCAGGCTAATGTTTATATTTTCGCTTCATCCTAGTGAGATACACCTGATTAACGGGCTTGATGAAAGATACGTGGGCCCCACACACAAACTTATAGAGCAATCCCATCCCAATTGTTTCCTGTGTGGTGGCCCACCGGAGTTTTAAATCTCACTGATGTTAAACCCAAGGTCTAAGAATTGTGGATAGAACTTGATTGACGATGTGGATTTTACATATGGTGGGCTCAACAATCTTTTATTCTAGCGTAGAATAGGCGTGGAGGAGGATGCCGGTACTCGCACGTCCATCGTAGGTGACATGAAGGTGTGGCGAAAATTAAGGGAATGAGTTTGCGAAAATTCAACAGGTGGGCCACCCTGCATGGAATTTTCTCTAAAACTTACAAATTGACTTGTCACGGCCGACCTGGTTCATAGAATATCGTGATTTTTTTGTAAATACTTTCATCCTGGTGAGCCAAGTTGGATGGATGGCACCAAAGTGGGCCCTACACAAAATTAATGATTGCGTGGGACGCGTAGCGCGGTTACCCTGCCAACAAGGACCTACGTTGTGACCGGACTCTATGAGGGCCCACCGTGATGTATGTGTTTTATCCAAGCTGTCTATTCATTTTGATAGCTTATTTTAGAGCCCAAATTCAAAGCTAAAGTGAACCACACCATAGGAAAAAGTGGGGATTAAATGACTGCCGTTGAAAACTTCTTTGGAGTCAAAGAAGTTTTGGGTCAAGCTCATATTTGCTCAGTGTGACCTTATAAACAGCTTTGATGACAAATAAACATTTCTGTGAGCCTTACTAAGGTTTCAACAGTGGATATCATTATCTCTACTGTTTCATGTGGTGTGGTCCACTCGAGCTTTGGTTATCCTTAAATTTTGGGCTCATGCACTAAAATGAGTTAGGAAAGTAGATGGACAGCGTGGATTATACATCATGGTGTGCCCTATAGAGTGCGGTTACCACCGTGGCAGTGTCACCAATTTGCCTTTGTTTCCTATGGTGTGACCCACCTAAGTTGTTGGATCATCATAATTTATGGATCCCAGGCAAAGGAGAGGAAGTGTACCTGATGAACGAGTTGGATCTCATGAAAGTCCCCCCCCCCCCCCCCCCCCCCCCCCTGCATGTCTTAATGGGCCGGGCTCCGAGCTCTGGTGTGACACAAGGAAGGACATGATGAGGTTGATCACAGTCTTTCTTAAATCCATAAGAGAGAAAAAACAATAAAAGTCGACTTTGATTGAGAATAATAATTGAGTTAACCCTAACAATGAATCTAAATAGTGTTTAAATACTCTCAACAAACCATAAACGTAATTAAGAAGTTATTTAAACGAACAAGGAAACAAAATAAAAAAAACATGCAAAACTTTCATCTTTTGTCAATCGAGTTTAGGCAACCGACCCGAGCTTTCAGGCGATTAGTCGATCAATCGGCCGAAGAAACCCAAAAATGTCTAGAGACTTGGCTTGCAATTCAGGGCATTTTCGAGTGATTGATATTGATCGGTTGGTCGACCAAAAATGCCCAAAAGTGTCCAAAGACCTTTTGAACCTTCTAGCGGAATTCTAGTCGATCGACCAAAAATGCCCAAAATTGTCCAGAGACCTTCTGGACCTCCTGGAGGAATTCTGGTCGACTAAACCATGCTGGGTTCTACAATCTTTTCTTGGGCTCCTTCTAGTCCATCCGAGCCATGAATGCATCCACAACCTGTTTTATATTAGTCCCCTCCACTTCAAAATAACTCATCATCGAGTTATCTTCTAGCTTTGGCTTGTGATACTTGTATAGGTTTGCAATGTAGAACATTCGTGAGATCTCCATGTCGACCGAAAGATTAACAACATAGGCGTTGTCATTAATCTTATGAAGGATATACGTACACTAGTCAAATCTTCTTGTTCTTCAACTTATTATACGTCCCGATTGGAAATCTTTCCTTGCACAGATGAACCATCATGTTATTGCCCACTTCAAATACTTTCAGTCACCAATGCTTTTATGCTTACTCCTTGTATTTGTCGTTTGATGCTTGCAGCTTGGCTTGAACATCAGTGTGAATGCTCATTACTCAATCCGCCATATGCTTTGCAGCAACACTCACGCCCAAGAGCTTCGAGAATGGAACCAAATCAAGTATATGCCTTGGCACTCGATCATCCATACACGATCTCAAACGGTGATTTTTCAATATAATGGTTCAACATGTTATTGAATGCAAATTCTGCTCGAGCCAGTGCTATGTCTCACTACTTTGGTTTATCGCCAGAGATGCACTGAATGAGATTCCCCAGTGTACGATTCACAACTTTAGTTTGCCCATCTGTCTGCCAGTGGTAGCGGTGGTAGGCATTGTTAAACTGAAGTTGTGTATAAAACATGAGTGGCAAACTTCATGTCACGATCAAAAGTAATGGATTTGGGGACCCCATATAGCCATACAACCTCTTAAAAGAACAAATTTGTAACGTGCATCGCATTAAAAGTCTTCTTGCATGGGATGAAGTATGCCATCTTAAAAAATTTACCCACCACCATAAACACTGAATCCATGCCACGCTGGGTCTGCAGAAGACCAAGAATGAAATCCATAGACAAGTCTTCTCAAGGACCGCCAAGTACGAGCAGAGGAGTGTAGAGATCCGTGTTCTAAGATTGCCTCTTGGAAGACTAACACGTGTGGCATTGCTGCACCGTTCTTCACATGTCTCGTATTAACTGTGGCTAATAGTACCATTCCTCCATAAGAGATCTAATTTTATCTCGCCCTAGGTGACTATCAAGGCCACCTCCATGTAGCTCTTAAATGACATGCTAGCTCCCTTAGAAAACTCTGTGGGATGCATAGTTGATTTTCTTTAAAAATGAAATCATTTTGAATGTGGAGGTCATTGGGATGACCCTCTTGACATCATGTCCATGCTTTTATGAAGTCCTCGTCTTTCGCGTATAACTCTTTGAGGTAATCAAAATCGACAACTTCATTGCTCATGGTAATCAGCAACGACGCACGACAGCTAAGTGCATCAACCACTTTATTCTGCTGACCTACCTTGTGTTTCAATACAAACGTGAATTCCTGATACATTAGTTTGGCTATTGATAAATTTAAGTGTCTAGTGGTTAGTATAAATGAATCAAATAGTGCTGCCAATGTCACAGCGCTTGAACCACTGCGTACAATTCAAGTTCATACGTTGACCATTTCTTTTGTGCATCACTGAGCTTTTCATTGTAAAAGGCTTGCCTTCCTGTGATAAAACTCCATCAATTCCAATATATGAGGCGTCACACTCAACCTTGAACAATTTATCAAAGCTCGAAAGCACAAGAACTGGAGTCATGTACAATTGGTGTTTAACTTTAATGAAGCTTCTGTCAGCTTCTTCAGTCCACTGGAATAATCCCTTCTTACATAGTCTTATCACATGGCTGCTTCTGATTGGTCCACGTCAAGGCGCCGAAAAATGATACAAAAAACCATGCTATGCTATGCTAAGATATAAGAAAAGGTAAAAATAAAGACTATGAAGATAAATTTTGTTTGGCGTTGACCTTAAGCTCTTTATCGCGTTCTCCTTTTATAGCTTCTAAAGGGGGCAAAAACTTCGCTAGGTTTTGTTACTAGTCTAGGATCCTTTGTAGTTAGGACTTTTATGTAGTATTCCCATAGGAGATTTCCATAGATCTGAAACCATTTTTCAAATCTCCTGCTAGGATAACTACGACGATTTCTGTATATCGAAAATTGTTTTCAGTTCTATCTCATCCGATCCAGCTCGATCATGAGGCCATTCTTAAATATCTCCCATCGTGACCATGAATATTTGTAGAACTGGTGGAACTGGTCCCACTACATGCAGATCGAGCCCTAATACATTGGAATTGAGATATTGATTCGATTTTTGAATCTTCGTAATCGCTGTGAGAGCTCTGAATGTCTTTAGGAAGATTTTCCATTTTGAAAGGATTGTGAGAGACAAGCATACCAAGCATATCCGGATCTATGATAGTATCCTTACCTCAGTGGGTCTTTTTATAGACGTGTTGGGTATACTTCATTGATCACGTGCAACATGAAATAGGACTACGTGTCATTCTTCGCTTCGTTTATCCTAAAAGCACGCATACAGTTCCATGCCACTACATTTATGATGAAAGGTGCATTGCCAAAGGAAAATGGACAAAAGATATCATCAGGGGCAAGTACAATTTTGTCATTATTAAACTCTTAGTGCCGACACATTACCACATCTTCTTGGTCCACAAGGGTGTGTAAAAAATGAGTGTAAACAATGTGTTCGAGTTCGACGGGGCCGCTAATATGTATAAGCACCCTCAAACCCGTCCATTAGATGCAGCCCCACGGGGTTGGTCCCAAAATCCAACCTGATTGCCAATATTTATTTACAGGTATATTTGCTTAGCAGGAAAGCTTCCTAGCTCAAAGCCCAGCAGGGCCCACCATGATGTATGAGTGTCCTCAAACCCATTCATATTAGATGCCGCCCCACCGCGTTGGTCCCAAAATCCAGCCTGATTGGTAATTCAGGTGCGCCACACTAAAGGGAACAATGGGGGGCACTGGGGAGGGGGACGTTCGGAGTGTCTTTAGCGGTGACTGTAAGTTTCTCCCCGTGGTGTGTCCCACCTGAGTTTGGATCAAACTCAGGATGATTCTTGAGATGTACAGCGAACATGAGGCACAACAGAAGCACTATTTGGATTCCACATAAACATCACAGGTGGGCCCCACACAGCTCTAATTTATAGTTCAAACAGATGTGATCATTCTCTCTTGTTCTCTTATCTGATGATTAACAACTAGGCCAATCGCATCCAAGTGATTCTTGGACCCTAGATCTAGTAAAATACAGCAGCAGGGCACGGTTGTCAGTGGCTGGGTTTGAACCTAGCCTCAGGCCCATGACGACAATTTAGACCCAAAGCCTGATTCCAGCGCAAGCCTGCACGGCCCTAGTGCAGCCGACCCAAGTGCAAGCCCAAGCTCAAAAAGTTGGTTGGGTTGGGCCTAACCTCACCTGTCCCAAAAATCAATGAAGTCTCTATTTCCTACTAAATGTTCCTAATACATCGGTTGATCATGTGGGCCACATATGCTCAAAGAGAATACATCGGTTGATCATGTGGGTCACCTGTCTATATTGAAGATGAATGGGAATGGGCTGCGTCGGCTAAAAATCACTTGAAACCATGGCTCATGCCCGACGTAGAAAATTGAATTAGCCATGCATGATAGGCCCAAGTCCAGGCCACGGGCCAAGCTAGATCTAGAAGGTCCAAACCGAGCCCAAAGCATACTAGCTGTAAAGCATACATACAGACGAAGATGGTGACGATGGGTTCCGAAAGTTGCAGACCCGACAACATACTAGTTGGAGATCCGACAAAATGTGGGGCTCCCCACTAATGCAAGTTGCCGCTATCCGTTTGGAGGACCGCATACGTCGCACCTATGAACGCATGGGTTATGGGGCTTCACCTATGAACGCGGATTACCTGGGACCTCTGATCCAGCCAGCAGGTGGGTGTGACCCTGATATCGGGGCCCACCTCCATGTATGCATTGTATATCCATGCCGTCCATCCGTTTTACACTGTACTTTAGGGAGAGGTTCCAAAAATAAGGGAGATACAAATCTTAGGTGGACCACACCACAGAAAATAGTGGTCATTGAACACCTGCCACTAAAAACTTCCTACTGGATAAGGTCACACAGACCGGTACCAAAGGAAAACAGAAAAAGCAGGTTGATCCATAACTTCGCCCAAGAAGCTTTTAATGGTGGGAGTACAATCCCTTCAATACGATCCACTCGAGATTTGTATCTGCCTATTTTTTGGATGCCATACCCTCAAATAAGCTCACAAAAAAAAGGATGGAGTGCATTAGCCGTAGCAACGGGTCGTGTTGAACTATGTTTGTGTTGTGTCATGTTTGTATCATGTCAAGAATTTGCTCACCTAAACTCGACCCGTTAACTAACATGTCGAAATCTAGAAACCCAAACTCGTTTATTAATTTAATGGGTTACCCATAACCTGACCTGTTTAACCTATTAGGCCAATCTATTCATCAGCCGGCCACACCGATGATGAGGACAGCTAATAGTCTCACCCAACATACAATTATGGTCCACCATGGTCTACCTAGTGGGCCATTCTATCACCGAAAACAATATGATATGACTCACTCATGAGACAAGGAGGAATCACCTATACATTGCAATATTGCATATGATGGAGTGCTAAGGTTCATAGGTGGATCAGTTTGATGATCTAAACCATTATATTATTGGGTTAAACAGGTTTGCAAATGAAACATTAACCCGACCGGTTATGTTAATAGGTTTTAATGAGTCAACCCATTTGTGATCTGATACAATTAAGGCTAGACCCGAACACTTATTTCTTCATACGGTTCCGTGCGGGCTAGCATTAGCAGGTCTTTTCATGCAGATTTCACGGCGGGTTAGCAAGTCGTGTGGGATTTTGCCAAGCCTAAAGTTAATAGCAAAAAGCATATGGGATCGGTGGTCACGGTCACACCCACCTGGCTGTAACCCCGTCGAGCCAATCCGCTTCCTCCACCTGTGGTCTGATTCTGATCTAAGCGACCACGTCTCTTTCTGATTTACAGTGAGTGTAAAAGAGGTGGTATGGCATTCAGCAGCGTACTAAATATGTGTGTATACCACACCTTCATGGGTCTCATCTTATGTTATATCTGAATAATCCAAACTGTCTATAAATTGCCTACATGAATAATGTCATGTGTGGACAGTAAATCTTACATCTACTACTATGATAACTTTAAGAAATACACAATAGGGAATTATATCCATCACTCTATTAAGTGAAACATGTGTGGTGAATATGTGCCATGAATTACACTAGAAACATATGATTGATGTAATTCTTAGATCATGGCCCACCCATAGTAAGAACCACTCAGAAGATGAGATCTAGATCACCATCTAGATGACCATGTGTTGAAGAATAGGCACCGAAAGGTATCCTTTAAATAAACCCACACTTCTCATGTTGGTTGGACCTAAGCACATTTTTTTCTTTTTCTTTTTTTTCCAAAGTTGCCTAAGCACATTTAAAATATACAAAACACAAGGAAATCGTGGGAGCGGATTAGGTGAGACCCCGAATCAAACAAGGTGGGTGGGGCCCCTGACTGTGCGCCCACTGTGATATATGTGACTACATCCATGCCATCCATCTGTATTGAAAGCTTATTTTAGTTGATGATCCAAAAAATGAAGCAGTTCCAAATGTGATTGACCATTCAAAACTTCTTGTGGGCCACAAAAGCTTTGGATCAAGATGATATTTTGTGGTCTATTCATCTAGGTGTTTTTGACCTTATCAACAGGTTGGATGGCAAATAAACATTCCAGTGGAATACATGAAGTTTTTAATGGTGGGGATTCAATCACTACTGTTTACTGTGGTGTGGTCCAGTAAGATTTGAGTCAGCTTCATTTTAAGGTTCATGCCCTAAAATGAGCTTTTCAAAATGGTTGGACGGTGTGGATTTAAGGCACATATATACATCACTGTGAACCCCACAACCTGTGTAAATCTGACTCATACCAGACAACGACATTAGCCAACTGCCAAGAATCCAAATAAAATAACACTCGTATTATCCAAAGTCTTCAAGAGTAGGGTTTACACTGAGAGCTCAGTGCAAATTAATCTCCTACCGTTCGCGATCCGCGGGCTAGAATCCCGACATGAATTTCATCTTTCGTTCCTTGGATCTCATTTTGAAATGTCACCGTCTAAGCATGCTAAGTGAACGGTGTATAACTATTCTTGGTGTACTTGACAGCTGAATTACAAAATTGACCCAAATCAAAGGCGAGGCTCATCATATCAACCGTTTGGATCATCATATACCTGGATGAAAGGACCACAAAAATATAAGCTTGATCCAAAACTTTTGTGGCCCACAAGAAGTTTTTAATGGTCAATCACCACTGTTTCCAGTGATGTGGTCCACATGAGACTTGGATCTGCTACATTTTTGGGTTAATGCTCCAAAATGAGCGGTCAAAATGGATAGACGGCGTGGATGTAAGGAGCATACATCGGCGTGAAATCACGTCCCTCCACTTGTATTTGAGGCTCATCTTGTCATTCACTTGGCCTTACAAATAGTCAATGTTTATGGAATCTAGGGAGTGAACATCTCTCCATTTCAACAAAAACGGTGGTAACGCTAAACGACATAAATGCGTCCCACGTCACCCAGGAAGCAACAACGTAGCTCTCATTTTCTGTCTTCTAGCAATGCTACCGGTTCGTTAAAGGATAGCAAACTCACACCATCATGTAACTCCTTACCATCGTCCATCAACGACCGCCGGAGAGGACCGATCCTTCGATCGATGATGAGCTTGGAAACCCTAGCTCGAAAGAAGAAGGATACGACAAGTGTAGATGATCGGACCCTTTATGATGGCTCAGGATCGCCGCACCCAGACCGTCCGATGAGAGATCAGGTAAAGATGCATCCCGGTCCAAATACTGCATTACTTGACGCATGCTCGGCCTCTCGGCAGCCAACGGATGCGAACATAGCAATCCAAGCTTCAACACCAACTCCATCTGCTCCTCATTGTAGTCCTGTCCGAGTTTCCGATCTGTGGTCTCCAGAATCGTACCTCTCCTCCAGCATTCCGACACCCATTCGACCAACATCTCCTCTTCCATCGACGATCGGGGATCGATGGGCCTCCTCCCACAAGCAACCTCGAGCAAGAAAGCTCCGAATGCGAACACGTCGGTGCTTGTGGTGGCCTTCCCTCTCCTAGTCAGCTCCGGTGCAAGATATCCAAAGGTCCCCACCATGTGGGTCGTCTGTGGATCAGTCCCATGATCATACAATCTAGCTAGGCCGAAGTCGCCTAATCTACCGTTCATATCGCTGTCTAATAAAACATTGCTGGCTTTGATGTCTCTATGAAGGACCAACTGCTCCCATTCCTCATGCAAGTAGAGAAGCCCTGAAGCTACTCCTTTGATTATCCGAAACCGTTGATTCCAGCTCAGTAATGAATTGGGATGATCAAAGAGGAACTTGTCCAGACTTCCATTGGGCATGAAATCATATACCAATAGGAGCTCTCTCTTTCGCCGGCAATAGCCGAGAAGTTGCACCAGGTTCCGGTGACGGAGGCGGCCAAGGCTCACAATCTCCGAAATGAATTCCCGTATTCCTTGTCGAGATTCATGAGAGATTCTCTTCACAGCCACTTCCATCCTCGAGGACGGTAGCACGCCTCGATAAACCCTGCCGAAACCTCCAACCCCCAATAGCTCACTGTCTTTGAAGCCATTGGTGGCCATGAAGAGATCCTTGTACGAGAACCGGTGGGGCCCGAATTCATGCTCCCAGTCCTCTAGTACTTCAGCGAACTTGAGCTTGCTTCTAACAAAGAGACCAACGATCGAGATGACCGTAAATGTGAAAAATAACACAATTACGGGCAACCCAATTGTTAAAAGCTTCGATTTCTTTTTGGGTCCCATCCGTGGAAGCTTAGGAAGGCGCGAGAGATCAAGGGCCTGAGCCTGACCGTTCATCTTAAAGCTCCAGCCCAAGATGTAATGAGATACAGGAGCCGTCCTGGTTGATGAAGAGAAACCAACATACATGTCGTCTAAAATGACCGACGATAGATTCACCGTCGATGACAAGAGCGGACGATCGGGTTTAGGAACATTAATAGGAGATAATGTTACATTAAGTTGGTTTTGGGCACCATTGTAATCAACCCAAAGATGCATCTGCTCTCCACTTGTAAGGGTTAGATTCTTAAACCCGCCGCTCATATTACCAAAGTAAGATGCAGGAGCGGAACTGATGGATTTCAAGCCATTGAGGTCGATTCCAACATGGTTGTCATTGATATCATCGTACTCTGGATTAAGATACGTATCGAGCTCGATGGCAGCTATGTGATTTGTCGAATTACCGACGTTCGTCGGATTGAAGATGCCCAAGTAACTGCCGAGTTCGCCTTGTGGGAACTCTTTGGAAGGTGAGATAACGAAGGCGGCCCCGAAGCTACTGACATTCGGATACTGGAGAACGATTGCAAAGACGAAATTGGTAGAGAAAGATTCAACTATACCGTTTGAATGTTTGAAGGGGAGGCGAACTGGGTAGAAGGCGTGACCCTTTTGATGTGTGGATTGGGTGAGAAGCAGGACGCCATTGGATGTGATCTCTGCCGCACCATCCATGCTCAAGTTCGCGCCATGGAATCCATTGTAGATGAAATCGCCATCGCCTTCGGAAGCTCCATATCTGATGAGGAGAAACCAAATCATGAGCTTCAAGAACATGGCTGGAGAGAGAGAGAGGGAGAGGGAGAGGGGGAGAGAGAGAGAGAGGGAGGGAGAAATTCGGAAGAGATCACGCAGTTGGGAAAGCTAGTCAACATATGAATAGTGAGCCATGAGTTATTTTATACTCTGGTAATTGTGACGGTTGATACGCATGCATATAATATTGGTAAATCTAGCATAAATATAGAAAATTCATACCATTCGGACAATGAAAGGTTTGTTATAAATAAGAAAAAATCTTAAAAATAGATCTATTAAGAATTCTATTATCTGATTTGAAGACACTTGTTTTTGTAGGTCTTAAGACTGTTGACTATTATCATGTTAGCCCTCTATTAGATGTCCACCAATTTTCCATATGAAATGGTATAAACATGGTTTTTTTGTAATTCTTATACAATTAATTCTCGAATTTAACGGTTTGATTTGATTTTTCATATTTCATGTTTCAAATTTGAGAGTGCATGTGCATGGAATATCATAGTCATCCAGACTAAAGATCTTTAAATACGACCGCCTTAATTTGCGTTGACGAGTCAACCTTGTGTATAGGATAATGGGATGGTACCGACCTTTGATTATTAGTGAAGGAGGGTCTTTGTTTAATGACTTGCACCACCTGGGCGCGGCTTCGCTGGATCCGCGGATCCACCGAGGTGAGTGGATCCCTTACCTTGCCGTCCACTGTTTGATGTGTGTGTACTACATCCACGCCGTCCATTCACTTTGAAAACACATTTTAGAGCATGATTCAAAAAATAAGTAGATCCAAATCTCAGGTGGACCATAATACAGTAAAAAATGGTACTCAACTGTTAAAAGCTTATTGTAGGCTACAAAAGTTTTGGGTCAAGCAGATATTTGTTTGGTATCTCCATCCAGGTCTTTGTGACCTTTTCAACAGGTTGGATGGAAAATAAACATTCCAGCAGCCCCTATGAAGTTTTTAATGCTGAAATTCAATCGCTATTATTTTATGTGGTATGGTACACCTAAGATTTGGATCTGCTTCACTTTTGGGAAAATGTCCTGAAATAAGATCTCAAATTTCAAAATGAGATTTCAAAATGCATGGACGGTGTAGATGTAAGGTACATACATCATCACACTGGCCTCAGGGATGCACCGACGTCAGTGGATCTGGGGATCCACCCAAACCGCGCCCGCCCCACCTACCGCTGGCCATGTTGGTAGACGCTCATCTAGACCGTCCATCAAGGGCTACGGCCTGGGATGAGTACATGGTGAAACTATCACAGATTAGATAACTAATTAACACGTACAGTTGTTGGCGCACGAACAAGTGCATCTCCACCGTTGGATCAGATGCACCTGAATGGAGTACTTTTCCTATTTGGTCTACCCACAGTAGCGGCCCACCACATGGACAGTCTAGATCGTATCCCTACCGTCTACTGCGGTATGGAAGTCCATGGCACAAACATTGATGCGTTCCGGAGGAATATTGTACACCTTCACAGGATTGAAAATCATTCTACTCATGTAGGCGCTGCATCTCCATTAGACCTGGCAACCGGTGTCGAACCCTGTTTGTGTCGTATCATCCAAATCCAGCCCGTTAACCAACCGGTTGAAATTTAGAAATCCAAACTCAATCGTTAATTTAACAGGTTATGAATCTGGCTATAACCTGACCGATTTAACCCGTTAGGCCAGTCTAGTGATCCGATGGCGCCACCATTGATGAGGACATGATCCGATGGCGCCACCATTGATCCGATGGCGCCACCACTGATGAGGACAACTGACAGTTTGACCCAACATACAGTTATGGTCCATCTAGTAGGCTCATTTTATCTCTGAAAATAATAAAATTCACTCATGAGATGAGGAGGCTTCACCTATACATTGCAATATTGCATATGATACAGTGTGAAGGTTCATAAGCGGGCCATAGTTTGATGATCTAGACCATTATGTCAATGGGTCAAATGGGTCTACGAGTGAAACACTCACTCAACTCATTAGGTTAATGGTTCTTAATAGGTCAACTCGTTAGTGACCCGATACCATAAGGCTGCACCCTGATCAGTGATTTTTTAGTTCGGGTTTCATGCAGGTTAGCAGGTAGTGTGGAATTTTGCCGGGCCTAAGCTCCACCATACAGGAAACGGAGTTATGGCAGGCCATCCAGCGGCTCTCCAAGGATGCTCAAACAGATACTGACCAAAGGTATAACCTTTGCGCATTAAATTTGGACAGCTGGCATCTGGCCTGCAGTCTTTGTTGATTAGGTCAGTGGGAAATGATTACGTACGACGGGCGCGAATTAGCTGTTACCCCAGGAACAGCTTAGAGGGTGTTACCCCTACCGTATGGCCCACATGGATGATATTTTGTATATCCACTCCGTCCATCCGTTTATACAGCCCATTTTATAATAAGTTCCAAAAAGTATGCAGATCCAAATCTCAAGTGGACCATACCACTGGAAACAGTGTGATTGAGTGCTCCACCATTAAAAATTCCGAAGATCCCATGGTAAGGTTTTGGTAATGTTTATTTGCAATCCAAGATCTTCATAATGTCAATAAGGTCTTGATGAAGGGAAAATATAAATATCAGATTGATCCAAAACTTTTGTGGCCCACAAAACGTTTTTAATAGTTATTAA
The DNA here is from genome assembly GCA_003013855.2 of Liriodendron chinense. Lineage (NCBI taxonomy): Eukaryota > Viridiplantae > Streptophyta > Magnoliopsida > Magnoliales > Magnoliaceae > Liriodendron > Liriodendron chinense. The sequence goes on from ML058333.1 coordinate 5,848,167, forward strand.
TCACTGTTTGTAGTGATATGGTCCACCTGAGATTTGGATCTTCTTAAGGTCTTGGATCATATCTTAAAATGATATGAGAAAACAGATAGACGGCATAGATATATAAAAAAAATACATCACGATGGGCCCCACACGGTAGGGGTAACACCCACTAAGGTGTTACCAGGGTAACATCTAACTCGCTCCCACGTACGACACCTTCGAGATATGTGGGGCCCACCGTGATGTGTGAGTGCCAACAAACTCGTCCATTAAATGCGTTCCTCCTTGTCAGGGCTAAGTCTAAAAATACAGCCTGACAATAACTCAGGTGGGCCACACAAAAAGGGACTATGTGAGACGTTGAGGAGGAGCGCGCCCGCCATAGAATCTTCCAGGACTCATGGACGCCCCATAAATCAGGTTTTTTAGGAATGATTTTAGACCATTCCCTTGGTACGGCACATGTAAGTATTAGATTTCACTGAATTTTCCAATGCACGGTGAAAATGTGACAGCCTATACGATGGACGGGGTAGATCTCTTGCATGATTGTTCCATGTAATGTCTAGTTTAAAATTATTCCCTTCCCCCCCCCCCCCCCCCCATATATATATCATACATCCCTTCCGTACAGTAGTTTTATTTAAATATTTTAAGACATGAACCAAAAAATGAGGCTGATCCAACATACAAGTGGCCCACATCATAGGAAACAGTGGCAATAAAAAGTTTTTAACCATAAGTGTTGGAATTTTTTTTTTTTTTTTTTTTTTTTTTTTGTTTTTGAGGTGTGGTCTACCTAAGCATTGGATTTGCTTTTTTTTTTGTCCATGTCCTGTGTTCATTTGCCAAAAAAATGGATGGTGTGGATAAGCCACATACATAACAGTAGGCCCAATTATATTTCACATTCTCCTTTATTTTAGTAATAAAAAAGTAGGTAGTCAAATCATGCATGTAACTGTATAGGAAATAATCATTATACATTGACCCTAGAATTGAAAAATCAAACCAGCCCTTAAGTCAAGCCGGCCAAATGCCCCAGGCCAATTGCCTGCCAAAGCCTTTCAATCGTTTTGTGAGATCATTTTAGGCGGGTAGGGAAATTCCTACGGTTGAAAACTCCATGAGGTCCACGGTGATGTTTATATACCATCCATATGGTTTATAATGTCATTACTACTGTGATGAACTGAAAACACAAATATTATCTTAATTCGAAACTTTTGTGACCCCATGAATATTTCAAAAATGGAAGTTCAATCGTCACATTTTTTGGCTCACTTGATTCTTGGATCCCGTTCATTTTTTGTCGCAACCCCTAAAATGAACGCAACAGTTGGACGAGGTAGATTTCTCACAAACATCACGGTGGGCCCCACCTAGTTTCTGAGCACAGGAGATGCCTACGAAAGGCTTTCGCAGTCAATCCGCGTCCCAAATGCCTGCACGGTCCCCATTTCTCTTTTCCTTCCTCTCTCCACGTGCATTGGACGTGCCACATCCCTGTAGCTACAGAGACCAATGGTCATGAGTGGCGGGCTGGCGTTGCAACCCGATATGCTAGGTTACTGCGTACATCACTTTCAATCTGAGTCACCCTGTCCATCAGCTAAGCCGCCCCATGTTAACCCTAGATCTGAAAAATAAATAAACATAAAACTCAGGTAGGCCACACCTTAGGAAACGTTTGTGCTACTACACCTACCGTTTAGTTTTTGTGTGTGGACTCATGATGGTGTTTATTGCCAACAATTAGTCAAAAATCACAGTCTCAAACTCAAGTGGGCCATATGACATGAATTTAGAGAATGTGTATAATTTTATGTGGGTGGCCCACCTGACTGTTGAATCGGCCAATATTTTTGGATGAATGATCGACAAGAGGTGGCATACGGGATGGACGGGGTGGATTTCATGCACTTTAAATCGTTTTCGGCCCATTGGTGAGGTCCATAACAGTTTTGGTGACCATCTCAAATCTCAATATATGCACTAGTAGAATTTACTTAAACCCAACCTAAATAATCAGAGTTCAACCTTCTTAGAACTACCATGGATGAGGAAAAAAATCATCCATCTTTTGGTCATCGAATCTTGTCCATTGACTAATGGTTCCACAATCCATTTGAATCCTGCCAAGGTTGCTGGGTTTGATAGCCCAAGAACAATATAGGCTATATAAAAACCATAAAGAAAATAAAGAAGAAGATTTAAGAAGAACTAATGAAATTAATTTAGTTCAAGCGTGATTTAGAATCACACAACTTGAAATTAGGTCTGTGATCAATGGGCCGGGCTTGGGGTAGGTCTTGGCCCGGATTTTGAATTGTTTTGGGTTGGGCCATTAGGCTAGGCCTAATCAAAATTTTGATTTTTTGGGCCTGAGTTCGGCCCATTGACACCCCTACTTGAAATTGAATGCCCCTCCTTGGACCATGTTTCAAGTTAAATGAGAGCCTTGGACAATTAACCTCTAAGTTACAATGACTATCACCTACTTACAATGATGCACTCAGTGCACAAAGGCTTAAGCCAATTGCATCCTTAACCCAAATAAAAAAATAGGCTTACACTAGAACTTGTACTAAACTAGAATTTAAAAAATAAAAGATAGTTAAGAGATATTTTAAGATTAATTGATGTGAAAAATGGATTAGGAGAAGTCTTTAAATAGGCTTTGCGTGGACACCCTAAAAAGTGTAAAGGCAACCTTTTAAAAGGGTTAGGACTGTCAGGTTTAAACCCAATTGGTTTGACCATTGGGCTTGCGATACGTTGGATCTAAATAGACACATATATTAAAAATAAAATGAAGGAATTCAACCCTTTAGACTTGCGTGAGTGTACTCCTAATGAATAGGTGCATTCATGCACACACACAGGCACATGCACACCACATGCACCCACACCAGCACACTGCAACGCACATGCACTTGCCACGGCCTGACTTAGCATTGCTCGGCACACAGATGTTAAAAAAAAAAGGTCCAACACTCACACCCTCATGTCGCTTAAAGGCCCAAGCCTTTTCCAACAAGTTCCTCTTATCAACATTTAGAATTTATTATATATTTTCGATGTGAGATTAAAGGCTATGCAAAGTCACAAGATACAAAAAAGTTTAGTTAAAAAATTAAGAGTGAAAAACCATATTAGAAAATTTTAAAACATTAAATTTAAAATTCATTTTAAAATACAAAACACAATAATTTTCCACACGTTTCAAAATTTAAAGACTCTTCGAGTTAGGGTGGAAGAGTACTTATGTATTAGTGTTGATATCTATCGGACTTTAATCAGCACTAGAGTAAGCATCGCAAGTTTATAGAAATCAGGTGAAAATTGATCTTTAACATGATTCCTTTAATGTAAATTGAATATTCATGCTACTCATACAACTTTTTCATTATAAATGATTCCGTAAATGGGTGCTTTTTTTTTTTTACCATGCACCAATAACTAAATCTCATGAGTGCTCTAGAGAATAGCCCATATTCTCAGAAGTGGATTGCGTCCTAAGTAACTTAGTACACTTAGCGTACCGAGTAAACTCTATGGGGTCCACCATGATTTATGTATTTTATCTACTCCTTCCATCCATTTTATAAGATAATCTCAACGGGACCACACAACCAGAAATAGTGTGAATTGAATGTATACTGGTAAGATGTTTTTGGGGGGCACAGAAGGTTTTGATCAATCTGAAATTTTTATTTTCCCTTCATCCATGTCTTTGTGATTTTATGAACAAGTTAGATGACAAATAAAGATCATTGTGGGCCTTAGAAAGGTTTCAACTGTCGAAATCATTACTCCCATTGTTTCCTGTGGTATGGTCCACTTGAGATTTGGATATGCTTCAATTTTCGTCTCAATGCCTAAAATGAGCTGGAAAAACGGATGGATGGTGTGGATAAACTATATACATTCATAGTGGGCCCAACTGAGTTTACTCAGTACGATAAGAGCATACTGAGTAACTCAGGACGCAATTCGATTTCCATATTCTCATAAGAAGCGGCCCCACCTCTATACTCATATAGGTGAATTTTATTAAGCATACGCAACAACCAGATACACCACCAATATATAGTATGTGAACTCATTAAGAGTTCAAAACTCACCTTACTCCTTATTGCTTGTACTGCGTGTACCATAGAAGGGGCACACACATTCCAGTATTAAAATATCTCCTAAAGTCTTGTTGTTTACCCATTAAAAACTTGTCTCATGTGATCTTTACTTTTATAGATTGGGTTGTGTATACACCCCACCCAAAATAAGATTAAAACTATTCTTTAACTTCAATTAAGCTTTAATAAAAAATATTCATGAGCTTGTATAAGTTGGACAAGGTATGACGCAGGCAGGTCTCGAAAATAATTGACAAGTCAGATCAACAGATCGAAGGGTCCGCTTATCCGATTCCGTCCGAAATTGCCATGCATGGTCTTTTGAAAATTCAAAACATGCATTATTTCGATAAGGTCACCTCCCACTAGCCCAAAAGGCTTTAAAAGCCCGGACGGACCTGTTAGGAAAGGCCCTTGACACGACCTGGAGATGACCAACAAAAATGATTGACAAAACTCGCGACCCATTTAAGCAAATCTCGACTACTTGCTTAAAATATTTAGAAGTACAAACTGATAAAGCCACATTTATCAGAATGCAACAGTACCAAAGATCCACTAAAGTCAAGCCGAAAGGATCATCGACACATCCCAAAAATAACCAATGGATCTAATTAGCTAACACCGAAACAGACGGACGACAAAGCAAAATTGTACACCCGGATCCACTTAAGCCTTAGGGCCACCATACACTTTAGTTCTTGTGTGAAAAAAGGTAATTCCCAAAACAAGCCCTTAAAGGGACGATTGAAGAAAGTATTAACAAATGTACAAAAAAAGATACATTGACGGCAAAGTGAGCTTATTGCTAAAAAGTAAAACCTATGGGCCTACAACCTTCAAGGCCTATTTAAGGACCACATTAGTGAGCCATTCGAGGAGGCATAGCTAAGAGTTGAGATAGGGAGGGAATTACTAAGAGTGTCTCGATCTGACTGCGGTGAGCGCTTAGTCGAGCCAAAATCAGCACACCATAACCAATTCAAAGCTACACACACCAAAATATGCTCCAATCCCCTAGCTCAGGAAGGACTTGACTATGCAGTTACACTACTTATCTTAGAACACGAATATTCCAAGTCAAATGAACTACTGAATTAAAAAAGTAAGGTTGGAATCAGGGATATCTGGCCATTCCTTTTGTAGAAAAGGGTGTCGATTTTTCTCTTTTTCTTCTCACATCTCAAATCAATTTGCATTTCAGTTCACATATCTCAAACACATTAAGAGCACACACTCACTTTCTTTTATCTTTTATTCTACAATACCTCTTGTCGATCTTGTTTTACTTTATTTTGCCTACCTAGGCCTTAAACCTTATAAAGTAAGGTTAGGTGCCATTTATTTTATTTATTTATATCTGCCCAGGGTCTTAAACTCTATGAAACACGGCTAGTTATAGTAATGTTGAAACTCTATTGAATACCCTAAGAAACCATTAAATCCTGTAAAGTGCGTGTGTGGAAAATGGTGCCTAACTTTTTCATTTGCCATAATCAAGGCTCTTACTTGGAATTTACGATCGCAGACCAACCACAGGAATCACTTGAGTTAGGGGATCTTATAATTCTCTAATGCTTAAGTGATTATATGGTTTCTATTTGGTCATAGATTCTAAGTTTTATTTGGTTAATATTGGCTGCGACCTGAACCAAGTACACTTTTACCTTTTAAATTGGACTAATAATGATCTATCATAAATGGCTTACTTGTAAATTTGATTAATAACAGTTAAGCCAATCGTGCATCCCTTGCACCTGGATTTTACTAGGTGGTTAGCCAATACGGGTCGTACATGAGTGTACTTTATTGGCTGATTAGTTACGATGGGTCATCCTTTTACATGGATTTGATTGGGTGGCTAGTCACTATGGGTTGTCCTTTTTTTTGTATTTTATCAAGTGACTAGTTATTATGGGCCATTCTTTTATGTGGATTTTACCGCTCCGAGTATTTTACCAGCTGGTTGGTTCGTTATGGGTTGTTCTCGTGCTAGGTGGATGTGCATTTCAAGTACCCATGCATTTAAATATGACTTAACTATGAATTCAATATCATGCTGTGCATTTCATATTTCCATGCATTTAAATAGAACTTAGTTGAGGAATATTGGTTTTGTCATATTTTATCTAAGTATAAAATAACATGTATAACTTGTGTGTTGCAAATCATTACCTCTTTTGGAATCTATGCTTGGCTATTGTGTCGTGTGTTTAATCTTAGGGGTATTTCTTCACTTTGTTGGCCACTGACGTCTTCCATTAATTTGACACATACAAATGGTTTTGGAGTAATGTTGGATAGCAGTGTGCTCGAGGACGCTCTCATAGAGTCTAGCATGGTCCTAGGAGTTGAGGAGCCGATGATAGGGTGGTTGGGCTATGCGAGCCTGCCAGTACACTTTAGATTTCCCTTTGTTGGTTGTATTTCTTATTTATTTTGGATTCTTTTCACATTCTGGATATTGTGATTTGTATAGTCTCCATTGGTAACTTTTGGACTAGTACAATTTTTTATATTTGCCCTGATATTCTATGGTTTAGTTATCTTTACTTATCTCTTGATACCTACTATATTGATGTTCACTACTCTGATTTATAACCTTGATTGAATGTAAATTTGATTACGCGGACACGTGGGGAAACCTTTTTACATGTAAATATTTCTTGTTGTGACACTAAGACTCCCACTGTATAGGCAATGTACTTGAGCGATGAAAATCGAGGCATTACAAGGGGGTACACATTCATTATTTAGGTAACACCTTTGAATTTGGGATTCGAGTCTGTATATTTAGGTGCTGGCTTTTGAGGCATTATACACCCCCACACTTAAGATGTTTATAATAAGGAGTGATTTTTCCAAAGTTTATATGGTATTTTTCAGTTGGTTTATGAAATATCCTATTTTGAATGTAACAAGTAAAGATGATTGCTTCTCCACTCATCTTAAAGGGTAACCTTGAGCTATTTATATATCTTGTGTCCATCACCTCATTTAGGATATGTTTAATTCATTGTATTTACTTACTAGCAATTTGCTTATATTTAATAATTATTAATTACAGTGGTAATTTTTAAAAATAACATGGTGACATCAACTCTGTTTTGGGTTTCTTTCTTACTCGGAAAGTGAGGCCGGTCGTGATTACATGCCAAAACTCTATAGTCCCCGTCGTTTGGGTTTGTGGTTTATCCATGCCATCCATTCATTTTGTCAGATAGTTTTAGGACATGGGTAAAAAAAAGAAGAAAGAAGCAGATCCAAAGCGCAAGTGGATCACAAGACAGGAAACATTGGGGATAGTGACATCCATCATTGAAACCTACAAAGGGCCCACAATATGATGCTTATTTGAGATCCAACCTATTCATGAGGTCAAACAGACATGGATGAAGGGAAAACACAAATATCAACTTGACTTGAAACTTTTTTAGCCTCAAGAAGTTTTCAATGGTAGGCATTCAATCCCTACTGTTTTTAATGGTGTGGTCCAGTTGAGCTTTATATTTGCCTCAATTTTGTGCTAATGCTCTAAACTGATAAAAATGTCGAATGGACGACATGAATATAATACATGCATTTTGGTGATAGGTTAGTGATGATTTATTATCTATTATCAAATGGTGATTAAGGAAATTAGTGATGATATGTTTCTTAACCCTTACATCTTCTTACACATATTTCGTTTTTTTAAAACAGTTTAGATGTCTTTAATTGATGTATAAGAACATAACATCATAAAATTCATTGGATAAAATATGCAGAATATAATTTTAACAATAATTGGCATCTCTAACATGAGTTTCATTTGTTAGATTAAAAAGAAATGATTCAAACCAAATGTACAAACTTTTAAAAATTTTATTGCAAAACTCGATTTCTGCTTCCATAATTTAAAATGGAGACAATGCCATACGAACATCTACATTTTGGTTGAATTCCAAAAAAGTGCCTACTTTTAAACTCTTTCCTAAAACCCATCTAACTTTTCTACCGTTAGTCAAAAAACCGCTCGTCATCTAACACTATTATGTATTCAATACTATATTTTTAAAAAGACAATGCTACCCTTGGAAAAAAATCCTCAAAAGCCTCTCTCGCCCTCCCTCTCTCCCTCTCTGTCTCTCACTCACATCCAATCATCGCAACCCTCCTCACTACAAGAGAACGGCTTTTTACCGACGAAAGTATTACCGACGAAATTATTTTCGTTGGGAAAAATCATTTTTCCCGACGAAATATGGAAATCGTTGGTAAAAATCACTCCAGCTTCCCGCCACCGCCGGATTTGCTTCCCGCCATACACTTTTACCGACGAAATTATAATTTCGTCGGTAAAAAGTTTATTGCCGACGAAGATACCTGTCGCTAAAAAATAAAACAGCAAATTTTACTTTTACCGACGAAAATTTTCGTCGGTAAAAGCGAAAACTTTTCCCGACGACTATTGCCAGTCGGTAATAATGTGTAATGTGTGATTCCCGCTAAGAACAGAGATGACTTTTACCGACGAAAATTTTCGTCGGTAGAAGTTTTCATAATGACTTTTACCGACGAAAAAAAGACTTTTACCGACGAAAATTTTCGTCGGTAAAAGTCTATTTTTTAACTTACCCAATCGGCCCTCTTTTCTCTCATTCGCTCTCTCACTCTCTCGCGCTCTCTCTCTCTCTCACTCTCTCTCTCTCTCGCGGCCATCTCCCTCACTGCCGACCACCGGCCGTCACCGTCACCGACGGCCACCCGCGTAAGTTGACCACCTGCCCCCAGCCGACCACCAACGCCGCCGTACGCCGTCACCGACGCCACCCGCGTAGGCACGCGCCTCCACCAGCCACCGTACGCCGCCACCTCCGCCGGTAACCGTCTCCCCCTTCCTTCTTCCTCCATTTCCTCTCTCTCTCTCTCTCCTCATTGTTCATTGTGGGGCCCACTGCCAAAATCCAAAGCATGTGGGTCCCATGCACCATCGCTGTCCAGTGCATGTGGGTCCCACCGTTGCTGTCCATTGCATGTGGGTCCCACCGTCGCTATCGCTGTCCATTGCATGTGCGTGGGGTCCGCCTTAGCTGTCCACGATTTGGTGGGGCCCACTGATTTAGTAAATCCCTAATTAGGAATTTCAAAATTAAAATCCCCTAATTAGGGATTTCGAAATTAAAATCCCCTAATTCCTTCCTTAATTAGGGATTTTAAAATTTAAATTCCAAATTTGTGATTTACAAATTAAAAAAAATCATGATATACAATAAATGTGGGGCCCACCGTCGCTGTCCACTGCTCGTGGGGCCCACCCTCACTGTCCACTGTTTTGGATCAAGCATATATTTGTGTGGAGTAAACTCTGTGGGGCCCATAGTGATTTACGTATTTTATCCACTCCGTCCATCCATCTTAGCAGGAAATTTTAGGTATGGTGCCCAAAAATGAAGCATATCAAAATCTAAAGTGGACCACACCACAAGTGTGAACTGAATGTGTATCATTGAAAAATTCTTAGAGGACACAGAAGTTTTGGATGAAGCTGATATTTGTGTTTTCCCTCATCCATATCCATGTGATCTTATGAACAGGTTGGATGACAAATAAAGATCACTGTAGGGCCTGGGAATGGTGGAAATCATTATTCCCACTGTTTGCCATGGCATGGTCTACTTGAGAGTTGGATATGCTTAAATTTTGGGCTCAACCACTAAAATGAGGTGGAAAAACATAAGGACGGAATAGATAAATCACATACATTCTAGGTGGGCCCAACTAAGTTTACTGTACACTCCGCACGCAATCCGATTCCCATGGTGGGCCGCCCATACTTATTTGTTCACAAAATAGTCATTAGGTATTTGATTAAACTTGATTCATGGTGTTGATGATTCTGCCATTTTCATGTGCTTGTGTATCTAGAATTGATGGAGCAAACCCGGATGTGCGTCGGAGCTATCCGTGGTTGATTTATGTGGATATGTATGTTGTGGATGTATTTGGCTTATTATTAATAATTATTTTTTGTCCACAAATGGTAGTATAATAGAATCAGTTAGCCCATTTGGAGATTTCTATATTGCCGAGCATAGATAAAGTGTGTTTTGGAGGTATAGAAATCTGCCAAATTGTCCTGTTGGACAGTCCAAGGTTGGATAGATTGGAATGTTATCGTTGTTTGTCATTTACATGCGTAGGGTCATTAGTTTCGTGCGGTAACTCTCCTATTCTCTCTGGATATGTTTCTTATGTTTAATTCCATTGTCAATTTAATCCACACAATGTGTGGATAGTTGACGTGGAAATGAAATGTAAGATAAATATATCTGGAGAGATAGTGTCACGCCCCAAACCCGGGGACCAGGCTCACTAAATTCCCGATCGCCGACCTTGGTGCCAACAGCCTCCGTAGTATCCCATTCTAGGCTCCTAGCTCTCATGTGCCAGGTTCCGATCCTGGGATCCTACCAGGAGGATTTTCAGGGTAAATTTTTTTTGTACAGGAGCATAAACAAAACCATAAACATCATCAAATATCCACTAAAAGTTTGTTGAGTACAATATTGGAAAGGGAAATACAACATAAAGTAGAAGTCCAAAATATCAGGTACATGAACCGCCCTCAATGCTGCTGATAGGCTCTAGTACCTGCAGTGTAAACAAACACGCATGAGCTTCCTACGAAGCCCAGTAGAGTGCGTGTGTGCGCGTGTGATGCATATGACAAATATGCAGATATCAGAGTAAGCGAAAGCAGTAGAGGGCTAAGTTACCAAATTCATGAATGCTATCAGCCATCCCAAGGCTATGCTATGCAAGGGCCTACATGGCCGAGTGTTACATGCTAGAGTTGCAATGCAAATACGTCAATCCTCAACTGATCCACATATCAAAATAGTTATCATCTGGGACATCACCGGGGTCTAATATACTCTAATATTGGCCGCCGCACATCGCGCGCGTAACCAAGCGAGTAGAAAAGACCTCACTATCCGCCTCGTCAGTGGTATGCCAATGCCCACCCGGCTCGCCGATAGCGGACCCATTCCATGAACTGGTAGCTCGCCCAGTGTGGTAGCTCGCCCAGGCTTACAGCCTCGCCCACATCACACCCGCCCACATCAGGACCGTCCCACACCATACAGAACATCAGTCACATCACTGATACCAATACCATCTCTGAAACGGAACATCACCGGGGTCTCACAGACCTCACTACTCACCAGTAGAATGCCAAAGCCTATCTGGTGCAATAGCGGACCTACTCACAGCTGGTCAAACTCAACCCCCTTTGCCAACACTCTTCCGGCAGGTTAGGTCAGACCTCCTTCCAAACTGACCACGTGCAGTGGAAAACACCGCCGTTTGGTATTCGGCATACTGGTGTATGATTAAACCACCCGGTCCTTGAATGGAGCACCCACCTTGGTACCAACGGGTTCAGGGACTTTCACCCAGGGACATCTATGGCATCCTGTTTAAAGATCACATATTTCCGGTGTTCCTGCAAACCACGATGGAGCTGTGGTTGCAACGTAGTAACCATGCTATATGCGGCACAAGCAGACGGTGCGAAATGCAACCATGCATACAAACGTGGGACGACATGCCCGTGCAAGTCTCCAAAGAGCACCATAAAACTATAAGGTCTCAAACACAATGTCACCGTCAGCTGGTAATGAATTGCACGACAATCACGACCGATATGGCCGGTTGATACAAGACAATCAAATGAGCCAAGCATTCATGATGCATGAGTCAAGTATACAGTATGAGTGCCAACAAGTAGTTCATCTACCACGATGGCTATAAATCAATCTAGTCCAACCTATTTGAGATATGATTAAGATGAGGGGACACATATGAATGATCGAGTCATAGTGCGGGATGTCGCTAGCCAGGGAATCTCGCACCAAGGGCTACAAGGTATGCTAAGCTATTCCTACCATACAGTGTAAGTCAGGATGATAGATTCCTGTCCTCGAATAGTCCCATACCTATTGGAGAGGTTTGCGATAGAGAGCACGTGAATTACATTTGCGCGACTACATCTCGAATGCTTTATGAATGCGTTTATGCCCTAGTGGTCCCCAACTAACAATGGTGATTCGGGATGCATACTCATTACACATGTATGGTGGTCGTCGAAGCATATAGTATAAAGATCACATATGAGTATTCCAAATAACACTACGTGTGGCAACAGACATACTAAAAATAGCATAAAAGATAATTCACTTATAATACAAAGAAACATAAAGAGATAAGACTCTAAATGGATGGTATACAATAACACAGATGGTCCAACAACTGAACGGTGTGGATTAACCTTCAACATTTAGATAACCCAAATGGAAAAAAATGATTGAATACACTACCGACACATCAAAGGTAGAACCTACTTGAGCGGCAAGAGTGGAATACTCAAAATCATGCCGAGACCCATAATCCTGTAGTACAGTAGAGATGAACACAATAATGGTCCGTAAAAGGAATGTCATAGAAGGGGTTGCAAGATAGACATGTCATGACAGAGGATTATAAATGGTAGGTTAATCTGCGATAGATGGTCAATACAATGAGGTCCAAAAAGGGACAACAGGTCTAACCTCATACTACAAGATAGGCTCCATATAATGGATGGCCTAGATGACATACGAACGTCGAGGATGAGCCCAACACTCGTCCTAAGGGTAAACGGACGGTGTGGATGAGATATACATGATATGGTGGTCTTTAATAGTTGGGTACAAGGGTAGAAGGGGTGAGTCATATGAGTGTAGACACCCCACCTTCGGCTACACTGTTGGTAGAGATAGCTGGTTGAACGGAGGACCATACCCCCAAATCCCAAGTCCAAACTCAGCCAAACTCACCCTTGTAAGCCCCATTCCATAGCCCAGTTCAAGCCTGAACCCAGTCAACCCAGTCCTAAAAACCACCCTGAAAAACCCCCCATAAAAAAGTCCAGTAAAAAAATCCCAAAAAAAGTCAAACTCACTGAGTCAACTCGCTGAGTTAACCCGCTGAGTCAACCCGTCGAGTCAACCCGTCGAGTCAAAACACCGAGTCAACCCGTCGAGTCAACCCGTCGAGTCAAACCACCGAGTCGACCCGCTGAGTCAACTCACTGAGTCGACCAGCGAGTCCAACAGCAGCCCCGAGGGAACGGCCGTACTCGCTGGAAACCGAGGAGCGGCCGTACGGGCGGCCCATGGTAGGCCGCCCGAAAAAAATTACGAGAATGCCCCTCTCTGCTGCTATAAATACCCCCCTCCTCTTCTCATTTCAACAAGCCATTCGAGTCCATTTCAGCCCGAGAGCTCTGAGTCCACCTCTCCACCCTTTAGCCCATTTTTCCACCAAGGAGAGCCCGAGTGAGGAGAGTCTAACCCTGGTCCAGCCCAGCCTGACCACTGGTCCAAACCTCCCAAGCCATCCAAGTCTTGATCCAACCACTCGAAGCCAACCCTTGCGACACCTCCGTCCATCCAGCTACTCTTTTTCCAGCATCATCTCATTTGCATCTAGCATAAGTGCAACATTTACTTTCCTTCCAACCCCCCTGCTCCACTACAAGCACCTTGATTACTCAAGCACACATGCATATGTCTTTATATTAAGCACCTGTCAGTTCGAGCGTATGCTCTGGGCTTGCCCGTTGTTGGAACCTGCCCATCAGAAACTCTTACTGTTCAGACCTGCATTCATGCTTCACCATAAAACACCTTGATCATTCAAGCACACTGCATGCGTCTTATATTAAGCACCTGTCAGTTCGAGCGTACGCTCTGGGCTTGCCCGTTGTTGGAACCTGCCCATCAGAAACTCTTACTGTTCAGACCCGCATTCATGCATCATGTCATCCATGAGAATATACGAGGATTAAACTAGACTTTCAAATACTCGATCGATTCTGTGAAGTAGAGACCGTACTTCGGTACGGGCAGTGTGTGGGGTGCTTAACCTCTTCCCACCCTGTAACCGTGATCCCTTACCTTGAATCTCTGGCCGCAGATCAACAGGAGTCATTTTAGAGGAAGGAATCTTCGGATTCCCTTCTCTAACGTTTCTACGGGGTCTAGCAGACTGTAGATTCGAAGTAACTGGCTAGTGGCGACTCTGGTCTTATATAAATTCACTTAAACACATCCAGCTTAACACGACAACCAAACGAAGCCCTCGAGAACGAGGCAAGCCAGTGGCACAAACGGCGATTTCGCACTCACGCACCTCTTCTTCTTCTTCATCTTCCGAAAGGAAAGGGAGAACGACGTCGTGTGGGAGCGCGGAGAAATCGGCGAGGGTCCACAATGAGTATACAAGCTGAGTTACTAAGATCAATCAACATGGTGAGTCAACAAGGTGAGTCAACAAGGCGGGTCAACAAAGCGGGTCAACATGGTGAGTTAACAAGGTGAATTGACAAGACGGTTCCACAGGGTGAGTTTAAGAAGGTAGTCCTGTGACTTGGATCAAGCAAACTCTAAGGATGACCTTTCAATAAGGGTTTACACAACTAATCATCAAGGTGGGTCCACGGGATGGACAACGCGGTCATTCGAACACGCACACTAAGGTGGTCCCAAGGGCCATCCTGTACATAACATGCTAGGGTTCATTCATTTGGATGGTTTGGATTAAGCACAAAATTAAGGAAGTCCTTATGGATGGCCGACATACATATCGCACCATGGAGGCCAATAGCTGACGTGGATAGAACACATGCATAACAAGGTGGACCCGTGGTTGGGTATAACCACACAAAGGAGTGGGGAAGCCACATACATTAATGGGCCCCAACAGTTTGGGATCAACTCAATATTTGTGCTTTCCCACTAATCAAGTGAGATGGCAAACAAACACCATGGTGGGGCCCGCACACCACACGTGTGGAACCCCACCCATGGCTTGGTGACTTATGAACAGGAAGGATGGCAAATAAACATAACAGATGGGTCCTGTAAAGTTTTCAATGGTAGGCATTCAATCACCCTTATTTTCTACGTGTGGCCCACCTAAAACTGGGCCCACACCCCTGCCAAGAAGAACGACACGATATACTCAACATTCATCAAGGTGGGACCCAAAGTTGGGCCCCATCACCTTTGGTTAGATGGAAAAATAAACATTACAATGGCCCCAAGGAAGGTTTCAAAGGTGGGCATCAATGGCCACGGTTTCCTACAATGTGGTCCACTTGAGGTTTGTATTTACCTCATTATGAGGGCCCCCGGCCCTAAAATAATATGGAAAAACAGATGGGCGGCATACATAAAACAGATACATCGTGGTGGGACCCATAGAGCATAGCACCCAAATGGGCCCCAAGCATTTTGAATCAAACTAATATTTTTGTTTCCCCCTTCACCCATATCCATGTGATCTTATGAACAGGTTAAATGACAAATAAAACATCACTGTAGAGCCTGGGAAGGTTTCAACGGTGGAGATCATAATTCCCACTGTTTCCGTGGCATGATCCACTAGAGGTTTGGATATGCTTAAATTTGGCTCAGCCACTAAAATGAGCTGGAAAAACATATGGACAGGATAGATAGAGCGCATACATTCTAGGTGGGCCCAACAAGTGGGGCCCATTGGCAACGCCGAGAGAGCCTGGGCTGCTGGGCAGCAGCATCCCCTGGACGCTGCCTGTCCAGCGCCCATGATTTTTTTTTTTTTTTTAATTTTTTTATTTTATTCTCTCCTCAAGTGGGGCCCACAGAAGCTTTCGGTCAAGCTGATATTTTCGTTTTTCCTTCTTCCATGCATGTATGAACTTATGAACAGATTGGATCTCAGATAAACATCCTGGTGAGCCATAGGTAAGTTTCAACGGTCTGTCACTGCCCTCACTGTTTTCTGTGGTGGGGTCCACTGGAGATTTGGATCTGTCTCATTCTTGAGGTTATGCCCTAAAATGATCTCCCCAATTGGATGGATGGTGAGGATATAGCACATACATCATGGTGGGACCCACAGGGTGGCCTCCAGATGGGCAGCGAGCCCAGCGTCTGTGGACGCTGGTACGCCCAGCGCCCGGACGCCTCTCCTCTCCTTTTTCTCTTTCTCTCTCCTCTCTCTCTCAAATCTCTTTTGCAAAATAAACTCTTCTCTCCCCCTACATATGGACTTGTATGGGGGGGGGGGGGAGAGAGAGAGAGGAATCATGAGGTGATGGTGTGGTGATGATGGTGCATGGGAGAGAGGGATGGGGGGTATGGGCTATAGTTGACTTTGGGAGGAGAGAGAGGGATGGGGGTATGGGGTGTGTAGGGTAGGGGTATGGGATAGGTGTAGGTGAGAATGATGGTGATGGATTTGATTGATGTGACATATCTTGAAATTTGTGCAAGTGGGGCCCACGACACACGCACGTTGCGCGGCCCACCTCGAATTACGCAATCGATCATAACTTTCACACCGGGTATCGCAATGGGGCGTGCCGCGCGGCGTTGGAATCGCAGCGCCTACGCGGTCGCCGAGGTATAGGTCTTGGGTCGATGCGGTACTAAAATAGGGTCGCGGTCAAGGCTCGCTAATCTGATCCGTCCGGGACGTACCGGCACCAGAAATTAAGCGTACGGAGGGCAAACAAGGGTATGGGTCTTACAACTCTCCCCTCCTAAAAAAAAATTTCGTCCTCGAAATTTGCAATACAAACCTAAACTAGCCGAAGATCATAAAAAAAAATCGCACCACTATATATGCATATCAAATCGAAAAGCAATCGTATAGATACAATCAATCATCAAAAAGATGAGGATAAGACTCGCGAATCTCTGCCTCTCGCTCCCACGATGCCTCATCTGCGCTATGATGACTCCACTGGACCTTCACTAAAGGAATGACCTTGGTCCGGAGGACCTGCTCCTTCCGATCAAGGATACGAACCGGCTGCTCAATGTAAGAAGCATCCTCACGAACCTCCAACGGCTGCCAATCTATCACAGGAACCACGTCTGACTCACACTTCCGCAACATGGAAACATGAAAAACATTGTGGACGCCAGACAACTGAAGTGGCAAGGCAAGCTGATAGGCCACGGCGCCAACGCGCCCATTGATCTCGAAGGGTCCAATGAATCTCGGGGCAAGCTTCCCCTTAGCTCCAAAACGAACCACGCCCTTCATGGGCGAGACCCTGAGATACACACGATCCCCAATGGAAAACTCTAGGGGACTACGTCGACGATCTGCAAAACTCTTCTGTCGACTCTGAGCTGTGCGCATCCTCTGCCTGATGATATCGATAGCCTCTGATGTCCTCTGCACAAGCTCGGGACCTAGGAGACGATGCTCTCCAACCTCGGCCCAACAACTAGGAGTCCTGCATTGCTTACGTGACTGCGTTATGACTGTTCGTATCTGGACCACTGTACTGAGAGGTGGTGATTTGCATACATGCATTGGATCATTGTATGTGACATTAGGCCCTGTAGGCCATTGCATAGTATGAGTTTATAGCCTTGGTAGGCTGGTTACCTGTATTGCACGCTTGCATAGCCATGGTAGGCTAGTTATATGTAATGCATGCTTGCATAGCCGTGGTAGGCTGGTTATTCATATCATATGATCATGTAGCCTAATTAGGCTAAGTCTTGGTTTAAAGTTCTCGTTATGCTTTACTGCTTACTCTGATATTATCATGCTTGTCATACGCATTGTGCACGCACACACGCACTCACAAAGCTTCGTTCGAAGCTTATGCGCGTTTGTTACGCTGCAGGTCCTACCAGAGTATATCAGCAACATTGAGTTGGAGTTGGGAGTGCAGTAGCAGGAGGTGCCGGATTGTGCACAGTTTTTATATTCACGCATTGTGTATTTACCTTTCAGTACTGTATGTAAACGAAAAGATTTAGTGGAAATATTGTGTTTGTCTTTGATGGTACTCATATTGTGATGCTCATGTTTTCAAAAAAAAAAAAATTCAGACCCTAAAATCCTCCTTGTGGTATCCCAGGATCGGAACCTGACGTGTAGGGTTAGGATCCGAGATCGGGGTACTACGGAGGCTGCCACCTCTGAATTCGGGTTACAGCGAATGGACGTCGAGAACCGAATTTGGGGCGTGACAGATAGGGGGAGATGCTGTCGAAATTTAGGCTTGGGCATGTAAATGGAAATAATGATAGCATTTCAATCTATCCATCCTTGGATGGGCGACTGATTTTATTATATTATCATTTAGTGGCAAATTAGATGACGAACATGATACTTGTGATTAAGAGTAGTTGATTGATGTTGATGTTGAGCGGGGGTCCCTGGAAGGTGGGAACCGCTATTGTGACCATGCTAAAGCTGTCCTGTTCCTATGGACAGCAATATGGGTGGCCTGGCCATTTGGACAGGCCCGTGTTTATGTATTAGCTCAAAATTAATGGAGCAGACCCGGATGTGCGTCGGAGCTATCCAGGTGTTGAGCGGGGGTCCCTGGAAGGTGGGAACCGCTGTTGTGACCATGATGAAGCTGTCCATTTCCTATGGACAGCAATATGGGTGGCCTGGCCGTTTGGACAGGCCCGTGTTTATGTATTACCTCGAAATTGATGGAGCAGACACGGATGTGCGTCGGAGCTATCCGGATGTTGAGCGGGGGTTCCTGGAAGGTAGGAACCGCTGTTATGACCATGATGAAGCTGTCCATTTCCTATGGACAGCAATATGGGTGGCCTGGCCATTTGGACAGGCCCGTGTTTATGTATTAGCTCGAAATTAATGGAGCAAACCCGGATGTGCGTTGGAGCTATCCGGGTGTTGAGCGGGGGTCCCTGGAAGGTGGGAACCGCTGTTATGACCATGATGATGAAGTTGTCCATTTCCTATGGATAACAATATGGGTGGCCTGGTTATTTGGACAGGCCCGTGTTTATGTATTAGCTCGAAATTAATGGAGCAGACCCGGATGTGCGTCGGAGCTATCCAGGTGTTGAGCGGGGGTCACTGGAAGGTGGGAACCGCTGTTATAACCATGATGAAGCTGTCCATTTCCTATGGACAACAATATGGGTGGCCTGGCCATTTGGACAGGCCCGCTTTGTGTGGAGCAGGCCTGGATGTGCGTCGAAGCTATCCTTGAGTTGCTTGAGTCTCCAAGACCTACACCCTAAACCCGAAACCATAAACTTAAAACTAAAACCTATAAGCTACGGCTAAACCAAAACCTAAACTCAATTCATCTAACTCTAAAGCTAGACCCAAACTCGAAAACCTAACCCTAAACCCGATCCCGAACCCGAAACTATAAACCAATGCGTAAACCTAATCCTAAACTCATGTCACCTAACCTAAACCTACACCTATTCCTAAATCCATTCACCTAACCTAAACCTAGACCCAAACACGAAAACCAAACCCGAAACCCGATCCCGAACCCGAAAATCTCAACCTATGCCGAAACCTAATCCTAATCTCAAATCACCTAAAATAAACCTACACCTATTCCTAAATACATTCACCTAACCTAAACCTTGACCCAAACACGAGAACCTTTCCCGAAACCCGATCCCGAACCCGAAAATCTAAACCTATGCCCGAAACCTAATCCTAAACTCATGTCACCTAAAGTAAACCTACACCTATTCCTAAATCCATTCACTTAGCCTAAACCTTGACCCAAACACGAAAGCCAAACCCGAAACCCGATCCCGAACCCAAAAATCTCAACTTATGCCCTAAACCTAATCCTAAACTCATGTCACCTAAACTAAACCTACACCTATTCCTAAATACATTCACCTTACCTAGACCTAGACCCAAACACGAAAACCAAACCCGAAACCCCATCCCGAACCCAAAAATCTCAACTTATGCCCTAAACCTAATCCTAAACTCATGTCACCTAAACTAAACCTACACCTATTCCTAAATACATTCACCTTACCTAGACCTAGACCCAAACACGAAAACCAAACCCGAAACCAGATCCCGAACCCGAAAATCTAAACCTATGCCCGAAACCTAATCCTAAACTCATGTCACCTAAAGTAAACCTACACCTATTCCTAAATCCATTCACCTAGCCTAAACCTTGACCCAAACACGAAAACCAAACCCGAAACCCGATCCCGAACCCAAAAATCTCAACTTATGCCCAAAACCTAATCCTAAACTCATGTCACCTAAACTAAACATATACCCATTCCTAAATCCATTCACCTACCCTAAACCTAGACCCAAACTCGAAAACCAAACCCGAAACCCGATCCCGAACCCGAAAATCTAAACCTATGCCCGAAACCTAATCCTAAACTCATGTCACCTAAAGTAAACCTACACCTATTTCTAAATCCATTCACCTACCCTAAACCTAGACCCAAACTCGAAAACCAAACCCGAAACCCGATCCCGAACCCAAAAATCTCAACTTATGCCCAAAACCTAATCCTAAACTCATGTCACCTAAACTAAACCTATACCTATTCCTAAATCCATTCACCTACCCTAAACCTAGACCCAAACTCGAAAACCAAACCCGAAATCCGATCCCGAACCCGAAAATCTAAACCTATGCCCGAAACCTAATCCTAAACTCATGTCACCTAAAGTAAACCTACACCTATTCCTAAATCCATTCACCTAGCCTAAACCTTGACCCAAACACGAAAACCAAACCCGAAACCCGATCCCGAACCCGAAAATCTAAATCTATGCCAAAAATCTAATCCTAAACTCATGTCACCTAAACTAAACTTACACCTATTCCTAAATCCATTCACCTACCCTAAACTTAGACCCAAACTCAAAAACCAAACCCGAAACCGATCCCGAACCCGAAAATCTAAACCTATGGCCGAAACCTAATCCTAAACTCATGTCACCTAAAGTAAACCTACACCTATTCCTAAATTCATTCACCTAGCCTAAACCTTGTCCCAAACACGAAAACCAAACCCGAAACTCGATCCCGAACCCGAAAATCTAAATCTATGCCCAAAATCTAATCCTAAACTCATGTCACCTAAACTAAACTTACACCTATTCCTAAATCCATTCACCTACCCTAAACTTAAACCCAAACTCAAAAACCAAACCCGAAACCCGATCCCGAACCCGAAAATCTAAACCTATGCCCGAAACCTAATCCTAAACTCATGTCACCTAAAGTAAACCTACACCTATTCCTAAATTCATTCACCTAGCCTAAACCTTGTCCCAAACACGAAAACCAAACCCGAAACTCGATCCCGAACCCAAAAATCTCAACTTATGCCCTAAACCTAATCCTAAACTCATGTCACCTAAAGTAAACCTACACCTATTCCTAAATCCATTCACCTAGCCTAAACCTTGACCCAAACACGAAAACCAAACCCGAAACTCGATCCCGAACCCAAAAATCTCAACTTATGCCCTAAACCTAATCCTAAACTCATGTCACCTAAAGTAAACCTACACCTATTCCTAATACATTCACTTTACCTAGACCTAGACCTAAACACGAAAACCAAACCCGAAACCCGATCCCGAACCCAAAAATCTCAACTTATGCCCTAAACCTAATCCTAAACTCATGTCACCTAAACTAAACCTATACCTATTCCTAAATACATTCACCTTACCTAGACCTAGACCCAAACACGAAAACCAAACCCGAAACCCGATCCCGAACCCAAAAATCTCAACTTATGCCCTAAACCTAATCCTAAACTCATGTCACCTAAACTAAACCTACACCTATTCCTAAATACATTCACCTTACCTAGACCTAGACCCAAACACGAAAACCAAACCCGAAACCCGATCCCGAACCCAAAAATCTCAACTTATGCCCTAAACCTAATCCTAAACTCATGTCACCTAAACTAAACCTACACCTATTCCTAAATACATTCACCTTACCTAGACCTAGACCCAAACACGAAAACCAAACCCGAAACCCGATCCTGAACCCAAAAATCTAAACCTATGCCCGAAACCTAATCCTAAACTCATGTCACCTAAAGTAAACCTACACCTATTCCTAAATCCATTCACCTACCCTAAACCTTGACCCAAACACGAAAACCAAACCCAAAACCCGATCCCGAACACGAAAACCAAACTCTCATTGTAGGGAGGAAGACGATGACTCAGATGAAAGATTATACAATCTCAAAAAAATTTCGGACCTGATTGAGGAATATAATCGAGGAAAACTTCGTATGGAAGATGCAACATTATCACTTGCACATCTGAATGGAGTCCCGAGAGATCAGATTTCTCCTATTGTGACTGGCATGTTGGCTGTAACAATGTCGAGTGCTTCATACAGCGTGACATATACATCTGCAGCGTACGATAACTTACGCAGGGAGTATTTCGGATAGTTGATCCGAAGTTTATTTGTATTACAATGAAATATATGTATTTAATATAGAATGACAATGTGTAATGGATTTTTCAACTTTTATATTCTGTTTACGGTTTTATTATATTTTGCTTGCATTATAGTGTAATGGTCTAATCATATTTTTATCATCTCTCTAAGCATAAGCACAAATTCACTCTACAATGATGTTCATAAACTTGCATTGACATTGTTTAAATTTATAAGTTTGTATTTCAGATATATTCAGTCATGGCACCAGGTGGGAGATCAGGTCGTTCGCGCACTGGATCTACCCCTTCCACTCGTGATGCGACGCAGACAGTATCGACGTCGCACGGTGCATCACAGTCATCTGATCCTTCGGTTTAGCATATACCGGGCACTGCATGTAAGTCTAGACATTTATTTAGTGATTTTTGTTTATATTGTTACTTACATATATCTTTTCGCAGCAAGCATCTTCTACCAGCCGACGAGGACGTGAACCCACGCGTGGGTTAGTTTTAGAGCGACTTACGCTTGAGGGTAGGGTGGCGGTAGAGTTCCCACAGGACTGCCTTAGACCTGTTGGGGACAGTGCCAGACTGTTTACGTCTGAGGTCGGTGTCTTATGCCGATCTCTGATCCCTGCCACCACCCCCCGTTGGACTGACGTGACAGATGATGTGCGACAGCTCATCCGTCAGCGCCTTCAGGTAAAGTTTAGTAAATTAAAATTTTCTTTTGTGAAAGTTCATTTACGGTTAAGTCCTATTGTTAATAAGTTTATTGCCTTAATTTATTATTTATGAAACTGCAGGATAAATTTGAATTCGATTTGAATGTTTCCTACATTTCTCATGCCGTCGACGACATGATTAGAGAGCGGTTCAAGGAGTACCACGGAGAGTTGCACCAGCGGTACAAGCGGTGCAGGACACACGATGAGGCCGTACTGTCCGCACCGCCACACGTTACTACAGATGACTGGCGGATACTCTGCGAGAGATTTTCGTCGGAGGCTTTTCAGGTAATATTTACATGTACGATATCTTACGGTAACAATTAAATTCGCAATTAATTTCGCAATTAATAGAAATATATTTTGTATAATGTGTTCAGAAGAGGAGTAGAATAAATTCTGCGAACAGGAAAAAGTTACAAGTGAACCACGTAGCTGGTTCAAAGTCATTTGTATGACATCGTTACGACATGGTAAGAAATTATTGATGATTATTAAGTTAATATATTATTTTGATTGGCATTTATTATAAGTCTTTTTTCCTTTCGATTTCGCAGCGAGATTCCATCACCGGCCAGGAGCCTGGACCAGTAGACCTCTACAGAGGGACTCACTGTTGGCAGGCGATGGGATCTTGGGTTCATCCTAGAGCCAGTGAGCATTGGGTAAAAATCTTTACTTTGTAAAATTTAAATGCGCATTGATTGATAATAATGTCATTCATGTCATTTTTTATGAAATTTCATATCTTTTCATTACAGGCGGCGATGGACACCATACGCAGTCAGCCCACTCCCGATGGCAGTCAGCGGAGTGAGCCAGAAATCCTGAGCGAGGTGCTTGGCACCCGTTCTGGATATGTGCGTGGGCTTGGCCATGGTGCCAAGCTCATGGCACAAACTAGAGCTGGCTCCAGTCGATCTGTAGCTGGTGAGATCGCTCAACGCCGAGCTGATATCGCAGAGAGAGAGGTTCAGCAGCTATGGGTCGTCGTCGATAAGATTCAAGAGCAGCTGGAGAGGCAGAGAGAGGAGCAGAGGCAACGGGAGGAGGAGGAGCAGAGGCGTACGGAGGAGGAGGAGAGGCGACGGGAGGAGGAGGAGGAGGAGAGGCGACTGGAGGAGGAGGAGAGGCGATGGGAAGAGCAGGAGAGGAGGATCGAGGAGTTGCGGCAGGAGCATGAGCGACGGATGCAGGAGATGTTTCAGGCTCTCGCTGCACGCCTTGGCGCCGATGCCCCGCCACCTCCGCCTTCATCTTCCTGATTATTTTTTTTACTATACGACTTTTAACTTATATGTATTTGTGTGTTGATGAATATTGTTTGTTTGTGGATGTGGAATGGATTATTTGTGTATGGATGGTGTAGTTTCTGTTTATTCGTATGTATGTGGATGTGAATAGGAGAAAAATGTATAGGTTTCTTTACAGGTGTATATCAGGAATTTTCCTGAATTTTGAAAACAAATGAAACCGGGACAGGAAAAACTTTTACCGACGAAATAATTCGTAGGTAAAAAGATGTAAAAAATTTTACCGACGAATTTTTTCGTTGGTAATAAACTTTTACCGACGAAATATTTCGTCGGTAAAAGTTTTACAGTTTTTATTATCGACGAAAAATTCGTCGGTAAAATTTTTTTACATCTTTTTACCTACGAATTATTTCGTCCGTAAAAGTTTTTTCACCGACGTATCATTTTTATTTCCGAAAAAATTCATATGTTTTCCCGACGAATTTTTTCATCGGTAATGGTTTTATTATTACCTACGAAAAATTATTTCATTGGTAAAAACCTTTATCGACGGCCTTTCTGCGACGATGTTAGCCGCGAAAAATTTCGTCGGGAAAAAGATTTCCCGACGAAATTTTACTGATTCCCGACGAAATCATTCGTCGGTAAAAATGAAATTTCTTGTAGTGCTTCCCTCACTTCTTCCCTCTCTCCCAATCTACACCCGTTGCCAACACTTTAGCAATGGTTTGTGATGTGTTGGGTGTTGTAGAGCCCCCTTGATGTATATCCACGTCGTCCATCCATTTTGCTAGATCATTTCACCTTATGAACAAAAAAATGTAGTAGATTTGAAGCTCAAGTGGCGATAATGACACCCACCATTGAAACTTCCTAAGGCCTACCCCATGACGTGTGGTAGTGACCTCCAACACCAGGTACGCTGATTAGCTACTAACAGGTTCCATAGCTAGATTTGCTATTGAAGTGACGTTAGCAAGTTCTGTGGGCCCCATCATGATGTATGTATTGTATCCACACTGCTTATTCATTTGGGGAGATCATTCTAGGGCATGATCCAAAGAATGAGGTAGATCCAAAGCACAAGTGAATCCCACCTAAGAAAATAGTGGGCATAGTGATGCCCATTGTTGAAACCTTCCCAGGGCCACTATAATGTTTATTTGAGATCCAACCTATTCATAAGTTAACATAGACATGTATGAAGGGAAAAACAAATATCAGCTTGATCAAAAGCTCCTATAATCACCTAGAAGTTTTTAATGATAGGCATTCAATCCCCACTATTTTCTGTGGTGGGGTCAGGGGTCCACTTAAGTTTTTTATCTGCCTCATTCTTTGACTAATGCCCTAAAATGACCTCTCTAAATGGATGGATGGTGTGGATACAACACATACATCATGGTGGGGCCCACAAAACTTGGTGACATCACTTCTGCAGTGAATCTGGCTGCATGCTGTCAGTAGCTAATTTGCGTCCCCAACACCACTGATGCGTACTTCCAAGTAAAGCCTTTCGCAGGCTAGAACTTAAGTGGGGCCAATCGTAATGTTTGCGATAAATCCACCCCGTTTGTCCATTTTTTTGAGATCATTTTAGGTCAATAGACCAAAAGTAAGCTGAATCCAAGAGTCAAGTGGGCTATAAGAGAGGAAAAACTAGGGAAAAAATTTCCCACCGTTGAAACCTTCCTAAGCTCCACATTCATGTTTATACGACATCCAAACCGTTTATAAGCTCATTCTCAAGAGGTCAAGGTATCGAATCCCAAGTGGCTAACATTGAAGGGTGACTAATAGTGTGGGTGTGTGTACTAGAATAGTGTGGGTGCCACCCCCCCCCCCCAAAAAAAAAAAAAAAAAAAAAAATAATAATAACGGTGATATGAATGTTTTGTAGACATATGAATCTTTTAATGGTGATTGTTCAATCCCTACTGTTTCCTCTTGTGTGGCCCACTTGAGTCTTGGATCTGAATAATTTTTGGTCGAATATCCTAAAATGAACTCACAAAATAGATGGACGGGATGGATTTATCACAAACATCACAATGGGCCCCCACCTAGGTTCCTAGCATAGGAACTCCTGCCCAGGGCTTTTGCATGAAATCCATGTCCCAACCCCACCTTCCACATTGGAGCTTCATTAGTTGTGAGCCCCACCATGATATATGTGTTACATCCGTACCATCCATCCATTTTTCGAGGTCATTTTAGGGTATGGGACCAAATATGAGGCATATCCAAATCTCAGGTGGACCACACCACAGGAAATGGACCCTAGTATTTTTTAATGGTAGGTTTTAATTACTACTGTTACCTTTTGTGGGGTCCACGTGAGATTTCAATCTTTCTCATTTTTGAAGTCATGCCCTGAAATCATGATCCATAAAGGATGAATGATGTGGATTAAACACACATATCATTGCAGGGCCATGGCATAGTTTAGTAATAGAGTAGATTCCACACCCCTTGCATAGGGACGTAAGATTAAAAGGGGTAAAATTGTCTTTTTCGAAGATAATTGATGAAATTTTGTGACAGTCGTTGGTCCAAGTCAAAATAGATAGTTTATTTTTAACCTTATTTCAAAACCTTAGGTGGGTTTTTGAAAAGAGTTTAAAAGCATGTTCTTTTTGAAATTTAACCAAAATGTAGGCGAGTCTATACTATGGCATTGTCCATTTAAAATGTTATCTAGAGAAAAGTTTTATGTCGGATTACTTATTAGTCATAGCAATTATAGTAATGGTCACCATAGTTTAAATAGTATTCAACCAAAAAATCAACTTGAAGAAAGGTCGCTCATCCTCTAATTAGACGGAAGAAGGTTGTTTTCATCCAATCTTGATTGAATGTGTGTCACAATGAAAAACACAATATTGGATGCGGAGGTTTGTTAATTCTAGATGCGTATGGGACTGTACACATCCACACGTGGGCTATGTGTCACGATGCCGGCCTGGATCGTCTGCTCCGCTTCAACAAGATTTTCCTGCTTGCGGAAGCTTGATTGGTCCACCTCAACAAATGTCAGCACTCGTCAACAAATAGGAAATTTCTATTGAAGTCGATCAGACGATCCGGATTCCACAATGTGACAAACATGCGCTGACCTGCGTAGCTTTCTTAGAAGCTGCCTTTGATTAAAGGTTACTTGGAATGTCGTTCACAAGGCTTTCTTAGAAGCTGCCTTTTGATTAAAGCTCACCTGGAACGTTCGTTGGTTAGGAGTACAAGCTTTTCATCAAGCTGTTTCGATCTCCTCACACAGAAAATTAGGCCATTTCACACCTCAGATCTGTCACAGCATATCAAAACAATAAATTGCTAGAAAAAATTTTGACCCTAAAATTTACTTTCTACGTTGTGGCCCACCTAAAGAGTGAAATTCTCATATTTTTCAGGCAGAAGATATAAGCATTGTTCCCAATCTTATGGAAATATTAGATCTCACACACGTGTTTCATTTTTCCAAGTGTATTCACCTGTGATGTGCACGGCTGTACACCCGTGTGGAATTAGCAAACCTCATGTGATAGAAAACAAACCCTCTTTGGACCGCCGTTGGTAAAGTTAGAAATTTCTAGTCAATTTGTCATTTTCCGTTGACTAAGCTCTGTTTGGGGGTGGCGGGCGGGGCGCGGATTTCCTGGGAAAGCCTTGCGCAGGAATTTCCTGCGAGGGAACCAAGGTGGGGCCCACAGTAATTTTTTTGATAAATCCACCCCGTCCATCCGTTTTGGGATTTCATTTTAGGCCTGAAAACAAAAATGAACCGGATCCAAGACTCAATTGGGCCTCACTAAAGGAAAAGGTGGGTAGGTAAATTACTACCATTGAAACCTCCCTGGGTCCACAGTGATGTTTATATGACATCCATACTGTTCATAACGTCACTACTACTGGGATGAACTGAAAACACAAATATTATCCTGATTCAAAACTCCTGTGGCTCCACAAATATTTCAACTGTGGACGTTCAAATATCACGTTTTCGGCCCAATTAAGTCTTGGATCCGGTTCATTTTTCTTCTCATATACTAAAATGATCTCCCAAAACGGATGGACGGGGTGGATTTATCAAAAAAATCACTTTGGGCCCACCTTGGTTACCAGTGCAGGAAATTCCTGCTCGCAGGAAATCCGCGCCATGGCGGGTGGGGGTTGGGGTTTTATGATACTCAGGCAACGCATGCTTGATACGCAGGCGCTCAAAGAATGTAACACGTGGAATATATTAACTCAATTCAAACCGACTAATTTGTGAAAATCATTATCTATAGGACACGATTAAAAAATCGGATTTGTTAAGAAATCCTAACCTCTGATTCGTTGCTGAAAATAGGATCATTGGATATTTTTATTCTGAACCGTTCAATAAATGTCCACCAATCAGATGATCATCTAATCAAATAAGCCTAGGTTTTGGTTCACGAAACATCTTAACATGACTTCAATGTATGACACGTATACAATTTCTAACTTATTTATAAATGCCTGCGTATTATCCGTAACATGCTTCCAGAGTATCACAGTTTTTTCTGCTTTGTCCTTCCTTCCGTTACTTTTCTCCCAAGGCAGTGGGAACGTGAAATAGGAGCGTGGATAATACTCGGTCGTGGGAGATGTATGACGGGATTTCACGTGATGCATGCAAAAAGATGTACACGTGTACAAGATCCATGCCATAAATCTAGTATATTTAAATCTTATGCTATTAAGTATCGAACATTTTTCTAGCTATGCATTTTGTCCATAAAAGAATGGCCACTGAAATGATATCACCATCGTATCGTCTTATAATCAAATGCATACATTAATTCTTACCGAATAAACGGTCCAGATCTCATGCATGTATGGGTTTTTGGCACATGTGCCAAGAATCACCTGTCCATCTCAACTCGTTTCTCTTGCGTGTCAAGAAGGAAACCCGAATCCAAAAACAAGGCGTATGGTGTGTAAGTCATCGATCCGTGACTAGTCGAATTCTATTCGGTTTTGAGTTTGACCAATCGGGGGACAATGGTGTCCATTGATCCAGACCATTGCTTTATTACTTCCCTCGTAGAATTCACATGGCCCAAAAAGTACAATCAGCTAGAAATATCCTAGCCACTAAACTTGGATCTTTTTTCATTTGAATGTGGACGTAGCTTATACTCATCTTCTTGACCGTTTATTTGCGATCGATGAATGAATATCCTACATGTACAAGATTTTTAGGGCATAGTCTATTCATTACATGGCTCACCAGATGAATAGAATGGCATGGATCACTCAATCATGGAAGCGGATTCGCCGGTGACCTGCCACCAGGGATGTCCATGTTTGACAGGTGCTGTGGGGCCCACCTTTATGTATTTGTTTTATATCATGCTGTCCATCCGTTTTGACAGTTCATTTTAGGTTTCAAAGCTTAAGTGGACCACAACACAGGAAACGGTGGGGTAATGATACCCACTAGCTGTTGAACCCTTCCTAGGCCCACCTTGATGTTTATTTGCCATGGGACATGTTGATAAGGTCACAAAGACTTGGATGAAAGGAAAACACAAATATCGGCCTGATCCAAAACGTCTTTTTTGACAACAAGAAGTTTTCAATTGTCGATGTTCAGTTACCACTGTTTACTGAGGTGTGGTCCGCTTGAGCTTTGCATCTTCTTTATTTTTATATTCAAAATCTAAAATGAACTGGAAAAACGCATGGACGGTGTGGATAAAACACATACATCACGGTGGGCCCCACAGAGTTATGTAAGGATCACTTGGTGATCCGCTTCCCTTAACCATGGCCTTCAAATGAGAAAATTTTTGAGAAATTTTGTAAACCTTTCGTTTGACCGACCAGTTAAAATAAACCTTCGAAAATCTTACCTTCCCATTCAAGTATGTCACTCGGTTAAATTTACTTAGGGTATTCTGCTCCAGAAAAGCATGTGCGTACAGATGAAGTTTAGAACGGGAAAATAAAGTTTTCCGAAGTCTATTTTGGCTATTCGGTCCAAACCGAGGTTTACAGAGAAATTTCTCAAAATTTTTGCTACACCCACGCGTTAGCTACAATAGCTACGCGGGGTGTAGCAATGACCCCAACATGATGTATGTGTTGTATCCACGCCGTCCATCCAGTTGGAGAGATCATTTTAAGGCATGACACAAAAAATGAGGTAGATCCAAAGATCAAGTGGACCCATCACAGAAAATAGTGGCGATTGAACGCCAACCTTTGAAAAAAAATCTTGGGGGCCACTTGAGCTTCTGATCTGCCTCTTTTTTTGGTATCATTCCCTAAAAGGATCTCGTCAAATGGATGGATGGCCTAGATACAACACATACATCATGGTGGGGTCATTGCTACACGCGGCCTAGGTAGCTTAGCTAACGCATGGGTGTAGCAAAAATTTTCTCGCTTCAGCAATAGAAGCTTTGCATAGCCTCCACAAAAATGGCTTCTTATCCATTTCAGATTATAAAATCACATACCCAATTCCCTCTACAGAAAAAGCTTTCTTTCCTTGTCTTCTGAATGGCAATATCTCTCAAGCTACTTCAATCTCTACTACTCTTTCTTGCCATGAAACTCTCATACTCAGCTTCACAAAGAGACCACTTCCTCTTCAATGGCTTCCATGATGCTAACGTGAGCCTGGATGGTATTGCACTCATCCACCCCAATGGCCTCTTGCAACTAACCAATACATCCAACCAACAAAAAGGGCATGCTTTCTACCCACTCCCTCTCAACCTTAAAAACTCCTCACATGTTGGTGCTTTCTCTTTCTCCACTTCTTTCGTCTTTGCCATCATCCCTGAGTTCCCGAATTCGAGTGCCCATGGGCTTGCCTTCACGATCTCGCCATCCAAAGGATTCCCAGGAAGCATGGCGAGCCAATATCTGGGAGTCTTCAGTTCTTCGAACAATGGTAATCGATCGAACCATGTGCTTGCCGTCGAGTTAGACACTCTACTTAACCCCGAACTCGATGATAAAGACAACAACCATGTGGGCGTCGATCTAAATGGCTTAAAATCAATCAAATCGACTCCTGCGGCCTACTACGATGAAGAAGATGGAAAGACCAAGAGCTTAAATCTTGTAAGTGGAGAAGCCATGCAAATTTGGATAGATTATGATGGAGGAGAGAAGCAACTCAATGTAACTCTATCACCTTTGAAGATTGACAAGCCAAATCATCCGCTCCTATCATCATCCGTCGATCTTTCCTTATATATTGCGGACCCTGTGTATGTTGGTCTATCCGCGGCCACAGGCGGGCTCGCCGGGTCCCACTATATTCTTGGGTGGACCCTCAAGGTAAATGGACAAGCAGAACCGCTAGATCATTCTCTCCTCCCTTCAGTTCCACGGCAAAGGCAATCAAGCAATCATCAAGGATGGAAAATTGGGTTGTCGTCGGCTGTGGTAGCATTTGTGTTGACAGCAGTTTATGGGGCCATATACATACTCAGGAGGAGGAAGAAGAAGTACGAAGAAATACAAGAAGATTGGGAGCATGAATACGGCCTGCGAAGGTTCTCCTACAAAGATCTATCAATCGTCACCAATGATTTCAGCGACAAGGAGCTTCTCGGCTTCGGAGGGTTTGGAAAGGTTTATCGAGGAATATTACCAGCATCCAGTGTCCAGATTGCAGTGAAGCGGGTCTCCCATGATTCAAAACAGGGGATCAAGGAATTTGTAGCAGAGATGGCCAGCATCGGACGGCTTAGGCACAAGAACCTTGTGCAACTACTAGGGTATTGCCGACGGAAGGGAGAGCTTCTCTTGGTATATGATTTCATGCCAAACGGTAGCTTGGACAAGTTCCTCTTCACCCATGAGAAGCCAGTCCTTAGCTGGAATCAAAGGTATCATATTCTCAAAGGTGTTGCTGCTGGCCTTCTGTATCTGCATGAAGAATGGGAACAGATTGTGTTACATCGGGACATCAAGGCAAGCAATGTTCTATTAGACCAGGATATGAACGCACGGTTGGGAGATTTCGGGCTTGCCCGGTTGTATGAACGTGGTACCAATCCTCAGACTACTCATGTTGTTGGGACCCTGGGCTATCTTGCACCTGAGATTACAAAAACCGGCAAGGCAACGACTTACACCGATGTGTATTCTTTCGGGGCGTTTTTGCTTGAGGTTGCTTGTGGGAGGAAGCCAATAGAATGGAGATCGGAGGAGATGAGCTTGGTGGATTGGGTGTGGGAGTGTTGGAAGAAGGGACCGATCCTGGAGGTGAGGGACCGTCGGCTCAGAGATGAGTATGTGGAGGAGGAATTGGACATGGTTTTGAAGCTGGGCCTGCTTTGCACGCACCCTACGCCAGCCGTCAGGCCGAGCATGAGGCAGGTTACGCAGTTCTTGGACGGCGATGCTGTCTTTCCTGAGTTATCACCCAATGATGTGGGCATTGATGGAGGGCTGCATGGATTTGCTTTGCCGGACGCCACATTGATCAAGAAGTCATCTGTTCGTTCATTCTCTGGGCCTGAACCAGTCCTCTCTAGTGGTGGGCGTTGAATTGGGACGGTTATGGCTGTTGTATCTTGCTGTGAGTTACTATAGAATGGATCCAATGTAGATCACTTAGTTTAGTCTTCTTGATTATTAGAATGCAAATGAATCTTATTGTGGTATACTATATCATGACTCCCTTATGGATGATTCGTGTTGGTATACCATACTGCTAGAGAACAAATTATTGTAATTCATTTAAGTGGTGCATCCAAACATGTCCAAAATTGACAATTGCTATTTTTAATGGTTGTTTTCAATTTGGTTTGCGTTTGGATGGAATTGAAATCGTTTAATGCATTTGTTTTCTGCACCGTGATAAAACACCCATGCTCTTTCGGGTCCACCATGTTGTATATCTGAAATCCATCCATCCATTCTGTTCTCATCCTTATGTTCACAGTACGTACGAAAGATATATGTTATTGCCTATAGATGTAGGGATATTGCTAAATAATGTAAAATCTCTTTAGCTCCTGTCACTTGATTTATTTTTAGGCCTTTAGCCTTTTGTTAGGTTTTTTTTTTTTTTTTTTTTTTTTATTATTTTATTTTATGGTTTGGCTTGTTCTATATTAATTGCATGTAGGGCAACTTGACGGATAGAGTGGATTTTCAAATATGCAACATAAGTGGCCCCAAAAGCTTCCTTAAAATAAGCATTGCTGGGTATTATGGTCTGTTTGGATGCACAATTACAATAAATTCAATAACAATATCTTTGATGCAATAAACGAGGAAAACTTCCATACACTGGCAGACCTGATGGATTATAAACCGGCACTGAAAAATTATACAGCTACGTAATTCAACTTGAACTGGCTGTTTACATTTACATGTATCATAAACCAAGAACTACACTTATTTGCATTTCTAGGTACTTGAATGGTAGACATTTATTGGACAGTTCAAATGAGAAACATCCACAGCCGTATTTCAGCAAATGAATGTACATGAATCTGATTTTAGGGTCACAACTTAGTTCCAATGGTTCTACAATTTAGGTGGTTTAATTTAAGTAATCCTTGCCACTTATGCAACATCAGTGTGCCCGCGTATCAAGCATCATAGCTGCCAAAGAATCAAATGACTCGGGCACAATAAATAATTAGAGGAAGCAATAGTAGGCAGGCATAATCATCAGGCGAGCACATCATTAATACGTTTGCAAATTATCATTAATTTGAAGTTATTATAAATATCTTCTCTCTGTTTGGAATATTTTTTTAAATAATGAAACTACCGATGCCCTAAATCATTTTTCTCTGTGCAACTCAAAATTACTCTAATTAGAATTATTTCATGGTATATAACATATGGAGGAAAATTAAAGAATTTATGGTCCAATGGAGAAATTTTTTTGGTACGTTTCATACTGGAATTTTCATCTCATTTTCTAACGTTTCCAACAGAAATTGAGGAAAGCTAGCTGAATGTCAGTATTTCCAATAATGGCTAATTAAGAATGTGGTTATTTGTAAACTATATATTTTTATGTGGGTATTTGCAAATATCATCCGTGTTGGGGCTCTCTCTTTTAAACACGGCAAACACGTCGGCCTGACAAGTGATCTGCTTTCTAAGCGTATGACTGATTCCCACGTTCAAAGTCATATTACTTGAACAATCCTAACCTACCTGTTTGTGGAAATAGGACTGCTGGACGTTTTCATTTTTAGCTACCCAATAAAATGTCCAGCAATCTGATGGCTAGATGATCAAATGAACTTAATGCTTTGGTTTACGATACATCTACATTTGGGTACTATAGTTTGGAGGGTTTAACACTTGTATGCGATGCATAAATTTTCTAACTACTTTCTAAGTGCCTGAGTATCCATCACACTCTCTCCCAGTGTATCAAAGTTTTCCTCATTACAATTTAGGCAGGGGTAGCAATGGGCGGTGCGCCCCAGTATTTGGGCCCTTAAACTTTGGCCCAGGGACAGTTGGGCCTAGGCCAATGATGATGGCTCAGCCTGTTGGCCTGATTCAATTTCGTCAACTGGACCTATTTTAAAGAAGAATGGAGATTTAAAGACACTTGTAATTAGCAGTTTTGATTCAATGTACATGTGTGGTCTAGTAACACTCTTGGATCGAGTCAGGTTCCAACGACCGATGCCATTTTTGACAATGGAATTGTTACGGATGGATGGGACACTCCAAAAACTTATTAGATTAGATTATTTTAAACCTTTAATTATTTAACATTTCATTGGTTTTATCACAAGGCCATCTTGTATTATGAGTCCACGCACAGGTCTTCTTAGCCCAAGTAGGGCCAGGGCCATGCTTACGGGACTAGGGTTGGATTAGGGTCAACCCAAGATTTAGGTAGTGTAAATGGGCCAGGTCGGGCTAACTAAAGCTTTTGAGAACATGGCCCACGAACAAGATACATTGGGTCCATTCCTAGCTATTGTGAGATGACTTGAATTCTACTGCTAGAGCAATTCAGTCAACCGAAGTTTGTTGTGTTGTTTAACGGTTGACCAAGTTCTAGTTCGGTTGATCAAGAGTGTTTTTCCATATCTCAGTCAACCAAAGGCTCCACTGAGGTTTTGAACAGATTTGTGCAAATTGGGATATTTAAGTCCGATTTAAATTAGGGCTTTGATAATATAAGTGTTTTCTCTTAAGGGGCAAATGTTGTACTAAGGGGAGGGTTCTACATTTGTAAGAGCTTGAGAAGGAATTTTCTATAGGGATTTAGGGTTTTCTAGAGGTGAGTATCACAAAGGGAGATCAGATACATCTATATTCGAATAAGGTGAGTCTGTAAAACTATAAAGTTTTGATTATAATGGATCTCTGTCGCTTTGTGCTATGATTTTTTTCCCTACGCGTAAGGATTTTTCACGTAAAATATCTTGTGTTCTATGGTTGATTGCTTTTTTGTTTTGGTTATTTTGCTTTATTTTATTGTTCCATCTTCATTGAATGTTCTTCACAGAGCTAGTGTATGGATGGACAGTGGTGTTAGATTCAAATTTCTAACACTTAAGGTTAATCTAGGTTTGTTGTTGGCTCGAGATTAGAGCTAGTTCATTCACAACACTAGCCATCCTACCAGATAAGCATCAAAGACCAAGGGCCACCTTGCTGCTAGAGGTGGGCAATGATCTGGGTTGGTCCAAGTTAACCTTAGTTTGGTTTGGCTTGTTTTTGTGCCATCCCAGTTTGTGGATCAGCTCAGTTTGGGTTTTAGGCCGACCCATGCGATCGAGTTTGGTTTGTTCCAAAAAAATCCGGTTCAAGCCGTGATTGATTATTTGGTCAAAAATTTCGAACCGGGTTGGGCCAAGTTCGAACAAGTGGCAGCTCTTTATTTTTCTAAATAAAAAAGAATTTAAAAAGTTAAAAAAAAAGTACAAAAGTATCTCACTACATGATGTTAAACATCCTTTAGAGGAGGAGTGCAACTTCAAAATTGACATGTAAGAGCCTTTTCTAAACAGAAGTACTCAAGCATAATTTTACAAGTGCAAGGAAACAGTGTGCATTCATGCATATGTATTATATATATTATCCACATCATCATGTATATGTATTATCGATGTCGTCCATCCGTTTTTACATATCATTTTAAAACATGATCCCAAAATAAAATCATATCCAAAGCTCAAGTGGATCACACCACAGGAAACAATGTGCTTACAATCTACAAGCCGAATCAAATCGAGCTAATCAAACCGAGCTTCAAGCCAAGTCGAGCCGATACTGCCCTAATTTGAGCTTGGTTTGTTTTTTCAAACGAGCTTGACACCAAACTTCTACTCCAACCAATCCAAACTGAGCTTTTTCAAAGCAATCTCAGCCGAGCTTTCGAGATGGCTTGGTTTGTGCCCAGCTCTACTTGCTGCTAAGGTCAGGGTGGGCTGGGCTGCTTGTGGAGCCTTTATGCATATTCAATCCAAGGCTAGGCCCAACTCATTGGCCCTCCAAAAATCATGCCCAAACCCAACCATGGGCTATTACCCTTGCCTCTTACCCTTTGCCTAGAAACCCATCCAAAGTGGGCTAGAGATGGGCCAGGCCCAGCTCATCAAGACCAAACTACATGGCGGCATACAGTGGACATGCAACTTGCTTAGGCCCCTCCCTAGCTGTACACGTGGTTCCCAACTCAAATCTGAACCACCTAGATAGTGGGCCCCACCATGGATGGATTATATCAGCCTGTCGATGGACCACAGGACAAACAAAGTCCAGAGGTCAAAGATCGTCTAATAAAATCTTCTTGGATTTTACTAATCTACTGACACTGTTTGAACATGCAGGGGGGCGCGGATTGCCTGCGAAAGCCTTTCGCAGGCATCTCCTGCACTAGGAATCTGGGTGGGGCCACCATGATGTTTGTGAGAAGTCTACGCCGTCCAACCGTTTTGTAAGATCATTTTAGGCGTTGCGACGAAAAATGAACGGAATCCAAGACTCAAGTGGGCCGCAATAAAGCAAAAGGTGGGTAGGGAAATTCCTACCGTTGAAACCTCTATGGGGTCCACAGTGTTGTTTATATGCCATCCATACCGTTCATAATGTCATTCCTACTAAGATGAACTGAAACACAAATATTATCCTGATTTGAAACTTCGGTGGCCCCACGAATATTTCAACTATGGAAGTTCAATCGTCACGTTTTCGGCCCACTTGAGTGTTGGATCCCGTTCATTTTTTGTCTAAATGCCTAAAATGATCGCACAAAACAGTTGGACGGCGTAAATTTCTCACAAACATCATGGTGAGCCCCATCTAGATTCAAAGGGCTGGAGATGCCTGCGAAAAGCCCATGCGGGGGCGCTATTTGGGTGGATGGATCCCCAACTGTGGGGCCACTGTGATGTATGTACCTTACATTACACCGTCCATGAATTTTGAAAGCTCATTTTAGGGCATTATCCCAAAAATGAAGCAGATCCAAATCTTAGGTGGACCATACCACATGAAATAGTAGTGATAGAATCCCCACCATTAAAAACTTCATGGGGGCCACTGCAATGTTTATTTTCCATCCAACCTGTTGAAAAGGTCACAAAGACCTGGATGAAGATACCAAACAAATATCAGCTTGACCCAAAACTTTTGTGACCCACAAGAAGCTTTTAATTGTTGAGTACCATTGTTTATTATGTTATGGTCCACCTGAGATTTGGATCTACTTCATATTTTGAATCATACTTTAAAATGAGTTTTTAAAATAAATGAACGGCGTGGATGTAATACAAGCATAACACAGTGGACGGGACCGTAAGGGATCCACCCACATCGGTGGATCCGGCGATCCAGTGAAGTCGCGCCCCCCAATGCGGGGCTTGAATTCTTGGACAGAAGAGACGTTTTCAACTCAACGCCCAGACCTAATAGGCTGAGGTTTTAAATTGATTGGGCCGGGTCCATCAGGCGGGTCCTTTCAGAATTCTGCTTTTGCTTGGCCCGGTTGGGGACAGCCATAAAACTTTTATGGTGCCCGTGGTTTGGTAATCCAAACAGTTTATCTATTGCATCCAGTACCTTCCATGAGTGCCATTCTTCAAACATAAAAGCATTCGATTTGAGGCCAGGTCCACTGCAATGTTTGGAGAATACAAATCTTGTGCATGGAGCCATCGTGAGATTTTGGTGGCATACAACCCGCTAACACAGGCCAATCCAACCATCATGTGTGCCAGAGGTTAACCTTGGATGGTTGTCCGTTGTTTTCTATGCTGTGGTCCACTATGTTGTTTTTATGCAATCTACGTGCGCTCCTACATAATGATTGGATAGGTCTGTTTTCTGGGGCATTCAGCTTTAACGGTCTAGGATCCTCTGGACAAATTCAATTCCATACATATACACCAATGGGCTCTACCTACCACAAACATTGTGGAGGATCCTCTTGTTGGGAAACTAGTTAGCGGAAGCATTGAAGAGATTCAAACAATCACCACACGATAATCAATCACACACAAACACAACCACACAAAGACAATCAAATTTTACATGGAAAAACTCTTGCGGGAAAAAAATCACGGCACAAAGTAACACCTGCACTTTGAATCAGAAAATTACAAAAATAATTTACCCATAAGCAAACTCTCAAAAGATGACAAAGCACTTTCAAACCTCACAATCTTCTCCTCAAACCCTAATTTGGAACTAAGACACCTTAGTATGTATTAGGATACTTTTAAGATTGATTAGGAAGAGTTTTTATAGACTCCAAACCGAAATTAGAAACAAGTTACGCAAAACTATGTAACCATGCATAACACTGCTTATACAGCCCATTGGTCGGACCCCATCGACTGACCGATCAAGTATAGAAAAAACAGTCCAGAGAGCTTTGCTCTAAATACAACCTATCCAACCTTAATATACAACCGGTTGACTGACAGAGGTCCGGTCGGTCTGGATGTCCAAAAACTATTTAGAGACTACGCTGCTTCTCAGTGCATAATTAGACCGGTCGGACGAGATTGGCCTACCAGTCAGAGACCCTGTTTTGGCAACAAGTTTGAAGTCTCAATCAACACCCCCTAGCTTAGATTTATGGACAATTTATAGACGGACAGAAAAAGAAACACAACAAAGTCATGATATTAATCCAAACCATTGATCTATTGTGTAGCAAAGCACCTGGGCTTTAACCTGAAAGCCTTCTTGATAAGACAATCTCAGACCGCCGAATTGTGGGCTAACGATTAGATGGTTAGGAAGAGAAATATAGCATTGCAGTGCAAATTATAAGAGCTGGACGAGTCAACTCAGACTCGGTAGGTCTCTGGCTCATTACCTGAGCTGGTAGAGACACATACGTATGTTTGTGAGCACCCAATCTAGTTGGATACTATACGAGTCACTGCGCAAACTTGGGGCTGACTAATATTGTCGTAGAAACTGACTCTAGGCTGGTCGCGAATCCGAATGTTTCAGGCCCATGGTCCATTTGGTATTGTTTTTGTATAATTCAGCAAAAATGTAGCCAACTCAATCTGAGTTCTCTCACATATGAAGGGAACATGGTCGCAGACGGGCTCGCTAAGTCAGCTAGTGCTGGTAACTCAGACATAATCTTCAGCTCCAGAGTTGACCTTCCAGGGATGATCCGGGGCTCATTTGTGCTTGACTAGACAGGCATTGGTAGTGTCAGGAAGTGTTTTCAGCCAGGCCCGATAGGATTGGGGCTGTGTATTTGGATAATCGAATACTTTTTGTTCTAAACTGCCCATTGGACAGCCACTAATCGCCCGAAAGGACATCAATCTGGTCTAATAGATGGCTTTACGACCTATCTGAAGTGGGCCATTTACTACCACTGGATAAAGCAATTCGATCAACCAAGGTGGGCCCCTTGCACATGGTCTCCAGTTGGATGTGCTAAAATCTCAATCCACGCGCCTCAGCCTCATGTAAATAATTGTTTCTGCTTTTATTTGAAAGGGAACCCTAGATAGCCACCCTTCTCCATGCACCTTTGATGACCTATATTGGTGGGCCACACCTTCCCAAAGCTTCTTCACAAGACTAGCCCAACTATCTTGGGAAAAGATGGTCCAAAAGGCTTTGTAAATGCAAGTCTACGTCCAATAGACCTTTAGGCCATAGTGCTTCGACGTAGATTAAGCCGTAACTCTTAACACCACGTAGCATGGTGGTGTTAGGAAGTGGCAGGATTTCTTTCAGCAATGTGCATGTGTTTGAAAGTTGTTAGGTTGCCCACTTCAAACAGTAGCAAGTGGTCCAACTAAATCCCACCATGCCCCAAAACCACCAACTAACCCTATGTACGAAATTTGGGCCAGGGTTGGCCCGCGTGGCCAATTGGCACCCTCCAGAAAATGTAAGGCGTGGGACCCAAGTTAGGAGCAACTTAGATCTAGCATACCCATAACATATTGTGCCTATGGAGCAGGTGTCTTGTGATAACCTCCAAGTGCTAATATTGTGGGACACTGATCAGGTTGTCTGGCATGCACCACATTCGGTAGTGGTGTGGTGATGTGGCGAGATGTGATTGGTGGGACTATAAGCTATTAGAGAATTCAGTCAAGTACCATCTTGATAGCGTAAGGGCCACACTAATCACATCTGGCAACTTCACCACACCACCTTAAAAGGGTGGTGCAGGCCTGACTACCAGCTGGTCCTAGTCCAAGATTGTGAGAATTTCTGCCCAACGTGTATGGACACATCACCAATGCGGCTTATATTGTCCTTTTTGACGGACAACAAAATTTCTACCTCAGGATCACACTTATAGTGGAGCGGAAGAATAATATATTTTGCATATTGGCCAATGTGGCCCATGTGGATTGATAGTGGCACATGTGACACATGCTAGGCACTAGAAGATAAATGTCAGCCCATCTAGATTCTCCTGCAAACAAACACTAATCTTATTAACTGCATACGAAACCAACCAACAATTTCCTGAAACTCTCTGTTTTAAATTACGTGTCTATAGTTTAATTATTCTTTTAATCTGGTACTGTAAATAGAAATTTTAGGTGTAATTATTAAATATCAAGATGAGTCTGGTTGAGTCTTCAAGTTATGTCAAGTGGAGTCTTGGAGTTGAGCTGTTCCGGCTGAGCATTGAATCAAGTTCTATGATGTGGGGCGCATGATGACAGACAATGGCACATGTTGCAAGTGTGCACACTAACATGTTGAGACATACGGCTATGCAAAATGCATGCCTAAAAGCTAGATAATGACAAAATTGGCACATGTGCTCTATGTGTCTCGCCTCTAGCTCAGCTGGAAGACACCTATGCGTTTCAACCGCGGGTCTCATGTTCAAGTGTTAAGTAAATACACTAACTCCATTGGTGGGTGGGTGCTTTGTGTGACTAACTGAGTGGGTACACTACGCAGCTAACAGGGTGGGTGTCCACTTTGTCCATCAATTTCTCATACATGTGCTAAAAAATAGGGCAATTCAAAATTTAGGTGGCGACACCACATGAAACAACAAGCAATGAATTTCCATCCATCATTGAATATTGAATGGTTTGGATGGCATATATGACTCTAAGTTGCGTATATGGAAGATCTAAATCTAACGTCCATATGCTTTTTCTTGACCAAACGGATAATGACATGATTGGTTCCTACGGCCAGGATTTAAAGTTTTGGTGACTCACCCACCAAGCATCATGGGCTTCACTGCTGGATGGAGCATATTAAAATCTCTTATTGATCAAGTGAACCAAACCGTCTGATTTCACTAATAACATATATGGATTATTGACCTTTATATTTCTAGCTGATAAGAACTGACATATGTAATTCTTTTAATAAGTTCTTTTTTCTTTCTTTTCTATTTTTCGTTCATTTATTTATTCCAAAGTTGCTTATTTAAATAAAGTAGTTTATGAGTGTGAATGGGACAAAAATTGCTTGTACCCCTCCCAAATTAGCATTCCATTCACACTCATAAACTACTTTATTTAAACAAGCAACTTTGGCATAAAGAATGGCCTTAGGAACCAAACCTGTCAGTATCCATTTCGTCAAGAAAAAGTAGATAGACGCTTAGGTTTAGATCCTCCATTACACAGTCAAGCTAGGATAGAATAACCCATGCATCACATCATCGCCACTCACCAGTGTCTTTAAAAGAAGAGGAGATCTTGGATGCTCTGCTGGAGTGTGATGGATGATACGCAGGCATGAACTTCAAAATTACTTGGGAATTTCATAATCGGAGTATAAGTTATTCAAAATAAATGATAAAAACTATCCATCTTAGATTTTACAGTGTACCATCGCCCAAAAACTAAGCTTAATCGATCGTCTGATGATAGGATTGGTAGAGATTTATTGGATGGTTAAAATGAAAAAAAAGATTAAAAAAAAAAAAATCCTATGTTCTGTTCCAATGACCTAGTGAATACAAATGGAAGTTCAGAATTATTCAATGAATCTGATGCTTGGAATTTTACTTAGTGACAGTGAGTTCCACAATCCACTCGATTTAATTTGAGTTAAATTATGCCACGTGTACGGTTTCTCAGCGACTGTGTATAAGGTTTCATACGCAGCCGGAGCATCAAATAAGTACTACCAGTGAATGCAAGAGGTTTTATAGGCAGTAATGCACCTCTTCCAAACGCGTGATCACAAGCGGCATACCTGGGAACTGGGAAGGTAGCCCTTGCGCTCTGCAAATCTGGTCCGTGCATCAGGTGGTATAAACGATGAAAATAACATGGTACGTGAGTCAGCTCAGTACGCTGGTCAGGTGGGCCACTGATGTAGAGCAAGAACCCGTAATGAAGTTTCAACAAAAGGTCTAGAGTCCTTGCCTCGTTGGTTGACTCTTTGGAATTTCACCAAGAGGTCTTGAATTCGAAACTCATAGGTGGGGAAAACCCAGCTAGGGAGTGAGTTTGGGGTGTGCATGAGTGTGTATTAAAAAAAAAATAATAATAAATAAATAAATAAAAGGTGTAGTTCAAGCACCTTTCCCTCACACATGGATTGGGAAAAGATAAGGAAAAGTTTTAGAAATTTAGTAAATTTTAATCACCCGACAATTTTTCAATGGCTCTGGTCAATTGTCTGAAATTTAGTTGGATTGTAGACTTAGTCTCTACATAGTTTCGGTCACCCGACGGTTTCCCGACAGCTCAGGGTCGATCGCCTGATAGGGCCAGTTGGTCCTGCGCGAACTTGCACGATATTTCACGATTTCTTTCGTTTTCAACTAGAACTCTTTTATTAGAATTTAGGATTTTTTTAAGCTATATAAGCCTTCTTAAACTCGTCATTAAACGTCTTTCATATTATTATCAATTAAATTTAATTTATTTCGATTCTTATCTCATGGATTCGAAGAAGCCCTGTTGAGGAGTCCAAGGAGCTCCATGGATTCAAAGTAGTTATCTAGTTAGAAAGACGGTGATCGACCTCACCACGTCTCTCCCTAAGTCAAGTGGTATCAGAACGAGGACTCCCCTCGGGCCGATAGCAACTAGCTATGAATTAGACAACAATCCCATGAACAATGCTTCAAGGATCATCTATCTAGCGGAAAAGATGGATGCTTTCCAGTGGGAGAAACGACAAGTCATGCAAGGGTTGTAGACTTCCTTCGACCATGTAGCGGAGGCTATAGAGCTCCGTGTTCATAGTGGAATCCCGCTTCTTGGAGCCGCTGGATTTTATGATCGGGTGGATCAGAAAGATCGATCCTACAGGAGGATGATGGATCTCCCTAGCTTCAATGGCTAAAGTCACATCGACGAATGAGTCTCTAAAGTTCAATGCTTCTTCGACTACATGCAGATTCCTTAAGAGATGAAGGTGTCGATCATGGCATACCATCTCAAGGGCGGTGCTAATGTTTGGTGGGAATATGTTTAATGTAGTCGGACGCAAGAGATGAAAGCATCAATCCATTCGTGGCAGTAGATGAAGCGACGACTACTGGCACGATTTGAATATGAAAATGTTTGGTGGGAATATGTTCAATGTAGTCGAACGCAAGAGATGAAAGCATCAATCCGCTCGTGGCAGCAGATGAAGCGACAACTACTGGCACGATTTGAATATGAAGATGATGATCACATATTATGCAAGCAGTCCCACAACTTCAAACAAGAACCTTGTTATTTTGAGATAGGGTCGCGATAGAATGATCAATTCTACAGTGGCGTGCATGTGGTCTATTTGGGAAGGGAAAACCTACCCAAAACTTTTAAAGTGAAGGGGCAATTTTCCGTAATGGTATAAGAATTCATGAAGGAATTTGAAAATGGTGCGTCGGATCTGGATGGATGTAATTAAAATCCTGAGGAGTTTTTAACGTGGAGCCTAAAAATATTAAGGGTGATCACATGGATGCTTGTGAACCTAAAGAAGAAGAGGCACATTTCATGTCAGGCGATGCAGAGTTGTCTCCTGTTGAGACGCTTCTATCATCCGTGCAGGAAAAAACAGGTTGGAAAGAACGAACAGGTGGTCACTCAAGT
Source organism: Liriodendron chinense (assembly GCA_003013855.2). NCBI lineage: Eukaryota > Viridiplantae > Streptophyta > Magnoliopsida > Magnoliales > Magnoliaceae > Liriodendron > Liriodendron chinense. Next base: position 5,893,058 of record ML058333.1, read on the forward strand.
CTCTTCTGTAGATTCAATGATATCACTAGTTGATAAAAATACTATTAATTTGAGTATTGTGGCTGAAATCTTTAGAAAGACTCACCATGAGCTTGGAAGCATTGAAGCTGATGATACCTAAGTTCCAATAATGCTACTATAACAAATTCTCTAACGCCGACAATGGGAGTCGATGGAATCATGGTAGATGATCAGGGGTTTTCTGATAAATCTGATGGGGGGGGGGGGGGGATTTAGTAGTCACTTGGGAATCCCATACAAAGACCTAAGTGTTGGAACGAGGTTATCTTCACTCAGTTTGCCAGTTGAGCCATGGACGAGGTATGTATATATAAGTTCTAAATACATTAGTCCAAATGGCGTGTGTCAAGCAACAAGTGTCAAATCAATTCAATGTCCATGTAAGCCTATTAAGAGAGGATTGAATCCAGCTCAGCATTGACATTGTCAGCCCTGCTACATTTAATGCAGTCAGTGCTAGTATGTGCTGAGGTGGACCAATCAGGCATCGGCAGATAGAAAAATCCTATTTAAGCTTAGCAGACAATCCGGATTCGAGAGGATTACCCTTCCTAGGATGGAGCTGCGTCCACCCTGGCATAGCAAGAATTGGTTAGACGGAAGGATGGAGCCCATATGAGGCATATTTAGAAGTTTTTTTTATGGAGTATAAACTTAACTAGGTCTATATCTAGCAAAATCCTGCCGTCCAATTAAATCCCACCACATTAGAGATGGAGAAAACTTTGTCCAAGCGGTAGAATTACCTGATCCATCGTCCATTCCGACAAGCTTTAGATAAGTCTGTTTGTATTATGTTACTCTAATATCAGGTTAGTTCTTTCCCAATGCCTCGTGAGGACTTCAGAGACTCTTTCTTCTTCCCAATTTACACTCTGCGGCGTATTCATCACAATCATTTATTGTACCAAGCACAAACAATACAACTTTGTTTGGACAGTCCAATTGAGTGGGAAGAATCAGAAGGCTATGTTTGTACAACGGCATAATTTTCATGCTATCGTCCATCCACGATCGGTTCTGCAATTTGGATGGTCCGCATTCGCACACATGCCACATGTACGGTCGATGGCTCATCTCCGTTTGACATGCAGTGATGATCGCTTGAGTTTAGCCCGGTACATCTGCAAAGTCCCTGAAATGGTTTGATACTCTGGGAGAGTCTGATGGTTCCTACACATGAATTCATAACTTGTTTTAGATAGGTCATAAACAGAAAAGGCAGGAATGATTGAAGGATCCTAATTGCTGATTAATTGTACATTTGTTCCTTGAATTTGGACAAATAAATACTTTTCGTTTTAACTGTCCACTGAACGGCCACTAATCACCCAAAATGACATCACTCTGTTCTAATCAATGGGTTTACGACCTATTCGAAGTGGGCCGATGATTACCACCAGATAAAGCGTTCTGATCAACCAAGTGGGCCCCTTGCACGTGGTCTCCAGTTGGATGTGCTAAAATCTCAATCCATGTGCCTCACGTAAATGTGTTTTTCTGCTTTTCTTTGAAAGAGGAACATAGATACCCTCCCTTCTCCATGTACCTTTAGTGGCCTTCATTGGTGGGCTACACTTTCCAAAAGCTTCTTCTTCTCCATGTGCCTTTACTGGCCTTTATTGGTGGGCTAGACTTTCCAAAAGCTTCTTCACATGGAAGCGGATTGGTACTACCCTCACCTGAGCCTAGCTAGAGACCGACGGTCCTGGCCGGGGCTCTGTGGGGGCATCATGAGGTATGTGTTTTATTCATGTCGTCCATTCATTTTGACAGATCATTTTAGGGCATTAGTCCAAAAAGGAGGCAGATCTAAGGCTCAAGTGGACCACACCACACTCCTACCATTAGAACTCTCCTAGGGCCGGCCCACCTTGATGTTTATTTGCTATCCAATCTGGCTCACATGGACCTGAATGAAGTGAAAACATAATTATCAGCTTGATCCAATACTTCTGTGGCCCTTTGGAAGTTTTCAATGGCCGCATTCAATCCCCACTGTTTCCTCTAGTGTGGTTGACTTGAGCCTTCAATCTGCCTCCTTTTTTGGGCTCATCGCCAAAAATGGTATCTCAAAAAGAATGGACAGTGTGGATAAAACACATACATCTTGGTGGACCCCTCACAAAGCCCCTTCTAGAACCGTCCCTCTCTAGCTGGTCCTGGTGGGAATATAGTATCAAATCCTCGTCCTCTCCACATGAATAGCCAAACCACATTAGGAAAAGGTGGTCCAAAAGGCTTTGTAAATGCCAGTCTACGACTGGCATTTACGGGATAGTAAATGCTGTGGTGTTGTAGCATGGCAGGATTGGTGGCAGTAGGACATGGTGGGATTTAATTGAGCTATGTGTTGATGTCAAAGATGGGCCCACACGAAAAGGATGTGGCCCAATCAAATCCTTCCACGTCTCAACACTACAACCGAGATACTCACGTCTACTTCGTGGGTCCCTTTCAAAAGGATTATACTAGGCCTGACAAAATTGCACACGACCCATTAACCCGCACGAAAAAAAACCAGTGTTCGGGTCTAATCTTATCATGTTGAGCAACTAACGGGTTGATCCATTAAGACCCATGAATATAACGGGTCGGGTTAGTATTTCATCCATGAACCCGTTTAAGCCGTTAACATAATGGTATAGATCACCAAACCATGGCCCACCTATGAACCTAGCACTCCATCACATGCAATATTGCAATGTACGGATAATTCCTCCTCATCTCATGAGTGAATCATATTGTTTTCAACGATAGAATAGGCCCACAAGGTGGACCACTGCTGTATGTTGGGTCAGACTGTCAGTTGTCCTCATCAACTGTGTGGCCATCTAATGAGTAGACTGGCCTAACGGGCTAAACGGGTTGGGTTACAGGTAACCCCTTAAATTAATGAATGGGTTTGGGTTTCTAGATTTTGACCCGTTAGTTAACGGGCCAGGCTTGGGTGAGCAAATTGTTTACTCGACACGACACGAACATAGTTCAACACCACCGTTGCCAGGCCTAGGTTATACCACCATGACTGTTCAACACCATTATTTTGTTGTGGCATCACATCCACTAAAAAATAAAGTGAGGCAATCCATGATGGTCAAATTGTGGGCGCTTCTGTGGATGGAGCATGGTTCAAAATTCATGCTGGTTGAATGGTCCTAACCAGCTGATTTTCACTGATTGAGTTTGGAATATTCAAACGTCTATTTTATAGCCATGAATTCATACTGAATCTTTGGATATGCTTAACCAACACCATGTCCTACAATTTGAATGGTCTGGATCAACATAATGAATGCCACGCACGTAAATGGAAGATGTGACACCAAACTTAAAATTGTGGTGGTGAACTCTCACAATAGCCTGACCGCACCATGAGTGGGTAAAGAGATAAGGAAAGGAGCTATTCACGTCAATATTGGCATGTGGGCCTCTAAGAATAATGAAAGTGGTCTAAGAACATCTTGATTGAAAGCCATGTCTTCTCCGGCAATGGTAGGGGTGCAAATGGTTCCAGAGGAAGGCATTTCGGGCAGGTTCGATGAGAATGCTGTGGAGAAACAATCGTAATACTACAAAACCAGAGTCAGGTTTCCAAAAGGAGACAAGATCAACCGGGTTGATCGATAACGTGCAGGGATCAGAAGAGCATGGAACTCGTAGGGAACGGCTGAGTTGAAACTTGTTAAAGTCCCTTCTTATGCATTGATACGCCATCCTCTAATAGGTTCGGGCTTTTAGCTTAAGTGGTGATTTGACATTGTATAAAAAAAAAAAAAAAATGAAAGGTCTTGTAATCGAATCCCATAAGTATTAATGAGCCGTTTATAGTGTAAGTTGAGTATTCTGTTATATGAAATCCAAAACCAAACAGGGATTTAGATGTTAGATCAAACCACCTTCGAGTTGACCCATTTATATACCTAGCTGTGAATGCATGCATTACCTTTTCCTCTGGACTTTTATATGACGTTGATGGACTGTAGGCTAGAATCCTAACATGATATAATCGTGTCACCGGTTTGGATCATTGAAAGATAGTCCCTCCCTTGTATTTAAGGCTCATCATATCAATAGTTTTGTTAAAGTCTTTTTATATACATTTATATACTATCCTCTAACAGCTCCTCGATCTTTTAAGTGGTCAAATTTGACATGGCATGGGAGAGAGAGGTTTTGTGTTCAAATCTTGAGAGCAACAAAAATGCCTCGATAATATATCTTACTTGAGAGACCAGGAAAGTCAAGTCCAGCCTAGGGATCGGAAAATCAAGCCAGGATTTCCATCCTACACTCGTGGGGGAGTGTTAAAGTCCCTCGATATACATTGATGGTAAGTCAAGTCCGGCCTACTTACCCCTCCATTTTAAAAACCAGCAGGAAATTTAACATGTGGTTTGGCAGCTTGGATTGGGGTGTTCTTGAATATATTTCAAATTCTGTACAGGCTTTTCTCACTCATTCGACGCCATTCACATGTTAAATCTAATAATTATAAGATATATGATTTAATACAATACGAATTCTACATCCAAACACGTCCTAAAGGATAGCAAACTCACACAATCATGTAATTCCCGACCATCGTCCATTAACGGCCGCTGGAGAGATCCTTAAGACTGATGATCTTCTTGAGAACCCTGCTCCAAAGAAGAAGCAGATGATAAGAGTAGATCATCAGACGCTTTATAATGGCCCACGTCATCCAGACCAACGGGTGAGAACTCGGGTAAAGGTGCATCAAGATTCAAAAACTGCATTACTTGCCGCATGCTCGGCCTTGCGGCCGACAATGGATGCGAACACAGCAATCCAAGCTTCAGAACCAACTCCATCTCCTCCACCTCATACTCTAGTCCCAGTTTCGGATCCGCTGCTGCCAGAATTGTTCCTCTACTCCAGCATTCCGTCACCCATTCGACCAAGAGCACCTCATCACCTGACTGTCGGGCATTGATGGGCCTCCTCCCGCAAGCAACCTCGAGCATGAAAGCTCCAAATGCGAACACATCAGTTCTTGTGGTGGCCTTCCCGGTCCTTGTCAGCTCCGGTGCAAGATATCCGAAGGTCCCCGCCACGTTGGTCGTCTGTGGATCGGTCCCATGATTGTACAATCTGGCGAGTCCGAAGTCACCTAATCTACCGTTCATCTCTTCATCTAATAAAACATTGCTGGCTTTGATGTCTCTGTGAAGGACCACCTGCTCCCATTCCTCGTGCAAGTAGAGAATTCCTGAAGCTACTCCTTTGATTATCTGCAACCTTTGATTCCATGTCAGCATTGAATTTGGATGGTCAAAGAGGAACTTGTCTAGACTTCCATTGGGCATGAAATCATAGACCAGTAGGAGCTCTCTCTTACGCCGGCAGTAACCGAGAAGCTGCACCAAGTTCCGGTGACGGAGGCGGCCCAAGCTCACGATCTCAGATATGAATTCTCGCATCCCTTGTCGTGATTCATGAGAGACTCTCTTCACCGCCACTTCGATCTTTGAGGCCGGTAAAACTCCTCGGTAAACCCTCCCAAAACCTCCAACCCCCAGGAGCGCTTTCTCTGTGAAGCCCTTCGTGGCAATGAATAGATCCTTGTACAAGAACCGGTGGGGTCCGAACTCACGTTCCCAGTCCTCTAGTATTTCAGCGAACTTGATTTTCCTTATCATGATGAATCCGACGGCTGAGATGGCCGTTAATGTGAGAAATGTTACAATTACGGGTAACCCAATTGTTAAAAGCTTTGATTTCTTTTTGGGTCCGATCCGTGGAAGCTTAGGAAGGTGCAAGAGATCAAGAGCCTGAGCTTGACCGTTCATCTTAAAGCTCCATCCCAAAATGTAATGAGATGATTGAAACAGCTTGGTTGATGAAGAGAAACCAATATACATGTTGTCTAACAAGATCGATGAAAGATCGACCGTTGATGACAAGAGTGGAAGATCAGGTTTAGGTATGTCAATAGGAGATAATGTTACATTGAGTTGGTTTTGGAGACCATTGTATTCTACCCAAACATGCATTGGTTTTCCGCTTACAAGGCTTAGATTCTTAAACCTGTGGCTCACATTACTGAAGTAAGCTGCAGGAGCGGACCTGATGGAATCTAAGCCATTGATGTCAATTCCGACATGGTTGTCGTTGATATCTTGGAATTCTGTATTACTGACTGTGTCAAGCTCGATAGCAGCAATGTGATTCGACAAATTTCCATTGTTCGTCTCATTGAAGATGCCCATGTATTTGCCCACTTGACCTCCTAGGAACTCTTTCGAAGGTGAGATCACGAAGACGACCCCACAGCCTCTCAAATCCGGATCGTGATGCAAGATTGCGAAGACGAAATTGGTAGAGAAAGATTGAGTTTTACCGTGTGAAGGTTTGAAGTGAAGGGGAATGGGGTGGAAGGCAAGTCCCTTTTGACGTGTGGAATTGGTGAGCTGCAGGAGGCCATCGGATGTGATATCAGCCGCACTGTCCAGGCTCAAGTTAGCACTTCGGAATCCGTTGTAAATGAAATCGTCATCGCCTTCAGAAGCTGCAATTCTCATGAGGAGAAACCACATTAGGAATTTTGAAAACATGGCTGAAAGCTTACGATGGCTTCTAAGTTCGTAGATTTTGATACTTTGTAGTTGCCTTAAGAAATGTACTATTATCAAAAGCAAATGTGCTGTACCTTGGTATGGCCCACCTAAATGGGATAGGGCTGTTTTTTGGGCTGATCTCCCGTTGGATGTGCTAAAATCTCAATCAATGTGCCTCACGTAATTGTCGCTTCTGCTTTTCTTTCAAAGAGAACCCTAGATAACCTCCGTTCTCCACACCCTTAATGGCCTGTGTTGGTGGGCTACACCCCCCAAAAGCATCTTCCCATGATGGTGCAAAAGACTTTGCAAATGCAAGTCTACATTCAAAGGACCCTTATGGTGCAGTGCTTCCTGGGTCCCTTGCGAAAGGGTCATGTGATTCACCACCATTGTGTGGTGTCACATCCAACGAAAAATCAAGCAACGCAATCCACGATAGCCAAATTGTGGGCCCTTTTTTTTTTTTTTTTTTTTTTTAAAGAAAACAGAGAATTTTATTCACAAGAAAGATCCAAACGGATACACATTTGGCCAAATTGTGGGCCCTTCTGTAGACGAAGCATTTTTAAAAATCCATACTGGTTGAATGGTCTAACCATCTGATTTTCACCGGTTGAGTTAGGAATACTGACCAATTAATTTTCAAGCCTCTAGTTTGCAGCTTTACCAATCCCGTGTCCTACAATTTGGATGGTCTACATGTAAGTTTTCTACATAGTAGGCTGACTGATCAATGGTCCAGATTTGAATACAGATGTAGATTCATGTGTAGACTGATAGGTGGACCCCACTACAATCGTGATCCACAGAATTAAGATGGGTTGCGCATCTACACTGCCTGTGGCAGTATTGTAGTTGAACATAGATTCTTGTTACCCAAATTCGTTTGGAGCAAGGGTAGCAGTGTTTTAGTGGGTTTAAATACTGTCATACTCACTACAAACCCTATTTAAAGGGTGCTGGGTCCCCAATCTGGAATTACACTGAAAACGAAGCCCCATCTAAAGTTTTCTCTACAACAATCCCAGGAAAGGAAGATCCAAATCCCAAACTCGAGATGGTCCACCAAACAGGTATGTCTTTATTCCAATTATTCAATCTCCATATCTGATGCACAGCAAGGTCCTATGTATTCCACAATTTACAGATTCTTACAGTTGGTATCAGAGCCTACTGTGCATCGGCTATGGAAGATAAATTCAGTATCTGTCTGAGTATTCTACTGTAGTCCAGACCCATCATCCGGCTCAAACAAGCTCAGATCTGGACCGTTTGTTGAATCGATTGGCAGGACCATATCTGAGCCACAAACTATCGATTTCCCTGGCACCATGAAGCATTCAGATCGCTTTGGTGGTGGGCCTGATTGCAGATTATACAGTAGATGATCTTCATTGTGTAGCAGAGGGTTTTTCAAAACCCATACAGAACAAAAAAAAAAGGGAACCCTGCTACTGTCAATAACCATCGCCAACAGTAGCGACCACCTGATTCCTGAATGTGGCCAAATTTCGATGAATATCAGGGGATAGAATCCCATTTAGTATTCTCGATGCCGGAGGTGTTATTGCCAACCCTGGAGCTTACAATCAGCGAAAACCCCATTCCGGCATCCAGCTTTGGCGGCGGCATGGGTTGCCATCAACACCGAGACAGAGGATTATACCTCTAATGGAAGCCATGGTAGCAGCCGAGAACCCACCAGTCCATCTCTAGCTTCTCTTTCTTCCCTCCTTCTGATCTGGGTAGCGGTTGGCCATCTTTGTCAGCTCCGGAGTCGCCATTGATTGGGGAGCTCGAATTGAGATTGGTGAAACCCTCTTCAACTGCAACGGTTTTTTAGATTTGGTAATGGCCGAGGAGATGCACCACCAGCATTCATTGATTGCGGCGGCTGGGGCCGTCATTACGGCAACCGGTGTTAGGGTTTCTCAAAAACCCTTACTCTCTTTCTTTGCAACAGTTGTTGGGTTGTTTTACTTTTGAGACAGGGCAACGGCGCCCTTTGTTTTTAGCTAGCAGCGTTGTGGGCCTAGTTACTTCAGGGCTTAGGGCTAACAACTGGGGCCGTTTTGGTGGGCCCCTTCTATCAATTGTACAAAAAAAAAAAAAAAAAAAAAAAAAAGGTTAGCTCAGGTGCGATGGGCCCTGTCTGGAGCTGGGCTATGCCTAAACGAACCCGTCTAAACTATCAATTTATAGGCTTAATTGTAGGCTTTGTCAGGATATTCATTTTGGGTCCACCTAGTTAGCCCACCTCAGTTATCTTGGGCACAATTTTGACCATGTGACCGACCTATTGAAAGCTTCTGATTTGGGCCATACCCATTTTAATTCAGCCCAATTTGAAGTCCTAACTGTATGCCCATTTAAAGTTTGTATATGGGCCTTCTCTTTTAGGCCTATTTATGGGCTTTACTATCTTAGATCTGGACTATCTATTTAGTTTAAAATGAGTGTACAGTCTAGCTTATTCACTAGATGAATGATTTAGCATTTGGATTTTTTTATTTTGAGTGGACCTTAAGTATCAGATTTGAACCGTCCATTCATTAAACCTTTATGTAAGGATCTGATTGTCCACCTAAATTAGGATAAATGTTCTATCTGGACCATTCATCCTGTGAATGTTAAGGGCTAGACTTGGAATGCTCATTGTGATGTTCAAATCATATAAAGTCTTGATCCAGTTTAGTTGTGGGCCCATTACCCATACTCTAGAGCTGACATGAACCATTGGTTGAAAAGGAAAGAGGTGAATGAAACTTAAGTGTTAGTTTCTTTTATCATATTCTCCATCTTTTAACGGTTAATATCAGCTTTTACTGGACCAACTCAAACTATTTTATAGATTAATCCATTGAGTGCAGGATTAAATTGCAATCCTAAGTCTAAATTTTGTGGGATTGGATTTGATTATGTTAGCCACCACAATGACCTCAATTAGTGAAGATTTTCACAATTCTAGACTTGTAATATTGAGTTTAAGTAAAGGATTACATACAGTTACGTTTGTTTCCCATGCAGATGGCGATGAAAACACAGAAATTCACCATTTTAATAAGGATATGAACACATAATTGTAGTCCTGAGTCGAAAAATCATGGAGTTGGATATGTTAATGTTAGCCACCACAGTGACCACTATCAGTGAAGATTTGCACGAATTCAGACTTGTAATGTTGGGATTAAGTTAAATGATCGCATACAGTTGCGTTCACTTCCAATATAGACGGTGACGAAAACACAAACAATCATCACTTTAACAAGGACATGAACACATGCAAACGGTGACGAAAACGCAGACGATCACCGTTTAAATTCAAGTTCAGGAGAACCATCTACATTTTATGACTACCACCCACAGGTGAAGTCATGATGATGTGGTCGATTCTCGCCAGGATTGATTATTTAGGCTCACCTTCATCTTGAATAATTCAATTAAAAGCCCCAATTAATTGAATATTTTTCGCCTGAAACTTTAGATACACAATCTAAATGTGAGTTTATTTTTCAGTTAACATTACAAACAGCAACAATACAGTACCCCTTTTGACCGGCTCCAACTACACCACATGGAAGGAGTTTATTAAGATCGTCCTGGGGTGTATGAAGTTGGACATTGCCCTGAGAGAGCCAGAACCTCCTAAGCCTTCATCTGAAAGCAAAGAAGAGGAAAAAGCTCACTATAAAGCCTGGACAGAGTCCAATATAATGTGCATCAAAATAATGAAGTATGCGATTTTCAGAGGCCATGAAGGGTGCTATGCCTAATACAGATAAGGCCAAAGACTTCTTAACCTAGATAGGCAAGCGCTTCATGAAATCAGAAAATGCTGAAATATGCTCATTACTTAGCAAACTGATCCGTGCAACCTATAACGGTAAAGGAAATATAAAAGAATTCATTATAGAACAGATCCAAGTATTATCCAAGATACGCAACTTGAGACTGAAATTAGAAGATGATCAGCTTGTTTATCTGATCATGATTTCCCTGCCTCCTCAATATAGTACATTCCACGTGAATTTCAACACCATTAAGGACAAATTGACGTTAGACGAACCAATTTCTCAGTGTGTCTAAGAGGAGGAAAGGTTGGCTAAGCAAGGCATCCTACATAATATAAATTTCATAACCCTAGGACAAGGGAGAAAATGGAAGAATAAGAAAAGGAAATAGAATTCAGAAAAAGGTCATTTGGATCCTACAGGTGGCAATCAACCACAATCTGAAGGCAAAGCAAAAAAGGAAAAGACGGAGTCCTGATGATGAATGCTTCTTCTGTAATAAGCTAGGACATTAGAAAAAGAACTGCGAAGGCTTTAAAGCATGGTTGGTAAAGAAAGTTAATCATCATGTTCTTGTTTGTTTTGAAAGCAATCTGAGTGAAGTATCTACATATTCCTGATGAATAGACTATGGTACTTCTATTCAGATATGCACTTCCAAGTAGGATATACTATAGAGCCGAATGCCAACTGACACAGAGCAATCGATGTGCGTTGGCAATAGGCGTAAAAATGAACATTGCAGCAGTAGGAGTCTACAAACCTAGATTAGTATATGGCCATCATCTAGATCTAATAGATATATTTTATGCACCTTTTATAAGGTGAAATTTGATTTTGATTTCTCGTTTACTTAAATGTAGATGCACTTTTAAATTTGAGAATGAAAGTCCTAATATTTACTTTGGTTTAAATTAAGTTGGCCATATTTTTTTGTGAATGAGATATGTCAGTTGAACCTACATACCGCAAACGTTCTGAACATAAACCTACAACATAATAGAGCAGGAATAAAGAGAAGAAAAAGGAATGGAGTTTCCTCCATCTTATGGCATAGGCAATTATGCCATATCTCTTGTGAGATAATGGAAAGGCTTGTGTTGGATGGAATACTTCAATCATTGGACCTCTTTGATTTTAAAGATTGTACAAATTGCATTAAGGGAAAACAGACTAGAATCAGGAAAAATGAACCAACCAGAAACGTAGGTTTACTAGAAGTGATATATACAGATATTTGTGGTCAATTCCCTATAATCTCATGGAGTTGACACAAATAATTTATCACTTTTATAAACGACTACTCTCACTACGGATTCATGAACCTAATAATGAGAAATCGGATTCTTCCTTAGTGATACTTTCTTTGTCATAGGCATCGAGATTCATAGAGATATATCTCGATGACTGCTTAATTTGTCACAGAGAGCCTACATTTGTAGGATACTCGAGCGATTTGTCATGCAAAATTTTCTTATGCTTGATGACCTATAGTTAAATGTGACAAATTCAGAAGTTTTTTTAGTGCCTCAAGAATGATTTAAAAAATGGTCGTATAAGATCAATTCCGTACGCGTCAGCAATGAGAGTATAATGTATGCTCGGTTCTGTACGCGCCCAAATATTACCTTTATGGTTGGAATATTAGGCAGGTAATTGCAGAAAGCGTTGCGGTACCTGCAATGGACGAAATACTTTGAACTCACCTACAGAAAAGTCGACCATCTGAATTTGGTCGGTTATTCAGACGTAGATTATGCTAGCTGCGTCGACACAAGAAAGTCCACGTCCGATTACATTTTTTCTTATGAGTGGAGGAGCTGTGTCCTAAAAGAGTATAAAACAATCCACCATAGCTTCATATAAAGGCAGAATTCGTCGCATGTCACGAAGCTACAAATTAGGCGATATGGCTACAGGGTTTTCTCATTGGTTTATGGGTCTTGGAGCATATCCAAAAAAAAAAAAAACCTATGAGAATATTTTTTGTGACAGTTCAGTTGCAATGCATTTCTCGTACAACAACAAGCACTCATCAAGGTCGAGGCATATCGACGTAAAGTATCATATTGTAAAGGATAGAGTGCGGGATCATCAAGTGTCTATTAAGCTTTATCGGTACTAAAGAGATTATAGCTAATCCCCTCACTAAAGGCCTATGGCGCCATTTCAGGAGCATGTAGTGTCTATGGGAGTCATGACCTTATAGATACATTCAGTTAGTAGAAGTTTTCAGATTCAGTATAGATCCATTTTGTTCAGACACTCATGGAGATCTAATTTACTTTGATGATTCCATCTTTTGGTTTATACTATTTCTCTCATTTGGTGTGCACAATATATTTTGAGAATTGTATGATTTTAATATTGTCTCATTTGAGACATCTTAAGAAAACTCATAGGACCTCTTGAAGGTAGGCACTTTCGATCACACTTGAGTGTAACCTTTATACCACACGATCATGTTCACAATCTATGTCATTAAGATTGATGATACTAGCTATTAACCTTGATTTGTCTCACTTTTGCTCAATTAATGTTGTGTAGACTACCATGATCCAGTATTAGTGGTCTTGATGGACTGGATTGAAAAAAGACGTTGTCCACAGAATCTAACATATTGGTTGACCACTTAAGTAGAATTAAAATCCGTGACATTGAACAGTATGACCCAACTGGGAGAATGTAAGTTTTCTATATAGTGGGCCGACTGATTAATGGTCCAGATTTGAATACAAATGCAGATTCATGTGTAGACTGATCAGTGGACCCCACTACAGTCGTGATCCACAGAATTAAGAGGGGTTACTCGTCTACACTACCTGTGGCAGTATTGTAGTTAAACATGGATTCTTGTTACCCAAATTCGTATGGAGTAATGGTGGCAGTGTTTTAGTAGGTTTTAAACACTACTACACTCACTACAAACCATATTTAAAGGATGCTAGGTCCCCAATCTGGGATTACACTGAAAACAAAGCCCCATCTAAAGTTTTCTCTACAGCAATTCCAAGAGAGAATGATCCAGATCCCAAACTCGAGATGGCCCACCAAACAGGTATGTCTTTATTCCAATTATCCGATCTCCATATCTGATGCACAGCAAGGTCCTATGTATTCCGCAATTTACAAATTCTTACACTACATCAACATGATGTATGCCACATAAATGGAAGATTTGAAACCATACTTAAAATTACGTTGGTGAACTGTCACAGCAAGCATAACCACACCATGAGTGGGAAAAGAGGTAAGGAGCTATTCAAGTCATCAATAGTAGCATGCGAGCCTCTAAGAATTATGAAAGTGGTCAGGGAACATCTTGATTGTATAGCTTAAGCTAAAAAGCTATGTATGTTCGGGCAATGATAGGGGTGCAAATGGTTCGAGTCAATTTGATCCAACCGTCCATCAGATCCAAGCTAGGGATCTGATATGGGACCCAACCAATTATCCGATGGGTGTAGCATGAAACTTCAAAAAAGACCAAATCGACACCCCTTGCATCAACTTTTAAGTGGATCGGGATCGAACCACTTGGGAGTAAAAAAGCAACTAAAAGAAATCATGTAGTTGAGTGACTAATTAAAGATCCAAACCAAACAGAGAACCAGAAGTTAGACCAACCCACGTTACAGTTGGCCCATTTATATACCTAGCCGTGAATTTGTACATTACCTACCTTCCCTACTTCAGTTTTTATGTCCTGTGTGTAGCACACCCGGCAGAAAGCCCTGGTGTCATTTTGGCAAAAAAAATTAATAAATTGGAAGAAATCACTGGCCAAAAATAGCCGGGAGTCTGTGGTCGGACAGAACCCGTAAAGCCAAAATGACCGTTGTTTTAAAATTGACAGTTTTGATACAATAATTCCACTTTCTCTATCTTCCACGGATTTTGAACAAAAGTCTTGGTTACAGAAAAATAAGGTACCAGACACCTTCTCACCCATACAGTTGTATGGTCTCCACTTACAGATTCAAATTTGTTGGGATTTAGACCCTTAAATTATGAGAGAAGATAGTTTAGCAATGCGAAGAAAATACAAGAAACTCCGCAAAACACGTTGTCAGACCAGCTAAGGACTTAGAGATATGAGTGGAGAAAGAATTTCGACGCTCCTGATAAGAGAAGATGATTATGAGCCCTTAGATCTTCTACTCTCATTTTGTAATGATATCTAGCGGTATTGGTAGAGGGCCTTAATTAGAGAAGTGAGTGGAGAAAGAAAAACATTAAAACTCCTTTATAAAATAAGAGAAGAAGACGGCGCTTTTCAATCCCTACCCTACTCAACATTTCTAACAAAGGGTTTTCTGAAGGGTGTAGAATGAGTATGAAGAGCCTAAAGGTGTATATAGATATAGTTTGGGGGGATGGATGATCGGGAAGAAGGGCTGATGCAAGGTTGACAATATTGGTTGTTGTTGGCAGCTGTGCTGTGTTCTGTGATTCAGAAGTGCATCCTGGGATGAGGGCTTGTTTGGTATCTTGTAGATTTTCCTGGTTATGGGGGCTAGTAGAGTGGTTTGTTGTAAGTCCCACACCTGGTTCCTGTCCAACCATTTTGTGCAGAAGGAAGCTTGCTTCAAGTGTGATGTGGGGGCTATCGGTTGTGCTATTGCAGATTCTACTTCTGTATATTTAGGGTGAGGTTTCTTTTTAATTATATACTTGTATGGTTAGCTTTGTTGAGGATATATGATAGATGAGGCCTGTTCCTTTTTCGTGGTGCCCACCCGAAGTCTATAATTGCATTATTCATCAAAAGGTTCAGGTAGTGAGCTGCCAACTTTCTTTTGAACAAAAAAAAGGATGGACCTGATGCAGACCTAAGAGAAGAAAAGGGGGGCTTCTCACCAATTTTAAAGGCTTTGTTAAAATTAGAAAGAGGATCCATAGATGAAGTGGATGATAATTTAGTTATTTGGGGATAGGTAGAGAGTAAAAGACACATATCTTACTATGGTTGGCCCCTGAGTGCATTTAGACATGTGGCATTCTTTAATTAGGTAATTAGGGTGTTAGGCTTAGTAGGTTTTGGGACTTCCATGGGTGATAATGTAGAAAATAGTATTTTGTATTTTTTTTATTTTTTTTTTGAAACGTATTCAGAAGGGTATGATAGGATCGGTGAATGAGGAGGAGAGAGGAAAGGAAAAAAGATAATATCATAATGATGTTTTGACAAAAGTGAAAATCTCATTTTCAGCCTGTCGGAACCCCAACACCTAGGATGGCACATTGATGTGCAGGGGACGCATGGAGGCTACTGGTCGTGACATGCTGGTGGCCAAAATTGGATATCCACCCCCTATGGTCAGGAGATATACTTATTTGTGTGTCAGATGTCCTAAAGTTTAAAATCCATGTGAAAAATGAGCCTCCTGATATCGATCTAGCTTGATGAAATGATGTTAAGTATTGGATATCCACCGTCCTAACACAACTTAATTTTGGAAAATTGTCCATAGGCCAATTGCTTTTGGCACTAGACAAGATGTAGAACTCGTCAATGTTAGAGTTTTGATGCGCAGTGTAAGAATATGAGACTTTTAATGGTCTTGATCAGGCTCTGAAGATCTTGATGTAGGGGGAATAACCCCATGATCGAGGGCGTGGATCACACACCTTCCTGTGGGAGATGGATAGGAAGTAAAACAAGAGGAGAGTAAGGAATTTTCTATTTTGGAGTTTTAACCAAAACAGGAAATTGTTATTCCTATTTTTGGATTTCGGCCCAACTCGTGGGGCTCATTTTAATCATTTATGATAATCCGTTCCGTCCATTTCATAGAGATGCTTGACGCCGAGGAAAGTTTCATGTCGATCGAAGTTACGGATTAATCGTGGCGTCGAAAATGGTACGAACTGTCCAGAAAGTTTTGAATTCTGCCCACTAAATCTGGAGATGGTCCAGGTGGCCCATTACTACTGATATGGAGAATCTGAGCCAACCATCTTAAAGAGTATGTCGATGTCAGTAAAATCACAAAGTTTTGTGGCAATTAGATATGTAGATTACTCGTATCAGCGGAAGGAAGACGGCGCCCGAAAGGCGTTATATAATTTGCGCAGATTTTTGTGTTTCTTTTCTAATTGTATTAGGATTCTTTTCTTCATTTTCAAGTTAGTGTTAACTACGAATTTAGAGTTTAGTTTATTATTTAAAGGAAGATAATTATGTTTTTTATTATTATTCAATCTATCAAAAAAACAATTATTCAGAATTAATTTTCTCTTTTATTCTTTTATTTCTTCTTGTGGATTCGAGAAACATTCGGTTAGGGAGATGGTGATCGACCTACCACGTCCTCCCTACATCACCGTGGTTGAGTGACTCATGGATAGACTTTTGTCTATTTTAGTGAAGGGAGCCAACTCATCTACAGAGCATAAACCAAAAAAAGCACTCCATTGATGTAAATTCATGTCACTTTGCAAAGTACATCAATAGGCACATGAATGAATGTGACCAAAGCTTAAAAAAGAAAGTGCAGGTACAGTAGTTTGCATCAGCATCACGTTGGTAGACTCTACTGAGCTCAAACCGAGCAAAGAACCTCTGATTTTCCCCTCTCTCATTGGTCCACCTCAGCCTAACGCTGGGAGAGGCAATAACGGTTCAAGCAGAGGATCTGGACTCGATATACTATTGCGGGCTCAAGTGATGTCACCAAGTTCTATGGACCCACCATGATGTATGTGTTGTATACATACGGTCCGACCATTTGGAGAGATCATTTTATAGTTTGAAACAGAGAACAGGGCAGAGGGACAATGACACCCACCATTGAAACCTTTCTAGGGCCACCATGATGCTTATTTGAGATCCAAACCCGTTTATAAGTTACAGACATGGACGAAGAGAAAACACAAATATCTGTCCGATCAAGAAGTTCTGTGCCCCTGGAAGTTTTTAATGGTAGGTGTTCAATCGCCACTGTTTACAGTGGTGGGGTCCACTTGAGCTTTCAATCGGCCTTATTCATTGGCGCATGCCCTAAATGATCTCTCCAAATGGATGGATGGTGTAGATATGGCACATACATCATGGTAGACCCCACAAAACTTTGTGACGTCACTACTAACGGGAATTCCAGCGCTGGAAACTTAGGTGGGGCCACCGTGATGTTTGTGAGAAATCCACTCCGTCCATCCGTTGCTTCATGCTCGTGCCTTGCCCCCTGAAAGAAAAACCTGGCTCCCCTCCTGATTGGGTGAGGCCCACCGTGATGTTCATGAGAAATCCACCCCATCCAGCTCAAGCGTTAGAACATTAGTGCAAAAATATGGGACGTGTCCTCCAACTAAAAAGATAAGATTGCCATGCTCGTTTAGTGGGCCGCATATGTAGGTTTAAAGTTGGACTGTGTCTAATGCTTATAACCATGTTTGTAAACATAGAGAACATCTGCCGATCATAATACACGGTTGGTGTCGTCTGATGAGTGGCTTGGATTTCGCATGCATCTGCCAAGTTTGGGTTCCTAATATATAAGGAGAACCCAAACAAGAGAACCACAATTGCCTACCTCGGTAGGTGCCCAAAGGATATCTCGCCTACGTACCTACCGCGAACCGAGAGCCACATGAGTGAAATTTTCGTGAGATCCACTCCGTCCATCAGCTACTCTGCCTCATTTTCATGCTAGAATCCAAAATTCATGACAATCCAAAATCAAGATAGGTCACAACACGGGAAACAGTTCAGATTAGACGTGTGGGGCCTACCATGATTTTATATGCCATCCAATCCATTCATTTGGTATGGTTCATCAAGACGTATTTGAAAGCTTAAGTGGTCTACAGCAAGTGTGAAATGAACGTGTCATAAACATTCAAAAATATAGAAGTCTACCTGAATATTCTTTGAATCCAGATTGTCGGCTCGACTTTAACAGGATTTTCCTGTTTGATGAGCACTGATTGTCCAGCTCAGCTTCGTTATTATCAGCAATGCTGCATTGACTGACAGTCAATGTTGAGCTAAACCAATCAATTGCTAGGCAAACAGAAAAATCCTATTTTGAGTAGACAATTTGAATTTATCTTCTTTTCATTCATCGACTGATGCAACCTACTTGGCGTTGCCAGATGCTCCTAAGCTCTCACCTACAGGGGATTTTAATTAACTGTTCATCCCAGCAGCCCCACTAATGATGGGCCATAGCCCCAAAGACTAAGGTTGTCACCTTTTGACCGAATACTTTGCCCATTGAGTGAATACTTTCGAGTTAGCAATCCATTTGTGGGCCAGGCTTATACTAGTTTTGTAAAACTTAAAAAAATGTTGGAGACTCTTTAACCGTACATATGGCAGAGTTGTACCACAATCCATACCATCCAATCCGCTTTCCTAACAATGGATGGAGCATAACTAAAAGCTTTCACTAAGAAGATGATATCAACCATTTGATTTGGACCATTAACCGTTTTCCTTATAAGCATTAGCCATCAAATAGATGATTAAGGTTGCTTAATCAATATGATTTTAGGGCCTGTTTGGAATCCAGGATTAGGTGGTATGAAATTGCATTAGGTCCAATGTAAATTTCATCCCAGGTTTGGAAACAAGGAGATGGTTAACATAGGCCGTGTGACCCACAGTATGGGGGTGTATACTAACTTAAAAGGAAAATAAATAAATAAATGGAGGGGGGGATTGATCCAAGTAACATATTATCTAATCCTAGGAGATATGGTAGGATTTCCAAATCCACAACATGTGTGGACCCTATGTTGATGCATGTGATTTATCCATGTTGTCCATCTATATATACCCTTTTACACTTGGTGACCGAGTTGCATATGCATACTGGTGGCCACCATCAGTTCTGAAATCTGGCCATTGAATATATTCCATGGTCCACCAAACATACATTTCACTTTTAATACAATCCTTTTTTTTTTCTCAAGGGAAGAATTTAATCCCAAACATTGGATTGGACGGTCAAAATACCTTGGTATTTCAAGAGATATAATCAGTTGTGCAATAATAGTGTTGATTCCAACTAATGCAATTCCATACCATTTAATCCAGCTAGCGCTCGTGACAGGCCCTTAGAGACATGCTCCATCCACAATGGGGCCCACAATTTGAATGGTCATGGCAACGGTGCATGAGTGATGTGTGAGGAGATGAGTCAGCGACATTTTCAGAACTTTGCAAAACTCATATAGGAGTAAGCCCTCCATTTGTAGGCCACCAAAGGTGCATCTGAATCATGTATCATTAGGAATTCACAGTTGCCCTTTTCACCATCCATTATCTCCCCTGTGGGCTAAATGATGAACAAATAGGATTAGTTTTAAGGTTAGGGCAAGGTATTACAGAAGGAATTATATGAAGTTTGATTTGGACAGCACTGCTCGGATAGTCTAATTATCCATTATTTATCAACTAACTTTTTTTAATGATGACATTAATTAATTTAAATAAATATAAAGAGTGGACTGCCAATTTGGATAAAAATCAATTTTTAGCATATCTCATTAATTTCAACAAGTATAAAGAGTGGACCACCTAAATCTAGGTCATTATTTTTATAAGGTGATTTCGATAATAAAAAAATTAATTTTTAAGATATCTTTTATATAATACATTCTGATAGATTATTTTTTTTAATATATGAATTTTTAAGATATCTTTTATATAATATATTCTGTTAGAGTATTATATATATATATATATATATATATATATATATATATATATATATATATATATATATACACACTACAAGTGTCAATGTGTGATTGATTGAGGAAGAGTACCCAATCCTCGTCCATTGAGATTCTGAAACCTATTCTTCGAAATCATTTGTTGTTCTAAGGGTGAACAATACAACTTTGTTTGGACAGTTCAATTCAGTGAGAAGAATCAGACGGCTAAGTTGTTTGTCCAATCGGCATAATTTTTATGCTATCATCCATCACCGGTGGAGTTCACAATTTGGATGGTCTGGATTGGCATGTGATATGCTCAGTTGTATCATTAGCAGTACAGCTAACACATGCCACATGCACGGTCGATAGCTCATCCCCGTTTGGCATGGTGTGATAGTCGCTTGAGCTTAGTCGGGTACCATCTGCCGGAGTCCTAGTAATGACTTGATACTCTGTGAGAGTGTGATGG
The DNA here is from genome assembly GCA_003013855.2 of Liriodendron chinense. Lineage (NCBI taxonomy): Eukaryota > Viridiplantae > Streptophyta > Magnoliopsida > Magnoliales > Magnoliaceae > Liriodendron > Liriodendron chinense. Next base: position 5,913,592 of record ML058333.1, read on the forward strand.
TTCCTACACACAAACTCATAAATTGTACACATGGCCACCACGTAATTCAAATTAAACTACGGAAATAAGCAGGAGGAGTAGTCTGCACACGGGTGGGGTTAGGGTCGAGTTCGGCCCAATCCTCGACCGAACCTAAACATATTTTAAGGGTTCAAATTTTGGTTGGGGTCGTGACCGGGTTGGGCTAACCCAACCTTAATCCTACCCTACTTACAAAAGGGTCAACCTTAATCCTACCCTACCCTATGTGCTAAATCGGGTGGGTCAGGTTAAATCTAAAACATTTTTAGCCACGAAAGGTTTTCAATGGAAATTAACTATTGTTTCCTGTAGTGTGGTCCACGTGATATTTGTATCTACTTAATTTTTGGTACCATGGCCCAAAATAATATGTAAAAGAAGATAGACGGCATAGATCTATAATTCATATATTGAGGTGGGTCCATACATTCAGGGTCTCGCCCGCATCGCTGGTTCAGTGTCTCACCAAAGTTACTCTCCCGTGGGACGAGGATTGTTTCTGAAGTTCCTGCACGCTGGAGGCTAGGTGGGGCCCACCTGTGATGTTTGTGAGAAATCCACCACGTCCATTCGTTTCTTGAAAGTTACTGTCCAAAGTTCCAATTTTCAGGGGCAGTTCAGGTCAGGCGGAATGGGTTGGGTATACACCGGTCAGGGGTACGGGTCAGGTCGGGCAGGTTTGGCGTGTACCTTAAGCCTTACCTAAATAAAAACGGTCTAGCCGCATCCACTCAGGACCGGACTATTTTCTCTGCCGGGTCAGCGACAGATCAGGTTTGTACTCGGTCAAATTGAGCGAGTTAACCGGGCAGATGTGTAGCCCTAACAGGACTGATTGAATGATCCTAATTGCTGATTAATTGTACATTTGTTGGATGAATTTGGACAATTGAACAATTTAATTTCATTTTAACTGCCCACTGGACGGCCACAAGGGCATCACTCTGGTCTAATCAATTGGCTTACGACCTATCCAAAGTGGGCCATTGTTTACCATTGGATGAGGTGATCCAATCAACCAAGGTGGGCCTTTGCACGTGGTCTCCTGCTGGATGTGCTAATATCTCAATCCATGCGCCTCACGTAAATGTGGTTTCTGCTTTTCTTTGAAAGAGAACGCTAGATAGCCTCCCTTATCCTTGCGCCTCTACTGGCCTACATTGGTGGGCCACACCCTCCAAAAGCTTCTTCACATGGCTGGTCGCACCATGTCTACTTTAGGAAAGAAATGATGCTCCAAAAGGCTTTGTAAATGCAAGCGTACGTTCAAAAGTCCCTTAAGCTATAGTGCTTCGGACGTGGACTGCACTGTGAGTCCGTGACCCATGCTATGGGTGTTTTGAAAGTATGTGGTGGGATTTGATTGAGTTATATGCTGCTATCAGAGATGGCCCATGCTTTTCATGTTTGAAAGTAGTTAGGTTGCCCATCTCTCACTATTTGGCCCACTCAAATCCCACCATATCTCAAACCACCACCACCTTCATGGTGTTGGGGTGGGTTACCGCATCCATCAAAATCATGCAAGGCAATCCATGATGGCCAAATTGTGGGCCCTTTTGTGGATGGAATGTCGTTCAAAATCCGTTCTGATTGAATGGTCCTAACCAGCTGATTTTCATTGGTTGAGTTTGGAATACTGAATATTTAATTTTCAACCGTCCATTTTATAGCCATGAACTGATGCTGAATTTAGGGTATGGTTTACCAACACTAAGTCCTACAAGATGGTCCGGATTAACATGATGTATGCTGCATAAATGGAAGATGTGACACCAAACATATAACATTATGGTGGTGATCTCTCAAAATAGTCTAGCCACACTATGAGTGGGAAAAAGAGGTGTGGAATGGAGCTATCCAAGTCAACAGTGGCATTTGGACCTCTGAGAATAATGAAAGTGGTTAGGGAGCATCATATTTGAAGAGCATAAACTAAAAAGCTATGTACTCTCAGGCAATGGTTAAGGGTGCAAATGGTTCCAGTGGATCCAATCCAACTTGATGTAGAGTGGGTCTGTCACATTCATGGCTAAGATAGACCAAAGAAAGGATTAGAGAAAGGAACTCAAGATTAAAAAAATTTGACAACCAGCAGCTTAAATTGGTCGGTCGAGCTGATTTTGCCCATTTGACCGTCCAAATTTCCTGGACAATTTTTGCCAATTTCAGTTAGCTGACACTCCCTGGTCGACCAGCCAAATTAGCCCGAAATTCGATAGAGAATTAGCCTGACTCTCTAGACTGTTTTGGCCCATCTCAACTAGTCAACTGATCCCATTGACCCGCTGGCTTCCAACTTCGACTGGCCAACCGCCCTGTGGATTTTGCAGATTTGTTTTCGTTTTTATCCAAGGCTCTTTCTTTGTGCAATTAGAGTTTTTAGAGTTTGGTTATTAGTATATAAGGAGTTTAAGATGTTATTAATTCATCCATTCTTATAATTATCAATTTAATTTCGATTTACTTCAATATTTCTAGTGGATTTAAGAATATTTCCCAATGGATTCGAGGAAGCCTGTTGAAGGGTCCACAAAAGTCCATGGATTTGTAGTTATCCACGTGAGGAAGACAGTAATCAACCTCACCACGTCCCTCTTTGCATCACAGCCATTCATCAGACCCAAACTAGGGATATGAAATGGGACCCAAACAATCATCAGATGAGTGTCACACGAAACTTCTCAAAATAGATCAAATAGACCCTCCTTGTATGGACTTTGAAGTAGGTTGTATCGTACCCGTCAGGAGTAAAAATTTAAAGAAATCATGTAGTTGGGTGCTTAGAAATCCAAACCAAACAGAGAACTACAAGTTAGACCAACCTACCTTAGAGTTGACCTATTTATAGACCTAGCCGTGGATTTGTACATGTACGTGTTGTGTGGAGCACGCCCAAAAGAAAGCCCACCTCCCAAATTTCAGCATAAAAATAATAGAATGGAAAAAGTGTCACTAACCGAAAAAATTCAGGAGTCTTTGGTGGTATAGAATCATTAGAACTAAAATGACCTAATGATCAAAATTGACAATTTTGATGGAATAATTCCACCTTTTCCTACCTTCAATAGATTTTTTAGCGAGGGCATTTATTGCAGAAAAGGAATGTTCGAGGCACCTTCCCTCCCATTCACTTGTATGGTCACTGCTTGCGGGATATAAAAGATATTGCATGCAGGAATGTCAACAAAATATAAAAATATCCATACAATTGCATTGTCAGGTTAGCTGATGGCTTGGAGATAGTAGTGAAGCAATCTTAATTTATTTATTATGTATCCACGCCGTCCATCTGTTTTTCGGTATCATTTTAGGATACTATCCCCAAAAATGAAGCAGATCCAATATCAGGTGGACCATACCATAAGAAACAGTGTTGATTGACTGTGCTACCATTAAAAATTCTTTGGGCTCACCTTAATGTTTTCATAGTGTTTATTTACCATCCAATCTGTTGACAATGTCACCTAAGCTTGGATGAACAGAAAAAACAAATATTAGCTTGATCCAAAACTTTTGTTGCCCATTAATGGTCAATCAACAGGGTTTCCTTATGGTCTTGTCCACCTAATAATTGGATCTGTTTCATTTTTTGTATAATGCCATAAGATGATATGGAAAAACAGATGGATGACAGGGATACATAATACATACATCAAGGTGGGCCTCACAGTAACCCCACGGTAAGGGTTGCACCTTCTCACCTAATCGGCTCTCCTCCCTCACACACAGGTAATGGACTTAAGGAGTTTGGGTGTCCAATGCAATCGAGGGGACACCTTGCACCTGCCCCGCCACCAAGCGGTGCCATGCGTCAGCACAGGGTGACCTTGTGCAGCGAGGCGTCCCCTTGACTGTTGTGTCTCTCCACGTGTCATTTTCCGGTCCGCCCAGGCAAGATATGATGATTTGCCCGACGATCTACCACCACGCATAACGCATGATTGGCCTGAGCACTGAAATGGTTGCCATGACGTACAGGCCATCATGACAACATTTTGAATTTCAAGCCCACCATTAATTCTTCATTTCCTGCTCGACCAACTGGTGACATTGGAGCAAAAGAATTGAAAAATCCGTAGATCCCCACGCGAGCCTGAGACCAGCTCCTTCTGCACATATATTTTACTTCCGAGCCCGAGTAAGTCGGCCACAGAAGTGGGAGCAACTATTGTGGGGGGATTTTGAACTAGTCCCACATACAACAAAGGAAGCCCACAAGCCCAGTAAAGACTCTCGTCCCTTCATAACAAGCCAAGAGTAGTGGCTGCCAAGCTAGGTCTAAGCCTATGTCCTCAACCCTTCGTCAGGCCGAGGACCGAGCAGCTATCTGCCTGTATTCCACCTTCCAAGCTGGGGAGCAGCAACTAGCGTTCAAAGCTGGACCGACAAAGACAAAGTCTGGCTCGTCTCCTAAGACTGACAATACTAGGTAGGAAACCTGGAAGGGAAGCAGCTCAGGCACTGAGCTCCACAACCCAAGTCAATCAGGTCAGCCACCGCCAAAGAGGCGTGCGAAAAGTCAAGGGTAGATCCACTAAATACGGGCTAGGTAAGTGTCTAACTCTATCTCAGCCGAGAATCTCTCCTACTGTGTTACAGGACAACTCCCACTCAATTATGACTCTAAGTAATGTATGCTAGATTGACTCTAACACTTAAATCCTACTCAAATCCTATAAATAAAATACTTCTCTATAGCATAAGGTACGCAATCCTTTCCTATGCAACCTTAGGCATCGAAGAGTCCCTTGCTGGACACCGACACCTCCCCGCCACTTGTTCTATTCACTTCTTGAGGCCCGGCAAACCCTGTATGTAATAAGTTTGCTTTGATATGGGAAGACAAAAGTTGAATGAACCACAAGGCCAAATTTAGTCAACCCAAGCTGTTGTCCAATTTCGGGCGGCAACAATGCTAATTAAATTAGGTTTCACCCACCCCCTATTAGTCACACTACAATGTTAGCCACCCCCACTTTGGGAATCAACACTATTACCTCAGTGTTGAAATGAGGCTATCTTCACTCGGTATACCAGTTGATCTATGGATCCGGTGTAAGCTAATTTAAGCCTGATCATTAGAGATGGAATTGGGTTTTCTTTAAAATGTTTGACAACGAAGAGGCTTATTCAAGGGATGGAAAATGCTTTGGCGCTCCTAGTTCCATCGGTTCAATTAAATAATCCAATTGATTGATTTGGACTTTTCATTAAGTCTAGAACATAATTTTAAGGGTACCATGTGAAGATCACACAAATACAGTGAACGAATCCATCTGTGATTTGATTTTAGTGTGTATAGCCATCATTTTCCAAGCCACAGATAGGACGGCCACTGTAACCGAACAAAAGTGACTAGTTAGTATCATAAGCCATCCATGATGATCTCTAACAAATAGATAGACCAATTTGTTGAATAAGCCTATTTTTGTCCAAACGATCTTAACCATATCAAAGACCATTGATCAAATGGGTCAGGCTCCATGGCTCAGTGGTAGATAGGCTCCGTTTCAACAATGAGACCAGGGCTCGAGTGCCAATGTGGTGTGAGTGGGTGTGGGTATGTGTTTGAAAAAGAAAAAGAACATTGATCAAATCATTCATACTTGCTAGGTGGACCATTCTGTTGAATAGATCTATTTTTGTGGAAATGATCTTAACCATATTAAAGACCATGCTTGCATGGTCGCCCAAGAAATATGCATTGGACTTGGTGAACGGTCTAGATTAATCGAGTGGACTGTTGCCTATTTTAGTGGAGGCAACTCATCTACGGTGCATGCATGTCAGTCCAGACCGTGGAAAATGGGGTACCATTGTTAAACGGAGCATGAGCCAAAAATCGTACCAACTGGATAATCCTAACCATTAAAATCGCTGTCCATCCAATGAAAGAAAAAATGATACATGGTCCCAGGTTGATGTACTGTACATCATACATCAGTTGGCACGTGAATGAATGTGACCAGAGCTTCAAAAGAAACTGCAAGTACAGTAGTTTGCATCAGCATCAAACAATGCAAACTCCCATCTTCACGGTACGTGTATTATGGATCATCAATAACTTTCATTTTGGACGTGGACTGCGTTTGACCACCGACTGCACTAGGTGGGGCCTAGCATGATTTTTGTGAGAAATCCACCCCATTCATCCGTTTTTTCAGTTAATGTTAGTACATGAGCCCAAAAATGAGACTAATCCAAAACTCAAGAGGGTCACACGATAGGAAAAATTGGAGATTGAACGCTCACCGTTGAAACATTCATGGGCGACATAAAGTCTTGGATCAGGTTAATATTTTTTTGGTTTGCAGTTCATCCCAGTTGAATGACCCTATGAACGGTTTGGATGGCATACAAACATCACGGTGAACCCTAGAAAAGTTTCAACGGTACCCATTTTCCTCTCCACTTTTTCCTGTCACGTGGCCCACATGAATTTTGGATCCGCCTCGGATCTGTCACAAACATCCGTTTGCTTTGGGTAGCCGACGACACAGGCGATCCCATCAACAGTTTTTTTTTTTTTTTTTCGTTGAATTTGGACCATCATCAACCATCTATTCGCAAGCTCTGTGAAGTTAGAATTGTCAAACAAAGCCATTTTCTAGCCCTAACTGGACGGTCCATAATGATTGAGCTGGACCTCATGGTACATATGTTCAATGGTTGCATTAATGATTCTTTAAAGAAAATAAAAATAAAAATAAAACAAAAACAAAACAAAAACAAAAACCAACAAACAAACAAACAAAAAATAAAAGAAGAAGAAGAAGAAAAGAAAGAAAAAAATAGGGCTGTAAATGGGTCAATGGACCCAATGGGGTACCCTGACCAGACTCTAATCAACCCGTTTGTTAAATGTTACAAGTCTAGGTCTAAGAATGGAAACAGGTCTGGATTTAGTTTCCTTTATATTAGGTCCGGCCCGACTTAACCTGACCCAAACCCATTTAGTAAATGGGCGAGTTTAGTCTACATTGCGAGGGACTTATCCTATTTTTACCCAATTTGAAACCTACTAAAAATGCTTGCATACTAAATCTAGATCTAGTCCCATTAGACTCAACCCATAGGGTTGACTCAAACCCGGCCATTCACTAAAAGGGTCTGAATCAAAAATTTAGACCCGGACCAATTTAGTAAATGGGCAGGTTGGACCCACTCCAAACCCGGCCATTTACAGCCCTAAGAAAAAATAACAACAGTCGATAAAACCGACAAACACTCCTTTCTGAATTTATTTATTGGGGTTTTTGCATATTTTTGCTTAAGTTTTGGTCTAATTGTGAGAAAGTGACCGTTTTTTAAATATTTAAAGCAAAGCTAAAGTACGAGCGAAAAACCACCTCACGTATGCGTGAGTGACGGCAGGTAACGGAAAGAGATTTCCGTCAAAAAGGACCGATTTGCCCTTAGACCTATCATTTTTTACAATGATACTCTGTTCACACGCAAACGTTAAGAGCCTGTGTTGGGGAGAGGTGTGGGGTCCACCGTCATGTATGTAAGAAATCCACCCCGTCCATCTACGTTGTGAGAAAGTTTTAGTACATTGTAACAAAAAATGAGCCCGATCCAAGGCTCAAGTGGGCCACACTATCATCTCTGAAGTACCGTCTCTCCTTCCCTACCAAAGGCATGGATGAATACGTGGACCCTGGGAAGGTTTCAATGGTAGGCATTGTCCTCCCTGCTTTTTCTTGTCGTGTGGACCACTTGAATTTTGGATTTGTGATCTAAACTAAGTTGAAAAAATAGATGAATGGAGTGCATTTATGGGAAACACCATGGTGGGCCCAACTAGCTTCCCACAGCAGGCAATTAGCATCCTTTGATGCTATGATAGCTGGTGGATACACAAGCGCTAAGAAGTTGTATACAACGCATGTTTTGACCAGCCCAGGTTATGGGACCTGCTGTAGATAGATCGTCATTCTGTTGAATGACCATAACCTCTGATGCATGGCCGTAACACTGTTACGTGGACCACTCTTTTTTCTTTCTGTTAGTCATGCAACGCACCAACCCTGTTAGCCGCAATGCACCCACACGATTAGTCACTCAATGCACCCACCCACAGGTAGCGTTAGTGGGTCTCCTTAGCGTTTCGTACCTGAGACCTGCTGTTGAATCGCCTAGCATCTTCCAGCCGGGCCACTTATTTGCTGAGTTGCCTGGCCATTTTTCATCTCAACCATCCAATAAATGTCCACTACATCTTGATGGAATGAACAGGTTGGATGGCATATAATAAATACATGGTGTGCAAGTAAGGTTTTACTGGTGTACGTCCCCATCCCATAGTTATGGCTTATTTTTGGGTTTTGGTGGTAACTTGACCTGATAAAAATGATGGATGAAGTGGATTTATCACTCACATTCTCCTTCCATGCAACCTACCTTCACTGTCGATAGCCCCAAAAATCAGGCTAATGGGACATGCCACATACAAATGTAGGATGCAAGAGACATCAATAAGATACCTACTTCCAATGCAAATGCTTCCAAAGTAGTTATAACTTAGAATATAATTATCCAAAAATAGTCGATCCGGCCTAAAATGAAAATAGTAAAAGTAGAGTTTACACCACATTGGTAGATAAAGATTACATCCTTCGTCAATTTACTGGATGGCTAAATAGATGACAAGGATTATGACAAAAAGAAAGAAAAAAATGACAGATAATATAACACAACAACCAAAAGCCCCATAAACCATCCATTTCATGCTGTTAATCCTATCAAGGTGGTCATTGCCTGACTCTACTTCCTCAATTGTTGTATTGCAACATCCCAATGTGTCCTCTTGATTAGTGTTTGGGAGAAAGACGCTTCAAAATTAGATGACTATGACAGAAGGACAGGTAGAGGAGCAACCACTTGTTCGATTGTAGCATTATTGAATGACCTTAATGGTGTAATGCCATCAAAGCCAGTATACCAAATGAGTTGACCTTTGTGATCCTGTAATTAATTTGAATGTTATTCCGATATATTATTCGTTGCATGATCGACATATGAAGTGTCTCGAAAGTAGGCCTGACTCCAAAAAATGTGGTGAAATCTTTGAAATCCAATTATAAGCCGCAGGAGATTGATTTTTAATTTCTTCCATTACCTGGCGAAAGTCATATGGCATAAATGCATGTGTTGCTCTCCAAAATCTATATTTAAAAAACTTGCCTTATACAACTTTTTAAAATTTTAGTGTACGTGGCGTACATAGAATCTATGAAACGTCGAAGGAAAAACGGTAACCACTGCTTCAACTAACCATTTTCTGTCGATTTGACATGATAACTAAATCTCTTGGCGTACCAATGCCATCCTGTAATGCAGTAAGAAACCATTTCCAGCTATCAACATTTTCTCCTTCTACAACACCGAAGGCTAATGGATATATGCCATTATTCGCATCTACGGCCACTGCAGATAAAATGACACCTCTAAATTTTCTCTTGATGTTGCAACCGTCTAAGCCGAAGAATGGCCTATGAGCATAAATGAAGCCCTGAATACACCCACCAAAGCATATAAAGCACCTTCTAAAACAACGGCCATCACAACTGTTAGTATGGTATCTAATAATGCTTCATTATATTCAATCAATGCATTGCAAAATCTTGGTACTATGGCATATTATTCCTTATGAGTATCGATAATTTTCTTCCGTACATGCTCCCTTCCATGCCATACTCTATGGTAAAGTACTTTCAAACCGTACTTCTTTAGCAAATGCTCTTGTGACTTTGCCACTATAGTATCTATATCTTCACGAAGTTTATCCTCAATTACTGTAGCAATCTATGCCACAGTTGCCATTTGATTTCCAACACCGTTCACACTTGCTGCATGTATGCTCGTCTATGTGCGTCTTCACTACAAAGTTCTTACCATTTTGGTGTAAACTGGCATGTATTCTCCACTTACAACTTTCTCCCTTACAACTAGCTTGCCGTCACACGCCTCCAATCATTATTGAGAAACGTCACTTCAGTTCCTCTAACAACACAATGATGACGAAGTGATGCACGAAAATATTCAATATCATCAAACTCTTGCTTCACAAAAAAGTTTTGATCGGCCATAGTGAAATCATGTCTTTCGATAGATTCTTCGTCCGATTCAGCATCGTTGAACAAATTGTCAGCTTCAATATCCAATAAAGAACTGAATGATTCAATATCTGATGGATAATTGCATTCCGACATGTTATCCTCCTCTAGTCCTACAACAAAATCTCCATCTTCACTATCATCGTCCTCTTCACCTCCTCGTTCTTTACCTCGTTCATCACCTACTTGTTGCGACACCAAAGTACATAACACATTCAATTACTTTTTTCCTTTGTAAAGGCCAAACATTTCCAACATCTCCGCGTCGTTTCGTACTACTCCCATCTTATCTCTAAGTTTTTGTCGTGGATGTTTATAGTTCATTACGACATCTTGACCCATACTACATCTCATTGACACTCTTGCAATGAAGTTCTATTGTATAAATGAAAGTATATCGATGTTTAAGTCATATTCCTACATATTCTCACCAACATACTTAACTTCATTGGTGGAATATTTCACAAATTTTCCTCCATAATATATTTGGGTTATAATGACGAAGTCGTTTGATGTTATCTGTCACCTACAAAAAGATGTAAACTAATCATAAATTTCTTTCAAATTCTATGAAGTTAACAAACCCATAAATTTCATTACAAACCTACTTGGGAGAATGATGAGAACTGCCATTTACAATAGGCAATTTAAACTCCAGAAGTTTCACAGTGCACTTTAGCTCAATGTTTTCCTAATACAATACGAACATTACTTTTCAAAATCCAAATAGTAAGCACTAAACGGTTATCCCAACTTTGACCAATGAGATTATTGTGTACGTTAAACATAGTCTTGCTAACAAAGGAAACGGATGATGAGAAAAAACGGATCATAGAAAGATGTTTCCATGGATTAGGATCTAAACTGTTAGTAATTGGACAGAAAACTAGAACTAATCAATGGCTAATACATATGTTGCGAAAGTGAATCCTCAACATTCGCAGACAATAGTAATTCCTTTGCTGCATTCCTAAAGTTACAGTCCTGATTTTTCATAACGTTAGGATCTAATCTCAGAAGAAAACAGTGTGATGATCACGTTCTTGGATGTTCAGGAGAAGCAGAGAACTAATTCCCAAAAAAAAAAAAAAAAAAAAACGTTGATTTCAACTTGTCTTCCTCAAATTCTTAGAAATGGGCAGAACCAGAGAGTAAAAACTGATTAATGCAGCTCAAATAATTACAATCCTAACAAAGCTGCTCAAACTTCATCAATGATCCTTGAATCAGGATTCCTGTAAGGCTGCCTAGAGCATGCTAATTGTAGGTAGCATCATGGATATTGCATATGTCTAGAATTACATTCATCGAGCAATCCTAACTATCCGATTGATAGGTAATAAATGAATGGTTAAGATTGAAACATTTAGTGGTCCCAATTCCATCGAGCAATCCTAACCATCCGATTGTAGGTAGCATCATGGATATTGCATATGTTTGGATTGCCTTACTGATATGACATTGGTACTATTAAGGAGTCAGTGCTATCTTTTAATGGTGGTGAACTATCAATCCATCACACCAGACTTGCTAGTTGTTCTCTGTTCAAAATTTGAATATCAGCACCTCTCATCTCGGCACTTCTTCTAACATGCACTATGCATAAATGCAAGACATATACGTCACTGTGGGTCCCACCCATTGGACAGACAATGGGTCCCAACAACATGCGTCTACTGGGTCACCCACAAGCGTCTACTGGGTCCCACCCATTAGACAGACAATGGGTCCCACCCACATGAGTCCAGTGGTTCCCACCCATTGGACGGACGGTGGGTCCCACCCACATGAGTCTAGTGGGTCCCACCCATTGGACGAACAGTGGGTCCCACCCACATGCGTTTATTGGGTTTCACCCATTGGATGTTAGAAATCCGATTGGCGGAAGCAGCGAAGAAGATCAAACAATCACCACACAGCCACACACGAATTCAACGCAAAAACACACGAATTTTACATGGAAAACCCTTGAGGGAAAAAACCATAGCATAAAGTGACACCTCCACTATGATAAACAGATGATTATAGAGCTAGAACTACCAGGGTATATCCCAAAGATGAACAAGGCACACAAAAACTCTTAATCCTCTCTCCCAATAACCCTAGTATCATTTAGATCACCTAGGTATTGCTTAACTCTATTCCAAATATTATTAGAAAACCTATTTATAAGAGGAAATCCGAATTTGAAAAAGGGTAGCGCAAAATCCACGCAAACATTCAAAATCCCGCAAAGCCACCGACCGATCGACAATCGGTCTTGACTTGTCCAGAGAGTTACTTGAAAAACTACCTCGACTCAGACCTGTTCATGGACCGATCTGAGCAATCTGCGACCGGTCTGACGACTGGTATGAGCTCCCAACAACTGGTCTGACGACCAGTTTCAAAACGCCGAAAATGGTCCAAAGAGTTGAGGCTTCAAACTTCACCAGGCTGTCCACTGGCCGACCGGTCGGTAGACTTTGTAATTGCATAGTTTTGAGGCCTTCACAACAAACTCCACTAAGGCATCAAAACACTAAACCACCTTCTTTACTCTTCAAATAAGCTCATCATCAATCATAGTGTCGCCGCTTCTCATACATCACTGCGTCTTCGTTAAGCCTTAGCCAATTCCAGAAAAGTTACACAGAACTTGAACTTCTTTGTAAGGACCACCTTGGTCAGCATATCCATCAGATTCACGCTAGTGTAAATCTTGTCCAAAGTCACATCTCCTTCCTCAAGCACCTGTCGAATAAAATGGTGACGCACATCAATGTGTTTAGTACATGAGTGATAAATGGAGTTTTTAACCAAATTAATAGCACTAGAGCTGTCATAATTAACTAGCACGGCTTCCTATTGAAGCCCCAACTAATTTATCATTCCTTTCAACGAAACAGCTTCCTTGAAAGCTTCTGTCACTGTCATATACTCAGCTTCAGTAGTGGAAAGAGCCACCACAGACTGAAGCTTAGACATCTAACTAATCACTCCACCCACTAATATAAACAAGGTACCTTAAAGTTGATCTCCTATTATCCATACTACTTGCGTAATCAGAATCGACGTGACCAACCAACTTGTCCTTGGACTTTTCAAACGTCAAGACGTAGTCCTGCGTACCCCGAAGTAGCCATTTCACAGCTTCCCAATGTTGTTTGCCCGGGTTAGACATAAATCGGCTAACAACACCCATAGCCTGTGAAATATCCGATCTTGTATAGACCATGACATACATTAAACTGCCCACAATATAACACGCTTTTCTTTATCTGTCTTGGGACACTGTTCAGAAGAAAGCTTGAAGTGAGCCGCATGGGGAACGCTAACCGGTTTGGACTTGTCCATCTCGTACTTTCTCAATACCTTCTCAAGGTATTCTTCATGAGATAACCACAACCTACTCATCTTCATATCTCTATGAATGTCTATACCAAGAACCCTCTTTGCAGCCCCTAGATCCTTCATCTCGAATATTCCTAAAAGCTAAGTCTTCAACACATTAATGTCGGACATGCTATGATTAGTAATAAGCATGTCATCAACGTATAACATCAGTATGAGAAGCTTTTCATCATTCAGTATCTTGAAATAGACACAATGATCATATTTGATTCTGGTAAAGCCCTGACTCATCATGAAGGAATCAAATTTCTTGTACCACTGCCTAGGCGACTGTTTGAGACCGTACAACGATCTCCTCAACTTGCAAACCTTGTTCTCTGCCCCTTGCACTGTATAACCTTCTGGTTGCACCATGTATATTTGCTCTTCCAATTCCCCATGCAGGAAAGTAGTCTTCACACCCATCTGTTCCAGCTCGAGGTCATATTGGGCAACTAGCGCCAACACGAACATGATAGATACTTACTTCATAACTGGCGTAAAAATCTCACTGAAGTCCACGCCTTCTCGCTAAGCATACCCTTTCGCTACCAACCTTGCCTTGTATCTATCATATTTCTTCTGAAAAAACCACTTGTACCCTATCACTTTTTGGCCCACGGGAAGCTCTACAAGCTCCGAAGTCTCATTCTTGTACAAAAAGTCCATCTCGACTTGCATTGTCATCTTCTACTTTTTATCATCTACATCCCGTAGTGCCTCCTCAAAGTTAGACGGATCCCCCTCATCTGTAATGAGGGCAAATGCAACGTTCAAGTCATCCCTGTACAGTTGCCGGTAACCTGCGATCCCTGGGTGAATTTCTTCGCACCGATGGCTCTCCTGATCCTGTACCTCTGTATGCGCTTCAATATCAATCCGTGTCTCATCTCTGTCATCATGTGTATCAACAATTTCTGATGTTTCCGGTTCCTTTGTACCATCTTTACAAAACAAAGAACCATCATCAAACTTGACATCACGGCTCAGGGTGATCTTCCATGTGATAAGATCATATATACGATAACCCTTCACACCATTACCATAGCCCACAAAGATCCATTTTATGGCCCCATGATCTAGCTTATCTCTCTCAACTAACGGTACATGAGAGTAAGCCTCACAACGAAAGACTCGTAGACTCGAGTAGTTTAGCGTATGACCATTCCACACTTCCTCAGGAATTTTACATTCAATTCTCATAGAGCGTGACCGATTTATCAAGTAACAAGCCGTGTTAACGGCCTCAGTCCATAGCTCTTTGCCCAACTCAGCATTACTAATCATAGATCGAGCTCTCTCCAAGAGAGTCCAATTCATCCGCTCTACCACACCATTCTACTCTAGCATATGGCGCACTGTGTTGTGTCTCACGATCCCCTCCTCCTTACAATACGTGTTAAATTTCCTGGAAGTAAACTCACCTCCATTATTGATTCTCAAAAATTTTAATTTTTGCCCTGACTGATTCTCCACCATCGCCTTCCAATACTTGAAGGTCATGAAAACATCGGATTTATTTTTCAAAAAATAAACCCAAACCTTCCTACTATAATCATCGATGAACGACACGAACCACGATGACCCCTCGACAAAAATAACGGTGACGGCCCCCATACATTGGAATGGACATAATCAAGCACCATTTTGCATACATGTTTCCCCTCCTTTAAATGATAATTTAGATTGTTTACATGCAATGTTCACATATACTAAAGTCTACAGATTTAAAGGAAGGAATCAAAGATAGTTCAGAGAGTACATTCATACCCCGCTCGCTCATTTGGCCTAACCGTGCATGCCACATACATACGGACATGGAATCTATTACAACCGTTGTAGCTCCACCTACTGAAGTGCTCCAAATCAGTTTGTAAATGTTCTCATACCTCTGTCCCTTCATAATTACAAGGGCCCCTTTGAAACTTTACAGAACCGGTCAAAACCGGTGAACTTGCACCCCAATGCTTCGAGTGCAATAAGGGAGATCAGATTCTTCCTCAACCTAGGAACGTGCCTCACCTCTATCAAGGTCTGTTCGATCCCATTGAACATCTTGATGTGCACAGTACCAATTCCTACAACCTTACAGGCGTAGTCATCGCCTAGAAATACCGAGCCTCCCTCATACTCCCTATAGGAAGTAAAGACGCTCCTATCTGGGCACATGTGATACGAAGCCCCGGAGTTCATGATCCACTCATCGTAGAGTGATCCAACCTTTGACAACGTCAAGACCTCGCACACATCACTACCACCTTCTTCAGCTTCAGCGGTATTGGCTTCCCTAGAAGAGTCACCTGACTTCTCCTTCTTATATTTAGGACTCTTGCAGTCATTCTTCATGTGCCTAATTTGGCCACATCCCCAACACTTCAACTTGCCCTTCGACTTGGATCGAGAACACAATGATCCTTCACCTCACTCAGAATTCGTTCCTCTCATAATCAATGCATTGGAGGAGGAATTATCATCACCGTTTTTCTATCTCATGGCCTTCGATTGAAGGGCTGAGACAACAGTCTCGACACTAATAATGTCCCTAACCGCACACAAAGAGTCCCTGAGAGACCCATATGAACTAGGAAGCGAGTTCAGCAAAATCAAGGCTTGATACTCATCATTCATCTGCTCACTAAAATTAAGCAACTTACAAATCAACTTGTTGAAAGTCTCCTCCGCCATCTTCAAAGTGAAAAGTTACACCATTAGAAACATGTGATTTTTTAGAGACTTCTTCGTATAGATGTTCTCTAATTTAGTCGGTCCATGTCTCTATAGCGGTCTTCTCCTTCATGACATTATAGAGGACGTCATCAACAAGGCACAATTAGATTGAGGTCATAGCCTTCTCATCCATCTTCATCCACTCATCATCTTTCATCTCGATAGGTCGCTTTTCAGGGGCGTTCACAACCCCTTGTTGAGTTAGGATGACACGTATCTTCACCTTCCACAACTTAAAGTTATTTTTGCCCGAGAACTTCTCAACGTCGAACTTCGTACTTGAAGCCATGAGATCGTTTCAGAAAAGTTCTTCTTTAACCTTCCAACAATAGCCCTGATACCACTTGTTGGAAATTCGATCAGTGGAAGCACTGAAGAAGATCAAACAATCACCACACAGCCACACATGCAATAAACACAAAAGCACACGAATTTTACGTGGAAAACTCTTGCGGGAAAAAATCACGGCACAAAGCGACACCTCCACTATGATAAATAAATGATTACAGAGCTAGAACTACCCAAGTAGTTCCCAAAGATGAATAAGGCACACAAAAACTCTCAATCCTCTCTCCCAATAACCCTAATCTCGTTTAGATCACCTAGGTATTACTTAACTCTATTCCAAATATGATTAGGAAACCTATTTATAAGAGGAAACTCGAATTTGGAAACAAGTAGCGTGAAATCTGCGCAAACATTCAAAATCCCACAAAGCCATCGACTAGTCATGACTTGTCTAAAGAGTTGCCCAAAAAATTGCCTCAACTCAACTTGTTCACGGACTGGTCTGAGCACTCTGCAACCGGTCTGAGCTCCCAGCGACTGGTCTCAAAACGTCGAAAATGGTCTAGAGAGTTTAGGCTTCAAACTGCACCAAGTTGTCCACTGGCTGACCGGTCGAATGACTGGTCGGTGGACTCTGTAATTGCACAGTTTTGAGGCCTTCACAACATTGGATGGACATTGGGTCCCGCCCATTGGACCGATAGTGGGTCCCACCCATTGGTAGAGAGAAAGATGATTCGAATCGGCGCTTTGCATCTAAATGGGGCCTAAAAAAACTGCAAAATTACGCAGAAAAAAAAAAAAAAAAAAAAAAAAAAAAAAGAGGAGTGTACTGGCTGGAGAGGAAAGGGGTGTCGGCGGTGGCTGACTGTGGATTCGTCCGCTCAATCGGCAAGGGAGAGGAAGCTGGGTAAGGGTGAAAGGGGGTACAATCATTTTACCATTCGGTGAGAAGAAATGTGATTTTTTTTTTCCGTAAGAGTTTAACTATGATAAAATTACCATAGTTCACTTTCACCTGGGGACAATTTAAACATTAAAAAAATATGGCATGACTTTCGTATGCTTATGTCACGGCAGGTGATTGTATGATTAACGTTGGTTTACTTTAAATGTGATAGAGGAGGCACTTTCTCACGATTCAACCAAAGGTTATGCGTGTATATGCAGAATTCCACTATTTATGTTTTCCCTGGAAGGACTCAAAATTGATCAAGGCAGGGGTAACACCGACTAAGCTGTTCCCGGGGTAACACCTAATTGGCTCCCGCCTTGGACAGTCAGACACAGACATCTTTTTTTCATTGGATGGTCTCAACCATCTAATCAGCAGTAGTTTTTTTTTTTTTTTTTTTTTTGGCTGCCGTTGAATTTGGAATTGTCAAATAGAGCCATCTTCTAGCACCTACTAAAATAATATGTAGAAACAGATAGACCGAGTGGATATACAACACATCATCAAGGTAGGCCCCACGGTAAGTTTAACACCAGCTAAAGTGTTACCCGGGAAACAGCTCATCCGCACCCGTTGTATGCATTCCATTCTCGGTAATTTTCTTTTGAGGTTGCGTTTGATTGAACCAGATAGGTAATATTTGGTGCAACCAAACGCACCCTTAATTTTTATTAAAGTTTTTTCTTGTCGTGATATTTCCGTTAATGGAATTAACTCAAATACGCAATCTAATGGGTTGTCAACTGGTAGGGTTTGAAGAAGATAAAAGTGTATTATTTTTTATTTTTTACAAAATAAGTACCAAATGCAAGTCACCCATCCCTTTAGATTTAGGCATCCTATTTAGTGCTGTTGAGTGTAATTATGAACATAAATTTAAAACAAAGTCAATGGGCATTTACATGGACGGTCATGACCGTAAGAGATTCGGCTAGTTAGCTTGCATTCTACTATTTTGTCTGGAGCGGATTAGGTGAGACCCTGATTTAGAGTGGGCATCGAGTCAAGTCGGATCAATTTGTGCTGTCTTGAACCGACTTGGTGTTGAAATATACTTGACCTGAACTCGACTCGACTTGGTACTGAGTTGAGCATACTTGACTCTATCGGAGTCCGGTGTGTCTTGACCTAATTGATCTGAGTCCGACCCGGTGACAAGACCGATTCAGGTCAGGTTCACCATCCTCTTCTTTTTTCTTTTTTTTTCCTAGAGCTGGCCAGCTGGGTTCTTCAATCGGGCTTCAATAAGGTTTGGGTTCTAGAGCTGTCACTGGAAGATGTCATTGAAGATGTCATTATCAGGGTTGGAGATATTTAAATAGCAGTTAAAATGGTTGGACAAGGAAAGCGTTCGGACGGTCCATAGATGGTCAATGTGTAGGGTACTAATTGGACGGTCCATAATGATTGCGGTGTGCCACACGGTGCATATTTACCGTAGCTGCATCAATAATTCTTAAAAAAAAAAAAAAAAGTCCATAAAACTGACAAACACCCCTTCTGAATTTTCTATTTTCCTGGAAGGACTCAAAATTGAAGAAAATTACATCAAATAAAGCCTGTAAAGCCCAAACAACATAATCAGTGGCTAACAAAAAAATTTACAATACAACCACACGAGAGAAAGATAAATAGACGCCATTCCCACGTGCCAACTGGCACATGTGGGGAAGATCCAGATCGTTCATCCATGGCGCCCTAACCCCCACCATGCATCTTCCTCGTCCCAAAAAAATCCATCCAGGCCGTGCACGTGTACAAACGAAATGCAGATGTTGTAAAGAAAATTGGCCCACTCTCCACCTTCAAACTAAGAAAGTGACCAACCCCATGATCGGTGTGGCCCATTTGGCCGAACGGTCCGATCAGATCAGATCCGATCCATGTATGCCCCCACCTTCACTCCGCCCCTGCTCTACCTGACAACAGAGATATTGGCGACGATGTGGACGGGGCCTCCGCCTCGCCGCCGATCATAAAGGAATCATCCTCCTCCACCTTCTCCATCGAAGACGACGGATACGAATGCACGAAATCATCAAACGCCATACTCTTCCCATCATCATAATCCAACGGTGGATCTCTGGCCACGTCTAGTGGGCCACCCTCCCCATCCAAGTACCTGACCACATCCCTCATAGCGGGCCTCTCCCTAGCCACAGGGTGTGAACACACCATCCCCAATTTCAAAACAAGCTCCACCTCTTCCGCATTGTAATCACCACCCATCCTACTGTCCACCACATCCAAGATCATCCCCACCCTCCATTTCTCCCACACCCAATCAACCAGCAGCATCTCCTCCGGCATGGCCTTCGCTTCGATGGGCCGCCGACCGCAGGCCACCTCCAAAAGCATCGCACCATAAGCGAACACGTCAGTCGCCGTAGTGGCCTTGCCCGTCCGAGTCAGCTCCGGCGCAAGATAGCCGAGCGTCCCCACTACGTGGGTTGTGCCCGGATTGGACCCGTGCTCGTACAATCGGGCCAGACCGAAATCGCCCAATCGACCGTTCATCTCGGCATCGAGCAGCACGTTGCTGGCTTTTACATCGCGGTGGACCACGATCTGCTCCCATTCCTCGTGCAAGTACAGCAGTCCGCTGGCCACGCCTCTCAAGATCTTATACCGTTGGTTCCAGCTCAAGATCGATTTCGGGTTGTCGAATATGTACCGATCCAAGCTTCCATTGCACATGAAATCGTACACCAGCATCAGATCGCTCCGCCTCCGGCACCATCCCTGCAGCTGGACTAGATTCCGATGCCTCAGCCGTCCGATGCTGGCGATCTCAGCCACGAATTCCCGAATCCCCTGCTTGGATTCGTGTGAAATCCTCTTCACGGCGACCTGGGTCTTCGTTTTCCGTAGCGTTCCTTTGTAGACCCGACCGAATCCGCCGAACCCGAGAAGCTCCTTCTCGCGGAATCCTTTGGTGGCTTTCTTCAGCTCCTTGTAGGAGAATCGGTGCGGGCCGTACTCCAGCTCCCATGGCTCGATCACGTCAGCGTTCTTGATCTTCCGGAAGATGTAGATTGCCACCGACACCGAAACTACCATGAGAAATACCGCCGAAGCAGAGACGCCGATCACCAGTGCGGTGTTTTTCTTCTTCGGGTGGGGCAGAGAAGGAAGCGACGAGAGATCGAGCCATCGGGCCATTCCCTCCATCTTGAAGCTCCATCCGAAGAGGTAATGAGAGCTGGCGAGCAGACCCGTCGATGCAGAGAACCCAACATACATAGAATCCTTCAGATATGAGGAGAGATCGACGGGAAATGTTATAATCGGCAATTTGGGTTTTGTCGAGAAGGGCGAGATCGTCACATTCAGGACTTTCCCCACTCCGTCATAGTCGATCCAGGCCTGAATTGTCATGCCGCTCTTCAAGGTGATGTTCTTCCTCGTGCCGCTGTCGTCGTAGTAGCCTGCGTTGACGGAGGCGTTCGATGTCATGCTGTTGATGTCGATGCCAATGTGGTTGTCGTTGATGTCGCCGAACTCGAAGTCCTGGACGGTGTCGAATTCAACGGCGAAGATGTGGTTGGAGAAGTTGCCGATGTCGCTGGAGTTGAGGAGGCCCAGGTACTGACTGGGAAGGGCCCGGAGCTCAGTCGATGGTGCGATTGTGAAGGCGAGGCCATGGCCCCCGAGCTTTGGGTATTCGGGAACGACAGCGAAAGCAAAGGCTGTGGAGAAGGATAAGGCCGAGGATGATGTGGAGTTCTTGAATTGGATTGGGGTCGGGTAGAAGACGTGGCCAATCAGACGGCTGGTATCGTTCGTGAGGCGGATGATGCCGTTGGATTGGATCTCGGCCACACCATTGAGGGTTAGGTTGTTTGCGTCTGAGAATCCGCTGTAGTAGAATTCCGTGGATTGAGAGAAGATGGGAATAGTAAAGAGAAAAAGGAAGAGAAAGATAGAGAGGAAATTGATGGCTTTGGACATTGGATTGGGTGAGTTTTTCGAAGGACAGGGAGAGAACGCGAGGGGTATTTTAGGGATCATGCTTCAGTGAAGGTTGGGAAAGCCAGGAAGGCGAGAGAGAAAGAGAGAGATTATGTAAGAGGTGACGGTGGGTATGTATAGAAGGAGGTGGAGTTATTTGATACACTGGCTGCGTATGACGCTTCATACGCAGGCAACTAGAAATGGTATACGTGGAATATATGAACGAGAATAAAGCTGTCTGAATTGCGTAACCAACTGCTCCTCGCAAATAAGTCACCTTAGAAAAAATTAGGTTTTTGAGCAATTGAAATTCGTTGGTTGAAGTAAGATCTTTCCTTTTCTAACCGTCCAATAAATGTCCACCAATCTTATAGTCAGATAGTCAAATGAGCTTATGTTTTTTTGTCAATGATAGATCTAAACTGGTTTCCAGAATTTGGACGGTCTCATTTTAATTATTTGTATTCCCTTTATGAATTTTGCAACTACCTGCGTGTCATTCATCACACTCCACCACCAGTGTATCAAAGATTTTCTTTAAAAAAACAGGGAGACGTGCAAGAGTAGCTATCTGAATCTATTCGCGTGCTTTAGTGTTTTTACGAAATTAGTGTTTTAGGTGCGGCCCGTCCTTCCCAACACGGTGCTGCAGATAGGGCAATGAAGCAGATACATAGACCACAGTAAACGGTGGTGATTAAACACCCACAATTAAAAACTTTGTAGGGCCCACCGCAGTGTTTATTTTCCATTCAACTGGTTGATAACCCCAGATGGACGAGGATGAAAAGAAAGAAAAAAAAAAACAAAAACAAAAAAACAAATTTCATCTTAATCCAAAATTTGTAACTCATAAAAAGTTTTTAATGGTCATTAGCTATTGTTTTCTGCAGTGTGGTCTACCTGAGATTTGGATCTGGTTTATTTTTGGGCTCATGATCTAAAATGAGCTGCTAAAACGGATGGACGGCGTGGATATACTAACAAATACATTAAGGTGATTCCACACCAAAGCCGGTGCTGATTGGGTACTAGCCCCACCAGAACCTAGCCAGAGAGTGACGGTCCTGTCATGGGCTCTTTGGGGCCCACTCGTGATGTATGTGTTTTATCCAAGCCTTCCATCCATTTTTGACTTTTTATTTTAGGGCATGAACCCAAAAGAAAGATAGATCTAAAGCTCGAGTGGACCACACCAGATAAAGCATTGGTGACCATGTCCTCCACCGTTGAAACCTTCCTAGGGCCCACCGTGATGTTTAATTGCCATTAAAACTGTTCATAAAATCACATAGACCTGAATGAAGGGAAAACATAAATAACAGCTCGATCCAAAACTTCAGTGGCCCCCCCAAGAGGTTTTTAATGGTAGGCATTCAATCCCCACATTTCCTCTAGTCTGGTTCAATTGAGCATCCGATCCACCTCATTTTTTTCCTCATTATCTAAAATGATTTATCAAATGGATGGACGGCATGGATCAAATAGATACATCACAGTGGACTTACAAAGCCTTGACAGGACCATCCATCTCTATCTAGATGGTGGTGGTGGTAGCACCCAATCCGTGCCACACATAACATGGACACGTGGAAAATTTTCTCCTGCATACTCTTTGCGTATTCGCAGTTGTCGGAGGCTGACGAGCAACTTTTGATTCCGACGGTGCGGAGGACAGAGAAAAACTGTCGTGCTCTGGTAGAGGGATGGATGATACGCAGGCATTTGAAATTATTCGTCCCAGTTCAGATATTCCCGTTAGTGGTTATCTGACCGCTGGATTGGTGTGAAAAACATCCAACGAACCAGAAGCTAGAACCCCTAAAACAAACTAGTTTTGGGATTGAGAATTAGATAATGTGGGATACACAATCCATCGGTTTATGATTTCTCAGTGAGCGGAGAGTTTTGATTTCTCTCCAGCGATGCCAGGAGCCACGGTGACCCTAGGCTTGTGGCTTCCCCCCCCCCCCCGCCCCCCCCCCCAAAGTCCATATTGTTTACACTTTAGTCCACCTTGCCTAACGAGAAGCCGTCACCTGTCAGCACACTTCTAAGATGCCAAGGGGAGTCATACTCAAGAGTCATATGCATATTTAGATTAAAAAAAAAGGTGGACATCATTAGTACATCAGGTGCCCAACATATAACGCGTGATTCCTGGCATGCTGAGGAAGTTTTTAAAGACTTGGTGATGCCGTAATCTTTGCAATTAAACTAAAGTTGGACACGGGCTAAGCTAACTCGGCTAACTCAGCTCGACTCATTGTTGAGTTCAAATCAAGTTGAGCTAGGCAGGTGTGGTTTGAAAAAAACCGAGTCGAGTTCAAGCTGGACCGAACTCAATTCAGCTTGACTTGAAGATTGGTTCGAGTTTGACTCAACTCAGGGAGTTGGAAAGTGAGGTTTTTTAATCCAACATCATATGACCAAAGGAATAAAAGGGAAAGTTGTCTATAAAAGGAGCAGTAATGGATGTCGATGGGCCTGGGTTACCTTCGAGCCTCAATGTTGAACTGTTTTAGGTTGGGTCTTTGGGCTAGGCCTATTCAAATGTTCGGCTTTTCTAGGCTCAAAATTGGCTCGAAGTGGCTTGAACTAAGCTTGAAAGCTTGATCGAATCAAGCCAAGCATGATATTCCAGCTCGATGGCCGAGCCGAGTCAAGCTCGAGCTAGAATTGTCTGTTGGTCAAGCCGAGCCGAGTTAAGCCCAACTTGACTTGATTCGGCTCAATCTCCAACTCTAAATCAAACTTGTGCAAGACATCGACCATCTTAGATCAACTTTAAAAAGAAATTCTCCTAGGGATGTCCAATATCATCTCAAGAGGCCATAATGAATCGAGAGTAAATAACATAAAGTTGTCCAAAATTAGAGGCGGATCACCTATGATGGCATGAGACACCAAGATCCCAAATCCTTATAGGATACAACCACATCATAATTGAAAGATTCGCACGGGAAACCATGAGTCTTAAGTGCAGCCACTATCTCTCCAAGTCTATAAAAGCATCATATGAAGAAAAGCTCTAGACCCTCGCCACAAACTATCAATTTTCTACAATGCAATATTGTTACTCTATCCTTTGTCCTTATGAATGTTACCCGCGTATGTCCCAACTATTTTGTCCTTAAACTCGGCCCATCGCGAGGAAATAAGGAAATGGAGATTCGTGCGCCTGTCACTCTTTTGACGTAATGCCCAGGTGTAAGTGATTGGTTTGACTCGGTTTTGTTACCTTTGTTCTGCAGCACCTTTCCAAAGTCGATATAATGGCACGTTTGGAGTCACCACTAGCTAGAAAGTCATTGTGAAATCTACGGTTGGATAGGGCATGTAGAATCACCTAGCAGGAAATCCAAAAGTTCTCCGCCTTAAATGATTCATACACTGGTATCACTACAAGAAAATTGTCTTTTTACAACAAGCCATAATCGTTGTAAAATACTTTTTACAACAGTCACACGCCCGTCATAACAGCCTCTGTTGCAAAAAAAGCATTCTTAGTTACAACGGTTATAGCCTGTCGTAAATAAGACAATAACAGTTGTAAATTATTCAACGATGGAAGTGGCTTTTTACAACGGTAAGAACTGTTGTGAGTGATAATATTTTACAGCAGGTAAAGCCGGTTGTAAATGAAAATAATTTACATCGGACGCTACCATGTTGTAAAGTTCTAAACCTATTTACAGCGGTAGTGGGGCCGTTGTAATTATCTGTTCAAATGTTTATTTACAACGAATCGATCCCGTTGTAAATAGTTCTTTTTTTTTTTAATATAATTTTCCTGTCACCCCCCAATTTTTTGGTTCCCTATGTTCATTCATTACATCAGAATCACCAAAACAAACTCACATAGTTTAAACTATGATATTTAATGCATTCACTTAGCCATTAAATAAATTGGAAGTTCTATCAAGACTAATCCCTCGTAGCCAAGAACAAAGAAGCATAACTACAATAAGCATGATTATATAGCATGGTTGTTGTCACCTCTCAAGTTCAAAATTCACATTCATTATAAACTCAATTGTGAAAAATTGGGCATATAAATGGAAGTATTGCTCACCAATGCAGCATACTGTGGAAACAACCAATCATGAGGGCACTCCTCAAGGAGGAAAATATCATTAGGAACTTCAGGAACTGCAATTTTAAACTGAATTAGAACAGACATTGATTCTAAGGGAAGAAAGGGCTACTTCAGTCAATAATAATGCTGTCATGCTAAAATTGATGAAGCACCATCTAAGAAAGTAATGTTTAGGTACTCAGAATCAAGTGACAAAATTTTTTTTCCTGAATATCTTTAAACAAAAAGAAACACCAAATAAGAGCAATAAAAAAATTAAATGTAACTTGAATGCTCAAAATTTCTAGAAGTTCATGAATATAGTTTAGTTTAACTCATTATATTCGATTTTTTAATATTAAAATCTGCTAAAAGTCTCTTTTAAGAGTAGCTGTTAAATGGTGATATGCACAAGGAAGAAAATCGCCCCGATAGTGGTAGCACCCAAAAGGTCCATTTGAGTGAAGCATATTAATGCATAGATCTTAAAGATGTACATTCAAACACCCTTTCCACATGAGGACAACTTTCCAAAAGGAAAGAAAACTTATAAAGGATCAACTTGGTTGTTCTTAATAGAAATAACTGTGAAGCTATGTTTATTAAATCAATAGTGGAACATGTTTTCCCCACATGTATATTTTTAAGAGAAAACAAGCAATTTAGCATCAAATGAGAATCCTATATATATAGAAGCATGTACATGTAAATGTGAGAGCTCAAACCTCAGTTCTCCATTTGTCATTTTTTTCAGAAACATTCAAAGCTTGATACTCTTCAGTTACCTGCAAAATAGGCAGCCACTTGCTTTAGTAAAATAGCCAATAACAGTTAATTGTCAAAATGTCATTTGGAAGTGATTCAGTTTACCAACCCAATACTCAGTTGAATAAATCATGAGAGGTGGTTAAGTGGTATCTCAAACCCTGTAAAGAAAGTGGGCTGAGGTTCAAATTGCAACAAAAGATTAGCACATTGTTTGCTGGTGCTGATTTCCATTAGTAATTATTTGTTTGAATGAAGCCTACTTAAGTGGCTTCTCATGTCGCTGCGACTCCCACCTGCAACAGGGATGATAGTTGATCACAGCAATTTCATTGAAGAATGATTACTTGCATCAATTGAAATTTTGAAAGCAAATCAAAATTCCAATGGTTGGAATTGCAATAGGTTGGTTGATCATCTATAGTTGTAATGGTAACAGCCCTTAGCCAGAAATAGAGGCATTCATACAATGGACGCACCATGGTGATGACCCACCTTTAATTGATCTTTAGGCCATTTATCTTGATCTTAAAAAGTTTATCATGGATGGACAGTGGCCCACAACAACCCCAAATTGAACAATTCCTCATCTGGTTGGTGTATATTCTTCCCTCCCTTACATATAGGCCATTCATCCATGGTGAGCCCCACCAACTGAAATTTGAAGCAATCCCATATCTGGACTATACAATCTTGTAAATTGTTTCGAGTGAGACTCCCAGATAGTTGTTAGACTTTGCAACACAGATGTTGAATGCTCAATTTTATGCACATATAACATGCAGTCATGGGAATCTAGTCTCTATATCTACATACTGTCTTGCAACAATAACAAAGGAATTCTAGATCAAACTGATTCACATCATAAATGGCTCCATCCTTCAAAAAAAAAAAAATCATAAATGGATCCAGTTGATTTGTAGGTACCAGACAATATCTGAAGGGTATGAAATTGGTCTCTTGAAAGCTCTATTGAGCCAAAGATCACACAGTGGACGAGGGAATAGCCCACAAAGACAATCCTGATCATCCATTGTCTTCAAAGCCTGCAGAGGCCTACAAGAAGATGCCCTGGGGAGATGGCATAATGGGCAATACTCCCATCCAGAGGGCCCCATCATCAACGAGGCATAGCCCACAAGTTTGCACTTAATGGAAGAAAATGTAATTAATAGACAGGCAAAAAATAAGATGAATTGGTTCCAAAAACCAAAACCAGATAAATGGTGACATGAAAAGGAACTTTCTTCCTTTTGAAATGCATCATCAAACATCTATGTGTTGGAGTTTTAGCAATTCTTGCTATAATGAGCACCACAATTGATGTCATGTTTTATGTTTAAATGACTTTAGATAATTGTAAAAAACAACTTAAGAAAATAAGCAAAGATGTACTTACGAATTTCCAAAATGTACTTCTATTTTGGTCGATTGATTAAACTCTGCACGGAAAAGATGTGTCAGCCCTGTAGTGTCCCCAGCCTGGATAAAGAGTGCCGATGTTAGGTAGATATTGCTGAGAAATCTTGAGATTTCCCATTTTGAGTATTGATGATTGGTAAAAATAGCCTCGTAACTTTGATCTCAAATAGCTGGGACAACTAACATGGAGGATATTTTTTTTATTAGCACCAGGCAATGATGATGATGAAGTTAGACAGTAAAGACATAAAAAGCATCTAGCAAAAATCAATTTCACTGAAAGTGAGAAAATCAAATTATATTGAATGCAAATCAATGATGAAATAAACTGATAAAAAATGCAGTGAATCACCTGAGCATATAAATTTAAAAGATGTGTTATAGCTACTCGTGGGAGTCCGGTTTTCTACTTGTGTGTGAGATTTGAGTTGTCTAGAATGTGGGGCCCACGTGTACACGCTGTGGTGAGCAAATTAAGGATATAAACAGGCCATCCTCTAAAAGCTGGGGTGAGCAAATTAAAAGTTTAAATAGGCTTGGCCCAACAAGCCAACCCCTAACAGTTCAAAATCTAGTCCCAAACCAACTCAGGCCCACCCCGATAAGAACCCTACAAATAGGCAACTAACTTGTGAGGATAAACAAACGAAGTGATCAAAAAGCATTATATTGAAGCCTAAAGCAAGAACAATGAAGCATGTATCAATATATGAATAATGTTAATTAATTAATTAAGAAGAAAATGTGCAAGTAAATCACACCATTCAGAATAAAAACATTATGGAGAGTGCAACTAAAATGGATATCACTGAACCTGATAATGATGCCTCTGTCAAATCTCTAGGTATTTTCCTTTCAATGAGAATATATATATATATTGAAAACAGTGGTCAAATGGGCCATAGAGTGGTCAGCAGAGGCATATCCCATAAATGGATACTCCATGACAGTCGCTGTTTGTGCAAACACAGGTTCGTTGTCTACCATTCTATTTGTTGATGCCAATGAAAGGCAGGAGTGGATAAGCTACAAATTGCAAATATATCTCTTTTAGAGTTTGAGAAAGGGGTGAAACAGAACAGAAATGCATCATCAAGTTGAATTTGGGGATAAAACAGTTCTGGATGGCAAGCAAAGCATTGATTAGTTTCAGACTTTAAGGTTTGAGACTTCTCTGGCGTACTTTTTGACCAATGCATACACAACAGGAACAAGAAAACAGATAAAGAAAAAAATTGGACCTTACAGGCCGCACTTGGATGGCTCAATTGAATTTAATTGCAATAATTAAATTCGATAAAGTGCAAAGGGATGTATGACTAGCTCCAGATAGCAATTAAGAATTCAAAATCATGTTACCTCCCCTTGAATCAGCACCGAACTACAATTCGAAATAACCCTAGATCCATTTTGGTCATTTCCTCTATGCTTAATTGAACTATTGCAATTTAGTCCAATTGAGCTTCCAAACGTGCATCTTATGAAAATCGTAGAGTACAAAAAAGTACCAGATAAAAAATTTCCCCTAAAATTAGTTCATCTCATTTTAGTTAATCCTGATTATGTATCATAGTTCATATTATTGGTTATTAAGTAAATTTTTAATACTCAACAAAAAGAAACATGGTCTCTAATTCATAATTATGGTTAACTAAATGAGATGGAACTCATTTTCAGGGTCTACCAAATGAGCCATCATGTTTAATCATCTATTTTCAATCTGCATTTTCATAGAATGTAATGGAACAAACATAAGAAAAGGGCAATGCAATTGAGAAATATTTCCTGCAAGACTGAATAAAAAAATAATTAATTAATTAAAAAATCACAGAACCCACCAGCCTGCACCACCCTCAACTCCATCACCAATAACCCACCAGCGCACCACCCGCATCTAATCTAGGCCTACCTCTAATCCTGACCCCAACAGCATCACCTTTATCCATCAGTGCCATCACCAAACCCACCAGCGCTTCACAAAAAGGAAAAAAAAAAAAAAAAAAACCACCAGGCTGTTTGATTCCCGTCACGAGCACCTCCATCCCACGCAAATGCCCACCATCAGCTACATCCCTCACCATTCCCATCAGGGATTTCTGTATTATAAAAATATAAGCCTGCATACTACACGAGAAGCAGAATCCAAAAAGAAAGAACTGTAGAAAATCTAATAACACGAGAAGCAGAATCCAAAAAGAAAGAACTGTAGAAAATCTAATTACACGAGAAGCAGAATCCAAAAGGAAAGAACTGTAGAAAATCTAATTACACGAGAAGTAGAATCCGAAAACCCCCAAATCTGGAAACCCAAAAATCTGAAAACCTCCAAATTCCAAAACCCCCAAATCTATCAACCTTCCGCTTTCTCTAAAGGCAGCATTTTGCTGCTTTCAAGTACGTCTGGCATTCAAAAAAGACTCGAGACTGAATAAAAAAGACAGAAAGGGTAATAACGGAGTAATTACAATGTGAAAATCTACGAAACCGAAGAGAGCGAGAATCTTGAGAAGTTCGTAGCCGATGCCATCAGCCCCAACCATCAGGACCTAATAACCCTAGGAAAAAAAAACAGTAGTTTTTCGTACGGCTTTAGTTCTTTACTTCAATGGAGTCAAAGAAATCTTCCTTGAAAGTAAATAATAATAAAAAGGAAATGTGGGAAGGGGAAAGGTACCTTGATTTCCTGCAACTGCCGCTCTGAGGCCATTGAGAGAGAGAGAGAGAGAGAGAGAGAGGAGGGGGAAATGAACGAATCGAGAGAGCCTGCGAAAATGAACATCCTCTGGCGGGCTCTTTTTGGGCGCGGATTGGGTACTACCCCCGCGAGGGCGGAGCTAGAGACGGATGGTCCTGTGAGGGGATCCGTGGGACCCACTGTTATGTACGTGGTTTATCCACGCCTTCCATTCATTTTGAATTCTAATTTTAGGGCATAATTCCGAACATAAAGCAGATGTAAGTCTAAGTGGACCACACCACTCCCAAGAAATTTTCAATGGTATGAACTTAGATATCCACTGTTTCCTACGGTGTGGTCCACTTGAGTGTTTGATCTGTCTCCTTTTTTGGCTCATGCCCTGAAATGAGATGTTAAAAAGGATGGACGGCTTAGATAAAACACACATGTTTATTTAACATCCAACTTGTTCAGAAGTCACGTAGACTACTTGTTGGGAAAACATAAATATTAGATCCAAAACTCTATGCCCTTGAGAAATTCTCAACGTTAGGCTTTCAATCCCCACTGTCTCTTTTGGTGTGGCCCACTTGAGCTTTAAATTTGCATCATTTTTGGAATCTTAATCTACAATGATCTTTCAAAGTGAATGGACGGAGTGGATAAAGCATATACATCACAGTGGGCCCCATAGAGGATCTTACAGGGCATATTCGTCTCTAACTAGGTCGTGGGGGTTGAACCCAATTCGCACTCAAACTCGAAAAGGGGGTGTGCCCTGACTGTGGGGTCCACCGTGATATATGTTCCTTACATCCATGTTGTTCAACCATTTTGAAAGCATCTAAGATCCCGAAAATGAAGTAGATCAAATCTTGAGTGGACCATAAATAAGAAATAGTAGCGATTAACTATTAAAATCTTTTGATGGGCCACAAAAGTTTTGGATTGATATGATATTTTGGTGGGCCCTAGTCTAAGTCTTTGTCATTTTATTAAAAGACCAGATGAAAAATATACATTTTGATGGCTCCTAATACATTTTAATGGTGTTGATTCAATCACTACTATTTACGATAGTGTGGTCCACTCAAAATTTGAATCGTCTTCAATTTTAGGATCATGCCTGCAATTAGTTCGTTAAATGGTTGAACAACATGGATGTAGAACATAGATCACGGGGGATCCTAATGTAAAAAAAGAACATTTTTTACAATCTATGATGCCTATTGTAAAAACTTAGCATTTACAACAAGTAGAAACCGTCGTAAAAATTACAATTACAACGGATTTTAAAGACCGTTGTAAATAATACAGTTCTTACAAGCAGCCAGCGGCTGACCGTTGTACAAAGAAGTTATTGATAACGGGCTTTCTGTGCCCGCTGTAAAACTTGATCATTTACAACGGTTATGGCTGGCCGGTTGTAAAAAGTATGTTGTAAAAAGCCAATTTTCTTGTAGTGTATGCATAGTAAATTCGAGACAAGGGTCGTTGTTATGAAAAAGGAAGGCGCTAAGCACCCTCTTCTACTTGTACAACACACGACCTTTGCTTTACAAGGCCATATGGCTTTTAAGGCAGTTCTAGGGACATCCAATATTACCTAATTAAGCCATACTACGCTAGGTCACTGAGGCCGATAGGCGAAATGAAGAAAATAAAAGAGCAATAGTAAGTAAAGAGATGGCACAATATTAAGTCGTACCACAAAGGTTTTTTAGGACCCAGATAGGCAAAATATTAAAGAAGTGAAAGTAGAAAGACGTTACTGGGTGTAGATGTTGTTGGTGTGTAAGGTATGTGCGGAATGAAATACGGATTGATCTGAAGATGTGGGAATAAAAAGGAAAGTCACACACCCTTTAGACAAAAGAGATGGTTAGACGTCCTAAATTCCAACCCTTCTCATTAACTTCAGGGTTTCTTTGGTTATTTGTCTTTTAAGATAGCGGGGTAGTGGCATCGGAAGCATAGATGACAAAGGGTTAAAGTATATTCAAACACATGCAGTTGGTTGAGGAGGAATACTACAATTGAGGTGGCTTCGAGAGATAAGTGGACAGATTTCCTGCAACGCTTCTGTAAACCTTTGAATTCCCTCTGCACTCCATCCTCCCCTTTCTCCTCCGTCCTCATTTTTGCTTGCAAGGGGTCATTTTTATAGACATTGGGGGCTAGCCAACCACAACTTAGACCAATCAAATCGAAGGAAAGGGTCTGTCATTGGCTCTACACACCGAATACCAAAAATTGGTCAATAGGGGATTTGCCAGAACCAGTCATTCCAAGATCGGTTCTACGTAGAACTACTTCTTATCAGAGCGATTTTCCCAAAACCAGTCCTATTATAGCTATTTCGCCAATCCCAATACTTTATAAGTGGTATTCAATAATTTATTAATGCCCTACAAGTGGTATTTAGATTGGGCATGCCCTCTATCTACCCCCTCCAATGGTTAATCTAACCCAACAAATGCATCCAAGGTGGGTCTTTATGCCATGTAAGTGTTTCATTTAGTACGCCATTGAAGTCAACGGGCAAGATTTAGCTTTTATTCCTAGGTGGGGTGTCTACAATCCTCCATGAACATTTAATAATTTTAGCTTCTTAGCTTAGATTTACTACTGTCCAGTGCACCGCTTTAGTACATCTTTAGGAGTAAGTTAAATATTCACAACCACCGTCATCGGATCTCCACATTATCAAATTCTTACTTGATACATCATTAGTCGTGTCCTGTTAACTTCATATCACGATCGTTTGATAATTCCACAGCCGTTTTGCCAACACAAGCCACCGCATGTATTTTATTTTCTTTACTCAGTTTATTTTTTCATTCGCCGATTGTATTGCTTTTATATTCTAATCAACCAACATTATTTTTAATTTTGTCTAATATTTATTATTTTACTAAGAAACCTTACATATTATTATCTTTGAAAGAAAAGTTCTTGGTAAGAAGGTAAATTCTTTTTATTTTGTAGCGTTAACCCTGTCATTCTAAAATTACCTAATTGCTATAACAATTGGTAACTAATTAGTCAAGCCAACCTTCATAACTTGGTCTTAATCTAGCTAGTTTAGCGCTTATATAGGATCACAAGTGCTTAATCAATTAAAGTTAAATATGACTTTGGTTCCTTGACACTATCTTAATTACAGCCAAAATCAGACCATTCATAACATGTGTTCAGATTGAACAGCAATTGCACATATTTAACTAATTTTTGGCCATTCCGAACATGTACGTCACCTGTTGAGATTGGACAACAACACACATGACATCCAGTCCAACCATCAGTTTCGAAGATCATTCTCTAACTTAAAAAGAAAAAAAAATGAGGTATATCCAATGCCACGTGAAATAATAGACATAAAACACCTACGGTTGAAACCTTTCCAGGGCCACCGTCATGTTTACATTCCATCCAAACCGTTGAAAATGTCATACCCACATAGACGAAGGGAAAACACAATATCTGGCTAACCCAAAGCTCCCGTGGCCACCATTTAAAATGTTTTAATGGTGGGCGTTTCATATGTGGTGTCGGCCACTTGAGTTTTGAACCTTTCTGACTTTTGGGTTCATGTTTTGGCAAAAGCAATTGAAACTCGAAACCGATGACAGAGTCCGTAAAATAGGGACATCAAAATGGGCCCAATAAGATTTGGGTCACATGAAATTTGCTTCCCGTCCGTAGTAGTGACCCCTTGTGTACATGGTTGGTACTTGTCCCTGGCATGGACTCCACAATGATGTGTGCATTTTATCCATACCATCCATCTTTTTTGCCAGCTCATTTTATGGCATTAGCCCAAAAATGAGGTATATCCAAATCCCAGGTGGACCACACCATAAGAAACAATGGTGATGGAACACCTATCATCAAAAGTTCTGTATCAGGCTGATATTTGTGTTTTACCATCATCTTGGTCTGCCTGACCTAATCAACAGGTTGGATAGAAAACAAACATTGCAATGGGCCTTAGGCCATTTTCAACGGTGGGCGTTAAATCACCACTGTTGACTAAGAAATGGATCTGCCTCATATTTAATGGTCATAGGGACATTTTTAAGACGAAGTTGAAAAACGGATGGATGTTAAAACACATGCATCATGATGGGGCCCACAGCCCCCTGGTAAAATAGCATAGGGAGATATGCTGGAGAACTGCATATAGATGCAGACGCAGTCACACGTGGAATACATGTCAGATATCTGAACTTTCCAGCTGGCTGAAACCAATTCCGAGACGGTCCACGTGAAAAATAACAGCTCTGCACTCTTCAGGTGGGTCAGAATATAAATCAACCGTTAAAATAAATTTTGACGGTCGTCCATCTTTTTGCATGCAGTGGTCAACACCGATGTCTTAAATGGCACGATCTTTTAGAAGAAAATATCAATACAGCGGATCTTAAGAAACGGAAAGCTGCGATATCTGATACGTGCACCATATTGGCACGTGTGCCTCACAATGTGAATACTTATGGATCCTTGCACTTGTTGTGCGGCGCATCATTTCTGAATCGTCGCTAAATGTGGGGATGTTGGGCTGATTTTAGGAGGTTTTTCCATTTTCAGCCCCAACTATGCACAAACACGTGGCAAGAAGCCAACGCTTCGGGAGTAGCTGCATTTATTATTGTACCACAGGACCGGCCAAACCAATCACGTGCTGTAATGCACAGGGCTGACTCCTCTTCCTAGAAAGGGCGCAGTTTGGATGGCATATTAACATCGTGTCGCTCTAGGAAAGTTTCAACGGTGGAGATTGCTGTGTGGCGCACGGAGTTTTAGATCTGCCTGATTTCCTTATAGTTTTTTAGAACAGGTGGATAAAGTGGATTTCTCACGGATATCTCTGCAGACCCACACAGCCACGGGCACAGTGTCGTAGGCAATCCGCTCCCCGTAGAAAGGAACGAGAGCGGATTAGGGACCCGGATATACTGAGGTGGGTGGGACCCCTGTGGGGCTCACGGTGATGCATGTGCCTTAAATCCACACCGTCCAACCATTTTGAAAGATCATTTTAGGGCACGTTCCCAAAAATAAAGCTGACTCAAATCTTAGGTGGACCACACTACATGAAACAGTCGTGATTCAATCCCCACCATTAAAAACTTCTTGGATTCCACCCGAATGATTATTTTCCATCCAACCTGTTTATCACATAAAAAAACAACACCTTATATGAAGAGACCACACAAATATCATCTTGATCGAAGGATTTTGTGGCCAACAAGAAGTTTTTGAGGGTCAATCACCACTGTTTCATTTTTTAGATCTTTTCCTATGGATGGACACCGTGGATATGATCACATACATCACAGTGGGCCCCACGGTCAGGGTTCCACCCACCTCGTTGGCTAGGCCATAGATGGCCTATTGGTTCTCACCCAACCAGAAGCTGATTGCATACTATGTAGCCTGTTGATGCTGTAAATTCGTCAACAGATGATGGTGAAGACGCTTTGAGACTGATGGATGGATCCCGCTGACCTCCTTCTTGACAAAGAGTTGGATCCTGTAGAACAAAAGGAAAACTAAAGGGGGTGGCTGGGGTCCAGCCGTTAGCCCTCCGATGCTTAAGTTAGTGAGATCTCGAAAGATTGAATCTCTATTTTTGTTAGCCTTTGTTTTTCCGTATCTCAATAAAGAAGAAGACGTGTCTATTTATAGACCTAGGTTGCAGAGTCGTATTCCTTCTTGAAGCCACGATCTTAGGGGAGGGATTCCCGGACCTTTGGGATTTTCGGAGCTGTCCCATGATCTTCGAGGATCTTTCGGCGAGTTGGTTAAAGATCTCCCGGATTCTCTTCCCCTTATCACGCACAAACTTAGTGGTTTGCGGAAACAGAATCAGGTCGCAAGTCGGTCGACCTGGTGATGTCGTTTCTGAAGGCTGCTTCTCTTCCTTAGGTCGGGTTGGTCAGACCCGGCGACCCATAAGAGCTATTCCGTCTGTGATCAGATCGGTTATGAACTGTGCGAGCTGAACTGGATCCGATCTTCAGGTCAGCTCGTATTCTCACCCTGGTAGAGTAGAGGTCAGCTCGTATTCTTCCCACAACAGAAGTCCCCCCACTCCCGAGTCTAGCTCGTCTGTCTCGGGAGTAGCTTGATAAAGAAGATACGTCGATTCACAGCTGTCGCGCTGCCGCGCCGTCATCTCAACGGGCGGGAAAGCGGTATTTAATGCGTCGTTCAAAAAATCGAGGCGTCATCATTCGCTTGTACGGCGTATTAGCGCCCAACAGAATATTATCGAACGGGGTGATGCCACGTGTCTGGGGTGGCACGTTACTTTTTGTATGCTTCAACCAAGAGCCGCCATGCGGGATCCTCGCATTAAATGCCGAATAATCCTTCGGATATAAAACTCGAGAGTTAGCGGATTTCTGAAAAAATTCTTTTCTTCTCTCATCCTGCTTTCCTCCCTCTTTCTCTTTTCGGGTTCTCCTTCTCCATTCTCTGTCATCTCTCATCCGGCCGGCGTACCAGTCACTTAGGGTACGCTCTTCCCATCTTCTTAGAAGATCTTCTTCCTTTTTGTAATTTTCAGAATGTCGGAGACCTCCTGTTCTGATGCTATTCCGATGGTGAGGTTTGGAGACTCCGAATCGGACCCACCTCCACCAGAGCATCAGAATATCGATCCCAGAGAATCCCATTCCAGGACAGCCGATCCTGTGAATGAAGAGGAATCTGAGGTTCCTGAGCCAGGAGTTGGGGAGACGGCTCAGAGAGATGCCTTCGAGCTGGACGGGGTGGTCTCGCGGATTACCCAGAGAGACCTAGATAATGCGAGAAAGACGTACGGGATTCCGGAATCTGTTGGTCTTAGGATTTCGGACCGAACTGATAGACCGAGCCGACCTCGCCGGGGAGAAACCGTTATCTCCCTGATTCACCTAGAGGCCGGGCTCAGGTTACCCCTGCACCCCTTTGTGCGAGAGGTCCTTAACACCCTAGGCCTCGCACCGAGCCAGCTCCAACCTAATGGCTGGAGGTGTATGGTGGGATGCTACATATTGTGGCAGAGAGTAGGGAATAATGACCTGACCTCGAACGAGCTGTTCTCCATGTACAGCCTTAAGTCCTTGGGAGGTCATGGTCTTTATTACCTCTCTTCCCACCCGGGCCATGGGGGCTCGATAGTGACCGGCCTGCCATCCTCGACGAGAATCTGGAAGAGGAAATGGTTTTTTGTGTCGGGGGATTGGGAGGCTTCGTCGGACGAGCTTCGCCCTCTGGAGCATCGGGTCCGAGCTGATTTTGCTCTGCCAGGTCGAGCTATACTTAGAAAATTTTTTCAAATTTCTAATGCTTCTCACCTAACCCTACTTTCCCTTATTCTGACACATATTTCCTTGTCTTTGCAGCCTCGGTGGCCATTAGAGTAGCTCTATCTGCAGTCCAAGAGAGGCAGATCCGAGCTGCACGGGAGTATCCGCTTGTCGAAAGGAACTTCCGCAGCTTAATTACTGTGGAATCCGTCCTCGAATCAAGTCGGTAATGTAGATATTCGCGTTTTACTTTATCAATTTTCCAAGTGTTGTGTCCTGACACTTTGCCTCGTGTTTTGGACAGGCATGGCTCCGAAGGCGGTTTCTAAGTCCCGCCGAATCCCTGCTCGGCTCCTTGAGCGTGGGGAGAGCTCGGTGGAACCTCCGAGCAAGAGGATGGCCACGGAGGCTCAGGGGCAACAAAGGTTGCCTCGATCCTTCGTATGTGGGTCTGGTCAGCCTCAGGGTTCATCTCCCGCAGGGGGTGAGACTCCGGCTGCCCAGCCTCCTGCTTCCGGGGTTCCGGTTGTCAACGTACCAGACACCTCGGATTCCCGAGCCGAGCCGTCGGCGGGTCGCCCAGCGACTCGTGCCAGTTCTTCTGGCACTCCGACAGCATCGACTTCAGTGGGGCCTGCCCGCACCCCTGCTGAGGTTGGGTCGTCGCGACCTCCCACGGCTCCCCGGGCTTCTCGCCCTGCAACCGCTCCTGGGGCATAGCAGCGTGAGGACCAGGTCGACATGCCTCTGGTAACGGAGCATTTTGCGACCTGGAAAGAGGGAGTTAACGCCTATATGGACGTTAACCAGAGCATCCCTCAGGATCTGAATTCTCTCGCGACGTCAGATCCTGATCAGATGGTCGGTGTTGCCATCGAGAGCAGTCTCAGGGTAAGCTGACTGTCTCTTTCTTTTCTTCTTTTTCTTCATTCGTTCCACCATTATATTACTAACTGTTGTAGCTTGTCTTTGTAGGACTCGGCCTTGCTGATTATGATCCGCTAGAAGATGGCTGAGCGGACACACCAGATGCAAAAAGCTCTGGTTGCCGCCTCTTCCTGGAAGAATAAGACTGAGGCGATGAAGACCGAGCTGAAGAAGAAGCTGTCTGAGTTGGCAACGGCTCAGACGGAGTTGCAGACAGCCCAGGCTGAACTGCAGACAGCTCAGTCCGAGCTGAAGGTGGCCCAATCCGAGCTGGAAGTGTCTCAAGTACAAGTCCAGTCTCTGGAGGAAGCGATGAGGGAGACCTCAGCCAAAGCCCAGTCTGAGGGTAACAAGGTCGAGTCGCTGGAGGCCGCTCTCAAGACAGCTGAGGAGGAGAAGGTGGACCTGGCCCGGCTTTTGAAGGAGGTCCAGATGAAGGCTCTGGCTGACGCAAAGGACGCAGAAGCCAAGTTTGAGAGGCTGAATGCAATTTCTGAGGAGCTGTACAATCATGGCTTCCAGGATTGCAGGCGGCTCGTTCTCAAGCACTTCCCCGATCTCGACCTGACTCCAGTCGACAATGATGAAGATGAGGATGAAGTCGCGAGGGAGGGACCTTCAAAGGGGGCTGCAGCCATCCAATGCTACTGAAAGCTGAATGTATATTGTTTTTTTTTTTTTTATAATGTAAAGGAAACTTTTGACTTCAATGCAAGCCCTCAGAGGCATTTTATTCAAACGTTGTGTACTTCATTTTTTCTTTTTCATGCATACACAAGTCTCGAAGTGACTGAGCTCATTGTCATAAACTCGGCCTTTATATTAGAACAGTCGTAAGGAGTAGTGCAGAATTCAGCTCGGAACGTTAACTCTGCTAGGCCGATCTGTTGTTCACAATACTTAGGAAATTTTGAAACAATTTTTACTGAACCATCACCTCGGAACATATATTTCAAACGAGATCCCGCCCGTTCATAGATAGTAGATCTTCAGGTGGTCAGCATTCCAGGGGTGGGAAAGGGGCCGGCTGTGCATGTCTTCGAGCCAATAAGTACCAGGACGACGTGAGCCGAGTACCCTATAAGGCCCTTCCCAGTTGGGGCTGAAGGCAGCGATTTTGTCTTTAGTACTGACCTTTTTGAGAACCATGTCGCCAGCTCGAAACCGCCGCTCCTTTACCCGGGAATTATAGTATCGCCTAATCCGTTGCTGGTAGGCTGCCAATCGTATTTGGGATGCTTCGCGAACTTCATCGAGTAGGTCCAAGTTTATCCGTAACTGTTCTTCGTTTCTGTCAGGTCGATGTTGGCTTGTCCTGCTCGTGGGTATCCCGACCTCTACTGGGACAACAGCTTCTGCTCCAAAAGCTAAAGAAAAAGGTGTTTCCCCAGTTGTGGACCGAGCTGTGGTCCGATAGGCCCAAAGTACATCAGGAAGTTCGTCAGCCCAGGCACCTTTCTTCTCCTCGAGTTTTGTTTTGAGATGATTTTTAATAATCTTGTTAACTGCCTCGACCTGACCGTTGGCTTGCGGGTGGTGGGGAGAGGAATACACATTCTTGATACCCAGACCTTTACAGAAATTTCGGAACCTTTCGTTGTCAAACTGTCGCCCATTATCAGTGACTAT
Source organism: Liriodendron chinense (assembly GCA_003013855.2). Lineage (NCBI taxonomy): Eukaryota > Viridiplantae > Streptophyta > Magnoliopsida > Magnoliales > Magnoliaceae > Liriodendron > Liriodendron chinense. The sequence goes on from ML058333.1 coordinate 5,953,826, forward strand.
TGTATTCGGAATTCCGAATCGGCACACAATTGATTTCCAAATAAAATCTGTTGTTTTCTTCTCGGTAATGGTCGCCAACGGTTCTGCTTCTGCCCACTTCGTGAAGTAATCGACGGCAACGATTGCGTATTTCACCTGTCCCTTCCCCGTCGGAAGAGGGCCAATGATATCGACTCCCCATTGAGCGAATGGCCATGGTCCAAACATGGGAATGAGCTCCTCGGGTGGCAAGTGAGGAATTGGGGCAAATCGTTGGCACCCGTCGCATCTCTTAACAATTTTCCGGGCGTCGTGCTGGATGGTAGGCCAATAATATCCTTGCCTGATCACCTTCTGTGCTAGCGCTCGAGCCCCAGAATGATTTTCGCAACAACCGAAATATATTTCACGCAACACGTAATCAGCTTCCTCGGCTACCAAACAACGCAAACATGGAAAAGAAAATCCTCTCTTGTAAAGGATCCCGTTGATCATAGTATACCGAGCTGATCTATAGCGAATGCGCCGAGCTTCTTTCTGATCGTTGGGCAGTTCGCCCGTCTGTAAAAACCGAACGATAGGGTCCCTCCAATCAGGGGTAGCTGTTGCTGGAAAAACCTCCGCTGCCTCGTTTGACGATATACTTCGTTGAGGGAGGAACTCGATGGGAACCATCCTACTGAGGTCGTCGTCGTCTGATGAGGCGAGTTTCGCGAGAGAATCCGCGTTCATATTTTTGCTTCTCGGGACCTGAACAATTTCATACCGATCAAATCGTGACAGCAACTCTTGAGTTTTTGTTAGGTAAGCTGACATTTTCCCCCCTTTTGCCTGGTATTCTGCGGTCACCTGTCCGACCACCAACTGAGAGTCACTATGTATTTTTATAGATCGGACCCCTACTTTAGAGGCGAGGCGGAGGCCAGCTAGAAGCGCTTCATACTCAGCTTCGTTGTTTGAGGCTCGAAATCCGAATCGGAGAGCATATTGAATTTGGATCCCGTCCGGTGCTGTCAGGACGAGACCGGCCCCGCAGCCTCGTAAATTGGAAGACCCATCAACGTGCAATAACCAGGTCGGAGCGCAGTAGTTACTTTCTTGTGGCGGCTTAGATTTGCTGTCGTCTTCTATTTCGAGAGGTTCAGTTAATTCGACGATGAAATCGGCGATGGCCTGACCTTTGATCGCAGTTCGAGGCCGATACTTGATGTCGAATTCACCGAGCTCGACGGCCCATTTAACGAGACGGCCTGAGGTTTCTGGGTTCTGTAATACCTGCCGCAATGGTTGATCAGTCAGCACAGCTATCGGGTGCGCTTGGAAGTACGGTCTCAATTTTCGGGCTGAGGTGATTAGAGTTAAGGCTAGCTTCTCTATTGTCGGGTATCGGGTTTCGGAATCGAGCAGGGCTTTGCTGACGTAGTAAACTGGCCTTTGGATTCCTTTGTCGTCTCGGACTAATGCTGAGCTGACTGCAGCTGGAGAGACAGCTAAGTACAGGAGTAGTTCTTCTTTATGGGCTGGTTTAGACAACAGTGGCGGAGAGCCGAGGTATGCTTTCAATTCGCAGAAAGCTTGCTCACAGTCTGAGGTCCAAATCATCTCCTTGCACTTACGTAGCTGTTTGAAGAAGGGGAGGCATCGATCTGTAGCCTTTGAGACGAATCTGTTGAGTGCCGCAATTCTTCCTGTGAGCCGCTGGATATCCTTCATTGTGCGAGGCGAGCTCATGTCGAGGAGTGCCTGAATTTTTTCAGGGTTGGCTTCAATTCCTCGCTGGTTTACAATGAAGCCAAGGAATTTTTCCGAGCTTACCCCGAAAGCACATTTGCTGGGATTAAGCTTCATTTGATATTTTCGTAATATTCTGAACGCAGTGCAGAGGTCGCAGACATGGTTCTCTGATCGTTTGCTCTTCACGAGCATATCATCTACGTATACTTCCATAGTTCTGCCAAGTTGGTCTGCGAACATCTTATTTACTAGTCGCTGATAAGTCGCTCCGGCATTTTTTAGCCCGAAGGGCATAACCTTATAACAGTAGAGCCCCCGATCCGTAATGAATGCTGTCTTTTGCCTGTCGGGAGCGTGCATTTGGATCTGATTATATCCAGAGTAAGCGTCCATGAAGCTGAGGAGCTCGTGCCCGGCGGTCGCGTCGACGAGCTGATCTATTCGTGGCAGAGGGAAGCTGTCTTTAGGACAGGCCTTGTTCAGGTCAGTGTAGTCTACACAGACTCTCCATTTCCCGTTGTTCTTTTTGACGAGAACAACGTTTGCGAGCCATTCCGGGTAGCATATTTCTTGGATGAATCCAGCCTTGCGCAGTTTCTGTACTTCCTCTTCGATGATCATGTACCTTTCTGTATTGAAAGAACGCCTTTTCTGACGGATTGGTTTATTGGTTGGGTCGACGTTTAACCGATGGACCATCACTTCTGGGCAAATTCCAGGCATCTCTTCATGGGACCATGCAAAAACGTCCGCGTACTCCTTCAGGAAGGTGATCAGGTCCTCTCGCACCTTGCCTTCTAAACATGATCCGATCTTGATAGTTCTGGTCGGGTCGGTATCAGACAACGGAATGTCGACCAGCTCTTCTGCGGGCGACCCGCGCTCCTTCTCTTCCTCTCTCGGATCAAGAGAGGTCGCATGAGAAACGGTTGATACTGCACTTTTATTCTTCCCTCGTAGGGAAAGCTCATAGCAACGACGGGCTTCCTGCTGATCTCCCCTGACCACGCCGATTTCTTCGTCGGTTTCGAATTTCATCGCAAGGTGATAGATGGAAACGGCAGCTTTGAGAGCTCGCAGGATAGGACGGCCGATAATGGCGTTATAAGCAGAGGGGGCATTTACGACAAGGAAGTCGACCATTATTATTTTCTGGTTTGGTTCTTCTCCTGCGGTGACTGGTAGAGTTATCTCTCCTTCGGGCATGATGCTATCCCCCGTGAACCCAGTCAATGCTGTCTTGACTGGTCTGAGCCGAGATCGGTCGATCTTCATTTTTTCAAATGCCGACGCGTATAGGATATCAGCCGAACTGCCTGTGTCGACCATCATCCTGTGGAGTTTTTTATTGGCGACCATCAACGCGACGACAAGGGAGTCGTCATGTGGATGTATGACCCCTCGGGCGTCTTCTTCGGTGAAGGTTATTATTTGTGAGGTTACCTTCGCGACCTTTGTAGGTCGACTGGTGATATTGACAGAAGACTTCGGTAAGGACGTCCTTCCTTGCCGCACGTAGTTTTTGCGAGAGTTTCCGGTGTCTCCAGTGGTCGGCCCTCCGGAAATCATGTGGATTTCTTCCACAGGGTTGTTGCTTTGTTCCTCTGTCAAGTCGGTGACCCATCCTTCATCTTTTCGCCCATCTGAACGCTGAGCAATATAATCCTTCAAGAAGCCTTGCTGGATCAGGGCTTCTATCTGTCGCTTCAAATCAAAGCAGTCCACGGTGTTATGACCGTGGTCTTTGTGGTACAAACAGTACCTCGATTTCGACCTCCTATTGGGGTCGGTTTTTATCTTTGCAGGTCGTTCGAAATTGTATTTTCCTTTCTCTGCTAAATACACTTGCTCGATGGTTTTGTTGAGCGGAGTGTACTTGTCGAACCGTGGCGCAGGTGATTTCGTTCGGCGAGCGGATCTGTTCCGGGTTGGCGATCTTTGCTCGGACTTTCGTTCTGACCTGTGTCTTTTCGAGTTACTGCTATCCGGCCGATCCTTATTTTTGGTCATCGGTCGATGAGCATTGACCAGTTCTTCGGCATTGATGTGTTTTGCTGCCCGATCTAAAAGTTCTGCCACGGACTGAGGTGGCTCTTCCCCGACAGACCAAAGAAACCTTCGGTCCCGTAATCCTCCGATCATGGTGTGCAACAGTACATCTTGCGAGAGGTTTTCAATTTGTACAGCTTTGGAATTGAAGCGCGCGAAGTAATCTTTCAGGGGCTCATCTTCCTTTTGCTTGATCGCAGCGAGATGAGTTGAATGCTTCCTCGGGTCAGTGCTCCCAATGAACTGAGTAGCGAAAGCTCGGCTTAGTTGAGAGAATGAACTGATCGTGCGGGGTTTTAGGTTGCGAAACCAAGTCCATGCCGAACTTGTTAAGGACAACGGAAAGGCCTTGCACATGTTATGCCCATTGGCCTCGAGGAGATCCATGCGGACCTTGAAGTTCTCTAAGTGTTCCGCTGGATCTCCAATTCCAGAGTATTGCTTCAACTGGGGAACTTTAAACCCTTTGGGAAGGGGTTCCTCACGAATCTCGTCGGTGAATGGTGACTCAGATGAATCGACCAGTGCATCTACGGCGATTGGGGCTCGGGCCCGTTGTGCTCTCTGGAGATCGCCCATTTGTTCTCGCAGTTCCTTCAGCTCGGCCTCCAGTGGGCCCAAGTTGTCGTCAATCCTGTTGCTGGCTTCATGATCAGCCCGTTCGTGTGCGAGACGAGCTGTTCTCCGTTCCTCGAGCCTGTGTCGCAGGTCGGTGGCGGGCAAGCTTGTCGTTGGTCTAGGTCTAGTCTCGGTTGCTCGGCTAGCGACCTCATTTTCTTCCATCGGAGTGGGATGTTGAGAACGCTGCGACGGTCGGACCTGGTGGGAGTGCAAGGTTTGTTGCGGCTGAGAACGGGTATGCCGAGATCCCTCGCGGTCTCTATCGTTCAACACGGTTGGGTGAGCTAGGCCAGTTAGCAGAGCTTTAATTTCGTCCAGTCGCTGGTCTACATAGCCCAATCGTTCGTCGACTCCCCCTAGTTTTTGGTTTACTCCCCCTACCTGCTCTTCAAGAAGAGACAACCTGACCCCTCGGTTACGGGGTCTTTGTTGTCTCCCCTGTTGGGCAGAAAGAGGAGAGTTCCCACCGAGCTGGATAGCGGGAATTTCGGGAAACGATCCTTCATTTTTCGATATCTGATCGTCTGAAGGTCCATCGATCGCGGGTGCTTTCCCTTTGTACTTTCTTTTCCCAACCATAGTAAAAAAGGAAAGATGAAGTTGAAATCGTCTTCAGTGATTGGGTGAGAACACGGCTTTCCTACTTAAAGGACTCTGAGAAGAAATTCCCACAGACGGCGCCAATCTGTTGATGCTGTAAATTCGTCAACAGATGATGGTGAAGACGCTTTGAGACTGATGGATGGATGCCGCTGACCTCCTTCTTGACAAAGGGTTGGATCCTGTAGAACAAAAGGAAAACTAAAGGGGGTGGCTGGGGTCCAGCCGTTAGCCCTCCGATGCTTAAGTTAATGAGATCTCGAAAGATTGAATCTCTATTTTTGTTAGCTTTTGTTTTTCCGTACCTCAATAAAGAAGAAGACGTGTCTATTTATAGACCTAGGTTGCAGAGTCGTATTCCTTCTTGAAGCCACGATCTTAGGGGAGGGATTCCCGGACCTTTGGGATTTTCGGAGCTGTCCCATGATCTTCGAGGATCTTTCGGCGAGTTGGTTAAAGATCTCCCGGATTCTCTTCCCCTTATCACGCACAAACTTAGTGGTTTGCGGAAACAGAATCAGGTCGCAAGTCGGTCGACCTGGTGATGTCGTTTCTGAAGGCTGCTTCTCTTCCTTAGGTCGGGTTGGTCAGACCCGGCGACCCATAAGAGCTATTCCGTCTGTGATCAGATCGGTTATGAACTGTGCGAGCTGAACTGGATCCGATCTTCAGGTCAGCTCGTATTCTCACCCTGGTAGAGTAGAGGTCAGCTCGTATTCTTCCCACAACATAGCCCACTATGATGTATGTATCTTATCCATGCCGTCTATCCATTTTATCACTTCATTCTAGGGCATAATCCCAAAATTGAAGCATATTTCAAAGTTCAGATGGACCGCACCATAGGATACAGTGTGAATTGGTCGCTTACCCTTGAAAACTCCTTAAGGGCTACAACAGTTTTGGATCAAGCTGATATTTGTGTTTTGCCTTCATTCATTTTTGTGTGACTTTATGAACAAGTTGAATGACAAATGAGCATCAATGTGATCCCTAAGAAGGTTTCAATGGACGGTAAACGTCATTATCCATAATGTTACTATTGCGCGTGGTCCACTTAAGCTTAGATATGGTTCAATTTTGGGCTCATGCCCTAAACTAGTTGGCAAAATAGATGAATGGCATAGATAAGACATACATCTCCAGTGGGCCTTATAGAGTTTACTCAATATACTATGCTAGCAATCAAACTCCAACTCAACCCAGCAACTTTCAAACATTGCTGGCCAGGCTTGATTTCTTACAGCAGCATGTGGTCCAACCAAATTTCATCACGACAGACATTCATGATGGTAAGGTGACCACACAATCTGCATGTGGCGATTGTCTCTAGTTATTGGATCACTACCAATGTCCCTACTTATGTGGCGGAATTTGCTTGGACGACATGGCTTATCAAGCATTGGCCCACACAAAACATGTTTGTCAATTTGCCATAGTGGCACATGGCTCAATTAAATCGAGCCGCATCGGGTCAACTAGGAAACCTCTGGTGATTCCGTCACCATACAATCAGTTTTCATGACAGCCATCTCTACTGTAACATTTGTCATAAGTTTATAGTACCAGTGACCCACCTTCCACCGTACACACGTAAGAGGGTTAGACGGTGGATGGGGACTGTCCACCTAATGGGTTGTTCTCTAAATGGTCCATGTACTACTGGTTTAATCCCAGCCGTCGTTTTCTGTCCGTTTTCCCTAGATTGCAATCGAACCACCTTCATCTTACAGAGTCCATCCCTATCATAAGTACTAGTGGCCCATGAATAAAATCACACTAATGGTTTCATCCCCACCATCGCTTTCTATCACCTTTCCTCCTGGCTTGCAGTCCAGATCTTCCTTTTGCCTGGCTGTCCATTTGAAAGGATCCATGTGGTGCCTTAATGTAACCGCAGTTGGACTGTGGGTCCCACCATGATGTATTTGTTTTATCCACTCCATCCATCCATTTGTACAGATCATTTTAAGGCATGAGACCAAATGTGAGGCAGATAAAGATCTCAAGTGGACCACACTATAGTCAACAGTGGGGATCGAACATTCACCTTAGGAAAATTTTGGGGGCCACAGAAGTTTTGGATCAAGCTGATATATATATATATATATATATATATATATATATATATATATATATATATATATATATATATATACACTTCATCCAGATCTTTATGATCTTATGAACAGGTTGGATGAAAAATAAACATCACTGTAGGCCTTAGGAAGGTTTCAACAGTGGACAACATTCTCTTTACTGTTTTCTGTGGTGTGGTCCACTTGATATTTGTACCTGCTTCATTTTTTGTCGTGGATAAAACATATCAAAAATGTGTATTTATCCATACTGTGGGCTCTGTGGGGGCCCACTGTGATCTATAGGTTTTGTGGACACTGTCCATTCATTTTTCAGATCATTTTAGAATATGAGTTTAAACATTAGGCAGATGCAATGCTCAAGTCAACTGCACCACCTGCTTGATGACAAAACTCACCGTTGAAACCTTTGGCCTGGATGAAGGGAAAACAAAAATATCAGATTGATCCAACCGCTCACAAGAAGTTTTTAATGGTGGGACTTCAATACCCACTGTGGGTCCATCTGAGCCTTGGATCTGACTCATTTTTGGGGTTGATGTCCTGAACTGATTTGAAAAAAATGATAGACGGCTTAGATAAAAAGAACACATCACGATGGGTCCCATAGAGACCTTACCTGGGCGGATTATGGTTGAGGCGGGGGCAGGACGCAATCCGCTTCCGGTCCATAGCCGCCCACATGAATTTGGAGATGTGCCAAACGGAAGGTACTGATAAATAACACGTGTGAGATGTAGGCCGTTTCTCAGGGTTTGACCCGCTAACAATCCAAGCCTAGAAAATCAGACCGGCATAGTCACAGTTGGGCAACAGATGTACGTTGTATGTTGACTCAGGGTTGTTCCTGGCCCACTCGATTAGCGGATCAGTTAGGGAGGTACGTTTGCATTTGGCATGCGTGGCTGCAAATGGCATTCGTCATCTCTGCTCCTACCAAATCAGTTTTCTGTCATTTCGTAAACGGTGGGGACCACAGATAAAGAGGTTAAAGCTCCCCGAAGCCGGTTGCTTGGTGGCCATGCCATCTGGGATATCCCTGGTGGCAGGCAGTGTGGGGCCCACCGTGATTTATGTGTTTTTTCCACTCCCGTCCATCCATTTTAGCTGCTCATTTTTTGGCATAAGCTTAAAAATAAAGCAGGTCCAAAGTTCAAGCGAACGACATCACAGGAAACAGTGGTGGTTGAATGGCCACCATTAAAAACTTGTTGGGGGCACAAATGATATTTATGTTTTCCCTTCACCCAGATTTGTATGACCTTATCAACAGGTTGGATGGCAAATAAACATCAGGGACACAGAGGGATTGAACGCCTAATGTTGAAAAACTTCCCAAGGTTGTAGAAGTTTTGGATGAAGCTGATATTTGTGTTTTCAATTCATCTAATATTTGTGTTTTCCATTCATCTAGGTCTTGTGACATCAACAGGTTACATGACAGCTAAACATTACTATAGGCCTTAGGAGGGTTTCAACCGTGGACATCATTATCCCCACTATTTCATGTGGTGTGGCCCACATGAGCTTTGAACATACTTCAATTCTGAGCCCGTGCTTTAAAATGATCCGGAAAAATGGATGAATGACATGGATAAAATACATACATTGTGGTTGGCCCCTATTAGAGCTGGACACAATCCAAGCTAGCTTGATGCCTCTGCTTGATTTGGCTTGACTTGAAGCCACTTTTCAAGCCAAGCCAAGCGAAAATTTCAGCTAGATTGGAGTTTTAAGCTACACACAAGCCCAACCAAGCTTGGCTTGATAATAATAAATATATTATATTAAGTATATAATATATATTATATAATTATAATATAAAATATTAAAAAGCAATTCTATTCATATTTTACTTTTATTTCCCTCGTTTGAGCTCGGTTCAATTCTCACTTATTATCATGCTTTGTAATGTTTTAAAGTCTCGGTTAAACTCCCGATTATTACCAAACTCAATTCTTAACTTGACTTAAGCATGAAAAGCTCGAGCTCAAATGCAACTTAAACTTGACTTGATAGCTTGATCAATTCAAGTCAAGCATAAAAGTCTAGCTTGATTTCAAGACCAAGCCACACACAAGTTGGGGTTTCTTGGGACCACACACACATACTCAGCCCAGCTTGATTTGACTCCCCTCGTTGTCAAACTCTAGCCCCACAAAGTCTGGTTACGAGGGATATCTCCGGTGTTGGGTCTAGGGCTGTAAATAGTCGGGTTCGGGTCAGGTTTAGCCAAAACCAGACCCGCCCATTTACTAAATGGGTCTAGGTCCAAATTTTAGACCCAGACCCTTTTATTAGATGGGTGGGTCCAAGTCAACCCATCAAACCCATTTATAAATGGGTCCAGGTCTAGTAGAGGGAGATCCACCCAGACCCATTTATAAATGGGTCGGGTCTAATAGGTCTGGATCAAGTATACAAGCATTTTTATAAGGCTTAAAATTGAGTTTGGACAAGTCTGTGCTGGACGAGTCCCTTGAAACATAGACCAAACCTGCCTACTTACAAAATGGGTTTGGGTCGGGTTGGGTCAGGCCTAATATAAAGGAAACCAAACCCAAACCCTTTTAGCAATTAGGTCTGTTCTTTGACTCAGACCCATACCATTTAACAAATGGGTCGAGTTTGAGTTGAGTCTAAATGGGTTGGGTCTAGGTACCCCATCGACTTTGCTGACCCATTTACAGCCCTAGTTGGGTAACCAAATTGGCAAAGAAAGATGGGTAGTGGATTGCCTTGATTGCTTCACATGGATATTTCTACGCCCAGGGTTGTGTGGGGCCACAGAGATGTCGGTGACAATTCTACTCCGACCACCTGTTTTGAATACCACAAAAGGACAAGATTCTACCTGGCAAAGGACAGAATTCTAAAAATCAAGCAAATCCAAAACTGACGTAGGCTACACATCAAACAGTGAATATTGAACCCCTATTGGACGACGACAAAAGTAGAAGTTCTGTACCATTGATGATATTTGTGCCTATAGTTTATCTGACTGGTTAAAACCATATGAACGATTTAGATGACATATAAACGTCATGCTCATCCTCAGGAAGGTTTCAACAGTGGATGTTTCCATTCCCACTGTTTCGTTCGGTGTGGCCTACTTGATTTTTAGATCTGTCTGATTTGTAGAATCCTTTCCTATTATAATCTTTCAAAACAGATGGACGGAGAGGATTTGTCACTGACATCTCTTTGGTCCCACATAGCCCCGGGCACAGAATATCTCACAATACCCCTCCAGAAAGATCACCGTATGTGAAACGAAGAATACTGTCTAAGCCACTGAGTGGAGCAGGAGCATCGTGATACACGTACTAAGTCTGCACATGTTTTAATATCCGACCATTCATCAGACAGATAAATCAGTGAGAATACAGTGGACCCTTAATCAAGCCGCTCCTAAGGTAAATCAAAGATACATGTTGAATATAGAGATGATCAGTTGCCTTTTTATAACCGTTCGTTATGTATTCCGACGTGTTACCATTTCAAATCAATCTGGAAGATGGCCAAGGAATTACAACAGTGTGCTCTACAAGATGAACGGATCAGATCTTTAAATACGAGCCAGATTGGCAAATAAGCAGCAAAGATCAAAGTCCATATCAAGCGTACGAGTATACTTGGTATTCTTCGTATGAATTATTTAAGTAGCTGGTGCTTAGTGCTTACGTGCTCCGCCGACCCACGTGGCAGAGCTGTTCACATGGAATAGATGGCCCATGACACCTCATGTAACTCGGTCATCACTTAAGTGCCGTTGATTTCTCCTCTCTCCAAGAAATTGCGCTGGGCCCCACAGAAACAGAAGGTGGAATCTGACGTCTGATATCCACTACCTTTTTTTTGACCTTTTGCTTTATTTTCTAGCTTTGTGGAAGATGACCATGGTCCAAAACCGGTCTAAGCATTTGTCAAGTCAACAAAATCGACTTTGGTTTGATCTGAGAATCGTCTATTGAACAAACAATATTTAATACTTAGCGTGAATTCGTATAAGTGGGGCCCACTTATGAGTAATCCAGACCATTGATCATTTGCCTCAATATGGATGGAAGTTTCCCAAAATGTATCCCAGATTGAAATTTCACCCTTCGCCATCCTATTGCTGTATGTATATTCTCATCCATCCAATTGCAGACCGTCGATCAAATCATTAGGATTAATCCATTTGGGATATTTTTGTGAATCCGCACCTATATATATTCTCATCCGTCCAATTGCAGACCGTCGATCAATGAGAATGGAGCGAACCTATATTAATCAAGGTTGAAGGATGTGGACCACTGTTCAATAAAAAATCGGAGCCACTTGGATGGTTGTGAGATGAATAATTAGGGCCATTGTTAGGTATTCCATTCGATTGGTACATTGGTTCACCCCCTGGATAGACCATATGTGAAAATTCTTCAGATTTGAAGATTCCTAATCAGGAAATTATTTTAGCAACGTGTGGACCACTGTTGTATTCTATTCTTAACCGTCTATCAACAAGTGAGATTGTTCTACGGAGGAGTTTCTTGGGGCATAGTCTATCAACTATCGGACACAAAAGACCAATGGTTGGGATTATGGGCCCCACTTATTAGAACTGAGAGCCCATGAATCATCTCTGCAATGCGGGCAGTTTCGGTGTAACCTAGACTGTGGGGCCCACCTTGATGTATATGATGTTTAGAGATCATTTTATGATGTTTAGAGATCATTTTCCCATCACGGAAATGGAATGAGCCAAAAATCAGGTCGATTCAACTATTAGGTTGGGTACATCATGATAAACTATGAAATAACACCTGTAAACTCTACATTTTCATGGTTGGATTGTCTGCTTTTTTTTGTGCATCTTATTTTATTTTTATAGTGAGACAATCTTCTTCTGCCATATCATACAAACACTATAGTGGCCCTCATATATATATATATATATATATATATGAAATAACACCTATAAACTCCACATTTTCATGGTTAGATCGTCTGATTTGTTTTGTGCATCTCATTTTATTTTTATAGTTAGACAATCTTCTTCTGCTGACAAAATATCATACAAATACTATAGTGGCCATATATATATATATATATAAAATGTGAGGCCTACAGAGTCCGGTCATCAGGGATATCCGAGGTGTTAAGGTCCCCACGCAATCGGCCTCCAAATTGGACGGTTATACTTGCTTCCAACATCGAAGAAGTTTGAAGCATGTCTATCAACGCTGGAGCCCATCTAATCAACGATCTGAGTCACCAATCTGTGGGGCCCACTTATCCAACGTCACCGCTTGAAGAATATTTTGCATTTCTTGGCCGGAGGGTACTTACGTCGTGCTCCTCACCTTCTCGGCGACTTCGCCGTCTCTGGTGGAGAAATCACGGGAACTAAAAGTACAGAAATCTCCAAAATCAAATTGTCCATTGGCATGAATCCAGCCGTCCATTCAATGGGTTAACTCACAGTCCCATTGACCGTATGTTTCTTCTTATTATTTATCGCCCTTTAACTTCTTTGACCTATTCATATACTGCTTGATCGGAATAGCCAGTAATATATGATCGGGTGGTCATTAGATTCCAACCCTTGGATTGAATGGTCAGGATCAATGCGTATGTGCACTTGTTAGATTGGAAGATTGTCTTGTACACTGATTGTTTGAATAGTTCAATATATCATGGAACAATGCAATCATCGATCTGGACGGTCCATTCATTACAGCCGACTGTTGGAAGGCACGGTGAGAGAATCCCCTATGATCAGATGATCCTGACTGTCCAATCAATAACATCAATAGATGGAAGGTTTAAAATGAAATGAAAAAGAAAGATCCAGTCATCAACTGGAAACATCTATTTCATGATTCAGCCTTTGGATTACTTCGAATCCTGTAGAAGCTCTTGATCTGATTATGATAACCATCTGATCTATTGCTTGTAGAATGGACGGTGATAACAAAAGTAGCCAACATTCAAAGAGTACTCAGGAACATCTGATAAGTGCGACTGTTGCATCCTGGCCTTCCGAAATATGGTATAGGAGAATGGACCGGCAAGATCAATGATTGAGCTGACCGCCGAGTTGAATCGAGTAGTTGTACCGTGAACCTACGACACAACTAGTTGTATTAAACCCTTTTTCCCATATTACCATCCGTCCATGAGTAGTAATCCGATCCCAGCCGTTCCAACGACATCCAATTGTTGATTTAGACCGTCCATCAAATTTGGGTTTAAAGCTCAATCAGACACTGCCAGTGGATCCTGATCGTTTGAATGTGGGTCAAATTTTTTTATTTTTATTTTTTTATACGGTTTACAATCAATCAATCGAAATACCTCACCCTGATCTCGAACGTTCATTTTCTCATGTTATTGATCAGATGGTTAGCATCGTCCAATTGATGTGGTTCTTTCATCATCCCCTTTCAACACTAGGCAAAAAGGAATGAACGGTAAAGATCGACTATTGGACCATCACAAGTGTCCGAAGCACCTAGTCGTATATTGTACTTGTGGAATGAGTTTAATAATGGTACCACTGACGTGTTGAGTACACTTCTTTCGACTTTCGTAGGTGGGAGTTGTGCAGGTTGGTGAATGGAATCTTTCCTTTATCCTAGAAATGAATCTATCTCCCTCTGCACCATTTCCTTTACATGCTCCCTATCAAGGTGCACTTGCCAATATGGTGCGTGTGTGAAAGATCTAAGCTTTCCATTTGTTTGGAAACAATTCATACATGTACCAACTCAAAGATCAGCTAGTTTCACACTTCAGGTTAGCAACAACATTCTCATCTATCCATTTGTTTCATTACTTTTGTATGATGTGGCCCACATAAGCTGTGAAATTGCATGATTTTTAGGAAAGAATATTTAAATAGAGTATCCCACCTGGTGGAAAGATCCGATCAAGTACATGTGTCCTATAACAGCACGTTTGGTGTGGATGGACATGGCTTCCACACGTGTGGAATAGGCCAGCCTCCTCCCTTCAATGTTGAAATCGACGCCACTTGCTCAGCCACTTGAAATGATTTTTTGAGTAGAAAATGGGGAAGGCGATGCATGTGACTTTGTGGTACAGGATGAAAACACAGGTTCTGTGTGGTTCTCCCTTCAATGTTTGATGCTGACATCTACAGTGTTCATAAGGTTATTACTACTTGGATGAAGAGAAACCACAAATATCAGCCAAGAAGGCTTCTATAAAGAGAGTTAATCTTCAATTTTTTTTTTGTTTTGGTGTGGACTATTAGAGTTTTGGATTTTCCTTATATATGAGTTCATGTCTTAAAATGAGCTGGCAAACCAAATAGACGGATTGGATATAACAAAAACATTATGTTGGGCCGGCCCCCACAGAGCTTTAGGTTGGAGGGAATTTCTGCACCTTCGGTCGCAGGCAAGGTGTGGGTCCTGAAATGGATGTGCCAGTATCACGACATTAGGTAGATATTATTCTAACTTAGGTTTATTAAAATAGAGAAAAAAAAAAAAGCTGCTAATCCACATTGGGTTTTATAGATAATGTGTAGCCCCATGTTGCATTCGTTGTCATGCGTCCAATGACAATATATTGAAATTATGTAGACGGTTGGTATTCGAGAATTCTCAAAGGGCCCATTTCGTGGTCTAAGGGAGACGTTGTCTTTTGCCCTAAAGAATGATTTATTCGCGAAAAATGTGACTTTTTAAGTCTACAACCACTCCAATTTCTCATTTTTAATGATATTTTTCAAAAAGTTGTGTCATCAAGACCTGTCGTGGGCCCACTTGCCATGGTGAGCCACGTGTTGACATGTGGCAAGAAAAGTCCAACTTGGTTAATTTGCTCCGTGGTAAGGAGGGAATGCCACTAAGCATGCGTGTAAGTAGGACTTAGGTCTTGAATCGAGTTGACTCAGTGAGCCAGCAGGCTGAGTGTGTTAATTAAACTCTTAACAATATTCATGATGACTCGAGCTGAGTCACTCAGTTCAGTCCATTAATAAAAAGCTAAGAATGAGTAATGAGCAGCATGTTCAAATACATTTATTTGGACCTTTAGATACTGTCCAGTGGCAGGATAATTGTCATCTAATCCATTGAAAAGGTTGGCCCTAGTCATGAAGATCACATGAAGCAATAAGCATGATAATCTACTTATCATCTGAGCCACGCCTTTCTTTGCGTAAGATTAGCAGCCATCCATTGTTTTTTATAGTGTGGCCCACTTGATGAGTGAATTAGTCTGATTTTGGAGATATTGACACTAATACTGGGGATGTGGTGAGGTTGATCACCATGTTACTTCATTGGATAACTACTTCGAATAAGCTTCCAGCACTCATCAACCAAACTTCTTCAAATCCACGAGAAATAAAATAGGAATGATTCATAATAAATTCAAAATAACTTGATTGATGATAGAAATAAAATTACAACTCTTTAAATAAGGAATTCAATCCTAGAACAGAGTTTTATACTACGACTATGACTCTAACTCAAACACCCTAAAAACATGACTTACTATAAATGCTAAACTTACTATTTATAGATGGCCTTTATTTCTTTTAGACTTTAGGGGTTTTGGCCAAAATTAGTAAGTGTCCAATTTGGCCCAACCACGTTATTCTCAAAAGATAAAGAGATATGTGCAATCTAAAATTTAATATTTATAATAAAAATGAAACTAAACTAGACTTTTGACAGTTTATTTGATGGAATCTTACAAATTTGGTGTGGGCAACCCAGCATAGCAAGGTTGGTTGGCTTAAGTAGGTTCTCCTATCCCAAAATCATATATTATATGTTGAAAAACTCATTTCGATTTATGAGATACGACTAATTTAAGGTTCTAATGGTTTGGATCATTTCCGCCTCCAACCGGGCTTCCTCTGGTCTATCTTTGCCATGAAAGTGTCTGCGACCCGCTTTATATCAAATACGAAGTCTTCATAATATACCTCCTTGATTGTGGATGGGTTAAGTGCAAAGCACAAACCACGTGGTGGTAATGATCCACCAGTTGGATAGTAACTTAGCAGTCTAACTAGTTGTATTTGACCCACTTAAATAAAGATAACGATTTCAATCAGCACAGGTACACTAAGATCCAGTGCGCACTCTCTATTCTAACATTAAATAATATTTGGCAGAAATCTAACAAGATAAAAATAATAATAATAATAATAATAATAATAATAATCCCTAGTCTAACTGAGTATGATGGATGCATCGTTGAAAGACTTGTGACTCGTTTGACCGGTCCAGTTGGGACTCACCTGAGTTGGGATGAATCTGCCCAACTTGTTCTAGTTAGGGGTGATACAGGAGACTGGATTGTGTGCTACTGAATCCGAGTTGACCCGGA
The DNA here is from genome assembly GCA_003013855.2 of Liriodendron chinense. Classification (NCBI taxonomy): domain Eukaryota; kingdom Viridiplantae; phylum Streptophyta; class Magnoliopsida; order Magnoliales; family Magnoliaceae; genus Liriodendron; species Liriodendron chinense. The sequence continues at coordinate 5,970,265 of ML058333.1, forward strand.
TGAGTCAAATCATACTCATTAGAGTCCTAAAACTATGAATTATTATAGGTATGAACTAAAAAGTTACTTAAAAATTGCATACGTAGCACACACGTAGGGTCAAATTAAATAGCTTAAATTATTGGTCTTAGGTGATTCATGGACAAAAATTACGCTTGTTTGGTTAGTTGACTATCTTATATGTGGTTTCTTTTATTATATGGTTAAAAGTAAAAAATATTAAATGGTCTTATTTTAACAAAAGTGTCCATGAATCAAATGCAAGGATTGTTCATCCAATTTGGTTTTGGGATTGTTAGCCACTATGTGGACTATTTGGTGACCCTACCAATGACCTCTATGGGCTTACCATGATGTATATGTTTAATCCATGTTGTCCATCTGTTTTGCACAACTCATTTTAGACAACGAGTCCAAAAATGAAGCATATCCAAAGCTTAAGTGGACTAGAGTACAGGAAAAGTGGAGATAATGACATCTGCTTTAGAAACCTTCTTAGGGCTCGCAATGATGTTTATTTTTCGTCCAACCTACTCATGAGGTTGCGCAGACTTACATAATGAGAAGCAATGAATATCAACTTTGATCCAAAACTTTAATGGCGTTTAATAAATTTTGACCATCGGAGCTCAATCCCCACTATTTTCCCCACTATTTTCTTTGGTGCAATTTATAAGTTTTGAGAATGCTTGCACCCTGATCTATAGCTTAAGTGGTAGACTGAGTGAATATAACCTCTCGTTTCAACATTGAGGCCATGATATTGATTCCTAAGTGGGGTGGCTAACGTTGCAGTTTGACTAACAGTGACGGTAGGTGTATTGACAGTGGGGTGTGTGTACTAACCCACCTGCCCTTCTCCCCAAGGAAGGAAGGAGAAAAATAAAATAATAATAAGAAAATGAAAATAAAAAATGAACTTGCTTTAAATGAATTGACAAAATGAATAGACAACGCTGATTAAACACATACATGAAGGTAGGCCCCACAAAGTCTGATGATACTTATCTTTATCTTTTGACCAACATTTCAAAATCATATTACTTTTTTAATTAATAAACGGTCTTGGGTGGCCCCCAACGTCACAAAATAGCCCTTCCTTTGTAAGATTCCTCCCTTAGCTTTCATAAACAATGCTTTATCTTTACGAGAAATGATCCATGTCTCTTAGAGCACTGTAGGTTATAGTTATCCTACTTGTATTGGACCGCTTAGACACTCCAACTGTTCAATCCAAGCTGTCCATTACATCTGGTAAACTTGTTACAGGCCACCGTGAAAAAATCACATGGATTGGATGGTTCTAACCATCAGATCAGTAGCCTTTGGAATGAATGGTCTATAGATTATTTATGTAAAAATAGGTACTAGCTACAATTTAAACCTTCTATTTTCTGGGGGCCATAATGGATGGTTTATTATTCTAAATCACCCCATCGATGGTTACGGTAGCCATGAAAAATGTGGTATGTCAAATGAACGCTCTGGATTGATTGATTGGATTGTGCGACTAGAGGCACTGGAATATTTCTTTTATTTAAAGAAACATGAATGGATCCAGAACAGGTGGACAACCATATAATACCAATAACCGATCATTAGAAGGATGCTTTTTGGCATCAATCATATCAATAACAGCATTTATTAGTATAACATCAACCCTTAATTTAAACAAGTGAATTTTAATAAATGAGAGAACTTTTCATATGATGTTATGTGTATGTGTGGCCCACTAAGCTACTTATCTATATGTTTTATTCTACTGTCATGATCATCTTATATTAGTGAGAAATGCTGATGCAATTTGCACGAGCACAGATTGTTAACGTCAGATTTTGTAACAGGATTCTCCGGTCGTTCACCTTCTTTCTCACAGAGCCTTCCTCCGCCGGACCTGTAAGAAGACAGAAAGCAACTAAGGATGGCTGGTGTCCAGCCGTTAGCCCTCCGATGCTTAAGTCAGGCAAAGCAAGAAGAATAATAACCAGGCGAAACCAGGCTGGAGATTGAATATTGTGTACCTGTATCTTAATGGAATCATCTCTTTATATAGATCTGAGGTGATCTATTTTGTTACGCAAGATATCGAGATCCCGTCGATTTCGTGGAATAAGATCCTCATCCTTAGATAGAGGAGTGATTTAATTCAATGACTCATTCGATAGTTACGTTCCTTGATAGCAATTCCTTGAGATCCGGAACCATTGAAGAAGATAAGCCCAAAATCGGCCTATACGGGCTGCTGGAACTATCATACGAAGACCGTCCAATCAAAAGGCAAAGATTCACGACTATTCAGATGTCGGGAGCTACTCATATCAGGAAGGCTCTCATACAGAATGCGCGACTCCTTTCGTGAGCACGAGGCGAGCTGCTCGCATTCAAGCGATGCAACCCCTTCTTTCGAGCACGAGCCGAGCTGCTCGCATTCAGGCGATGCGACCCCTTCTCTCGAGCACGAGTCGAGCTGCTCGCATTCAGGCGATGCGACCCCTTCACAAGTAATTTTGCCTATAACACAGATGATAATGGACTAAAAGTTTCTTATTATTATTATTATTTTTTATACTAATTGTCCATTTTTCTCATACATGTGTGGCCCACTTGATTAATGGGCCAACTTGATTTTTTTGGCCAGGGAATAGTCTCTGTGGGTCTTACTTGATGAGCGGTGCCGATCACGCAAAAGCATGCAATGGTAGCATGTTTTCCCTCAATGCCCTCTTCAATCTTTCCTTGTGAAGCCTTAAAATGTGTTATAGTTCATCTTAACGAGGTGGGCTCATGTGGTACCGGTACTACCACAACTTGTGGCCGTACCAGTCTGGATGCATGTATTTTTTACCAGTAGCGGCCACTTTTTGGTGATCCAAACTGTTGATACGATGGGACACACCATGGATGGACGACGCCACAAAAAGTTTTCAGATTATGCTATTCTACTTGCCCTGTTTATGGCTGTTACTTAGGGCCGTTGTTATGTTTTTCTCCCTTATTGTTAATGTAAGAACCGTCCGATCTCGGATATATTGTAGAATCTATTTCCCATCATGAGTCCCTTGTATCAAAGGTCCAGATCTCTAAACCACATGACCTATCGTCACAAACCGAGATATTGACACACCACACCCTCTGATACATGGGCACATTATAATGAACTAGGCCTGTGAACTACCATGATCAAACGTGGGCCAGCTCGGTAGCTACGCAACTAGGTCCTGGCTGTTGACAGTCGGTCATGGGCTGGGCCAATGTCTATCCAAGCCCGGCCATCAAAGTAAAACCTAAACCTGGGTGGCTGATGCCGGGCCAAAATCTGGGCTGTCCTTTAGATGCCCCACCTTGGATTACTGATGACAAAATACCCTTGAAACACTTAAAATGGGCCGGGCCCATAAGATTTAGACACAGCCCTAATCGGGTCTAATTAAGATTTAAACCAAGGCCCGCCCATGGGCTTAACATTTTGGTACAAACAAGGACCGAAAGCCTAATGGGCCAGCCTGGGGTACTAATGGGCCCCGCAATTATAAGTTGGTGACTTCGTTAGAAATAGCATACGTGGAGTACAGGTAATTCAAATTAAATTGTCCAAATAATCCGTCCCAACTTAGATTTATCATGAACCAAAAATTAATGTTTTTAGTGGACGTTTATTGAATGGTTAAAAGGATAAATCAAAATGATTTTTTGTTTGTCCTTCCGTATGATGATCCATGAGTCCAACACTTCTCTCGACTTTGAAGTATTAAGTGCTTTCAAAGGTGGCGACTTTGGCATGGCTAGCCGGCTGGAAGAGAATCCTCACCATTGATAACCGATGCAATAGAGAGATAATTATCCCCAAAATGTGCATCTTGTGCAGGAAAAAGAGCAATTGGTGGGTCCCATATTTCTCGGTTGTTCTTATGCTATTCGAGTGTGGGATCATGCCTTCAACATGCCGTGGGCTATGCCGAACTCATGGAGGATCTAATGTTGTCCGTTTTTAAGAGTATCTGAGTAGAGAGGAATAGAAGATGCTTTTGTTTCCATCGTGTAGTGTAACCTGTTATTTTGTTGTTGTTTTTCTTTGTTGGCTTTTCAGCCTCTAGCTGCTGCAATAATATTTTCACTTTTCAAAAAAAGAACTTGTTATATATATATAGATATATATATATATATAGAGAGAGAGAGAGAGAGAGAGAGAGATGCTCACACGCAGCTACTCCAATTAGTTGTTGTGTAGGGGCCACCATGATGTGTACCCCATCCATTAAGATTATCTCATCATAAAAATTAAATGTCTAAAAAAACAGGTTGATCCAATTATTAGGTAGGATACACCATAAAAAATCACCGAACAATACCTAAAAACTCACATTCACATGAAGCATTCTATTTTTATGGTTGGATCGTCCTGATTTTTGGGCATTCTATATTTATGGTGGGACAACCTTGTTGGACGGATGAGATATCACACCAACACCATGGTGGCCCTGCACACAACTAGTAGGACTACAATCTCATATAGACTAATGCACCAACCTGATTTTGGAGTAATGCACCAATCTGTGATAGGGGGAGCGGATTGCCAGAGACCCTCTGCCCGGGGCTGTGTGGGGTCTACAGAGGTGTCCACTCCGTCCATCTGTTTTGAGAGGCCACAATAGGATAAGATTCTAAAAATCAGGAAGTTCCAAAACTCAGATGTTTATATGCCATTGGGAACAACAACGTCCACCATTGAAACCTTCCTGGAACTGACCATGATGTTTATATGCCATCAAACCGTTCATAGAATTATTACCACTCAGATAAACTATATGAACAAATATTATCCTGATACAAAACTTTTATCATGGCCGGCATTCGATCCCCACTTTTTCTTGTGGCATGGCCAACATGAGTTTTGGATTTGCCTGAACTTTAGAATCATATCTTATTGTGGTCTTTTAAAACAACGCACGGAGTGAATTTTTCATGGACATCTCTATGGGCCCAACACAGCCCCTGGCATAGAGGGCCCCACATAGATATTTTTTTGCCTGGGGCTGTGTGGGGCCTATAGATATCCCATGATAAATCCACTCCGTTCATCTGTTTTGAAAAGACCACAATAAGAAGAGATTTTGAAAATTAGGCAGATCCAAAACTCATGTGGGCTATACCACACGAAACAGTAGATTGAATATTTGGCGGTGATAGAAGTTTTGTATGTGGATGATATTTCTTCTTGCAATTTATCTAAGAGGTAATAATTTTATGAATGGTTTGGATGGCATACAAACATCATAGTCAGCTCCAAGAAGCTTTTAACAGTGGATGTTGTTGTTCCCACTGTTTTATTGGTGTGGCTCACATGAGTTTTAGATATGCCTAATTTTTATAATCCTATCCTACATCTTTGTGGACCCTACACAGCCCCTCTCTGTGCCCAGGGTCACAGGCAATCTGCTCCCGAGGGATAGTGCGCTTCCACAATTTGTTAAGTTTATTTTTAAATAATATATGCCATCTGTGGCCTATGTATCAAGTGTCTGTTAGAGTATCCATAACTTCCCTTGCTCAATACGTACATGGCTATAGAGCTGGATAATGAATTGAACCAAGTCGAACATGGACTAGCTCGGTTCAGCTCGATTGCTGACTGGGCTGTGTTCAAACAATGCTCGATCAAACATTCAAACAATATTTGAACAAACATTCGAACAATGGGGCCATATTTGAACTTGGTTTGGTATGGTCTAGCCCATGTTTGAACATGTTCAGATAATTTTTCCAGTCCAAATGATTTTGAACAATTTATTTTTCATCTTGCGAAAACATTTTTGTTTTAATACGTATTCGCAAATTACAAATCACAAATTATAAGATTTTTAAATAAAAAAACCCCCAATTCCAAAATCCTTAATTCAAAAAATAAAAATAATAAATCAAAACTCCTAATCCCCAAACCCTCAATTTCCAAAAAGACGTAAAATTCCCAAATTAAGAAAACTCTAATCACATTCACAAAGCACATATTCACAGTATTTAAATGGAGGGCAAGAGTTAGGAATATAGCCATATACTTCAAAGTTGAGTGGGTTTTCCTGCTTCAAGTGGGTTTTGGACTTTCGGAGCTAGATGAGTAGAGTATCAGATGTGCAGAATGACGAGTAGAAGGAGAGTATCGAACGTGCAAATTGTGGGAGGATGAACAGAGGGACGGATGAGCAGAAGGGCCAGCAGAAGGACGAGCAAAGCCAGAGAGAAGAGAAGGGGGTCATTGGTCAGGGTCAAACATGGACGACTAGGAGGATTAGGGTTAGGGTTTCGAGCTTTCGGCAAGCAGGGGTGAGAGGCTGGCTAGGGAAGGGGTAGTCCAGTCGAGTAAAAAATGAGTGAAGTAAAAGTATAAAAAAAAAAAAAAAAAAAAAAAAAAAAAAAAAAAAAAAAAAAAAAAAACCTCTATTTATATTATCCTTTTGAATTGAACCGAATTGATTTGAATTGGATAGATTTGAATCGAGTTAACGAACCGAATTGAATCGAACAGTGGTCTGTTTGTGGTCGATTCAAAAAAATTTCGAACACCAAAACTTTGGTTCTATTCAACTCGTTTTACTTTCGAATCGATTGTTCGGTTTGTTTTTTCCGATCTGAACAGAACGAACTGCTTGGTAAATTGATGTTCGTGCATGTCCAGCCCTATACATGAGGTTTTCAGCTCTAAGAAGTGGGACCATGCTTTTGTAGTTTAAACCATTTTTGTGTGACATCCCACGGTTGATGGACCATGCACCAAAAATTTCTCCGATTGGAAGATCAAGCGTCTGCTGATTTGAAGGACACCGATCAGATGGCTAGGATCATCTGATTTATATGAACCTTGAACCATTTTCCATTCCCTGTAGGAATCACAAGATGCGGTCCCAAAGGATATTTAAATCATGGTTTCAAACCAAGGCTCAGTGGCAGACAGAGCCCATGGGGTGTGTGCAGACGAAAAAAGAAAGTCTAAGAAAAGAGCCTTCCATTCACACACAGGCACACATGCCAATATAGCACGTGTACCCAAAATCTGAGCTGTCCATCAGGTGGGCTATACTGTATAGACTTTTGACAAAAAAAATAATGCTGTTTCACTACTGTGGTGGGCCACTGCGTGCGAAAAAAAAAAAAGAGAAAAAAATCCAATGTCTAAAACAAAGTTTCCTCATCGTCCATATTGTTTATGGGCTTTGGTCCACCTGAACTGTCCAACAGCCCTTTTTTTTATCATGGAATGGATTGCTGACTCATATGAGTCGGACTGAACCCCATCAGGTGGACTATACCGTTTAGACTTTTGACCTAAAAAATCTTGCCATTTAATTTTTAATTAAGAAATGAGAGAACTTTTCATTTGATGTTATGTGTATGTGTGGCCCACTAAGGTACTTATTTATCTGTTTTATTCTACAGTCATGATCATCTTATATCGGTGAGAAATGCTTTTTTTTTTATACTAATTGTCCGTTTTTCTCATACATGTGTGGCCCACTTGATTAATGGGCCAACTTGATTTTTTGGCCAGGGCATAGTCTCTGTGGGTCTTACTTGATGAACAGTGCCGATCACGTAAAAGCATGCAGTGGTAGCATGTATTCCCTCAAAGCCCTCTTCAATCTTTCCTTGTGAAGCCTTAAAATGTGCTATAGTTCATCTTAACGATGTGGGCTCATGTGGTATCGGTACCACCACAACTCGTGGCCGTACCAGTCTAGACGAATGTATTTTGTACCAGCGTGGGGCTACCGTTTGGTGATCCAAACCGTTGATGCGATGGGACAAACCATGGATGGATAACGCCACAAAGTTTTTCAGATTGTGCTATCCTATTTGTCTTTTTTATGGCTGTTACTTAGGACCGTTGTTATGTTTTTCTCCCTTATTGTCAGTTTTAGGCCATTAAACCAAGGTAAGAACCGTCCGATCTCGGATATATTTTAGAAACTATCTACCCATCATGGGTCCCTTCGTATGAAAGGTCCAGATCTCTAAGCCAGGGGGCATAATTGATACAAACCGAGATCTCGACACACCATTCACCCTCTAATGCATGGGCACATTTTAATGGACTAGGCCTATGAGCTACCATGCCTAAGCCTGGCCCAGCTATGTAGCTACGCAACTAGGTCCTGGCTGTTGACAGTCGGGCATGGGCTGGGTCATTGTGAATCAAAGCCCCGGCAGCAAAGTAAAACCTAAACCAAAAGAAACAGACTCGAGCCTGGATGTAATAAGCACACACACCGCAAAATCTGGGCCCTCCGTTAGATGCCCCGCCGTGGATGACGGATGACAAAATATCCTTGAAACCCTAAAATGGGCCTGGCCCATAAGCTCTTAGACACAGCCCTAGATGGGTCCAATTAATATTTAAACCAAGGCCCACCCAACGCTTAACTTTTTGGTCCAAAGCAGGACCGAAAGCCTAATGGGCCAGCCTGGGCCACTAATGGCCCCTACAATTACAAGTTGGTGACTTCATTAGAAATTGCATACGTGGAGTACAGGTAATTCAAATTAAATTGTCCAAATAATCCGTCCCAACTTAGATTTATCATGAACCAAAAATTAATGTTACTGGTGGACGTTTATTGAATGGTTAAAGGATAAATGAAGATGATTTTTAATTTGTCCTTCCATATGATATGTTTGGGGGTATCAAGTGCCTCCAAAGGTGGCAGCTTTTGCGTGGTTAGTGCAGGAAGAGAATTCTCAGCATAGATAACTTGTGTAAAAGAGAGATGATTATCCTTAACATGTGCATCTTGTGCAGTGAAAATGCGCAATTTGGTGGGCCCATATTTCCCAGTTGTCCTCATGCTCTTCGGGTGTGGGATCATAATCTGACTGCCTTCAAGATGCCCTGGGCTATGCCGAACTACATGGAGGATCTATGTTGTCCGTTTTTAAGAGTATCTCACTAAAAAGGAATAGAAGATGGTTCACGGACAAGAAAATCAGTGGGGTTCATAGTTAAAAGAACTTTTGTTTCCATCATGCAGTGTATACCCCGTTATTTTGTTGTTGTTGTTTTTCTTTGTTTGTTTTACAGCCTCTAGCTGCTGCAAAGACATTTTCATTATATATATATATATATATATATATATATATATATATATATATATATATATATAGAGAGAGAGAGAGAGAGAGAGAGAGAGAGAGAGAGAGAGAGAGAGTAATGCTCACATGCAGCTACTTGTACGTTGACCTAGTTGGTGTGTGGGGCCACCATGATGTTTGTACCTCATCCATAAAGATTATCTCATCATGAAAATTAGATGCTTAAAAATCAGGGACCAACTATTAGGTAGGATACACCATAGAAAACCATGCAACAATGTCTTAAAACTTACATTCACATGGAGCATCCTAGTTTTATGGTGGGACAATCTTGTTGGACGGATGAGATATCACACAAACACCATGGTGGCCCTGCACACCAACTAGTAGGACGTACAATCTCATATATAGTAATGCACCAATCTGATTTTTGGTACTGTGACCAGGATGTCAATGGACCCAGCTTGGGCCTCAAATATCAGAATTTTGACTAGGCTTGGCCTGATGGACCGGCCTGAAACAGTTCAAGATCCGGGCGGAGACCTACCCCAAGGCCAGCCCGGCCCACTGACAGCCTGGTTGCATGCGACCCGAATCCGGATCCTTTTGAGCAGAAAAATCCTGCGTGAAGTTGAGCAGAGAAATCCTGCTCTTCACATCTTAATTGCTCTGGCTCAGCCTGACAGTGTCAGCTGAGCTGGACCAATTAGAGAGACAGCAGCCGAGGTTCTCTGCTCGTTTAGGATTCAGATTCATGTGACCCAGGATATCTCTATGCCAGGGGCAGTGTGGGGCCATAGAGATGTCTGTGACAAATCTACTCTGTCTATCTATTTTGAAAAAGCACATTGGGACATGATTTTAAAAATTAGGTGGACCCAGAACTCATGTGAGCCATATTATAAAAAACAGTAGAGATTGAATGCTTGGCAGTGATAGAAGTTTTGTATCAAGATGATATTTGTTTTTATAGTTTATCTGAGTGGTAATAATTTTATGAATGGTTTGGATGGCATATAAACATCATGGTCAACTCTAGGAAGATTTCAACGGTGGACATTGCTGTCCCCACTATTTTATTGGTGTGGCTTACATGAGCATTGAATATGCATGGCTTTTATAGCCAAATACTGTTGTGGTCTTTCAAAACATATGGACAGAGACGTCTTTGTAAACCCTACACCGCCCTGGGCACAGAGGGTCACCGGCAATCCGCTACCGAGCGATTGTGTGTTTCCACCATTTATTGAGTTTATTTTTAGATAATACATGCCATGCGTGCAATTTCTGTGGCCTGCGTATCAAGCGTCTGTCAGAGTATCAAATAACTCCCCTTGCTCAATGTGTACATGGGGCTTTTCAGTTCTAAGAAGTGGGACCCATGCTTTTGTAGTACATACCATTTTTCTGTGGCATCCCACCGTTGATGGACCATGTACCAAAAATTTCTCCGATTGGAAGATCAAGCGTCTGCCGGAGTATATCTACCGTTGATTTGAAGGACGCCGATCAGATGGCTAGGATCATCTGAATCATATGAAACTTGAACCATTTTCCATTCCCTGTAGGAATAAAAAGAATCAGTTCCAAATGATACTTAAATCATGTTTTCATTACCCAGGGCTCAGTGGTAGACAAAGCCTATGAAAAGAGCCTATCATCCACACACAAGCACACATGCCAATATATAACGTGTGCACAAAATCTGAACTGTCCATCAGGTGGGCTATACTGTTTGGACTTTTGACATAAAAAAATCATGCCGTTTCACTACTGTGGTGGGCCACTGCGTGCCAAAAAGAAAAGAAAAAAAATCCAATGGCTAAAACAAAATTTCTTCACCGTCTATATTGTTTATGTGCTTTGGTCTACCTGAGCTGTCCAACAGCACTTTTTATCATGGATTGGATTGCTGACTCATATGAGTCAGACAGAACCCCACCCCATCATTCCTGACAATGGCGAGTCGTGACTCAACTCGGATCCGAGTTGAGTTGCCGAGTCAAAAAACCATGGTTATTATACAATGGTTGTCTTGAGAGTTCCACTGTATGCTTGGATTTCAGTCTGTACCATGGTTAAGTATCCAAACATTGACGTGGTGGGGTCCAGTATGGATGGCCCACCCAGTTGAAATGCCGTGCCCGTTCTGTCTTTCGCATTCTATTGGTTGAGTGAGGAACGTGCATTAGCTTTCTTGACTATTCATAATCTGGCTACCAATTGAAGTTTGATAGCTTTTTTCTGAGATTTTTGTGCATGGGCCAGCCATGGTGGGCCCAATGACATCATGGTTTGAACGAATGATCTATGGCCCTTTTGGCTGGGCCTTGTATCATGTACGACAATCGATATCTGAGTCCTGTGGAGGTCCATATCCTTTTCAAGATAAGGAGTACTAGACTGCCGAATGTATGGCAACGATCATGTCCGGTTTTCGTTTGGTCCACACGGGCCTTGCATTCTAACTCAACTCTAACCCCCGGCACATGAACTTCTGTCCAAAGTCCAGCCCATCTACTGAACAGATCAAGCATCTAGGCCTGTGGCCTGACTTACAAACAGATCACCACGCCCAAGCCCCAATCGATATGATCCATGTTGAATGAGTGCCTTCAATCTGTGTCAAGATAGGGATTTTCGATGGATCGACAGCCTAGTTGATTGGATTGAGAAAATCCTGAAAATGTTAGTTTGATCACTGGACGTTTTTGTACATGATCGGTCAATTGACAGTCTGGTCGATTCAATTGGATCATCGATTGCAGTTACAGATCTATGGACTGTGCACGCAACTTCTGTATAAGTGCATAGTTTTATTTCTAATTCTGTAATGGGGTTATAGATACCATGTTAATGCAGGATTAGAGTAACATGAAGAGAGTACTCTAAGAGAGCCAAAGGTTTGGTGAGGGAAAATGCTAGGTGTTTTTTATTACGTAAGTTGTTTACTTACTGTTTATAGTGGATTATTTGTCGCTCGGTGTCGTGGTTATTTCTTACAAGAGTTTTTTCATGTAAAATTTGTGTTCTTTGTGCATGATCGGATTTTTTTTTTTCCTACTGTTGTGTGATTTTGTTTGAAGTTGCTTCCATGCCTAACGAGTCATGTTGTGAATTGTTGCGTTCCCAACAATCCATTCACTTACCGGGCCACACAACCTCAAGCCCATCAGCCATTGAGGAAGCAAGTGGACCCAACTGGCCCGCAGGCTGATCCAACCCATTGAATACAGTACATGGGCCAGCCATGTAAATCTCTGATCATAAAAACAAAGCCTTTTAAAGATTCAATAAAAGTATTCAGAAACACAAAATTACAGGATAGTTCATGGGTGGATATAGGGCTACAATTTTAGTTATTCCAACAATCCTTAGAAATTCCCTTCTCCTTGGGCTATCCATTGAGAAACAAGACTTAAGAACAAACCTAGGACTCATACAGGCAGCTGCCATCGTCACTCCTGGCCGTTGGATCGAAATTTTTAGCAGTTCGATCGGTGCAACCTTCAGGGATCGGAACATTCACTTGTTGGGCCGCCTTGCCTGCATTGCATCCGGACATCAAAACGGTGATCAACCACGGGCCATGGTCTGGCATTACATTCTCATTAGAGGGAAACATACAATGTTCGGTCCATCGCTTTGATTGGACCAATGTAATTTTCATGTTAGGCCCACCTCTTGGTGATCCACATTGTCCATATGGCGAGCCTCGGCAGATGGGCGACACCCCAATAATCACTCCCATTAGATGATCTAACCATACAAATGGATCCCTTCGAAATGTAAATGTCCATTTTCATTGGGTGGTTAGATAATCTGATGGAGGAAATATATCAATTCTTGGTGGGGCCCACCAGATCAAAATTTTAGATTGTCCTGAAGGTGGGGCCCGCCGAATCAACATATTAGGTGCCTGAAAGGTGGCCATGCCTGTACTGTTACCAGGATCGATCATCGGATAATGCCTCTTCATATAAAAACTACTAAGTGTTTCAGCATTGCATATAGGCCAGAAGCAAACCTCCAATAAGGCCCATAGGGGGGAAAGGTGCTAACCATAGAAAGTTCCACTCTTGATCGCATCCTCGTTTGCGTCGCCGAGGGCGGCCTCGCTCATGTACTTGTCGGCCAACTGGACTCTCTTCACATTCTCTTGCTCCTGCACCAGCATGTTACCATACTCAAGCAGCTTCTCAAGGGTCATCTTGGGCTGCTCGAATGTCGGTGGCCCCTCCTTTGAGTTCACCAGCTTCTTCCCAATCATATCAACTCCCACACCTTCAATCCATTTCCTCACTTCATCGTCATACACTCTCGCTCTCAGCGCACCGAAGAAGTCTGCATACCGAAACGTTACGATATAAGTGACTTGTTGATGTATAAAATTGTATAGAATGCTTGATCGAGCATTTAGTAGACACACTAGAATTTACATGTGATCAGGCATACATTCCGGTAATCTGATTCATTCATATAGTGGCTCCCAATGTAGATGGGTGATACGCCAAAAATCTCCCCCATTGGATGATCCTAACCATCTGATCGTGCACCTAGTAAATGTGGTATATTGTAATTGTACATACCGTTCGCGGTTGATTGGAGATATGCCCCACATCAGATGATCCTAACCATCCAATTAGGCTCCACTGAATATGGAACATCTTGTCCTGTTTCATAGGATTGATGGGGAGTGCACACCTTGTCAAGATGGGGATCATCAGATCAATTGATAGGTTAGAGGAAGGTGGGTCCTTTCTATCGAGCATCATATAATACCCCATGGAGTGTATAGAAGAGTACGGTAATTGCATAAGCTTACCGATCGACTGGCCAGGGAAGGCATCGACAAGGGTGATGACCGCCTCTGGGGGTACGTTGTCAGCCTTGAAAATGCCGGTGCAGACACCGATACGATCGTCTCTGGTTGGGGCCCAGTAGAATTTCTCCATACGACCATCACGGATGAGAGGGGCGTACAATGTGGAGAAATCGTTTCCGGTGACTATGATCGGGACACGGGGGTTCTCCTGCTTGGCGTACATGCCGGGGAGCTGCACATTCGTTGGGTTATCAGCAATGTTCATGAGGGTGGCATTCACCATCTGATTGTTAACAGTGTATTGGGTGGTCCCGCCCATCCTTCCTGCTCCTGCATCAAGATCGTTGATGAAGAGGCAGCACATCTTTCCCTTCTTGATGATGTCCGCTGCCTCACGGTATCGTTGCCTGATCAGCTTCGCGGGCTCTCCTGCGTTACCGCTTTCTAATTCTCCAGCACTCATCATGATGGGGCTGAAAATTCAAACATTAGCAGAACAAACTGTAAGAACAATGGCCCATTTCAGTAGACCATGGGTACACTGATGCTCTTATCATAAATGGTCAATCCACCGATCCAGACAGTCCATTAGGTTGGCCTGACTTTTGAAGGGCCATCATAAGACATCAACATCGATTTGAAGAAGATTTCCATGCGATCAAGGCCATATAAAAAAGGGGCAGTTTGGATCAAAGAAGGCCCATTATTCATTGGCAGTTTGGATCAAAGAAGGCCCATTATTCATTGGATGATCAGTGATAGAATCCATTTTGGATGACGTGTCTTCAGGGAACCATTTTGATCAGATGACAGTATCCATCTAACCAGTTGCATGGCAAACCAATGGTTAGCATCCAAAGATCGATATGAGTTTTTCATGGTCGCCCATGAAAAGTGGAGGGAACGTGCTGGATGGTCCAGATGTTATGGGCATTATAACATAGGCCATTACATACAGTAATATACCAGTGAATCGCCATGGCTGCAAGCATCATGATGTAGAACGGGTCGCTGATTATTTCATGGCCCAGATGGATCAAAAGAAGACCGGTAGGGTTGAAAGTGATCCGGACCGTCAAGACCGTAAATCGACCTGTATCTCACAATCTAAAATGAGTTTCGGGACATATAATATATCAATTTGGGGTAGCTCGAGCTACTTTAGCCAACCAACCCCGCTATGCCGGGTTGCCCAGGCCGGAATTGCGAGATTCGACCGTATCGACGGTCATTAGGGTAGTTTATTTTCAGTTTTACTATTTATAGTAAGTTTTAATTCAATCATAACTTTAGATCTGTAGAACTTTAGAGTTAGTGCCCAACATGAAAAAGGGCTTAGAATATTTAGTAGAACAACGTGGTTGAGGCCGATTGATAACTTTCTATTTTTGGCCGAAAACCAAGAGTTCTAGTAGGATTGAACGACTTCTATAAATAGTAAGTTTACTATTTATAGTAAGTTGCGTTTTCTAGGAGTTTAAGTTGGAGTTGGAATCTGATACTTTACCTGGGGTTTAGTTTCCTATTTATATGCATTGTAATTTGGTTTATTAAGATTCAATTATCAAAAAAACATTATTCGGAATTAATTTCCTCTTTTTATTCTTTTATTTCTTCTCGCGGATTCGAGAAACACTCGGTTAGGGAGATAGTGATCGACCTACCACGTCCTCCCTGCGTCACATCATAAACCATTACAACAGGAGTTCCAAAAACCATAATTCTAGCATCAATTGGCTTCCTGAAGTTAGGAGATTTAAATCATTCAATGAAACAGGATGGGTCCTATATATTGAAGATGATCGTACGATCAAAGTTTTAGACAAGAAATCACATGGGAGCCGGCGATGATCTACATTTGCCTGTTTTCCGAACACCGCGAAATGGAATTCCTTGGTGTAATATTGGAAAGAGAGTTCTTTCATACCCAATGACCATCTTTTCATGATTTAGTAAGAGTAGGAATCCCAAAAATCGCAAATTATTTTTCTCTCTGTAAACAGGTACCAATTTGCTAGGATAAAGAGTCTTATGGTGCGTTTGGATGCACAAGTAAATTGAATTGTGAATATTAGTTTTAATCAAGAGCAAATGACATAGATTGCTGATATTTCATACTATCCATAACAAGAAAGTAGCCCTTGGCAGTCATGTTTCAATCAAGCCAAACCTGAAAGTGATACAACTGCAGTCTGTAGCTCATACCTGCGTTATGAATGCTAAAATGAAATCATAATTTGTTTATTTTCTATTCATTGGACTAATAATCACAATTCAACTACACCAAATTCCTTTGAGAACGACCGCAAACTCTACTAGAAGAAATTACATCAAATGCAAAGAAAACATGAGCTATTTAAGTTTGAGCTCTATACAGCATAAAAATTCATTTAAGCACGATGTGTTTGTTGGATCAATGGCCATGAAGCCCTCTTGATCCTGATCATTCATGCTGGAGACCTTGGCAATCTACATAATGGTTTGTTAATCAAGATGTTTAAAACCATTTTTAATACTATTAACATTACAAATAATGTTTATTTTCTAAAGACAGTTTTCAACCATTCAAATCAAAGGAATGGGGCGGCCTCTCTCTGGAGTATTGAAAATCTGACTGTTGGATCGGAATCTACATAAGGGGATTAGCAACCCCATTTCAATATACTGAAGAAAATACAAGAAAAATCCTACAAAAGCCCCTGCTTTTTGGAAAAACATACCACCAAAGAGATCAACACCTTGCTCCTCATATTTCGATGCCAATCGAAGGTGTGATTGATGTTAGTTTCAGTGTTGTAATTAAGGATGCATTTTGCACAGACCATGAAGAAAACAATTCGGCATTCTTTGGGAATTCTACTACTAGTAGAAGTTTCAAAAATCATGAAAGCAATGCTGGCGCTGATATGAAAGAGCTCTTTCTTTCCAATACAACAGAAACATGCCCCAATTCTCATTTTTTGTTTTTGGAAGTTGTATTAAGAGTAGAAATTTCAAAATCACAAACTATTTTTCTCTGCTCCGGAAATGACTGCGAGGCCATACACGGCCCCTCAATATCGAAGCATTTTCCGGAGAAAATGGAACAAGAAAAGGCGAGAGAGATAACTCACTTGATTCCCATCTTGGCAAAGACTAGTTCACATTGGAATGATTTTCCCTGACCTTTGCCTCCCCAAATACCCAGAATGAGTGGAACCTGTTATGATTCACCATCGAAACCATTCAAATTTCAAGAAATCAATCAGGGGACCCGCTTCGGAAGCAGCCCAACAGAAGAGAGTGGAACATCTGAGCTGTGCATCGGGTGAGCCCCACAGTGTACATGACCTGGCCCAAAAATGAGAGTGGTCCACTCTCCATGTAGACCACTCTATCGCTTTGGCGCATGTTTGGCCCACCTAAAGACCCAATGCATGGCTCATATGTTGCAGCTGCGTTCTGGCCCCAGCGAAGCTCATACATAACAATTAGCATACCTTAATGTTAGGCAAGGTCATGAAATTCTTGCTGATATGGACAACAAGCTTGTCCATGAAAGCCGGGGCGATGTAGAAACCATCCATGATGTTGTCCAAGCTGTACCTAGAAACGGTTTCCGCACAATCAAAATCAGTGGCCTGTTTGTGAGACACTAAAATTCAAACAATTCAAGAACTGAAAGAAGAGATTGAAAATACAGAATTTCCATTTCTTTTTCATTTTACTTACTGGCGGAGGCCGGTGCTGATGTATTCGTAGGAGCTCATGATGGCGTCGTGCGTCCCGGCTCCCGATGGAGCTTGGAAGAGGGTATCGACCATCCCCTTTCCTCTGGTAATGTCCTGCTGGTCGTCGGATATATCAAATGCTAGGCCCCTCCATCTGTCCTTCTCGGTCTGCTTCCCGTCGTCGACTTCGGCGGCGACAATCTTGAAGCTTCCACTTGATACTCTTGGGTGGACCACACTAGAGCTCACCTTCTTCAAGCTGGTTCCCAAGAACGCCGAGCTTGGGACCGAAGCTCCGGAACTGGAGCTGTGCAAGCTCAGCTGTGTCAAAGACAAACACATCTTCAGATCCCAATGAAACCCACACAATTCAAATGAAATCTTCGATTCAACTTCTGATCTAGCTATTGAAATTGAAACCCAAACATACCCAAATACTGAAAATCGCCAGAGATTGTTACAGAACCGCAACAAGAACCATAAAATCCATGAAAAACGAGTAAATTCAGGAAATTCAATCCATACTAACAAAATCCAACGCAAACAGACCCAAAACTCAAAGAAATTCAATCAGGTGGTTATCTCTTTGGTGCACCACGCACTGCTTATGGGGAGTTACTATGAGAATTGGACGTATTGCAAATCAGTCTGTTGATCTGAACCGTTGATTTGGTGGGATAGACAGTATAAATGGGCCTGTGATCCACAAGTCATGTGAATCAGAAGATATTAAACATATGATTACTGTGCCTTTTCCAGCTAAGTGAAGAGAGACTTCGTTCAGATATCTAAGATCCTCCCATTGCTGAATCTTTATGCTATGGCCAATCCATTGTGCATCCCACAAGATGAACGGTCCAGATCACAAGAAAAACTGCCACGTAGTAATAGATAGCAAGTACACTGAAGTGAGAAGATCCAGTCCACCACATAGACGTGGCATATGTATTGATGATCCGAGCCGTTCATTCATCTTAAGGTCCATGGATCATTGATCATCTAACATCATCATGATCGGATAATCCTAGCCACTGACTATAGTTCAGTGATTTTGTACACTACTTCTTCACATGGTTAGAATTGTGTGATCAGTGTAATTTTCACCCTATGATCCATTAATCTTTGTCCGCGATAAACCAACGGTTCGGATCATCAAACACATGCCATATATGCAGTAAAGTGAGAGGAATGGACTAGATCTTCTCCCAAAATCAATAAAAAAACAGACCCAAAAACCAAAATACCAAGAACCCATTTCTCAAGACAGAAAATTCAAAAGACCCATCAGAGAAAAATAGAAAAAGAAAAAAGGAACAAATCCTATCCGTACATTCCAAAGCACAGATACGGATCGAATGGTGGGAAAAAGAAAAGGGAGCAACGTACCGGTACTCGGTTGACAGCTCCAATGGTTGAAATGGCAGCAGCCATAGGTCCCTCGAAATCGACGGTCCTGATCGAACGGAGAGAGTCTAGGATCGAAACTGAACTGAAATTGCAGTGTGGTTGTGGAAGGTGGCGGTAAAGGAAGTCTTATAAGCACTTGCATGAGAGCGGAATCTGTGGATTGGCTTACGAACGCCTAACGGCCACACAATCGAGATTGGCTCATTGCCACGTGGTAGCTCCTAAGGCCGTTCATTGGTTGGGGATAAGTTTCGTATTTGCATAGTTGCATAATTACAAAACAGAGGTTGCTTGCAATGGGGCCTTTTGATAAAAATGGGTGGTTAGGATTTATCAACCGTTGATATCCACTAAATATCTGGTAATTTCATTATCAAGTTACATAATCTTGGAAAGAGGGATTCAGTGATCCTCGGCCACCTGTAGTTTACGCAGGTTTTTTCATTTATGACAAGTGGGGCCCATAGTTTTGTTATCTAAACCACTGGTCCGTTGTGTTTCATTGTGGATGGGTCATGACCTGAAAAGAATTCTTGATAGGACAATCGTGGCCTTTCCTATTTGTGGCCTACAAATGGATGGTTAAGAAGAGAAATACATCAATGGCCCACATTCAACTCAAAAGGAGCTCTGAGTTCAACCGCTTGGATCTTCCAATCTGGGAGATTTTTTTCGCAGTTGATGCGACGTCGTACTATGGGCCCCACTTGTCAGATTCGAAAAGCCAAGCACACAATTGATATCCTCGGGTGGAGAGTCCTGTAATTCCACCGAAAAGGATAAGAAAGTCGGTTGTACTTGCGTGAGTGTGTGGTGTGTGTGCGCTCTGTGGCCCCTTAAGTCAGACCATCACGATTGGTGGTCTTGCTTCAATCTCCACCTTTTATGCAGCATGTTCTACGGTGATCGGAGCCGTTCATCCAATTGGGTCTGTTGTAGATGGGCCATATCCAATAAATCATGCCAATCAGATAATCAAGACCGTACCCAAAACTGACTCCGAACCGTTGGTTGTTTCTATTTTAGTTTTCTCTTTCACAGCCATCACTCAAGACGGTTGGTTTCACGCAACTGAAGCGACCATTTGTAACTATACATGGACCACCCATCAGACAGACAATTCTTCGATCACCATAGTCATGCCACGTGTATGGCAGAGATTGTGGAAGGTAGACATCAATCCAATGCCACAACTGGCCACTGGTCTGCTCTTCTTTTCAGTGATCTGATTTTCCATTGGTGTACAATTTATGGTATAGGATTATCTTGGAAGGATATTACGTGGCATTTTTTCAAAACTCATCACAAAAGCATGGGACCCACTTTGTTGGGACCACACAGACAATGGGCCCCACGGATTTAGTGTGAATCTTTTTTCTTCTCAGCTTGACCACCTAATTGACTAATCAAAGTGCCCATTAAGACTCGGCTGCCGAGTCCCATGCAACTCGTCTGAGTCGACTCGGATTTGGTAGCTTCGAATCTGATTCCATAGTCATCCTCCAGTTATCTCTGACTCGAGCGAGTCGGGCTGAAAACCCCTAAACTCGGACGGGTCGTGACTCGATTCAAGATTGAACGAGTCTACCATCTAAAAACAATGGTTTGCACCTTTTTCTTATATGTGGGTGTAAGAAGGCATAGCAACTTACCATCTTCTCTATGGTGGGCCACCTCTTAGATGGGCTATATGCTGACAGCCATAGGGATTGGACCTCCCTAGCCATCCATTTATTGTGAACCTCTTAGATGGGCCACAGAAGTTTTGAAACAGGCAAATATTTTTGTGTTTTCAGTTCATCCTAGTGGGAATGACCTTATGAACGGTATGGATGGCATATAAACATCAAGGTGGTCCCCAAAGAGGTTTAATTGGTAGGCATTTCCTTGTCCACTTTTTCCTGTCATGTGGTCCACCTGAGTTTTGGATCTGCCTCATTTTTGGGCCCAAATCCCAAATTGATCTGGAAAAAACAGATGGACGGGATGGATTTCTCACAAACCCCAATGGCTCACCCTCCTAAAAATAGGATGGTCTCGTTCTGTCCAATTCACATTCTCGGGCACGTCGAAATAAGAGTAGATTAGTTGTTCATATGTCATAAATGAACAATACGGTCTCCTTGAGAATTGGCCAATCAAGATAGATAATAGCATCTCTTTAATATCAGATAAGCCATGAGATGGAGAGTGGGATCCACTCCTTTCGACCTTTTCGTCAACTGTGGAATCAAGTGGGGTCCACTTCCCATGGCTGGAGTTCGCTGTGGGGCGTTACGATACCTCATCGTTTCCCCCCCAAAAGTAATGAAAAATAATGGACAGTTAAAACCCTGGAGTTTTTCTATGATATAGCCCCATTTCATGGTCGTATGGTACACACGGAGTGTAAGATTGCAAATGGGGCCATCTAGATGGTAGGCCGTCAATGGATGGTCCATCTCTTTAACATTAAAAGGATCGTGCAATCCTAGCCATTACTTTTTTGCAGCTTTCTCTACTGAATGTCAACTTCTAAATAGTATTAGCTTTTCCCCGTCCGTTTGAAGGTTACCAGCTGGATGACTAGGACCATCCAAACAGTGTGATTTTTGAGCCATGGCCCATCCCTGGTCGGTCCCCCTCCAGAGGGACGATCTTGTCCATGGATATACCCCGTCCACGTGTACTGACGACGTGAGGCTCTACCATAATATGTTAGGGAGGTCTCTATCATACCATTTTTCACGTCCAGTTGGTCAAATTTACCTGCCGTAAGTTGATCTAACAGTGTACACGTGGCATGTGCAACATGATCTAAACCATTCATCTACACCCCGAATGGCAGAGTTGCGACACGTGGCATTAGACAAAAATTTCACGCGGCCACCACATGCTATCAAGAAGTATTGAATGGTCGTAGCAGCTCCACCAATTGGGTGGTTGTCGTTTCGAGTAGAAATCAATGGACGAAATGGGTTAAGTGGTCCTATCTTCACGTGAATAGGAATAGAAATTTGCAACTCAAACGCGCGTGGGACGCCTTCCCATCCACACACAGGCACATGGACCAATATGCACACGTGTGCTTGACATAATCATCCAGCTAGCTAGGCAACACTGATTTGGTTTTGAGCATGAGCCATTTCACACCTTAATGACCACAGCGTCTAAAACAACTGAATCTAGTTCCTCGGTTGAAAATGAGCAGAGAAATCCTGACTTTGGAAATGAGCAGAGAAATCCTGACTGTAACTACTTTGATTGGTCCGGTTGGTCCGGCTTAGCCTGAGTGTGTCAGAGCTGAGCTGCTTTGAGACAGTCAGGATGAGCTAGCTAAACCAATTTGATTAGAGCAGCAGCAATAGAGGTTCTCGCTTGTTTTCAACAGAGGATCCAGATTCAAAACAAATGGACAGCTAAAACATATTTTAACCATCTATTCATTTTTCTTGGTTGGTGAACCCTAGAAAATCCCATACCATACATGGGTGCATGCGCCTGCTTTTTGTATATATAACTGCTAGGTGGGTCATTCAAGTGGGCCCCACCCTCTTAGAGAGAGAGATTCAATGCAGCGGTTACCCACCAATCACTCTGGTAGAGCAGTTTCTCTTACGGTTTCGGTAGCCCGCCCTGGCCTATAAAACCAACAAAGGCTCGTGACCAAAGCAAAGATGAGAATAGAGAATTCGAGCACCATAGTGCACAAGTTGTAAAGAGATCAACTGCAAGGTAGGAGAAGCTGGATTTCATCATTCCACAGGATTTATAGTGTGGATTTGTATTGAAGAAGAATGTTTTATTAAACTTCTTCTTATGTCCAGTGAAAGCGGTATGAGTCTCTTCTAATGACATGTGAGATACATCCGAAAAAATTTAATATTTGAACTTTCATATTCCACTGCCGTTGGATTCAAAGAATCCTTCAAGGTAGACAATTTTCTAACAACATACACATAGGGCTGTCAACAAGCTAGGTTGGGATTACCTTTGGCCTGGATTTTGAACTATGGATTCTGATTGAGTGTAGGCCCACAAGGGATTCTGATTTCTCCTTGCCTTGGGGCAGCAAATGGGCAATCTATCTGCCTTAACTGCTACGGAGGCTGACAATCTATCTAGTGCTAGAGCCTTTAATTGCCTCGGCCCATCATTCAAGATAATGGCCTTCTTTAAACGTGTCTAATGCCACCAGACTTTGGGCCATTCGGCCTTTTATTTAATGGTCCAAGTTAGCCTCCTGATAATATTTTGATCTAAAGTGCATTTCCTTGCACCAAATTTCATGAATTTGGTGCACCCAAATGCACTCCTGGCCTAATGTTACATAGTTTAGCTTTTGTGTGGGCCTAGATTTTTATTAAATTATCTACCGTTGGGCTATGGTTGTGTCCATAGAAATTGCTGAACTCGCTGCAAGATGAGGTTAGCCTGAAAATTTTGAGGTGAAGACCCTCAATGAATTTGGAAACTAGAAAGGATCATATTGGCAAGAAGGGATATGAAAAGATTTTGTTGGGCTTGGACGCCTCAAACCTTCAAGCATGAAGACCACCAACCGGTCGGCCGGCCGGCCGGTCATGTTGGATATGAAGACAGCGGGATTCTAGAGATTTTTTTTGGGCCATCCGACCAACCAGTCGGACCGACCGGCCGGTGGGGGGGTCCAACCGGTCCGGGCAGTTTCCTTTTTGGACATGGTTTCTTGCGCTGGTTCATGCGCAAGGAGTTTCTAATTCCGGTTTTCTCCTATTTAAGGAGATGTAATCCGAGATTAGCGTTGCCGCCAATGAGCCAAGGGATTGAGAGGGTTCTAGGGTGAGAGAAAGAGCTAAGGAGGAAGTTTAGAGTTCTCTAGGTTGAGGGAAAGGGATGGGTTTGTCTTCCTCATGTGAGAATTAGCTTCGGGTAGCTTGGGATTTCTCTTGTGGGCTGTGATCCATGGTTTTCTTCTGTAATCTCTTATAACTTCTGATTCATAGTGGATTGGTGTCGCTTTGTGCCGTGGTTTTTTACCCTTGAGGGGTTTTTTCACGTAAAAATCAATTTGCCTTCTTGTGTATGATGATTTGCTTGTTGATTGACATTATGGTGTGTTCCTCGCCTGCTTTGATTGCTTCCGCTGCGGGGCTCCTAACCCCAACAGATTTCTCTCTCCGTTCTCTTCTGTATATCACCAAGAGCAAAGGAACACTTTTATCCATCCCTTGGTTTTAAAAATAAAGGAGGATTATCTACGAAAATTTGTAAATCCGCATGCTTACAAATCAAAGGCTTGAATTCATTTGAATTTTATTGTTAGTGACCTAACTAATGCACCAAAAGCCTCAAGACTGATGGATCACGTGTAAAGTTAGGCAATTAAATGCTTGAGATTATAACATTTCTATATCGACTTCACCCTCTTTGTCGTTTTTCTTCCTTGTATCTCCATATCCGCTTGCACTTGATACTCCTCAAGTAGAAATATAATACCTTGTGATATGATTTTTTGGGAAAACCAAATTTAGAAAGCTTACTCCACCTGGACAATGATTGCATATTGACCCATTCTATTGTTACCCTATGGGCCTCACTATGATGTATATGTTTTATCCAGGCCATCCATCTATTTTGCCCGTTCATTTTAAGCTTACTCCACCTGGATTCTTCTAGGCCGGTCATCAAGACTCCCAAAATTGGTTGAGCGACTCTTCTAATTGGTATGTTTACGAAGGATTCTTATTAGCTTTGATGATTCTGAATGTGATAAATCTGGGCGGGAATCCCAACAGTGAATTTCAAATGGGATTTGAAACAATACTGTTTTGTTCATGAATCAAGTTCTTTGGTTGCATGTGGTTGATATTCTCATGTATCATTCCCATCCATCACTATCGCCTGTTTGGATGCACTTTGAAATGAATTGCAATTGCTAGCCTCATGAAAACAGAATTGTAGTTTCTTTTCATATTGTTATTTGATAGTCTGGGCTCCAAATCGCAATTATGTTAGTTTCTAGTTGGACTAGTAAGAAAGATAAATGTAATTTGAGGGTTGTCTCCTCTCTAACTGATGCAGGGAGGACATGGTAGGTCAATCACCGTCTCCCTAACTGAGTGTTTTCTCGAATCCACGAGAAGAAATAAAAGATAAAAAGAGGAAATTAATTCTGAATAATTGTTTTTTTTATAATTGAATGAATAGAAACGGAATTATAATGTATATAAATAGGAAACTAAACCCTAGGTAAAGAATTAGACTCCAACTTAAACTCAAACTCCTAGAAAACGCAACTTACTATAAATAGTAAACTTACTATTTATAGAAGTCGTTTAATCTACTAGAACTCTTGGTTTTCGGCCAAAAATAGAAAGTTATCAAACGGGCCCAACCATGTTGTTCTACTAGATATTCTAAGCCCTTTCCATGTTGGGCACGAACTCTAAAACCCTACAGATCCAAAGTTATGATCAAATTAAAACTTACTATAAATATTAAAACTAAAAATAAACTAGCCTGATGACCGTCGATACGGTCAAATCTCGCGATTCTAGCATGGGCAACCGGACGTAGCGGGTTGGTTGGCTAAAGTAGCTCGAGCTACCCCAAAACGATATATTATGTCCCGAAACTCATTCCGGATTGCGAGATACGGCCGGTTTACGATCTTGACGATCCGGATCACTTTCGACCTCGACCGGTCTTCTTTTAGTCCATCTGAGCCATGAAATAATCAGCGACCCGTTTTACATCACTAACAAACTGATGCCATAATGTTCTCAATCAGTTTCACTTGTGTATCCAAATGCTGCCTCATGAGACTTTTGGGTGTAAAATTAGACATAGCTTCTCTGTCTGTTACATAAGTTTGGGTGTAAAATTAGATATTATTGCGATAAAATAAAATCGCAATTAACTACTTGTGGTGTCTAAAAGACATGGGGTTTTGATTGAACAGGATACAAGTTGTGATTGTGGCACGGGGAATCTAAATTGGGAATATGGGCCTTTGATTGGCTCTCACATTCCATTGACAGCCCAACCTCTTGGCCCATCCCTTTTTTTTTAAGCCCATCAAAATTAGGAACAGCAGTAGCAGCTACTACCAAACAATGACAAAAAGAGAGAAATAGCTAAGCATGAGAACTGAAAGATAATGAATATGAGAGAGAGAGAGAGAGAGAGAGAGAGAGAGAGAGAGAGAGAGAGAGAGAGAGACATGCTCCAATGAAGCCAGCTCTCTTCAACCACTTTTGTTGGATCCATGTATGTCCATTTTCAGTTGGAATCAGACGACTCAAATTTGCTACAACAGAGGCCATCGACCAGTCGTGGATGGCGACCGGCTGGTTGAAAAATTGGAGCCAAGATAGCAATTTTTTGAACTTTTTAAGGCATTGTCGACCGATCGACAGTGTTGTCCGACCGATCGGCAAGTTTCCTTGTGCAAGTCGGTCTCTTGCGTGGTTTTGCGTAAGAGGTTTCTAATTTCGATTTTATGCTTATAAAAGGTGTGTAATGCGGGATTAGGAGTTTTGCCATTGGGGTCAAGTTTCCTAGAGGGGATTGAGAGAGTTCTTGGGCAAGAGAAAAAGCTTGGGGAAAGCTTGGGGTTCTCTAGGATGAGGAAAAAGGATGTTGCTTGTTCGTCTCATGTGAGAATAAGCTTTGAGTAGCTTGGGATTTCTCTTGTAGGGCTAGGATCAGGGTTTTGTTTCTTCTATCTCTTTTTTACTTTTGATATCATAGTAGATTGGTTGCTTTGTGCTGTGGGTTTTTTACTCATGAGGGGGTTTTTTCACGTTAAATTTTTTTGGATTGCCTTCTTGTGTGTGTTTGATTGTTGCTTGTGTGATTGCCATGGTGGTTTGCTTGTTTAATTTGCTTTCGCTATCGGTTTTCCCAACAAGTGGTATCAAAGCAATCGTTGCGGTGTAGCAGAATTCGGATCTGAGACGAGAGTATGTCATCGTGCATGAGATTCAACGTAGAGAAGGATTCCGTGAAAGAAAAATATAGAAATCGATTGACATCTATGAAAGAAGTAGAGTGGAAGAAGGTGGATTGAAAAGCCAATATCTTAATCACGTTCATTGGTTGCGATTGATATTGTAAAGTGATGATGGGGGCACTTGTGTGGATGAAAGCACGGAGGTGTGGCCATCTTTACAAGCTGTCAGAATCATTATTCATGGTGGAGCTGCGGGATTGGCAGTGGGATCCATGGTTGCTCGTATGTGGTAAGAACCAAATGGCCACATGAGAAGAGCGATAAAGCATGTGAAAGTGCGAGAATAAAATCGATGGGGGTACGAGAAGTGATAAAACTATGATGATGATAAAGTAGAGGTGTAGGATTGTGTGTAGAAAGGTATTGCATGAAGATTGGAGTCGTGGTGGAGATTGTTAGAATCAGATGACTCAAATTTGCTGCAACAGAGGCCATCGACTAGTCGTGGATGGTGACCAACTGGTCGAAAAATCGGAGCCAAGACAGCAACTCTCTGGGCTTTTTTGGGCATTGTCGACCGGTCGGCATGAGTCGTCGACCGATTGACGGTGTTGTCTGGCCGGTCGTCAGGTTTCCTTGTGCAAGTCGGTCTCTTACACAGTTTTGCGCAAGAGGTTTCTAATTTCGGTTTTATGCCTATAAAATGGGTGTAATGCGGGAGTAGGAATTTTTCCATTGGAGCCAGGTTAATTTCCTAGAGGGGATTGAGAGAGTTCTAGGATAAGAGAAAAAGCTTGGGGAAAGCTTGGGGTTCTTTGAGATGAGGAAAAGGACAGTGCTTGTCCGTCTCATGTGAGAATGAGAAGCTTAGGATTTCTCTTGTGGGGCTGAGATCAAGGTTTTGTTTCTTCTATCTCTTGTAACTTTTGATATCATAGTGAATTATTTGTTTTGTGCCATGGTTTTTTACCTGTGAAGGGGTTTTTCCCATGTTAAATTTGAATTGCCTTCTTGTGTGTGTTTAATTGTTGCTTCTGTGATTGCCATGGTGGTTTGTTAGTTTAATTTGCTTTCGCTGCCGATTTTCCCAACATTTTCCTTGGGTTAGAAATGGGTCAGAACAACTCATCTAATTCAAGTCCCTGCACATACTTAGATTCTAATATTGGATGGTTAGGATTGGTTGATTAGTGGAGTTTATATATATGCTCCTTGTGCATGACTCCACAATTTGGATGCCCTGGATTATTGTGGTGGTGACAAACTCTCATCAAGGCATGTTTCTAGATGGGAGTGTCTCACCCTCTTTCCCCCTCCTCTCTCGATGCATGCGATGGAATGCATGGCCATGAATAGCGAAGTCTACTTCTCTTAGTTTTCTCTAGGTGTTCTCTCATGTGGTGGTCTATATTAGAAGGGTTGAGGGCAAAAAGTAGTCTATTTTATTAATTCATCTTTCCTTGACGTGGAATATATTGTATAGGTGAGAGATATGTAAGTCTTGTATTTTTATTTCTCTTGTTTCTAGTAAAGAAGAAAACTCTGTATTGCTGCCCCGTGAAGTAGGCATATTGTCGAACTACATAAATTCTTGTATTTTTTGTCTGTTATTTTGGTTGGGCCATTTTCTTTTATGTTTTGGTATCGCCTACATTGATAATGTGTGTAGGCATTTTTCCGCAATATAAATAGCTCTATTGTGAACTCTGATTGCAGAATTGAAGAGGATCATTCTATGCATCGAGTGTGGAGATCCCTATTTGAGATGCCATCAGTGTAAGTCGATTGTCAGGATCTTCCGCAACTTACACCCTCAGAGAAGCAATGAGATTGGAATAGAAAACTTCAACCGTGTGTAGAATTGGGACCAGCCTTATTTTATATATAGTTATTAGGGGTGAAGAGTTTGAAACCCATCGAAACTCCTCTCTTTAGGATCCACATACAAAAATTTAGCATTCGTAATCTGACTAACACTGCATGTGCGTGTAACATAATTGTAGCACATCACCCCTTACATGATTTTAGATTAATCACAACTTAAGTAAGGACCACCGATATGCCCAATCATGATATCAAACCCCTAGAGAGATCCAAACCATTGATCAATTAGGTCCACCATATAGAATTCTTACATGTATATGAGTGCCCCACTTGAGGAAGATCAGATCCCACCAATCCCAACTCATTTATTTAGAAAGCTTAGGAGGCTCAATCCAATCCAGCTATGTCACTGGTGCCCATGCGCATCCATTTATCTGTTGGGCCTTAATATTATCTGGGGACCATACCAATGGGCCCATTCAAAATTCTGATATGAGCTAGATATAGCATCAGACTAGTGTAATCATTAAATCAGCCCATGCCTACATCAATGTGGATTTCTGGCAAGTTCTTTTAAATCGTTTCTTTCATATAGGTGCGCTCCACCTAACAAGCCAACCAATCTGATTTTTCAGCCTGATCAACTTCATGGTTGGGACCATCTTATGAATGTTTCAATGTCCTGTGTGGGTTCCAAGTTATCATGTGGTGCTGTGTGTGGAGACAATGCTTGTGGGCCAACAAACCTCCATGTTTTGTTCGAATTCAACTATGGTAAGTGGGAGCTTATAAATGGAAGTAAATGAAAAATATATGGATGTGTGGAGGTAAATGAATTGGGAGTAAATGGCTTTACACAATGGTGTTTGGATGGGAGTAAATGAAATGTATTTGAAAATCCAGATATTTTATTTGGATGGGAGTAAATGGGAAGAGCTAGAATGCATTTGAATTTTTCAATATATTCATAAGAATATATGTGATATCCCAAATCAGCTTTAACATCCCAACCTAGTGTACATAGGTAATGTTTAATAGAATGATTGTAAGATGCCCATTGAAATATATACTTTAGCAAAAAATGAGGAAATTTCGAGCCTCAGGTAAGGCAAAAACACAAGGATAGAAACAAGCAACTTGCGAACGTTTTTAAACCATCAATTTAGATGGCCATACTTTGGGTGGTTTGGATAATTCTTTTGGTGTGATTTCAATGATGTAGCTGATATTTGGATTGTTTAGGAGTATCATTAGTGTGACATATGCACAACAGTACCTTTGTTTACATGTGCAACTCTCCAATCTCCAAGGGAGCTCAAAAAGCCATTTACATGTACATTTACTCCCATTACATTTTATTTATATGCATTTACTTCTATCCAAACATACTTCAAATATTATTTATCTCTATTTACTCCCAATTCCACCCATTTACCTCTATTTACTCCCATCCAACTATGAAGGGAAAGCATCACTAGTATAATGGGGACGTGGGAGTTGACCAGCTTTGTTTGCCACATTAAAACTCATCAAAACTCAGGAATCAATACATATTCGCATGTGGGTCCCACTGTTTCATCATACATTACTGTCAATCTTGTAGGTCCCGCCATGGATGGGGGATGCCCCAAGAATCTCCTGCATTAGAAAATCCTAACCCTTTGATCTATGGTCTATGCATAGCCTAATCATAATCGATGGATTTCTTATCATCCCATTCGCAATCATGGCAAGAAACACATTAAAATTAATTTTGATGATTTAAGAAATATAATGGTAGAGAGAGAGAGAGGGGGGCTCAAATGAAGCGGGCTCACTTCTATCCATGCATGTCCTTTTTCCTTGGGCCACCAATGGGCTGGGTGAGCCCATCTGCTTACAGGTCTTCACCTCCACACTCACACACAGACACACACAGACACACACACAGATGGGTACCTGAACCCGTGACCTCAATGTTGAAATGCACTCTGTCTACCACGGAGCCATGGGTTGGAGCCCCCTTGATTGGGTTCATTCAGGTGGATGTACAGACATTTAAGCACACACATACTATTGTGGTACATGCATTCAGACCCTAATTGTGAATGAAGCACAACTCAAAAGTTATTTTTGATTGAGAAAACCATCTGATTTGCCTTTGGGATTTTGACCCCTCACTATTGGATGGGTAGGATTGGTCGATAAGTGAAGTGCTCTATGCACATGACCCCACAATTTGGATGGTCCCCGTTCGAGGAGGATAAGTCCCCACCAATCCTAGCTCATTTATCCATTGGTCCCTGAATATAATCTGGCAACCAGACAAACCCCTATTTTAATTGAGGTTTTGTCATTAGCTTAATGGGGCACAGGCGTTGACAGGTTTTGTTAGAACTCTAAAAAAAACTGAGGAAATCAAGAGAGTCTCACCTATGGACCCCATGGTTTGATCATCCAGACCGTCAATCTTGTGGGCCTTACTATAGATGGAGGACACCCCAAGGCCTAATCATATTCAATGGAGTTATACATTAAAATTTTGATGATTTAAGGAATAAAATGGTTTTGTATCATGGGATGATCTGATTGGAGAGGTACCATGGGAGAAAACGTCATCCACCACATAGTTCACAATATCAATGGTCTGGATCACCAAAAGGTGGACCCTACATGTATAGTAGTCATTTAGTAAACATGCATTTGTATACAGGTCAGGCCTGCCCCATTCAAAATTGTCAGGAAAGATGAGATGGCTATTATATCAGATTAGTGCAATATTAGGAGGGCCAATGTTTCCATTAATGTGGATTACTGGCAAGTTATTTTAAATAGTCCATTCTTGTCATATAGATGTGGACCACTTAACAAGCCGACCAATATGATTTTTGAGCCCGATCATCTTGATGGTCGGGGCCATCTTATAAACGGCTCAGATGTCCCACCTGGGTTCCAAGTTGTCATGTGGTGCTGCTTGTGGAGATGGTGCTTGTGGGGCCAGTAAACCTCTGTTTTATTTGAGGTCAACCAACCATAAGTGGGTGGCTGAAGGTACTTTGTCACTAGCTTATTGGGGCACAGGAGTTGATTAGTTTTGTGCAGCATTACAACTCAACAAAAATGAGGAAATCAAGAGAAAATCACCTCTGGGCCCCATCATGGATGGGGGACCACCCAAGAATCTTCTCCATTAGATTATCCTAACCGTTTGATCTGTGGTCTATGCATAGCTAGCTTAATCATATTCGATGGATTTATACATTAAAATTTTGATTATTTAAGAAATAAAATGGTATAGAGAGAGTCCAATGAAGCAAGCTCTCTGCTACTTGTTCTCCTTACTTCTCATAGCATCCTTATGTATCCTTGTACCATCCTTCTTCCATCACAGTAAAAGCCCTTTATCTCACCATTCAAACCATATGAACTCATGGGAAAAGGCCCACCATCTGGATCACCACCAAGAACAACACAAGACAACAAAACCAACATCTCCACCACCCGAATGCCCTTCAATCCCATTCCCAAACGACCCTTCTCTTCAACATCAAGACCATCATCAAATGGTTTGTGATGCCACCCAACAATCGAACTTCATCGAAACAAGGAACGGTTCCTGCACAAATCATCAAGGACAGGAATCCAACACTAGAGCCGATCTTGGTGTATCCGGAATCGCCCATGCTAGGT
Source organism: Liriodendron chinense (assembly GCA_003013855.2). Lineage (NCBI taxonomy): Eukaryota > Viridiplantae > Streptophyta > Magnoliopsida > Magnoliales > Magnoliaceae > Liriodendron > Liriodendron chinense. The sequence continues at coordinate 6,002,693 of ML058333.1, forward strand.
TGAGCTCGTGTAAAATCTTTGTGCAGATTTGGAGTACTCTTCTTGGTATGTTTACAAAGTCTTCTTATTAGCTTTGATGAAGGTACTCCGGTGGCATATTTACTACTCCTGGGATTCACCTTTTGTTCTGATACCATGTCAAATCAACACTTTCTCTAAAAGCTCGACCTATTAGAGGATGGCGTATCAATATATATTGAGGGACTCTAACAAATATAATCAGGGGACCAGACCAATGGTCCTATAGAAAATTTTTAGGGCGAAGATGAGCTAGCTATAATATTAGAATTAGTGCAATCATTAGGAGGGCCCCATGTTTACATTAATGTGCATTCCTACAAGTTCTTTTAAATTGTCCTTTCTTTTCGTATAGGTGTGGTCCACCTAACAAGTTGACCAATCTGATTTTTTAGCCTGAACGGTTCAGATGTCCCATGTGGGTTCCAGGTTCTCATGTGGTGCTACGTGTGGAGAGGATGCTTGTGGGACCAGTAAACCTCCCACGTTTTATTCGAGTTCAACTAACAATAAGAGGTTGAAGGGACACTGTCACTAGTTTAATGGGAGTTTACCAAATTTGAATGCCACATTAGAACTCAACAAAATTGAGGAATCAAGAGATTCTCACATGTGGGTCCCACGGTTTGATCATCCAGACCGTAGATCTGGTGGACCTCACTACTAATGGGTGACACCCCAAGAATCTACTGAATTAGAAAATCCTAACACTTTGATCTGTGGTCTATGTATAGGCTAATCATATTCTCTTGGATCCATGTATGTCCGTTTCCCTTGGGCTGGAAATGTGCCAGGTCGACCCATCTGCCTTTAGGTCCCAGCATGGGTTCCGGCTTTCAATATTTTTGCACATGCATGGGTCTGGGCTTGGGCCTTATTTGGAGGGCCATTAGATAAAGTGGACAGGCCTTGATTCGGTTCATTGGGGTGTATGTACAGACAGTTAACAACATATGTGCTATGGTTGTACAGATATTCAGACCCTAATTGTTGACGAGTTAACCGTCCAATCTTGCCTTTGGGATTTTGACTACTCGCTATTGGATGGTGAGGATTGATTTATCAGTGGAGTCTATATATATGCTCCATGCACATGACCCAGCAATTTGGATGGTGTGGATGGCCAAACAGGAATGCCCCATGTGAAGAGGATGAGTCCTCACCAATCCCAGCTCATTTATCTATTGGGCCCTGAATCCAATCTGGCGACCAGACAAATGGACAAATCTAGAATATCAAGCCCATTCCATGTTGGGCCAGGCCCCAAATGGGACCCACTGAGGCCTCATTTAGTGGACTTGATCACCTTAGGCCCAATAACATCTGGTAGAAAATCGAGAGATGCTCTAAAATCCACTTGATGGTTGGTAGGACCCCTTATTAAAAGGAGTACAGGGGGAAGATGTCACAAAATCCAACCCGTCCATAAGATTCATCACCACATCTTACCCGTCGGACCCAAAATTCACGCGGATATGTGAATCAGGTGGGCAATAGCACTCCGCAGACCTTCCCAGCTACGCTTAAAGCCCAAGAACAAGTGTAAATATGCACGCGTGTGTGAGGTCCAAGCTTTCCATCAGGTGGGCCAGTAATTAATTCCAGCCATCCACTTGTTTTCTACACTGTGGCCCACCTGAGTCAAGGGGTGTGATTTTAGGCCATAAGACCAAAACAGCGTGGCCCACTTGAGAGAGAGAGAGAGAGAGAGAGAGAGAGAGAGAGAGAGAGAGAGAGAGAGAGAGAGAGAGAGAGAGAGAGCACCTTCGTCCTCTTCTCTTTCCTTCTCAAAGCATGCCTGCATCTGATCTTTCCACTGTCATCTCTTTCATTTCATATCAAAACCATATTATCTCACAGTTCACACCACATGACTTCCATGGAAAAGGCCCAACTCATCAACCTACTCCAAAAGAAAGAAGAGAAGAAACCAACATCCCCATCAATCGATTTTCCTCTACCACCATCTCCATTCGATCCTTCGCTTTGCGATTTGGTCAGCAATGCAAAACAGCACACAGACATTGTTGAATCACATACGTGGACAGAAGGTCCCAAGAGGAAATGGCCTGAATTGGTTGGAGTTTAAGGAACGAAACCTGCACAGGTGATCAAGGACGAGAATCCAATGGTCAAGCCGATCCTGGTTCTACCAGGATGACCAGCACCAATGAGTTATGACCCACGACGTGTTTGGATCATCATCGATTCTTCTGACCGGGTAGTGAAGCTCCTCACACCGTCGGTTGAGCTCTCCAAGTGCTTGTTTCTGTTTCTTCTCCTCTTCATGTTTAAAATGCTAATGTGGCCCACTTTATGATTGGACCAGGAATGTCTATTTGTCATTGGCTTGGGCCCAACCCGGCCTGAACACCACGCTTAGATTTCATGCCTAGCCCAGGCCCATGGCACATGTTTAGTGACTCAAAATCCTGGCCCTACAGGCACATGGCAACCGGGCGATCAAGGCTGCCCAGCCCATTTCCAAGCCCATTCTGTACCGTGTCCAGTTCGCATCGTGGCCTACTGGAAGGATGGTTCTGATCGCTGAAGATGGTGGAAAGCGGCTATCAATCATTATGGACCATTGATATCTCAACTAAGTGGGCCTGATCTATAATGACCTGGCTCAAGAATCCGGTTGGTCCATATATCAGTCGGGCCATGATATTAGAAACAGTAGGACAACACAACATAGAAAAACATGGCCAGGTCATTTGAGCCGTCTATTTTTTTCATAAAAATGTAGCCTACTCTAATAAGTGGGCTACCTTATTTTTGGCATCAACAAATGAATGGAGTCCAACCTAATTGAACGCTTGGATCTGATACCCGTTTGTGGTGATGGCACATGTGTTGGCAGAACTGTGGGCTTAGCAAAGTTCAAGTAACCATATACTGAACCACCATACCATCAAAATGAAGGTGGGGATGAGCCCATGGCCCATTTAGACTGCCATCCATGCCTATGTATCAGTATGCTACACAAAATGATGGATTTTTAGGTGTCCCAAATGTCTCTTCCTCATTTACGGACTGTCAATAGTCCAGGCCAATGCCAAGTAAAGACAACACGTCAAACAGATAGTGCATGGATGCAAGAGAAAAAAACGTACAATTCATTGAAAGAGTAGGATCCCACATATTCAGGATGGGGATCATGCAAAAGGGCCTAAATGCTCACCATAGCTTTCTATGTCTATAACTTTGTTGCCGCTGTTCCTCACATATAATATATTGTTAGAAAGCTTTAGATGATCTCTCTATCCCGGGCAACCGCCTAAAGTTTGTTAACCTAAAACGGGTTCATAAAATAGTTTTGAGAATTGAATTAGGATTTTAATTTAAAATGTACTATTTTAGTAAATTTCATATTTTCTATCTTTAAGATTTTAAAAATTGATACGTTTTGTAAGGGCTATTTTTGAAACAAAGACAGTGATCTCCTTTTCTATCCATGCACCCAATGTATTACATATTTTAGCATTTGATAATCACATAATCTATGTTACTATTCACATTCAAAATCCCATCAAAATACTACACCAGAATGATACTAAGAAACGGGACAACTACCCACATATGTTCGATATCCAGGCTGTTCATCAGATGGGCCAATAATCAGACTGGTATTGTCATCAGGTGGGCCACCACATACATTAAAAACAAAAATAGGTAACTGAATGAAATCATTGGTCAAATTCAATGCACAAGTGTGTCCCACCTGATAACCAGATCCAACCTGATTTTTGGGCGAAACCACATATCTATACTTTTCGGCCAACCTGATGAACCGCCTGGATCATCCACAAACGCCCATGCGTTATATACAAACATCTAAAATTCAAACATCTAAAATCCCTCTCTCACTACTGCATTTTCCCAGAAAATGTTGAAATCTCACAGTACTCAGACCAGCTACCACCATCATTCCCTACAAAACGACTCCTACCAACACCATCAACAGTACTCATACAACCCTCCTTCCACACCAGCCATTGCTTTGCTGATCCGTCGAGGGCCCCACTATAAACAATGCATCTGTGATCCTCCATCGTCGCCACGATCCCCTTCACCGGTGCAGTGTGACCAGTCAAGATTGCAACACAACAATGCAATGCTAATCGATCGCTTGATCTCCTCCACACCCGTATACTAGTATCAGCCGACCCGCTGATCATGATCTGATCAACGACAGCCAAACACAGAACTTCCCGACTGTGGCCCCTAAGACAACCACAGTAGTTCATGTGGCCCAATAGCTCGCCCTTAATCCAGTAATGCACTTGCCCGTCGGAACATCCTGCATACAAAAGATAGCTCTCTTCTCCTTCACCACTCATCACCAAGGTCTTCACTGGCGAAAACTGCAATTGCAATTTCAATACAAGGCCATGGGAGCATCCCCCACCCAAGCTCCTTCTCCATATCTTGACTGTTGAATCATCAGACCCAGTAAAGAGAAGCTCATCGGGGCCAACCACTACCGCATTCACACGATCATCATGGGCCCTTATCGTCTCAACACATTTCATGTCGCACATGCTCCATACCTTCACAGTCTTGTCCCATGAAGCCGAATACAAGAGCTTAGCAAGAGAATTATAAGCTAGGCAAGTGATTGCACCAGCGTGCTTAAGCCGGTCAGCAGCATTGCTGATAGTTGAGCTTGAAGAAGCAGTGGTCCGCATTAGAACGGCCATGGGACGGCTTAAACATTTTTCAATCAGACGGTCCTTGAGAGATGGCAATGTCCCTTTTCGATTATGAAAAGGATTAGTGCCCCACATCCTCACCTTGTTATCCGAATGGGCGGTGAAGACCAATCTATCTTCTGATGACACTAGGATCGCTCCGACGCCGCCACAGCCAGACTTCAGTCGTCCAAATTCTTCAAAGCCAGGGAGCTTCCACACCCGTATCGACTTTGAGTCGGACCCCACATAGATGTGGCCTGCTTCGGAGACGGCAAGGGCCATGATCTTCCCACATCTCTTCAGGATAGATGTCATGCACATGTATGGGGATGATGTAGGATGGTGTGTTTGGATGTCCCATGGGCTAGGGATGGATGGCTTGGGGGATGTGAAGGGGGTGAGAGATGTATGGTCATTGATGTAGGTATGTGTTGTTATGGTAGTAGAGATGAATGGAATTGGAGAAGAACATGCGGATGTTAATGGAGTGAGACATGTATGTTCATGAATGTAGGTAGCCATTGTAGTACGGAGTAGAAGAAGAAGAAGAAAATGAAGGGCTGGTTAGGTTTTCTTGGTGGGCTATGGCCTGATAATGTGGATGAACTTGAATGGGCAAAGGGTATTATGGATTGTAGGAGTGTGCAGGGTAGGAGGATTAAATGGGGGTGATGGAGTGGCTGGGGAGGCTTTTGTGGTTGTTAGAGAGAGAGAGAGAGAGAGAGAGAGCATGGTTTAAAAATGGTTTGGAATAGTCCACAGCGCCTGTTTTCAATGCCTAAAATCTCCTCCGTCCATCGGGTAAGAAGTATTCTTTTTACCATAAATACAAAATATTAGCCAAATAGAAATAAGAATAATGTAAGATATCTCATAAAGCTTCTAAGTTCACGTGATGTAGTGTGGTCCACTTGAATTTTGGATCCGACTGATTTTTGGATCTCCAATACGTAATAGTGAGTTACATCCGATTAACTAACGGGTTATACAAAAGATGCACAACATAGAGGATTCACACAGAAACCTATGGTTGGCATTTTCTCTTCATTATTCCCTATGGTGTGTCCTACCCTAGTTTTAGAGTTGGCTGATTTTTATCCACAAGACCTAGCATCGAAGATAGCACATGATGTATGGAGTGGATTTCACACATACAATATGGTGAGTCCTACATAATAGGATGTGTCATGCTTTTGCCTACAACAGGTGGTGCGGACTGTTCACAGCTAAGATGCCATTTTCAAGTGGATGGCTAGCTTTTTTTAAAAGCTGTAAGGTGTGACCGTGGGACGGGAGCGAATTAGCTGTTACCCTGGTAACATCCTCCTAGTGGGTGTTACCCCTACCGTGTGGGGCCTACCTTGATGTATTTTTTGTATATCCATGCCGTCCACCTGTTTTTCCGTCTCATTCTAGGACGAGATCCAAAATTATAAGAAGATCCCAATCTCAGGTGGACCATACCAACAGAAAGTGATTAATAACCATTAAAAACATTTTGCAGGCTACAAAAGCTTTTGGATCAATATGATATTTCTAATTTCCCTTCATCCATATCTTCTTGACATTATCAAGAGGTTGGATTGCAAATAAACATTAAGAAAACGTTACAATGGGCCCTTTGGAATTTTTAATGGTGAGATACTCAATGAACACTATTTCATGTGGTGTGGTCCACCTGACGTTTGGATATGTATAAATTTTGGTATATCATCCTAAAATAGTCCATAAAAATGGATGGACGGTGTGGATATACAGAAGATCAGGGCCCTACAGTAGGGGTAACACTCACTAAGCTGTTACCCCGGGAACACCAATTCGCACTCCGTGGGACCTACCTTGAAGTATGCGTTTATATTTACGCCATCCATCAGTTTTTTCATCTCAATTTAGGGCATGATCCAACAGAAACAGTGGTCATTGAACGCCCACCATTAAAAACTTCCTGGGGTCCACAGTAACGTTTGTTTGCCATCCAACCTGTTCATTAGGTCACACAGACCTGGATGAAGGGAAAACACACATATCAGCTTGATCCGAAACTTTCTAGCCCCTAGCAAGTTTTCAATGTCGGGCGTCCAATCACCACTGTTTCCTATGTTGTGGTCCACTTGAGATTTCGATCCACATCATCTTTGGGATCATAAACTAAAATGAGCTTTCAAAAAGGATGTACGGTGCGGATAAAACACATACATCATGCTGGGCCCACATAACTTTTCCGGCACCGACCAGTACGGAAGTCCGTTCTGTGTGCCACTACGCAATCCGAATCCACTAGGCATACATGTGTGAGATCCAGGCCGTTCATCAGGTGGGTTTCATCGGCACCATGTCAAGAAACCATTCATTCGGTAGGACTCAAATGTACCAGAAGAACAATGGACGTATAGAAAGAAGTTGTTATCTGCATTTATTGTACACGCGTGTGGGCACCTGTGCATTGCTGACGGTGGGCCCCACATGGGAATTCAAGGATTTAAAATTCCGCTAGTTGGAGTAGGAGACAAAAGCGGGCCCTTAAATCAATGTGATTTTGATTTGAAGCTTGAAGAGAGTTGCAATTCAAGTCGAGTAGTCAGGATACTCGTGGGATGATTAAATGATTGGCTATCCTCGTACAGCTGGCATGGTTGTTTGAGATCTGGACCGTTCAAGTCGTGGGACTTGCTATTGATGGCCTCCACCCAAAAGTTATTGTAGGTTGAACAATTCATTTAAAAAAAGTTCACTCATTAAATGTGCACCGGTGGACTACTTTTATTTGGTAAGTCTCCAGCGTAGTCGATATAGTTGGCCCAGATGCATGATAACTTCCACCCTATTTAATGCATGTGACAACTAACTCTTCCAATACGTTGGGAGGATGACGTACTGCAAAAATCAACACATCCACTCATCAGGGGAGCAATATCATAGAACAATGTCCAGCCATTGATAAATAGCAAAATACAAATGTGGTCCGATTGATGAGTGGATGTGGTTGATTTTTGTACAAGGTGATTGTCGCAGTAGGGTCCACCTGTTGGACGGTTTGGATGCCTCACCCACATGAAAAGTTACAGTTTATCAAATGGGTGGACCGGAACTTATGGTGCAACAGGTCGGATATATATAAGACCTATTTACGTGGTAGTCTTTCTGAAATTCTCAAAGTGGGGCCTTACTTTTCGGTGGCTTGGATTGGATGTCATATACATGTTGTAGTAAATGCTTGGGAAAATGCAAACATGTACGATGAATGGTTGGGAAGCAACGGTACAGAGAGCTTTGCTAAGCCCGGACGCGTGTACAAGGCTGCTCATGTACAGACCACCATGTGTGCCAGCATGGCACACAGTTAAGAGATCCCATCCATTCATCAGGTGGTTCCATGCAGGTGGATGTGTAAATTCCCACGAAAGTGCAAATTTGCGATGAGTGGTTGAGAAGCAATGGTACACACACGTGAAGGCACTCATTTACATACCACGCAGTTAAGAGATCCGATCCATCCATCAGGTGATTCCATGCAGATGCTTCTAGCCCTGGCCATGAATCGGGTCCATCCACTGATCATGCTGTTGGCCATATTTAATTTACTAAACAAATGCACGGACTGATGTAAAGGAAGCGGATTGCTTGTGACCCCGGGCATAGATATATTCCTCTCCTTGGGAATGTGTAGGGCCACTAGAGATGTCCTTGTTGGGATCTTGTGGAAGCACAGAGGAGAATAAATAAACAAACCACAAAAAGCAAAGCAATCACATGCAAAGGCAATTGGATTTTATGTGGAAAACCCTTGCAAGAAAAAATCATAGTATAAAGTGATCACTATGTAAAATCAGAAATAGAAAAGATGAACAACCTGAATAAAGCACCCAAGAAAAAATCCAAGCTCTCTCTCGAAATCGTAATCTCATTTAGAATGAATCAGCACTACCATATAATTTGATTACGCTTATATAAGTCCTAACTAAAAATAGAAACAATTTACGCAAAATTATACAAACTGCATGACAACAACCATTGCTACCGGGCACCCGACGACATAAGTTCGGTCACCCGAACTTACCAAAAAATGTCCATAGAGTTTTAACAAAAAACTAAAGAGTATTGGGTGCTTGAGCCTCCAAGTTTGGTTGCCTAAACCTGCTTGAAATCTTCTAGAGACCAATCTGCATAATGGAGATAGTTCCAGTCACCCAACCCTATTCGGTTGGTCACCCGAAACCCCCTGATATCCTGATTGAAGGCTCTGTCTAATAGTCTGCGGCAAATCCACTCCGTCCATCTCTATTCAAAGACCACAATAAGATAGGATTCTAAATTTTAGGAAGATTCAAAACTCATGTGGGTCATATATACCACGTGAAAAAAAGTGGGGATTGAACGCCTGAGGGTGACAGAAGTTTTGTATCAGGATGATATTTGTTCCTACAATTTATTTGAGTGGTAATAACCCTATAAATGGTTTGGATGGCATATAAACATTATCGTCAGCTCCAAAAAGGTTTCAACTATGGACATTTCTGTTCCCAGAGTTTCATTAGTGTGGCCCACGTAATTTTTGTATCTGTCTGATTTAATCATATCTTATCGTGGTCTCAAAACAGATGGACGGAGTGGATTTGTCACAAACATCTCCACACATCACAGGTAATCCGAATGTAAGTTTGTAAAAACCCAATAGTATTTTTATAAAATTCTCCTTTCCCTCCAAATTAGTTTTGTCATTAAAAAAAGTGATGACGCTTCAAGCATGACATGGCATAGTCATGGTAAAATCTCAATCATCTAGGTCTTTAACCCAATTGTGAATGGACCGTACGCAAAACATTGCACTAAGAAAATAATAATAATTGTTTGTGTAATGCACTCAAACACAAAGCCACATGTATCAACAAATGCCTGTATTTGGTTAAACGTGTACGATTAAGTTAGTGTGGGCGTGCATAAGTCATACTTGACTCGAGTTTGATTGTCGCGATCACTGGAGTTACAACTCTATCTGATTAATTCTGATTTATTCACCCTAATCGGCGGAAGCACGGTGGTTAACAGTGGCGCTAGTTCGCTTAAATAGAGGGGTGAGAGTTAGTCCCTCAGAATGGATTCTTTTCACTATGTTAATGACTTTTCGTTTCAACGATAACAGTAGACTTTATATTTCTCAATAAATAATAGAACAATAATGAATAGAAAATTTAAAACTAAAGACTAAAATATCAATCTTATTAATATCTATTTGAAGGTCAGTACAAATCAGCAAATTAACAAACTAAGTAGAGAAATAAACAAAGATAAATACTTGTGATCACCTATGTGGATAAACAATCGATATGAATGGTCAATAGGATGTGATTGGGGTGTGATCTTCCAAGTAAAGGCTTGGTTTATTAAGGATCCGATGATAATAGTTGTGGATATTTATACCACTCTTAAGTGTACCATTAAGCTATGTAGATTGATTGTGTTTGGCTAGACTTTGAGCTCTTCACTGCGTGCTCCTCATATAAGCTTGAGAGGAGGCAAATCATCATTGGGTTTATTTATTGGTTCAAGATCTTCGGCAATCATGGCGTCCAATTGTTTTATGATCATCCTAGCCTAGCTAAAGAGAGCTCCACGGGTCAGAAACCACTTTCAAATCTCTTACCACCTTTGAGAAGAATTTGCTTCTTGAACTTTAATAATCGCTACAAGAGTACCAAACATTTTTAGAAGGATCTCCCATCTAGCAAGATTGTGTGAGACGGCCTTATTAAGAATCTCTAGATTTTTTATAAGATCCATATCTCAACGTGTCTTTATAGCCTTGTTGATTATACTGCTTTGATCACACGTGCTGCCTATGTTGGGGCTACGTCTCATTCATCATTCATAGCAGTGCGTTTTCTGCTAGTGTGCTTAAAACTCCTCTATGCCAATCTATTTTGGCAAATGATACTAAAGAAAGTAAGATTCTACCCATCATTAAAATGGGCTGTGCCGAGACATGACAACATTTCATTAATCCGTGTGGAAGTAACAGAACAACTGTAAACGGTAAACTATCTATTTTTTTCTCACAATTTTACTTTTTAACCATCAAGTAACCATGAATGGATGGTTAGGATTAACTCACCATTGTGATTTTAGATGACACCTCATATGCATTGGTCCCTCGATTTGGATGCTTGTCGTGTCTGTAGTAAGGGCCACATGTGAGAAGATGATTCCCTGCCATTTTGTAATGGTGGAAAACTAGCAAGGGAGTCCGCTCTTCTTAATAAAGCCTTTTCCCACAGGGGCGGCTTGGGGGATCACCGGATCCACGGAGGAGGTGGGTGGATCTCTGACTGTGGGGCCCACCGTATTGTATGCACCTTACGTTTAAGCTGTCTATCCGTTTTGAAAGCTCATTTTGGGCATGATCCCAAAAAATGAAGCACATCGAAATCTGAGGTAGACCCCACCACAGGAAACAGTACTGGTGATAGACCATTAAAAACTTTTTGGGCCACAAAATTTTTTGTTCAAGATGATATCTATGTGGTCCCTTCATCCAGTTCTTTGTGACCTTATCAACAGGTTGGATAGAAAATAAACATTCTGGTGGCCCCAATGGTGGTATTCAAATCACCACTGTTTCTTGTCTTGTGGTCCACCTAAGATTTGGATCTGCTTCATTTTTTTGGATCATGGCCTAAAATGATCTTTCAAAACGGATGGACGAAGTGGATGTAAGACACACACACCAAGATGGGTCCACTGAAGACACGCCCATTTCCCATGGTTCTCCAACAGAGAAATTGCGGGTCCCAACCGACTCGTCTGAGTTGACTCAGACGAGTCCTATACGATTTAGTAGCCATGAATGGATGGTTGGGATTAATTGATCAATGTGATTTTAGATATACATTCCATACACATTGGACCCACGATTTGGATGGTCCGCATGTTTGTAGGTCAGGGCCCACATGCGAGAAGATTGATTCACTGCTGCCATCTGTGCAATGGTGAAAAACTAACGAGGGAGACTCGCTCCTCCATAAAGCCATTCCCAATGGTACTACCTAGCGAAAAATGCGTGTGCGAATCATGGTTTTAAAACTCGGACGATTCTGATACGACTTATCTGAGTTGACTCGGACCCGATTTGGGTTGGGTGCCAAGAGTGACCCCGAACTCGGGGGAGTCAGGCCGATTCAGCATCTGACTCAGATGAGTCCTGACTTGACTCAACACCAAAGGAGTTGGTTTGAGCTGCGGAGTCTTTTAACAATGGTCTGGTCTGGATCAACTGTTAAATGGTTTGCTAAGTTGTTAGGGTCGGGTAGACCCGGATCTAACATGCATCTGTAAATTGTGTATTGGGTTGGGCTCGGGCATGACAAACTTGGGTCTAGAAAAATGGGCCCATGTTGTGTTGTGGTCCACCTTGATCACATTTTCTCAAAACTTTGATACAATTTCCTGCCTCTCCAATCCATCAGATCAAGACCTAAAGAACCATTGAAGGTGATGTGATGAACCCCATCTGCAAGGGAAATTATATGCCTCTTGATTGTTGTTGCAAAGCAGGCCCACCTGAGATTGATGGATGTGGGCCCAACCCATGAGCTCCCCATTGAACCAGCCCACATGCTAGGACCACAGAACTCGGTTGTGCCAGGTTTGCTAGTCAAATTCTCATTTCTCACCCAACAGTGCTAACATTTAAACAAGTGGGCTGGGCCAGGGCGATTAATCTGGCCTTTTGGTGGACTCAATCACATTCCCACTCCCCTTATTAGTTATCGGGCCACAGAACTCAAGCTGGCCCGAGCCATGAGTCCTATCTAAAGCCCGACATGCTACCAAGGGTGTGGCCTACTTGTAAAGAGAGGTGTGGACTAGAAGCAGAGAAATTTAGACCCTAAACGGTCCATTTGCAGGTGGGTTTGCAACTCCGGACGGGTCCAGCTGGTCTGATGGGTAAAGGTAAAATAGGCCCAGTAGGCCACCCCGACCTAGCTTCGGCGTAGGCTTGGACTTACTAGCTTGGGCTGTGGCTAAGCTTGGGCATTGAATGCAGGGCCCAATCACTAATTGGGCTGGATTTGGGCTCAAGTTAGTTTAGCCTGACGCGGATGGAGGCGGATTGCGTGGATTACCGTACGGGCAGAGCTGTGGAGGGGCCCACCGTGATGTATCCGTTTATCCACGCCGTCTATCCATTTTATAAGATCATTTTAAGGTATGACTCTAAAAAAGAGGAAGATCAAACACTCAAGTGGGCCACACCAAACAGTGAGCGTAACCAAGTGATGTCATCACTACAGTAGCGCGCTGGGTGAGCGTTGGATCTGCCTCGTTTTTTTGGCCCATATCCTAGAATGATCTTATAAAATGGATGGACGGAGTAGATAAACGGATATATCATAGTGGGCCCCTCCACAGGTCTGTCCGGACGGCGCAGGACGATTGGGTACTACCCCCACCAGGACCAAGCTAGAGAGAGACGGTCCTGGCAGGGGTTCTGTGGGACCCATCTTAATGTATGTTTTTTATATCCATTCCGTCCTTCCGGGCTTGGGCCTTAAATGTAAGGGGCCAAAGCCGGTCCATTGCCATTTCTACTCATGGGTATGGATGTACAACACATGATGTAAAGACATTGATTTCTCTCGGGCCCACAGCCGACACACAAGCCCCTGCACGTGACTTCTGTAGATGTGGGGCCCACAGTCTAATGATCCAAAACTACCAATCTGGTGGGCCCCACCATGGACGAGGGAAGTCTAAAAGATATTCTATAACTGAAAGGTTCATTCAGAAGTCCATACGGTCGAGGGAAAAGATAAATCAGCAACGGCTCTCATTCAACAGAAAATGGGACAAATATCGAAGGGTTAGTATCAACCAATAGGGGGGCCATTCCACTTTTATGCTAGTGGGCCCCACATGCAACCCAAAAAGCCACTAAATCCTAGCCATTAAAATTCTTAAAGAGTTAAGACATATACACAAAATAACCAAAGAATGACCAAACGCACCTAAATGAAACAATAGCTAAATATCTTCTTTCCCTCCAAAAAAAAAAAATCTACAAAATCCTCACCACTCCAATCCACATCAATCATCAATCCTGACCCTTAAAACCTGGCTGCCGGCCCGGCGACGATGACCGCTGATCCTGGTGCCGTAGAATGCAGCTCAATCCAACCAACACCTCTGCGATCGCCGCCTCCGTCTTCTCCCGATCAGAGAAATACAGTGTCTCGAGCAGCAGCACGGTCGCCTGAGAATCAAACCTTTGCTTCTCCAAGCTCCGCTCCGCCTGCCATCTAACCATGTTGTGAGCCAATGGCGCCAGCCACCCCAGAATTCCGCCCAGCGCCTCTCTCCATCCCTCCACGATCAGCTTGTCCGACGACCATGATTCGTCGCACTGTAAGCACTTCCTGATCTTCACATTCACCGCCGTCTGCAGCGACGCCGGCAGCATCTGATACAAGTCTTCCCGCGTGTCCTCGTCGATGCGCCCCGAAGAATTCAGCATACTCTCAGCTCTGATCACCACAGTGGCGTAATGCAGCGCCAGCGCTGCACCGCCAACCGTCGTCGGTGCAGCCCATTCTGTGATCCGCAGCCTCTTTTGCCGTTTCCGATCCGATCCGACATTGGCTTCCTGATTCCGAAACATTTCGATCCCGTTACGTGGCTTTACGTAAAGAGGTCCGGAATTGGTCACAATTACGTCTTTTGCCACCGATCTTTCCAAAGGGCCAGAACGGAACGGGTTAAACTGCACTTGCTTGGGCGCCGCGGAGACTACGTTTCCGTCCGAAACGACTTGCGGGAGATCCGATACGTAAGGGCCGAAAACGACACAAATCCTGGAAAAAACGGTACAGACGAACCGGGCCATGAGCGCTACGATCTCATCAAACGGCTGATTCCAGAGAGAGCCGTCACGCAAGCGCCGCACGTGCTTCCGTTGCCACGTCAGCTTCTCCTCGAACATCTCTGTGTCAGGTTTCTGTGCCGGTATCGGGCCGCTGTAGCTCTTCCAATGCTGCAGTTTCCGCTCCGAAGCCTCCATCTCCGACAAAACCTCCAAACTCGAGTACAGATCTGCCGTCGCCAACACGTGCTTCTCCATCTGCGCGATCTTCCGTCCGACCTCCTTCGCTGTGAAGGACAATCCGGGAAGATCGACATCTCCGATCTTCAGATCGGCGTAGATCCGGTCGAAGCCTCGAAGGTCCTGGCGCTGGCATTTGGCGCCGAGCCGGGAGACGGCAGCCTGCGACGCGATCGAGTTCTTCGATCTTCTCGGCGAAAGCGAGAAAGAGGAGATAGGATTCATCGGATGAGTTGAGGTATTGGATGCCTTCGGATCGGAAGGCGATGTTACGGAGGGTCTGGATTTGGGCGGGGGAGAGGGAATTGTAGAGGGAGATGAGGTGGGCCATGGTCCGTGCGGTCTCGAAGGCGAGAATCCCTAGAACAGGAGGCTTCAAATCGGACGGTGCGGAATGCTTCTTTCTTGCAGTGTCGGAGCGGAAGAAGAGATGGAGCTCTGAGAGCCAGAGCCTGGTGGCCACCATTTGTGATTTGGGGTGGTACTGTTTGGATGGAGGATTGGGATTTGGGAGGATTTTGGAGGAGAAAGGTGAGATGGTAGGGAGTATTTGTGGGAAGAGAATGGAAGCCCATTTTCTTGGATGATTCTTCGGAGACGCGTTTGGATGACAGTTGGAGACAGGGGGATGGAGAGACGGAAAGGAATGCAAGCGAGGTTGTCTGATTGGAAGGAAGGCGTTTACCGCCACGTCAGAGGATAACGATGGTTAAGTCGGTTGAGTGGGACAGGTAATGCCGTCGCAGATCTTTGGAGTTACACGTGGCATCCATGGTTACTCATTTCTTATGATGGGCCCACATGGGGGGTGATGAAGCTGATCTCAACACGGATTTATAATGATCTTGACCTTTCTCAAATGGACGGATGAAAATGGCAATAGTCTTAAATAAGATATTTTTAATCGTCCTGGTTCTCAATCATTGTACTAGTATAGCCGTTGGCCACTATGAATGGACGCTCTGGATCATCTCGTATTGGACCATTTTGATCATCTCATCCAAAACCTTCCAATTTTTTTATTTTTGACTTATCGCCATTTAAGGTCAGGCTCATGATATAAACGGTCGGGATCATTGGTAGATGACCCTAGGTTCAACGTAGCCTGTAGAAATACATCGGCATGTATTCTATCAAACCCCTCGCAATTAACTGCAGATTTTAGAATATATCGCAGCAGCCAGGCTAATTCGGGCACGTGTACACGATCAGAGTCATTGATCAAGTATTACTTTTCTATTAATTTTCAGGTGATCTGTATCTCTACAAGAAAAATGGACCGCTGGAATTAAAATAAAAAATAAACAGTGATCGTTTTCTGAAGTACGTGTGGCACCGGCCACTTCTGATGGGTAGAGTAGCCTGATTTTACAGCCAGTCAATTTTAAGGGTCGGGGTACTTTCTGATGCGTGGTCTGGATCTGGAACACGTGTGGTGTGTAATCTCTCATGCATCTCACGCGAAGGACGCGGATTTCCTTTCGCAGGAAGTTCCTGCTCACCTTGGCGGGGCCAGCGTGATGTTTTTGAGAAATTCACCCGTCCGTCCATTTTTTGAGCTCAATGAGACGGATACAAGACTCAAGTGGGCTGGAAAAGGTGGTAGGGAAGCCGTCGAAACCTCCCTGGGTCCACAGTGATGTTTACATGTCGTCCATATAGTTCACAACGTGAACTGAAAACACAAATATTAGCCTGATTCAAAACTTCTGTGGCCTCACGAATATTTCGACTGTGAGCGTTCAATCCTCACGTTTTAGGCTCACTTGAGTCTTGGATCCGTCTCAATTTTGGTCTCATATCTTAAATTGAGTTCACAAAACGGATAAATGGGGTGGATTTCTCACAAACACTATCGGTGTAGGTCCTCAGGCAAGAACTTCCTGCAAAGGCTTTGATGCGAAATCCGCGTCCCGTGAGGTCCACGTAGGACGCGGGTCTCTTGTAGTTATCCGGAGCTCCCGCAACAGAAAGCCGTTGGGTCCACTGATATGTCCGCGTGATATCCACTTTGCAGATCTAATACCCAAGTGGGACACACCGCAAGAAACAGATCTAATACCCAAGTGGGACACACCGCAAGAAAAAAAAGGGCGCGGATTTCCTGCGAAAGCCTTTGCCGGAATTTACTGCGCTGGGAACCAAGGTGGGGCCCTACAGTGATTTTTTTTATTATAAATCCACCCGTCCATCCGTTTTGGGAGCTCATTTTAGGACACTAAAGAAAAAATGAACCGGATCCAAGACTCAATTGGCCCTCAATAAAGGAAAATGAGGAAAAGGTGGGTAGGTAAATTACTACCGTTGAAACCTCCCTGGGGTCCACAGTGATGTTTATATGACATCCATACCGTTCATAACGTCACTACTACTGAGATGAACTGAAAACACAAATATTATCCTGATTTAAGACTACTATGGCTCCACAAATATTTCAACTGTGGACGTTCAAATCTCACGTTTCCGGCCCACTTCAGTCTTGGATCCGGTTCATTTTTGTTTCAATATCCTAAAATGAGCTCCCAAAACGGATGGACGGGGTGGATTTATCAAAAACATCACTGTGGGCCCACCTTGGTTTCCAGCGCAGGAAATTCCTGCGCAAGGCTTTCGCAGGAAATCGGCGCCCGAAAAAAAGAAGTGGAGATTGAACTTCCACCGTCGAAACATTATTGGCGTCTACAGAAGTTTTCGATCAGGCTGATATTTGTGTTTTGGAGATAATCATCTTATGAACGCGATGGATGGCAGTGTGCACTGCAGGAAGGTTTTAATGGTTGGCATTTCCTCCCCACTGTTTCCTTTTGGTGCTGCCTATTCGAGTCTTGTATCTGCCTCAGTTTTGGGCTTTTGTCCCAACATGATATGATAAAACGGATGAACGGAGTGGATTTCATGCAGACACCAAAGTGGCCCCCACATAGCTTTCTGTTGTAGGAACTCCCTGTACAGGTGTTGCAAGGAAACTGCGACCGTACACGTTGGAGTCCTGCTCCGTGTTTTTTTTTTTCAGTTAGGCTCAAAGATCAAGAGTCAAAGCTGTATAGAAATTCGTCCAGCTCATCAATTCAATATGCACTCTAATTGGACACGTGGCATAAGGTCAATGATCTAGATTCTTCATAGAATGGACCACACCACGAATTGGCAATAGCTTGGAAGCTTCAACAGCCTACGATCCTAGCCATGTCAGTAGAAAAAAATAATCAGAGACAGCTTACCAGGATAAGCTCCACCGATCCAATGGGTAGGTTCATCAAATCCGCGTGCCGCGTTCCATCAGTGGTTGGCCCACCATATGACTGGTCAGGATCTGGGACCGTTTTGTCATGCATCTGGCCTGCACGCGAAGAGGATGTAAAGTCAATTTCATTTTCCATTCTTTACGTAATAGGATTAGGATCATCCATCCAGTTTGATTCTCTCGAAATGGCCCAACCAATCAAATGCATCCATGTAGTGGGCCACACTCAAACTAGCATCTGATTGCGATGAGACATGTATACCAGGAAATTACACGGTCTTGATGTATCCATACATGTGGAATGTCCTATTGCACATGTTCGTACAAGTGGACACATGATTTGGTGATCCAGACCGTTGATGTGAAGAGTCCTCACTGTGGAGAGGAAATGCTCCAATACTTGGAAGATCCTAACCATCCAATCTATGTCTTCTTTCTTATAAAATTCATGAACGGGACCTATTTTTGTTGACTTTAATAACCTTTTGTATTTTCCGAGTGAAGGGTCACTCTCACTTTGAATCTTTGCCGTCGTTTTCTGACTCTCCCAGGACTCGTTCCCACTCGATCTAGATAAAGCTTTGTCGCGCGGTCCATCTCTCCGGACGCGGATTTCCTGCGAAAGGCTTTCGCAGATGTTCCTGGGAATCTATGTGGGACCCACCGTGATGTGTGTGAGAAATCCATGCAGTCCATCCGTTTTGTGAGATCCTTTTACGACGTGATTCCAAAACTGAGACGGATCCGAGACTCAAGTGGGACGCACTATAGGAAAAGGTGGGTCGGGAAATTACTACCGTTGAAACATCCCTGGGTTCCACAGTCATGTTTATATGCCATCCATACCGTTCATAATGTCATTACTACTTGGATGAACTGAAAACATAAATATTATCCTGATTTAAAACTCCTGTGGCCCCACGAATATTTCAACTGTGGACGTTTAATCCTCATGTTTTCGGCCCTACTTGACTTTTTTATCTGGCTCATTTTTATTTTCACTTCATAAAATGATCTCAAAAAACTGATGGACGGAATGGATTTATCAAAAAATTAGGGTGGGCCCCACTTAGGTTCCCAGGCAGGAACTTCCCAAGAAAGGCTTTCGCGTCCGACCCTCTCCCGCTCTAAGAGAACTGATCACCTACAGGTGACCACACCCTTACTTGTACCACATGCCAATCTATCCGGCCGATATGACACGTGTAGGAAATCTGTACCATGAATAAAATAGGCCCCACCATGATGATATTCATTCTTATAACCAGACTGATCCACTCCTTATATGACGAAATATGAATTTTAGGTCGGATCATCCGTTTCCCATATATTCCAATGGTGTGGCCCACATGATTAACGTTCAGGACTGAATTTTCTTCTAGATGATCTCCATGATGGACTTACCGTTTCCACCGTACGGATTGTCTTCTACAAATCAGACATTGGCTGGAAAGATCAGTGTGCATAACCAGTTACGGTGCAGTCGCCTGTAGGTGATCAGTTGTGTGATTTCTGTCCTCTAGAACGAGTCATGTGAACAGCTTCATTGAAAGCGATTGCTGTCCAGTGTCCACGCAACATTTTATGTATGCGTGTTCTAGCCGTCGCTAATCTGTGTGGGGCCCACTGGCAGTCGGTCCTTTCGAGTCTTGACTTCTTAGGGTCCGGAAGACCCTTGAATTTTTTGGTCCATCTCATGAGAAAACGCCCAGTACCTTCTCAGTGGAGCACATCATTCGGTGATCCGTAGCTTCAAAATGATGCGAGCAGAGTGGATGGACCGTTCGTTAAAATATCAGAGAGATCCTACCCATCCAATCTTTGGATTGCTTTTCTCAGTGGAATGATGACCGTTATTTTATTTCTTTTCTTAATTATCTTTTGTGGACCATTGATCGAATGGTTAGGATTACCCAATCAAGGAGTTCTTTTAAGGCATGGTTGGTCCATTTGGGGCTCATCATGTGAACGGTCTGGATTACTTGATCATGGGTCCCACTTGGGCGAACAAGGACTTGAAGATATTGTGCGTATGTTCATCATATTCCTAGCATAGGTTCGATTCGTGTGAATCGAAAGGGTAGAAATTTGGATTCCATGGCCCACTTAACGGTTACTGTACGGTGGTCGTTGTATCCTGGGAACGGAATTAACAGGTTCACAACACCGTCTTAGAGCACCGATTCGGCTCGACGTCTAGCTGGGTCGACTCGGTTGAGTAACAAGAAGGCTTGACTCGGTAAACCTAGTCAACCAATTCAGTCCATTTTCTGAAGAAGCAAGAAATGGGGCTAATCCTTGGATAATTAAGGCCATCCATTTGGTGGGTCCATCTCCTAAAACCTCTTCCATTACGTGATCCTAGCCATTTGTTTAGCAGTTTGCTAATGGATAGTTAATGAAAGTCCGATTAAGAGGACCATCTGATGGGGAATATTGACCATTGAATATTCATCACAGACACTACCAGATTGAACAACAAAAGTAGGAATTTGGGTTCGATCGCGTACGTACATTCGAGATGTGTGGAGTCCACCTTGATGTATGAGTGCAATCTAACCCGTCGATCAGATGCGTTCTCCTATGTTGACCTATATCCCAGAATCCAGCCTGATGCATAACTCAGGTGGGCCACACCAGAGCAATGGGGACATTGAGGAGGGGGACGCTGCAGTAGAAACTTCTAGATGGAATGTGGTGTCCACTTTGTTGTGTAAATGTCATCCAACCATTCACCAAGTGAGTCCCACCAGGATGAACGGACAGACCGAAGCTCATGTCATTCCAAGAATTTAGTGGGCCACAAGTGAATATATAGACTTAACGCTTGTTTGTACATTACTCCCCTTGGTGTGTCCAACCTGAGTTTTGGATCTGAATGATTCTCGGGCTGTGCAGTGGGCATAAGGAGGCGCTTCCGATGCACAGTTTTGGATTCGACAAACACATCACGGTGGGCCCCACGGCTCGAAATTTCATCTCTTTTGGCCATTGAAAGCGGCCCCGCTTGGCATCATGGTCAGAGGTGCTGTGAACCTTGCATCTAGGGCCCTTACACCTTAGTGTACGATTTGTCGAACACGGACAACCCAAATCCACCTGTCCACTATGTACGCTGACATTTCCGTCTTGTGCAAGTGGGACCCATTATCCAGAAAATTGGTATGCTGGGCCCACAGTGTCCCATGGCCCAAACCAAAGTTTCCCAGATTGCAAGATATCCTAGCCACCCATTATGGGTCCCACAAGTACAAACTGATAAAAAACCCCAGCATACTGCATATACCCAAGGTTGAGGTATACCTAGATGTGGGCAACAATGCGATCCGAGTGAGTCGAACATGGACTAGATTGGATTGTTCAGTTGCTTGAGTGGGTGTGTTTAAATAATGTTTGAACAAATATTCAAACAAGGTGGCTCTGTTCAAACTCGATTTGGTCTGGCCAGCCATGTTTGAACATATGGATTTCGAATAATTTTTATGAGTTTGAACAATTTCACTTTTTTTCGCTGGAAAATACTTCTCTACTACTAAATTGTGAATACTAATTTGTTTACAAATGACAAATCACAAGGTTTAAAGTTTTTAACTAACTAAATAAAAAAAACTATAAAATAGATAGTTAATATCCCCATTGTTTCTTATGGTGTGGTTTACTCGAGCCTTCAATCCACTTCATTTTTTGGATAATGCCATAAATGATTTTAAAAAAATGGATGGACAGCTTGGATAAACAAATATATCACTGTGGGCCCCACAAAGCATTAACAGGATTGTCCATCTCTAGATAGGTCCTGGTGGGGGTAGACTGGTAGTACCTAATCCATCGACGTGAGTTGGCCAGTGACGTGAAACACCAGCCAGCAAGCTAGTGTCAAAGCTCTATGGGTCCCACCATGATGTATTTGTTTTATCTACTCCATCCATCCATTTGTACAACTTATTTTTAGGCATTAAACAAAAAATGAGGCATGTACAAAGCTCAAGTGGATCATACCTAGGGCTGTCAATGGCATGGATCTTGATCCGTATCCGATCCGTTTCTGATCCGATTTAATCGGATTCGGATCAATAATCGGGTAATCGGGTCGGATACGGATATCTAAAGATGATCCGTTTAATATTCGGGTCGGATTCGGATCAACCTTGATCCGGCCCGTTAATGACCCGACCCGATAAATAAATAAATAAATAAATAAAATAAGAGTTTCTCTCTCTCTCTCTCTCTCTCTCTCTCTCTCTCTCTCAGATATCTGGTCGAATATCGGGTCGGATCTCGGATATCTGGTCGAATATCGGGTCGGATCACAATCGGATCGGAAACGGATTCCGAAAAACTTAAACGGGTCGGATTCGGATCACATACTTGTGATCTGGGTCGGATTCGGGTCGGATACGGATCATCACTGATCCGGCCCGTATCCGACCCGTTGACAGCCCTAATCATACCATAAGAAACAGTGAGGAGAATGATGTCCACCATTGAAACCTTCCTAGGGCCCATAGTCGTGTTTATTTGTCATCCAACCTGCTCTCTCTCTGATGTAGAACGGGTCGCTGATTATTTCATGGCCTAGATGGAGCAAAAGAAGACCGGTCGGGGTCGAAAGTGATCCGGACCGTCAGGACCGTAAATCGGTCGTATCTCACAATCCGGAATGAGTTACGGGACGTATAATATATCAATTTGGGGTAGCTCGAGCTACTTTAGCCAACCAACCCCGCTATGCCGAGTTGCCTAAACCGGAATCGCGAGAATCGACCGTATCGACGGTCATTAGGCTAGTTTATTTTCAGTTTTACTATTTATAGTAAGTTTTAATTCGATCATAACTTTGCATCCGTGTGGTTTTAGAGTTAGTGCCCAACATGAAAAGGGCTTAGAATATTTAGTAGAACAACGTGGTTGAGGCCGTTTGAAAACTTTCTATTTTTGGCCGAAAACTAAGAGTTCTAGTAGGATTGAACGACTTTTATAAATAGTAAGTTTACTATTTATAGTAAGTTGCGTTTTCTAGGAGTTTAAGTTGGAGTTGGATTCTGAAACTTTACCTAGGGTTTAGTTTCCTATTTATATGCATTGTAATTTCATTATTATTCATTCAATCTTCAATAAACAATTATTTGGAATTAAATTCCTTTTTTTTTTATCTTTTCTTTCTTCTCGTGGATTCGAGAAACTATCGGTTAGGGAGACGGTGATCGACCTACCACGTCCTCCCTGCGTCATTGGTATCAGAGAGAGGTTTCTTCCTCAGGACGATGACCTCTAATGAAGGGATGGATCCTCATCCTAAGGACGGTGCTCTAAGGGACTATCTAACGGCGACAGCTTTCGAAGCAGCACAACGGGAGAACCGGTTGATCCTGCAAGGTATACAGGCGACCCTCGACCAGATTGCAGCATCGCTAGCTTCGCTTCGAGCCCAAGGCGACCAACAACCACCAACCGTTGCTATACGGGACAATCATGTTGTCCATAGAGCACCCCAGGTGGATAATCGTAGGGCTACACCAGACGAATCAGAACCAAGCGATGACGAGGTCGAAGACATTTTGGTACGACGACCTGCGCTAGGGAATGAGCGTGTGGAATGACCAGAATGAGACTATCGGGGCAAAGCTGATCTTCCCAGTTTTAATAGCCTACTTCGAATAGAGGAATTCCTCGACTGGCTAGCAGAGGTCGAGTGATACTTCGACTATATGGAAGTGCCGGACGACAAGAAAGTAAAACTAATTGCTTATAAATTTAAATCCGGTGCTTCAGCATGGTGGGAAAACCTACAGGTTTCCCGCACCCGTCAGAATAAGACACCCATCCGAACATAGCCTCGGATGAGACAGCTTCTGAGAGCTCGATTCCTCCCTAGCAACTATGAACAAATTTTGTTCCAACAATATCAAAATTGTCGTCAGGGAAATCGAATCGTTTCCGAATATCTTGAAGAATTCCAACGATTGGCTACACGGAATAATTTATCGGAATCAGAGGCACAACAAGTATCACGATTCATTGGTGGGTTGCGATTTGCAATCCAGGATCGAGTCCAGATGCATCCAGTCTGGACGTTGAGTGAGGCCAACCAATTGGCCACTCAAGCAGAAATACAGTTGTCACGGCCCCCTGCTCGACCCTATCCGGTAACACGAAATCCCAACACCGGATCCACTCAGGATACAACGTTGGCCAAAGGCAAGGAGCCTATAGGAGGGCGTCCTCAACCTCCTACGGTCACGAACCGAGACTGGGGAAGCGGTTCCTCAAGACCTCAACGTACAACTCCCACTACAGCGGGTTCCAGCAGGATCCCCAACCCATATGATCGGCCAAGACCAGACCATTGTCTCCGTTGTGGCCAACCAGGTCACTGGTTGAACGCTTGCCCTCAACGCCCTGCAGCACACTTAACTACGAATGAAGGCGGCGTGGAAGGCGAGTCAACAGAAGACAACCCTGAATTGGAACAGGCCGAAGAGGGGGACACAGAAGATGTCGATTGGCTGACTGAAGATCATGGGGAATCGCTAGTAGTAAGACGACTACTTTACGCTCCCAGGAAGGAAGTGCACCCACAACGACATAATATTTTTCGCACAAAGTGCATCGTGCAGGGCAAAATCTGTGACGTGATCATAAACAGTGAGAGTAGCGAAAATATTATCTCGAGAATTATGGTGGATAAGTTACATCTGCCTATGACGAAGCACCCTACCCCTTACTCTATCGGTTGGATCAAGAAGGTGAACGAAACCAATGTAACTCATCAATGCATTATCTCGTTTTCCATTGGTAAAAGCTATAAGGACGAGGTCCTCTATGATGTGGTTGACATGGAAGCCTGCCACATGTTACTTGGGCGGCCATGGCAATCGGATCGAGATGTGACCCACAGTGGACGAAAAAACATATACATGTTCACCAAAGATGGTCGGAAAATTGTTTTTGCCCCTATGACACCAGACAAACACCCTAAAACTTCTAAAGTGGAGGGGAACTCTCTCCTTACCATTCGCGAGTTTGTTAAGGAATCAAAGGAAACGGGCGAGATTTATGCTTGATCATGGGTCCCACTTGGGCGAACAAGGACTTGAAGATATTGTGCGTATGTTCATCATATTCCTAGCATAGGTTCGATTCGTGTGAATCGAAAGGGTAGAAATTTGGATTCCATGGCCCACTTAACAGTTACTGTACGGTGGTCGTTGTATCCTGGGAACGGAATTAACAGGTTCACAACACCGTCTTAGAGCACCGATTCGGCTCGACGTCTAGCTGGGTCGACTCGGTTGAGTAACAAGAAGGCTTGACTCGGTAAACCTAGTCAACCAATTCAGTCCATTTTCTAAAGAAGCAAGAAATGGGGCTAATCCTTGGATAATTAAGGCCATCCATTTGGTGGGTCCATCTCCTAAAACCTCTTCCATTACGTGATCCTAGCCATTTGTTTAGCAGTTTGCTAATGGATAGTTAATGAAATCCGATTAAGAGGACCATCTGATGGGGAATATTGACCATTGAATATTCATCACAGACACTACCAGATTGAACAACAAAAGTAGGAATTTGGGTTCGATCGCGTACGTACATTCGAGATGTGTGGAGTCCACCTTGATGTATGAGTGCAATCCAACCCGTCGATCAGATGCGTTCTCCTATGTTGACCTATATCCCAGAATCCAGCCTGATGCATAACTCAGGTGGGCCACACCAGAGCAATGGGGACATTGAGGAGGGGGACGCTGCAGTAGAAACTTCTAGATGGAATGTGGTGTCCACTTTGTTGTGTAAATGTCATCCAACCATTCACCAAGTGAGTCCCACCAAGATGAACGGACAGACCGAAGCTCATGTCATTCCAAGAATTTAGTGAGCCACAAGTGAATATATAGACTTAATGCTTGATTGTACATTACTCCCCTTGGTGTGTCCAACCTGAGTTTTGGATCTGAATGATTATCGGGCTGTGCAGTGGGCATAAGGAGGCGCTTCAGATGCACAGTTTTGGATTCGACAAACACATCACGGTGGGCCCCACGGCTCGAAATTTCATCTCTTTTGGCCATTGAAAGCAGCCTCGCTTGGCATCATGGTCAAGGTGCTGTGAACCTTGCATCTAGGGCCCTTACACCTTAGTGTACGATTTGTCGAACACGGACAACCCAAATCCACTTGTACAATATGTACACTGACATTTCTGTCTTGTGCAAGTGGGACCCATTATCTAGAAAATTGGTATGCTGGGCCCACAGTCTACCATGGCCCAAACCAAAGTTTCCCAGATTGCAAGATATCCTAGCCACCCATTATGGGTCCCACAAGTACAAACTGATAAAAAACCCCAGCATACTACATATACCCAAGGTTGAGGTATACCTAGATGTGGGCAACGATGCGATCCGAGTGAGTCGAACATGGACTAGATTGGATTGTTCAGTTGCTTGAGTGGGTGTGTTTAAATAATGTTTGAACAAACATTCGAACAAGGTGGCTCTGTTCAAACTCGATTTGGTCTGGCCAGCCATGTTTGAACATATGAATTTCGGACAATTTTTATGAGTTTGAACAATATCACTTTTTTTCGCTGGAAAATACTTTTCTACTACTAAATTGTGAATACTAATTTGTTCACAAATGACAAATCACAAGGTTTAAAGTTTTTAACTAACTAAATAAAAAAACTATAAAATAAATAGTTAATATCCCCATTGTTTCTTATGGTGTGGTCTACTCGAGCCTTCAATCCACTTCATTTTTCTAATAATGCCATAAATGATCTTTAAAAAATGGATGGACAGCTTGGATAAGCAAATATATCACTGTGGGCCCCACAAAGCACTGACAGGATTGTCCATCTCTAGATAGGTCCTGGTAGGGGTAGACTGGTAGTACCCAATCCATCGACGTGAGTTGGCTGGTGACGTGAAACACCAGCCAGCAAGCTAGTGTCAAAGCTCTTTGGGTCCCACCATGATGTATTTGTTTTATCCACTCCATCTATCCATTTGTACAACTTATTTTTAGGCATTAAACAAAAAATGAGGCATGTACAAAGCTCAAGTGGATCATACCACAAGAAACAGTGAGGAGAATGATGTCCACCATTGAAACCTTCCTAGGGCCCATAGTCATGTTTATTTGTCATCCAACCTGCTCTCTCTCTCTCTCTCTCTCTCTCTCTCTCTCTCTCTCTCTATATATATATATATATATATATATATATATATATATATATATATATATATATATATGAACGATTAGGGCCGAGTTGGTCAAATTTGAGTCGAGTCGAACAAGGTTGTGATTGAAATCAACTCGAATTTTTTTACGAACAGACCCCATATGTTCAAACACAGATATTCTGTTCGAACATAATTTTACCGAGTCAATCAAAGTCAATCCGAATGATCAAACTTGAATCGTGTCCACCTCTAGGTATATCCAAATCAATGCTCATATTTTCGTAAGATGGAGTATCACATCATCAATCATCCATGTTATGTTATTACTAAGCCAGAAGAATGGTGGTGAATCTGATTCCACTTGGGATGGATTTCCAAATGGCACCGAAGGTTGTCATGCCTCTCATATAGAGTTGTACATGAGTCAAGCTGGCTCGGTTAGCTCGCTCGACTCGGCTCAGAACAACTTGATTTGAATGTTAGCTCTGAATCAAGTTGAGCCTTTTTCCATATTCGAAATGAGTTTCAAGCCTGGCTCGATTCAGTTCAACTCGAAACTCAACTCGTTCGTATCTTAATTCGGCTCGCTCGGCTCAGCTCGGTTGACTCAGTTGGAACTTGACTCAACTAGGTATGTTGTTTAGTCCCACATCAAAACAGAGCAAAGAAATGAGAGGTGAAACTCTCTATAAAAGCAAGTGAGGGGGTGTCAATGGGCTTTGGGCTTCCTTTAAGTTAGGATTTTAAACAGTTTTAAGTCGGGCTTTTGACATTTGGGCCTGATTTTTTTTTTTGTTTTTCTAGCTCGAACTTGGCTCGAAAGCTCCGTCTAGCCAACTCGATAGGGTCATGGATCTGGTAGAGGGAGATCCACCCAAACCCATTTATAAATGGGTCGAATGGGTTTGGGTCTGAATTTGGTATGCAAGCATTTTGCTAGGTTAAAAACCAGGTTTGGATAGGTCCGGGCCTAGATGGGTCCCTTGCAACATAGACCAAACCCACCCATTTACTAAATGGGTTCGGGTCGGGTCGGGTCGGGTCGGGTTGGGTTGGGCCTAATATAAAGGAAACCAAATCAAGACCCATTTAGCAATTGGGTTTGTTATTGGACCCAGACCTGTACCATTTAACAAACGGGTCGGGTATAAATGGGTTGGGTCAGTGGACCCGATGGGGTACCCAGACCAATTAGTCATCCAAAAGGCAGATTTTTTTTCATGGCTCATAAATGGGGGGCTCCACCAGATGAATGGTGGGATCTTGTACACATCAGCTTAATATTCCATCCCTCTCAAGTGTCAAGAGAAGCGTGTAAATGGCTAACAAGCTCAATTAGTCAAAATTAGTTCAGCAAAACTATCTCCCAGTAGAAAATAATCTCTTGAAAGTTAAGACGTCCACCCACGTGGCAAAAAAAAAAAAAAAAATCGATACGCCCAATAGTTTTAGAGGATCTTTGCTAAGCCCTCACACATGTGCAATTCATGTACACGCCACACTCCAATCTAACCATCAGAAATCCAAGATCAGGTTGATCCACTGGTCAATTGATCAGGTTGGTCCACTTGTCAATTAGAGCAGAGTAAGCAAAACACTGTACGGGTCCAAAAAACTTGACTGAAATTTACAACCCATCCGCCTGTTTCCATTATAAGGGCCTACATGCTGACTTGACCATATCTATTTTTGTGAAAACATGTATACGATCGGACCAACCTAATGGATAGGGGGGTGTGTGTATGCACGCGGCCTTAGCAAAGATGTCTAGACATTTATTTATAGAGGTTCTGAGTTGAAAACAATGGTATGGAAAATATTTAAACAATAATAAACTAGTAAAATATATTAGTGGCACACCGATTTAGACGATAGAGAACACAGTAATCCTAATTGATAAAGAATCTATTTTCTTGTTGAACAAGTTTCGAACTCCATTATCGCTCTCTTTGAAATAATTTGTGCCCTTAAACTTTAAAGAGAATTTGATGAAGTTGTGAAAAAACCAATAGATAAAGCCCTTATTGAAAGAGAGAATCCTGATCCCGCCATGACACGGTTACGTATGTAGAGTTACACCATTAATTTGAGGAAAGTGTGCACACATTCAGCCGACATAAAATTGTGTAATTTTCTGCAAAACCAAGTTTTGAGGGACCTGCTCAAATTAAACTCATTTTTAGCTCATGTCATTGACCGCTTAAATTTACCACTAAAGTCATAAGGTATACATGCAGATTTACATTTAAAGTGATTATATTTTCTTCCATATGTAGTGGGGATTGAGTTACTGTTATAAATTTTCTCAATATTTTCTCTGCATACTAGAGATTAAGATACGTTTATGCCCTTTTCACTCCGAATGGTTATAATATCTAAGATGACAATGGCCTCTCCAAAGTCTTTATATCAAATTGAGAAGATAAAAACTCTTTGATCTTATTAATGATTTAAGGGACTGTTTAGATAAGAGTAAATGGAGATAAATGGGTGGAAATGGAAGTAAATGGAGGTAAATGGTATTTGGGGTGTATTTGGATGGAATAAATGAAATAAAATAAAATGAGAGTAAATGTGCATGTAAATGAAACCCTCTCTACCAAGAGGATTTGGAAGTAAATGGGGGTGAAATGCCTTTTTGAGCTCCCTTGGAGAGTCGCACGTGTAAACGAAGATGCTACTATACACATGTCTGCCATACACGTGTCATGCTAATGATGCTCTCCGACAATCCAAATATTGGCTGCATCACTAAAATCACACCAAAAGAATAATCCAAACCATCTAAAGGATGGCCATCTAAATTAACGGTTAAAAGGCATGTTGGAATTGTGGGCCATACATGGCCTAAATCCACCTGGCAATACAATGATCGGATTGGATCGGTCGCATGACCATCTAGGTGGGACCCACATTGATGGGTGGACACGGGAATTGCGCATGAGGTACGGTAGTTGTGTTGATACGTGGGAGTAGAAGAATCCTATGATGGGTTGGATTCTTCTCAAACCCTATCTATTTATAGTGCTACCGGTCCCCAATTCTACACATCATCACATGTACGTTTCTTCCCATTAGAGCGTGCAACGGGTCGTGGGTGTGGTAGAGGAGGAAGACCGGCGTGCAGCCATCTTCATCAGTGTTTTCCACAGCCAGACGATGGCCGATCAAGGTACGCCTCTAAGTTGATCAATGCCCAATATTGATGCTAGTATAGATCGAGGAAATCCGCTGCGTACATTATTCCCACATATGGTATCAGAGCAGTACTATGCTTCGATATTGGGCATTGTTTTGAGATTTAAAGAGATAATTTCCAGACTTGTCAGAAGATGTCGGATTCCGGTGACAAACCAGAGATTTAGTCCTTTATACAGACCCAAACTCAATATAGGTATTCGGACTAATTATTGTACCCATATCACAAGAATACAACAAGTGTGGAATTGAATGGCATAATCTGAGTCTTGTTGTTGTATGTGATTGGGTAATTCACACAACAAATCAAGCCTTCCGGCGAAGGACAATGATGTCAGCGTGGAAAAGTAGGCAAGGTTTGATAGCCGCCATGGATTCCAATGGGAATAGAAGTCCTGTTGCAACCGTTTGATCGGAAACCCATCTCATGTGGCTATCCGATTGCGGCAGCCATTAACAATGTAGAAAGAACATTGTCCGATAGCCTATTTCCATGACTGACAGCGTCCGGTTGCTGTCAAGGTAATAGCAATCAACAACCATTGATTCTGACGACCTTCAATGGTTGGGGTTGGTGCTGGCGCTAAAGGAGAAAACAGGGGCGGCGGCTAGGATTTCTCGTCCACTGGACTGACTAAGGAAATGTGAAAAAGGGGATTTGTTGTTTGGTTTTACCCTAAGTCGGTTGATGGGCTGGGCCTGTGTATTGTGGGCAGCGAGCCTTGTCTGCTGCTGGGCTGACATTCTGGGCCTGTTTGGTTAGCGAGATGGCCCGTTTTTAGGCCTGTTTTGGGCTTGTATTTTGGCTACATTTGGGCCAGTTTTGGACCAATTTTTGGCATTTTTTGGGCTGTTGTTGGGCATCTTTTTAGGCAGACTTTGGGCCTAATTCTGGACACCTATATGGGCCTGATTTTAGCCTAATTGTCGGCTTCCTTGTACAACAATTTTGAGGTTGGCGATGGGCCTATTTCAGATTGTCATTGGGCCAGATTTTGGGCCAAGTTTTGATCCGAATTTTGGCCAGATTTGGGCCAGATTCTGGGGTGTTTTTGGGCCAGATTGTGAGGCCATTTTTGACAGTTTTAGGCCTGAATTTTAGGTTATTTTGGGACCTATTTTCACTCATATTATGACCAAGTTTTGGGCCAAATTTTGGTTTTTTTTTTTCTGGGCCAAATTTGAAGTAATTTTTTGGCCTATTTTAAGGTATGTTTTGGGCTTGTTTTGGGGCCTAACTTTAGGCTGGCCTTGGGCTCTTTGTGGGCCACGTCTTGAGCTTTATTGAACCCAATGGTGGCCCATTTGTAGGCTTGCTAAGGCCCAATTTCAAGCGCAAAACCAAAGAGGATTCAAGGAATTGATTTTCCACCGTTGACTACTTTATTAACCACTTAATTTGTACACTGGAATATTGTTTCAATTGTTTCATGTTGAATTAAATGGATGGATTATAAAGTTCAATTTTAGATTATCAGGCATGGGTCACTTGGGCCTATTTTCATCGATACTAGCTTAAGGGTATTGGACAACATTTATGGGCATCAAGCTCATCCAGTTTATTTTTTTGTCCATGCATTGGCTAGTAGCTAGACAGACTACAGATAGTGACCCAATCAGTTATTTTCACCCGTCTCTTTGTCTTTGATGCATTGAGAATATCCATTAGGGGCGATTGGATTGGGTGGGGTCCAAGTTTCTAGGACTTGGTGGATACTCTTGGTTGCGTGTTCCACCAAAGTAGCCGTGACTAAGAATACCCATTGGGTTTTAGATTCAAGGGCATGGTCTTATGCCGTGCAAGGAGGACCAAATGTGGTGGCGTTTGTCTCCAGACATGCGGTGTTCGACCCAAAGGAGTTCGTCGTTTACCTGGAGCCAAACGGGGTGGGGTGGATGGTGTTAGCAGTGTGGGATCAGATGGTCCATCTTGCCACAAAGGTGTTGGATTATTTGAGACCATGTTGTTGATATTCAGCCAGCCTCATGTTGTGAAGACTGCTCGTGTAATACCCCAAAAACTTGGGTGCACGAGTAGGTACACGAGTGCGTGTTCACATATGAGAAACTATATTCTAAGCTGTATTATTCACACACATACACACATGTATACATTTTATACATGTCCAGACAACTTGTCAGGCCTCTGAAAAACTTAGTGCACTTAGTTAAGTCAACAGACCGACCGTTAGAACGATTTGTCGTTACTAGACTAGAAGATCTAACCATCCGCTTCGATTCCGAATTACGCGAGCAATGTAAACCGCCGTATATTTCCCTGTACACATGTTTGTCCATAAATAAGACTCGTACATCGTGTCCATCACAAGGCATATCCTTAAGCCAGTGATTCCTTAGCCTTATGAGCCTGCTCGGGTGTGGTTGTAACACCTTAGGATTTTAGAATAGTCTAAATTATAAATTAGTTTATTATTTAAGAAATTAAATAAATTTAATATATATAAATTAATATTAAATAATCTGTACGAAATTATAGTATGGTTCCTTCATTAAAATTGCTCAACATGAATCCTTGGATAGCATGGAAGTGGTAGACTTCGCAAAAACTCGTAATCTACAAGTATTATCAAAATGCCGTTTGCTAAACTTAAGTTATAGGACCATTTTCTGGTATCAGGATTTCTGGTGATCATTCTCATACGAAACTTCGTATACTAGCTCTAGGACATGATCCAACCATACACGTCAAATTTCAACCCTCTGATCATCCTACAAACGCCCTAATCAGAAATCGGGCCATAAGTGGGCCATATAACTTCGGAACTGTCTCATTTTTGGAGTCATATCCTAAAATTATGTGGCCTACCTGATGATTGGAGTGGATTTTGTAAATACATCAGGGTGGGACCCACGTGTACAGTTCAGGGACCGGTCACGCGGTCAACGCGCGTTGACCACGTTCCTCACGCGTAGCGGACGGAACGCGTCTTCGGACGCTGCTTCAGCGTCAGCGATAACGACTGTTGCCGTTTGTGGCCCACACCGTCCATCACAGTGGACCCCAACATCTGATCCAATCCGTCCATCTGGAGCGTACCTCGTACGGACGTAGGAGGTAGGTGACCTCATTGTGTTTGAGAGATCGTACGGTCCACCACGGCTTACTAAAACCGACACTTGGAGACTAGAAACCCCAAGATCGATAGATTTGCGATGCATGGGTGGGCCAGGCTTCTTCCAAACCTTCGTGTGGACCCCACCTAGGTTTCCAACGGGCTGTTTGTGCAAAGTAATCCCCGAAATATTCGGTCTCCTTCTCCAACTCGAACCGGGAGTTCTTTGGAGTCCGCGACTTCACCGCTTCTTCACCGCCGTGGTTGGTTACATAAGGCTTCATCCATTGATTCTAGGCTTCTAGGAAACGCAGGAGAGAGAGAGAGAAGCTGTGAGAAAGGAGAGAAAGGGTGTGGGCGTTAGAGAGAGAGAGAGAGAGAAGGAGAGAGAGAGAACGAGAGAAGAAGCTGCTCGTACCCTTGCTGCTGTTGCTGCTCGTACCTCTGCTGCTGTTGCTGCTCGTACCCCTGCTACTGTTGCTGCTTGTGCCACGGTTGCTGCTCTTGCTGGGGCGGCAAGAACGAAGAAGAAACGAGAGAGAGAGAGAGAGAGAAGCGATGAGAGAGAGAGAGAGACCGAGAGTGGGGGGGTGCGTGCAGCTGTCTTACTGTGACAGCACTGCACTTCGGCTGGGTATTGCTCCAGCAAAAAGGAAGAATAGGAAGAAAAGAAAAGAAGAAGAAGAGGAAGAAAGAGAAAGGAAGAAGGAAGAAAGAGAAAAAGAAGAAAAGAAGAAAGAGAAAGGAAGAAGGAGAAAGAAGAAAGAAAAAGAAAAGAAGAAAGAAGAAAAAGAGGAGAAGAAAGAAAGGAGAGAAAGAAAGAAAGGAGAAAGAAGAATGAAGGAAGGAGAAAGAAAGAAGAAAGAAAAGAAAGAAGAAGAGATTTACTCTCTACACCGAGTCGATTCGTTGAGTCAACTCAGGTTCGAGTCGGGACTTGTTTGGAACTTAGGAATCATCAAACGGTGAGTGATTCATCTTGGAATTTCTGGTTGATTTTCTTTTCCATAGGGTTACCTTCTTAGAAATTCTCGTAAGGAATCCTAAGTAGATGTATACCATTCAATCTCTTCCTCATCTAGGGTTTTTGGGTTGTGTTTTATTATTTCATATATCATGGATTCTAGGTGAGGAATCCATCCATTGTTTCTATTCTTAAACTTTCATCTTTTAAACATTGCTCTTCCAAGTTAGTTTCTCTTTGCTCTACTCTTCCTTTCTAAACTTATGTATCATAATTTGAGGTGAACCTAACTTAGGTTTTAAGATAACTTAGGTTTGAATCATAGACAATATGTCGCCCATGAAATGTCCCTAATGATTCATCAAAACACTAATACCTTACCTAACGACCTTTTCGTAAACCACGACTTAAATTTAAATGAAGAATTACTAAAATAATGATATCACATGCATGGTGTGACGGGATTTGAATTCGATATGCATTGCATGCTTGAATAGTGCTTCCATAACTCATGACATGCGCATACATTTATACACTGCGACAGAACAGGAGCATGGTTGATTTGACTCCTGGCGTGCATGGTTGATTTGCCGCCTCGCTGTACCGGTTAGGTGAGCATGGTTGATTTGCGACAGGTTCCTAATGTTCAGTGGCAGCGAGTTCTGGTCGTTTCACTTATTGAGCATGGTTGATTTGCTCAGTTGGATCAGTGGTGCATGGTTGATTTGCCCACTGGCGTGCATGGTTGATTTGCCGCCTCGTTGTACCGGTTAGGTGAGCATGGTTGATTTGCGACAGTTCCTAATGTTCAGTGGCAACGAGTTCCTAGACGTTTATTGCTCTTGCACCTATCATAACATACATGACATCATGATCATTATGTGACGTTTATAATAAATCATAAAGTATATCAATCATAACCTTATCCTTGTATATTTCCTACAATTCTATCCGTTGATGATTCATCTCCTATCTCTTATTAACTGGAATATTACCTGTGATGGAAATGACCTCACTGGGCTTTTAGCTCACCAAAATCACCACAGTTCTTGCAGGTTCACAGGAAGAAAAAGACATAGACGGAGCAAAGTACTCAGAGGGTCACGTATCACACGATTGTCGAATGTAATCGATTTGTTTTAGTTTTGTAAAATTTCATGTAACAAGACATTAGTGGAAAAGAAACTTTATATTTGAGATTTATTTTAGTTATGCGATGTGTGGAATGGAATCTCAAGGAATCTATGCTCGAATTTTCAATTCACACTCTGGAACTCGGGCTTTGGGTTATTATACTCGAGTCGCGAATTTCAGGGCGTGACAGTTTGGTATCAGAGAGAGATTTCGAGAGTTCCAAAGTGCCTAGGGTTAGGGCTAACACCTAGTGAACTTGGAATTAGGGTTGTGATCGCTAGTAAAGCCTCAACTATGACCATTTTATACGTTAAGATGGATGTTTAATTAACGAAGGTTACATTTAAGTTAGACATGAAAGATCACCTAGGATGTCGGAACCTAGGTTTTAGACTCCATAGAAATCTTAGTTATAGTTACACTAGAGCTTAAGTACAAAATCTAGAGAACTGAAATTTCGTTCTGTACTGTGTAAGCTAATGAAATTCGAGTAGGTTCCATAGTTGGACATAGGAAATAGTCGTAGAGAACCTGAAAATAGGACAACTTGTAAACACACAGGAATGGGTGCGCTATGTATGATTTCTGTTGCAATTGTACTTGATGTTTGTTTTTTTTTTTATTGGTGTTTGTTTTGGTTGCAAGGTTGTCAAATTGCTTGCTTCTACCTAGGGGTGTTGTGTGCTATGATCTCTGTTTTGCTAGAGACGTTGCTTGTAGGATAAAATCTATAATGTTGAGGTTAGTATGTTTGTGAGTTTTGTTTGTGATGTTTCTTTTGATTAGACTGTTTGTTTTGCCTGTTTCATTGTTGGTACTATGATTGATTGTCTTCTTTGTGATGTTACTTTTGTTGGGATGTTATTGTTGACTTTCTTTTCTTCGTTACAGCATACGCTGAGGCACATTAGAGTGCATAGCGAAAGCTTGGTAGCGGATATGGTTGAATCTCGAGGACGAGATTCTCATAAGGTGGGTAGATTGTAAGAACCTGAGTTCATGCAGGTAGTATTACACTTGTGTACATGTAAACCTAGGATTAGTCAATTGTAGCAGGCACTTAGAAATGTTGTAGAGTAGTATCTTGATCCGTTAGTCTAGTAGGAGGATCGAATTTCGAGGATGAAATTCTGTGTAAGGGTGGTAGAATGTAATACCCCAAAAACTTGGGTGCACGAGTAGGTACACGAGTGCGTGTTCACATATGAGAAACTATATTCTAAGCTGTATTATTCACACACATACACACATGTATACATTTTATACATGTCCAGACAACTTGTCAGGCCTCTGAAAAACTTAGTGCACTTAGTTAAGTCAACAGACCGACCGTTAGAACGATTTGTCGTTACTAGACTAGAAGATCTAACCATCCGCTTCGATTCCGAATTACGCGAGCAATGTAAACCGCCGTATATTTCCCTGTACACATGTTTGTCCATAAATAAGACTCGTACATCGTGTCCATCACAAGGCATATCCTTAAGCCAGTGATTCCTTAGCCTTATGAGCCTGCTCGGGTGTGGTTGTAACACCTTAGGATTTTAGAATAGTCTAAATTATAAATTAGTTTATTATTTAAGAAATTAAATAAATTAATATATATAAATTAATATTAAATAATCCGTACGAAATTATAGTATGGTTCCTTCATTAAAATTGCTCAACATGAATCCTTGGATAGCATGGAAGTGGTAGACTTCGCAAAAACTCGTAATCTACAAGTATTATCAAAATGCCGTTTGCTAAACTTAAGTTATAGGACCATTTTCTGGTATTAGGATTTCTGGTGATCATTCTCATACGAAACTTCGTATACTAGCTCTAGGACATGATCCAACCATACACGTCAAATTTCAACCCTCTGATCATCCTACAAACGCCCTAATCAGAAATCGGGCCATAAGTGGGCCATATAACTTCGGAACTGTCTCATTTTTGGAGTCATATCCTAAAATTATGTGGCCTACCTGATGATTGGAGTGGATTTTGTAAATACATCAGGGTGGGACCCACGTGTACAGTTCAGGGACCGGTCACGCGGTCAACGCGCGTTGACCACGTTCCTCACGCGTAGCGGACGGAACGCGTCTTCGGACGCTGCTTCAGCGTCAGCGATAACGACTGTTGCCGTTTGTGGCCCACACCGTCCATCACAGTGGACCCCAACATCTGATCCAATCCGTCCATCTGGAGCGTACCTCGTACGGACGTAGGAGGTAGGTGACCTCATTGTGTTTGAGAGATCGTACGGTCCACCACGGCTTACTAAAACCGACACTTGGAGACTAGAAACCCCAAGATCGATAGATTTGCGATGCATGGGTGGGCCAGGCTTCTTCCAAACCTTCGTGTGGACCCCACCTAGGTTTCCAACGGGCTGTTTGTGCAAAGTAATCCCCGAAATATTCGGTCTCCTTCTCCAACTCGAACCGGGAGTTCTTTGGAGTCCGCGACTTCACCGCTTCTTCACCGCCGTGGTTGGTTACATAAGGCTTCATCCATTGATTCTAGGCTTCTAGGAAACGCAGGAGAGAGAGAGAGAAGCTGTGAGAAAGGAGAGAAAGGGTGTGGGCGTTAGAGAGAGAGAGAGAGAAGGAGAGAGAGAGAACGAGAGAAGAAGCTGCTCGTACCCTTGCTGCTGTTGCTGCTCGTACCTCTGCTGCTGTTGCTGCTCGTACCCCTGCTACTGTTGCTGCTTGTGCCACGGTTGCTGCTCTTGCTGGGGCGGCAAGAACGAAGAAGAAACGAGAGAGAGAGAGAGAGAGAGAGAGAGAAGCGATGAGAGAGAGAGAGAGACCGAGAGTGGGGGGGTGCGTGCAGCTGTCTTACTGTGACAGCACTGCACTTCGGCTGGGTATTGCTCCAGCAAAAAGGAAGAATAGGAAGAAAAGAAAAGAAGAAGAAGAGGAAGAAAGAGAAAGGAAGAAGGAAGAAAGAGAAAAAGAAGAAAAGAAGAAAGAGAAAGGAAGAAGGAGAAAGAAGAAAGAAAAAGAAAAGAAGAAAGAAGAAAAAGAGGAGAAGAAAGAAAGGAGAGAAAGAAAGAAAGGAGAAAGAAGAATGAAGGAAGGAGAAAGAAAGAAGAAAGAAAAAGAAAGAAGAAGAGATTTACTCTCTACACCGAGTCGATTCGTTGAGTCAACTCAGGTTCGAGTCGGGACTTGTTTGGAACTTAGGAATCATCAAACGGTGAGTGATTCATCTTGGAATTTCTGGTTGATTTTCTTTTCCATAGGGTTACCTTCTTAGAAATTCTCGTAAGGAATCCTAAGTAGATGTATACCATTCAATCTCTTCCTCATCTAGGGTTTTTGGGTTGTGTTTTATTATTTCATATATCATGGATTCTAGGTGAGGAATCCATCCATTGTTTCTATTCTTAAACTTTCATCTTTTAAACATTGCTCTTCCAAGTTAGTTTCTCTTTGCTCTACTCTTCCTTTCTAAACTTATGTATCATAATTTGAGGTGAACCTAACTTAGGTTTTAAGATAACTTAGGTTTGAATCATAGACAATATGTCGCCCATGAAATGTCCCTAATGATTCATCAAAACACTAATACCTTACCTAACGACCTTTTCGTAAACCACGACTTAAATTTAAATGAAGAATTACTAAAATAATGATATCACATGCATGGTGTGACGGGATTTGAATTCGATATGCATTGCATGCTTGAATAGTGCTTCCATAACTCATGACATGCGCATACATTTATACACTGCGACAGAACAGGAGCATGGTTGATTTGACTCCTGGCGTGCATGGTTGATTTGCCGCCTCGCTGTACCGGTTAGGTGAGCATGGTTGATTTGCGACAGGTTCCTAATGTTCAGTGGCAGCGAGTTCTGGTCGTTTCACTTATTGAGCATGGTTGATTTGCTCGGTTGGATCAGTGGTGCATGGTTGATTTGCCCACTGGCGTGCATGGTTGATTTGCCGCCTCGTTGTACCGGTTAGGTGAGCATGGTTGATTTGCGACAGTTCCTAATGTTCAGTGGCAACGAGTTCCTAGACGTTTATTGCTCTTGCACCTATCATAACATACATGACATCATGATCATTATGTGACGTTTATAATAAATCATAAAGTATATCAATCATAACCTTATCCTTGTATATTTCCTACAATTCTATCCGTTGATGATTCATCTCCTATCTCTTATTAACTGGAATATTACCTGTGATGGAAATGACCTCACTGGGCTTTTAGCTCACCAAAATCACCACAGTTCTTGCAGGTTCACAGGAAGAAAAAGACATAGACGGAGCAAAGTACTCAGAGGGTCACGTATCACACGATTGTCGAATGTAATCGATTTGTTTTAGTTTTGTAAAATTTCATGTAACAAGACATTAGTGGAAAAGAAACTTTATATTTGGGATTTATTTTAGTTATGCGATGTGTGGAATGGAATCTCAAGGAATCTATGCTCGAATTTTCAATTCACACTCTGGAACTCGGGCTTTGGGTTATTATACTCGAGTCGCGAATTTCAGGGCGTGACAGCTCGCGTGTTGCGATCTCGGCCCAAAGGAAGGGGTTGTAATGACGCACTGAGTTTCACACCAGGATTTGATGATTAGGCCCGTCATCCTGGATAATCTAGTCGACTGCCCCGTTGATTAGATAAAGTTCAGTATATAAGTATCTTTCAACTGATGCTTAAAGTTTAAATGGGTATTTACTCTGAGCTGTTGCACCTTTATATTGCAGTAATGAACGTTGGATCCATTCTCTCCCAAATTAAAGGCCTCCCTACCCTTAATGGTAGTAACTTCTCGGAATGGAAAGAATCGCTTGAAATAATTCTTGGATGTATGGAATTAGACATAGCCCTTAATGAAGATCAACCTCCAAAGCCAATTGAATCTAGTTCCGCCACTGCTATTGCTAAATATAACAGGTGGGAACGAGTAAATCAGTTAAGTATAAAGATAATTAAGCATTCCATTCCCAAGTCCTTTCGTGGGGGTATACCTGAGAAAGATAACGCAAGAGAATTCATCAAAGAAATCGGAAAAAGGTTCACCAAATCCGATAAGGCAGAGACTATAACGGTTTCTTTCTGAACTCGTGTCTTTGAAGTATAACGGCGATGGAATTAGGGAGCACATCATTAAGATGGCCGATCTCGCAGCTAAGTTAAAAGCACTCCAGTTAGACATTCCAGAAGACTTAGTGGTCTATTTAGTGCTGATTTCTCTTCCTTCCAGTTTCAGCACTTTCAAGGTCAACCATAATACTCAGAAAGAAAAATGGACCTTGACTGAGTTGATATCACACTGTGTGCAAGAGGAAGAGAGACTTAAGCGAGAGCGACCAGAAAGTGTTCATCTCGCGTACTCTTCTCATGGGGATAACCAAAAGAAAAGGAAGAGAGGTTTTAAGAATAAGGGTAAAGGAAAGGTTACAAGCAATAGTGCGGAGTCGAATGACAAAAAACAAGTGGTTGGTCCCTGTTACTTTTGCGATCAGGAGGGTCACTTAAAGAAACAATGTCATGGGTATAAAGCTTGGCTCAAGAAGAATAAAAACAAAACTAAAGGTAAAGATTCTTGTTTACAGTTTATGAGGTTTTAATTGACACACATCTGTCATGATGTGCATCAATTTCGGGTCGTACACTCATACCTTGTATCTTGTGCAGATGCACCTGAGGAGCCCGAGACCCAGTGATGCGGAGCGCTACGTATCTAGTAGGTGGCTTTTAGTAGGAGAATCGAGGCTAAAGATTTTGTATTTTTTTTAAATACATTAAATTAGTTTGCATTTGAATTTGGAACGTTTGCATTTATTTTACGCTGATTTAAAATAAAATAGTTCATTTGATTTTCTTTTAAAATTCAAATGTTGGTTTAAAGCCTCGATACTCTAGTGGTGCGTGGTATATGAGTGTGAATGAAGACAACCTCGTTTACAGATAAGAATAACATTAATAGTCACAAATAGGTTCGATCCCTAAAAGTGATGTGCACAAAGGTATCTAGTCTAGACATGTGGTGTTATCACTTTGAGGTGGATGCACCTATAGTGACATTCAAGACATTGAGCTAAGAACCCATGAGAAAAGCTTGACCTGAAATTGATGGGGACATTTGTCTCGAATTTCTGAGAATCCTGATATACGCGATATGAGAAATCGTGGACATACTGGATCCATAAATAAAGTGATACAGATATTCAGCTCAGATACAGTGACA
The DNA here is from genome assembly GCA_003013855.2 of Liriodendron chinense. Taxonomy (NCBI): domain Eukaryota; kingdom Viridiplantae; phylum Streptophyta; class Magnoliopsida; order Magnoliales; family Magnoliaceae; genus Liriodendron; species Liriodendron chinense. The sequence continues at coordinate 6,044,506 of ML058333.1, forward strand.
CCAGTCGGGTGAAACTGATAAGATAAATAAATTTTGGTCTACAGTGAGTGCCTCATCAGTGGGAGGTCCAGTTTCAGACTTTGCTTCATGGCATGGGTGTAATTGCTTGGTAGGATTCGATCCGAGAACTTATGACACTATGTATTGAAATATAATTTTAAAGTCTATCACGAAGCCAGGTGTTGGACGTTGCGGTATTGCAATCCTTGAAATGAAGAAGATATATATAATCGTCAAGTGTTTTGTAAACCCCAGCTGATAATTACACTGTAGGGTGTTCAGGATCAGTGGGAGTACAGACATTGAGCTGGCGTACGCAATTGTGGTTATCGACGATTTCAGTTTTGATCTCTGTTCTCACAGTGCATGCATAAGAAATAAGGAGAGATGTGATTGGCTATTATTGAGGCAACGCCATCTCTTCGTAGAGATGATTGGACCGCTTGGAAGTCTGCATGCAGGTTGTACTTGGCATGGGATTTTAATGTTCCGCATTTTTCCAGTATCCATGTTGTTGGGAGTGTTGGCATTTGTGATTGCGCCTGGTCCCGCCTCGACAAATGAGGTGATGACTGCCGTGGTTCAATGTCAATAGTTCCAATGGACTGGATAATTCAGGGTACTTCTACTAGATTATACATTGCATACTGAGGAATACCATGAATGTCCCAAGTGGGAGAATGTTGGAATTGTGGGCCATACATGGCCTAAATCCACCTGGCAATGCAATGATCGGATTGGATCGGTCGCATGACCATCTAGGTGGGACCCACATTGATGGGTGGACACGGGAATTGCGCATGAGGTACGGTAGTTGTGTTGATACGTGGGAGTAGAAGAATCCTATGATGGGTTGGATTCTTCTCAAACCCTATCTATTTATAGTGCTACCGGTCCCCAATTCTACACATCATCACATGTACGTTTCTTCCCATTAGAGCGTGCAACGGGTCGTGGGTGTGGTAGAGGAGGAAGACCGGCGTGCAGCCATCTTCATCAGTGTTTTCCACAGCCAGACGATGGCCGATCAAGGTACGCCTCTAAGTTGATCAATGCCCCATATTGATGCTAGTATAGATCGGGGAAATCCGCTTGCGTACATTATTCCCACAAGGCATTCACAAGTTGTTTGCTTGTGATCATTATGTTTAGGGCCCACCCGAGGCTTGAAATATCCTCATCTTTTGCTATAGTATACATTTCAATGGGCTTATTACAATCATTCTATTGAATATATATTACATATGTACATTAAGTTAGGTTATCAAAGCCAATTTGTGATGTCACATATATTCATGTGAACATATCAAAATTTTCAAATGCATTCCAATTCCTCCCATTTACTCACATCCAAACCGAATATTTTTATTTTAAATGTATTTCATTTACTCCCATCCTAGTATAACTATGCAAAAGCTATTCTCCCAATTCATTTACCTCCAAATACATTTTCCATTTACTTCCATTTACAAGCTCTCAAACTAGCTCCAAGACATAGGCTATCTTAAAAAGTTGTGAGATAGAAGTGCAACTTCTACTTTCATCACTTAAAGTGCTAGCCATCAAAATTCTTAGGGCGAACTGATTTATTCTTTTTTTATGGATTTTTTTCTCACCCAATGAGATAGTACTTCAAAATTGTTGAAAATAATAATATGAAAAATATTCGAACAATAACGAACCAATAAAATATATAATAACACACTTAATTAGGTGATAGAAGAAGTAATAATTCCTATCAAGCGCGGACTCAAACTACCTAGTGTAGGACACAACACCAACGTTGGTACTGTAGGTGCTGGAAAGATTTGTGGGCCCCATGATAGTGTATATATTTTATTCACATTGTCTATCCATTTTTCCAGGTCATTTCAAGGCATGATCTCAAAAAATGAGCCGGATCTAAATCTTAGGTGGACCACACCACAATAAATAACGGTGATTGTATGCCCACCATTAAAAACTTCCTAGGCCCACTATAATATTTATTTGCCATCCAACCTGATGATCAGGTCACACAGACCTCAATGAAGGAAAAACACAATGACCAGCTTTGATCCAAAACTTTTGTAGCCACTTGGGACGTTTATAATGGTGAGTGTTAAATCACAACTGTTTCATGTAGTGTGTCTGTCAGAGATGCTAATCTGCCTCATTTTGGGCTCATGCCCCAAAATAACTTGAAAATTGGATGGATGGCATGGATAAAACACATACATATTGGAAGGGACCATGAAGCTTTTCCACCACCGCACTGTACTGAACTGACGTAGGTGTTGTGTGATACACACTACAAAATCCAAGCCGTCCAAGAGAGAGTGCCCGCCCATTTTTTGCAGGGTTCACCCTGGTGTGTATATGAAATCCATTCTTAACATTAAATTCATGTATAATCCCACATTAGGCCTATAGCAAAAAAATCATGCTAGCTTATGATTCAGGTGGGCCACCCCAAAGGAAATGATTGGGAGAGAGAGGTCTACGTTGATGTTTTAACAAGGCCCATCATGATGATTATGTGAAATACACTTGGACCAGTAGATGCAATACATAAATTTAATGATGGGCCCAAAATCAAGACAATTCATGATTCAAGTGGGCCACATCCGAGGAAAATAGCTTGGAGGATGGGCTTCACCCTATACACCTTTTCCTATCTTGTGGCCCACTTGAATCAGGGATAGGGATGGTTTTTAAGCCCTACACCTAAATTTGGATCATACATGTAGTGATCAAACATCTAAAATTTGGAAACACATTATTGTGGGGTCCACGTAGCTATCACTTTCTGCATGAGTTCTTTATTAAGGGTAGATAAGACTTTTCACTAGAGGTGGGCATCGATCCAGGCTAAGCCAAGTTAGCCCTAGTTTAGTTTGGCTTGTTTTTGTGCCACCTCAGTTTGTGGATCGGCTTGGTTTGGGTTTCAAGCCGACCCATGCAGCCTGAAGTTTGGTTTGCTCCAAAAAAAATATAGTCCGAGCTGGGATCGATTTGGTTGAAAATTTCAAACTGGGCTTGACCGAGTTCAAAGTACAAGTGGCAGCTCTTTTATTGCTTGTTTATTTAAATAGAAAAGAGTTTAAAAAGTTGGAAAAAAAAGTACAAACTGTCTTACTATATAATGTTTAACATCTTTCAAAGGAGTGCACCTTCAAAATAGACATGTAAGAGCATTTTCCAATCAAAAGTACACTAATATAATTTTACAAGTGCAAGGAAACATGTGCATTCTTGTATATATATTATGTATTATCCATGTCATCATGTATACGTATTATCCACGCTGTCCACCTGTTTTACATATCACTTTGGGACATGATTCCAAAATGGAATCATATACAAAGCTCAAGTGGATCACACTACAGTAAATAGTGTGCTTACAATTTACGAGCCAAATCAAGCTGAATCAAGCCGAATCAAACTGAGCCGAGCCGAGCCAGTACTACCCTAGTTTGAACTTGGTTTTTTTTTTTTTCAAACGAGCTTGACTCCACGGCTTGGTTTGGTTTGAACTTCCATTCGAACCAATCCAAGCCAAGCTTTTTCAAACCAATCTGAGCCGAGCTTTCGAGCTGGCTTGATTTGTGCCTAGCTCTACTTTTCACCTTATGTCTAGAGTTGTACACAAACTGAGCCAGCTCGAAAAACTCACTCAGCTCGAAAAAGCTTGGTTTAGCTTGGCTCAGTAGGGTGGATCAAGCTAAGCCAAGCCCATATTTTGGGCTCATTGAAAATTCGAGCCAAGCTCAAGCTACATTGAGCTCAATTCGGCTTAGGTGGAAACAAGGCTCGAATTAGCTCGGTTTTTTTTTTTTTTTAAGAAATATAAATTATATAATATAATATATAATATAACTTATATTTCATTCAAGCGCCCCAATCCCTTTTTGATTTTTTTTCATTCGAGCGCACTTGCCCACCTGGCCACCCTCCTAGCCTTAAAACCTCATCGTCCGACGCCTGGCCAGACTCGCCCGGCTTGCCTGACGACTAGACTCTCTCTCTCTCTCTCTCTCTCTCTCTCTCTCCCCCAATCGGCCTGACCTACTCAGTTGCTCTTGCTCCTCTCTTTCTCATCTCTCAAATCTCTCTCACTCTCCCCTCGTCGCTCAGCCAGCCAACTCCTAGCCGAACGAACCCCCTGTCCGACATCCGACTGGACCCCCCTGTCCGTCCAGCCAACCACCCTCAACTCTGTCTGAGCTCAAATTTAGGCTTGAAAGCTTGTCCAAACCAAGCCGAGCTGCCCAATAGGGCTCTTGCTGGTCGAGCTGAGCCAAGCTGGGCCAAGCTCGATTCTATTCAGCTCTTGTACAGCTCTACTTATGTTCATGCCACACGAAGAATCTTTTGGTAAATATTCCTTGTCAAAGCATCTTCCCCTAATATCATGCATTGTAAGGAATTTTTGGGTAAAACCCCCAATAAATAAATCCAAATTTAATTTTTTTTGTAAATTAAAAACAATTAAAAAAACAAGCATGATTTTACAATCTGGCCTTACCGGAATTTAGGATGGCCTGATTTTTGGGCTTTTGAGCACCAACGAGAACAAGAGGGGGCGCACATGATGGATGGTTGGGATATCATGAATATCATGTTGTAGGTTAAGGGTAACCTACAAAGCTTTGTAGTGGATCTGGCCTACTTTTACATGCATTGAACACAGGGTTCTACATTGGATTGCAAATTGAATCTACCACCACACACACATTTGGATGGTATAGACCTTGAATCCACACAAGGGTATATGTGTTGTGCTACAAAGGTTTCGTATCAGATCGCTGAAAAAATACTGCGATAAATTTTCCAAATACATCCATCCGACTAACTTGAACCTTGCGTGTACATAAGGTCACATAACTGATAATCTATGATTCCATCTTGAACAGTGATTATCAAGTCATTAAAATTAGAAAGGAAAAGGCAAGGAGATCTCACATGTAACTAGTTATACAGTAGGTTACCATACAACTTGGGCTCCTGTCAAGTGTGAGCTCCTGATGCAAAAATCATGCTGCCCCAAAACTCATATTGCAGTCCACATTATTGAAAACTTGGTACAGGAGCCTGTCTTATCCAAAGTGTACAAATGGCCCACTTGAGAATTCCAAAGGGCTGATTATTTCACTAGGAGATCTTCACAATCAGGCCAATCTTTTGGATGGGTTGGATATCATACACACAATTACGTGCTAGTTGGACTGTAACTGGGATATCCAACAAGTTGCATGTGAGACCTCCATTCACGTTTGGAAACCTTCAGATTGCAGTTACATGATTGCTTTCGAATCCATCCTGAAAGCAACGTAATCACAAATAGTAGCCCAGACTATCCATACAGATGCTAAAAACAGGCAATCACAATTTGGTTATTTCCACTTTATTAGACTAAATTAATTGCAATTCAATTCTATAATGCATCCAAACACATCCTAGCCAAGAAACCCTATTTCCATTTTTCATGTTACCCAACCGTCCTCTGTAAAATGGCAGTCTTGTCACAAGAAATTTCTACAGGGGCAGTTAGTTGACACTCCGGCGGCATACATACGACATTTGATACATAAGCACTCAGAAATTGTACATGCAGCATACATTAAATCAAATTAAACAGACTAAATTGTGGAACCTGCTGTCCCAAAGTAACATTCCCAAAATCAGATTGGTTGAACAATCCTAATCTCTAATGCGTGGACACTTGTTCTTTAAAATTGGACCATTGGAAAATTTTCATTTTAACCGTCCATCAAACTTTCCACCAATCAATAATCAGAAGATCAAATGAGCATAAGATTTAGCTGAAAATACATCTAAACTGAAACCCTAATTTGGACAGTTGATTTGAATTACTTGTATCGTATGCAATTTCTAATTAATTTCCAAGGACCAGCATATTTTTCATTTTAGCTTTCAACATAATCAGAAAATCAAATAAATTTGTTCATGATAGTTGATACATATAAATTGGGACCCATAGCTTGGGACACTTTAGTTTGAATTATACTTGTTTGCCATGTATGAAATTTACAAGTACCTGCATGTCATCCATAACACCGAAAAAGTATCAAAGTTTCTCTCTTTGTATAAATTACATTTCTAGGGATCCGAGGAGCTTCACTTTGAGGTGATTTGAGTGTAGATTATAGCCTTTAGTTTTTTTTTTCTTTCTTTTTTTTTAAAATCAAGCTAGAACTTAAAACATGTCCTATGGAAATGATGCAAGTGCAAATTGTTACAATAATCAAATGTCTATGAACAGATTTAGGAGAAAGATTTATCATGAACTACTTACCATTCACATGGAAACACAAAGAAAACGCATGGAGCAAGGAAGATCTTATTGGAGGGAAAACAATATCTGAAACACAACTTTCAATTAGCAGAATCAACAAATAAACAACTCACTGGGAATTCTAAACCAATTCGAATTAAGAACCCGTTGAAAATATGATTTTCCCTATTCCACACTAGCAAGGGATTTTCAACAGTCAACTCTCATTGCTGAGTTTCTCTTGCATCTTAACTTACCAGGTAGTTTCAAAGATTTTACATTTCTCCAGACTTAGCACATTGAAGGTGTTGGCTATTTAGTTTTTCTTTTCTTTTTTTTTTCCTTTCCCCGAAAGCCAACACTTTAAATTTTCTTTATAAAGAAAAAAAAACACTACCCAAAGGGAAAAATGAACAAGATCCATCAAGTGAATGGAAATGAGTCCACCATACTAGGGCAGTTCAATGCTTTTTTTTTAATTTTTAATTTTTAAAATTTTCTTTTAAGGGCATTTCAATTCTCGATTAGGAGAGAACACAACATGCAAAGAGCAAGAGAGTAGTCCAAGTTCACTCAAAATAAAGGCTAGCTTCCATGGAGGATTGCAAATTCCTAATGCCCAATATGCTAATGCATTACAACGAATCTCCTTCCACAATTAATTGACCTCCTACTCGATTTACAAATATTTCAACCCCAACCTTGATCACCAAAATTTATGCTCATTTCAATGATTTCCCACCCATTGATCCGTTAAAAAAAATGAATTTAATAGGGTCATGTTTTTCTTGGAAATGCCCCCAATCCTAGACAAACTATGATTGCCAATTGCACTACCATCTGTGTTCGACTTCCAACAACAATGAGGGAGTGATGTCCCATGATCAAAATTAAATGTCCAGCCTATTGAAATCATCGGTCTCCCTGCTACCAATCACGAGGATGTCTTAGCTATCTAGTCATTGGTTAGTCTTTTTTTCTCTCACTTTGACAAAGACCTATTAATGAGCAAAGAAGTGATAAATTGTTGGGCGTGTAAAACATAGTGGAAGCGGATCACAGTTCATGCGGCTATAACAAAAAACAAAGCTGAAATAGTGAAGCAACCCGGTGATCAATAATCCAACCACTACAGGAAGGAAAAGATACATTCACCCCGCAAATCCAATGATCTAGATCGTGCTAGAGGAAAGATTGGCTAGATTGGTGGTCGATATTGTGTAGGGGAATGAATTGTGCTTCCTCTGTCTACTATTACTCTTTTCCTCTTATTTATTAGTTCTTTTTCACCTTAGGATTTTGGTGAAAGAGGCTTCTCTTTGTATAAAGTGGAAAGAGAGTTATGCCAGATTGGTGGTCGATATATATTGTGTAGGGGAAATGAATCTCTTTTGTGCTTCCTCTCTCTAGTATCTCTCTTCCTCTTATTTATGAGTTCTTTTTCACCTTAGGATTTTGGTGAAAGAGACTTCTCTTTGCATAAAGTGGAAACAGAGTTATGATAGGATAAGGAATCTTCCCACAAAAGAAAATTCCCTATGTTCAGGGTGATAGAGAAAATCAAGGAGATGTTTTTTTAAAAAGGACTTTCTGGGAGAGTGCCACATGTATCATGTGTGGCCCACCCACTGCGGTCGCACAAGCGGCCCAACAGTGGCCCACATCTAACAAACATGCCTCACTATTTTCTTTCCATGTACCTAAAATGTTGGATTATGATATAGCCCTAAAACCAATATTTTCTTCTCTTAATAACAAAGTTAACAACAAGATTTAACAAATGGTGAATGTACGCAGTCACCCTATATTATGTTTATGCAGTCAATGTTACTCATATGGTCTGCTTGTGCTTACCCAAGATATACTTCAACATCTTATTGTTGTTGCATTGACACTCCATGGTATTAGAATACAAAATTTGTTGAAGTTTGTATTAACATACCTTGAAATTCATTTCAAAGACATCCTCACTTTCCTAGACCCTTTAGTGAATTTTCTTCGCAGTTTCACAGACCCTTAACATGAATTTTCTTATGGTCTAACTGAATATGCCAAATCCGGCTTAACTATAAACTAAATAAGACTTCTCATCATCTCTCAAATATGCTAAGCCTTCTTTTAATGATTTTTCTTCATCCTTCATGACTATTGGCAAGCAGTGGCATTGGCTTTGAAGCTGATACAACAAAGCATGCAAGAATGTTGAAATTAAGGTATTATGCATGAGAAATTTATCTCAATTAACATACTAAGGTTCATCACATACTTCATTTTTAAGAACCATTGAAGAAAGGTTTTTAGTCTTTAAATGTAGTATGATTGAATCATCTACATATATTGCACCTGCTATTGTTCTGCAAAGAAAATAGTCAACAATCTAGGTAAAGTAACTCTCTTGTCAAACTAAGTTTTGGGTCCTGTTGAAGTATGGTATGAACTTCTTCTTTTCTTTTTATTTTCTTTTTCATTTTTTTTCTTTCTTTTTTTCTTTTTTTCTTTTTTTTTGTTGAAAGGTGGGAGCACACCACCTGTAATTTTATTGAAGAGGGAAAATATCTACCATACAGGTGTAGAGATAACTGCAAGCACATTCTTTGCAGACTCTAAATATGCTAACACCCAAGCAGACTTCCCTTTCCACATCATACAACTACTTCCACCGAATATTGCCAGCACTGTTTCAAATATCAAATAGCGTGGCATAGCATTCACCCCTTTGAACTGTGAGGTGCAAGCTACATAGCATGTGACACAAGCTTATATGCTACTTCTACATTTGTAATCAAGGTCGTGCTTGGTTGCATCAGTTTCATGATATTCTCCACCAAATTAGATTGATTAATAATGAAATTTAACAATTTCACGATATTCGGTGCAACCAAACACAACCTAAACTAATAGGAAAGGGCAATGATTAAGTATAGAGGTAAAGAAAGAGAATAAAACTGATTTAATATTGTTACTTATATTATTTTGCTAAAAGCATAAAAAAGATTAACTAATTTTTATTGAAAATAGAATAAATATAACAAATCATTAAAAACATTAATTGATTTTAATGTTGTAGTGAAAAATAACTTGTAATGTAAGTTACATAGCGTGTAGCATTTGCAAATTATCATGTAGTGTAGGCTACACGCGGCTTAATTAAGTTATTTTCATGAATTACATAGTGTTAAGGCTAAGCTACACTACATAGCCTACGCTACATGTTACATAGCATAGATATTTAAAAAATTGCTTGCCAATGCCCCCATTGTCTTTTGTGGGATTCCCCCTCATTCCTAGAAAAATGATTCATGTTGCCCCCATCACTACTAATATGGGCCAAACAGCCCGTTGTGGAGTTGCTTTCTCTATATGTATGGTCATGGTTTAGTCTTGAAAGTTTGATTTCAATCTCTCTTATTTTATACCAGATTTTCTACAAGAGGCTAGAGCGAGGCATTTTCAAGCTATTTGTCACCATTCTTGAGTCAAATTCAACAACCACATTCTAAAGCCTGAAGATATTGCATTATTTGATACCATCAAGCATAGCCCACTCCTCCGTTACTGTCCGTAGTAGTAGAGGAAAGCAAAAACAAGGCTACCTTCATGATCCCTACACTAAGGTCTTGGTATCAATTCCCAAGTGGGGGTGGCTAACATTGTGGTGTGACTAATAGTGGGGTGTGTGTACTAACCTAAAAAAAGGTTACCTTCATGATCCCTACACACGCCACATTTGCCTCCTTCCATCGGAATTCCTCTTGATGAACCATCTACGACAGTTTTACCTAGTCCTCTTTAGGCCTCCTCCATTTTGTGCATTTTCCTCTCTCCACCAACCAGGGCTCCCCTACTGCTTTCAATCCAACTATCTCTACAAATGAGTTTTTCAGTTCTCTTGCCATTTGCCCTGCAATTTCTTTGATGCAACCATTGATTAATCCTCCTAATCACCCCCTCAGCTCTAATGTGTTTTGTTTTTCCTCATACTTCTGAGTGCTCCTACTTGACCACAACTCCGACAATATTAGGCATGGCACTATCCCTCTTGGCATCTTGAATCATAAAGAATGATGGGCAAGAATGCCCCACTCTTGGATTCTTCATTGTGCTAATTGATTATTAGTTAAAGGAATGTCAAAAATTCCATTGAAGTGACCCCAAATCTTTTTAGCAAACTTTTCATCGAGAATAGATGATTCAGGTCCACAGCACTAGATTCTTGTGAATCAACAGATTCATCTCTCCCTTATCCATGCCTTCCCTGTCCACATGGTATTCTTCTCTGTTAGAGTGAGTGGTGTGCACTGTAGTAGTGTGTTGCGACAACGGGGATGGTGCGGCTAGAGCGATAGCTACGGGTGTAAATGAACCAAACCGAACCGAATACCACCGTGTTTGGTTTGAGTTTGATAACCAAAACTTAAGTTTGAGATTGGGTTTGGTTTGTTTAGTAATCAAAGGAACTCAAACGAGCTTTAATCGAACCGAACTCAAACCGTTCACGAATAGTTTGGTTCATTAACCACCCTTATATGCAATATTTTAAATGCCTATGTAAATGAGATGTTGCACCTTCAGAATTCATTGTAGGTTGGACGGCATGGTATGGTCCACTTGAGCTTTGGATAGGCTTATTGTGGGGTCCACCTTGCAACATATATTCCATATCCCAAAAAGTCAAGACTGTGAGGCTCTTACTGTGGGGCCCACCTTGATGCATATATTTCATATCCACTCCATTCATACATTTCATTAAATCATTTCATGGCAGGAGCTAAAAAATGAAGCAGATCCAAATCTCAGGTGGACCATATCATAGGAAACAATGCTTTTTTAGCTACAAACAAACTCTATCGAGCCTAACCGAACCGAACCGAACTCATGCCTGTTTGAGTTTGGTTTGATTATTAATCAAACCTAAAAACAACGTTTGAGTTTGGTTTGTTTACTAATTAAGCGAACTCAAACGAGCTTTAATCGAACCGAACTCAAATCGTTCACGAATAGTTTGGCTCATTAACCACCCATAGTGACAGCGATGGAAAAATGACAAACGTCTTGCTACTGTTGGTGATGGATAGCTGCTGGCAATGGATAGCTGTTGGCAACAGGGGAGACGAATGTAGTGATGGGTTTTTCTCGAGAATGAGTCGTTGATGAATTGTGATCGACAATGGAAAATAAGACTGTCGTGATGGGTTTCAGTGGCACGAATATGGGTTGCGATATGAATGAAAATGGAGATGGGCACGAAGTCACTAGTGTCGATGTTGGCATTGCCAGAAAGAAGAAGAGAGAAGAGAAGAGGGAACATTGGGTTTTGAGGGGAAGCTAGGGTTTTTAAAACCCTAGCTCTGATACTATGTTAATTAGGAAAAATTGGAGATTAGGGTTTTCCCCTCTCTCCTCTTTTATTTATAATAAAATAATAATGAAATTGTTTGGTAGTCTGAAAGACCACACACTACAACAGTGCACACCACTCACTTTATCATTGTCTTTCCTACAACCAATTCAAGACCTTAGATTGATTATTTGCATCACCTTGGTATTGAGGATTGATTGTTGAACCATGCTCTAATCTACCTTCCTTCTAAACTCTAGGCATTGTCAAGTTCTACCCGAGTTTGCATCAATACCCCTCTGCCATTTTCCCTTTTTTCCACTTCGGCTCTTCTAATGCTACTGCCCTAGTTTTCCCTTCCACTTCCATATTAAATTATGTTCTTCCCTTCTCAAAATCATTCCAACACCCTTCCTCCCCCATCCTCTTCCTCCATCTTGAATTTCGGCCTCATATGGAACTAAGACAACTCTACATCACCTGCACAACAAATGCACATTGAAGCAAGCTAGACTCCCACCCTCTGCACACTAATGTTAATGGGAACAACTTCATTCATTACTTTTTTAGCAAATATTGAGATTTTTTAGGGAACATACTTATTTAAACCCATTGGGTCAAGGCCTTTCTACTCTGCCTAGATTGAATCTGGTTCCAAGCTATCTTTGTTGAGAAATCACCTAACACCGAGGCTTAGTAGATCAGATGGTCCGCCCTATTACTAATTCTAATTTCACGTTCCCTCTATTGTAAGCAGTTCATTTAGCATACACCCTTCAATATTCTCAAAATTCTAACCTCCTCGCCTTGACAAAAAACTAGCCATAGTCACTAACTTTGATTCTTTCGGAATGCTAACACCAAACCAATGCTTGACTAATTTTAGCTTCATAAATCCACACTCCCCCAACCTATCATCCACCTCAATTGTTAAATTACAAAGGACATGTTTCGGGTAATGCGATGCCATAGCTTCGGGCCATATAGCCTGTAATTTAGGGGATTCCTAATGAATTTAGTGAGACATCTAACACCCATGTATGTAGCCCTTTTCTTTTTTATGCCAATAGTATTTTTTTAACGAGATTTTTTTATTAATTAAGGGGTTTTTAACTTTACAAAACCAACTGATTTTAAGTAAGCCCAATACACTAAAAAACCCCTTGTACGTGCTAACCTGTCTATAGCACAAGCAACACGTACGTTTTTCTTTTACCACACCAAAGATTAGCCTCTTCTTATTGATCCTAAACCAGCATTGTCTAGAGCAACCAGCCCCCTGATACTCCTTGGGAGGTCTGCGCGAGACCAAAAATATTTATCCGGTCGACCCTCACTACCTAGCCTCGCCAGCGCATCGAAAACTACATTGCCTTCCCTATAGGTGTGAGAGACAGTGAAATTGACGTTGGCCTGGATATGTTGGATAGAACCCACAATGTACCAAATGTTCCATGGGGCTTCGGCCTCCGGGTTGGAGAGTATATTCGCCACAACAGTCGAGTCAGTTTCTAGGATTACTTGGGAAATGCCTGACTGCTCACAACATCAAAGGCCATCTAGCACAGCTGGGGCCTCAGCCACAGTATTGGTAATCCTCCCATAAGCCTTATGGAAGGAAAAAATTACCCTGCCACATTGATCCCGACAAACACCTCCACCACCCCCTTCCCTCGGGTCGCCTCTAGCCGAGCCATCCACATTAAGCTTAAACCATCCCTGGGTCGGTCTTTTCCATTTGTAGCCCATTTGGACTTTCCTTGTAACAATGAGAAACGCATCTTCATTCTCAAGCTCATCATAACTTTCTTCAAACATGTAACTCCCAGAGCAGCCAACAACATCGATAAACAAATCTTGGACCACCGCACCCAATGCCTTTTGCTTCTGTTTTCATTATCTCCCCAGAAGAAATTTGCAAATGCCAACTCCATTTTCTTGCACGTGGAAGCTATGAGATCAAGGGCTTCCATTAATTCCATGCAATGGATAGCTTGCTAGTGCATGTTTGATGAGCATCAATCTTTTGGTTGGTGAGAAGAGTTTAGCTTTCCATCCTTCTACTCCACTTGTCATCCTTTGAACAAGCTGTTGAAAGTGAATAGCCCCTCACCTAGCCTTTCGATATTAGAGCCTCATGGTAGGTCATCGAGAGCTTGCTTCCTTGAATCCTGATAATTGCTCTATCACTTGCAATCGAGTCGTTGATGCTTATGTAGATGGGTTGAAGTAACTTTTTTGTCTTGTTAATTCTTTGCCTTGAAGCATTCTCAAATTCCTATAAAAAAAGGCTTTTGACCAAAGATTTCCTGCCATTTATAAACAAGATTGTGTCATCGGCAAAGAGTAAATAGGTAATATTCAGAAAGAGAAGTGGAAGATGGTAGTGTTGGCATTCTCCTTTCCTTACAAGCCGACTCACACCCCAACTTAAAAGTTCTACTGCTATAATGAATAATCTTGGCGAAAGCGGGTCTCCTAGGCAAAGCTCTCTAGTCGGCTTAAAAATTGATCCTACCATTCACCATGATGGAAAACCAATAGCCATTCCATCACTTTTTCCACTATTTCAACCCAACCGAGAAGCCAAATGTTTCAAGAACATAGGAAGAAATTTTCATTCCATCCTATTACATGCCTTTTCCATGTCTAGCTTGAAAATCACATTTTCACCTCTCACCTTGCCATCAATCTTGTTCACTTTTTCATTTGTTGGTGCAATACTCTATGCAATGCTTCAGTTATACATAAATGCCCCATGTTCTTCTAAAATGATCTTATGAAGAATCTTGGCAAGACGAAGAGATAGTAGCTTCAAAAATATCTTACATATGCTAATGGTCTAAACTTCACCGATCTTTCAAGATTCAAAGATCTAGGAATCATGCAAATCAATATACTCCCAAATGATCTCGCAATTTTCCCGTTCAAGAGAGTCACATGAAGTTGTGTATGTCACCTCCAACAATGTCCTAGCATAAGATCAAGAAGCTACCTAAATATCCATCTGAACCCAACGCGTTGTCTCCTGGAATGATAAAGGCCACATCCCTCACTTCATCCTTGTTTTGGGGGGTGCATGGGATTTTCATTGTCTTGATCCAACACTCTTTTGGGGATGCATTCAAGGAGATCTCTTAACAAAATATTTCCTTCCAATGCATATAATGAGTTGTGGTACCTTGTCGTCTCTTCTTCAATTTACGCCTGAGTTCCTAATATAATCCCTAATTCGGTTTTGATGCTCTTAACCAATAAGCAGTTTCGTCTCTCTATGACAAAGTCATGAAAGAATCAAAATTTCCAATCTCCTTTCGTCAGCCATTGGTTCCTAAACTTTTGTTTCCAAAACGAATCTTCTTGAAGCAAAGTCAAAGCTAGTTTGGAATCTGCTTCTTCAAGCACAACACACCCTTAGCCGCATGCTGCCATCTACAAGTTCTGCAACCAGTGAGAGTCTCCATAGCAAGGTTATTATACAAGATAGACGCATGTAGACAGCTCGTCAAAAGGGAACCCGAGAGAGGATGGTGGAGGAGTATGTAGAGATCACTCTGGTCGCATGATCTTTGCTTTACACAACTCCTATGATAGAGTTTTTGATATTGTAGCGGAGATGTAGGTGACACTGCATGGTTTGGAGATTTGTTATCACTTGGCCTTGTCCAACATCGTGGTAGAAATAGATTCTCGTATCCTAGCAGAGGCCGTAGGTGACCCTCGAGCTTCCTGCCCCTCTAATATTTGGTATCATGTGGGAGGCATCTTTAAGAATCAAAGGCTCCCCAATTTGAAATTTAATCATATCTACTGAGAAGGGAACTCGATAGTGGATGGTCTAGCAAAGCTTGCTAGTGACAGAAACTTCTTTTTTTAGGAAATAGATTTTTATTTACATGACAATATAGGCTACTTACACTTCGGACAGACCTAGGACCTTAAAAAAACCGTATGGGACCATCTATCATATAACCCCAGAGGAAAACCATGGCGTTGGGCATTAGGAGGCTTCTCCTTTGCCTAGCTTTAGATACCCCAACCCTGTTAGTGTACTAATTTGTGTACCTTGCTTGTCAATCACGTGAGTTTGTGTTAGTGAGTCAGTTAAGCCCTTGAAAGCTAAAGATCAAAGACACATACATGAAGACAAGAATCATCAAGGAGAGAAAAAATAGGCAAATAAGGTGCCTTGGTATTCTTTGATGGGATTTTTCCTCCTCTAAGATGGTTGGGCGCCCGGACCAACTGTGGCCAGGCGACCGAAATTCCATCAGGAGATGGTTTTAGCGCTGGACTATTTCTGCAACAGGCGGGCGCCCAGCGGTCTGTGATCGGGCGCTCGGTGTCCTGGGCGGGCGCCCGACCATGTTGGTCCAGGCGCTCGAAATTTGATTTTTCTCAAGTGTTGCTGCTGGACGTTTTTTGGCTTGGCCGGGCGCCCAACAGTCTGGTGACCGGGCGCCCGACCCTACGTGGACTGCTTGTACGCATTTCCTATTTGGGCTCTAATTCCTCCGATTTTCTGCTTAAGAAGTTCCAAAACGGGATTAGGGAATTCCATTAGTATGTTTGCACGTCCAAGGTGAGAAAGAGAGAAAAAGAGGAAGAGAGAAAGAGGAAGCTTGTAGCAGGGAGAAGTTGCTTGAAGAGGAGTTCTTCTGCGCAACCGTCGTCTCAGCGCTTCTACGTCCTCGAGATTGGTGAGATCGCTCTACTCTTGTTATTCTCTTGTTGTTTATCTATCCCAAGTGGGTGAGGAAGGTTTGATCCAAGCGGTGTGTGCTTGAGATCGGTTGTAACAATTTTCTGAGATAGTGGATTGTTGATCTGGACTAAGTCCCGTGGTTTTTACCTCTTTTGAGGGTTTTCCACGTAAAAACTCCTTGTGTCGTGTGGTTGAATGTTTATTCTTTATCATTACATTATCATAGTCCATAATTCTAGCATATTGGGGGGTGAGATCCGAAGGTTTGTGTGAAACGCACCCAACAAAGTGGTATCAGAGAGTTCAGGCTGTTTGAACGGAGTGGGATCGGTTCTAAATTATGGAAGGTGGCTCATCAAGGATGATCAGCCTTAAAGGTTCTAACTGGACCATATGGAAGGCTAAGATGGAGAACTTGCTCTATTGCAAGGACCTATATGCTCCGATCTTAGGCATATCAGCGAAGATCAAAGATATGCCTAACGATGATTGGAAGAAGTTGGACCGGAAGGTAGTGGGGTTTATTAGATGATAGTTGGATGATTCCGTATTCCACCATGTGTCTACGGAAACCTCAACCGCTAGCCTATGGCTGAAATTGAAAGGGCTGTATGAGAGGAAGACAGCCGGCAATAAGATATTCCTGATAAGACGACTTGTAAATCTTAAGTTCAAAGATGGTGGTTCTGTGGCTGAACACATGAATGAGGTCAACAACATTGTGAACCAGCTCTCCTTCATGAAGATGGTCCTAGATGATGAACTTTAGGCTTTGCTACTGCTTAGCTCATTGCCTGACAGTTGGGAGACATTGGTGGTGTCTCTGAGTAACTCCGCGCCAGACGGAAAGGTATCCATGGAATAGGTAACAAACTGTCTCTTTAATGAGGAGACAAGGAGAAAGTCTTTAGGGCCTACTCAACAAGAGGCCCTTGTGACACAAGATCGGGGGAGATGAAAGAACAGAAAGGGCGGAAAGGCCTGAGATAAATCAAGAGGCAAGTCAGTTGCTAGGATAAATGTTGAATGCTAGAATTATGGCAAGAAGGGCCACTATAAGCATGAATGTCACAAGAAGAAGAGTGACAAGAAAGGTAAAGGAAAGGAGAAGGAAGATGAATCGGATTCTACTGTGGTCACCTCAGATGGTGATGTTGTTGTTATTCTTTCGGCAGATCATGATATTTGTCTCACGGCTTCTAGTCAGGACACCGACTGGGTGATAGACTCGGGAGCCTCGTTTTATGCGACTCCACGCAGAGATTTCTTCAAAAGCTACAAGTCAAGTGACTATGGGACAGTAAAGATGGAAAATTCTGGTGTTTCGAAGATCGTAGGGGTCGGTAATATTTGTTTGAAGACCGATGTGGGCTGCACATTGGTTCTCAGGGATGTGAGACACATTCCAGACCTTCGCCTCAACTTGACGTCAACGGGAATGTTAGATGATGATGGCTATGAAAGCTAGTTTGTTGGTGGGCGCTGGAAGCTCATCAAGGGTTCGTTGATTGCCGCCAGAGGAAAGAAGTGTTGCACCCTTTACAAGGCAAGTGTCAGTGTATGTAAGCGTGGATTGAACGCAGCGGAAGATTTAGTTACTAACGTGTGGCACAGGCGTCTAGGCCACATGAGTGAAAAATGACTTCAGCTACTAGCAAAGAAGCGGCTCCTTTTAGATGTGACAAGTACACCTCTCAAAACCTGTATTGACTGTTTATCTGGGAAACAGCATAGAGTTTCTTTTGTTAAAACTGTTTCTCATGTTAATAAAGTAGATGCATTAGATTTGATTTATTCTGATGTTTGTAGTCCTATGAGGACAAAAACCTTGGGTGGGGCATTGTATTTTGTCACTTTTATAGATGATGCATCTAGGAGGGTTTGGGTGTATGCTTTGAAATCCAAGGACGAGGTCTTTGGTGTGTTTAAATTGTTTCATGCTATGGTCGAGAGAGAGACAGGCAAACCATTGAAGTGCATCCGCACTGACAATGGTGGTGAATACATAAGTGACTTCCATGAGTATTGCAAGTGTAATAACCCTGGTTTTACAGTAGTTGCGCTAGAATTCAGAGATAATTTAATTAATAGTTTAATTTAATAAGTAATTAAATAACTCAAATAATTAAATTGTTAATATTAAACGATCCGTAAGGATTATGGTATGATCCTTTCATTAGGAGTGCTCAACATGAACACTAGGATAGTGTAGAAGTGGCAGGTTTCACATAATCTACAATAAACCAGAAAAATACGTATTAATTGAACTTAAGTTATAGGACATTTGTAAAGAATATGATTTCTGGTGATCATTACCGTACAAAACTCTATACAATAGTTCTAGGACACGATCCAACCATACATGTCAAGTTTCAACCCTCCGATCATCCTACAAGTACCCTAATCAGAAATCGGGCCATAAGTGGGCCATCTAGCTTCGGAACTGTCCCATTTTTGGTGTCATAGCCTGAAATCAGGAGGCCTATCTAATGAATGGAGTGGATTGTGCATATACATCATGGTGGGACCCACGTGCATCGCGTGCACTACACACGCCCGGTCAACCCGCGTTGACCGCGAGTTGAAGGACAGTGCTTCTTCTTCTTCTTCGTTCTTCGTTACTGTTGCGAGCGGACGCTGTCCGCTGGCGGCATCTTCGTCGTACATTGATGTCGGTTGCTAGTGGGCCCCACATGAAAGCAGAGTATGGTGTCCGGGTGTACGTGCACCGCACGTATCGGTCGGCACGAAGAGTCCCTACTTTGCCTGTTTCGTCACCCGCTGAAACAGCGGACGCTGTTACAGCATCCGCACGCTGTCGAATGTGGGCCTCCTTGCGACCATCGGGATGGGCCCCATCGTAAAATCCAAGCCGTCCATTCGATTCCCCTACCTCACACATGAAGTCCCCTAGAATACCCTGCTCATCAGATGTCTACCCGACCTTCCTCAAGCCACCGTTCAAATCAAAGATGACCAAGATCCGGTCCGTTGCGTTGCATGGACGGTCCTGACTTCACCAATATCTTCATGTGGTCCCCACCTACATATTTGACGGTTCCTACGTGACGTAATCTACAAAAAGTGGAAGTCGAGTTCTCCTCTAACTCGGATTCGCAAACAGACCCGCGTCGGTTCGCACGGCTATATAACCTGTCATCTACTCCTGCGTCCTTCAGAGAAAAGCTAGAGAGAGAGAGGGTCGAGCAGAGAGAGAGAGAGAGAGAGCTAGTTGAAGGAGAGAGAAATATAGAGAGAGAAGAAACGAAAGAGAGAGAGGCCGTGAGAGAGAGAGAGAGAGAAGCCGGTAGAGAGAGAGGAGTGGAGTGCAGCGCACTGCTGCTGTTGCGTCAGTGCTGCTGGGCAGCAAGAAAAGAAGAAGAAAAGAAGAAAGAGAAAGAAAAGAAGAAGAAAAGAAGAAGGAAGAAAGAAAGAAAGAAGAAAGAAGAAGGAATGGAGAAAGAAAGAAGAAAGGAAAGAAGAGGGCCAACTGAGTCGACTCGGTGAGCCGACTCCGACTCGATTTGGGTTTATAGTTCATTACAAGTGAGTGATTCTTCTCAAGATTTCCTTTTGATTTTTTTTCTAGGATTCTTTCTTATTGAAATTCAAATATATGATTAAGTTTTCCAATCCCCAATTCTTCTATCTTAGTTGTATGGTGAGTTAAGGTTTAGACTCTACCATTCACACCTTTATAGGACTCCTTCAAATTCCTCGTATTAGGATTCTAGGTGAGCAATCAGACTTAGAATTCAATATACTTTCCTCATATATCTCGCATTAGGGTTCTACATAATAAATACATCCCTTAACCACACTTAATCCGATAATAGAATATTATTAACATTCCCCTCTATTTAATTCTAATATTTCTATGGACTATTTAAATCTTATGTGTTACCTTTTATACCATAGTATAATCAACTTTAGTTGACGAGTAAGTTATGAATTAGACGCTACAATTAACTAACCGACTAACAGGTGAATCGCATGCATGGTGTGTTTGGGATTGAATCATTGAATGCATTATATGCTTGCAGAATGCTCTCATAACTCATGACATATACATATATGTATACACTGCGACAGAACAGGAGCATGGTTGATTTGACTCCTGGCGTGCATGGTTGATTTGCCGCCTCGCTGTACCGGTTAGGTGAGCATGGTTGATTTGCGACAGGTTCCTAATGTTCAGTGGCAGCGAGTTCTGGTCGTTTCATTTATTGAGCATGGTTGATTTGCTCGGTTGGATCAGTGGTGCATGGTTGATTTGCCCACTGGCGTGCATGGTTGATTTGCCGCCTCGTTGTACCGGTTAGGTGAGCATGGTTGATTTGCGACAGGTTCCTAATGTTCAGTGGCAACGAGTTCCTAGACGTTTGTGCTCTTACACGTATCATAACATACATGACATCATGATAATCATGCTTCATTCATAATAATACATAACATGTTTAAATCATCACCATATTCTTATATATTCGTATGATTCTAGCTGTTAGTATTTCACATCTAACATCTTATCAACTGGAATATTACTTGTGATGGAAATGACCTCACTGGGCTTTAGCTCACCAAAATCACCACAGTTCCTACAGGATATCAGGAGGAAGGAGCAGCGGCTGAAGCGGAATATCTGGACGACTATTTTTATTAGAAGGCTTATCATAGCTTAGGTGTTGAATTTTATTTCTTTTGGAAGATGATTGCATCAGACTTTAGTAGATATGAATGTTTTGCTGATTAGAAGTAGTGGTTTAATTTAAACTTTTATTTGAGATTTAAGTTATGATTAATAAAGCACTTTAGTTGGTATTATTAGTGGTATGTGGAATGGAATTTCTCTACAGGTTATATTTGGATTAAATTCGCACTCTGAAACTCGGGCCTTGAGTTGTTGTACTCGAGTCTCGGATTTCAGGGCATGACAGCTTGGTATCAGAGAGAATTTCGTGATTCCAGTGCCTAGGGTTATGGGTTAGGCTTAGATTTAAGGTGAATAAACCAGTCCTTTGACGACACCAACCCCATTGAGTATTAACTTATGATTCTACTTGACTCGTAGATTTATCATGACGGGTCATAGCGAGCAAAACGGGACGCCCTCCACCCCACCCGCTACTAGCAATACGACGACGGCAATTCCTGGGTTGGCCGAACAAAACCAGCTGCTACAAGAAATGATGAAAGTGTTGGGGACTGTGGTCAGCGTAATTGGGCTTCAGAATAATCAGCAAAATCCGACGCCCCCTCCAACCAGTCACGGAAATTCAGGTGGGCTACTGGAAAGGTTCAAGAGGTTACGTCCCTCCTCATTTAACGGATCGCCCGACTCGAATGAAGCTGAACACTGGCGCAACGAAATGGAGAAACTCTTTGAAGGGATGGGATGCAGAGATGAGGAGAAAGTTACCTTAGCCACCTTTGTACTCGAAGGAGAAGCGTACCATTGGTGGAAATCCATGGTGAGATCAGTTGCCCCAGGCACTGTGTGGACCTGGGACTCCTTCTGCGACAAATTTAATAAGCAATACTTTCTAAAGACTATGCGAGATCAAAAGATAGTGGAATTCATGAGATTGGAACAGGGAAAACTTTCTGTCAGACAGTATGAAGCCAAGTTTACGGAGTTGGCAAGGTATGCCACTTCTATGGTACGTGAGGAAGAGGATAAGGCCCGAAAATTTGAGAACGGCCTCAAACCACCGATACGCAGCAGGGTGCGGGCCTTCGAACTGACGACTTACATGGAGGTCTTTAATAAGGCCTTGGTGGTGGAGAGAGACTTTGAGGAGTTTTGGAAGGATCGGGATCAGAAAAAGTCCGATACGGGGTCGAAAAACAAGGCGTTATCTTCTGCACTACCCCAACATGCAGACAAGAGACAGAGGATGATGAGTAGTGCTGCACCCCTGCCTCCATCGAGCAACATCAATTTCAAGGGAGATGTTATAATTGTGGCGAAGTGGGTCACACGTGATCATCATGCCCTTTATTGGTCCAGGGGCCATCTCGCCCAGTGTCCCAGACACGCGGTCCACAACCTCAATATGCACAGCCACAACATCGACCACATGTGCAACACCAGAGGCCTCCACAATACTCGCAAAGGCCACAACAAACACAACCTTTCTCTATTACGAGGCCTGGTCACCAAGCTCCAAGACAGCAAGCTCAAGGGCGAGTTTACGCAGTAGCCCCGCCAGCATGGGAGCCCGAAATAACACAAGAACATGAAGAAATGCCACCCGAAGAAGAACCAATTCCTGAAGAAACAATAGCACAGTGCTACGCAATCACAGATGCCCCACCTGAGCATAATACAAATGGAACAGTAGTCGAAGGTACGCTTTTTATATTCACAACACCTGCCAAAGCTCTGTTTGATACGGGTGCTACCCACTCATTTATTACTGCATCCTTGGTCACTTCTTTGGAATTGGTTAGCGAGAACATGGATAGGAATCTAACTATAGCCACACCCATTGGTCGATCGGTAGTATTAGATCGAATATGTAAGGACTGTCCCATCTTGATAGGCGAGACTTGCCTGCCAGCAAACCTAATCGTCATGGACATGACGGGATTTGAAATTATCCTGGGAATGGATTGATTAGCCGCACATCACGCCACCTTAGACTGTTACGAAAAGACAGTGACCTTCTCCGTCCCAAATCAATCAGTCATCACATTTCATGGGGACAAACATGTAGATTCAATAATAATCATGGCAGCACTATCCGAGACAGAAGATCAGGAAAACCATATCGAACAAATACACATAGTTAACGAATTTCCTGACTGTTCCAAGAAATCCCTGGATTGCCCCCTCGGAGAGAAGTGGACTTTTCCATCGAATTGGTACCAGGGACCGCTCCGATTTCTAGAGCAGCATACCGCATGGCCCCATTGGAATTAAGAGAGCTAAAGAAGCAGATACAAGAACTGTTGGATCAAGGATTTATAAGGCCCAGCACATCACCTTGGGGAGCTTCGGTCCTATTTGTGAAGAAGAAGGACGGCTCGATGAGGCTATGCATTGACTATCGTCAGCTTAACAAGGCCACAATTAAAAATAAATACCCTTTGCCTCGTATCGATGACCTGTTCGATCAACTAAGGGGAGCTCGATACTTCTCCAAAATAGATTTGAGGTCAGGGTACCATCAGTTAAGAATCAAAGACCCAGACATACCAAAAACCGCCTTCAGGACACGTTACGGCCACTATGAGTTCCTGGTTATGCCCTTCGGGCTCACGAACGCTCCGGCGGTGTTTATGGACTTAATGAATAGGGTGTTCAAGCCTTACCTCGATCAGTGCGTCATTGTTTTTATCGACGATATCCTCATCTACTCCAAGACTTATGAGGAACACGAGGGACACCTTAGGACTGTGTTACAGATCCTCAAGGATAACCAACTCTATGCAAAACTCAAAAAGTGTGAGTTTTGGAAGAAGGAAGTAAAATTTCTGGGGCATGTTGTGTCGGAAAAGGGAATCTCAGTAGACCCGACAAAGATCGAAGCCGTGATTAACTGGGAACAACCCACAAATGCATCTGAAGTACGAAGTTTCTTGGGTTTGGCAGGCTATTACAGGAGGTTTATCGACGGGTTCTCTAAAATTGCGAGACCGTTAACCAGTCTAACGGGGAAGAGTAAGACCTTTATATGGGACGACAGTTGCGAATTAGCATTTACGAGGCTTAAGAGACATTTAACGTCGGCACCGATATTAACGATTCCAACGGAGGGAGAAAAATTTGTCGTCTACACGGATGCCTCTCACCAAGGGCTAGGATGTATTCTTACACAGAATGGAAGGGTGATCGCTTACGGCTCCAGGCAGTTGAAGAAACATGAGCAAAATTACCCTACTCACGATTTGGAGCTAGCCGCGGTTGTTTTCGCTCTGAAAATATGGAGACATTATTTGTATGGAGAGCAGTTTGAACTATACACCGATCATAAGAGCCTAAAATATCTATTTGACCAAAAAGAGCTGAACATGCGGCAGAAAAGGTGGCTAGAATTCCTAAAGGACTATTACTTCAAAATCTGTTACCATCCGGGCAAGGCAAATGTCGTGGCCGATGCCTTGAGTAGGAAGAAACAATTACTTGCCGCAACTCTCGCCATGCAAGAATGGAAATTGTTAGAAAATATCAAGGATTACGAGATCCAACAATGGGAAAATAGCACTATGGCTTTCCTTGGAAATTTGATGATCCAGCCAACATTGGTAACCCGAATCATAGACGCCCAAAAGCAGGACATGTGGCTCCAGGATCGAATCTCAGTTGTAGCCGCCGATGCCGCAGTTGAATAGAAAGTGGGGGCAGATGGAGCAATCAGGTATCGAGGAAGAATATGCAGTGCCAGACGTAGCAGAACTAAAGAAAGAAATTTTGGAAGAAGCCCATAGATCCAAGTTGACAATACACCCTGGAAGTACAAAGATGTATCGTGACGTTCACAGGACATATTGGTAGAATAACATGAAGAAGGAGATTGCAAATTTTGTATCCAAGTGTTTCACCTGTCAACAGGTTAAAGCTGAACACCAGAGACCTTCTGGACTACTACAACCATTAGAAATCGCAGAATGGAAATGGGAACGTATATCCATGGATTTTGTTATGGGTCTGCCCAGGTCAGGGAGAAATCATGATGCTATGTGGGTGATTGTAGATAGGCTAACTAAGTCAGCTCATTTTCTACCGGTGCGAATGAATAACTCCTTAGAAGAGCTAAGCAAGTTGTACATCAAGGAGATTGTGAGACTTCATGGGGTGCCTGTTTCGATTATTTCCGATCGTGACCCTAGATTTGTTTCTCGATTCTGAAAAGGTCTCCAAACAGCATTGGGAACGAAACTGGATTATAGTACCGCATTTCATCCGCAGACTGATGGCCAGACAGAAAGAGTGAACCAGATATTAGAAGATATGCTCAGGTGTTGTGTTATCGATTTCAAGGGTAATTGAGACGACCATCTTCCTCTGATAGAGTTTGCATACAATAATAGTTACCAGTCGACTATTGGAATGGCACCGTTCGAAGCACTTTATGGTAGACCTTGTAGATCCCCTAGCTGTTGGACAGAGGTGGGCGAAAAATCTTTATTAGGACCTGAACTTGTACAACAGACTTCTGAGAAGATTGCGATTATAAAGGAGCGTATCCGTGTCGCCTAAAGCCGACAGAAGAGTTATGCAGATAACCGAAGGAAGGAATTGGAATTCTTCGTGGGCGATCATGTATTTTTAAAAGTTTCTCCGATGAAAGGAGTCATGCGATTTGGGAAGAAGGGAAAGTTAGCTCCAAGATATATTAGACCATTTGAAGTATTGGCTAAAGTTGGCGCTGTGGCTTACAGGCTGGCCCTACCTCCTCAGTTATCAAGTATTCATAATGTTTTTCATGTTTCCATGTTGCGAAAGTATGAAAGAGATGTCTCTCACGTCATCGACTAGCAGCCTTTGAAAATTCGAGAAGACACTACATACATTGAGAAGCCCGTTAAAATTCTAGACAGAAAGAAACAAGTACTTCGCACCAAGACGATACCACTTGTGAAAGTGCAGTGGAGTATCACGAAGTTGAAGAAGCTTCTTGGGAGCGTGAAGATGAAATTCGAGAAAATTACCCAGAATTATTTTGAGGTATGTTTAATTTCGAGGACGAAATTTTTCTTTTAGGAGGGTAGAATGTAATAACCCTGGTTTTACAGTAGTTGCGCTAGAATTCAAAGATAATTTAATTAATAGTTTAATTTAATAAGTAAGTAATTAAATAACTCAAATAATTAAATTGTTAATATTAAACGATCCGTAAGGATTATGGTATGATCCTTTCATTAGGAGTGCTCAACATGAACACTAGAATAGTGTAGAAGTGGCAGGTTTCACATAATCTACAATAAACCAGAAAAATACGTATTAATTGAACTTAAGTTATAGGACATTTGTAAAGAATATGATTTCTGGTGATCATTACCGTACAAAACTCTATACAATAGTTCTAGGACACGATCCAACCATACATGTCAAGTTTCAACCCTCCGATCATCCTACAAGTACCCTAATCAGAAATCGGGCCATAAGTGGGCCATCTAGCTTCGGAACTGTCCCATTTTTGGTGTCATAGCCTGTAATCAGGAGGCTTATCTAATGAATGGAGTGGATTGTGCATATACATCATGGTGGGACCCACGTGCATCGCGTGCACTACACACGCCCGGTCAACCCGCGTTGACCGCGAGTTGAAGGACAGTGCTTCTTCTTCTTCTTCGTTCTTCGTTACTGTTGCGAGCGGACGCTGTCCGCTGGCGGCATCTTCGCCGTACATTGATGTCGGTTGCGAGTGGGCCCCACATGAAAGCAGAGTACGGTGTCCGGGTGTACGTGCACCGCACGTATCGGTCGGCACGAAGAGTCCCTGCTTCGCCTGTTTCGTCACCCGCTGAAACAGCGGACGCTATTACAGCTTCCACATGCTGTCAAATGTGGGCCTCCTTGCGACCATCGGGATGGGCCCCATCGTAAAATCCAAGCCGTCCATTCGAATCCCCTACCTCACACATGAAATCCCCTAGAATACCCTGCTCATCAGATGTCTACCCGACCTTCCTCAAGCCACCGTTCAAATCAAAGATGACCAAGATCCGGTCCGTTGCATTGCATGGACGGTCCTGACTTCACCAATATCTTCATGTGGTCCCCACCTACATATTTGACGGTTCCTACGTGACGTAATCTACAAAAAGTGGAAGTCGAGTTCTCCTCTAACTCGGATTTGCAAACAGACCCGCGTCAGTTCGCACGGCTATATAACCTGTCATCTACTCCTGCGTCCTTCAGAGAAAAGCTAGAGAGAGAGAGGGTCGAGCAGAGAGAGAGAGAGAGAGAGAGAGCTAGTTGAAGGAGAGAGAAATATAGAGAGAGAAGAAACGAAAGAGAGAGAGAGAGGCCATGAGAGAGAGAGAGAGAAGCCGGTAGAGAGAGAGGAGTGGAGTGCAGCGCACTGCTGCTGTTGCGTCAGTGCTGCTGGGCAGCAAGAAAAGAAGAAGAAAAGAAGAAAGAGAAAGAAAAGAAGAAGGAAGAAAGAAAGAAAGAAGAAAGAAGAAGGAAGGGAGAAGAAAGAAAGAAGAGGGCCAACTGAGTCGACTCGGTGAGACGACTCCGACTCGATTTGGGTTTATAGTTCATTACAAGTGAGTGATTCTTCTCAAGATTTCCTTTTGATTTTTTTTCTAGGATTCTTCCTTATTGAAATTCAAATATATGATTAAGTTTTCCAATCCCCAATTCTTCTATCTTAGTTGTATGGTGAGTTAAGGTTTAGACTCTACCATTCACACCTTTATAGGACTCCTTCAAATTCCTCGTATTAGGATTCTAGGTGAGCGATCAGACTTAGAATTCAATATACTTTCCTCATATATCTCGCATTAGGGTTCTACATAATAAATACATCCCTTAACCACACTTAATCCGATAATAGAATATTATTAACATTCCCCTCTATTTAATTCTAATATTTCTATGGACTATTTAAATCTTATGTGTTACCTTTTATACCATAGTATAATCAACTTTAGTTGACGAGTAAGTTATGAATTAGACGCTACAATTAACTAACCGACTAACAGGTGAATCGCATGCATGGTGTGTTTGGGATTGAATCATTGAATGCATTATATGCTTGCAGAATGCTCTCATAACTCATGACATATACATACATGTATACACTGCAACAGAACAGGAGCATGGTTGATTTGACTCCTGGCGTGTATGGTTGATTTGCCGCCTCGCTGTACCGGTTAGGTGAGCATGGTTGATTTGTGACAGGTTCCTAATATTCAGTGGCAGCGAGTTCTGGTCGTTTCATTTATTGAGCATGGTTGATTTGCTCGGTTGGATCAGTGGTGTATGGTTGATTTGCCCACTGGCGTGCATGGTTGATTTGCCACCTCGTTGTACCGGTTAGGTGAGCATGGTTGATTTGCGACAGGTTCCTAATGTTCAGTGGCAACGAGTTACTAGACGTTTGTGCTCTTACACGTATCATAACATACATGACATCATGATAATCATGCTTCATTCATAATAATACATAAAATGTTTAAATCATCACCATATCCTTATATATTCGTATGATTCTAGCTGTTAGTATTTCACATCTAACATCTTATCAACTGGAATATTACTTGTGATGGAAATGACCTCACTGGGCTTTAGCTCACCAAATCACCACAGTTCCTGCAAGATATCAGGAGGAAGGAGCAGCGGCTGAAGCGGAATATCTGGACGACTATTTTTATTAGAAGGCTTATCATAGCTTAGGTGTTGAATTTTATTTCTTTTGGAAGATGATTGCATCAGACTTTAGTAGATATGAATGTTTTGCTGATTAGAAGTAGTGGTTTAATTTAAACTTTTATTTGAGATTTAAGTTATGATTAATAAAGCACTTTAGTTGGTATTATTGTGGTATGTGGAATGGAATTTCTCTACAAGTTATATTTGGATTAAATTCGCACTCTGAAACTCGGGCCTTGAGTTGTTGTACTCGAGTCTCGGATTTCAGGGCGTGACAGCAAGTCACTGGGTATACGGCATGAACAGACGGCTCCCAAGACCCCCCATCATAATGGTGTGGCTAAGCGAATGAATCGCACCATAGTAGAGAGGATCAGATGCATGTTATCCCGTGCAAAGTTGCCCAAGATGTTTTGGGGAGAAGCAATACACACGGCGGTGTATTTGATAAACAAGTCTCCATCAACCCCATTAAATGGAGATGTACCTGAGAAGGTGTGGACTGGACGTGATCCATCGTATAGTCATCTTAGGGTGTTTGGATGCAGGGCATCCGTACACGTACCAAAGGACGAGAGGTCTAAGCCCGATATGAAGATCAGGCAATGTGTGTACTTAGGGTACGGTGATGAGAAGTTCAGTTACAGGTTGTGGGATCCGACCGAGAAAAAGCTCATCAGGAGCAGAGATGTGGTTTTCATTGAAGATCAGTGTCTAGAAGACATTGAAAAGCCAGCGAAGACCCAACCCAGTTCAGGTGAACTGGAGGACATAGATCCGGATAGTCCTCCCGTGGTGCCTGATGACGGGGGAGTACAACATGGTGTAGAGGATGAGGGAGTCCTTACAGAAGATGAACAGGGGGAGCAGCCCCAACTTGATCCGCCTGTTGAGCCACAGGTGAGGAGGACATCAAGGGACAAACATCCGTCCAAGAAGTACTCGCCACATGAGTACATTATGCCCACTGATGGGGGAGAGCCAGAAGACTATTCTGAGGCCCTAGCCGACGAGCATAAGGCGGAGTGGTTGAAAGTTATGCAAGAGGAGATGGAATCCTTGCATAAGAACCACACCTATGATATGGTGAAATTGCCTAAGGGCAAGAAAGCTCTAAGCAACAAGTGGGTGTTCAGAAAGAAGAATTCACAGATAAGGTAGAAGGCCAGACTTGTGGTGAAAGGGTTTGGTCAGAGAAAAGGGATAGACTTTGAGGAGATATTCTCACCAGTGGTGAAGATGACACCCATACGGGTGTTGCTCGGGTTAACCGCTAGCATGGATCTGGAAATAGAGCAGTTAGATATCAAAATTGCTTTCCTCCATGGTGACCTGGAAGAAGAGATCTACATGCGCCAACCAGAAGGATTCGAAGTCAATAGCAAAGAGCATAGTGGTGTGTAGGCTTAGGAAGAGCTTGTATGGGCTGAAACAAGCTCCTAGGCAATGGTACAAGAAGTTCGACTCGTTCATGTTAAAGCATGGATATGACAGAACAGAGTCAAACCATTGTGTGTTCACTCGCAGGTTCTCAGATGGTGATTTCTTAGTTCTGCTATTGTACGTTGATGACATGCTCATCATGGAAAAAGACATTAAGAAGATTGACAGGCTGAAACAAGAGTTGGGCAAGTCGTTTGCGATAAAAGACTTGGGCCCGGCCAAATAGATCCTAGGAATGGAGATAACCCGTGACAGAAGCAGCAGGAAGCTTTAGCTGTCACAAGAGCAGTATATTGAGAAAGTCATCGAGCAGTTCAACATAAATGCAGCAAAGCCGGTCAGTACTCCACTGGATGGTCACTTCAAATTGAGCGACAAGCAGTGTCCCAAGACAAAGGCGGAAGTGGAAGAGATGTGGAAGATACCCTACGCGTCAACGATGAGAAGTTTGATATATGCTATGGTGTGTACGCGCCCAGATATAGCATATGCGGTTGGTGTTGTCAGCCGGTATCTTGTCAATCCTGGCAAAGAATATTGGGCAGTGGTGAAGTGGATACTGCAGTATCCGAGGGGCTCATCCAGGTTGAGCCTATGCTATGGTGACAGAAAACCTGTGTTAGAAGGCTACACAGATGCAGATATGGCAGGTGACATAGACTCTAGGAAGTCTACATCGGGGTTCATGTTCACGTTTGCAGGGGGAGCGGTCTCTTAGGCAGAGCAAGTTACAGAAGGTCATAGCATTGTCGATGACAGAAGCCGAGTACATTGCAGTCACAGAAGCATGCAAAAAGATGCTTTGGATAAAGAGATTCCTACGGGAACTTAGCCTGAAGCAGGAGGAGCACGTGGTCTATTGCGATAACCGAAGTGCTATACACTTAAGCAAGAATCCAAGTCAGCATTCCAAGTCGAAGCACATAGAGATTCGGTATCACTGGATCAGGATACTTTGGAACAGAGGTGTTACAGCTTGAGAAGATCCATACGGACGATAACAAGTCAGACATGATGACCAAGGCTTTGCTCAAGGGCAAGTTTGAGGTTTGTAGAAACCTGGCTAGCTTGAAGAATGCGAATTTCTCCTGAGTCGGAAAGGGGGAGATTTGATGGGATTTTTCCTCCTCTGGGATGGTCGGGTGCCCGGATCAACTGTGGTCAGGCGACCGAAATTCCATCAGGAGATGGTTTTGGCGCTGGACTGTTTCTGCAACGGGCGAGCGCCCGACCATGTTAGTCCGGGCGCCCGAAATTCAATTTTTCTCAAGCGTTGCTGCTGGACGTTTTTTTGGCTTGGCCAGGTGCCCGACGGTCTAGTGACCGAGCGCCCGACCCTGTGCGGACTATTTGTACGCAGTTTCCTATTTGGGCTATAATTCCTCCGGTTTCCTACTTAAGAGGTTCTAAGACGGGATTAGAGAATCCCATTAGTGTGTTTGCACGTCCAAGGTGAGAAAGAGAGAAAAAGAGGAAGAGAGAAAGAGGAAGCTTGTTGTAGAAGGGAGAAGTTGCTTGAAGAGTTCTTCTGCGCAACTGTCGTCTCAGCGCTTCTACGTCCTCGAGATCGGTGAGATTGCTCTATTACTCTTGTTATTCTCTTGTTGTTTATCCATCCCAAGTGGGTGAGGAAGGTTTGATCCAAGCGGTGTGTGCTTGAGATCGGTTGTAACAGTTCTCTGAGATAGTTGATTGTTGATCTGGACTAGGTCTCATGGTTTTTACCTCTTTCGAGGGTTTTCCACGTAAAAATTCCTTGTGTCGTGTGGTTGAATGTTTATTCTTTATCATTACATTATCATAGTCCAGAATTCTAGCATATTGGGGGGCGAGATCCGAAGGTTTCTATGAAACGCACCCAACATTCTTAACCCTTAAAACCCTTATAACCAAAACAACATTCCATTTAGATGACTTGGATTTAATAGGAAAACATTTAGTCATCTTCCTTAACCTTAGAAACTTTAATGTAACATGATAAAATAGGCTAAAGAGGTACCCGAGTTGTTGTAAAAAGAACGGCCTAAACAATAGTTTTTTAGAATTTTTTGGTCCCACCGAAAATGACCAAAATAGGTCAGCTTAACACGTAAACCAAGGAAATTGGGTTGCAGCCTGACACACCTTTGGCTGGCTTTGGTGGCATCGACGTTCACCTTCGGTGCGACCAAAATGGTCCAAAACTGGACAATGAGCCTTATTAAAAATCATGGTAGTTCGGCTCTAGTCGATGGGTCCTCTGGCGGGCTTCAGTGCGACCCAAGACTAGTTGTTACATGCCCATTTTCTAGCCATTGGAACCTTAAGTCTACATATAGGGTGTTTAAACTTTGGGCATTTGTATGAATTTTTAATACATTAAAAGCCACCACAACTCCACATCATTAAAGGCTCTAATCCTACGTGATTCAAGTCATTTTCCTTATGATTCATCACAATGCAAGAGCATTCCAAGCTCAAGATGAAGATGAACTTGATCTCCACCTCTCTAGAGTTTAGAAATCAAATCTATTGGTAAAACCTTGTCTAAAATCTCTAAGAGACCCATCTAGGTGAATCCTTCTAGAAAATCAACTTCCCATTAGTTGTAGAAGATTCAACCTCACTCTCATTACTTGGTCACCTCAAAAGAGTATCACTTGCAAGGTAGCCGATCATTAAAGCCAAAGAAGTTCGACATCAAAGTCCGAAGGAGTAATCGAGTTGCGAATTCAAGCATGGGAGAGCATGAAGAAGCATCTCAAAAAAGGCACATCAAAAGGGGCTCAGTTCGACAAGTTATCAATTGTAAGAGTCCATGTTATACTCCTTCCTTGTATAAGATTGAGTGTAGAGTTTGATTCCCAAGGGAGCCTCTGAAGGGAGTAAACGAAGATCCTTGGATTAAGATCAGGGTTATTGATTAGTCTTGAAAACCATTGTAAGTCCTTGTGTAGGGTTGTAAAGGTTGGGAGGAACCTATTGAAACTCCTAAACAGTGAAATCTGATGCGCTCGAGGGAAGAGTGTGGAAGTCGGGAGTGGAGTAGGGAAACCAAACCATTATATATCGCTTGTGTTTATGATTGTTCATTAGCACATCATTTCTAATATGCTTATGAGTTTACTTGTTTGAATTACATGAATGCATGTTTAGATGTATGCTAGGGATTGTATGATTTACACATGAACACATACAAGCTCACTATCTCTCTATAAACTAGTTGTTTAATGTTGAATCATTTATAGTCTGAGTGATTGGACTCATTTGGCTTGAAAGCCTAAGTGTTAATTGCTTTATTAAGTTTTAATTAATAAATTAGTTTTTAATTAGGCATGAATTTTAAGTGATCCTATTCACCCCCCCTTCAAGACTAAGCCATTGTTCCTAGTAGCTCCGCCTTAAGCTTCCGCGTGGAAAGCACCTAAGTGTAATAAATGTGTAAATTCAAGCCCTACTCTATCAAGGAAACACATACCTCTTAACTCCACAGGTAGCTTTAAGTATGCCTAGTAACAGGAAGTTGAACGCAATATTCTATAGGCGGACTGAATTGCCAAGGAGGGTTAAGGGGGACTTATCCTTAGATAATGCAGGAATAGGGGGTTGATTAGAAGGAGAAAGAAACAGAGACATGGCAGATAAGTCATCTGTTATCTCCCTTTGGTTTGGTTCTTTTTTGTATATGGGCTGATATGATAGGCGGGGTCTAAACTTTTTGTATGAGCTCCACCCGACCCCCCCCCCCCCCCCCCCCCCCCCAAAAAAAAAAGCACAACACACCCTTTGATCCAATTTAGACCTAATAAGTTCATGCTCTACGTTCATGACCGCATCTTTCGATGATGGACATTTTGGAAAACATCCTTAAACACTTTGTTTTTCCATTCCCAAAGAGCGAATTTCAATCTTTTCATTTTAACAAACATCATGGCCATCGAGAAGACATCTACCCCCACCTTCCAGTTGTTCTACCTTCGTAAACCTATCATGGGTGATCCACATCCTTTGAAATGGAATGGTTTTGGAACTCTATCTTGATCTTCCTTTATAAACATAATATATAGGAATGGTCAAATAATAGTCGTGGAAGGTGTGAAACTTTAAGGAATTCACAAATTCTGATCATAACCCTATCATTATTAGGATCTGTAAAGCCTGATCATTAAAGATGTGTTGTTCATCCAGCCAACACTTTCATAGGTCAAGCTCTGCACTCAGCTCGTTGGGGGTCACAGGGAGGCAACACCCCCTTACCTAGGAGTCAAAGGGCGTAACCCCCGGCCTGGAGGGCAATTTTGTAATTTCATATGACGTTTTATATAAAACGTAGTGTGTGTGTGTGTGTGTGTGTGTGTGTGTGTGTGTGTGTGTGTGTGTGTCATGAGAGAGAGTTGTCATTGCATTGAGAGTTGCTGCTTTTATTTTTGCCTTTAAGCATAGTGTATTAGTGTGAATCCATGGACATACCGAAAGGGAACCACGTAAATCTCTATATTGTGGTTTGCATCTTTTCCTTGTTTTTTTCTCTTTTAATTTCAATATTCCTATGTGTGTGGTTGAGAATAGATCCTTCTCCCAACAACCATATGAGCTTGTTTGCATGCAAGTCATGTTCAAGTTTGTGCATGTGTACAACCATTTAACAAAACATCCATTTACAGATGTTTCTTTCGCATCTGTTTGATAAAACCTATAATCTCTAGTTACTGTGAATATCATAATCATGAAATCACTTGAGATTGTTGTTATAGAGCTAAATGTTTTATCTTAGCGATCACTTCATAGCATTGAGAAACTCCTTTAGCCACTAGAAGCAACTTATACCACTCAACTTCTTTAGATCTCATTTTTATTATTTGTATCCCTTTAGATCGATGGGTTTTCCCTCTTCTAGTAATGCAAGTCTCATGCTTTGTTCTTAAACATCAATACCATGTCTTTGTCCTTGACCTAATACCATTAGGGATCTCCAAGTGCTTCTCAAAAACTATTTGACTCGCATAGATTTATTATCAGTAGGTGCCCGGTTAATAGTCCTATTCTAAAAAAAATTAATAAAATATATTTCCTATTTCATAACATAAACACCATGAAATATAATATAGAGCTAACGGATGTTTTACTTTCAAGATTTTTAAACATGATCGAAAAAATGCTTAAATTAAACACTTTTAAACATGCCTTTTTGTCGTTTCTCACCTACTTTCCCCATAAACATTAAATTAAGTTCATGCAAATAAACTTATGGAACGACAAAATGCGATCATTAAAGTACACTATTTTTCTCACCTAAATTATGTTCAGGAGACAAAAGGGATCTACAAAAAAACCCTAGAATGCGCACTTGCACTAATGGATAATCCAATAGCTCTCTATAGTATCTATTGCTTTTTTTCCCATCCACAAAGACCCATCAAATGATATTACCCTTGACAAGAGGATATGCTAAATAACTCCAGCCATGAGTTTCTACAAGTGAGGCCCATGCACTCTATGATCCAGTCTGCTGATGGATGGGGATTTCCCAAGACCACCTAGATTAGAACACCATGCCCTCCAATCATTGGCCTTTTCACCGTTACCGCTGATAGTCCCTCTACTGTCTTCTCAACTGTCTATTTGCATGCGGCCAATGGAAGAACCATGATCGTTTGGCCCAATGGAATTTTGGGGCGCTTCCCAGCAACATTAGGGTTCACCATATCAACAGTTCAGATCTCCAATAGATGGGACCCACATGAACAAACTCAAGGATTGAGGACCGTGAAAGCTTGAGGTTCATATAACCACCCCAAAAGTCGGCATTCTCTTGATGTGAAAGCTTGCACTCCAAAGCCCCAGCAAGTCCATTTCAACTTCTAGTGAAACGACCCTTTTGTGGAAAGATTCAGATGAACGAACCTCATCATTCATTTCCAATTTCCTACCCACTCAAGGAAAGCATCCAAAGATCTAATCACTTCATATAAAGGGAAACGTTATTCACACCCATCCTATTGATAGATACACCCATAGTTTCCACCTTTTCATCATGCAATACTACGACCCTTTGCTATTGTATACCCAAAAATGGAATGGACAGATGTATTTATTGGTAGAGAGCTGGCTCAGATAACAAATGACTCGATACATATACGTCTATTAATGTATGAATGTATTGCATTTAAATGGTTCAGAATGTCAACCCACAAAATCCATTCATCAAAATACCCATGTCTACATCTCTATCCACTAAAGCTTGGTAGAATTGTGGATGGACACAACCAATCTGGGCCATCTAAATCGTGGACCTGATCGTGGATGGACACAGCCCAAAAATCATGATGATCAGTGATCCTAACCGTCCAACTGGTACCGATCAATGTACTGTTGAGAAGACAAATGACTGGCATTCAAGTTTAACGGCCACAATAGTCCAATATGTGTGATTATTTGGGTATGCTTCATCCATGATCCCGCCGGCAACTTGGATGGTATGGATTTGTTTGCATGTGGTCCGTATGCACTGTGGATGTGTTTGCAACAATTTAGCACATTGTGGGCAAATGCATACATTAGTCTCTCCGACAAACAAAGAAGGGTCAGGATTCTTACCAGCAATGAAGACGTTTCTCTGCAAGAAAATTAAATGATTTGAGTCACCAACTTCATTGCTTGAGCTGCTTCTTTTCTACAAAGACTTAAAAATGAATTCTTCCATGGAGAGAAAATCAAAGAGAAACCCATCAAAGAACATAACATTAGAAAAACAAAATAAAACATGGAAATGATGAGAAGATTAAGAAAAAAAAACATCAGATTCACAAGAACAGTAGTCTACCTTGATACTTGGACTGTGTACAGAACATTTAAAAAAGACCCAAATCAAAGATAGAGAAGAAAAAGGAAGAAATGCATGTGCTTTTCTTATTCATCTTAGTAAGATGGTGGTGGCCTAGTTGGTGGACCCCACCCATACACATCATGGGGCAGCTGCCCATTTGGTAGGAGATTGGGTGGTAGATTGTATATGGGCAGTGATGATGGATCAGGCAAACCATGAGACTGTGATCCGGATAGGCCACTGGATCCCGAATTTACCCCTGCAGATTGCTGTAATTGCATTCCCTCTGGGGCAGCGGCGGCGGCAGCCGCAGCAGTGGCCTCCTCCTCCTCCTCATCAATTGGCAGCCGCTCGTAGGTTGCATTTGTGAATGTCGCAGCAATCACCATCACAGGACCGGATGCGATAAGCGGGCCCACCACACTCCCCCCTACCACTTGCCCCTGCCCACCAGCTAAATAGACGGTCAGCCCGGTCGCACCGGGTGGCGAAGGCGTGGGAAGGAATGCACCGGATAGAGATAGTATCTCGAACCGGCCATGGAGGGTGAGGACAGCACCAGGCCCAGCAGGCTGGCGGAGTGTGACATTGGTGACGATGCCACTGCCACTGAGGACAGATACCCCACGCTGGCGGCGACGGGAGAAGGCAGCGACACTGTCAGCGATGTCACTGCCACTGCCGATCTCCAGCACATGGCTCCGGAGGGCATTAGGGCTCTCACGGGTGATGATGATCGGTGGCTTGGGCTTGTTCTTGGAGCCGGGCGGGCGGCCGCGGGGACGGCGGCCCCCACTCCCACCACTGCTCCCCTCGACCGTCTCCAGGCCTGCCGTCTGGTCCTCCGCCTCGGCATCGCCACGGCTGTCCTCGTCTTCCTGGATTTGGTTCCCGGCATTCGCACCACTGTTGTTGTTGTTGCTGCTGCTGCTGTTGGCAATGTTGTTCTTGCTGTCCATCAGCTCTTGCTCCCTTCTCGATCCAAATCGGCCCATCCCGGCCACATGATCATCGTCAGGGTCCCGTATGCGAAGGGACGGAACCGACAGATCGACTCCTCCCATCGCCACATTCCCGCTCCACCACGGGTTTGCCAGCTCTTCTATTTAAAATTAAACTCCTCCTCACAAAACACCAGAAGAAGAAAATCAACAGGAATCGAATCCCAATTCTTCTGTCTGTTTCTTGCTTCTTCTCTCCTTTCTCTTCTCAATTGAGATCAGATGAAAAACACCCACAAATTAAAAATCTATAAAGCCCTTCAGATTGTTCTCTTTTCTGAAAAAAAACCCAATTGAGAAAAATCTACCAAACCTCTTTTTCTTTCTTCTGTTGTTCAAATCAAACCCATATCAGCTCGCCTGGCCATCTTCCATCACTCTCTTACTATAAAAAAACAAAAATCAGCTGGCCATCTGAGCTTTCTCTTCATTTCCTTTCAAAAACCCATCTCAGAAAACGCAGCTATTGCACCAGATGTGAAGGCTCGAGATCCTTCCCCAATTCCCAACAAGTCCAAAAATCTAGAAATCTGAAAAATGAAGGAAAATGGAAGAAGGGAAAAAAAAAAAAAAAAACCAAGCTTCAAAGAAAGGAAAAGAAATGGGAAAAACGTGTATAGGATTGATCTATGCTGTGGTTGCCAACTTCTAAAGATACAACAGCAAAGTACAGTAAAAGATCTGAACGGTTGTTTCAGCCTTTCAGCCAGTGGCGTACGATAAGCAGCCAGACACCCCTCGCGTACGATAACTAATCAACCTCTCTCATTGTGAGGTACAAGAATCTATGATGAGCCGAACTAGATTGCTGGTTTGAGTTCTGTGGTACTCGGATAGGGAACGACCCTTGATATGCAGCCATTCAGAACTTGTACACGTGGCATTATTAAATTAAATAAAACGGATTAGATTGTGTAGCCCAATATAAAAAAATTCGCAATCTCAATATGACATAGATTAAACAATCCTAACCTCTGATTCGTTGACACTTGTTTCTGTAAATATGACCGTTAGATTGTTTTATTGTTAACCGTCCAATAAACGTCCGCTAATCCGACAGTAAGATAATCAAATAATCTTAAAATTTTATTCATAATACATATGCACTAGATACTATAATTTGGACGGTTTGATTCAACTACTTTCTTGTTACTTTTGCAACTTCAAAGTAATTTCTAAGTGCCTGCGTAACATTCGTCATACTCTGCAAGAGTACCAAGGTTTTTCTCTTCTGCATCTATTATGGGATCCCTCCTCCTGTAGGCCCCCGCCTGTACGTTGGTCCATCCAGGCAAGGGATCTTTAGAGCCCATTGTTATGTATGGGTTTTATCCACGCCGTCCATCCATTTTTCCATATCCTTTTAGGTTGATAATCCGAAAAATGAGACAGATCAAAATTTTAAGTGGACCACACCACAGGAAGCAGTGATGATAATGTCACCCACCGTTGACCTTTATAGGGGACACCGTGGTGTTTATTTACCATCCAACCTGTTCATAAGGTCAAATAGACCTGGATGAAGGGAAAACACAAATATCAGCTTGATCCAAACTTCTGCGGCTCTAAAGAATTTTTTAATGGTGGAATTTTTAATCACCAATGTGTGGTCCACTTGAGACTTCGATCTACCTCATTTTTGGATTCATAATTTAAAATGCTCTGGAAAAACATATGGACGGTGTAGATAAATACCAAAAATCACGGTGGCCCCAAAGAGTCCTGCCTGGACGGACTATTGTTCAGGCGGGGCAGGATGCAATCCGCTTCCCACTCTGTAGTTATGATGCAAGAGATACTTTGATACTCCAGCGGAGTATGATGGATAATACCAAATTGCTGATAACTTGCATAAGTGGAAGATATATTACAAAATAAACCGTCCAAGTTATGGTTACTATTTTGGATGTATACGAAAAAAAATTTATCTTAATTTGATTACTTTACTATCAGATTTCCGGACATTTATTGGACGGTTGTG
The DNA here is from genome assembly GCA_003013855.2 of Liriodendron chinense. Classification (NCBI taxonomy): domain Eukaryota; kingdom Viridiplantae; phylum Streptophyta; class Magnoliopsida; order Magnoliales; family Magnoliaceae; genus Liriodendron; species Liriodendron chinense. Next base: position 6,084,384 of record ML058333.1, read on the forward strand.
TATGAAAGATATCCAATGGTCTTAAATTTAAAAAACAGGTGTGCACAAATCAGAGGTTAGGATTGTTCAACGAAAACAATTTTTATATACTAACTCAGAGACAGTGGGCTCCACAAGTTAATTGGTTGAATTTGAGGTAGTGATCTCCACGTGTTCCATATCTAAGTGCCTGCGTATCAAGCGTCGTACGCGGCCAGAGTATATCAAATAACTCCCCTTTGCCCGATGATAAGTATATTTTACTCGAGTTTCACGTGGCAGCTTCTCCCAAGTGGGCCCTAGGCCTTTCACTCCTTGATCCAAATCGTTGACCTGATGGCCCCACATGGATAGTCCAAATCCCGAACTTTCAAAAATTTTAAGTGGAGATAAATAAATGCAGCAACGGTCCAGATTCAACCAAAAAAAGTGCCAAAATATTCGACATCTAGGATCTCCAACTGGGGAGAGATCATAAAAGAGGGGGGATCAAATTGAGATCCATCATTTCAACGGTCTGGATTAGTAGATAGTGGGCCACCGATGACAGAATTGAGAAGGCCGAGTGAACAGGACATATCCTCGGTGGAGCACTGTATAATTAATTCCTGGCTTCTGAGAGAGTGTGGGGATAACGTGCGCGTGAGAAAGTGGGGAGGTGGGAAAACGTCACTGTCGCGAGCCCCGACATTGCATCGAATGCCTCAGGTCCGAAGAGCATAAAAAAGGTGGGGCCCACGGAAGGACCTAATACAATGCCCTAATCAGCATGACAATGATGGGGATTATAATATAGGGATGCGAGATCAAGGCCATCCATCTGTCTGCAAAGTACCACTGTACACGTGGCATGTATACGTACTGAAGGCCAAATGGCCAAATCTATAGGCACCAGTGTATATATGGTCATACACGAAATCAGCTTGAATGGATGGTCCGGATCTCTTTTAATGGATGTTTGTTTGTGGGTCCCACTATTTGAACAGTTTGGATAGGGGTGAATGTTTCCACTGTAGACGTGCCATATATATGTATCGAAGCTGTCGTATGTGGGCCATCCCGCGATTAACTGGATGGTCCCGATCTCTTGAAATCTATGTTTGTTTGTGGGCCCCACTATTTGGATTGTCTGGATAAGGGTACATGTACGTTACATGATGGTGGTCGTGGTACGCCGGAATACTGAAGCTTTTCTCTTATCATGATGATATGATCCAACGGGATAGTACCGTCAGATCAAGGTCAGACGTTGGATAAGATGGCCACGTGTAAGCTGCCAATGGGCTAGTCCGGGGATAGGCCGATCGAGAGAAAGGAATCGAATTGCCTGTGACCGAGGGCACAGAAATATTCCTGTTCCCGGGGATGTGTGGACCCACAGAGATGTTTGTGACGAATCCACTCCGTCCATCTGTTTAGAAAGACCACAATAGGTGAGGAATCTTAAAATCATGCAGATCTAAAACTCATATGGGCCATACCACAAGAAACAGTGGAGATTGAACGCACGGGGAGGGCAGAAGTTTTATATCAGGATAATATTTGTGCCTTCAGTTTATCTGAATGGTAATAACCCTATGAACGGTTTGGATGGGATATAAATATCATGGTCATCTCCAGGAAAGTTTCAACGGTGCACGTTTTCGTTCCCACTATTTATTTTGGTGTGGCCCACCTGAGTTTTGGGTCTGTCTGATTTTTAGAATCGTGTCCTATTGTGGTCTTTCAAAAAAGATGGACGGAGTTACTTTGTAACAAACATCTCTGTGGGACCCACATAGCACCGGGCACAGGAATATCTATGTGTGTCCGGGGTCACAGCCAATCCGCTTCCCAAAAGAAAAGATGTGAAAATGTCTTGACTGATGCTCCAGCTTGACCTGTTCAAAATCCAGACACGAACCATCGCACGCGCAGACGGTTTGCAGCTGCCACCTGTCACTAGCATCTTCTAGAAATCAAAGGCTAGGATGATCATTGACGCATGAGTACAGGATAAAACTTTTATTTATAGTAGCAACATTAATATGGACGGTTCAAATCATTGTACTATCTCAACGTGTGGGCCCCAGTGGCTGGCGACACACGCTCCATCCTGAGTCCCGACAGAGGCAAAACGAACTCGGGTCATTCATATGAGAGAGGGCGCACCAGTGTTCTTACGTTGAGCTCTCAACGGAAATTGGACTGATGTGGACCGTTAATTCATTGAGCGGCTCCAGAGGTGGTGGATTCCCAACGGCAGAAATTTTTGACTTGGTGGATGATCTTAGATGAATCTCAAATTGAATATGGCCGACAACTTTGGTGGACCCCACAGTGGTGGACCAAATCATATAGATGAGACAATGCCGCCCATCATATAGTGGACCTTTTCTTGGTCAATGCTGACTTTTACTAATATTCTACTCTGCCGTACTCCTGTTTGCCACGGCATGGAAATTAGGATCATCCAATCAATCGGGTTTTATAGGTGGGGCCCATTCAATGAACTGGATTGGAGATCGTTATGCCACGTGTACGATCCAGATTGAGCTAAAAATTAGGGTTTTATATGCTACAAACCAAACAACGAAAACCTCCTGAATTGGTAGTGGGGATGAATAATGGGCCATGTTTGGACCAAAAAATACTATTAAGAGGCCTGAGCCCAGATGTCCTAGAAAAAAGGGCCCAATCTTGAGTTTCCTACCTGAATGTTTCTAATCCAACCGTTGAGTAGGTGGGACACGAGCTCATGGAAATGTACACATGAACTCGGGTCAGGCCAAGCAAAACCAGGTAGGATTCAGCTAAAATGAATTACAGCCCAAGTCCGGCCTGAAATAGATTGAGCCATTCATGCCATGCCCAATCCCTGCCGGCCGAGCTAATACGTCCAAGCCAAAGCCAAATCTAGTGAGCCACACGGCTTGTTGCGACCCTTAATTAGATGGTAGTACTATTGATGTTTTCTGGAAGATGGCCCACCCAAGATGTGTAACATTAAAATGCTTGTGATTGAGGATCACATGCATATATTGTGTGGTGGAGATGGGCCACATAATACACTTTTAAGTGGTCTGACATTTAATTCTCCTTGAAGGGTGAACTTTAATGGTAAGTGTATATCTAATCCGAACCGTCCAAAAGTAGGCCACGGCTTGATTACATTGTGCTCCAAAATCCTCACTAGTTGGATTAATCCTGACTGTCATCCAAGAAGCAAACGATATATTGGATGGTCCGGATCAATATAGTGGTCATGTGAATGTTGACATAGATCACTCACATGGCAAAAATTGGAATTTTAATAATTTGATGGGAATGTGGACAGTCTAACCTATCAATCTGAATCAATGTTTAAAAATCGAACCCTACCGAGTTCGACTCAAACCCAAACCCCATCCGGTTCAGTGTCTTGATCAGACTGAACCATGGTTTCAAGACTCAGACTTGAACTTGGTAGCACCCAATCCGGTTCAAAACCACGAGTCAACCCCCCAAGTCACCTTGACTCAGGTGAGTCCCTACTCGACTCAGAACGGAATTTGTCAGTCCGAGTCGCTGAGTTTTTAACCCCTGGATTCAACCCAAAAAATCTCCAAGATCGTAAGATCGTTGCCTTTGCACACTCTGACCATCGGTTGATAGGCAACAAAATCGAAAGGCTACGATCGTCTTGTCTAGAAAAGTTTTCGGCCATGGGTCATTCATATGGGGATTCAACAGACCAGTGATATGGATTACCGAACTGTGGGCCCCACTTTTCAGAATTGGAAACAGGTGTATCCTATGATTGGTCCACTAGATAAACGGTTGAAGCTGAACACGGAACTTCCATATTCTCTCTTTTCGGATCCGCGTACAATGCGGGAAAACGGATTTCACGTCAATTTCTTGGGAGATTCTCACGTCCAGATAAATTAAAATATCGGCTGAATATCGTGTGATTTTGAAACTGGTGTAACGAAGGCACGCGGCAGCGCACATAAATCCGCATGTTCTCGCACATGCTTTCTGTAGTAATGCGGCTGATTATTATATTGCTTTTATTTTTATTTTTACTTCTAAATTTTAATAGCCGTCCATTCCTTTATATTTAAGTCGGCGGTCAAAACTCGGTCTATCAAATTAATCGACAAAAATAATCAAAGGACAAGACGAGGATCGGTCAGTGATAGTACGGATATATTTCTATTAAGTATTATAGAGGCTGTCTTCCACTTACACGTGGCATGAAGGATGGTGGATAGAGGGTGCACATAGTTGGGTCTACATGGATGGCCCATGGATCTAAAAGAATTAGGGCTGCACATCAGCCCATTTAACCTGGCCAACCCGACCAATCCAACCCGGTAGAAATTCGATATGCCTCGACCCGACAAAGAAAAGGATCCGGTCCTAGGTGAATGCGACTTGTCCATTTTTAATTTAGGTACAATTTACTATACACGTTAAACTCGATCAACCCGACCCGTACTCCAACCCATATACACCTAACCTGTCTTGTTCCGCCTGACCCGAACCACCCTGAGATCTGTCAGAGTATTCTAAAAAAACCTTGGAGTATGACCTCCTTTGTCGTGTTTAAAAATTGAAACTTTAGATGATAAGGTGGTAAACACACCTAGTTGCTTCCGCCCTTATTGTGGGAGTATTTTTTCATGAGGCTCAATAGAAAACTCCATTTCATTTCTATGGGACCCATGGTTGGGTTATTCAAGCCATTAATTTGATGCCCCATCATAAGTACACCATCCCTCCTAAAAAAGTCTCAAATTAGAAGATTGTAAGCCCCCAGCTTAGGCCTTCTTGTACTCTTCATTAAATGCAGATTATTCATTTGCATGCAAAGAATCGAAAGGTTTCGATTGTTGGGTCAAGGAGATTCTTTAGACATGGTCCATCAATGATTGGAACCACAATCTCAATGGTTTGGATCACCAAATGATGCATTCCACCTGTATGAATTATTTGCATGCTAGGGAAATGGAAATTCTACATGCAGCTAAATAATTTACATCCATTCAAATTAGACGTGTATTTCCAACCAAAGCTTTGATAGAAAGTTCCTATGCTGGGAACTTAGATGGGGCCCACCGTGATGTTTGTGATAAATCCAGCCTGTCCATCCATTTTGTGAACTCAATCCTAACTTGACTCGACCGGGTTTAGCATATAGGGTTGGGTAGGGTTAGAGTTAACCCTTTTGCAAGTAGGGTAGAGTTAGGGTTAGGCCCGTCCAACCCAATCACAACCCGAACCAAAATCCGAACCTTTAAAATATGTTTAGGCTCGGTTCAGGGTTTGGCATAACCCAACCCAACCCAACCCAACCCTACCCTAACCCAGCCCATGTGCAGGCGCAAAAACGAATCACATAGACTGATGATCTTCGATTGGACGGTCGATGGTTGATAATTGCTGTTAGACAGGGAAAGCTGAGGTGAAGTGGGGGCTATGATTTTCCCATCTGGGTTGTTTTTTATCTATTAAAAGACCAATAAATAGACGGTCCCATCACCTGTCGCTCTTGCCATTTGTACGGTGGAAACTGGAAAGGGAGTTCCATCATATTATAATGGAGGCTCTATTTCACTGCCGGCCGGTGCCTCATCCACCATGCATCTGGCTTTCCAGCCTGATAATCTGGACCGTTGAAATTATGGTCCCCATCATGGATAGTGATCTTAACCGTCTGTTTTGGTTCATTTAATTTGAACAATTCCTCTTATTTTTAATGGTATCCTTAAAGCCATTATTTTGATGGCTAGGATTGTTAGATGAGTACCATTTCAGGCTGTGCTCCATCCAGAATGAACCTTCAACTTTGGACGGTCTCGATTGATCTACATGCATGCATAAGTGTAGATGAATAGCCACTGTCTTGAAAATTGGATCTTATCATATGCTTAATTGCAACTTGCAAGTGTTTTATTGCAAATTCCAGCTTTCCGCTCTTGGGAGCTATCTGATACTCTAGAAGAGTATGATACTTGATACACACTGTGCATCGAGGTTGATGTTGGTTTTAGTAGAAAATGTGTTATCATGTGGAATCCACCTTTTAGTCCATTTCCTTAAAATAGTTGTTTTGGTTGGATAATCCGATTAGTGGCTTCTATAACGGATGGTCAATAATCAATGATATAGATAGTCTATCATGTGGAGCCCACCTTCAGTTGCCCCCCTCTCAAAAACTCTATCAGATAATCTTAACCATTGGTTCAATGGCCAGGAAAACTAGATGATCCATATTGACTAACCAGAAAAGGTTTGATGATCATCATTGATATGGTCCATCCATCGCATGAGGCTCGCTCAACCATCCTATTTTGGCTTCGAAAATGAAGAGTCTGTAATGAATATACTGGAAAAGTTCAGTGCTCGATGGACCTGACCCAATTTTAAAAGGTACAGGTATTATATGTATTAACTATTCTAAGCAGTGGAGTTGGTAATTTGCCAAGTAACATGGCATTTAAGAGAGCTTGTTTATGCACCACAACACTCGAAAGTAGAAATGTCTGTGCAATCTACCATTGGGTAGGACTGAATATATAAATGGGACTTGGAACTCGGTAGTGACTCCTCCAGTACAGATCCAGCACTGTGGGCCCCACCATGATGTGTTTGTTTTATCTACTGTGTCCATCCATTTTAGCAGCTTATTTTAGGGCATGAGCCCAAAAATGAGGCACATCTAAATCTCAGGTGGACAATGCAATAGGAAACAATGGTGATTGAATGCCTACTATTAAAAAGCTTCCTACTGTCCTATAATGTTTACTTGCTATCCAACCTGTTATAATGTTTACTTGCTATCCAACCTGTTGATTAGATCACGCAGACCTGGATGAAGGGAAAATTCAAATATCAGCTTGATTCAAAACCTTTGTGACCCCTAATCAAAACTTTTGCAACCCCTTCAATCACCATTGTGTCCTTTGGTGCAGTTGAGATTTTGATCTGCCTCATTTTTTGTTTCATGCCCTAAAATGAGCTGAGAAAATGAAAGGATGACATGGATAAAACAAATATATTATGGTAGGGCCTACATGGCTTTTTCAGCACGTGGGTTTCACTGGGTTGTAGTCATGGCCATGCGGGTTTCAACACTGAAGTCGTGGGTTCAAATACCATGTGGTGTGTGGGTGTGTCCGGGACAAAAAAAAAAAAAAAACACTCGGTTGTAATCACCATTGCATCCTCATCGTGATTAATCATGCCTGCTAGTGCTTTTCCTCCCTCCAGACTCTCTATGCCATAAAGAAAAGTCAGCTGATATTGAAGTTAATAATATAGTTGTGATGCGATTTTTATTTTAAGTACCATAGTTGTTATCATGTTATCATGTAATTAGTGACCTCATTTGACCTGGACTTGCTCTAAACTTGACTCAAAACCTAGGTTGAATGACATAATAAGCCAGACCATTAAGCAAAAATCTCCTTTAGCCTAGACCCGACTCAAACGTTACTCAAAACCTAGCTAGGTTGGATTACCAACAAATACCTGAATCCAATCAGAGCTTGGTCAAACGAGTTTTTGGACCCTGATCAGGCAAGACTATATTGACCTGGGTACAGGTCCTCAAGAAACAAGGATCAATCATTCATACAGCCTTCAATCATGTGGACCACCTTTGCTGTTATGAAGTCCACCATTTGGGTTCTCAGATGATGGGGAGTTCACCTCAGTTCCACCATTTGGGTTCTCAGAAGATGGGGAGTTCACCTCAGTTCACCTGACTCTGATGGCTTTCGTAGGAGACTAGTTCTGAGCTCCCACGTTCGGCACGTGCAAGCAAACCAGAATAGAAAAGAATCCAATATGGTGCATTTATCTCCTCTTGCTGGATGGACCCAGCAGCCCTACAGTCACCCTGATCGGATGATCTTAAACATCTGATTACATCGCTGAATTAGCTGGAGCTGACCCTCTTTTGCAACCGTCCGTTTGGTGGCCACTAACTAGACGGTTGAGATTTTCATGTCACTCTCATTTCATTACACGTCAGATCCAAATGGTGCCCTCAATATTACACCATGCCAAGCATGCATGTTGCTGCAACCTGATAATAGGATTTTTTACATATACCCCCTACATTTTGGTCCATTGCCATAAAAACCCTTAGCTTTTTTTTTTTGGGTACTAGAAAGGGTGTGTTTGGCTGGCGTATGGAAACTCGTTTCCAACTTAAAATCTGGATTCCAATGGAATCCAATTTTAACTGGTGTATGTGTTTGGTGGCAAATTTCAGCCAAACAAGATTCCACCTGGAAACTTAAATTGGCTTAGAATCACGATTAGTAGAAACGATGTAGGGGAGGTTTCTATGGAAGGGAAAAGAGGGGAAGTGAGCGTCACTAAGCTTGATCTATGCATTTTATATCCACATGGTCCATCCATTTTGAGAGTTCAATTAAGGGCATTAGACCAAAAATGTGGCCGATCTAAATCTCAAGTGGACCACACCACAGGAAAATACTATTGATTGAACATCCACCATTAAAAACTTCCTAAGGCCCACTATAATGTTTATTTGCCATCCAACCCAGCCATCTGTCTTGCTAGGACTACTATAGGCCAAGGGTCAAGTTCTCAAGTGGATCCAAAGCCCAAGTGGGCCATGCCGCAAGAAACAATTGGATTACATAGTTTTCAACCAATTTCTACAAGTTCCATATGCAACCTTAGGGCTCATTTGGGAGCTTGTAAATGGAAGTAAATGAGAAATGGATTTGAAGGTAAATAAATTGGGAGTAAATGGCTTTACAAAGTTGTGTTTGGATTGGAATGAATGCAATGCATTGGAAATCAAAATATTCTGCTTTGATGGGAGTAGCTGGGAAGAATTAGAATGCATTTGAATTTTTCGATATATTCATGGGAATATATGTGATATCCCAAATCAGTTAACATCCCAACTTAGTGTACATATGCAATATTTAATAGAATGACTGTAATAAGGCCATTGAAATATATACTTCAGAAAAAATGAGGAAATTTTGAGCCTTGGTATACCACAAACGCAAGGATCACAAACAAGCAACTTGCGAACTTTTTTTAAATCGTCAATTCATATGGCAATCCCTTAGATGGTTTGTATCGTTCTTTTAGAGTGATTTTAGTGATGTAACCGATATTTGGATTGTTGGAGAGTATCATTAGTGTGACATGTGTATGCTGGACATGCAAATAGTTGCACTTTTGTTTACATGTCCAACTCTCCAAAGTATCTCAAAAAGGCATTTCACCTCATTTACTTCCAAATCCTCTCGTGGAAAGGATTTCATTTACATGCACATTTACTCCCATTTCATTCCATTTACCTTCATTTTCTTCCATCCAAACACACCCCAAATATCATTTACCTTCAGTTTCTTCATCCAAACACATCCTAAATATCATTTACCTTCATTTACTCTCAATTTCACTCATTTACTTCCATTTACTCCCATCCAAAGGGCCCCTTAGTTTCCAATTCAGTTTTTGCAATTTTGGATTCCAACCGTGGAATCTAAATTTTCTATAGAATTTAGAGTTTGCAACTAAACAGGCCCTAAGGTTCTTAGAGATAAACAAGGATCTAACCCTCCATTGGTTTGACAATATAGAAAATACAGTAATTGGTCCACATGCAGTTCTTATGTGAAGGGGTCTTATCACCAATGTGTAAAACAATAGGGAGTTTATTTGAGAATCCTAATAAACGAGGGGTTTTTACCGAGAATAGAGGATTAATTTAAATGTCAAAATCCGCAAAATAATTGTCCGCTGTCCTGTTACGTGAATCACACATCTCAACTGGGTCCACCTAATTACATTAGTCGCAATACGTTAGCTGGGAAGGTGAAAATGGTAAGCAACCTGTGGGTCCCACTTGCTTCCCTTGGTGAAATGATGGGACCCATATTCCTCCATTCCGTGGATTATTTTTACTAGTTTCACCGAACGGTCACCAACCAAATGCGACCCGAAAGATTTTTCGTTCACAAATCACGTCGGGTCTGTCTTGGACGAGGATTGCATGGACCTTGTCAACGTCCCTTGTGAACCGAATCTGTTGGGCTCACTGTGATGCGTGTGTTTAATCCACTCCATCCATCCATTTTGCCTGATCATTTTAGGACATGCATGAGCCTGAAAAATGAGGTAGATTGAAAGCTCAAGTGGACCACACCACAGGAAACAGTAGAATTAAACTCGTGCACTGAAGGCTTTTAAGGGCCACAAAAGTTTTGGACCCAGCTGATATTTGTGGTTTCCCTTGATGCAGGTCTCTGTGACCTTATAAACATGTTGGATGGCAAACAAACATTAGGTGAATTTATGAAGGTTTCAACGGTAGGAGTAGGTATTTGATCTTTATCTAGTGGGCCAATGAAATAGCACTGCACGATGGCCTGATAGAACTTGGTGTTAGCCCAACCTGACTCGGTTCAACCCTTTTGGCCCAGGCATAGCATAAGATCTTGAGCCCCTTTTGCCTACGTCCTGGCACAGGCTTCAGCATATGTCACGGGCCACATGTGCCCACATGTTGATATATTCAGATGATTTAAACCGTCCATATAGTCCGTACTGCTATAACTAAGCTATCAACCGATGATCACGCTGAGGTGATAATCTTAAACTTTAATATTTGGAGTTGAATGTGAGCCCCTATTGAAATTTTCTCTTCTTTGCTCTAAATTCATTTACAAATATTGATGGTCATAATCATCCGTTCAGTGTAAGTTTCTTAGGATGGCCCATATAAGATATATAGTCCCGAACATGAACGTTTCATATATATGATTCACCTAATCCGCTCACTTATCTGGCCAAATTACAAAATTGGAGCCCCACACATGATTTCAGCTGATTCGTTCAGAGGTGAGTCCGACCGTGTAGGTCTCCATCGTACGATTCAGAACTAGAGAAACGAAAACAAGGCCAACCATTTTAAGCTTGGGAGCCCGCCCATCCATACGTAGGCACATGTGCCAACCTGGAACATGCACTTGATCTAAGCTTTCCCATCAAGTGGGCTGCACTCTATAGATCTTCGGCCTACAAATCAGGCCATTTCACAACATAGGGGGGCCACATCACCCAAAATAAATGAACGGCTGGAGAAAATGATTCTAACCGTCGGTGTAATTGTGCATCGCAATCCCCGTAGGTTGGAAGTAACGGATGGAACAGAACCTGAATTGCACCGTTTTCAACCAAACAGCAAGTGACGGATGAAAGTTCACTCTAGTTTTTACAATTTTGAATTCTAACAGTGGAACCTAGATTTTCTCTTGGAATTTGGATTCTACAACCAAACATGCTTTTAGTGGGTGTTACCCTAACGATGTGGGGGCCCTTCTTGATGTATTTTTTTATATATATATCTATACTGTATATCTGTTTTTTCATATCATTTTAGTATGTTATTCAAAACCCTAAGAAGATACAAATCTCAGGTGGCCCATACCACTAGAAATAGAAATAGTGATGAATAACCATTGAAAACGTTTTGTGGGCGTCTAAATTTTTGGATCAATCTGATATTTATATTTTCCCTTCATCAAGACCTTATTGACATTATTAAGAACTTGGATTAAAAATAAACATTACCAAAACTTTTGATGGGCCTTTTGGAATTTTTAATGGTGGAGCACTCAATCACACTGTTTCTAGTGGGATAGTCCACTTGAGATTTCGATCCGCATATTTTTTGGAACATCATTCATATATGGGCTGTAGAAAAGGATGGACGGCGTGGATATACAAAATATCATCCATGTGGGCTATAGGGTAGGGTTAACACTCACTAAGCTGTTCCCAGGGTAGCACCTAATTCGCGCCCAACCGTAGAATATCAAATGGGCCACCTTTCTCACTGCTCCGCATAAGACAACCAATCACACGGCTTGTATCCAGGGGCCATGAGTCTTTACAAGTGGACTATGTGATCAAGACCGTTGATCTGATGGCCCCACTAAATAATTCCCCACAACCCGGAAAAAAAAATACAGAAGAAGATGAGAATGCATTGTACTAAGGGCATGTTTAGCTGCCACTTAAAAATAAGTTTATCTCATTTTAATTAATATTAGTTATGTATTAAATATCATAGTTTATTATTGGTTGTCGGGATTGTTTTAATCCCTGAGAGCCTGTTTGGTTGCACCGAATTCCATGGTATCATGAAAATTTGAACCAAATTCAACGGATTAATCTTGAAATATCACAAAATTTCATAATATTTGGTGCAACCAAACACACCCTAAAAAATGATCCCTAATACATAATTACAAGGGACTAAAATTAGATAAGCTCATTTTTAGGTGGCACCCAAACCAGGAGCGCGACTTCAGTGGATCCCTTTATTCACTCAAGAAGGTGGATCCCCGAATGTTAGGCCCACCTTGATGTATATACCTTACATCCATACTGTCCATCCAGTTTTACAGCTTTTTAAAGCATGAATAAAAAATGAAGGAGATCCAAATCTCAGGTGGACCACACCATAGGAAACAGTGGTGATTGACAATTAAAAACTTTTTGTGGGCTACAAAAGTTTTGAATTAAGCTGATATTTACATGGCCGTTTCATCCAGGTCTTTCTAACCTTATAAACAGTTTGGATAGAAAATAAACATTTCGGTGACCCCAAGGATTTTTTAATGGTGGGTATTCAATCACCATTGTTTACTATTTCCTTTGGTGTGGTCCACCTCAGATTTGGATCTGTTTCAGTTTTGGGATTATATCCTAAAATGAGCTGAAAAAACGGATGGACGGAGTGGATGTAAGGCACATACATCATGTTGGGCCCCTCCATCAGGGATGCGCCTACCTCAGTGGATCCGGGGGATCCAGTCCGCCAAAACAGGCCCTAACACACTATCTAAAATTTTAAATTAATCTAAATCCTATAAATAAATAACATTAAAAAAAAAAATGCATCCACCACTAATAAATTAAATTCGTTATTCCTCCCTAAGCTGTCAAATCTAGCGGGCCACAGATACCGATCCCATCGATGGTTTGTTGGACGTTATACCCATACGTAACAGGCGCATCTGAACACTTTTCAAAGTGACTTTTGGAACTTTTCCCTACAGTGATTGTGGGCCGTTAAAGCGTTCATGCAATGGAACATGGCACCCACATGGAGAGATGGTCGGATGGATGATAAAAATTCCAAGCCGGCCGTCTATCTTTTAAGGGCTATTATGGGTGAGACAAAGTCTCTGAACAGATAATCCTAGCCGTTGATATGACTAGTAATGTGTAGGAGACGTTATAATTCCAGATGCAATGAAGAAAAGTCCATTTTATGAATAGAGTGATTCAGCTGGGCTGCGACCCACTCAAACGGACGGCCTTGATTGGTCAAAATTTTGGTGAGGTGGGCCATGATGTTGAGGAATGACCGACAATATGACGTGGGAGACAGATCTGATCATCCCATTGAGCAAGTGGTACGCATCAAAGATAGTGCTGAACACGGCACGTCTGTTCTTTCCTTTCTCAATTTCCAATACATAGGTAATTGGGTTTGCCGACTAGCCGTTCTTTCATTTTTTTTTTTTTTTTAATTTTTAATCGCCTACCCCACCATGGTCCATGGCTACTCGCTAGAGTATGATTCGGATTTTGATTCACGTGCCAATTGCCACGTGTGTACGTATCTGGGATGTTGATCAGGTATATCCCACTTGCATGTCCAACGGGCCAAAAATCGATCTGCGTATCAAGCGGGATGTATACATGTATGTCAAATGTGGACAGCTATGGTTGGTGTGAACGAGATCTGGGACGTTGATCAGGTGGCCCCATTTGCACCTGAATAACAGGCTAGTCTTCGGTCATTAAAAGTGGGCCACACATGTATATAAAATGAAGACTGCTCGACATGACTTCAATTTGCACCAATCAATGACTTGACGGTCTTGATTGTCCAGACACCACACATGCAAAGTGGGGTCACCTGATGGATGGGAGAGATGATACGGTAAATTAAGTCAGAAGAAGGAGAATACAGTAGAGCCATCTCTCTCTGCGTTACACCAGGCGGGTCAGGTTATTCATCAATCTGATCGCTGTCCGATTGGTGGGTTTCAATATCGATGGTTGGAGGATGTTTGAAAAAACATACTTGTGGAAAGAGTACCATAGCATCACTTATCTTTACTTTACAACACTTGATCAAGCTGGCGGTTAATAGTTTTTCTTTCCCGCCATTGATTTGAAGGTCGACCGTAATTTAGATGGGGGGAGGATCATCTGATCTTTGTATATCTTGAATCAATTTCCATGCATCCACGGTGGATCCTACTTAGATGGACAATCCAGATGCAGATAACCCCACAACCACATATAATATTGATCATTTCCATCCATGGTGGGCCCCACTAGATAGACAATCCTAATTCAAAGATAACCCTGCAATAGATAATGCATGTAGCTAGCATCAATTTCCAGCCATTGTTGGCCACGAGTTGGACGTGTAATGTAGTCATATTGATTTTCATCCGTGGTGGATAATCCTGATCATTGAAAGAAAACCCTCCCAAGCCTATATAACGTAGCAATAGCGATAACCATGCATGGGTGAGTCCCACTACTAGATGGACAATATTCCATGGTGGGTCCCACTAGATGGACAATCCAGATTGCCCAGCCATCTGAAAGATAATCCTGCAACGTATAATAATGCAGTAACGTGGCTCTATCATACTCGATCGGCTTTAGGTGAATGAATTGATGACACGAAAAGATGCTGCGTAAAAGGAGGGGGGGGGGGTGCGCATTATACACTGTGCGCATTGCGAGAGGGAAACGATGCCTATATTCGACGAACGTAGACAAAGGTGGTGGGACAGGAAGTGGTCTTCTCGGCCAGTGTGATAAGGACACGTGTCAAAATGGTAGGTGAGGTGAGGCCGACAAAAGGCATCTACAGGAAAGAAACAAAGAAAAAGTCTGGAGCGGTTAGGTGAGAAATAGGATAAGTCTGTTTTAAGACGAAAATGACGATTATACACCCAATCATATGAACGATCGAAGGTGGCTCTGACTCGTCTTTTCAGGGTCGAGAAAGCCAAGCTCGTTTCCCTGTGCACACGTGTGAGTTATTAAGGTCGCTTATCTGGTGGGCCCCACATGGAAATAAAAATGCAATCTTGCCAGTGAGTAGGTCTGGACCACTCATCTATACCTTAGGGGGATGCTTTGGACCTTGCTCGGAATGTATTTTTCCACTCCAGTGGCCCACTTGAGTTTTGGATCCAGCTATATTTTTTTTCCTTACCCTAATATGAGTTGGCAAAGTGAATGGACGGGCGGATTTCTCACAAACATCACGGTGGGCCCCATGTAGCTTCCAAATAGGGGAACTTCCAGCATCCATGTGGCGCACTAGATGAATGGACCAATGTCGGTGTGGGTTTGCCTTCCGGAGTCGGTCTGTTTTTTACTATTTTCACCTATTCATTTCCCACAAGAAAGGGACGCAGATTTAGGGCTCTCAATGGGTCGGCTTTGGATTGGATCCAGTTGGATCCGGCTCCAAGTCCGGATATCTTTAGATGGATTCAGATTGGATTCAGATCCAACTCGGATCCAAAAGGTGATATCCATGTCCGATCCATTTATAAATTGTTAGATCCATTTCCGATCCAAAATCCATATAACCATCGGATTCGGGCAGGTCCGAATCCACCCCATTACAAATCTAAAAAAATATATAATATAAAATATATAATATAATATATTTAATTTAGTAGAAAAATTATGCAAATCCCACTATTTAATAGTCGACATGGCCTAAAATAATTTGTAAAATGGATGGTCAGCATGAATATAACATATACAGTAAGGTGACAATGAGTCGGATCTTAATCGGATTCAGATCGAACTCGGATATGTTCCTGTGAATCCATATCCGGTCCATTTAAGTAATCGGACTTATTTTAAGATCCAAATTCAGTCCATGTAACTAATCGGACCTTTTTTAAGATCCAAATCCACATTATACAGATTCGGAGCGAATGGGATCTTGGATCTGACCCGCTCCATTGAGAGCCCTATGCAGATTGGGTACCAACCCGACTAGGACGTCACTAGAGATGGACAGTCCGTCAGAGGCTCTGTGGGACCCAATTGATGTATATGTTCTATCCAAGCCGTCCATCTATTTTGAAAGATCATTTTAGGGGCGGAAAACAAAAAATGAAACAAAAAATGTACCACACTATAGGAAGAAGTGGGGATTGAAATCCTACTGTTGAAAACTTCCTCGGGCCCACCGTGATTTTATTTTCCATCCAACCTGTTCATAAGGTCAAATAGTCCTGGTTGAAGGGAAAATATAAGACGAAAATGACGAATATACACCCAATCATATGAACGATCGAAGGTGGCTCTGACTCATCTTTTCAAGGTCGAGAAAGCCAAGCTCGTTTCCCTGCACACGTGTGAGTTATTAAGGTCGCTTATCTGGTGGGCCCACATGGAAAAAAATGCAATCTGGCTAGTGAGTAGGTCTGGACCACTCATCTATACCTTGGATCAGGGATGCTTTGGACCTTGCTCGGAAAATGTATTTTTCCACTCCAGTGGCCCACTTGAGTTTTGGATCCAGCTCTATTTTTGTTCCTTACCCTAATATGAGTTGGCAAAGCGAATGGACGGGCGGATTTCTCACAAACATCACGGTGGGCCCCATGTAGCTTCTGAATAGAGGAACTTCCAGCATCCATGTGGCGCACCAGATGAATGGACTAGTGTCGGCGTGGGTTTGCCTTCCGGAATCGGTCTGTTTTTTACCATTTTCACCTATTCATTTCCCACAAGAAAGGGACGCAGATTGGGTACCAACCCGATCAGGACGTCGCTAGAGATGGACAGTCCGTAAGAGGCTCTGTGGGACCCAATTGATGTATATGTTCTATCCAGGCCGTCCATCTATTTTGAAAGATCATTTTAGGGGCGGAATACCAAAAATGAGGCAGATCGAAGGCTTAAGTGTACCACACTATAGGAAGAAGTGGGGATTGAAATCCTACTGTTGAAAACTTCCTCGGGCCCACCATGATTTTATTTTCCATCCAACCTGTTCATAAGGTCAAATAGTCCTGGTTGAAGGGAAAATATAAAATATCAGCTTGATCCAAAAAATTTTAACAGTAGGCTTTTCAATCCCCACTGCTTCCACTGGTGTGGTCCACTTCAGCTTTCAATCTGCCATTTTTTGGGAATCATGCCCTAAAATGATCTTTCAAAATGAATGAACGGTGTGGATAAAACATATACATCAAGTTGGGCTCCACAGAGCCCATGACAGGACCGTCGAGTGCCCCATCCACGGCCGAAAGCAAACGGAGAGCATTTTCATTCATTTTTAATTCCTCTCTCTGACGCAGCTTTTGGCTTATCTTTCCTGTCATTAATTTGACGAGCCGAACTTGATACTGGCGGAGTGTGAAGTGATGGAAGGCATGAAGAAATTGTATATGTGGCATGCAGGTAACTGAAAATCAACCACCCAGATCGTGGGCCCAGATGTAGATGGGTTGTAAACCGATACTAATTGGAAGATTGGTAGTTATTAATGGACGGTTCAATAAAAATAGTCAACGGTCCAAATTCATCAAACAAAGTACAATATTCAGGTAGGAACGGTCCAGATTCTATTTTGGTATGAGAGTCTATCCAAACAGGGTCCCGTTCCGACAAGTACATCTTAAGTGCTTGACCCTTGAAAAAGGTCTGACCCCACATAGCACGACATGTTTAGGAGGCTCAGAAAGTACACTTGATTGACATTTTGCCCCAACATCAATACGTTGCGGCCCACCTGTTGGGCGGTTTGAATCATGCATGGGGGGCGCCGACATGCTGCAAAGTGTAAATCAATTGTTTCTTATTTCTACTTTTTTAAGGATGAGGGTGCGTTTGGTTGCACCAATTTTCATGAAATATTACGAAATTTTGCATTGTTAAGAAATTTCGTGGAATTTGGTGCAACCAAGTGCAACCTAAAACACAAGGAGGAAGTCCCAACAAAAGATTATGTAGAGTATTGTTGGGGCATGTACCCGTCCATTCCTAACTAACACACCAATCAGCCCATCTCCACTAAAAAATTTCACCTTCTCAATTTATCAGTGGTTAGCAAACACCAATCTCTCTCTCTCTCTCTCTCTCTCTCTCTCTCTCTCTCTACAATTTTTCTTTTTAAATAAAATGTGTTGATCTCTCTACAATTTTTCTTTTTAAATTAAATGTGTTTAATCTAGTTGGCTTAAAAAAATAAGTTTATTTTATTTATTTATTGGTCTGTCTTCTAAAATAGACAGTTTTAATCAATTATATCAGTGGGGCAAACACCACGATCCTTAGCTTAGCTGGTAGATTGAGTGAGAGATCCTGGTATCCACTCCAAGTGGGGGGCCCTAGTGAGGGGTGGCTAACATTGGTGTGACTAACAGTTGGGTATTATATATATATATATATATATATATATATATATATATATATATATATATATATATGAGTGGGGCAAATCCAGTTGGTAATTGATTTTGATCAATACCGACAGAATAATAAGATACTTCTACACCTGATTGAAGATGGGTGGCCCAAGTTAAGAGTTAAGTGGTTGCTAGAACATCTATCATTTCAAATGCTGGCATGCTGACCACCTTCTCCAATAATTCAAGAGAAAGCAACCTAAATTAGCGGATGAAAGTCATAGAAAAAAGAACCATATTGCTGATGCATTAAACGTTGGCATTGCCTTGCCTTCCCAGACAGGCCCATTAAATACCTGCCTTTCATTACGTCCACCCATTATTAAGTTGGGCTTGATTAAACTTTTCGAGATTTCAATTTCATGGTCAAGATTTTCTTGCTTGGGAATGAGTAGATACATTTCAGGTGATGTAACGGTAGACTGAATTGATTAGAAAGGCATATAATAATAATAAAAATAATAAAAGCCATCCAATGCAGGAGCCCAAGGGCTGACATGACCACGCGCACTGGACAACCCAACATGAGGCCCCACCTGCCAGTGCCCAGCAACCCAAATCAGCAAGGATTGAACCACCCACACGTTTGAACGTAGATTAGCATCACATGTGAACTTGAGTGCACTCAGGTGTGCATAGAAGTTGGGCCCAACTTTAACGATCCAGAATGCTCATCTGGTGGGCCCAATAGAAGGAAGAAATGGTAGCACGCCCCAAAACTCCTCGTGACTCGGGGATCCTGAACATCCAACTGGTGTCCTGCAAATGGAAAGATAAAACAAGATATATCCAACGGCCCCGTCTTCCTAGGTGAGAAGAGTGCACTCGGACGGTCATGATCATCCCATGGGGAGATTTTCAGGGCATGGTCTGTGCCCATAGTGAAACCTGCTAGATAAACTGTCAGGTTTGACTGACCTGCCAATACAGTATATATAAATAAAATGACTAACATAAAAGAAAATTGACTCTAGAGGCTTAAACACCTTTAATAAATAAAATATCAAAATTGGTTACATTAGGCATTAAAAAAAAAAAAAAACCAAAAAAACAAGTGCCAGTTATCTCAGTGCTAAACCGTTCTCAGATCCGGTCTCAGAGTGTATCAAACCCACTTGTCAAAAATAATAGAGTGATGCCAAGCAAATCAATACATCAGTTAGGATCAGGCCCACCACATCGAAAACATACTTTGGAGCAAATAATCCCCACACCTGCAAGCAAAAAAATACAGTATGAAGTAATACGCATATCAATGAAAAATAAATCCATAGTAAAATATGATACATACCACCACACAAAAGTTTCAAATATTATTTCTTTTTTCTTGCCCTTGTTCTCCCTAAATTGCAATGGCATTCAAAAAACATTCCAAAGCTCCAGACCAGTTGGACTGGATATGAAGACTTCAAATTTAAAAAAATAATAATAATTAAGACAAAAAAAAATGGGTTGGTATCGTTTAGACTGGTGTTTGCACCATTTATGCGCAAGGTATGATGCTTCATGCTTCGTTGCTCAGTGCTAGTACTTGGTGATAAACAAAGGCACGAATGCACCAGATAAACACCATATACAAATTTGCAAACACCGACTTGTAGATAGGTTTTCACAAGAGGTGGGGCCTAGCAATTCTGCTGCCCAAGCTAAAACTTTCCTGTCATAAGATTAGAGTTTTAATTTGGATCTAAGGACTTGTTTGAATTTGTGAAACAGGCAATGTCAGCCTGCCCTGTTGAAATTCGACCAAATAGGCCCTAATTGAACAAAAACCAAGCGTGGTGGGCTAGGGCCCCTTACATATAAATACAGGGGAAAAAAATTAAAAAAGGAAAAATGAAAAAAAGAACAGAAAAAAAGTGATGGTTTACCCCTTCTTCCGATATTTACCAAAATGGTCCACTCCACTTGATTCATCAAATCCTGCTCAAATTTTGTGTTTTGATCATCAAAATAGACCTAGATCTAGTTTGAAGTTAGTTTTTAAGCTTCCTTCATGATTGAAAGGAAGAAAGAAGTGGAAAAACGAAAGAAAACTGAAAATAAAAAAATTCGAAGCAAGCCCTTTATATCTGCCTGTAATGGCCATATCAGCCCCTTAACAGTGCCAATAAAAGGCGTATTGGACTGATTCACCACCATATCATAAAATGGAAGTGACTGTTTTCTTTACATACTGGCCGATACGTAACCGTTTTTTAATACCATGTTTCCAGTGCCACAATCCAGTGACCTTTCTGGGAAGCCAGGTGACTGATTAGATTGGCCGTCTTCGGTTGACAGCGAATACCAGCCCTAACCAGAGAACCATGCTTACCCAGCCAGTCAGTTTGTGCCTCAAACAAGTAGTAACTTGTGGCCAAAAATGCAACTTCTTGAAGCTTAACGCAACTAGTGACAGTCGCCATTTTTAGTGAATTGAAATTATGAATTAAAGATCATATTTCTATTTGGTAAGATTAAAACAATCTTGATAACCAACAATCATGATATCTTCAAAAAAACTCATGATCGTTAACTCATCATTATGATTAAAATCAGATTAACTCATTTTTAGGTGTCTACCAAACAGGCCCTTAACCTTTTAGGTAGCTTGAGTTTCTTGTAGCTGTCATTGGAGTTGCCAAATTTTCACGATGAGCAAACTGGTTCTCTAACTGCCTATCTCCCTCCCTTTCACTTGTTCTCAGCGGTTCTCTTTATCCATCTTAGTGGTCACCTCTTCCCAAATCAAACCTTATTTCACGATGAGCAAACTGATTCTCTAACTGCCTATCTCCCTCCCTTTCACTTGTTCTCGGCGGTTCTCTTTATCCATCTTAGTGGTCACCTCTTCCCAAATCAAACCTTATTATTCAATAGGCCTTGTTTTCAAAACTTCTCATATCAAATTACAGGTCCCTTCTTCTAACAAAAAGTCTTGACTTTTTTTTTAATATTTTTTATCCTTACTTTTCTTGATGAGTTAATTAATTAAATTCACCCATTTACAAGAACAAATCCTTTATTTGATTGATGTTCTCCTTGTTTTCACAATCCATAATTGGACCAGCAACCTCAAGGTTGCAACACAGCACCACCCAATTATGCTACATGTCCAATCCAACAATCATACAAAACCACACCAAAATCCAGGATGAGATCTTACCATCAAATGTCGCCTTTGAATTGTCACGCATATTATTGTGAATGTGGTTGTCATGGCAGTAATGAATCCATATATCAACAACACCTGAAACAGTAGATGTAGGTTAGTATATCAAACAAATTACACAATGAGGCCAGATCCAATTCAAAGCTCTGTACATTACATCTGGATGTGTTAAGTGTGTCTAATTCATCTAAATGCAATTCACTTTGATGAACTAAGATGAACTTACAACATGAATCCAAGTGAATTGCACTTTGATGAACTTAGATGCACTTACATCGTGAACTTAAGTGCACTAAGATGTAGTAATATGCATTTTTATGTCAAGAGAACGTAGAAAGATTTGTATTAGATCCAGCCCCTCACACAATATAATAAAACTAACAGTAAAAACAGCATGTAAAGGGTTGAATGAGAAGGCAGAAAAAACCAATCATATCAACAGTGGCGTGATTTTGATCAAGTAGCATATACATGCATCAAATTCCATTTTATTATAGTTCGTTTGAGTAAAAACACCAACAGGATTCCAATATTCCAGATTCCCAAACAGTATCTTAAGAGTCAAGTGGACTGATACAGAAAAACATTTTCATTTGTCATTTAGAAACTAGTTATATGCAAAGAATTTTTTTTTTTCCAGAAAAGGTGGGAGCACACAACCTATCATTAGTTATATACAAGGAGTAATCAACATTTTTATCTTTCTTTAGGGGAATATGTTTGTCTGAACGTAATATAATGAACAAGGGATAATTTGTGTGTGTAATGAATGAAAAGATCCAAAGCAGCCTTTGAATAGCCCCAGTACGAGATAAAATGCTGGAGAGCCGATTGAGATGGTTAGGCCATGTTACAGAACAAGAGAGGGACCCAGTGAGGGGAACTTCGATTAAAGTTGAAAGGCCACAAAAGAAGAACAAAGGGAAACCTAAACACTTGGATCCAGGTGGTGAGAAAGGATATGAAGGTTTGCTCACTTACTGACAATGAGACCTTAGATAAGAATGACTGGTGGAACAGGATTCTTGATGGCAAACACAAATATAGATGGGACAAGGCTATGACAATAAATGAATGAATTCTTCCACACATACAACACCAGATTCCAGAAAAAAATTACCTGACTTAAGTTCATGAAAAATATTTCCCTTCCTCGGTCACTTGTAGAAAATGGAAATCGGGTTGCAACAAGAAATGGAAGACTGATAATAGGAAGGATGTGCGAGACCCCGAATGTATCGATTGCAAGAAGGACCGCTTGGCGAATAAGGTTGAAATCATCAAACCTGTAAATGAATAAAGAGTTAGAACTTCATCCAAAATATGAAGAACCTTAGTCTGCACTTGGAGATGCTGCACGTTTGTACAGTCATTAGGACAAACAGGAGTAAAAAAGCCTTACCTGGTAAAACTAACATGAAGAGCATGCAGTCGATTAAATAGAAATTCTGAAACTTAATTTGCACTTACCCAATAAATGCTGCACCATAACGGAGGCCATCAAAGGTGCACCTGCAAAAAATTGTTTGGGTTACAAACAGTAACCAGATATTGTAGGATAACAAAAACAACTTTGTTCAGTGTTCAAGGCAAGCTGAGAAAGCTATCCAAGTTGACTCACAAATGGTGTGACTGTGTGAGTCAACCCATCTTTGAGCAGGACTCCTTGAAAAAATCAGAAACCTTGCACTATAAAAAGGTACTTGACTCGTTGCAAGTTTGCCAAGTTTTACATGACTCAGTGACTGTCCCATGTCAAATAAACTGGTTCGATTCATGCTCTTTTTATTCTATTGCGAAAATGCAACACACTCAAGATAAAATTGTTGAATTGCAGCTTTGTAGGTTTACAAAAGAATTCCCAAAAGTCACTATTTATTTATTTATTTTATTTATTTTATTTTATTTTTATTTTTTTTATTTATTTTATTGTATTCAAGCTGAAAAGGCAAACAAAAGATGGGTAAAAAAGAACCAGATAAAAAGGAAGAGAAAGATACAACCAAGCCAACTGGCACCCAATCCAAAAGTAACTGATGGACTTTACCAATAACTGCCAAAGATGAACAACACCTATTCCAGAAACAACGATTGTTCCTCTCATTCCAAAGAGACCAAATGACCACCAGCAGAGCTACCCTCCATTTATGATAATCCTCTACCCCCAGCCCTCCTGAGTGCCAAAAGCTAAACAGAACAACTATTGAAGAAGGCATCACCCGGGAAACGCCAAACTTCATCAACACACTACGCCATACTTCAGAAGGTAGGTCGCAATGACTGAGGAAGTGGTCCACAGATTCCGCATCCTTATAGAAGAGGCAGCAAATATTGGGAAGAACCATGCCCATCTTTCAAAGATTGTCAATCGTCAGAATCCTGTTCTGACCCACCAGCCAGGCAAAAAGAACCACTTTAGGAGGGGCTCCAAAGAACCACACCACGCCACTGTGACCGCAGGATATCTAGGAGTCAGAGTGAGAGATTAGGGAATAGGACTTGACCGAAAAGGCAAAAGATTTATTGAGCTGCCGGACCAAAGAGTCCTTAACGTCCGGATTAAGCTACAGCCCTTGTAACCAGGAGAGAAGGCAGATGACCCGAACACCCCCATCTCTAGAATACGTGAAGCAATTATCAACTACAGCATTTGAACTCGAGTAAATGGCAGCCAAAGTAGGGAAATCCAACCTAAGAGAGGACACCAAATATCATTCCAAAACCTGACCCATAACCCCATCTGCCACAGAGAAACTCAGCACATTGAGAACCTTGGGAGCAAGTCTAGCAATAGCCTTCCAAACATGCGAAGCACGATGAAGGGATGCTTCCCTAATTCACCAACCCATCTGAGATGTATACTTACAACCAATAATAGGCCTCTAGAAGCTCTTTTCCTCCATCCCCCCAATTAAGCAAATGGAATTACCCAAGACCGCACCTCCTTGTCACAGAAAGTCCCACCACAGTTTGTCAATCCTGGTAACGACTGACATAGGGCAACAGAAAAGAGAGAGCTTCCTTTCCAACCTCTCTATAACATTATCCCACAAGTGAATTGCAAGCTTCCCACACAGAGAGGGAGACCGAGATAAGAGACTAGAAGAGAACCAGATCTACACCAAAAAATCTCAGGTAACCGGGGAACTTCAGACAAGGGGAGATGAATCCCAAACATCTCACTTTTATCTAATATCTTAGGTTATTGTCGATGTCCAAGTCTTTCCAACCAGGAGAAGCCAACAACTCTTGAGTGGAGCCACTACTTTATATAACCAAGCTGATGATTTTGGAGCCTTTTGAGGCCCCCCAAGAGACTAGCAGAGTCCTCCATCTCCTCAGATTTCATCTAAATGATGGAGTCCACACAATTTGACCACCAATCCTTTCATAGTAGTCAGCAACTTCTACCTGAGGTTGAGGCACTAAACTGTGGAGGGAGGCAAATCTGCTGTAATGCAGGCCAACACCATTCCATTCATCTTCCTAGACCTTTATAACCGCCTTATTCCTAGTTCAAATCCAATTCCCTGACCGAAGGAGGGTTCCACGTTCAAAACCCCTTTCAAAATTCCCGAGCTTCTATATCCAGAGGTTGGATTAGTACACCCTAGAGACCAAAACAATCACATTCCCCAATAAAGAATTTTCTTCTCCCTCAAAATGCCAGAGATATTTTCCAAGCATGGGTTCATCTATCAACTTGAGGGATTTTATACCTGTACCCCCATCATTAATGGATTTATACACTTCTTCCTGTTCGAATAGGATGATATTTCTGTCTACCTTCTGATCCTTGCCACAAAAAGTCTTTCCAATTTGTTGATCACTAACTGAGGGCGGCTAACCCATCCTCTTATAATTTTACCATGTGTGTTTGTAAGCATGCCTGCATGTGAGTTATTGTTTTCTTACTGGACAAAGTCCCGCGTCAAGTTTTCCAAACTTGGTTTAAAGTACAAATACTTAGCTTCTAAGTTTTGCAATTTTCACAAAGGCAGATTTCCATTCGAGTAATTTACAGCATCATCGGATTCAATAAAATTTGAGCAATTGTAACCTTTCCCAATAACTATTTAATAACCACAAAAGATCTTTCAAAGAAATTGCAAACCATGTTTAGCAAGGAAATAGAAAAATGAATATTCTTACTTAAAAACATGACCATCAAATTAATGTAATGTATGATGTGGTGGTCTTTCCATGAGAAGTACCATAAACATCATGAATCCTTACACCCACTACAACAGTAAAAATAATAGAGCACTGCAACAATAAAATAACCAACTGGATAGAAAAATAAGCATGGCTCAGTTATGGCACAAGAAAACCAACTGACATGAATCTTACCAATGACCTGTATAGAAAAATAAGCACACAGCTAGAAGGCTCCATTGAGTTACAGACAGAGGATCAGCAATGACGATTCCAAGGGTGCCGTCTGAGGTGTCCTTCGATGCAATTTTTTGCAACCTTATGATGCACCACCCTGCCACAAATGAATCATTTCAATACAATCTTAATATAAACATGGTCTTTTTAACGCTTATCATCACCATCATCACCACCACCGCCGCCGCCGCCACCATCATCACCGTTATCATAGCCGTTTCCAGCTATTCGGCATCAGTTATATGAATCATGTCTTGCTAATCATATTTGAAATGGAAAATCTAATGATTGCTTGGCAAAAAAATTTACGACCAGGTGCCCAACTCACAACAACCCTTCCACATCAGGCTTGTGACCAACTGGCTTCTAAGATTACATGGGTGGCGAAAGCAGGTGCCAAACCATGGGAGTTAAGCTTTGAGTTTAAAGAAATTAGGTTTTCAGCCCTCATTGGTCTAGAGAATATTAGTATATATGTATGTTAGTATGTGGCTCTTTGATTGTAAGTGCATGTGCACATCTTTTCTCTTCTCCTACAGTGTACTATATGCTTATTCTAATAAAGCTTTGTGTGGTGGGCATGTGGCACACATACACAAGATTCACCCTAAAACTCTCTCTCACTCTCTCTCCTCTTCTTCCCTTTCTTCTCTCCTCTTCTTCCATCCTAATCATCTAATCTTCTTCTACTTGGTATCAGAGCAAAGATCAAACTATTCCGTATCAAGGGAGTTGAGAGGCGACACGTTAGATTGCTGACGTCAGCGGCCGTACGGCTGACGTCAACAATGTACGGTCAAATGGACCCCATTTGAGCTGAAAGTTTAGGGGTTTGATAGATCTCTATTTTAGAAGATTTCTCATGATTTTTTGAGAATTTTTTAGAGCCTTCTTGATGGTGATTTGGCTGAAATAGTGAAATTCGAAAATCGGGCCCCGAATCAGTTTTTTGTCGATTTTTCTCAAATCGGTAAGCTTTTCTCTTGTTTCTTTCCTCTAGATGGACTGATATCTCTCACTCAAGCTAATATTGGAAGAGTCTTTGGCTGATATTAAGATTTGAGTGGGTTTTAACCCCAAATAGAGGTGCGGCCATGTCATTTTTGGGCTGTTTGCGTCAGATTTGAGTACTTTGGGTGTTATTTTCAAAGTTTTCTAGGTTGATTGCGGTTAGTCTCTCATTTTCTCAAAGGATTGCTTATTAGAGACCTTGTTGAAGTACATTTTACTTGGACCCCTCATTCTTATGGAGGACAAAGGGCAATCTCATCTTGGCATGGGTTCGCTTGAACCCAACCCACTCTAAATCACCTCGATTAAGTTGAATGGTGATAACTATCTTCAATGGGCACAATCTGTAAAAGTGTTCTTGGGGGCCCATGAGAAGTTGTCGTATATTCTGGATGATCCCTCAAGCTCTATAGAAGACACCTACAAGACTTGGACAAAGGAGAACTATCAAGTCATTGCATGGTTGTTGAACACTATGGATTCTTCGGTTAGCCACTCCGTGATGTTTTTGTCATTGGCTAAAGGCATTTGGGACTCCCTTCATGACATGTACTCCGAGTCTAAAAAATTTTCGCGGGTATTTCAGCTTATTCAAGAAATTGGTCGGTTCTAGCAAGACTCAAGATCATTAAAAGATTACTATTCGACACTTCGAGGCATGTGGGATGAGTTGGACTTGTATCAACCTCTTCCTTCGAAATGTCTAGACGATCATGAGCATGCTCGCAAGCAATGGGATGACACTCGTGTTATGCAGTTCCTCGCAGGGTTGAACTCCGTCTACCTCAGTGTTCGGGATCAAGTGTTTGTTAATGATCCCCTTCCTCCGTTGACAACAGTCTATGACATGTGTCAGCGCGCTACTATATCAGCTCTTCCTTCACATCCTTTTGTACCACCAGAGCGTTCAGCACACCTTGCTGGCGATCCATCTTCCATTTTTTCTAGATCTCGCGCACCATCCTTGAGTTCAGGGCGCACTTTTGGTTATGGTGGTCGTGGCAGAGGCCGAGAGGGAGATCGGGAATGTGTTGGTCGTCATCTTCGAGGTCGTGGTGGACGTGGACGTGGACGAGGACGTGATAGTTCCCGCATTTGTTCGCATTGTGGTGGAACTAATCACACTATTGATTATTGTTGGCAGCTCCATGGTCGTCCTACTGTGTTGTTGCCTCTATTACAGCTACGTGTGCTGAGGGACAACCTTCCACCCTGGCAACTGAGCAGCCTTCTTCTGGAGATTCTCTCATTATTTCTTGAGCAGCTTATGCTGCCCTGATGCGGCTTCATATACGTGATGTTCCTAAGCCTTCTCATGCAGCTTCGGCCCAATCAGGTACCGCTCCTCGAGCGTCTTCTTCTACCACCTCCTGGGTCATTGACTCTAGAACTTCCTCCCACATGACTGGTAAGTCACATATCTTTTCCTCTTATTCTCCTTCCTCTCACTCTCAATATGTTACAGTCGCAGATGGAATACATGCCCCCATTTCTGGGATTGGTTCCATCTCCCTTTCCCCTTCCTTGCCATTGTCCTCAGTCTTGCATGTACCTCGTTTTCCATTAAACTTACTGCCTGTTAGCTCCCTTACTAAATCGTTGAATTGTTCGATTACCTTTACCCTTCTCATTGTCTTTTTCAGGACCTACAGACGAAGAGAGTGATTGGTGGGGGGCATGAGTGAGGAGGCGTTTATCTTCTCAATGACACACCTGTTGCTGCTTCAGGTACCTCTTCTCTTGATCGAGACTCCATCACACGGTGGCATTGCCGCTTAAGACATCCTTCCTTAGCTCGATTGAGACTTTTGTTTCCTTCATTCTCGGTTACTAAACCTTTGTGTTGTAGTATTTGTGAATTATCAAAACATCATCGTACTGTGTTTCCTCCAAGTGTTTCAGGAAGGAAATCTCAACCTTTTGATCTGGTTCACTCAGATGTCTGGGGACCAGCCCCGGTTACTTCCACTTTTGGTTTTAAATACTTTGTCACCTTTATTGATGATTATTCTCGCATGACCTGGGTTTACCTTTTGAAATCAAAGAGTGAAGTATTTGATGTGTTTAAAGTGTTTTATCGTGAAGTATGCACTCAATTTCAATGCTCAATTAAAACCCTCCATTCTGATAATGGGGGGGAGTACATGTCCACTCCTTTTTTGTCCTTCTTACAGGAACATGGTATTTTGTCTCGAACATCATGTGTTTACACTCCACAACAAAATGGTATTGCAGAACGAAAGAACCGTCACCTTCTTGAAGTCTCACGTACCCTTCTTCTTGGTATGCATCTACCTAAGCATTTTTGGGGTGACGCTCTTCTTACTTCCACTTTCCTTATTAATCGTATTCCCTCACGTATATTGTCTTCCAAATCCTCATTTAATATGTTGTATCCTCATGATAATTCATTTCCTTTACCCCCTAAAGTTTTTGGTTGCACATGCTTCGTTCAAATTTTGGATGGTCGTAATGATAAACTTAGTCCCAAGGCAACTAAATGTGTTTTCTTAGGGTACACTCGGAGCCAGAAAGGGTATAAGTGTTATGACCCCTCGACTCGTAAGAAATATATCTCTACCGATGTAATATTTTTTGAAGATGTTCCTTTTTTTTCGCCTAACGGTCGATACCTCTGTGATCCTCTTGCAAGTGAGGGGGAGCATACTACTTCTCCCCTTCCTCTTGTCACTAGTGATCATAGGGAGACTCTTTCACCTCCCATTCCTAACTCTATTGGTGATTTGGGTGACCCGAAGCCTCTGCGAGTGTATCATCGTCGAGATAAATCTTCATGCGCTCCGCCGTCCACTCTTCCACTCCCTTTGGATGTTGGCTCAGGTGATTCTCCTACCTCAAGTCTGGATCTTCCCATTGCCTTGCATTAAAGGGACACGATCATGTACTTAACGCCCCATTAGCAATTTTGTTTCATATGATCATCTTTCACCGTCCTTTCAGTCGTTTGCAGCTTCCATTTCATCATAGGCTATTCCTCGGTCTCTCTCTCATGCTCTTCAAAGTCCTGACTGGACGAAGGCAATGATGGAAGAAATGTTTGCTCTTGAGAAGAATCATACTTGGGAGCTAGTTTCTCTTCCTCCAAGGCACAAACCTGTTGGGTGTCGATGGGTGTACACGATCAAGTTCCTTCCTTATGGCTCCATTGATCGCTACAAGGCCCGTCTTGTTGCTCGGGGATATACGCAGACTCAGGGCGTGGATTACTTCGAGACATTCTCTCCAGTGGCAAAACTTAATTCTATTCGTGTGGTGGTCTCCTTAGCCGTCAATTTATCCTGGCCCTTGTTCCAACTCGATGTCAAGAATGCATTTCTTCATGGGGATCTTGCGAAGAAGGTCTACATGCATCAACCTCCAAGCTTTGTTGCTTCCCACAATCCTACGCTTGTGTGTCGATTGAAGAAGGCCCTTTATGGGCTCAAACAGTCCCCACGTGCTTGGTTCGACAAATTCAGTCAAGCTCTCATGGAGTTTAGCTTTGTTCGTAGTCATGCCGACCATTCTCTCTTTATATGTCGACGATCGACGGGCATCATGGTTCTCATTGTGTATGTGGATGATATTATACTGTCAGTCAGTGATTTGGTTAGCATGGGTGATGTCAAAGAATTTCTGAAGAACAAGTTTGAGATCAAGGACCTTGGTCCTCTTCGCTACTCTCTGGTAGGACTGTGCACGGTTCGGTCGGTTCGGTTTTGAGGGAAAATATCCAACCGAACCGACTTAATCGGTTTTGAATATTTAACAACCGAACTGAACCGATGAATCATCACCAACCGAACTAAACCGGATAAATTCGGGTTGGTTCGGTTTTATCGGTTTTATCGGTTTGGGCCTCAATCTAAAACTTTTGTGGCCCATAAAATGCTTCTAATAGTTATTCATCATTATTTCCAATGGTATTGTTTACTTGAGATTTGGATCTTCCCGAGGTTTGGAATCATGTCCTAAAATGATAGATGAAAACAGATGAATGGAATGGATATACAAAACATACATCAAGGTGGGTCCACACAATTAGGATAACACCCACTGAACTGTTACCCTAATTCGCACTCTCACTGTGCTGCAGAGTCGGTGTCTACGTAAAATTCTTTTACTTGACATAAGGTAATTGGTAATATAATTTAAATGGGCCCCACTATCATGCATTTTAAAAATCCACTCGAACTAGCAGGTGACTACCCCAATTTTAGGCCTAAATATGAAAAACCAGTGTCATCTTTGATATAGGCGGACCACACAATTGGAAATAGTGTACTGGCCACATTACTCTCTAAACTCTTTTTCTTGGTGTGACCCACTTGAATTACAGATAAAGATAATATCTCAGTCTTGGGCCTAACTTGGGGTGGCACCCTTACTGGTTAGAGTGGATTTCGAAGTAGGGCCAACCTCAACTTGTCACACACACACACACACACACACACACACACACACACACACACATATCGGTTCGGTTCGGTTGAAAACAGTTTATAATTTTTACAAACCGACAACCGAACCGACACTCTCGGTTTTTTATATTAAAAAATCGACCCGACCCGAAATAGATTGGAAAACCGACCGAAATCAATCGGTTCGGTCCGGTTCGGTCGGTCTTATCGGTTCAGTCGGTTTTTTGAACAGCCCTACTCTCTGGGCATCGAGGTTGCTCGCTCACAAACCAGGGTATCCTTATCCCAATGAAAATATGCTCTTGATCTTCTCATAGAGACCGGCATGCTAGGATGCAAACCGGCTACCACCCTCTATGGATACTTCGCATAAGCTTCAGCCAGATGATAGTACTCTTCTTTCTGATCCTGGCATGTACCGTCGGCTTGTAGGTCGGCTCATTTATTTGACTATTACTCATCCAGATCTCTCCTTTGCGGTGGAAGTTGTCAGCCAGTTCATGTAAGCTCCTCGTTCTTCACATCTCACGGCTGTTTACCGCATACTCCGGTATCTTAAATCAGCACCGGGCCTTAGCATCCATTTTCAGTCTCATGGTCATCTTCATCTTTCGGGCTATTCCGACGCCGATTGTGCTGGTAGTATATATGATCGTCGATCTACATCCAGGTTTTGTACCTTCCTAGGTGGTAATCTTGTCACGTGGAAAAGTAAGAAGCAATCAGTTGTTGCGCGCTCATCGGCTGAAGCAGAATATCGTGCTATGGCTCATGCTACATGTGAGCTCGTGTGGCTTCGCACCCTTCTTGACGCACTTGGCTATTCTCCTTCAGGCCCTATTCCTCTTCATTATGACAATCAGGCAGCCATACATATTGCTCGTAATCCTGTTTTCCACGAGCGCACCAAGCATATTGAGGTTGACTGTCACTTTATTCGGGAGAAAGTTGCCTCGAAGGAAATCATCACTCGTTTTGTTCGGTCCGGGGATCAACTTGTGGATGTTCTTACGAAGTCTTTAAGTCGAGATGCTCTTCATCGTGTTCGTAACAAGTTGGGCATGATCAACATCTATGCTCCAACTTGAGGGGGAGTCTAGAGAATATTAGTATGTATGTATGTTAGTATGTGGCTCTTTGATTGTAAGTGCATGTGCACATCTTTTCTCTTCTCCTACAGTGTACTATATGCCTATTCTAATAAAGCTTTGTGTGGTGGGCATGTGGCATACATACACAAGATTCACCCTAAAACTCTCTCTCACTCTCTCCTCTTCTTCCCTTTCTTCTCTCCTCTTCTTCCATCCTAATCATCTAATCTTCTTCTACTATTGGTAGAAGAGAGACCAATTCCACCTCAATGGCCCTAGCTAAGGAGGCTTTTGGCCATCAGGTTTTTTCTGTTAGGGATTTGATTCTCCTTCTATTAAAGCCTTTTCACTTTTTTTTTTTTCTAATAATGCTTAATTATCATCTCGAAAAGCACTTTTCTCTACTAAATTTTTCATTATCATCTCAAAAAGAATTATTTGTTTACAAAATATTTTTGGAAATTGACACTTAAAAGTGGCATTTTGTGAATATTTTCAAGGAATTAGACTTTAAATAATTCAGGAGACATCCTTCAAGTTTTTTGGCTACATAAAACATAATTTTGATGTGACATGATTAAACTATCTTTGGAGTCCCATGATTCTTAAATATGAGACAGAATATTAGAATTAAACATACGAACAAAATTATGTTAATTTCAATAAAAAACAACTGTCAAGAGAATAAAAGTTTTAAAAAAAAATCTGTCCCTTTTCAAATGACGTACTAAAGGGGGTGCTGCATGATATCCATGAGATCCCATTCAAAAAAAAATAATAATAATAAGGGAAGATATACATGAGATCCTTTAGCAGTCATAAATGTGCTGAAGAACATACAGCACAACGCAACATTATTCTATGATGAGAAAATACCTCCAACTATGGATACTAAAGCAACCAAGGGACCCTGTCTTCCCAATAGGATCAGAATCGTTGAACTCCATGCAGATAACAAAGCCACTGCCGCAATAAATGTTCTCCCAGAGCAATCTGAAGCCTTTTCTTTGGGATCAACCATTTGTGTAAATGCCAACAATATTAGTCCAGAACCAATAGTATAAACTACTCGAGGGATAAAATTTCTCCCAATGCCTTCAAGCACCATGGGAACAGCCAGTATATTACTTTCTAAGGCCCAGTGAAATGCAATGAGGATATAACTTATAATGGTCCCAATGATAAAAAGGTACTTCAAAAATCTCCAACAAGAGTTGCCAGCAGCACTCCTATACAACATGAACGCCAATAAGATTAGACCCAGCATTGGCACAATCTCTGACAACACCATCCAAAAGGAGTGACCTCCATCAATCCCAAGTATCCTTAATGGGAAAATGTTCATAAATTGTAACCCAACAGCCTGCTTCGATAATCCAAGTTCAGTGCTAAATCCAAGAATGAAATTTAGTAGAAGAAATACAAGTGCCTGCACATGTTCCAGGTACAATTATCTTAGAGAACAGATCCCAGCATTTGCATTCAAGATTCTTTTTACATAGATAACTCAACAGGAAAAAAAAAAAAAAACAACAACAGAGAAGGGTATGACAGTTCACCTCTGTTGTCATCTTCTCCTCCTTGATTGAGTCCCGTAAATTAAGAATACCAGTTGTGGCCAAAAGGAAGTTTGCTACTTTTCCTTCTGCCACTGACCTCAATAAATAAAGATGATATGAAATAAGTAGGTGTGGACAAAATACATTCTGGAGATGATATGGAACAAAAAATGGAGAACGAGAGCTCACAAATGTAACTGTTTGAGAGGAAACTGCACGCCCGTATTGCCACCACAAAAAGAGCAGACATGAACTGAAGTGACAAATCCACACTTCTAATGGAAGGATAAATAATCTGGAATGCTTTGTTTACCCTTTTAATAGCAAAGATTTGAATGAGAAGTGATAATAGCAAAATGCAGAGACCGACACCCATCATCTTTAAATTAAATTCTGTCCACTTCGAGCGAGCTAACTCAGCAACACTTGCAAGGAAGTTTGAATATGCACCAATTTTCCCTAGCAGAACAGATAATGAACTATCGCTTGTGTTCTTTATACTATTTGACCAATTAGCTTGTGCTTGAGCATAAGTTTCCGCTACATGAAGCAAGTCTTCCTTGGGAAATCCAATAACTGATGATGCAGAATAGAGATCTATGTATCTTTTCACCTGCAAAAGTAAAACCCTCCTTTTATCAAGAAATAGAAAAAGATGCAAACAACAAATATAACATCAATGAGGCATGACCAAAACACATATAATAAGTTGATAACATATGACAAATCCTATCAGAAATTACAGGCTCTACAACAAATATAATATCAATGATGCATGACCAAAACACATATAGTAAGTTAATAACATATGACAAATCCTATCAGAAATTACAGGCTCTAAATTTACAGTTTTTTTTTTACTGAAAGAAATCATCAAGAATTCACAAATGAAGACCTTAAACAAAATTATCTACGCTTTAACCAACTTCATTTCTGAGATAACCAGCAATGCCACAACAACAAATCAATTTATTATCGCCTCAAAAAACAAAACAAAACAAAACAAACAAAACAAAACAAAATAAAAAACAAATTACGGTTACAAACTTCTACAGCTAATGGTACGAGAACAAATTTATAACTTTTTATGGGAAAAAAAAAATTAATAGTGGGAGTAGCTCGCATTGCTTGTACATAGTGGAGGTAAATATAGTGTTAATATGATTGATTTGGTAAGTTAAAGGGGGAAACAACAGAAGTCATCTTGAACAAAGTCTGCCATCTAAGAGTGGGCAATAGATTTTGCAGGTACAGCGTCATCCCTTACTGGTGGCGTCAATAAATCAAAGAAGAAAACAGCAAAACCAAAGCAAAGCAGGTCGTGCAGGGAGTGTGGACAAGTGCAGTCTCACCTTTCGCATAAATGTTGTTAAAAAAAGAAAAAACGCTGTCCCGATAAATGCAAATGATGGAGCCCTACAGGGAGGATGGAGATGTCCCATCTCACTTGTTGAAGTTTGGTTACTAAAGAGAGCTTATGTATAATTAGAAAGGCATATCAAAATGTCTAAACTGCGTTGGGAGGTCCTAGGATGCATTTGCCAAGATGTTCATCATCCTCGGGGACTAGGTATTTCATATGAGGCCAACTCAATTACCAATGGGTTGGCTAACCTTCAAGTGTCCAAGTCCGGTATCTAGTATGGGGGCATATTATTTCATACTTCATAGACTTCAGCTATGAAGGTGTTATATTCTCCAAGTCTACAGTTGTTTGCTTCTTCAGTTGGTGAATTCCTTTTGGTGATAAAAAAGCAAATCTATCACCCATCAAAGCAAATGCCATCTTGATTTTCATGGCTTCCAAATTCCAATCATTTCTCATGTTTATTACCAATAGAACAACAGCTCTTCACTTTTGTCAAGAAACTTCCATCTAATAGGTCAACAATTACATTTATGTAATTCAGTGAAAAAAAAATTAACCAAAAAAAGTCCATTAAGCAATTGACAAATTACCTGCCAGCAATTGATGCAAAGGACATTAGCATAGTTTTGCATCCATAATTCCAAATTTGAATCATATTTGAAGCTGGTAGAATTATCACTTAGTCCCTTCCATGTATCAGCACTTAAAGCATATAGCTCAGGATTAACACGGCCAATGCTGGAAAAGAATTCTTCCAGTCAGTATATGCTGGTTATTTTAACAGAGTTGAAATAAAATAAAGAAAACAGCAGATATTTATCAATCCATGAAGCACTCATTAAGCAGCCCAAATAGCCTCCCTCTTCAAACAAAACTGCTCAGAAAAGCCTCAAAAGAAACACTAAGTGAATAATACTACCCATGCCTATGATAAATGCAAACAAGTGCTCAATTTCAAATAGATGGTAATTGACATTCCAAGTGATACAGCTGTAGCAAAGAATCAAAGACCATGTATATTGGTTGTTATCCCAATTCCCAACTATGTTTGTTGGGGGATGACTTGTCCAGATATTGGCAAAAGATGTGAAGACCTCAAGGAATAAAAAGACAAGAAATTCTGATGCTTCAACAAAGGCTAGAGAGTGGTATGTTCAACCAATACAAGGATAAGAAACTCTGATTGTTGAACAAAGGCCTCAAAATACAAATAGGCTTTTAGGCTAGATCGTTATATGCTAGAACCATAAGATAAGAGGGTTTTTTTTTTTTTTTTTTTTTTGCATTCACAATTTATCACTACAATTTCACTTGATTCATTGGTGAGCCTTAAACTATCTTCCCTACAATGGGTCACAAAAGGTTTCAATAAATAAATTTAAAAAAGAAAAAGAAAAAAAAAAAAGAAGAAGAAGAAGAAGATGAGCTAATTGCCAACTCTCCTTCTTTCTTTCTTTCTTTATTATTTTTTTTTTTTTTCATTTTAGATTGCTAATAGTAAATTTTATTGAAAAAAAAAAGGTCCGGTGACTGAAAAGACTGCCCAGCTTAAAGCTTAAAGGAACAAGAAGACCAATCAAAAAGGGGGATCTTCCCCAAATACAGAGAGGGGATTGCAACCCGCTGCTTCTGCTCAAGAGTAAACAAGCCATTTAACTCTATATGAGACTTCGGAAGCCGACGAGCAGATATCATTAAACAATACATACAGAAAATCTATAATATTTGGGAAGAGCCAAAGATTTAATAAACATCGATCACAAATTAAACAAGTATTTGATGTGAAGGTGCCTGACTATTGATTCCTCAGACCCTTAGCCTCTGCAGTGTGAAGAGAATATATGAAACATCTAAGCAACGGAGAGGAACAGTTTGATATACAACTCTTGGCTGTTCAGTCAACCTTGTAGAAGAGATTCATAATTGAATTCCAAGGAAAACAATGATGGACCCTGTCTACTCCGCAGTCTACTCCAATACGCTTACAACAATGACAAAGGTAGAACTACAATATTATCACAACTAGTTAACATTGACAAGATCCTTATGATGCACCTTCCAAAAGGAAAAGGAATACCGAGCAGTGCTGCCATTGTTACTGCAAAATCAAGCTGCAAAAAGTAGAAACAGTGAATGAAATGCACATCCAAAAGATAATAGAAAAATATTTAAATCAAATTTAGTGAATGAATGAAAATCCACGAATCCACTATCTAGGAAAGAAAGCTAGTTCTAACCTGTTGAATGGAGCTGAAGCACATCTTCTTCCCATCCTGTTCAGAAAAGATATTAAGAAAAGGAAAGACCCTGTAAGTAATGAATTTACTTTACACGATGTGAATATGTTGACAGTTGAGTTGCTCAAGCCCTGAAGAAAATATTGTGGGCACATTTTAAATAAAACGCATATGTACCAGACAAAATGTCTGTTCATTATGAAAGTTAAAGATGACAGTCTATTTTCATAGCTCAACCAGTCCAGTGTTTTAAAAGGCATGAAGCACATAGCCCTCTAGCGAGGTGAGGCATATTCAAGGTATTAGCATACATGAATATGTTTACTTCTAATTAAAAAAAAATGAAAGGAAATAATAAAAGCGTAGGAAAAATTAGAAAAGAAAATTGTTACATTATTTTGTTAGAACAAGCATTAATATCTCCCAAGCTTAATATTTCAAGAAAACTACCTCTTTATTTGCTATTACAATGAAAAACCTTCGTGTCCTTCAGAAACACTTAAGAAAAGAAATGAAAAGAAGTTCCCCACATTGGTTTCCACTTGTTGTTTGTGGCATATGCCTCAGAGACAGTACGCCTCAAGGGTGTGCCTTGAGGTGTTGAGGCCATGCCTCACCTTGAGGCTTATTCCTCAAATGCCTTCTGAAAACACTACCTTTGCCCATGTTTAGATGGTCCAAACACATTAATCCAATTAGCTTTCTTTCAATCTGTTCCAAAGTTTTAAACTGGCTAGTTATGTTCTCAGGTGCCTTTCTAGACTTTCAAGAGCACTTGACTACTCCAGAGAACTTACCAGTATGGAATTGCCAAATAATGTGATTAAGCTGCTTGCATGAGGAATTTTTTTTTACAATAAACTAGGAGCCAGAGACGAGGAATTTACACTAGAACCAGCAGAAACATCCAAGATGATTTCCAGAAGGGAAAGTCTTCCGGTCATGGTTAGGGATGCAACTAAGGTGGGTTGGTGTAGAGACTATATTTTTTGCTTCTTGTATTGGTGCATGTGCACCCTCCTTCATGCTCCTGCAGAACTTTGTATCTTTATTATAACAAAGTGTTAGTGTTAGGGCTAGAACCCCATAACACAATATTCTCCCAAACTCTTTCTTTCTCTTCCTCCCTTCTCATCTCTTTTCCATACCTCAATCATTCTTGCACCTTCTACTTGGTATCAGAGCCAAGACCAGACCATTCTGCATCAGACAAGTTGATCAGTGACACGTCAACTTGCTGACGTCAGCAGCCATGCGGCTGATGTCAGCGTTGTATGGACGCATGGAACTCATTTGAGCTGAAAGTTTAGAGGTTTGATAGATCTTGATTTTAGAGGATTTGTCACGATTTTTTGGAAATTTTTGGGAGCTTCTTTGATGGTGTTTTGGTCGAAATAGGGAGATTTAGAAGTCAGGCCACCAATCAAACTTTCTTCGATTTTTCTCAAATCGATAAGTTTTTCTCAAGTTTCTTTCCTCTAGATGGACCCAAATCCTTTCCCCGAGCTAACCGTGGAGGAGTTTTTAGCTAGCGTTGAAATTTAAGTGGTTTCTAATCCCAAATGGGGGTGCGGTCATGCTGTTTTTCCTGTTTTTGTGTCAGATCTGAGTGATATGAGTGCTATTTTCGAAAATTTCTTGTTGTTTGAGGGTTGTATCTTATTCCCTTGGAGGATTGCATGACAGAGACTTGGTTGAAGTATTTTTTACTTGGAACCCACCATCCTTATGGAAGACAAGAGGGTCCTATTCTATTGGCATGGGTTCACTTGAATCCACCCCGCTTCAAATCACATCCATTAAGTTGAATGGGAGCAACTATCTTCAATGGGCTCAATCTGTCAAAGTATTCTTGGGAACTCGTGAAAAGTTATCTTATATATTGGATGATCCTCCAAGCACTTCAGATGCCGGTTATAAGACGTGGACTAAGGAAAATTATCAAGTTGTTGAACAGTGTGGAGCCTTCTGTGAATACCTCTGTTATGTTTTTATCTACAAGCTAAGAATATTTGAGACACTCTTTATGATATGTTCTCTGAGGTGCAAAACTTCTCAAGAGTGTTTCAACTTATTTTAGATATTGGCCGATTTCAACAAGAGTCTAGATCATTGAAGGATTATTATTCCACTTTACGAGGCATGTGGGATGAACTTGATCTCTATCAGCCTATTCCCTCCAAGTGTAAAGATGATCAAGAACCTGCCCGGAAGCAACGCGACGACACTCACATCATGCAGTTCTTTGCAGGCCTGAACTCCGACTATCATATTGTTCAGGATCAAGTTGTTGTGAATGATCCTCTCCCACTGTTGACATCTATGCTATGTGTCAACGAGCTTCCACTTCTACAGTTGGTGGGTAGGGTTGATGGTCACCCTAGCCCGACCACAACTCAAGAACCAACCCACAATCTGACCCAACACAAATTCCAACACGAGGGTGTCCAAACCCAAATTCCTTTGTACTCAACCCTAAACCGACCTGACCTAACCCGACTTGAACCAAATACATTTAATTATTCCCAACTCAACTTGACCAGACCCAACCCAAACTAAATACATGTGATTATTCCCAACCCGACCCGAACAAAATACCTGTGATTACTCCCAACCCAAGACCCTGACGTGACCCGACCCAACCCAACCCGAACCAAATACATGTGATTATTCCCAACCTGAACCAAATACATGTGTATTCCCAACCTGAACCAAGGAACCTGACAAACTGACCCAACCCAACCCAACTCAAGTCAACTTAAACCCAAGTTGCAGCCATAGTCACGGTATTAACAGAAGATGCTGTCTGAAGCACATGTCCCTAGTTTTGCATGTTTTTAGAGCACAAAATGCCCCAAAGATATTGACTACCCAAATAAAGGGTGGTGAGGAATGCCTAGCCATTGAATCTGCTAAAAACTTCCTTCTCTCTTCCTAAAAGGTACATTTGGTTGTCCAGTAAGCTTTTATCCATTCATATATTCAAAGGCCTTGCAATTTCTTCAGAAAATCTTCTGAAATTGTATGACTAAGAGATTCCATTCCCACTTAACGTTTGAATCATGGAGAAATGGTTAACATATCTTGATATGGAGAATAGAAGATTTGCTAATTGTTCAATGTATGCAGGAACAGACTCTTTCCCAATGTACAGACCATGGAGAAAATATATTTTCACCCCTTGCAAAAATTTAAGTTCCCCTAAACCATAACAGAAAAGGCACATTTTATGCATGATGAATACTTATGATTTTATTGTCTGCCAATGAAAATGAAGTATATTTGATTTCAACAGAGTATTATTGCAGGGATTTGGTCGTCCTCAAAACACTAAGAACTGATAGGCAATGCATAATAGATAATCATGTTCTGCCAGGTTGAAAAATACCGGATCTAATTTGCAAGAGGAGGTATCAAGTTCGGGTAATAGGGAAGCAGGAGGACTCCTCATACTCATTGCAAAAAGTGATGTTTCAACCTGCATAAGGTAGGTTTATCATCAGCACTGGACGATGACCGTTGACAATCTAAATAAGCTTCTAATAGCATGAAAATTAGTACAATGTTGGACCTCTTCAGCAGTTCCTCCACCATGATCACCATTTATTGTTTGACCATGATCCCCCATGACAAGGAGGAAGGAATTCTCATGCAAAGCACCTGGGGTAGACTGGTTCTTCAGAATCTCTATAACTTTCTGGGGAAGAAAAAACAAAAGCAGTGAGCAACTTATTGATTTATACAGATGGTACAGCTAGCAGAAGCGCACATAAGAAACCATCATAACCTTAAAATAACTTTTCAATACAATGATTATCAATGAGTGCAGACGACAATATTTATAAATTTATATTTTCTAAATGATTACTAAATTTTATAAAGAAAGAAGAAGAAGCAAGAGAATAAACAACCTCATTGGCATCCCTCGAAATACACAGAGAATAGAACTCTCCCACTTGACGCGAGAGCTCTAGCTTCTGAAAATGCAAAATATAGTTTCCAAAGACCTGGGAAAGACATTGAAACCCATTTAATGGTGTTTAGAGAGTCTCCTTTGATGATTAAGCTACTCAAGAATGACTTCGAGTATAAACTCAACTCCACCTGCTGCGCCAAGATTTCTGCCTCATTCAATGCCACTTCTGCACAAGGACCAGAAAAAGCCTTCAGTTGTTCACCCTTATCATACCTCAAAACTCCACCGCTATTGTAAGGTCTAGATTTCCATAGAACACTCTCCAAAATTCAGCATTATGAACCAACAGGAGGTGGCTTACATTGAGGTTTTGATTTATTTTTGAGCTCTCTACCATCATTTACCACCTTCCAATTCAGGACTAGATCAGTTTTACAGAATCCCCGAATCCGGGCTTCACCAACGTCCATCTCATGGCATCAAGTTCTTGTTTTTTACATCATCTACAAATGCTAACTTATTATTGAGGACTCATCCATTCCTTTCTTTCAACAGTACCCATATGATCATGAAGGGCAACTTTTTTCCAGAGTATCTGGCCTCTAGCACCAAAAGGCCTTGAGTTCCAACATTTCTCAACTCATCCAGCGAACCATTAATGGTATACCAGAAAGAGAGAAGAAGTGAGTCCACAACGCCACTCTTGCCTGAAAGCAGTGAAGAAAGATATCATCAATAGTTTCATCATCTTCCCAGCAAAAGAAACAAATGCTCCAAAGCTTGGTGTTACTTTCTCAAATTATCAAGAGTCAGGATCTCGTTAGACATAGTTACCCGCAGAAAAGCTTGCAATCTCAGAGGAATGGACTTCTACTGCATTTGCACACAAGGGGGGCTCTCACCTACAATAGCACTAAGCCACTAATGGTACTAAAAATGAATTTGAAGAGAATCTTCCATCCGTGGACCACTTCCAAATCTTTATGGTCTAGAGCGCCATCATCAATATAGAGTACAGACCCTCTTCAACATACTCAAGAGAACTTCGAGGTCCCCAAGCTCATTGACCTTCATTGCAGCAAAGGTTAATGTCCAACAGAACAATGCCTCCAAGGACCTCGGAAAAGCCTTTAATCGGCCTACCTTCCTTCTCAAGGAGAGAGTTAACAAAGAGAAGGAATTAGCAAGAGAAACCTCAGCAATCCAAATTCCCTCCTTCCACCCCCACCCACCTACACACACAAAATATATTCCTTCATGTAGTAGCCTACTTTACTAGAGAAACCCCTACTTGTTTGAATAGGGCCTTCACCAAGCTTATTTTTTGCCTTCCAAACTTAGGGCTCATTTGGGAGCTTGTATTTGGTACAAATTGGAATCCAAATCAAATTACCATGGATCAATGTTCATTGGAATCCTCAGTCGTGTTTGGCAACCTATAGTTGGAATCCACTATAATTCAAAAATTGTGTTTGGCAACCTGTAATTGAAATGCATTGGAATTCTATAGTATACTCACAGGAACCTCTCTCTCTCTCTCTCTCTCTCTCTCTCTCTTAAAATTAAGAATTTATTGAAAAAACCAAAGGGCACAAAGCAACAAAAAGAAGAAAAAGAAACAGAAGCAAGAACTACAACAAACCAAACCTCTAAGGGTTGGGAACCCCAATCCCTAATTAGCAAAGAGACCTTTCCAACAATGAATCATAAGGGCTCACTGCTATTTCTAAAGCATTTACCATTCCTTTCCAACCAAATTCACCACAAGACCACAAGCAAGGCAAGCCGTCAATTCTGCCTATCTTTGGAGCCAGGACCCCTTCATGCCACGACAAAAAAAAGCTCTTCCCTAGTCCTTGGCATAATCCACGACACATCGAAGGCTGGAAGAATACCATCCCACACTCCCTTCACAAAAGGGCAATGGATGAAGATATGCTCCACCGATTCCTCATTCTTCATACATAGAAGACAGATCCTATTTCTGCCAGCCGGCCAAGCAAAAGCAGCAACCTTCGAAGGGGCTCCGTACTGCCAGATGAAACCCATATGATTGCACCTATCTGTAGAACTAGGCCCATAGAAAACTTTAAGGAGTGAACAAAAAATCCCCCTAACCAATCTCTCACCCAAATCAATTCATTTGAAACCACTGAATTGGGGCAAATGCCTTCCAAAAGAGAAAGGAGCCTTGACAACTTCTCAACTTCAATACCAGAAAGATTACGCAGGGGGGGCTCCAACATTATCCTTGGTTGAAAAGTAAACAACCAATAAGTAAAATATTTTCATTAGAACATAGTCTCGAAATATGATGGAAACCAGATTTGGGAGTGGACTCCCCTAACCAAATATCATCCTAGAACCGCACCCTTTCACCATTTCCTACTAAAACCCCGACCTTAGAGAACATTTCCTACCATCCTAGCAATTAATTTCCAGCAAAAAGAGGCCCTATAGATCAAAGAATCCTTAGTCCACCAACCCAACCTTGAAACTCCATATTTGTCGACTACAACCATTCTCCACAAGCTTTCCTCCACCCTAAATCTCCAAAACCATTTTCCCAGCAAAGTGGAGTTGATTTCCTCCAGCTTTCTAATTCCAGCCATGTCCACTTCGAAGCCTAAAAACCTCCTCCAATTAAGAAGATGGAATTTTCAATGTTGAGCTCCCCCTTGCTAGAGGAAATCCCTACACAGCTTGTCAATTCTCAGAAGAAGTGACTTTGGGCTGCAAAATAAGGACAAAGTATAAAGGGAGGTTCGAAAGAGCAGATTTGATCAAAATAATTCTCCCTCCCAAAGGACGAAGTCTTCCTTTCCAGGGAGACAATTTCCTCTCCATTCTTTCAATTACAGCATCCCAATGGTGCATGGCTAGTTTTCTTATGCGAAGAAGGAGCAATAAATAAGAAGGATGGGAAGAACCTGTACGACAATCAAACACCCCAGCTAGCAAATTAACTTCTCCCACCTCCAAATGGACTTCAAAGAGCTCGCTCTTAGAAAGATTGACTTTTAGACAGAAAACGACCCCAAAGCACCGAATAATCTTACACAAATTATCCACCTTGGACTCCTCAATTAGTATACATATG
This sequence comes from Liriodendron chinense, assembly GCA_003013855.2. Taxonomy (NCBI): domain Eukaryota; kingdom Viridiplantae; phylum Streptophyta; class Magnoliopsida; order Magnoliales; family Magnoliaceae; genus Liriodendron; species Liriodendron chinense. The sequence goes on from ML058333.1 coordinate 6,129,116, forward strand.
TAACATTTGACAATATGATTGTAATACCATTGAAATATATACTTTGGAAGTGAGTCGCAAAAGTAGGACCGCTAATTCTAAAATGTTAAATTGATGCCCCCTATATTCAAAATGATGAAACCTATCATTCTATGATCAAATACCCACACAGAGTTTGGAATAAGAAATAAGAATTGAATGAAGAGCCATTACTTATTAAAATTGATCCTCCAATTTTACACCAAATTGAGTTGCAACATCATGTGCTTCCTCTAAAGTGTCTAATGACTTGTAATAACTACCAGAAAATCCATTAACTTGTACAAGGCATTATTCCCATTATCCGTAAATTCCATGGAAATGACTCAATTGAGAACTTAAGGGCCACTCGCTTTACTTTTTAGTTGTTTGATAAAGGCCATAAGAGCTCATTGGGCCTCAACTAAAAAGGTGAATAACTTGTATTTGTTATAACTAAATTCATTCACCTATTCATAACATTCCTCCAAAAACATATAAATGCAAGGGCAATGGTCAACAAATACCACATAATATTTGTTTTGCAGCATCAGAATACAACTGCATGAAGATTGTAAAAATCTAAATTAGAATACGCTATAAATAAAACAAAAAATAAAACTCCTAATAATCAAGCAAATGATGCAAAAGAGAAACATATATTGTTTAGAATTATACATGTGAATAGTGCGAAATAACAAACATCTAAGTAAACGATGGAAATAATATAAATTCCACCCTCAAACCTCCTAAAATATTTAACAAAACTTATGTCTCAATTCATTAGGCATTTGAACGAAGAGCTTCACTAACTCTTTATATGTAGTGAGATATCAAGTGCTTTCCACCTAACCGTTTTATTAATGTTTGTCACACTCATTGCACACTACAATAAACATGGCTCAAACAGATTCTTTTCATGGGAAAAATATTTTTGTGTCCGCACGTACTTATCTACAGCCTCCTTGATACCCTTCATTTTATCTGTGCAATCCTTCAAAGACGATATGCATTTTGTTTGCTAATTACTATGTGACTTGGCCCTTTTCTTCTTCTTCTACGGTCAAGATGAGTATGACCCAACCTGTGCACTCTAAGATATTCAAAAAAGGCGATAAATGATGATGTAAGTTGCGTACCCAATTCGGAAAAAATTAACCTAGCTCTAGCATATTGGTTATATTCGTATGGCTCTAAGTCCAATACATCCAAAGTGAAAATTGCAATGTTTTCAAGTAATTCGGAAGGTGCTCGTGATGTAGAGATAGGAGAAACATCGAGGTGGTGGGTTCCAACACCAGTGCCTTTACCTCCAACCAAATCTCTCCCACCCTTCAACGTTGGTAAGTTCCTTCAAGTGGGGTGAACGAAGGGCCTTCATCGCATAATTTTAAAAATAAATAAATAAATAAATCATTGCGTGCCAGTAAAAGTCAGGCTGGGCTTAGGTGGGCCACATCATGAAGCAAAAAGGTCTACGGAAAACCCGTTTCCTCATTTTAAAAATTTGCGGAGAATATTTTGTTCTAACCATGCTACCAGCTCTACATCACAGGCATTTTCCGAATTGCCTGAAAACCTTACAATTCCGACTTTGGATGCATTGGACTTGGATCCATACCAATATACCCAGTGTGCTAGAGCTAGGTTAGATTTTTCTAAACCGAGTACACAACTTGCATCATCACCAAATGTATCACTCATTTTTTTAATGTCTAAAAGTGTGCAAGCTTAGTCATTCTCATCCAGACAAGAGAAAAAGAGTCATTCTCATCCAGACCAGAGAAAAAGAAAAAAGGTCAAGTCATAAAGAATTGGTAGACTAGATAGATGGCATATCCTCGTCTATGAAGGATTGTACAGACATAATGAAGGGCATCCAGGATGGCATAAATAACTACATGCAGACACAAAATGATTTTTACATGAGAAGAATGCATTTGAGCCATACTTATTATAGTGTGTAATGAGCATAACAAACATCACCGAAGAGCTTAAGTGAAAAGCACTTAGACATCTTGCTACACAGAACTAGTGAAGCTCTTCATTCGAAGGCCTCATTGAGGGAAAAACTTATATTATTTTCATTATTTACTTAGATGTTTATTGCTTTTGCACTATGGACATGTATAACTCTAAACAATTTATGTTCCTCTTTTGCATCATTCACTTGATTATTAAGATTTTTTTAATTTATGAGGCATTGTAATTTAGATTTGTACAATATTCATGCAGTTGTATTATAAAGCCACAAAACACATATTATGTGGTATTTATCAACTGTTGCCCTGAAATTTATATGTCATGGGAGGAATGTTACAAACAGGTGAATGGATTTAGTCATAACAAATACAAGTCATTTACCTCTTTAGTTGAAGCTCGGCAAGATTTTATGAACTTATCAAACAACAAGAAAGTAAAACGAGTGGCCCTCAATTGAGTGGGAAGACACAGAGTAAATAATAAGTCTTATTTATCAGTTATTGTCCTAAAATTTATGGATTGTAGGAAGCATGTCTTATACATAAGTTAATGAATTTTCTTGTAATTGTTACAAATCATTCGACACTTTAAAGGAAGTACACAACACCTTAACGCAATTTGGTGTAAATTAGAAGGATTGATTATAACAAGTAATGGCTCTTTATTCAATTCTTATTTTTTTTATTCCTAACTTGCATGGTGTGTGGGTACTTAACCGTAGAATTATAGATTTCATCATGTTGGAAATATGAGGTGTTGATTCAATATTCCAAGATTAATGGTCCCACTTTTGTAACCCACCTAAGTAAATATCTCAATGCTCTTATCCTCATTTTTCGCCAAACTATATATCTTAATACTCTTATTACAATCATTTTTATCAAATGTCACACATGTACACTAATTTGGGGTATTAAAGTTGATTTACTTAATAAATTAAAGTTCCTATGAATATACCATAGAATTCCAATGCATTTCAATTATGAGCTGTCAAACACAATATTTGGATTACTGTGGATTCCAATTATAGGCTGCCGAACAAAATTGAGGATTCCAATTCACATCGATTCCATGGTAATTGTGATTTGGACTCCAATTCATGCCAAATACAAGCTACCAAACGTGCCATTAATAGAAGCCACTCATTGGGGGGAAATAAAATGACCTGTTACCTCCATTTATCTCAAGGAAAGAGCATTACACAAAATCTTGTAAACCCTTCCTACCAAGCTTAATAGGCAAGAAACACTTAATATCCTCAGCCCTCTCAATCTTTGAAATAAGGGTTGTGGGGGAAGAAAGACATTTAGACTTCTATTGAAGACAGCTTTCCCATGGAATTGACACATAAAATTCATAACCTCGTCCTTAGTGATGTCCCCACAATCTTGATAAAATGATAAAGTGAAACCATCGGGCCTCAGAGATTTATTCCTATCCATCTCACAAATAACTTCCCATATCTCATCTTGTTCAAAATATCTTTGCCATTATGAGTTTTATGATAGGCATGTTGCAAGATAAAGTGTTCTGAAACCAAACCTCCACTTGAGCTTCAAAGTTCAAATCCTCTGTGTTAACTTGCCAGCCAAAAAAAAAAAAAAAATCAGCCAGGTACACATAGCCTCATTTATGATGAGTTTGGAGTTAGCACTCGGTGCCTGGCAACACATTTTCAACTCAGCCATGTCCCAAGTCGATCAGTGAGTTTTGGGCATCAGAACCAATATGCACCAATAATTTTATTTTTTAGACAAATATGCTCCAATAGTTTAGCATGTGTTTGGCGATTAATGTGAGAAAATATGTCAATGAAAGGCCTGAAATGTGCCAGTCCCACTCCATACATAGAGCTCAACATAAAGATGTCATGCAGTTGATAAAAGACAGCAAAACCATGGCAGGAAAAAATTTAGGAAAAAAGTCAACTTTTTCCTCTGAATCCTCCCAGGTTCATACGCTATACAACACCAATTTGCTGAGTTGTTTGTAAAGACTAGAACAGATAAATAATGGTTGGTTATTGAAATACTTTCTCAATGTTACCAAACATTCCCTAAATGATATATTGAGAAACCATAACACTATGATAAAGCAAGGCAGCATCTCAGTGATATGAAATTTAAGAAACTTCTTGTACCATTCAGGGAAAGGAAAAAAAACTTACCTCAAGAATGACATTGTATTGCTCCAACTTTTCTATCATTGGAGTAGAATCAACTCCGAAGATATGCCCTGCATGATCCTGAATAGAATAATAGATCATGGTTACGTTCAGCTTGAAAAAAATGTTGGGAGGAACAAAGAAATTTATCCAAAATGAGCTGACTTTCCTGAGTAGCAATTCAGTAATCATGGGCTATTTTATCATAATAATACCAGAATATATCATCTAGACTACTCACTGGGAAAACAGGCAAATTTGATGCCCAAAAGTCATGCTTGTGTGTATTTCAGTGTTTGTGGATCTGTGAAAACGAGTCTCCAAAACTTGTAAAGTGGAGACCTATGGCATGTTTGGTGACCATCACAACAACTCAATCAGGTCACAATTACGTTTTCCTATCATAAAAATCAACAAGTGTGAGTCTCATGTTGATTCAAGAGTCAAGACATTCTTAGGTGATTCCAAGCCAAAAGTATGAGCTGTTGAAGTCACACTCCACTATATATTGACACTAGGGCCTGTTTGGATTCACAGACAAGAAAAAAAAGGAAACATTGTTTCCCATAAAACTCACTTTCCATTGTTTGTCAACCCTTTCTTTGTGGAAATTTGTGGGAAACACCATTTCCCACTTTCTATCTTTGTTGGAAAATAAATAAATTATTTCCCACCTCCAACCCTAAGACAAACATTTTCCCACAACGGAACCTTTAACCCCAAGAAAAATATTTTCCCACAACGTACGGAAAAAAGGGTGTCTTAAGGGTTATGCCCAAATGTGCCACCTCCATCTTCAATCGCCTCACATATACCACATGTGCCAATGTGCCAAATGAACCATTGTCCATCTTCAATTATGTCCCACATGCCACTATGCCAAATGTGCAAATGTGCCATATGTGCCACCACCCATCTTCTCTTGCAACCCACATACATAAAACATCCCCCATGTGCTAACGTATGACATGTGACACCATCCATCTTCTCTTGTGCCCCCTTGTTCCACCACCCATCTTCTCTTACCCCACGTGCAAAGCACTTGTGCCCAGTGTTCGCAATATCGGTATCGCGTTACATTTCGCACCCTTGGGATACAGATACAAATACATATCGCGTATCGCTAAGGATATATCGGTTGTATCGGGTAATGTATCGCACTTTTTGGGAAACATGGGAAAACATTGGAAATTGATTGAATTTTTCAATGAAACTTCAGGGATTGTTAAAATGGACCTTAATACACACATTTAAATCATAATATGTGGAAGAAAAAAAAAAGTCCACATAATGGAGTTCCTTTGTAAAAGGATCCTAAGTTATGCGCTGTTTGACTGAACTGATAGAACTATTGTTTAAATTGATTCCATAAGATATATAAATGTAAGAAGACATTAATGAAAACACAACCAATTCATTAACAAAGTAAAACAAGCAAGAGAGTTGAAAAATATACCCATGGATGATGCAACTGACTTGGGTATCCTCAAAATGCAATTTTGACAATCCTAGTTCAACGCAATGTAAGTTACCCTATATGGCTTAGATCTATATGGGGACTCAACAAAACCTAGAAAATGGACTAAATAGACTCAACAAAATATGACCCCTTCACAAAGTTGGTACGCGAAGCCTTACGATTTTTATTTTTTTTAGGAAGGAGAAACTAGAAGAAAATCAAACAAAAAATAGAGGACTCTTGTGCGGCTGGACAGATACCTAGACGATATCGTCCAAGTATCATCGATATTTTGCAATATTGGCCGATATCTTGCCGATATCTCGTGCGATGTCGATATATTGCACGATATTATCAATATCAGTCGATAATATCGTCGATACGCAAGAACCGTTGGATTTTTTAGTGTCTCCAGGGCAGTTTCATGTCGCTAACCTGCGATATCGATAGTATCGGCCGATATTTCGGCCGACATTATCGATATTGCAAACACTGCTTGTGCCAATGTGCCACATGTTCCATTGTCCATCTTCAATCACTCCAAATATGCCAAATGTGCCAATGGAGCCAATGTGAAAGCGTGGTGCCATTTAGCTTCAAGTGCCCACATGTCAAATATGCCAACGCGTGTCTTGTGCCACATGTTCCACCATACAGCTTCAAGCACCTCTCATGTACCGTGTGTGCCACAATTCAACTTCAAGCACCCACATATGCCAGCCATACGTACCACTATCTATCTTTAAGCATCAAACATGTGCCACATTTGCTAAATGCTAATATAGCACGTGCTAGTGACTTACTAGAAAAAAAATTCCCCGAAAAAAAAATTTGTTTTGTTAAACAACAAATGTAGAAATAGATCCTAAATTTTTAGGAAAATCTTGTTGAGAAATGAAAAAAGAAAACAATGTTTCATTTCCCACAGTTTCCTAGAAATACGGTTTCCCAGGAAACACTATTTCCTTTCCCATGTTTCCATGAATCCAAACAGGCCCTGAGGATATATTTGGTAGTGGGACACAAACATATTGTGGTATGAAAACTTGCTTTGAAGGTGTGATCATTACACCTTTTCACTTCACTTCATTTGTCTTTTAGCATTGACAAGGGTGAAGATGTCCATGAGGAAAAAACTCCACAGATTGTTCATTTTCTCATACCATGGTTTGGAGAAGTTGTAATGATTGCGCCTTTGCAGTAGATGTTCCTAAACAATATATTTTGTATCCTACTATAGGCCATCAAGCCGTATTATGGCATCATCGTCACTACACCACAATGCTTTTGCATGTTGCTCTGTTGGTGAGAAAGTCATCATGAAGGTGCTATATATATAGCACTACAAGGAGGACATTATGACAATCCAACAATACCTTGACAGAAAGCAAAAAAGGAAAAATAATAATAAGCACCACAAGGAGAAATCACTCTGAAGTCCCCATCGAAAGATTTCTTGTGAAAAGATTCTAGAACCAATAAATTAACTGTGGCAGGCAGAATATTCATTCCATGCATGCAACATACATGCAAAGAAAAGGTTGGTCTAGTGAACCACAATCCTCCACAAAACAGCCAAATTGAAATAGCATTGTGTTAGAGTTCTCATCATAACTAGTAGTTGCAGGGAATTTAATGGATGCATCTCTTGTGGAATCCTGTTACATTTGTAGTGCTGTCTGCATCAACTACATAGTATTAAGAACACATAAATCTGTAACAAAATGCCAGCTTAGTAATCATATCATCTAACATCTTCAAACTGCTGCTTATCAGTTCTATTAAGTAATCAAATATATTATTTATTCCTGAGTTGGCATGTGAAGAATCTGAACGCACCACACCAAGGAAATGTGCAATAAGAACATCCCAGTCTTCCTGATACAAAGCTGGAAGCAAGTGCTCAATACAGCCGTTATCTACCTGCAAGAGGAATCTCAAACTTGCCAATATGTGACAAAATTCAAAGGAAAAACAAGCAGAGAGTGGAAGAAAGTAAGAAATTTAGGAGTTCTAAAAAACACACCGTGTGAAGATCTTTAACATTAAAGGAAGGAAAGGGATAAGATTTCTCAAAATGGTCTGGAAACAACTGCAACCAGGTATCATCCCCCATCATCAAAACCCTCTTTCCATTTTTAACAAGCTGCATATTCCAAGAAAAGAAATCCAATGTCCAGATGTGAGACTAAAAATAAAATGATAAGAGTGATACTTTAGCATACAATTTTCTAGAAGTCTAGTAGCTAACATCCCACATTGAAGACAGACCCAGATGGACATTTGGAGGAAAAGGATTTGAAATAAAACCTGACGTATCAAATTATCTTCAACGATTGCTGGAGCTCCAAAGCTATTACCAACATCAATAAAAGTTGGTAGTCCACCAGTCGTCAAACCCTGCGATAATTTCAAGGAATATAGGGTTACTCTAGACAAAAACTATTCCCATTTCATCAATTAGTACAGGTAAGAAAATTGGAGGAAATGCATTGCAATTTCAAAAGCAATGCAAAATAAAGTGATAAAAAAGTGGGATAAAATATGAATCCCTCGATAGTTAACCTGGTTACCCAATCATGTACTGGTTTGGGTTGCTTGAACCAATGATGTAATCCAGTTCATCGTCAACAACTAAGCCTTTTCCCAACTAATTGAGGTTGGCTACATGAATCATTTTCCGCCTTTCTACCCTATCACTGGTCATAAAAGTGGATAAAAGATCCAGATCAAAAAACAGGATAAGAGATCCAGATCAAAAAACTGGATAAAAGATTGTGATGCTTCTATACCATATTAACGTAAACAAGTGATTGATTAATTGAGTCTATGTTTGGAAGTTGCTACATCCGAGATGAGCAGAATGCCCATTGGCAGATATGCCCATTGTGCTGAATTCCGTTGCTTGCTGCATTGAGCTCACTTGCCATTTCAATCTGGTTTGACATTCTCCATTCTACAGAATAAATGGTGGCATTTTCCCACTTCCAAATGAAAAACTATTTGAAAATGCAACTACTGTTTAAGATCCAAATGCACACAACCCACAATTCTTTTTCGTGCCTTTCCCAAACTGGGCTTTTTATGTTAGCAAATAATGCAAGGAAGCCTGAAGTATATAGGCTTGGTACCATAATAGATGCCAAGTCTACATTTGTTATATGATTCACCTGGATGGTTGTAAAAAAAAAATGATGTGGGACAGGTGAAATGGGTTTTACAGCAGACTAAAGAAGAAAATGGTGGAACCAAATGGGTAGTCTCAATCATGAACTCAAGGAGACGTATCTCAGTTATAGCATGTAGAAGATGAGATTTCATATGATTCCAACTGATAGTCAGAATCCAAAGCACAAAAAGTATACAGTTGGTATGAAATGCTTGCTTTTTAAGGCAAGAAGAAGAGCAATTCACCTTCAGACGTTGTAGACTGGTCGTGGGTGGATCAGCAATTGCCTTGAAAATCCTAGCTGAAGAAACTTTGTCTGAGGCCAGCTTTTGCAGCACTTGTAACTTGTCCATCCATGGCTTTGTCTCTGGAAGAAAACGTGTGGATGATCTCCCATCCTATAAGATGTTCTTGAGGTAATCAACTTATGCATAATTTCCAGAAATACAAATAGTAATTTCATAAATTTTCCAAAAAAAAAAAAAAAGGTAGATGGAAAATGCTGACCCTCGAAGAATGCACTGGGTGCTACAAAATCAAACCTGAAAAAAAGACAAAAAAGCAGCATGTAAGAACTCAAGAAACCTATGACTCATTAAATGAATCATCTACATAATCAAGCCAATTGCAACCTTGAACTTAAACGAGAAATGTGATGACTACATGCAAGAGAAGGATCTGAAATCTATCCTCTCACATGCGCACAGGGTCAGTGTCTTTCATCTGATGGACCCATTGTGCATGTGTCATGGCCCAAAACCCAGGCCACTGTGGGCCACGCAAGTTACAAAACCGAACAGCTAGAAAAACTGATAAGCAGCACCGGTGGCCCACACAAGGCAATACCGTTCTGATTTCTAAGTCACAGCACAGAGAGTAGGACCCACCTGATGAACAGCCTGGATTTAGCACACACATGATACATAGCACGTGAGGGGATAGTAGATTCCGAATCCTACTCAAACCAGGGAGCAGCCACCATGGTATGCCGTAAAAGGCCATTATGGGGCCATAAAGGTAACGATGGCCACCGTTATACTGTTATAGGGTCATAAAAGCCATAACGGCCGTTACAGAAAAAATGACCCGTGAAGGCCATTACAGCCCCGTAACGGTCCGTTACACCCCCTGTAAAGGCCGTAGCGGTCCCATAATGGACTGTTATGGGGCTGTAGGTTTTTTAGTTTTTTTTTTTCAATAAGAAACAAAAAGAGAGACCGTAACGGCCATTACAACTCGTATCGTAAAGGTAAAAGTGGTGGCCGTTACAGCCACCGTTACCATTACGTAGAGCTGTACACAAACCAAACTAGCTCGAAAAGCTCGCTCGGCTCAACTCGAAAAAGCTCGGTTCAGCTCGGCTCGTAGGGTTGAACAAGCCAAGCCAAGCCTATTTTATGTGCTCGTTGAAAAGTCAAACCAAGCTCGAGCCTGGCTCGAGCTCGATTCGGCTCGGCTTGTGTACAGGCTCGGTATTTAAAATATATTATATATTAATATTATTATATAATATATAAAAAAATGTTTAAAAAAAAAAAACAAAACAAAACAAAACCCTAAAAGTCACACCCTTGCCTGCGGCTGCCTGACCGCATTACGGCCTCCACAAGGACCGCGACCCTCTAATCTCTCTCTCTCTCTCTCTCTCTCTCTCTCTCCGCTCGTTGCCCAGCCATTCCGGCAGTCCCCAACCTTGTCCGACGGTCGACCGCCCCTGTCCGACAGCCGACCTCCCTCCAGTCCTGGGTAACGCCCAAGCTCGATGGTGACTTGAAAGCTTGGCTCAAATTTAGGCTCGAAAGCTTGAAGCTCGAACAGGCTCGAAAGCTCGACCAAACCAAGCCAAGCCTGCCAGTTGGGCTCGAAGACCAAGCCAAGCCAAGCCCGAGCCCAGGTCGCCCGCTGACCAAACCAAGCTGAACTATGCAAAGCGCGGTTCGGCTCGCCTTGTGTACAACTCTACCATTACGGAATACCTTGGTAGCCATAGCAGGGAGCAATTCTAACATATAAAACCAGAAAAGATGCCCCAGATCTGTGGCAATTCAGGCCATCCGCCTGGTGTGCCCTAGAGCGGATGGGCAAGAGTAGCCCAAAAGGTTGCACATCCTATAAATTCTGAAGTCTAAACATGGATTTATTATCCATTAATTTTTCCTAACCAAGTGGAGTTGGACTTATCAAGAATTGTTGATACTAATCAATAACTGTAGTAGAAGAACATACACAAGAAATGATCCAGTGCCTTGGAGCACAATAATGTGCTCCTAATCGCAATGGGACACTTGGGCAGTCCAATTGATTGATCCATACCATCTATTAGCTGCAGCACACATTCCATCCAATCCATCTGTAAGTTGACATTACATTTTATATCCATTCATTTTCCAAGCCATGGTTCATTTTCCAAGCCATGGACAACAGGATGTTTACGATGCAATATGAGTAATCTTTGAACATAATAAGCCCAACAAATACACGGTTCAAATCATTCATTGGACCTACTTTCTTCCAAGTCATCTCAGCCATCCATTTTACGGGCCGTGGATCATATGATTAGGGTTGTTTGATTTGGGTGATTTTCAAGCAGTAGTGCATGAAATGTAAGCTGCACCAAATGGATGGTTCAGATCAATTGATTAGACTGTCCAAGTGTGCCTATGTGTGGGCGCCCACATATATCGGATGGGATTTTTTAGCATGGTCTGATATGAGTAATTCTTTGGTACCATAACAAGCCCCAACAAATACATGGTTAAATTATTAATTGGACCTACTTTCATATAAGTCATCTCGACCATCCATTTTATAAGGCCATGGATTGTACGCTTGGGTTGTTTGATTGGTGTGATTTTCAAATGGCAGTCCATGAAATGTATTTTGCAACTAATGGACGGTTCAGATCGATCAATTGAACATTCCATGTGTCCCGCGCGCGCGCGCACACACACACACACACAAACTGTAGTACGCGTCACTGACAATCCTAAACTGTGTGCAGAGAGTTGAATTTCAGTAAATTGATCAATTGGATCTGTTACCTCAGGGCATCGAGGATGATGATCACAAGGCGATCGACGGCCGGTTTCGTCCAACACTGATCAGCGCCGCGTCCATTTTCGTCCGGGTCAGCGGATCCTGAGTTGAGATTTAGAGGGGGAGAGGGAGGCGTCGTCGTGGCGGTGGGATCGGAGGATGAAGGATGGGAGCATGGAGATTGGGAGAGATCGGAGCACTGGCTGAAGGAAGAGAGCTCGGTTCGTGTGAGAAGAAATCCTCTGGTGAAGAGGAGAATGGCAATGGAGTGAAGGAAGAAGATGAAGAAAAAAGGCCTTATCAGACGCCATTTCTCAGACGCTCCTCCCATCTCTTCCCTTCTCGGCAACTCTTCAGGTTCGTGGCTGTAGACGCATTGAGGGCGGGTGCGGTTTGGCTACTGACGATTTCAGTATAAAAAGGGAGCGGCTTGGCTGGATCCCTAACTGTTGGGCTCACTGTGATGTATGTTCGTTGCATCCACACCATCCATCCATTTTGACAGCTCATTTCAGGGTATGAGCCCAAAAATGAAGCAGATCCAAAACTTAGGAGACCATACCACAGGAAACAGTCTTGATTGAATCCTCACCATTAAAAACTTCATGGGAGCCACAGGAATGTTTATTTTCCACCCAATCTGTTGATAAGGTCACAGATAACAGGATGAAGAGATCACACAAATATCAGGTTGAGTAATTAATGACGTGTTCAGGGATCACACAAATACCTGGAGAATGAGGGCCCACGCTCGAGTAATTAATGCCCCTCCGTTCGGTCTCAAACGGCATTAGGCGGAGCAAAACCCCCGACGGTTTCCTTCCAATAAACGAGGATTTAAGATTTTTGTGGGTGGGACCCTTAACCTAGGGCCCACCTGGATGTATTTGTTATATATCCATGCCATCCATTTGTTTCTTCAGATTAATTTAGGATTCAGTCTAAAAAATGAAGCAGATGAAAATTTTAGGCGGACCACACCACAGGAAACAATGCTCACTGAATGCTTACCATTAAAAATTCCCTGAGTCCACGGTAATGTTTATTGAACATCAAATATGTTGATAAGGTCACTTAGACAGGCATGTAAGTACAAAAAAAATAACAGGTTTATAAAGAACTTTTGTGGCCCACGAAAAGTTTTTAATGGTCATTAACTAGTTGTTCTTATGGTGTGGTCCACCCGAAATTTTTATCTTCTTATTATTTGGTACCATTGCATAAAATAAGCCAAAAAGGAAGATAAACGGTATGGATATACAATTCATACATGGTGGTGGGCTCTACGGTCAGGGTCCCACCCACATCGCTGGTTCCGGGTTCTCACCCAAGTCGCGCCCTATGGGATATCACGGGCGGGATCTCCTAGTCCAGCGGCAATGGTTTCAGACCTTTGTGGGCCTCACCATGACGTATGTGTTTTATCCACGCTGTCCAACTAATTTTTTCATCTGATTTTAAGGTACGAGCCCGAACACGAGACAGTGCACCACACCACAAGAAAACAGTGGGGATTGAATGTCCACCATTAAATCTTCCTAGGGCCTACTGTAATGTTTATTTGCCATAGAACCTGTTGATAAGGTCACATAGACCTAGATTAAGTTAAAATAAATAAATAAATAAATATCAACTCCATACCAAACCTCTGTGGCCCTAAAAAGTTTTCAACGGTAGGTAAGCGTCAATCCCGACTGTTTTCCTGTGGTGGTCCACCTGAGATTTGACCTGTCTTATTTTTTCTCATAAATTAAAATAAGATGGAAAAATGAATGGACGGCGTGGATAAAACACATACATCATCAGCCCGCAGAGTTTTGAAATCATCCCTTTTACATATCCGCGGGACATCATACATACGAATTTTCTGTTCCTGTTATGGGAAGCTATGTGGGGCCACATAGCTTACCGGGACAAATCCACTCCGTCCATCAGTTTCTGAAGGTCACATTAGGACAAAAATCCAAAAATCCAAAAATCAAGGAGATCAAAAATTCAGCTTGGCCATACCACATGAAATAGTAGGGATTGAATGCTCACCACTAAAAACTTTTGTGTGGGCCACAGAAGTTAAGTTTTATATCAGGATGATTTTTGTGTCTACGGTTTATCAGGGTGGTAATAAACCCTTTGAACGGTTTGGATGGCATATAATATGGTTGGCTCGAGGAAGATTTTTTGTTCTCACTATTTTGTGTGCTATGGCCCACCTGAATTTTTAATTTGCCTGATTTTTGGGACACCTATCCAGTTATGATCCTAAGAAACTGATGGACAGTGTAGATTTGCAAGGGGAATCTCACCGTTGAAACTTTTCTAAGGCCTACCGTGATGTTTATTTACCATCCAACCTATCAATAAAGTTACATAAATTTAAGTGACGAGAGAACACAAATATCAGCTTGATCCAAAACTTCTGTGACCCCAAGAAGTCTTCTACGGCAGAAGTTTAATCTTCATTGTGTGGTCCACTTGTGTCTTGGATCTGCCTAAAGTTTAGTCCTGACCCAGGAGAGAAGTTTTCTCCTTCGTGTGGAGAATGGACACGATTGGCTGCTACCACGTAAGAGCTTAGTGAGTGTTAACCCTACCAGGGGGCCCACCTTGATGATGAATTGTATATCCATGCCGTCCATCCCTTTCTATGGAAAATTTTAGGATGGGCTTCCAAAAATTAAGTAGATCCAAATGTCAGCAAACCATAACACAGTAAATAATGGTGATTAGTGCCTCACCATTAAAAATTCCAAAGGGCCCGGTAAGGTTTTAGTGATGTTTAGTTTCCTTTCCACCCGTTGATAATGTCAAAAAGATTTGGATGAATGGAAAATACAAATATCAGCTTGATCCAAAACTTTTCTCATGGCTCATAAACTGCTTTTCATGATCATTCATCACTATTTCTAGTGGTATGTTTTACCTGACATGTAGATCTTCTTAAGGTTTGGAATAATGTCCTAAAATAGTAGAGGAGACTAGATGGACAAAGTTGATCTACAAGACATACATCAAGGTGGACCTCACACGGTTAGGGTAACACCCACTAAGTTGTTAACTAGGTAACAGCTAATTCGCTCCTGCGTGCCTAACCCGTTTAAGCCACTAACGGAGGGGTATTAATTACTCCAACGTAGGCCCCTCGATCTCGACAAATAAAAATACAACACGTCACTTCAGTAGCGTTTTTCTACTTCATTAGTAGTCAAACCGCGCTCATTTAGGGCCTGTTTGGGTAGTGGTATCTCATGGGATGGAAGAGTATTAGACAGGATTAATAGCATTTATTACTTATTTATTATATGTCTAGCCTATACCATGGTATTAGATGAGATGAACATAATTCATTCTCATGTTTGGGATCAAATCTGTCCCTTGGCAAATCCAATTTATCATGTGAAGTCTGCGTTTGGCAGATCGTGGAATTGAATCAACGGATCACATTTCACAATTGATTTTGGCCACTTATGCACATATACAACTTGAATGTCACGTGTAAAAGGCATGTATAGATGGACGACATTGATAAAACACACACATCAATATGGGGCCCACAACCATAGTAGATTTTGGAATCCAGCGGAAATCCAACCGAATCCACCATTGACATTGGAATATGTGATATTAGGATTGAGCCAAACCTTCTATTGTTATCAAACATAGGATGGAATTGGTATGGGCCAAATGTAGTTCCGTGCCACCAAAACCCATCTTATAGCGCTGCCCAAACAAGCCATTACTTCTTTATTCATTAGGAATTTTTACAAACTAGTACTTCATTAATAAGGTATTTACATCCCGATACCTTTTTAAATTACATTTTCATTAAGATGCCTTATTAATGAAGTTATTATTAGATAAGTACCCTCCTTATAGTTATTTTGTAACTTTTGTTATGAAATTTCATAAAATGACAAAATAGCCTACCAATTAATTAGATGGTAAGAAAATTAAAAATAAAAAAATTGTAGCTAGAAGCCTTAAAAAGTGGCAAGGACATTCTGTTATAATTAAAAAAATTTAGATGTGTCATGGACCAAAATTTATGCTTATTTAATTATTTAACTAGTGCATTGGTGGAAATTTATTGGATAGTTAAAAGTGCAAAAAGAAATTCGATAATTCTATTTCAACAAACAAGTATGTAGGCATCAAAGTGTTGTCGCTGGAAACTGGAC
Source organism: Liriodendron chinense (assembly GCA_003013855.2). Classification (NCBI taxonomy): domain Eukaryota; kingdom Viridiplantae; phylum Streptophyta; class Magnoliopsida; order Magnoliales; family Magnoliaceae; genus Liriodendron; species Liriodendron chinense. The sequence continues at coordinate 6,145,099 of ML058333.1, forward strand.
AATTAATGAGATGGCTAAACGTTCAATTTAGATGGATGGATACTATTGATCTCCTGTAAAAAGACCGTTTGGGTCTAAATGAGAGGTCCTTTAAAACAGAAGGAAAGCTAGGGGGTGGTTGGGGTCCAGCTGTTAGCCCTCCAATACCTAAGTTAAATGAGTCTGAAGGAGATAGCAAAGCTAATTGCAAGGTAGATTTATACGTACCTTAGGTTAGGGGTAAACCCCCCTATATATCAGTGATCGGAAAGCAATCATGAGCCACGATCATGACTGTGAATATGGGGCAATGCCCGTTGGGCGGTGTGATTCCCAGAGATGTGAATCACACTGGTAACGTTCGGAGACGTGTCCGTCTTTCTCAAACCCGTCCCTGGATTCTCGCCCACCTTTATGACAGTTGCAGCCTAGGTCAGTCAAGTAATGCTGCGAGTCGAGGTCGTGCTCTCGGCTCATCGGCCAGTCAGTAGAGCAACTGTGTTTAGGTTGCTTTGATGTATCCAAAATGTCCTTCATAAAGGTTGACCTATCATCAGATCGATTCAGGTCATCGGTTCTCTTCCTATTATGGTCGACCGTCATGCAGTCGACATCAATGTATGAGTCTGAGGATCGGTACTTGAGCCTGTGGGCCCATAAGCTTCATGGGCTTTCCTTGGGCCATGAGGTCAACTCGGATTTACCTAGAACACAAAGGTCGACTTTGCCCAATCAACCTTATCTTGATAGTGTGTCTTAGTACCAACCAGTGACACAATTTAGCTATTTTATTTTAACTAATTGATACCACATGTGCAATTTCTAAGTGCTTACGTGAGAAGTATCATACATTGAGAGTGTCAAAATATTTTCCATTTGTAATTTGGGCCAAAAGTTAGGTTTAGTCAACCCAAAATTGATTTGCCCCACTCTAACTTGAGGCTGAGGTTGGATTGATGAAAATCCTCAAAACTTACCAATGAAATTGTGTGTCACTGTCCATTATACATACGGTTTATGATTGGAGCCAACCTAAGGTCCATATGCTAAGTGGAAACCATCCAATTTGTGAATTATATTTCTGTCACGCCCCGAAAATCAAGTGTCGGACAGTCCGCGGCTCCCGACTCTTCCGAGGTAACTATATTTTGCAGAAGTATAGTTTAATGGCACAAATCGATGGCATGAACTCATAAATAGATATTTAAGCTAAACAGTGTATAATTCAGTTTGAATTCAAAGTGTAAATACATACAATTATCCACACAATCAAGGAGTCCACTCAGCTGGGGCTCAATATATACATGTACAATGCAATCTTTAAAAATATCGACCCAAGATGTCCAATTCAAGGCAGAAAATGAAACGCATGACATAGGTAAGCCAACAGGTCCTGCCTCATGCATCAAGTGGCAGCAACTCCTGCATCAAAATAACTGGTTGGTGTTTTAAAACACCCCCCAAGTGGGAGTGAGTAATCATACTCAGTGTTACCATTCCCTAAGTTAAACATATCATCAACACAATCAAGTACAAGTAGTGAAGCATAACAAATGATGGGGCTCTCACACCTACCACCCAAGCATCAACAGATAGCATAACCTCACAATCAAGCTCTTATTCTAGTTGAATAATGCATGCAGTCATGATATGCAAATGTTATGTTCCGAAGAAATAAACGATGGGGTTACCACCCAACAGCAGCATCAGACTAATGCACGTGAAAATGTGATGCATACATGTTTACCAAGTATTTATTTAATCCCTTATTCAATCAGCAGTATTGGCGAAGCCAGAATACCTCAATTTCATCAAGAGTCTATTAAACAGGAACACAACAGATAGGAACTGTGACCGAACACTGGACAGCGAGGAAAGCCGGACACTAGACAGTGGCCTTACCGAACACTGGACAATGCCAGGTCGGGGTACCCTCTACCAGGCCAGGGGCCCACCGCCAGGCCAGGACATCCTATGCCCGGCTCCTGGAATCCGAATTTGGGTCCGTCACCCAACATAACTGAATAATGAATAAATTGGTAAGGGTCTCGATGCCCTAGAATGTCATATGCATGGTAATGGGTCATCACCCAAGATCAATGATGGTAGGCTCGTCACCTAGCATCGGTGCTCAAGACTCTCGATAAGACCATCGGGATCAATACCGGTCAAAGATAGCACAAGTACAATTACCCATATACTATGCCTGGCTCATGAGCTTCAGTATATAGGATTCAATGCTCAAGGCTATTGGAGGGCTCATCACCCACACCAGCCAAAGACAGCATAAACACAATTACCCATATTCCATGTCTGGCTCATGAGACTTGATACGTACAGTTATAAGTGACTGCATAACAATGGTAATTGTGGTATTCGAGATTCTATAAAATATGTAACAATGATCAAACAAATATGATTAACCCTGGACTTGACTGATTTGGTAGGCCGAACGAAACATCAACCAAACTGGCGTAGCTAGGGTCGGTCGATCGTGTTACTCCCAAGTCGACCAGACAAGTCCGTGACGGCCAAACCCAAATAGGCAGTCCATAAATTGTGATTTTCAGAGATTAATCCCAATCATGTCAATTAAATAATATACTAAGCATGTTGTGAGAGGAATAAAACATCATAGCATTCATTGTCTCAATCAGGCATAAAATTAAACAGTTGATATGTGATATACTTCATTTCATATATGGGCGTAAAATCAAACACTTGGCTTGCTATTGCAGGCCAACTCATCAAATTCACAATCAGGCACTAGCATGGGTGGATGGTAATCCACTTACTCAAGTATATGTGAACTTCTGTTCACTCAGAAATTTCATCAAACACTTGATATGCACAACACATCAAATCTCATATTTTCATAAAATCGATTCAAATGGGCAATCAATCCACACATCGAAGTAAGCATGTAATTAATCAACATATACAGAACATTAATCATAAGCATAAATCACTCAGGCATTTAACTTTGAATGGAATTCAAGAAAAACCTAATTTTCACTATTTGAAACCCTCATGGGCTGATGATAGCCAACTTAGAAGAATAGTCCTCACCTGATTGACGAATCTACGAGCTAGGAATAAGTATTCCTCAAGGATTTGGAGAAAATCCAGCTAGAACACCTAAATTCGACAAAAACCCTAATTAGAAATGAGAATCCCTAATGAAACTTCCTAATTTCTACAATAGGAGAGGTATCTTACCTGAAAGCACGGCCCACCTACAATCGGTAGAAGGAATGGTGATAGAGTAAAAAGGTTTGAGCAAACCCTAGAAGAAAACCCAAGCAAAACCCCCAAATTCCATTTAAAATGGAATTCTCAAATGGGCTTGGTATTTATAGTTCCAGATGGTCCAAGGTTGAAGTGAGTCACACAACTCACCCTCTCTGGTCTTAATCTAAGTTGTGCAGTTCAGGATAGGGTGTCGGGTATCTGATATAGGGAAAATGTCAAGCCCACTAAGGCAATCGATTCCGTGTAGATTCGTGATCAACGGCCCACTAACAAACGGTCTATAGCTATTCTAAGTTTTTAGGACACCATTTAAATGATTTAGAGAACAAAGTTCAGCGAATGCTTTTACTAGGTCATAGTGGGCATAGCTAGGTATATGATGTGATATATAGGGGTGCATTTATTTGCAGTTTAAGGGCAGTTAATATCATTCGTATGGTTTTACATGTCAAAAGGGCTATTTTGTCAAATCAATTTCTAAACTCAAGATATTGGAGATTTGATTCATTGATTAGGGTAGTCTAAGGTGGATCTGCATTGTAAGTCGGTTATATAGGTTAATCCATTGTGATTTTAGTAAATCATATATTGAGATCCATTAATCAACGGATTGGATGTAGGATTAGACAGTTAACAAGGAATCCGTAGCTATTCATGATATCTAACAAAGAATGTACGGTTAGATTGATGTGTCTAAATGTCTTACGAGGTTTTGATTGAATCGGATAATTCAAACTAGGGTTTCATGTACAAATCTTCTAGATTATTGGTTTTAAATCAGATGTATGCATTCTCATTTGAGAATTAAAATAGAAAAATTTCTGGAGGCGCTCGAGTACTTTCAAGACTCGAAGATTGAAATTTCCAGGGCGTTACAATTTCTCTAATCTAATCATTTGTAAGTACGATTTACACTTTAATTTTGGATCTGCTTCATTTTCCATCTCCACCATCCACTAGATGTCCTTGTTAGTGTATTTTTTGGTCTTATTCCAACCAATCCAGTATACAGGCATTATACACACACACACACACACACACACACACACACAGAGACACACATCTGAACTGTCATAGATAATGTTGGATGGTTTATTTTGAGTCATAAGAAACGAACACCCTCCCCAAAATAGTTATTGGGCCATATGAATACGAAGGATGGTCTAAGTCCATGTGGTGTGGGCCACACGTTTTAAACTGTAATCATGGGTGGGTCACAAGTTAGTTAGTCTAGTTTTTGCCATTGATTGCTCTGACTAGATCGATAGACAGCTTGATAGAAAGAGTATCAATTTCAACTGATCCGCTTGTAAGCCCATATTACCTAACCGATGCATTAATCAGGGCCGTCCATCTACTGACACAAAACATGGTGGGCCAATTTTTCAAAAATTGCACGAGTAACATGATGGAATCCATCGATTTTCTTTACTTTCCCAGAATGAATATGGACCGTTTAGATTACTACTGTAAACAAGTTATTAACCATGATTAAGTTTCGGTGATGATCACAACCTTTGATTTTCAGAGTTGAATGTGAGCCATTGAAAATTTTCTCATATACAGAGAGATGGTCAAAACCATCCGTTCAGGCCAAGTTCCGTAGGGTGGCCACAATAGGATAGAATCCAAAATATGGACGGTTCAGGTTATCGGACCACTCAGCATGTGGGCTCCAATGGGCAACGACAAGAAAATTTCCATAAATGGGAAACCAGGATTATCTAACCAAACCAATTTCGAGAACATGGCCAATCTATAGTGGGTCCCACTACTTGGACGGTTTGGATTTGAACCGTAATCCTTCCTAGGGTTAAAAAAAATGTCAAAAATCAACAGCTTGCTTTCTCTCTTGCAAGGCTGCAACAGTATGGAAAGGCTTCATAAAATCCACGCTCAGATTCTCGTTAACGGCTACCGACACGACCCTTCCATCTCCCAAAGGCTCCTTAGCTTCTGTGCTGTTTCTATATCCGGAAACCTCAGATATGCTCGCCTTCTGTTCGATCAAATGTCAAACCCACACACCCCAGCTTGGAATTCAATCATCAGAGGCTACTCTCAAAGCCCTTTCCCTCTAGAAGCCATCTTCCTCTACAATAGAATGATTGACGAGGGACAATCTTCCCCAGATACCTTCACCTTTTCCTTCTTACTTAAGGCCTGTGAGAGAGTGAAGGCTGAGAAGAAATGCAGAGAGGCTCATGGATCGATTATTCGAACTGGGTTTGCGTCGGATGTCATGGTGTTGACGAATCTCGTGAGGTGTTATGGTGGGAATGAGGGGATTGAAATGGCTAGGAGGGTGTTCGATGAAATGACTGATAGAGATTTGGTGGCTTGGAATGCGATGATTTCTTGTTATTCTCAAGCAGGATTGCATGATGATGCACTGAAGGTTTATGATGAGATGAGGATTTTGGACTTGGGTTTGGATGAATTCACTGTTGTTGGGCTGCTTTCATCTTGCGCCCATGTGGGGGCCTTGAATTTTGGTGTTAGAATGCATAGATTTGCTGATCAAAATGGATTCTTGGACAATGTGTTTGTAGGTAATGCTCTTATTGATATGTATGCGAAGTGTGGCAGCTTGGATGGGGCTCGTCAGGTTTTTGATAGGATGCGGAGGCGAGATGTGCTTACGTGGAATTCGATCATAGTTGGCTTGGGAGTTAACGGTCATGGTGATGAGGCAATATGGTATTTCAGGAGGATGTTGGCAGTTGGGTTAAGGCCAAATTCCGTCACATTTCTTGGGTTGCTATGTGGGTGCAGTCACCAGGGCCTTATCGAGGAAGGTGTGGAGTATTTTCGCATGATGAGCTCTGAATTCAATCTGAAGCCCGGAATTAAGCATTATGGGTGCATGGTGGACTTGTTTGGACGTGCTGGCAAACTCGATAGTGCGCTTGAAATGATTAGGAATTCACCTACTGGTGATGATCCCGTCCTATGGCGGACCTTGCTAAGTGCCTGTAAGATCCATCAAAACGTGGAAATGGGTGAAGCTGCTATGAGGAATCTTGTTCGGATCAAGGCTCGTAATGCAGGGGACTGCATTCTTCTCTGTAGAATTTATGCTGAAGCGGGGAACTGGCAAGGTGTGGTAAGGATGAGAAAGTTTATTAGGGATCAAGGAATCAAGACCACACCCGGATGGAGCTGGATCGAGGTCAAGGGCAGCATTCGTAAATTTGTCGTGGGTGATAAGTCACACAATGATTACGAAGAAATTCACCGGAAATTGAAGGAGATGATCCATCGAGCGGCTTTGGTGGGTTACGTGGAAGAGAAATATGCAACGACGGTGCCAGAATCGCTTGAGCAATGGTCAGAAGACTTAGATCATTACCATAGCGAGAAGCTGGCAATTGCTTTAGGGTTGGCTAAAACTCCAGAAGGCACAACTCTTCGGGTTGTGAAGAATTTGAGGGTGTGTAGAGATTGCCATTCATTGACAAAATTTGTCTCAAAGGCTTTCAGTCGAGAGATAATCGTGAGGGATCGAGTTCGTTTCCATCACTTCAAAGAAGGGTTTTGTTCGTGCAATGATTATTGGTGAAATTAGGATAGTATCTGTTTACTTACAAAATCATTGACATTGAGAATGGAGTTTGGCAGGTAGACGAAATCCATCTCAAAGGCTTTCATTGACAGGCTATAGACTTCACAAGATCATTGAGTTCACAGAGAGCATAATCAGACAAGTCTTCTACTCAAGGTGCTGCTTTGCTTTGTAATTTCGCTATTCCTAGGCATTTTGGATTTTATAATAGCTTATTTTCCAACTTCCACATTCTATTGCAGGCTTCATTCCCGCTTCATGTTGCGTCTATTAACTAAGGTTTTGACATCTTAGAACATCACCTTAATATCTCTTTCCTGTTAAGAGTGCTTGGGCGATAGACGGAATGAAATGCACACTTTCCTCCTTTTTAACTGCAAGGGAAGATGTGAACAAAAGATCTCTTTGATTCCCGAGGCATGTTTGATGATCCCAAACTTTCATCCTATGGATATCACAATCTTTGGAGGATGTTTGTTGCTAACTAATAAGATTTGAGATCTGGTTTTTGGTGTTAGAATCCGATTCTGAGGAGATCTTTGGTTGGGTTATGCTACGTTTGCAGTGGAGTTTCGAAGATTATTTTTGAAAAGGAAGTTTCTCTGAAGGCTGGTTTACAAATGTTCGGTGGTCATTTGGTGTGGAATTTGATCTTCAAGAACTTGAAGGATTTTGAACTTTTGTGTCTTTGGAAAATCTCGTCAAGCCGTTCTAGTTCAACGAGGTTTACCTCCTTAGAAACAGGGAGGATCTACGCATTTGGGCACATGTGAGTATGTGACTCATGGGAAGTTTTTGGCGTAAGAGATCCATAAAGGTTTTCAGCTTAGTAAGCCTAGCAATCATCCGTTCTTCGATGTGTGGAGGTCATGCGCCCTTGAGTTGAAAGCTTTCTGTTGGACACCAGTTGCGAACAAGATTCTCATGCTGGTTCACTTGCAACGGAGGAATTTCTCCCTCCCTGGTGTGCATTATGTGTCGGAAAGATGCAGAATCAATAAATCACATGTTTCTATGTTGTGAAACAGCTAGGGAGATTTTGGCTTTCTTCTACTAACTGTTCAATATTTGCTGTGTGCTCCTCTACTTGGCAGTGGAGGTTATGATGGAATGGTCGAGCGGCCCCTTTAACCCTAGGGGATGAGTTTTGTGGACGTCACTTCCTGTTGCAATTATGTGGGATATATGGAAGGAAAGCAATAGTAGCAATTTCAACTGTCAATCTCTCAGTACTTGGCAAGCATATGGAGTTTCTTCTTGTAAGTTGGCCTATGGGCTAGGACTGACAGCCTTCAAAGTCGTTGGGTTGAAGTTATTCAGTGCTATGATGTTCCTTAAGAGGCTGGTCTTCTTTTATTTGTCCTCCTCCCGGGCAGTGCGAGTAAAGTGCCTGTTTACATAGTAGGAAAAGAAAAGAACATGGACGAGTTTTCCCATGGAATGTTTCACAATGTTTGGATGGCGAAGGAAATATTTGATTTCAAAAGATAATCATTATCCAAACACCATAGTCAAATTCTAGCGCACAAGATACAGGGTGACTATGCTCGTGAAAATCTTAAGAAATCATCATTATACAATCATTACAATTTTCTTCTTTTCTTTTCTTTTCTTTCCCTACCATATGAGGCGGCCCAAATGTTGATGGGAGCTGCACGGGAACACTGGAATTTCCAAAGTTGGTGGGGTGATCTGTGTCTGCTTTTAAGGAGATGAAGTTGGCTTCTCACACCTGGAAAGGAATGTTGATTTGAGTTATGTAGAAATCTTCAAAATCAAAGTGGGGGCAGCTCATTTTAAAGACCACTTTCATGCCTTCTTGTTATGAAGGCGGCTGTAAGATTGCAATTTCCTGGTTTTCCACATAAAGTCGGCTTCTTGAAAGCGGGTTTTACTTGTAAATGATTCTTAACTGGCTGGTCATCTTTAAGGATTGATCATAGTCATGTCTTGTAGGATTCCATTTTCCATTGCCTCAATAATGAATTTTTGCCAACCAAAACCGAATGTAGGTCATCCAGCATTAGGAGTCTGATCAATGGGTCAGGCTGGTTTGTCGGGTTTTGAGCCCAGCCAAAGGTAGGTCAGGCTCAGGCTTGAAGCCTATGGGCCAGGTGTGGGCCTGATACTGAAGACCACTCAATAAACTGGTTAAACCCCTTGGGCCGCACCATGATCTATGTTTTTTTTTTTTTTTTTTAAATCTATATTCGCCATCCAGTTTGCCAGATCATTTTAGGGCACGAGCCCGAAAATGAGACAGATCCATATCTCAGGTGGACCACACCATACAAAGCAGTGGTTATTAAGCGTCTGCCTAATACATCAAGGTGGCCCCACAGTGCCCAGCACTCCACCGCACCACTGTGGTCGGTTTTGGTTTTGGAAATAGGGAGCGCATTATGTAGCCCAGCCTGCCGACTGTGAGACCCACCTTGATGTATATGTTGTACATCTATACCATCCATCCATCCATCCATTTTTCCATATAGTGTGGTGTATGGCTCTGAGGGCCATTGTAGTGTATGGATTTTATCTACACCATCCATCCATTTTTCCATATATTTTTAGTGTAAAAGCCCAAAAAATGAGGCAGATCCAAGGCTCAAGTAGACCACACAGTAGGGATTAAACAACTACTGTTGAAAACTTATCGGGGACTACACAAGTTTTTTATCAAGCACAAGCTAATATTTGTGTTGTCCCTTCAACGTCCAACCTGCTGCTTCCTATGGTGTGGTCCACTTGACACTTGAATCTGTCTCATTTTTTGGATTATGCCCTAAAATGATATATAAAAATGGATGGACGGTGTGGATAAAACTGATACATCATGGTGGCCCCTCAGAGCCCCATCCGTTCCTAGATACACGTGTTGTAGTACCGAATCCGCGTCCGGTAAAGATGAAACGCAAATTGCCTCCTCGTGACGTGGCTACTGATCGGTGCTCTTTGGACCCACCATGATTTATGTGTATTATCCCTACCGTCCATTCACTTTTCCAGATCATTTTAGAGTATGGTCCTAAAAATAAGTCCGATCCAAATCTCAGGTGAACCACACCGTAGGAAAACAATGGTGATTGAACACACATCATTAAAAACTTCATAAAGCCCACTGTAATGTTTATTTGCCATCCAACCTATTGATTAGGTCACACAGACATGGATGAAAAGAAAACACAAATAGAATATCAGTTTGGTCAAAAACTTTTATGGCCCCAATGAGTTTTTAACGGTGGGCTCTCAACGACCGACTTTTCTGTAGTATGGTGCACCCGAGATATGGATTTAACTTTTTTTTTTTGGAATCATGGTATAAAATGATCTAGAAAAATGGATGGACAGCGTGGATAAAAGAAATTCATCATGGTAGGCCCACAGAGCATCGACCAGTAGCAACGGTAGTAGGCAATCCACGTCACTTTTGAGTTTTCTCCTTTTAGTAGTGTTAAATAATAAATATGTAGTAAATATGGTATTTACGTTCAACCTAATTAAGCTACCTCTTCTCAATTCTTTCAACAACAGGATCCAAACAAGAGGGAGAATTAACAGCTCCCCAATTGGAAGATAAAGGTATTTAATTGGGAGTTGAGAAACTCTACAGCCCGACCTTGGATAAAGATTTCACCATGTCACCTCCATGGCCACCCCTGCAAGAAGCCTTTTACCCTAAGGCCCAACACCAGTTCAAAACACCATAGAACTCTAATGCATCTCACTTGATTCCTAGAAGCCTAACATATAATGAAGGTATTGTCCATAAATTGAAGATGGGAGGCCTTCATCTTCGATCAACCAACCCAGAAAGCTCTCACCAATCCAAGATTTGAAGCCTTGGACACTAGCAAACTCAGACCATCAGCCACAATAGTAAATAGCAACAGAGATAAAGAGTCTCCTTGACAACCGCAGGGGAACCATTTATTAAAATAGAGATTGCTACTGTGTTAATGCATTCTCTAATCCAAGACACACATCTTCTTCCAAACCATCCTATGGAGAACACAGCAAAAACCCCCAGCCAAATCTAAACAGTCATATGCCTTCTAAAATGAATAAATGAAACAAACAAATCTGCACAAGTGCCAGCATAAACATCCACATAAAATGATTGAAAGGTCATTCTGAAGTCCAACTCATCATCATTGTTATCATCACATTCATACCATCAATCACTGTTGGCCCAGTTGTGAGATGACAGAATATGGAGTACTTCTCACAATGCCAAACCCTCCGCTTTGGGCTGCTCACAAGGATATTTGGGATATTTCACGAATTAATGCAACACTGAGAAAAAAAAAATAATGCAAGTACTTTACAATGAATATGGGATACTTCATGGGATACTTCTAATTACTGAGAAATAATGCAAGTACTTTACAATGAAGAAGCTTCTTGTATTTGAATCAAACTCAGTTTCCTATATTTTATCTAACTCTGTGGGTCGCTACCATGAAGAAGAGGGGCAGGCAACTGCCCCCCATGTTGAATGATCCTCCACAGCTCATCTTCCATCTCTTGCAATACAACTGGCTTGCAGATAACCCCGTGAATCCCATTTTGACGACATCGATCTCGGATCTCCCGATCAGCTTTCAATGTCAATCCGATGACCAAACGCCAACTTCCAGACCGTAATTTCCTTACACGAGCGGACATCTCATGGATGCTTTCCTCGAGCATGTTGAGGTCAATTAGCAGCAGATGAAATTCGCCAACATTTTGATGGAGCGTATCCAGACACTCATTCCAAGAGGACACGATGAATAAATGACAACCCATTTTCTCGAGAAGCTTCCTTGTGATGGATTGATTGAAACTGTCACTGTCTGCAAGAAGGATATCCATTCCTTTGAATAAGCAAATGGAAGTTTCGTGATGAGGATACTTTGACTGAATAATACCACTGTCCGATCGTCTGAGCTGTAATCTGATTGTCATGTTTATATTCTTGTGATGACCTTGAGGGGTTGGGAAAGCAGTTACGGTCCCATGCATGAGCTGCATTCATGTAAAAAATTTGGGCAATATCAATATCTGGACTCTGTGGTAGCTATCAATGCATAATCATACTAATGTGTATTGTGAGTTGTGACCTCAACATAGGTCTTTTAGAATGTTTCTAATTTAGAGTGTGTTTGGTTGTGCCAAATATCATGATTAAAAAGTCTAGTCTTGTGCAAAATTTCACAATATTTCACAACTTTTTTTTTCTTATTTTTTTTTAATTTTTTAATTACAAGCGACAGAGGAATTTCATGAAAGCATCAGAAGGGAACGAAGGTTCCAACATACAAGTCTGAGCAAGAGGAGCCTTGGAGAGCAATAAACTTGGCTGCATCATTAGATTCACGGCTTATCGTGTTAAACGAAGTGTTTAACCCTGGACAAGTGAAATCTGATATCATTTAAAACATAGTGCATCAACCAAGGCTCCTCTCATCTCTAATCCATCTAAAAATAATGGACGAGTGACTTTCAATCACTGTTGGCCAGTTGTGAGATGACAGAATATGGAGTACTCCTCACAATGCCAAACCCTCCGCTTTGGGCTGCTCACAAGGATATTTGGGATATTTCACAAAATTGGGTGCAACCAAACACACCCTTATAGATATTTCTCTTACATCTTACCTTTATTTATTTTTGCATTTTTAACTTTTAAGTATTATATATTAACATTGCATCATACTTTCGCCACGCTTGTCCAAATAATGTGTTCATTGTAGATTGCGCATGGCAAAAAATTCACTCATGGGACTATCTTAACCATCTGATTTCACTTGTCAAATTTGGGGTATTGATGAAGGACAATTAATACTGAGGCCATCCAAAGTAGCATAGAAGTCTCAATAAGAGATAAAATGATGGAGATAAGACTGCGATGGTTTGATCATATGCAGTGACGATTGGTTTAATCATATGCAATGATGATTGGAGACAGCCCGTAAGGAGAAAATGGAATCAAGGTGGTGCAAAGGGATATGAAGGCTTGCTTGCTTAACGATGGCAGGTCCTTAGATAGGAATGACTAGTGAAATAAGATTCCTAAAGCCGACCCCAAATAGCTTCTTTTTTTCTTTTTTCTTTTTTGGCGCGGGGGGGGGGGGGGGGGGGGGGGGGCTGGGCTTAGTACACACACACCCCACTGTTAGCCACACCCTCTCGGGAATCAATACCAAGACCTCAGTGTTGCAAAGAGGTTATCTTCACTCAGTCTACCCCAAATAGCTGACAAGGCTATGATAATGATGGTTGCACCTTGGCTTGCACAAAGCATCGGTGGGGAAGGAGAGATGATGAGGAGTTGCAAATACAAATGCAATCACCAAAAAAACACCCTCTTTTGATATTTCTTAGTTGTAGTTGTCAGACCTTCTTTAGTTTAATAAAATTAATTCATTCATTACAAGGGGAAAAAAATGAGGTCACAAGTTCACGGTGTCAAAGCTAACAAGATGTCGTACAGATCATTCTAATAGGGTTAAGTCATGGACAAATCCAAATTTATCATGCTCACCTTGTACAATAGAGGCTTTGTACATACAGTGTAGAAAATTCTAGAATAGGGTAGAAGTTGCATAGAGTTGTAAAGAATGGTAAAAGTGTGTAGAGTTATGTGGGATTTCTAGATTGTTCTAGAGTTCTCTAGTGTAGTCTAGGGGAGAGTAGTGTAGAGTATTCTATAACTATAAAGTTTTCAGTTCTCGATCGTTGGATGAGTGCCATATGCACAATCCTAGCTATCCATGTGTAGCTTCTAGAGTATTCTTAGGTCTATATCAGGAGGTGAGGGCCTCATTTAGAACCATCCAATAGAAGTGTAGCTTTCGAGCTTGGGCATTCTTCCATATTCTGCCTCTCTTGGTTCATAGTGAGTTCTTGGTGTTTAGCACTTGGGAGTGTGCACTTGGGGAAAGGGCTGACTCACTCACAACAGGATTATGAGATGAGTGCCGCACATCTACACTTGGGGAAGCACTTGAGCTGTAACAAAGGGGTCACTTGTTCAAGCAAGCATCTTTTGCCCTTTGCCCCAATCACTGTCCATGTATGAATGTAACTCACCACTCATGCATAGCTTTGCATTGGATGCCAAACTAGCAACTGATGTGTCTTATTCTCATAATAATAAAAGTGTAGTTAAAACAGTAGAATCACCTAACAAGATTTTTTCACATGATGACGTTAATGGGGACCCATCCAACAACCAGTGGTCTTAGGCACTCATGGCATACGCCCATCAAACTCACTCTTCCATAGCCTTACATTAGTCTTAGGCACTCATGGTATGGACCACATGTCAAGGGGTAGGAAAGGGAAGCACACCTAACAATCTCTAAAATAGGAATGTAGGATATTCCAAACCACGAGTGATGCTCGGTCATCATCTAGCAACCAAGCAAATCATCCGATGTGACCCTCACTTGGACAACACATGCCTATCACAATACTATCATGATTACTTGAGAAACCACAAGTCACAGATCATCAAGATTCAAGAGTCTAATACCAAAAGCTCCTAGTAACTAGGTTTGGTCATGTTATGTGAGAAGTAGAACTGGCCTGCAGATTTCATGCATTTATTAATATCAGTTATCATAGTTCTGATGAATAAATATCAAATGTATGGTTGGGTCTCAAAATTCAAAACAATGACCACAAGTCCATAATTTCTTCTTCTTCTTTCGAGTAGATCACAATTTCATCAAAACAAAAAGAAACAATGCAAAACAAACAACAGGGAAAGGTGACCCTATCATCACTCCATGCCAGATTATCCTCTCATAACTGGGTCCTAGAATTGCAACAAAAAATGAAACAATATCCTTCTTCAAGCAAGATTCCTACTTTTTCAATGATACATCCATTAGCATGTTCGGATGCCCTACCAATTTCACTAATAGCCATGCAAACATAAGACCCCGAGAAATTCATAGCAAGATTGAGAAACCACCCACCTCCCCTGAGTCGCCACATTTCTGAAAATGGTGACCTCTCTCCAATGCTTCCAGCTCCCCACCAAACCACCACCACCACCATGTAGCAAGGAGAGCCTTTTTTTTTTTTTTTTTTTTTTTCCTTTTTCTTTTTCTTTTTAATTCTCATTGCAAGACCTTCATCAATTTTTGCACATCTGCCCAATTGACAAGATGCAACTTTTGATCCTCTTCTCGACCTTCCCAAAGGAAGTCTCTCTGAATTTTCTCGACTTTTTTAGCAACAACGATGGCATTGTAAAGAGGAAGAGATAGTAAACCAGGAGATTCAAGAGGGCGGCCTTAATAAGGCAAATGCGAACGTCCAAAGAGGTAAGATTTCTTGCAGTTTTGCAACCTCTTCTCAATTCTTTCAATAACAGGATCCAAACAAGAGGGAGAATTAACAGCTCCCCAATTGGAAGATCAAGGTATTTAATTGGGAGTTGAGAAACTCTACAGCCCGACCTTGGATAAAGATTTCACCATGTCACCTCCATGGCCACCCCTGCAAGAACGCTTTTTCTCATGTTTACCCTAAGGCCCAACACCAGTTCAAAACACCATAGAACTCTAATGCATCTCACTTGATTCCTAGAAGCCTAACATATAATGAAGGTATTGTCCATAAATTGAAGATGGGAGATCTTCATCTTCGATCAACCAACCCAGAAAGCTCTCACCAATCCAAGATTTGAAGCCTTGGACACTAGCAAACTCAGACCATCAGCCACAATTGTAAACAGCAACAGAGATAAAGAGTCTCCTTGTCAAAGGCCTCTTGAGATAGCCGAAAAAACTGCAGGGGAACCATTTATCGAAATAGAGGTTGCTACTGTGTTAATGCATTCTCTAATCCAAGACACCCATCTTCTTCCAAAACCATCCTATGGAGAACACAGAGCAAAAAACCCCAGCCAAATCTAAAAAGTCATATGCCTTCTAAAATGAATAAATGAAACAAACAAATCTGCACAAGTGCCAGCATAAACATCCACATAAAATGATTGAAAGGTCATTCTGAAGTCCAACACATCATCATTGTTATCATCACAGCCAATGCTTAAAACCCAGACTGGAGCTGGCCAGAAGAATAGTCTGGATTAAAAAAAAAAAAAAATCAACGCTCAATGGTGGTTAACTACTTTTCTTTTTATTCCTGGAGAAGATGTCATGGGTTGGACCAGGTCAGAATGTCGGACCAGCAGTTGGGCCGAACCACCCACAATAAAAAGACGGGATCTAGGCTGTTCAATGCCTTGTCCCAGCTATTTGGGGTCAGCTTCACGGTTGCTAACGCTCACGGTTGCTAACGCTCACGGTTGCTTAATGAATATTTCCTTTAAAGGCATAGCCAATATATAACTCTAGTAATCTATTGAAGACAAGATGATGCAAACATGTGTGGTTATTCTCACACAATGGCGTGGTCTGTGGGTTTGTCATGGGAACTCAGTGGAGTTAGCGCTGAAACTGTCAAGTTAGATTGTGGTCAAGCATGTTTGAGATCTATACAAAGGTGTTTGGATCTAGCCAAAATGTGTGTTGTGAGATCTGTAAATCATGCCACAGAACGCTGCATGCTTGATCAATCCATTGTGTGAATACTACTAAGCGTTTGGATGCTCAAGTGAATCTCAATTCTTCCAATGCAATTATGAACATGATCAAAGTGGGGGCAGCAGCATTTTAATTCATAATGACAACCAAACCCCCGATTGCTTTCAAGTCAGATTTCAAACCATAGTAATAGCAAGTTAGGAGCTCATCCTTCATTATCAAAAGGAACAAGTCTAGCCCCAAATTGGTCATATACTCTCTATTGAAATGAATTTTTGCTATTCAATTCAATTGAGCATCCAGACCCAACACAATTGAACAGACAAGCATCCCAAACTCACCTCAGCTAGCTTCTTGCAGATGTTGAAACTAAGACCCTGAGCACCAGCCCCACCACCAGACTCCCCATCCTTCTGCATCACTAAGCTTGACACATCTTCTTCTGAATCAATTCTGCTGACCTCGAATCTCAACCATACAAAATCGTCACCCATAGATCGCTTCCATGCTAAGTACTTAGGATCAGGCCCACCCAATACACACAGGCGGAGAACAACATTCCCTGGATCACCATAAAGCACCACATTCCCAACCATGAACAAGACCGCCTGAACAACCTGCTTCTCGTCCCCAACCACACAATCAGGCGTGTCCTTCGGGACATCGAAATCGAAACACAAGCCCCGAAAAGTGCACCAAAGCTTCAATATATTGATTACATCCCTCAGCATCGAATGGAGGCTAAATGGACGAGATTCGAGCTCCAATCTACCGTCACCCATATTTGAAACATCTGCCACGTCCTCAATGTAAGTCGACAAAAGGAGGCTGCTTTTCATCATGACATCCACGACGGCCCGCTGATCAGGGCGCAGATCATCATGCTCCAGGCAGGAAAGGATGGCTGTGATAGACCGGGCTGGGGCTGCCATCCCGTGGCCTATCACTTTCTTGAACGCATCCCGTGCCTCTCTTGCCAGCAGCACCTCCTGCCTGGCCCGCTGGTGCACCACGTTCTGCTCCATCAGCTTCTCTCTCATCAGCACTGACTCCTCCAGGACCGCAGCATGGGACAGCGCAACGGCGACCTGATCAGCAACCACCTCAATGATCTCTAGCTCGTGCAGGGCCCAGTCCCTGCCCCTGCCACTGCCCCTGCCCGAAGGCAGGACCAGCACCAGCACCCCATAGCACTCCTCGACCATCTCCGGCGTCCCGCCCTTGAAATTCGAAACCCTAAGGATCGGCACCCGCACCGCTGTCACTTCCCCTGACCCGAAAACCCGCCGCAGCCTCGAATCCGACCCAAGAACCCTAACCCCCTTCCGTTCGATCACCTCCGCGATGTCTGGATCATTGACGGGGATCGTCAATCGATCCCCGCCGTCCATCCTCTTCAGCTCATACGTCAGATTCAAAACCCTCCGCTCCTCGTCCGGCATCCAAACCGCGCAATTCTCCAAGAACAACAATTTGGAAAGCTCGATGAGGGTGGTGTAAAGGATCGTGTGGCGGTCAAGGGACCGTCGGATCTCTCTGGTCAGCATCCGTACATGCCAGCTGGCCTCCTCCTGACGCTTCATCATCCCGACCTCGTACCTCAGCTCCTTCGTCTTCTTCCTCAGCAGTCCTTCCCTCACCATCACGCGCAGCATCTGAGGCAGGAGCGTGACTAACGTGATCGAGGTGGCGCAGGATACCAGCGCCGTTAGGAACTTTAACACCGTTAGCGCCAGCATAAGGTGGAAGGAATGAGGGGCGTAAGTCCAGACGTTAACGAAGTGGGTCAGACCGCAGAGGACGATAAACGCGCCGAACTGAAGGAATATCCAGCTGAAGGGGAAGATCGACGAACAGGAGACGAAGTAGCAAAGCTCGAGCGGGATGGAGAAGTAGGCGAGGGAGATTAGGAAGTCGCTCGCCCTCTGGCATTGGAGGATGTTCGATATCGAGAGCAGTCCGCCGAGATTGTACTCCTCCTCGGTGCATCCGCAGCGGGAGGACATGTTTGGCGGAGTGACGGATTGCGATCGGTGGTGACATTTTTAGAAGAAGAAAGAGGAGAGGTTCAATGAATCTTAAATAAAATTCTAAATATATGAACATAGAATAGGGAAGTCTCTGCAATTTCGATGCTTCCAAACACGCCACTTTGATTTTTTTTGAGAAATGATCGCTGTATCGTAAGTTATGATACAGCCATTCTTTTTCCCACCTAGTGTCAAATCTTATCCGTAGAAAATATGGGCCACATTATGTTGATCATCAGATATAAAAATTAGTTAGTTCTATTTATAACGAGGAACCCAATGTTAATATGAATGGACAACCGATAGTGAGAATGTATAAGTGTGGCCCACCCATTAAGTTGATCCAAATTATTTTTGTACCAACTGATTAGATTGGTGTGGAGAACATTATTTTACGGATCGGATATTCAAAGTGTGTGAAAGGTTGGTGGTAAAATAGAGGCTGTATCTTAACTTGTGATACAGCCACTGTGTGTGATCATTTCTCTTGATTTTTATGCCTTCGGTGAATGCGTATTGTGTAGTGTGTAACTCACCACTCTATGGGTCCTACCGTGAAAGCCGTTCAAATTTTTAAATATCATTTTATGGCATGGTACAAAACTGAAGTATACCCAAATCCCAAGTGGGCTACATCACAGGAATCAGTGGAATTAAACGATTACCGTTGAAAATTTCTAGGGGCCAAAGAAGTTTTGGATCAAGCTACTATTTTTTTTTATTTTTTTTCCTTCCTTCATCCATCTCTGTGTGACCTTATGAGCGGGTTGGATGACAAATAATCATCACTGTCGGCCCTAGCAAGGTTTCAACGGTGGACGTCGCTATCCCAGCTATTTTCTGTGGTATGGTCCATTTGTGCTTTGGATATGCTTCAATTTTTGAGTCATGGCCTAAAATGATTATAAAAATGAGTGGACAGAGTGGATGATAATACATACATCACGGTGGGCCCCACAGAGTTTACTCACCATGTTATAGCGTGGTGAGTTGCTCACTACGCATCTCGCGTCGTCCACCGTCATTTTCTCGTCCGCCGTAGCTGTACCGGAATCCAGAATGTCCAAAATGGTGACCTATTTCTGTATGAAGCATCAGCCATAAATTATAATAGGGAGATGATCATAACCATTTGATTTTGTCCGTTTGTGTATGGACCATTCATTATTTAATATTAACCGTTCATTTTGTAGCTGCTAATATTAAGCTTGATTAATATTTAATATTAACCATTTGATGGTTAGGGTTGCTTGATTAATATTCCGTTCGAGATATCTTCCCTCCATAATGTGGCTCTTATTTTGGACGGTTTGGATTCATGTACATGTGATCCACGTGTAAGGAGGATGGGTCACCACCATTTTGTAGTTGGCGGGCATACGGGCGCATGTCTTGTCCTTTTACGGCCATAGTCCTGACGCGTTGAAAATAGTTCCATGCTGGAGCAAATTTGGCAAGGTACTTCGGGCCCATAGTGTTGAATATCAACGCCGTCCATCTGTTTTCCCATATCATTTTAGGGTATGAACTCAAATATGAGAGAGATCCAATTATCAGGTGGACTACACCACAGGAAAAAGTGGTGATTGAACGCCCACCATTAAAATTTTCCTAGGGTCTACGGTGATGTTCATTTTCCATATAACCTGTTGTTGTCTTGTTGATAAGGCCACACAGACCTGAATGAAGGGGAGAAAACGAATATCACCTTGTTTTGTGGCTTATAAGAAGTTTTAACGGTGGACGTTCAATCACCATTGTTTCCTATGTTATGGTCCAGATGAAATTTTTTATCTACTTAATTTTTGTCACGCATCATGACATCAACTGGAAAAATGGATGTACGGTGTGGATATACAATACAACATCAAGGTGGGGCCACGGTCATCGCCCTGCTTCGTTTCTGCCTCTTTGTGTTGCACGGAGCCTTCCATGTGTGTAGAAAGCAGTGTTTTGACCGGTCAACTACCTAAAGTTATCTGATGGCCGGTTTGGCACCATGGATTTGAGGAGACAGGAGGAGAAATTGGTTGCTTTATTCTGTTTGGCACCATGGATTTGATGAGAAGTGGGTTTGAGAGGAATTCAGGACAACCCAAAAAGGCACCTTTAACCCTTTTTCAAATTCCCCAAAAAAAAGATAAGATTTGAAGAGAAATCCTTCCCAACGTGGGACCTACCCTAAAGTGTCCCTAACTATGGGACCCAGCATGATGTATATTTTCCATCCAACTTGTTGATAAGGTCACAAAGACCTGGATGAAGGGACCATACAAATTTCAGTTTAATCCAAAACTTTTGTGCATCATAAATGTTTCACTCTTTATTTTTCCTTGTTTTATGGTCCACTTTAGATGTGGATTTGTTTTATTTTTTGGATCTTGGCATAAAATGATCTGTAAAAATAAATGAATGGCATGGATTTAAAAATTGAGGCTAATATGGTGGGCATATGACAGGATTAAAATTTACACCGTCCATTCCTTCATGTTTGATTTCTCTCCAAATCTTGTACTGCAAGAACTAGAATTGATGAGAATTCATAAATGGAATCCACCTCTCTTCACTTCTCCTTAAATTCATGGTGCCAAACGGCCACGAAAGAACATGCCTTGAACTACACAAATATGTCTTTAAACAATTTTGGAGGTATTCAACTAATCGTTCTCAAAGGCTTCGCTGATAGACAATATTTAAAATTACGGTGAAACTCTTTGAATGAATTTTAAAATGTTGACTAGTGGAACATGTGTTGTCGTAGAGCGGTTGATAGTTAGTACGGTTTAGCCTATTTTCACACACTATACACTACATATATATATATATATATATATATATATATATATATATATATATATATATTGAAATTAAAATTAAACATACAGGAAGGGTTTTGAAAGAAGAAAAAGTTAGGTTTTTGTAATGATTTTTTCACATAAAATCATTTGGATTCAGCCGTTGGATTTGCTTATGATTTTATGAATGTTTTTTTATTCTCCCCCTAAGTTGCTTCCACGATCCTAAACAGTCCGTACATGTGACGCCCACAATACAATTCGGAGATTGAATCCCAGTCTCTCCCGGGCGCGGATTTCCTGCGAAAAGCCTTGTGCAGTAAGAACTAAGGTTGGGCCCAAATTGACGTTGTTTGATAAATCGACTCCGTCCATACGTTTTGGAGCTCATTTTAGGACATAAAAACAAAAATGAACCGGATCCAAAACTCAAGTGGGCCTCACTAAAGGAAAAGGTCGGTAGGTAAATTACTACCGTTGAAACCTCCCTGAGGTCCACAGTGATGTTTATATGACATCCATACGGTTCATAACGTCACTAAGAGTAGGATGAACTGACAACACATGTTCCGAACCGAGCAATTGATGCTAGGCTCTTCTCTCATATTAGACACTTCTAAACCTTGAATCAATGGCGTCTAAATGATCGGTGGGATAAAAAAAGGCACATACACGGTCCAGATAAAAATGTCATCTATGGTGATAGTTTGAATCATCCAATCGAGAAAATAGTTGACAGATACTCCATTCATAGTGGGACCCACCATATCAATGGTATGGATCACCAAAATCTGGGATCTCCTTTTGTAAAACGGAAGCGTCCCGACATTTTGGATGCATCCGAATTTTTGTATTCCCTCTTTATTTCATTGAGAAATGAGTTTCTATTTACTGCTGACGTGTCGCTTCAGACGAACATCCTAACCGTTAAAAGATGGGCCATACCATGAAGATCACCCGAACCGAAATTAGAACAACCTAGTGATCATCTAGACCACACATATTGGCCGTGTCAGACCAACTTCTGTACATTGATTTCAGGGATGTAGCCTCCTGATTAATGAAACATTCTGTTTTATTTTTTTTCTAGTTGATATATATAATGTGTCTCATCTTTTGAACGGACCGGATTTAATACTTAAGAGACCCCACAGCGTAAGATGAAAACGTTGTATGTAAAGTTAAGATACAGCGCCATATACGATCATTTCTCTACTTTTGTTTTTATATTCTTCTCCTCTTTTGGCTTTTGTCGGTGGATTTTATAGGTCATCCGCCAGTTTTGGATGTTTCTGCTCAGACGCGCGATGGATCAAAGAAGAATATTTGTCGTTGAATAATTAAAACATAAAATGTAAGATATTAAATCCATGCCGTTGATCTTGTGTATCCAATCTTTATTCAGTTTTTAAAGAAAAGTGAATTTTGAATATGATTTTTATTTTATTTTATAAAGTTTTGGGATTTACAGAAGTACAGTGATATTACGATTGAATGGTATACAGGACTTCCTCTAGAGTTATTTTAGAAACAACAAGCTATATCATACTCGTTTAACGCGCCGGATCAAATCTTAGGACGCGGATTTCAAAGTTCCTACGCTCGCAAGCTATGTGGGGCCACCGTGACGTTTATGAGAAATCCACCCCGTCCATCCGTTTTGGAAGTTCATTTTAGTGCAGGAGATTAAAATTGAAGAGGATCCAAAGGTCAAGTGAGCTACACGAGATTTAAAAATGGAGAATTGAACAACCGATGTTGAAACATTTATAGAGCCACAGGAGTTTTATATCTGGCTAAGTTTTTGTTTTTTTAGTTAATCCAGGTGGAATTGACTTTATGAATGGTTTGGATGGAAGATAAACATCAAGGTGGGTCTCAGGGAGATTTCAATGGTAGGCATTTCTTTCCCACTTTTTCCTCGTTTGGCCCAGTTGAGTTTTGGGTCCACCTAATTATTTGTCCCCAGTCCTAAAATGAGATGGAAAAACGGATGGACGGTATGGATTCCTCGCAAACATCACTGTGGACCACATGTAGATCCTAAGGGCAGGAACTTTCTATCAAAGGAAATCCCGCGCGTTGGATGTTTACGAGAAAGTCTCTGGGGCTGTAAATGGGTTAGTCGACCCGATGGGGTACCCACCAAACCCATTTAGACCCGTCCCAAACCCGACCCATTTGTTAAACGGTACGGGTCTGGGTCCAAGTTGCTAAACGGGTCTGGGTCCAAGTTGCTAAACGGGTCTGGGTCTGGTTTTCTTTCTATTAGGCCTGACCCGACCCGACCTGAACCGATTTAGTAAATGGGCAGGTATGGTTTATGTTTCAACGGACCCGTCCAGCCCAAACTCGTCCAGACCCGGTTTTAAGCCTTATAAAATGCTTGTATACTTTATCCAGACCCGGACCCATTAGACCCGACTCATTTATAAATGGGTCTGGGTGGATCTCCCTCTACCGGACCCGGACCCATTTATATATGGGTCTGATGGATTGACTCGGATCCAACCCGGACCTGCCCATTTAGTAAAAGGGTCTTGGTCTAAAATTTGGACCCAGACCCATTTAGTAAACGGGCGGGTCTGGTTTTGGCTAAACCCGCCTCGAACCCGACCATTTACAGCTCTAAAAGTCACCCAGATCCAAAACTAAAGTAAACCACGCGACAGGAAACGGTCGGAGGGAAATGCCAACCGTTGAAACTTCCCAAGGCCCACTTGAGTTTCGGATCAGCTTCATTTTTGGTATCATGTCTTAATATGTTCTAGAAAAACGGATGGACGGGCTGGATTACTCACAAACATAATAATGGGCCCCACCTAAATTCCGACCACAGCAACGCTCGGCTGTCGCAGCCAACTACCTCGGTGTCCCCGGAGTACCAGGCTCCGCAAGCTCTTATCGTGCGAAGTAAACTCAGTTGGGCATTACCTAGAATGTATGTGCTTTATCTATTCCGGCTTTTCCAGCTCATTTTAGTGGTTGAGCCCACAATTTAAGCATATCCAAATCTCAAGTGGACCATGCCACTGGAAACAGTGGGATAATGATTTCTACCGTTGAAACCTTCCCAGGCCCTACAGTGATGTTTATTTGTCATCCAACCTGTCCATAAGATCACATGGATATGGATGAAGGGAAAACACAAATATCAGCTTGATCCAAAACTTATGTGTACTCTAGAATTTTTCAATGATAGACATTCAGTTTACACTTTTCTTGTGATGTGGTCCCCTTTAGATTTTGATATGCTTCTTTTTTTGGCATCATAGCTAGAATTTCCTGTTAAGATGGATGGACGGAGTGGATAAAATACCTAAATCACTGTGGGCCCCACAGAGTTTACTCGGCACACTAGGTGCGGAGTTACTCAGTACGCAATCCGCTTCCAGATAAACGGTGATATGGTACACGCACCGGTCAACTAGCACCTGTGTGAGATCCGGGCTATCTAATTAACGTTGGGACCCACAGAAAACATCCCGGAAATTGAAAACTACGGCTAGTGAAGTCATCAATGACGTCAGACACACTTGTTGAGAAAAAAATAGTGGACGGTTAAAGAATGATCAACGACACATATTTCAACTTACAAATGTCCCCCAGATCGTGAATTGAACTGTCAAATTTTGGGCCCACATCGTGTTGACGGTGAGGTAAACTCAATGACTGGATCTTGTACACGTGTTTGAAGTGATGAGTTTCTGGTTTGACCAACAGTCTACAAGCGTGGCCCAGATGGTGAGCTGACCATTCTCATTTTTTGTGTCAAAACTTTCTTACGACGAGATACACTCAATGAACGGCTTTGATCTTGGGTACGTGTGTCAAATTATCATGTTTACTACAAAGAAAAACAGGAATTTTAATAGGTGGGTTCTCTACTTACGGGAGATAGAGCCTGAAGAACCAAAATATGAACATATGGTAAGTTAAATTCCACTCATATGATAATGGACGCAAATTGGGTACTGCCCTGAGTAGATGGAGCTCCCTCCACCCCTAACTTTATAGGTTTTGATTGAACGGCAGGCAGCTCGAAAGGATTTGATTGAACGGCCGATGAAGGACTGCAGTAGAGAGGCTTACGTAGGTCATGTTTGAAAGTTGCTATATAGATTAGGTATCCAACTGGGCCATTTCTTTGACATATGCCTGCCGTCTAATCAAATTATTAAGAGCTGAGGAAGTTCAATTCAGGCAGGGCCATACCCAATCACATCATATTATGACTCCAAAATGAGTGGTGGATATGAATTGCCTAGTGGTCAGGTCACCAAGGATGCACACCATGGAAACCTTCCTAAGGCCCATCATGATGTTTATTTGCCATCTAACCTGTTCATAAGGCCACATAGACATAGATGAAGGGAAAACACACATTTCATCTCGATCCGAAGCTTCAATGGCTCTCAACAAATTTTCAAAGGTAAGCATTTATTTGCCACTGTTTCCTCTGTTGTGATCCACTTGAGCTTTTGATTCTTATTTTTAGCTCATGTCCTAAAATGAGCTGAGAAAACAGATGAACGGTGTGGATAAAACATATGAATTATAATGCACCCCACAGAGTTGGGTCATTAAGCAATCCGTATCCACCTCTGGATTACTTCAAAAAATAAAACCCATCAGTCAATCCTCTATAACCATTCTTTTCTTCTACCTAATGGCCCAGGACGTCAGATCAATTGCCTAATCAGTGTAATTTTTAGGTCACAAGCCATCGATGAACCAACATACAGGTGGACCTGATTTCCACATTGCCCTGCTACATCTACTGCAGAGAGATTAATTCTCCTGGCGTGGGTCCCACCTTAGCGGAGCGACGTTGCCAAGAACGGCACCAATTAGGCATTGATGGACTCTAGCTCATTGAATGCGAGCAGTTGGCCTCTTAAAGTTTTGCTTGGCAACTGCGAACTACATCTGAGCCGATGAGACGATCTTTTGCAGTAGATTTCCTCTGAAGTGGGGCTCAGTGGACGAATGGTTCCAACCACAGACTCGCATACAGTTCGAAGACCAACTAACTTGCCGCTACAGGTATTGCAATGGCCGACTATGTATTTTTGTTTCTTTTCTATCATTGCGGTATGGATCGGGGTGTCTTTTAAGGGATGTGGATACCGTCCGTATGGACCTGTGGAGGGGACACTGTGATGTATCTGTTTATTTACTCTGTCCATCCATTTTATAAGATCATGATAGGATATGAGCCAACAAACAAGGCAGATCCAACGCTCAAGTGGGTCACACCAAACAGTGAGTGGAACATGGTGATGACGCTACTTGAAGGGATGATGTCACCAGGTTCCACTCATTGTTTGGTGTGGCCCACTTGAGCGTTGGATCTCCCTCCTTTCTAGAGTCATACCTTAAAATGATTTTATAAAATGTATGGACGGAGTGGATAAATGGATACATCACAATAGGCCCCTCCATAGGTCTGCTTGGACGAATGCAATCCATGCCCGTGGTTGACTATGTATTTTGTTGATCCAGACCTGCCACCACCCACATCCACGGTAAACTTACGTGATGAGATTTGATTGAGCTAAATGGCATAAAAAAAAGTGGAGGCTTCTACCTATAAACTTTCAAACATGTTTTGCATGACAGATTAAATCCTATCACTTTAGGTCACCACCAATGACATCTGCGGTGGCAAAGTCACCAAGTAATCGCTATCAGCTTAGATCATGCTTGAAAGCTTGTTCCCTACTCAATTATTCTATCTTTGACAACAGCACAAGGGCCAATTAAATCATGCCACATTAGTCACATAGGCAAGCATGCCACCATCGACATCCGTTGAGTCGATTGAGTGACTTGACGTCGTAGGACTTGACTGGGCCATGTGCTGCCATAAAAATGATTCCCACATAAAAACATGTTTGAAATTTGTTTAGTCAGGTGTGTACTAGACCGTTGGGTGTGTACTAGACCGGGCCATCTTTAACTGGGGCACATGGACCAGTCAAATCCCACCCCATGGGATCATTGCAATACTTGCTACTCTATTTTATTGTTCTTTAAAACAGACCGTTGATAGAAACCTTTTGAATGGCTAGGATTCTTCAACAAGTGTGCATTTTCGGTCATGCTCCCATTAATGCTAGTCTTTGAATTAGTTACATGCATCCTAACCTGGTTTGTGCATGAGTATGATTGGCCATTGTCTGCAAGAGCATCGTATTGAAGAAGTTAGATTTGCCTCTATGGTTAGTTGTGACTTGTGATCAAGCGTATGTGGCTGCCCCACTGTGGCCCAAATGCTGTGTGTTCCAATGATCAGAACCGTCCATTTTGTAAACTCTGTTCTATAAGGGCTATGATAAGAAACTTATGTTGAATGGATGATTTTGATTTTTACCATTACTATATGAAGATGAATTTAGAACAACGAAGAGCATTTTCAATGGCTATCATTTAAATCTAAAAATTAAAATTAATGATCGTCCTTAATCCACAACCATGTGGAAAATGCTTATCTATGATATTAAAGAGAATATGAAAGGTTCAAATCTATCGGGCCATCTCAGCATGTGGGCCCGAATGTGTGGCGAGAATTTGACTGATCTTGTCAGTTTTCTTCTGGGTAGCAAGACTTTCGGATTTTTCATGATACGGATTCAACAGCGTACCAGCATAAAGCACGTGCAATGAGCGTGACATGAACATCACATGTCTTGAAAATCAGCCCGACGCATTCATAATTAGTTGGCCACATCTAATGTTGAATCAGACCATTGTGTGTCTATATTTTCAATGGTGTGTCCCACCAGTCCAGTTTCGCATGTCACGAAATCTTCATGGTGGGGTCCACCGTTTGCATGGCTCAAATCTCTGGGGCTTCAGTGATTAATTCTGAGTATGGAGTGGGAATCAGCCTTGCTGGTCCAAAGGAGAAAAACACGTCCAAGTCCAACCCTAGACGAGGACTGAGATCAGGCCCAGCCTGAGTTGAGTTGCAACTCAGTTTCGTTGGGAGTTACTTGGGTGTTGAAACACATTGGGTCCTGATATAGTCTGAGTCGAGTTCAACAAGCTACAAGGAAACTGTTATGAGTCTTAAATGTAAGAATCTCTATATTGCGGAATTTATAAGACCTTACTGTGCATCAGATATGGAGATCGAATAACTGGAATAAAGACATACCTGTCTGGTAGGCCATCTCGAATTGGAGATCTGGATCTTCCTCTCCTGGGACTGCTGTACAGAAAACCTTAGATGGGAGTTGTTTTCAGTGTAATCCCGGATTGGGGACCCAGTACCCTTTAAATAGAGTTTGTAGTGGGTGTGGCAGTGTTTAAAACCCACCAAAACACTGCCACCCTTGCTCCACACGAATTTGGCTATCAGGAATCCATGTTCAACTACAATACTGCCACAGGCAGGGTAGACGCGCAACCCCTCTTAATTCTGTAGATCACGACTGTAGTGGGATCCACTGATCAGTCCACACATGAATCTGCATCTATAGTCAAATCTGGACCATTGATCAGTCGGCCCAATATATAGAAAACTTACATTCTCCCACTTGGGCCATACTGTTCAATGTCACGGATTTTAATTCTACTTAAGTGGTTAACCGATATGTCAGATTATGTGGACAACGTCTTTTCCAATCCAGTCCATCAAGGCTACTAATACTGGATCGTGGTAGTCTACACAACATTAATTGAGGCGAAGTGAGACGAATCACGGTCACTAGTATCATCAATCTTAATGATGTAGATTGTGAACATGGTCGTGTGGTATGAAGGTTACACTCAAGTGTGATTGAAAGTGCCTACCTTCAAGAGGTCCTAGGAGCTTTCTTAAGATGTCTCCAATGAGACAATACTGAAATTCTACTATTCTCAAAATATTTTGTGCACACCAAATGAGAGAAATAGTATAAACCAAAAGATAGGAATCATCAAAGTATATGAGATCTCCACGAGTGTCTGAACAAAATAAATCTATACTGAATCTGAAAACTCCTACTAACTGAATGTATCTATGAGGTCATGACTCCCATAGACACTACATACTCCTGAAATGGCGCCACAGGAAGACCTTTAGTGAGAGGATCAATTATGATCTCTTTAGTACCGATAAAGCTTAATAGACACTTGATGATCCCGCACTCTATCATTTACAATATGATACTTTATGTCGATATGCCTCAACCTTGATGAGTGCTCGCTGTTGTACGAGAGATGTATCGCAACTGAATTGTCAAAAAAAAAATTTTCATAGGTTTTGGGATATGCTCCAAGACCCATAAACCAATGAGAAAAATATTGTAGCCACATCGCCTGATTTATAGCTTCGTGACATGTGACAAATTCTGCCTTTATAGTGGATGAAGCTGTAGTGGATCGTTTTACACTTTTCCAAGACACAGTTCCTCCACTCATAAGAAAAAAATGTAACTGGACGTAGACTTTCTTGTGTCGACGCAGCCAGCATAATCTGCGTCTAAATAATCGACCAAATCCAAATGGTCGGCTTTCTGTAGGTGAGTTTAAAGTCTTTCGTCCATTGCAGGTAGCGCAACGCTTTCTGCAGTTACCTGCCCAATATTCCAAGCCATAAAAGTAATATCCGGGCGCGTACAGAACTGAGCGTACATTATACTCCCACTGCTGACGCGTACGGAATTTACTTTATGCGATCCTTTTCTAAATCATTCTTGAGGCACTAAAAAAACTTCTGAACTTGTCACCTTTAGTTATAGGTCATCAAGCATGAAAACAACTTTGCATGCCAAATCACTCGAGTATCTTACCAATGTAGGATCTCTGTGACAAATCAAGCAGTCTTCGAGATCTATTTCTGTGAATCTCGATGCCTATGATAAAGAAAGTATCACAAAAGGAAGAATCTGATTTCTCATTTATTAGGTTCATGGATCTGTAGTGAAAGTAGACGTTTATAAAAGTGATAAATTATTTGTGTTCACTCCATGAGACTATAGGGAATGGACCACAAATATCTGTATACATCACTTCTAGTAGTACTACATTTCTGATTGGTTCATTTTTCCTGATTCTAGTCTGTTTTCTCTTAATGCAATCTGTACAATCTTTAAAATAAGAGAAATCCAAGGATTGAAGTATTCCATCCCGCACAAGCCTTTCCATTATCTCACAAAAGATATGGCCTAATTGCCTATGCCATAAAATAGAGAAAACTTCATTTCTCTTTATTCTCTTTATTCATACTCTATTATGCTGTAGGTATATGTTTAGAACATTTGCGGTATGTAGGTTCAACTGATATAGCTCATTCACAAAAATTATGGCCAACTAAATTCAAACCAAAGTAAATATTAAAACTTTCATTCTTAAATTTAAAAGTGCATCCACATTTAACTGAAAAAGAAATCAAAAAATTAAATTTCGCCTTATAAAAGGCACATAAAAATATCTACTAGGTCTAATATTGGCCATTTGCTAATCTAAGTCTGTAGACTCCTACTGCCGCAACGTTCACTTTTACGCCTATTGCTAACGCACACTGATTGCTCCGTGTCAGTTGGCATTCGGCTCTGTAGTATATCCTACATGGAAGTGCATACGTGAATAGAAGTGCTATAGTCTATCCATCAGGAATCTGTAGATACTTCAGTTAGATTGCTTTCAAAACAAACAAGATCATGATGATTACCTTTCTTTATCAACCATGCTTTAAAGCCTTCGCGGTCCTTTTTCTGATGTCCTGGCTTATTGCAAAAGAAGCATCCATCATCAGGACCCCGTCTTTTCTTCTTTGATTTGCCTTTAGATTGTGGCTGATTGCCACCTGTAGGATCCGAAGAACCTTTTTCTGAATTCTGCTTCCTTTTCTTATTCTTCCATTTTCTCCCTTGTCCTGGGGTTACGAAATTTACATTATGTACGATGCCTTGCTTAGCCAACCTTTCCTCCTCTTGGACGCACTGAGAAATCAATTCGTCCAACGTCCATTTGTCCTTAATAGTATTGAAATTCACCTGAAACGTACTGTATTGAGGAGGCAGGGAGATCATGATCAGATAGACAAGCTGATTATCATCAAATTTCAGTCCTAAGTTGCGTATCTTGGATACTACTTGGATCTGTTCTATAATGAATTCCCTTATGTTTCCTTTACCGTTATAGGTTGCACGGATCAGTTTGCTGAGTAATGAACATAATTTAGCCTTTTCTAATTTCGTGAAACGCTTGCCTATCTCGGTCAGGAAGTCTTTGGCCTTATCTGTATTAGGCATGGCACCCTTCATGGCCTCTGAAGGGTGCCATGATTTTGAGGCACATTATATTAGACTCTGTCCAGGCTTTATAGTGAGCTTTTTCCTCTTCTTTGATTTCAGATGAAGGCTTAGGAGGTTCTGGCTCTCTTAGGGCAATGTCCAACTTCATACACCCCAGGACAATCTCAATGGACTCCTTCCATGTGTTGTAGTTGGAGCCGGTCAGAAGGGGTACTGTATTATAGCTGTTTGGAATGTTAACTGAAAAATAAACTCACATTAGACTTTATATTATGAAGTTTTAGGCGAATAAACATTCAATTGATTGAGGGCCTTCAATTGAATTATCCAGGATGAATGTGGGCCTAAATAATCAATCCTGGCGAGAATCGGCCACATCATCATAACTCTACCTGTGGGTGGAAGTCATAACATGCAGATGATTCTCCTGAACTGGAATCTAACGGTGATCGTCTGTGTTTTCGTCACCGTCTTCATGCGTTCATGTCCTTACTAAAGTGGTGATCGTTTGTGTTTTCGTCACCGTCTGCATTGGACGTGAACGTAACTGTATGCAATCCTTTTAACTTAATCCCAACATTAGAAGTCTGAATTCGTGCAAATCTTCACTGATAGTGGTCACTGTGGTGGCTAACACTATCAGATCCAACTCCATGATTTTCGACTAAGGACTGCAATCATGTGTTCATATCCCTACTAAAATGGTGAACGTTTGTGTTTTCGTCACCGTCTGCATGGGAAACAAACGCAACTGTATGCAATCCTTTACTTAAACCCAATATTACAAGTCTAGAATTGTGAAAATCTTCACTAATTGAGGTCACTGTGGTGGCTAACACAATCAGATCCAATCCCATAAAATTTAGACTTACGATTGCGATTTAATCCTGCCCTCAATGGATTAATCTAAAGTAGTCCGATTTGACTCAGTTAGTAGTTGGCATTGACCATTGAAAGATGGTGAAAATGAAAAGAAACCAACACTTAAGTAAGTTTCGTTCACCCATTCCCTTTTAAACCAACGGATCAAGTCAGCCCTAGAGTATGGGTTATAGGCCCACAACTAAGTCAGATCAAGACTCTATATGATCTGAACATCACAATGAGCATTCCAGGTCTAGCACTTAATCATTCACAGGATGGATGGTTCAGATGGAATATTGAATCTAATTTAGGTGGACAATCAGATTCTCATATTAAAGTCCATAAAATGGATGGTTCAAATCTAATACTTAAGGTTCACATGATGAAAAATTCAAATGCTAACTCATCCATATAGTAAATGAGCCAGATTATACACTCATTAAAATAGATAGTCCAGATCTAAGAATAAAGTCCATAAACAAGCCTTTAAAACTTTTAATGGTCATCCAACAGGCATGAAGTAGTGTTTATCATAATGCTTAATAGCCTAAACCAAGGGCTATAAATGTCAGCTTCCATAGGCCCAAAAAACATGCTAAAATATGGCACATAAATTTGGCCAAAGCATGCTAAAATCAGGCCCACAAATCCGGCCTAAAATATACCAAAAAAAAAAAAAAAAAAACTGGCCCATAAATTTGGCCAAAGCATGCTAAAATCAGGCCCACAAATCCGGCCTAAAATATACTAAAAACTGGCCCATAGATTTGGCCAAAGCATGCTAAAATCAGGCCCAAAACATGTTAAAATCAGCCTATAAATCCGGCCTAAAATATACTAAAAACTGGCCCATAGATTTGGCCAAAGCATGTTAAAATCAGGCCCATAGATCTGGCCCAAAACATGTTAAAATCAGCCTACAAATTCGGCCCATAACATGTGGCCAAAATGTGCTAAAAATAGACCACAAATCTAGCCTAAATTATAGGCCAAAACAATTTGAAATATAGGCTAAGATCGAGCCCAAGAGTCCAGAAAAAAAGGCCTAAAAACAGCCTTAAAGCAGGCCCAAAAGACCACTAAAGTCTGGTCCAAGATAAGCTCTAAATCTTGGCCAAAATAACGCCTAGAAACAGCCATAAAAAAGAAGGTTGCAGTACCTTTTAAAAAACCCAAGGACTGGCCCAACCGGCAGCCCATTCAAAGACTGAAGTGGGCACTGGTCGTGCCTAGATATCAGAAGATGGGGCCCACCATGCAACTGATGGCCCATACGATAGCCCAAGCCCTTTCAAACCAGGCCCACGGCCCTACTAAAACAAAGGACCGGGCGCTAGCCCCTCTCAAAAGCATCACAGCCCAACTGGCTGTGGGAGAGAGAGAGAGAGAGAGAGAGAGAGAGAGTAGGGTGAAAACCCTAACCCAAAAAAAATATCTCCATACGCCCGGCCGCCGCCGGGCAGTACAGCTACCACGGTCGGCCACCACTAGAGAGTGCATCCACCATGCCCGACTGCTGCTGGAGAGCGCAGCCACCACGCTTGGCCGCTGGAGTGGGAATGGCTGACCTAACGCCGCTCATCCCCATGGATTCCGTCAACCGAATCGGCACCACAAGCAAAACGGTGTGGCAAATCTGGGTTTGCCGCTGTCCTGTGCGCAACAGCAGATAGATCAAGGAACCCCAGCCGTGCCTACTTCCTCATCGCCGCCACCGCTGCCCGGAAACGGCCACCACAGGTCGATCCCAAATCATTCAATGGCCATGGCTGCTGATTGGAGATGCAAATGTTTCTTAATCGAAGGTTATTGGCAGCCACCGGATCAAACAACTATAGGTAAAGGGTTTTTGAGAAATCCCCTGGTATGATTAAGCCGACTGTTAATGGCGATTCAACCTGCCAGCGCTGCTGAATGCTAGAAGAAGGTTTGGGCTGCTGGCATCAACATGGCTGCCAATCACTTCTCAAGCAACGGAAATCCTGAATGGGATTTGGTCCTCTGCAGCAAAATGGATTCCGCCCATCTCTGATCCAGATCCTGATTGGTGGGCCATGAATGCCAACAATAAAACAGGTTTTCACCCCTCCCCCCTTTTTTTTTTTTAATTCTTTATGTTCTTTTTTTTTTTTTTTTTTTGGGTTTTGGGAGCTGCTATGGCCACAACAATGGCAGCCCTGCCAAAGCTGCTGGATCCAGAAACCTAATGCGGAATCGCACTTAAAAGCCTTGATCTGGAATTAAATGTCCATGGATGGACTATTCAGATCCAGCCCATAGGGTTTTCTTGAATCTGATAATCTGAAGGGATCCACCATAACAGATGCACAGACGGCTCTGATACCAACTGTAAGAATCTCTATATTGCGGAATTTATAGGACCTTACTGTGCATCAGATATGGAGATCGAATAACTGGAATAAAGACATACCTGTCTGGTGGGTCATCTCGAATTGGAGATCTGGATCTTCCTCTCCTGGGACTGCTGTAGAGAAAACCTTAGATGGGAGTTGTTTTCAGTGTAATCCCGGATTGGGGACCCAGCACCCTTTAAATAGGGTTTGTAGTGGGTGTGACAGTGTTTGAAACCCACCAAAACACTGCCACCCTTGCTCCACACGAATTTGGCTATCAGGAATCCATGTTCAACTACAATACTGCCACAGGCAGTGTAGACGCGCAACCCCTCTTAATTCTGTAGATCACGACTGTAGTGGGGTCCACTGATCAGTCCACACATGAATCTGCATCTATAGTCAAATCTGGACCATTGATCAGTCGGCCCAATATATAGAAAACTTACATTAAAACCATGAAAGAAAAAGGGTAATCAATCTTAATCAAGTCAGTCTAAGCTGGGTCTAGTCCCATAGATCAGTGTAGACAAATTGCATTTCAAAATTAAAACCATGTGTTAAGTGCCCATATGGTGTGGATGTGGATGTGTGTACCTTACAACGAAAGAAAAAAAAAAGTCAGCTGAAACTAGGCATGGATTTTCAGGCCTTTAGGCCAATAAAAACCTAGATCCAATCCATGCTGGTAGACTATTAAGCCCAAGTCCACTGCTTTGAGGCTCAACCCAAACTTGACCCAAAGCAAGTGGGATTTGGGCTGAGGCATTTTAAGACGAAGAAGTAACACTCAAAGTACAACTATATTTCTCCGGGTCCAACTTGAAAGTAATGTAATTGCAATTTGGAGCCTAGGCCTTAGGTTTCGTTTAGATAGGGGATCCTACTAAATTGGGATTAAACCTAATTCTAGTTCTAGTAGGCCCCACACCCTCCATGTCTTATTCATAGTAAAGTGGTGTTTTCCTCATGATTATTGAAGTTTTAGAAAAAAAAAAAAAAAAAACTCAAAATGTACAGAGTTCTATTTATAGTGAAGAGAGTTGCAATGCTCTAAAAATCGACACTTGAGGATGGAGACTTCGATCTTGAGTTCGTAGGTATTAACTTAAAAAAATATTTGTCTAAGAATGTCATACATGAAAAATACTCTCATGTGTATCCTCAATCAGATTTATGTTTATTCCATTCACTAAAAGCTCGAGCTGTTAGAGGATGACGTATCACTGTATATCAAGGGACTTTAACATTCCCCCGCACATACGGGGTAAGGGTGGAGGGACACTCATAGCTTACACCTAGGTGGAGGGATAATCACAACTCACACCATAAATGACCCCCCATGGGAGAATGTATTACCGGTGGCATATTTGCTACTTACGGAATTTGAACACAAGACCTTCCGCTTTGATACCATGTCAAACAACCACTTTATCTAAAAGCTCGAGCTATTAGAGGATGGCACATCAATGTATATCAAGGGACTCTAACAATTTCAACTAGTAGATCAAAAGCAAAGTAGAGATAACAAAATACAAAAATATAATGCCAACACCCAAACCGTATAATTCAAAATTAGTACAAGCCAATAAGAGAATTATACTAATCATAATAGATTCAACATGAAGACAAAATATAACTATCAAAAGGATGGAGCTAATAAATTATTGGGATGCCCTGAACGCACTGCTATCTGGTCCTATATCTGAGGCATCTGCATATGTCGAACAGAAGGCATTAAACGCCGGCATAGTGAAGAAATATCCATAATATTATACTTAAGACATTTTAATTATAAACAGGTTCATGACAAATATGTATTTCTACAAATACTACTCGTAAGCATATTGTTTCTAATGCACATATACTAAGCAAGTTACACATGATATTCACTTAAGTAAGCGTAAGACAATGATAGTATAACCAAATAATTAATTTTCTACATTAGTTGATTAAATACATGAAATGCATGATATGCAGATGTATATCTCGGGTGAGGAACTCAAAAGATAGCACTGACGCCACATCAAACAACCAGACACTCACAATCCTCCAGAAGTGCATGAGGAATTCAAAAGGTAATACTGACACCACACTAAATGTAGCAGATAAACGATGCTATGGTGCATGCACGGGTCAACCAGCACCTGTGTGAGATCCGGGCTATCTAAATGTTAGGACCCACAGAGAACATCTCGGAAATTGAAAACTAAGGTTAGTGAAGTCATCAAGGAGGTCAGACGCACTTTTTGAGAAAAAAAATGGCCGATTGAAGAATGATCAACGACTCATATTTAAACTTACAAATGTCCCCCAGATAGTGAATTGAAATTGTCTAATCTTGGGGCCACATCATGTTGACGGTGAGATGAACTCAATGACTAGATATTACACAGGTGTTTGACGTGATTAGTTTCTGAGTTGACCAACCAGTAATCTTCGTTTCAGTCTACAAATGTGGCCCAAATGGTGAGCTGACCACTCTGACTTTTTGTGTCGAGACTTTCTCATGACGAGATACACTCAATGAACGGCTTTGATCTTGCATATGTGTGTCAAATTGTCACGTTTGATGCAAAGAAAAACATACATCCTAGAATTTTTATTGGTGGGTTCTCTACCTACCGGAGGTACTAGGGCAGAGCCTGAAGAACCAAAATATCAACATATGGTAAGTTAATGTAGATATGGTCCACTCATATAATAATGGAAGCGGATTGGCTAGTGCACCCTACACCAGCGACGTTGCTGGTGTAGGGATGTGGCGGACGCAAAGCGAGTGCGTAGTCCTCGAGCATCGTGATTGTACGAACGGTGCAAAGAAGATTAAGGCTCTGTGGACTCCACAATGATGTATTTAGTATATCCAAACCGTCCATCCATTTGGGGAGACCATTTTAGTGTATGATACCTAAAATGAGTCATATCTAAAACTCAAGTGGACCACACCACTAAAGGTAGTGGGGGTAGGGGATAATGATTCTCATCGTTAAAACATACTCAGGGTCCACCATGATGTTTATTTGCCATCCAAACTGTTCATAAGGTCACACGGACCTGGATGAAGGGTAAAAATAAATATTAGACTGATCCAATCTTCTAGGACCTCCAAGAAGGTTTCAATGGTATACATTCAATCTCCCACTGCTTTCTGCAGTGTGGTCCATTGGATTCTTGGATCTGTCTTATTTTTGGGCTAAAGCCTTAAAATGATCCCAAAACATGGACGGGCGGTTTGGATATAACAAGTACCTCATGGTGGGACCCACAGAACTTGATGATGTCACTACACTTGCTAGGGCTGTAAATGGTCGGGTTTGGGACGGGTTTAGCCAAAACCAGACCTGCCCAGTTACTAAAAGGGTCTGGGTCCAAATTTTAGACCCAGACCCTTTTACTAAATGGGCGGGTTGGGTCCAAGTCAACCCATCAGACTCATTTATAAATGAGTCCGGGTCTGGTAGAGGGAGATCCACCCAGACCCATTTATAAATGGGTCGGGTCTAATGGGTCCGGGTCTGAACAAGTATGCAAGCATTTTACAAGGCTTAAAATCGAGTCTGGATGGTCTGTTGAAACATTGACCAAACCCGCCCACTTACTAAATGGGTTTGGGTCAGGTCAGGGTCGGGTCGGGTTGGGTCGGGTCGGGTTGGGCCTAATGTAAAGAAAACCAAACCCAGACCTATTTAGCAACTAGGTTTGTTCTTGGACCCAAACCCGTACCATTTAACAAATGGGTCGGGTCTAAATGGGTTGGGTCTGGGTATCCCATCGGGTCCGTTGACCCATTTACAGCCCTAACATCAGCAACCTCGCTAGTGTAGGGTGCACCAGCCAATCCACTTCCTATAATAGTGGACCCAAATTAGGTACGGCCCCTGGCTTAGACTGAGCTCCTTCCACCCCTTACTTTATAGGTTTTGATTAAACGTCAGGCTGCTTGATTGGATTTGATTGAACTAAAGATAGCTGTCCTAGATAGGCCTAAGGCATCCATGTTTGAGCTACATGGAGTAGTGCCATTTCTTTCTTTGATAGATGCCTGCCGTCTAATCAAATTAGTAAGGGCTGAGGAAGTTCAATTCAGGTAGGGCCATACCCAATCACATCATATCATGACTCTAAAACTAACAGTGGAGAGGACCCGACTTTGGGAGGTCCACCTTGATGTTTGTGTTTTGTCCACAGTGCTTATCCATTTTGCCAGCTCATCTTACCACCGTTCCAAAGTTCAGGTGGACCATGCGGGAGATGATGCCCCAACAGAGTTGGGTCACTAAGCAATGGCAATCAACAAGTTTTCGAAGGTAGGCATTCATTTGCCACTATTTCCTATGTTGTGATTTACTTGAGCTTTTGATGCTCATTTTTTAGCTCATGTCGTAGTATGAGCTAACAAAACAGATTAATGGTGTGGATAAAACATATAAATTTATAGTGGCCCCAATAGAATTGGGTCACTAAGCAATACGTATCCGCCTATGGATTACCTTAAAAAATAAAACCCATCAATCAAATCATCTATACCTGTTCCTTTCTTCTAGCTAATGGCCCATGATGTCAGAATTGCCTAGTCGGTGCGATTTTTGGGTCACAAGCCATCCATGAACTTACATACAAGTGGACGTGATTTGCACATCGCCCTGCCACATCTACTGCAGAGAGATTAATGCTCATGGGGTGGGTCCCACCTGGGTAGAGTGACTTCGCAAGAACGGCACCAATTAGACATTGATGGAGTCTAGTTCATTGAATGGGAGCAGTTGGCCTTTTAAAGTTTTGCTTGGCAACTGCAAACCACATCTGGGCCAATGAGACTATCCTTCGCGGCAGATTTCATCTGAAGTGGGGCCCAGTGGACGAATGCCCCCAACCATAGACTCGCGTACAGTTGTTAGACCAGCTAACTTGCCGCTACAGGTATTGCAATGGCTGACTGTGTGTTTTGTTGACGTAGATTGCCTGGTGACCCTGCCACCACCCACATCCGTGGTAACCTAACGTGACAAGATTTGATTGGGCCACGTGGCACTGCTAGATATCAGGCCAGGATGCGGATTTCCTGCCAAAACCTTTGGCAGCAGGAAGTTCGCTGGTAACCTAGGTGGGGCTCACTATAATGTTTGTGAGAAATTCACTCCGGTTCATCCATTTTGTGAGCTCATTTTAAGACATCTAACAAAAAAAAATCTGGATTCAAGACTTCAGTGGTCCACACTAAAGGAAAAGGTGGGTAGGGAAATTCCTACGGTTGAAACCTCCCTAGGGTCTACAGTGATCTTTATATGCCTTGGATACCGTTCATAATGTACTGTAATTTCTACTGGGATGAATTGAAAACACAAATACTAGGCTGATTCAAAACTTTTGTGACCCCATGAGTTGGATGTTTTTGGCCCACTTGAGTCTTGGATTTGCTCATTTTTTGTCACATCTTAAAATGAGCTCATGAAACAAATTGACGAAGTGGATTTATCACAAACATTATGGTGGGCCCTACCTAAGTTCCCAGTGGATGAACTTTCTACCAAAGGCTTTAGCAGATCCACGTCCACAATCCAGCCTACCAACGCTCAAACATGCTGGGTAGCAAAGTCACCTCACAATCCCTCCTGGCTGGGAGCTTGAAAGTTGTTCGGCAGTTCTGTACTCAATTAGGCTCTCTTTGGCAATAGCACAAGGCCCAATCAAATCATGCTACATTGGTGGGTGACCAACCGTGCCACCAACATCCTTGGAGTCAATTGAATGACTTGGGATGGTAGGATTTGACTGGGCCATGTGTTAGTGTAGAAAATGTGGCCCACCTAAAAGCATGTTTGAAAGTTTTTAAGATGGGTGCTTACTAGAATAGGCCATCTTCGACTCGGGCACATGGCCCAGCCAAATCCCCCCGTCGTAATATCCGCTCCCCTATTTTTGTTATTCTTTAAAACATATAGTTGATAGAAACCATTTGAATGGCTAGGATTCTTCAATAAGTGTGCATTTTCTCCATTAATGCTAGTCTTGACGGTTTGAATTAGTTACATGTATCTTGTATATCCTGGTTCGTGCATGAGTATGTCCGTGAGAGCATCGTACTGGAGAAGTTAGATTTGCCTCTATAGTTAGTTGTGACTTGTGATCAAGCGTATGTGGCCGACCCACTGTGGCCCAAATGCTGGGTGTTCCAATGATCAGAACCGTCCATTTTGTAAAATCTGTATTATAAGGGCTATAATAAGAAACTTATGTTGAATGGATGGTTTTTACGATTACTATATGTAGATGAATTTAGAACAACGAAGAGCATTTTCAATAGCTATCATTTAAATCTAAAAATTAAAATTAACTATCGTCGTTAGAATGGAAAATGCTTATCTATGATATAAAGAGAATATGGAAGGTTCAAATCCATCGGGCCATTTCAGCATGTGGGCCCGAATGTGTGGTCACACATGCAAAACGAAGACTAAAACAGAGGAGCTGACAGACGATGGAGACTTTGACTGATCTTGTCAGTTTTCTTTTGGGTCGCCACGACTTTCGGGTTTTCCATCCGTACCAGCACAAAGCACGTGCAATGCGTGTGACATGAAGATATTGAAAATCAGGCCGACGCATTCATAATTAGGTGGCCACATCTAATGTTGAATCAGACCATTGGGTGTCCATTTTTTCAATGGTGTGGCCCACCAATCCAGTTTCGCTTGTCACGAAGTCTTCAT
This sequence comes from Liriodendron chinense, assembly GCA_003013855.2. Lineage (NCBI taxonomy): Eukaryota > Viridiplantae > Streptophyta > Magnoliopsida > Magnoliales > Magnoliaceae > Liriodendron > Liriodendron chinense. The sequence continues at coordinate 6,186,443 of ML058333.1, forward strand.
GGTGGGGTCCACCGTTTGCATGGCTCAAATCTCTGGGGCTTCAGTGATTAATTCTCGGTATGGAGTGGGAATCAGCCTTGCTTGTCCAAAGGAGAAAAACACGTCCAAGTCCAACCCTAGACGAGGACTGAGATCAGGCCCAGCCTGAGTTGAGTGGCAATTCAGTTTCGTTAGGAGTTACTTGGGTGTTGAAACACATCAGGTCTAATTGAGTCTGAGTCCGCGCATACAAGCCACACAAATATTGCTTATCTTAAAATCATGAAAGAAACAGGGCAACCAATATTAAACAAGTCAGCCAAGCTGGATCTGGTCTCATGGCTCAATGATAGACAGACTACATTTTGACATTGAGATTATATGGTCAAGTGCCCATATGATGTGGATGTGTGTGTAAGTGTGTGTATAAGGAAACTGAGAAGTCAGCTGATATTGGGCATGGGTTAGTGGGGCCTTTAGGAAAATGAAAACCAAGATCCAATCTACGCCCATGTAGATGGATCAAGCCCGAGTCCACCCTATGGGCTTTGAGGCTCAATCCAAACCTGACCTAAAGCAAGCGGAATTTGGGCCGAGGCATTTTAAGACTAGGAAGTAACACTCAAAGTACAACTATACTCCTTCGGGGTCCAACTTGAAAGTAATGTAATTGCAATTTGGAGCCTAGACCTTGGGTTTCCTTTGGATAGGGAATCTTACTAAATTGGGATTAAGCCTAATTCTAATTCTACTAGGCCCTACTCCCTCAATGTCTGATTCATAGTAAAGTGGCGTTTTCCTCAACAACTAGTGAAGTTTTAGAAAAAAAAAAAAAAAAAACTTAAAATGCAAGGAATTCTATTTATAGTCAAGAAAGCACTACTTTAGTGCGGCGAATTTGACATGAAGGGCATGAGACCAGCCAAAACCAGTATTGTGCTTGATTACTATTATGCAGGATTCCCTACCCAAATGGACCCTTACCATGTAGGCTAAATTAGGAAATTCCTTTTTTCTTGTTTTCAATGTATTAAATTACAAAAATGGCATTCGCATTGATCCAATCATATTCTATCATACTATTTGTTTAGGTGCATTTGACCCGCTTGATGAGTGAAACAACCTGATTTTATGCCAAAGTATCTAGTCAATGCGGCCCAATTGATGGAAATCTCAGATATTCCACAAGTATGTCGCGTTAGCATGTGTAAATGGGCAACAACTAATGTTCTCTTTGCATGATATAATAGAAAAATGTGAAAGTGATTCCTACAAGAGATTGAAGAGGTGATTCATGGGACATGTGCTAGCTTGGGCACCACTATGCAAGGTATAAGCCACTCATCAGATGGTAAGCATTGTGAACATATGCCATCTAATAAATCAAGTGAAAACGTTTGTGTATTATGTAAGAGAAACAAATTAAATCAGATTTACCTTGTAGGTATGTATGAATTAACATAAAATTAAAACAAATAGTACCTTTTGTAGAAAATGAAAGACAATAAACACTCGTTTTCTCTCTCATTCTCTTGAACCAGCCACCTTAGAGTCTAAGGAAGCAACTCTTGTGGATTATCAAATTACTTTCTTTATCTTAAAGAGATTTCTCTAAAGAAATTCTTGTAGATGCAAGCAATATCTATAATTTACTTTACCTAACCACATAAGAACTTTAACCGAGTCAAACCAACCAAAGTTTGGATGCCTTCATGAATCCATGTGATCACCCTATCTCATCATGCATAGTAGCTCATGAATTATGTTGTCTGACTAATCCATTAACAATGACAATATTTTAAGCCTATAAAGAATCAAATAAATTTGACTTACATGAATTCTACTAATGAATTCATCATAATCATATTAATTCCACACACACACACACACACACACACACACACACACAATAACAACAAGTAATAAACAATGCATTAATGGAGAAAATATATAACATCGGACTAAAAAATATACATTCCAACATTGAGAATGTTCTCTTATCAAGTGGGCTAAAATTAGCTTTTGTCCCACATCGCTTAGAAATGAAAGTTTTGTAACCTTTATAAACAATCGTATGCATAACTTAGAGAAAAGTGGAAGAAAGATCTTGGGTTATGTGTTTCGATACTCATGCTTGCACATGCGAGCAATGTGGCGGTCTGATCCCTCCATTTTCGAAGCCATCTAGAAAAGTAGTGATCTTGTCTATATATATATATATATATATATATATATATATATATATATATATATATATATATATATATATATATATATATATATATATATAAAATCTCTCCTTTTTTTTTTCTTTCCCTTTTGGATCCATTTAATTTTATAACATCCCTAAGTTCTTAAACTTGTTAGGTTTTCTAAGTACGAGTCCAAATATTCACTGAGACTGCTAGAAAAAAAGTGACTGCATTAGTCGAGTTCTTAAAGTGATCCCTTCGTGATTTTCTTTTTACTCACCCAGTTAATCATGCAACGCACCCATTGGTGCTGTTAGCAGCGTAGATATTTCACCACTAATGAGTTTCGAACTCGAGACCCTTTGTTGAAACTCAGTAAAGTCTACCAACAAGGCAATGACCCTTCGTGATTACTGCTCGCAGGACCGAATGAGGCTTATCGTATCCTGAAAGCAATTCGCCAGTAACCCGTCAGCGAGCTCAAACCACAGAGGAGGGGGTACTGAATCACGTTTTAAAGATAACATATCTAATACATGCTTCAACCTTGGTTCTAATCGAACTTATTCAAGTTTATTTTCGATTTCCAAGTTTTTTTTTTTTATTTCAGAAATATTTCCAATTGAAATATTCCTTCGAACTACCATTCTTTTTTTTTTCTTTTTTATAAATAGAAAAGAGGAGGGGCCCAAAATTCTAACCCTAATCCTCCATATGGTCTACACCTGATGCTCTCTACACCATCTGAACCTTCTACTAATCTTCCCATTGTTGCTCATAAAGTTAAGTGCACTTTTATCCCTCATGCTTGATATCATTTTGATCTCCATACTACTTTAGTCATTTAGCTTTATATGATTGTTTGTCTTCTTCTTTTCGTAGTTTTGTGCTTGTGTCTCATTTGTTTTAGTTCCCTCTAAAGTCACAAATGCATTAACAATTTTATGTGAGTAGCAATAATGATTGAGGATATGTTTACTCTTAAGAAGTAAGTTACCGGAGAGTTGGTTGTGGTTGTAAATGGGTGAATATAGTGAAGTATAACCTTGATGGGCATGTTGCTTTATATAAATCCCACCTTGCTGTAAAAGAATTTACTCAAAAGTTTGATGTCAATTACAATAGAACTGCTCTCTTTAATTGCTAAACATACTTCCAATGCGGGTTCTACTCTCTATAATGACTAATCATTCTTGGTCCATTAATTTACTAAATGTCAAAAATATGATCTCAATGGGAATCATCATGAAGAAAATCTACATGCGTTTGCCTCTTAGATTCCTTCACCAAGGGTTGGCCGCAAAAGCCTATGATCTAGAGAAAACTTTGTACGGGTTCGAACAGTCCTTACATGGCTCAAACAAGTCAACAACATGGTATAAATAACCCCCACATTATGGGATGACTAACACACAAGATTTGGATCATGAACAGAAGCCCTAACCCAAAAATCCTAGAAGAGCATATCAAGCATATTGTAAAACACATTTCATTTAATAAAATCAGTTTTCATTCTTATTTAGATATATAATTTTTTTATTTTATGGATTCAAGAATTATTTTGGAGAAAGAAAATAGTGATATTTTTCCTCCTTTACCGTGTACTAAGTTAATAAAATCCTTTAACTTTTCTTTACTTCTTTTCCAATCACTATAGGACCTGTTGCATATGCCCTGCTTCCTATCAAAGTATGCAATGTGTATAAACAATGTGGACGCACAATAATTCCATCTTTCGAACACACTAGATTATTTGTGTATGAAAATTATCCACTAGGTTGGAATAGGTATATTACCAGTCCAACTGGTTTGGGCATGTCCTATTAGAAGATAAATTTTCATTTGCAAACCTCAATTTTGATCAACTAGCCAAAATAGGCCTCTAGAAACTTTACTCTCTATTTCTAAACTTCATCTGGACGAACATGCTTTTTCGGATAGAAATACCCTTGGTGATTGAACAAGTACTCATAGAATGTGTTACTGTACTTATTGAATTTCAACTATAAGCCATGTATTTTAACCATAGCCATAGACTATTCAACGAGTATAATGAAATTTGAACGACTACTTGTTTAATATTATGAAGAAGATGAGTTTTGGAGGGCATTTTCGCACGAAAAAAAGTTATATGTTTATAAATGAAAAGTAAAGTTTTTGGAGGTCTATTTTGGATAGTCTGTCGAAACTAAGGTTTAATATACCAGTTGCAAGAAAAGGGTGCCCATGGAAGTGACTCCTCCAGTACCAAACTCAGTACTAGGTTGCGATCGGAAAAGTTCTATAGCCCCACCATTATGTATATTTTCCATCCACAACATTCATTCATTCATTTTTGCAAGCTCATATTATAGCATAATCCAAAAAGTAAGCAATAGGAATTGAACACCCACCATTGAAAACTTCTTGTGTGCCATCTGAAGTTTTAGAACTGAAGTTTTAGATCAAGCTGATTTTTGTGTTTTCCCTTTATCTAAGTTCATATGACGTTATGAACAGGTTGGATGGAAATTAAACATGGACGTGGGCCCTAGGAAAGGTTTCAACCGTGTGGGCGTACAATTCCTTCTAATTCCTATGGTGTGGTACACTTAATCTTAGGATCTGCCTCATTATTGGAATTATGTCCCTAACACGAGCTCTTAAAATGAATGAACGGCGTGGTACATCAGGGTGGGGCCCACATAGCCGAAAAAAAAGAAAGAAAGAAAGAAGAAAGAAAGAAAGTCTCACGAACCAAAGTGGGTAGGTCTGTTGGTAGGGTGTAGATAAGTGATTTTATGAAGTTTATCTCATATCACTGATGTGACAATCATGGTTATCTTAAGAAAATCTTTGTTACTCTGGTAATTTGTGACATGTCATGCACGCCCACTCAAAAGTTGTACACATGGCATAAATTTAAACCAAATCAAACCGTACATATCTCGTGTCCAACTTTAAATGGGCTATAAATAAACGCTTACACTAAAAAAATGATGTCTAAATGGCCGATTGGTGGAAGTATCCTAATTCAAAAAATAAAAAAATAAAAATAAATCTATTGATCACAGGTTAGGATGGTCCAATCAATTTCATTTTTGGGTCTGTGGCCTATCTAAAGCCAGTCCCACCATCTGAACGGTTTAAACAACTTACATGTTTACCATGTGTTTGCATACCTATGAGCCATATACTGTGCCAGAATATCAAATAACTCTACATGCATATATCTCCTTCATTTCTAGATGGGTGTGATAGCCAATGGTCCACTTGCATGCTCGTATTAAGGAATGAATGGAGAGGTGAGTTGGAGATGGAAGCGGATTCCAGCCTACCTTGACCTATGTGATGTACGTTCCTTGCCATCAATCCATTTGCCAGCATATTTCAGCGTATGATACCAGAGAAATGAAGTATGTCTAAATCTTAGGTGGGCCACACCACAGCAAACAGTAGGGATGGACCATTAAATTATCTGGAATATGGGATAGGCGAATTAGCTGTTACCCGGGGAACAGTTTAGTGGGTGTTACCCTAACTGTGTGGGGCCCACCTTGATGCATTTTTTGTATATCTATGACGTCCGTCTGTTTTTAAATTTCATTTTAGGACGAGATCCCAAATCATAAGAAGATTCAAATCTCAGGTGGACCATACCAATAGAAACAGTGATGAATAAACATTAAAAGTTTTGTGGGCTAAAAACGTTTTGGATCAATCTCATCTTTGTAATGTCCCTTCAGAAAGATCCTTTTGACATTAACAATAGGTTGGATTGAAAATAAACATTAAGAAAACCGGACGATGGGGCCTTAGAAATTTTAATGATGAAGCACTCAATCACTACTGTTTCGTGTGGCGTGGTGCACCTGAGACTTGGATCTGTATTCGTTTTGATACTCCATTCTAAAATGGTTTGATGAAACGGATGCACGGTATGGATATATATAAAATCATCAAGGTAGGCCACACATTAGGGTTAACACCCACTAAGCTGTAAGCGGGTAACACCTAATTCTCCCACCAGGGGATTTTTACTGCAATAGGTGTGGATATTTTTACTAAAAGTCGAATTTCTCATCCAGCTCATTCCTTTTGGCCTTTTGCCGAGAATTTGAAAATTTTAGCCCCTTCGTGCGCATAGGGAATCTATCGTGCTCAGGGGGATCCTAAGTGCTTAGGAGAAATCCGTAGAGGGGCATTTTCAACTATAAAAATTTCAATTTCTCATCAAAAGGCCAAAAGAAATGAGCCAAGAAATTGAATTCTTAGTAAAAATAGCCACATTGCAAGGCTATTGCAGGAAAAATCCCTTCCACTAGTGGGTGGGTGCATCATAGAACTAACTATGTGGGTGCATTGTGCAGCGAACAGGGTGGGTGCATTGCATGACAAAATAAAAAAAAAAAAAAAAAAGGAGAAAAAAAGGAGAAAAAAACTACACAAAGTGGTTGTTAACAAAGATGCCTTTGTCACTTTACAACCAAAGGTGTGGAAGTATTCTCATTTAGAACACAAAAGTGGTTTGTAAGCTTTTAAGCAAGCCACGTTAGGTTGGCCCTTTGTCTGATTCATCATGTTGGGTGGATTGTAGGGCTACTTAGGTGGGCCACGTGTGGAGCCTTGTACAATAGTGTCTTGGAATCCAGGTTAATATGGGATCGTCCAAATATAGCAGGGTCCACAATACGAGCGTTTGGACGGCAGATCTTGCTCTCTGCTTGCAATTGGGTTTTGGCCAGGGCCGTATGCTAATCGGAGCCATTGGATCAATGCTGACCGTTTATCTTTTACATTGATGGGCATCCATTTTCATTGGCACAATATCATGGCAAGGCGGGGCACACCTTACCCTCTACGCAATTCATGTCTGAGTGGGAGAGGCAAGATGCAATATGAGTTGCGTGTAACCCCATTTACACGGAGCCCATGTAACCCAAAGCTCTGTGGGGCCCACTGCGATGTCCACGTGCCATGCACTCCATTATAAGTTTTGTCCAATCATTTTAAAATGTGATCCCACAAATGAGGCAGATCAAAAACTCAAGATGGCCACGCCACAGGGAACGATTGGGATTGAAAGCTCACCATAGAAATCTTATTTGGGCTCATAGAAGCTTTGGATTGAGATGATATTTGTGTTTTCATAGCATCCTGGTAGTAATCATCATACGAAGAGGTTTGATTGCATATAAAGATCATGGTGGTGTTGATTGAGTGCCTTTAATCTGGTGCATTGCAGTTGGGCTGACTCAAGTAAGCTGTGATGTTTCTCGTCAACCAATGTCTGTTTGGGTTTGACTGACAAGCTTGGTTGATATCTTGGTTGACTGAAGTTGCAACCGACGAAATTCATAAATTTTTAAAAAGTGCATGTTTTGTTTCTTAATATTGTTGGGAGGTGTATAAGGAGTCTTCTAAACCTGATTTTGGTAGAATAAGGAGGGCTTATACAACTTCTAGGATGTTGCAAGAGAAAAAATTAGGATTTTCTATTCTAGAAGTTGTTCAATCTCTTGTAATTCATTATTCACAATGGATGCTTTGTGTTGGTTTTTTCCCACCAGAGTTTTTCACGTAAAAAATTTTGTGCTCTGTCTTTGGTCCAATTATTCCTTCTATTGCTTGTATAATTCTGCTTGAGGTTGCTTCTGCACCCAACAGGTGAGCTTCAAGAAGATTTCAATTGTTGGCATTTCCATCCCCATTGTTTTTGTGGTTTGACTCACTTAGAGTGTTAGATCTATCTCTATTTTGAGATCACATCCTAACATATGGCACAACGGTATTGATGGACAGAGTGGATGTTTCATTGGCACAGTGATGGGCTCTACAGAGCCTTGGGTTACACATAACCCCCATCTAGCAAGATGCATGTACCTGTGATGCACCTAGGTGGGTTGGGTCCACTTGAGTGTCAACCCAAGCCAGCCCAACCTTAAGAGGACCCAACCTAAATTCCAACCCGAGGTGCCTAACCCAAATCCAACACAAAGTCTTCTTCATTCAACTTGATTCGACCTAACTTGACCCAAGTGCATGTGATTATTTGTGGCCCAACCTAAATTTGCTCAACCTTAACCAACCCAAACCCAACTTGAGGACCTTAACAACCCCACCCAAACATGGGTTGGGTGAGTCAAGTTCGGGTGGACCCAAACCCCAAGTTACTGCCCTAACTTACGTGGACCAACCAAAGTGCACCTAGCTAGGATTGGCGTCTGATAAATGCAATAGTTGCTCGTAGGAGTATGGCTCCAGGGCTTGCCAGTGTGGATGAGACTCGGGCCATGTTCTTGCCATGGCCCTAAACAAGGGGGTTGATGACTACATGCAAGTATTCATGCATGGTCAACCATCCATAGTAAGTTCCCACAGACAAATGGTCTAGATCATCGAACCCTGTGTCCCACTTGCCAGAAATGGCTAGGTGAGGACTAAATAGTTCCATGAACCACCAACCTTTCTTCTGTTGTGTTAAGCTTGTAGGTCCCATATTTCCAACGGTTGATGTTGGAAGTTAAGTGGGCCACATTTGACTATTGTAATGGTAAAGAGCATCTTTGGAGTTCAATGAACTTGAAACATTCTTTCATTCTTTTTATGCTTAATGGGCGAACATCGAATCCCTTGACTAACCTAGCCAGGAACCCAATCAGAATAGGGGCTGCTTTTTGTGGTATACACGACAAGACCGTGACAGCTCATCAATCTACACCATTGATTGATTACTGACTGAGATATTGTTTTGACATGACTATTCTAGCCATTCATCCAGTGGACCTTTTTTCTTTTACGACTTTTAGGAGTGTTTTATGTTAGGAAGGAAAGTACCATAATTATGTAAAAGTTGCAAGGTTGGTAGGAACCGGATTCCATGAGGGAGCGGATTGACTGTGACTGTGTGGGCCCATAGAGATGTCTGTGAAAAGTCCACTCTGTACATTTGTCTTGAAAGACCACGTTGGGACAAGAGTCTAAAAATTAAGCAGATCCAAAACTCATGTGGGCCATAACACATGAAAAAGTGGGGATTGAATGCCTGGAGTTACAAAAGTTTTGTATCAGGATGATATTTGTGTGTACGGTTTATCTGAGTGGTAATAACCCTATGAACGGTTTCGATGGAATATAAACATCATGGTCATCTGTAGAAAGGCTTCAATGGTGGACGTTTCTGTTTCCCACTGTTTTATTTATGTGGCTCACCTCAGTTTTGGATCTGCCTTATTTTTAGATTCTAGTCCTACTGTGGTCTTTCAAAATAAATGAACCAATTAGATTTGTTATTGACATTATTGTAGGCCCACACAGCCCTTGACCATAGGTATATCCACATAGGCATAGGTATATCTCTATGCCTGCCTGGGTCACCAGCAGTCGGCTCCAGGAAAAAGGGAAGCGGATTGCTTGTGGACACGGGCACGACAGGCACAGAGTTATACTTAAACCCAAGGCTGTATGGGCCTCACAAAGATGTTTGTGACAAATCCACTCCATTCATATGTTTTGAAAGACCACACTAGGAATAGGATTCTAAAAATAAGGCAGGTCCAAAACTCATGTGGGCCACACCAACGAAAAAGTGAGAATAGAAATGTCCACCATTGAAACCTTCTTAGAGCTGACCATGATGTTTATATTCCATCCAAACCATTCATAGGGTTATTACCATTTAGATAAACTGTTAAAACAAATATCATCCTATATAGAACTTCTTTCACCCTAGACATTCAATCCCAACTGTTTCGTGTGGTATGGCCCGCATGAGTTTTGGATCCGCCTGATTTTTAGAATCCTATCTTACTTACTGTGGTATTTCAAAACAGATGCATGGAGTGGATTTATCATGGACGTTTATGTGGGCCCCACAATGCCCCATCATAGAAATATCTCTGAGCCTGGGGTCACAGGAAATTACAGCACTCATTATCTACTGTTCTGGGTTAGAGTTGTGCCCGAGAGACGACTACATGGGGTAGGCCGGTTCCTCCACAAGGCTATGTAGATCATTTGGCAGCGTGGATTTAAGGAGATTTGGATTCTAACTCTAGGATATTATATTATTGGGATTTTGAATCCTTGGATTTTGATTATTGTGATATTTCGAAATTGCATTTGGCATCTTGGATTTTCACTTAGAAATAGATTTTGCCTATTCACTTGAAAGTGAATCTGATGACGTCAATCATCGAAAATTTTTGTAATATGTTGTTGGGATTGTAGATTGGCAAAACTGGGGTCCACACTTTAGTTGGTTTAGATTGAGCTAACTTATGTGATGTGTACAATTTCCAAGGGCCTGTTTGGTCGGCAGGATTAAATGGGATGGAATTGCATTAGAAGGATTAGAGTTATTATTATACAATGATTGCATGTCATAGTATTTCCACTATCCAATTCCTGCGTTTAGGAATGGAAAAACACTTTATTTAGCTAAACCTATGTTTGGTGGACCATATAATTTTAATCAATGGACCAAATTCACAACTGATGTTAGTCACTTGCATATGTATACAACTCAAATGTCACATGTAAATGGTGCATATGGATGGATGGCATGGATAAAACACATGCATCAATGTGAGGCCCAAGGATGTAGTGGATTTCAAAATCCATCAAAAATCCCTCATCGGACCAAATGCAATTCCATCATGCTTGATCCCAACCCTTCCCATCGCCTCCAAACCTAGCCCTTACGGAATTTGCATAAGACCCAATGCAAATTCATCCCACTTAAGCCCACGCACCAAACATGCCCAAAGTGCATGCATACCAAGCACCACATGCGGTTGGAGTATGAAAGGAGAGATTTTAAATCCATATATTCTACATCAGAGAGGATGACTTTTTTTGGCTGCCTAACATCTTTAAAAAAGAGTAATTTGGATTTTGAATCCATTTCCTGTAAAGTTCTTGTGAAGAAACCACCTTTTATTCTTAATAAATAAATAACCATGCTCTACAAGTCAAAAAGTAATCCACATGATTATTCACAAGCTTACTCATATGCTTAGTCATCTGCTTACACACTTGCATTGGGCCGCTATGTTGTGTTTGACCTAAGCCACATATGATCCCCAACACAATACTCTGAGCCAAAATTAGGTATATCCAATCATCATGTGGGCTATAACAGAGTAATTGACAACCAACCAAAAGCATCTAAACTCATGGTAGTCCACATGATGGCTAGGTTGGCTTGATTTTGGGGCGTCTAACATTAGTGGTTGGTCGATCAGGTTATATGCCATACATGCACCACCGTGGGCTTGCACACAATCATTATAAAACAAGCTTATTCTATAAGGGCGGGTAGAGAAAAAGCAAGACTTCTAAAACATCAGCATTATTTTATTTATATGAGCATGATAAATAAGATGGCTCAATTTGGTAAATGATTAAGAATGATTTTTGAAGGCATTCTATTTGTTTTTGTTAAGAATAGGGACGCTGACAGCAGAAGCGGAAGTCGAACAAACACCATAGCAGTATATAAGATCAAACGAGAAACACAATGTAATCAAACCACACAAGCATTTAACCACAAGAGACAACCAATTTTATGTGGAAAAACCCCTCAATGGGTAAAAACCCACGTCACAAAGCGATCTACTATGATTAACATAAGATTACAGAGATTAACAGTCCACAAGCAAGGAAAATCGAAAAAACCAAAGATCTCTCCCTCTCAAAACACTCTCCCCTCTTCTTAATGCGATTAGGAAACCTTGGATACCTTAGGATTACTCCTAATCGCGAATTTAAGCTCCATATATAGCAGCTAACTCGGAATTAGAAACGTCTTATGCATTACAGCACAATGACGCGAGAAAAAGCTTGCTGCGCAAGTCACACGTAACACGGCCGATCGGTCTTGACCAGTTGGACCCATGGTCGATAGGTCGGACCGGACCAAAAACGGTTCAGGGAGTAAAACACCAGAATTCACGTCTGCCTCTTCATTGGCTGATCGGTCTTTGACCGGTCGGTGATAGTCCAGGAATGCTGTTTGAAGGCTCTCTTCCAATAAACTCCTCCGAGGCTTCAAACGTCGAATTAGAACATCCTCTATTTTTTCTTCATCTCATCTTCATTATAGCTCCACCGCTTCTCGTGCCACCATCAACCCCAACCTTGCACTTTCACGTCCTTTTTCGCTCTTCTCATGTGGCCCTTGGGCACTTGCCACATACGAGCAATCGTGGATCCTACTGTCGATCCTACAGCTTCACCATGAATTGTGCTTCCGATCAACTTGTAAAGATGGCCACACCTCCGTGCCTTCATCCACACGAGTGCCCCCTTCATCACTTTACAACAACGATCGTGACTGATGAACACGCACCTTTTCGCCTCGAGTGCATCAAGAGAGATCACATTCATCTTCATTTTGGGGACATGCTTCATATCTTTCAGGATTCGTTCGATCTCATCGAACAACCTGATGCACACCATACCAATACCCACAACCTTATGAGCGTAGTCATCGCCTATAAACATCGATTCACCACCATACTCCCTATATGTCATGAATGAACTCCGGTCAGGACAAACATGACATGAAATCCCTTAATCTAGGATCCACTCTCTACCGTGAGATCTCTTGCCAGATACAGTCAGAACTTCACAAAGATCGCCACCATCCTTCTACGGTATTGTCTCCCTCTTCAGATGAATTTTCATACTTCTCTTGCTTCAACTTGGGATTCTGACAATCCCCTCTCATGTAGCCTTCCTGACCACAACTCTAGTACTTCATCTTAGCTTTCCCTTTGCCCTTGGCCTTATATCCCGATTTCGAATATCCTTCACCATACTTAGAATTTCTTCTCCTTCATAATCAGTGCCTCTGAGGAAGAACGAGAACCCACGTCACCTGCTTTTTTTTTCCTCATTGCCTTCCACTGGAGGACTGAGATAACGGTCTCGACGTTAATGGTCTCCCTCCCTGCGCACACAGAGTCCCTGAATGACTCATATGAATTTGGAAGAGAATTCAACAAGATACATACTTGATATTCATCCTTTATCAGCTCATCCATCTCCATCAACTTACAAACTAGCCGATTGAATATGCTTAAGTGGTCCTCTACATCCGTCCCCTCTGTCATCCTCAACGTGAACAACTGCATCAACAGATACATGTGATTCTTTAGAGACTTCTTTGTATAAACTTTCTCTAACTTCGCCATCGTATCAACCATAGTCTTCTCCTTCGTGACGTGATAGAGGACATCATCCGTCAGGTATAACATGATCGAGGTTCTAGCCTTCTTGTCGAACTTCTTCCACTCATTATCTTTCATAGCCTCAGGTCGTTTTCCAAAAGCTTCATTCAAGCCCTTGTTGAACTAGAAGAGATTCGATCTTCACCTTTTATAGGTCAAAGTTATTTTTGCCGGAGAACTTCTCTACCTGGAACCTTGTGCTTGATCCCATCTTCTCATTTTAGATCTGAATTTTACTCTGCCCTAACTTTATCTCTGATACCACTTGTTGGGAGTAGGGACGCTGGTAGCAGCAGCGGAAGCCAAACAAACACTACAGCAGTATATAAGATCAAACGAGAAACACAATGTAATCAAACCACACAAGCATTCAACCACAAGAGACAATCCGATTTTACGTGGAAAAACCCCTTAACGGGTAAAAAACTATGGCACAAAGCAATCTACTATGATTAATAGAAGATTACAGAGATTGACAGCTCACAAGCAAGGAAAACCAAGAAAACCCAAGCTCTCTCCCTCTCAAAACACTCTCCTCTCTTCCTAATGCGATTATGAAACCTTAGACACCTTAGGATTACTCCTAATCCCCGATTTAAGCCCCACATATAGTAGTTATCCCGGAATTAGAAACGTCATACGCACTACCACGCAATGGCGTAAGAAAAAGCTCGCTGTGCAAGTCACGTGTAACACGGCCAACCGGTCATGGCCGACCGGTCGAACCTAGACCAAAAACAATCTAAGGAGCAAAAACACCAGAATTCATATCTGCCTCTTCACTGGCCAACTAGTCTTTGACCAGTCAGCCCCCCACTATCCGACCGATCATGACCGGTCGGTAACAGTCCAAGGATGCCGTTTGAAGGCTCTCTTCCAATAGTTTTCACTAGCAAGGCATTATTGGGCCTGCTTCCAAATTTATTGGTGCATGATAAGAACACGATGGCCAATGAGCATGAAACCATAAAATAGAGGGAATAACTCATTGGTCTACACTCCAAATGCATTGTTGAGCAATGGATTTCTCTAATTTAGCAACACTGATGAGTGTCCAAGTTGCTCATGTACAACTATGAGATTGCCTATAAGAAAGGCACCCATAACATATCATCGAATGCATTATCATGGTGGTATGAGAATGTGGAGATTGCCACAATCTCTACACCAATGCAGGACAGTTTGATGAAATTCATAAGAAATAGGTGTAAGATATTGACATACAATCGGTATGCCATAACTTGCAATATAGCCCAAATTTCTTGTACATAAGATAATTCAGACCTCATACATAAATGGGTGAACTGTATTTGCAACCAATTCATTGTAGAAGCAGCAAGTTATCAATGACTTCCACTCATCTCCTACCACTGTTCACTTGGGCTTCCGCAAGCCATTGTATTGGTGCATCATGAAGATGGATTTGTAGAAGATTGTAATGTTTTTTCTTTAGAGAAGGAAGGGCGAGGCGAGACCCGTGTACCAGATTTGCTACAACATTTACCCTACCTAGTCAAGTATGGTTTGACATCTTGTATGAGATTTGTCAAATGATAGATATAGAGGCATGCACATAATAAATCTGATATGAACATCATGAGATATCCATAATAAAAATAGTTATTGTTGATATCTCTTTCCCGTTTCCTTTTTCATAAGCCAAGCTCGGAGAGCGAACATATAAGTAGGCCCTTAGATGGGTTACCTATATCAAGATAATAATGCAATAGAGGTAGTCTAGATAAACGTATTTCTCTCCACATGTCTCTACAAGGAGTATCTTTAAATAATAATTAGTGAACATAAATTCAATATTCACGGGCTAATTTGGTGGGAGTTTTTTGTATGACTTCTATTCGAGGGCCTCACATGATTATCGGGTTAGTTCATATGATTGGATTACTATAATGTACATAAAGCTACATTATATGTGTGATTGTTATGAGGCGGCTATGCTACCTGATGCTATGTTACTATTCACAACAATTTGGATGGGCATTGAACTCTTAAACGAGTAAAGACTCAGAAGTTGTGAAAGGTTCAACTTCTTCTATATTAATCCCCTCACTAAGGAATTATTTTAATTCATAGTTATAATCTGATCGATTTCCATCTTTAAGATTATAGGAAACACATTTAAACATGAGCAGTTGATACCATCCGCAATTTGATAGGTGAATCAAAGTTATAAACCATGTTTGAAAAATGACCTGAAAACCATGTTTGAAAAATTACTGAAGAAGTGGGTTTGCTGGCTATTATGAGTAGAGTGGTGGTACAACATTACTTATCATTCTGCTAAAAGGAAAATGCCACTTATAAATTATGTACAAGCGAGCTTTACCTACAAACATGCACCAAGTAACTTGTAGTTTAAAGGTTAGAGAGTAAGGGGTTATAGATCTTACTTCACAACTTGCATTGGGCATAAACTAGAATGAAGAATCGACAGACAAGCATTGATTTGAAAGGAAATTTCGAGAAAGACATGAGTACGTATTTCAAGTGCCAGTCTTAGTTTGATCATTCATGAAACTCTCATCGGACTTTTACAAGTGGGCCTCACAAAGGTGGTTCAACTCATTGTCTAGGTAGCATACAAGCTGGAGCTCCTCATTGGATCCAAGATATATACGTCGTGCTTTCCATGTACTGAAGTTGAAGCTGGTAGAACATATCACAACTAAAAGCAGTTTGCCAGCTAAAGCTCAAATTGAAGAAATTAAACAAATTTCAGCCACAGGCTATTTTGGAACGAAGAGCAATAAAGCTACGAAAGGTTTTGTTAAATGGGCCAATCTACCGGTGGAGGATGCAATACAGCAGACGTTGCTATCCACACAATAACGGTTTCTAGACATGTTCTGATGGGCCTACCTATCCTGGGCCTGATGGACCCTCCCTCGCAATTAAGCCGGGAGGTGAGCATTAAGCACGGACGTGGTTTGGCATGTCAAAGCTCTGTGAGCCCCATATGTTTTATCCACTCCGTCCAACCATTTTTCCAGATCATTTTAGGCCATTAGACCAAAAATTAAGTATATCCAACTCTCAGGTGGACCACACCACAGGAAAATGTGGGGATTGAACTCATATTGTTGAAAACTTTTTGGGGCCACAGAAGTTTTGGATCAAGCTGATATTTCTGTTTTCCCTTCATGCAGGTTTGTGTGACCTAACCAACATATTGATGGAAAATAAACATTACAGTGGGATCTAGGAAGTTTTTAATGGTGGACATTTAGTCAACACTGTTTTCCTGTGTTGTCGTCCACCTGAGATTTGGATCTGCTTCATTTTTTTTTCTGATGCCCTAGAATGAGTTGAAAAAATAGATGGACGGCGTGGATAAAACAGATACATCATTGTGGGGTCCACAGAGCTTTGACACAAGCTAGCTGGCTGATGATGGGGTCACTAGCCAAACCGCGTCCATTACGCACTGTGCGTATCATATACGAAGCCGGATGCGGATGGGACATAAAACCCATTTACTAAAATTAATGGACGATCCTAATTTCTCGTTTGGGTGGCCATCAAATGGAAGGTTATAGATAGCTAAATTATATATATTAATATTCAATGGTATCAATCTGGCCAGACAAGTATCCATTAACCAGAGAAAAGGATCATCTCATAATCTTATATTAATTTGTTCATATAGCTTACATTGGTTACCATGATTTGGACCGTTTAGATTGAGTTGATTTTCATGTCGCGTATGAAACGCCTTTGTGCATGAGTATGGACAGCCAAAGTCTACCAGAGCATCTAATCAAAGAGCGTGGGACCCACCCCATCCAAACTCGAAATCGCATTCAAATCCGGATAAGGGAAAAAACTGACGTCTTTTCCGTCCATGGCCACTCTCAATCTCTCCCCCCTCTCTTCTAAACCTACGCCCAAACCGCCTCACCCCTTCAAATTCCGGCGCACGACACCACGTTCTTTCCTTCCTCCAGGCTATCGTGCGCACAGCGATAACCTGCCCGTAATCCATCACCCACCTCTTCTCCTTCCGCTTCTCCTCTATTTATAATATGCCACTCATTTCAGTTGAATTTCTCTTGCACTTTTGGTAGGGACTACAGAAGCTGGAAGCTCCCGCGAGTCTCTTCCCTTCTTTAGGAGAATCCGTCGCTCGGGCGGGCGTTCTCGCGCTCGTCGGCGCATCTCTCTTCTTCGGTGATCCCGCGGTCGCATTTAAGGTACACCCCATCTTTCTTCTCCTACAACTTGGTAGTCCGCAGCAATGTGAAAAATATCGCGATATTCTCGCGAAACGATATTTTCTCGATAATAGTGGATACTTCTCATTTTTTAACTGTCCAATAAATGTCCACCAGTCTGATATTCAGATAATTAAATAAGCGTTATTTTTGGTTCATGATACATCTAAACCAGGGCCCATAATTTGGATAGTTTTATTTGAATTACTTGTGCACCACATATGCATGTTCTCTGTGGCTGCGTATCATCCATCACACTCTCCAGAGTAGCAAATATTTTCTCCTTTTGCAAGTGCAAAACTTTAAAGTAGATGATCAGAGTGTTTAATGGGAGAGTGACTGACCAATCATCAATCCGGATCGTCCATCTGATCTAGCTGTCTTCCTGGTTCACCATGTCAAAAGAAATGCTGATGGGATGATCCCAACTGTCTGATTGGTTTCCTGCAAAATGGATGGCCTGATAGTTGTTACAGAAAAGGCTGATTATCGATTTGGACCGGCCATCTGGTGGGACCCAGATTGGTCATCCTGGCATAGGCATAGTCACTGCGGTTGGAAAATTCTAAGCATTCGACTGGGTACCCTGTAAGACAGACATGGATCAGAAATGAAAGGCCAGTGTTTTGATGGCTAAGATCATGTGATTTTGAGTCAGTGGCCCATGAAGGCTGGAGTGGATTGCATGGTGGCACTTGATATGTGTATAGTGTCAAGACTCAAGACTGCTCATCTAGCAAGCCTCGTCGTGGATTTGCAGCATTTCCAGATCTCGTCATCAGATGAACTTAGCAGTCCCATTTTTCCTCACAATTCATGGAACAGAACAGTAAAGATCATCCAACCAACATGATTCTTGTGCCATGGCCCATTCATGGTGGGGCCTTCGTCGAAACTCATGGAATTGAATGGTAAAGATCACCCAACCAACATGATTTTTTGTGCTATGGCCCATCTGTGGTGGGTCCTGACAGATGAGCAGTCTCGATTCAGCACACATGTGTCGTGTTTTACCATGGAGCATGTGCGATACGAGCTTTCCCATACGTTAGAATGAATAAGCTCTACCGGAGCAAGAGAGTAACCAGCTCAGTTACAGAATGGTAGTGTCCAACATGTTTACATGATGGATGAGATGGACATACATAGAGATCCTTTGGAAACAATCATTTACAAAATATGTAGATAATAGCTTATCCTGCTCCACTGATGTGAAAATATTGGATGAATGAGGCCAAAGTGCCATTAGGCTGGATCGTGTACTATATATATATATATTTTAAAATTTTATTTTAAGGGTTAGTACATACACCCCACTGTTAGTCACACCACAATGTTACCACACCACAATGTTAGCCACCCCCACTTGGGAATCGATACCAAGACCTCAAGTGTTGAAATGAGGTTATCTTCACTCAATCTACCACTTGAGCTATGTATCCGGGTGTACTTGCCAGTGCATTTCCTTAGTGGTAGATATCGTCATCCCGCACTCATCCCTCGACTTGCTGCATCTCAAACTATGGATTTTTTTTTTTTTTTTTTTTGTTTTGGGAACAGACTCATCTTTATCAATTTGAGGAGGAATCGAATTCGCATTAATTGATTACCCAACTCTATCCAACTATGATACTTTTGAATTGGAGGTTCCATCTAGCATTGCAGTCCCATAAACAGCTTTACTGAGACGAATGGAGGAAAAATGATTTGAACCATGGTAATCTGTAACAATGGTAAGATAGCCAAAAAATCGAAGAAGGAACGATTTTCAAAATGCTCCCAGTCTCTTTTCCCCTGTTTTTCTTTCATTATTACCCTGAATACATGATCATATTTACTAGTAAGTGACAACTATACGCCTTACAGATTATAAAGAATAAAAACCATACAAGGTTTAGAAACAAAGGAAATTATGAAGGAAGATTTAAATTTTTTTTTTTTGGTTACATTTAGGAGCATGTCAGCAAGGGAACTCTTTGAAAATAATGATATCTTGCATTTCTAAAAAAGGATTTGTGAAGGTGTTAATGTAGTAAAACTGCTCCTTGTTCTTCTTTTAGCCTAAAACCAAACAGCTGTCTCATATTCTTGTGTTACTTCAAGTCCTTCAATATATATTTTGGGCCTGTTTTGATGCCGGCAAAGCTATTTTGTGACTAGCAATCCATGGCATGCTGTTAGGGCTAGCTGGTCATGGACATGCTATTGCTGATGAGTTGGTCCTTGTTTGCAAACACCCCTGGAAGATGGATAGGATGGATTTTGTACGGGCTTGTTTCAATTGAAGGTAAACTAGGCAAATGCATGGGATATAAAAAAACGTGACATAAGCAGGAGGTAAACTGACATTAGAACTAGTGAAAACAAACTGTTTGCACCTCTTTGTTTTGCTAAAGAAAAGTCCTAGAAAATACTTTTCCTTTGCAGTTGCAACTGTTTAGATTGCAATTCCACAAAGGGAAACCTTTTTCCCCCCAAAATTGCCATTTAAAACATTGCATCAGATTATTAGAGGAAACATTGCATTAGAGAAAACTCTTTTTCCTCCATTTGAATTTTTGAAAAAAAGGTTGTGCTCCCTCGTCGAGGAGGGAAAAGTAAAAGCAAACTCTTTTCTGTAGCATTCACTACTTCCTAAACAGGTACAAATGTCTTGTTGTTGCAAACTGGTTGCATTCCCCAGTTTGCATTCTATCCAAACAGGCCCTAGAGATTGGTTGGTGGCCCATTTACATGTGCACATTGACAAATGTGCTACATTTTTTAGTGCTTGAATATTAATGATGGTACATATGCACATCTTGGATGCTTGAACTTGGATGCTTTAACTTGGATGGTCCCACACGTGGCACATTGAAACATGCCATGCATGTGCATAAATAAGTGTGATGCTCATGTACACCAAAAATGTGTCACTGACAAGTAGTCCCACCTCTCCACCAGAGATACCCAAATCATGGTCTAACAGTCAAATATCCATGAATGCTTGTCAAACAATGTATTCATTCTCGTGCAGAAGGGGGATTGACAAACCATGGGCATGTATGGTTGCTCCAACTACTTGTTGGGACACAACTCCTTCCCAAATTCAAACGGTTCCTTTGTATGCCAATTTGGCTATGGGCATTGGACCTTTTTGGCTTTATTCATGTTTCTCAATTCCATTTCTAATATGGCCTTTTTTGTGCAAAACCCATTTTGATAGTTTCTTTTATTGTTATTTTGAAATTCTGAATTTCTGAATCAACACTACCCATTTGGAAGGGAGGTGGTCCATATGGTGCTGGAGTTACGAGGGGACAGGATCTTACAGGAAAAGATTTTAGTGGGAAGACTCTTATCAAGCAAGACTTCAAAACGGTATGTTTGTAAGCTAAAAGAATCTTCAAGAAGGTCCTCTTGGACACTTATAACAGTGTAGCTGGGCAACCTGTGCATCAAATTATAGGGATTATCGGTTAGAGATAGGAGGATTGGATAATGCTTGGCCTATGGATGTTTAGAGTATCATAAGGCCATGATTATGTACAAGTGGAGCCCTTGGTTTGGTGATATGAACAGTTGATCTGATGGACCCCACTTTCAGTTACACATAGAAGGAACTATGTGATCCTCGGCTGAGGATGGGTATAATATCCCCAGGCATCGAGTCTGTACAAGTGGGGCGTATTGTTTGGTGATAGTTTATCTGATGAACCCACTGTGGATTGTCATTGCTCCACATTTCTGCCTGATAGGACAATCAAAACCCTTAGATCGGTTGGTGGCCTTCATATGGATGGTTAAAAAAAAAAAAAATTACACGGCAAAGGTCTTCATTCAACAGAAAAATGGAAACAAATTAGATGTTTAGGATCTTTTAATCTTTTTTATTTTATTTTTATTTTTTTATAGCATGGTGCATCATCCTGGGGCTCATTAGGACAACAATTTGGCCCACTTAACTGTGATCCCTACTTATACAAAGTCAAGGCCCAAGGGAATCTTGGTCCCTTTAACATTTTCTTTTTCTGCCTTTTTTTTTTATTATATGTATTTATAATGAATTATAATTATCAACATTACAACAAAAACCTCTGTCCAAGGATACATATCCTCTGGTTGAGGGTCAGATAATTCCTGTGTGTTTAGAATACTGTTTGGCTTGTCATTTGCTGAATTTCCTTCTCCTTCTTCCAGTCGATCCTGCGGCAGGCCAATTTTAAAGCTGCAAAGTTACTGGGTGCTAGCTTCTTCGATGCTGATTTAACAGGTTTCTCTTCAGAATCTTACTCAGTCAAGGTAGCGTTAAGAGCATGAAGTCCCCTCAAACTAGGAAAGAGTTGGGGCACGTTTACAGTGGATGAGTCAATCGCATTTAAGAAATGGTGGAGAACTCAATAAATAGGATAGCCACTTTTGTTTTTTTTCTCTGAAATCATTACTTCTCTAATTAATCCTGTCTGTTCTCTTTTTAAGGTTTTAAATTCTAGTAAGTTCATATTTTCTCTGTTATTTCCAAAGTAGTAGTATGTCATTATCATATCATGCTTCTCAGGTGCTGATCTTTCTGATGCTGATCTCAGAGGTGCAGATCTATCCCTTGCAAATATAACAAAGGTGCTTCCTTATCCAACATCAGTCAACCCGTGTAATTTCTGCAACACTATTTCTCACACTTTTCATTTCCATCCACGTATGAACTCCTTTTTATTGTTCTCCGAGATTCTGGCATACCCGTTTTCAGTGAAGTATTTTAAGGAGCTTGTATGGTGGGCCCATCAAATCAACGGTTTTGGATGACTGAACCATGGAACTCACTAGTACGGCTACATGCAAAAGGATGCTGTAATTTCCCTGATGCATTAGATTCTTATTGATGTAGCGAAATCCGTCCCTGCAGGCAAATTTGAGTAATGCAAACCTAGAGGGTGCACTAGCTACAGGCAACACATCCTTCAAGGGAGCCAACATAACTGGTGCAGGTATGTGAAACATCAGCAGACCGCTGCTTATGGTAGGAAGACTTCATTTATTATCCTGATGGATAGATTTTGGGTCTAACTGCACCCTATTAGGGTAACATGATCCAATGCTTATATTTACTCATTTGTGGGCCCCACATAGTCTATTTTAGTCATTTTGCACCGGTAATTACTGGGAAACTAAATCCTGCTTTCAAAGGAGCATGGTCTTAAATAGTGGTTTCAGAGTGCAACTTGCTTGGAGACCAAAACCCTACACCTTGCCCCGACTTACCCGTTTTGGTCTCATTCAGTCCGTTAATTTTTTTTGTTGCCGATCTAAACCGAGACGACTCGGCCATTGGTTTCGGACAATATTTAGAACCATGATAAGGTTTGGATTTTGTATTGCGCACTGGAACGAAATGTTTTAGAAGTTCTGGTGTTCTGTTTTGGAATAAAAATAAAAATAAAAATGTTAAAAAAATTCGAAGGGTGGGTTAAGATTTTGGAGATTTGTGAAACTCTCTCCTTTTGGAAGGGTTGTTATCAGTTTGTGTCTACTCTTTGACATCCAAGCCACAGAATTATGCCATGTATTCATTACAATTCGCCTCATGTATGCATTGCAATTGAGGTCTCATGGTCCTTATCTTCTTACACCATTGTTACGGCCTTACTGGTGCTTCTTGAACTTTGTACATATGTTGCAGCTAGGTTGTCAGATGATTGTTCCTCCACTAAGAGATTATTGAAGAAGAAAAAAAAAGGATCACATCCATGTGATTGTCTTCCAGATACAGCCCCATCTTTCTCATCAAGTTGTTATGTGTTTAGGACACCCAATCCATGCAAAAATAGGCCATGCCATGAAGATCACCTGGGGTGAAAATCAGATTGGTCCACTCATGGGCGGGCCACACCATCTCAATCAATTGGAATCTGATGTGTGCCCTCTTAATGAGTGCATTGTACCTATTGGTCTGGTTTCCACGGCAGGTGATCTCAAAAGTGTAACCCATCTTTGGCACGATTGTTCTACATGGATAACATGGAGTGGAAATGTGGGCTTCTGCAAGTGATAATTTCTCATTGAACAGTGTTTGAAATCAATGAATTGGTCTGAATTGATAAGATCTGGCTTTGGGATTCAAGAACCTGTTAGGAGTGCAAGAGTCCATCTCCTTAGACAATTGTACGTAAATTTCAACATTCTGACGAGTTATGCAAATTTCAGTCCGAGGAGATTACTCTTGGGTCCTGAGTTCCGACATGTGGAGCCCCATGGTTCAGTGATCCAGGCCATTGATGGGCCTGTGGATGAATGATTCCTCAAAAATCTCCAAGCTCGTTGAATGTGGACTAATGCTGTATTGTTTTTAGCTGTCTATTTGCAAGTTACCCATTGGAGGATTATGATTGTCACAATGGGGGATTTTTGGGGTCCTTGTCCATTGTGGGGTCTGCCAAATCAATAGTAGGATAAAAAAAAGAAGAGAAGAAGCTTAGGCTCCATTTGTGCATCCTCTGAAGCCTGCAGACACTATATATCCCTGGGCCAAAGATCATATGATTCTTCTCCATTATGCCTCAGCTAGCAGTCATAAACATAGTTTAAAAAGTCAATGAGTCAACTAGGACTCAACCGCGTCAACTCAGACTTGACAGAGAACTTGAATTCATTGAACTTCGATATATTATTCTTCAAAAATATTCTTTGATTGTTTTTTCTGTTTACCTTTATTTTCTTTTTAATATTTAATATTTCTGTTTACCTTTATTTCCTTTTTAATATTTCTTCAATAATAATTACAAGTCTGAGCTTTTCTCACCAATCTTTTTCCAAGGAGTCGTCGGCCATAGACTCGACAGACCCTTGAGTTAATGCGAGTTTTTGGTTTTTCCAACTATGGTCAAGACTCGAAACTTACGTTCGATTCAGGAAAGAAGAGCAATTAACTTACAAAACTTCTGTTTCTATTGGAAACTTACGAGCTCATCTGATGGCTTTGCATGTGGATAGACTTCACCGACGTGCCCTTGAGAGATGACCAACGTGTATACCTTTGCAAGATTGCAGACGGGTATGATTCTACAATTCACATTCGCATTCTTTCTTTCATGGATTTTCTTTCGTCATAAATTTCCTACCAATGTTTGTAACTTCAATGCCAACCTCATTTAAGCAGTGTGAACGCCACGACTGGGAATGCAACAAAGGACACATTGCTTTGCAACTGATGCCTGAGTAAACAACCATCATGCATCATCAGAGGACCCAAAATTTATGTTGCAGTTTTCGTCTTGAGTTAAGGTGGGCCATATATTTCTTTATCAATGTTGTATATGTGATTGGGTTATTCGAATTGTGATCATTTTGTTCGAAATTGCAGAGCTTGTAATAATTATAAACGTCCATATTTTGCATATCAAGTTACAAATGTTATGAGAATTGGTGCCTAGCTATTCGACCAGTGACAAATACTACGAGGTTTTAAATATCTTTGTGAAATATTAATCAAATGATATTATTGCAGTAATGTTGTGATATTTTCAAAAACTTGGTAGTTTTAATTTTCTGCTATTTTATCACTACTCTTTAGTATTTGAAATTTTACACAAGAAAGCCCACATGGTTGGGGCTCATGTGATGGGTACATCTGATCCACACAATCCATTAGCATGTGCTTTTATGTTAAGCCACGGGGCCAAAATATCAGCCAAGTTGGAGACTCAGGTGGGCCACACCATAAGGAGCAGTTGGGAGGGAAGCCAACCATTAAAACCTTCCAAACTTATTGTAGGGTCCACCCTATTTCGTGCATGCCATTCAATCCATGCATCTGGCATGCCTCACCAGGATGAAGGGAAATACCAAAATTCAGGCCATTCCAAAACTGGATTGGGGCCATACCATGTGAATTTAGTGGTTTAGGCATTATTTGACATTGTTCCCTATGGTGTGGCCCATCTGAGTCTTCGATCTGCCTGAACGGTGAACATGAGGAGCTGAAATCACTGGAAAAGGGTCGTGTGGGACCAAGCTTCACTAGCTCCAAGAACTTTGATCACAAAATAAGGTTGTTTGGGGGATCAATCTTCTTCTTCTTCTTCTTCTTCTTTTTTTTTTTTTTTGGGTCAGTCATGCAACCCACCCACCCAGTCAATCGCGCAACACACCCACCCAACCAGTCATGCAACGCTCCCACTGGTGCTGTCAGCAGCGGGAATTTCACCCCTGATGGGTTTCAAGACTGAGACCCCATGTTGAAACTCCGCAGAGTTTACCAACGAGTCTACCAGCGGGAATTTCACCCTGATCAAGCTTATGTTGAATGTTATTATTTTTAGTCAATTATGATTTTGCTATTTTTAGATTGGGAGCATTACAAATCTAATTAATATAGAATTTACATTTCAGTAGCTTTTTCAAAGAGGTTTTCAAAAAGCATTAATCCATGTAATTATCATTCCACTACCTTCGTTGCGTTTTCTTAAACAGCTGGTTAGGTGGGCCTGCGAGCAAATGGGTCAGCCGCTTGGGTGGACCCCACCATAATATTTATCTAAATTCCATTCTGACCACCCAGTGCATCCCTTCATGTTAGGGCATAGTGCATCCCTTCATGTTAGGGCATGGCCCCCCATTTATGATTTAGGTAGACCATATGAGTGCAAACCATGTACAGGGCAATGATCGATCGTGTGCCCTCCAAACAGTTTCCCTTGGTATGACCCATCTGAATTACAGACGAGCCTGAGTTTTAGGCCCCAGACTTATATTTAGGTGTGGCACCTAATGGTTGGACTGAATTTCTTATAATAATCATGTTGGACCATGTAAAAAATCATGGGTGACCTCCCTTCCAATTGTTTTCTTTCATGTGGCCTGCCTGAGTCACATGCCAGCTTGATTTTTTGGCATTGGGTCTAAAGCGGAATTACGCATCTAATGGTTGGAGTGGATTTCACATACACATCATCATGAGCCCCACCCAAAAAATAAGTCCGGCTGAGAGATTATTCTAAAATAAAAGAATTGTACAAAATGGTGCTCTTGATTTTGACGGACCCACTGTGATGTCTATGCATCCACTACGATCATTAGATATTTACTCCCATATTAGGCCCCGGAGGCAAACACTTAGGGCAACTTGCGATTTTGATGGGCCAGGTCAAAGGAAACAATTGGAAGGGAGACAAACGCACAGGACTAAAGGAAACAATTGGAAGAGACGTCAACCCTAATTTCTACAGAGTCCGCATAATTACATGAAATCCACTCCAACTATTAGGTTCTACATAAAAATTTAAGCCCCTGACCCAAAAATTAGAACCATATGGGATTCGGCCACACTAATAGAAAAAGTTTCGGAGGGCAAGAACCTTTTTGTACACTGTTTACAATGATGAAGTCCACCTAACCAGAAATGGAGTTGATTTTTGGGTCCTCGACTTAACATAGGGAGGACACACCTAGTGGTTGAGGTGGATCTTACATAAACATCATGGTTGGGCCCATCCCAGCAACTGTCCCATTTGCTCTCATGGTGGTCGTGAGAGAAAGAAGTGGAATGGTAATTAATGGATTAATAAGTAGCTTTTTGTAAAAATTATATGAATTAAGGATAATTATATGGATTAATGAGCATCTTTTTAAAAAATTATATGAGTTAATGATAATCATATGGATTAATACTTGCTTTAATTATTATTAATTTTTGGTAAAATTTTCTTATAGATTTTTTGAGTCCGTTGCAAGTTTGAAGGCTTTTTTTTGTTTTTTGGTCTCTTGTTGTAATTTATGAGTTTGGGTTAGCTTTGCTTGTCTTTAGGGCTCGACTAAGAGCTTACAAATGGAAGTAAAGGCGAAAAGAAATTAGAGGTAAATGAATTTGGAGTAAATAGCTTTACATCGTTGCGCTTTGATGGGAATAAATGAAACGCATTTGAAATCAAAATATTTTATTTAAATGAAAGTAAATAGAAAGAATTAGAATACGTTTGATTTTTCAATATATTTATAAGAGTATGTGTGATGTCTCAAAAGTAGCTTTAATATCCCACCTTGGTATACATATGTGATATTTAATAAAACAATTATAATAAATTCATTAAAACATATACTTCATAAAAAAAAATGAGGAAATTTTGAGTCTCAGGTAAGTCACAAGTGTAAGGATTACAAACAAGTAACCTACCATTCTTTGGATTGTTTGGATCATTCTTTTATTGTGATTTTAGTGATAGTTTGGATCATATTTGAATTGTTTAAGAATATCATTAGCATAACACGTGTATGGTGAACATATGCATAGAGGTACCTTTGTTTACCCATGCAACTTTATACTTAAGGAAGTTAAAAAATACATTTCACCCCAATTTACCTTCAAATTCTCCATCAGCAGAAGATTTCATTTACATACACATTTACTCCTGTTTCATATCATTTACCTACGTTTACTTCCATCCAAATACACCTAAGTTGCATTGACTTTCATTTACTCCCAATTCCACTCATTTAAATGTGTACATTATGCTTAGTTTAAGCATACGCAGTCACGAGCAGTTCATTCGTTCCAGGAGAAATTCTTTTTTTTTTTTTCACCCGTGAAAGGCTTATCGGGGAGTGGTACTATCGCTACCTAAAGGTCGACTACTTGTTTTAAAAGAAAACTGACGGTTATAAAAGGTGGCACGTGTTGCCCAGTTATGAGCGGGCGAACCTGAATTTCGTTACGGTTGTCTTAAAAAAAAGGAAAAAAAAGAAAAAAGAGAAAGAGCTCGAGAAGATTGCGGCACTTCGTTTCGCATTCAAACACCTCTCTCTCCATTCTCTCACACCCATTTTGTGTTCTTTTGCTGTTACACAAATATTACGTTGAAGCATGCAAAACACCAATCCTTCCTTAAAAAAGGCCAAAAATCACTCTACTTTCCGTCACATGAAAAATCAGCTTAGCAAAACACAAGTTCGATAAATCTCTCTCTCTCTCATCCCCTCAAATCACTCAAAGTAGCTTTCCATCACATGGAAAATCAGCTTACCAAAACATAACAATTCTACAATCTCTCTCTCTCTCTCCAACCCCTCGAATCACCTAAAGTAGCTTCCGTCACATGAAACATCAACTTAGCAAAACAAAATACTCTCTCTCTCTCTCTCTCTCTCTCTCTCTCTCTAAAACCCCTCCAACTTGAATCAACACATCAAAATCCCAAATCTCTCTCTCTCTCTCTAAAACCCCTCCAACTTGAATCAACACATCAAAATCCCAAATGGGCGTGCTGCATTTTAGTGTAATATTCTTGTGTGATGTTATAATAACTTAAGCAAAATGGCACTACTAGAAGTGGGCCATTTTAGTTCAATCACACAAAAACTGAAGACCTTGTGTGAAAATTTTGGAGAGTGTTTTTGCAAGTTATTAGGTGTAACTGGATTAGTTTTCTACTTACTCTTCATTTTCCTTTCTAACAAGCCTTTTCGCCCGTCACCGGAGTCCTTCTCTTCTTTGATCCTTAAACAACATGGTACAACTTGCAATGCCCAAAACCATACTCCATCTAAAAATACCACCGATCTCACCCACATTGTATTTGGGGTCGCAGGGTCTGTCAAAACATGGAGAAACAGAGGGCCCTACGTCGATCTATGGTGGCGTCCGAACCGAACCCGCGGGTTCGTTTGGTTAGATAGAGCTCCAGATTACCCGTGGCCATCCTCCTCTCCTCCATTCCGAATCTCAGAAGACATATCGAGATTCCACGACTATGCGAAGCATGCAATGCCGTTCGCGATCCGCATGGCCCGCGTGGTCTTGGAGAGCTTCAGGGCTGATACAGATAATGTGAGGTGGTATGTGATGGCGGATGACGATTCCATTCTTTTTTTAGATAACTTGGTGGACGTTCTTGCAAAGTATGATCATAACAAGTACTTCTACATCGGTGGGAATTCGGAATGCATGTCACAGAACACCGAACATTCTTTCGAAATGGCATTTGGGGGGGCAGCATATGCAATGAGCTTCCCGCTCGTGAAGGCGTTGGTGCAGATTTTAGATGATTGTTTGAAAAGATATCAGACATTGTATGGGAGTGATCATGTCATACAGTCATGTATAGCTGAGACTGGAGTTGCCCTCACCAGAGAACCGGGTTTTCACCAGGTAGTTTCCCTTCCCAAATGCATGGATTTCAAATTGCTTTGTTTTGAAATTGAATTCACTTACATCATGATATTGGTAGATAGACAAACAGAGGAAAAAATCACGCAGTAGTAAGGTTTTAAGACTTCAGTGGTGCCGAGTCGTAACTCAGTAGAGTGTGATTCGGCCAAGTTGGGTTGAGTCACCACTTATTTTAGTACTGACTGGCGCTGCTAAACGGAATTTGAGTAAACTAAGGGTGGCAATGGGATGGGTTTGGCCGGGGCCAGTATAGGCCCGATACTTGAGGCCGAAGGCTGTAGCCCAAGCCTGGAAAAATTGATTGGACCAGGGCTGACCCAGCTGACCAGCCCAAAAATTGACAAAATCTCTATTTCTGATCAGTTGAATGTTTGTAATCTATCTGTTGATCAAGTGGGCCACACGTTCACAAAAAAATAGATATTTAGAGGAACAAAACCAATGGTCCACATCTAAGAAACCAACCGTCCACATTTAAGATGCATGGGTTGCAAAACCGTGGATTGGAAGGAGATATTTGTAGGGTATAACACGTACATATATATGAAGTTGTGTCAGGCCAGGCTGGGCTGGGTTGGGCAAAAATTACTAGAGCCCAAGCCCGACCAAAAATTGATTGGAACAATATCCTGAAGTGGGTACCATGGTGAAGTGATCCAAGCCGTTGATATGATAGAACCCACCATGGATGACGGATGTCCAAAATGTTGATAGTATGAATATCCTGACCCTTTAGAGCAGCATACAAATAAAAGCACCCATTCATATTAATCTGAAATAGGCCAAAGATCAAAGGGTTGGGATCTTTCAAAATCAGTGATCATGTCATAAACCAGACCATCCAATTAATTAGTCACCTCATGGGTCCACATCCCCAGAACTGCAGTTATTAAAGGATTCCAACTAATGGGCTTATGCTATATTCTCATTGACCCATAATTTCAACCAGTCATCCAAAGAAGTCCACTGATCAGACGGTAATAAACACCTGATCAATGTAATATCTAGTCTATGCTGATCCAAGAATCAGACGGTTGAGATCGACTATCATTGACACTGATTGGACGGTGTAGATGGTTTGTACATCAAATTTTAGCGTTCAAGCTTTTAGCAGAATTTGAAAAACTCCATTAATGTTGCTTGTTGTCACAGATCGATCTGCATGGCGACATCTCAGGTCTGTTATCGGCCCACCCACAAGCTCCCTTCCTTTCCCTACATCACATCGACTTTGTGGACCCCATCTTCCCTTCAATGGACCGCCTCCAATCACTCAAACACATCATGGAACCTGCTTCCTTCGACTCCTCTCGTCTGCTGCAGCAAACCATCTGCTACGACAAGCGATTCAGCTGGTCTTTGTCTATCTCATGGGGCTACTCAGCACAAATATATGAAAAAATCCACCCGCCGAGTGTTCTACAAAGACCACTCCAGACATTTTGGCCATGGAAGAACTGGGCGAGGCCACCGTTCATGTTCAACGTACGACCTCTATCGAAAGATCCATGCGAAGCACCCCACTTCTTCTTCTTCAAATCCGTCGATGTCGCAAGCGACGGTCGAATCATTACAGATTACATTCGGAGATCCGCCCGTCAGCTCCCAGCTTGTGATTTTGGTGGTAACCACTCAGCTGATGCAGTATCGACGATTCGGGTGTTCTCGCCGGCCACCAAACTCAATGGGGTGAGTGTAACTTTCCTTAGCTCTGTCTAGAGAGTTTTCTAATGGCAGTGCAATCTCAAGCGTACACACATCTGGACTATTGATATGGTGGGCCCTTCTGTGAGAGACCACACCATGAAAAATGCATGGATGAGGCAGTCCTAGAATTGTAGACTGTTGCACTGACCGGCGTGATTGCTGGGCCGTGGCCTACATCCATGGTTGGGCCCACTAGGAGATTGTCCTGATATAACGGGTGCACTACAGACGGTAGAGATGGAATGGGGAGTAGTTTTCTAGAGTCGATGGTCCATACAACATTACACATGATGGCACAATGTACGGTGGAGATGATCTTAATCTCTCTCTCTCTCTCTCTCTCTCTCTCTCTCTCTCTCTTCTTTTTTGGTATTTTTTTTTTCTTCCTCAGGTTGGAAGAAGAAGGGAATGCTGTGAAGTCATTCCTTCGTCGGAAATGAACGTTACAGAGGTTAGGGTTAGGGCTTGCATGGAGAACGAATCAGTGGACGTAGCCGGTATTATCGTGTACCCACAAGTGGCATAATCGTAATCATCATGTACTTTAAGTGTATTTTTACAATAGAAAATTAGCAATGTAACCATCGTTTCAAGACGGCGTTGTAAGATAAATATCATGTTGATCCAAGACTTTTGTGGCTCCCAAGAAGTTTTTAACGGTGGGCCCTTCAATCCCCACTGTGTAGATCACTTGAGCCTTGGGTCTACCTCATTTTTGAGCTCATAGCCTAAAATGAACTGAAAAAAAATGGATGGACGGCGTAGATACAACCCATACATCACGGTGGGTCCCACAGAGCCCCTATCTGGACCGATTCCGTCCCGGGGGCAGGACGCAATCCGCGTCCGTTGCGTGATACTCCGGCTCTGCGTATGACGCATTATACGCAGCACCTACAAACGGTACACGTGGCATGTATTAACTCAAATCAACGGACTAATAATTATGTAACCTGCCGGCCTGCATGATTTGGATATCCCTCTCCACGTGCGTTGCACGTGCCATAACCTTTCTTCAACACGTCTACTGTGCATAACATCCAACCAGTGCAAAAGGTTTGGCTTACCATGAAGATCACCTAGAGCTAAAATGAGTCCAATCCACTCATCATGTAGGGCCACACATGTACTTCAGGCTGATTAGCGGTTTTCGATCATATCCTGTTGTGTGGTCCACATGACAAGTGGATCGTCTTGGTTTTTGCATTTTGGTGTTCTCCATGGTGGGGCCAGCATTTTGGACGGGTTGGATGTTGCACGTACTTTACAAGTTTGATATTTAAGAGTTACTTGGACATTAGCACTATGGTCCATCTAATTGCGTGCGAGATTTCCTCCATTACATAAATATTGAATGAGGTATAATTCCTTTTCGCACGCCACTTGCCTGTAAGTAGTGGGCCACAACCCAGGAAACGGTGGAAACACAAATGTCC
The DNA here is from genome assembly GCA_003013855.2 of Liriodendron chinense. NCBI lineage: Eukaryota > Viridiplantae > Streptophyta > Magnoliopsida > Magnoliales > Magnoliaceae > Liriodendron > Liriodendron chinense. The sequence goes on from ML058333.1 coordinate 6,219,335, forward strand.
ACCGTTGAAATTTTTCAAGGGCGCACCATGAATATTTTTATATACAGTCCAATCTGTTCATAAGATTATTCCACTTTGGACAAAGTTTAAACACAAATATCAGCCTGAGCGAAAAAAGTGCCGTGGCCACAAAGAAGTTTTCAACTGTAGGCGTTTCCATCCCCATTGTTTGGTGTGATGTGTGGCACGCTTGGGTTGTAGAACTCCTCAGGTTTGAATTCATGCCTTAAAGTGAGCTGGCGAATGGGACGGACGGAGTGGATATAGCGCAAACATCTAGAGTTTGGCGGTCGCACGGGGTTACAAGCAAGTTGTGACATGGAACTTCCCAGCTGTGCATTGTGTGTGCACGTGTTGTCCTGGGTCACTCCATGACCTGATATCCCCATGACCATGCCCCTAGAAGATCTCCTAAATTGGTTAACCCTAATTAAACTTGTTCACATGCTGGTACATGATTTAAAGAGAAATGCGCAAAAAATAAAAAATAAAAATCCATATTTAATGAAGAAAGATCAAAGTTTTGATGGCCAGGATCTCAAATTTGAGAGATTTTGGGGCATGGTCCATCTATCATTGGGGCATCGGATCAATGGTTGTTGAAGAAATAAAAAATAGCAACTCGCATGTACAAAGTGCATAATCAGTAAGTTTTTTAATTTCTCATTTAGCTAAAAAGCACCTATACATATTGTTTGGTCAGTTCAATCAAACACGAAGCCACATGTGAGAGTGAGGGTCTATATTTAACTTGAGGGGTTGTATTTAGATTTCATGTACGATTGTGATGTGCGGGCCTAGCAGAGTCTACTCGACTTGATGTCTAATTGAATCACTAGTGCCCAAATTGAGTCAAACTGATTGGAGACCAGATGCAGGATCCAGATATCCTCTCAACCACCGGTTGTGATTAGTGATCGGGCGACTTGTGAAAGGATATGTGTTAACTCTTCTAAATGGATTTTTTTTACCTTTTGTCCAAGACTTTTTTTTTCTTCAGTGTGATAGCCATCGTAGTTCAATAGTAAAAAAAAAAAGAAAGAAAAACATATAAAAATTGAAAATATTTTTCTATTAATAATTTTACAATATTGGCACTCAAGATTAGCTTAATGGACAACGATCCGTTTGTTGCCTAATCATGGATTAAGCTTCGTAGTGGGATAATCATGATGTGCAAGATGGTCGTCTATTTGTTGCTCGATCGAAAATCGATCCTCGTGGTAAGATAGTTGATGGTGGGAGGATTTTCGATTATATATTTGTTACACGGTGAGAATCGGGCTACATGGCGAGATGGCCGGTGAGGTGACAACCTGTTCGTGGACTTGGAGGAAACCAAGCACGTGGTGAGACGATCGTAATTTGACTATTCATTCGTTGTCTAGAGTGGACTAAACTTTGTGGTAAGATGGTTGATAGAATCATTTAACATATAGTAGGAAAGCCCCGTAGCCTTTAGTTAGGAAATAAGCAATCTAGTGGGATGTTGTGAATGAAGGGTGGAAAGATAAATTAAGAATTAATAAAAACTAAGGCCCCATGATATGAGTAGCGATGGAGGAATAAACTAAAACAAAACAAAAAGATAAATGTCCATGGTAGACGGGTAAATAAAGTTAGGTTGGTTGTAATGGAGTGAGGCCTGGAGTTCTTTATAGAGTGCTGTTTATATAGGCTTTTGGGAAGTGATGTCATTGCTTAGTGTTCAGCATCGTGAAGGATTTAGACGATCGAAATCTTCTTGATCTTTGCATGTTAGAGTAGCCTACCGTGTGTCGTCACATGTATAAGAGATATACTCTCGCTTCTTTGGATCGTGTGTTGGCCGGAGTTCTCTGGCACTGGATTCCCTCATAAGAAGGTTGTGGGATGTCTTACGTTACTTAGCTTTCGCATTAGTAAAGAGTGTTTTTGGTAATATTCTAGCATTTAATGCTAGATAAAGATATGCTTTGATAGGATTTTAACATTTAATGTTGAGAGAGACTTACTTTAACGAGACTTTTGATTTTGTAAAGAGTAATTTTGATAAAACTCTAGCATTCAATGCTCTCTCATGTATAAGTCTCTAACTTATCTTGAAGTTGATATACACCACATATGGCATGACTGTCATGTGGAGCCTTCTGGATAATATGATCTGGTCGTGCTGAGCCAAATGTAAACAATATTCTAGATACACGAGTAGGCTTTCGTCCATCATTTAGTGCATAGTGCCAACATGTTTGACATCTCATTGGTCCATGTAAGTGTGTAAAAAATGAGTGTAAACACACAATTAACGTAAACAAAGCACAATCATAAAAGAAAAGAGTCAAATCAAAATCCAAATATCAAAGAAAAAAATAAGAGAAAAATGCAAAAAGATTTATGTGGTTTTACAATTTGCCTACGTCTACAAAATAACAACATGACGCTTTATTCTTTACTAAAATAGAAGAAATCAAGAATGTAAAGCTTAACTCGTTCTTACACTTTACTATTATATAAGGTATCTCTTACTAAGGAATCATTATGAAAATCACTCTCTTTACATATGCGTTCCTCTTTTATTGACAATCCTATAGGAGAGGATATTATACAAAGCCTTGGGAAATTAAGGTTTACATATATTACAAGAGGAGAGAGGAAGTCATTTCTTTATAGGAACGCTTACGTGTAATATACTCCACTAACTCATCATTCTCTACTTGAAGACTAGTTTCTTTAATAGTGTAGAAAATACTCTTAAAAATACCATTGTCCAAAAATTACTAATTATTAGGTAACAACAAGCTAAAAAAAGTCCTGCACTAAATAAACTTCTCTTTAAGAATAGGCATTATTAGCATATCCGCTACATTGTTGTTAGTGTGAATAATATATATGAAATACTAGATTTTTAACTAAGTATAACGCTCTCTAATTGTTATAGTGAATCACTATAACATTTTGCTTGAATTTCAATTCTTTTATAAACTTTTTCAACTAAATACATTTCTTGCATGCTTGTGTAGATGACATGTACTCTGTTTTCATTGTAGACAAGGGCACCACAAACCACGAGATCCAACTAACTATATTGTTAGTTAAAGAGAAAAGTAATATGTGGCAGATATTTATTTAACACCATTTTTTATATAATTTGTATTCACGAATTCTATCAACTTAAAATTTTTAGCTACTATAACAAATAATTGCATAAGAAGTATTCTTTAAGTAATGAAGGATTCATTTTACTATAGTCTAATGATCTCTACCTAGGTTCACCATGTATTTATTGAATACTTCTACTGTTTGTGGAATGTAGGACTGAAATTTGGGCGGGTCGGGTTAGGGTCGGGTTGGTGCTCAACCCTAATCCAACTTAAGGTTCCTATACCTCAACCCTAACCCAACCCAACCCAACCCAACCTCGGGTTGGGAATTCTCAGCCCAAGCCCAACCCAAGCGGGCTCGGTCGAGTTGATCGGGTTGATACATGCTAATATTTTCGTTATTACATTAGTCTATTATGTTTCAATACGTATCTTATATTTTGTACCTATGGCTTTATTAATTATATATGTAGTTATTTATTGTAAATAACTTCACTTGTTCTAAACAAATAAGCTAAAATATAAGATAATTACTCTTTTAATATTCAAGCATTTCAAATTCTAACATATCAAATTTCAAACATTATAAGTTTACTTACTAATGTAATATAAACTAATAAGTTTACTTAACTAAAGTATAACAAAATTATAAGTAACTTGTATATAGATTGGGTTTGGGTTGGGTCGGGCAACTTGAGACCTCAACCCAAGCCCGACCCAAACTTCATCGAGTTGGTGTTTTCATAGCCCAAGCTCGAGATCGGGTTCAATACGTCCTGCCCAAGCCCAACCCAATGTCGGGTCGGGTCATGTCGGGTTGAACTCGCCTAACTTTCAACTCTAGTGGAATGTCTAGTCTAATGTACATTATAGGAAACATAAGGCTTCTTATGACTTATAAATATGGTACTTGAGACATGCTTTCTCCACTTTTGTGTTAAGACATTGATTTGAAGACGACTTGATACTTTTTTTTTTTTTAATAATGATAAGTGGCCTTTGAATAACCCCCAACTAATATGTTGTTTTAAAGATGACATATACTAATAAGTGTTGTTTAAATATGTCACATATTAACAGGTGTTGTTACATGATATCATATGCCATCAAGTGTTATTCCATGATAACGAATAGTGGTACGTGTTGTTGCATGGTAGGGATGAGTAACATGTGTTCAACATACCATCTCTACTCATTGCATACGATAATGTACCATCCTTACTCAATGCACACAATAATATACTATTAACAAATCTAACACAATCTTGATCTTTTACTTATGCTAATGTGAAAGAACTTTACAGCACAAAACAACTAGACCTCAAGACTTATATCTTTGTAAGCATCTGTTAGTGTTCGTAAGTGGTTTCATGTGTTCTCTTCTCTATAGCGTTCCGCTTAAAATAAGGTCTCTAAGACTCTAGAACATGTAAGGTCCGGCACTAGACCGTGCTTGGGAATTAATGTAGCTTACTAGCTACTGGGAACTAATTTTCCGTTTTCTGATCAGTCGCTCCTGATACCAAAGTCTCAAGTAACCAGTACCTCTGGACACAAAACCACCAGCGCCTCTGGACATAAACATACCAGCGCCTCTGGACATAAACAATATCCGACTAGGTGGAAACATGCTTAGCCTACAGATACAGGGTACAAAACTGGCCTCTAGGCCCGAGAGACTGTCAGGGTTTATGGCTGAGATGGACGACTCTGGGCCCGCGCCTGTCAATGTAGGGACAGGTGACCTCGGGAAGTCCATTCTACAGTTGTGTGTACCTGCGCAGCTCAACCAGCGGATGCCGTTTGGATGGGTAGGGCATCGACTGTTCTTGGAATATCAGTTTTTAACAGATTGTGTGTGATAGTTCAGAACTCTCCTGGTGTGGTTTATCGTGTTAACCATAGTCCCCTTTGCTTAGTCCAGACCTGGATTCGGGTCATATTATGATAGTACATGTAATGATGATGCATCAGTATGATTCTGGGCGCCGGCGGCCTCTTTTCGGGAGAATTGTTCCATTCAGCTCGTTGGGTCGGAATGGACTTCGAAGGCTTGCGTTCTGCTCATTGGGTAGCCCGGATGGGTCGTTTGACTGCTCCATTGCGTCCGGAACGCTCGAAATACTCAAAATAGGCTCAAACGGGGCTTAAAAAGGTTATAAAATGAGGATTTAAAGGTGCTGGAATGAATGCGCAAAGTGCTGATTTTTGCGATCCGCTGACCTGATTTTATTGATGCGCTGGGGCCAGTGCGTCCATAAATGATTTTCATGATGCGCCGGGTAATTTTATGACGCGCTGGAGCCAGTGCGTCCTTAAAATCTAATTTTTCGATCCGCTGGCCTGTTTTGCGACGCGCTGGGGCCAGTGCGTCCTAAAACTATAATTTCCTGATGCGCTGGGCTATTTTGCGACGCGCTGGGGCCAGTGCGTCCTTAAAATTATAATTTCCTGATGCGCTGGGCTATTTTGCGACGCGCTGGGGCTAGTGCGCCCTAAAATTATAATTTTCCGATGCGCTGGGTCACTTTTATGATGCGCTGGGACCGGCGCATCGGAAAAAGATGACTTAGTCATTCCTCCAGACCTGGTATGATCGGAGGTGCGATTTCCGGCGAGGGGTTCCGGCGGTCGGAGAAGGATTCCGGCGATCGGCAAAGGTTTTCCGGCGACGAGGTCCTCTCTCTCTCTTGCTGAATGATGCAAATGGGGTGGTGGGCGGGGTATTTATAGGTAAAGTCGTCCAATAAGCGGTTGACACGTGTAGCGCGTCAAGAAAATGAGTCGGCGCGTCGATAAATGCGCTCGGCGCGTCATGAAATGATCGGAGTCCAGGAGTTGGTTTGCAGGACGCGCCAGCTGCCAGCGCATCCTGAAATTAACTGATTTTTTGGATGAGCTGGGTGAATTTTTGGATGCGCTGGGGCCAGTGCGTCCATAAATTCATTTTTTGGATGCGCTGGACGCAGTGCGCCCTAAAATTATAATTTCCCGATGCGCTGGACGCAGTGCGCCCTAAAATTCATTTTTTGGATGCGCTGGACGCAGTGCGCCCTAAAATTATAATTTTCCGATGCGCTGGACGCAGTGCGCCCTAAAATTCATTTTTTGGATGCGCTGGGCATGTTCGTGTCCCACAGATTTGGGTTTTGCAAATTGGGGGGTTTGCGGGGTCCGCTTACGTGTTACCTATAATTATTTGGTCGCACCTGTTGTCCTTTGATAAAGGTCAATGTACTTTGATCGCACCTTCCTTTGATAAAGGTCAAGATAGGTTACCTTCTTGATGTTGCTCAAGATAGGCCGCGCCCTCTATGATGTTGATTAGGTCGGATCACACGCTCTTTGTTAGAGGCTAGACCATGCATTCTTTAGTGGAGATGGAGCAATCAACTCCTTATCACTCCGTGATGGGGTGCGACCGACCTAATGGATGTTAAATACTAGCTATGAGATGATAGTACATATTTAGTATCACTAATGATAAATGGTAATTTTCAAAATACATGAGAGTTTTAATAATTCCATATGGCTTTGATAATAGTAAATGATTTTAGGAATACCATAGAGTTTTAAGAATATTAGAGGGGTTTCATCGTCGTGGAGGGTGCGATCATGTTGTTAAACCAGGTGAGATACGTCATCCTCATAGTTGTGAGGGTGCGATCACATTATCAAGCTAGGAGAAACACACATTTTTTAAAAAAACTAGAAAAGCTTGGGAGGAGACGCTCCCTCTCATAGGATTTTAGTGCATGAGTTTCCAAAGTTCTCATTATTCTTAAGTTTCTCTTTAAATAAGTATGCCAAGGGGTATTTATAGGCGGTTTGATGGATTAGATGACCTCAGGTGACAATTGTCCCATACTAACAACTAATAAGAGGGACATGGGGTGTGATCTTATTAAACGATTTAAAACATTTTTGTTATCCCTGCGTTCATAGATTGATAGCATCGTGTAGTCTTAATAAAATACTCGTAACTTTCTTAGGGGGCGTTTGGTAAAACTTAATATAACGACTTATCACTTAAAAATCATATTTTAAGTGATTTTAGTAATTCAGACCGTTTGGTAATTAAAAAAATTTAAGTGGTTAATTGAAAAAATCACTTAAATTAAGTGGATTATTTTCAGCCATAATAACTTGACTTAAAACTTATAGCTGAATGCGGTAAGTGGTTCCTCTTTAAATTTTTAAATAAAAATTGACAAAAGTATCCTATTAACATTTAATAATGGCAAGGATTACCCTTCTTTGTTTACTTTCCTATCTATGACACCATCCCCTGCAAGTACTTGAAGTCACCAAATTCTATAAGCCCCAGCATAATGCATGTATTATATCTACAAAGTTTATCGATTTAGAGAGATCATTTTAAGGCATGAGCCCAAAAATGAGACAGGTCCAAACCTCAGGTGGACCACACCACTGAAAGCAATGGGGACAATGATGCCCACCATTGAAACCTTCCTAGGGCCCACCATGATGTTTATTTACCATCAACCCTGTTCATAAGAACACAAAGACCTGGATTAAGGGAAAACACAAATATTAGCTTGATTCGAAACTTTTGTGCCTGCAATAAGTTTTCAATGGTAGTTTTCAGACAAATTACCAAATAGATTTTTCAGTTCTTATAAGTACTTAAATTCGGCACTTTAAGTTCTCAGTACTTAAATTAATTTTCAGGCTTAATTTTTCAGTTTACCAAATAGCACCTTACTGTAAGTCAGATAAAAATTTAGGCTTTTTGGAAAAATAATTTGATGAGTTTTCCAATGAGAACAAAATCACCTTATTTAGAAACCATATTGACTTATCAAAAGTGGGGCCAAATTTTTCCAATGGCGTGACCGATGTTGTCCACAAAGTTAACTATACCAAGCTTCAGTAAACAGACCTGATCTCCCTTGTTACACCTCAAATCAGGGTAATCTTAGGCTTGTTAAAAAGGTAACTTGACCAACTTTTCAACTATTTATAAACCACACTAATTGGAGACCATTTGATCTACCATCATCCAACTTCAAAGTTTTCTTTCTGAGTCATCAATTTGTTATATAACATGGACAAGTAATTTCTAGTGTCAACGAAGTGCAACTATTGTTGTAGAGTGATAAATAATGAAATAACGCAACTCAAACAATATTTAGCACATCAGAAGGTCAAAGTTACTAGGTGCAATAACATTTCAAGAGAGGTAATGCATATGATAAAACGAAATTTGAAAGAGATGGAGAAAAAATTTCGTGTAGAATAAAAGACATATTACCCTCGATGCGGCCAAATAAGAGGTGTTTAGTCATGATTACATGAGTGTTAGTGAGCACAAGAATGTTGAGTCTACTAAAGATTCAGATCAAGAGGATACCATGGCTAGAAGAGAGAGCGTGTGTACAGCTTGTCTAAATAAAGAGCGTCAATGCATGTTTAAGAGAAGGAGGTCTATATGTGATGTATGGACAATGTGATTGGTAGGGAGCTGAGAGTGCGATTGGAAGTGGGGTTGGGGATATGTTTGGTGGATTGTGATGTGTCTTTAGCTAAAAGGGGTCTTTTTTAAGTACTTTCCTTGTGGTTGATTATGTAGATGTTGAGCTCAAGAGACCCTCACATGATGCAATCATATTTAGAAAAAAATACAATAAAATAGAAAAAAGATCAAATAAATGTAGACTAAAACTGAAGTTGAGAAGCATGGTAGAGGAGAAACCAAGAATTTCATATATGGTAACATAACTCTAAAAGTTGACAACTACCTTATTGATAAGTGGTGATCAATGTAGTGGCAGAGAAAGTCGAATAAGTGAAGACACCCATTGCTAAAGAGATTAGGGAGAAATAGACAGAATTAGAGTATTAAGATATAAAAAAAGATATAAATGCACATGTGACCACCTTTAAACCCATATTATGGACCAGAAGATGCACCATTATGTGTGATAGTTGGACTAGCCCAATTAGTTGTAGCATGATCAACTTTATGGTATACTACTATGTAATATTTCACAAATTATAAATCAATATATTAGAAGTAATAAAAATGTTGAGTATAATTCGCCCTAATTGATAAGATGGTGAATGAGATTGGAGAGGAGAATGTGGTGCAAATTGTGGCCGAAAATGAAGTAACCTACAAGTCTGTGGAAAGCATGTTGATGATGAAGAGACAACATTTATTTCGGTCACCATGTGCTGCACATTGCATTGGTCTCATTAGAAGATATTGGAAAGAAGAATAGTATCACAAATTTGGTTCAAAGAGAAAGACAAGTGACGACATTCATTAACAATGATAACAAACTAATTACCGTAATAAAGAAGTTCACTAACAAAAAATAACTACTTAAGCTTGCAATGATTAGATTTGTGATAAACTTTATAGTTCTTAAGAGTTTGTACTAGCACCAAGGAGGGTGAAATGAGATATTTTGCTTACTGGGAATGGCTAAATACAAAATATGGATAAAATATATTGGGGATACTGACTAAGTTTATGACAACCATTAAGGACAAAATATTGAAAAAATGTTACAAACATCCTTAAGGTAACATAACCCTTAATGAGATTTCTGAGTTTTGTGAAATACTACAAGATCCTATTATAGGCTTTCTATATAATGACATAGATTGTAAACAATACGCATTATTAGAATGAAAGAACTTTATCACTATCTTCATGCGATAGGTAATATTTTTGTTATTATGCACTTATTGTTAGTTATTAGTCAATTATTTCTATGGAGTGATTATAAAGTTTTTTATTTTCATTATTGTAGTGAAGGATACTATCTAAATCTAAAATAGATATAAGATTTTTCATTTGTCAAGGATGATGATGCTCATGTCAACATAAACTAATATAGATATTAGAGCTTGACATAGATATGCAAATAAAGGACATGGTATGAAGTGATTACAAGGCTTAAATTATGAGTTTTTAGTATTGTTATTTTAGTACTTAAAATATTATAAGTATTTTGATGTATTGGATTGCCTATAGTTAGAAGTATATGCACTTCACCAGAGTAGCTTTGGAGATGTAATTATACAAAGGCTAATATTTAAAACAACTCTAAGTAAGAAATTCATGTCCGATTATCATTTGTTATTTCTATCGTTACAGAAATTATTTTATTTGTGATTTCTTATTGACATAATTTTTAATTTTCTGTATAAATGATTGATGGATGGATGGATTTTGGAGGAAGTGCAAAAGTTCTTAAGACAATTGTGATTAAAGTTTTGAGAAAGACAACTTTGTCAACTAGTTGTAAGAGGGGCTTGAGTTATTTACATTCATCCACTAGAAAAATAGGAATAGATTGTAGGCCTGAATATTAATAGACTCATCTACATACACTGCAACATGAATCTACGGCTATAGAATGTAAGGCATATAACAAATCTAAGTGACAAATATAATATTTATGATGAAGAGGACACACGCTTATACCTTGGTTGGAACAAAGAGAGAAATGGATAAAAGAGGACAACGAAGAAGTTAAGTTGCATGACCTAATGTTTCACATAGGGAAGTAAGAGAGTCGTACAACTATCTTGAACTCAAAGAGGATTGTGTACCCATGTGGAGTGTGTGGGTGGGTGGGTGGGTGGGTGGGTGGGTGAGTGTGTAGGGGTGTGAGTGTGTATAAGAAAAGAGAGAACAAATTTAACCTAAGGTACCCAACAGAAAAGTAAAAGCAGTAGTACCAAAACCAACAGTGTATGATCATGACGATGATGATGTACCTACTTCTCATGTTACTTAACACACGGTGGTACATTTAGCTACAAATCACAAAGCCAATCATGATTAATAGGGTAGAGGAGGTCGAACTAATGGGCATATATACAACTAGTCAAAGGGAGCATCATGGAGAAGCTGACATTAGTGGCACTAGAGGAGATTAACTACTAGGAGGCCTAAGACATCAGCTAGCTTATAACTTACAAACAACATGAATATGACCATGACAGTAAAAAGGAGTTTACTGAACCACTTTCATGTTGCACTAGTCTTGGTGAATATGTTCCCTATGGATACAAGTCCGTGGATACGAGTCTGTGGATCCAAATCTGAGCACTCTCAATAAAACAAATACGAGCAACATTACTAGGGGCAGTTTCGCAATACATATGGCTTTGGTGAGCCTAGTAACTATGACTATGACATTGGTAGATATTCTTAGTCGGGGATTGAGTCGACACAATAGATACCTAGTAAGAATCGTGATTAATCATCCTATAATTTCGTTGATATGGTCTTTTCCTTCAATTCTGACCATTATGAATATGTACATGTTGTGCTACTACAGTAACCAAATGATGACAAGAATGTGGAAATCGAGCAACCACAAGCAATATAAGATTTTCATCCTAATTGTAAGCTTTTACTTAAAATTCCTTTGCTTTTTTGTTGCTCGTATTTTTTTGTGGGGTGTGAGTGCATGGGTAAGGCTGTCAACGGGCCAAGCTTGAGGCAAGTCTTGGCCCGGATTTTGAACCTATTTAAAATTGTGATTTTTCAGGCTCGAGCCTGGCTCTTTGAAACCCCTACGTGTGGCTGTGTGGGGTGTGAGTGCGTGGGTTAATAAAAGAAAGAAAGTAGTTTTTATACATAATTTTTTTTATACATAGTACATTATTTACTAAGTACATATTGTTGAACTTGTGCCTAAAAGTAACTCATCTCGCTAACTATAAAGAAATGTACAATTAAATTATGAAAATCAATAAAGTTAATCAAATAGTATTAATTATTTTTTCAGGAAGGCAAGAGAGGATGAAAGTTTGATTAGTTGGTTAGATCAATTCAGCTGATGTGTATGAGGGTAATACCATGAAAAATAAATATTTATTAGTCATATTAGTATTACATTCATACTAATATATTTATCATTAATATTAAATATTTTAGAAATTTTGTAATCAATCTAAGTCTATTTGGTTCATAAAATCATCATAGGCTAGTTGGGATAGCATTCTTAATAAAGAATGGACAGTTACCTTATCATAAACATGGTCAAAATACACACACACACACACACGTATTAGAATCCTCTAAATATTTAAATTTTTCCTCAGATTTTTTTTTACGAAAATAAAAAAGTTAGAAGGCATATACCATTATGCCCATTGCCTTGTTACAACATTCCTTGTAAAAATACTCAAATGACTTGTTATATAAATATGTGTTAAATTTTCAATTATTTATTAATTTATAATATATTTTTAGATCTTTTTATTTTTAGGAGACTTTCTTGGTGGCATCTAAAGAAAAAAAAAAACCTCAAAAATCTGATTTTTTTTTTTTTTTTTGAAAACTTTATTAGTAGAGAAATCCCAGGGAAAGATTTTTTCCTCTATGGTATCTAAATCCAATAATAAATGTGCTTGATCTGATATAACCTCGTATTAATATCATGATGAAATCATGGAAGATATATATTTGATCAGTTGGCTGTGTATGGGAACCTTCTCATGCACACTGTTTCATTACAACTCATTGTTATCGGCATCAACTATCTTGACCGTCCAACATGTCTAGTCCACTCTTCCTCCAATGATATGAAAAATAACAGCAATCCAATGGTCCTACACATTTATAACAAGACCTGTCTACTACTCTTGGCTCAGTGGTAGACGCACAAGAGTTTCAACACTGGGACTAGGGATTGAGTGCCCTTGTGGTGTGGGTGGGTGTGTAAAAAAAAAAAAAAAAAAAAAAACTGTCTTCTACAAATGATTTTGTCCATCCATTTTTACATTCCACCAACTGGTCGGTTTGGATTGTCAATATGATTTTTTAAGGCACTTATGAGGAGTGCGTGAGGCCAACAGGCAGTCCAGATTGAGCCCCATGTCTCTGGCAACATGGTTAGATTGTCTAATGATCTGGACGCCAATGTTCTCCTACCATAGTAGGCTATAGCCTCACTGATGACCCTGACCTTTGATTTTTGGAGTTGGATGTGAGCCATTCTAATTTTTTTTTTCGATGTTCTAAATTAATGTCCTACAAATGATAGCCAGAATCATCCATTCAGAACAAGTTTTTGGTGGTGGGCCCATATGAAAGTATTCTATTTTGATCATCCGAGCAGCTAAGCATGTGGGCCCTAATGAAGTCTTCTATATTCTTCTTAAAAGAGAACTTTGATACTCTGGCAAAGTGTGATGGACGGTACACAAGTGCTTGAAAATTAATTACATAAATACATACAAGTGGTTCAAGCTCAACTGTCCAAATTGTGATCACAATTTAGATGTGTATTGAATTAAAAGCTATCCTTAACTATAGGATTGGTGGGCATTTATTTAATGGTTAAAAACGAAAAAATCCAATGGTCTATTCTAGCAAATAAGTGTCCAAAAATCATAGGTTAAGATTGTTCCAGCAATCTCATAGCGACGGTTCCACAATTTAGTCTCTTCAATTTGAAATAATGTATGTGATGTGTATGATTTTGGAGTGCCTACCTGGAAAGCATTATACTCAGCAAGAGTATTAGTATTGAATGATTCTCTTTCTAAAGCAATCTTGACTTCAATACCTGCAGAAAGACACAGAAAAGAAGCATGCAGCTGGGACTTCGCCAATTTCGGCTCTACTGGTAATACAGGGAGACTTGTACATAGTAGAAGAGTGTTGAGAATTTTAAGGGTTAAAAGTACATAGAGTTGTGTAGTGATCTCTGGAATTCCAGAGTTCTTGGTCGGTTCTTGCAGCAGGACTAATGTAGAACATATATAGTGACTAGTATCATTCGCACAATTTCTTGGCATGTTTGGAGATCTCTAAATTTAACATATTTTTTTGTGATATTACCATAAAATCTCTCTAAAAATAAAATATTAACATTGCAATATAAATCAACAAATAATTTCAAAATTAAAAAAAAATTATTTTAAACTTTTTGAAAATGTTGCATTCTGTAGTTTGATCAGTTTCCAAGAAAATATTATAATGGCGAAGAGCTTTTTTTTAACACACACACACACACACCCCACATGGCACTTGATCCCATGATCTCAAGTGTTGAAACAGAATCTATCTACCATTGAGCCATACGGCTAGCCAAACCTATCATGGTTTAGAATTAATATCTACAAAGTTTTCTACGATATTCTTGGCAATTGGATAATAACCATATGATAACATCTTAGCTATTAATATGAAGTAGCTAGAAGGTTCTTAGCCTTGCCAGCATTTACAACCAACCTCATAAAACATTAAAAAGTTCTAAGTTCTTGAGTTCTCTACTGCAATAGAAGTTATCCTGCTGTCGAGTAGCTCTTCCTTCTCTTCTAAGTAGCGCGACAAAACTTAGGTGGTTGGCTGACTGTAACAAAGAGGAGTGTCTACAAGTGTTGCATGGCCTATATATGCTGGGGAAGCACTTAGCCCATGACAACATCCATGCATGAGCGAGTTTCATGTAAAGGATATATTCATGAATATGGGCCAAAACTAACCGTCATCTCTCCTAATTACATACACTTGCCTAAGCCAATGTGTGCTTGTAGCCGTTTGTATGCATGTATGTGTGCCTAGGCATGCACGCACGCAGTTATGTATGCATGTAGCATGTGTTTGTGTGCGTGTGTCTGTTCATTTAGCCATAATCAAGTCCCAACTGAGAGTATATCTATACTGAGGGAAATCAATGGTTTAGTGATCCACTTTGAAAAACAAGAGATCACCCAATGTACTTTTAAATTCTGCCCCGAATCTATGATCCAATGGCTAATAGCTACTCTTATAAATGTGTTTGTGTGCGTGTGTCTGTTCATTTAGCCATAATCAAGTCCCAACTGAGAGTAATATCTATACTGAGGGAAATCACTGGTTTAGTGATCCACTTTGAAAAACAAGAGATCACCCAATGTACTTTTAAATTCTGCCCCGAATCTATGATCCAATGGCTAATAGCTACTCTTATAAATATAAGAAGGAAATAGACATGAAACAAGAAGGGAATTCAAAGATATGCGATAACTAACAAGCAAGCAATTTCTGTAATTGATAATGAAAGATGCTTGCCTAAAAAGTGCAAAGATCATAACACTATCCTATAATAACTATGATTAGTATAAGACAAACTAATTAACTCAAATTTCTCATACTTCATTAATACCTGCATTTTATCATTCAAAAAAGTTCTCCGGCAATCCGTCAACTTATCACGAATATGGTCACTAAATTAGAAATTGGTTTTATGTTAAAAATAAATGATCATAACATTCATCCAAGAGCACAAGAAATTATTCCATTATTGTACAAAGTTCTCGCTAAAGTATACTTTTGTAAAGATGGTACACATCTCTAACTTAGAATTTGTGTTTGCCCCACGAAATCATGGTACTTAATCATGGTACTTAATACACTTTGGGTGCATTTGGATGCTCTATTGAATTGAATTGCAATTATCAATCAGTAAAGTTGATGACCAAAAAATTGCTCTCCTTAGATCATTCATTTTTGAAAAGCCTTGGCTCCAAATTGCAGTTATGTTAGTTTCAAGTTAGACTTGAAAGAAATGGAATAATAGTTCATTTTTTGTAATTACCTTTAAATAAGATGAACTTTGGCAATTCAATTTAATCAATACATCCAAATTGCAGCTTCGTTGTTTTCAGGTGTTATGGAAAATGGAAACCTATATTAAGCATGCTAGCATTTTCCTGCTTTTCACGCCCCAAATCGCAAGCGAGATGCTTGAGGCATCATGTAGCCCCTGAAAATTCAGAGCATCTAACTATTCCTTTGTACATGAAAATAACACAGAAGCAGATTGAAGCGTTGGTGGAAATCATGCACAGTACTGTAGCCAGGGCTCTTTAGATCTAAGGTAATATCTCATGGATGACATGCGATGTCCACGGAGAAATGAACAGCCCTGATGACACTCTGCCAAGTAAAAGTGGGGTAGCCCACATTCTCCTATTTGATTAGAACATCTCACCCAAAATCATTAATAAAAAACCTACGGAATAAAGTGAAAATTATCAAACATGGTAGACCTGTAATCTCAATTCTTTGTTTAGGGTGTGTTTGGTTGCATCTAATATCATGAATTTTCATGGTATTTTGCACAAATTAGATTGATCAATCATGAAATATAACGAAATTTCACGATATTTTCCTTGCAACCAAACGCAACCTTAGGCACAGTTTCATGTTTAATCCTAGCACGCATTGCAAAAGGAATGAAGCAAAAATGGACAACCTAACATTGGTTTTTTTTTTAAGATTTCAATCTCCAAAATAATCTCAAAACAATCCAACATGGGTATTTCATTATTCGAAAAAATAAAATCAAAATACACATACGAAGGGAAACATATGACAGATTACATGCAAAAACATGAAAGTAATATATATTCCTTTTTCCTATAAAAATATCTACAATGTATTTTTTGGCAGACAAAACGATATATATATCATCATATAGCAAGGGAAGAAGGACCACACCTTTCCAACAAATCCAAACCATCCAATAAAGCCTCAATCAAGGGGATTTCTTGGGTCCACCCAATGACAAGTCATGAGGCTCAGGCCCCAGTCGAAGTTCAAGGTCCAAATCTGCCCCAACTGGGCTATGTCTTGATTGTGTCCTCCCTTCATCATCCCTTCCATGGCCCACCAATCGCCGATCATCACTGCCATTGGAGCATCGACGAACAACGGAAGCTGCCGGAGCTCTCCTTTCTGGGTTCCACCTACGGTGGCGCCGTCTTCGCTCTGATGCACCCACGGCCACTTGATGGTGCAACTGAGATGGTCATCGGCGGGCTCAGATTCTAAAATAAGATCGGTCGAGATAGGAGTGTACAAGGGGTTTGGATCTCTTTTGGTGTGGCCCATCTCAAGTTGGTAATCGTTGGATGGTTGTTTGAGCTTGGCTCTATCTTTTCTATGGATGTTCATGTGGCCACCTAGTGCCTGAGCATTAGAGAAGCCTCTCCTGCAAAAGGTGCACTCGTAGGATCGGACATGGCTGGGACCCTGATCATCTGCGGTCCAGATCACCTGATCAGGATTCTCAGAGCTTGGGGGATCGGTCTCCATTAGCAGCTGCGGTTTGCATGAGGTAAGGGAAGGGGAGTGGGTCAACTCCGCCGGATGGATGAACGTTTATATGAGGGCAAATTGGGAAAAAAACCCACTTGCTTCTCTAGGAAAGGACCGGCGAAAAGGAATATTTAAAGCAGGGAAGCAGGTGTTTTTATTAAATGACTAAAATACCCTTTTCGTCTAAAAAGAGTACCCTAAAGAGGGATGAAGGTCGGATCCGCTACAAATTTTGAAGGGTCATGGTTAATGTACAACGCTATTTATGAGGCCCACTATGAATTTTTCATGAAATCCGATCCGTCCATCTTGTTTTCCCGATCATATTCTTGTGGAGTACGAAAATTCGGGCGTATCCAAAACTCTGGTGGCCGTACCATGTAAAATCATGACTAAAACCTCTAAAATCACATAGCGTGGCCCACCTTAGTTTGGAATGGCCTGATATTTTGGGTTTAAATACTCCTGGTGGATAGCATCTTATTAATGCATTAGGTTTCATATAAAAAAAATACATGGAATCCCACACACAATTTGAAAGGTTTTTAATGGTAGGAGTTTGCAATACAACTGTTCCTTATATTGTGGCCAACATTCACCTTATATTAGGTTGATATTTATAATACAAGAATAAAATGAGATAACACAGATGATGGACGGATTGGATTTATGAAAACATCACAGTGGACTCCACACATCACATTGTAGATTAAGCTCAGCCTACAAAGCGTTGTAGTGGGTCCGCATCGGAGGAATTTTTTAAACAGCGCCTCTAGTATGGATGAACACCTGGTTTTTGAGTTTGACACGTGGGGATCACGTTTCAGGTGATCAAGGCCGCCGGTTTGTTCTTTTTCATTGTGGATGGACGGTGTTCTGAAAGTTTTTCAAGATTAGTATATCCTAGACACCAACTGTAGACATCGTTATCTCACTTCTCTTCTTGTCCGTCAATTTTCATGTCACAGATTAAAAGGTTGTGATTTTTCAATCGAGAAATATCATTTGGGGTTGGTCCATCCATTGGGGATACAACAGATAAACGGTGTAGATCACTAAACTATGGGCCACACTTGCACAAAAGGAAAACCAGTAGACAGTCGTACAATTCGTCGCGACTAAAACAGGTTGCTTAAAATTTACCTCATTCCTTCTAAAAGTAGGAGATTTGGTTTGATATTGAATCCCCTAGCTTCTATCTATGAATGATCAGGCGTTTTCTGTGTACGGCAAGCATACACCGAAGCCCATATATGTGAGTCATCTTTGACGTCCATTGGTACACACCTGTGAATCCAAACCGTCCAATGATACCACAAATTCTCCGTACCATGACTTTAATCAAATGATCTAATGTCTTTTGATAGTATCCTAATGGTCCTACCAGTGTGTGTGTCTATATATATAGAGAGAGAGAGAGAGAGAGAGAGGAATGCTCACCTACGAACATCTGTCACTTGTTCTCGTGAGAGAAATTTTAAGGCTCATCACACGTGAAGTGTCACCAAAATCGGAGCCGTCCACTTGATGCAGCACCCCAAAAAAACCCCGTGAGCCAACTTTCAACCTGATCCAAAAGTGTGGTGGGCCATGGAAGAGAGATAAAGGCAAATCAAGGGAGGAAACTATTTGGTGTCCATTGCATGTGATCCATTAACTAAGGGTCATTGATCATACGGTTAGGATTATCAACTATCGCCCATTTGTAGTGAGGTCACCCGATGGACAGTCTAGATGCTCCAACAGCATTGCCACATGTACAGTTGTAATGGGAGGCGGATTGTGCAATGAGGAGGTCGCAACATTATAGCATGGTGTGGATTCTGTGGGGCCCACTGTGATTTATGTGTTTTATCAACCTCGTCTATCTGTTTTTTTTTTTTTTTTTTTTTTTTTTTTAATTATTTTAGGGCATGAGCCCAAACATTGAAGTATATCTAAAGATCAAGTGGACCACACCACAGGAAACAGAGGGAATAGAACGCCTACCGTTGAAAACTTCTTTTGGGGCGACAGAAATTTTGGATCAATCTGATAATTCTGTTGTCCCTTCATCCAGGTATTTGTGACCTTATGAACAGGTTGGATGGCAAATAAACATCACCGTGGGCCTATGAAGCTTTCAACGGTGGACGATATCACTCCCACTGTTTTCTTTAATGTGGTCAACTTTAGAGTTGAATGTGCTTCGATTTTGGGTTCATGCACTAAAATGATCTTAAAAAACGAATGGACGGCGTGGATAAAATACATACATCACGGTGGGCCTCACAGATAATTGAGCTCCTCACGGCACTATCCGCGTCCTTGTCATGGATGCTTGATTGACCGGAAGACTGACGTTCACAAAGTGTCAAGAAATTCTCAGGTCAAGCTGGTTGGACAATGAGTTACCGTTCATACAGTGGATAAATTTAAACAATTCAAACATTTATAGAATCCAAACCGTCCAATATTTTTATCCCACTATGAGTATTAACTTATTAAAAATACAGGCCATATTCCTTTAAGGAGGACCTACTTATGTTTAGTTATTTATCTATTCGCTGATAAATAACAAAATAAAAATGTTCCACCTAATGCCTGGATGGGATATATATTTCCAATGATCCTCATGATGGAGAAAACCTATTGGACGGAATGGATTTTACACCCACATGATAGGTTAGAAGTTATCGGCTGGATGGATGCTAACTTATTCGGATGACCGGTTGGATATGAGTTGTTCTCTCCAGATTATTCATGAAAACCATGCTTCATCAGCAGGCTGCGACCGTCCACATACACAGTTAAGCACACGTGCACAAATGGTACATGTGTGAGATCCGAGCTTTCCATCAGGTTTCTCACAGTGTTTGGATCTTCTGGACTGAAAATCAGACCAGGGTCAATCCTTAGGTGGGCCACAGTGAACGAAACAAATGGATGGCTATAAAAAAAGATTGGCTTAACCGTCCCTATTTTTGAACATTGTAGCCCAACCAATGAGTGAATCTACATGAATTTTTTTAAAGTAAAAATCTAATCAGTGTGTCCCACCTGATGGAAAGCTCGGATCTCGCTCAAGTATGCCATTTCAGCATTTGCTGTGACCCTGAGTCGTGACAAGGGGCAAAAGGGACTCTTAGCTGGTGAGATGATTAGGTGCGGCCAGGGCCTCACCCACGACGGTGCCGCCCTTACGGTGGGGCCCACCCTGGTGTATGTATTATATATCCATGCCGTCTATCCGTTTTCCAGATCATTTTAGATCGTGAACCAAAAACAAAAATGAAGAAGATAGATGGACCATACAATATGAAATAGGGAGGATTGAACGTCCTACCATTAAAAACTTTCTAGGGCCCACTTTAATGTTTATTTGCCATCTAATATGTTGATAATGTCATATAAACCTGGATGAAGGGAAAAAACAAGTCTCAGCTTGATCTAAAACTTTTGTGGCCCGTTAATGGTCAACCACTACTGTTTCTTAGGGCCCTGCTTAGAATTTAAGTTACTTAAGGTAAGCTACTTATCAGATAAATAACTTATTTTGGTTTCTACTTAATTAGCAAATAAGTATGTTTGGTAAACAACATGTTTATCAACCAAAAAGTAGAAAAGCATTTCCAACAATATCATTTCTCTAGTCTGTTTGGTCCCTGCACATCCACCATCCATCATTTGGGGACAATCTTTGGTGTGGATTGTTCATTCTGTATGCCCCGTCGGCCTTTGATGTCAGCAATACATCATGTGGGGCCCACCTTGGATGTGGGCCATTTGCACTGTTCTTTATGTAAGACCCACCTTTGATGTTGGTCATACATCAAGTGGGCCCACCATCAATATCCACTACCCATCATGTGGAGCCTCCTTTAATGTGGATCATCCCAAATGTGAGGCCCACCTCTAATGTGGGCCGTCCATCATGCAGGGCCAGCCTTGGATATGGGTCATTCATCATTAGGGCCAACCAATGGTGGGCATCAATTATGACCACTGTTTCCTGAGGCATGGTCTATTTGAGATTGGATTCTGTTTCATTTTTTGGATGGACCAACAAGGGCGGACAATATAGACTTCATGTGCACATCATGTGGCCCCACTACTCAGTGGACTTCTCAAAACTAGTTGAAAAAACAAATGAATGGCATGAGTAAAACACATAATGCTCTACCAAGGGGTTTCGAGGGTGTCATCATTATCATTGTTACTTCCTGATGTGGGGTCCACCAAAGGTTTAGATCTACCTCACATGCTAGCTCCACCAAAATCCAAACTAGATGGACGGCGTAGATCAAATATATCGCAGTTGGCCCAACAAGTTGGATGGTCAACGTGGGCTAAGAGGTTGCCACAAAAATCAACACTTTTTCAATTTTGGACCTGCACCTCTTATTTTCGTCCATAGTGACCAAAAAGTAGAAACACAAAATAAAAATACTAAAATGCTTAACTGATTTTCAGCAAATAAGTAAGGTTCATTATTTATTAACCAAACTAATCTCAAATAAGTTACTTAACTGCTTCCATCAGCAAGAAAAGCAACTTATTTCTTGGTATCCAAACGGCCCCTTATGGTACTGGTCCACCTAAGAATTAAATCGGCTTCATTTTTGGCCATGCACTAAGATGATCCGGATACGGAATAAATACATCAAGGTGGTCCCCCGGTAAGGGAGTAACGTCGCACCTAGTCCACTCCTTGAGGAAATCCGATTGCGTATTGAGTAAACTCTGTTGAGCCCACTGTGAATGCGTGTGATTTATCCACGCCGTCCATCCTTTTTTCAGTTCATTTTAGGGGTTAGCCCAAAATTGAAGCATATCCAAAGCTGATGTGGACCACAATACAGGAAAGAGTGGGAATAATGATTTCCACTGTTGAAAATTTCCTAGGGCCTATAGTGATCTTTATTTGTCATCTAACCTGTTAATAAGATCACACAAACATGGATGAAAGGAAAACACAAATATCAGCTTAATCCAAAACTTCTGTGGGCCCCAAGAATTTTTCTGCGGTAGATGTTCAATTCACACTGTTTCCTGTGATGTGGTTCACTTGAGCTTTTGGTATGCTTAATTTTTTGTCTTTAAGAGCTAAAATTATCTGGTAAAATGGATGGACGGAGTGAATAAAATACACAAATCAGTGGAGCCCACAGAGTACGCAATTCCCTTCCCTTTTTGAGCCACTTGTACCTGACGTTAGCCTCAAGGAATGGAAATGAGTTAAAAACTTAAAACTCACTTCAGTCACCCAAGCAGGACCTGAAAGTAGTATCCTCGGTCGGAGTGGGGGCATTTTCGTCACATTAAGCAATATTTTGGAACTTTAGCAATTTGGATTGTTCCCAAATTGTCGCTTTCATTAAGTAGGTGGACCCGATTAAAATGTACAAAGTATCTCTGCAGGTAACACTTGTCGTAGGGAGCCCATGCAATATAAAAGCTCTGGGCCCACCTGATGTGTCACATCCATTCCGTCCATTAGTTGAGCCAGTTCTCGTTAGTAAGATGAGCTCAAAATACAGGAAGGTCCAAAAGTCACGAACCAAACCATATAAAGCAGTGGGGTTGGAGACGTTGTACATTGAAAGGTGTGAATTATTTAATATTATGGCTCAATGAAAGAGCACCATGTTAACTTGAAGCAGACGGCTCTGCAGTAAAAAGTACGATTCACGAGATTGAAATGATTTTTTTTCCTTTCCACTGTAGGCCCACCAGAGAAATTAGGGTGGAGGACATCCCCTGTAAACCTCTATGAGCAATTCAGGTCCACCCTAGAAACCTCCCCAAGCTCAATGCTGTGTTTATATACCATTCAATCTATCCATGAATTGATTGTCAACGGGACTAAGTGAAGAAATAAATATTAACCAGAACCAAGAAGGTTTCAAAAGCAACACATTCATTTTCTTATTTCAAGTGGTGTGATCCACTTGTGTTGTAGATTATTTATGCATAATCCAACTGCATCAACGATTGATCAAATGATGCCATGTGGTAGTAAAATACCAACAAGACAAAAGGGAGATTTCTTCTGTTGCTTTACCGGCTAAATGAGATCAGAATCCATAAAGTCATGAGTAGTCCTAAAAAAATGTGCTCAAGTAGCTACAACAAAAACATACATGTTGCGTACGTATCTTATGCACATGGTAGAGTCAACTAACCACCACGATGGCCTCATAACTAAAGTTGGGTATTGAACAAAACACGATCACACCAAATGATGAGTTTAGTTGACGTGCAATGGCATCTCACATGATCTCTAAGGTCGAAAATATTCGAGGAGTACTGGTGTAACGACTATACTAAAGTTAGCCTAACATCATGGCGCATTATTCACATTCGTGCCAAGAAAATGATGACTATTATCAACATGTGGCAGCGCAAGAAAAACTCTTGTTCACGCAATAAAGGTAGAACATGTGCACAATCGATGGCCAACACATGATGAACTTCCTAGCGTACATAATGTTTTCTAATAAATCACGATTGTCTTTGGGTCCAGACTGTTATCACCACATCAACAAATAAGAGAAGTGGTTACGAATATCTCTTCATGTAACCATCCTAAAATTCTATAAATAAGAGGAAGATTGAAGAGATTTGGGCCCTTGCTAACCCAACTCATATCAAATCAAATCTACAAGACAATATTGTCCATCTTTTATCTTTTATCTTATCTTAGCATAAGACAACCCATGTCCACTGCTACGCTGGATTGGCTTTGGCGTAGTAGTATAATCTTGTCTGTTTATGTTGGTACGCTAGACTGACTTAGACTAAGAGTAATGTAATTCTTTTCCATTATGCCAAGCAATGGATTATAAGGAATGTGCTTTTTTTTCTTTTCTTTATTGTAGTGTAAATCTTTTTGTCTACATTCGAGTTGGGAGGCCAAGGAAGACTTAGATCTAAGGCCTTGCCATTTATGCCACATATGCTAGATCGTCTGTGGATACTTTTGTAAGTTTTTATTCAACTAATGCAATTGAGTTATCTCTACTCTTATATTGTGTGAATCGAATTATCTAAACTATCACACTGAAAAAATGTCCTTTCTGTTGGGAAAACCAGCCCACAACGGAAGTAAACCTAAACACACAGAATATGGAATCAAATGAGCAACATGACACAATCACACCCACATGCAATCAACCACATAGAGACAATCTGATTTTACGTGGAAAAACCCCTCACGGGTAAAAAACCATGGCAGAAAGCGAACAATTCATTATGATATCAAAAGTTTACAAGAGATGGAAAGCCAAAACCCGGATCCCAAGACCCATGAGAGAAATCCTAAGCTTTCCTAAGCCATTTCTCTCACCTAGAACCTCTCTTAATCCCCTTTCCAAGTTAAGATACTCTAATTTTCGTATTACACCCCTTATATAACAATGAAATCGAAATTAGAAACACCTTGCGCAAAACCACGCAAGAAACCAACTTGAATTAGGAAACCCGTCGACTAGTCTCACCTCACCGCCAATCGGTCGGGGACCCTTGCCGACTGGTCGGAGACCGGTTGTCAATGCCTGTAAACCGTCCAGAGAGCTTGTTACCCTGAATTCCACTACGACCGACTAGTCGGTCGGTCGCCATCCACAACTTTAATTTTCATACAACACCTTGCCACACACCGTCCTCTATCATGATCATAGTTCCATTGCTTCTCGTGCCCCATCGACTTTAACCCCGCACCTTCACGCGCCTTGCTCTTCTCATGTAGCCCTTTGGCTCTTGCCACATATGAGGAACCATGGATCCTGCTGCCGATATCGCAGTTCCACCATGAATAGTGCTCCCGATCACCTTATAAAGATGGTCATATCTCCGTGCCTTCATCATCATGAGTGCCCTTTGTTAGTGCACTTTTCTGTGACATACTAGTGCACCTTGTTTGTCGATCACTTAGATCAGTGGGTCTAGTGTCGGTTAAGCTTAATGAAGATGAAGACCGAAGACTCAAGTGGCCCTGCTGCATCAAGGAAGAAAAAATAGGTAAAAGTGATGCCTTGGTGTGCCTTAACCTTGACCAAAACATAATCCTTAACCTCTTAGATGACTTGTACCAACTAGGTATACCCTTAGTCATCATCATTAGTCTTAGAACTCCATGAAAAACATGATAAGTTAGACTAATTAAAGAGGTGGAAGCTACTGTAATCAAAACAGCTCAAACAGCAGTTTTCGATTGATCTCTGATCAATCAGACGTTGGCTCCGATAGGATTCCGATCAATCGGACAGAAGTTCCGATCAATCGAAAATTGTTCCAGCAACCTTAAAAATCCACTGGACATATTTTCGATCAATCGGACAGTCTTCCGATCCATCGGAAGGGGTCAGTCCGATCAATCGGAATATCCTCTAGAGAATTCCCTGGACTAAATTTCGATTAATCGAACATGTCTCCGATCAATCGGACCTTCTTCCGATCAATCAGAGATGCGCGAATCTGCCCGTTTTTTGACCGTTGGAAGAAAATCTATTTAAAGAGGGGGATTCATTTTTGAGCTGAGAGAGGGGATTTTGAGGAGATAGGAGCCACCATTGTTGAAGATCATTAAGAGCCCTATTCCTAACCCAAACAAGTGATCTTCCTTGTGATTCATCACAAGTATGGAGCATTTAAAGCTCAAGAAGAAGATGCCCTTGTCTCTCTTTTGATCTTTAGAGATTGGATTGATCTTGATAGTCATATTCCTAACCAATACTCTATGATGAGATCGTTGTAGGTGAGACTCTCTAGGTAACCCATTCCCATAAGTTGTAGAGATCTCAAACCTACCTTCCCTAGCACCTTGGGCATCTTCAATGGAGCATCACATGCAAGGTAGCTGATCTTGGAGCTGAAGCCTTGGCAAAGCAGCTGGCGTCAAAGATCGGGGGAGCACAAGGGGAGCTGATTCAAGCACGGGAGAGCGAGAAGAAGCAACCCAAAGCAGCGCTACAAAGGGGCTCAATCCGACAAGTAAGGTTGTCTTGTTAGGAGTCTAAGGTTGTCTTGTTAGGAGTCCATCCACTCAATTCTCTGTGGGGGTTGAGTGTAGAGTTTGTTTGGCTAAACTCGAACTAGGGTCGTTAGCCGATCATTGGCCTATTAGTTGGGCCTAAAATCTAGGAACGTCAGCCGTTCCTTGGCACGTTAATCGGGCCTAAACAAAGTCTCCAAGGGGGAGCCACCAACACGAGTGCAAACGTGTAGGTTGGGAGGAACCTGTAAACTCCGCGGTTGGGTGGATCCGAGTTAAAACACCTTGGTTGGGAGGAACCAGATTTAAACTTCCCAGTGAATGCCTGTGTATTCAAAGGGGTTGAGTACTTGAACCGAGAGTGGAATAGACAAGTAGTCGAACCACTATACATCCTTGCGTTTGTGATTGTTCTTGAGCACATTTCTATTTATGCATTTTGTTTAATTGGTTAATTATGAATGCTTAGCTAGGAATGCATGCTAGGCACTTGATAGGCACATCCACACTCACAAGATGTACTTTCACTACCTCATGTTGACTTGAGCTTTTCTTGATCCATCCTCTATAGTCCACATGAGTTGTTTAGACTAGGTTGTTTATTGCTTAACCATATGCTAGTTTTGTAATTGGACCCACTTAGGCTTGGAAGCCGAAGTGTTCTTGCTTACGCACGTGTATGCAAGGTTTAGCCATAATTCTAAAAAGGTTCCTAATCACCCCCTCCTATAGGTTTAGCCATAATTCTAGTTGCTCTTTAAGCTTCAGCACTTGTATGCATAGGGTGTCAGTGTTAGACTACCCGACGCAATTTCACCCCTTTCATCACTTTACAATATTGTTCGCGTCCGATGAACCTGTACCCTTTCGCCTCGAGTGCACCAAGAGATATCACATTCTTCTTCAATTTAGGGGGCATGCTTCACACCTTTCAAGATACGTTCAATCCCATCGAACATCCTGATGCGCACCGTACCAATACTCATCACTTTGCGAGCGTAGTTATCGCCTAAAAACACTGATCCATCACCATACGCTCTGTATGTCATGAATGAACTCCGGTCAAGACATACATGACATGATGCTCCTGAATCCAAGAGTCACTCTCCACCGAGACTCTTTTTCGATTATAGTTAGTACATTGCAAACATTACACTCATCCTTTATGGCTTTTGTGGTATTAGCTCCATCTCTAGAGAAATTTTAGACTTCTCTTGCTTCGATTTGAGATTCTAACAATCCTTCTTCATGTGGCCTTCCTGTCCACAATTCTAACAACACACATTAGCCTTCCCTTTGCCTTTGACTTTAGATTTCGATTTAGAATATCCCCCATCAGTGCTCAGAATTTCTTCCCCTCATAATCAGTGCTTCTGAGGAAGAACGAGAACCCAAGTTATCACTTTTCTTTCTCATCGCCCTCGAGTGGAGGGCTGAGATAACAATCTCAACGTTAATGGATCTCCCTCCCTGCACACAAAGAATCCTTGAATGACTAATATGAATCTGGAAGAGAATTCGACAGGATGCATGCTTGATATTTATCCTTCATCGGTTCATTTATCTCTACCAAATTGCAAACCAGCTGATTGAATGTGCTAATGTGGTCCTCCATATCCGTCCCATCCTCCATCATCTTCAAGATGAAAAGATGTATCATCAAATACATTCGGTTCTCTAGAGATTTCTTCACGTACACTTTCTCTAGCCTAGTCATTATATCAGCCGTAATCTTCTCCTTTATGACGTGATAGAGGGCATCATCCGTCAGGTACAATAGGATTGAGATTCTGACCTTCTTGTTGAGTTTTTTCCACTCATCCTCTTTCATAGCCTCAGGTCACTTCTCAAGAGTATCTTCAAGCCCTTGCGCTCGTCTCAAATTCTAAATTTTGCTTCACCCCAATGATATCTCTGATACCACTAGTTGGGAAAATCGACCCGCAACTGAAAGCAAACCAAACACACAGAGTATAGAATCAAACGAGCAACATGACGCAATCACACCCACACGCAATCAATCATATAGAGACAATCCAATTTTACATGGAAAACCCCCTCACAGTTAAAAAACCATGGCACAAAGTGAACAATTCACTATGATATCAAAAGTTTACAAGAGATGGAAATCCAAAACTCAAATCCCAAGACCCATAAGAGAAATCCCAAGCTTTTCCAAGCTTTTTCTCTCACCTAAAACCTCTCTCAATCCTCTTTCCAAGTTAGGATATTCTAATTTCTGTATTACACCCTTATATAACAAGAAAAATGAAATTAGAAACACCTTGTGCAAAACCGCGCAAGAAACCAACTTGAATTAGGAAGCTTTCCAACTGGTCGCACCTCACCGCCGACCGATCGAGGACCCTTGCTAATCGATTTGAGACCGGTCGTTAATGCCTGTAAACCGTCTAGAGAGCTCACTGTCCTGAATTCCGCTACGACCAACCGGTTGGTTGCCATTCACGACTGACTGGTTGGTTGCCATCCACGATCAGTCGATGGCCCTTGTTGTTGAAGATTTGAGGTACCGATTCCAACACTTTCAACTAGAATGAAAAAAAAAAAAAAAAAAAAAAAAAAAAAAAAAAAAAAACTCATTAGAATAATTAGCTCTTCCTTCACAAATCACCTGATTGCATATTGTGCAAGTGATTGAACAAATCACTGAACTACTTTAGTTCTCGATCATAAATGACCACTCACATTCTCCCTATCTATCTTAGCACTTAGAGTTATAGGTATTAGGTTCGGATTAACCTATAAAAGGTTTTGGCACATCCGGCATAATACACACGTACCCAATGACCAAATTTTAAGCCAAAAATAAATGTTTTTTTTTTTTTTTCCACGCTCATAATTTTACATGGGTGACAAAACTAATAAACTAAGTAGATGAACACAAACATAAGGGAGGCCCCTCAGATCTTTTTGTCGCACGGCTCCACTCATCATCAAGAAATGTAAGAAGCACGGTCCCTTTGAAATAGAGTCCATATGTTAACTTTCAAGTACAACATTTAGATTTTATGGTGGCATGCTACTTCGGGGTAACATCCATGCTGTCGAAAAGGTTGGCCATTCCATGAAAAAGCACCTGGAGCAGATATCATAATAATTCACTCATCAGGTGGGCCACATGCATACAAGGAATCATACCATAGGCTGTCCATTGATTTCAATGATGCAGCCGGCCTGATGAATGGGCCATCCTGGTTTCCATTCTAAGTAATCTTTATGATAGGACCCATCTTTCACACGGCTCGGATGTCATACACTGAGTGACAAGTAGGCCAGAAATAAATCGTTGCATCTGAAAGCTCAGATACAACTAGCATTTAAATCAAAATCCGGTTGCCTGTAAAGGCAATTGGCGTGTTCTTCATGTCGTGATGGAGGAAATCACGACCCAAGACCAGGTTTTTAAACGATTTCAATACAGCCCCCCTTGCATGCTGGTATTGCCGCCCTTGACTTTCTCAACGCTTATGCGGAAGGGTGTTTTAGTCATTTCACTCAAGGTTATTTTAGTAATAAGGAAATTTCAATATCATAGAGTGTACGATGAGGAATAACTTTCGAAAGCAGATAAGGTACGGCCCAGACTAACCCAAAACGGTGCGTCCCTTATCGTGGGCACCATCTCAATGCATATATTCTATATCCAGACCGTACATCTGTTTTTACATATCATTGTAGTGCATGGTACCAAAAATAAAACATATCCAATTCTCAGGTGAACCATACCATAGGAAACAGTGGTGATTGACCATTAATGGGCCACAAAAGTTTTGGATCAAGCTGATATTTTTTTTCCCTTCATACAGGTTTATGTAACCCTATCAACAGATTGGATGGTAAATAAACATTAAGGAAACATTAAAATGGGCCATTTAAAGTATTTAATGGTAGGATGGAGAATCGGATCTGCTTTATTTTTGGAATCCTACTGTAAAATGATCTGAAAAAACAGATGGACGGTGTGGATATAGAATATATACATCAAGGTGGGCCCGACGGTAAGGAAAAAGGAGGGGCCGAACCTAAGACGCTCCCATAGCTTTCCACTAACCTGCCGATGTCATCATGGCAAATACGCTAATTAGATGGAGAGAAAAAAAAAACATAAGAGTTATTTTATACTCTGGCTACATGTCATGCTTGATACACAGGCACTCGGAGATTGTATACTCGGCATGCATTAACTCAAACTAAACTGAGTAAATTGTGGTGCTTACTATCTCTTAAGTCACCGTCCCAAAATAAGATTGCACGAATAATCCGAACCACTGATTCTTAGACGCTTGTTTATTGAAATTGGACCGTCAGATATTTTCATTCTCCACCTTCCAATAAATGTCCTCGAAATCGGATGGTCAACTAATGAAATAAGCTTAATTTTTAGTTCATAGTAAATTAATGGTGACCTACAATTTGGACAGTTTAGTTTGAATTATTTGTATTTCACATGCATTTTTTAAGTGATTTATAAATTCCTGCGTATCATCCATCACACTCTGCCAGAGTATCACAATATTTTTATAACTTAATAATGAATGTTATTGGGAGACATAATTGTTCGTTCTGCATCATTTTCCAAATGATGGTGATTCTTCCAGTGTACACGTGGCACGAATGCACGCCAATCCATACATGGCAAATGGTGGGCCACATGGTAGATCAGTGTAGCTCAAAAGCTGATCGACGATTATGATTTTTTTGGTTTATGTTCCATCCACATGGACCCATGAATTGCGTAGACGTGCATGCTTAGTACGTCTTCAATAGATCGGTCACCACTGTCTAAAAAATTGTAAAAGGAAATGTACAATAGCATACCATTAAATTTCTTAAACTAAAAGTGGAAAAGAAAAACACGAAAAAGGAGCTTAACGAGAGTTTTGGACGGTTTAGATTATAAAAGCTGTGGAAAAGATGTCAACATCAAGCGGTTGTCCGACAAACACCCGTGATTGGCGCCGTACAATAGACGAATTGGCGTGATCTTCAGGTGGGCCTATGTGTATGGGTGCCTATTACAATAGAATTATTGTACAATGGTCGGGCCTGGGGTTCTTTAATTAGTACAAGTGGGCTTAGTGATCCAATGTCAGTTATGAACTGTTTCTGTAATTTCTTTGTTAACATCCAGTTCATCGGCCAATGGCCTGGGTTTTTTGCCATCTGAGATCCTTGTTGCATGGACCATTTACAGTGGGGCCCACAAAATCAACGGTTTGATTACTGAACCATGGCTCCATTTTTGCATGCTGAAAGCTGGGTGCTGCACAAACATTCGGACCTAATCAGCGAGCATTGGATGAGTCCCATTAGGGGCGCGAATGAGGTTTTACCCCGGGAACAGCTTAGTGGTGTTACCCTGACCGTGTGGGGACCATCTTGATGTATTTTTTTTTTAATTTTATATATCTACACCGTCTATCTGTTTTTCCATATCATTTTAGAATTCGATCCAAAACCCTAAGAGGATCCAAATCTAAGGTGGACCATACCACTAGAAACAGTGATGAAAAATCATTAAAAATGTTTTGCGGGCCACAAAAGTTTGGATCAGTCTGATATTTATATTTTCCCTTCATCAAGACCTTGTTGACATTATAAAGAGCTTGGATTGAAAATAAACATTACCAAAATCTTACAATGGGCTCTTTGGAAATTTTAATGGTGAGGCACTCAATCAAAATTTTTCTAGTGGTATGGTACACTTGAGATTTGGATCTGCATAATTTTTGGAGCCTTTTCCTAAAATGGGGGCGTCGAAACGGATGGATGGAGTTGATATACAAAATATCATCCATATGGGCCATACGGTAAGGGTAACACCCACTAAGTTGTTCTTGGGGTAACACCTAATTTGTGCCCTCCCATTCGGGAGCAGATTAAGTGTTACCCGGGTACCAACTTTGTGGGTCTTACCATTTTCATACGTGGCCCACTTTGATAAATATGCCGTATATCCACACTATCCATTCATTTTTCAAGCTTATTTTAGGACAGGCCCGAAGACTTAAGCAGGCTCGGATTAGGTACTATCCCCATCAGGAGGCAGAGGAGACGGATGGAGTGCATGGCACCTCGTCATCGGTGGTGAGTCAGTCCGGCCCACACTGATGGGACGGTGGTGCACTGACAGCCCTGTCACATCAGTGCCCACTGCCCTCCACCAACGACTAGGTGCCACGCACCCGTCCGTCTCCCCAGCGTCCTGGTCTGGGGTAGTACCTAATCCAAGCTCTCCGTTTGAAAATCTCAATTGCACCGCACCATTAGAACAAGACGTGAATGACCATTAAAAATATTTTATGGGCTACAAAAGTTTTGGATCAAGCGAATCCTTGTAGATTCCTTTCATCCATCTCTGCTTGGCCTTATCAATATTTGTGTGGGCATTGAATCACCGCTCTTTCCTGTGGTATAATCCATCTAAGATTGGATCGGCTTAAGTTTTGGGAACGCGTCCTAAAATGGGCTGAAAAAGCGGATGGACAGCGTGGATATAAAAAAATTAAAAATAAATCATCAAGGTGGGCCCACAGAGAAGGGTGTGGGTAACACTAATCCGCTCCTGGCTCGTCGCCGGGGAGGTTTGCTACTCCCACTCGCATGTACAACGCATCCCAACGGTCCCTCATATCACGTGTTCAAAAAAAAAAAAAACTCAGCGTACGCGTGCAAGATCCTAGCCGTCAAACAGGTGGCTATGATAGAGTAGATGCTGAGTTCCAAAAAGGCAAGCTGTGTCAATCATCAAATTGATGAATATATTAGAAAAAGTCGACGTCATAGAAAAACTAGGCCAACTTTCTTTCAGCTGCCTCTTTTTCTTGAACTGTGGCCCACATGATGTGGGTTATGACCTTATTTTTTATAGGACAAAGCGTCTTCACAGTGGGACCCACCTAATGGATGGATCAGATCTCACATCTGTCTTCTACGCTGGCATATGAACTTGTATCTAGATGGCCAGGTTTCGATAATCGACCGTGTACCATACTTCTACATAAAACATCCTTTCTATGGATGTTTTTAATAAGGCCGGTTCCTCTATCAGTCCACGTAGAACAGACTTATCCTACTAGGGTTACGTGTCAAAGCCAATGTCTGAATGGAATCTAAACCGTTCATAAGGGTGTCTCTATCATGGAAGTTGGATTTTAGAAAAATCAGGCCGACCCAACCATTATGTGGACCACCACATGAATTTAGACGTTTCTGAACGGTAATCCATTATCTTTCTGCAGTGTGGCCCACCAAATGAATGAGTAGGTCACTAACAACAAAGTGGCCCCACATGGCAACGCATGAGTAAAGGAGGTGAATAACTTGCACACTCACGTGAACAACTTTTAAACAAAGCCTATTCTACAAGGGCTGCCAAAGGAGCCGGCCTCGGCCTTCGTTTGTTATACAACTGTTCTCCACCTTGGTGTTTCTACACTCCCAAGCCAACCGAGATCGGTGGATCCCTGATTGTGGGGCCCTACCTTGATGTATTTTCCTTAAATCCACACCATCCGTCCGTTTTGAAAGATCATTTTAGAGAGTGATCCCAAAAAAGAAGTAGATCCAAATGTCAGGTGAACAACACAGAAGAAAACAGTGGTGATTGACCATTAAATATTTCTTGTGGGCTACGAGAGTTTTGGATCAAGCTGATATTTGTGTGGTACCTACATCTAGTCTTTGTGGTCTTATCAACAGTTTAGATGAAAATAGAAATTTCAGTGGCCCACAAGAAGTTTTTAATGGTGGGTAGTGGTGAACTTTGTGACCTTATCTACAGGTTGGACCGAAATAAACATTTCGGTGCCGCCAAGAAGTTTTTAATGGTGGCTTTTAATTCTTTGGTGTTGTCCACCTGAGATTTCGATCTGCTTCCGTTTTGTTTCATACCCTAAAATGAACCGTTAAAACGAACGGACGGCATGGATGCGATGTTCACACATCGAGGTAGGCCCCACAGGTCGGGGATTCACCGAAGCCGCGCCCGCAGTCTCAGGACGCAGTCTCAGGAGAAGCTTAGCAACAATGTAACCTTAACTGCGGGCGCGGATTTCCTGCGAAAGCGTTGCGCAGGGAGTTCCTGCACTGGGAACCAAGGCGGGGCCCACAGTGATTTTTTTTATAAATCCACTCCGTTCATCCGTTTTGGGAGCTCATTTTAGGACGTGAGAACAAAAATGAATCGGATCCAAAACTCAAGTGGGCCTCACTAAAGGAAAAGGTGGTTAGGTAAATTACTACCGTTGAAACCTCCGTGGGGTCCACAGTGATGTTTATATGACATCCATACCGTTCATAACGTCACTACTACTGGGATGAACTGGAAACACAAATATTATCCTGATTCGAAACTCCTGTGGCTTTACAAATATTTCAACTGTGGAAGTTTAATCCTCACGTTTTCGGCCCACTTGAGTCTTGGATCCGGTTCATTTTTGTTCTCACGTCCTAAAATGAGCTCCCAAAACGGATGGACGGGGTAGATTCATCAAAACAAATTACAGTGGGCCCCACCGCTTTCGAAGGAAATCCGCGCCAACTGCTTGCCAGCTGTCATGTAGCATGCCTCTATTTATGCCACGTGGCAGGTTGAGATCCTTGGGAAGCAAATGGGCCGGACCGGGCAGTCCAAGTCCAGCCAAACAATTAGTATCGGGTTCTCTTGGGCCTCGCTCGCCGTCCAATTACACAGCCCACCGATTTTTCACGGCTGTGCATACTCCGTGACTTGATCTGGTTTACATCCGGATCTAGAACTGGTCCTATTCAAGTTTGGATTTCTCTTGGGCTGGACCCGGCCCATTGGCAGCCTGTAGATGGTAAACGGATGATTGGCAAGTGCAACTTAACCCGTGTTCTCTTTAGCACTCGCCTTTCACGCCTAGCAATGAGTCACACGTGTGCCAGATCCAAGCCGTTATTTGAGCATGATTTCAAGCCAAGTATCTTTCATGGTGGGGCCCGCCTAGTGAGTGGTTTGGATAATGGACTCTTGTTAAAATGGAATCATGCTAAAAATGATGTTCAAGCTGGCCGATTGGTGGCCACCCAATGGACGGTTGAGAAGGTTTAATCAATCTGATTTTTGAGTTGTGAACTATCTGAAGTGGGCCCCACAATTTGGACTGTTTAATATGAGTTAACTGTATTGCCCGGCCCACAGGGTCTTTTAGTGCATGCATATGAGACATCACCCTCTACCAGAGTATGAAATAACCTCCTCGGAGATCAAATCAGTGAGAAGATCGCGTCTTTTCCAAGTCGTTTTTGTCAAGGACAAGGTGGAGACACGGGGTATATGGGAGGGTGTTGTTATCTAATATACTCTTGGAAACTATGTTGGTTCATATGCACGCACCCTGAAATTGCAAACGCGGCATGTATGTAACCCAAATTAAACCGTCCAAATAGTGGGACCCATTTCAGATGGATCATAAATTGGACGATCCTAGCCACTGACTAATGGAAATATGTTGGGGAATTCATACCTGGCCTTTTTTTTTTTTTTTTAATCTTAACCGTCCATTGGATTTCCACTAATGGAACAGTAAGTAAATCAGCTCATTGTAATTGTTGATTTCCCATACAAAGTGGGACCCCACGTTCTCGATAGTTTCTTTTGCGGACGCGGTTTGGCTAGTGACCCCACACAAGCCTGCTAGCTGGTGTCAAACCTTTGTGGGCACCCAAAAAGTTTTCAACGGTGAGCGTTCAATCCCCCTTGTTTCTTGATGTAGAGCGGGCCGTGGACATCTACATGACTAAGATGGACCAGAGATCTCTGATCGGGGCCAAAAGTGATCTAGGCCGCTAGAGTCATAAATCAGTCATATCTCACAATTCGAAATGAGTTTTTGGATGTATAATATATGATTTTGGGTAGCTCGAGATAGTTGAGCCAACCAACCCTGCTATGTTGCCAATTTCAGATTTGCGAGATTCGACCAGATTGTCGGTCATTAGCCTAGTTTTAATTTAATTTTACTATAAATAGTAAGTTTTGATCATATCTTTTAATCCATAGACTCCATCGTAGGATTTGGTTTTGTATTTAAAGCATTGTAAATACAATTCTTTTTTATCTTCTTGTGGATTCGAGAACGTCTTACAGGCCCCACCGACAAGCCATCACCATTGGCCCAACCAACTGGAGTGCTATTTTCGAATGGGGGCCGAGTCAGATAGCTCACCCAAACCTGCGCCGGGACAACAGCCCGGGTCCTTAGGGCGTTAGAATCCCCCACCCTCAGGGTAGAGCCACCCTTAACTTTGATACTAATTATAACAACTCCACATATAGCCAGGACCTCGGGCATTCATCCATCCGATGTGGGACTAAAGCCACCACCACTAGCCCGAGTAACTGGAGTAATATTTTCGAATGGGGGCCGAATCAAACGGCTCACCCAAACTCGTGCTAGGACCACATCCCGGGTCCCCAGGGTGTTAGAATCCCCCACCCTCAGGACAGAGCCGCCCTTGGCTCTAATACCAATTATAACATGCCCCACCAACACTGTACAGATATTATCCGCTCTGGCCAAAGCCGCACTGATTTTGGTTCTGAGGTTGACCCCAAAAGGCCTTTATACAGGGAAGGTGAGAACCCCACATATAGCCAGGACCTCAGGCACTCATCCATCCAATTTGGGACTAAAGCCACCTCCATTGGCCTGACCAACTGGAGCGCTATTTTCGAATGGGGGCTCGAGTCAAACGGCTCACCCAAACCCGCACTGGGACCACAACCCAGGTCCACAGGGCGTTAGAACGCTTCGTGGCTTCAAGGCATTTATCTAGCAAGGGAGACGATAATCGACCTTACCATGTCCTCCGTCATTTACTACGGTGTGGTCCACCAAAGATTTGAATCTACCTCAGTTTTGGGCTCATGCCGTAAAATGAGCCAGGAATTGGATAGACAGCATGGATAAGTCACATACATCATAGGTGGGGGTAATAGAGCTTTGGCACCAGCTAGCTGGCTAGTGTTGGGGGTAACTAGCCAAACCGCGCACATGAACATGGGATGCTGGTTCCACCAAAGCTGGTTTTTTTTTTTTTTTTTTTTTTTTTTTTTTTTTTTTTTTTTTTTTTTTTTTAAATCATCGTGGTGAGACAGACCCTTTGCACGGCTTGGATATCCTACACATGCGGCATGCTGGCGGGAAAAGAAGGCATAATACGGTAATCAACGATGCTGGGCCACTCAGTGTGGACCCATTCAAATGTTGATTTAAATCTGCCCAGGCCCAGTCCATTCACATCCCAAGTAATAGAGATGGCCGCGAAAGGAATTCCTCAGGCAGTTCGACCAATCAATCCGGACTGCCCATTAGGTGGAGCAGAGGTTTTCCTGGGCTACCATTTGAAAATCACAACCATCAGATAATCAAATCCATCCATATGCTGCGATTTTTTTTTTTTTTTTTTTTTTTAACATCCGTTTTCCAAGCCATAGATGGGATGGTCAGGATTGCCTGATGAAATTGATTCTTTAGAACTACAAGTGATCCATGGCAGCCTACAAAGAAGTGGACTGAATTGTTGATTAGAACTTCCTTACATAAATTATCTTGGCCATCCATTTTATAGGATATCGATCCTATGGTTGGAATAATCCAGATGGGTGTAATTTTTTCATGGTAGCCTATGAAATGTATGGAAGGCATAATGGACAGTCCAGATCAACCAATGGACCATCCAACTGTCCGGATTCAACTAGGAATGCTAGACTGTTCATTAGGTCTGACACAATTTTCATGGGCAACCATGCACACATCACACCGATCTGACAAATATTAACGAGCTGATCAAATGGCCTTTAATTTGGACGGTCAAGATTGTTTACATAAAATAGGTTCAATCACCAATTTGATCCATCTATTTGCTAGGGACCATCATAGATTGCTTATGATTGTAAAAAATTACTTTTGTTAGGCAATCACAACCATCCCATTCATGGTTTGGAAAAAGGATGGCTATAGAAAATAAGGCCAAATCAAGGATGGATTGGATCATCCAATCAGTGCGATTTTTGCATGGTAGCCCATGAAGTGTGTCCGGAGCTTAATGGACAGTTCAGATCAATGGATTGGATTGTCCAAATGAACCAATGCAACTAGGAGCACTATAACTTATGGTGCACTGAGATCCATGCCTGAACCTTGCTGTCTAAGTATGGGCTTGGGCCATTTTCAGGTCCAGCAAATAAATGGGCTACTTCCAACACCATGTTTTAAGCATTTTTAAGTCAAGGCCCGGCCATGCCTGAGAAAAGAACTTTAGCCCATCCAATAATCAAATGAGCCACCGGCGTACAAAATGACCCATGCATGGTTTAAAGACACCCTTTGGATACAAGGTCAGGTCCCTGCATTGATCCGAACCGTCTGTATGATGGGACTCGTTGATGGATGGATGCCCAGGAAAATTTCTTAGATTAAATTATTTCAAACCTTTGGTCATTTAACTCATTTCCTTGTGGGCCGCACTGTAGGAAACTTTGGTACGTTCATCAGTGTTGTTGTTGGGCCACACGAATCATGTGTCCCATTTCCATTTCTGCATTTTTATTCCTCTTGTATTAATTTCATTGCATGATGACAACCGTTGGATAGGATGCAAACCCATGGGAAAGAGTGTTGTGGCATAGATTTCACCGTTTGATCATAGATCAGAGAGTGAGGCCCACTTTCAATCAACGCTTAATAAGATCGGACGGTGGTTAGGTTTCTGCTTAGGAAAGATTCGCCATGAGTGTGGCGCACCCCCTATACCGTGCGCACAGTGTGCACCGAGAGTTGGTGCGCACGTGTTGGTGGGTGGGAATCCTGACGTGGTTTTCAAAATGGCTTTTTGAAAATTCGCATTTTAAATGCTTCGTGGATTCCTCGTAAATCTCTTTAAATGGTGGGAGATACGTAAGAACTGAATTCTTGGTGAGTTGGACTGGAATTCTCTACAACACCTGTCGTACCCAGAAGGTACATCTATTCCGTCCATCAGGTGCGCCTCTTGATGTTAGTATCTATGGGAAAGAATCATCTCAATCTACAGGTGGGCCACACCACAAGGAATAGTGGGAGAAGGGACGCCAACCACAGATTTGTGTGTGGTGGCCCACCATGGCGTGTATCTTCCATCCAACCCGTTCATCGGATCAGTCTCATGACGCTAAAGAGCCAATCAGGAACAAATCCTGAGCCAAAAGCCACACAGACCACACCACTTGAACTTGTTAGCCATTGTAACCCACCTGAGTTTTGAACGGGGCTGATTTTTTGAACTTCAAGATGAAAATGATGGGGCTTACTTGATGGACGGAATGGATGTCACACAAACGACACGGTGGGCCGACAGAGCTAGGGTGTTGTACAGGCTGCATACAACAAATGTTGTAGAAGATTCGGGTCCATCCAATGGATTTTTCAACAAAATAAATAATTAAATAAAGATTTAAAAATAACATCTACATCTACTCTCTGCGTGTGTACAAATACCCATCTAATCCATATTATAAAAGACATCACACCCTCCCAAAAGGCCCCTAAACAAATGGAAAATCCTCACCATCAATAGAATAAGTCCTCATTCCCTTGCTGAATTCCATGGGGAGTTATATAATACTCAGCCAGCGTATGACTCTTCATACACAGGCAACCAGAAATTGTAACATTTGGCATACATGAGTCGAGTTGAGCTGGTTAATTGTGGAACCCACTGTCTCTAAGTCACAGTCCCAAAATCAGATTGGCTGAACAATCCTAACCACTGATTGGTGGTCACTTGTTGAAATAGGACCGTTGGAGGGTATTCATTATTTACCGTCCAACCAATGTCCACAATCCGATACTTAGATAATAAACAAGTGTTTTTTTTTTTTTTTTGGCTAATGAAACATCTAAACTAGAAACCATAATTTAGACAGTTTAATTTGACTTGTTTGTACGCCACCATATGTAATTTCCAAGTTCCTGCCTATCAGCAATCACGCTCCGCCAGAGTATCAAAATTATACTTGAATTCTCTAACTTTAAAGAGAGGAGTGATATTTCCATGCCCATGTGCACCGTAAGACCCTCGTACCACTGCATTGCATTAAAAGAGAACTGACACGAACACAACTACAATAATACCAACCACAGATGAATGACTGAGCTGGTGGGCCACGTCGTGGATCAACCATGCTGAAAGTAGCATGTTTGGAAGATCCTAGCCATCCAATCGTTGGCCTGTGGTTCTGCCTAAAGTGGACCATTATATTTTTTTTAATTCACAACTATTTTCAGGCTCCTGATCTAACTAGTCAGGTTATCACCTGTAGGGTACGTTAGATCAACAGTATGGATCCCCAAACAATGGGCCTCACAAATAAGAACCAAGGACACTGATCAACGGTATGGATCACCAAACCATGGACCTCACACACAAGAACCAAGACACTTTTATACTTCCAACATTAGATCATCAACTCAATATCCAGATACTGACTTTTCTACTAATAATCACCCTCTCTTAACAGAGATGAGCAATCAAAGGTGGGAAACATGTGATGCTTTAAGATAATTCGACTAAAGTAATTTAAAAATCTAAGGTGTACTCACGTGATGGAGGGTCTAAATCAAAGAGGGGGCCGTATGAAGGATGGTCAATATGGACCGTTCATTTCCTAGCCATTGAATGAACAGTTAGAATTACCTGATCAAAGTGATTTTGAGAGATTCGGGCAATCAAAGGTGAACCCAAAACATGGATGACATATATCAATAATAGTTCATTCGTAGTATGATCACCAAAACATGGGCCCCACTTGTGATGACCCCAAGGATACTATTGCATTTACACTTCAGAGCAACAACTCAATAAAGACAAAGCCAACCAATGCACTTGAAAGCTCTTTACACACATAAGGAACTTCATACAGCCCAATGAAAACACACCTCTTTCCATGCATGCAACCATCACATGTACTTTCACCGATCTAGAACTCTCTCACCTCTCAAAAAACCAACCTCAAAAAGGCCCAAATCATTAAAACCAATCTGCAATTCCAATCCGTTGACAGAAAATGCTCGTTGGGTATGCCTTAAATTCCTCCCATTTCAAGTTCTTTTTCTTTTCTTCAGCCCATTTAAGTCAAAAGCTACGTTTCATCGGTTGTCTTTATAAGGTAAATGCACCGAAAGCTCGCCTTATATCATGGACGGTTTTTAAGCACTGGGCCTTCTGCATGGAGGGCTTTAACTAGCATTTGAGTTTTTTTCTAGGGTTAGGCAGCAAGGTACGCTGGGCTTTTCTTTATTTAAGGATGGTATGATATATTGTAGGAGTACGGTGGACGTTCTTTGTGCACACGTACGAATGACAACTGGCATACGTGTGTTGCATATCCAGGCCATTGAAATTGCAGGCCTGCTGTGGATGGGAAATTGCCCAACTGGGGTACTCCAATGGATATTTTTTTTTCTAGATGAGTGATTGTATGATAGGTTGCAGGCATACAGTGGATGTACTCATCCACACGTACATCTTACAACTTGGGTACATGTTGCATATCTACACTGATGAAATTGTGGGCTGGCTGTGGATGGGAAACTGCTCGAAAATCACGATTGGAAAATTAACAGTAGGAGCAATGAACATCCATCCATCCGTCGAACATTAACTGTTTTCGTTTTCACCCGCTCGTTTGATAGCTTACAGGTTGTACGGTGAGTGACTTATCGCCCATGCCCCATCCATGGTGGGCCCACAATTTGGACACTCTGAATTGACAATATGCATGTCACATGTGGGCGACATAAGTGTGCATGAGTACAATTCACCATAATCCGCTACAGTACCATGCAGTTCTATTTTCAGATACCTTGGGGGCATCTAGAGTTCATCGAGAGATGATAACAAGTAGAGCAGAAAAAACAAAGAAAGAGACAGAGAAAACGCTTAGGGCAGTGATGCAATAATATTCGCTGGGGTGTATTAAATATGGTTTTTGGGCTAATACTAAAATGAAATGATTCCATGTAGTTGGTGGCTGTTTTGGAGGGGTATGAAAGGTGAGAAGGAGAGCACAAGCATATGGATTTACATGCAGAGATACTGTTGGAATTGGACGACTGGAAGCAGATCTGGTCATCAGCTAAAATATATACAGAGAGAGAGAGAGAGTGAGAAAAGGGAATCCATGTTGTTGTGTTTTTGGACGTGGCTCTTTTGGCCCACATGCATTAGTTTAGTTATATTGGTAGAATGTCAGTCAGCCAGTGAGAGGGAGAAAAATTCATTGGGTTCCATGCAGTTCAGTCAGTTTTTTTTTTTTTTTCTTCCCCCTTGTACCCCAAGACCATGTTCATCTCTCTCTCTCTCTCTCTCTCTCTCTCTATATATATATATATATATGAAGAGGATAAATGGGGGAGAGGTAGATTAGATGTCAAATGAGCGGGATTAGAATGGTACCTTAAGGGAGAGTTTGGATGCACTATCAAATTGAATTGCAATTTTACTATTTTATAAAGTGGAAAATAACCAAATTGTATGTAATTTCCATCATCAGCATTATTATTGAGTGTCCAACTTCCAAATTGCAATTGCTGTACTTTCAACTTGGACTCGAGAAGAAACAACTAGTATCTGCAGGATGGTAGTTATCTCCTCTTGTTACCTAAATGTTTGCAATTCAATTCACTTGTTCATTCAAACGCATCCTGAGGGACGTCCTTGTAAGTCCTCGATGATCGCCACTTGTTCATTCAAACGCAGCCTGAGGGACGTCCTTGTAAGTCCTTGATGATCGCTAAGTAATCCATCACCCTATTTCCTCATGTTTCATTCCCTAGCAACATCAGATGTTTTCCATAGGTCTTTGAATCTGGCTCTTGTGGTTTGAGTTTGGCCCAGAATTTTTAGTTTCAGAGACCAGCTTAAACATCTCTGCCACTCAATACATTTTTCATTCCACTTCATTGAGAAGAAGAAGAAGAAGAAGAGAACATGCTGCCTAATCTTACTGATCGGAATAAGACTCTCCCCTCTCACCTTATGTTATTGCACCTTACGGCCATGGCCACTGATTTATCTGATAGAGCACACTATTTCAGACTTATTGGTGATTAGTGAGTTATCACCATTATCTATGAAAAAATAAGAACAAGACTCCCATCTCCATCCTAAAAAAATATTCCACCTTTCAGTCCACTAATCAGATTCCGAAACCTAAGGAAACAATGGTCAAACCTAAGAGATACCCTGTCAATTAGGGTGCGTTTGGATACACACAAGCGAACTCAATTGTGAAATTTCGGTTAAATCATGAGGATTTAAAACAAAATAACCAATGTTTCCCATCACTGAAGATGAGGAGTGGCCAAATGCTATCACTTCCTTCAACTCCAACACTGAAGTAACATACTCCAATTGGAGATGGGACACTAAATACAAATATTAAGGAAAGAAATTAACATTCAGTCACTCCCACTAGACTACCTATTGCGATTCAATCTGATAGAGCACCCAAACACAACCTTAAATCGAATAGCTTCACATATTAGAAAACACAATGCTTAGTTTCAAATAACAAGTTATTTTCAACACAAGCGTATATATTATAGTTGAATGCCACGAAATTAATTAGAAAAATATCATCCTTGGTCATATATAAGAGAATGGAAATTATCAATCCCATCTCTTATCTTCTTTCAATTGCTATGAATTCAAAGAGATCGG
This sequence comes from Liriodendron chinense, assembly GCA_003013855.2. NCBI lineage: Eukaryota > Viridiplantae > Streptophyta > Magnoliopsida > Magnoliales > Magnoliaceae > Liriodendron > Liriodendron chinense. The sequence continues at coordinate 6,263,220 of ML058333.1, forward strand.
AATTTAGAACAGAAGCTATGTTCCCATCATATTACACGATAATTGAAATTGCTATTTTTACAATCTGAAAATTAAAGAGAACACGAAACCCAAGCAATCTGTCTTAAGGAGAGAAAGAGGCCTTTGCCATAAGATAAACAAGCAAAGAAGAACAAAAATGAAAAAAAAAAAAAAAAAAACGCAACATCTGTTCATTCGACTACATGGGTTTTGCAATTCTACTTAACCTTGGGCCGGTCACCAAGCCTAAGCTCAAGATCTAATTCCTCCATTGGGCTAGGGCCAAGTCCAAGTACCTCAGATCGGAGATGATGTCTATCACGGGAAGCTGGCCTCAAGAAGAAAGGCAAGGGCACGTCGATCATCCTTCTTTCCCCCAGATCGGGTTTGACGAACAGAGGCGATGGCGCATCTTTCCTCCGCCTTTTGCTAATGATATCTTCCTCGTCATCTGGGGTCCAACTCTGCTGCCTAACCAACCCCAGTGATTGCACAGATGAATCCGGCTTCACATAATCCATCCGATCTCTGAAACCCATATCGCCTATCTTTAAATTCTCCCCATCCAGCTTCGAGTTTGATACACAAAGACCCCTAACCAAAAGAGATTGAGGGGGTGAAAATGAAAAGCTCTTCAGGTGGTCTTGCACCAGGGATGAAGAATAAGAAGGAGAAACCAAAGTGTGTTCGCTACCATTCTCATTGGCGGGCCATGTCGATGCCCTAGAAGGAGAGAGAGGTGGCGCAACAACATTAGTGCTAGGGTTAGGGTTAGGGTTAGGGTTACAAGCCAAGGTGCTAACCTGAGGAGGGTATTGAATACCCAATTGAGTGGAAAGGTCAAGATGGGTATTGGGAGATTGTTTGAGCCTAGCTCTATCTCTCCTATGGACATTCATATGGCCACCAAGTGCTTGGGCTGACCTGAACTCCCTTCTACAGAAGCTACATGTATAAGATCTCGGGGGCCATATACAGCCTCCCAAAGCACCAGCTGAGTCTTCTGCAAAAGCCTGCTCTTCCCAAGAGTCCTTGTAGGAGTAGGAGACCGTTGCTGTGGGGGATTGGACATGAGATAGACCGTTGGATTTCATTCTAGTGGTCCACATCGAATACCTTGTGTGATCCATTCGAGTGCAACCACATGGATCAGCAAGGGATTGAGAGATGGTGGGGGTTTGAGGGTGATGAATAGGGGTGGAAGACAAGCATCTATATCCAAGTTGAAGACATTGAAAGGTACATGAGAATCTGAGAGAGAGAGAGAGAGAGAGAGGAAAAAGTCCGCTTTCTAGAGGGAGTCTTAGACTCTTAGAGGGTGGGGTATTTGAGTTTGTGATGATTGAGTGGAAGATTGACTCTTTTTACTTAGATTTTCACTGGGTTTTGCTGTCTGCAGTGTGGCAAGGAAATTTCATGGCAGCACGTCATTCATTTCTTTAGAGATTACTGGCACTTGGAATTGATTGTTATTCATGAGCCTTACGTGCCAGAGTGGCACGCTTGCAAGATCAGAGCAGTTCATCAGTTGGGTCCCGACGTGGATGGTACGGGGCTGAAAAATCAGCCAACCCCACTTACCAGGTAAGTGATACTTGTATGTTGACATCTGAACCGTTGATTAATTTTGTTTCGCCATCCAATTTTGCTTACACATGTGGCCTACCTCATTAGAATGGCACAGTTCACCCGATCAATGGCTTAGTTCTCACTTGTGCCCCACTACGATCTAATAAACCTACTCACATGAGAGGCCTTGACAGAGCTTGTCCTTGGAATGGTACAACATGCAGAGGTTTTCTGCCACAATACATCCGGATATTTGGGTTTTTTAAGTAGGGACTGCAGCAGCAGGATCTTGTGTCACATTTCAATGATCCATACCGTTTATAAGATGGGCCTCGTAGCAGATGGGAGATAACTAAAATAACTCTCCATTTGGATATCTTCTCCACTCTTTGATCAATTAACCATTTCCTTTGAAATTGAACCGTAGACTTTAACTGTTCTTTTCTAGCCATTGAAGGACCTTCCAACCTAAAATATTTATGGGAATCACCTATCATAGTGAGGCCATCATATAAATGGTTTGGATCATTGAAACATTACCCAGATCCAACGGTTACAGTCCTGATGTAAAAAATAAAAAAAAATAAAAATAAAAAACAATACGTCCGGATGTATTATTTCCAACATAAGATGTATTAATTGTCATTAGGGGAGTTAATGCAGTGCCACCCTACACAGGATTTATTGGTACAAGGTTATGGGTCCCACCATGCATGGGCCATAGCATGAAAATTACACCACTGATTCCAACTATCGAATGGATCAGATATCTATAGAAATCGGTCCCTTGCAATTGCCTGATCTGTACAATTTCTACTTAATGACCAGTCACCGTGGGGCCCTTCAATTGCTGAGTCCTGGTCATTGAACGTGCATCATACGTACAGATCATATAATCAACGAGATGAGGATATACATACAGCATCATCGAATCTTTTCAGTCTGTACAACTGGAGACCATGTTTAAGCGATCTAGACCGTTGATCTGATGCGTGCCACCCCCATGAACTTCACGGATCGAAAGTCTCTGACATCAAAAAATCTACTTCTGATAAATGTGAAAGCTTGCTGTGTTTCCTATCCAACCGTCAGTTTACAGGCCGCCATCTACCAAAGAATATTTACAGCCACGAATTAAAGAGTTGGAGAATCACACTAATGATAATTTTGGGGAATGGTCCATACTCAGATTGGGGCCCGCCAGAGCAACAGTCTGGATAACTGACTAATGGGCCCTCTTGTACAAACTAAAAAACTCGAGGATAGTATGCATATAGTCGTGTCAATGATCATTTGAATCCTCTTCATTTCAAAGTGAAGACTCTCAATTCCAAGAAAAAAATTAAATAAAAAAAAAAATTAGACTCTACAATGTCGGATGTTGGTTCATACTGTAAATGAATGTATACTTTGATGATGCGGTGGGTGACGTCTCTCTCATGCATGCATGTGTGTGAACCTTAATTCTATTAGGGTTTTGTACTTTCTTTTGCCTTGTTGTCTATATAAGGCGAACATATATAAAAAGAGTGTATTTTTTAGTGAGAGAGCTTTTATACATAAGAAGATTGGAAGAGAGCGAGGCACGCATTGTGTTTTCAATTTATCTTGTTTTAACGGAGAAGAAGAAAGCTCTATACTACCACCCATAGACGCCAGTATATATTACCAAACCACATCAATCTCTATGCCTATTGTCTCTTCTTTTCCCTTTCTCTTTTGAGTTTTGTTTGATTCTTTTCATCAGTGGTTTTGCTTTACCTACATTGAACATGTGCATAAGTTTTTTTGCTACAAACTTGGCATATAAGTAACTCAAAACAAGCCACTCAAATCGTGAAAAATAATTTAATCAAGTGGATTGTAAAGTAAATGTTACATCAATTCAATTTTATAATTGGTAGATTGGTGGGCATTTAATGGATTGTCCAAATTAATGAAAAATATTCAATGGCCCAAAATCAATTGACAAATGTCCATTAGTCAGGGCTTAAGATTGTTTAGTTGATCCAATTTTGGGTGATGACCAATGCACAATATGCCCCACTATTGCAAGGTTTAATACGAGTTAGGGGAATGATCATATTGGCATTTGAAGATAATGGGCCTATTGTGATGTATGAGCGTCATCTAATGATGTGTACATAGATATGGTAAGGTTGATCATCGTCTTCCTTGATGGATAATTACCCCGAATCCACAAAGCCTCCGGAAATCCTCAACTAGACTTCCTTAAATCTACAAGGGAATAAGTTATCAAATCCACGAAAAGAAAAGAAAATTGAAGTTTTTTTTAATAATAATTAAAGATGATATTCTAATAACAAAATTAAATGAGTTTAGATACTTTAAACAAACTCTAGAAAATCCTAAGTGCCTAAGTAAAGATTCCTAAGAAGAAATGAAAACAAATCTATTAAAAATGAAAACTTCCAAGCAAATTTGCAGGGCTTGTCGGCCGGTCGACGAGTTCAGTCGGATGGTTGAAAATAATCAAATCTGTCCAACAAGTTTGGGCAGTTTTTCTTAGTAAATTGGCCGACTGATTTTGGCACAAACTATCCAGTGAGCTGGACTAGTTTTCAGCCAAAATTTGGTTGGTCGTCAGCGAGGTTTGGCCGCCCGACCAGAGTCGTCGGTCAGTCGATGTAGGCTGTCGAATGGCATTTCTTTCTAGTCTTTAGCTCCTTCTTTCGATCCTTCCTATGGTCCATCCTTGTCGTGTATATGTCAGCAATCCTCTCTACATCAGTCTCATCCACTTCAAAAGAACTCGACCCTGAGTTCTCGTTCATTGTCGGCTCGTGATACTTGTACATATCTGCAACATTAAACGTTCTTGATATCTCGAACTCGTCTAGTAGGTCAACAATGTATGAATTGTAATTGATTTTGTGAAGGATCAGTACCGGTCCAATCTTCTTATTCTTTAGTTTATTGTACATTCCTAGTTGGAAATGCTCCTTTTATATATGAACCTAGCTTATGATTGGCTTCAATGGGCGTCTCTAAAGGTCGACATGCAAGCATACATGTGTTATCAAGGAGATCTAAACTATATTTTTTTTAAGATATAAAGATTCCATTGATAAATTGAACAATCTCGATGCCAATAAAGTATTGTAATTGGCCCAAATCTTTAATTTCATAGTCATTCACAAGAAATTGTTTTATCATAGTAATTTCATCAGAATTACTGCCAATGGCCACAATATTATTCACATACACTACAAGAATCGTAGTCGAACCATCGTATTGCTTGACAAAGACAAAATGATATTTGAAACATCGCAGAAATTCAAGTTTTAGAATAAAAGCATTGAAGCGCTCAAACCAAGCACATGGAGATTGTTTGAGACCATATAATGCTTTCTTAATTAGTCGGCACACTTTCCCATCACTACCTTGAGGACAAAATTCGAGGAGCAACTGCATATAGATTTTTTCATGAAGGTCGTCATAGAGAAAGACATTCTAACGTCTAATTGATAGAGTGGCCAATATTGATAGGCAACAATATTAGAGAGAAAAACATAGATATAGATCATCTTTACAATATGGGAGAATGTATCATGATAATCAATTCCAAATCTTTGGGTAAAACATTTAACAACCAATTGTGACTTATGTCGAGAAATAGTTCTATCTAGGTTATATTTGTTAGTGTAAACCCACTTGCATCCAATGGCAATTTGTCCTTTAGAAAGAGGAGCCAACTCCCAAATGCCTTGTTGTTCGAGAGCATACATCTCATCAACCATTGCAGCCTTCCACTCAAGGTAAATATGGAATAAAAGAAAAGGACAAGGATGAAAGAAACGTACGGAAGGATAAAGATAAGCAATAATAAGAAACATGATTACCAATAGGATGAGTCAGGGTAGAATTGTTACGATAACGAATAAGAGGAATAATTGTGCACTGATCTTTCCGAGAGCAATGGTAACAATAGAAGATAGGGAGTCGGTGGATGAATTTGTAAGCTAAGCTTCAGAAGGTGTAAGATTAATATGAATTAATGGAGGTTGTGCGGAGGTCGTGTAGCGGTTTCGATAATGGAGACGATGACGAGATCGGGATCAAGACAACACGATTGGAGAAGGGATCTACTCATGATGGCATTGCGAGTCGTGAGCTTCATATCAGAGTTGCAACGAGCAGATCTGGATAGTGAGCTGTGATGGGTTTGCCAATAGAGATGATGAGAGTTTGGGGGTTGTAGGTTTTGTAAAAAATAATGGCAGATCTTATGGCTTCGGTTGTTAAGACTGTGATCGTTGTGGTGACGAAATGAAGAAATTGGATTGGTGCTAATGGCGGCGAGGGCTAGACAAGATGTCGAATTTAGAAACCACCGATGGTGGGGTTGTCCGGCGCAAATTGCGGAGGCAGGCCAAGTGGTGGGGCTCCGGCCAGATGACAACGATTCTTGAGGATAAGTTGTTGACAACTATTTGGATTGGGTGGCGATGATGACTTACCCCTAAAAAAATAAGGGGGATTTTAAAAAAAAGATGGCTAAGGTTAGGGCTTGCAACACCTTGTCTCTAATACCATGATATTTTAGGGAATTTGGGATCATCTTCTTTTATCTCTCATTCTATTCATTTATAATCAATAATATTGTACAAAGATGTTTAGAGAGTTAGTAAAAATATAATACAAGCAAATATGTAAAGATACCCACACCTTTGAGACAGTGGTAGATTAAGTGAAGGTAACCTTGTTTCAACATTAAGGTCCTGGTTTCGATTACCAAAGTGGGGGTTGACTAACAGTGTAGGTGTGTGCACTAACAGTGGGATGTGTACTAACCCATAAAAAAATATATACGATAAGGAGTATGGTGGTCCAACAAAAGTACACAAGTATATACACTAACATTTTTAAAATTTATTTTTCTTATAAAGACAAATAAAATTTGTATACAAGGCCACCATGTGCATCTACCATAAAAATCATTCATATGAAGGTCTTTAAATGATGAAAAGAAAATCAATCGAAAAGTTAACAGGGCCACGTTGGGTATTGTGCACAACAGTTCAGGATCTTGCACCCCAACTACCATGAATTATGAGATATGATAATGCAAAAAACACAATCAGCAATCAATCACATGAACACAGAATTTTTTACATGGAAAACCCTCAAACAGAGATAAAAATCACGCGATCTCGTCTAGATAAACAATCCACTATTTAAAAGGCTAGCTATTACACAGCGATCACAAGCATTACCCTCTTGGATCTAATCATTCTTCACCCATAAGGTTGGATAACAATAAAAGGAATGAAAAATTGAGAGATCTCACAGATCTGAGGATGTAGGAGAAACTGAGACGTCGTCTGCCATATGGATGATGCGTCACGAGCATAATCCTCTTTTTTACGATCTTCCTCTCTCTCTCTCTCTCTCTCTCTCTCTCTCTTCTTCTTCTTCTTTTCTTTTCTTTTTTTTCTCTCTCTCACCATGGACTTGTAAAAATCTTATTAGGATGCTCTAATCTCGATTTGGAAGCAATTATATAGCACTTCATAAGAGATGGAACCAAAACAGAAAACTGCGAATTCGCAGTCCGCACTTCGTCGGGTGCACGATAATGAGCAAAAAATGTCCAGAAAGAACGCTGAGAGAAACACGATTTTACACATTGTCGAGCGCCCGATCAAGGCTTCGATCGCCCGATCACCATAACACTGGTTGCCCGAGACTATCCGAAACAGTCCAGCGACTAACTATCATCCGGGGTGAGTTTCAGTCACCCGACCCTAACTGGTCAAGCGCCCGATAAGCCCCAAGCTGCACTCTCTCCTCTCCTCATGAGAAGCATCAGGGCACATGCACCACCAGAAGTTTGGAAATTTTATATGTAATTCCCTGTGTGACCCACATGAAAAACAATTTCCGTGATGCAAAAGTTAGGAAGGCCACGCGAATAAAAGTTAAGAACGATTAGGCGTAATTTGTGATGGACGGCGGGATTTTACACACACATGACAATATCAAGTGTTGTGCGAGATTGGTCCCTACCTGAAGTAACAAACTGTTAAGTTTTTAGGTTTTCCTCTCCATATTAACGGGAAATCTTGCTAAAGATAAAATTTGAAAATATTTATTATAATTTAATAAATAATTAAGAAAATTTAATTATATAGTGAATTACTTAAAACTCTTAAATAATTTTTACGTTGGAAAATTTAGCGGGAAATCATGAAAATTTCAAGACTGCCGATATTTTGAAAATATCATGATATTCTGGTCGAGTTTCTTGCTCAAAAAATTATCTTGACATTTTCAAAATCTCAGCTACATGTGTCACACTGGTGGAAAAAATAAGGGCGCATAATGACCTCACATCTCCCGCCGTTAAAGACATCAGAGGGAATCCAGCGATCATTTCAAATCCAAAATTTCAATAGTCCTTTCTGAAAGAGAGAAGGAGAGCATGCACGACACACAGGAGAAAAGATGCTGTAGTTTGTCTCACTCCCACTGGGGGGGCCCACTTACTGTTATTGGAACCGTTCATCCACTGTCCCCACTCTTGGATGGCCCTGAATTCAGCTCAATCAAATAATCGTAACCATCCAATAAACTGTTGGCCCTGAAATCAAAATGCTATATGCTCATCAGGTGGTTCATACCTGACAACGAACATAGACTGTTGGCCGTCACTGATCTGTCTATTACGAATGGCCGCCTGATCAGTGGACTAGATTGATTATTGGATAAAACACATACATCATGGTGGGGCCCACATAGCTTTGATACCAGGGGCTAACGGTCCATCCACGGGCTAGCCAGGGGTCAGCTCGCCATAACGTAAGTGTGTTGATCCAAGTTTCTAAAGGCTTCTCCTGTCCATTCTGCTTGGAGCATTGTGCTAGCTTTGAGGGTTAAAATGTGGCCTAGTTATCTGGCCCCACCATGATATATGTGTTTTATCCACGCTGTCCATACATTTTTTCAGATCATTTTAGGGTATGATCCCAAAATTGAGGCAGATCCAACACTTAGGTGGACCACACCAAAGTAAAAAATCATTGAAAACATTTTGGGGGCACTGGAGTTTTGGATCGAGCTGATATTTGCTTTTTAACCTTCATCCAGGTCTGTGTGACGTTATCAACGGATTGGATGGCAGATAAATATTATAGTGGTCCCTATGAAGTTTTTAATGGTGGATGTTGAAGCAACACTACTATTTTCCTGTGTTGTGATCTATCTGAGATTTTGATGTGCCTCATTTTTGGACTCATGCCCTAAAATGAGCTGAAAATGGATGGACGGTATGGATAAAACACATATATCATGGTGGGGCCACAGAGCTTTGACACCAGCTAACTGGCTGGTGTTGAGGTCACTAGCCAAACCGCGCCCGTGTGCTTCCCACCTCTCCGGGTGAAAAACAATTGCACATCTTTCGAGAGCGGATTAGGTGAGACCCCGGCCTCACCCAAGACGGTGCGGCCCTTACCATGGGTTACCGTGGGTCCCACCTTGATATATGTATTATGTATCCATACCGTTCATCCGTTTCTCCATATAATTTTAACACATTATCCAAAATTTGAAACAGATCCAATTACCAGGTGGACCATACCAAAGGAAATACTGTTTATTGGCCATTAATGGACCACAATAGTTTTGGATGAATCTGATATATTTTTTCCCTTCATCTAGGCTTATGTGACCTTATCAACAGATTGGATGGTAAATAAACACTATGGAAACGTTAAGTTGCGCCTTAATAAGTTTTTAATGGTAGGATGGTCAATCACCACTCTTTCTAATGCTATGATCCACCTGATAATTGGATCTGCTTCATTTTTTGGGATAATACCCTAAAATGATCTGTTAAAACGGATGGACGGAGTGGATAGATAATACATACATCAAGATGGCCCCATGTAACCCCACGGTAAGGGCCGCACCGTCTTGGGTGAGGCCGGGGTCTCACCTAATCCGCTCTCCCTCCTTTCACCCAAGGTGGGTCCCATATGCCTTGTTACTGGGCGCGGATTTCCTGCGAAAGCCTTGGGCAGGAAGTTCCTGCACTGGGAACCAAGGTGGGGCCCAAATGATTTTTTTGATAAATCCACCCCGTCCATCCGTTTTGGGAGCTCATTTTAGGACATGAAAACAAAAATGAACAGGACCCAAGACTCAAGTGGGACTCACTAAAGGAAAAGGTGGGTAGGTAAATTACTACGGTTGAAACCTCCCTGGGGTTCACAGTGATGTTTATATGACATCCATACCGTTCATAACGTCACTACTACTGGGATGAACTGGAAACATAAATATTATCCTGATTCGAAACTCCTGTGGCTCCACAAATATTTCAACTGTGGACGTTCAATACTCACGTTTTCGGCCCACTTGAGTCTTTGATCCGGTTCATTTTTGTTCTCATGTCTTAAAATGATCTCCCAAAACGGATGGACGGGGTGGATTTATCAAAAAAAAATCACTTTCCTGCGCAAGGCTTTCGCAGGAAATCCGCGCCCCGTGTTACTCATCCTAGTTGGGTCGACACAGTGGATGGACCGAGCCTTCACTACTAGTGAAAAATGCCATTCACATGCTCTTGAGTACCCTTTCGTGTAGGGTTTCGATGCATGTGCCATGATCAGCCTCTATTTATGCCTGATCTGAAGCGTACGTCTGATGGGTCACCCTTTAAGCATATCATGGCACAGATTTTTTTTTTTTTTTAATAACAATCTGGGACAATCCAACAAGCCGATCGTGCTTGATTTTATTGAATACGACTTTTAATGGCAGGACTTTCAAGATGGACGGCTTGGATTCCTTACCTGCCTCCGCCTGTACACAGGCATGCATGCTTTGGACATATTCTTTGTTAGTTCTGCTATTTACTTTTTGTCGTCCAGAGGGTTAATGTAACATTATGAGCGGTTCAGATACAACTAGAAAATCAGAAGGTTAATATTATCTCTTTGTAGTTGGGTCTCCAATTTGCACGGTCAGGATTGCTGTAAAACCTATGTGTATTTCCGAGGAGTTACCCTTTTAAACGGTGTTAAACTAACTCTATACACCTTGGACCTCCTGGTAGAACTTACCCCAGTTTAAGTATAAATTATTCAGTTATCACCTGTGGAGTGAGAGAATTTCCAACCCTCCATTCCCATACTGTACACGTGGCACATGAGTTTGATGATCCAAACCATGAGTCATGTCTGATTGATCATTGATTGGCTCTAAAATGGATATTCTCATGATTAGACAATCCTAACCGTCAAATAAATAAGCTTCTTCTCAATGATTTGATTCATTGCCTATTTTTGTCCTTGGAAGTGTTCATTTGTATGACAATGGTTGTAGATCTAGGATCATCCAAACGGTGCAATTCATAGCCCGTGGCCCATTATTCTCTGAACAAATGACTGATCAGTTCCAACGGTGCCCCAGTATGCCACGTGTCTGGAAAAGGACATACGATGCATGGTATCTCCAATGCCTCTAGAAGCACTGGACCAACTTCCAATATTTTAGTTAGTTGGAGGGAAGACCGGAATGCTCGACAAGATGTGGACGTACGTGATTAAAGTAATGAAAGGTTGAGATTAAAATAATCTAAAATCTGTCGCCATGTATTCAGTGTCCCATTTGCACAGCCACATCTGATCTCCATCTGTACAGGTTCAATCATTCTCTTTATTCTAACTACGTAGCTTCAATAAACAAAGAGGAATCACATGATCCTCGACCCCGGATACAAGCATCATACTCGACCGTCCAATCAATAAATGAGGGAGCCATGGTACAGTGATCCTGAACATTCGTTTGTATCGCCCCACCGTGGATGGACCATGCACCTCCCAGGTTGGGGAATCGTAGCCGTCTATTTGTCTAATTTTTGGGCCATGAATTGAAATTTTAGGGCAGTCCTATTGATTAGTCTCTGTGGCCCATTTTCTGGATCACAGAAGATGTACTATAGAATGCTGGCTCGATAGTTTTCTCGAACATCGTTTCCGTTTTCAGTTTCTACAAGTGGGGCCCATGGTTCGGTGATCCGATCCATTGATATTATGGGGCCCAGCATGAATGACCCATGCACCAAAAACCCCTCAGATGGAAGTACCTAACCCTTCAATAGATGGCTCACATTCAATCAAAAAGGCCAAATGCTCTCTCTCTCTCTCTCTCTCTCTCTCTCTCTCTCTCTCTCTCTCTCTATCTCTATATATATATATATATATATATATATATATATATATATATATATTCATGGGCCATCCACAGGAAGGATTATCGTATCAATGGTTCGGATCACTAATGATGGACCCCACTTGTACAGACCGAACAACTCAAAAACCTACTGTAAAGAGATGGGTTCCAATAGAAAGCTTTGTACATGCAAAGGAGAGCCAAAAATTTTGGGCCAGCGAAGTTTGAAACATACTTCCAAAGTATCCCTTTCTTGCATCCAACGAAAAATGAAAAAAAAAAATCCCAAGTACAGCATGAGGTTGTGCACAGTATCACATGCACTAAAATATTGTACTCGTATAGGTTATGCAGACCTCATATGACCGTTCACATAGTGAGCTACGCTTTACGTTTGTTATGAAAAAATAATAGTAGCAAAATGATAGCTTGATTGATCTATTATTAATATCGAATTGACGGCAATCATGGCTTTTTATCTTTGACATTAGCTTAAATGGAATATCAATCTTTAGACCCGTCCGTTTGGACCATTTATCTTTAATATGAGCAAATTAGATCACTTATGGATTTAACATTTGCCTGATCCATCTATTATTCTTAAATTTCAGTCTAATTAAATTGATCTTAGTCTAATCAAGCAATTCATATTAAAATATTCACTTTATTGTTGTTCAATCTGGATGCGTGGGCACATGTGTAACGAGAATTCAATCAAATGTGTGCGATTAAGATAGTATTAAGCATTCTAAAGTCATATTCGACAGGAATCAATTGTACACTTGTGACCCCGGGCATCAAACTAGCCGAATTAAGATTAGACTTGTGAAGGTTGATATGACTTTTAGCCACTAGTTGTTACAGCAATCTGGCGATTTATGAAGAGAAGGGTTGATCCTTTAGAACGTGATCTTTTTACATTAAGTTGAGGACTTCTCTTCTTATAGTGATAGCATATTAGGTTTCTCAGTGAATTAATAATAGACATGTAACATTAAAAATAAGATTGATTATCAATTTTATTGATTTAAATGTAAAAACAGTACAATTAACGAAAAATAAACTAAGCAAATAAGAAAATAAATACATATGGCTACTTATACTGCAAAACGGCCATAGAAAGAATATTGGACGCTCATAAGACGATCATTGTGTGAAGTTGGTAGGATGTGTTTGGTGATCTACCAAATAAGGAATCGGTGATCGGAGATCGAACGATGGTGGTCATGGATATTTAACCCATTTCTATAACATAATATAATAAAGGCGTTGGATAGTAGCGAATTGAAACTAAAGATTTCAAACTTGCTGCAACGTAGCTGAACAGAAGTGGAATATCTAAATTAAATAAAGGATAAGTTGTGTTGCATTGTAAAGATTGATTATATGTGGTGAGGGCCCAGAACTCTTTGTTACAAGCTTCTTTTATGGACTCCCGGGAGGCAGTGGCCATGCTGTAATTCCATGTGAATCTTTAATTGCACAGCGGTCGTGTCCTAGTAGGATTCAAATTCATTTCTGTATGTTGCCATCATGATTTATTTTGCTTCTAAATTCGAATGGGCTCTTTGTTAATTGCTCTAATCCTCTACTGCCTCCGAAAAAATATCGATCATCTTAGAAAAAATTTCTTTCTTGTAGGTATATCTTTGATTTGGGACAGTCATGCCGTGCTTGAATTGAATTGCGAGGAATCCGCCATCGGCAAGTCTTTTAAAAATCTCTTGCGTACATTACGATTTACACGTATCGTGGGGTCACGTGTCTTATAAATGATATCCACATTTTTTGTCATAGACATGTGTACGGCTCTGAGCCAGCTTGCTTTTGACAAGCAATATATCGCTAATCACTAAGTACTTGTGGCTCTTCTCTAGTGTGAGTACGATTTTCTTTGTTATTCATATATGAGTGCCAACACATGGAGGCTTCTCACTAGATAATGTGGAATATGACAGGCCAGGTGTAAACATGTTTACTTGATTACATTTAGCTAAGTCAACGAAGCTTAGTGTAAATCGATGTATGTCGATATACATCAACGTACTTTATCAAACTTAGAGGGACTTCAACAGACTTTGATTTACTTCATCATAATTTAATGGACTTTCACATACTTCAACATACTTCCGATAAACTTTAATGGAATTTGTCAGTATACTTTGGTAGACTTGGACGAATTTCGATAAATTTGGTGAACTTCAAATCCCCAAAATATGTTTAGTCTATCACAGATAGTCAAAGTACGTTAAAGTCCATTGAATTTTACGTAAATGTTTATAGGCACTAGCTAAGTCCAACTAAATCCTATTTAGAGCGATACTAAAGATAAATGTTTCAATTAGGCTATTATTGAAGTTGAATGGTTAGATTCAACTACTATTTAGATAGATAACTATATGTAGTTGATATTGAAGGTCAAAGGTTTTATTCTACTTATATTGAAGATGAGGAATTCAATGACTCATAATGAAAATCAATAGTTTGGGCTAATGTTAAAGATACTTCCTAATTATGTTTATACTAAAGATGAATATATTGAGCAAACTGATATTATAATGAATAATTAAATTAGACAGTAAAGAAAACACAAGTAGTTGCACATGGTAGACAGAGATGAATGTTCCAATTAGGCTAATTTGAAGTTCAATGGTTGGATTAAACTGATATTTAAATAGATGGCTAGATGAGGCTAATATTAAAGGTCAAATGTTTGATTCCATTTATATTGAGTATGATGAGTTTAAACAATACATAAAAAGATCAATGATTTAATTAAGCCAATGTTGAAGATAAACTTCCTAATTTAGTTAATATTAGAGATGAACATATCCAATTAGACCAATTTTATGATAAATAATTCGATTGGACACTAAGAAAAATATAAGTGGTTGAATGTAATAGATGAAGACTCTAGAACATGCACCCTACTAAGATAAATGTACATTGAACATGCTATTCCAACACTCACATGCAATACCCTTTAACGTTCCATCAATCTTCAAAATAGTCAATTTGGACAGTTCTTCTCTAATATCAACAAAATTATATGATTCTTCTATAAAATTTACCTGATAAGACCATTCATCAACATTATTGACCTAATTAAATTGTTCATCTTCCATGTGAGCCTAATCTCCTACATTATTAGATCGACTTATATAGATTTTGATGCACTTTGAATGACTTTGACAAACTTCAACAAACTTTAACAAATTTTAATGTACTTCAATAAACTCTAACAAACTTCCATGAACTTTAAAGTATCGAAGTTCGTCAATACATATCAAAGTACATGCACGTCCATCAAAATGTGTTTAAGCCCTCGATGTTCATTGATATCTATCAAAATATGTAATGTCTATGAAATTTGGCGACTTTAATGGCCATTAACAGACTTCAACTAACTTTGATGGACTTTAACGAACTTTATTGAACTTTAACGGACTCCAATTCACTTTGAAACATTGAAGTTTATCAATATGTGTCAAAGTCCGTTGAAGTTTATCGTAGTCCATCAAAGCTTGTCGAAGTGTGTAAAAAAGTGCCGAAGTTCATTAAAGCTTCTCAAAGTATGAAAAAGAGTGTTGAAGTCCGTCAAAGCTTATTAAAGTATATAAAAGAGTGTTAAAGTTAGTCAAAGCCTACTGCACTTCACAGTAACGTAACTAAAGTTTATCCAATTAAAGTGATACTAAAAATAAACAACCTGTTAGGTATGTCTTCAATCTTGAAACCGAGGGAGTTTCGATCAATCGACATAATCGGGTCGGGTACTCGGAACTCTTCGGATGAAACTGTGAACTCCCTGGAAAGATTTGGCTGAGTTCGATCACCGATGGGGTCGAGTCGAGTGCCCGACGATTGACGAACTGTATAAGTCGATCGGTTTGCACGGATTTGCTTCTAAATTCGATTTTATGCTACTTAAAGGGGTGTAATGCGGGATGAGGGTAACACAAAGCGTCCTAGACGTGTTCAAGGGGTTGAGAGAGTTCTAGGGTGAGAGAAAAAGCTAGCTTAGCTTGGGTTTCTCTTGTGGGGCTTAGATCCAAGTAAGTTTTCTTCATCTTTTGTAACTTCTAATTTCATAATAGATTCACTTTGTACCGTGGTTTTTTTTTCTGAGAGGGTTTTTTCACGTAAAATTTGAATTGTTTTTGTGTGTTGATTTGTCTTGATTGCCTCATGTGATTATCGCTTTCGCGGGTTTTCCAACACAACCTTATTATGCCAAATTGAAATTATGTAGATATCAAAAGTATAAGATTTAATGCCACTTATATTAAAGATGATTACTCCGAATGGGCTCATAATGAGTTAAGATTGATGGACCAATTAAAACTATATTTATAATAAATGTCTTAATTAGATTAATCTTAAAGAGTGGCACACTTATGAGACCTATTTTTATGACTAATAATTAAATTATGTGCCAAGTAGAATTATAGGGATGAATAATTACATCATATATAAGCCAAGGAGAATATGGGTGACCGGAGACACGATGGACATGAAACTCTATAAGGTACACCTAACTAGGATGAATGGATACCCACTAGGCCACTCCAAAATTCATATAGGCCACATCCTATACTGAGAAATTGCTAAGAAAAAGATTTGTCATTGTGATGGTAATCACCTCTTTTATTAAAAGGTAGTACCATTTTATCTTACACCTACCAATTTGACTGTAATGACCATTGGTGTAATTTTTGAATAATTTCCCATCCACAATGGTTCTGGCCATTTGGACGAGTTAATATGATGAACGAGTTAATATCACTTTGAAAGAAAAATAATAGCCAATTGTCCAATTAGGTCATATGTTGAAGATAAACAATTTAATAGGTTAATTTTGAAGGTGAGATCTAAGCTATCCGTCAGAAGTACCGAATGACTATATGTGCCAACACACCAATGGAAACCCATTAGGCCAAGAAAGAGATCCAGTCTGTCCATCAAATTTTATCCTCAATGATAAACTTTGGGACTCAAAATCATCCAGATCCAAATCTCAGGTGGGCCACACCACAGGGAAAATGAGGATGGGATGCAAAAGTTTGTTTTTGAAGCGGCCATGGCGTGTATTCTTCATCAAACCCGTTCATGAGGTGTAGCTCACTAGAACCAAGTGAAGAAACAAAAATCCACCTGATTCAAAACTGAGGACCACACCATATGTGAACTTAGTGCACTTAGGAGCAATTTCACATTGCTCCCATTTGCGTGGCCCATCTGAGTTTTGCATTAAGCTGATACTTTGTACATACAACGAAAATAAGGGCGACCACCTGATGGACGGAGTGGATTTGACATATACAACATGGTGGACCATAGGATTTGAATTCAATGGTAGATGTGATCTTTGTACTATTCTTTGTAGGTACAAAGCTTTGCATTGGCCCACTTGCACAAACTGAAAACTCGAGTTTAGCATTCATGTCCTCGGGTCGAGGATGATAGAAGTCCTCGGGTGTGTCCGTTGTCTATGTAGCCAACCTGTTTGGAATCCCTGAGTCATATTTTTCAAGATCAGGTCAATATGCGGAGTCAATCAAAGCATTTTATTTAGGGTCACATTCCTTTCAAAAGGCTATAAAAATTATCCATCGGAAAGCTATATACTGTAGCTTGGTGTATAAACCATCTCTACGTCGCATCAATGAGCATGCGCATCGGTGGGCCATGTCCCAAAATTCAAAACGACTGACTAATCCCAAGTGTCCAATCAATGGTCTGATGTGGACCGTTCACCAATTAAAATTATTGTTGGCTGTCTGAAAGCGGCTGTTGATAAGATGGATGGTGAACCCCACATGGTGGATGGGACATACACCTAAAATCTTCCCCATTCACGATGATCCTCACCGTTGGATAAATAGTTGTAAGTATCTATTTTCATCGTATGGCAAGGATCTTCTGATAACGAAGATAATAATAGCATGTGGGTCATATTAGTATGTGGGTCACGTCATGATCAACAGCTTAGATTAGAAAAAAAAAAAAAAAGTGGGTCCCACCTGAACCAAGTCTTGGTAGATGTAAGATAGATAACAGAAGGAAAAAGAAAAGCATTTATCACAGCTGTTTGTTTCAGTAGAAGTATGCAATTTCAATACATGAAACAGGAATCTTGAGACCAGTTGCTGTGGATGGACTCTTTCCTAGTCATTGATGGCCAAAATCCATAAGCTATCTATTCGAGAGATTTAGACAAAAGGAGTGGGCCACACACCTTACCAAAATCATCAAACTACCACCTCAACAAGGACTAAAACGCTTCTTGTTAACTTAAAAAAATGCAAATGATATTGTCTTTTCTTGGTATACACCACCTAACATACATGTCTTCATTCTCCACTTGTTTGAGAAGGAAAGATAAGGCCACTCTGGATGTTTTCTAACTACACGCGAACCTCTACACGCAGCACACGTGCCAAAATTGGCAACTGTGTAGGAGATCTGAGCCTTTCACAAGGTGGCTGCGTCTGTGAAGATGACTACATGCAAAAATCAGGCCATGTATTCATCAAGTGAGGTTTAGGCAAGTCTTTTAAACCACCCATTGTTCTTTGTACAAGGATGGCCCACCTGATGAGTGGACCGGCCTTTTTTCCCATATGGTCATATTCACTGTTGTCTCACACACCACGTACGTTGGCACGTGTGGATGGAGGGGGTAAATGTGAGGCAAGCAAATCCCTAATCTTAAGGATTAATCATGGGATATACGTTGTGCCAGATGATGGTGGATCATAGTATCATAGGAATGTACATTCCACCGTGTACCTTGCGTGCATGTACAGATCCAGACCGTCCAAATTATGGGACCTAATGTGGATGGGTCATACGCCAAGAATCACATTGATTGAGATACCCTAACCATCTAGTTGTGGGTCCCAATTTTGATGAATTTTAACTCAAAAATTACTTCCTCAAAATTATCTAGCTAATCTAATGGTGGACATTTAGTGGACGGCTGAAGTGACAAAGAACCACAGTCTGAGTTCATCAAGGATGCATCCACTCATCAGAGGTTAGGATTGTTCATCTAGCTAATATGAGTTTAAGATAACGATCTATCTAAATGGGTCCTGCAATTTGGATGGTTTGAATTTGAGTTGTCAGATATGGCACATGGGCATAGATTGGGTTAGGTCTGGCAACTGTCATGTTGAGCTATGTTCGTATCATGTTGTGTTTGTGTCATGTCAAAAATGCCCTCACCCAATCCTGACCTGGGGTCAAAATTTAGAAACCCAAATCCATTCTTTAATTTAACAGGTTACTCGCAACCCAACCCATTTAACCCATTAAATAAACGGCCATGCTTTCGTGGACAAAGAAATGGTAAAGGAGCCCAATTCAACAGAGATTTTAGAGCATAGCCATGTGGGGCCATGGGCAAAACGATAGAGAAAACTCCCAAGTGTGAGAAAGAGATAAAGATAGAGAGTCTTATTGGTTGTCTTAACTTCTTTGTGATTTTCCACCACACTAAAAATAATTACTAAAATACCTCATTAACAGGTTACTAACGAATTAAAGGGGTTTCATAGGTGAAAAACTAACCCAACCCGTTAGTGACCCCACACGATAAGATTAGACCTGCCGAACGCTAAATTTTTCATGTGGGTTCCACGCGAGCTGACGGGTCACGTGGAATTGTGATAGGCCTAGATTGGGTAGTGGCCTCTATGTAGCTAGGTGGTGTTGGACGTGTTTAAATTTGATTGCTCCACATGCTGCTGCGAGATATAAATGCAATTGAGTATTTACTCAATAACCTTCAAACATGCTTTATTGTGCTCATTTTTCACAACATGACATGGTTCAATTAAAATTTGCACCGTCTGAGCACAACGAGGTGCATGATGGTGGGGTCACCATGCAATTCTCATCCATGCCATGTGTAGTGCTTTTGTGTCATCCATCACATCCTATCAATACCATCATAACTTTTCAATGGATGTTGATAGCTTTTGTATCAACCATCGCATCTTGTCAACGGTCATCTATTGGGTACTACCACCGCCTCGACCGATCACTTTCTTAAACCTACCGTAGCAAGATTGAGTTGGATGACAGACGTCTGTTAGAGATTGGATGATAGACTATTTATGAACAACGGATCTTTGACAATGGCCGACTAACTAATTAATCAAATCCTGCCACATCATATAAGAGGAAAATCTGCCCAACTGAGTGTGGCGTGCATCCAGTTCGGGTCTCCGTCCCTGCCGATGTCAAGTAGCTCCTTGAATTATAATTGATGCCTTGGGCATTAGTCAGATCCATGTGCCTGTTGAGCATGACATGACACTGAGGGTATTGTCTGAAAATGCTCAGGCTCTGAGATCATATCATTTCTTAGGGGTTTTCATTTTGTACAAGGTGAGGACTATTATCATTGATCCTAACGGTTGATGTCATGTGCCCCACTACTATATGGTCCATATTCCAAAGATCTTCTTAAATGGGTTACCAACAAAGAAACGGTTAAGAAAGAAATACAGCAACGGCTCCTACTCAACCAATGAAAGACCCATTATTCTATGGCTGGGATCTTCCAATCTGGAGTTTTTTATGTGCATAGGCCATGCATGCTGGATCCCTCTATATCAGCATTTACGATCAGTGAACCATGGTCACCAACCGTACAATCTGAAAGCCCAAACATACTGTACAATATCTAGGCCTGAGCATTGTATTGTATGATACATCTAACATTATTGTACCATGTTTTGCATTCATAAGCCATTAAAATCCCTAATAATCACTTCTTCTAGTGATACATCTAACACGTGTCACACATGCATGCGAATCCAGACCATCGAATCAAGGGCTGGCCTGTGGATAAAGAGTAGTACAAAACATTGTACTAATCAGACGATCCTGACCATCTGATAGTTGACCATAAAATGGATGGTTAGAAAGGAAAGGGTCATCAGCCTAATTTTGAGATTATATGATCCATCCCGATGTGGGCCATGTCCTCAACATCAGATCAACCCAACCGCATGTGCAACGGACGGATAGATGGAGAGGATATGGATTGGGATGAGAGAATCGATTAGGTGACCGACCGGACCACTTTCAAAATCCTGTGGCCCATTTCGGGCCCACCACACACAGCGTTTAGTCTCCGTTGGTTGGAACCGTTCATTCATTTTAAATAAGTTGGATGGTTAAGCTAAGATAGTTACAATTATCTTACGGCTGTGGAAGACAAACAGTATACGTGACAAGATATGATAGTAGATTATTAAGGTTGTTATCTCCAACATTTTTCATTTATTTAATTTCATTTTGCAAGTTCATAAGTGAGGTTGGCTACAATACCTACCTACCTATTGTTGTAGCATGCGTCGCACCACTGACCATTACATCTGTAACCATGTTTGATTAACCGTTGATCTGATAATATACACCACTCATGTCTTTCCTAAAAAAAATATTGAATTTTAGAAAATCATAAACTTTTGATCAATGGCCCACGAAACAACGGTTAAGGATATGGTCCAAAATTACAAGTTAAATGATCAAGGGGTTGAAAATTAAAATCTGACCCTAGATCATATAAATGGTTTAGATCATTGGAAAATGACCCTAGATCTAATGGTTGTGGTCCCTATGCATCCAATAAGAACACAGCATGACAAACCTCTTCTGGGTTGTTTGCTAATCCACACGTTTGCTAACTCCACGCGTGTGAGACCTGTGTATTCTCATGCATGCACATGCACCAATATGGATCACGTGAGCAAGATTAGATCTTTTCATGGACTACAATATTTAGATCTTCATGCCTAAAAAAAAAAAAAAAAGGCTATTAATTCCACGCCTCAAGTGGACCACTTGCTCTCACCATCAGCTTTCTTTGAACACTGTGGCCCACGTAAGGAGTGAAAATTTCCTGATTCTTGAAGCAAAGATCCAAGGGCTATTTCCAACCACATGCAAAACTCATATCATTTTCTTTGTTGGTACGTGTGCCTGCGTGTGGATGACAAGGCTCCACACGTGTAGTAATTAACAAGCATCTAAGTCAGTGATTAAAGAAATCAATTCTCTCTTTTGTATTTTAAATGAGCCACAAAAGTCTATGTTCACATTTACTGACTTAAAGAGTAAACTAATCGTGTCCGTCGTTATCCAATTCATTTTACTAATTGAAATTTCAACTAAACGCGATTAAGATACATGCATCATTAGATAATTACCATGGTTAATCCAATTTTAGTTAAGATATTAGCTAATCCCACATGCGCGTGGGGTTTAACCCCACACGCAAGAAAATTTGTTAATGCGGAATACGTGTGCTTAATCAGATATATCCATCAGGTGGGCCACAGCATAGGAAACAAATGGACGGCTGGAATAAGTCTGTTTTTACCATAGATCTTTATACATTGTGGCCCACCTGAGTGGAACAGTCTGATTGGCAGAAGATCTTATTGTTGTTTCGAACAAGTTGGAGAGTTCGGATGTCGCACAAGCGTTCTCGGTTGGCATGTGTGCCGGCGTGTGGACAGGCATGGCTCCACACATTTGAAATTAACAAACTGCATTAAACTAATCAGAAAGTACATTTCCATTGACCGTTGGTTTTACCAAGAGAATGGGTCTTTAAGATTGCGAAAAGTACATGCAATTTTAGGAAATTTATGAAAGAAAACCAGGATTTTGTTCTTATTTAATTGAGCAGATTTTCATTACTGTTCTAAACGTGTTTTTTAGCATTGAATGAAACATCCCAATTGAAGAAATTCTAATTTCATATAGAAATTCTAATACAATCATTCAGACCGAAGAAAATTAAAGATGACTTTGATTGGAGATTAGACTTTTCATATATAAAAACAAGGTTAGGAAAACTGTCAATCCAACATCGGTATCTTCAACTTCTAGAAAACACAACCTGGATAAGGCACGAAGAAAGCTCCCTCATTACTGTTTCCTTAATCCCTCTTGAATTGGTGTACTGGATCAAACAGTGTAATATATGAAGTGATTTATTCCATGTCCTAAGTTATGTATGGTACACTTGGACTTCTTGTTTTTCCAAGTGGGATTGATGGTTTAAGTCATCCGAAATGTTATTATGGCAGGATAGATCTTGGATGACTAATGTCAAAAAAAAAAAAAACACTCTGATCATATTAGTATAAATTGAATAGCAAAATAAAGGGATTATCTATACATCAATAATAGAAATTACAAACTAAAATTTTAAATGCATACATTAATGGAAAGACATTTCTGATGGTGTAACATCAAGAGGGGATGTTCAATTTTTCACACCTTACACTTTTATAAAAATTTCTTAATGGATTAAGTTTTTCTATCTTAATAAGGTGATCGTGACATGTATTTGAGAGAGAGAGAGAGAGAGAGAGAGAGGGGGGGACTTCCCCATCACACTTCTCCTTTTTGAAGTCTCTACACCATAGGTTTCAATATCCAACTGAATAATGTATAGGGATCATGGTTTAAGCATCTCAACCTAGACCTATCTATATCAATCACAGTTGTAGTGGGGCCTATTAGATCGCTCAATTTGAATAATCTAACGATTTGATCAAAATAGATGCCATGTGTAGCTCATTTAATAAAAATCTTACAATTAGAATATGCCAATTGTAAAATATTGCGGTCCAATCTTCTACTTACATTTATAATACAAGTTTTTTTCTCAAACTCTTATTCATATATATGTTTAAAGGTTTTACACACACACACACACACACACACACACACACACGATGCAGCACGCACACCAACACAAACCACAATAGGCCAAACCCATGACTCTTATTTTTAAAACTCATAAAGTCTACTACTAAGCCATGAATAGGGACACACGTGTTTAAAGGTTATTAACATATATAAAAGATATTAATTGTTAGGATCTATAGAGCCTGATCATCAGGTGTATTATTCATCCAGCTAGCACTTTCATGGGTTGAGCTCTACGTTCAGCTCGCTGAGGATTGTAGGAGTGCAGTGCTCCATTGCTTGGGGGTCTAAGAGTGTGCCCCTACTCCAGAGGGCAATTTCATAATTTCATATAGAGTTTTATGTAAACCCTAGTTCCTTTGGGGTAATATATATTCTATCTATATAGAGAGAGAGAGAGAGAGAGAGAGTGAGAGTCGTCATTGTATTGAGAGTTATTTCTTTATTTTTGCCTTTGAACATAATAGATTGATGTGAATTGTAGATCCATCAAAATGAAACCATGTAAATTTCTATGTTGTGGTTTGCATCTTTTTTTTTACTTTGTTTTCTATTATTATTATGATATATATATATATATATATATATATATATATATATATATATATATATATATATATATATATATAGTCGATAAAGATCTTTCTCCCAACATTAACAATCTTATTCAACCATGTGTAAAGGTTATTAACATATGTAAAAGATATTAGCATATAAGGAATCTTACTTGCTATAAGTATAAATGTTAGAAATCTAAGGTCAAGAAATTGTCAAATCAAGATATGTAAAAGACATTAACACGCAACGAGACCCGCACCCGTACATGTAAGCGTTAGAAAAATAAGGTCAAGAAAATTGTCAAAGTGAGACTTGTAAGAGACACTAACAAAAAAAGAGACTTATACGCTATTGGTAGACCTATACGCTATTAGTGTGAATGTTAGAAAAACGAGGTCAAAAAAAATTTGTCAGAACGTAATAGTAAATGTTAAAAGAACAACGCCAAGAAAATTGTCAAGCCAAGATGTGTGAAAGACATTAACAAGCAAGCAGACCCGGTCGCGGTACGTGTAAATGTTAGAAAAACAAGGTTTAGAAAATTGTCAAACCAAGGTCAGTTTTTTCAAGTTCTAGAAAACTCAATTTATTAGAAGCAAAAAAGAAAATGCTCTCTCATTGCAATTTTCCTCAAACCCTCTAGAACCGGTGTGCTGTAATGTCGATCAAAGCAATGTACTACATGAAAGTTTGCTTATTCCATCCCAAGGGAATGTACGGTGCACTTGGACTTTCAGTTCTTACAAGTGGGACCCATGGTTTAGTCATCTAAAATGATTCACATGCATGTAAATGTTAATCAACTGTCTGTGTTGGGTCCATCATGTTGTGTGTATGGCTTCCAACCGTGCATCAAGTGAGCCCCACATGATGGTGGGATGCCCCAAAAGTCAGGTCTATAAAAGTAAGCCCCACCTATTGGAAGGTTGAGGATTTTTTGTACATGGATCATTGATGGTGGGACCCATAATATCCAACGGCTTAGATTACCAAACAGTGGGCTCCAGTTGTAAGGAATGCAAACACAAACAGTAGGTGAAGCATTCAGCTTTAACTATGACTTCCCCATTAACCAAAGGTTCATAGGCCTGTTTATCGATTGGGCCTAAAATTAGATCCGGCCCATTTACTTAACAAGCTGAAAATGGACAACCGGGCCAGACATTCAACATTCATAAATGGGCCCCACCCCGTTCTCTATCTAGGACGAGCCTAAAATTCAGGGCTGGGGCTTGATCCCCACGCTCAAAGTTAGGTCCACCCCAGCCTATGGTGGATCCGGCGTGGTAAGTCCCATGGGTCAGCTTTACTCTTCTATACTGCCAGAATCCACAACTCTTTTGGGCCCGGGCCTAAATTCAGCCCACCACCCTAAGGGAGTGTTTGGATGTACAATTGTAATAAAAGTGAGAACTACGAATTTGCAGTTTCCTTCCCTAGTGCAACTACATTACTTTCAAGTTGGATCTGGAAGAAACAACACAACTAAGATTTGAGGATCACTACCTTCTTATAATATCATTAGCTCTTGTGGCATAATCTTGATTAAATGAATTCCTTTTGCAATTCAATTTGTTTGTGAATCCAAACGCTTACCTCATGACCAAACTCATTTTCCGTATGTTTAATCCAAGGAATTCGCAATGAATACCATAGCTTAAAAACAAGAAAAACTCGACTCTGTCGAAACCTAGTCGAGTCAACTCAAAACTCCGGCGAGTTTCTCCAAAACTCATACTAGTTTTTTTCATGTCATTTGATGAGCAATGATATAGTGAGATATGTGTACGGGAACCTTTACACGCAGGTACTTTCAGTTTGGACTTGTTGGCATCCACAATCACCTATCGGGACCGTTCATTAGGTCCAGTGCCACATTCATAGGCTGCCTTGAAAAATTCATGTTGGTTCCATGTTTCAAACCGTCCAGTTAGTGGCATGCAAAATGGACGTGGAAGATTGTTCCTAAAATATGGACCCATAAGAACCATTTGATTGTACAATCCTAGCCGCAGGTTGAATTAATTCCTGTTCGCTTATGGAACGGTTGTGATTGTCCAGAATCTGTACATCTTCTACCTACCTGTTCACTGCCAGATGGTTGGTTTGGACATGGAGAAATGCGTTGGTACTCTGGCGATGTGATGGTTAATACGCAGGCATCACTTGTATGCTTGACATGAAAGCAGCTCAAATTCGACCGTCCATGGCCCAAATGTGGATGGACTATAAACTAAAAAATAACTCTATTTCGATTAGGCAAGCTATGCCTATACATCTGATGGATCAGTGGTTCCATTCGTCAACGTGTCCACGTCAGATTCCATAAGTTGGATGTTTACGTTTTGATTTTAGTTGGGAGCGAAGCTTAGTGGGTGTTACCCCTGCCTTGTGGCCCACATGGGTAATTTTTTGTATATCCACCCGGTCCATCCGTTTCTCCATCCCATTCGATGATGGTGTTCCAAAAATCATGCAGATCCAAATCTCAGGTGGACCATACCACTGGAAACAGTGTTGATCAGTGCCTCACCATTAAAAATTCCAAAGAGCCCATGGTAAGGTTTTAGTAATGTTTATTTGAAATCTAACCGGTTGATAATGCCAATAATATCTGGATGAATGGAAAATATAAATATCAGCTTAATACAAAACTTTTGTGGCCCACAAAAAGCTTTTAATGGTCACTCGTCACTGTTTCTAATGGCATGGTCCACTTGAGATTTGGATCTTCTTAGGGCTTCATGTAACATCCTCAAATGAGATGAAAAAACAGATGTGATATATATATATATATATATATATATATATATATATATATATATATATATATATATATATATGGGCCCCACACAGTGTAACGCTTCGGTTTTTTAGTGCTCAAGTGTTGAGCCCATACTCTGAAAAGCTCGGACGTAAAGGCTATCAATTATCATTTAACACTATCATTGTATTTCAAGATAGGAGAGATGGATCTAAGAATCCAATAATGCAAGAATCATCATATCAGAGCGGAAGTAAGTAATGCCCATAAGGCTTATACAAATTCAAAGTTCAAAAAGTAACGAATAAAAAGGGGAAAGTAAGTCTATTTGTCATGACCCGCCATACGGTCCAGCTCCTCCTGAGACAAGTAAGGTCAAGTGTCTCGAATGTCCGCCTTAGGCTCATCCACAGGTGGAACAGGGACACTCTCTCCATCATCTGCACCATCTGATATATTTCGACAACGTCACTCATTGTCATGGTGAGGTAACAACCTCCAAGATTTTCATGTACATAATACAAGACAATTATGATAGAAACAAATGCAAATAACATGATTAAAGAAGTCACAGAAAACAGGTATCCAACACATTATTATTATCATATTACGTTTAAATCTTGTTAATGCATGAATGCATGCACATATTCTTCAGCCTGGGGATATATCTAGGCTAGTGAGGGTCGAGCCGACAGTAACTTGGTTAATTACCAAAGTTACCCACAATGCAATGCTTATCAAACCAAGAATAGTGTGACTCGTCGTCAATATCATCCACAAATGCCATGCGATGGATGATTGCCCAGTCGTCATTAGTCCATTTGGTAATTCAATAAAATATACTCGCGGTCACTATGGGGGACGTGCACAATCCAGTATAGGTCGACGGCTCGGGCATAGCATCTCAGAACACCATCTCGACCCACGAGGGGAATGATCATAGTCTTAACTTAATATACTACAACCCAATTTCAATATAACTTGTAAGACAATATCATTGTCTATCATAATGCCAATATATTCCAACATATATCATTCAAAACTTAATTTACTTTCATGTCCAACGTAATTCACAAGATTTCATAGCATTCACTTCAAAACTAAAATCAACACACACGTGAAGAATTTAACATATTCCATTGTCAAAAAATTAAATTTTATTCAAATAAACTTTTTGAAACAAACATGTGAACACCACTTCATTTTCTTCAAGTTATTCATACTTTCCAAATGTGACTATCAATCTAATAATATGCATTGCAATTAAACAATTAAGAATTAATATTCAATTACTAATAAAAATAGGGGAAGCTTGAAGGGTGGGGGACCTCACCTCCAAAACAGAAATTCATTTGCCAAGGTGAGAAGAAGGAAGGAGTTTGAAAAAATCACTCGAGTTCCTACATCAATGATTAATAAAAATTAAGGATTTCTAATATTAATCTACCGGTTCCAAACCTTGGAAAAAAACTAGATAAAGAGAATCTATACATTCAAATCTGGACTGGTATAGCCCTACTAAGCCAATGTTAAAAATATAAGGTGAACCATCTAATGCAAATTTCTATGTTACACTAGATCATTTGCAATAGATCTGTATCCCAATTCTCAAAAACTGAAATCGGATGATGATTTGAAGATAACACCCAAATGTAAAACTCCATCTGGAATCAATACCACAAATTCATAAGAATCACTACTCAAAGGAGAAGAATCAATCGACATTACTTTAATTTCACAAATTCCACTCCACTATCTAATTCTACTGCAACATCAGATATAACTTCTGACATACTTACAACCCCACAATTATGGATTATCAACTCAAGGAAAACTCAAGGAGTTGATTGAACAGTGCACAGCAAACAAGTCTACTCTCTCCCCCAATATGGTTGCTGAACTACAACAAAAATGGAGCTGATATTTGAAAATCCAACTCGGATTGAATCATCTACCATTAGACAAACATAGATCTAAAAATAGAAATCATACCAAACTTCTCACACCGATCTGCTTTGAATGAGAAAACCACACCAATACAAGATAATTATGAAGATCCAAGAAGCTTTCTTCAATCCATCACCTAACGGATGAACAGCTTCAGCTCCAACAAAACTGATGGAGATGGGTGCCTGATATAATAGAGGTTACTGAGGTTTACTTCAAGAATCTCATCAGATCTGAAGGACTGCTATCAGATGCACCAGAGCACTCAGATCAGAATGCTGGGTGATCTTAGACTCTTTGAGAAAGAAGGAAGGATAAAATGGGAAAAAAGAAATGGAGCTGGAATTTTAGATCTGCTATTTGCTCAATGAAAATGGAAGAAGAATCATCTCAATCCTTTTTATGAAGATTAGCAATCCATGTGAAGGGAAATGCAGAGCTGAGATTGCTTCCAGAGAACTATCTCTGTCAACCATTGGACGACTGAAAAGTCTTACAACAATTAGAGGCGGATTGCAAACGTGGCAACCCCGTTTTTGTAAACATTAGAAAGACCAACTGTACTTTGATTTAGAATTTATCTGCAATTAATCACTCCCACCAAACAAAACCACATTGATTTGATGAAAGGCCTAACCCTCTACAAAATAGATGGATTGGATTTTCCACATGTGGGCCACAATGATCGCAGTTTTATGATTTTGTAGCTGCAGAAAACACAACCTCAATTTGGACAGCCTAACTTCTGGCCCAAATTACTTTACTTTTGATGCATTTTGGGTGACATCGACACCAAGGTTTTAATTGGCCATCACCTACGAACTGCTTGAACGGTTTGGATTGTCTCAAACGATCACGAAAAGTGGGCTACTTTTAGCCCAAAAACGGACAGCGGTCCGTCCGCCCACTGCAGAGGGAATTCATTCCCGAAAGAGAAAAATCCTCTTTTCCGTTCCTGAAAGTTGGTCTGGCCGACTCTCCTTTGACTAGTGCACAATAGGAGCACAGATAATAATGTACTCATGCATCAATACAATGGGCCCCACAAAACCTATTTATGACATCCACTCCGATCACTCAACTTTACTAACGTAATAGAGGTACCTAGTCCACTCCTGGTCCATTCGTCACCCAAGTGGGCCTCACATGCCGATTAAACTACTGTAGTAGTACTAATACACACACCAATGGTGGAAACTTCCTAGTTTCATTTCAAATGGTGAACAAACCCCCAGAAGTAGAGTAATCTATTACTCACGTGTAACATCAGATATAAATGTATAATTTTTATTTATTGAGTCAAATATTAATATTATATAATAATTATTATAATAGTTATGATTACAATTATTTCATTTACTTATTAAAATTTAATTTGTTACAGTTAGTATGGTCCTCTCCAAATCATTATTGTATACAAAGAGGATTCACATATGTAAAATATTAATTTAATAATTAAGAGTTTTTAGTTGGTTAGTAGTTCATCTTGTGTGAAATTGAGTATTTTCATTAAAAAAATCTAAATTAAAATTATTAATTAATAAGAAAAAATTTCTACTATAATTAGTTGACTTCTAAATGACATCAAAGTGCACACCAGATACGGAGTATTACACACAGTTAGGATAACACCCACTAAGTTGTTCCTTGGGTAACAGCTAAGGTGGTTAATGAGCTAAACTATTCGTGAACGGTTTGAGTTTGGTTCGATTAAAGCTTGTTTGAGTTCATTTAATTAGTAAACAAACCAAATTCAAACCTTACTTTTAGGTTTGATTAGTAATCAAACAAAACTCAAGCAGGAATGAGTTCAGTTCGGTTAGGCTCGTTAGGGTACGTTTATAGTTAAAAAAAGCATTGTTTCCTATGACATGGTCCACCTAAGATTTGGATCTACTTCATTTTTTAGCTCCTATCATGAAATGATTTGATGAAATGTGTGAACGGAGTGGATATGGAATATATGCATCAAGGTAGGCCCTACAGTAAGAGCCTCACCGTCTTGACTTTTTTGGATATGGAATATATGTTGCAAAGTGGGCCCCACAATAGGTCTATCCAAAGCTCAAGTGGACCATACCACGCCGTCCAACCTACAATGAATTCTGAAAGTGCAACATCTCATTTACACAAGCATTTAAAATGTTGCATATAGGGGTGATTAATGAACCAAACTATTCGTGAACGGTTTGAGTTCGATTCAATTAAAACTCGTTTGAGTTCGTTTGATTAATAAACAAACCCAAACTCAAACTTGAGTTTTGGTTATCAAATTCAAACCAAACATGGTGGTATTCAGTTCGGTTCGATTCATTTACACCCCTAGTAACAGCTAATCCGATCTGATTTTAGTTAACATATGTGTTCCACGTGTACAAGATTCAACTATTAAGCATTACAAGTTGCCTGAGTATGAAGTACTACCAACACCCACACCTATGGGACAGTGGTGGACTGAGTGAAGATAACCTCATTTCAACATTTGGGTCTTGGTATCGATTCCCAACATGAGGTGGAACAACTTATTGATGTGGCCATCCACCCAAGTCTATTCGATGTAGTCCAAACCAACCCAAGATCTAATCTGAGCCGCCCAAACCCAAAATGTGGGTCACATATCCAAATGGCATGGGTGCAAAAATTGAATTTCCACTTTTGATGACAACCATGTTGTGACATCTTTTCTCCTTTTCTCCAATCAAGCCACTTAGTTATCACAAGTATTTTCTAAGCTTTTCTCTATAAAAAAAAATTAAAAATTAAAAATGTCACTTTTTATACTATCACTACTGAACTTCACTCAAGTCACAAGGCCTATCACTCCAATCACTTAGGTGGCGTTTGGATCGTAAGTTACTTAAGATAAGTTACTCATGCCTCAAGTAGCTTATCTTGGTTTCTACTTATTAAGTTGAAGTGATTAAATATAATTGATCATAAACCAAACTTACTTATTTCAAATAAGTTACTAATCGATTGTTGTAAGTAGAAAATGTAACTTATTTGGTGGTATCCAAACGGGCCCTTAATGATAAAATGTCATGAGCATATAAGCTTTCAAAAACCAAACACAGCAAGCCATATGCATTTATTACCCTCACCTACTCATTAATAACTGTAATGTCACTACCATGCATCTCCTATAAGTAGCCCTCTCCCAGCCTGACCTGACCCAATTTGAAAATTGATAAATTCCCTATTTCCTGGTTGAATGGTCCTAATCTATTAGTTGATCAAGTAGGCCACACACGTACAAAGAAATAGAAACCAAGAGGAACAAAATCAATAGTCTACATTCAAGATAGAAGATGTATGGGTTGCTTAATCAAGGATTAAATGTTATATTTTTAGAATATAAGACTTGCATATGAAGTTAGGTTGAGCCAAACTGGGCTATATTGACTTGAGACCAAGCCTAGCCTGAAAATCGATCATGTCATGCAAGTCAGGTCTAAGCCTAGCCCACAAGCCAAGCTAATAGGTCCAAGACAGTCCAAAGCCTGGTTGGGCAACCCATTACCAACCTAAGACGAGAGGTTACCTATAGATAAACATGGATTTGAAAACAGAAGATTTCTTCATCTTTATAGGTTTTAAGAAAGATTCATAGGCACTAAAATCGATTTGGTCCTTGAAACTCAATTAGACTTTTGATGTGGTCCTTACAAGTCATTGTAGTGATCCATAGTCCGATAGCACTCACATTTGTTAGTGGCGATGGCTCAAAAATCAAAGATGAAGATCACCGATGGATAGATGATCCCCTCTATTCAATGACAAAATCAACGATGATCGGAAAATGAGAATACACACCAGCATTGATAATCTTGGAATACAGCCACCAATGATAGATGTTATATTCGAACGAATATATATCTATGTCAATTAAAGTCACTGATATTCTCTTAAATAAGCTAATGAAAAAATACTTGGTTAATTAAGGGATTAAAGTACCTTCTCTCTCTTCTCTCACACAGAGGAATAGAAATAATTTTCATAAAAAGGAACAACTACAGTGCTCTTATGTATAGTAATCCTTTTATTAACAACTAAAATTTAAACCCTTAACAATTATTAAACCTTACTTAATGTTGACGATGAAAACTGGTCAACTCATAAGGAAGTTTGATCTCCACCGTTGGTGATGATCTCATTTAGATGTGCCGGCTTAATCTTCACTTGAAATTTTCCTAAGCCCCGTGAAATACGATCAAAGACAAAAGAGGGATAAAAGGGGGTCCGACTGTTAGCCCTTCAATGCCTAAGTCAGAAAGACGTAGGAGATTGCAGATAGCCTCTGGTGGAGAGATTTTGTGTACCTTGAATAGTAGAGGGATACCTATATTTATAGGATCATCGGAGACCTGTAGGTGGATCCGAGGATCTCGACCTATAGATATGATCTCCGAATTTTTTGGAAAAATCTGTATCACATCTAAATTCAGAGGATTCTTCAGGATAATCCTTATCATACCCAAATTTATTGACTGTCGACTATTGTTCCTGTATGGAAATGGTGATGGTGTGGAGAATGATTGCTTTAAGGTGAGCACTCGGTATTGAGGTAAGCGCTCGTCAAAGAGAACTCGGCACTGAGCTTGGCTTTTGCTTGGTGGAATCTACTCGGCGAGAAGTCGGTTTGTCTTATGCGCCTTGTCCTTTAACCATCCTCTCACTGGTCGGTGTTTGTGGCATCTGAGTCTTCCATTCTTGACT
Organism: Liriodendron chinense; assembly: GCA_003013855.2. Taxonomy (NCBI): domain Eukaryota; kingdom Viridiplantae; phylum Streptophyta; class Magnoliopsida; order Magnoliales; family Magnoliaceae; genus Liriodendron; species Liriodendron chinense. The sequence continues at coordinate 6,296,716 of ML058333.1, forward strand.
AGGAAATCTTTTTAAGGCTGATGACTTCGCTTGGGCGTCGTGGGCCATTGGCCTTTATAGTCAGCTATCCTGAGCTCATAGATTGGTAGTCGGGCCCATGGGCCTATGGGCTTTCTTTTGCATTAGGGTTAGCTCGGAATTACCCATAACAGTTAATGTAAATCATGCACTCAACATTGTAATTTCTAATCCTAACCATATATTTCAACAAAATATTGAAAATAACAAGAAAATTCCTTACTTCTATCACAATCCTATACACATTCAAAAACATCGGCCATAATCTGCTTATATGGTATCAAACTTGCATAATCTTGGGTTCATTAGGAAGCTAACTTAATAAGCCTCCAGATAATACTAGTTTCACAATGTTTTAGCAACAATTGATATCTCAAAAGTCACAATAAAAGTGACAAAAATATTATTAAATTATTTCATTTTTTTTCTGAAATGTATAAGAAAATCTCTTTGAAATAAGCTAACTTAAGAGTAACTCAAACAGAGAACTCTTTATGTGGGGCCCATGATGATGGCGCATTCTTCACACTTATGATCAAAGTCCTCCAAGGCCCAATATAAGATATGTGTATAATTCCTTGAAAATTCGGGCCGTTTCATGGTTTAGTCACATATTGTATGAACATTAATGGTAGAGATTAGCTTAGCCCAAATATTGCCTGCTTCCACTTTTGATCAATTCCCTGTCCACAATAACCTCTAAGTTTGAATGGTCTGGATCAAGGCAGCATAGCCTTAGTGTACTACAATAAGCGCACATCTATAATAGGTTTCTTAAGGTTGGGTCACATGGTTCATATGTTAGTCAAAGCATTGGTTGTCCATTGAACCCCACAGTGTGTTCCATATGCAGGGTTAAAAACTAAGCTGTTTGGATCTACTTATTCAGCCCTGAGTTAGTCGTGCCTCGCCCGAGTTGGTGCTAAATCAGCCCAACTCACCCTATCCAGGGGTGACTAGTGTTCATTTAATTGGCTCGAGTGCTATGCTGACCTGCCTACTTTTCGTGTTATATGATCTTCATATATAGTGGGGCCTATCATTTTCATGGTACGAATGCCCCTACGTAAGTAGCACGTTGGCAAAAAAAAAAAAAAAAAGATGGTATGGTGTTATACAAACGCTCCGCTGAGCGACCATTGAATCACACTGATGAAAAAGGAAAAAAGAGGAATTCAGGTTTTCAGTTTGTAGAAGTGGGCCCATGGTCTATGACCCCAACCCTTGACATTATGATCCCCATCCTGAATGGTCGACACACCAAACAATCTACTAGAATGGAGATTTGGTTATAAAACTAGCTGTTTGGAAATTTTCCCTTACTCAGCGTTGTGAATGGTAGAGTTTCATTAACATGAAGTGCACATCAAAGATCATAGTTTATATAAATGGTAGTGCGTAAGGCTCACCATGATGTGTGAGTACCATCTCACCTTTCCATTAGATGTGACTCCCATTTTAGGCATGTATCCAAAACTCATCTTAATTCCTAGTTCCAGTGGGCCACTGCAAAGGGAATTGTGGGGGACATTAGGGGGGGCGATGCCAACCATTGAAATTTTTAGATACAATATTGTGTGGTCCACTGTGTTGTGTATATCCCATCCAATTACCTATTTATCAAAACTTGAAGGGATAGACCAAAACTCAGGCAGTTGAAAAACACACGTGGGCGCAAAATTGTGTGTGTGTGTGTGTGTGTGTGTGTGTTTTAGGCATGATTATACATTACTCATTGAGATTTGTACATGTGAGTTTTGGATCAGATTACTCTTAGGATGTAAAGTGACTACCAAGGATTAATTGAAACCGATTTATGACTCCAGCTACACATCATTAGTGGACCCCACACAAAAACGTATGATCATTACCAAAATCTACTAATGTATTAAATTTTTTCATTCAAAAGAGTCATGAAACACGCCACCCGTACGGCTTTACTAAGTTACCTAAATGCCATTTGCTACTGGCATTATATATTGTAATAGCATCGATTACATATCAGAGATTGTATATTATATAACTTGATGGTTGTACTTTTTAATCCTCACCAAAAAAATATATATATCTCTCTAATGCATATTAGGGTTAAATAAAACTAGAAGGTATGGAACGTGCAATATGCATGGAGAGAGGAAGTGGATTTCCAGAGGGAGAATGAGCACATTCGTTTGAACATATCATGGTATGATGTGTAAGCGCTATCCCACTTTTCCATTACATTCGCCTCCCCACTTAACGCATGTATTCCAAAACCTAACTTGATAACTTGAGTGGGCTACACCAAAGGAAACAATGGGGAGCATTAGGGAGGGCGACACCCAGTATAGAAACTTTCAAATTGAATGTGGAGTCCATAATGTTGTCTGTGTGCCTTCCAACCCATTCATCAGGAGGGGCCCATCAATATGAAGTGACAAACCAAAACTCAGGCTGTTGAAAGACATAACGGCAAAATTATGTGAACATATAAGTTTTAGGCATGATTGTACATTACTTTTTGTGATGTGTTCCACCTGAGTTTTTTTATCGCAATTATCATTAGGAAGTGAAGTGAATACAAAAGGAGTTAAAACTGATTCACAGTTCCTAATAATCATAGATGGACCCTACACAGTCCAAACGTATGATGATTACCAAATTCTACCATTATATCGTAGCTTTTTTCATTGCCAAAGGTAAGACAGAGATATTGAATACCCCACATGGCAACACAACTTTACTAAATTACCTAAATGCCTTTTCTTTTTTCTGTAAGGCCCATCTTATGTTACTTAGGGGAGATTTGGATCGTAAGTTACTCAAGATAAGCTACTTAAGCCTTAAGTAGCTTATCTTGGTTTCTACTCATTAAGCTAAAGTGATTAAGTAACTTTAAGTGAAAAAAATTTACTTATATTTGATCATAAACCAAACTTACTTTTCTCAAATAAGTTCCTTATCTATTGCAGTAAGTAAAAAAAAGTAACTTATTTGGTGGTATCCAAACGAGTCCTTAGTAACCCAGAGTTTTTCCATTAATCCTAAAAGTAATTGCAAAAAAAAAAAAATTGCCACGCACCACTCGTGTTATATATAATAGATATTATTTAACATCAATTACGCATTATGTTAAATCAAATCGTGTGGCATCATGTTAGGTGAGAGGTCGATGCAAGCAAGGGGCAGTACCCAAGCTGCATTTGTGATTATTCACTAACGTGTATGGGGTACTTTATATAGAGAAGATCCATCTCGTCCATCAGGCTCATCACCCTGTTTATAGACTGGGACCCAAAAATCAGTTCGAATGATCAGAACTCTAGGTGGGCTATATCACAGGGAACACTTGAGATGGGAAGTCCCACCGTTAAAATCGTCCAATTTGTGTGTAGGGTACTTGATGGACGGTTGATGATGCACATTCTCCCCTGCTGCTCCAGTTAGTTGGAGGCACGCCCATCCGCATGACCATTAGTGGTCAAGCCAACGCAGTCCCACGGGCATCTTTTATTTTTTGTTAGTCAAGCAATGCACCCACCCTATTAGCTGCTCAACGCACCCACACGGTTAGTCACACAATGAACCCACCCACCAGTGAGGTTAGTGTGTCTCCTTAGCACTCAACCTAAGAGCTGCTATTGAATCGCCTCGGCGTCTTCCAGCTGGGCTAGCAGGGGAGACACCCACAGCCCACAGGCATCTACCTGTGATCTAAAACGTTGGTGGGAAGGGGTCCTTGGAGGGCCAAGCCTGGTCAGCATGGCCCGCCCAACGATGAATGGCCCAGCCTGGCCAATTGGCTTGGTTCAATCATCAAGTGGGCCACTATCATACGTAAGAAATGAGGGGTTTAAAGATGCATGTGCATGATTCCCATTCAATGCACACGAGTAGTTTAATGATACTGGTTGGTTGGTTATAACGCCATATGTCATTCATCCCAACCATTTATATGACAAGAGCTACCAAGGGTGGAGGATGCCTTAAACAAGAGTCTTATGGCCCGTTTGGCACCATGGATTTGAGGATAAAGGAGGAGAAACTGGTTGCTTTATTCTGTTTGGTACCATGGATTTGATGAGAAGTGGACTTGAGAGGAATCAGGAGAACTCAAAAAGGCACTTTTAGCCCTTCTTCAAATCTTCAACGTAGGACCCACCATAATGTGTCCCTAACTATGGGACCCAACATGATGTATGTTTTCCATCCAACTTGTTGATAAGGTCACAAAGACCTGGATGAAGGGACCACACAAATTTCAGTTTAATCCAAAACTTTTGTGCATCATAAAGGTCTCACTCTCGATTTTTTCTTGTTTTAGTGGTCCACTTTAGATGTGGATTTGCTTTATTTTTTGGATCTTGGCATGAAATGATCTGTAAAATTGGATGAATGGCATGGATTTAAAAATCGAGGCTAATACGGTGGGCATATGGTGGGATTAAAATTTACACAGTCCATTCCCTCACGTTTGATTTCTCTCCAAATCTTGGCTGCCAAACAGAAAACATGAAATTGATAAGAATTAGAATTGATGAGAATTCATATCATGGAATCCACTTCTCCTCACTTCTCCTCAAATCCATGGTGCCAAATGGGCCATTATTAAATTGAACTATTTCATACCTTTCATGATTTTACTCTTTTGGATGGGCCTCTGAAAAGCACGTTTGAAAGCTGTTTAGTCAAGATAACTTTCATAGATTACACGGTGATCTTGCCACCATTGACTTTCGTGGTGACCTGACGTGGTGAGATTTAATTGGGCGACGTGGTGAGATTTAATTGGGCGACAGTGCCTCTGTGGCTCATGAATAGCATGTTTGAAAGTTGTTAGGTCAAGTACATGCTTAATGGGTCCATCTCTGATAGCAACACATGGTCCAATCAAATCCACCACAGCGGGTCACCATTAGTGGTGGCAGGGGATACTCGATCCGTGTCATTTTTCAAACATGTTTTTGTAAAACATGGTGCAGTCACTAAAGACTCAATTCAATAATGACCCATCGGTGCTGGTCAGTGTTGGAAGAGCTCTATGAGGCCCACCATGATTTATGTGTTTTATCCACACGGTCATCCATTTAATCTGTAGCTCATTTTAGGGCATGAGACTGATCTAAAGCTCAAGTGGACCGTACCAATGGAAACATGAAGATTGAACGCTTACACTTGAAAACTTCTTGAAGGCACAAACATCATGTTGGGGCCTACCTTGCTTTTTTGGCAGCTTGTGGGGTCACAACCCAATCCAGGAATGGATTAGGTGCGGCCCTAGCCTCACCCAACATGATGCAGCCCAAACCGTATATGGCCACCTTGATGTATGTGTAATATATCCATGTCCATTCAATTTTTTTTTTCCTCCCGATCATTTAAGGCTTCAGACAAAACATGAAGCATGATCCAAATCAATCTAGTTGCACTACACTATAGGAAATAATGGTGATTGACCATTAAAGATTTCTTATGAGCCACAAAAGTTTTGAATCAAGCTGATTTTTTTTTTCCCCCTTCATCCAGGTCTGTGTGACCTTATCAACAGGTTGGATGGCAAATAAACATTATGGTGGGCCATAGGAAGTTTTTAACTGTGTGCATTTCACTATTGTTTTTTGTTGGGTGGTCCTGAGATTTGGATCTTTTCATTTTTTTTTTGTCTCACTGCAGTAAAATATCTGAAAAACAGATGAACAACATAGGTATACTATGCATACATCAACGTTGGCCCCACAGTCAGTGTCGTAGCATGTTCGTGGATGTGGATTTGGGTACTACGCTGCCCATCCGAGCTTAGCACAAGCAGAGGTTCTGAGTGGCCACCATGATGCATGGGTTTTATCCCCACCAGTCCATCCATTTTGCCATAGCATTTTAGGGTGTAAGCCCAAAAGTAGGCAGATCCAAGGCCCAAGTAGACCGCAGAGTGGGGATTAAATGTCTACTGTTGGAAACTTTATGGGGCTCAATAAGTTTTGGGTCAGTCTGGTATTTGTGTTTTCTCTTCATCCAGGTCTATTTGACCTTATGAATAGGTTGGATGGCAAATAAACATAACCGTTGTTACTATAAATGTTTCAATAGTGGGTGTCATCATCACTGCTGCTTATTGTGTTGTGATCCACTTAAGCCTTGGATCTACATCATTTTTTTAGCTTATACCCTAAAATGATCTAGCAAAATGGATGGACATTGTGGATAAAACACATACAACATGGTGGCCTCTCAGAGCCCTTGCCTGTGCCGATCAAGGGACAACAGGTCAGTACCCAATCTGCATTTAGCTCAGGCTGGGCTTGACTTAATCCGATCCATCACCCTGTTACTCAGCGGTTAGGCGCAGCCCACTATGATGTTTGTGAAAAATAAACTCCATATATCCATTTTGTGAGATCATGCTAAAACATTAGCCCAAAAATAAAACAAATTCAAAACTCAAGTGGGCCACACAAGAGGAAACGGTGAGGACTGAATGTTCAGCCTTGAAACATTAATGGGATCGTAGAAGTTTGGACCTTGTTAACCATTATGTGTTTTCCAAATAGGAAAATCACAGTAAACTTAGAGAGGTTCCAATTGTAAACATTTTCCCACCCACCTTTTCCTGCCGTGCGACCCACTTTAGATTAGGATCTACCTCAAAATGAGTTCATGTTGGAACATGAGCTGATAAAATGGATGGATAGATGAGTTTCTCAAAATCATCAATGTGGCCTAACTTAATTTTAGCTTACATTTTCATATTCCATCGATGACAGTTGTCCATCGCCTAATAAATCCAGCCTTGTCATACGCCCCTACCATATGGTGTGGCCTGACTATGAGGTCAACTTTGATGGCGGCTTCAGTGGATCTCCGAATCCACCGAAATGGGTGGATCCCTGACTATGAGGCCCACTCATAGTGTATGCATCTGACATCTATGCCATCCATCTGTTTTGACAGATCATTTTAGTGTATGATCCTAAAAATGTAGCAGATCCAGATCTCAGGTGGACTACACCACAAGAAACAATGGTGATTGAATACTCACCATCACAAACTTCTTCGGGGGCACCAGAAAGTTTATTTGCCATCCATACTGTTAATAAGCTCAAAAAGATCTGGATGAAGGGATTACACAAATATCAGCCTGATCAAAAACTTTTTTAGCCCATAAGAAGTTTTTAATGGTCAATCGTCACTTTTTCCTCTGAGATGCTCCACCTGAGATTTAGATCTGTTTCTTTTTTGGGATAAATGCCCTAAATTGAACAGTCAAAAAGATGGACGGCCTGAATGCAAAGTACATACATAAAGGTGGGATCCATAGTCAGGAATCCACCCGATTCCATTGATGCCACACAAACTTTGATATATACATCGGTGAGGCAACTCTGATAAGTGTACTATACATCCAGGCTCATTTGTTCTGCCGACTGATTTAGGACATGACCCTAGGGCCCGTTTGGACACCACCAGATAAGTTACTTTTCTTGCTGATGGCAGCAGTTAAGTAACTTATGTGAGATTAGTTTGGTTAATAAATAATGATCATTACTTATTTGATGAAAACCAGTTAAGTATTTCAACATTTTTATTTTGCTTTTCTACTTTTTCACCACCACTAAAACAAAAGTTGCTCCTCCATAGCTCTAATAGTGGCAATTGCCCAGCCCACATTGGCCATTCAGTTTACTGGGCCCATTGCGATATATTTAATCCGCGCAGTCCATCTGGTTTGGATGTGAGTGGGGCTAGCATGTGAGGCAGATCTAAACCTCAAGTGCACTCCACATCAGGAAGCAACAGGGATAATGATGACACCGTTGAAACCTCCCTGGGCCCAGTGTGATGTGTTTTACACGTATCATTCATCTGTTTTTCCAATTAGTTTTGAGTGACCCACGGGTAGTGAGGCCACATGCTGTGCACATGAAATCCACACTGTCCACCCTCGTTGGTCCATCCTAAAAATGAAACAGAATCCAATCTCAAATAAACTGTACCTCAGGAAACAATGGTCATTGATGCCCACCATTGGCAGGCCCTAATGATGAGTGGCTCATATCCAGGGCAGGCCCTACATGATGGACGGCCCACATTAGAGGTGGGCCCCACATTTGGGATTATCCACATTAAAGGTGGCTCCGCATGATGGGCAGTGGGTATTGATGGTGGGCTCACTCGATGGATGACCAACATCAAAGATGGACCCTACATAAAGAACGGTGCAAATAGCCCACATCCAAGGTGGGCCCCACATGATGTAGTGCCCACATCAAAGGTAGGGCCACACAACGAACAATCCACACCAAAGGTTGGCCCCAAATGATGGGTGGTGGATGTGTAGGGACTAAACATACTTGAGGAATGCTGTTGGAAACAGACATGCTTTTTTACTTTTTAGATGATAAGCATATTCTTTACCAAACATACTTATTTACTAATTAAGTAGAAACCAAGATAAGTTACTTATTTGATAAGTAGCTTATCTTAAGTAACTTACAATCTAAACGGGCCCTAAATATGAAGTAGATCCAAATTTCTTTGGCCCTCCACAAAGTTTATTTGTCATCTTATCAATAGATGAGATCGCACATACTTAAATGAAAAGAAAAATCAAATATAAGCTTCTTCTTTTTCTTTTTTTAAGTCATGCAACACCCCCAGCCTGTTAGTTGGGCAATGCACACACTCAGTTAGTCACAAGATGCACCCACCCACCAAATTAGTGTCTCCTTAATTAACACTTAAACCTGAGACCTACTGTTGAAACACCTAGGCATCTTCCAGCTGGGCTAGTAGGCGAGACACAAATCAAATATAAGCTTGATCTATAACTTTTGTAGCCTATGATTGTTTTAAGGATCAATCACTGCTCTTTTTTACAGGTGTGGTTGCTTGAGATTTGGATCTACTTTATTTTTCAAGTTGTTTACTTCCATTTTTTATGCCCTAACATGGGCCAATCAAATACTGTCACATGTCGACGCTACATAACTACAATTAGGTCTAATATACTCTCGTTTGAGAGTAGCTTCGTGTGTGTCTTCTCAGGAGATAAGTATTCTATCATAAATGAGAAGCATGACCCTTGTGCATGCCTTCAAAAGGGCAAATTGTCACATGCACGTGGCCATAATTGATGTGCCCATTTATGAGGAAACGTACGAAGAATGTCTATAAGAACCCTATTGAGAGGGCAGATCTTATCACAAATACAACCATGATCTTCTCAGCAAGGTCGTCTCTCTCAGTCCTTCCAAAATTTGAGATCTTTCCAGAGATGTTCGAAATGATAGAAAAGACTAAGAAAGTTCTTAAAACTAGGAGATCAAGCCCATGTCCAAGTCAACTTGGTTTGGGACTAACCCTAATTTTAGAAAGAAAATCTTTGTCACTTAATCCTCAGTCATCCATCATCCAGGACAGAAGCAATGGAAGAGATGGATGAGAAGGCGAGATCCAATCCACCTAACAATATTGAGATAGGAAAAGACGGAAGAAATATTCAAGTGCTCCTAAAGTAGCACTTAGATTAGGAACAGGAGAGGGTTAGGATATGACTGATTCTATCTATCCAACATTCCTGACATCTAAAACCACCTTACAATGAATGATGAAAATATCATAGAAAGGTTGATCTAGACTACCTTACATCTCTTGGTGAACTTTGGCCAATTCATTCAGTGGATCATCACTAGAAACATAGAGTGGTTAAGATTGATCCATATCTAACCTCGGATCTAGCAACTATTTTGATCAGGGAATCTCATCAAGTCCGGGACCAATCCTTCGGGGACCACAGACACCCCGTAGCAAATCAGCTACAAGAAGAAGAGATAAGAAATCAGGGAGATAAAATCAAGGATGAAGTCTTTCTTCACAGCTTAGGTCATCACTTTTCAGAGCATTAAAGCGATTTTGATATCCTGGATAGCGATGTAAGATAGAAAGATCCAGTATTTAAAAAAAATAAAAAATAAAAATAATAAAAATAAAAACAAACACAAGGGTTTCAACGCACTATAAAATGAGTAATCAAAGAAAAGCTTGAGGCTCCATGGCAAACATATTATTAAATTTTGAACTTGAATGTTGATGTGAGAAAAAACATCTTTTTTTTTTTTCTTTTTCTTTTTTTGAAGGGGGGGAGGGGTTAGTTCACACACCCCCATTGTTAGTACACCCACCCACCCTTGTTAGTCACATGACAATGTTAGCCACCCCCACTATGGGAATCGATACCATGACCTCAGTGTTGAAATGAGGCTATCTTCACTCAGTCTACCACTTGAGCTATGGACTTAGGTGTGTGGGAAAAAGCCACCCCCACTATGGGGGGGGGGGGGGGGGGGTTAGTTCACACACCCCCATTGTTAGTACACCCACCCACCCTTGTTAGTCATATGACAATGTTAGCCACCCCCACTATGGGAATCGATACCATGACCTCAGTGTTGAAACGAGGCTATCTTCACTCAGTCTACCACTTGAGCTATGGACTTGGGTGTGTGAGAAAAAGCATTTAAGTTATAGATTTACATCTATTATCACAAGGTAAAAAGAACTAATTCAGAAGGCTTTACCTCCTATCCTTTTACAAATTACTTAAATCGAGCGCTATAGTGGTGTTTAGCCTCCAATTTGTCCGTCTCAATATAGGAGACACCAACAATTCAATCAACCTTTAAGCTAGACTGGCTCTACCACCCTTGCGCATGATACTCGTACATAAATATCTAATTTAGGCCTTCTCTCATAGTGGGCAAACTTGATTGAATTAAGAACAACATAGATCATGCTGTAAATTAAGCTAGTGAAACATAGGCTGCATGGATATACAATGCATACATCAAGAAGGTGGGCCTCTTAGGGTTGAACCTAATCAAACGTGGACTGGGTACTACCCTTCGAGGACCTAACTAGAGATGGATGGTCCTGGCAGGGGCTCCATGGGGCCCACCTTGATGTATGTGTTTTATCCCCGCCCCTGCTCCATGGGACCCACCTTGATGTATGTGTTTTATCCGCGCCGTCCATTCATTTCAATAGATCATTTTAGGGCATGAGCAGTAAAAAGAAACAGATATAAGGCTCAAGTTTACCACACCACAGAAAACAGTGGGATGAAAAACTTATGGTCTAAAACCTCTTGGGGTTACAGAAGTTTTGATAAAGCCATTCAGTCAGGTCATCTAACGGCAAATAAACATTACGTCGACTCAAGCCTTCAATGTGCCTACATTTTAGGCTCAGAGCCCGCCACGACAGTCCGTCCGACAATCCGTCCCTGGCTACTACCCAATCCGCAACTCACTTAATCCGTGACGCCAGTTCTGAGCAGCATTACTCCTAGAAATATACGCACGAGGATGATATAATACATGGATCCGGATCTTCCGATGAAAACGAGTAGAGAACCTCTACAGGACCTCTGCTGCTGCTCTGATTGTTCCAGGTCATCTTACTGTGTCTGAGTAGCGATTTGAGCTACTCTGACACAGTAAGATGATCAGGAACCATCAGAGCTGAGCTGGACCAATTAGAGTAGTGACGAGCAGGGCCGATTTCTCTGGGTGCGGATTGCCTGCGAAAGGCTTCTCCTGTGCAAGGAATCTGGGTGGGGCCCACCGTGAGGTTTGTGAGAAATCTATGCCGTCCAACCAGTTTTGTGAGATCATTTTAGGCGTTGCGACCAAAATTGAATGAGATTCAAGACTTAAGTGGGCCGAAAACATGACGATTGAACTTCCACAGTTGAAATATTCATGGGGCCACAGAAGTTTTGAATCAGGATAATACTTGTGTTTTCAGTTCATCTCAGTAGGAATGACATTATGAACGGTATGGATGGCATATGAACATCACTGTGGACCCCATAGAGGTTTCAACGGTAAGAATTTACTTACACACCTTTTGCTTTAGTGCGGCCCACTTGAGTTTTGGATCCCATTCATTTTTGGTCGCAACGGCTAAAATGATCTTACAAAACGGTTGGACGGCGTAGATTTCTCACAAACCTCACGGTGGGCCCACCTAGATTCCTTGCGCAGGAGATGCCTGCGAAAGGCTTTCGCAGGCAATCCGCGCCCATTTGTCTGCTCGTTTTCAACCGAGGATCCGGACTCATGACACATAATCCCCTAGGAAGAAAAAAAACCCTGCCTATCTGCATTTCCATCGTCCGTCCTTTCATCCACAGCGAGAGCAAGAAAACTAGTTAAATGGCCGTACAGGCAGCGACCGGCAGCAGCAATGGTAGATGGTCACTACAGGGAAAAACCGCTCTGGTCACTGGAGGAACTCGAGGAATCGGGTCGGTCCTGTGTTTTATCCATATCTATCCATTTCCCTTTCTCTCTGAAACAAAAGACCCTCATTTTTTGAATTTCTGGTACATGTTTCCTTGTTTTTTGTGTTGTGCTCAGTCATGCAGTGGTGGAAGAGCTTTCAGGATTCGGGGCGTCGATTCACACGTGCTCCCGCAACGAAGCCGATCTCGACCGTTGCCTCCGGGAATGGGCGCGTTTGGGCTTTCATGTAACTGGATCGGTTTGCGATTTGTCTTCGAGAGCCGATCGAGAGAAGCTGATGGAGAAGGTTTCTTCCGTCTTCGATGGAAAGCTCAACATACTCGTATGTTGTTGTTGTTGTTGATTTTTTTTTTTTTTTTTTTTTTTTCTGCCCCATTTTTCTTATGCTCGTTTGGCCTGCCATCTTATCGCGATAAAACACGAAGAGGAATCATGTGATGCTCGGCCCGAGTTTCGGTATGTTGTACTCGAGTTTTCGTATCCGGAAATTGGGGTCCATCTTTTGGTAATCCGGACAGTTGGTTTGTTGCTACCCACCTTGGATTGCCCATGCTCAATTTCGTGGATCGGTAGATCCTACCTGACAAGCTCGGGGCTCTTTTCTGTTTTATGTGAGCCGTTGCTGGATTCCTCTTCTCAAACGTCTATTTGGGGCCATGATTTGTAAGGTTACGGTTGTCCTATTTAGGTGATTTTTGGGGCGTGGTCCATCCACGATGTGGCACAAAAGACTAATGGTCTTTTGAGAAACTTTATATTTCTCAATTATAAAAATGAAAATATCGCTTAAAAAGGAAAGGCAGATATTTGAGAGAATTCAGCTGGAGTATAGGCAGGGGTAGAGCTAGGAGTTTTGGTTGCCCTTGCACCGTGACAGTGACAGTGAATGAACCCATGCCCGAGCGTGGAACGCGCAAGCCACAATACCCCTCTCTCTCACCATAAATTAGTAGGGTACACAACACCCTACTAAAAGAAGAAAATTTCTCTTCTCCCATCCGATATGGGACCATTCAAAAAACTTATTCTTTTTCTTTTTCAAACTATATATATAATATTTTAAACCAATATTTCAACATGGTCTGGATTATCCAACCATGGGGCCTTGGCTCATTTAGTTCTAGGCCTGGATTAGGCCTGGTCTTGGAATCATCACAAAATTGGCTAGATCAGGGCCCACCTATTTATTTGGACCGCAATCTACGCCCAGGCCTGTTAAATGGGCCTACAATTGAAGCCCAAGTCCAGCAGCTTGACAGTCCGTCCTGTCCCATTGATAGCCCTGCCTTGCATATTGGGATCAATACAGGATTCTGACTCATTGAATGTGTATCCAAATGCACCCTTAATTCAGAACATTTTAGGCCCTTTTTGGTAGCCGCCTAAAAATGAGTTCATCTCATTTTAATTAACAGTGATAATGTCTAAGAAATCTTGATCTGTAATACATAATTATAGTGCATTACAGATCAAGATTTCTCAGACATTATCACCGGTAACTAAAATGAGATGAACTCATTTTTAGGTGTCTGCCAAACAGGGCTTAGCTTCTCGCCAAAATTCCTGGGAGCATCAGTTCTATTATAGAGGTACTGACAGTGGATTTACAGTTTAATGCAAGTGGGGCTGATGGTTCAGTGTTCCAAACCATTGATATGATATGCCTCACCTTGGATGGCTCATGCAGATTGGAAGATGCTATCTGTAGGATGTTTGGCCTTTCGGTCGAATGTGAAGTAATGCTGTCATTTCTTCTTAACCATCTATTTGGTGGGCCACCTATTGAAGGTTTTTTTTTCCCATCATCATCATCTTCGTCTAAGCCTTATTCAGCTACATGAATCCTGTTCCGCCATTCCACTCTATCATGGGTCAGACTTCCAGTTAGACTTATTGTGAAGAAGCAAATTTTTTTATCATTCTCCAAGTAGCAATGTCTAGGGTAAGAATAGACTTATCGTGAAGAACGTAAAGACTTGGCAGTTTGCTTTTATTATCTTGGAATCCAGTTGGTGGACATAAATGTATAGTTTGGTGAAAAATTCAGTGGCCAATGTTGGATGTTAGCATCCTCCAACAAGTATGCCCGCATCCACATTGTCGCCACAATTTGGGCAATCTGGATCAACATGTATGTATGCTGTATTTATGGTGAATATATCACCACTATTTGAGAAATGGTGAAAAATGAACATGGTACTCTAGACCTAGATTTGTACTTGATCCGTGCTGCATTCTGTTAGTGGAACTTTGATGAACAGAATTTTTTTTATACTGATATTTTCTGTGGATGCAATACATATATAAAGCATCTTTTTGGAAAGAGTGTCTTATTTTACAAACATGTAATGGATTCATCCCCTATTTTTCTGGCTCCAGATAAACAATGCTGGGACAAATATAAGGAAGCCAACTGTGGATTATACTGCTGAAGATTTTGCAACTGTCATGGCGACCAACTTCAATTCCGCCTACCATATGTGCCAACTTGCACATCCTCTTTTAAAAGCATCCGGAATGGGAAGTATTGTGTTCATCTCGTCTGTTGCTGGTTTGGTAGCTATACGTTCTGGGACCATTTATGCTGCAAGTAAAGGTAATGACAGTTCAGTAGCTAAATTACTTGTATGATCTTCTATCTTGAAGCGAACAATAGGAAGATGGAAAGAACCCTACTTACATTACTCGGAAGGCTAAGATTCTAAACCTTACTCGTCCCAAACATTCTAATGTGGCATGTGCATGAGATTCTAGCCATTTGTAAAGCAGGTCCAATAATGTATGTTTGTGGCCGCGAGTTCATTCATCAGGTAAGAAATGCGTGTGTATGTGGACCATTGGTCATTTTATTGCCCTGTCCTTTTCCTGTACATGTGTGCCCACCAAGTGACTGGACTGGCCTGTCATTTTATTGCCCTTCATCAGGTATCGCATACCTGATGAACAGCAGGGATATAGCACATGCATGCCACACACCATACTGGCATGTCTGGAGAGAGTAAGATTGAGAATCCTGCTACCGTTTAAGTAGCCTTCGTATTTCTCACTCAAATACAAAGGTTGTGCTCTGTTGGCTGTTTGTTTTGTCAGCGGCAATGAATCAACTTACAAAGAATTTGGCATGTGAATGGGCAAAAGACAATATAAGGACTAATTGTGTGACGCCTTGGTACATCAAAACCTCACTTGTGGAACATGTAAAAGTCTTCCCATCCTTATGTGCTTCTTTTATATGATTATTACTTGGTGTTGCTTACTCCATTCTTTGTTACCATTCCTTTTAAACTTTCTCCGTTACTTAGTTTGTGGCAACATAGCTTGTTAGACCTGGATACTAAATCCTGATCGCAGATGTGACCGTGGTTTGGCGTATCGTCTGAAACCGGTAGGTATCACCCGATAAGTATCACCCATGAACAATACGGCTATATTGGCCCGAAACAACCTGATACAGGGACAATCACCCATATGGGGCAATACAACCCCCTGTTGGTGGTGAGTGGTGACCACTACAGTACACCAAAACTGAATTGCAGACCATGGATGTGACTCAAAAATTCACTCTTAGTAGTTTATAATTAACTAGAGAATTAGAGTTCCCATGTGCACAAGATGCTTAATTTGGACTAACTTTGAGATGATACAGCAGAGTATTTTGAATTTTCGCCCAAGAGTCCAAGATGATACGTATCATTATCAGAGCCCTAGAAATAAGATACATGAGCCATTTCCCTGGGGCCTACAATATTAGTAGAAAACAGTTTTGCCGTCTGAGATAGACACTTGTTCCACAATATGCGACATTTGAACTAACTTTGAGATGATGAAGTAACATATTTCAAATTATCACAGAAGACGATATGTATCATCAACAAAACCCTAGAAATAACATACATGAGTCATTTCTCTGAGCCAACAATATTAGTCAAAAAAGAAGAACCAGTTTCACCATTGAGAGAGGCACTTATCCCCTTATCTCAGCTGGTATGTCCCAATACAGTGCTTTTAGTGAGCCATCTATTTAATGAATAACACAGTTCACTTTAACAAATACATGTATCATCTGACTCAATGGGAGTTGCAGGTGAAAGATAAATTCCCAAATTGCCAAGCAAACCTTGTAACCAGGTTACCTTGGTACAAGTGGATGATTTACACCAATACTTCTCTTTTGTGAAATTTTGAAATTATATCTTGCTTATGAAACTCTCGAGAGGTATTGAAGAACCCCATTTTCGTCAGAGAATTCCCTTTTTCAATCCAGGACTAGGATCCAAAGTTTCAATTGTGTCCACTATTAGGATTTAAATCTAGGATCCAAAGTTTCAATTGATTCCAGTTTTAAAATTTTGATTTCAATCTTGTAGCCAAATTTTCAATTGAATCCAGCTTCAGCATTTGATTTCAGTCTAGGATCCAAAATTTCAATCAGTCCAATTTTCAGTGATTTATTGCTTCTTGCATTTACGAATCCATTTTTGTTGCATGGCATAGGAGACATTTACACATGGTAGCCATGAAACTCATGGGCGTGCAAGTACATTTACACATGGTAGCCATGAGTGCGCAAGAGAACTTTGATTATTCAGACAATGATTTTTTTTTTTTTTTTTTATGCTTCTAAAGGTTAATAGGTTAGAACTTTGGATCTTTGTTGCAGGATCCTTCTAACTAGGTGTTGCTCCTGTTTTGAATCACTCTCAAACTCCCACTTCCGCTTCCTATTTGCTTTGCTTGCTAGCATACTTGGCCCAATTTAAATAGCCTTGTAAATGGGACCCACATTTACCTGGCCATTTAAAGCAGCCAAACGAATAGGACCCACAAAACAACTATCGAGAAGAAAAAACTGAAGCAGCCTTGTTAAAGAACCAACCAAAATAAAAAGCAGACTAAAATAGATAGAGATCTGTTGGTATGGAGGGTGACCATGATGATGATGCCAAAGTGGATTAAGGAGAAGGATCATTGCTGCCAACTTAAGGTCATCATAACCAAAACCAAGAAATAATCCACCCTTACAGCCTCTTCCACTCACTTCCCAATTACTAGACTTTATGGAAGAACCATTAAGATGGTGTCTGGATGCACTATCAATTGTCACAGCGACTTGCAATTATCAGTCTAGCGAAGACAAAATGACCAAAATGTAATTTGCTTCTCTATTATTTATAACAAGGGTCTCAGTTCCAAATTGTGATTGCTCTATTTTCAAGTATGGACTTGAAAAGAACACAACTGCAATTTGATGTCTACTTCCTTATTGTGGATACTAGAAAGCGTCTACTTTCTCAATTCACTTGTGCATCCAAACACAGCATTATGGAGAAAAGAGGTAAAAAAGGAGTTGGTTAATTGCAGTTACATAAGAGTACATTTGATTGGTAGAGTCGCTACAAGGAAATATAGGGTGCTGACAGGAGCCTGTGATTCGATGATTTAGAACAATAATCTGATGGGCCCCGTCATGAATTGAGGTTGCCTCAAAGATCATTGAGATTCGATGATCCTAAGCCTCCATCTTTGGCCTATTTTCTACTGAACATCTTACTATTGCTGTATTTGCTTAACCATCTATACATAAACTGGGTTAGGACTTGGGACCTTTGAATCTAGGAAATTTCAGGACAAGGTGCCTGGTGGGGCCCATCAAATTGATATTATGGATCGCCAAACCTGGACCCCACTTATGCTTTGTTGAGGCTCATCACCCCATAGTTTCTCACACTGACTACCAGGCCTAACCAACAAGGATCCATTTCTGGGGACACAAGGACGTGCACCATTTGCTTTGATAACTGTGGCATTAGATAGAGAAATTTGAAACCCGGATTTTCCCATGGCATGACTAGAGTCACCATGAATCTAATGCCAAGTGTGCTAGTGTTACTTGCATTAAAAACTAGCAAAACAAAGTGCTTGGACCAGTTGATGAAGCTATTCTAGAGACGACAATGAAAGGTCAGCACTCATCAGAGCAGAATAAGGTATGGGGTCCCCGGGGACAGCAGTTGTGATAAGAAACACAGGTCAAGATGAGTTTGAAGAAACATACAAGCTTGGTTGTGTGATCCTTCTAACTAGGTGCCACTCCCTCTGCGAATTGCACTTCGGAATCAGCTACCTGTCCAGCTTCGTAGTCTTTTTGTACTCGCTAACATTTGGAATGAGATGCTTCTCCACTACCACACCTGAATTTGTTGCTACTTCACTTCACCTTTCTGTGGCTATATTTACCAGCAATGAATAAAAAGAAAAAGACAATATGCAAAATTTTGAAGAAAGATGGCCAATAATACAGCAGGCTAAGAGCTTTCGAGATCAAAACTAAGTGCAAGTTTAGAAACATCCCACGCGCGCACGCACACTAATCACAAAGAGATTAAACTTCCCTTCAGGTTCAGTAAACAGGATACGTGATAACACAATCCAAACACAATGCTTTTAAAGAAACTAGGGTTATGGCACGTGTGATGCACATGGAGAGAGAAACAAAGGAGAGAATTTTGAAGGGAGAGAGAGAGAGAGAGTGAAAGAAGGGGAGACACTGTGCGTGCTAGACTTTGAGAGAGAAAGAGGTAAGGGTTCAAGAGTGGACAATCCATCCCAACTTTTTTCCAATTTTGTGGCCTACTTGAGCTTTATATCTCCATTGTTTTTAGGCTGACGTCCTAACATGAGCCCGCACAAAAATGTATGGAGTGGATGCCATACAATCATCATGGTCAACCCTATAGAACCTTTGCTGCACATGCTCTCCAATAGTACATTCTGTGCAGGATATACACAGAGGAGAGGTAGGCGCCAGGCTACTTGTGGGAAGGAATTGAAACGACTAAAATGCTCTGGAGTTGATAAAAAAACCAAAGCTTACATACCTCCCCACAACTAATGCAAAGAAAAATTGGCTAAAAACTTTTTGTAGGTAGAAGAATCTCAGCCGTTTGTAGGCTTTTTGCAGGTAAAATCTGAACCATGCGGTAGGATAACAACCACATTTTTCAGTTTCCAACTACCCCTGATTTGATTTAAAATGTCTTCCCATATCTTTTGAATATTCAAAGTTCTCTGCTCTAGGAAAATTAATTTCAGGGGTAAAATTGTCCCCCATTGCTGGAGTTATATATTATAGATGAGAAATCTTTCTGCCATGCTTCAGCGATCCAGATCGTTGATCCAATGGCCCCACTATGGATGAGGGATCCCCCAAAACTCTCCCAGAGTATGAGATTTGTGCCATCCAATCTTTCGCCTTTTTTTTCCCTCTAAGATCACTACTTCCTTTCCCTTAATCCTCTAGTTTGTGGCCACTGATTGAAAGGCTAAAGACTTCCTATCCGCCGACACTTTTGAGGTATGTCCTGGTCTCGCCTCAAAACCCATCCTTATCAACCATCTAGATCACTGAAGCATGGACCACACTTGCACATGCTAGCACATTAGAGCTCCCAAGTAATTTTAGCTTGCAAATCTGAATCCAACTTGCTTACAATATCTTGCATGAACAGTCTCCGTTTGGTTTTCTACAGATGCTTAAAGATGAGGAATTTACAGAAGAGATTATCTCCCGCACGCCTGCTCGACGCATCGGAGAGCCAAAGGAGGTTTCGTCTCTGGTGGCCTTCCTCTGCATGCCTGCTGCATCTTACATTACTGGCCAGGTAATTTCTGTTGATGGCGGAATGAGCGTGAATGGTTTCTACCCAACGCATGATTAGAAGAAGTGGAAGCTATTATGCAGCCAAAAATATCTAGTGATTGGGACCATTGATCTGGTGGACCACAGTGGATGAGTGATCCACCGAGAATACTGCAGTGATTGGATGATCAGTGATCATCCAACTGGACAATTGCTGTGTTTTGAGCAAACTTTGCATTTGCAGGTCCCTTGTTAGATGGTTACCACTGTCCAATTCCCTTGGTTTTGGAGTTTGATACTTATTTTTATGTTAAAATGACCACACATTTGTCGGTTTTGGACCGTGTCTGGTGGGGTCCACCATGATTTCACCCTGGTCCAAAAGTAAGGTCAGCCATCCATGGAATATATATAGTTTTTGGTATCTTTTTCTAGCGTTGATCTTTCTCATACATGCGGTCCACCTATTGAATGGATCGACCTGACTTTTTGCCGAGGGCACACTCTCATGGGAGGAACAGATGGCTAGTCGTGGAGATTTCTGCGACATGGTCTATTCAGGGCATGGCTCATGACAACAATGGTCCTGATCACCCTTCACCCTTCAAGCTTTCAGTCCTGACCCCATGAAGGCCTAACTTGGGCTTGATGTCAGGCCCATGGACCAGTCTCAGCCCTAAATATTGAGGCCCACTGGGCGTTAATATATTGTTGAGTCCAACAAAGCTTAGCCCTAGGCCCAGGTATGACATGACTATCCTAACCCATGACTGATCCGGTGGGCCAAGTGCACGTAATTGCATTTGGACTTGTTCACATCCCAACATCTGTCTGGACCGTCTGTTCGGTCCTGTCTGCTCTTCATAGGGTGCCTTGAAAATAAAATATTCAAACTGCCTAGTTTCGGTCAGGAGAGATTGGACGGACAAGATCGTTCATTGAAAAGTTCAGTTATCGATGTTTTAGACCTCTGATTGCTGTGGTTTTTTGCACTGCAGTTGGAAGAAGAGTGATCTGGAAATAAACAGGCGGTTCAGGTAGATGTGAATGCTAACCAGTCTAGATGATTGCCCAGGTTCAATCCATGGTTAAAACTCAGTCACTCAACCCGACTCATTGGGCCTTGAGTTGAGTCACGACTCAGCTGAGTCGGAGCTGAATTGGCCCGTATCACCCGAGTCAGGAGTGAGTCGGGGTGTTTTGCTATGAAACTGGATCAGGCCCAACTGAGTCAACGCGTCTTTGAACCATGGTTCAATCAGCTTTAGGGTCGAGCTCAGGCTTATGTATAGGCTTGGATATTAGGTTCATAAGGTTGGAAATAATGCTTAGATCTTCCAACTAAGGAATCAGACAATTTCACTCTGGTGAGCCAGCTGTTTTTTTTTTTTTTTTTTTTTTTTTTTTAATATGCTGTGGCCCACCTGAAGTGTGAAATGGCCTGATTTTCATGCCAGAAGATTAAACAATGTAGCCGGCCTGATGGAAAGCTCAGATCTCATACATGTGTCAGATTATGACTTATGCCTGCAGGCTGGAGCCGGAGCTTGGGCTTGGGCTTGGGCTTGGGCCTATAATTTGGATCAGCTAAGCTGGGCCCTAACTGGCCTGGTTAGAGCCTAAAAGCGAGGCATTGTATCATCCTCGGTCCAAGGATGGTCACACGATAATCAGGTTATCATTTTGTTCAAGTAGGGCTAACGGTTCGGTGATCCAAACCAGTGGTTTTGGGTGGACCATGCTCGAAAACACAATGTGCCATTTGTTACCTATCAGTCTGTGGCCTGATGGATGGTCAAGGTGTACGTACAGCAATGGTCCACATTAAAATTAAAAAGGGCCAAGATGGGAAACTAGGATCTTCCGATCTCGGAGGCTTTAGGGGCATGGTCTATCAATGGTAAGACCCAATGGACCAATGGCTCAGATCACTAAGCCATGAGCCCAACTCGCATACTGAAGAATTAAACAGTTTAATGCATCGAAGGCTAATACCAATGGTATCCTGACAAGCCTATGTTGTACAAGTGGGCCATGGTCCATTGATCCAGACCGTTGGTCCACTACAGATTGTGCTCCTAGCTGCAGAGAAATCCAGTCAGTCCATTTGGATGGTTCATCAGGTCTGCTTCATGCTTGATGGGCCACCATAAAACGATTGTAGAGATCAGATGATCCAATTTATAGTCCAAATGACCCAAATAATAGTGCTTGAATTTCCACAGGGACGTGGGGATAATCCCGTCCATCCGTTATCATTGTCCTTTAGGTTGGCTTTGCACTTTATGGCCCACCGCACAATGATCACACACAGACAATCCAACCCCTACGATGTTGCCTTTGTTAATGCCATCCGATTTTCAGTCCTTTGGTAGGACTTACACACCACAGTGGGGGTACCCATTACCTCGCGTTGAAACTCTTGGTTGTCTACCACACTGAGGCTGTGAGGCATGAGTACGGACCCAATGGAGCTTCTAAGTGAAGGTAAATGGCTTACTTTTTTTCGTCTCTTTTCTTTTTTTATTAAACCCCACACCACACACACCCACCTCCCACAACACATGGGCATTCATCTAGTACTATCAACGGCCCGAATCATGGTTTAAATTTGATTTGATTTAATCTGATTCAGATTATTAATCAGATCAACGAATCAAATTTGAATCGAAATCT
Organism: Liriodendron chinense; assembly: GCA_003013855.2. Classification (NCBI taxonomy): domain Eukaryota; kingdom Viridiplantae; phylum Streptophyta; class Magnoliopsida; order Magnoliales; family Magnoliaceae; genus Liriodendron; species Liriodendron chinense. The sequence goes on from ML058333.1 coordinate 6,319,330, forward strand.
TTGATCTGTTTAATAATCGGATCAAATTCGGATCGACCCCGGTCCAATCCGATTTAGGGGTATAAAAAGAAAAGAAAAAAAACTTTAGAGTTGCACTAGTTTTTTATCAGATTTACATAGATGAGTATTAGTTTTGATTGGATTTATATAAACGAGTACTTGTTTTAATTGGATTAGATTCTGATTGGATCGAATTCAGATTTTGAAATTTTTAAATGGATCAGATTCAGATCAGACATTTGTGATCTAAATCCTTAATCGAATCGGATTCAGATCAGACACTTGTGATCTAAATCCTTAATTGAATCGGATTCAGATCAACACTTATTCAGTCCGAATTCGATCCATTGACAGCCCTACATTCGTTCCCTGGCCTCAATGTTGAAACAAAAGTTTGTCATTAAGCCATGGAGTTAGTTATATTTAGATGGGAGTAAATGAAATGCATTTGAAATCCAAATGTCCTCTTTGGATGGAGAACAACCCAACAACATTTTTCAATATATTCACAGAAACATATGTGATATCCCAAATTAGTGTACATAGGTAATATTTAATAGAATGATTATAATAAGCTCATTGAAATATTTATTTTACCTAAAAGAGAGGAAATTTTAGCTTTGGGTGGGCCACAACGGTAAGGATTACAAACAAGCAACTTGCTAATATTTTTTAACCGTCCATTTAGATGGCCAACCTTTGGACGGTTTAGATCATTTTATTTGTGTGATATTAGTGACGTAGCCAATAATCAGCATACCATATGTATGACGGACATGTACATAGCGGCACTTTTGTCTAGTCGTGTGAGTGTGTGACTCTCCAAGGGAGCTCAAAAAGGCATTTCACCCCCCATTTACTTCCAAATTCTCTCTCATAAAGATGATTTTATTTACAGGCCCATTTACTCCCATTTCATTTCATTTCCATACATTTACTCCTATCCAAATACACTTCAAATGTCATCAACCCCAACCCTATGGTGAATAGCCTATGGTTGATGCACAAACGAAAACATATGAGATGGGAGAACCCAAGACCTTATGTTTAACAAAACAAACGCAGCAATGGTCCCATTCAAACAACGAAAGGCCATGTTTAACAAAACAAACGCAGCAATGGTCCCATTCAAACAACGAAAGGCCAAGTATTCTACAGCTAGGATTTTCCAATCAGGGGTCTGATGGGGTTAGTCATTTGACATTCTCAACAAGGTTGATGGTTCATACGTGGGCACTCTGAAACAGTACACTTGATATAAGCTAGTTCAAGTTTAAACTGCTCAAATTGTGGGACCCACTGCAGATGGGTCATCATCCACAAATGAACTTGGTTTTACAATGCTAACTCTAATTCATGAACAACCATTTGCTGAATTCAAGCCATTGTCTCTTTTTCTTTTTTCTTTTTTTATCTAAGCTGTCCAATAAATGTTCATCTAAACTGGGGCTCACAATTTGGACGGTCTAACTTTGAGTTACCCATATGACACATCTACAAAGTTCTTAATCCCTAACTCTCAGCACATCAACCATCACACTCTATCAGAGCATCCAAGTTTATCTCCATTTCTTCTATGGTCCATTCAGTGTAAAAATGAATTCATATTACCAACATAGGTCAGTGAATGGTGGGCCCCACTTTTACAAAGCTGTGTACATGAGCTGACGAACCGATGGATAGAGTAGATGTAACATGGAGATCACGGTGGGCCGCCATAGAGCTTATGCCTGCAGTGGCTCTGGTAAGTGGGATTATAATAAATTTGCATCACGGGGGGTGTAGATGTAAATTGCAAGGCTTGTAACTTCTTGAAATGGGGGTCAAGGAAAGGAGCTCCTCTCTTGATAGGACTTGGATTCAATGGACACAGGAACCATCGAGTTTGGTGGATTGTGATAGTGGGCCCACCTTAGTGTAAATATTTTATATCTACACCATCCATCCATTTTGCGAGTTCATCATATCCAAATCTCAGGTAGGTCACACTGCAGGAAACAGTAGGGATTGAATGCCCACTATTAAAGCTTTCCGTCGTCCAGATTAATGTGACCTTATCAACAAGTTAGATGGCAAATAAACGTATAGTGAATACTATGAAGCTTTTAATGGTAGGAATTCAATCACCACTGCTTTCGGTAGAGTGGTCCACTTGAGATTTGAATTTGCTTTATTTCTAGGCTGATGCCCTAAAATGAGGGCAAAATGTATGGATAACATGAATATAAAACACATACATCACAGTAGGCCCTACGTTCATAGATCCACCAACCTGTTGCTTCCGGATTTCATTGGGCCATGCCCATTATGGCAATTCATGGACATAGAAATAGGGCTGTCAATGGGTGGGGCAGCCCTGAAAAAATTCAAAGTCCAAGCCAAAGGCAATGTTGGGCCCCGCCCGTGGACAGCTAAAAATGGGGCACGGTTTAGGTGATCCCCGGGGTTGGTGGATCCCTAACTGTGGGGCTCACTTTGATGTCTGGGCCTTACATTCACACCGGCCATCTATTTTGACAGCTTATTTTAGGGCATGATACCATAATTGATGCAGATCTAAATCTTAGGTGGAACATAACACTGGAAACAATCCTAATTGAATCCCCATCCTTAAAAATATCATGGTACCAATTGAATGTATATTTTCCATCCAACCTGTTGATAAGGTAAAAAAGACATGGATGAAGAGATCACACATGTATTATCTTGATCCAAAACTTTTATGGCCCATGAGAAGTTTTTAATTGTTGATTAGTATTGGTGTTGCTGCTTTCTGAATAACGAAAGAAGTGGACAAAGGACCACTTACGACTGGTACATGTCATCAATCTCTTGTTGGTGAGCCAATTGGATCTGAAAGTTAGACCTTGCACAGCACAAGAAAGGTTAAGAAGGTGGCTGAGGACCGGTCATTAGTCCTCTAATGCCTAAGTTACAGGCAGCGAGATTTTAGGTAGATGGGTTTTTCATCCCTTAGAATAGAGATGAGTGCTCTACTTATAGAGATTGGAGAGAGGTTGTAGGGCCACGATCATGGGATTAAAATCCGTTGGGCGATGTGATTCTCGAAGACGTGGATCACGCTGATAACTGCTATAACGTCCACTTACAGTTATGTCAGTAGTGGTCCAGCTCAGTAAGTTGGTGATTACAGCTATGGATGAGCTTTAGTCTCATCAGCCATGTCAACAGGCAACTTGTGTAGGGTTGTCTTTAATGTATCCAAAATATACTGTATTAAGGCTGACTTGTCGTCTAGTTGTATTTGGTTATCAGCTCTCTTCCTGTTAATGTTTACGCATTTGCTCTAAGTTGGTAAGCCTAAAGACCTGTAACTGGGCATGTGGACCAGCGGGCTTCATGGGCTTTCCTTTGGCCCTAAGGTCAGTTGAGGTCAGTTGGGATTTACCCAAAACAACCACCGTTTCCTGTATTAGGGTTCACATGAGATTTGGATCTAATATGAGATCATGCTCTAAAATGAGTTTTCAAAACGGATGAACGGCGTGGATACAAAGGAAAAAGATCACGGTGGGCCCCAGGTCAGGGATCTCACCCACCTCGGTGGATCCACTGAAGCCGCGCCCGTAGACATGGAAGGGAAAAGCACCAATTTCTTATGGTGCGGCCCACACGCACATGACTTTTGTGACACACCATACAAAGATCACACTCCGACGATCCATCCCAATCGAAGTTGCTTTTCTCATGTTAAAACCACCCGTTTTTGGGCCATGGTGTGGATGGTTAGGATTATCTGATCAAGATGATTCCTTTGAACCATTAGCAATCCATTATGGGACCCCTGAAATGGACTGTTCAGATCATTGATTGGGCATATTCCCTACAACCAACCTTGACCGTCCGTTTCAGAGGCTATTGATTGGACGGTTGGAATTCTGCGATCAGTGTGTTTTTGCATAATGGCCCGTGAAGTGAACGCTTAACCTAATAGACATTGTAGATCGATTGATTGGACCGTCCACGTGTTCTTCTGCAACCAGGAGCACGGTAACATTAATGCTCTATCATTGCTGAACTTTCGGACGAGGTTTGCGTCCGTCCTAAGTATGGACAGAAAGCGTCTACACTGATATGTGGAGAGGCCCACCGTGATTTATCTGTTTATCCACTCCGTTCATCCCCTTTATAAGATCATTTTAATTTATGAGACGAAGAATAATTAAGATATAACTCTCAAATGGACCACACAAAATAGTAATCTTGGGTTGAATTAAATGCACAAAGCATTAAATGCAAGAGTTATTTTGGTGTGGTTCATATGAACGTTGGATCTGCCTCAAGTTTTGTCTTTAACTTAAAAATTATCTTTTAAAAGGAATGTACGGTGTTGATAAACAGATACATGACGGTTGACGCCTCACAGATCAGTATGAGCGCTTTACGTACACACTGAAGAAGGACGCAAACAGCGTCGCACCTTTTTCTTGCCCACGTGTCGTCTAGATATGAAAATTGCCAATGCGGACGGAGCGCGGCTTCGGTGGATTCCCGGATCCACTGAGGTGGGTGGGATCCCTACCCACCTTGATGTATTTTACTTATATCCACGCGGTTCATCCGTTTTTCAAAAATTCATTTTAGGGCATGATCCGAAAAATTAAGCATATTTAAATATCAGGTGAATCATAACACAAGAAATAGTGGTAATCGACCATTAAAAACTTTTGGTAGGCCATAAATATTTTGGATCAAGCTTATGTTTGTGTGGTCTCTTAATCCAGGTCTTTGTGACCTTATCAATAGGTTGGATGGAAAATAAATATTTGACAACTAAAAAAATTTTAATGGTAGGATTCAATCAATACTATTTCATGTGTTATGATTTAGATCTGCTTCATTTTTTAAGTAACGCTCCACAATAAGCTGTCAAAATGGATGGATAGTCTGGATCTTAGTAACATATATTACAGTGGGCTCCACAGTTAGAGATCCAACTACCACCCAAACCGCGCCCATGCGGACAGGGGCCAAACATCATTTCCATTTACGGACGAGATTTATGGCTTTTCCTATCAATTTTGCTTGCTCATGTTAGGGTATTAGCCTAAAAATGAAAATGGAACCCAAGTGAACCACACAGCATGAAACTGTGGGATGGAAACAACCGTCATTAAAAACTTGCCGAGTCCAACGTGATTTTTATTTTTCATCCAACCCGTTCATAAGACGGTTCCCACCAGGATGAAGGGAGAATGTAAATATAAACTTGATCCAAAACTTCTGTGGGCTCCGAGAAAGTTTCAATACCGGACGTTCAATTCCCACCGTTTCTTATTGTTTGGCCCATTTGAGTTTTGAATCTGACTGATTTTTTAGTTCACATCCTAACAAAATCTGGTACACCAGATGGACGGAGTGGATATAACTAATACTTTTCAGTAGGCCCCACAGAACTTTTTCTTAGCCGGGTTCCTTATAAGAGTGGTTTGTACGAAATTCCCGTCCACCCGACTTCATGAAACGTGCACGTACGACTGCTAGACGCGCACATTGGCTGCATCGTACCCTGGATGCTGCTGGACCACGTCCGATGGATGGGACCTTTCATGGACGGGGGCACAGATAAAAATCCCACCCGTTGGATAATCCCACTCCTGCGGTACGATTTTCAACGATTTCTATAAAGACTATATCTGCTGCTATGCTCATCTGACCCTCATTCACGGACCCATCAGACGAACAGCCATGATTTAGTAAGTGCGCCACGTGTACTCGTATGATATAACCGGTAGGATCCGGATCCTCTGTTAAAACCAAACAGAGAACCTCTGCTGCTGCTCTGATTGGTACAACTCAGCCTGACAGCTCAGCTTTCACACACTTACGTTGAGTTGGACCAATCAAAGTAGTGACCAGCGGGCCTTTTCCGGCTCGATTTTAACCGAAGATTTGACTCGGATCTGAATCCTCTATTAAAATCAAACAGAAAACCTTAACGGCGGTTGCTATGATTGGTCCAATTCAGCCTGACTGCTCAGCTCTGACACAGTGTTGAGTTGGACCAATCCAAGTCGTGACGAGCAGATTTCTTGCTCGATTTTAACAGAGGATCGAATCCCGAACCTTATCCGGGAGGAGTATGATGGTTCGTGCACATGCACTCAAATATTTCACCAGATCCGTACATGCAACTAAATTGAACTGTCCACATCATGGGCCCAAGATTGGATGGTCACAAAACAAAACTCTCACTGGATAACTACCCTCGTTTGCAGATTGTAGACATGGACGGTTAAAATGAAAAATGCTCAATTTTCCGTTAGTAAGAGTTTAGGTTCGTTAACATGATGCTTTGTGTTACGGCCTATATTTGATTCCCTCATAAGTGAGGCTAAATGTGTGGCACATGCAAAATTTTATTATTGCATGCATATGAACGTCATAATCCGCCAGAGTAAAAAAAAAAAAAAAAAAAAAGCCACGTGACGGATCCGTTATCTTTTCCGTTAAATATAACCATACATTCGGCCAAAGTTAACCCCAGTCAGGTTCTGGTCTGGTTGGAAAAAGGGTGACGGCGTCTCTATCACGTGACCTGTCCCTTCAATCATCGCTGCCCGCCGGAGAGAGACTGCCATCGTTTTGCTTGCCAGCTACGATATCCACGTGGCACCCTCTAAGTGGCACCACGTCTTTCTCCCGGTCCCCACTTGTACCGTAGTGCCGTAGCAGCTGTATCTCCCCATATCTCGTTAAAGGACATAAAGTACTGGAATCGTATAGAACACCTTTTTCCCGCAGTGCGTAACACACCCAAGCTCTTTGGGGCCCACAGTATGGTATATCATAAATCCAATCCGTCCATCAGGTGGTAGACATTATATTCACCGTACATTTCAAATTTTATCCTAATAAAATTTAAACATAGTTCATACGGATGGAAACAACGTAAAACCTCTTAATTCACGTGTTCTAGCCCCTCCTGATTTTTGGATCCAGCTAATTTTTGTCTCTTGCCTTCATCCGTGTAAATCAAAGCTGATGAACAGCTTCGATGAAAGTGATATACCATGGTGACCCAACAGAAAAACCTATGGTTAGTGTTTCATTCCCATCGTTCTCTGTTGTGGAGCCCACCTGAGATGTGGAACTAGATCATTGAACTGGAATCGATGAGCGCACATGATGGACGGTGTGGATTTTAGATATACAAAACATGGTGGACCCCAAAGTGCTTGGGAGTTTTACGCGCTGCGTAGCACCCGTGTGGCAGCTTCTGAGTCTCCCCATAAATGCCGGGCGCGACTTGGCCAGGAACCAGCATCTGGGTGGTACCCTGACCTTGGGGCCCGTCTCAATGGATGCGTTGTATATCTACGCCGTCCATCCGTTTTTCCAACTCATTTTATAACGCAATCCCAAAAATGAAGGAGACTTATATCTCAAGTGGGCCACACCATCGGAAACAATGGTCATTGAACGGTCACCACTAAAAAAATCCTAAGGCCCACTGTAATATTTATTTTCAATCCAACCTGTTAATAAGGTCACACAGCTATGGATGAAGCGAAAACACAAATATCATCTTTATCCAAACACAAAAAGTTTTAATAATTATTCACCACTCTTTCTTGTGGTGTGGTCCACCTAAGATTTGTATCTACTTACCTTTTTTTGTATAATTCCATAAAATGAGTTGAAAAAAGAGATGGACGGCGTAGATATAGAAGACATACATCTAGATGGGCCCCACTGTCAGGAACCACCCACATCACTCGTTCCAGGGCACCAGCCAAGTCGCGCCAATAAATGCCCGCGCTGCCTACTCCCTGTGGCCTACCGCATGACGACACGTGTAGGTCAGAGGTCGACGTAAGTGGACGCGGCTTCTGTGCATCCCCGGATTACTGTGGCCAGTGTATCTCTGACTTTTCGCCCCATCCTGATGAATTAACCTTAGATCCAGTCCGTTCATACGTTTTGAAAGAGAATTTTAGATTATATTCCAAAAACTAAAGCAGATTCATATCTTAAGTGGACCAATCCAGAGGAAACAGAGGTTACTGATCATTAAAAACTTTTTATGGACGAGAAAGATGAAGGTTATATTTTTTTCCCCTTCATCCATTTCTGTTTTATTTATAAACGAGTTGGATGGTTAATATACATTACGGTGGCTCCCAAGAATTTTTTAATGTTGGGTATTCAATCACCACTTTTTCCTCTGGTGTGTCCACCTATGATTGGATCTAACGTATTTTTCTTACTATACTATAAAATAAGCTTTCAAAACGGATGGACGGACCGGATCTAATGAAGATAATGAGGGTGGGATCCACAGTCAAGGATCCACCCACCTTGGTGAAACCCCGGATCCACCGAAGCCGCACCCGACGTCAGGAAGCTTGCCTTCCTGAAAGGGTAATGATTGCATACACGGCCGTGTCTCAGAGAGGTCCACACGTGTTTTCAACTGTAACAATTGGATAAGCGACTCCATAAGCAGCCCATGGCCTACCCTGGGGCCTGGGTGGAGTATGACTGGAATGAAAAAGAAACATGAACCTTTGATTTGGGGCCCATAGATAGACAGATGAGAGGAAAATTACAAGAACCGTCCAAGTTCAACTGGAAAATGGCCCTACTACTAGTGGTTGGATATTCCACTGTGGGAAATTTTGTGTTATGTGACAAAACTGGTGAGTGGTATGGATTACCAAACCAGGGGCGAATCAGAAATCTGTGAATTCTATGCAAAGATGAGATCATGTGTGATATTTCATTTGTTCACAGCCGTTGACAATAGGGACCCACTTTTTGTGGTTCATGTACCCGCGGAAGCTACGTGGGCCTGCAGGGATGCCCGTGACAAATTCACTGCACCCAGCAGTTTCAAAGGCCACGGTAGGATAGGAATCCAAAAATCAGTTTCCAAGTCTCACTTGGGTTTTGGATCTGCCTGATTTTTGGACTCTTGTTATATCATGGACTTTAGAAGATGATGGACATAGTAGATTTGTCAGGGGAATATCTGTGGGCCGTGTTGTGGGTAAATTGGAGTTGACCTCAGGTCACGAGGAAAGCCCATAGTCCAAAATTCGAGCTAACCACAGGTCACGAGGAAAGCTCATAGTCCAGAATCTGAACTGACCTCAGGTCACGAGGAAAGCCCATAGTCCAGTAGGCCCGGGTATAAGTCCTCAAATCTAACCTGAGACTAGACCGAGGGCAAGAGCAAAGGTTGACCTGAGACTGGGCCGATGACCTGACGACCTGAGACCTCAAGGACGACCTGATGACTTGAGACCTCTAGGACGACCTGACGACCTGAGGCCTCCAGGACAACCTGACGACCTGCCGAGATTTTGAGCTTCAACCAGAAAAATAAGCGAAGGATCTGGAGAATCGTCGGGGAATACGGGAGCATCTCCCATAAATACAGAACAGCCGAAGGATCATGCTGATCCAAGAATCCATCCCCTGAAATCACGGCTTCAAAAAGATAATATAAATCTGCAACTTAAGTCTATAAATGAACTTGTCCTCTTCATTATCAAGGTACGATACTAAAACTAATCTAAAGAGAGATATTTTAATCTTTCAAGATCCAACTAACTTAGGCATCGAAAGGGCTAACGGCTGGATCCCAGCCACCCCCTTAGCCTTTCCTTTGTGCTCTACAGGATCTAGGAAATTTTAAGTCCAGGTCGTTCCAGATCACATACCTGCAGGAGATCAGTTGTATCCATCCGTCCAAGTTAGAGGTCACCTCATCTCATCTCTTAATTAGTTGGAGGTCACCTCATCTCATCTGTTGACCAGTTTTCAGCATTAACAGGCCTCACATGAGTCACAGGCAATTCACATCCTACAAAAAATCTCCCTGATGGGGCCCACCATAAGTTCCATCATATCAACGTCTTGGATGATTGGACGATGGTCCCAAAAATCTCCTTGCTGGGATAACATGAACTTATCTACTTCTGGTCCACATTTAGCTGAAAAGGTGCTATTGGTCACTGAAATCTCTTGATCTGGATAGTTTTGGACCATGCTAAAGCAACGGTGCGATCCAATGAAGCCATGGGCCCCACTTATCTGAACCGAAAAACCGAGGATGCTTCACAGAACACTGGGGCGCAGGGCTATAATTCCACAACATTGATCCTTTGGCAGGGCAAGACCATCAACAAGCATGAAGAGCGCTCGCGTATGGAGGCATACGTGATAAATGTAGCTCAATCCAAACCGTCCAAATTTTATCCTTGAATTGGGCCCATCACTCAAGCTGGATTGATTAGGAAATCATAACCTAGGAATTACAGAGACTTCTGTTGAGTTTGGACTGTTGAAATTACCAATTTCAAGTTTTCCACTACTGATCAATGAATGATTAGCCATTTCTGATCATCCATTCATTCTGATTATTGGATCATAACCAGTCCATACCAGCTACATGATTTGAACGGTTTAGATTGATTTCATGCCTGTCACGTGTACAATGGATATGTGCATGCACACGTAACTTCTGTACACTAGCATACTAGCAAATAACTCTTGGTCTAATGGAAAATGGAGGACTGCAGCAGACATCGTGATTGCACAAACAGAAATTGTGCTACTCTCATTGTGGGACTCGTAGATATGATCTGCACCGTTCAAGACGCAGCATCCAGATTTCAAGTCTGAAAAGTGGGGCCCATCGTTTCGTAATCCAACTCATTGATCTGTTGAGCCCCACACTAGATGGAACATACCCTTAAAATCTCCCGGCCTGGAAGATCCCAGCGACCCCCATGATGAAAGCTTTTAGTTAAGCTTTTAGCTGAATGTAGACCGTTGTTGTATTTCTCTTCTTAACGGTCTATCATTTGGCCCCAAATCCAAAGGTTAATATTTTCCTATCAAAAAGATGTTTGAGGCAAAATCCATCAGCGGTGGAACAGGAGAAACCAATGGTCTGGATTAACGAACTACACCTGTACTCATCAAAATTGAGAAACCATGTATACTATCAAAATACGAGGGGCCAAGTATCATATAATTCCTCTTTACTATATCCGCTAGCAGTTGTGGGGCCCACGTCTCGAACGGTTGTGACGTGGACGTGCCCAACCACGAGAATTTAGCTGTTCGTCGGGTAACCGTCCCTTTTTTCAAGGTAAAGCAATTTACAAAAGGAAGGTAATATATACACCCACTTTTCTTATTGCAGCACACCTTTGTACACCCACTAATTGCCATATAACATACATTCTAGAAAGGGGCGTATCTATCAAGTACGCGGACTGCCAGGAACTTCCTGTAATCGGAAGTTGTGTGGGGCCACAGAGATGACCGTTACAAATCCACTCCGTATATCAGGTTTGCAAGACCACGATAAGACAGTGATCGAAAAATCAGGAAGATCTAAGACTCATGTGGACCACAGGACACGAAACAACGGGGATTGAATGCCCACCATTGGAAATTTTGTGGGGGCCACGGGAGTCTTTTATCAGGATAGTATTTGTTCCCACAGTTCATCTGAGTGTTAAAAACCCTATGAACGGTTTGGATAGAATATAAACATCATAGTCAGCTCCAGGAAGGTTTCAATACGAAATTTTCCGTTCCTGCTGCTTCATTTGGTGTGGCCCACTTGAGTTTTGAATATGACTTATTTATATTTTAATTTCATATCTTGGTCTTTCAAAATTGATGGATGGAGTGGATTTGTCACGGTCATCTCTTTAGGCTGTGCGTTGATATGCAGGATGCAACTTGGGTTCATGTCGATTGACCCGTGGGTGAGCTTGGGTTGTGCTGTAAAGGTCCTTGGTCGGGTTGAAGTTGGAAAACCACCACTGTTTTTAAATTCAGGTTGGTTCCGGTTGGGCGCGGATTTGGACTACCCCACTACACCTAGCTAGAAACGAACGGTCCTGCCAGGGGCCCCGTGAGGCCCACTGTGATATATGTATTTCATCCAACTCGCCTATCCATTTTGAAAGATCATTTTAGGGCATGAGACCAAAAGGGAAGCAAATCGAAGGATCAAGTGGACCACCCCACAGGAAACAGTTGTGACAATGGTACCCACCATTGAAACCTTCCTAGGGCCCACCATGGTGTTTATTTTCCATCCAACTGGTTCATAAGGTCACACAGACCTGCATCATGGGAAAACATAAAAACATAAGCATTCGATCTTCATCTTTTTTGACCCATCATCTAGAATGATTTTTCAAAATGAATGGAGGGCGTGATAATACACGTACATCATAGTGGGCCCTATAGAGCCTTTACAGGGCTGTCAGTCTCTAGCTAGGTCTTGGCAGGGGGCGTGAATTAGGTGTTACCCCGGGAACAGCTTAGTGGGTGTTACCCCTACCGTATGGCCCACATGGATGATAATTTGTACATCCAGGCCGTCCATCCTTTTCTACAGCCCATTTTAGAATGATGTTCCAAAAATTATGCAGATATAAGTCTCAAGTGGGCCATACCACTAGAAACAGTGTGATTGAGTGCTGCACCATTAAAAATTCCAAAGAGCCTATTCTAAGGTTTTGGTAATGTTTAATTTCAATCCAAGCTCTTGATAATGTCAATAAGGTCTTGATGAAGGGAAAATGTAGAGATCAGATTGATCCAAAACTTTTGTGGCCCACAAAACGTTTTTAATAATTATTCATCACTGTTTCTAGTGTTATGGTCCACCTGAGATTTGGATCTTCGTAAGCGTTTGGATCACATCCTAAAATGATATTAAAAAACAGATAAACGGCTTCGATATATAAAAACGTACATCAAAATGGACCCCACACGATTAGGGTAACACCCACTAAGCTGTTCCCATGGTAACACCTAATTCGCGCCCCTTGGCAGGGGTGGTACGTATCCCCGCCCGTTTGGGTTGACCAAATTTAAGTTTGGTTAGGGGAATACTCACATATCTATTTGGGTTGGTTGGGTGGGTTCATTTCAGGTTGAGATGGTGTTGGGGTCCCAAAAGTCAGGATCCTCAAAACAGAGAACCCAAGTGTACCATCTGCCCTATCACTGGATTTAAGAGGCAGTGCATCAGCAAATTCAACAGAAATCACAATACATACAAGACTTTATCAAAAATGGAAAGTGGACCCAGGTGTAGGCCCCGCCGGGCATTATGATCAGAACCCTCCAAATTTGGGAGGGTAAAGTTCAATAATGAATAAATATAGCCAGTGCATCAACATCCATCACAAAGCGGGCCCCACAAACCATCATTTTTGCAAAATTATCACAAATAAGTACATCGGCGCATTAAGAAATTCATGGTCAGCGCATCATGAAATTCAGTCACTTTACAAGTGAATTTCAGGACGCACTGACCCTCAGCGCATCAAGAAATTCACCCAGCACATCAAGAAATTCAGACAGTTTTACAAAGTGAATTTCAGGACGCACTGACCCTCAGCACATCAAGAAATTCACCCAGCGCATCCAAAAATTTAAGAATTTCAGGACGCACTAACCCTCAGCGCGTCCAATAAATCAGGCATTTAATTTCAGGATGCACTGACCCTCAGCGCGTCCAATAAATCAGGCAATTTCAGGAATTTCAGGACGCACTGACAGCCAGTGCATCCCAAAATTCAGCATTTTAAACTAAGGCATTTTAAGACACGCCGAGTGATTTTCTCGACGCGCCGACATATTTTCTCAAAGAGCTACACGTGGCAGCCTCCTATTGGCCGACTTCGATACTTTCGGGTATAAATACCCCTCCATTACTGTTCATTTGGACGGATCCAGAGAGAGAGAGAAAGTTTTATCCCTTGGGCATTTCGAGAAACCGTCGGAATCCCTCGCCGGAACCCTCTTTCCGATCGCCGGAAATCTTTTCTGATCACCGAAAATCCCACTCCCGACCACAGCAGGTCTGGTAAAGAAATAACTTAAAATTATACAAGTATAGTGGCGCGTCGCAAAATACGTTGAATCAAACTTAGCTTGTTTTATTGATGCACTGACCCTCGGCGCATCAGAAAAATAGCCCAGGGCATCAGAAAATCAGTTGTTTATGAAACAAGTCATTTTTGACACACTGGCCCCAGCACATCACAAAAATAGGCCAGCGGATTATGAAAATACACATCTTAAACAAAGTCATTTTTGGACGCACTAGCCCTAGCGCATCACAAAAATAGGCCAGCGGATCAGGAAAATACACATCTTAACAAAGTCATTTTTGGACGTACTGGCCCCAGCGCATCAGTAAAATCAGGCCAGCGGATCACAAAAATCAGCACTCTGAACGTCCATTTCAGCACCTTTAAATCTTCATTTTGTGATGTTTTTGGGCTCCGTTTGGGCCTATTTCAGGTATTTCGAGCGTTCCAGACGCAACGGAGTAGTCAAATAACTCATCCGGGCAACCCAATGAGCAGAATGCAAGCTTTCGAAGTCCGATCTGATCCAATGCGATGAATGAAATAATTTCTCGAAAAGAGGCCGCCAGTGCCCAGAATCATGCCATTGTATCATCATTATATGTACTATCATAATGTGACCCGGATTCAGGTTCAGACTAAGCAAATGAGACTATGGTTAACACGATAAACCATATAAAGAGAGTTCTAAACTATTACACGGAATTTGTTAAAGACTGACACTTCAAGAACAGTCGATGCTCTACCCATTCAAACGGCATCCGCTAGTTGAGCTACTCAGGTACATACAACTGCATATTGGTCTTCCCGAGGTCACCTGTCACAAATGACGGGCGCAGGCCCAGAGTCGCACCCCTCGGTTAAAAACCCTGACAGTCTCCGCCGGATCTCCGGTCAAAACATGGGACATAGACATCTGACTCGTACAAAGATGGATCAATCCATAATAAAACACAACAAATACAGGTCTCTTCGACCATACAAACATAGGTCTCATCGACCATGAATTCTAAGACCATAGTCCCCGCTGACTAGTCTCTGCCTTCTAATCAAGGGTCATCGATCATTCGATGTAATTGAGGGCTCGTGCTAAATCACTGGCCCGGAATGTACAAGATCTCAGGATCTCTGGAATAAAATTCGCCTTGCGATATCTCTTCTCTTGTGTACTTTTGTGAATGCTTGTGATTGTCTATAAATGTTTCTATATTCAGAACCCCAGAACAACAAAACACCAGAAAACTGCGTCTAAGCATTTTTCTAGTTCTAATAGATGGGCTTACTGAGGACTGGAAGTTGGGTTCAAGTTGCATCTTAGGTTGAAGCTCAAGGTGGACCGGGTTGCGAGGTTGGGTACTCTTAATGTCGAGTTGGGCATGGGTTCACCATCAGGCCAGCCTAACCATGAGGTCAAGTTGGGCATGGGTTCACCATTAGACCGATTTCCTCCTTGAAATGTCGTTAGAAAATGGACTTAAATTCATGGGCCCCACTGTATGGTCGTTGACATATCCATGTCGTCCATCCATTTTATTGGAATATTTTAGGGCACGAGCCAAAAAATGAGGCAAATTCGAAGATCAAGATGGCTCACAACATAGGAAATCGTGGTGGTAAAAGGTTTTCAACGGTAGAAGTTCAACCCACTATTTCATGTGGTGTGGTCTACTTGAGCTTTGGATCTGCCCCAATTTTAGGTTGATGCCCTAAAATCAGCCAGCAAAACAAATGGACAGTGTGGATAAGCCAAACATCATAGTGGATCACACATGAAATCCAGGCAATCCTCATTTTAGCATTCAAAAAAGTAAGTCATCATTCTCATCATAGAAAAAAGTGAAAAAATTGTGTTGGTAACTAATCATTACCCATTTAGCCATTTGCATGCATTTAAACTAGGTAATTGAAAAATAAACACCCCTTTTGATTATGAGAGTGTTGATGTTAAATTACGTCATCAGATGTTGATCAGGGACCAACTTGAATTTTTGTTGTTGGATTGATGGATGATAACGAGGATTTTAGAATTGAAAAACCTGCAAACACTACCAAAGGTTAGGACGGCCGCCAGTGGGTCCGGCTAATGGCCCTCCGATGCCTAAGTTAGACACTGTAATATATTCGCAGATGAATAATATTTGTATTTTACACATGCATACCTTGAAGCGTGGCATGGAGGGGTATTTATAATATATATCGTTATTTTATTTAAGTAGGATTATGACTCTGTCAAGATCTTTCCTCCTATACAGGATGAATCACGTATCATGGATAGATATGTAATTGCCTTGAAGACATCAGCGAGATTATCTGCGCAATGCGAATATATCTCTTATTTAGTGAAGAGATGAATCCCGTAACTTGCGGAACACGTGATAGAGTCCTAATTGCTTGGGGAATAACGCTCGATTGGTATAGCTGACTGCTAAGTCCGCTCGTCAGAAGCTGGTCGCAGGCAGTAGAAATAGACGACCACTCAAACGCGATCGGGAAACTCAAGAGATGCTGATCGCTCAAGTCTAAAGAGGTCGGTTCGAGTACTGAGGAATGCTAACCATTTATGCTTAATAAATAACCTAGCATAGTAGAATATAGGCGCAGTCAATCCGAATGTTAGAGTGCTTGGGTACAGAGATAGAAATTTTCAGTTTACACTATGCATAGCTTTGACCACGCAATCGCGGGGTATCCCAAATTAACCCATAACAGAGAGCATAGGCTAAAGGTAGCTTTAAGTTTAATTATAACATTTTTGGGCCAATCTTTCCACATTCCATCTTCAAATAAAATGCCATAGGGTCCCACCTTCCAACATGATTGTGTATCTATAACAAGTTGAACTGAACTGGATAAATTAAAGGTCTCAATTTACTTACGAGATAAACAAAACAATTATATTTATTTTATAATATACCTGATTGGTGGACCTTTATTGGACTGTTGGAATGAAATATATTGTAACTATCTTATCTCGGTAAGTTGATAGAAATCTTAAGCAACTTTCGCCCGCTTACAATGGGCTCAAAATTAAGTGAGAATGCCAACTGGTAATGTCCGAGTTAGTGTGTAGGAGAGACCCGGACTCATCTAAGACAATGCAGCCCTTACTGTAGGACCCACCTTGATGTATGTGTCCTGTATCCATGCCTGTCCATCCATTTTTTCCAAGTCTAAAAATGAAGCAAATCCAATTATCAGGTAGACAATATCATAAGAAATAGTGGTGATTGACCATTAATGGATCAAGTTGATATTTGTTTTTTTTCCCACCATACAGGCTTATGTGACTTTATCAGCTGATTGGATAGCAAATAAACATAATAAGAGGATTAAGGTGCACCCTAAGAAGTTTTTAATAGTAGGGCATTCAGTCACCCTGTTTCCTGGAGTATAGTCCACCTGCGATTTGCATATGTAAAAATAGATGAACGATGTGATACGGGATACATAAATTAAGGTGGGCCCATGGTAATGGTCGCACTGACTACGTATCAAGCACGATAAAGTGCCAAAGTACATGGAGCTGTCTATCTACGGATCACTAATGGCCATGTTTAAAGAAGCACATGTTGGGTGTGTTTCACACAAGCTTTCGGATCTCGCCCCCTAAAATACTAGAATTATGGACTATTATAATGCAATAAACAAGAATAAAGCATCAACCATACAACACAAGGAGTTTTTACGTGGAAAACCTTCAAAAGAGGTAAAAACTACGGGACCTAGTCCAGATTAACAATTCACTATGTCAGAGAATTGTTACAATCGATCACCAGCACACATCGCTTGGATCAAACCTTCTTCACCCACGCAGGGATGGATAAATAATAAGAGAACTATGAAAAATAGGAGGATCTCACTGATCACGAGGACGTAGAAGCGCTGAGACGACGGTTGCGCAAAAGAACTCCTCTTCAAGCAACTTCTCCCTTCTACAAGCTTCATCTCTCTCTTTTCTCTTTTTCTCTTCCTCTTTTTCTCTCTCTCTCTCTCTTCTCTTTCTCTTTTCCTCTTTCTCTCTCTCTCTCTCTCTCTCTCTCTCTCTCTCTCTCACACACACACACATTGGATGTGAAAACACTTTAATGGGATCCCCTAATCACGATTTGAAACCTCTTAAATAGAAACTCGGAGGAAACAAAACCATATTAGGAAACTACACTTAAGCAGTTCGCGTAGGGTCAAACGCCTGGTTACCAGATCGTCGGGCGCCTAACCAAACAAAAAATTGTCCAGCAAGCAATCTGAGAAAAAATTAAATATCGGGCACTCAGACCAACATGGTCGGATGCCCGCCTAAGGCACCGGACGCCTGATCAACTATTTTAAAAACAATTCAATAACAAAAGCTCTTATGGAACAATTTCGATCGTTAAACCACAGTTGGTCCAGGCACCTGACCGCATCCAGACTGTACCTTCTTTCCTCTGTATTTAAGAGGAAAACCCATCAGCGCACACATCAGGCATCCATTAAAGTCTTCTTTCTAATAATTACTCGTACCGAATGTTGGAGAAAGCTGTCGACTAAATAGACTCTGCGCTGGTCAGTACTGGTTAAACCCCTGTGGCCCCACCATATAATGTATATGTTTTATCCACGTTGTTCATCCATTTATTCCGATCATTTTAGGCAATGCCCCTAAAAGCGAGACAGATCAAAAGCTCAAATGGACCACACCACAAGAAATAGTGGGGATTGAACGCCCACCGTTGAAAACAAAACTTGTGGGCCACAAGTTTTGTATCAAGCTTATTTTTGTGCTTTCCCTTTATTCGGGTTTACGTGACTTTATGAACAGGTTGGGATGGGAGATAAATATCACTGTCATTATCCCGGCTGCTTCCTGTGGTGTGATCCACTTAAGCTTTGAATATGCGGCTGCCTCGTTTTTGGGCTAATGCCCTACAATGAAATGGCAAAATGATTGGACGGAGGGGATAAAACGCGTACATCATGGTGGGGATAGATAACTAAATAGACGGTCACGATTGACAGGTCACCATGCCACGTGTGCTATCGAAAGACCGTCCAGCTGTATCGTCTCCCTGGAAGGGAATTATTTGATACTCAGGCGGCGTATGATGCTTGATACGTGATCGCTCAGAAATTGGACACAAGCCATAAATTAACTCAGATCAAACCGACGAAACTGTGGAGCCCAGATTGGTTGAACAATCACAACCTTTGAATTGTGGACACTTGTTTGTTGGAACAGGTCTTTGGAATTTTTTATTTTAACTGTCCAATAAATGTCTTCGGATGGTCACCTAATCAGATAACGCAATTTGATATATCTAAGCTGGGACCCACAATTTGTCTGGTTTAATTTTATTTATTTTCTTTCCACGTGTGCAACTTTTGAGTAATTTATAAGTACCTGCATATCATCCATCGAACTGTCCCGAGTATCAATAGTTTTTTATTCCTCCCTCCTGCAGGGTTGGCTGACACATTTTCGTACGAGACTTCCCTGTATAAGGGGGTTCGGGCTACACGTCTTCCCCCGTAACCAAAGCTCTGTATGGCCCATTACAAAGTTTCTGTAATATCCATTCCGGCCATCCATTTAGTCAGCACATTTCAGTACATGAGCCCAAACATGAACAGAATCCAGAACTAAAGTAGGCCACACGAGTGAATATTCAAGTCTGACTGTTGAAACGTTATCGGGGTCACAGAAGTTTCGGATCGGGGTTGTACTTGTATTTCCCTTCATCCGGGTGGGAATCACCATATGAACGGTTTGGATGGCATCTAAACATCACAGTGGGCCCCAAGAAGGCTTCGCTGTTTCTTTTGGTTATTCTCTATCTGAGTTTTGAATCTCCTCGTGTTTTGGCATAGGTCCTTTAAAATAAGCTGAGGAAACGGATGGACGGAGTGGATATAACACAAACTTCGTGGTGGGCCCCACAGAGCTTGGGGATACAGGGGAGCTGTCTAACCCCAGGTTACAGGCAAGCCGGGTCCGAGATTTCATGATGAGATATCGCTCTCTATGAGCAAAGATCTTGACACGTGTCAACGGATTAACGAGGTTGTGGGCCCGGTCCACGGCAGCAAGCACATACGTGTCGAGCGATACGGCGACCGACTTAAGATATTCCAGAAGCGTCAACGGCAACGACGCTGACACGACACGTGTCGGTATATGCCACGCCTACGTATACGTCTTTCAATGGACAACCGGCACTCAGCGGAAAAAAGAAGAAATGCTGCATGGGGCCCGTTTCTGATCCGTCGCGATTGATAACAAACTTCATGCCCACTCCATTATTGGGCTCACGTGGTCGATTTTAGGTATGACCTGGACCGTTGTTGAAATGGGCCGCGTCTCAGCTGGCCAAACGCATTAACTACATGGTAGTTAAACAACCATTTCTACACCATTTACGGCCTTAAAATGAATTGAAACGGACGTCTGTACATAAACTTCCTAATCGTTCTGTGTTCGATTAAAAGCATTAATAATCTAGAATTATTCGTCAGCTTAAATTCAGGGTTATCTTCCATAAGTTAGGTCCCACCATATGAACGGTTCAGATCTTATGATCACGTCTCTACCATTAACTGAGCGCGACGAATAGAAGCCGCAGAATCACGCCACGTGTTGAAATCGTGATAGCCAAAGAAAAAAAAATTAGAGAAGCTACGGAAAAGCGAATTACAAGAGTGGGCGACCGTGGACCACATGCGTGTCAGAGCGAGGACGAACTCTTTGTCTATTCGTGTTAGTTTTTTATTGGGCCACGTGTCCTACCGTAGCAGCATCAGGACACGCGTTGAGAGATGGTGAGCGGTTACAGAACCATGAGATAGATAGACGGCTGGGATGCGTTGATATAGGCGGAATAGCACTAACAGTACCTGTCGCGGGCTGCCCGTGACGGAGACGGGCAGCTGCCCAGAAGCTCCTTTGGCAGAAGAGAGACGCTTCTGTAAAAAGGCTCTCATGGTGGTCGTTTCATGCTCTTATAACACAGGAGAAAAGCGCCCTCTCCCTCTCTCCTCCTCTCTTAGGCTTTCTAACGAGCTTTCTAGGATTTCTGATAGAAATCGGTGGTCTGATTGAGATTTTTTAGGTCCTCTCTAGTCTACACGATCTTAGGAGATCAGAGAGATTGTAGTTTGTCGGAGATCTTAATATCAATGGCTGAGATCTGCTGCGGTGTCGTGAGCGAAAGTGAGACATCCGCGCCGGGCGAAGCTACCTCCCGAGCGGCGAGGCGTCGGAGATGGGAGATCCGGCGGTTCAAGCTTTACGCCGGCGTCGCACCCCCGCCTGATTCTGGCAGCTGCAAGCGTCGGAAGACGAAGGCCTCTCCGTCTCCGTCATCGTCCCCGCGGGACTGCGAGAACGCTTCCGAGAATTCCTCCAGCGAAGAGCTGAAGCAGCAAGAGAAGGACCGCGTCGATCCGCCGCCTGCGGCCCTCGACCGGTGCCCGAAGTTCGGGATGACGTCAGTTTGCGGCCGGAGGAGGGACATGGAGGATGCTCTCTCGATCCACCCATCGTTCTTCCGGCGGGAGCACCAGATTCCGGCGAATCTGCACTTCTTTGGCGTCTACGACGGCCATGGGTGCTCTCATGTAAATTCCTGCTGCTGTTGCTCTTCAAACTTTCTCCCGCGCATACACCATATCTTCGTTGTATGTTAATTTGCTCCTCTTTCTATGTCAGGTAGCTATGTCTTGCAAGGATAAGCTGCATGGCATCTTAGCAGAAGAGCTTGGAAACGGAGACGCATCGAAGGAGTGGAAGGATGCGATGGGCCGGAGCTTTCTCCGCATGGACAAGGAGGTCGCCGGAGATGGAACAGTTCCGACGATGGCAGCGAGTTGCCGCTGCGAGTTACAGACGACTCAGTGCGACGCGGTGGGATCGACGGCTGTGGTTGCTGTGGTGACGCCGGATGAGATCGTCGTGGCTAACTGCGGCGATTCGAGGGCCGTGCTCTGCAGGAAAGGGAAGCCGGTCCCACTCTCTTCAGATCATAAGGTGTGATTTTTATTTTCCTTTCGTTTTTGAAATTCGTTTTATTTATTTCGCGGGAAATTGCGTGGAAGAACCGGCGGTCGAACCGATCTTGAGATAAGGTGCGCCTGGGGCGTACGGTCTTTAGACGGAACGTGGTGTTGGAACGTGGAAGCAAAGTCTTGGGATTTGAAATTTTCCGGCCCGGGTGGTGATGGGTTCGGGGCAGGACCCGGCCCGCCCACCTATGGATGGGCCTGACATGAGCCCATTCTGTTCTTCTCGCTACGAGCCTTGGATTGGGTTCTGTTGACGTGCGCGGGTAGGGGTGCACAGCGTTAAAACTGTGCTGCTCTTGTCGAGCCGTTATGTCCTGATATCTTCCGTCCCGGTGGCCGTTTGGGTTGACGTGCGCAGTCGGGTTGATTGAAAAATCTCGTCATTAGGAATTTCTCGTGAGATATTCGTATATTGTCGAGACGTTGACGTGAAGGTCTCGTTTGAAGTATGCCAATGATTAATGAATTAAAAATCATTTTATATTTCGAATATATGTATGTGATGTTG
Organism: Liriodendron chinense; assembly: GCA_003013855.2. Taxonomy (NCBI): domain Eukaryota; kingdom Viridiplantae; phylum Streptophyta; class Magnoliopsida; order Magnoliales; family Magnoliaceae; genus Liriodendron; species Liriodendron chinense. The sequence goes on from ML058333.1 coordinate 6,341,755, forward strand.
GTCGAATTCTCAAATAAATTCTCGTGTTGATGTTCCGATAATTCCCGAGATTTTGAAAATCTCGAGATGGTGACGTGATAATGACGCCTGATTTTTTTTTTTTTTTTTATCTTGTCTAATTAGGCGATATTTCAAGCTCTCGGCGATATTTATCACAGTACGCCCAGCCTGCTAACGTGCGCGTGCGCGGGCCTGCCTAGCGCTCCCGCTGTTTGCTAATGTGCGCCGACGTGGCAGCGGGCTTTCCTCTGCCGAGGAGAATTACGAATTTGCTCATGTACTCAAGCCGTTGTTTCCATGGTTTTGCAGCCAGATCGCCCCGACGAGCTGATGCGGATCCAGGCCGCCGGCGGTCGCGTCATCTACTGGGACGTCCCTCGCGTCGTCGGCGTCCTCGCCATGTCAAGGGCCATAGGTAAATAAGAAGAAAAAAGACATCTCCATTCCATGCACACCCCCGGCGCACGTTAGATTATCTCACCCCATCTGTTGTTTTCCCCTGCAGGCGATAACTATCTGAAGCCTTTCGTAAGCTCGGAGCCGGAGGTGACGGTAACACCCCGGTCGCCGGACGACGACTGCCTGATCCTGGCCAGCGACGGCCTCTGGGACGTCGTCTCCAACGCCACGGCCTGCGCTATCGTGCGTATGTGCCTGCGTGGCGACGCTCCGATCCCGCCGGAACATGAAGCGGGCGCAGCCTACGGCGAGGGCTCCGACAAGGCGTGCTCCGACGCGGCGGTGCTCCTGACAAAGCTTGCGTTGGCGAGGCAGAGCGCGGACAACGTGACCGTTGTCGTGGTCGATCTAAGGAGCGACACGTAGCAGTGGAGAGAGCTTCCTCTCCTCTCCCCTTTTCTTTTCCTTTTTTTTTTTTTTTTCTATTTTTTTACATTTTTAAATATTACTTTATTTTCCTTTATATATTGTGGGGTCCTCTCCTCCACCTGGAAGTAAATGAAATGAAAGGATGGAGGAAGGGTAGTTTGGTAAAAAGAAAAGAATCCAACAGAAGCCCACTTTTACAATGGGCCAGATGGGAATCTCGTTGTATACTGCGTTTTATATGTTATTCCGAACGTATTGGGATTTTTTTTTTTTTTTAATCTACTCCTTTTTCTGACCGTATGATACGACAGTGGACGACACGTGTCATTGAAAGATTGAAACGATGGCCAGGATCTTCCAAATTTCCAGCGGTGATCAGGGCCCCAGATCTTGTATGGGTGATGTGGGCCAAGTCCCAACCAATTGCATTGATTAGGCAATCCTAAGAAACACGGTTTGTCCCATAAAATGGAAATCAATGGAGCGGATGCAATGCTTTCTCAATTCGATATCTGGACAGTTCAATCATCGATCTGGGCTGGTAAAAAAATCCGACTCGCACAAATTGGCGCAAGAAAATCCAACTGCTGCCCATCAACTGGCCCACCGTGTCATGGAATATTGAAGGCTATTCAGCCCACCATCGATGTGGACCTGATTGCTGATTATGCCATTGACCTCAACCTGATTTTGCATGGACACGGACTATGGATACAGTGCGCGTGGCCGCTGCTGGGGCCCACATGTTGCAATCTGATACTCAATACCGTACTGTGAACGGACGATTTCGACCAACCACTCATTTAGATCTATGAGGAAAGAAAATTCAAGGGCTCCAATGCAAACTCTATAAAATATAAAAGGCTGTGATCAATAACTAAAATGTGACACAGCAGTCTGAACATGTCTCACGGCAGCATGGGCGCGGCTTCGGTGGATCCCGATCCACTCCACCGTGATCCGTGATGTATGCGACATATCCCAAAAATGAAGCAGATTCAAATCTCACGTGGACCATAATACAGGAAACAGTAGTAATTGACCGTTACAAACATCTTGTGGGCCACAAGTTTTGGAGCAAGCTGATATTTGTGTGGTCTATCCATCCTGGTCTTTGTGACCTTATCAACAGGTTGGATGGCAAGTAAACATTCTGGTGGCCTTTGTGAGCTTATTAACAGGTTGGATGGCAGATAAACATTCCATTGGTCTTTGTGACCTTATCTACAGGTTGGATGGCAAATAAACATTGTCGTGGTCTTTGTGACCTTATCAACAGGTTGGATGGCAAATAAACATTCTGGTGATCTTTGTGACCTTGAATTGGTCTTTGTGACCTTATCAATAGGTTGGACGGCAAATAAACATTCGGGTGGTCCTTGTGACCTTATCAACAGGTTGGATGGCAAATAAACATTCCAGTGGTCTTTGTGACCATATCAACAAGTTGGATGGCAAATAAACATTCCGGTGGCCCCCCTGAAAATTTTAACGGTGGGGATACAATCGCAGCTGTTTCCTATGGTATGGTACACCTAAGATTTGAATCTGCTTCATTTTTTTATCATGCCCTAAAATGAGCTGTGACAATGGACGGGCGGTATGGATGTAAGTCACATCAAACTGGCCCCACAGCTAGATCCCCACCCCCTTCCTCGAAATTTTCTGACGTGAATCCAAAGCGAACGTCTACGCATTCTCTTTCCTTACCAAAATCCAACCCACCTTCCCATTTCGGAAGGTGGGCTAAGTACGTTGTATCGGACTAAGTAAACTTAGTTAGACCCACCGTGAATTTATGTGGTTTATCCCTGTCCATCCATTTTTTCAGCTCATTTCAGGGGTTGAGCCCAAAATTGAAGCATATCCAAAGCTCATGTGGACCACACCACAGGAAATAGTGAGGAGAAAGACATCATAGTCGAAACCTTCCTAGAGGTCAGTGATGTTTATTGTCATCTAACCTATTCATAAGGTCACACAGGCCTGTTGATCCAAAACTTCAAAGACCCCAAAGAAGTTTCCAATGGAGAACCACACCACAGGAAACCGTGTAAATACTGTTGAAAACTGACCTAATGAACAGGTTTGGATGACAAATAAACATCACTGGGCCCTAAGAAGGTTTTGACTGGGGATGTCATTATCCCCCATCTTTCCTGAGGTGTGGTCCACTTTAGCTCTGGATATGCTTCAATTTTGGCCCATGCCCTAAAACAAGCTGGTAAAATGGATGGGCGGCGTGGATAAGACACATAAATCACAATGGGCCCCACAGAGTTTACTCAGTAGGCACACCGCTTCCTCTCATTTCAGCACTCGAAATGCCTTGGAATTCCTATAATAGAACAATCCCACAACTGCAGTTAAATTTTTATTATATGAGAGGCTTCCATTCATGTAGAAGAGGGATGCATGCTCATGTTCTACAGGCAAAAAACTACTCCCCATTCATCACACAATGAAAACCAAACTGACCATCATTCATCATCATCTATATCAGCAAACAAATGCACAATCAGAGAAAACCCGCTAAAACTGAAGCTAATCCATTCTAACCAACTTCCCAACATCAGCTGAGCATGCACATGCACCAAACACATGCATTGCCAAAAATCCTTTTCTTCCTTACATCTCCCTGTTCTTGCTGACATCAACATTCTTCAGTGCCTTCAATTTCCGATAGCCCTTGTCTGTGCCAAATATCCTGTTTCCACATATATATCAGAATCAGAACAAATTGAATACATTGTAATTGACAGAAACCATATCAGCAGTATTGCTCTTTCTTTAGAACTAGAGCTCAGAATCAGAATAAATGCAAAGATGTTGGTTTTGCTGAAAACATGCCGGTGGGATGCGAACCTGATTCTGGGTATATGAGATGGGCGGGAGGGAAAAGCTGTTTCTCTTTAACTGTATTGTCAGTTATCACAGTCCACAATATATCATTCTCCCACCACAATAATTTCAACAAGGCAATAGAATAAGCATTTGAAATTCCGGGCATCAGATTCTAGATTCAGAATGCGACCAATGAAATGCATTGTTACAGAGTGCAGTGTATCAGGGCTCGCCTACATGTACATATCCAGGAAAAAAAGGGCCGGTTAACTCATCAAGTCAGCTACATGTGGGCATGCGCGCGCACACACACAAAAGGAAGAAAAGAAAAAGAAAAAGATAAAAAACCCAACAATTCAAATCTTTTTCTACAGCCATTTTGCAATTAATTCTTGCTGTAAATCTCTTTCTTTCCTAACTATCTATTTGCAGGCCATGGGTTAAAGTGAATAAGTGAAAGACCCAGATGGGTGGGCCCATAGGATGAATGCCGCACGTATCACTGCCTAAGCTCTTCCCCCAAGCGTCAACATTGCAACACTCTACTCACGACTCCTTTATGAATGGGTCAACCTACCAAGCAAGTGCTAGTCAAGCTAACTTAACGAGAAGAGCAAGCACAAAGGAGACTTGAAGGGAAGAGAATTTATACTACACTAGAACATGAGAGCTTACATCTTCTGAGGTGTCTCTCCCAAATGAAGAGCCTTCCTTATATGTGCACAAGAACCTTCTAGTCTCCTACATAAATGGCTAGGAATGATGTAAGAGTCCTTAGATACATTTGTAAAGAAGCTTTGAGAAAGATGAAACAAAGAAAGGCCCTTGGACCAATAGAAGTTAGGAAATCAATGGGAGATATTGGGTTATTTTGACAAAGTTGCTCAATGAGATTGTACGATCTAAGAAAATGCTAGATGAATGGAAGAGAAGTATCGTGTTGCCTATTTATAAGAACAAAGGATAAAGTTGTGCTAACTATCTTGGGATTAAATTTATGAGCCATACTTCCAGAGAGTGATTGAGCAAGGACTAGGGATGACTGGAATATATCAAAAAATCAGTTTCGTTTCATGCTAGGGAGGTCTAACACCGAACATATTTTCCTACTTAGACAATTGATGGAGAAATACAGGGAAAGGATGATCTTCACATGGTCTTTATTGACTTGGATAAAGTTTACAATGAGGACCTAAGAGAGTTAATTTGAAGGGTTTTGGGGAGTTTCAAGAGGATATATTGACATGATTAAGGATATGTACAAGGGAGCAGTAACAAATGTAAGGACCACTAGTTTAAAGACAAGTGAGTTGCCAATTACTATAGGATTGCACCAGGGGTTGGCATTGAGCTCGTAACTTTTCGCATTGGTTATTAACAAGTTAACGAGGCATTTGCAAGAGGGAGGGCGAAAACACAGCCAGATTTGTGGAGGGGTGCTTTAGAATCTAAAGGATTTAAAATTAGTTGTACTAAAACAAAATATATGGAGTGCAATTTTAGTAACAATAGGGGTGGGAACAAGGAATTTGTTAAGACTATTGACTAAGAAGTTTCCCAAAATGACCACTTTCGATATCTTTGGTTGACAATTCATGAGCGTGTAGAGATTGAGAAAGATTTTCCCTCAAGCGGGATGAGTATAAGATGGCTATAAGACCAGCCATTTTTATGGAACAAAATGTTGGGCAATTAAAAAACAACACGTCCATAGGATGAGTATAGCTGAAATGATGATGTTGAGATGGATGAGTGGCAAGGCAGGGATAGAATTAGAAATGAATGCATTCGAGGAAATTTAGAAGTAGCACCAATAGGTTTTATGATGAGGGAAAGTAGACTTAGATGGTTTGCTTATGTGCAACGGAGACCAAGAACTGCGATAGTTAGCAGTAAGTTGGTACAAGTTGAGGACTCTAAAAGGGCAAGGAGAAGGCCCAAAAGGACATGGGTGGAAGTAGTAAGAAAAGACTTGATGATTAGCGGTCTCACTGAAAGTTATGGCCCTTGGTAGAATGAAATGTCTGAAAAGGATTCATGTAGCTGACCCCAATTAGTCTGGATGAGGCTCAAATGATGATGATGATAATCAACCTTTTGCGCATTCTGAGATTGGTTGCCCAAAACCATCTAGGAAAAAAAAATCTCCTAAGATCTTACCACTAGTTCCAGAGCCTTTCTTGCCTAGATAAACCGTCTTTCCCAAGGAATTTCATCCATTTCATCTAGAGTTGTACACGAACTAAGTTGGCTCGAAAAGTTCGCTCAGCTCGGCTCGAAAAAGCTTGATTCGGCTCGATTTGAAAGGTGGATCAAACCAAACTGAGCCTAATTTTTGGGCTCATTGAAAATTTGAGCTGAGCTCGAGCTGACCTGAGCTCGATTTGGCTCAGTTTGAAACCAGGCTCGGTTTGATTTTATATATAATTTCTTTATATTATATTATATTTCGAGCACCCCCACAACCCTAATTTCATTTGAGCGCTCTCCCCCCTTTTGAGTTTTGCCCGCAGCCCGCCCATGCCCAACACCCAGTTGGCAGTCACCCGGCCACCAATCGTCCGACAGACCCTCGCCGAATCTCTCTCTCTCTCTCTCTCTCTCTCTCTCTCTCTCATCTTCATCTCCCCCCAATGGCCAGTGCCCAACTCGCCCAGCCTCTGCTGCTGTCCCAGACGACCCTCTCTCTCACTGGCTCGAACTTGGCTCGAAAGCTCAACCAAACAAGGCCGAACTGGCCAGCCTGGCTCGAGGACCAAACCGAGCCGAGATCGAGCCTAGGTAGTCTGCTGGTCGAGTCTAACCGAGTTGGGCCTAGCTCCATTCGGTTCGGCCAGCTCAATTCGGTTCGACTCTTGTACAGTTCTAATTCCATCCCCCTTGATTATTCCTTGACATTTCACAAATCACTGTGCCTATCAATATCGCATTCTTGTTCTCATTTAGTTGTTGGACGGATACTCCTCCATGACAATTTCCTCATAAGGAATTCAGATTGCTTGATCTAAAGGTTCATTTCCTTTTGCCCCATCACTATTTCTTATATTATCAAAACATTGTCCTCTAGTGTGATCCATCCCTCTCTATTCAGGCCCTTTAGTGTGCTTGTCAACATAAACATGTTGTAAAATATCAAAAATGGCATTTGGGCTTTTCTCTTTTAATAGAGCATTCCTTATCAATTAAAAAAATGTAAAAGAGCAAAATCTAGAAGCTCAATCAATCATGACTTTCAAAATTACTTTTTTTTTAAAGGATGAAATTTTTATTAAACAAAGACAGCAAAGAACTATACAAAACAAAAACAGAAATCCGACCACCGGACTACCCAAACGCCAAGAATCTACAACTCATTCCAATCGGACAGAAGCACAATCACCCCTAAAATAATCGCATGACTCATGGTTCTGAATGTCGGAATCGGTCGGCGTATCGGACCCGCGGAAAAATGATACGATACGGCGTCAGCGTATCGGAATCGGGCCTGTATCGGCCTGTATCGGTCAGAATTTTTTTTTTAAGCAAAAAAATATGAAAAAATATCAGAAAAATAAGATAAAATGAGATATTCACGAATCTATCATTTATTTGTATTTTGACCATGTATTCAATGGTGTATCGGACCATTCTTTGGTAAGAATGTTGTCCTGACGGGTCGACTTTCTGTAAGTTCTGGTGTTGATTTTTTCTTTATATAAGCTATTGATATATGTCATAAATTGATATCATATATTGCTAATAGTCTAATATGTCCAACAAGTATCACTACTCAGTACTCACTAGTCTATAACAATGCAAGTATAGAAAACTAGAAATACTTAGTACTTACCAATTTCCTTAAATGTGAATAATATAAACACTTAAAATAACATTTTCGTTTTTAGCCAACCCAACAAATACAATTATACAATAATGGCCACTCTACAATTTGCACAAGATACAAATTTCAGGTGGACCATTAAAAACAGTGGTTATGGGCCACAGGAAACAGTGGTTATGGATCATTAAAATTTAAGGTGGACCATGTCACTAGATACAAATTTCAAGTGGACCATGTTACAAGAAACAATGGTTATGGACCATTACAATTTCAGGTGGACCATGTTACAGGATAAAAATTTCAGGTGGACCATGTCACAGGAAACAATGGTTATAGACCATTAAAAACAATGGTTATGAACCACAGGAAATAGTAGTCATGGACTATGGAAAATTTAGGTGGACCATGTCACATGACACAAATTTCAGGTGGACCATGTCACAGGAAACAATGGCTATGAACCATTAAAAACAATGGTTATGGACCACAGGAAACAATGGTTATGGACCATTGAAATTTCAGGTGGACCATGTCACACGATACAAATTTCATGTGGGTACAAAAAATCAGACATATCTTAATCTTAGGTGGACCATAGTGAGTGATGTCTTGAATGTGGGGCCACCTCTAACATTTATCGTATATCCATGCCATCCATTCTTTTTGCCAACTCATTGGTGGCCCCAAAGATGTTTTTAATGGTAGACATCCAGTCACCACTGTTTCATGTGGTGTGGTCCACTTGAGATTTGGATCTACCTCATTTTTGCACTCATGCCATAAAATGATTTGGCAAAATGGATGGACGGTGTCCAACAATTGGTGTGTGGGTGAGCCCTGACCGTGGGGCCCACCCCATATATGTTATATATCCATGACGTTCATCTATTTTACTAGCTGCTTTTTGGGCACAGTCCCAAAAATGAAGCAGGAGCAAATTTCAGGTGGACCACACCATAAGAAAAAAAATTGGACATTAAAGGCCCACCATTACTAGTTTCTAGGCCCACTGTAATGTTTGTTTGCAATCTCACCCGTTGATAGGGTCACACAGACCTGAATGCAAGGGAAAAACACAAATAACAACTTGATCCAAAGTTGTGGCCCCAAGATGCTTTTAACGGTGGAAGTTCAATCCCTACAGTGTGTGGTCCACTTGGATTTGGATTCCCTTCATTTTAGGGACCATGCCATAAAATTAGTTGGAAAAACTAATGGATAGTGTGGATATACAAAACATACATCAAGGTGGGCCCCACGGGTGCAAGTGCACGGAGCATCATACCCTCCGGAGTACTTTAAAAAAAATGGGTGAGACGTGGCTGTGAAACAGCCACGTCTCTGTTCCTATTTCCAAGGGAAATGGATTGCGTACTGAGTAACCCCGCATGCTAGCGTGCGGAGTAAACTCTATGGGGCGCACAGTGATTTACGTATTTTATCCACTCCGTCCATCCATCTTAACAGAAAATTTTAGGTATGTTGCCAAAAAATGAAGCATATCAAAATCTAAAGTGGACCACACCACAAGAAAAGTGTGAACTGAATGTATACCATTGAAAAATTCTAGGGAGGACATAGAAGTTTTGGATCAAGCTGATATTTGTGCTTTCCCTTCATCCATATCCATGTGATCTTATGAACAAGTTGGATGACAAATAAACATCACTGTAGGGCCTGGGAAGGTTTCAACGGTGGAAATCATTATTCCCACTGTTTCCCGTGGCATGGTCAACTTGAGATTTGGATATGCTTAAATTTTGGGCTCAACCACTAAAATGAGCTGAAAAAACATATAGACGGAACAGATAAAGCACATACATTCTAGGTGGGCCAACTGAGTTTACTCCGCACGATAAGAGCATGCGGAGCAACTCCGCACGCAATCCGATTCCCTTTTCCAGATGAAAGAGAGAGACAGAGAGAGGGAAAATGAAAAAAAAAAAAAGAAAGGGAGAGGAAAAAGACGAGAGGGAAAGATGAGAGAGAGAATGAGAGAGAGAGAGGGAATGAAGATGGAGCGGCCGTGCACTGCAGCCCCTGCCTACCGACGTCTTCGGATCTTCTTCTACAGGTGCCGAAATCCCCGACGTTTGCTGTTGATCAATGGAGTGGCCCACCGACGTTTGCTGCTGATCAATGGAGTGGCCCACGACCCACCGACGTCTTCGGATCTTCTTCTACAGGTGCCGAAATCCCCTCCTCTTTCTCTCTTTTTTTTCTTCTATTTTTCTGTAATTATACAACCCCGACAATGCTGCCCCAAAAAAACTATGCAAATCTTTTTTCTTTTTTCTTTTTTTCTTTGGGATTGCTGACGGGTATCGGTCAGGCCGATACGAGTGCAAAATATCGGACCCGATACGGTCCGTATCGCCCGATATGGTACGATATGGCCCGATACAGTGCAACCGTTATCGATACGGCCGATACAGGGCCGTATCGCGTATCGTATCGAGCCGATACAGATACGATACACCCGTATCGGCCGATACGATACGGATATTCATATCCATGGCGTGACTGGTCCTGGCTTGATTCTGGAATCGTCTCCTATTCCTTTCCCCCCATATAGACCACCATATAGCTAGAAGAAAGAGTTCCCAACTCAACCTCCATGCCAAGCCTAGAGAAGGTCATGGGCTGATCTCAGCATCACCCAGTCAACACCAGAAGCTGCTAAAAAGTGATTCCAAATCTCTTGAGCCACCGAGTAGAAGATGAAGAAATGATCCATCGATTCAACATCACAATCGCACATACAACACATTGGGAATCGCCATGTTCCTCTTCTAAAGGTTATCGATCGTCAGAACTTTGTTCCTCCCCACTAGCCAAGCAAAAGTTGCTACTTTGGGAGGCACCCCATAGAACCAAAAAATGAAAAGCAAACCACTCCTGTTGGTCCTCAGGTTGGGGAAGAATCGACTTTTAGAACGACTTTACCGCAAAACGGCTTGAGCTATGAAACTTACACACCCAAGAATTTGGACATTCTTGCGGGAAGTACCACCAAAGGTAGCCTAGCAAAGAAACAAAATTTGATGCCTCATCATCGGTGAGATTTCTCCTACAGGGAGGAGCCCATACAATTGAAGAGCCAAACACAAAGAAGCAATCAGCCATAAGCAAGTTTGGGAATGACGCCAATCTTGCTAAAGCAGGAAAATCAGAGCGAAGCGTGCCTTCACCACACCAGCAATCATCCCAAAACCACGTCCTTGTCTCGTCCCCCACCGAGAACAAGACACCTTGCTTGAATTTATCACGAAGCGACATGATAGCCGAGCCATACTTGCTAGTAATAATATGACGCCACATACTGCCTTCAACCAACACCACCTTGATCGACAGGTTTACACACTCTTCCCATTTTAATAGGTGATACTTGAAACCTTCATCAGATCCATTCCAAAAGAAGTCTCTCCTCAACTTTTCCAATCTGGTTAACACAACTGATGGACATCTGAATAGGAACATAAAATATAGCGGCGAGTTTGAGAAGGCTGTCTTAATAAATGTAATGTGACCGCCACGAGATATATAACGACTTCTCCAATTAGCAAGAATACCCTCTATTCTCTCTATCACCTTATTCCAAAGATGGATAGCCAGTTTCCTCATACAGAGCAAAAGGTCAAGGTAAACAGCTGGAAAGGACCCTTCCTTGCATTCAAAGGAGGCCACCAAATGAGATAACTCTTCCTTTGACAGGTGGATTCCCAACAGTTCACTTTTTGCCACATTGATTTTTAGTCTTGAAACTGCTTCAAAGCACATAACCACTTTCAGCAGATCTTCCACCATGGCTGAGACGGCCTCGCAGAAAACAAGTGTCATCTAGAAATTGAAGATGAGACATCGAGTCTAAGTCACTGCCCACCGAGAATCTGACAAAGAAACCAACTTCCCGAGCCTTGGCTAGCATCTGACTGAAGGCCTCTACAATAACCATGAAAAAATATGGAGACAAAGGGTCCCCTTGCCTAAACCCCCTAGAAGCTTTGAAGTAGCCTTTTGGGGAGCCATTGACAAGAACCGAGAAGGACGAAGATCGAACACAGGCACACATCCATTGTCTCAATTTGAAGTTGCATCCCATACGGTCCAACATATAATCTAGGAAGTCTCATTTGACATGGTCATAAGCCTTCTCCACGTCTAATTTACACACCACCCTCGTTTTTTCTGCCTAAACCGGGCATCTATACACTCATGCGCAATCAACGCCATATTCAAAATTTGTCTACCTTCGACGAAGGCCCCTTGGTTCAGAGATGATTTTACACATCACCGTCTTGAATCTATTAGCTAGGACCTTGCCTAGAATTTTATGAGGGCTTCTTATAAGGTTGACCGGGCGAAAATTCTTAAGATCTTCTACTCCTACCATCGTAGGCACAAGAGCGATGAAGGAAGCTCCTAATTCCAGCGAAAGAGTCTCATCCACATAGAACTCCTCAAAAACGTCCAGCAAATCCCTCTTAAAAAGGTTCTAAAAGACCTGGAATAAAGCAATGAGATACCCGTCAGGCCCAGGAGATTTATCCCTCCCTAGGTTGTCCACAACTTCCTTGATCTCTTCTTCGGAGAATTGATACTCTATAGTTGTCACCTCACCTTCTGGGATGCTGTCGAAGTGCAGGAAGTCTAACCTTGGACGAGTCCAATGTTTAGACAAGAGAAGCCGTTGGAAAAACTCAACAACAACCTCGCAAACCATGTCCTTCTTCTCAAGCGTTTTGCCTTCTACCACTAAGGAGGAGATCCGGTTACTTTTAGCTCTAGTCGACGCTACAATGTGAAAGAAGCTCGTAATTTTTTCCCCTACTTTCAGCCACATCGCTCGCAACCACTGCCTCCATTTGATTTCTTCCTCTTTTAAGAAATTAGCATAATTTGCTTCCAGCTTCCCATGAGTATCGACATCCTCAGCAGACACCTCGCCCCTTTCCTATTTGATATCTATGAAATGAATTTGCTCGAGAATTTTAGAGATCCTAACTTCTCTTGCCCCGAACACCTGCCTATTCCATTCCTTAAAATTTTCTTTAAGAAGCTTCAATTTCTTATGCAGCTTGAAACCTATTGTTCCTTCCACGGACAAAGACCACCAGTTAATCACCAACTCCTTGAAGCCCTTAGCCTCCAACCACATCGATTTGAAACGAAAAAGTTTCGGGCCCAACTCTTGTTAGATACTAGCGACAAAACAGGTCTATGGTCTGACAGAGTTCTAGGAAGACCTTGATTCTGAACCAAATGAAACTTATAAATCCACTCAGCTGATACCAGGAATCTATCAAGACGCGACATCATGGAAGGATTTCGACCATTCAACCAAATAAACAAAGCCCTTGACATGGGAAGGTTAACCAACTTTGCTTACTGGATCCAAGTGGAAAAATTCTGCATGCTTCTAGTAATACGAGAGCTTTTGTTCTTCTCGAAACTAAATCAGATGACATTGAAGTCTCTCCCTATGCACCAAGGTCCTGTCCACCTATTAGAGATAGAGGCCAACTCCTCTCAAAAAGCTCTTCTTCTATTTGGCTTGCACGGATCATAAACACTGGAGAACAATCATTTAAAGCCAAAAGAAATATCGACTAACACCACCAAAATGGAGAACTCCCCTTGCCAGCTATCCTCCTTTCTCCATAAAGAAGAATTCTAGATCACCACTATGCCCTCCGAGGAACCAACAGCGTCCAATGACACCAAATCTTTGGATTTCAGCCCACAAACTGACTCCAGGTCAAAACTTCTAAAAGAAGCAATTTTAGTTTCTTGGAGAGTAATAATTTGCGCCTTCACTTTTTTGCACATAGCTCTAATCTGAAACCTCTTCCCTCAATCCCCCAGACCCCTCACATTCCAGCTGAGAATCTTCATTGGGACACTGATCTTGCCCTTCTCCCCTTACTCAACCCTGTTGGATTGAGGCTAGTGTTGTAGTTAACCGAGCCTTCAAGTCTCAGTAACTCCCGCTGCCCTCTTTGAGTTCATCTTGACGTCTAGAGATGGGCATCATTTCCTTTCTGCTCGAAGTGACAGAAAAGAGCTACCGCATCTTCGTCCCTTGCTTGAAAGGACATCCCCAGCTTTCTCCCTGCTCTATTAATGATATCCTTTATCTAGTCCAGGACCTCTGTCGACATTGGGATGTCGCTGTGAACGCTTCCTTTTGATTGAGCTTCTAGGAGATCTTCGGATCTGCACATCATATTCCCTTGATACAACCTGCCATGGCTTGGAGAGAGGTCACATACAACGTCTCTTCCCTCTACTCCTCTTCCCCTTCGACTGCGAAAGTTATGGCCAACAAGCTAGGATTTCCTTCAAAACCAGGGTCCGGGACATCAGCAACGCTAACTACAGGCTGAACTAGAGGGATTTAGAGGTGAACCGAACTCACTGACTGCCCCTCTAGCTCCTCCATCGGCTCGGATGGTCTTTCTCCCCCTCTCCGGAGTTCTACACCACCGACTCCATGCAAAGAAGAACTGCTCTCGGGCCACCTCTAGAGTAAAGGCAAATGGATTTACTTGTGAAAGGGTAAAGACCTGGAGCCACGACCAAATCATGTTTTAAAAGAGGAGCATAAAGGAGGGACCCTAAACTGGCACGATCGCATCAAAATTCACACAAATCGGAGAAGGAGAAAAGGCAATACCTTCTCTCTGCTGACACGTGTTTGAAGGATCATTGTTCTTATCACCATTAAACAAACTAGCCTCTGGAATGGGGGCACCTGTCGCACAATGAGACAAACTAGTCTCTAGAATGGGGACACCTGTCGCACAAAGAGGCAATGCCAATCCACCAAAGGATTAGGACCGAACTAACTCCTAAGCCTGCAAGGAAGCAAGAATGGAGTCCAAGGTTAAAAAAATCTCCCCTGGCTCGGATCGAACCTGGACACGCGTCCTCGAATCAGACAAAGTTGCAAGCATCGGCTCCACACGCACTAGAGTTGAGTTGTGCGAAGGCTCCCCTACCTCCACGAGAGTGGGATGCAAAGCACCGATCCCCCGTTGTGCGCCCATGGAGTAACCAGTTGAAAGAAGGGGAGGAGTAGCCACATAGCAAACAGGCATCCCGTGGTGACACCCGTTCAAAGCATCTCGAGACGGGAAGAGCTTGTACACCTATGGACCACTTAGGAGTAACACCTTCTTGAGTCGAAACCCTGGCGACACGCAGCTGGGCCTTCACTTCCCACTACTTCCAGACCTCCCCCCATATGCTTGGCACGCCCTATTCGATCTCCTTTTCCACCTTGATCGAAAGATGAACCTCTCCTACCACAAGAGAGATCGATTCCAGCAAGGGGATGGCCCTACGCCTCCTAATACACAAACAGGCTGCATTGATATCCTCTCTGACTTCTGATGCCTCATCGATGGCTTGAACTTCCCCAACACGAGCCCCAAGAGCCATAAAAACCTCCTTATTCCACAGCTCTAGCGGAATACCCCAAAACAGGAACTAGGCTATTTCACTCTCGAGGATGGAACCATCCTCCCATCTACGGACATTGCGAATGGGACCATCATTGAAGACCGAACCAGCAATGACCATTGAATCTATATTGGTCCCTGGCTTCGCTGAAATCCAAACCTCCATAGCTGAAATGGGTTTGATCATGTAGTGACACTCCTCCAAACCGCCGCAAGCCTTCAACCAAATCCTCAACTGAGATAAGAGAGCTCCTTCCCTGATAACAGCAATCACCGACCACTGAAAGGAAGAACGAGCGTTCTCCACATCGTTAGATCAATTCACACTTCCATGCCATCTGAGGAAGACAATATCCAAACCGTTCTGCCCTGTTGAATAGTATCAACCACTACCTTGACACAGATCGACCCCTCCTCCTTCTGCTGAGGAATCAGTACCTTCCCCGACAAGGCCTCCTTGAACGATTGAGGCCTCTCCCTTCCCTCTTCCCCTACAAACGGAACTCTTTCATTCGACACCTCCCCTACCTCACCTAGAGGCGCACGACCCCTCTTTCCTCCCATAAATGGCCTCAATTGCTTAAAGCTTTCTTTCCTTGCCACCTTGGCTTCTTTCTCTCCGATAGTTGTTTCAGGGCAGAATTTTGCCTTCTGCACCAGCATTCTTCTCCCTGCAAAAGTCTCTCCATTGAGAGTCTGGATGGCTACTTCTAGCTCCTCCGTCAGCATCCTAACGAATGCAAACCCTCTCAGCGTCCCTGTATTACGACGTCTAGGAATAACCACCTTTAGATCTCCTCCATCCCTCCCAAACACACGGGAGAAGTTAATAGGGAGCCAACCTGCCAGAAAACCCGAAACAAAGAGGGTCGGGACGACTCTAATGGAGGACTGGCTCTCCAATAGCTTCGAGCCTCTGGGTCCTCTTCTCCCTTCTACCCAAGTCCATCCAAGTTCATTTCTAGTTTCAGGAACCTTGATCTCCTTTCCCAAAACCCCGTTGCCTTTGTCCCTCTTCCCCTACGTCAAGGGCTCCCCTTCTTTGTTGCTGCCAGAATCTGGGCTTATCACAAAGGCCCTTGCCTCCGAGCTCTTCCTTCCCTGCGCGCTTGCACTCCTTGATGGAGACCGGACCTCTGTTGTTGCCATCACGCCTTCCAACCGACCTGCTTCTCGAAGATCTACCTTTCATATTTTACTCACTTGGAGACTGACCTCTGCTATTCCTCACCCTCTACCTTTTAGAATTACTTCGACCTAAGAAGAGATCAATCAGCAGCAAATCTACACAACCAAAATGAAGGTGTATCAAAAAGGCTCTTGAAAGGCATGTCTCGTAGAAGTGATATACTTTCAGTATGTGGTCCAAGAGATTTGACCATATGAAAAAGATGAGACAGTCATTTTTGTGACCCATCAGTGAAGCAATGGATGCAGATAAAATGCCTTTATTTGTAGTAATCTTCACAAAAAACTTTCTACGCACAATTGCACAGAAACCTATGTTTGTTACCAATAAGATCATCCAATTCCTAGTTAATTTATGGTCCCATGCAGGTCCAGACTCCAAGGTTTGAGTAATTTATGGCACACAGTCCTGGAATTTGACAGATCCCCTCTAGTTCATAATTAGTCCGGTCAAACATTACTTTAGGGCTTCACTGTCCTGATTTCGGATGATATGGTCATTTTGGAAGGTGACCATCATGCATCATTATCATCTGCAGCAGCATCTCCAAAGCCGTCCAAAGCCAATATCACATGAAGGACTTGGTCGACCATTCCTACTTAGGTATTGGATTTTGTATGGTCCCCTTTGTTGTATGTCGACCCAACAGAAGTATGCCTATCATCATGTCCCTCATGCTCGTATCACTAAGGGAAAGACAATGAACACTCCACTTGAGCTGAAAGCAAAATATTCCCAACCTCATTAAACTTTTCCCAGTCCTGCTTATTGTCAGGCAGTTGGAAATGTCCTCTTATCTGATTAATACTCTTCCCTACAGATCTTACATCATCCACTTTTATTGGCTCCCATGCACTCTACGTGTTACAGCAGTCCTTTAGATCATCTGCTAAGCACCATTGAATGACAATTTTCTTCCAACTGCCATTATAGCTTAGCACCTACACTAACGTAAACAGGTCTCGGAATATGATAAATTTCATATGCAATTGTAAAAAATTTATATAAATACTGCATGCCCCATGGCCTCTACTTCAGTTTTAGTGGTTCTTTTGGAAACCACTGCTATTGTGGTTTTGCAAGAAATCTCTGCTAAATGACACACTACAACTGACAAGGGCATGGAACCCGCCAAAATCAGGATTGGTTAATCATGAATTTGACATTCCATTTCCTGTCCGAACATAATATTAAAGCGAAGATGCAATTGCATTCAAGGCCACCAAAACTTGCCAGTCCATGTAAGTGAATGTTGACGAGTAGTTTCCGGACTTGGTATAAAGCAAACGATGATGGTAGTCATGAAAATCAGCACTGCAAGATGATACAAAAACAAACCAATCAGACGTCTCATGTAAAATGTATAAGCACATAGATAAGGTCCCACCAAGACAAAATACACAGAAGAAAGATAGCAACTCACCCTCCATACAAGGGAAACAAATTTGAGAGGCTCCATGGGAAATGGTATCCACAATGTGCCTCTACTGTCTCCAAGACTCGTAATGACATCCATAACCATAGAGTCAGCAGATGGGGCCCCGTGATTGCAGGACCAACGATGGTAGCGAAACCAAGGAACAATATTTCAGCAGGGTGTGCATACTCAGAAGTCAGTCCAAATGGTGTGGCATATCTGCATATAATGGAAGTGCATCTATAAGAAGACAGAAGCAATGAAGAAAACAATACGACGCTTTCGAAACTTCAATTTTATTTAAGTAAGAAATGATTCACTCACTCGTGATGAACACTGTGGACGTGCTTGTACAACCATTTTGTGTGTAAAATCCTGTGTCCCCAATAAAACACAAAATCCTCCAGGATGAAGTAGAAGAGTATTTGCATTAAAATCACTTTCCTGTATGACCATGAATTTCAAAAATGATTCCAAGTTGGATCATCCTAGCTTTGGATTCATAAAAGCTTGACAACGTTGCATAAGTTTCACATAGAAGTTATGAAATTGGAAGCTTTAGTAACTAAAGAAACCTGAAAATACCAGGACGGCAATGGGAGACCGCTACTCATGCCCATAACTCTAAAGACAGGATAGGAAAGAATCATAAGCGGTAAGTTGACACAAAAATGATACAGCAACAGGCGTGTAATGCATTTCTCTTGAGCAGCCGGAGTGTTATTTTTACTCTGCAGAAAGAACCAAACACGACCCATCAGACAAAGTTACAGCAAAAGCATCATATCATAGGAGGTGGGCAAAAATGACCACCAAAGAAAAGGATTGTAACCAGTGATAATCCATGCATGTATCGCACCCTTGGGATATGGAAGCATATCAGCATTGCATGGGAATCGCATGTATCACGGAATGTATCATTGCTTTGGTGGAAGCATTGGGAAACATGGGAAATTGATCGAGTTTTTCAATGAAACTTCAGAGGATGTTAAAAAATACATTATTACACACTAGAACTCAAAAGCTAACAGAAAAAACAAGTAGAAATAGCAAGTTTCCATTGTATAGGGTCCTAAACTATGCACTGTCTAACAAAAGTGATGCAATTATATCCAAAATGAGTTCATTGGATATTTATAATATTTCTATAACACATATAATTTATTAGCGCATTGAATATATTAATTACCTGCACTAGATCTATCCCTACATATAGGGTAAATTTATTTAAAATATATTTTATATTTAAAAAACAATTTATTTTTTAAATAAATAAATAAATGAGTGTGGCCGATGTGAAGATGAGCATACACCCATCAATACATAAATATTAGGAACAAATTTTGGTTGGTCAATGTAATTATTTAAAAAAAAAAATCTTTATTTTTTATTATTAATTAAAAAATAACAATTTTCTTTTTAAAAAATTCCAAAACCTTCTGTCAATCTGTATATCAACTTACAAGTACTTTCACATGATTTTTCCACACTCTAATTGCAAATTAAATAAGTTTTTTTTTTTTTTTTTGAATTTTCCCCAAAATGAAAATCGGAGGTAAAAATCTATGATTGAGCATGTAAAACATGCAAATTCAATGATTCCTAACATGGTTCCACCGATTCTAAGAAATTTAAACAAGAAAAAGACAATTTGAAATTGACAATAACTCACCAATTGGGTTCTAGTACCACATCGCTTCCAATCTCGATTTTCCCACCTAAATCCTCTTTTCTTTCCAAATAAATCGAAAGAATTGGTTGAAATCCTCTTAGGAATGTAATCCCCCAAAAAATTAAGAGAAAAAAAAATTAATATTTGCAAATTTTTTTTCCACAAGAGGGCCTGACAAGCTGTTGATATCATTGACATACATAGTGAAACATGGGAACTGATTCTCATGGGAACTCGTGAGCATTTTTTAACACGTAATGTGGGCACAAAATCCGAACAGTCTACTAGATGAATCACCTCAACCCCCAAGGCCCAAAAGTTAGCTTGATTTAAAAATCTGGTGGGCCATAGCGAAGTGAGAGGGAATTCCCTCACTTGATTTGCTTCTCACTTTGCTATGGCCAACTAGATTTTTGGATCAGGCTAACTATTGGGCCCTGGAGATTTCATGAGGTGATTCATCTAGTGGACCATTCAGATTTTGTGCTCACGAGTTCCCATGAGAACCAGTTCCCATGTGAGCAATTGTCTTGATATATATTGCATCTTGATATCTTCCATTTTATAATTGCAATAAAATGAAAATGTCACAATATATAATATATCATCGATACATTACTATATTTGGTGATATATTGGGAGATACTAGGAGTTTTCAACTCCCCCCATTTCATATCAGCGATATGCAATGTCGATAGTATCAACTGATACTATTGATATTTAAATCACTAATTGCAACTTGGCCGGCTGATGAGTGGACTTGGAGCCTAGCCAAGTCAAGAGGTCTGGCTGCTGTCAGCAAGAGTCCTGGGGAGACAAATTCTGCAACCGATGTTCTAGGAATGGAATGCATTGCTATGCAGTGTCATTTCTGTTCTTTACTAAAATATTGTTTTATGGATTAGAAGAAGAAAACCACATTTACCAATCTTTCTTCTGACAATGGTTCTATTTTCTTAATTTTTTTTAGCAAATTCATATATCTTTTGGTAACTCCTAGTCTCCTACCAAACTTTCATTGACTAAGCCTAACAACTAACTCTTTTTTTCTTAATCAACTTGGCTAAATTGAACTCAAAAATCCAAAGATGAATCTATTGGGACGTTCATCCTAACTTCCTCTTTGCAAGGTTGGCGGTCATCTTGCTGCTCCACGGGTGATGCAGGGAATCATTTTTAGGGGGACTGATCTGCTGGTAGGTTTCTGTGATGGGGGTCAGGCGGACATGTCATGGGTGGCTGAGGTGGACGCAGAGGCAGCTCTTTTAGCAGTGGAAGGTCGTGGGAAGGGGTTGTTGGTTGAAGTCCCATAGGACTCACTGTGACTGAAAAGAAATCTTGTGAAACTGGCAAAGTCTTAGTGGACGGACATTAAAGGGGAGGAGCAGTTGAAGATTATCCTTAGAAGTAGCTTAGTATTGTCTGAATGTAAGGGATAAGGGAGTTTGATAACCTAAAATCAAGCATAAATTGCAATGACGGACAGTCATCTGCCTGGCCCCAGGGGAGCAAGGTTTGCTGAGCCAGAGTTCCTAAATGAGTATATCCTGGAATGTAAGAGGCTATAGACAATCCTGATGAAAGGATTGCCACTAAGGAGATGATTAAGGTTAACAAAGCTAAGGGGGATGTTAAAGAAATATGAGGTAAAGCCAACTTTGGTTGGGAATGTTCAGATGCAGTAGGTAGATATTCAATTGAGATCTTCGTGATATGGTTCTCTGAGGAAAGTATCTTCGGTGATTGGGAGGTGGAGGGTCTCAACCCTTTTCCTCTCAATGTCAGATGGCTGCTCGTGGATTCTCTCTTCTGTTCACAGCCCAAAATCTCCAGCCTTCAGATTGGACTGCTGGGAGGAACCATGCAACATTCCTAATCCCCGAGACACTCCTTTCACTCCCTTGTGTGTGTGAACTTGGGATTTGGCAGTTTCTTCTATCTTTTCCCAACTCCAACCACCCAAAAACCAGCTATATGTTCAATGGGCAGTTGGTAAAAGGAAGTGGAGGACCCTTCCTGGCTGTTCTATGGGCGGTGTGGGCTGAAAGGAACAATCGTTGCTTCAGGAATATTAGTGTCTCTTCGGCTGGGGTGTTTTCGAGAGTTTGTAGTTCTTTCCAGGGACTGGGCTTCTTTCTGGTCTGTGCTGTCAAGGGGCAGCCAGTTGTATTTCTTTTTTGTGTTTTTTAGTTTTCCTTTGTTCTTCCTTTGTAGTTCTTGTGCAGCCTAATAAAATTCTCACCTTTCCAAAAAAAAAAAACAGCTATATGAACAAATCAGCTAAACTAAAGTAAAAAATCCAAAGACCAATTTCTGAGGTCATTTTTATTTTTCAAAGACTTAAAAACTTGATGATCAACTTGCCTCAGCTAAGTTGATTTGGCCAGGCTACAAATACCAAACAACAGAAAGGGCAAAAAAAATGCTTGAGTTAATGATTCACTCTGCCAATTTTTCAATATAATTGATGGATTTGGACTAAAAAATCAGAAATCAGTCTGGTGGTGAGTCAAAAAATTTCTGAACAATGGTCATTTTCAGACATACACTCTGGAAATCATAAGTTTTGAGCCTTTTGACTGTAAACAGCAATAGAAAACTGGTTCAAGAAATCACTGAGGAATTCCCTAATTTACAAGTCATCAGAACATAACCTGAATCTTGTACTTGCTCAGAAGTCCCGTCCTTTCAAGAAATATAAATGGAAGTCCCGACAAGAAAAAGATACCCTCATGAAGAAAGAAACTGCCCAGAGAAGCCAGTTGAAAATCGCTGAAATGGGTGATCAGATACTGCATCAAAGAAAAAGAACCATTCCAAGAACTATATAATCAGATAAAGTTTATCACTGCTAAGAAAAATTGTTAAGAGGTAAGTCAATACAAAAACCAAGGCTTAGATCCATAATTAAAGAATGTGATTTAAACAAATGTTGAAGAAACTAGACCTGCAAGTTAGCTTCAGTATGGTTTCCCTCTGAGCATAGCAATTTAGAAAATCATGTACCTACAGCCAGACGCACGCGAACTTATCATGCAGCCCCATCTTTCCTGCCAATGTGTCACTTCTGCAGGACATCCTAGCCATGCAAATGGTGGGCCTCACCACGAAGATTGCCTGGCAAAAAAAATCAGTCCAGTCCACTCATCATGCAGCCGCGCCATCAAAATCATTGGATGACCAACGGTCTGATTCAACATACAGGTTTTGCCCATCTAACTGAGTGGATGGCCTGATTTCCAAGACCAGGTCTTCATGTTTGGGCGCAGCTTCTGCACAGGTCAGATGTCCAGCACACATGACACTTTGACAGGAAAAGAGGGCTGCATGCCAAGTTAGCATGCTGCCAACTGTAGGTGATCAGTTCTCATATCTAAAGAAAAAAAGGAAAGGAAATAAGAAGATCCATGAGAATAAATTATGGATGTGCTCGGGTTTCTGACAGATTTGAATGGCCAACACTCAGTACAATCAAAAGAGGATGACCTGATAGTGAATATATATATCCTAGCCTTCGTAATGAGGAAGTAGCCTCAAATTGCAGTTGCATCCCTTTCAAGTCCAACTTGAAAGTACAAAGCTGTAATTGGGAACCAGTCTCAGAAAACGAATGCTGAGGTAACTAAAATTTGGTCATTTTCATGTAAGTTAAATTCAAATGTGTGTAACCAACATGTGCTTGCTTGTATTCAAATGAGAGAATCATGACTAAAAACATGATGCCCCAAAATCCATAGATGAACAGCAAGAATAAAAGGGAATGTGCACAAATCAATGTTTTAAAACTTGGTTTCACAGTGCAACTCGCTTGGGGGCTGAATCCGTTGTGACTCATCCGTTCTCAGCCAAACCTAATGAGTCTCGCAGCAAGTCATCCTGTAACATGCGTGTTTCAGGGACCTCATCAGAGTCGACTCAATTTCAGCAAATTTCGACTCCTTGAACCTAATCCGCTAATATAAACATAACAATACACCCTTGCCCCCAAAGAAGCAGCATTTGCCATTGGTTTTGGCATGAGAATTTAAGAAAAAAATATAGAAGAGTATTGACAATGCCCTCCAAAATGACTTTCTGCAACTTATTTAGTCATCCCATCTGAAATCTCATTGTTCTAGATAAGAACTAACCAGGAAAGTTTGATGATGTTTGCATGAAACAGGTATCCACTGACCACCATCTATTCGAGAACCTCAACAGAAGATCTCAACTATGCAATAACCAGCTGGTGGAGTTGCAATTCATCACCCAATCATTTTTTTTCAACCATTGATCATGATCAGACCACCAAAGGTTAAAAGAGCACTAAGTAGTTTCATGGATGGTTTCTTTTAGTTGAGAAGTAAACTTTTGCTAAAAGCAAAAGAAAAAAAAATGTAACAAAAGACAGAAAGCGTCCAAGACGCAATCCCAAATGGTAATAAATTTACAGTTGGTTCAAAATTTGCTATGCTCTAAGACATGCAATTAGCTTCAAGATGAATTGGAGAAATCCAATCCACAGAAGTTCTTAGAAATACTGCAAGATAAATCCAGCACTAAAAGTTTGAGAGATGACCGGTTCGATCGCATCCTGAAGATAAGAAAGGAACCAAAAATTAAAAAAAAAAAGATGAAAAAATGCTGAAATCACAACAATATATCAATGAAATTCCTATGAGGGACCCACTGAAAATCAGATTGGCCCACTCAAAAAATCAAACTGATCTGGTCTCATCTGGTGGACCCTGCATGTATGCCAAATATGGACAATTGGCCAATTTCACTGACCATCTAGGGTGAGGCGCCAGACCAGTGGACCGGCCTGATTTTTGGGCCAGACCATCAATACAATGGGGCATGCATGATGAACGGTATGGATCTTGCATACACACCACAATGGCAAGTGTGACCCACGAATCCCTCGACAAGGCTAAAAAGGCAATTAAATCTAGAGAAATATATAAAAAACAAATGCTCTTTTTTCTGTTTTTTTCTTTTGAAGGGCAAATAGAAATTTTATTAAAACAAAAATAGAATACAAATAAGGTGATGAAGATTCACATCAAATGCATTTCAACCTACATATGTCAAGTTATCAGATGCGTCCCTAATCTACAAAAGGAAATTTAATGGGCCACCAAGACACGCACACACAGAAAATGGACGTTGCAGATTCATCTAACTACGTAGAATGAATAAACAACTTAATAAAAGTGAAGTTAACCCCCAAAAATAAGACAGAAATTGCACTTGCTATAAATTCATCGCAATCTCCAAACCTCAATCCAGATCTTCAAAAATTAGAAAATGAAAAGAAAGAAAATTAAAATAAAAACTCTCGGAATCTAAGATTCGATTCAAATAAATATCTCACTGGAAAAAACAACTAAAAAAATTAAAAAAAAAAAAAACGCAAACGCAAACGCAAACGATATACATCTGATTTTCCAGAACCAATAGGATTTTCCAAAACATCTTCCAAAAAGAAGGAAGAAGCGAACAATCTCACAATCTGCAGCTCAAATCAAGACAACGTTATTGCCAAGCACTTCCAAAATGCAGGAAAACGCATTCTCGTTTCGAATCCAAAGGTGTAGGGATCCGATAACAGAAACACAGACGGAAGACGTCCGGCCGAAATACGGAGCTGCTGTGGTCTACAGAGAGAGAATGTAAAAACGAAATAAAACAGAGAGGGAGTGACAGAGAGTGGAAGTATTACCAGCCAACCAGATTCGAAGACGGAAGCCATGAAATCGAGATGAAAGATGGGAGATGGAAGATGCGAGTGTATGGAAGACGATATTCCTTAATTTGAGAGAGTAGCTCTCCCTTGCAGACACCGCATTTGGAATACTCCCGACGGCTCTCTCACTTCCCCTCTGACAGACTGTCCATGTGACACCCCTTTTTTATTTTTATTCTTGGAATGGACAACCTTTCTTTTTAACTATGCAGAAAATAAAATAAAACATTCCACCAAATAACTCCTCTTATTTAAGAGAGGGAGATAAACAAAGGGTACTTTAAACTTTAGACTTGATAGAGAGGAGGGAAATTTTTATTTTAAATGAGATTTTTAATATTGTTTGACTGCATGGCCCCAATGTGGCCACATAATTCAGACCATCCAAATGATGGGCCATTCATAAGACTATAAATGATTGGGTTTGGGGCGGGTTTAGCCAAAACCAGACCCGTCCATTTAGCAAATGGGCATGGGTCCAATTTTTTTGGTAAGACCCTTTTACTAAATGAGCGGGTCTAGGTTAGGTCTGAGTTAATCCCATTAGACCCATTTATAAATGGGTCCGGGTCTGGTAAAGGGAGATCCACCCAGACCCATATATAAATGGGTCGGGTCTACTAGGATCTGGATTTAGTATGCAAGTATTTTTACCAAGTTTAAAATCGAGTCTAGACTGGTTCAGGCTTGAATGGGTCCCTTGCAATAGACCAAACCTGCCTATTTACTAAATGGGTTTGGGTCGGCTTGGGTCAGGTCGTGTCGGGTCTAATATAAAGGAAACCAGGTCCTGACTCATTTAGCAATTGGGCCTGTTCTTGGACCCAGACCCGTACCATTTAACAAATGAGTCACATTTGAGTACCCCATCGAGTCCACTAACCCATTTACAGCGCTAGCCATTCATAAGATTTTGTGTATATCATGTAAATGGTAGATCAAAATTATCAAATGTTGTGTATAATCTTTTCATATTTGCATAGAGGTAAAATTTAAAATTTTCTAATCTCTACAAAGTAAAATATAAAAGCATCTTTTTATGTGGTCAACGATTAATACTTATTTTGATGCTTGTAATTGGAATATACTGAAATCTAAATCACATGGTGAATGGAATCGACGCGAATTGAAATCTTCAGTTACATTTGGATGCTTGTAATCAAAATACAATAGAATTCAAAAATTGTGTTTAGATGCCTAGAGCTAGAATGAATTAAATAAGTTAATTTTAATACCTTAAATGAGTAAATGTGACGTTTAACATAATAATTATAATAAGCTAATTGAAAGATATACTTTGATTAAAGAAGAAATAAAATCAAGTCTAGAGTGGGCCTAGGCTCACTTTTGAAAATTTGACCACTTTTTGCATTTGGCATAAGATTGTGAGCCTATTAAGAGGATTCCCAGTCATGCAATTTCGCTGCATTTTATTTTACATTGATTTCAATTAATATAGTTTACCATCAACCAAATGATCAAATTTTGTCCATATTCATTCCTTTCCACTAATTACAATTCTTTTCCATCAACCAAACCATACCTTAAATTAAATGGTCAACAGACCTGTCCATCGATCAAATTTGATGAAGGTTATAGTATAAAATATTTTTATGACTAGCTATGGAAAAAGATAAGAGAGAGTTATTGGGTGGCATCCAAACCAGCCCTTTGTTTATAGCAAAAAGGGATAATTTAGCTTTATATAATTTCATATGAAAAAGATAAGTACTGATTATAAAGGGACTATTTAGCATATAGCAAAAGGAAAAGTGTAGTGTATCAAAAGCTTTTTTTCCTATCATTTGAATAGTAAAGCATTAATACTTGGGCGAAGAGAGCAGATTAGGTAAGACTCGACCATACCCAAGATGGTATAGCTTTTATCGTGAGGCCTACCTTGATGTATGTATTCTATAGTTACTCAATCCAACTATTTTTTCATATCATTTTAGGGAATTGTCCAAAAAATGAAGGTAGATCTAACCATATAGGTGGACTATACCAACGGAAAACAGTGGTGATTGAACGCCCTACCATTAACACCTTCTTAGGGCACACCTTAATGTTTTTAATGCAGGTGCATCTCCACACTGGTTGGAGTGGCCCATGAGGTGCGGTCTGTGTGATGCAAAATGGCCATAAGATGCGGTCTGTGTGATGTAGAATGGCTGGGGTGGGTTCCATTGTGGGACCTGTGAGATGTGGGGTAGCC
This sequence comes from Liriodendron chinense, assembly GCA_003013855.2. Lineage (NCBI taxonomy): Eukaryota > Viridiplantae > Streptophyta > Magnoliopsida > Magnoliales > Magnoliaceae > Liriodendron > Liriodendron chinense. The sequence continues at coordinate 6,368,931 of ML058333.1, forward strand.
ACAGGGAGATTTTGGTCAATTTTCTTGGGAGGGCCTGAATAAAGAGATATTTCGGTGCTTTCTAAATAGCTCTGAAGCTTTTGGTAGACTTGTTAATACTCCTTGCATTAAGTGGTATTAGAGCAAGAGGAGACCAGTGTTCGAGTCTCCTTACCGGTATGGGTGGATGATGCAGGTGCATCTAGGGTATAAGTGATTCAAAATAACCTCTCTGAGTGATGGGTCTTAGATGTATCATGATAAAAATAAAAAGTTGTACTTATTTCATGATATGAGTACCCGGTTGATGGACAATTATTAGAAATTAACTTTAATATCCTTAATTAGTATAGGTATATAATGTTTGACACATCGATTGTAATAAGCCCGTTGAAATACATACTTGGGTGAAAATGATGAAACTCCAAGTCTCGGATGGGCCACAAGCAAAGGATCACTACCATATGACTAACCAACAATTTTTAACCATTGATTTACATTGACAATGTTTGGACTACACAGATCATCCTATTGAAGTATTGTTTTGGGATATCATCAGTGAACCACGTGCCCAATAAATTAGTAGACTATTAACACACATGTTACACATGTGACTCATGAGATGATTTTAAATGTAATTTTAGCTTCTACCTTATATTTCAAATCCTCTCTTTAAGGGGCACATGAAATCCTTGGATTTGAAACTCCCATTTAGGAGGTGTTTGGCATATGGTATTAGATGGGATGGAATTGCATTTGGTTTTGTGCAAATTATATATGATGTTTGAGGAGGATGGGAGGCTTGGGATTAGGTGGGATGGAATTGCATTTGATCCCATGCGGGCCGAATTTCCACAGGATTTCAAAATCCAACGCACATGTGGGTCCCACATTAATGCATGCTTATTATCCATGCCGTCCATCCATATAAGCCCTTTATGCATGACACTATGGTTATATACATATACAAGTGACTGAGATCCGTTATGAATTTGGTCCATTGATTACAATTCATGGTTCACTAAACAGAATTTTGCTTAATCTAATGTTTTTACATTAGTAAGAATTTGATCCCAAACATAGGATTGGATGGTGAAAATATCGTGGTATTACCATACATGTAATCATTATGCAATAAATGATGTTAATCCCCTCAAATCCCCGAAATCCATGGTGCCAGACGACCCATTGGATCCAATGGTCCTGTTTTAACGAACCAGTGTCCACGGATCAGAGGTTAGGATTGTTCAACCTTTTTCATAATTTTAACTTAAAAATAGTGAATTAGACAATTTAGTCGGTTTAATGAGTTAATTTATGGCATTGTGATGTGACTAACAGGGGTGGTGGGTGTACTAACAACAGAGTGTGTGAACTAACAAAAAAAAAAAAAAAATTAAATATATGGCACGTGTATTGTCTTTGAGTGCCTGCGTATCAAGTGTCATGGGGAGCGAGAGTATCGAATAACCACCCTCTGTTTCTTTTTCTGAGAAATGATCATATACCGAGAAAATAGTATGTGAACTTCATATACAGCGGTTCCTTTGAAACCGAATTTTAAATTTTATTGAAAATCTGATTCGTCAAAGATATGAAAAAAATTGCAATAATCACATGAGGTGAAAATAGGAACGGTCCACTAATTGAGACAGACCCAAATTTAAAATCATCCTCCAGTCAACGGTATGGATTAGTCTATTGGTTTGGCCCACCAAATGATTTGATCGGATTGATTTTCATGTCAGGTGATAAACAAAGTGTTTAACGTTTTAAGGGTTAGATATAATATGCATATATTACATAGTAGAGTCGATGGTTGTGAAAGCTCACGTACATCCACTGTATGTTATTATTTCAATTTTTTAAGGTGGGGATGCTAAAAAGATCCGTCCGGTGGGAGCATTTAGCACATGGTATTAAATGAGATTAGGTATGATGAAATTGCATTTGGTTATGGGCAAATTTCATACTGCAGTTGGGGAGGATCGGAGGGTTGGGATTAGGTGTGATGAAATTGCATTTGTTTTGAAATCCATTACATATGTGGGCCGCATTGATGCATGTGTTTTATCTATGTTGTCCATCCATATACGCCGCTTACACGTGACATTATGGTGACATTATGGTTATATACATGTACAAGTGACTGACATTGGTTGTAAATTTGGTTCATGGATTACAATTCTGCGGTCCACCAAATGAGATTTCGCTTAATCTAGTGTTTTTCCCATAGCAAGAATTTAATCGCAAACATGAAAAACCATAGTATTACAAGACATAATCATTGAGCAATAAATAATGTTAATCCCACCTAATATTATTCCATCCCTTCTAATACAATGCGCCAAACACTTGTTTTTCAATTTCTTTGTGTAAATACATGCAAATTGGTAATAATTACCGTTTACCCATGTTTCATGCGGTGGTAATTACATCCTTGTAAAAACAATTTGAAAAGAATTGCTATAAATTTGTGGGGCCCATTGTGATGACTGTGACATATCCATGTCGACCATTCATTATAATAGTACAAATTAGGACATGAGCAAAAATATAGACAAATTTTAAGCTTAAGTGGCCTACACCATAGGAAATCGTGGTCGTAAAAGGTTTTTAACAATAGACATTCAACCCACTCTTTTGTATAGTATGGTCTACTTGAGCTTTGAATCTGCCTCAATTTTAAGGTCATGCCATAACATCAGCCCACAAACTAGATAGACGACATAGATAATTCACATATATCATAGTGAGCCTCACATAAAATTTGCACATTTCTCAATTTTAATGTTCAAAAAGTAAGTCATCATCCTAAACATAACAATAAAAATAGTGCTAGAATTACCTTGCTAATTAATCTTGAGAGATGCTCACAGGCAACTAGTACATCCAACTAGTTAGCATGTGGGGGCCACTATAGTGTTTGTTTGACATTTTGCCTGTCTTGCAAGGTTGTCCCACCATAAAAATAGGATATCCAACCATGAAAATGGGATGCTCTATGTAAATGTATAGTTTTTAAGCATTGTTTTATGATTTCCTATGTTGTACCCCATCCAATAGTTGCATCAATCTGATTTTTGGGACATCTCATTTTCATGATGGGACAATCTTAATGTACGGGCAAAATGTCATGCAAATACAATTAGTTTGCGTGTGAGCATTACTCATTGATCATTACTCATTTGCATTGATTTAATGTGAGGGGAATTGAAAAACAAACACCCATAAGGAGGAGAATAGCGGTACACGTTGTCAATGTGTAGCATTTGTATGGAACCCAGCCCATGCGAAGGTAGAGAGATGAAAAGTGAGATACATTTCTCTCGGCGAGGACGGTCAGGAATCCAGTCAATTTCTTATGACACCGTCTACGTATCTTTTTTTCTCTGAACTAGTCGGTGGATTTTCCTCAATTACCAGGGCGCGGATTTCCTGCGAAAGCCTTGCGCAGGAAGTTCCTGCGCTGGTAACCAAGGTGGGCCTACAGTGATTGTTTTTATTATTATAAATCTACCCCGTCCATCCATTTTGGGAGCTCATTTTAGGACATAATACCAAAAATGAACCGGATCCAAGACTCAAGTGGGCCAAAAAAGTGAGGATTAAACGTCCGTTGAAATATTTGTGGAACCACAGGAGTTTCGAATCAGGATAATATTTTTGTTTCCAGTTCATCCCAGTAGTAGTGACGTTATGAACGGTATGACATTCACTGTGGACTCCAGGGAGGTTTCAACGGTAGTAATTTACCAACCCACCTTTTCCTTTAGTTCAGCCCACTTGAGCCTTAGATCCGGTTCATTTTTGTTATCATGTCCTAAAATGAACTCTCAAAACGGATGGACGGGGTGGATTTATCAAAAAAATCACTGTGGGCCCCACCTTAGTTCCCAGGCAGGAACTTCCTGCGCAAGGCTTTCGCAGGAAATCCGCGCCCGAATTACGAGGCTGGATATGTTTGGTAAATCTTGATTCCAGCTAATAAATGGTATAGATATTCTACACGTGCTCCATGTTGGCACGAGTGCCGCGATTCACGTCGTTCATCTATCCTCGAGCTTAACCCGGTCGAGAATTTAGGGAATTTTGGTACTCTGGCGGAGTAGATGATTTTGTAGGCATGCACCAATAAATTATGCATGCGACAATTATATAACTTGAATTGGACCGTCGAAGTTATGGACCCCACTTCAAAATGGATCATAAACCAAATAGCATTCAGGTATAATATCATAACTGGCTGGTTGATGGGCATTGAACTAACGTGTAAAATGAAAGAGTCGAACGGTTTGAATTCAACAAAGAGAATATCCACTAATCGGAGGTTACAATCACTCGAATCAATCTGATCCACTAATCGGAGGTTACAATCACTCGAATCAATCTGATCCACTAATCGGAGGTTACAATCACTCAAATCAATCTGATTGTTTAATGTGATTTATGTGTATTGTACAATGTTTGTACGTACGAGTAGCAAACGTCGGACCTCTGTGGCGGCACTGTGACCTGCGTGTTTTATCCACGCCGTCCATACATTATGCCTGATCATTTTAGGCTATGATTGGAAAAAAAACGAGGCAAATCCAAGGCTCAAGTGGACCACACGATAGTAAGTAGTGGTGATCATGGCAGCCACTGTTGAAACCTTCCTAGGGCCCACCGTGATGTTTATTTTCCATTCAACTTATTCATAAGGTAACATAGAACTGGATGAAGGATGAAGGGAAAACACAAATATCAGCTTGATCAAAACTTCTGGACTCCCACAAAGTTTTTAATGGTGGGCGTCCAATCTCCACTGTGTGATCCAGGTGAGATCTAGATCTGCCTCAATTTTAAACATACATATCACTATAGACCACATAGAGCCCATGCAGGACACAATCAAAGTCAAAAGATCGCGGTTAGGGCTGTTAACGGCATGGATCTTGATCCGTATCCGATCCGATTTAATCAGATTCGGATCAATAATCGGATAATCGGGTTGGATACGGATATCCAAATATGATCTGTTTAATAATCGGGTTGGATTCGGATCAACCTTGATCCGGCCCGTTAACGACCTGACCCGACACGATTAAAAAAAAAAAAAAAAAAAACCGTCTCCTTCATCTTTTTCCACGCACGAGCATCTCTCTCTCTCTCTCTCTCTCTCTCTCGGATACGGGTCGGATCGTAATCGGATCGGAAATGGATTTTAAAAAATTTAAACGGGTCGCGTTCGGATCATATACTTGTGATCCGATTCGGATTCGGGTCGGATATATCCTTAATCGGGTCGGATACGGATCATCACTAATCCGGCCCGTATTTGACCGGTTGACAGCCCTAATCACAGTTGGCAAGGTATCAACAAACTCCCCCAGACATGGACACCGATTAGGTATTACCCCCACCAGAACCTAGCTTGAGACGGACGATCCTGTCAGGGTCTCTGTGGGACCTGCTGTGATGTATGTGTTTTATCCACTCCCTCCATCCATTTTGACAAATCATTTTAGATCATTAGCATAAAAAGGAAACAGATCAAAGGCTCAAGTGGACCACACTAGAGGAATTAGTGGGGATTGAATGCCTGCCGTTGAAATTTTTTTGGTGGCTAGGAATTAGTAGGGATTGAACGCCTGCCGTTTTCCCATCATCCAGGTCCATGGGAACTTCTGAGCAGGTTGGATGGCAAATAAACATTGAGGTGGGCCCAAAGGTTCTGACGCCTGCCATTGAGTTGCTCCACTTGAGCCTTCCATCTGCCTCCCTTTTGGGTGGAGCCCTAACATGAATACATGATCTCCCCAGCCGGGAACGGGCATGAACTCCAAGTGGCCACCTTGATGGATGGGTTTTATCCATACCATCCATTCATTTCACTATATCATTTCAGGATATAGGCTAAAAAATGAGGCTGATCGAAGATACAGGTGGACCACACATTGGGGATTCAATTCTCACCATTGAAAACTTCTTGGGGGCCACAGGAGTTTTGAATTGAGCTGATATTTGTATTTTCCCTTCATCCAGGTCTATGTAACTTTATGAATAGATTGGGTGGCAAATAAACATTACAGTGGGCCCTAAGAAAGCTTCTCACATGAACACATTGGGGGGCAAATAAACATCACTGTGGGCCCTACGAAAGATTCAACTGTGAGAATCATTACCATCGCTGCTTCACGTGGTGTGGTCTACCTGATCCTTGTATTTACCTAAAATTTGATCTTATTCCATAAAATGGCACTGCGGAATGAATGGCGTGGATAAAATACATACATCAGAAGTAGAGCTGGACACGAACTGAGTTTAACCGTTTGGATCGACTTGGATCGACTCGGTAAAACCCTGTTCGAACAGAAAGTCTTATTGTTCGAACTTTGTTCGAACACACATGGTGTGTTCGAAAAAAAATTCAATTCAATTTCAAACACAGTCCTGTTCGACTTGACTCGACTCGTTTGTTCGACTATATATATATATATATATAGAGAGAGAGAGAGAGAGAGAGAGAGAGAGAGAAGAAGAAGAAGAAGAAGAAGAAGGGTGGATGACAAATAAACGTGACTGTGAGACCAGGAAGGTTTCAATGGTGGACATCATTCTCCTCGATGTTCCCTGTGGTGTGGTTTTTTTGAGTTTTGTATTTGCCTCATTTCTTATTTAATGCCTTAAAATAAGCTGTACAAATGGATGGACGGAGTGGATAAAACAAATACATCATGGTGGGACACACAGAATGAAAAAATCGATATTTACTATTCAGTAGTAGAAAAAATATTTTCAAGCGAAAAAAGCAAAATTGTTCGAACTCGTAAAAATTGTTCGAAATCCATATGTTCGAACATGATTGGGCTAGACCAAATTGAGTTCGAACAAAACCATCATGTTCGAATGTTTGTTCGAACATTGTCCGAACACACCCACTCAAGCAGCCGAACGATCCGATCTGGTCCATCTTCGACTCGGATCGGATTGTTGTCCACCTCTAATCATAAGGGCCACTCAAAGTTCCTGCCGTTCCCAATTTGAGATGGGCAGGGCCGTAGGGGTAGGACCCAATCCACATCCCCTGCTAGTACTGTCCGTCTGTAGCTACGTCCGGGTGAAGAGCAGATTAACTATTACTAGGGTTGTCAACGGCACGGATCTTGATTAATATCCGATCCGATTTAATCGGATTCGGATCAATAATTGGATAATCGGGTCGGATACGGATACCCAAAGATGATCCGCTTAATATTCGGGTCGGATTCGGACCAACCTTGATCCAGCCCGTTAACGACCCGATTTAAAAAAAAAAAAAAAAAAAACCAGCCGTCTCTTTTGTCTCTACTCTCCACGCACGGAAGTGACGCAACCATGAGCAGTATCATATTTGGATATTGGGTCGGATCATATTCGGATCGGAAACGGATTTCAATATATTTAAACGAGTCGGGTTCAGATCATGTACTTGTGATCCGAATCGGATTTGGGTTGGATATATCGTTAATTGGATTGGATATAGATCACCACTGATTCGGCCCGTATCCGACCCGTTAACAGCCCTAACTGTTACTCGGGGAACAACTTAGTGCGTGTTATCCTAACCATGTGGGGGCAATCTTGATGTATTTTTTTTATATATCCACGCTGTCCATCTATTTTTCCATCTCGGTTTACGGCGTGATTCCAAACCCTAAGAAGATTCAAATCTTAGGTAGACCATATCATTAAAAACTTTTTGTGGGCCACAAAAGTTTTGGATCAAGCTGATCTTTATATTTTCCCTTCATCTAAATCTATTTGACATTATCATCAGGTTGGATTGTAAATAAACATTATTAAAACATTAAGATGGGCTTTATGGAATTTTTAATGGTGGAGCACAAAATCAACACTGTTCCAGTGGTATGGTCCACCTGAGATTTGTATCTTTATAATTTTTGGAAGCCCATCCTCAAATAGTCTGAAAAAATGGATGGACGGTGTGTATATACATAATATCATCCATGTGGGCCACACGGTAGGGGTAACACCCACTAAGCTGTTCCCCGGGTAGCACCTAAATCGCTTCGGGTAGTGCCCGGAAGCCGATTGCGCCGATTGCGTCCTTAGTAACTCTTAGCGTGCTAGAAAACTCCGTGGGGTCCACAGTGACCTATGGGGTAACACCCACTAAGCTGTTCCCCGGGCAGCACCTAAATCGCTCCGGGCAGTGCCCGGAAGCGGATTGCGTCCTTAGTAACTCATAGCGTACTTAGTAAACTCCGTGTGGTCCACAGTGACCTATGTATTTTATCCACTCCGTCCATCCAATTTAAAAGATAATTTTATTTTTGGGAAAAAAACTTAAGCATGTAATAAGCTCAAGTGGACCACACCACAGGAAACAGTTTGAATTGAACGTGCACGGTTGAAAAATTCTTGAGGGCCACAGAATTTTTGGATCAAGCTAATATTTGTGTTTTCCCTTCATCCATGCTTGTGTGATCTTGTGAAAAGGTTGGATGACAAATGAATGAACATCACTGCGGGCCCTAAAAAGGTTTCAACGGTAGAAATCATTATAGCCACTGTTTCCTGTGGTATGGTCTACTTGAGTTTTGGATATGATTCAATTTTGGGCTCAACCACTTAAATGATATGGAAAAACGGATGGACAGTGTAGATAAACCATATACATTCACAGTGGGCTCAACTGAGTACGATAATAGCGTATTGGGTAACTCAGTACGCAATCCGATTTCGTAGTGCCCAATCCGCCTCTCCCATAAATGCGACCCTGGAAACTACTCGCGGGAGTAGGATTCTCCATCTCCACTTGTTCACGTGCAAGTATTTGGCTTGTCCTTGATAGTTCACACGTGTGCCCCGTGGCAATGGGCGCGAAGTCTGGGAATGAGTGGTCCGGTCAATAGGTTGGCCACGTTCTGCATGGAGAGATGGATGGGTGGAGAAAGTGACCGCTGTCGCATACTTAACTTGGAAGTCTCACCTGCTAGCAGCTGGAAGGTGCTTAGGCGTTTCAAGCAAGTCTCATGCTTGAAATGCTAAGGATACACTAACCTCACCGGTGGGTGGGTGCATTGCGTACCTAATATGGTGGGTGCATTCATCAGGGTGACCCGGTCCGAATTAACAATCGAGAAGCCCTCAAAAGTGGGTGGCGCCGGTTTACATCAGGGGTGACACGGTCCGAATTAACAATCGAGAAGCCCTCAAAAGTGGGTACACTCATTCGAAAGCAAGAATGGATTAATAATGGACAAGCCATTAAAGGTGGGCACACTCGTATGAAAGCAAGAAAAAAGAAAGATACTCCTACACCTACAGAGGGCTCCGACCGGCCGGGCGACCGGTCGACAGTGAGGCAGCGTTGGACGAAATCTCCCTAGACTGTTTTTTGTGTTGGGCAACCGATCGGCCGACCGGTCGAGCGCCAAGGCGGTTTCTTGTGCAACACGCGGGATTGCATAAGAGGTTACTATATTGGGTTTTCTACCTATTTAAGTGGGTTGTAAACGTGTTTAGCAACAATCCTATGGTGTCCAAGGTTTCCTAATCGTGTTAGGAAGAAGGGAGAAGTTTTTTGTGAGAGAGAGAGAGCTTGGGTTTTCTCTGTTTATTCCTTGCTTGTGGGCTGTCAATCTCTGTAATCTTCTGTTATTCATAGTGGATCGCTTTGTGCCGTGGTTTTTTACTCGTTGAGGGGTTTTTTCACATAAATTCGGATTCTCTTGTGGTGAATGCTTGTGTGTGGCTTGATTTCATCTTGTGTACTCGTTTGATCTCGGATTGCTCCGCGCGTTTCAGCTTCCGCTTTCGCTGTTGGTTTTCCCAACAAGTGGTATCGGAGATAAAGTTGGGGTGGAGTGAAATTCGGATCTAAGATGAGAAGATGGGATCGGGCGCAATATTCGAGTTAGAGAAGTTCTCCGGGAAAAATAACTTTGAGCTATGGAAGGTGAAGGTTGAATCCTTCTTGGTTCATCAAGGGCTTGATGAAGCTCTTGGAAAGCGACCCGAGGCTATGAAAGATGATGAGTGGACGAGGCTCGACAAGAAGGCTAGAAACTCAATCATGTTAAACCTTACGGATGATGTTCTCTATTATGCCATGAAGGAGAAGACTGCGGCTGAAACAATGGCGAAGCTAGAGAAGGTTTATGCCAAGAAATCTTTAGAGAATCGCATGTATGTGTTGATGCAATTGTTCACCTTGAGGATAGCTGGGAGAACTGAGGTGGAGGACCACTTGGGTACGCTCAATAGGTTGGTTTGCAAGTTGGTGGAGATCGATGAACCGATGAAGGATGAATATCAAGGATGCATCCTGTTGAATTCTCTTCCAGATTCATATGAGTCGTTCAGGGACTCTGTATACGCAATGAGGGAAACCATAAGCGTCGAGACTGCTATCTTAGCCCTCCAATCGAAGGCGATGAGAAAGAAAAGCGATGACGTGGCTTTTCGTTATTCTTCAGAAGCACTGGTTATGAGGGGAAGAAGTTCTGAGTATAGAGGATATTCAAAATCAGGATCTAGGGCCAAGGGTAAAGGGAAGGCTAAGGCGAAGTGCTGGAATTGTGGTCAGGAGGGCCACATGAGAGGGGATTGTCAGAATCTCAGGTTGAAGCAAGAGAGGTATGGAAATTCTTTTGGAGAGGGAGTCAATACCGTAGAGGATGGTGGTGATCTGTGTAACGCCCCAAATTTTTGCAACCCGAGTTCCAGACTTGTGAACCAAAAACCCGGGCGTTAGCCTATGAAGAAAACTCACATTTCCTTCCATTTCCAAGTATCATTCCAAGAAGGGTATTCACTGCGGAAGAAAACAAACCATGCATATAGGAAAGATACAACAAATATCGCAGAGTGGTGCCCATAAGGCTTATACAAACCGAATATCTCGAATTTAATTCAAAATACACTAATAAACAATTACAATTATATACAAAATTTAAAGCAGCAACCATTAAACACGGCTCCTTGATCCATGACACCAGCATAACCTGAGCATCCTGCTCCATTTCAAAATAACCTGTACATTATTCAAATCACCTGCACCAACTGTACGGTTGAAATTTAACAGCATGAGTGGCCAGCTCAGTGTGAAGTCCCTTCAAGATTACACACCAACACATTAATCAAGAAGAATAAAAAAAATGTACAAAACATCCATAATGCAGTCTTTCTTAAATGCATGAATGCATGCACATGTAACTCAACCTGGGGATGCACATCCAGCCGAAAAATGTGGTCTGGAAGTCACTAAGGACACACATCAGCCCCACAATGCAAATTCATCAATTGGTGATGCGGAAGTCACTAAGGACACACATCAGCCTCACCCAGTAGTCTGGAAGTCACTAAGGACACACATCAGCCCCACAATATCACGAGTGGTCATCACCAGCAAAAATATCAAAGGTACGTGCTCTAAGTGAATGACACACTCTATGGTGGTCTAGAGCCAGCGAAAATACCTCGAGGGTACGTGCTCTCAGCAGCCAAACCACCCGACGATAATATGGCTCGTCACCACACGTCCCGTCTGTGCCATGATATGCATGATTAAACCAACCGTTATTATTCCAATTTACAATCCAAACCAATTATGACATTCCCTTACAACTAGTGGCCTTTCATCACAATAATTCTCCAAAATATTTCCACACGAGTCCAACTAGGGACATAATCAATCATTTATCTCACAGGACCCTTGGTCCATCAAGTCCCTCGGGAATCCCAACAACTTATCTCAATAGGACATTCAGCCCAACGAGTCCATATAAGGACATCCTCAAAAATATTTTCATACTAGTCCAGCTAGGGGCATACTCAAAATCTCATCTCATTTAACATTTAGTCCAACAATTCCATCTAAGGACACCATTAGGAATCTTTTCAATAAATCGCTTCCAAAGGCCATCAGTTTAAGGTCCCATCAAATATAGGTGATCGCAACCATTCAAATTCACATTCCACTTTCATTTCCAAACATGAGGAATGAAAATGACAATTCCAAAATTCGTAAATAATTCACAGTTATAAAGAAATTCACGCATATCAAGTTAAACATATAATTTATGGCAAAATCAAACAGCAGAGGTAATCATGAGACAAAGTAAAATTTTCAGTCATATATAAATAAACTATTACTTAATTAACATGAAGGCGGAAAGCTCAAGGGGAGGAATCATCACCTTAAGAATCGAAGCATCTTTCAATGTTGCTTGATGCATGTATACGCTTGCTAGAATTCGACCCTACCATGTTTTAGACCATTTATGCGGTTAGATTGTCATATCCATAATTTATACGGTTAAGATCAACCCTATAGTGGTGGCTCTAAATTCAAGTTTTAGGGTTTAAATGGCCTATTTAATACCTCAGGAAGGTTTCAACGGTGGAGATCATTATTACCACTGTTTCACGTGGCATGGTCCACTTGACAATTGGATATGCTTAAAGTTTGGGCTCAGCCACTAAAATGAGCTGGAACAACATATGGACGGAATTGATAAAGCACATACATTCTAGGTGGGTCCCATGAGTGGGCCACCGGCTGGGCAGCCCAGCCAGCCCACGGCCAGCGCCCCCTTCCTTTTGGATGACAAATAAACATCACTGTAGTGGGGCCCACAGAAGCTTTCAATCAGGCTGATATTTTTGCTTTCCCTCCTCCACACGTGTGTGGAATTATGAACAAGTTGGATCTCAAATAAACATCATAGTGGGCCGTAGGAAGGTTTCAACGTTGGGGTCACTGTCCTCCCTGTTTACTCTCAAGTGGGGTCCACTGGAGATTTGGATCTGTCTCATTCTTGAGATTATGCCTTAAAATGAACCCCCCCCCCCCCCCCCCCCCCCCCCCAATTGGATGTACGGTGTTGATACAGCACACGCATCATGGTGGGACCCACAGAGTGGGCCACCAGCTGGAGTGCCCGCGCGTCCAGTGCTGGGGACACTGGTCACTCCCAGTGTCAGAGCCTGCTTCCTTTTTTTTTCTTCTCTCTTTTATGTTTTTCTTTTTCCATGGTTTTGATCAAGTGGGGCCCACATAAGGGTGATCCACTCCAACTATCAGGTTCCCCAGCTCGTGGGGGACCCAATGAGCCCTATATTGGGTGTATGATATGGCCCACAGACATCAAGGTGGGCCAAACAAATTCTGACAGTAGACATCATTATTTCCACTGTTTTTTATCGTGTGGTCCACCCGAGATCTGGATCTACTTCATTTTTGGTACCCAGCCTTAAAATGAGCTGGAGAAACATACGGACGGCGTGGATCGAATACATGCATCAAGGTGGGTCCCATGAGTGGGGACCCACGGTCAACGCCCAAAGGGGCTTTCAGCCCAGGCGCTGCTGGGCAGACGCTGTCTGTCTAGCGGCCATCTCCTCTTCTGTTTTTTTTTTTTTGTGTGCCTTGACCAGTGGGGTCCACACATGCAGGATCCATTCCATTCATCAGCTGGGCCATCTCATGGTGGGCCCAAATAACTTTGGATCAAGATAATCCTATATTTATCCTTCATCCATATCTTTGTGTTTTAAAGAATGGGGAAGAAAAGAAAATCAAGCATTATGGTGGGCCATTGGCCACACTAATCATGCTACAAAATGGGTCCCCAAGTGGGATCCACACCATCAAAAGGTGGGACCCATTTGAATCCTAGGTTCTACACAAAGCCTAAGAGGAACATGGATGCACTCACATTGGTATCCTTGATCAAAGGTCGATCTTGACGGTTGAAGTGAATGAATGGTTGAGATGGAGGGGAGGTTGATGAAGATGGCCCACTCCTCTCTCTCTCTCTCTCTCTCTCTCTCTCACACACACACACACACACACACACACACACACACACTTAGGAAGGGCGTGGATGGCAAATGAATGAAGAAGAAATGAAGGATGAAGGGGGAGAGATCGTTCCCCCCCACCCATGCATCTTATAATCTTTATTTATTTATTTATTTATTTTTTTTAATGAAGGGATGGTAGAGGACGTGGGGAGGAGTGAAGAGGCATGGTGGTGAGATTCTAGCCATCATTGCTTCTCCCCTTTTTTTGTACTTTTTATTATTTTTTTATTATATTTTTTTCCTTATTTTATTATTTTATTATTATTATTATTATATATATATATATTAATTGCAAAGGAGACCGTGTAGTGGGCCCTACACAAGTGTGTAGAAACTATATTTTTTAAGGTTTTCGATCAAAGGGCCTTAACTTTGCGCTCGGGTATCGGATTGACGCACTGTTTTCGCCAGTTGCGATCGCGAGGACGACGCGGTCAATATGACAGAGGTTTCGGGATGTCAAGACTTTGTTCATTTGGGCGCGAACTACGCACTGCTAGTCTGGGGCACCAGGAGTCGCGCACACATTGACGAAAGAGTCACGGAAGGGCATTACACATACACATATACTTTGGATTCTCATGGTAACACCAGAATACAGGAAAGTACGGGGTGTTACAATTTGGGTGAAGTTCTGACTGTATCTGGTAAGGGATCTCACTGTAGTGTGTGGATCCTAGATTCAGGAGCTTCATATCACGTTTGTCCTGACCGGAGTTCATTCATTACATACAGAGAGTATGGTGGTGAATTGGTGTTTGTGGGCGATGGATTCGCACATAAGGTTGTGGTTATTGGTACGGTGCACATAAGGATATTCGATGGGATCGAACGAGTCCTGGAAGATGTGAAGCACACCCCCAAGATGAAGATGAATGTGATTTCTCTTGGTGCACTCGAGGCGAAAGGGTGCGTGTTTATCAGCCGCGATCGTTGTTGTGAAGTGATGAAAGGGGCACTCGTGTGTATGAAGGCACGGAGGTGTGGCCATCTTTACATGTTGATCGGGAGCACAATTCACGGTGAAGCTACGGGAACGGCAGCGAGATCCACGGTTGCTCATATGTGACAAGCGCCCAAGGGCCACATGAGAGGAGCGGTAAAGGGCGTGAATTTGCAAGGTTAAGGTCGATGGTGGCATGAGAAGCGGTGGAGCTATGATTGAAGATGAGATGACGTTGCGAGGATAGTGTTGATTCGACGTTTGAAGCCTCGGTGGAGATTGTTGGAGAGCCTTCAAACGTGCGTCCATTGAGTGCTCAGACCGGTCGGGCGACCGGTCTGACTGTTTGGACAGGCTACGAAGGAAGGTTTCTGGACAATGTTTTAAGTGCCCAGACCGGCTGGCCGACCGGTCTGCAGAGGGCTCCGACTAGTCGGGCGACCGATCGGCAATGAGGCAGCATTGGACGAAATCTCACTCGGCAGTGAGCGCCAACACGGTTTCTTGCGCAACACGCGGGATTGCGTAAGAGGTTGTTGTTTTGGATTTTCTACCTATTTAAGTGGGTTGTAAATGTGTTTAGCAACAATCTTAAGGTGTCTAAGGTTTCCTAATCGTGTTAGGAAGAGGGGAGAGGTGTTTTGTGAGAGAGAGCTTGGATTTTCTCTGTTTATTCATTGCTTGTGGACTGTCAATCTCTGTAATCTTCTGTTATTCATAGTGGATCGCTTTATGCCGTGGTTTTTTTACCTGTTGAGGGGTTTTTCCACGTAAATTCGGATTCTCTTGTGTTGAATGCTTATGTGTGGCTTGATTTCATCTTGTGTACTCGTTTGATCTCGGATTGCTCCGCGCGTTTCGGCTTCCGCTTCCACTGCCGGTTTTCCCAACAAATGTGTCTTGTTAAAAGAGTAGGTGTTATTGTACTTAACTGCTCGGGACATGTATGCATGGCTGGAGTCTAAAGGGCGGTCATCTCTCACATAACATGCAACAAATAGACGCAAGGCACACTTGACTCCTAGCATATGGGGAAAGTTTCACTAGCATGTTGTTGTCGGATTCTCACATAGCCAATAATCACACGGCATGGACCATTCGAAAACTCTAATTTAAAAGAAAATATCTCCATAGAACATTTAAGAACTTTTTAAAAATCACAGATAATAGGAACAAAAGGTTGAAAATAGTCTAAAGATAAAAACATCATCACTCATGGTGGCATAATACTGAGAGGATTCCAAAACCAAATAAGATATGGTTGCTACCTAATTAGAAAACTCTCGCGTAAGTTACGTGTTGTGAAAAATCGAATTAAACTTTGATATAACTTTATTGTAATCTTGAAATCCAACAAATTTATATTAACCCTAGGTATTAGAAATTCGGATCTGATACCACCATCAATCCATGCGCTCTGCGGAAGCACATTTAATGAAGATAGAAAAATCAAAATAATTGAAGTAACCAAAACAATCAAGCTAGCAAACACAGAACACATCGATTTTACATGAAAACCATTACTGGAAAAAATAATGGCACAAAGCGAAAGAGATCTCCACTAAAAAAAAAAAAAAATTAGAGTTTACATCACTCACCTTCTTCAATTACAGGATCAACTGATCTTCCCTTACAATGCGTACCTAGACAAACCCTAGCACTTAAGAAAATCTATTTCCAAGCCCTTACAAGTGTAGAAAACCCTCTCACCTCGCAAAACCCTTACCCTTAAAGAGAAAACACTCGCAATGTCAATTCATAATTGTAATTAAGGTTAAATATTCCAATTTTTACAAAATCATGTAATTAAATCGGAGTTAACTACACAACCTGCTCTATTCCTGAGAAAACATGCACTTTATGGGTTAGACCAATAGTGCCCATCAGACTCTCATATTGGTAGAATCCAAGACACCTACACAACATTACGAGATCTTATGCATGGTCACTACTTCTTTAAAACTATAAAAGCAACACATGAAGATGAGCTCGGGGCCTCACATCACTTCAATCTCAACTCTATATTGCTTATCTCTTTCGACTCTCATTGACATTTATTATCTTAATTTTAGTTTCCACCACTTCTATCCAAAACATACTGTAGCTGTCTTGGAAGTGCTAGCCTAGTTTTTTAGCTTAGTTCCTTCTTTGTGAACCTAACAATAATGTGTGTTTTATCACACTGTCAATATATTATTTTAGATCATTTTAGGATATGAGCCAAATAAATCCAAATGTTACCTAGATTAAAGAAAACAATGGTGATTGAAAGCCTACCATTAAAAACTTTTTAATGGTTGCAAAAGTTTTCGATGAAGCCCATATTTGTGTCTTCCTTTCACCTAGGTCTTTGTGACCTAATCAACCAGGTGGATGGAAAATAAATATTATAGTAGGCCTTGGGAAGTTTTGAATGGTAGGCATCCAATCACCAATGATTTCTTGTGGTGTGATACGCTTGAGATTTGGATCCATCTTATGTTTGGGATCATGCCATAAAATGATCGGAAAAAAAAAAAATAGATAGACAGTGTGGATAATACACCAACATCACGGTGGGGCCCACATGGCACTGTCAGTAGCCACCTCGAAATTGACAACATCAGTGGGTAATCCGTGTCCATCCACGTCCCACCCGATGATCTTGCATACGTGTGCTTGATTGTATCTAGAGCGGATTTTGTCAGAACAAGGTAACACTAAGTTCTGTGATGTGGGGCGTCATTTCATTAGCCAATCAGCCATAGTTAACTTTTTGAAAGTGGTGGCCCTAGGTTTAGTAGCCCAATGAAATGGCACCACATCACAACCTCATGAACTCAATGTCACCGGCCTGAAAAATCCACTCCCTAATGTTAGTTTAGCGCTATTTTTTAAAATGAGGGGGATTCATCTGCTCACATGCGGCACTGATTTACAGCTAGCTAGACGCACCATCCAAATAGGAGGTACCATTGTGTATAAAGCATGCACCCTAAATAACATTGATCAAGCAATCTTAACCATCCAATAAAAGCATATCAATCGGATGGTTAAAAGTAAAATAGTAAAATTGAAATTATAATGGGAAATAAGTAGGTCGATATTATTTTCTTATTGCATTTTTCAGGCTTTGCTCCATTCACAGTCGAGTCAGCGATTTCGACGGTCTTGATTACAGATACAACCATGTGAGCGGTACGTATGGTTGAAGAATCTCTGCCTAAAAGATGCAAAACAAACAAAGGACGGTTGCCCTTGTGCTTTTGCTTTGGTGGGGTCCTTCCATCGAGTGATGGTGATTGGTGAGGGTCAAAGGGACACAAATTCTAAGAGGGTGATAGAGTGGTCTGCGGTGGGCCATCTCAACTTTTGATAGATGCAGAACACTCACTTTTTGCCCACCGTGGCGAAATCTCAACCACTGGATGGGAGCCGATTAGGTAACACTCATTTTAGGACGTGATCCCAAAACTTAAGCATATCCAAATCTCAGGTGGACCACACCCACTGGAAAGAGTGGTGAATGTACAACTTTTTATGAGCTACAGAAGTTTTCAATCAAGCCAATCTTTGTATTTAATTTCCCTCCATTCAGGTCTGGTTGGCCTTATCAACAGGTTGGATGACAATGAACATTACGGTGGGCCTCAAGAAGTTTATTTTTTTTATTTTTTTATTTTTATGGTGGGTGTCCAATTAGCAGTTTTTCTGTGGTGTGGTCCACCTGACATTTGGATCTGCTTAATTTTGGGGACTACGTCCTAAAATGGCCTGGAAAATCGGATGGACGGGGTGATATATGACAAATCATCAAGGTAGGCCCCACGGTCAGGATACCACTAAGGTGTTACCTAGGTAACATCTTAGTGGTGGTTACCATTACCATGTGGGGCCCACCTTGATGAATATGTTGTATATCCACACCGACTATTCTTTTTCCAACTCAATTTAGGACCTTATACCAAAACTTAAGCAGATCTAAATCTCTGGTAGACCACACCACTAGAAACCAGGGTGAATCATCATTAACAACTTTTTGTGGGCCACAAAAGTTTTGAATCAACCTGATCTTTGTATTTTTCCTTCATCCTGATCTACTCACCCTTATAAACAGGTTGGATGGCAAATAAACATTATCGGCAGGCCCTAGGAAGTTTTTAACGATGGCCGTTCAATCACCACTGTTTCCTACGGTACACGTAAGATTTTATCTACTTAACTTTTGGGACCGCTTCCTAAAATGGGGTGGCAAAACATATGAACGGCGTGGATATACAACATATCATCAAAGTGGGACCCACGGTAAGGGTAACATCCACTAACACCAAATCCCCTCCCTGATTTTTTCTACCTTACATGAAATGCGGGCCCCATCTCACACGTGAAGGGAGACCGGCATGGTTTGGCCCACCACATGTCAAGCCACACAGTTTCAAAACAGTTCAGCGTGGAGAGAATCCATGGTTTGGCCCACCACATGTGAAGGAACGCAGGTTCTATGGACACAGTTCAACATGGAGAATCCATGGTCTGGTCCACCACATGGACAGCATAATCGACGGGAAGCCGGTTGCGTAGTGAGTAACTCCGCAGCCTTAGGGTGCGGAGTAAACTCTGTGTGCCCACCACCGTGATTTACGTATTTTATCCACTCCGTCCATCCATCTTAACAGATAATTTTAGGAGTGATGCCAAAAAATGAAGCATATCAAAATCTAAAGTGGACCACACCACAAGAAATGTGTGAACTGAATGTCTACCATTGAAAAATTCTCGGAAGACACAGAAGTTTTGGATCAAGCTGATCTTTGTGTTTTCCCTTCATCCATGTCCATATGATCTTATGAACAGGTTGGATGATAAATAAACATCACTGTGGGGCCTGAGAAGGTTTCAACGGTGGAAATCATTATTCCCACTGTTTTTTGTGGCATGGTCCACTTGAGATTTGGATATGCTTAAATTTGGGCTCAACCCCTAAAATGAGCTGGAAAAATATATGGACGGAATAGATAAAGCAAATAAATTCTAGGTGGGGCCAACAGAGTTTACTCCGCACGATAAGAGCGTGTGGAGTAACTTCTACTCGACGAGTACACGTGGCCACAAAGAGGCCCACCACATCATGATAAATGTCCAAAAGTTTGCTACTTCCACACGCATGTGGAAGCCGTACGTTCCCACACGTGGACACGTTCAGATATAAAGCACGTGTGAGATATGACCTTCCCTTCTAGATCTCCTGGCAGGAAAATCAGGTCATTTCATACCAAAGTGGGCTACAACGTATCTAAACAAATAATTGGATAGGAAGAAAGATTTTAACCGTCAATTTACTTGTTATGCTGTGACCCACCTGTAGAGTGAAATAGTCTTTTTTTTTAAGGAAATGATCCAAGCATTGTTTACAACTTTATGGAAAGCTCAGATCTCACACATACATCTCATATTGCATGTGCGCTGCGTGTAGATGTGTCCAATTCTACACTCGCGTGGAATTAGCCAAATTCGTTTTTACCACTTACAAGAACTTGCTTACCTCATGGCATGCGTGTACACCAATCCACCGTTGACAATGTGGTCCCATTGTAGATGGAGCACATGAAAAAACTCACAATGGCCTGACCATCTTATTTCTAACGATGAATTCAATGGTCACAATTGGACAATCGTGATTGAGTGAGATCTTACGGTTGTGCTTCATCCAAATTGGACATTCTCAACGGCCTGGATTGTGCATGCATGCCCTACTAACCATTGATGAGAATAACTTGGGGATTTTTTTCATCCTATCATAGTTGTGGGACGTCGGATCCGTTCCACAGGTTGGCCCCACCATGAAGGATCATATATATTATGCAAAAATCAGCCTAATCCATCCATTAGGTGGACCCCATCAGTATTTCTTTATAATATCAGCTTCTAAACGTTGTTTACTATGTTGTGGCCAACTTGTTGAGTGAAATGCGATGGCATCTACAACAGGAGGTCCTTATGGTGGGACCAACATATTGGATGGACTAGATTTCTACACATGCAAAAGTTGGAATTTACCCACTTGTTGGAGGTTGATTTATAGTCGAATCGTTGACTATTGAGAATTTCTCCTAAAAAAACATTAGTTCATCTTGTTTTAATTAATCCAATCACATGTTTAGATCGTGATGGGCAACCACTTCGATTATTAGTCCTTACTAAAAAAGAATTTAATCCAAATCATCAAATTTCTTGATGTGCAGTGCAATCAAACCCAACTTAGCTATAATCATCCGCCTACTCAAGTTGACCAAAGTTATGGTCCACTTAGCGGATAGCTTTCAACTTTTAATGTATTTGTGACATCCAACCTGTCTGATATGTTCGCCTCATCAAGAGGACCAACTTGGAAAAAAAAAAAAAATCACTCATTGAGAGTACCACACTTATTTTTTGCTATTTATTAGTGGGTAGATATTATTTTAGATGGTGCGACTTACTTGATAAGTAGATAGGGATCATTTTTCCATTAGAACGATTTTTCCATTAGAATTTTCTTGGTGGGTCTAACCAATTGAAAGGGTTGGATGTTACATGCACTTAATAAGTTGGGTGTTATCTACTGCTCGGAGACTTAGCCGTATTCATCATATAATAAAGCTCTATATGAGGCAAGCAAACTTATTTTAAATAAAATATAAATATTTTGAAAACTTAAAAATATAGTTATTGTTGGTATGGTTCAGATTTCAACTATAAAGAGTATACTGCAAGTTTAGATTTAAAAACATTTTTTTAATTGTTGAAGTTTAGTAACTAGCTAGAACATGTTCTCTTTATATGTGATGTATGTGCTAATAGAAAGACCTTGAAATCAAGGCTCTTAAAACTCACTATGATAAATGGGACGTGGATTGCATCCTGCCCCAACCGAGCGAATTATCATTCGGGTAGACCTAAGGAGGGGCCCACTGTGATGTATTCGCTTATCCACACCGTCCATCCATTTTATAAGATCATTTTAAGGTATGACACTAAAAAGTAGGAAGATCCAATGCTCAAGTGGGCCACACAAAATAGTGATGGGAACCTAGTGACGTCATCACTATAGTAGCACTCTACTGTAGTGATGATGTCACCAGGGTCTGCTCACTATTTAGTGTGGCACACTTGATTGTTGGATATGCCTTGTTTTTGGGCCCATATCCTAAAATGATCTTATAAAATGGATGAACGGAGTGGATAAATGGATACATCACGGTGGGCCCTTTCATAGGTTTGCCCAAACGGTAATGCGTTTGGGTGGGGGCAGGACGCGGACGCAATCCACATCATGAGAAATGTGTGAAATCTAGGCCATAAATTGGATCATGTTAAGCAAGATGGTTCTAAAGCTTGAGCGACCCAATTGCAAGAATGTACTATGAGTATGCTTTTCTCTATGTAGCATTTTCCCTTTATTATAATTTTTCAGTTTCCTCTTCATGTAAAGGGGTTGTTTAATTTTTCATATCCTTTGTAAATTCTTGTAAATAAGTAACATATGTTTAAAGAAAGATGGAATTCTTTCACTTGTCCAAAAAAAGGGGCTGATTTAAAATAGTGGCCCATTGTAATGTATGTGACTTATCCATGCCATCCATCCATTTTACCAGGATATTTTAGGGCATGAGCCAAAAAATGAAGCTTATCCAAAGTTCTAAGTGGACCACACCATAGGAAACAATGGTCTATATAACATCCACAATCGAAAGCTATTTCATTCCTTAGACCCTCATTGGTGTTTATCTGTCATCTAACCCATTTATAACGTCACTCATACATGGATAAACGGAAAACACAAATATCAACTTGATCCAAAACTTCTCCGGTCCCTAAGAAGTTTTCAGCAATAGGCATTCAATTCTCACATTTCTATAGTGTGGTCCACTTGATCTTTGGATCTTCCTCAATTTTTGGCTCATGCCTTAAAATAAGCAGTAAAAGCAATGAGTAGTGTGGATAAGTCACATATAGCATGATGGACCCCACAATTTTTACCCTAGGGTTCAAGTCAGTTAAATTCAATCTACCTAGTCACTATCATATTGAAAATGGTGTAAGAATTACCACGGTAAATAATAATTACTTATTTATAGTGATTTACAGGAGGAAAAAAAAAAAAAAAAAACCAAACAGGCAAGTCATCACCATCTAACGCAGTTAAATTAAAACCCCATCTATATTTTATTTGAAAGATTTCAAGGCAAGTCACCATCGGATACCAATTATTATGGTTTCCTTTGGAGTGGACTCTTTAGCAATCATTGATTCGGCTAAATGATAGAAACTGCAAGCTACAAAGACTACATACACCCCAAAGCATGGGAGTAGGCCAAACCATGAGTGAGGAATGACGATGCCCCAGTACTTTCTAAGAGAGGCATCCAATGACGTACTCGGATTCGGATTGGGGCGGGTCTAAAGATAGGGCTGAAAGTAGGTGCTCAACCTTAATCCAACCCAAGGTGTCTATACCTCAATCGGAACCCAACCCAACCCAATTATGGGTTAGAAATTTTCAACCCAAGCCTAACCCAAGCGGAATTTGCCAAGTTGATCAAGTTGGTTGGGTTGATACACATTAATATTTTCGTTATTATGTTAATTTATTATGTTTCAATGTACGTCTTTTTTTTTTTTTTTTTGTACTTATAACTTTATTAATTATATATGTAGTTATTTATTATAAAGAACTTCACTTTTTTCTAAACAAATAAGCTAAAATATAAGATAACTACTTTAACACTCAAACATATCAAGTTTCAATAAATTTACTTAACTAAAGTATAATAAAATTCTTAGTAACTTGTATAAAGATGAGTTAGGGTTGGGTATGGCAACCCGAGACCTCAACACAAGCCTGACCTAAGCTTTATCGAGTTGGTGTTTGCATAGCCTAAACTCGGGATTAGATCCGACACTTCCTGCACCTGCCACTTCCTTCACCCGCCCAACTTTCAACCCTACCTTAAGCTGCATTTCTTGAATGGGAGCGGATTAGGTGAGATCCCGAATCCACCAAGGTGGGTGGGACCGCTGACTGTGGGTCTCACTATGATGCATGTTCCTTAAATCCACACCATCCAACCATTTTGAAAGCTCATTTTAGGGCATGATCCAAAAAATGAAGATGACTCAAAATTTATGTGGACCACACCATGGGAAAGAGTTGTGAATGAATCACCACCATTAAAAACTTCTTAGATTCCACCGGAAGGAACGTTTATTTGCCATCCAACCTGTTGATAAAGTCACAAACACAAAGATAAAGATACCACAAAATATCATCTTAATCCAAAGCTTTTGTGGCCACAAAAAGGTTTTAATGGTCAATCACCACTATTTCCCGTACTATAGTCTAGCTGGGATTTAGAACTAGTTCATTTTTTCTGGCAAATGCCCTAAACAGAGCTTCATACGGGGATGTGGTCCGTACATCATAGTAGCCTCAACAGTTAAGGTCCCATCAACCTTGGTGGATCAAGGGTCTAACCGAATTTGCTCCCTTATGGAACCGGCCATCTGGGAGGTACCCTGACGGTGGGACCCACCTGAACATCTGCGTTGTATATCTACGTTGTCCGTTTTTGCAGCTCATTTTATGGGCGTGAACAAAAAATGAAGCATATACGACTCTAAGGTAGACCCCACTCTACCTAACAGTGGTGAATGAGCACAAAAAGTTTTAATCAAGCTGATGTTCATGTTTTACCTTCATCCGGGCATGTGTGACCTTATTAACAGGTTGGATGGCAGATAAACATTACAATGAGCTTTAGTAAGCTTATAGTAGGAGCGATCAATGACCATTATTTCCTGTGGTGTGCCCAAATTTTTTAGCTCATGCCATAAAATGAGTTGGCAAAAAATAAAAAGGGACAGATAGCAGATAGCGTACATATACAACACATACATGGAGGTGGGCCCACAATCAAACATTTATGGTTTTGGGGGGGGGGGGGGGTGGGGGTGGTGTGTGTTTTCTATATGTTGTCCATCCATTTTTCATCAGAGGGCATTGGGCGCATGAAATTAGATGGGATGAAATTGCATTTGGTTCCTTGCAAATTTCATATGGTGTTTGGGAGGATGGGAGGGTTGGGATTAGATGGGATGGAATTGCATTTGTTCCCATGTGTGATTTTCATGGATTTTGAAATTCACTACAGATGTGGGCCCCACATTGATCCATTTGTTTTATCCATGCGGTCCATCCATATATGCCCTTTATGTGTGACATTATGGTTATAAACATATACAAGTGACTGACATCCGTTGTGAATTTGGTTCGTTGATTATAATTTTATGGTCCACCAAAAGGGATTTGTTGGATGGTGAAAATACCATGATATTATAAGATAAATAATCATTGTGCAATAAATGATGTTAATCCCACCTGATACTATTCCATCCATTATAACACAGGCCAAACACCCCATGAGCCTAAAAAATGAGACAGATCTAAAGCTCGAGTAGACCACATTACATGAACAGGACCAAACGCTTATCAGTGAAAACCTTTTATGGGCCACAGAAATTTTGGATCAAGTTGATATTTGTGTTTTACATTTGTGAGGCTACATGACTAATAAATATCATGGTGGGCCCTGGGAAGGTTTTAACAGTGGATATTGTATTCTCACTTTGGGGGGGGGGGGCGTCTACCAGCTGGGCTAGCGGGCGATCCCGAGTGGAGTTGAGCTTCCGATCAACTCATTTTTGATCCGGCAAAATAAACAGATAGTGTGGATAAACCACATACATCATGGTGAGGTGCTTTGCTCTACACCAGACAATCGGAATCCTTACGTGACGGCGGACCGAATGACAATCCAGCAAAATGAACAGATAGTGTGGATAAACCACATACATCATGGTGAGGTGCTTTGCTCTACACCTGACAATCGGAATCCTTACGTGACGGCGGACCGAATAAGTGGGCCCCATCATTTATGGTGATCCAGATCATTCACATCATGTGTCTCGTCATACATAGACTATTCCTCAAATCTCCTCCACCGGACGAAAGGTGGGCCTTCCATAGTAGGGTGGCAATGAGAATATGTCGTCGTTTCCTGGTCAGCTTTTGATGGGGCAGGACAGAGTTCACTCGGCTGTAGGAAGAGATGATCCAAACCACCCATCTTGTGGACCAGGAAACGGGACCGTTACAAATATCGCATCTTTAGACATCGATCCATCCTTTCAATCAGACGGTTCAAAACAAAAGTTGGCTAAAAGCCCATTTCGTATTAGTTGGGAAAAAAAAAGGACGACTCCATTTGTTCTAGCGTTGTCGGCCACACGATTGTGGGCCTGCAAATGTATGGATTAAAATCCATATAGCCAATGACTGCTAGGGCTGTCAACGGCACGGATCTTGATCCGTATCCGATCCGATTTAATCGGATTCGGATCAATAATCGAATAATCGGGTCGGATACGAATATCTAAATATGATCCGTTTAGTAATCGGGTTGGATTCGGATCAACCTTGATCCGGCCCATTAACGATCCGATCCGACCCGATTAAAAAAAAAGAATAAAGAAAAAAAGCCGTCTCTTTCCACGCACGAGCATCTCTCTCTCTCTCTCAGATATCGGGTCGGATCGTAATCGGATCGAAAACGGATTTTAAAAAATTTAAACGGGTCGAGTTCGGATCATATACTTGTTATTCGAATCGGATTCGGGTCAGATACGGATCATCACTGATCCGGCCCGTATCCGACCCGTTGACAGCCCTAATGACCGCATGCAGTCCAAAATATTTGAGTGGTGGGAGTGTTGAAAAAGTTTGTTTGAAAACAATTTTAAAAGTAAAAAAATATTGCTTTGATTTTTTGTCCCATATCGGATGGGAGAAATGATTTTTACCTCTTTATAAGTAGGGTGTTGTGCACATTACTTATTTATGGTGGAAGAGAGGGAGTATGGTGGCTTGCGTGTTCCACGCACGCGCACGGGCTCGAGCTCGGGCTCAGGCTCGGGCTAGGTGCGAGGGCGTGGGCACGTAAGGTAGTGTGGCTGTAGAGGCACTAGTGACGCACTTGATACTTCGCACGTGCGCATCGTGTCGCAGATGAGTCGCGACCTCGCGGACTGGAGCGAGATTGGTGCGAGTCGCGGTACGACAAAGGCTAGGTAGTAGGCCAAGTGGCTGGGTTCGGAACAGAGGAGATGCTGTGGGTGAGAGGTCTGACAGAGAGACCTCTCTGCTTTTTGTAGAGAGCTGCAGGGCTAATTAGAGGGACCTGTGTAACTGCTCATGCAGTAACAGTCAAGACCATGCAGTAACATCTGCATGTGGCTAGCCCAACAGTCAGAAACGGCTAGCCATTGAGTCTAAACAGCTAGTATGCAGGTGTGTAACTCTCACATGCACAACAGTCAGAAACTGCCATAAACTGCTAGTTTCTCACAACAGCCAGAAAACGGCTAGTGTCATTATGGCTCTGGACCAAAACTGCCAGCCACCCTTGCCTATATAAACCGAACATGCCTGGTTCATTCCAACACAACAACGGCAATCACAACCGTCTCTACTAAACCAGCACCCATCTGAGTCTATTAGCCTCTCGGTTTGGTTGATATAAACCAAGCCACTTAGACCAGTGTAGTGGTCTGCTGCTGCAAGAAGAAGACTGTCATTTCTTCTCTCTTTTTCTTTTCTTCATCTGCCAGATAGTGTTACTGAGTTCCATAGTGGTTCCTTCGTTTCTTGCTGAACGCAGAACCACATAAGGCTCGTCGTATCCTGGAAGCAATCCACTTGCAACCTATCAGCAGACTCAAAATAATTTGAGTAGGGGCGAATTACGCTTTAAGGACAGCGTGTTTTTCACGTGCTTCAGCCTGTCCTTATTTCTCGATTTTTCCAATTAATTTATTTTCTGATATTAGAAATTTCTTAACAATCTTAAAGCGTAATATCTCTGATATGGAAACTGAAGGGGTATCATCAATCAAACTGATGAACCAGGATCTGATTCGTCTGAACCGGTTCAATGGAACCAATTTCACCAGATAGCAGGATAAGATAAAGTTCCTGCTTACGGCATTGAAAATATTTTATATCTTAGACCTGAAGTTGAAGCCGCTTCCTCCAGCTATTGATAAAGACACGACTGAGCAGATCAACGCACGTATCAAAAGAGAAGAAGATAATCTGCTGTGTCGAGGACACATCCTGAACACGCTATCTGATCATCTGTATGATCAATACATTAGAACCGAATCTACCAAAGAAATTTGGACCGCTCTCGAGTTCAAATTCAAGGCCAAAGAAGAAGGTACGAACAAATATCTCATAGCTAGCTATTTCGACTACACAATGGTAGATAACAAATCGCTGTTAGCCCAAATCGAAGAACAACAGCTAATTGTTAGCAAAATTAGTGCCCTAAAAATTGATATCCCTGAATTTTTTCAAGTCAAGGCTATTATCGCAAAATTGCCCCCGAGTTGGACAGAATACAGGAAGAAATTGCTACATAAAATCGAGGATTATTCACTGGAACAAATCCAGAAACATATCCGAATAGAGGAAGAATCCCGAAACCGTGAAAAGAAAAATGAAAATGAGAATTCCTTGTCCAAGGTGCAAGTAGTAGAAAGTACCCAAAACAAGAATCCTAAGAATAACGGTTCCCTAAAACCAAATAAAGGAAAATTCAAGAAACCACAGAAGAAGAACGGAAAGTTCAAAGGCCCTTGCCATGTCTGTGGAAAAATCGGGCATTACGCTAGAGTATGCCGTCTTCGAAAATCGAAGAATGAGGCAAATGCAGTTGAAGAAGACATAGTTGTCATGATCACTGAGGTAAACATGATCCAAGGCAAAGTGCACGGTTGGTGGTATGATACAGCTGCCACAGTTCATGTAAGCTATGACAGATTAGTCTTTAAAACTTATGAGGACGTGACTGATGGTTAAGAGGTCCAGATGGGTAATGAAGTCCGATCGAAGGTCGTAAGTAAAGGAATCGTGGAACTAGTCTTTACTTCTGGAAAGAAAGTGATCCCTAACTAATGTATTGCATGTCCCTGAAATGAGACGAAACTTAGTTTTTGGGGATCTTCTGGGAAAACCTGGAATACGGGTGGTATTTGAGTAAGGAAAACTGATTCTGTCGAAGAATGAAAATTTCGTTGGTAAGGGATATGCTTGTAATAGGATGATAAAGTTTTCATTGAATGAAAGTAGCTCTTCTGCATATATGATTGAATCTGTAGTATTGTGGCATGGTAGATTAGCACACATAGGTTATAGTACTTTAAAATTCATGTCTAAGAATGGCTTAATCTCATACACAGATAGTTAAAATGACAAATGTGAAGTGTGCATAAGGTCCAAATTTACAAAGAAACATTTTCCTAGTGTTGAGAGATCATCTCAAATATTGGACCTAATACACACTGATACCTGTGAGTTAAATGACATTCTTACACGTAGAGGAAGAAGATACTTTATAACCTTCATTGATGATTGCTCCAGATATGTACATGTATGCCTTCTAAAGAATAAAGATGAAGCACTCAGCATGTTCAAAATATATAAAGCAGAAGTGGAAAATCAACTAAACAAAAGTATAAAAGTTCTTCGTAGCGACAGAGGAGGAGAGTATGTTTCAAATGAATTCTCTAACTTTTGTAAAGAACATGACATAATACACCAATGCACTGCACCGTACACACCACAACTGAACGGTATAACTGAATGGAAGAATAGAACTTTAATAGAAATGTTCAACTCAATGCTAATACAAGCAAAGTTGCCACTAGGACTTTGGGGAGAAGCATTTCTCGCAGCGTGCCACATCCTAAATAGGGTTCCTTTTAAGAAGTTTAACTCTTCACTATATGAGGTATGGAAATGTAGAAAACCTAATTTAAGATATCTTAAAGTGTAGAGGTGCCTCGCATATTATAGAATGCCTGATTCCAAAAGAACTAAATTAGGATCCAGAGCTATTAAGTGCGCCTTTGTAGGGTATGCACAAAATAGCAAAGCATATAAACTCCTAGACTTAGAGTCTAATACAATCATAGAGTATAGAGATGTTGAGTTCTTTGAAAACTTATTATCCTTAGAGTCAAACGATAATGAAATCCAAACTCCAACAGAGAAACCTATGGTAGAAGCTTAACATGAAGTTGAAGCTCCAATAGAACCACGTAGGATTCAAAGGGTAAGAGTAGAAAAGAGTCTTGATCCTGAATAGATAGACTCTCAACGTATCTCTTTTCATCTTGTAGAAGGAGATAGAGATAATGTCACTAGAAAGATACCTATAGTTATCATTATAGAAGATGATCCAACAACTTATAGAGGAGCTGTAACTTCTAGAGATTCAGCTTTTTGGAAAGAAGCTATCAATGATGATATGGACTCGATTATGTCAAACCAAACCTGAGAACCGGTGGATCTACCTCCAGCTTCTAAACCCATAGGGTGTAAGTGGGTATTTAGAAAGAAATATCACACTGATGAAACTATTCAAACCTTTAAAGCTAGACTAGTAGCTAAAGGATTCAGACAAAAAGAAGGAATAGATTATTTTGACACATACTCACCTGTGGCAAGAATAACATTTATTAGAATTATGTTTACTTTAGCATCCATACATCAGTTGTATATTCATCAGATGGATGTAAAGACTGCTTTCCTGAATGGAGACCTCGACGAGGAGGTATACATGGAACAACTTAAAGGGATCGTTCTGCTAAGAAATGAGAAGAAAGTCTGTAAATTAATTAAATAATTGTATGGACTAAAACAAGCACCTAAACAGTGGCATGAGAAATTTGATTCTAAAATACTTTCTCATGGTTTCATGCATAATGTAGCAGACAAATGCATATATTCCAAAACAAGTAGTAACTATATAATTGTTATTTGTTTATATGTTGATGACATGTTAATAATAAGTAACAAAATGGAAGGTAAAACTGAAACAAAGAAGTTTTTGTCTTCCGTATTTAAAATAAAGGATCTTGGACAAGTTGATACCATTTTAAGGTATTAAAGTAAAAACTCATAGTGGGGGTTATGTGTTATGCCAATCTCATTATATTGAGAAAATAATAAACAAGTTTAAACACCTGAATATTAAAGAAGTGAAAACCCCATTCGATCCAAGTATCAAGTTATATGAAAATACTGGAAGAATAGTTGCATAATTAGAGTAAGTGAGTGTTATAGGAAGTCTAATGTATGCAATGCAATGCACTAGACCAGACATCGCATATGCTGTGAGTAAACTAAATAGGTTTACTAGTAATCCCAGTGTAAAACACTGGAAGGCAATAGGAAGAGTACTTGATTATTTAAAAGCAACCAAAGACTCAGAGTTATTTTACTCAGAATTTCCAGCTGTATTGGAAGGATATACCGATGCAAGTTGGATATCGAGTGCAGGTGACAACATATCCACTACTGGATGGGTTTTTACCTTAGGAGGTGCAGCTGTATCTTGGGGATCCAACAAACAAACCTGCATAACTCACTCTATTATGGAGTCTAAGTTCATAGCCTTTGCTGCAACAGGTAAAGAGGCTGAGTGGCTTAGGGATCTTCTTTTAGAAATTTCATTCTATGCGGAGTCGATACCGGCTGTTTCGCTATATTGCGATAGTGAAGCCACATTAGCTAGAGCCTACAGCGGCATGTATAATGGGAAATCCAGACATATAAGTATGAGACATGACTATATAAGACAACTGATTCAAGATGAAATCATTGTAATTTCTTATGTAAAGTGAAGTAATAACTTAGCTGATCTTTTTACTAAACCTCTAACGAGAGAGATAATAAGGACAACATCCAGAGGGATGGGGTTGAAACTCTTTTTAAAAGATTTCACCAGTGATGGAAACCCAACATAAAATTAGAAAATCTCTATATAAGGGTTCAATAGGTAAAAATAAGTCACTGATACGTAAAAAGTTTCAGCACTAAATTATAAATATATACCTCATCCAGGATTATAGTGCTGGCCGTTACAGATAGAGGGTTGAGTCTCAGAAACTCTTAATGCAGTCCAGTCTTAAGGACAAGTGTCTGATAGTAATGGAGACACTGGAAGGACTTCACTTATATGAACGTAAAGGTGGTGCTGCCTCTCATGAGAATGAGAGTTTTCTCGGGATCGTTCATGAAACAGGATAAGCACAAGGCCATTAAATGTGCTGAGCAAGAATTGTGGGAATTCAAATAACACTTAGAAAGTATGTGTGTGGTATTTTCAGTCCTGTTATCTAAAAATAACTGGTTCAAAGCTGCGGCTACCAGTAATTTCGATAGGTATTTGAAATACTTACACTAAGGAAGGATTCAAATCGAAAGATATCTTTCTTTATGCATATAATCTTTTATACTTTGGCAGACATCGTTTTTTCTGTTTTAAATTATTTTAAAACAAGTGAGGGAATGTTGAAAAAGTTTGTTTGAAAATAATTTTAAAAGTAAAAAATATTGCTTCGGTTTTTTGTCCCATATCAGATGGGAGAAAGGATTTTTACCTCTTTATAAGTAGGGTGTTGTGCTCCTTACTTATTTATGGTGGAAGAGAGGGAGTATGGTGGCTTGCGTGTTTCAGTGCGAAGCACTGGAACACCGCGCACGTGCACGGGCTCGGTCTAGGGCACGGGCACAGGCACGGGCTAGGTGCGAGGGCGTGTGCACGTGAAGCAGTGTGGCTGTAGAGGCGCCAGTGGCGTATTTGGCACTTCGCACGTGCGCATCGTGTCGCAGATGAGTAGCGACCTCGCAGACCAGAGCCAGACTGGTGTGAGTCACGGTGCGACAGAGGCTAGGTAATAGGTCAAGTGGCTGGGTTCGGAACAGAGGAGATGCTGTGGGTGGGAGGTCTGACAGAGAGACCTCTCTGCTTTTTGTAGAGAGCTGCAGGGCTAATTTGAGGGACCTGTGTAACTGCTCATGCAGTAACGGTCCAGACCATGCAGTAACAGCTGCATGTGGCTAGCCCAACAGTCAGAAACGGCTAGCCATTGAGTCTAAACAGCCAGCATGCAGGTGTGTAACTCCCACATGCACAACAGTCAGAATTGCTATAAACTGCTAGTTTCTCACAATAACTAGAAAACGGCTAGTGCCATTATGACTCTGGACCAAAACTGCCAGCCACCCTTGCCTATATAAACTGAACAGGCCTGGTTCATTCCAACACAACAACAGCAATCACAACCGCCTCTACTAAACAAGCACCCATCTAAGTCTATTAGCCTCTCAGTTTGGTTGATATAAACCAAGCCACTTAGACCAGTGTAGTGGTCTGCTGCTGCTAAGAAGAAGACTGTCATTCCTTTTCTCTATTTTTCTTTTCTTCATCTGCCAGACAGTGTTACTGAGTTCCATAGTGGTTCCTTCGTTCCTTGCTGAACGCAGAACCACATAAGGCTCGTCATATCCTGGAAGCAATCCACCTGCAACCTATTAGCAGACTCAAAATAATTTGAGTAGGGGCGAATTACGCTTTAAGGACAGCGTGGTTTTCACGTCCTTCAGCCTGTCCTTATTTCTCAATTTTTCCAATTAATTTATTTTCTGAGATCAGAAATTTCTCAATAGGGAGTGCGATGGTCAATGGTTGATAATGATGGAGACATGGTATGGTCCGGAGAACCTAGAGTTGTACACGAGCAGAACCGAGTTGAGCTTGGCGCAGGTCGGCTCAGTTCGGCCAGCAGCCTACCCAGCTCGAGTTCGGCTCGACTCGGTCTCCAAGCCTGACTGGCGAGCTTGGCTTGGTTTATTCAGCAGCTCAGCCAGCTTGAGCTGAGTTCAAGCCAAGTTCGAGTTCGAGCTTTCAAGTCTGAGTTCAAGTGGACCAGGGCAAAAAAAAGAAAAGAAAAAGAGAGCTTGGGTGATTTTTTTTTTTAAAGGGTAGGGATTAGGGTGCTCGAATTTGATCAATATTATATGCATAAGGTATTTAAAATAGGGCCGAGTCGAGTCGAGTCAAACTTAGTCAAGTTTGAGCCGAGCTTGGTTCAGCTCAAACTCAGCTCAAAATTATTTCAAGCTAAAAAAAATAACTCGGCTCTGCTCAAACCTAGCTTTCAATCCGAGCCGAATCAAACTCATTTGAGCCGAGTCGAACGAGTTAACCAATCTAGCTTGGCTCGTGTCTTGCTCTAGGAGAACCCCAGCTAGACGCAGATTGCATATTGACAATGTTGCTATTGGAGGTGCCCTGTGTTCCCCACAATGATGTATGTGTTTTATCCATGTCGTCCATCCATTTTGAATCATGGCATGTGCCTGGAACGAGGCAGAGGTAGACCACACCACAAGAAAGAGTGGTGATTGAATACCCCACCACTAAAAACTTCCTAGGCCCACTGTAGTGTTTGTTTGCCATCCAAACTGTTGGTAAGGTCACAAAGACTTGGACGAAGGGAACATGGCTTGATTGAGATCATTTGAAGCCCCCAAGAAGCTTTTAATAGTAGGCATTCAATCACCACTATTTCTCGAGATGTGGTCCACCTGAGATTCTGATCCACCTCATTTTAAGCCCGGCAAAATGGACGAACGGTGTGGATAAAACACATACATCAAGGTGAGGACCACAGAACATCATCCAATAGGGGAGGCCTCATCCAAGAAGGTGTGGCCTTTACTGTGGGCCCCACATTGATGCATATATTTTATATCCACACCATCCATCCATTTTTCCATATCATTTTAGAGCATGATCTAAAAAATGTAGTGGCGCAAGCGTAAACGTGGTGAGATCGATCACCATCTCTCTCACGGATAACTACTCGGAATGCACGGAGCTTTTAGGACTCCGTAACCAAACTTCTTCGAATCCAAGAAGGAACACTATAATTCACGAGCAAAACATAGTAAAAACTCAAAGATTTTATTAAAAAAGGTTAACGAATAATAATAAATGAGTTTAAGCAACCTTAAATAGAAAAAACCTAACCTTAAAACCCTAATTATGCAAAGCAAACCCTAATGACGCTAATAGAAAGAATTCTAAACAAGAATGGAAAAAAATTATTAAAATCCACGCAAATTTATGCATTCTGTCGACTAGTCTCATGAGGACTTCAAATAGTCTCTAGTTGAGTGTCGACAGGTCGCAGATGGGGGTCGATTGATCGCAACTGGTAAAAAATAGTTTAGTAGCTTCAGGGCAAAATTCGACTACTCGCAAGTGGAAATCGACCAATCGCAATTCACGATGGCCCGAAAACCGTTGGGATTTCGTCGAAAAGCCATCGAGAATTCAAAATTCCTGATTTTCTGCCACTTTTTCCTAAATCTTTTTTTTTTTTTATCTATTTCTTCGATAAATGTGCTCGACCCTCTTCCTTCACCATGGGGGTTCTCTCCCTACATCAGACCCCTCCACTTCAAATAAATTTGGCTTCGAGTTTTGCTTCGGATTTGATCCATAGCTTCGGGGGTTGGTGTTTCCTAGTCTTTCTTAATTGCTGCTCCATCTTGTATAAGAGATAGGGTTCTTCAACCACGTCGTTTTCCTTGAGCACGTCTTCTTTCATGTCAACCTGCAATGCCTTCCAATCTTCCACAATAAAAATCATCAAAGCATCATCTGGGATGCTCATGAATTCTTGCAAAACTGATCTCATAACCTTTGAAATGTTCATGGATTCCTGTAAAATTGGATATACAATTTTCGGGATATCTACAGGCCCTTCTTCTTTGCTTTCCACATCCGAAGTAGTGATCTCTTTCATTGTCTCAGGAGTTTGATCAACCTCGGAGACAATAGGGGGCGGTACTTCAGCATCCCTTCCATGGCCTCACCTTCGGTGTGGTTTACAAGCTCTACCTCCTTGTCCGTCATGACAGAGGTGTTGATCTCTTCGATCTTCTCAGGATTTTGAACAATTGCTGAGGTGATGGCGGGTTGTATCTCAAGGATCTCTTCAAAATTTGTTGTATAACCATTTAGAACTAGCACATTATCTGCAGATTCTGTTGTGAAATCCCATGCAGTCATGGAAGGTTGTCCCTCCAGTTTAAAAGTTTTGGGTAGGCTTTCCTACTTTGCATGGACGACGTATGCATTGTTGACAGGGTTGGAGACCTGTAACAACATCGCCAAAACCAGATTTTCTTCATCACCTAGGAAATAGGGCAACAATCGTCTTTCATGCGCGGCCACGAGTGAATTGGTGGTTTCATCCCTTGCTTCCGACAGTACTGAACATGTAACCATCAATCCCAAGCATCATCATTCCAGTGGTATGCCGTGATTGAAACTTTTCTCTCTTCAAGAATTTTCATGTAGTGGATGCGGTACTTGACTTTAGAGAGCCATTCGTTGATGCAATGTCGACCATCGAAATTTGGGAGATCCAGCTTGTTATAGGATTGATTGATCTGATCCTCCTGATTGTAAGATCCGGCGAACCCCAGAATTAGGATTCCACTACAAACAAGAAGTCGATCTAGCCTCTTATTTATACAGCTGAATCTAGCCAATAACTCTTGCCTGACTTGATGATACTCCCATTGTACCTAATTACATTGCGGAATTGGCGCATCCGCAAAACGATTGAGGGAAGCCTATAGCCCTTGCATCGCCTTCCGTCTCTCCTAGTGGAGAGCTTCCATCCTCTCCGAAAGATAATGAATCCTTGGATCACCGTCCACATGATTTTGTCCATACCTTTGTTAGTTGCAATCGACCCGAGGGAATTCCTCACTCTAACACTAACTTGGCACAGGCGTAAATGTGGTGAGATCAATCACTATCTCTCTCATGGATAACTACTCTGAATCCATAGAGCTTTTGAGACTTTTCAACCAGACTTTTTCGAATCCATGAGTAAAATAAAGTAAACACTCAAAGATTTTATTAAAAAAGGTTAATGAATAATAATAAACGATTTCAAGCAACCTTAAATAGAGAAAAACTAACTCTAAAATCCAATTATGCAAAGCAAATCCTAATTACGTAAATAGAAAGAGTTTTAAACAAAAATGAAAACAAAATCTTAAAAGTCGCACTAATCTGCGCATTCTGTTGACTAGTCTCATAGGGCCATCGATCGGTCTCTAGTTGAGCTTCGACTGGTCGCAACTGGCAAAAAATAGTCAAGCAGCTTTAGGGCAAAATTCGACCAGTCACAAGTGAAATCGACCGGTCGCAATTCGCGATGGCCCGAAAACCGTCGGGATTCACGACGGCCCGTAAACCGTTAGGAATCCGTCGGAAAGCTGTCGACAATATGAAATTCTTGATTTTCTACCACTTTTTCCTCGATCTTTTTTCAGTCCATTTCTTCCAAAAACGTGCTTGACCCTCTTCCTTCACTACGAGGTTCTCTCCCTACATCATGAAGCAGACTAAATTATTAGGTGAACCATACCATAGGAAACAGTGCTAATTGACCATTTAATGGGTCATAAAAGTTTTAGATCAAGTTGATATTTGTTTTTCTCCTTCATCCAGGTTTACTAGAAAGCTTTTAACGGTAGGGCATTCAATCACCACGTTTGAATCTCTCTCCCTCTCTCTAAAGCTATGCTCATCTCTTTACTCATCTCTTTTCTTTGAATCTCTCAAGCTCCACCCAACTCCACACGAGGCTTTGCATTGTATACTTGGATTTTCAGTTATGAGAAACGGACCACTCCTTGAAATTTCCCTTGACTAGCAACATTGAGGTGCGACGTGCTTACACACAGTTGAAAAGAAAGATATAACGAACTCTTGATAAGATTAGTGACTAAGATCAATGTTTAACTTTAAAGCTCATTTGGTAGCTTGTATTTGGTATGAATTACAATCCAAATCACAATTACTATAGAATTGATGAGAATTGGAATCCTCAATTGTGTTTGGTTCTTTGTAATTAAAATTCACTGGAATTCAAAAAATTATATTTAGCAACCTGTAATTAGAATGCATTAAAATTTTGTAATATATTCATAAGAATTTGAATTTGCTTAAGTAAATTAGGTTAATTTTTCAAATTAGGGGCCATTTGAGAGTTTGGATTTCAAATACTTGAATTTCAAATCAAGTCTGTTTAGATTAATGGTGATTATGAATCATTCAAGCGCGTTTAACCACTTGTATTTATAATCTCTAATGATAAAAAATGACAATGCATTAAAATTATGTAGCAATTTTATAGGAGTTTGAATTTAATTACTAAATCAACTTTAGTATCCATAATTAATATACACATGATTTGTAATAATTCTATTGAAATATATACTTTGACAAAAAATGATGAAATTCCAAGCCATGGTTAAGCCACAAGCATATGATCACAACCTAGCGACTAACAAACATGTTTTAACCATTGATTTACATGGCCAATCTTTAGACTGCTCAGATCATTCTATTGATGTAATTTTAGTGATGTAGTCAATAATTTAATTGTTTTGGCGTATCATTAGTGGGCCATGTGTACAATGGTTTAATAGCCTAGTGATACTTATGTTACATATGCAACTCTCCTGCCTTTAAAAATAAACAAAAATGGATCTAGCAAAATGAGAGTGATTGTAGTATTGAGCTTTGTTGGAATACATCCTTACTGATTGCAATAGGGTGCTTTGAGACTATAACATTGGATATGGTGCCATGTCCGGTGATCCAAACCGTTTATGAGATGAGTGTCACCATCGATGAAGGATATCTAACTTTGAAACTCTTTTATTGGATTGATTTGTGGGTCTTGACTGTTGCTTTGTGGACAATTGATTTGAAAGTCTAGAATTTTCCAATATTGAAGATTTTTGACACAGCCATCTTCAACGTTGTATTTCCTCAGATCAACGATATGTCTAGGGCTGGTCATGAGCCGACTTAGCTCGAGAAACTCGATCGACTCGACTCGAAAAAACTCACCTTAGCTCGCCTTAACTCAGTAGAACAAGTTAAGCCAAGCTTCATTTAGGAGCTCGAGTTAGAAATCGACTCAAGTTTGACCATTGGGTCACTCGACTCGACTTGAAATTCGACTCGATTCAAGCTCCACTCGGCTCGACTCATTTCATATAGATATTTGTTAAAAAAAAAAAAAAAAACTCTAATCTTATTATTTCTTGGTTCCCTCTCCCCCCCTCCCTCACACACACATTGGGGTCCAAGCTTAGGACATATAAAACCTTCATATGTTGGTGGGTTTCTTAATCCTACAATTTTGTTCAAGTAAGAACATTCCTTGTTGAGCATACCTGATGAATTGAGTAATTTCAAGTACAAAACATGGTGAGCACACAATGGTTATATGTTTTACACGCTACAAAAAACATGTGCTACAGTGAGACCACACACCATACACATCTACAAAATAGGGGTTTTGGTAAGACCAAGCACCATATGTAGCTATTGATTGCAATTTTATGAGGGAGGTGGTGCATCTGATCCATGAATCAGCTAAGCCCTCATCATAAAGATGGTCCACACAATAATCAGGGCAGTCCATTCATGTGGTGAGCTATTCATGTACTGTATTAATCTATGGTTTAGAAAATGTTACTAGTGGTTTGCATTCAATGCATGTGTGACCTGGCCAAAGAAAAAATCGATTAGAGCTAGGTCATTTAAATGGTGGGGTCCCACCTGTAGAAATATTATTCTCCCCTTAATATATGTGTGACTTTTAATTTTGTAGCAAAAAAAATAATAAATTGAAGTGGGAGCAAGCTCAACTCCACTCGATCCATTAGCTTGCCTTGAAAGTTTTAGCAAACAAGGCAAGCTCCAATGGTAAGCTCGAGGGTGAGCTCGAACTTGAGGAGAGCACAGATAATCAAGCCAAGCTTGACCCACCTCAACTCGACTCAGCTCGATGTACAGCCCTAGATATGTCCCATATCCAACGGGAAGCGGATTAGGTGTGACCCAGCTAACACGTTAGTGGGTGTTGCCCTTACCGTGGGTCCCCCTTGATTGATGTACGTGTTGTATATCCACGCCGTCCATCAGTTTTTCCACCCCATTCTAGGGCATGGTTAAAAAACGAAGATCCAAATCTCAAGTGGACCACAGAGTAGGGAGTGAACGCCTACCATTAAAAAGTCATTAAGAGTGACAAAAGTTTTGGATCAAGCTAATATTTGTGTTTCCCCT
Source organism: Liriodendron chinense (assembly GCA_003013855.2). Lineage (NCBI taxonomy): Eukaryota > Viridiplantae > Streptophyta > Magnoliopsida > Magnoliales > Magnoliaceae > Liriodendron > Liriodendron chinense. The sequence continues at coordinate 6,408,810 of ML058333.1, forward strand.
GCATCCACGTCTGTGTAACGTTATCCACAGGTTCGATGTCAAATAAACATTACTGTGGGCATTAATTTGTTTTTAACGGTACGCATTCAATGACCACTATTTTTTGTGGTGCGGTCCACTTGATATTTGGATCTGCTTCATTTTTGGAACTATGCCCTAAAATGATCTGAAAAAACTGATGGACGGTGTGGATATACAACACATACATCAAGATGGCCCCACCATCAGGGCAACACCCACTAACGTGTTACCGGGTCACACCTAATCCGGTCCCCGTGCGGACATTGCTGTTCATTATTGAGGTTTGTGCGAACACATCCTGAAGTAGTGCAATGCGATCCGTCGATACTTAAGCCTTTGAATCTAGATCATCTCACAATGATCCAAACCGTTGATTTGGTGGATCGCCTATTGATGATCCAGACCATTGATTGGGTGCATAGATCCAAGATGGGCCATGGACAGTCACCAGTTGTATTCATAACCGTCCAATTGGTGGCCCAGAAACCGATCCTTAAAGATGCACAAAGGTAGGAAATGAGAGAGAAAGACGTCTCAGTCCTCACATGTGATTGGCTTTTTGTGGAGTCGGCAAAGATTCGAACTCGCGCTAATGTCGCCATCGAAAGGCTACAAACAGACGTAAAGGTACTCTGAATGGTAGTGACGTAATCGCATCTCTCTGCTTCAAGGTTTGCTACTTCTACACGCGTGTAGAACCGTACACATTTAAGTGATGCAATGTGCAAATATGAAACACGTTTGTACGATCTGAGCCTTCCATAAGGTCAGAAATAATGTTTAAATTTTCTATCTGAAAAAATCGGAAGTGGATAACGTGGTGTACCACACACCACCAACTTCGCTGGGTATTTACATCAACAAGTTCTATGGCCCCACCAAGAGGTATGTGTTGTATATAAACTGTATATTTATGTTGCGAGATCGTTGTAAGGCTTTAGATCAAAATTGAGATGGATCCAAAGCTCAATTGTACCTCATTGAAAAAAAAAAGTGGAAATTAAACGTCTACCATTGAAACCTTCTTAGAGTTATAGGCGTTTTGAGTCAATCTAGTATTTTATTTTACCCTCTATGTAGGAACTTGTGACCTTATCGGCAGTTTGTATGGCAAATAAACATCATGGTGGGCCCTTGGAATGTTTTAACGGTGAAAATCATTGTCCCACCGCCTTGTGGTCCATTTGAGCTTTGGTTACAACTATCTTTTGCATTCTAGCCCATGATCTCTCCAAATGTATGGAGGGTATATAAAAATACATTATTGTGGGGCTCATGGAACCTTGAGCTCTTTTGGATCCTTCGTACATTTACGGTGCTTGAGGACTGATGTGCTCGTCTGCACACCACGTAGCCCCACCAACAAAGTTGCTGGCATAGGGTAAACCAGCCAATCCACTTACGAAAAAATCAGACAATTTCACTCTTCAGGTGGGCCACAACCTACAACTTTAATTGACCATTAATTCTCTAACCATTTATTTGTTTGATAAGATGTGGCCCACCAGGGGCAACAAATTAACCCATTTTTAATGCTGGACGTTCGCTCACCTAATAGAAAAATTAGCAAATCTCCTCTCATACACAGCAAACTCGTGAGCGACGTGGGCAAGTTTCATCCAATAGATGCCCCACTGAAAAGATCACGGCAATTGTGCTTATCAGGTGGCCCACACGCGAAAGGAAATTGGACGGCTCAAAACAAACCAACCAACGGGCAACACTCAATGCCAATTGCTACCTGACAAACGGTCTAGATCTCTCCAATCTGCTACGTGGTGTGCCCACGAACCACGAATAGCTGTGAGAGTCCCTATCGCTTTTTTCAAGCAATACGGACGGTCATGGGATCTCAAGAAAAGGTAGCTCTTGATGGATAGAAAAAGTCATCTGCATGAGCCATTGGATATCCACGTAGGCGCCTATTTTTGAAGCGGGAAGTTATTTGATACTCGGCTGCCTATGATTCTTGATACACAGGCACGTAGAAATTGTGAATCCACTGTCGCTAATTTTCAATCTAAAATCAGACTGGTTGATCCATCCTAATCTCTGATTCATGCCACGTATGCAATTTCTCCCTCATTTCTAACTAACTGCCTTCCTTAGAATCGTGGGAGCAATTCATGTACTATATACAAGGGCCCCACACGTACACGGGGCTACGCGTGAAAGATCAAGGCCGTTCATAGAGGGAACGGATTAGGTGCGGCCCCGTCTGACCCAAGACGGTGCTGATCTTACGGTAGTGCCCACCTTGATGTATGTGTTCTATATCCATGACGTTCATCCATTTTGCAGGATTATTTTAGGGCATGAGCCCAAAAATGAAACAGATTCAAATCTTAAGTGGATCATAACATAGGAAACAGTGGCGATTGACCGTTAAAAACTGTGGGCCACTAAAGTTTTGGATCAAGCTGATATCTGCTTTTTAACCTTCATACAGGTTTGTGTGACCTTATCAACAGGTTGGATGGCAAATAAACATTGCCTAAACACTAGGCCGGGCCCTAGAAACTTTTTAATGGTGGGCGTTCAATCACCTCTCTTTCCTATAATATGGTCCACCTGAGGTTTAGATCTATTTTATTTTCGGAAGCATACCCTAAAATGATCTGTGAAAACGGATAGAGGGTGTGGATATAGAATACATAGATCAAGGTGGGCCCCACAGTAAGGGCCACAGCTAATCCGCTCCCGTTCATTGGGTGGGCCAACTTTTAGATGATTCTTAGACCAGAAATCTGTGCACCCGACATGAAAAGATGGTCCGTCCAAATTTGTTAGCGGCTATGGCATATTCAACAGGGATCCACCAGATGAACGGCCAGTATGCAGCAGAATGAGACGTAGGAAGGGGACTCGGATTGCGGGGAAAACAGTCACTGATGTCGGTAATGTGTATACGTGGCAAAATTTTGTGGGCCCCACAGTGATGTATGTGTTTTATCACCGACGTCCATTCATTTTGCCGGATCATTCGAGGGCATGAGCCCAAAAATGAGGCAGATCTAAAGCTCAAGGGACCACAGCACAGGAAGCAATGGGGATAATGACGCCACCGTTCAAACCTGACTACGACCCAGACATGGACAAAGGGAAAACATAAATATCAGCTTGATCCAAAACTTCTGTGCCCCCATTGATGACGCACAGTAGACCAACGGTGTGGATCACTTTAGATCATGGCTGTATTGGATACGTCTGTACTTTAGCCTTTCAGTTCATGGGTCATCTTTTACTGATCCAAACCGTTTATAGGATGGGCCTCACCACAAAATAATAATAACAAAGAAATATTTCATGGACCAACGGTGATGATCCAGACCATTTGTTCAGAAAGCCCCATTGCATGGGGCCACATGGCAAAAACCTCACTGATCAGAGATCCAAAAGGTCCATGGAAAGATGAGTTAGAAACTGGTTTTCTTGGCTGTTGTTTCCTACTGTGTATGGCTACTGCGATGCCTGTCAATGATATTTCTGCAATGGCAATAATCTTTCACAAATAAATAAATAAATGCCAGATCTATCACACAATGAGGCCGATATCCTTGGGTGGTCTAATATTACTCAAAAGAGAAATGACTTAGTGGGCTAAGTGCATGTATGGCTCAGACAGAATGTTTAAGACCATCAGATTGTTGTGATTTTTGCACAACAACCAAAGAGGAATGCATCCAACCTAATTGACGGTTCAGATGAGTGAAATGGATGCCAACTAGTTTAAAATTCAACTGGGTGCATGAGAAGGCTTCCAAACACTGAGCCCACTGGACCATTTCTCTTTCTCAACGGAGAGCTATGTGGAAACATATTAGCTCTTTCCCATGTTTGGATGCATGGAAGGAAGAGTTTGATTTGATGAGCGCATCATTCACTCTTTCTAAAATATTCCACATTAAGCCATTTCCTTCTTTATAATTTTTTTTTTTTAATATTTTCAGGACGTCTTGCCACTATATTTTTTTCTCTCCTTCTCTTCAACCCAAACAGAACTAATGACTCTATGGAATCACAATCTCATCCAAAACATGCAGGCCCGCTTGGATTGGTGGGGGCTGAAACATGAATCTGAGAACTGAATGTCACATTTAAGGAGAGGGAAATGTGTTTAAAAGAATGTGCCTCAAAATATTAAAAGGTCAATGGTGAAAAGGCAAGAGCTATCTCTTTTAAAAATGGAAATCTATCATGTTTACACAAATAACAAAAAATGTCACATCATTGTGTTGCCACTATGCTTCAAATTTAGTAAGCATGCTAGAACCAACTATGAGATTTGATTCAAACCAAACAACTAAAACCCCGAGTGCCAAGATAGGTAGATACGTTAGAATCGATCGCATATGACCAAGATCGAATAAGATCGGTCGTTTATTCGACCACTTGCACAATATTGTTTAAAATAATCAGGGATTATCGGAGGGTAGATTTGTACTCCCAGTATGAAATGACTTTTCATTATAAATAAAACAAAAAGGAAATATTTATAGTCTCGACCATGAAGAACAACTGCGGAACGCCTTTCTGGATGGAGAACTTGCTTGATATTAAAATAAGTCCAGTGTAAAAGCGTAGACTTAAATTACAGCTAGAGCTAACAGCAACCGAGTTATTGCCATTGGTTATGCTAAGAAACGTAAAGTGCTAATTATACTAAGGAAAGTAAATAGATTGCGCTAAGGAACGAAAAAGATAGATTACGCTAAGGAATATAAGAGTAGTTTGAAAGGTAGATTTTGTTTGATTTGATTTGGTTAGTATGAGAGCCCTTGCTCTGTTGCTTTCCTCTATTATTTATAGACTTCACCATGCACGTCTTGACGGTTATGGCAACTGCTTCGACACGATCTAGCCTTCCGGATCCTTCCTTCTATGCTTGTCATCTGTCTTGATAACCGCCCCCACGCCTATTGCTTCGGCCACGTACGCTCGACTACTCTTGCTTTGTGGATGTCGTGGCACCGTTTGATCGTCGCCAATTGTATTACCGCAAAACCTGCTTCAGGTATCTTCGCAGATCTTATATACACTATGCAACTCTCGTAGAATTACACGTGTCCCTTTCTAATTGGCCCTCCTAGGAACGGCCAGAAATAGGATACAACACGTTGAAAACCAATTGCATCTCCATGGTTTTCTATTGTTTTCCACCTATCAAAACAGACCCCAAGGCCATGTTTGGAAACTATGAATTCCATGCCAAACAACAGAAAAGGAAAGAGGTTTTCCTTCATGCGGAGATTTATGTTGTTTGAATAGCAAAGAAAATGATGATTCCACCAAGCAATCATTACACTAGTTCATAATTTGAATTCTTGGCACCAGAAATTAGGTGAGTATTGTCAGCAAATATGAAGTTTCCACTTACAACCTAAGAACTCAAAATTGGAATTTATCTTTCAATAGTTCTCATGAAAATCATAATTGAATAACTGTTGTTTTACCCTGGATTCCACATATCCAAACATGCCCTTGGAAGGGTCTCTTCCTAGAGATTCTTGCTCAAAAAATGGCTATCTTTTTTCCACCCTCTATGATTCCATGAGCCAAACAAGGCATGAATCTGGAGTGGAATTAGTTTCCACCCAAAACTAATAGCCAGACCACATCATGTCTAACATGAAACTAAGGAACATCAACGTCTGGCAGTGAAAAAAATAAAGGCAGTGATCGGTGGGTACATCAAAGATGCCCTTGCATTTTGAAACCCTGGGGACACCAAAGGTGCACAAGTATTTTGAAACGCCATGCCTCTGGAATGGCCCCAAAGGAGGATTGTGGTTCAAGGTAATTCCAAATGTACCCACCTTAATGTAATCTAAGGAATTGCATTAACATGTTAAAATGGTCCATGGAACTTCCAACTCATCAGTGATGACAAGAATTTCAAAAACAAAAACAGAACAATGCAAGTTGGCAAGTTTACGCCAACTGAAAAATGATAGCATTATTGTACCGACTACTGATTGGCAATGGAAATGAACAGGCTATAGGCAGATACTTGCAACAGATAATCCATTATTTGATCAGAACTGTTTGTCTGATGGGCCTAATATCATATGGGCCGGTCCCCAATATCATACTGATCGACTAATCCACAATGTTTAGTTGGTGACCTGCAAATGGAGTTAACAAGAAAATTTACAGTTCACATTCAGCAAGCAAAAGGTCCAATGATCATATGGTTCCTCATGCAAACTGCCAATTGGTCAGCTGTGCTGATGGTGACTGTTGTTGTGCCAGTCATTGGTGTCACCCTAGATGTAAGATAAAGAAGAAGAAGTGATCTATTCGTTGAGTGATGCCCCGGACTATGAGATTCCACAGAATTCATACATGTGGCACGGCAGTCCATGATCAGCGCCATTCATCTGGTGGATCCCACCCCCAGATCAGCCACAAGAAAAATCTCAGTAAAAGGACAATCTTAACCTTTGGCCGATGACATAAAAAGTGGACAGCATAAAGTATATTCTCAATGGCCAGCAATTAGAATGAAAAAATTCCACCAATCAAATGGGTGGGATAATCCCCCTCCAATTCCTGGAGACCGCTCCATCTCATCATGGCCCATTTCATTTTGATTGCAGTGCAGCAGACAAAGAAATTGGCATGTGTTGCTCAGCTTAGATTACTCCACTATTATAAGCAAAGAAATAAACAAAAATCCACAACCAAAGACATGCACGAGGAAAGCAAAACCACAAGAGCAAAGCTATCAGCATCAGAAACACATGAGATCTAACCATGCAAAATCTCAAACTAGATCATTATTAGAATTCTTTTCAAAAAAGGAAAGCTTCAAGACAAAACCTTTGTCCGAATTCAAACCACCACAAACTTGAAAGTAGGAGTCCTAACCTCACAATTCTTCATTGAGGAAAAGATCACACTCTCATTCCTTCTTCCCAATTCCATGCGACATATTGTAGATCCCGCGTGCCTGGATAAACAAAGCATTTCCATGAAAACCAGCCAATTGGAAGGCTAAATTTCAGGAAGATGAGCACTTCAGTCGTCTCATTGAGGGTAACGAGGATTTCAAATCCTACTCCCCTCATGTGCCATGAGTGCAAAATCCAAGCCATTACCAGGTGGGCCCCCCATGCATCAAATGTGGACTATTGGTCAATCCTTTATATTATTATTTATTATTAGTTCCTATTATTATTTTACATGTGTACTGCACACGGCAGATAGATGATGAGGGCCACCAGACAAACATCATGGATTCCACACACTTATACTGCATTGGCTTGAAGGGCAGAGAATATGAAATACTACTGCTAACGGTACTTACAATCATGAACCCGGTCGTAGCTGCTAATGCAAGGGGGATCGCGACCGAGGTGATCTTATCGTAACGTCCTTTCAAGTATGTGTGTTTATGAATGCTTTGGAAATATTGTTGCTTCTTTAGAAGCCTCTCCCTTGGCACAAAAGGTGGCTCTGTCATCCTGCATTAAACAAACCAAAAAATGCAAATGAAGTTTATGGGATGGGAACAGTAAAGCGCATCGCCATGTGGTAGGTGAGAAAGATTCATCCTGCATTTATTCGGCTTTTCGCGTGGCTTCAAGGATACTGCCCTTCGCCAGGTGAGAAGGATGTGATGGAGAGGACAAGGGAAAAGCTAGGTTAGTTTTCTGTCTGGTCCTTCTACGGGATGTTGCTCCAGTCTTCAGCAGGAGAGCATTGTGGTCATATCACTCACAGGTGGCACAATGGCGCCCCTCCTAAGGTAGCAGCCTTCACCTAGTTGGTGGGAAAGAATAGGGTACTTATAATTGGCAACCTTCAAAAGAGGTTGATGGTCATCCCCAATATTTGTGTCATGTGCACGCAAAACGCGGAGTTGGTAAATTCTTATTCATCCATTGCTCTTTTGCTATGGTGGGGGAGAGATTCTTTGACCTCCTTAAAAGTGTCGTGGGTGATGTTGGGAACCATCAAGGGCTTGATTCTATCTTGGCATGGGGGTGGGATTAGGAGAAAAGGTAGGGTGATGTGGAGGTTAGCCATGTTTGGCAGGCAATTGGGCTATTTGGGGGAAATGGAATAACTCGTGCTTTTGGAACCAAAGCAGGTCAGTATCAAAGGTCTTTAGAAGGGTGAAGTCAGATGATTTGGGGTGGGCTTCAAGCTTAAAGGCTCTTGGAGAGTGTATTTTTCTTTTTTGATTGGATTTTTGCCTTTGTTTGTGTTTTTTGTAGCTTTTTTGGTGTTCTTTTCTAATAAAATTTTATTACCTTAAAAAAAAATGCCTCTCACAATAGTAACTCTTCTTCTGTGTGTGTTGAGCATTACGAGGGAATTTGCACACTACCTTCTGGCCAGGAATTTAAAAAGATGAAAAAAAAGAAGAAGAAGCCTTTTGTTGGAATTGGATTCCAACTGCAATCCATTTCTAAAATTTTCCAGGTTGCCAAACCCAAGGATTTGCCCTACTTAAGGATTCCATTTCCAGCAGTGTACAAACAATAATGGATATTTGTTTGTTGAAGTTGGACTGTAGGCATTTTCTTCTTTAACCTCCATCTAATGTTTACGAACCAACAAGTTAGGAACATAATTTAGTTTATTTTGGGTTATGAAGCAGGTATAATAGGGCCTCCTAGCTGGATGGCTTAATTGAGGTACATGTATAATGGGGCCCATAATTCATTAGTGCTTATGTGCCACATGTAGGGTTAGAGGATCGAATCAGAAGATAATTGTGGGAAGACATGGATGGACTAATGCAATTCCAAATGGATGAATAAAAGTGGAATATTGAGGAAGAAAATGTTATGTAGAACGAGATGGCTGAGAGCATTAAGAAAGTGATGAAAGAAGATTTAGGAATATCCAGACGAAAAAGCCACTCATATAAGGGAACATGGTGGTGGAATAAGCATATAGGGGGATGAGAAGGTGGGAAAGATGTCTTAAACTTGCAAAACTAACAGAGAGGAAGGGTAGAGACTTATATAATGCGACATGCATTAAGAGCGATGACTAGAGGGTATTGGTTAAGGATGATGGGATTAATGAAAGGTGAAGAAGCTATTTCCATTACTTGTTAAATATGACCGCCCTAGAAGACTAGGGATGGACGAATAGCGAACTCAGATGAGGTGGAGACCATGGATACTTTCATAAGATTAAGATACCTTAAGTGAAAGAAGTTATAAAATAAATGGAGACAGGAAAGACCTTAGGACCAGATGGTATATGAGTAAAGGTTTGGAAGTTTACAAAACATAATGGTTTATTTTAGTTGACAAAGTTCTTCAACAACATTATAAGATTGAAGAAAATGCCAAAATGAATGGAGGAAAGTATTGTGGTACCTATAAAACTCAGAGATTAAACTTATGAGTCATACTATGAAACTCTGCGAGAGAATGATTAATAAAAGATTAAGGCATGAGACGAATGTATTAAAAAATCAATTTGAAATTTATATTAAGAAGATCAACAATTGAGGCTATTTTCTTACTTAAGACAATTGACGGAGAAATATATGGAGGGGAGGATCTTCATATGGTCTTTATAAACTTAAAAAAGCATAAGATAGGGTCCCAAGAGAATTAATTTGGTGGGTGTAGGAAAAGAAATGAGTCTAAAGAGGATGTATCGACATGATTAAATATATGCACGAGGGAGAGGTAATAAATGAGATGACCACTAGTGGAGAGATAAGTCTCCAATTATTGTAGGTTTACACTAGGGGTCAACATTGAGCTCATATCTTTTTTGTTAGTTATGGATGGGCTAATGAGGCATTTACCGGAAGAGAGCCCGTGGTGTATGTTGTTTGCAGATGATATAATTTTAATTGGCAAGACGAAGGAGGAGGTAAAAGTAAAGCTAGATGTGTGGGGGAATGCTTTAGAATCTGAACAAGAAAAGGAAGAGGATGAAAAGTTTGGGAGAAAGAGCGACACCCCCCCCCCGGCGTGTGTAACCCTAGTACAAAAAGAAATGATGTCCTAAAGGAGCGCCTAAGCGCCTAATACATAAACTCACACATCCATTATAATGAAAAATACATTACATCACACGCACACGAAGTCATTTACACCCTCACGTGCAATCTCAAACATCTAAAGGTTTAAAAATTAGTTGGACTTATAACAGAATATATAGTTCAAATTGATCCCAAAATGACCAAGAAGAGGAAATAAGGAATTAGTTCAGTTTGTTAATAATCCATGGGACCAAAGAGATTGAGATGGATGTTGCTCATAGAATTAGAGTAGGGTGGATGAAATGGAGATATGCTATAAGACCATCAATGCTTTATGGGACAAAATGTTGGGCAGTAAAAAAGGAACAATATGTTCATAGGATAAGCATGGCTGAAATTAGGATGTTGAGATGGATTAGTGGCAAGACGAGGAAGGATGGAATTAAAAATGAATGCATTCAAGGGAACTTAGTAGCACCAATATGTAATAAGACTTTAGATGGTTGGGCCATGTGCAATGGAGACCAAGAATTGCATCAGTTAGGAGTTAGTTGGTTCAAGTTGACGGCCTTATAAAGGGCAAGGAAAAAGGCCCAAAAGGACATGGGTGGAGGGAGTAAGAGACTTGTTGACCTATGGTTTAACTAAGTGTATGGTCCTTGATAGAGAGGAATGTCAGGATAAGATTACTACATTTGACCCCAATTAGTTGGGATAAGGCTAAGATGACAATGATGATAAGTTGACCCATGGTTTAGTGATCCGGGCTGTTGATATGATAGGCCTCAACATAGAGGGACCGTGCCCCCAAAATCTCCCATATTAGAAGCTCCTAAAAAATCCAATATTTGACAATTTTGGCTAAATATGAGCCAATGGTGTGTTTCTTCTCACAACTGTCTATTTACAAGCAACTAATAGATTAGTGTGCCCAATGTTTGTTTGTTAGATTCAACATAAAGAACTGTAAGAAATCTGAGTCAATCATTGGTACATAGTTTGGTACTTCATGGTGTTGTGGGATCCACATGAAGTTATGGACTGATGGTATGTGATTCTTTGCTTCTTAGATTATCATCTGACTTAGTTATTAGTTAATTTCATCTAAATAGAAGTATGTCCAAGTCCAACCCAAGAATGGTGTCCACCTAATCCTCCACTTGGTTAGATAAATAATTTATTCATCTAAATTAATTGTTAGTTATTTTGATCTAAATATTTTCATCATTCACTTCTTGCATGATATGCTTAGTTCTCCTATCATGAAGCTTTACTTTGTTTTGCAAATTGCATGTTTTGTTCAATATCTCACTATTTTCTTTTTCTTTCTTCTCACATGCATTGCACGTGTATTTCCACTACTAGTATACTATAGTTTGTGTTGTCCCAAACACAACAAAATATTCATTGTAATCACGACTGCAATCATTATAAAAATAACCTTATTGAAGCAACGCTATCCATATGGTAGTACTATGACGAGCCAAATGGACCCTATGCCATGTTTAGATAGACGAAATCCTGGGAAAATGGACATGTAGGCATATGTTTAGATGTCGATGGAAACCATAGATTCCATGGTAACATTTTCATCCTAATCCAGATGCACACTTATCAAGAAATGAATATAGCCATTATAGCTTGGAGAGTAAAATTTCCTCTTGTGAAACAAACATGACCCATCAAAGTGGAATTCATTTTTGTATAGTGACAACGGAAATAATCATTGCATAATCATTAACTTTTCCATTTCCACAATCCACACTGTGGATTCCATCTATCCAAACGTGATCTAAGGTTTTGGCACAATGCAATTCAATACTTTTTGAATTGGTTTAGTGTACATGCCGACCATACTTTATAAGATCCAGACCATCAATTGAGTTGTAACATTGATGTAGTGCATCTCGATTATCGCACACTTCAAGTAAGTCTAGCCACTGATTTCAGGACTCTTGACGATTACAAAATGGGAGGCTAGGGAAAGTCCAACAAGAGATAAGTGTTCAATGGGTGAGAATACTCAAACTGATGACAAGGATCACTTAGATAGCCCTTAAATACCAACCATCTGTGCCAAGGTACATGGTCCGTAGCAATCACACTTAGCATGCCCTTTTCTGCTGGGGCTGGCTAGGGATGGCCCACCTTTTGGCTGTTCGGTCACCATATGGTGGGCCCTAACATGGTTAAAATAACATCATTTTTACAATATTACCCATCCAACCTGTGGACCTTTCACCATTGAATGTGGACAATCGAACATTGCTTTTAACTGTCTGAAGGCTCTCAAAGGCTGCCAATCAAACAGTCCAGATTGTCTGGCCAATGTGAGTTTTGTACCATGGACCATTCATCTTAGTGCCTATCTCATCAAAGCATGGTATGGACTTTCATACCATGCAGCCAAGTGAGCCCCACTCATGGGCAACCCAAGTAAAAGAGATGAGTAACATACACTATGATTGATCCTCTGTGACCTATGCACCAGCACTCAATGTTCCAAGGGGATGAATGGCCCAGATCTTGTGCTTGAATGCTCTGATCACCAAAATTGTCTGCCATTATAAAATACTCTCCACCAATTTTCCATTCTTTCTGGCAATGCATTGAGTTCCATTTTTTTAAAGCCACCTTCGGCAAAATCAGTTCAGATTGCAAACAGTTGTAATTCTCTTCTTCCTAGTCAAAATTTCAGCTATGAGATGCAGGATTAGCGTTCAATGGCAAATCTGTAAATTTAAAAGCATTTGTTCGCGAACATATGAACCACTATGCACATGATAAGGCAAAACTAATAAAAGATTGGTTTGTCACCCATATGACCCATTATGACCCACTATGCACATGATGAGTGGGCCACACAAAATGTTTTGTCAAAATTGCTTTTTGTACTTTGGAGTGGATCTGATCTCATCATTTAAGTCCAACATATGACCCACTATGCAAATGATAAGGACCCTTTGATTTATGTGTCTCAATTACGATGGACAATGTCTAAAAAATGTCCTGGTTTCGAAGTTCTTGAAACACATGTAATATCCATTTAATTGCATTTCAGGTCTAACTTGAAACACACCTAACTTCTATTTAGATGCATTTCATGCAAGTGTTGGAAACACATAGTTGAGTGGATACTTTGGACTTCATTATTTGGGTTTACTCCAAACACACACCTTTTTTCTAATGTAAGTAAATATCTTTAGGAAGACGCTTCATTGTCATTAGAAAACTAACTAAAAGTTATAGTGCTCTTAGTGTCCTACTTGTATCGGGGCACTTGGACAGTCAAAATCTACCAATCTGGACTGTATATTAGGCACAACACACATTTGATGGGGTTACCATAAAAAAATACCACCAATTGGATGATCCACGCCATCTAATCAATAGCTATAAAACAAATAGTCAAGAACAGTGTTGGTCCTTTATCTCAATTGAAATTGGAACATTAATGTATTTCTCTTGCTAACCATTTATTACATGATACCAATTCAAAGGGTAGGAATGTCATATCTGTTATTTTCTTCCTTTTTATTTTTTATTTTTGGTGGGGGGGGGGGGGGCGCTGCGCTATGATGCATCCACTACAATGACCAAAAAGAAAACAATGCTCTGGAGTCTAGATCTATTAGTTGATGGACCAATCATTACAAACTGAAAATCTTAATAAACTAAGTTGAGTAACAAGAAGAAACCCAAAGCTGATAAATTTACCCAATAAATGAATCCAAAGGAAAAACTAATAAAAGATTTTTGAAAACACAATAATGGTCACATTCATATCTCGAGAATTGTATATCTGGATATGATGCATCCACTATAGTGACCAAAAAGAAAACAATGCTCTGGAGTCTGGATCTATTGGCTGATGGACCAATCATTACAAACTGAAAATCTTAATATACTAAGTTGAGTAATGAAAAGAACCCAAAGCTGATAAATTTACCCAATAAATGAATCCAAAGGCAAAACTAATAAACGATTTTTGGAAACACAATAATGGTCACATTCATATCTCGAGAATTGTATATTTGGATAAGCATGGAAATGCTACCTTGAAATCCACAACTTTCATCAACATTCAAACATGCCCGCATGTCAAATCGAGCGAAAACTTTTTCTTCCCTGGGATTCACTAGGATTCCGTCTATCCAAACATGGCCTTAGGGTCTGTTTGGCACATGTCATAGTATTTTATGTAAACCATTGCCTCGATAAGGTTATTATATGATAACTGCATTTGTGATTACAGTGGATATTTTGCCATAATCAGTACCATGCTAACTACCGGACCGTACAACTCCACACCCAACCCTCGACCATTTACATACACTAGTAAAAGGGTGCAACGCACGTGAGCAAAACAAAAGAAATTGTGCTATCAAGCAAAACTTACGATTAACGAAACAAAGCAAAGCTTTATAACAAAAGAAATAAGCATATTATATTAGGAAATAAATGATGAAAACATTTAGATCATAACAACTAATTGAGATGAATAAAAAAATTATCTAATGAAGCAGAGGATGGTGTGGACATCGCTCTGTTGGGTGTGGACATGCTTCGGTCTTAATGAAAATAACTGACAACTAATTCAGATGACAATCTAAGGGGCTGTTTGGATGCCTGTAACTTCTGTAAAATGTAACAAAGTTTATAGGTAACTTTCTTATAGTTGGTGTTTGGGGGAGAAATCTTACAGGTGACAAAGTTACAACCTATAACTTTGTATCAGGTAAAGAAGCAAGAAATGTAACAGGGGAAATAGGTGTTTTTCAAGTCACAGGTGACTTTCTTACAGGTAACGGCTACCTCTTTCAAATTCGAAATGTCTGGGGAGATTCACAGTTGCATTGAAGAGGCGCACCTGCATTCAGATGATTTGAAGGATGAGCGGCCATTGAAGGCTGCCATTGAAGCTCCCAAGTAGCCGATTTAGTGATCCCGATTGCTATATGACAGCTTCTCCCTCTATCTCTCAATCTCCATCTCCCTCTCTCAACAATCTCTCTCTCAGCCTTCATCTCCCTCTCTTAGCAGTCTCTCTCTTCCTCTCCAGCTCGAGCAAGTTTGTGCCCTAAAAATCCTGCTCTTCTTCTTCTTCTTTTTTGCTTTTATGTTTTTTCCTCTCTTTCGAGTCTTTCTGTGTCACGGACGGCAGTTTGGCTAGTGACGCGTGGGCCCTGTGTTGGTTCTCTGTAGGGCCCACCATCCTGTATATGTTTTACCCACGCCATCCATCCATTGTGTCAGATCATTTTAGGGCTTGATGCAAAAAATGAGGCAGATCTAAAAATCAGGTGGACCATACCACAGGAAAACAATATTGATTGAGAGTCCACCGTTAAAAACCTCCTACAGCCCACTGTAATGTTTGTTTGACATCCAACCCGTTGATTAGGTCATAAAGACCTAGATGAAGGAATAAAACAAATATCAGTTTGATCCAAAATTTTGGAGGCCCACGAGAACTTTTTAATGGTGAGTATTCAGTCAACATTGTTTCTAGTGATGTGGTCCACTTGAACTTTGGATCTACCTCATTTTTTGCCTAACACCTTAAAATCATATGGAATAATGGATGGACGGTGTGGATGAAACGCATACATCATGGTGGGGCACACACAACACATCGGCAGCTAAACCATAAGTTTTTTTCCACATTACAAGCATTTAAAAAACGTGGGCCCACTTTTATAGCCCACCTATTGATTAGTTTAGCCTAAGAATTGGCCCAACTATTCATCTAGATGGACTCAATAAAATGGTATACTTTTATGTAAGCTTCTTCGTGTGTTAATTTGATTTTTAAATTATTCCTAACTCCAATCTTTGGTTGGTGTGAATATACAACTTATTACCTGTAACTAACTTACAAGTTACCCAAACACAGAAACTAAGTCACCTTTTTTTCCCGTTAGTCATGCAATGCACCCACCCAGTCAGTCGCGCAACACACCCACCCAGTCAGTCATGCAACACACCCACCCAGTCAGTCATGCAACGCATCCACTGGTGCTGTCAACAGCATGGATATTTCACCACTAATGGGTTTCGAGACTGATATCCCTTGTTGAAACTCCGCAGAGTCTACCAACAGCATGGATATTTCACCACTAAGTTACTCTTTTTTTTTTCTTTTTTTTTCTTCAGTTAGTCATGCAACCCACCCACCCAGTCAGTCATGCAACGCACCCACTGGTGCTGTCAGCAGAGTGGATATTTCACCACTAATGGGTTTCGAAACTGAGACCCCTTGTTGACTCCGCAGAGTCTACAAGGCCCAAAACCCCAAAACCCCCATAAACTAAGTTACCTGGAAGTAAGTTACAGCTTACATCCAAACAAGAATACCTGTAACTTTCTTTCACTGTAAAACTTACAACTTATAAAAGTTAAGCGCATCCAAACAGTCTAAGTAAAAAAAAAATCATTATGGTGTAGGCCACCATTTGTACGGATAGGATATTCTTGACAAACATAGAGAGAGGAAAAACACATTCACATACAATTCAAAACCCTACCGATCGCAGATGGCCCAGATCGCGGGTCCACCACTGATGGGGCATAAACGCAAAATCCAAACTCAATCAAACGGTCTAGAACGTGAATCCACCAAGGATGAGTCGCAATACCAAAATCATAACCAGAAATAAAACATGAGGCCAGTTGATAAATGATGGGCTCCACCCAAGATTTGAAAATCCTAACCCTTTAATTGTGGCTGGCAGATTGATGAGAAGGAAAATACAGCAAAGTCCAAATTCAACAAAGAAAACAGGAATGAATTGATGGCTAGGATTTTCTAATCTTGGGGATTTTAGTTCATGCACCATTCATGGCGGAGCCCAGCATATGATTTGGATATGTGACAGGGAGGAGAAAGATTTCCAAAACCCCTACCGATCTTGATGTGGCCCACCTTTTCTACGGATAGGATCTTCTTCTTCTTCTTAACAGGACCCAAACAATGAGACTAAGAGAGTGAATCGACCGTCACAAAGATCGCAGAGTGAAGAGATGCTGGACTATCTATGCAGATAGAGAAAGTAGCGGCCTACACGCATGAGAGGGTGAAGGTGGCTATGGGCTACACGCAGTAGAGGGGAGGGGTGCCGTTTGGGTGCATCCCCGGATTCACCAAGGTCGGTGGATCCCTAACTGTGGAGCCCACTGTGATGTATGTTCCTTAAATCCATACCGTTCATCCATTTTGAAATCTCATTTTACGCCATCATACTAAAAATTAAGAATATCTAAATCTTAGGTGGACCATACCACATGAAACAGTAGTGATTGAATCTTTACCATTAAAAACATTGTGGGGGCCACCGGAATGTTTATTTGACATCCAAACTGTTGATGAGGTGAAAAAGATCTGGATAAAGAGACCACACAAATATCAGGTTGATCCAAAACTTTTGTGGACTACGAAAAATTAGTCCACCTTAGATTTGGATTCATACTCTAAAATGAGTTTTCAAAACGAATGAACCGCATGGATATTAAGTCACATATATAATTGTCTGCCGTATAACGGTGTTCCCCACGGTCAGGGATCCTACTCATGGAAGCTGCACCCAGAGGGAGAAGGGCGGCCAGAGCTGTACAAGAGCCGAGCTTTGCCATGTTCGAGCAGGCTCGTTCAATGACCACCTTGGCTCATCTTCGGCTCAGCTTGGCCTTTGGGCTGGATTAATATGTTTGAGCTAGCTCGACCAAGCCGGATTAATATGTCCCCCCCCCCCCCCCTCCCCCCGCACTTTTCTTTGCTCACTTCCGAAGTGGGACTAAAAAAACATGCTTTTCCAATTGAGTCAATCGAGTTGAGTTGAGTTGACCCGAATCAAGCTTCCATCAAGCCAAATTGAGCTTGGGTTAGGCCCCCCCTCCCCCACTTTTCTTTGCTCACTTCCGAAGTGGGACTAAAAAAACATGCTTTTCCAATTGAATCAATCGAGTTGAGTTGAGTTGACCCGAATCAAGCTTCCATCAAGCCAAATTGAGCTTGGGTTAGCTTGAGCTTGGCTTGAAAATCATTACAACATTGGAAAAATAGCTCAACTTAATCCGAACCCAACCTTCGAATCAAGCCGGTTCGAGCCGAGCTAACTTGGCTTGTGTTACAACTCTACGTAGACCACCACGATAAACAGTGGGGATTGAATGCTTGCCGTTGAAAACTACTCTTGGCCATAAAAGTTTTGAATCAAGAAGCTGATATTTGTTTTTAACCTTCATCCAGGTCTCTATGAGATTATGAATAGGTTGGATGACAAAGAAACATAACTGCTGGCCTTAGGAAGGTTTCAACGATGAACATCATTCTTCCCACTATTTCATGTGGTATGGTTCACTTGAGCTTTGGATCTACGTCATTTTTTGACTCATGTCATCCCACTATTTCATGTGGTATGCTTCACTTGAGCTTTGGATCTACATCATATTTTTACTCATGTCATAAAATGAGCTAGTAAAAAAGATGAACTGTGTGGATAAAATACATACATGATGATATGGCCTGCATAGTTTTTACACCAGGTAGTTGGCAGTGCCCTTAGGCTAGTGACCCTACCACCAGCCAACTGGCTGTGTCATAGCTCCGTGGCCCTACCATGATGTGTGTTTTATCCTTGCTGTCTATCTATTTTCCAGCTTATTTTAGGGCACGGACCAAAAAATGAGGCAGATCCAAATCATAGGTGGACCACACCAGAAGGAAACAGAGGGGATGGAACACCTACCTTTGAAAACCTTTAGGTGACCACAAAAGTTTTAGATCAAGTTGATATTTGTGTTGTCCATTCATCCAGGTCTATGTGACCTTATCAACAAGTTGGATGGCAAATAAACATTACAGTGGACCTTAGGAGGTTTTTAATGGTTGAGGTTCAATCAACACTATTTTCCCATGATGTGGTCCACCTGTAATTTGGATCTGCCTCATTTTTAGGCTCATGCCCTAAAATGAGCTGGAAAAATGGATGGACAGCGTAGATAAAAACATACATGATGGTGGGGCTCACAGAGCTTTGACACTAGCTAGTTGGTTGTTGTGGGGTCACTAGCCAAGCCGCGTGCCTAGCTGGCTGGTGTTAGGGTCGCTACCAAAACTGTGTCCCTAGGTGGCTGGTGTTAGGGTCACTAACCAAACCATGGTCCCTAGCTGCTTGTCACTTGCATGCAAAATCGAAAGGAAAAAATGGGGCGGGGACTGGATACTACCCTAGGACTGCAGTGATAGACTCTCTTGTGAGGGGATTTGTGGGACCCATCAGATTGTATATGTTTTATCCACGCTGCTCATTTATTTTGACATAACATTTTAGGGCAAGAGCCCCAAAAGGAGGTAGATTAAAGGCTCAAGTAGACCATATCACAAAAAACAGTTGGAAATGAGAGCGAATGTGATGACTTTAAGCTCAATTTAAAAATGTGAAATGGTGTCTAAATGATATGATTAAAAAAATATTTAAAAATTCATTGAATTATTTTTCCAACAAATACAAAATCACTCCAATCAAACTAGTAACAAGAGAATTATGACTGACATAGCCCGGCCCTAACTCGGCCAGTTAACAACCTTGTTTCTAAGTGTCAAAATTTCTTCCTCCTGGATCTCCAAGGTTGCAAGCATGAATGTGTGGAGCTATAGGGCCAAGTTTAAAAACTCAGAAAACCTAACTTGATTCAGTGTCCAACTGAGTCAAGTTGACTCAACTCAACTCAACTCAACTCAACTCAACTGGATATTTAAATATTAAAGTAGGATACCTTTATGTAAGGTTGGGAGTTGCAAGTCCCACGAAAACTGCTAACATTCTTCTTTCATGATTTTCTAGTATTTTTTCCATAGACTTGTAACTCATGAAGGATACCTTCAACCTACCTTAAGCATACCAAGGGATAAACTCAATTTTATCTCAATTTCAAGCATATATTAATAATTAAAATTAATAAAAGGTTAACGGTTTATTTAAGAAAAATGCTATCAATGTCCGATGAGGAGATATTGAAGAGGTTGATCATGGAAAACGTGCCGACAATGAGAATCAACATCTACAAGGAATATAGACGGTTAGAAAGAAAATCACAAAAGTGTGGTCCACCTAATGAGTAGACCAACCTGATACCAAGAAATTAGAGAGTATCTCGTCGAAGATATCGAAGGCTTCTTGACTGAGCCCATGAATTCTAATCCCCTATGCTTTTTTATAAGATCCCGAATTTGAAAAAATCTAACACTATCATGATAAATGTTATTTGAATTGATGAAAATATGCTTTACAAACCAAACAATTTATTAGGCCGTTTCCTCTGCTATGTTGTGTGTGAGGCCCACCATGATGTGTAAATGGCTTCTAACCCATCCATCAGGCACATCCATGACGCGTACCTGCGAGTGTGGATCGCCTGTGTTGAAGGCACAGAGAAATTTTGTGCCGATTGCTTCTCATTGGTCCATGTCATTTAAAAATACAATCTATGACATCAGCTCACAAAACAAATCGATTTCTTTCTCTGGAATAGATTGCCTTCTACACAACACAACTTTTCAACATGTGGAACTTCTCTGGCCCACCATGATATATGTTTTCAATCCACACTTTTCATCATTTTTTACATATCATTCTAGAGCACGATCCCAAAACTAAGCCACATCCAAAGCGCAAGTGGACCACACCACAAAAAGCAATGCGAATTGAACAAATACCATTGAAACTTGGCAAGGCTTACCGTGAGGTTTATTTTCGATCTAACCTCTTCATAAGGTTACACATACCTAAATGAAGGGAAAACACAAATATCAATTTGATTATAGCATTCTGTGGCCCTAAGAAGGGTTCAATAGTAAGCATTCAATTCCCATTATTTCTTATAGTATGGCCCACTTGAGCCTTGAATCTGCATCATTTTTTTGTCTTGTACGGAACAATGGATGGACAGTGTGGATTCGATACATGCATAATGATGGTGCCCACAAAAGTTCCACATGTCATGCTACACCACACACTAAGCAAGGGAATTTCTGGAGGTGTGAAATTTACGTGGCCCCCGTCATGATCATGATCATGATCCCCATCATGATGTATTTATTAGATCTACACCGTCCGTCCATTTTTTTTTTAGATCATTCTAGGATATTATCCCAAAAACAAAAGAGATCCAAAGCTCAAGTGGACCATATCATAGGAAACAGTAGGAATTAGATGTTGTGAAGGCCTCATTACTGTGCATGAACAGAGTCCACCGACCGGTCGCACGACTGGTCGGCCAGTGGACAGGATATGCAGTTTTGAGTCCAAAACTCTCTGGACGATTTTGGCCATTTTGAGACCAGTTGAGACCGGTCGTCAGACCGGTCGCAGGTTGCTAAGACTGGTCTGAGGACAGGTCTGAGTTGAGGCAGCATCCGGCACACATCTCTGGACTGGTCACGACCGGTCGTGCGACCGGTCTGCGGTCCGCAGAGATTGTAGTGTTGCGCGTTTTTCGCGCTACTTGTTTCTATTTTCGGGTTTCCTTTTATATATATATGTTTCCTAATCGTGCTAGACCCAATGCTAAGCAATACCTAGCTGTTCTAAACGGAATTAGGGTTATTGAGAAAGAGGATTGAGAGGTTGTGTGCTTTTGTTCATCTTTGGGATCTATTCGGGTTGTGTGCTTTTGTTCATCTTTGGGATCTATTCGGGTAGTTCTAGCTCTGTAATCATCTGAATTCATAGTGGAAGTTGTCGCTTTGTGCCGTGGTTTTTTCCCGCAAGGGTTTTCCACGTAAAATTCGTTTGCTTTTGTGTTGAGTACTTGTGTGGCTTTGTGGTGATTGTTTGATCTTCTTCGGTGCTTCCGCTGACTGGTTTTCCAACATTAGACACCTACCGTTGAAAACTTCTTGGGGCCACAAAAAGCTCTTATCAGGCTGATATTTGTGTTTTCCCTTCATCCATGTCTATGTGACCTCTTGAACAGGCTAGATGGCAAATAAACCTCACTGTTGCCCTACCTTTCAATAGTAGTTCGTTCAATTCCCACTTCTGCTTTTTGTGGTGTGGTCCACTTGAGCTTTGGATGTGCCTCATTTTTGGGCTGGTGTGGATATTAACACATAAATTATGGTGGCCCAGAGAAGTTTGACGCATTAAATAGTTGTGTTGTGTAGTACCTAATGAAAGAGAAATTGGTGTGTTTTGTGAACTGGTGTCATCAGCACAGGAATTCCTTTTTACTTCAACACAGACGATACGGTTCGGTGGCATATATAAAGCAAAGTTTCCTTTTTACTTCAACACAGACGTTACGGTTCGGTGGCATATATAAAGCAAAGTGAGGCCCAGACACAACGCAGAAGGTTTTAATGGTGGGTATCCACACGACTTCTTCATATGGTGTGACCTACCTGTGTTTTGGATCGCGCTGATTTTTGACATTAGGGGTGGAATTGAAGAGGCACACGTTATAGACAGATTGGATCTGGAACCTTACATGACAACAGGCCCACACCTGAATTGGGCTCTGGTTGAGCCTCAACCCAACCCAACCCACCTGAGTTGCACTCTTAACTACATTTTACAATGAAAGGAGGATTGATTCCCCCACAGATAAGGTCCCACAACTTGCAGTACCATACCTTCTTTCCCCACCAGGAAGGTACTTGTATAGGGCATCAATATCATTAGCCCCACCATGAAGATCACCTGACACGAAAATCAGGTCGGTCAGCTCATCATGTGGGCCATACTGTTGTAGTCAACACAACCGATGGTTTAACTCAACAAGCAGGCTCGGCCCACCTAGTGAGCAGATCCGCCTGATTTCTTAGAAATGAAATTTTAGTAGTGGGTCTTCTAATTTTCATGCACCCAACTTGTAAAAAATGTGGCATGGTGGGAAAGATGCCACAGTACCACAAGTTGCAGTACAGTTGCGCCGGCCCAAAAATTCAGGCCAATCCAACCATCATGTGGCCAAAGAAATGAATTTGGAAGTTTTTGGATGATTGTCCATCATTTTCTATGGGTGTCACATACAAGAAACAAAACGAGTCACAGGATCCACTTGTAACAACCATCTGCTCAGGTGATGATTAGATGGTTTTAACAACCTACACAAGAAAAAAGGAAAAGAAAAGGCCCGAGTTACACAAGATAATCTGGTCTTAAATGTAATAGAACTCATTGATTGGGATCTGTTTTGGGTGGCAGTCCACACCAAAGAGTAACTGTACATTTGATCATTCCTGCCAATCAACTCAACTTATTGATGGTAATTATGAGCATAACCAACATGAAAAACCACCAATCATCTAAACAGTAAAATCAATATTGCCCCTTTGATTAGCAGTGCCCCACCATGATGCTGTCCACATAGCATTTTCTACAGCAATGGCCCTCTTGTGTAGTGCATTCTATCTGCTTGATTTTCTTTTACAAATATACAAAAAAAGAAAAAAGAAAAAGCATGGAAAGAGGATTTAAAATTTGTTCCCACGATTGATATGTAAGCTGTCCTGTTTTCGACGGACACACCCTTTTCCCTACTTTTGGCAGGAGTTTGTGTTATCAGAAGTCGAAGAAAGGGTGGATCTATCAAAAAGAGTGGGTGTAGACGTTAGCTAACATTGCTTCCAAGGTTAAATGACTCAGCGGCGTTAATGTTTGTCACACATTAACACCCTTCGGCTTGCGTAAGGGCCTTCGGTTGTGTCGTGCAATGCCGCCCTCCATCCCATGGCAACAGCAATTTCCTGAACTTCTTCAATGATGGATATAGTGTCAAGAATGTAGGCACGCCCGCCAGGTCTCAGCATCCGATCCATCTCGAGCATGATGCTGGAGATGTTGCATCTGAGACAGAACAGAGAAATTGTTAAAGAGGGTTGTATGCTATTGTACATGCTTGGCCAGAGTTAGCAATTTCTTGATCTAGATTGATCATCCAGTGGGGTGCAATGTGGTTGTTGGATGGCTAGAGATTAGCTAGCCCCACATGCACCCTGTCCAAAAAGCACCTCCATATGCAGCATCATGCAAACCGGGTGAGTGTGGGGCAAGAGGGCCCCCACCATGAGGCGAACATAAGAACAAAACCCAGCTGCATGGTTTTAGAAAAAAGAAAAAAGAAATGCTAAGCATCCACATCCAACATACCCATGTCACCTGCTCAATGAGCGAACCATCCTGTTCAAAAAATTGCAGATGATGTTTCATTTCTTGGTGCAGTCCACCCTACATGTTCCACACATTCTCTGGTTGGCACTTTTTCTGTGTGTAAAGGTGCTCGTGGAGAGAGCTACATGTGGGGCTAGCAAACTTCTGGATAACGGATCACATTCATCATGTAATCCCATGTCTACCAGATAGGTAGACTGCTTTAGGGTACATGTGGAATGTTGGCTATAGTTTATTTTCTAATCATCCATTTGCAGGCTAACAATTGGATGGGGGATTGCAGGACATTATATATTTTTGCAGCATATCCCCCAACCTGGTGAGATCCTCTGTACATAAAGCTGGCGAGAACCAAAAGCTACAAACTTGGATGAATTGTATGCTAAAGCCTAGAATTGTGTACTCAAA
Organism: Liriodendron chinense; assembly: GCA_003013855.2. Lineage (NCBI taxonomy): Eukaryota > Viridiplantae > Streptophyta > Magnoliopsida > Magnoliales > Magnoliaceae > Liriodendron > Liriodendron chinense. Next base: position 6,433,374 of record ML058333.1, read on the forward strand.
TGATGCAGAGGAGAAGAAAAAAGCAAATATGCCATATATGCTGGCATCCCACATTTAATGTAAGAGTAAGCCTACCGTTTTTGCTCGATGGAGAAGAGGCCAGATGCATGCAAGAGATCATAAGTTCTTGGGTATGTGTCAAATGGCTCGCACCTGGAGAAGCAAGGTGTGAGAACTAGTATGGGTCATTGGCAGAAATGTGTCATGCAATAGAGAAACACAGTGAAAAAAAAGAGAGAGCAACAAATTAAGGTGAATGGACAAAAACAGTTCATGACTGAACAATTGTTAGTTGCACAGATTGTGAAATGAAGTGGCAATAGACTCGGTTGCAGGAGTGGGGAAGCATCTGTTTCAAAATGTTACTAAGTAGAAATGGTTAGGAATTGTAAGTGAAGTCCCAAGCATAATCGCACTTAGAAGTGGGAGTGGCGCCACAAGTTCAAACATTACAAAGTACAATTGTACAAAACCAACTAAAATATTGGGAATCCAGCAAAACAAAAAGAACACATACAAAGCACAGGTTTGCTAACCCAACACCCACGTTACATGCAGAAGACATGCCACTGTCAACCTGGCAAGTGTATGTGACATCTGACCAGTGCATGAGGTGGGCCCACAAAAAAGGTAACCATGTGCAGAATCAGGCCACTCTGCGCATTAGGACGGCCAAACATGCACATTGAATGTGGACCGTTGGCAAGTTTGTTTTTAAACCATCCTCTCTTTCCGTATAATTGTCTCAGCTGAGGAGTGGACCATATGCCCGTCTTCACGGCAAGGGCCACTTTATGCACTGGTAAGATATCACACATGAGACACTCGCCAGGTTAGCCGGTCTGCTGTGGGTAAGGGTGCGTGTGGCTAGCAAACCTCTAGAAGGAATATGGACATCTCATAAGATAGATTTTGCAGAGCAACCAAAAGGAATTACAGATCCAAATTTCAATTGCATAAAAAGCAATGAGTTTGAGAAGTTGACAGCTATAATAGAGCTTCATCTTTGACCTATTGAGCACTCGAAATTTGTATGAGTTTTAAGATAGAAACGTTTGTGGGACATACCAATCATGCACAATTCCTATAAGTCCACGGTCGTATATGGCAGGCAAGGTGTTGGGCCCACTGATTGGAACAACGTTCATCACCCAGGCATTGATCTGTTGAACAATTAATGCAGCCGCAAACCTGCAAGGGCATGACACTTGCATAGAGAAATCACTATCTCAAGCACTATGGGGTTATTAATGGAAGGAAAAAGGAATATGAATACAATACCCTCCAAAGCCAGCCCTCATGTCCATAACATTTCGCAGTTTGAATTTTTTCCAATGATAAGCACGAACGTAGCTTGCTATTATCTCATTCCAGTATTTTGATTCTGCCTCGAAGATCTCCTTTTTAGCTATGTAGGCATCCATCTCCACAGTCTGGAGCCTATCTGGTGGATAATGCAGGCGTGCAGGCCATTTTGTAACATTTGATCCATATCCATTCTCAGGAAGTCGAGTAATGCATGCTTTTAGATCAATGTACCTGCATGGCAAACCATGACATTATCTCCACATCCATATTCTCAGGCAGTCGAGTGACGCTGCTTTTAGATCAACATACCTGACAACAATCATCCCCCTAATGAGCAAGAAAGAGATTTAGAACGGAAAGGAATGCCAAGAAAAGATGATACAGGGACAATTAAATAGAGGATTCAAGATCTGATTTTTTTTTAATTTTTTTTTTCTGGTTCTGTTCTGAAAGATGACTAAAATATATTAAAGAAAACGAGAAAGAAACAAGGAAAACAAAACAACAAGCGGCACCGCTGAGATAGTGATCCGGCTACACCCCAAGAAAAAGAAGATTACAGCCCTTGTATTTTTCGACATTGGACGCCCATTCTATAATTAACATTCTGGCCCTTTGACATATAAACTCAACTGACTGACTCTTCCCACTCAAAAGGAGGCTCTTTGGCAGTTGTATGTGTTTTATTGTTAAGCAACACCCCCCTTTAGTGGCCAGGTACATTCCTTCACTAATTCACAACATCTTACCGACTTCCTGATGGAACTCCTAGATCACTTCATGACAATAAAATATGAGTTGGTGACAACTATATCTGAAGTACCAATTACATGCACACAGTACCAATTATGTGAGCGTGCGAGTGCTTCTTTTTTTCCTCTGTGTGTGTGTGTGTGTGAGAGAGAGAGAGAGAGAGAGAGAGAGAGATCCTCAAGTCCAACCAGTTCCTCCACCCAGCAAATAACTTCCAACCTATCATGTGCATGCTACATCCAACTCCTTTGAGGAGGTTGGCCCCACCATGAGGATCACCTTGTACAAAAATCAGCCCCATCCACAAATCAGGTGGGCCACAGCATAGAAAACAATTCCTATTTCCTAGCCATCGATAAATAACAAAAAACAAGTCTGATCCGCTTGATGAGCGGGTGTGGCTGATTATCGCACAAGGTGATCATTGTGGTGTGGACAACCTATCAGATGATTTGGCTGTCACACACACATGAAAGGTTGGATGTCAATATGTTATCCACTGGGTGGAAGGTAACTAATGGTTCAACCAGTTGGACTTCGAGACCTGCTCACACAAGCGCACACAAACTATATGCAGCAGAACTGCCAAGAAAACATCCTGAGGGTGCAACACTAGCTTCATTGAAGATTTTGATTTAGTTATGAGGGCCCAGTTCACTTCAGTATGCACAGTATTCAGCAAGAGTCGCTGTTGACCGATCTCCCACCATCCAAGCATGGTGGGTGGGAATCCAATGTGCATTTCAAAATGGATTAGAAGTGGGAATATTCAAATCACATTTCGAAATCTGTCTTGGCTTCCCACCAACCACCCTAGGATGCTGGGAGATTGGTTTACATCGACTACACTTAGTGTACAGAGAGCACACAACCATTTCCCTACTTGCAAAGGGGAAAGAAACAAACATTTATGGACAATACAGGTCGAAGTTATGATCTATCATGCATTAGATTCTTTGGTGTATTTTAGGAGGAGATCATCTCAACTTCCTCTTCTATGTCTATGAGTGGAACTGTCTTCAACTCACTGGACAGATATTTAGAAAACAAAACCCATCAAACATCAACTAGACATGGTTTAAATACTTCCAAATACTCTCTTTTATAGGTCCATAATTCAGACCTAGACATGGCAAAGCCCTTGAATTCAAGAAGGTGACCTAATATAAATGGAGAACATAAGCTTAAGGGGTAGTCAGAACTGAGAGAGGTGGATGTCGGAGATACCAAACATTGTCTGGGTCATCGTCTGTTTCACATAACGGTGGTTGAACTCCAACGTCACGATTGACATAGCAGCTATTGTTTAAAGGTTTCTGCCATATAGCAACATATCCCTCCTTTTTCACAAGCTCCCAGCAAATACGAGCAGTAAGGTCCTCCATCTCTATATGCATACAAGTGGAATCACTAATCAGAAATGCAAGAATAACAACACAAACAAATGTATCATTTGAAACTTGTGGGTAAGACAAATCAATTGAAGAGGGAAAATTCTCTACAAGGACAAAGGCAGAATGGTGGAAGCATCAGTAAATTAATCAGTGGTTCTCCATCCTAAATGTCATAGACTGTACTAGCTACCTTGCCGAAGCTGACAGTCAGTTTGATTTAGCACAAACCACCAAAACTGAATCAGAATTTTTAATGTTTTCAAATTGTCTTCTATGAGCTGTAATGAGGGCAGCTTTCAATGGGCTGGGCTGGCTCGATGAGCTTTCAGCCTTGCCTGCTTCAGGCCCGGCTTGGGCTGGTGTATCATGTCCAAAGGCCGGGGCTGGGCCTAAACTTTCAGTCCGTTACAGCCCAGGCTTGGGCTCTGTCTAAAAGCCTGATGGCCTGGCCCATTAGGGTTTTGATGGGCTGTGTCTCAGACCCTGTTGGCCTGGCCTGTTTAGGGTTTTCATGGATAGTGTATCCACATGCATGGAAATGTATTACCTATTCTGAAACACTAATTATATCCACCTCTCTCTGGAACCCATCTCATTTATAACTTCCATCCCATTTATAACCGACCCCCATCTCTCTCTCTCTCTCTCTCTCTCTCTCTCTCTCTCTCTCTCTCTGATTCTTGGGCCATGCCAGCCCTTCGACAGCCCTAGTAACCCTAGTTACGAGGAACTAAAGTTTTGGTTTTTCACAATCTCCCTAATGATGAAAGCATTGTGAGAATGTTGAAATTTTATAGATACACGCGATGGCCAACAAGACATTTACTTATGAATGCTGTGAGCAGAACGTCCAAGTAATATCCAAACAGACAATGACCTAATTCTCATGTGACCTCAACGATATTCTAGAAACTTCAAAGTTCAAATGCATCAAAAGAAATCAAACACTAAACCCACATTAAAGTCATCACAACCTGAAGAAGATCATAACAGTAAAAATGTCTCAACGAATACTGCTTAGTTGGAAACTACATAACATTTAATGAATGCAGCTGGATTAAATCCCTTAATTCAATCTCACACAGGGAAAAGGACAGAAAACAAAGCAATGATTGGTGATGGATTGCAGTTCTCAATAAAGCTTGTGGCTACAGGAGGGAAAAAAAAATGTAGAATATGCAGTTTCGGCCATGGACAATATGCATTCTCAAAACATCTACAGTAAATAGTGATTAACGTGAGATTATCCTGGACCTCCTCAACATCACACTGCCACACTTGCAACCTTTTTGTAGGCATAAATAAATACTAGAAGATGCTCAAAGGCTTTATTACGAGTCTTTGACGAACAATTGGCATGAACTACCTTTCCATGCTTCTTGCTGGCTCTCTTCGTGTTTGTAAACTGGCTGGGCCGCCCAAGCAAAGTATCCTCCTGCTCTAAGCATCCTGTTGACCTCAAGAAGCAAAATTCCATCTTCTCCACAAGCAAAGAAATAAAAAGAAAAAGAAAAGAAAAGTAAGATTAGTGCAACATAGATAAGTGAGATAAATTACAAAACAACACATCTCAGCCATCCAGCAAGGTTGTCACACCATGAAAATGAGATGCCCCAAAAATCAGGTTGATCCAACCAATAGATGCGTCCCATTTTGTATGGTGGGCCCCACCTGATAGTTGGATCCACCTGACTTTTGTGGTGCCCACCTTGTTGGACAGCTATCACCTCTCTCCTTCCCTCCCTCCATCTCCCTCTCCCGTCACAAAGTACTGTCAACCCTCCCAGTAGGTTGGCCCCACCACAAGGATCACCTACTGCGAAAAGACGCATGTACGCATGCACGCACACACACGCGCCATGCGCGCACATGTGCGCGTGCACACACAAAGAATTAGAGCTACATGCATGTTTTGGATAGAGTGTTCGATGTCCTTCACCATTACCGAGCTCCCTAAACTTACGGGGAAAAAAAAAAAAAAAAAAAGAACTCAAGATGATAGCAGACGATGTTACAAACTTTGGATTGTGCTTCAAATTTTAACATCGCCCAAGCATGTTTCATTTGATATGCAGGATATATAGACCTAATGAGGGATTCCAACCTCGATGATTTTTAAGACTTAAGAAAATTATCCTCAGAGAAGCATGAAGAAATGTTTAAAAAACAATTCCTCCATATCTCACGAAATTTGTGAAAAATTATGGCATACGAGACATCCTATACTGAGAAACCACTAGGAAATCATATTCATTTTATTGCAGTTAACAACACGGGATGGTGGTTGGATATATTAGGTTGCACTAGCTCCAAAATATGCAATGTAAAACTGATCGGAGAACTTTTGCAAGACATATCATCAAATGACAAGATGCCTCTAAACATGAAATATGGAACAGAAAAGAACATACCATCACGAGTCCAATTAATACGACACCGTGAACAATGTATCAAGTCAAAAGCTTGGCTTGGATACAACAAACGACGTGTTGCAAAACCAGACACCATGGCAGGCACACCACGCTCAAGAGCAAATTGAATTTGGTTCTCATGAACATCTTTTGGTGCCACAGACAAAGGTATCACATCTCGTGAGAGCAGAAAAGCGCCAAAACTCGCTACCCCACATCCAACATCCAAGACAACCCTTGTGTGATGACCAAATGCAATTTCTGGTACCATCTGCATATTTGGGTCAGAATATGAGAAATTGATCTCAAGGCAGACAAAGAACTAAGTATAGCGCATGTGTCTTTCCTTGTTTACTAGCAAATTTTGATAAATGCTGAACCTGGGAAATCTGATCCAAGTACTGATCTGCCCCATGAATAAACTGGGTTCCACCTCCTGGAAATTTGAATTTATCCTTGTCTATTGAAATCCAATTCTGACCCCCTTTATCTTCAACCAAACGTGGATGCGGTACATTGCTGTACCATATCTGTGATGACATTCCGAATTCCATCAATTAGTTCTTGTTTGAATAGGTGATACGACATGGTGAAATAAAAGGTTCATGACATCAACAAAGCAGTAGAAGAAACAGCAAAAATAACTTGCTGCAGTTGCTTGATGGCACTAATGACTAAACAATGAATTTCAATATTATAATAGTCAACCTGAGGAATATTCTATGAGAGGGATTATAGGGTCCTGCACATCAGCAAACATACAATTTTCTAACACGGGATTCCATCCATTTGGGGCCTATGGATCAGCAATCCATACCCTTGATCTGATGGGCCTCATATTGGCCGGGGGAAGCATAAAATTTTCCAGATTAGAAGATCCTAACCCTTTGATCTTCAGCCTATAAATAGATGATTAAGGAGAAAACAGAACCGGAGTTCACATTAAACACAAATAGTCCAAAGATCCATGGATAGGATTGTCCAATCTGGGAGAACTTCGAGGCATCCACATCCATGATTATTCCCACTGTATCAACAGTGTAGAACATGGAACCATCAGCCCCAATGCACAGACCCTACACATCGCATGACTATAATTCTCCTCCCCATCACTTGTGGTTGCCATTAGGGGGGAGAATTACAGCCAGATCTACATGGGAGCCGATTGTGGAAATATTCCAAAAACCTCTTGCAATGTGGAGAAAAGATATCTTTGGGAGATCATATAATGATGATCAAAGCTGCTTTAGCCAATCTTCCTTTATACTATCTGTCCCTATTCAAAATCCCGGTGGGGGTGGCAATAGCTCTAGAAAAAATCCAGCGGAACTTCTTATGGGACTGTCCAAGTGACTTTCATCTCATAAACTAGAAGTTCAAAAACCTGAAAGAGAACAAGGTTCAGGCATTGGTTGCATTCGGGAAAGAAATTGGTGTTTACTGCATAAATGGTAGTGGATATTTGTGCACAAAAAAAAAAAAAAAAAAGTGGGAGTCCAAATGCATGCTCGCATCAGCCATTTCAGAAGTATGGAGGGAGATTTGTAGCATGGGGGAACAGTAACAAGTCTTGGAGCCCATGCCTTAAAGAAGGTTTTCGCTTTTAAGTCGACAAAGTGGACAGTGTGAGGTTCTGTGAAGATGAATGGATTGGGACAGCCCCTTTGCACTTTACTTCCCGATCTGTACGGAGCGACAAATCAGAGGCAGACTGCGGTAAGAGAATCTCCATATGTACAACAACAAAGTGACTTGGGACATCAGACTTGGAAGAAACTTGAAGGATATTGACATTGCTCAATTTACTGAGCTGTTGGGAAGATTGGAGCATTTTCAGGTCCTCTCGAATGTGGAAGACGCATGGATCTGGAAAAGATCCTCATCTGGTAAGTATTCAGCTAAATCCTTCTTCGAAGAGATAACAAAAAGCCCTTCAAATCCTTCTTCTATCTCCTTTATGGTTAGAATCTGGAATCCAGCAGTTCCCCCCATAATTTCTGCCTTCATGTGGACTGCGGTAAAAGAAAAAATTCTATCCCAAGATCACTTGGAAAGATGAGCCTACAGTTTCCCCAACAAATGCCTTATGTGCAGACAGAAGTCACAGAACGAAGAATCGGTGTCCCATTTATTCATGTTCTGCCCATCAGAAAAGGAAATTTGATCCAAGATTCTGGATTCTTTTGGAATGGCATGGGTCACTCATAAAAGGCTCCAGGGCGAGATGACCACCTGGACAGGATGGCAATTCAAAGGCAGAGGTAAGCTCCTGTGGCCCATAACTCCTTTTTCAATCTGCCCGGAACTATGGACTGATAGAAACAATCGTATATCTTTGAAGGGACAGACTCCTCAGTAAATAAAATTTTAAAGAAAATCAGTACCAATCTGACTTCATAGACAAAAGGACACTCACTTTCCACAAATGCAGAGCACTCCGAGATTCAGAATGATTGGAGGAAAAGGCTTGGCAATGAAGTCAGTCTCGGCATCATTTATCCCGACAAAAGCCTATCGATGGTAAAGGTACCAGATTCTTGGTGGGGCCGTATTAATCACAGGGGATGGGAGGAATGCTTCTCGATGGCCATGGTACCATGTTGTGCGCATTCTCAGGTCCTGACAAAGCGGAATCCAAGATAACAGCAATATCCCTAGCGATCAGGGCAGGCCATTTGCTAACCATTTTCGCCAGACATCTATTGTGATCAAAGTCCCTCGAAGAGGAATCCAAGATAATAACTATATCCCTAGCAGTCAGGGAGTCGGTGCAGGCCGTCCATAACCATTTTCAGCATTCATCTATTGTGATCCAGGTCTCTCACAAGGAAGTTTGTTCTTGGGTGTCTGGGAGCAAGGAGAATCCTTGGGAGGTGGATTGTATGGTTAAAGAGATCAGGCTGCCAGCCGGGAGTTAAACGTTTTGTTTATCCCTTCAACTAGCTCGCCTGACCCCTAATTATCAAATGGAATTATGTTACTCTTTCAAAAAAAACCTCAATGTTACAAAGCCAAACATGCATTTGAGTTATAAGAGACAGTTCGAAGACCAAATCAATGTTCAGAAACAGAATTAGATTCCAAAATCACAAGCTGGCTAGATCAAACCAAATAGAAAATCAGACTATAAAATATAAGATTTTCTGTAGATTTTTGTCAAGAAGGTAACAGAAATAGCTACCCTACAAGAAATCTGAAAATACTAGATTTGTTGCAAATCTAAGATATCCAAACATTCCACGCAGTCAATGTATAAAATTACATCCATTTCCCAGGTAGCTGTATTGTGCTAAACGTCATAGAGCACCCAAAACATGAATCATTGGATTGTAAAGGAAGCATTCAAAGTCTCCAACTACTTGTTCAAATGCAAAGAAGGTACAATTACAAATCAAAACTTGGAAGAGATTTGGTTGATAATCCTGAGGAATTTTAACCATAATATCCTGACATGGAGGGACGGTTCAATGGGATACACTGAAACATGACAAATGTGTGCAAGATCTGAGCCATTCATCAGGTGGGGCACAATGATCTCGCACTGGCCCAAATGTCAGACCAGTCCACTGACCATGTAGGCCACATGAGTACATTGAATATGGACTTTTGGTGATTTTTTCCCAAACCAACTATTTTTGCATTCGTGTGGCCCGCCTAATGAGTGGAAAAGACTATTTTTGAGATGAATGGCCATAATTTTGCAAATGTGCCCCGCCATCGCACGCAAGTGACTACCATGATTCCTATATCATTCCTCAATGAAATCATGGAAAATCCGACAAGCAATTTAGAAATAATTCTACTGAATTAATGAATACCTGGTCCCGGCTCTTGGGCCAGGGGATTGGAGTCTTGTAACCCTTTGGTGCTGGGACCAAACAATCCAAACCCTTCCCCTCCCCAGGGCAATGCCTCTCAAACTTCTCCCCTTTTTCCGTCGATCTCAGCTTCCGAATCTCTTCCACATTATCCAAACAAGGTATATACTCTCTCATACTATCTCGACAGAGCTGAAATCTTCTAAGGCTAACCCTAATTCTGGAATTCCCACTCTCTTCTTTCATCTCCACCGTCTGATTCCCATCCCCCCAGTTCTCCATCAGATCCGGATCAAATTCCCCGACTTCGAAATCGTCCCGCATTGTCCCATTCTCATCTATGATTCCGTACCGATCCGGCGGTGGGGGAGGGGCAGCTGGGGGCGGATCAGAAGGTGGTGGATTTTCGGGAGGGAAGGCTGTGTTAGGGAGGAAGATGGTTTCAGTCTGGTTGGGAATGAGGGAGGAGATGTCGGTGCGGGTTATATTGAAGTTGGGGGAGAAGGAGATGGACGGTGGGGATTGGCGGTTGTTGAAGAAGATGAGGGGATGGAAACCGTCGGATTCAGACCAGTGCTTGCCAAGGTAGAAGAAGGCGAAGGAAATGAGAGCGAAGCCTGAGATTTTCACGAACAAAGGAGCGGCCAGGATTTCAGGGCTGCTGAAGGATTTCATCTCTCTCTCTCTCTCCTCTGTTTTTCAGGAAGGAGGAGAGCTTTTCTTTGGAAGAGAACTGAAGAAGAGAACTGTCCGTTGAGTGTAATGGAGCTTATGTTGTATATGATACTTGAGCTTGCATCTTTCGTAGTATACACGTGTTTTCATTTCTCATGTGTCTAAAATATGATTGGATAATCAAGAACATTGGTCTTCTTTTTATAACAGTGGATTGAATATTTATTAAAATTTTCTTGCAGATGACACTATCAACCTGTTCAATTTGTTTCCAAAGATAGACGGTTGAGAAGAAAATTATAAACGGTCCTCATTGAAATGAGAAATTGTTGTAACCAAGATGTGGATTTTTTTATTTTTTATTTTTTTGTAATTCTCCTATCTGCAGTGTAAATTGACAAATCAATTGTATGGATTACTAAAATTGGGCCCCACTTGTTGGAATTTAAAAGGCGTGTATGTGTGGTTTGAAATATGCTCCCTGCGTACGATATAATGCCTCGATCGTTTCCAGTTTTGCGTTCGTTGAAAGGGATGGATGGATTGAGGATCGAGAAATACAGCTGGCAGGAGAAGCGCGAGGGAAGAGAAGCGCTGTAAGGCGATTCGCGCCACACGTGTAAGAATGGCACACGCGTGCTAGATCCCGCTCTCCCGGACGAGATGGGGGCGACGTGTAGATTCCCGAGAAGAAATAGAGAAATGCTGAGGCATATCGCGCATTAGATTGAAGAGTGAATCGCAGATGCATGCGAACGTAGCACACGTGTCTGAGATCCTTGCCAATCATTTCGTGGAACAGAGTGTTAAAATTCCCTGGCCTGCAATTCCATCCAATCCACTCGTTAGGCGGACCACATCGTACGATAAAAATGGACGGGTAGAAAGAAAAAGACTTAATCCCTTATATTCAAGTACACGTGTGGCTCACGCGAGGAGCGGACGAGCTTGGATTTTAGGACAGGAATGTCCGCGTCCTACCTGTGCGAGGACGGACTCGATCCTGGTGGGGCTCTGTGGGGCTCACTGTGATGTATGTGTTTTATCCACGCCGTCCATCCATTTTTTTCAGAACATTTTAAGTCATGGCCCCAAAATGGAGGCAGATCCAAGGCTCAAGTGGACCACACAATAAAAAGCAGTGTTGATAATGACAGCCACCGTTGAAACCTTGTTAGGGCCCATCGTGATGTTTATTTGCAATCCAACTTATTCATGAGGTCACATATACCTGGATCATGAGAAAACATAAATACGAGCTTGATCAAAACTTATGCGGCTCCTGAGAAGTTTTTAATGGTCGGCGTTCAATCTCCACTGTGTGGTCCACTTGAGCCTTGGATCTATCTCATTTTTGGATTCATCTTAAAATAACCTGAAAAGGGGATAGACGGGTAGATAAAACACATACATCGTGATGGGCCTCACATAGCCCTTTCCTTGATCAAGTCGTCCTTACAAGGAAGGCTGCAAACCCGATATGTATCGAAACCCAACCCATTTAGACCCAACTCAAATCTGGCCATTTGTTAGATGGTATAGGCCTGGGTTCAAGAACACAGACTCATTTATAATTAGGTTTCTTTTATATTAGGCCCAACCAGTAAATGGGTAGGCTTGGTTTATGTTCCAAAGGCACCCATTGAGGCCCATACCCATCGAGGCCCAATTTTAAACCTTGTAAAACTACTTTCATACTAGATCCAGACCCAGATGCATTAGACTCGGCCCATTTATAAATGGGTATAGGGTGGGTCTCCCTCTACCAGACCCATTAATATACCAGACTCATTTATATATAGGTCTGATGGGGTGGACTCAAACCCAACCCAAATCCACCTATTTAGCCAAAGGGCTTATGTAAAAGATTTGGACCCAGACAAGTTTGGTTTTGGCTAAACCTGCCCCAAACCCAACCATTTACATCCCTACTTAGGGTTGTAGATGGGTCAGTGGACCCAATGGGGGTACCCAGACCCAACCCATTTAGACTTGACCCCTTGACCCAGACCCGACCCATTTGTTAAATGGTATGGGTCTGGTCTCCTTTATATTAGGCCCAACCCATTTGTTAAATGGTATGAGTTTGGTTTCCTTTATATTAGGCCTGACCCGACCCCAACCCATTTATTAAGTGGGCGAGTTGGGTCTATGTTTCAAGGGACCCATCCAGCCTAAACCCGTCCAGACCTGATTTTAAGCCTTGTTAAAAAGCTTGCATACTAGATCCAAACCCAGACCTATTAGACCCGACCCATTTATAAATGGGTCTGGGGTGGATCTCCCTATGCTAGACCCAAACTCATTTATAAATGGGTCTAAGGGGTAAACTCGGACCCGACACAGACTTGCCCATTTAGTAAAAGCATGTGGGTTTAAAATTTGGATCCAGACCCATTTAGTAAATGGGCAGGTCTGATTTTGGACTAAACCCGGCCCCGAACCCAACCATTTACAGCCCTATCCCTGATTGCAGGGTTCAGGATGTTCATATATGCCCAGACCTAGCACTTATGCCAAAATTGCACGCGCTCGACCGTTAACCTCCTCCACACGTAACATTTTCTCGGAAAATTTGGGTATGAGTGCAACTTCCAGATGACATCCTCCGGATTGCCAACTACATGGGTTAACGGATTCTGACTGGTGGATGGTTAATTAAATAAAGACGGTCAACTTATTTTGACTTAGACTCGACCTAGACATGATTGGATATTAAACGGTCGGGTCTGAGGCAAAAAAACAAACAGCCTTATCGGGTTCGGATCTCCCTTAAGCTCAATCCGACTTGACCTATTTGAAGCCCTTAATTCTCTAATGGCAAAGCCATGGATCAACTGGTGCGCGTGGAATCTAAACTGTAGGAATTTTAATCAAACAGTTATTCCTTGAGTGTTTGGAGTTTTATCAACCAGCAAAAGCGATTTTGCCTATGGTGTTTGGGTGCTGGGAAAGCTATTCTCAAGAATTCAATTTTTATTGTTTGTGTCGGATCACCATTTTCTCTGAAAGCTTGATCAATTAGAGGATGGTATATCAATATGTATTGAGGGACTTTAACACCCCTCCTTCCCTGTGCGGGGTAGAACTCTGCATAGGAACGTACTAGACAAGGGTGGAGGGAAGCTTACACCATAAACGGACCAGGCTTGATTTCCTGGTCTTAGGGTCGGACTTGACTTTCCTACCCCCGTGGGAGAATATATTATTAAGGCATATTTGTTGCTCCCGGGATTCAAACATAAGACCTTCACTTTGATACCATAGTAAAATCACTATTTTCTCTAAGAGCTCAAGCCATTAGAGGATGGCATATCAATGTATATCAAGGGGCTTTACCAGAGCAGATGGAGAGGAGAAAAGAAGAACAACCTTTTAAATATTCAAAAAAATATGACCATAGAATGAGAATTTGGCAACCCATCTTGAAATAAGAATCACAAAGTAGCCATGGATAAAACACATGTATCAATGCGAGGCCCACAAATGTAGTGGATTTTGGAATCCATAAAAAATCTCATGGTATCTACTGCTGTATAATATGATACCTAAATTAATCCAATCCTTCTTGTCATTTCTCAACAAAGGAAATCCATTTCTTGAAATTTAATGTAAATAAGTAATAATGATTTACTTTGGTATTTTCTTCAAGTGAGATTTGACCGGTAAATGATCTCTCTCTCTCTCTCTCTCTCTCTCTCTCTCTCTCTTCATTTTCTGGTTAGTCATGCAACGCAACCACCCTCTTAGCTGAGTAATGCACCCACACTGTTAGTCATAGTGATGCACTCACAAGTGCAATTAGTATCTCCTTAGCATTCGATTGAAGACCTTAGGTTGAAACACCTAGGCGTCTTCTAGCTAGCAGGCGAGACACAGACAAGTAAATGATCTCATGATGTCATTACCATGTCCATGATACATGTGTTTTATCCACATCGTCCATTTATTTTGGTAGATCATTTTAAGACATGATCCCAATAATGGGGCATATCCAAAGCTCAAGCCAACCACACCAAAGGGAGCAGTGGAAATAATGACACATATGACTCACCGTTGAATCTACTATTTTCTGTGGTGTCCACTTGAGCTTTGGATCTGTCCCATTTTTAAACTTATGTCCTAAAATGATCTAAGAAAATGAATAGACAACGTAGATATAACACATACGTTAATGTGAGGCGCATAGAGTTTTTGCTTTTAATAGGTTGAGTTCACTTGAAATTCGATATGTACTTCGGCTTATCTTTCATACTACTAGCACTACTAGTAATTGTCATGTTACCAAGATTTGCCTGTATTTACAGGAAACCGAACATGGCCTTAAATTTATTTCAAGTCTCAATTGAAGAAAAGTGAAGGGAATGACATGATATGTATTTCTGGAGATGTTTGTGGCCCAAAATGATGGGTCCATGGCAAACAAACAGTGTATCTAAGTGAGCCCGTCATATGCCCCGGTTAGGTTTCGGCTTATGTTGAGCAATACAAGCTGGGCTTGGATAGACCCCGGCCCAGCCCTGACCCAGCCCATTGACACCCCTACTTACAATAAATGGTAGAATAAAAAACTTCATACTCATGCAAAGTGTGATGTTTCATACACAAGCACTAAGAAAAGCTTTCATGTACCATACATTAATTCAAACCGTTCAAGTAGTGGGACGCACTTTTGATGGTTCATAAAACGAAAACTACATTGGACCAATGTTTTAAATGAACGATTGGTAGATATCTGGGCTAGAACATTGATTTGCCATGTCCCACCATCAACGGACCATTCCCAAAAATCTCCTCAATGGGACAACCAATCATAATCATTTGATTTATGGTCTAGAAATAGACAGTGGTGAATAGAATGGTAGAGGCCGTCCACATCCAACTGGGAAAGGTCCAAATTAATTAATAGCTGGAGGCTTCCAACCCACGGTCAGAATTGGCTGAACATGGCCCACAACAATCAGAACCAAGCCGCGTATATGGTGCAAAGCCTCGGTTTGCTTGTCATGCATATTCTCCACATGCTTGGTGGGGTCCACCATTCTAGGCCACTGGATTGGAGGCGTGTATAGGTTTGGGTCAGGGCTCACCTATACATTAGAAAACAAGGAACATGCGCATCCATATGCGTTTACTGGGAGCATTTCTTTAGCAGGAACTTTCTGCCATGGGAAGCAAGGCAGGACCCACCATGATGTTTGTGTGAAATTCACCTTGTCCATTCGTTGTGTGAGCTCATTTTAAGGTATTAGACTAAAAATGAGCTGGATCTAAGACTCAAGTGAGCCACACGAAAGGAAACAATGGCGACTGAATGACCACCATTGAAACATTCATATGGCCACAAAAGTTTTGTATCAGGCCAAGTTTTTTGTGTTTTGAGGTCATCCCAATGGGTATTACCTTATAAACAGTTTGTATGGCATATAAACATCAAGGCGGAGCACAGGAAGGTTTTAATGGTGGGCATTTCTTTCCCCAATTTTGCCTCTTGTGTGCCCAATTGAGTCTTGGATCAGGCTCATTTTTAGATGTAAGTACTAAAATGAGCTCTCAAATTGAATGTACAGGGTGGATTTCTCACAAACATCATGGTGGGCCCCACCCAGCTTCCCAACCCATGAAGTTCCTTGCAGGAAATTCGCCCCTTGAAAGGAGAAACATGTAATCGGCACCTTGAACTTTATGGGACGCAGAAATTCAGGCTGATCCATTTACATCTTAGGGCCCGTTTGGATCTTAAGTTGCTTAAGATAAGTTACTCATGCCATAAGTAGCTTATCTTAGTTTCTACTTGTTAAGAAAATAAGTATGTTTGGTAAACGACATACTTATCAGATTTTTCTTTCTTTCATCTCTTCATAAAAGTTAAAAAGCTAAAAAAATAGCTGAAGTGACTATTTACATTTGAAGTAGAAAAATTACTTATTACTAATCATAAACCAATTTTACTTACCTGGAACAAGTTACTTCTCTACTGCTGGTAAAAAAGGTAACTTATTTGGTGGTATCCAAACAAGCCCTTAGAAACAAATGTGCAGTCAATGGATTAACTCAATTTCCACATTTGGACGACCTCAGTAATGGATCAATCTCAACTGTGCAGCCCAAATTCTTCTAAGGTGGGGCCTGACTTTCCGGCGGCTAGGACGTCTGGTACAAATGACGCATTGGCTTATGCAATATGCTGTGGTACATTGAGATGACTCCAAAGAAAAAGAAAGAAAGAAATGCATGCCCCAAGGGGGACTAGCTCCATCACTCGATTAGGTGGCCCACCTATGGGTCCACATCACTCAATTTTCTACAGAAACCTTGTCGTGACTCTAAAGCGCTCATTCCACTCAAGATGTCGCTTTCCTTCACGTCCATGTCATCAAAATCTCTCCGGCATCTGCTCGAAAGGTATGGGAGCAGATTCGGTCAGGTAAGGGTAACACTGAATTCGGTCAAGCTGTGATCATGGACCCCACCTTGATTAATGTGTTGTATATCTGCTTAGTCCGTCTATTTTTCCAACTCATTTGAGAGCATGAGCCCAAGTCATGTCAAAAACTGAAACAAATCTAAATCTCAAGTGTACCACATAACATGAATTATTGGTGATTGAACGCCTCCCATTAAGAACTTTGTGTAATGTTCATTTGGGAGCGCCTGCAACCTGGAACCAGCTATGTGGGTGAGGAGAGCGGATTAGGTGAGAACCCGGCCTTACCTAAGACGGTGCGGCCCTTACCATGGGTTTACCGTGGGGCCCACCTTGATGTATCTATTATCTATCTATGCCGTCCATCCGTTTTTCCAGATCATTTTATGGCATTATACCAAAAATGAAGCAGATCTAATAATCAAGTGGATCATACCATAAGAAATAGTGGTGATTAATCATCCTACCATTAAAAACTTCTTAGGGTGTACTTTAATGTTTCCATAGTATTTATTTACCATCAAATCTGTTGATAATGTCACATAAGCATAGATGAAGGGAAAAAAAACAAATATGAGATTGATCCAAAGCTTCTGTGGCCCATTAAGGGTCAATAACCACTGTTTCTTATGGTATGGTCCACCTGATAATTGGATCTTCTTCAATTTTTAAATTATAACCTAAAATAATATGAAAAAACGGATGGACGGCGTGGATAGATAATAGATACATCAAGGTGGGCCCCATGGTAACCCCAGCAGTAAGGGCCGCACGGTCTTAGGTGAGGCCGGGGTCTCACCTAATCCGCTCTCGTGGGTGAGACCCTAAACCTAGGGCCCAACTGGATGTATTTGTTGTATTTCCATGCCATTCATCTATTTCTTCATATTATTTTAGAATACGCATCCAAAAAATAAAACTAGATGTAAATTTTAGGTGGACCACCCCATAGTAAACAGTGCTCATTGAATACCTATCATTAAAAAATGCTTGGCGTCCACCATAGTGTTTATTGAACATCCAATCTGTTGATAAGGTCAATCAGACTGGGTGAAAGGAAAAATCAAATATCAGGTTGATAGAAAACTTCCGTGGCCTACAAAAAGTTTTTACCATCTACTTCATTTTTGGTACCATGTCCTAAAATAATTTGGAAAAGCAGATGAACGGCATGGATATACAATTCATACATCAAGGTGGGCTCCTATGGTGAGGGTCCCACCCAAATCGCTGGTTAGGGTCTCACCCAAGTGGCGCCTTTCGTTTGCAAGGTCACTCAAATCTGAGCACGTAGTGGAAGTCTTTTAGGGAGCAAAAAAAAAAGGTCATTGATTGGGTAGCGGGCCTCAAAAGCAGTAGTCCGTATTCCGGAAAGTTGGGCTTTCTTATAAGTGTTCTATTTGGTTGTATAGTCTTTCTTTTCTCGTTTCCTCTGGCTTTGGCTTTCTCGTTTCCTCTGGCTTTGGCCTTCTTCCTTAATAAGTTTTCCTCATCGTTTGAAAAAATAGTTCCAAAACTTTTTGGACTTACAAGAAAGTTTGAATGGTCAATTGTCACTATTTCCTTTGATACGATACAACTGAGATTTGATTTTGCATCATTTTTTAGCCCATTTCCTAAGTTAGAAAAACAGATGGACAATATGGATATACAACAAATAATGGTCAGCCCAACTCGGTGTTACCTCATGGTAATCTTCTGTCATCACAAATGAGTTCCACCATGTAAATATTCATTTTACAAAAATTGTGTTAGTCCATAGACAAAGCAAGTTACATCCTATGAAATAAATGGATGTATAGAAAAGCACGGGCCAGCTTTGGACATTAGGCCTAATTTGTCGGCAATGGTATCTAAAGGACCCACCTAATGGATGTCTAAGATCCCACATGGTGTTCTATGTTCATGCATGCGTTGGCTTGTTGATATACTTATGTATATCTCAAGAATTGACGGTCTATATTGATTACAAATAAAAAGATTTATGATTGAAATGTTTTTGCATTTAAGTGTTAAATAAATAAACAAACCACCTATATAAATGATTTTAACACATCTTTAAGCATTGCATTTACCCATATAGCTACTATATGTACTGTGGAGAGAAAACGAACAATTTTACTTCTTTAATTAATTTTAGGAAGTCGTGGCCTTTAAAATTTTATGGGACATTAAATAGGATTTTTAAGATGAGTAAGTTATTTATGAGATTTTGAAATTTTGCATGCTTATAAACTAATGGCTTCGATTATCTACCTAAATAAACAGCTTAGGGTTTGCCAGCTTCTTCCCATGCTTTTTATACACAAGTAATACTCTTCGAGCTATTGGGACTCGCAGAAATACACAAAGAAGAATCAAGCTAAGCACTTGGAAAAACCCTTGTTGAAAAAAAAAAAAAAAAATCATGGCATAAAACGATCAATGCATTATAAAAGCAAAGTTAAAAGAGATGAACTTACCTAGATCAAAACTTTCAAAAGAAAACCATAGTTTTTCTCTCTCCAAAACCATTAAATACATCTTAGACTTACTTGAATCCCAATTACACCCACCTATGCAGCCTATAACTGAAATTAGAAACAACTTACACAAAATTGTAGAAATCGAAGGTAGATCAGGTTGGTCGCTCAACACCGCCTGACTACTCATTCGGTCGCCTGAGCATGCCAAAAAACGTCCAGAAAATTTTACACATAATTTCGAATATTATCAATCACCCAAGCCTCCAAGTTCAGTTGTCTAATCCTGTCCAAAATTGTCCAGAGACAAATTTACAATATCCAGAGTATTTTCGATCACCCAACCATAGCAGTCGATTTACTAATGACCCCCTTGATTTAGTCCAGATTGAAGGCTCCATTCAACAAAAACATCCTTTCCTTTTGTTTTTCTCTCTTCCCTATGGAATTCTGTCTTAATTTTTCTCTCATTTTCTCCATGTTCATGTATCACTTTCTCTACTATGATTAATAGAAAAACAACTTATACTATAAACAAAATAATCACATGCTTAACTTTTTCTAAGGGAAAACTTGGCCTTTGATTAACTTTTTCTATTCTTAGATTATATTTGAATTCTATAAATAATTTGATGAAGCCTTTAATTAGAGTGGATTGAAGAAGTTTTTCTGTTCGTTGCTGATTTTAAAAGAGAATTGATATAACACCCCTTCCCATTGATAAGCATTCCTTATTCTTTTCTGCTTTTGGTAATTCTATAAGTAGAAAGGAAAAGAAATTCAATAATGAGGGACCATATTGTGTGTTTGCATAAGCTTTGCAATTCTGATCCATGATTAATCCAGATATTCGTAATTTCAGTGGTGGCCAGTGTGGCCCACGGTTTGTAATCTATACCGTTCGTTTTTTCATACTCTGATTCGCAATTGTTATATTTTCCTCCTTATCTTTAGTACTCAAATATGAAAGATTATGATTGCCCTGTGAAGGACTCTTTCAAAGCACATTACTCCACTAAGGGACACAATAGACTAACGGTCTGGATTAGTACTATCTTCTCGGTCTAATTTTCGGTTTTTAATTAAATGGGCTAAAACTAAGTAGTGAGTGGTCCAAATTAGAAGGAGAAATTCTAATGGTTGGTACTATCTTCTCAATCAATGTGTATGATTGAACAGTTAGAGATTCTAGTTTTTCGTCCATGACCTCTTTTTTTAAGTGAGAAAATGATTTGCATGCAGGAGTGGTCCACTTGATGAGCTGACCAACCTGATTTTTTTTTAGCGTGTTCATCCACACCAAAGGCTACCTGATGCTCGGCTCAGATATTAAATCAAGTGTTGGGCTAGAAACCTAAAGCACGATGGGGCCATGGAAATCACATTTGAAAGTTTTTTGGCTTTGTAGATATTACATTCCTCAATCAAATCTTGTCACATCCTGTCATGATCATTAACATCCCTATGCTAGGCAATCTGCTACTTACAAGAGTGCCATTTGGCTGGGAAACCTCGAATAATTGGGATGGCTGTTCAACTACAACCAGTTCCACGAAAACTTTCATTCATTGTCTGGGTAGGCATGTGCCATAGAAATGTTGTGATAGAAATGTTGTGTTCATATGACATTCAACACAAAGACCCCACCTAAAGATCATCCAATGCAAATATCAGGCCATTTGACTCATTTGGCAGTGGCTCTGCATGCGTTGACGAGGAGAATCATAGCTCTCCTTTTTTTTATTTTATTTTATTATTATTACTTGGAAACAGCTGTAAGAGAACCCTTTTGACCGGTAGGTTCATTGATTTGAGCTTGAATTGCTGTCTTCAACTAATCACTGAGTCCATGGTGTCGGTGGAGCGTTCAGGCCTTGGACTCTCCTGGACGCCTGTGGAACCCTTTGATCGTAATCTCTATTAGAACTACCATGGTGTCGGTATGACATTCACTCCATCCAACTCACATTAGGATACAAGCGCTAAAACGAGGCAGATTTAAAATTAAGCCGGCCACACTACAGGAAATAATGGTAATGAAACACTCACCATTAAAACATTCATGGGCCCTGTGATTTTATATGCCATCCAATTTGTTCATAAGGTGATTACACCCACCCACCCTGTTAGTCACACTGCAATGCAATGTTAGCCAAGCCCACTTTGGGAATTGATACCATGACCTCAGTGTTGAAACGAGGCTATCTTCAGTTAGTCTACCACTTGAGCTATGGATCCGGGTGTTATCCAAAACTGTTTTATCTCCAAGCAAAATTCCAATTGTGAGTACTTTGTTGGGAGTGGAAGCTATCTTAGATTGAATCAAATAAGTAATAAAAAATGAAAAATCCAAGAAAACACAAATACACATGAGGTTTTACGTGGAAAACTCTTGCGGGTAAAAAACCACAACACAAAGCTACGATCAACCCACTATAATTAAATAAAGTTACAAGAAATGGAATTACTTATAGTAGAAACCATAGCTTTTCCTTCAAAACCCTTGAATATTCCTACGGGCTCTCGTGTCATTATCTTAATTGCAAATTAGGAAGGTACTTATATACCCCCTAAAAGAGTACGAAACAAATCCTGCATTTACTCAAACTTACATATTTCCATCGGATTGATAGCATGCAACAAGGCTAAATTTGAGAATACACATATTCTGTCAGTCAAACTAGTAGAGGCACCGGTCGAACTAATATAGGCCTTCTCTACACTATGATTAAAGGTGGGGCCCATACAATGAATGGTCTGAATCAAAGGTTGGCCCCATATGATGGATAGTGAAAGTGACGAAGACCAAACAAACTTGAGGGATAATTGATTATGATGTTGGAAACTAAACTTGTTTTTTTACTTTTTTGTTGATAAGTATGTTCATTACCAAGCATACTAATGACTAAATAAGTAGAAACCAGTATAAGCTGCTTATGGCATAAGTATCGAAGTAAATTACCATCGAAACTCCCCCCTAAGCATCCTATTTAAAATTTTCATTTTTTAGATCATTTGGATCATAGGTTACTTAAGCTACTTATGCCTCAAGTAACTTATCTTGGTTTCTACTTGTTAAGTTGAAGCAATTAAGTACTTTTTGTTGGGTGCGTTTCACACAAACCTTAGGATCTCGCCCCCCAATGCACTAGAATTATGGGATATAATAATGCAATAATCAAAGATAAAGCATCAACCACACGACACAAGAGTTTTTATGTAGAAAACCCTTAAAGAGGTAAAAACCACGGGACCTAGTTCAGACAAACAATCCATTATCTTAGAGAATCGTTTACAACCGATCACAGGCACACACCGCTTGGATCAAACCTTCTTCACTCACGTAGGAGTGGATAAACAACAAGAGAACAATAAGATTAGAGCGATCTCACCGATCCCGAGGACGTAGAAGTGTTGAGTCGACGGTTGCACAGAAGAACTCCCTCTTCAAGCAACTACTCCCTTCTACAAGCTTCCTCTCTCTCTCTCTTCTCTCTTTCTCTCTCCTCTTTTTCTCTCTCTTTCACCTTGGACATGCTAAGCCCTTATTAGGAATCCCTAATCCCGTTTTGGAACTCCCTTACATAGAGAACCGGAAGAATTAAACTCAAAATAGAAAACTGTGCATAAGCAGTCCGCGTCGGGTCGAGTGCCCGCTCAACCCAAAAACTGTCCAGCATGCTTCACAAGAGAAAAAACCGTATTTCGGGCGCCCGACCAGATTGGTCCAAGCGCTCGATCACCAGACCGCCAGGCACCGACTATTGTAAAAACAGTCCAGCGTGAAAACGCCTTCTGGAGTGAATTTCGGTCGCCCAACCCTGTTTGGTCCAGGTGTCCGACCATACCCAGGTGGTACATCTCTCCTCCTGTCAGAGGAGGAAACCCTATCACTTTTAAGTAAAAATGTTACTTATAATTGATCTTAAACCAAACTTACTTATCTTAAATTAGTTAGTTATCTACTGCTGTAAGTAGAAAAGGTAACTTATTTGCTGGTATCCAAACGGGCCATTAGAGATAGTTCCACAATTTAGTAGGTTTAATTTGAGCTCTTGTACAATATCTAAGTGCCTGCCTATCAAGCCTATTATGCAACCATAGTATCAAATAGCTCCCCTATGTTTTTCTATTAAAAGCAGTTACAATTAGGGCCCGTTTGGATTGTAAGTTACTTAAGATATGCTACTTATCAGATAAGTAACGTATCTTGTTTCTACTTAATTAGCAAATAGGTATGTTTGGTAAAGAACATGCTTATCAATCAAAAAGTAGAAAAACATGTTTGTTTCCAACATCATTCCTCAAGTCACTCTGGTCCCTACACATCCACCATCCATCATTTGGGGCCAACCTTTGGTGTAGATTGTTCATTGTGTGGGCTTCGCCTTTGACACGGGCAGTACATCATGTGGGGCCCACCTTAGATGTGGGCCATTTGCACCGTTCTTTATGTAGGGCCCACCTTTGATGTTGGTCATCCATCAAGTGGGCCCACCATCAATATCCACTGCCCATCATGTGAAGCCACCTTTAATGTGGATCATCCCAAATGTGGGGCCCACCTCTAATGTGGGCCATCCATCCTGCAGGGCCCGCCTTGGATACGGGCCACTCATCATTAGGGTCGACTAATGGTGGGCGTCAATGACCACTGTTTCCTGAGGTGTGGTTTATTTGAGATTGGATTCTATTTCATTTTTGGGATGGACCAAGAAGGGTGCACGGTGTGGATTTCATGTGTATGACATGTGGCTCCACTACCCAATGGGCCACTCAAATCTAGTTGGAAAAACAAGATGAATGGTATGTAGTAAAACACATCACGCTAAGCTTAGGGAGGTTTCAACATTGTCATCATTATCATTGTTGCTTTCTGATGTGGGGTCCACTTGAGGTTTAAATTTGCCTCACATGCTAGCGCCACTCACATCCAAACCAAATGGACTGGTGCGGATCAAATATATCATAGTAGGCCCAGCAAGTTGGATAGTCAACGTGGGCTGGGCAGTTGCCAAGAAAATTAGCACTTTTACAGCTATGGATCGAGCACATGAAAAGGTAGAAAAGCAAAATAAAAATGCTGAAATACTTGATTAGTTTTTCAACAAATAAGTAATGATCATTATTTATCAACCAAACTAACTTATCTTAAATAAGTTACTTAACTGCTGCCATCAGCAAGAAAAACAACTTATTTGGTGGTATCCAAACGGGCCCCTAGTGTTCTTAATTGATGTCTTTGATAAATGTCAAAACCGTACATGTAGAATGCTGCCTCAATCGAAACCATACACAAGGTTGTATGTTATCCATAATCAATTGATGGCCTATATTCCGAAGTCTATATGTGGTATATGTGTGCAATTCTCCACCTGTTCATCCAACGCTTCCGTGTCTCTATCCCAGCCTCAAAATCCCAAGATCTAGCTTCGTGGCTTGCAAATGGCCGTTAAAAACCAACACGAGCAATTTGTCTTCATTCAATGAGAAAAAAACATATGATAGGATCTTTCGCCATGGCCCACCCATCATTGGACTGTGATAAATGACATCTTTGGCTATGGCCCATCCATGATCGGGTAGTCTGGGTCGTCCGTGTCCCACCCACTATGATTGGATGAACCGTACGGTATTTGTCCGTACTTACTGAATGGTGGCAACTAGTCCACCGTACATGTGGCACACGTAGAGCCATAAGAACCGGAGTATGATAGAGCTCGATATCCTTTACACGTGGCAAAGTGATGAATCAATCAGGACCATTCATCTAGTTGCCCTTACTTTAAGATTAGAGGTGGGCAACGATCCGATCTGAGTCGAACATGGACCAGATCAGATCGTTCGACTACTAGAGTGGGTGTGTTCGAACAAACATTCGAATAGGGTGGCTTTGTTTAAACTCGGTTTGATCTAACCTAGCGATGTTCGAATGTTCGAACGTATGGATTTCAGACAATTTTTACAGCTTCGAACAATTTCGCTTATCTTTGCTTGAAAATATTTTTTCTACTATTGAATAGTGAATACCGATTTGTTCACTAATTACATATCACAAATGACAAATCATAGAGTTTAAAGTTTTTAACTAACTAAATAAAAAATTAGAACATAGATAGTTAACATTCCCATTGTTTCATGTGGTTTGGTCCACTCGAGCCTTCAATTCACTTCATTTTTTTTTATAATGTCATAAATGATTTTTAAAAAATGGACGGATGGCTTGAATAAGCAAATATATCACTATGGGCCTCACAGAGCATTGATAGGACCATCCGTCTCTAGATAGGTCCTGGTGAGGGTAGACTGGTAGTACCCAATCCATGGATGTGAGTTGGCTAGTAGCGCGAACACCAGCTAGCAAGCTAGTGTCAAAACTCTATGGGTCCTCCCATGATGTATTTGTTTTATCCACTCCGTCCATCCATTTGTACAACTCATTTTGAGGTATAAACAAAAAATGAGGCAGATACAAAGCTCAAGTGGACCACACCACAAGAAAGAGATGCACTAAAATTCTCAAGGCGCAATAATTCAGTAAAACTCTCAAGGCGCATTAAAATTTCCCGCTAAAAGAGTCACATAAAAGGATTGCACTGAGAAATTTCCAAATCTCGTGCACTTCCACTGCAAAGAATCTTCAACGTCAGTATTTAAGAATACTCCTGCAAACACGAAGGAAGGAAAGTTAGATCATCAATTTCTGAGTCCAACAAATTCCAACGGAACGAAGGCAACCAAACACCTTCCCCTTCCGTGGAAGTACAAAAACAATCTTTGACAAGTACATCTTTATCCGTCGCAACGAGGAATAAAGATGAGAATGTTAATCTTAACTGTTCATATTCATCGCACATCCCTAAAGGTTTGATAATCTTAACCGTTAATCTTAACTCCATTGAATATCCTAATGCGCACCGAACCAATGCCCCCTACCTTGCAAGCATAACCATCGCTCAAAAACATCGATCCACCATCATACTTCCTGTATGATATGAATGAACTCCGGTCAGGACATACATGGCATGATGCACCTGAATCTAAGAGCCACTCTCCATCGAAGAGACCCCTTGTTGGACACAGCCAGTACATCGCAAACATCACACTCATCCTCCATTGATTTTGCAGCATTAGCTCCCTCCCTAAAAGAATCTCCAGATTTCTCCTGCTTACTATTGGGATTCGGACAATCCATCTTTATGTGCCCTTCTTCACCACAACCCCAACACTTCACCTTGCTCTTGGATTTAGAGCTCGATGATGAAGACCCCACCCCTCTTAGAATTCCTTCCCTTCATAACTAGTATATCGTCCGTAGAAGAATCCACACCACCATTTTTCTTTCTCATCGCTTCGACTGAATAGCTGAGATAACTATCTCAACGTCAATGGTCTCCCTACCTGTGCACAATAAGTCTTTGAAAAACTTATATGAATTTGGAAGAGAATTCAATAAGATAAATGCTTGATTCTCGTCCTTCATCGGTTCATCTACATCCATCAACTTGCAAATGAGCCTATTGAAATTGCTAATATGACTCTCAACATCAGTCTTCTCCGTCATTCTCAGATTATACAACTGAAGCCTTAGATATATGTGATTTTTCAGAGATTTTTTCGTGTAGAAATTCTCCAACTTCGCTCACGTTTTAGCTACAGTCTTCTCTCTCATGACATTGTACAAGACCTCATTCGTTAGGTATAACTGGATTGAGACATTAGCTTTTTCATCTAATTTTCTTTCACTCTTCTTCTTTCATAGCCTCATGTGGCTTTCCAAGAGCTCCTTGGAGCTCTTGCTGAACCAGAAGATATTTCATCTTTATCCTTCCAAAGTTCAAAATTATTTTTCCTTGAATACTTCTCTATGTTGAATCTCTTGCCAGAAGACGTCATTGATACCTCGTGTCAGATTCTCTCTGTCTCCTTCCAACTTTCGCTCTGATACCACTTGTTGGAGAAAAACCAACAGTGGAAGCGAATCAAACAAGCAACCACAATAGCAACGATCAAGCAAATCAACACAAAAGAAGATAATCTGAATTTTATGTGAAAAAACCCATAACAGGTAAAAAACCACGTCATAAAGCGAACAATCCACTATGATATCAGAAATTACAAGAGATGAAAACCCAAAATCCGGATCACAAGCCTCACAAGAGAAATCCCAAACTCTCAAAGAGGAAAACCAACGTAGCCCTCCCTCTCGAGCTCTTTTTCTCACCTAAGAAACTCTCTCAGCCCACTTAAAATCCTCCTAATCTCGTTTACACCTCTTAAAATAAGAAACCAACGAAATTAGAAACACCTTGCACAAAACCGTGCAAGAAACCGACTTGGAATAGAAAACAAGCCGACCAATCGCACTGCATTGCCGACCAGTCATCAATGCCCAAAACCTATCAAGAGAGCTCGTTTTCCATAGATCCTCCATGTCCGACCGGTTGGTCGCCATCTACGACCAGTCGGTGGTCCCTTTTGCAGAAGATTTGAAGCATCTGATTCCAACAATATATATGTCTACCGTTGAAATCTTCCTAAGTCCATCCAACCTTCCCATAAGGTCACATAGACCTGGATGAAGGGAAAGAAACATATTTCAGCTTGATCGAAAACTTATGTGGCTCCTAAGAAGTTATCAACGGTAAGCATTCAATCTCCATTATTTCTAGTGGTGTGGTCCACTTGAACTTTGGATCTAACTTATTTTTTTTTTTACTCGTGCCCTAAAATGAGTTGGAAAAATGGATCGATGCCATGGATAGAACATATACATCATGGTGGGTCCCACAGAGCTTTGACATCAGCTAGCTTGCTGGTGTTGGGGGTCACCAGCCAAACCGCCTCTGCTGGTGAAACTTTCTTGGCCCACCGTGCCGTTCACATGCCATCCAACCGTTCGGAAGGTGAGGCCAACCACGATGAAGGGAAAGACCAAATCAGCCTGACTAAAAACTTTGGTGGCCCGTAATGAATTTTCAGTGGTAGTTGTCCACGTGCCCACTTTTCCCTGTGGTGTGGCCCACTTTAAGTTTTGGATCTGCCTAATTTTTGGCCTGGCGTCCTAATGTAAGCTGCCGCAAATGACGGACAGAGTGGATGTTAACACATCACGGTGGGCCCCTCTGGTGCGCGTGAGCAACTGTCGCAGTTCGCATTCCAAATCGTGAGCCACATTGTTGGCAAGAGCAAATCGGTAGAGCCAAAGGATCAAAATCTGATAGAGCCATGACATGGTTTGGCTGGTGACCCAACACTAGCTAGCAAAGCCGATGTCAAAGCTTGTGGGCCCCTATCATTATGTATGTGTTTTATCCGTCCATTTTGCCAGTTTATTTTAGGGCATGAACTAAAAAATAAGGCATATCCAAAGCTCAAGTGGACAATACCACATGGAATAAGTAGAAAGAATGATATCCACCGTTGAAACCTTCCCAGGGCCACAGTAATGTTTATTTGTCATTTAACTTGTTTATAAGGTCATACAAACCTGAACGAAGGGAAAACACAAGGGAAACACAGGTATCAGCTTGATCCAAAACTTTTGTGGCCCCAAGAAGTTTTCAACAGTAAGTGTTCAATCCCCACTATGTTCCTGTGATGTAGTCCACTTGAGATTTGAATCTGCCTCATTTTTGTGCTCATGCCCTAAAAATGAGATCACAAAGTGGATGGACGGCATGGATAAAACACATACATCATGGTGGGGCCCAAATAGCTTTGACAACAGCTAGCTGGCTGATGTTGGGTTCACCAGCCAAACCGTGTCCCCTTTCTGCAGCATAGGTGACCCAATTATGTATTGATCAGGGCCGTCCATAAGGGTTCCTTACCGAATATGGCAAATGGATTAGAATATACTTAGATTGGGTCATTCCAGCCATCCGATTGCTAGCCTTCAACTGGCATGAAATTAAAATGGTTAACAGTCATATATTCGCATAGAATCGGTAGATAAGGTTGTCTAATAGGTGTGATTGACAAAATATTTGATATCCATACCAGGGGTGTGAGACTTAATCTTAATGCGGAATAATCGGATCGTCTATGCATCGAATAATAGAGATTCCATACTGTAATCTTAAAGCCATACCTGATTGGGAAGACATTATCGACGCCGTCGTGTTGCCGAGAAGAACTCTTGGTCTTCCGCACCTTACAGCTTTAGGAGAACCTCTCAATGGGGACTAGGGTTTTCTCTTGTGTGTTTGTGAGGGGACCAAGACGTATATTTATAGGAAAGAGGGCCATAGAAGCTCACCCATCACACTTCTCTCCTCTAGGGTCTCCACACCGTAGGTTTCCATATCAGGCTTAATAACCGCGTATAGGGAACACGGTTCAAGCGTCCCGCCCCAGACCTATTTGCAATGATCACAACTATAGTGGGGCCCACTGAATCGCTCAATCTGAATAATCCAACGGTCATGATCTAAACCGATGATCATGTGTGGCCCACCTAATGGAGTCTTACAAGGGGCTGATGGGGTGTTCTTCCTCATGAGCGGAGGAGAGAGTGCATCTTGGGATCGTTGAGCTACCCAAACTATCTTAGATGAGGCAGTTGGTTGCTGGACCGTATCGGACAGGCTTGGGCGACCGACAAATTGGTAATCGAGTGACTGAGGCTTAGATCGGGCGACCGAAAGAAGAGTTCGGGCGACCGAAACTCGGAAGGTTTTCTTTGGAGTTTATTGGACATTTTTTGGTGTTATTGAGTGCCGGCGGGATCGGGTCAAGCGATCGACAGTGCACATTACGCAATTTCCTATTTTAACTATAATTCATTCATAGTGCTATATATATACTTACTAATCGGGATTAGAGTATGGTAATAGAGACTTCACGTCCAGAAAGAGAGAGAAAAAAGAAGAAGAGATTAAGTGAGAGAGAGAGAGAGAGAGAGAGAGAGAGAGAAAAGAAGCCAGGCTTGTGACGATTCATCCATAGCACCGGTGTATTCCAAGCCTCTTCAAAGTCCTTTGATCGATGAGGTTTCTCCATTATTCATTTTCTTTGGTTGTAATCTGCCTTGGGGTGAAGAAAATCGAAGCTAAGCGTGCTATAAGATCCTGATCACTGTATAACATTTATTACATAGTGGATTGTTTGTCTTGACAAGGTCCCATGGTTTTTACATCTGTTAGAAGATTTTCCATGTAAAAACTCTTGCAAATTGTGTGGTGATTGCTCATTTGGTTTTTTCGAATTATTATGTCCCATAATTCAAGTTGATTGGGGTGCGAGATCCTGAAGTTTGTGCATCCGCCTCAACAGGGGCCACTAGATGGATGAACCTGATTGATACATCACCCAATGACATGTGAGCTTGGATAGATTGCTTCACCCTATTCCTCTTCCTCCAGCTCTTACCGGATGATCTCAGCAGTCTAATTTTGCCCACCCAATTGGATAGTTGTCCATCTCTTCTTATAAGTGTCAATTTTGATGGTTGTAAATTGGATGAAAGAGGATATGTATTACCATAAAGTGTACCACAGTAACACTGAGCCACCGGGCATTCAATATGTAAAGCCATGACCATAATTGGGTGAAATCAAACCAGTGAATTCATGGGCCACAAAGTGGATGTACCATGCGTCAAAATGACCCAAATTAGAAGATTTGATCATCCAATATGTTGCATGTACCCCACCTCATGTGAGCCCCACCTCACGTGGGTCCACATCGTCTGCCTTGACACATGTACCATGTGTGACCTACCATGAGGTTAAATTCCAATACTTTTAATAATCAGATGCGTTAAGGGAGAGGAGTTTTCAATTGTTTTAGGGAAATACTAGTTTGGACCCAATGGCCACTTATGAAGAGAAAGTTCTGTTTCATGGAATTTCTCTACAATCGGACTAGGTAGGATGTTGCGGCCCATGTCATACGCTATAAGGGGGAGGCGGATCGTGTACGACCCCGCTTGGACAATAATCCGTCCATATAAGGGCTCCTGTGTGGCCTACTATGATGTATCTGTTTATCCACGCCATTCATCCATTTTCTCTTATCATTTTAAAGTATGAACTAAAAAATGAGGTAGATCGAACGCTCAAGTGGATCACACCAATTAGTGAGCTTGGGTTGCATTAAATGCAATAGTCATCTCAGGTGTGGTCTAGCTACTTGTGCGTTAGGATTTGCTTGGACTTTTAGGCTTATACTTTAAAATAATGTAAGAAAATGGATAGACAACGTGGATAAACAATTACATTATGGTGGCTTCATAAGAGCCCTTATATGGATGGATTATGGTTCAGGTAAGATTGGCTGCAATCCACTTCCCTACAAGGGAGTGTGAGCATTCAAGTCATGCATGTCCTTGTGATTGGATTTGGCTGAGCACTCACAGAGGATTGTATGAGTATCTGAATTGGGAAATCCATCATGTGGGGATCCAGTGGAATTGATTATTACCAACTTTTACTAGTCCTTAGACCTGAGGCTACTTAGACTCTAGAAATTTACTGCTAATATTTTAGTGATTAGATTGTCCATCAAGTAATTTTTTAGTTGGGCCTAATGCTAAAATGATTTTAAATGTTTAATAAAATGTTTTAATAACGTGTCTTTTATTTTAACTGTATAAAGTATTTTATAGCCTTTAATGGATATCTGATGGTTAAAATTTCATGATAAACCTCTTAGATTCAGTGAGATTTTACTCGAGAACAAATGACACTGGATAGTAGATGAATTTATTAAATTTGGATGCATAAATGAGACAAATTTATAAATATTTTGATGGTGTGCGTAGGGCTAGCTATCATGAGCAAAGCTTGAGCCTGGCAAATAAAAAAAATAAGCTTGAGCCTTGCAAAATTATAATTTTGAATATGCTTAACAGTTAAAATTACGGGCTGAAGCCAACCCCAAGCTCAACCTGTTGACAACCCTAGGTGTAAGGCATGCCAAAGCATGTAGGGGATGAATAACATTATAGCTGGCATTCTCATTTGAAACCCTTAATTCTTATGAATAGATTATATTTCCTAGTGGGAGAGAGAGAGCCCTACTATTTGGCGTTTGGGAGAGAGAAGGAGAAAGAAGACAGTAGAAAAAAAAAGAGAGAGACAATGTCACCTCCATCGTCCTCCTATTATGGTATGTGTGTGGTCCACTTTTAGCAAATCTCCTTTCATGTTGGCCCAAATCTACATCAAGAATGAAATGGTTTTTTTTTCTTATTTGAGATAGATTGAGGAAAGATTTCTTAATTTGGAATCATTGGTTTTTTTTATTTTTTTGCTTTTAGAAACTTATGAATGTTTAAATGAAAATTCTAAATAAGATCAAATTAATTTTTGAAAAAACTTACAATTCACCATATTTCAGAAAATCCCAACAATATTAACGGTTCAGATTGTTGACTTTGGGCCTACTTTTACTGTCTGATGGGCACAAATACCCAGTGCATGAAGAATATCTTAAAATCAAACAGATTTGAGCAAATCTAACCATCCAATGGGTGGTTATCAAATGCATGGTTAGAAGAAAATAGTGGGTTTCTAAATTGAACCCCAAAAAATAAGAAGGCGGCCGTTTTTGCATTATGCTCCATACAGAACCAGGTGACCCATTTGGACGGTCTAAATTGCTGGATACCTAGATGCAGTCTCAAAGTCAGTTGATCCAGACCGTTACTAGTCCTCACAGATCCCATCATGGAATTCCGTGATGGGACCATAATGACCTGTTGCAGCAGTGACCAGAAACAGACCGTTAAGGAATAAAGCATCAGTACACGTTCAACATGAAAGGCCAAAGATTGGATGGCTATGATCTTCTAATCTTTTCTGGAAACGATGCATCGGAGGTGGGGCCATCACATCATCGATCTGGATAACTAAAGATGGGACCCACTCGTACATTTCCTCGATCGAGGACCATCCTCCTTTTCTTTGTCCTTATCCATCCGTACATTTTCTCTAAACTCCACCTAACATACACAGACTCGTACGCATCCATCCACCCACCACGGGATGACACGTGGCGGAACGCAATCATTGAAACGACGGGCAAATTCGACAGGTGTCCTCCTGAGCAAAGGCCACGCCACACTCCTAACGTCGCCACGAACATGGACATGCTCAGTCAATTCGCGCGTGTAAAATTTGTAGATGCGATTCACTGGCAAACGGGCCATTTTGCACAGTATATTCCAGATCGGACCGTTTATCATGTGGAGAAAAGTGTGGGAATATTTTGAACAAAATATAATAAGTTCATCATCCAAACAGGCCTCATTCTTTAGGATGAATTTGGACCGTTGTTCATCCTTTTAACTGTCCATTTTTCTATGCATGTTTAGCCCAACATATGAGCCTATCTCATATGTATGCTGTGAAGACCACAGCAATCTTTCCACTAGCTAATAGTCCTCGTACTGAACTAACGAGTAATTGTATAATACACGATACACACGCGTGTCAATTTATTATAAGTGGCACATATATTTTGATAATCAAGTCCATTAGTCTATTGAATCTATCTGTGTATTTACAAAAATTATAATATATTTTTGACATATAAATGTTTAAATTTAAAATTTTAGCGTAAAACATATACGGTCAGGAAAAGAAAACAACTATCCAGAATAAACTATGGAAACCTTGATATTGTCTGTGGTAATTTTTAATATGGTATATCTATAGTCATTAAAAACAGATCAACGGTCTGGATTACCAATTCATGGGACCCACTTCTCAGAACTGAAAACCTGCGTATAGTATGAAAACACGCGCTCGCATATCATATAATTCCTGCGGCTCAACTAAACTAACGTGCCCGCTCTCATTCCAGAAGCTTCCCGGGAACTCCTGGCCAGGAATCGCCCAAACCTCCTACCGGTCCACCTATTGCCACGTGTCCAAGACTACCACGTCGGCATCCTACGTGGCACTACCCCTTCTTTTGAAAATGATACGCCCCTCACGCCAACTGAAGTCAGTGTTAGGGCTCTCCTCTCTCAAAAACTCAGAAAACAGGACTCCATTTTTCGTCTATTTTCATTTTTGCCATTCCGTTTTTCAGAACCGGCCATGACTGACGGAGGGGAAGGAGATGGAGACGAGAAAATGGAAGAGAGAACGAACGAGAAATTGGTTTTCATGTGGGGATATCTCCCCGGGGCTACTCCGCAGCGGTCGCCGCTCCTCCTACCGTCCGTTGTGCGGTTCCCACCTTCCGCCACCGGAGATCCTTGGAAGGACGTCTGCAGCGGGGGATGCGGTTTCGCCATGGCTATTTCGGGTAATATCTAGAAAAATCTTCAGTGGAGGAGGGTTTTTCGTAATTTTATTGAACTAAAGGAGCTAAGACTTTTCAGTCTGGAGCTGTTTCTTGATTCTTCTTTTTGTGATTTCTTCCTATATTGTTTGATTTTTTATTCATATATTCAAGCATTCCGTCTCCATAAACGTGGCATGTGTAAAGATCTGGACCGATCGTCCGCTGGGCCGACCCATGGATTGGGCGTGGGATTCCCAACAACTACTTAAGTTGGATGATCATAGCTGCTGATTGGATTGGTTTGTATGGTTGCAAATGGAGTTTGAAGAAATTTTTTAATCAGCTATCAGCATTCAATGGGATTAAGTTCTTGAATCGGTGGATGGGATTGACTGATTGCTGTTTTATCTTGGGCTAAGGTCCATCCATGGTAATACCCGAAAGATGGGACGGTCAGGATCTTGTGCATGCCACATATAGGGCAATAGAGTTGACTAATTTGCATTTTAACTCTGTTTCCATGTAACTGCACATTCTGTATTTTCTAACGCTCTGGACAGATGTTTGTATAGTATTGTCTGCACTTTCAGTTTTTACAAGCGGGGTCAATCGTTCTGCGATCCTAAACTTTGGTTTTACAGGATTGATTGAAAGAATCATAGCTATTCAATGGGTGATCAACAAATAGACTGTTAAGAAAGAAAATACAACAATGGTTCACACTCAACCAAGAAAAAGGCCAAATATTCTTTAATGTCCAATTTGGGAACTTTTGATGTGTGGGGCATCAATGGTTGGGCACATTTGGATCCTGGGACCATGGAGTTTGAGATTTTCTTAGAGTTTGAAGCGGTCCATCTACACCTCTGACAGCAAATGAGACAAATCTGCTTCATTTAACTGAGTTAATTTCAGAATGGCCCTGTTTGCACAAAATGGAAACTGGAATGGTACTGTACGAACTTTCCACCAGTGCATTCAAGAATACCTTGACTACTCTCCAGCATTTTCTAGTCATATAATCTCTTGCTGCATCTTGAAATTGAAACTTGCAAAGAGGGGTTGAGAGAACAGGCCTCTTCTCTAAATCCATTGATGGAAGCAATGAGGGATATACACAAATACAACTACGAAAACAATGATTAAACTACCCTTGTATAGAATCGTATGTAACAGGAAGTTCTGGTTTTTCTATACTACACAACAATGCATGCTTATCACAGCTAAGTTGCCACAACTAGTACTTGTTTACGTTACGCAAGTGGATGCCAATCGATAAACCTTGCAAGTCATGGGCCCAACGGTTGATGGAGCCACTCTGATTTCAATATTGAATAACAATTTTCTTTTTTAACTGTCCACTTGTGGGCATTAATTGAATGGTTGGGATCATCCTAGTAGTTTGATTTTTGGGCTATGCTCCATTTACAGTGGGGTAAAAAATTTGGATTGTTTAGATTGGTGTTCATGTATGTGTACTGTAGGTAAGTTGAGCTTGAATCGATTGGACCAATATTTCTTAGTTTTTTATTTTAATTTGGGATTAGGTTCCTGATAAATCTCATTTTGCAATGTCTGTTCTATCAGAATCAGGGAAACTGATCACATGGGGTTCAACGGATGATCTTGGCCAAAGCTATGTGACTTCTGGCAAGCATGAGGTAGTGAGGTTCTCTCTCAGTGCTTCTCATATTGAATTGAGTACTTCTTATCTTCTCATGGATTTATGTGCCCTTCTGTTTGAATTGTTCAGGAAACTCCAGAGCCCTTTCCTCTCCCAACTGAAGCTTCCATAGTGAAGGCCGAAGCAGGGTGGGCCCACTGTGTCGCGGTTACAAGTACTATTTTTCTTCCTTTTGATTGCTTTTGGTGATGAGGAATTATTTAATAGTGTCCTGATACACATAATTAGTCAAGATGGGCCCATGGTTTGGTCATCGAAAGCTTCTATCTAAAGTGCCCTGCTGTGGCTGTGGGATACCCAAGAGATTTCTATAATGGAGGATCCTAACTCTTCAATCTGTGGACTACAAGAAGATGGTTAAGTGAAAAAAGAGAAGAAGAAAATGCCATGTATCTAGTGTCTTCCATTGTGAAGATCTTGGCACCCCCCAGCGATGGGTCTGGAACCCTGAACCATGGGTCAACTTGTACAGATTAGGGAAATTAGGACACTATACTTCTCCTGATGAATCAGGCCTAATAATTCCACCTTTAATACATAAACTTTTCTTGAAAAAGAGAGGCCCCAGGTAAACAACTCACCAACCAACACAAACTGGTAATGAATTTCCTGTATGTGTCAGAACAGGTAATTTTCAAATGAAGAGTGGTGTATGTATTCTAAATTATAAAATAAAACAAAACAACTTTTGAATGCCTCTGTTGCTATACCACTGAAAAAAGGCCTCTTTTGCTATCTGAATATTCCTCTAGCGTCATAAAGTAGTTTACTTGATGTCTCTCAAATCACAGGTAATGGAGAAGTTTACACATGGGGTTGGAAAGAGTGTGTGCCATCTGGGAAGGTCATCAGCGATCAGTCAGCAGCAACAGGAAGCCTGGATAAAGATATAGTTGAGAGACAGAGTACATTGTTGACTGAACAAGGTGATTCCAGTGAACTCCTTATCAGGGACAACACTTAGAAGCTGCTATTAATTTGCTGCAGACTAATTTAATAAAGGATTTCTGTTACAGTGAGCCCCAAGTCTCAGCTCTCGAGATTAACAAGCGGAATAGCATCTAGTTTTGACAATAGAGGTGGTGAGGAAAGCACAAAGCGTAGAAGACTATCGTCATCTAAGCACGCTCCTGAAAGCTCAACATCTGGCGATGAAACTCTTTCAGCACTGCCTTGTCTAGTAACGTTGAGTCCTGGCGTGAGGATTGCAACAGTAGCTGCAGGCGGACGACATACATTAGCATTGTCAGGTAAATCCAGATTTTTCTCAATTACTGCTGGCCAAAGGCATGGTTATAGTCATGTGTTCTTTTTCACTACCCATTTGCTTTTACATGCTGTTGATGAAGTTATGGAAAATCTACTGTACAAAGGATGTACCATACAATGCTCAATTGAAAGAAACATGTTTTTGTGTGGACCCATTAGTGCCATGGTGGGCCCATCTTTCATTAGGCTAATCTGTTAATCTTGTGGTCCCATCATGAGGTTGACCACACCCAATATCTCACTCATAAGACGATTCTTGCAGATGAATGGATGAAAATCCAATTACAACAGAAGATCTAGGTATAATGGGAGCCTAGTCTAACAGTTGGGATCACCTGGGGGGGGGGGGGGGGGGGGGGGATTTTTGTGTCATCTCTGATCATGAAGCCCATCATATGAGCAATATGGATAATTAATTGTTGGGCTGTGCATGTACGGTTTGTTGCGCTGAGCAAATGCTTGATAGAACATTATATACTGTGTCTTATATGGAGAGATTGAAGATGCTGATGCATTCTGTTCTTTCCAAAGTTTTTAGAGTTCTAGTGTGAGTCCCATGTTTCATTAGCCTAAGCCGTTAATCTGGCAGCCCCATAATGGGATTGACCATGCTCCATTGTCTCCCCTATCGGATGATCCTGACCATTGATGAAATGGTACAAAATTCAGCCACCACAAATTGTGTACATTTGAAGGGGCCCTCATTTTAACAACTGAAAACATCCGATGGGGCCACGAAGGGGGCCATCGTATGAACAACTTGGATCACCAAAAGGTGGGCTTTGCATGTATCCAAGCAAATGGTCGATAGGACACAATATATTGCCTCTTTTATGGAGAGAGCAAAAACACTGATGCATTCTATTTTTCCCAAAGTTTCAGATGTAGGTCAGGTGTGGGGTTGGGGCTATGGAGGGGAAGGACAGCTAGGTTTGGGTTCTCGAATCCGCATGGTGTCTTCTCCTCATCCAGTGCCTTGCGTCGAGATTTCTGCTTACGGTAAAGACAGATCTCTAGCAAATCCTAGAGGAGGCATGAGTTCAGAGGGACCAACTTACAAAATTCCTGGAAGTTATGTGAAGGCCATTGCCTGTGGAGGTCGACATAGTGCAGTAATCACAGGTTAGCATTTGATGGATTTTATGATTTGCACATTATTCGACCTTGGTAAAAAGTATTTTGATTCTTCGACAATGTGACTGCTGTAGAACATAAAAATGTTTTTTTTTTTATTTTTCAAGCTAGATTGGTTGTTCATGCAGTTGCATGATCTGTTTTCATTTTCTTGCATGGAATAATTTAGTCTTATTTTTTAGTTTCCTATTTCAAGGAATCATACATTTGTTACAATGAGAAAAAGTAGGCATTTGTGTGGTTTATCAGTTTTTACCATTAAACATACCGACTATGATGAGCATGTTATGAACCTTTACTGACTATGGAGTTTAGACCCTCTTGCGTAAGAAGAAAATTTTGAGCAGAGACAACAAAACTATGGGCACATAGTTATGCATGGCTGTTTTTCAACATTTTGTTGTTTGTAAATGTTATTCTGTAGTCTTATTAAGTTCTGCAGTTCTGCTGCTTTGGCCATGCTAAATTCTGCAAACCTCCATGCAAGAGAAAAACATTCCCAAGTTATTTTATGATTTGGGTTAAACGTTCTGACAAATTATTCCTGGGTTTGCCAAGTCTCTTCATTTTATTGAGTCAAGGGCTCAATGCAGATGTCGTATAAGTTATGTGGATAATATTTTCTTCCTGATATGATTTTGAGGTAAAATTTTATGATAAAACAGATGCAGGAGCTGTGCTTACTTTTGGTTGGGGACTTTATGGACAGGTGAGTTTTTCTACGAGAATCCATTACATGTTCTTGCAATTTGTTGCATGACCTGTTTATGAATTTCTATTGTATAGACCAAACCTTCTCTTGATTTGGAAGGCAAATTAACTCTTGGCCATCTTGGCATGGTGCCCCTTCCACCCCCTCCAACCTCACTCCCCTTTCAACAATTGGCAAATTTATGAACAAAGAAAATAAAGGTGTAGCTGTAGTTGACCATTCGAGAAAAAAAAAAAAAAAAAGAAGAAGAAAAGAAAAGAAAGAAAGAAAGAAAAAGTACAGATGTAATAGGCACTTAGTGTCCAAGTGGTATTTCAATAGGAGATGGACTAGTAAAAAGCCTTCTCGCTTCTGGAAGGAGTCATTGGCAGTAGTTTCTCAGTGATTGCTCTCTGTTTTTTTTTTTTTTTTTTTTGGCATTGCCAAAGATGGAAGTGTCTGTTTCCTTCTATGTATATACAAGTCTAATGATACATATGCCAGTTTTGGAGCAAGTTACAGAGGTGAGGACATCCTTCAAGTTCATAAACACGGGGTTTGGTTGGGTTCGTTTTGTTTCCTTTTACGTTCTTTCTGGTTATTTCTGCATGTAAAGCTGCTTTAAGAAAAACTGACATCTAGTGTATTTTTAGGGCCAATTTGGATAAAGAGAATTCCATGGTAAAAGAAATCATTTCTGCATGATTACAATTTCTTTTTCAATTGTGGAAATGTCTTGGATTCCCTTTTCCTGGAATATAGGGTATCGCTTGCCTTCCAAAACGAAGGAGAATTGTAATTGTCTTACTTTTGATTTGATTAGAAATCTTTGTATCCAAACTGGTTACTCATTTGCATAATGTTAAGCCACAATAGGCTACATTGTGGAAATAGTAACTTGTTTATTTCTCTGAGAATAACATGAATAGATAGAAGAGATGAAAGATCTGTAGAGAGATATGGAGAGGTTTTAACAGATTCATATCTAACAAAATAGGAAATATCCTAATCTAATAAGATTACCTTAATCTACTTTAACATCCGCCTTAAACTCAAGATGCTCTAAAAGGAGTAACTTGAGTTTGTAAGGTATATGAGCATTTATTCAAAAGCAAAAGCCAACAATAACAAGTCGATGGAGTGATGAGTAGCATAAGGCGACTAAATGACGAGTAGCATGAGGCGAGGAAACACTTTTGATGACTTCTGGGATGTGAACATTCGAGACTTTCTATAATTGATGAATAATCTAGTCGCACTTCCGATGGTAAGAATTTTATCATTTTCTCTATCACTGGATACACACTTCCAGTGGTTGGGAGTTCATCTATTGGTCTTCTGGTGGCTCTAAATGTTCCGATAGCAAAGAAAAAACAGATCCGACCGCAAGGCCAACCAAGTTAATGGGGTCTGGTCCATACACCTAACACAAACGAGTCCAGTCCAAAACGCCTGGCATAAAACAAGACCGGTCCAAAACGCCTAGCAGAAATGAAAAATACATCGTGTCAAAAGATCTTGTATGGAGAAGATATATCATTGAAGGTGATGCAACGAAGAGGATGGACGAAGAAGGCAGTTAAAAGTGCAGAAATCGGGCACATCCAAGGAGCACATAATGCAAAGGAAACTCAAAGAAAAGTATGGGTGGCAATGGGTGAGTACGGAAGTGCAGTGCACTCACAGAGCACTGAAAGAAAAGCAAGAAGAAAAAAAGGAAAAAGAGAGCTGAATGCCCTTTCTTCTCCCTCTAGTTGAATTTGGTGAAAGATTGGAGTATGGAGTTAACTGGTCACAAATGGCAGTTGGAGAAGATGGAAATGCTGGCTTGATTCAGGGATGGTTCTTGGATATCCCGACATCCATTATGGTTTTGGGGATCAAATCGCCAACTGGTTAGTGTTGAAACAAGTCAAGCAGTGAGGTGAATCACCGAGGCTTTCGCTATGGGGTTGATGGTGCCGTTGTTCGTTGAGATTTGGTGGCGTACAAGTTGCAGCGATAACAGGATCAACTGAAAACAATGGAGATATGGCTGCGATGATGGGTTTTGACGGTGACGATGGGTTTGGAAATCGACACCAGCGTTTTGGAGAATATGTAACAACAAATGTGAGCAATGGACAAAATAGTGGATTGCAACAACGAATCTGAAGGCGGCTTCTTGTAAATCAGGCAGCAACGGTGATGC
The DNA here is from genome assembly GCA_003013855.2 of Liriodendron chinense. NCBI lineage: Eukaryota > Viridiplantae > Streptophyta > Magnoliopsida > Magnoliales > Magnoliaceae > Liriodendron > Liriodendron chinense. Next base: position 6,474,831 of record ML058333.1, read on the forward strand.
AGTGGCCAAGAATGATTATAAATTGCATTGGATCTGTTGGTGAATGGTGGAGATGATGCAGTAGCGAGGAGATGCACCAGATCTATTAGGTTTCTACAGGCTCAGAGAACGTTGGATGTGAAGATCCAGCCAACGATGGCAGATCGGAGAAGACAGTGCTTCGGAGATGGGTTTGGATGACATTGAAAATGGGGAAGAAGAAAATGTTGCAGTGACATATCTGACGGTGCTGCCAGAGGCATGGCTCCAGTTGTAGAGATGACGAGATCTAGGCGAGTGGTGGGCGGTGTTGCTACATTCAATGATGACAATGGCAATAGTTTGTTGGGAGTTGCTGAAGCTCAATGGGTTTGGGATTCAAGCATGCAGGTTACAGTTGGACATATGCTCAGATCTGACGAAATGGAGAATCGTGGGCCCTTGTTGCTGGACGATGTGCGATGGGAAGTTTCCCTTGAGCGGCGAGATTGCTGGAGAAGAAAAGGCGAAGAAAGAGATGAGGTTTAGTGATGGCAGCTGTGCGACTGCCATGGCAATGGGAAGGGAGAGAGAGATGGGGGCTACGGTTTTACCCTAACTCTAATACCATGTTAAACCACAAAAGGCTACATTGTGGAAACAATGACTTGTTTATTATTCTGAGAATAGTGTGAACTGCGAACATATACACATGTTACACCTTTATAGATACACATGTTAATAAGATAAGAAATGGGAGAGATCTTAATAGACACACATGTTAATAAGATAAGAAATATCCTAATCTACTAACAATTAAGATAATTGCATGGTAAAATAAATTAATTCTGCAATGATTACAATTTCCTTTTCCACCATCTAGGAAATGTCCTGAATTCCCTTTTCCTGGAATCCAGCATATTTATTGCAATCCTAATGGAGGAGAGTTGTGATCATATCATCATATCACTTGTGATTTGATATCTCTTATCCAAACTGACCCTTTAAGTAAATTGATTCCACAGATTGAATAAGTATCAATAAACATGACAGTATCACTTTTATTTATGATGCATGAAGCAGACAATCCTCCAGTCAGTTTTCAATACCTTCTTGGCAGCCCTTTGCCACCACACAATGCCAATGGTCTAAAACCCAAATTCGATAGGATGAGCAAACTGGTTTGGACTGGAACTGGACTGGTAAACAAACTAAACAAAGAGAAAACATGAGATTTATATGAAAGGAAGTGCTGGGGCACTTTTACAAAATTATATCCCAAGAACATAAGGTGCTACATTGCTTACACACTCTCCACACCTAGACTAGATGACATGAACCTCTTTATATAGATAGAAGTGAGAACCCACCTCACCACACATATCTGCTGTGGGACACAACTCTGAAAGACAACAGTACAATACCATTAGATGGAACAATAAATGTTGAGTTTGTATTCTGAACATGGATAAAAGAATAGGTTGGGTGAGTCATTAAAAGCCCAGGTCCGTGGTTGTCAATTGTCTTTCTTGATAAAATGTTTGGTAGAGCTCAGACCTATTTCAGGACGTGAATTTTTGTGCTGGGTCAAGAACACACTGAAATAAATGCAAACCAAGATAATGACATTGACTGAAATTAGTCTTTAGTCTTATGTGATCGCTATCATTTGATCCCTCAACAAATGGACCAAGTATGTTTTGTTTGTAACCTCTCATATACAAGAATGCATGAGATCACACACTACAATGATGTAGCCAGCCGGCTACACATAGCTACTTGATTTAGTATGTAGAATGTGAAAATGCAAAATAAAGTGGTACCATTTATTAAAAGCCAAATCAAAGAAATAAATTAAGGGAGGAGATTGTGATCAAATATATGTAGAAAAGGCGTTTATCTAATAAAATGTAAATACTTCTCAAAAAAAAAAAAAAAAAAAAGAGTGGATCTCTTGTGTCTCACTGGGCTCCCCTTTCTACTCCCTCGAGCTAAAATGGTTTGAAGGCTTAATTTGGAAAAATTATGATGCATGATTCTATGTGAGTGTAACTTATAAATTCAGGGCATGGAAAAAAAGAGGAGGAAATGATGTTTTCTGAAAAACATCGTTTTCATGAAACTGTGGGAAAGGACGTGATTTTTCCCTGATTGTTTTCCAACAAGTTTTCTTGATTTTTTTTTTCTTCCATTTCCTTGTCAATTGCTTGGCTAAAAAAAAAAGAAAAAAGTTATTGTATGCCACCATCTTCTTCTAGCGCTACCATCCATCTTCTAGAGCTCCACATGTGCCACATGTGCCAATTTTGATCAGAGGAATAAGCTGTGGTTATAGGATCCATAGCAGAGGTTTAGCATGGAATACTTAGATTTTTAGTTCCAAGATTTGGGACCCATGGTTCTGCAATCTAGACCAATTGTTTTGGCGAGTGACACCACCATAATGAATAACTCTGAACAACTTGGTCAAATAACCTGGGTGCATATTGGAACTATAGGATCATCAACTTGAGGCTCTGCATGTATACACAGGTTTTCAGTTCTGAGAAATGGGGCCTTTCGTTATTCCTGACTATTGGTCTGTTGTGTGTTGTGTCTCACTGTTGGATGGTCATGCCCCAAAAAATATTCCCAGACTGGAAGATCCTGGATGCCAATCTAGGTACCTCTTTCAGTTTAATGTGGATCGTTTGCTGTATTTATATACTTAAACGTATTTTTGTATGCCAAAAATCAAATTGATAGGACTGTACTTTTGGCATGGTCCATCCATGGTGGGACACTGCATACCAATGTTCCGGATCACTGAACCATGGGGTTCATTTAGCAGAAATAAAACCAGGGTATATTGTGAAAAGCCTTGGGCCGAGCACACCATAGCTCATGGTTGACAAATGACAATCATTTGAATTATTAAATATTTGAAGTTTGAATGTAGAACCAACACATTCAAAGTGCCTAGCAAAGGATATTCTGGTTACAACATATGGTTTTCTATTATTTTCACTCACATGCTTCAAACATCCTCTCGTCTTTATTTTCCAAATGTAGCCATCGATAGAGTTGTCTCAAGCTCTCCTTTCAAACTATTAACTATCTCCAGGATCAATATGTAGGATTCGTAGAAAAAGGTGGAGAAAAGCACCGTAAAATGTTCAAGATGAGGCCAACTATAGCAGGCGACATTGCTTTTCTTCTTTTCAGTTGTAACCTGTTCTGTTACCTTCTCCATATATGGGTAGTATATAAGAGTTTGTTTTCTCACGGTGTTCTCTTGGTCCAGTGTGGGCAAGGAAGTACAGATGATGAGCTGAGTCCCATTTGTGTATCGTCTCTCTGGGGTATTCCCATACAAGGAATCGCTGCAGGACTGTGGCATACTGTTTGCATTTCTGTGGATGGAGATGTGTATGCATTTGGCGGGAATCAGTTTGGGCAGCTGGGCACTGGTGCAGATCAAGCTGAGGTACATTCTGAGATCATTGAATTGGTACACTTGTATTCTCGTATAGGCCATGATGACAAATCTCGTTCACAACAATTTCTCAGCCTTCAAATTTTGAGGGTTTCTCGGGATAATTGGGAAAATCTCGCCAAAATAACAATGTTATTTTAAATTAATAAATAAATTTAAAATTAAATATATAATATATGACAAATTCCTTGGGATTTTTGCTATTTTTTCCATTAATATTGTGATATTATCACAGTAAAAACCCAACATTTTAAACCCGTCGCGGTTTGGGCGAATGGCTTGGGTCGTAGGTTTGCTCCCCACAGACACAAGTTCGATTCCCCTCCCCGTGGATTACCTGATGCACGTGGTTGGCGGGTGATTGTGTGCATCCGCAGGGAATAGTCTCGCCTTAAAAAGGGGCAGGGACACCGTCTTCATCAGGAAAAAAAAAAAAATGCGACATTTTAAAATCTGTGAATATTTCGCATATCTCAGGACCATATCGTTTAATGTATTTTTTGCAATATTTTCAAAATCCTGGTGATATTTTTCACTCTGGTCTGTGCTAGAGTTTTGTTGTTTGTCTGTTCCTTTCACTTCTCAGTGACATGCTCTTCATACACATAATACAAACATGCATGTGATTGAAACCAATCATTAGGACATACCTTGGATATGCAACACCAATCTGAGAATACGGTACCATTCTAGTGGAGAATTTTGGAGACAAAAAATAATTGATTACAAAAGAAAATGGTTATAAAACAAGAGTTCCCTCAACTGTTCTTTCTTTTTTCCTAAAAAAGGCTCCAATTCGAGGCTTAGGATTGTCCAATTGGTGTAAAATTTTTCATATGGCCCATCTACCTGAACAGGCTTGGATCTCATACACATATACAATGTGATCATAAAGTTTGTCACTAATAACTTAAGTAAAAGAAACAGACCTACATTCTAGGTTTTATCCTCTCCTATCCCAACTGAAACATGTCAGCTCTTTTATTCATTAAAAAGTGGGCTCTTTTATTCGTTAAAAAGTGGAATCGATATCTACACCCACCTGGATTGATTTGTATACACTAATTTTTCTAATTCGAGAATTGAACACAGTATGCTTAGTGCCATTTTCAATTATCCAAATGGAAAAATAGGTTTATGCAAATAAAAAGGGGTGGGTATAAATAGAGAATTCTAAAAAGAATATAAATATGCTCATTTTCATCCAAAATTTATGGAATTAAATTCATAGTTTTTCATTGAATCTTGTTTGTAGACTCTCCCAAGACTCTTGGATGCTCCGAGTTTGGAAAGCAAGCACGTCAAACAAGTTTCCTGCGGAGCTCGTCATAGTGCTGTAATCACAGGTATGCCTCTGAATGATGTTAATGATTTATTAGGAATTATGTAACACAAGGGAGGCCATGGTTGGGTGATCCAAACCATTGATCTAATAGAGCACGACCCGCAAATCTCCTTGGTGGGATTATCCTAATCCTTTGAGCATTGGGCTGCAAGGAGAGGTCCACATTCAACAAAAAAAGGCCAAAGATTGGTTGGCTAGGATCTGCCAACCTAAGAGAGTTTTGGGTATGATCCATCCAGTGGGACCCTCAAACCAATGGTTTGGATCAAAACAAGTAAGCCTCTACACCACATTGAGTGCCTATAAACACCAGTTCCTTTCCTGGCGAACCATCTGACCATTTTAACCTTTTCGCCTGTGTGATTCTTGAAGACGACGGCAAAGTGTTTTGCTGGGGATGGAACAAATACGGCCAGGTACGATCTATTTCCCCATTCTTCTGTTTACATGTCAGCCTATCTGTTCTCAGCAGATGCTAAAGGTTCTTTGAATTGCATGGTACAGCTTGGCTTGGGCGATGTGATTGACCGCGGCATCCCATCTCAGGTTCTCATCGACAATTGCCTCCCGAAAAGCGTCGTGTGTGGGTGGTGGCACACGCTGGTGCTGGCAGAGTCGCCCATTTGAATTTGAATTTTCCATTGAGCAGCAGCAGGTTGTACCGCAGTTTTGTCAGGATCGTAGGTTCCCTCTCCTCAGTATGTACCTGTCTATATGTATGTACATATGGTCTAAGGTATGCATATAGGCCTATGTATGTATTCATTCTTTTGTGGCCATATCATGGCCACAAACTGTCAAATCCCTGCCGCGAATGCTTAAAATCAGTTCCAAGATGTACTATGAATATTAATTATCTGAATCCTGTTTAATATGATTCAGATCGACGGTGTTTTCACTGTCATCAAAATGCTGTAGAATGTCCCAAGTGGTTGTATCTATCCATGAAGTAAAAATAGCTAGAAAATGTTGCCTAGGGCCTTGACACTGCTGTTGAGTGTTTGGATGCTTGCTTAGATTGCAATAATTCAATTCACTATAAACAGAAACAACTTCCACCTAAATGATCGAAATGGTAATTCAATTAGGGCGATATGAATGAATTTGAGTTGGTCAAGGTTGGCCATTTTCCTCTTGGTGGTTTTGAGTTGTTGTAATTCGTTTGAATTGCACGTCCAAACACACCCTCAAGTATCAAATGAGAACTTTCAAATGGTATGAATACGACTCCACCCTAGGGGGGCAGAGAGAAGAAAGCTAGATAGGTACAAAAGGCAAGTGATATGTGGAAACATGTCTTGAAAACAATACTGATTTGAGGGTATTACAAACTTCGTGATGCTGCTGATTGGCCCATCTTACCAATCTCATATCACCTGTTGAACTTGACATTCTCGTTTCAACACTGAGGTCCTGGTATTGATTCCCAATGTGGGGGTGGCTGACAGTGTGGGTGTGTGTACTAACAGTGATATAGATCAACTTAAATTTGTACGATACATCTCCAAAGCTTTTAGAATTTTAATCATCTAAGGATTGGCCCATTTTACTATTTCATCATGACAGTTGGGAATGTCACTGTAGTAGATAAAAGTTCTAATGGCAAAGCCCAGCAGACCAGCCTGTTTTGGACCAGGTTGGGACAGCTTGTGGCTTGAACCGGGGCTTAGGTCTGTACCACATATAGTCATGAGTCTTGCGGTTTATAACCAAGCATGTGGAAACAATCTGCATCCTAATGACTAGGGCTGTAAATGGGTCAATGGACCTGATGGGGTACCCCCGACCGAGTTGCTAAATGGGTTTGGATCTGGTTTCCTTATATATTAGGCCGGGCCCGACCCGACCCGACCTGAACCCATTGGTAAATGGGCAGGTTTGGTCTATATGCTGCAAGGGACCCATCCAGGCTTGGACCCGTCCAGACCCGATTTTAAACCTGGTAAAAGTGCTTGCATAACAAATCCAAACCCAGATCCATTAAACGGTGGATCTCCCTCTACCAGACCCAGATTCATTTATAAATGGGTCTAATGGGGTTAACTCAAACCCGCCCATTTAGTAAAAGGGTCTTGGGTTAAAAATTTGAACCCAAGCTCATTTACTAAATGAGTGGGTCTAATTTTGACTAAAGCCGACCATTTACAGCACTAATAATGACATATCTGTTAATCTGAATACTGAATGCGGAATAATCGGATCGTCTATGCATCGAATAATGGGGATTCCAAACTATAATCTTAAAGCCATACCTGATTGGGAAGACATTCCCGATACCACCGTGTTGCCGAGAGGAACTCTTGGTCTTCTGCACCTTACACCTTTAGGAGAACCTCTCAATGGGGACTAGGGTTTCTCTTGTGTGTTGGTGAGGGGACCAAGACGTATATTTATAGGAAAGAGGGCCAGAGAAGCTTACCCATCACACTTCTCTCCTCTAAGGTCTCCACACCGTAGGTTTCCATATCTGGCTTAATAACCGCGCATAGGGAATACGGTTCAAGCGTCCCGCCCCAAACCTATTAGCAATGATCACAATTATAGTGGGGCCCACTGAATCGCTCAATCTGAATAATCCAACGGTCATGATCTAAACCGATGATCATGTGTGGCCCACCCAATGGAGTCTTACATTCTCCCACTTGGGCTACACTGATCTCAGAAAGAAAATAAAACATTTTATTTTATTTTGTGAAAAGCATTTCATAAAACATGTTTGTTTCAAAAGTTCCTAATGGGCGCCCTATTGATTTCAAAACAATACCGTTGGATAATTATGAGCAACGCTTGTCAGATCCGGTCCATCAAGACCACTGATATTGAATCATGGTAGTCAACACAACATTTCATATTTTCGAAGTGTGACGAATCACGATCACAAATACCAATAACCTTAACGACATGGATCAATGATATGGGGTGTGGTATGAAGATTACACGTCTAAAGTGATCATACGTGTTTATCTTCAAGTGGTCCTACTGAACGTGTCTCCAAGACACAAACCAAAGTCTTGCTTACTCAAACTGAATGCGCATACTGAAGGAGAAGCAAGATATAAACTGAAAAACAGAATCATCAATGCATAAAAGATATCTCAAAAAAAAAAAAATGTCTGGACATAATCGGATCATACATGAAAACTCCCACTACTGAAATACATCCTTGGGATCAACAACTCCCATAGATGTCACATGCTCCTTAAAGAGCGTGATAGGAAGGCCTTTAGTGAGAGGATCCGCTATCATCTGCCTTGTGCCGATGAGTTCCACAGACACTTGACGATTCTGAACTCTCTCCTTCACAACAAGATATTTAATGTCAATGTGCTTTGACCTCGATGAATGCTTGTTGTTGTTGGAGAAGTTAACTGCAGCTGAACTATCACAATAGATTTTCAATGGTTTCGGGATCATCTGCACAACCCGTAAACCAGAGAAAAAGCTCTGAAGCCAGACCGCCTGATTCGTGGCTTCATGACAGGCTACATACTCTGCTTCCATGGTAGATGATGCCGTAATTGACTGTTTCACGCTTTTCCATGATACGGCTCCACCAACCATCATGAATACATAGCCCGAGGTGGACTTCTTGCTGTCGAGACAACCAGCAAAATCTGCATCTGTATATCCTACCAACTCCAAATGGTCGGATCTCCTGTATGTGAGTTCGAAGTCCTTTGTCCTTTGCAGGTAGCGCAACACTTTCTTTACAGCTATCCAATGATTCATTCCTGGATTGCTAAGGTACCTGCCCAACATTCCAACCACAAAAGCAATATCTGGACGCGTACAGACCTGAGCATACATGATGCTCCCTACTGCTGACGCATACGGAATAGCTTTCATCTTGTCCTTCTCTAGGTCATTCTTAGGACACTGAAATTGACCAAACTTGTCACCTTTTACAATAGGTGCTTGGCCAGGAGCACAACCTTGCATGCCAAACCTTTCGAGAACCCTATCAATATAGGCCCTCTGCGACAAGCCAAGTAATCCACGTGATCTGTCCCGACTAATCTGAATGCCGATGACAAATGAAGCATCACCAAGATCTTTCATCTCAAAATTTTGAGATAGAAATTTCTTAGTCTCACGCAACAATCCAATATCACTACTGGCTAATAAAATGTCGTCAACATACAAGACCAAAATGATAAACTTACTCCCACTGATTTTCACATATATGCACTCATCCGCAGTGTTTTCAATGAAACCATATGAGGAAACAACTTCATGAAACTTTAAGTACCACTGTCGTGATGCCTGTTTCAACCCATAAATGGACTTCTTAAGTTTGCAGACTAGATGTTCTGAGCCTTTGGCTTTAAAACCTTCTGGCTGCAACATATATACGTTCTCCATTAGATCTCCATTGAGAAACGCAGTTTTTACGTCCATTTGATGTAGCTCTAAATCCATATGAGCCACAAGAGCCATAATGATCCTAAAGGAGTCTTTCTTAGATACAGGTGAGAAAGTCTCCTTAAAGTCAATGCCCTCACGCTGAGTGAAACCCTTTGCAACTAGCCTGGCTTTATACCTTTCGATATTGCCCTTAGAGTCCCGTTTGGTTTTAAATACCCATTTGCAACCAATCGGCCTAATCCCTTCAGGCAATTCAACAAGGTCCCAAACTTTGTTGTCCTTCATGGATTTCAATTCATCCTTCATGGCATCGAACCAATGAGAAGAATCAGCACTTTGTTCGACCTGTGAAAGGGATACAGGATCCTTTTCAACCCCAATGTCAAACTCATGCTCCTGCAAATAGACGACGTAATCGTCTGATATTGCAGATCTTCTCTCTCTGTGTGATCGTCTTAATGGCTCATTATTCTGAATTGGGTTTTCCATTTCCTCATCAGTGGGTTGTATTTGAGGTTGTACATGGTCGTCCATAGGGATCTCAGGGTCCACTGCTGGACGGACAACCATGCTACTCTGAATGATTGTGGTGGGAATCACAATCCGCTCTTCCTCAAATACAATATCTCTTATATTTGTGCTCCCACTATCTTCAGTGTTCTCAATAAACCTAGCATTCCCAGTCTCAATGACTCTCATGGAATGTGATGGACAATAAAATCTGAATCCTTTTGACCTTTCTGGGTATCCAATAAAGAAGCAACTAACAGTTCTAGGGTCAAGTTTTCTTTCATGCGGGTTATACGGTTTGGCTTCTGCAGGACAACCCCATACATGAAAATATCGTAGACTAGGCTTTCGCCCTGTCCACAATTCATATGGAGTTTTCATTACAGCCTTACTTGGGACCCTATTAAGGATATGCACAGCCTGTTTTCAACGCATCACCCCACAAAGATTCTGGCAACGTAGAATTACTAATCATAGATCGCACCATGTCCTTTAGGGTGCGATTACGCCTTTCCGCTACACCATTCTGCTCTGGAGTACCAGGCATGGTGTACTGGGCGACGATGCCACAATCTTGTAGGTATCTAGCGAATGGACCTGGATTACGCCCAGATTCGTCATACCTTCCGTAGTACTCACCACCACGGTCGGATCTAACGACTTTGATCTTCCTGTCGAGTTGATTCTCGACTTCAGCCTTATAGATCTTAAATGTATCCAGGGCGTCTGATTTTTCGTTAATAAGGTATAAGTACCCATAACGAGAGTAGTCATCTATAAAAGTGATAAAATACTTCTGCCCGTTCCAGGATGCTGTAGGGAACGGTCCGCAGATGTCTGTATGAATCACTTCTAAGAGTCCTACGCTCCTAGTGGCACCCTTTTTTCTTATTCTAGTCTGTTTACCTTTAATGCAATCAATACAAACCCCAAAGTCTGAGAAGTCTAGGGAGTGAAGAATTCCTTCACGTACAAGCCTTTCCAATCTCTCACGAGAGATATGGCCTAATCGCCTGTGCCATAGTATGGAGGAATTCTCACAATCTAAACTTCGTTTGATGCCTTTAGTGTTTCCATGTGATGAGTTAATGCTGTATACATGTGAAACATCCAAATCTAGCTGATAAAGGCTATTAACTAAAGTGCCAGAACCAATCACAACTGAATCATAGTAAATGCTTAATTTTCCATTTGCAAATTTAAACTCATAACCAAATTTGTCCAAACGAGAAATGGAAACCAAATTGCGCCTTATAGAAGGCACACAAACAGTATCTACTAGATCAAGAAAGTGTCCTGACGATAACCTAAGCCTACAGACTCCAATAGCTTCCACGTTTGCTCTAATGCCGTTCCCCATATAGACTGATCTCTCTGCATCAGTTGGCGTCCGGCTTTGGAGCATATCCTGCATGGAATTACAAATGTGAATAGTAGCACCAGAATCTATCCACCAGGAGTTTGTGGACATATCAGCTAAATTTGATTCAAAACAGACTAAAATATGGTCTTTACCCTTAGAAACGAGCCATGCTTTAAAATCTTCACAATCCTTTTTCTGATGACCAGGCTTCTTGCAGAAGAAGCAGCCATCATTAGGACCCTTCTTTTTCTTCTTAAATGTCTTTCCAGACTTAGGCTGATTGCCACCCGCAGTACCCGTAGAACCTTTTCCTGAAGTTTGCTTTCTTTTCTTATTTCCTTTTCGTCCCTGACCAGATGTCACTAGGTGTGCACTTTGTGTCTTGCTCGACCTTCTGAGTCTCTCTTCCTCCTGAACGCACTGAGATATCAGTTCGTTCAATGTCCACTTTTCCTTTTGAGTATTGTAGCTGATTTGGAATTGACTGAATTGTGGAGGGAGAGAGTTCAGAACCAAGAAAATCAGGAGTTCATCCTCAATCTTAAGGTCTAATGCGCGGATTTTAGCCACCACATCAGACAATCCACCAATGTACTCCCTGATATTTCCTTGACCGTTATAGGTAGCTTGAGTCAATTTATGTAAAAGTGAACTCAGCTCAGCTTTATCCGATTTCTGAAATCGTTTTCCTATTTCAGTCAGGAAATCTTTAGCTTTCTCAGTGTCGGGCATGACACCCTACATGGTCTCAGAAATCGAGTTCTTTATGATCTTGAGACACATCTTATTTGACTTGGTCCAGGCCTTGTAGTGAGCCTTTGCTGAATCCGTACTAGAATCAGTTGGAGTAGGAGGCTCTACTTCCTCCAGGGCCAAGTCCAAGTCCATGCAACCTAGGACTATTTCAACGGACGATTTCCATTTGGAATAGTTGGACCCAGTAAGCAAAGGTATGGAATTGAATTGGGTTGGAATATTGGAAACAGTCATAGCTGGACATTCAAAGCATAAAACTCACATTAATAAACAAGTCCCATATAACAATGCATGAACGTAAACCACAAACATCATGCATGTATGTTCATTCGATTGATTTGGGCCTTCAATCAAATGACCCAGAATGATGATGGGCCATAATCATCAAAATCTGGCAAGAGCCCAGCGTATCATCACAATTCCTCCTTTGGGCGAAATTATAACATACATGAGGCTCTACTGAATCATGAAGCTGACCAATGTTGGTGAAATAAATCTAAGACGCCCATCACCTTTGGGTGAAATGAATCTCTCAGACCTATATCACCATCACCAACCACTTCATTCCGCTCACATCCAGCCAAACGATGATACTTCTTTGTTTTGACCACCGCTCACCTGAATATGAACGCAACTGAATGCAATCCTACAATGGAGTGTCACTGAATTCCATATACAGAAGTTTAGAAGTAGAAATCTTTGCCAATTGAGGTCACTTTAGTGGCTAACACAACCAGCTCCAATCTCACTCCTAGACTCAAGGATTGCTACATGGTTCTGCCCACAACGAACCATACTGCAGAAATTCTGATTCAGCCTAAAATACGGCTGATGTTGACCGCTCGTATGCTTAAACATGTTCTAAAGTGATGGTTCATTTGAGTTCTTAATGGTCAACAGCTCAATATCAGCCTTAAACATATGGGTAATGGCCCTATTTTAGACCAAATCAAAACTAGATTGGTATAACCATGTATATTATATTACTTGGTCCATCTAACAAGCGAAACTCACCAACCATCAATATAAACTTATGTTTAACTTGTACTAAACAGATGACTCAAGAATATAAATCAATGATTAAGATTACTTTGGACAATGGATAATAATCCCAAATAACCAAAATGGGCCCCATAATGTCCAAAAAAAAATAGGCCCAAGGCTGGGCCCAAATTTGGCCAAGAAAGTGACCACTTAAAATGGGTTTGGGCCTGGTTAGTGGGCCAAGAAAGAAGGTTTACTGGATTGGGCCTGCCCACTGGACTGGGCCTGGCGGGCCTGATAGAATGGACTAGGCTGCTGGATGTGGCCCGCTCGTCCCGGGCTAGAAGTGGGGTTGCTGGATTGGGCCAGATTTTCTGGACGAGGCCCAGTCCGTGTGGAACAGCAACAGGGCCTGGTTTGGTCCATGCCCAAAATACAGCCCACTGTATACACCCAAAACAGCAATCCGCTGCCTCATCTCTCCTCTCCAAAAACCTAGCCGCACGAGACCTCTTCAAACCCTAGCCGCCGCAAATGCCCGAAAATCCGGAAACCCTAGCCGCTGCAGATCCTCTCTGCTGCCCGGAATTGGGCATCAGCGCCATGCGACGCCGCTGCACAATCCCGGCCACCAAAATCACCGCCAACTCTTGCCCCTTCTGCCTTCTTCTTTAGCATCAGCGACAGGTGCGATTCCACCAATATCTACAGGAATCCGGCGGCCGAGCACTGTAATGGCTGCCGCAGGGAGAGTTTCACTTCACGCCAACCACAACGGTCCTAATCATCAACTGTTGCTGCGGTCGCCTGAGAAGATGGCGGCACTAGGGAGGACAGATGGGTTTGCTGCATGAGCTGCGCCGCAAACCCCATTACATCGGACGTTTGCCGCTGATTGGGAAGACAGGTCTGGTTTGTTTTCCCCTCTTTTTTTTTTTTAAATCTGAAGTGGCCACTGTCGATAGCGGCCGTCAATGGCGAGGATCGACTTGCAAGAGGAAGCTGAAACAGGGTTTCCCCTTCAATTTTTTGTGTTCTGTATTGGCGTGAAGTCACTGCCGCCATGATCGCCGGAATCGGGCCACGATGGTCGATGTTCGTCGATCACGGACCAAAAATTGCCACTGTCGGCCCTAAATCATGACGCCGGAATCCATCCCTATCGCAATCATGGGCAGAGGATGCTATGACCGCCATCAATGACGGTCGGGGCAGCAGCAGATCTGTCAATGGCTAGCAGCCGTCGACAGTGATGGTGCGACGTCTGCCGGCTGATTGCAAGCATGATGGGTTCCAACCATGGCCACAGGAAAAAAAATGATTTCTGAATAGGGTTTGGTGGGCAGCCATCATGGGTCCCAGAGAAATCCGAAATCTGGAGACCGTACAATGAACTATAAAAAAATCACCAAAATTGATGCATAGGTCGGCTTTGATACCAACTGTTAATCTGAATACTGAATGCGGAATAATCGGATCGTCTATGCATCGAATAATGGGGATTCCAAACTATAATCTTAAAGCCATACCTGATTGGGAAGACATTCCCGATACCACCGTGTTGCCGAGAGGAACTCTTGGTCTTCTGCACCTTACACCTTTAGGAGAACCTCTCAATGGGGACTAGGGTTTCTCTTGTGTGTTGGTGAGGGGACCAAGACGTATATTTATAGGAAAGAGGGCCAGAGAAGCTTACCCATCACACTTCTCTCCTCTAAGGTCTCCACACCGTAGGTTTCCATATCTGGCTTAATAACCGCGCATAGGGAATACGGTTTAAGCGTCCCGCCCCAAACCTATTAGCAATGATCACAATTATAGTGGGGCCCACTGAATCGCTCAATCTGAATAATCCAACGGTCATGATCTAAACCGATGATCATGTGTGGCCCACCCAATGGAGTCTTACAATATCCATATATGATAACTAATCACTCTGTTGAGAGATGCTGAATTCACTGTCCCATGGAAATGCGTAAGCAACACTTTGGATTTTCACCACAAAAGTCTATATATTCTGTTTGATTCACACCCGCCAATTACTTAGGATAAGGTTTAGATCAGTGACAATGATTCACACTGGATTTTCTCGAGGAAAATCAATAATTTCGTTGATACAATGAATGCATCATATTTCTTGTTTTTAACCGACTGTGACTCTCAATAATGACCTTGATGGGACAACCATAGCTGTTGATGGATTGAAAAAATAAAAATAAAAGGTTGGTCTTAATTGATTATATAGGCGAATGTATGACTGTCGATGTGGATTGTCCATCGCATGAAGTATATATTCTCTCTCTTTTTTTTTCTTTTTTCTTTTTTTTTCTTTTTTTTCCATTTTTCTAGAAGCCACCTCAATTGGGTGATTAGAACCATATTGGTTACTGTAGAACAGTCTGATATATAGACAAGGGATGATTTGGGACTCCCCATATTTCATCTATTTCAAGATTCACTTCAATCAAATTATCATAATCATCCAGTCAATAGCTATGGAAATGAATGGTCTTGATCATACATATTGGGCCAACTTTGATTCCTCCCAAAATATTACTTTCACTTGATAATCTTAACCATTTAATCAATTTGTAGGAAATGAATCATTCGAATTTATTGTACTAATAAATTGCGGTATGCATCGTTTGGGGGCCATGATTGATTGCCAATCCCTCTTAAATGTAGAACATGTGGTGGACAACTTTATGGATGGCTAGGATTAAGAAAAATTGGATCGAAAAGCTCTATTTTGGGCATAAATAGCCTAAATGCATACTATAGTTTCCGAGTTCTTGAATATGCAGGTAAGGCCTGTTATTGGAAAGCTATCAACAACCCTAGTTGCCTTGGAGAAATTTTTCAAAAAAAAAAAAAAAAAAAAAAGCCGTTTCTTGAATCAAAATCGTATTCTCATTCAAAACTCATTATTTTTAATAAATTTCAATTTTACTATTTTTAGGGTTTTAAAAGTATGATTGTACACTAGAATTTTTATTTAAGTCATCTAAGAGTTATTTATGAATTAGGATACGATTAGACACCCTTTTTTTTTTTCTTTCTTTCTTTTTAGTAACTTTTATTTTCTCAGAAAAGTTTTCTAACTTGAATTTAATCGGAGTCTTGCCCCTTTTACTTATATAAGGCTATCAAATACGAAGGTGGAGAGCGTTTTTTTAATTCAATCACATCCGTTTTTATTGCTCATTTTAGAAGTTCTCTTTCCTTTCACATGTTGGGTGCGTTTCACACAAACCTTTGGATCTCCCCCCCCCCCCCCCAATGTACTAGAATTATGGACTACGATAATGCAATAATCAAGAATAAACAAACAACCACACGATACAAGGAGTTTTTACGTGGAAAACCCTCAAAAGAGGTAAAAACCACGAGACCTAGTCCAGATCAACAATTCACTATCTCAGAGAACTGTTACAACCGATCTCAAGCACACACCGCTTGGATCAAACCTTCTTCACCCACTTGGGATGGATAAACAATAAGAGAATAGTAAAGGAGGAGCGATCTCACCGATCCCGAGGACATAGAAGCGCTGAGACGACGGTTGCGCAGAAGAATCCTTCTTCAAGCAACTTCTCCCTTCTACAAGCTTCCTCTTTCTCTCTCTTCTCTTTCTCTTCCTCTTTTTCTCTCTTTCTCACCTTGGAAGTGCAAACTACACAATGGGATGCCCTAATCTCGTTTTCAAACTCTTAAGTAAGAAAAACGGAGCAATTAGAGCCCAAATAGGAAACTGCGTATAAGTAGTCCGCACCGGGTCGGGCGCCCGGCCATGGCAAAAAACATCCAGCGAGAAAAACATTGGAAAGAACCAATTTCGGGCGCCCGGACCAACATGGTCGGGAGCCCGGCCAAGTCATCGAGCGCCTGATCATATTGGCCGTCGGGTGCCCGGCTGTAGCCAAAACAGCCTAGCAGCATTGCTGCCCAAAAAATCACTCTTGATGGAATTTCAGTCGCCCGGCCAAAAATGGTCTGGGCACTCGACCAACCTTAGGAGGAAATCCAACAAATCTCCCCCTTTCCGACTCAGGAGAAATTCATCTTTAGTCAGCCAGGTTTCTGCAAACCTCAAACTTGCCCTTGAGCAAAGCCTTGGTCATCATGTCTGACCCGTTATCATCCGTATGACCTTCTCAAGCTGTAACATCTTCTATTCCAAAGTATCCCTGATCCAGTGATACCGAATCTCTATGTGCTTCGACTTGGAATGCTGACTTGGATTCTTGCTCAAGTGTATAGCACTTTGGCTATCGCAATAAACCACGTGCTCCTCCTGCTTCAGGTTGAGTTCCTGTAGGAACCTCTTCATCCAAAGCATCTCTTTGCATGCTTCTGTGACTGCAATATACTCGGCCTATGTCGTCGACAATGTTACGACCTTCTGTAGCTTGCTCTGCCAAGAGACCGCTCCCCCTGCAAACGTGAACATGAACCCCGATGTAGACTTCCTGGAGTCTATGTCACCTGTCATATCTGCATCTGTGTAGCCTTCTAACACAGGTTTTCCGTCACCATAGCATAGGCTCAACCTGGATGAGCCTCTTAGATACCATAGTATCCACTTCACTGCTGCCCAATGTTCCTTGCCAGGATTGGCAAGATACTGACTGACAACCCTAACCGCATATACTATGTCTGGGCGCGTACACACCATAGCATACATCAAACTTCCTACCACTAACGCGTAGGGTATTTTCCGCATCTCTTCCACGTCCGTCTTCGTCTTGGGACACTGCTTGTCGCTCAATTTGAAGTGACCATGCAGTGGAGTACTGACTGGCTTCGCTGCATTCATGTTGAACCGCTCTAGGACTTTCTCAATATACCGCTCTTGTGACAACCAAAGCTTCCTGCTGCTTCTGTCACGGGTTATCTCCATTCCTAGGATCTGTTTGGCTGGGCCCAAGTCTTTCATCGCAAACGACTTGCCCAACTCTTGTTTCAGCTTATCAATCTTCTTGATGTTTTTTTTCATGATGAGCATGTCATCAACGTACAATAGCAGAACTAAAAAATCACCATCTGAGAACCTGCGAGTGAACACACAGTGGTCCGACTCCATTCTGTCATATCCATGCTTCAACATGAACGAGTCAAACTTCTTGTACCATTGCCTAGGAGCTTGCTTCAACCCATACAAGCTCTTCCTAAGCCTGCACACCATATGCTCTTTGCCCTTGACTTCGAACCCTTCTGGTTGGCGCATGTAGATCTCTTCTCCAGGTCACCATGGAGAAAGGCAGTTTTGACATCTAACTGCTCTATCTCCAGATCCATGCTAGCCGCCAATCCAAGCAACACCCGTATGGATGTCATCTTCACCACTGGTGAGAATATCTCCTCGAAGTCTATTCCTTTCCTCTGATCAAACCCTTTCACCACAAGTCTGGCCTTGTACCTTGTCTGTGAATTCTTCTGCTCATTCTTCTTTCTAAACACCCACTTATTGCTCAGAGCTTTCTTGCCCTTAGGCAATGTCACCATATCATAGGTGTGGTTCTTATGCAAGGATTCCATCTCCTCTTGCATAGCTTTCAACCACTCCCCCGTATGCTTGTCGGCTAGGGCCTCATAATAGTCTTCTGGCTCTCCCCATCAGTGAGCATAATGTACTCATGCAGCGAGTACTTCTTGGATGGATGTCTGTTCCTTGATGTCCTCCTCACCTACGGCTCAACAGGTAGATCAAGTTGGGGCTGCTCCCCCTGTCCATCTTCTGTAGGGACTCCCTCATCCTCTGCACCTTGCTGTACTCCCCCGTCATCAGGCACCACGGGAGGAGTAACCGGATCCATGTCTTCCAGTTCACCTGAACTGGGTTGGGTCTTCTCTGACTTTTCAATATCTTCTATACACTGATCTTCAATGAAAACCACATCTCTACTCCTGACGAGCTTCTTCTCGGTCGGATCCTACAACCTGTAACCAAACTTCTCATCACCGTACCCTAAGAACACACACTGCCTAATCTTCGTATCGAGCTTGGACCTCTCGTCCTTTGGTACGTGAATGGATGCCCTGCATCCAAACACCCTAAGATAACTGTACAATGGATAACGTCCAATCCACACCTTCTCAAGTACTTCTCCATTCAACGGGGCTGATGGAGACCTGTTTATCAAATACACCACTGTGTGCATTGCTTCTCCCCAGAACATCTTGGGCAACTTTGCATGGGATAACATGCATCTGATTCTCTCTACGATGGTGCGATTTATTCGCTCAACCACACCATTATGTTGGGGGGTCTTAGGAACCGACTGTTCATGCCGTATACCTAGTGACTTGCAGTACTCGTGGAAGTCACCTATGTATTCACCACCATTGTCAGTGCGGATGCACTTCAATGATCTGCCTGTCTCCCTCTCGACCATAGCATGAAACAGTTTAAACACACCAAAGACCTCGTCCTTAGATTTCAAAGCATACACCCAAACCCTCCTAGATGCATCATCTATAAAAGTGACAAAATACAATGCCCCACCCAAGGTTTTTGTCCTCATAGGACCACAAACATCATAGTAAACCAAATCTAATGCATGTACTTTATTAGTATGAGAAGCAGTTTTAACAAAAGAAACTCTATGCTGTTTTCCCAAATAAACAGTCAATACAGATTTTGACAGGTTTACCTGTCACGTCTGAAAGGAGCTGCTTCTTCGCTAGTAGCTAAAACCCTTTTTCACTCATGTGGCCTAGACACCTGTGCCACACGTCAGTAGCTGAATCTTCTGCTGCGTTCAATCCACCTTTGCATACATTGACACTTGCCTTGTAAAGGGTGCAACACTTCTTTCCTCTGGCAGCAATCAACGAGCCCTTGATGAGCTTCCAGCGCCCACCAACAAATCGGCTTTCATAGCCATCATCGTCCAGCCTTCCCGTCGACATCAAGTTAAGATGAAGGTCTGGAATGTGTCTCACATCCTTGAGAACCAATGTGCAGCCCACATCGGTCTTCAAACAAATATCACCGACCCCTACGATCTTCGAAACACTAGAATTTCCCATCTTCACTGTCCCATACTCACCTAACTTATAGCTTGTGAAGAAATCTCTGCGTGGAGTAGCATGAAACGAGGCTCCTGAGTCTCCACCAATGTCTCCCAACTGTCAGGCAATGAGCTAAGCAGTAGCAAAGCCTGAAGTTCATCATCAGGACCATCTTCATGGCGGAGAGCTGGTTCACAATGTTGCTGACCTCATTCATGTGTTCAGCCAAAGAACCACCATCTTTGAACTTGAGATTTACAAGTCGTCTTATCAGGAATATCTTATTGCCAGCTGTCTTCCTCTCATACAATACTTGCAATTTCAGCCATAGGCTAGCGACTGAGGTTTCTGTAGACACATGGTGGAAAATCGAATCATCCAACCATTGTCTAATGAACCCCACCGCCTTCCGGTCCACTTTCTTCCAATCATCATCTGACACATCCTTTGTCTTCGCCGATATGCCTAAGATCGGAGCATATAGGTCCTTACAATAGAGCAAGTCCTCCATCTTAGCCTTCCATATGGTCCAGTTAGAACCATTGAGGCTGATCATCCTTGATGAGCCACCTTCCATAATTCAGAACCGATCCCACTTTGTTCAAACAACCTGAACGCTCTGATACCACTTTGTTGGGTGCGTTTCACACAAACCTTCGGATCTCGCCCCCCAATACACTAGAATTATGGACTACGATAATGCAATAATCAAGAATAAACAAACAACCACACGACATAAGGAGTTTTTACGTGGAAAACCCTCAAAAGAGGTAAAAACCACGGGACCTAGTCCAGATCAACAATCCACTATCTCAGAGAACTGTTACAACCGATCTCAAGCACACACCGCTTGGATCAAACCTTCTTCACCCACTTGGGATGGATAAACAACAAGAGAATAGTAAAGGAGGAGCGATCTCACCAATCCCGAGGACGTAGAAGCGCTGAGACGACGGTTGCGCAAAAGAATCCATCTTCAAGCAACTTCTCCCTTCTACAAGCTTCCTCTTTCTCTCTCTTCTCTTTCCCTCTTCCTCTTTTTCTTTCTTTCTCACCTTGGATGTGCAAACTACACAATGGGATGCCCTAATTTCGTTTTAAAACTCTTAAGTAAGAAAAATGGAGCAATTAGAGCCCAAATAGGAAACTGCGTATAAGCAGTCCGCGCCGGGTCAGGCGCCCCGTCACCAGACCGTCGGGCGCCCGGCCAGGCCCAAAAACATCCAGCGAGAAAAACATTGGAAAGAACCAATTTTGGGCGCCCGACCAAGTCATCGGGCGCCTGGTCATATTAGCCATCGGGCGCCCGACTATAGCCAAAACAGCCCAGCAGCATTGCTGCCCAAAAAATCACTCCTGATGGAATTTCGGTCGCCCGGCCAAAAATGGTCCGGGCGCCCGACCAACCTTAGGAGGAAATCCAACATCACATGGAAGAGTTATTGTTAAGAAGAGGAGGGTCATCTTCTGCCTTTATCCACTTACCGGCTACATTAGATACTAACCACCTAATCAGCGGATAAGGATCATATCACTGTCCATAATGTGGGGTCCACGTTGTGCATCCCTCTCAAGTTAATTTGACTCAATGTTGCTGACCATCAGTACAATGTTTTTATTATATTAGAAAAAGTCATTAATTTAGACCTTAGAAGAGAGAATGGAAAATCTCATAAATACCAAAAATAAAAAAAGCAATTTGATTGAACTAAAAGTGTCATGTGCAAAATGCAGATAAAAAGGGTAATTATTACTATTTTAGCCTGTTTGATAGGAACAAATATTTCCTCCTTATAAAAAGGGTTTGAAAAGGATCGTTGTACATTTGTGGGCCTCATTGTGATGCCAGTAAAATATTTATGACGTCCATTCATTTTAACAGAACATTTTAGGACGAGCTCAAAATTGAGGTAGATCCGAAGCTCAAGTGACCCACATCATAGGAAATCATGGTCGTAAAAGGTTTTTAACGATAAGAGTTCAACCCACTATTCTGTGTGGCATGGTCTATTTGAGCTTTAGATTTGGCTCAATTTTAGTTGCATGCCCTAAAATCACCTCACAAAATGAATGGATGGAGTGTATAAGCCACACATATCATAGTAGGCCCTATAAAAAATTCACCCTTCTCAATTTTAGTGCACAAAGAGCAAATGATAAATTATCGTTCTTGAAAAATATATAAAAAAAATACATTGTAAATAATCCTTGCTTATTTACAATATATTCACCCAAGGAAAATGAAAACAACAAACGATGATGGAAAAGAAAAGAAAAAAAGAAAAAAAATTCCTTACCAACCAAACAGCCTAACCCTCTACAAAAACCACGATCACATGCAACATTGGATCTAGACTAATTTTAAGACAAGACAATGTAAGTCCCTAAGTTGGGCACATCAGCAAACCATGCATCGGACGGACACAACGCGTGCGTGTCCCAGACAATGGATGATTGTAGAAAATTCAACGGCCTAAAAATGCATTTTTTTACATTTTTAACGTATATTATTCAATGACTAATTGCCAACTCTTAAATAAACTAATCCCTAATGTAGATAAGCAAGTGTAGCTTGAGTAACTTAAAAAAGTACAAATATTAAATAAAATTTTGGTTACTCACTTCTGACAAGACATTCGTGTGGGCCCTGATAATTCACATGTGCCAGATCTGAGCTTTCCATATGGTTGAAAATGATTCTTAGATATACTGTGAAGAAAATCAAGCAGTTTCACTCCTCATGTGGGCCACATTTTATAAAGTAAACCAACGGTTAAAACATAAGCTGCGCCCCACCTAAGATGTGGTTTATTTTTAGTTCAGAAGATCTAAAGAGTGTAGCACACCTAATGGAAAGATCTGATCAAGAACACGTGTCCCATATTGGCACGTGTGCCTGCTTAGATGGGAAGCTTCCACGCGCGCCAGGAGTTAGCAAATCTCCGGATGGTGACACCATCCTACCTAACGCCCCCCAACAGCCCGCTCGCAGATTGCTTAGGAATCAGGGGCAGATGCGAAAGAGAAGTGTATAGTGTGCGTTTTACACAGCTTATCAGATGACAATAGGTCATCCGTGGTATGTTGGCAAGCTTGTGCTGTAATCTGGGACGTCAAAATTATGGGCCCCAGTATGGATCTGGCACAGAATGAAAATCTCAATGAATTGGTACTGTCAGATTTTTCACCACCAGATGAACCACCGAAAAGTAAAGATCCGCCGTCCATAATCAACGGGCAGATTCATATGGTTAAAATTGTTATTTCTGTTATTCGATGACGATCCAACCATAACAGGACCGATGGTTGGACGGTCTGAATTCCATTCATATATGCCACATCAATTGTGGGCTGTTGATGATTTACCACAGTTTAACACTTTGTGATAAACGCTCACTGAAGTGTCCTCAAAAGATCCCGGGTGCTCTCTCTGTTGGGACAACTATTCATCCACCGTACACGTGGCATCACATCAATTTCGATCGATCAATTGTCGCCCTACTCTACATTGAACGTAGCATTAAAATCGAACTAATCGCACAATCTCAACCGTATGATTCAACCAATTAAATTTGTCCCACCGACCCTATTCTAGCCGTTCATCTTACAGTCATCAATTGGACGGGAGAGGATTGTTTGGCAAGCGTGAATTTTTGGACCATCATCCATCCAAGATGCCCCGCACGATTTTGACTGGTCAGGATCGGTGTACATGTGTGCCACATCTTCGGTGGATGAGTTGTTTGACCAGATCCTGATGCAACCTGCGGGGGATTGGGTACTATCCCTACCAGGACCTAGCTAGAGACGGACGGTCCTGTCAGGGGCTCTGTGGGGCCCACAGTGGTGTATGAATTTTATCCATGCTGTCCATCCATTTTGACAATTCATTTTGGGCAATGAGCCAAAAAATGAGGTAGATACTATGACCAAGTGGACCACACCACATGAAACAGTGAGGATTGAATGCCTACCTCTGAAAACCTCGTGGGGACCACAGAAGTTTTGGATCAAGCTGATATTTATGTTTCTCCTTCATGCAGTTCTACGTGACCTTATGAACAGGTTGGATGGCAAATAAACATCACGGTGGGCCCTAGGATGTTTCAACAGTAGGCTTCATTCTGACCACTGCTTCCTGTTGTGTGGTCCACTCAAGCCTTCGATCTTCTTCCTTTTTGGAACCGTAACTTAAAATGATATTTTAAAATGGATGGACGGCTTGGATAGAAACATATATATCACGGTGGATCCCACAGAATCCCTGACAGGACCGTCCGTCTCCAGCTAGATACTGGTTAGGGTTGTACCCAATCCTCGCCCCCCTGGTAATGCCTTTTCAAAAAAAAAAAAAAAATGAACGGTTGATAAGTGACGAAATGGATGATTCGATTCTTTGGATTTTCTGATGCTGGAGATTGGAGTTGGTATTTTGATGAAACAAGCAAACTCCCATGTCAACGAGCAGTTAGTCTATGGCTTTCATTTGTTTTATAACGGTCGGAAAATTCAAAATTCCGGTACGCCGGTTTTCAATACTCAGATGGTTGAGTGCCACTTAAATAAAATGTACAGTTTGATGACGCGATCGATTTCGTGCATGTGGGACCACAGCTCAGTGGTTTACACCGTTTATTGAGGCGGCCCCAGTGTAGATCGGCTGGTGACCAGAAAATGTTTCTAATTGGATGATCTAGACCGTTGATCTTTAAACTATTTTTAGTTGATATTATGGACTGTTGCTATGTTTTCTCTTAACCGTCAAATTGAAGGCCATTGATCTCAGTGTTATTCTCTTCTGATCAGAAATATTTTTAGTGGTCCTCCATCCACGGTGGGGCCCATCAGTTCAACAGTTTGGATCACTGAATGTCTCATGTGTACGGAATCCTGAGTCTCAGGAAACTGAGCGCTTGCTGATGATAAGAACTATATAATTTTTGAGGGTTGAAATTCCCGGGAAAAATTAGGCATTGACATAAGAAGTGGATAAGCATGGAAACTTCTCCTTCTAAAAGCTTTTAGATGGTTCTGTTTTCATTAGATGGTTTTCAGCCCAAGGTTATTTTTGGCATAAGGGTCCTAACCCAACTTTTTGACGCATACACCCCTTTTCTTACTTTTGGGTACTAGAAATTACAAAAAGGTATGCCAAATACAGAAAAAGGGGTGCATGTATCAAAAAGTGGGCTAGCAAATAGTTGAAGCATTGCCTTTTTTTCTTTTTTTCTTTTTTTAATTTCTGGCAAATTGGGTCTGGGAAAATTAGAGGAGGCAATATTTACAACCCAGTTTTTGATGTATACAACCCCTTTTTTCTGCTTTTTGGTATTGGGAGAGTATACTTTCTGTAGTGTCCTATTTCAAAATGTAAAAAGCTGGGGTTTGAGAAAAGATGAATGTAGTCCGGTTTTATGTTCTCACAAGTGGGGCCCATGGCTTGATGATATGGACGATTGTTCTGGCTGAACCCAAGCACATGGACCATGCCCCCACCAGATAGGACAACTAGTAACCGTTTGATTTCTGATCTACAAGTAGAGGGTGGAAAGTAGGTAAACGACACTGATCTACGTTCAACTGAAAATGGCCGTAGGATTGGTGGCCAGGATAGTCCAATATGGGAGAATTTTTTAGCATGGCCCATCCAAGGTGGGATGCAGCAGACCAATGGTACAGATTACTGAGTGTTTGGGTGAAGTATCTTATTAGAGATGAGAAATTCTCCAATGCTGTCGGAGCACTAAAGTTATAGTGCTCCTAGTTACATTTGGACTCTTAGACTGTCTAATCAATTGATCTGAACCGTTCATAAGTTCAAAATATTTTTCATGGGTACCGTCCCAAAAATAACACTGATCGAATGATCTAATCGATCTTTAATTTTGCCTTTTTTTTTTTTAGCCATTCTTTTTCCAAGCCATGTATGGGATGGTTATGATTGCCTAATAAAGCTGACTCTTTAGGATGGTAATCTATCCATGATGGTCCCTAAAAAATAGACGAATCAAATTGTTGATTAGACATCTTTTGTTTAAATGATCCTTACCGTCCATTTTTATGGTTGTTGATGAAATGGTTAAATGCTTTAGATTTGTGTGATGTTTTCATGGTAGCCCCATGAAATATGTGTTAGGCCTAACGAACAGTCTAGATTGATGGATTGGACTGTCTAAGTGTCGGAACAGAACCAGGAGCGCTATAACTTATAGCGTTCTCGGAGCACTAAAAGTTATATTACTCTTACTTGCATCAGTCTACTTGAACAGTCCAATTCATTGATCCAGACCGTTCATTAGGTGAGGTCTGGTGCACACTTCATGGGCTACCATTCAAACATCACACCGTTTTAACAAATATTAACCATTTATCAATGGCCTTTAATATGGACGGTTAAGATTGTTTACACAAAAATATGCTCAATCAAGAGTTTGGTTCATCTATTTATTAGGGGCCATCATGGATTACTTATGGCTCTTAAAGAATCACTTTTTGCAGGTAATCGTAGCCATCCATCCATAGCTTGGAAATAAGGATGGCTACAGAAAATAAGGCCAAATCAAAGTTGGATTAGACCATCCGATTAGTGTGATTTTTGCATTGGACTTAATCGACGGTTCAGATTGATTGACTGGACTGTCCATGTCGAATGATCAGCTAGGAGCACCGTAGCATTTCTCATTATATTTATTATTAGAGGTTGTTAGTTTTGAGAAAGCTTCTCGGTAGTAGGCATGCTTCACGTCATGTAATCTGTCGGCACGTGCAATGCACGTGGAGATTGAAGTGGTTTGTAAATTGCAATTTGTTGGGGATGGGAGAGAAGTGGTTTTTAAAAAAATAAAAAAACTGCTTCTCTTGGCAGGTCGTCTGATGTATTATTATATGAGGGACTGTAAACTGTTGGATCTGGGTCATGTTTGAATGATCCAAACCGTTTATATTGTGGGCCTAATGGTGGATGGGAGAGGAAAAAAAAAAAAACACTCTCAAAATAGGTATTTTAATCATTTGATTATCGACTTATTTTCTTTTGAATATGGACCGTCTCCTTGTGTTTTATGAGCCATTTATTGAAAGTTAGGATCTTCTAGTTTTGCTCCTCTCTGTTTCTTCCTAAGTTGGAGGTTTGTATTTTTAATTTTGTTTTTGTTTTTTTTCGTCTCTTGTTTGTTTTTTTCCTGTGTTGTTTCTGCACCTTTCTTAATAAAATATCATCTTTCAGAAAAAAATAATAATAATAAAATAAAATAAAATTTGCTTGAGAGGCAATCATCATCAGATGTGTATCTCATCAGATCAACGGCTCTGAACACGTGATCATGACCCAAGGTCCAACGGGATTATTTCTGGTGTGGTTTTAAACAAAGCTTCATCTTAATTACTTAAATGCCCTTTGAATTTCTTAATGATCCAGTGGGCTAAGTGCATGGAAGCCTTCCCATGCACATAGTTGCATTTAGACTCCTTGGCATCATATCACCTATCTGGACCGTTCATTAGTTCCAGTTCATTCTTCATATACTACCTAGAAGCAATCATACAGATTAATGGATGATCCGAACCATCTAATCAGCAGCATGTAAAAATTAAGGTACAAGATTGGTCCTGTGGTGAATGTATTGGGCCATCCATTAGGCTCAGTCTTCTCTTCTTCAGCTGCTGGGAAAAAAAAATCATGATGGTTCTGAACATCCTTGCAGTGGGCCAATCTTCTAGGTCCATTTTTCATGCAGCTAACTCACGGTTCAGATCATCTGAAGCTTATGATTTTTTTAAGGAAACCTATGAAGAGTGCATGTGGACCCAATGGCACGGTCCAGATGGTTTATGTGGATGCCACCAAGTCCAAATGAAGCTACATATGAAACATGTGGATTTTCTATTTGGAACGACTTAATGTTGAAATGTTCTTCTAGAAGCTTTGCTATTCTCACACGCGTGAAAACGCAGCTTACCTACATGCCACAACATGTGCCATCGTGGAACTCCTGTATAATATCTAGTCCGTCTATCAGGTGAATCTAGTACACGCGGTCTAGATGGCTACTTGCAACCACACAAGCACCCAAAATTACGACTATGTGGCACGCGTATGAGATCGGACCGTTCATCAAGCAGGTCTCCCGATGAATGTTCCTAAACCCAAAGCTCCATCGGGTCCGTTCATCAAGTGGGCCACACTGTGTAAGAAAAAGTGGGCGGCTAGAAAACGATAGGCGATAGTCAACGGTTCACATTCAATAGTACATCTGTGGACCTAATAAAATTCATCACCAGGTTGCCTGATGAACGCCGGTGAACCCATGCACGTGTGCCACTTTGGCACGTGCACGTGCGCTGCACCAAGTAGCATGAGTACCTCATGTAGCTGCTTCCCACGAGTGGTCATTATCTAAAAACTTATGAAAAATGAGAAATCAACATCACAGCCCAACTTACATGGCTTTTATAATATTATAGTTTCGTGCAAATTACGGGACAACTACTAGTAAGCTGTAACAATAATCAATTGGTTTACAATAAAAGAAAAAAGAAAAAAGAAAAAAAAAGCACGGAATATACCGTGCCTCCATATCATGCTGCGCACATGGAATGAGATCAGAACCGTTCATTCAGTAGGCCCAATTTTTTAAGTATCATCATTGACTTGTATGTTCAAGGCATCTTTTTATCAGTGTCAAATCCATGGATGATTCGACAGGATGAACGGCTCTGATTATCATGTAGATGTCTCACATGGATGTTAAGTAAATGAAGGCATGCAAAATTCTATGCCTCCAATGGCACTGGATCTCTTCCAAATCTCAAGTGGACCACACTATAAGAAATAGTGCTGATTGAATGCCCATCATTAAAAAGTTCTCGGTGGCCACAAAAGTTTTGGATCATATCCAAAACATTTGTGAATTTCCTTGGACAGTCAGTGTGACCTAATCAAAAGGTTGGATGGCAAATAAACATTTCAGTGGGCCCTGAAAAGTCTTGTGGTGTGGTCCACCTGAGATTTGGATCTGCTTCATTTTTGGGCTTATACTCGGAAAATGAATGGATGGCGTGGAAAGGGTCACTGCCGAAGCCGAGTTCCATTTCACAAACCTTCTGGTGGGAGTTCCTGCAACACAAAACCATGTGGGGCCCATTGGGATGTCCGTTTGAAATCCACTCCATCCATCAGTTTCATCAGATTATGTTCCATTGAGAGCCCAAAAATGAGATAGATATAAGACCCAAGTGGGGCACACCGCATGAAAATATGGCAATGGAAACATCCACCATTGAAACCTTCCTAGACTCGGTACTGATTTTTATATGCCATCCAATCCATTCATAAGGTGAGTCCCACCACCACAAAGGGGGAAGTAGATTGCATCCGACCCCTAGTTAGACCTTTAAGTGTCCGACCAGATCTATAGTGGGGCCACCATGGTGTGACTGTTTATACATGCCTTCCATTCCTTTCTAAAATCTTGCTAGCGGGCCCCAAAATGAGGCAGATCCAACTCTCTAGTGGACTACACCAAATAGTAAGCTTGGGTTGCATTAAATGCAGGGGTCATCTTTGGTGTGGTCCATCAAAGCATTGTATCTGCCTCATTTTTATGGCCCGTTTGGCACCATGGATTTGAGGAGAAGTGAGGAGAAGTGGATTCCATGATATGAATTCTTATCAATTCCAATTCTTACCAATTTCAGATTTTCTGTTTGGCAGTCAAGATTTGGAGAGAAATCAAACATGGAGGAGTGGACGGTGTAAATTTTAATCCCACCGTATGGCCACCGTATTAGCCTCGATTTTTAAATCCATGCCATTCATCCATTTTTACATATCATTTTATGCCAAGATCCAAAAAATAAAGCAAATCCATATCTAAAGTGAACCATAAAACAAGAAGAAATGGAGAGTGAAACCTTTATGATGCACAAAAGTTTTGGATTAAACTGAAATTTGTATGGTCCTTTCATCCAGGTCTTTGTGACCTTATCAACAAGTTAGATGGAAAACATACATCATGTTGGGTCCCATAGTTAGGAACACATTACAGTGTTGGCAAGGATTTCTCTTCAAATCTTACATTTTTTGGGGATTTAAAAAAGGGCTAAAAGTGCCTTTTTAAGTTCTCCTGAATTTCTCTTAAAGCCACTTCTCAACAGAATAAAGCAACCAGTTTCTCCTCCTTTCTCCTCAAATCCAAGGTGCCAAGCGGGCCATTAAGCTCATACCTAGGACGATCTTAGAAAATGGATAAATGGCATGGAAAACAGATACATCACGGTGGCCAACTATAAAGATCTGGTTGTGGCACAGGTTTCGGACGCAATTCGCTTCCGACGAGGGGCAAATGCAAATATCAGCTCGCGGGATGCAAAACCTACTCTTTTTATTCCTTAACACCCGCACGCACACCCACCCATTACAGTGGGCATTCGAACCAATGACCTCTTGCTGAAACTCTTGCAGTCTACACTAGGGCATGAGTAAGGACCCAGTAACATTTCAACGGTGGGCATTCAATCTCCATTATTTTTTGTGGTGTGGCCCACTTGATATGGATGGGCTCTCAACCTGAGCTGGTGAAATGGTGGGCAAATTAGATTCCACGTAAACAACGCAGTGGGCCCCACTGCAATTTGTGTTGCAGGAATTCCGTCCGTCCAAAGTCCACACAAGATGGAGATTGATATCTACACCTATCAGGAATTCCTGCAGCCCTGAGCCCCGTGAACCCACTGTGATGCAAGTGTTATATCCACTATTTTAGGTTGTGAGCCCGAACATGAGCCAGATCTAAAGCTCAAGTAGACCACACCATAGGAAACAGCTGGGATTGACCACACACTCTTGAAAACATCTTGGGGGCAATAGAAGTTTTAAATCAAGCTGATATGTGTGTTTTCCGTCCATCCAGGTCAGAGTCTCCTTATGAACGGATTGGATGGCATCTAAACATCACGGTGGGAGCTAGGAAGTTTTCAACTTCATACATCTTTATTCCTAGTGCTACTACTTGTAGTGTGGTCTACTTGAACTTTGAATCTACTTCATGTTTGGTCTCATATCCTAAAATGAGCGTGCGAGAGGGATGAACAGAGTGGATATAACACATACAAACACGTAGTGCTGCAGGAATCCGCGTCCCACCTATCAACATCAACGGCCAGAAATTTCCTACACCGGTGTTTATACTTATCTATATATACAACTATATTAGGAAGATTATCTGAAAATTTAAATGACACAGATGAAAAACTTCCTTCTTTAAAAGAAAAGGAATGACCATTGACTATACAATACGTGTATATGGAGAAACATTAATCTTCCGGGAGCGGATTGGATGCGACCCGGACTCAACAAACACAGTGAAGCCCACCTTGATGTATTTTAGTATATCCACTCCGTCCATCCTATTTTACAGATCATTTTAGTACAAAATACCAAAAACGAATCAGATCCGAATTTAATGTGGACCACACTGCAGGAAACGGTAGTGATTTGACCATTAAAAACTTTGTGTGGGCCACAATAGTTTTGGATCAATCTGATATTTTTTTCCAGGTTTCTTTCACCTAATCAAAAGGTTGGATAGAAAATAAACAATATGTTGGGCCCTAGAAAGTTACTAATGGTGGGGTTCAATCACCATTGTTTCTTATAGTGTAGTCCACCGGAGATTTATATCTGCTTCATTGTTGGGCTGATACCTTATAATGATCTGGTAGATCGGATGGACGGCATGGATCATGATGAGGGCTGAATCGAATCTGTTCCCTGTGGTTGCATGTACATCTAAGTATAGACACCAATTTACTATACTAAGCTATTAATTTGCGTGGGTGGCCCACCTTAGTTTTGGAATGGCCTGAATTTTTGTATTGTCCCTTCATCCTAGTGGAGAATCTATGATGAACGGATTAGATTGCATATACACAACACGGTGGGCCCTAAAACAGTGGGAAAGTTTTAATTGTTGGTGTCCCCTTACAACTTTTCCAGGCAGTGTAGCCCATTTGAGCTTCCATTCGAGCTTATTGTTAGGTCCATGTTCTAACATCAAATGGAACATCTATTGGACGGAGTGGATCTGATGAAGAGTTGGTGTGCCTCACAGAATCCGGGTATAATCATATATTACGATAACTGATAGAAAAAAAAAAGTCATTGGAGAAAAAATGCGAGTCTAAGCACTAAAGTTTATATTATCCTAGCTGGACATGTACTTTTTTACAGTTCAATCCAATCAATCTGAACCGTCCATTAAATGCATCATACATCTTATGGACTACAATGGGTAAAAAATCATAACAATCAGATGATCATCCGAAAATGAGATGGCCATCCATTTTCAGGTCGGTCCATAGATGGGATGTTTAGGATGGTCCGAAAAATCAATCCTTTAAAACCATAAACAATCTGTTATGGACCCCAACAAATACATGGCTCAAATTATTGGTGGGACCCATTTTCTCTAAATTATCTCAACTTCCATAACATGGGCCATTGATTGGACTTAATGGATGGTTGAGATCGGTTGATTGGAGTGTCCAAAGGCTTGGATGCAACTAGGAGCACTGGAACATTCTCTACATAGAAAAATACACATCAACCCACATGAACAAGGTCTTTTAATTAAAAAAATAAAAAATGCACCAACCTAAAATAAAAAAAAATAAAAAAAAGAAAATAAATAGCTTTGAAGATTTTCAGTGAGATTTGGTGGGATGTGAAAACGCTGGCTGTGGTTAGGAGATAGCTTTCATGAGTCGTCCACTGCCTATGTTGTGTGCGGATTGTGTTGAAGTCTTCCTTGCCAATTGCGTGGATTCCGGCGTCCAGCTGGATTCCACCCCACCATTCTCCACGTCATCATCCCTGATGGAAACGTGATGGCTACTCGCGAGAGTGGCCATCTCAATCAATCATACTCTCCCCTACACGTGGCAACCGTTATCATTGTGTGACCGATTGGAGCGTCCATCTGATGGGACACAATGTATATGTGGATTGTGGACCTACTTAAAAATCGGGAATATAGAAGCCCGGACCAACTTACAAATCGGGATCTGGGGCCCACCGTGATGTTTTAATGAAATCCAATCCGTCCATCATGTCCGCCTCTTAGTGTTTTCGGTGGTATCCAAATTCCAACGGTTGAAAGTTCAGGTGGGCTACACTGAAGGGAACAGTAGGGATGGGATGCCGACCATTAAAACCCTTCAGATTGCATGTGGGACCTACCTTCTTGTGGACATACCATCTAATCCATCCGTAAGATTCATTCAACCAGGATGAATGGACACTCAGAAATTTCAGACCATTCCAATATTCAAGTGGGCCCCAGAGCATGTTTTTATAAATTTTAAGCATGAATTTACATGAAATGGCCCAGCTCAGTGTTGGATCGACCTGAGTTTTGGGATCCAAGCAGAATAGGAGATGTCTCACATGATGGACAGATTGGATGTCAATGAGAAATCACTGTGGGCCCCACAAATCGATGTGTACATCTAGCTTATCCAAATAACGTTTGTATTGGATCGGCCCCTGCCAGCAATATATGACTGGCCCAGGTGACGAACGGCCTGGATCTCATACACGTTACCTTGTCAGCATCTGTCGGTAGAGTAGGATCCTGATGGCTACTCTCTCGAGTTGCTCTAGGACTCCACCTCCCCCCTTTATAAACTCGTTTCCCCCTTCTGTCCCATACACGAGCTCTCTCTGTCTCTCTCTCTCTCTCTCTCTCTCATACATGGAAGGTCTCATTCCATACGTTTATCGAGCCATAGTCCAATACAGGACCAATGGCCAAGCCACCATGGCTGGGTCATGGTTCAGCGACTCACCATCAGCTTCGTACATTAGACTCCCGGGCGACTCTGGACGGTTCCAAACATCCGACATCCAGCTTCTACGGTCCGATCGCATCTTCGCCACATCTTCTCCCTCTTCCATCTCTTCATCCACCACCACCCAAGTAATCGTCGCCACCGCCACTCAATCCCCTCTCCGCCGGACCACAACTCGCCGACCCGTCTAAACGGTCACAAACAAGACATGGACCTACCATGGCCCATCTATCAGCGATTCGGATCGAAAATCGGCGATCCACACAATAAAATCAGAACGGTAAGGATCACGATCAACGGACCGGATTGCGAATTCCAATCCATAGTGGTCTGAATTTGGTTACTGTAGTTGTAACAACAGGTGTGTTTGTGTTAGTGTCCTTTTGTTCAAAGATAGCATAGAAATAAAGCGTGTGGGCTACCGAAGGAGCCTTGCCATGTTGCCATGTAATTGTATTGATGAGGTGTGGATTTCAAAGTTCATGGCCCAAATGGGCCTTTTATCACTGTAAATTCAATAGGGTATTTGTGTCCGTCCCTTGTTGAAATCAACATGATGTGGCCCATCAGAATGTTAATATTGAAATTTTGAGTTAGTTTTATCGTGAGCATTATGTGGGCCATTTAATCTCGTGAGAGTGGCTAGGATGTGCATTTTGGATCGTTGGATGTTATTGGTGGTGGATGGTGTGGATTTTGCTTTGAGATCACTGCATGCATTAGGGGCTGATGGTTAGCTCAAATCTCAGTGATGCCAGAATTTTCCAATTCTGTGATTTTTTTTGTAAGAAACTTATGAGTGTTTGGATGTGCCCCAAATTGCAATCCCTACAAATTTGATTTTATTTATACCCAAAATCACAAATGGTTTCATAAAAAAAAAATAATAATAATAATAATAAAAGCATTAGTTGGGGTACTTTTTTTTTCATATTATTATTATTATTTGAGGTTGGAAATCTAACAGAGAAACAGCACTCTACCCATGTACTCTTCAATTTATAGACCGCCCAAAATGCATAGCTGCAACAAATGAAGAAATCTCATTTGCAAAAGGGGTCATATTTCACGTGTGAAAGCAATATCGATGATAAAAGAAGGTAAAATGTCTTCGAGAACATGTCTTGCGCGTGAAGTATGGTTGGTTGTCACCTGCAACGTTCAAAAGATTTAAAATGACACATGAGATGTCCTATCGTCAATTTTAAACCGTTCATTTATCCATACAACTAGAAAATGGAAAAATCATATCTCTTGGATGATCCTAACCATCTGAATGATAGCATGAAAAATGGACGCTCATCCTTGAGCGTAGAAACAAAATAAGTCCAATCATCATCTTGAAATATCAGTAGATAAATACAGCTTTGTATGGCTTATGATTCCAAGGCAGCCGTTTGGTCTGATGATTCTAACCATGTAAAGGGCCAGGATCATCTGATCGGTGTGATTTTTGCACCATGGCTTGCTCCCAATTTTGTTATTGAATGAACTGCTCTGATGGATGAATGGCATCCCACGTGTCATTTAAAAGCTTGGGGAACATTGCCAACGTCCTCTGAAGAGTGTAGTCGAGGTCCCTTGCGTGGCCCACCCATGATAGGCCCCACATGGACTAATAGTCTGGACAATGGTCCTAGATGGGCCCCTCTACGAATACTCGTGCATCTGATTGTCCATGGTTAAAAGGGAATGTTCAAAGGTCCAGATCCAATGGGGATATGTACGGTTGCCCATCTATGGCAAGGCCTACTAGATAGACCGTCTGGATCATCTGATGGCGTGGATGGGCGGTGGCCAAGGCCATGGATAAAAACGGTGAAGACAAAAATAACAAGAAACTGATAGAATAGGAAGCGGATTGCCTGATGACCCTAAGACCACTGATATCCTTAGTGTGGGGCCCACCGTGATGTATGTGTTTCATCCACGCCGTCCATCTTCATTGCCAGCTCATTTTAGGGAGTGAATCCAAAATTGAAGCATATCCAAAGGTCAAGTGGACCACACCACATGAAACAATAGCAGTAGAGACTGAACGCTTACAGTTGAAAATTTCTTGGGGGACTGAAATTTTTGAATAGCTTATATTTGTGTTTTTCCTTCATCTGAACAGGTTGGATGGCAAATAAACATCAAGGTGGGCCTAGGAAGGTTTCAACTGGTAGATATCATTATCCCTATTGTTTATGTGGTGTGGTCCACTTGAGCTTTGGATATGCTTCAATTTTGGGTGAAGGTGGGGCCTCAAAGGATGTGGTTCACGGAATCGGATTGCATGCGGAGTAACTCCAGGCGCTCTTATCATGCGAAGTAAACTTAGTTAGGCCCACATAGAATGTATGTGCTTTATCTAATTCGTTTATATGTTTTTTCAGATCATTTTAGGGTAGAACCCAAAATTTAAGCATATCCAAATGTCAAGTGGACCATGCCATGGGAAACAGTGGGAATAATGATTTACACGGTTGAAACCTTCCCAGGCCTTACAGTTATGTTTTTTTGTCATCCAACCTGTCCATAAGATCACATGGATATGGACGAAGGGAAGACACAAATATCAGGTTCATCCAAAACTTCTATATCCTCCAAGAATTTTTCAATGGTATACATTCAGTTCACACATTTCTTGTGGTGTGGTCCACTTTAGATTTTCATATGCTTCATTTTTTGACGCCGTGCCTAAAATTTTCTGTTAAGATGGATGGACGGAGTGGATAAAATACTTTAATCACTGTAGGGCCCACTTACTCAGTACGCAATCCGCTTCCGTGGTTCACATGCAATTTTACTATTTGATGTATGTGAGGGGACTTAATTCAATCATACAGAGCTGGTAAAAGCTGCATAAGTAGATCCATCTCTTCAAAGTACAGCCTGGCACGTTGAATCATCATTTGGAACCGTCCATCTAGTCTCCCCTAAAATGTACGGACAATAGTTCAGAATGAACTTAGATCCTGATGATCCTGGCCATCTGATCAGCAATCTTAATGTATGATGGTAGAAAACAAAAATGCTCAATGGTCCATTGAGTGAAAGTGACGATATTTATTGTTTAACAGGTCTGATTTTTTAAACGTAAACAGGGTGCACTAGATGGACGGCCTTGATTGACAGATAACCCTGCCACGTCAGCTACAGAGATTTGGTGCGGACTATACGGACGAACAATTCAAACAATGGGAGAAAGCTTGTTTCGGGAGTAGATGTGCATCAGATATGCACGGATTTTGATTTGGTCACCATTCAACATCATTACTCTACCTGAGACTTTAATCAGCATACTCAAGTTTTCAAATCAGATAGGTGGGGCCCATGGTTACGTAATCTGGTACGTTTCATTTCTTCTTCAGTGGAAAACCCTTCGAAAGGGTAATTCTAACCATCTGTTTGTAGGCCACAAGCAGAAATACAGGTCCACATTCAACTGAAAAGAGTCTAAAGTGATGTGATTAAAACCACCATTTATTTAACCCGCTATCAAAATCAAATACTATTCAATTTTAATAGTACTTTGGAATATATAGGATCATGTGCAATAAATAGAAAGAAGATAATGAAAGAAATTCCAACCACAAACCACACGAAAATACATGATTTGCCACTTAGCTACAATCTACCTACAATAATGACAGATTATAAAGAAGGGGTATGGAATACCTTCGTTAAAATATAACAAATTCCCTTCAAATTCAAGCTTAAAAATGAAAACCTTCCATTATTGCAACACCAATAATAAATCTTTTCACTATAATTGTTTGTTTCAATAAATCTATTGAATGAGCATGATAATTAAGTTTTGCGTTGGGAAAGTATAGAATTACGTGGATAACACTCAACGTAATTTGGTTACTGCAACTTTGTGGCGGCATGCGTTATATCCACTCTGTCCATTCATTTTTTAGATTCATTTTTTAGATTGTTTAGCTTAAGATCCTAAAAATGGGGCAAATCTAGATTTTAAGTGGAACAAAAAAAAAAAAAAAAAAACAACAGTTAAGTGGTGGCATCATTATTCCCACTTCTTCCTATGATGTGGTGTTTTTGATCTTTGGGTTACTCCAGTTTTAGGCTCATGCCTTACAATGATCCCAAGATTTAAATGAAGGGTGTAGATACAATACATACATCATGGTGGGGCCCACATAATCTACCTCATTTTCTAAGTCAAGACCATAAAAAAGTGTAAATGCCAACTCCTTTCATTAATAGCTATTGAAATTTACCATTGTAGTTAATAGGTGCCTAATATGCATATCCAACACTCAAGTGGACCACACCAAAGAATAAGCATATCCAACCCAAGCTTATTCTTTGGTGTGGTTCACTTGAGCCTTGGATCTACGTTATTTTTAGGCTCATGCCTTAAAATGATATGAGAAAAGGGATGGACGGCATTGATAAACAAATAAATCACGATGGCCCGCAAAGGCTATGCCTGAACGGAAATCCGTCCATGCAGGGCAGGATGCAATCAGCGTCCTCAAACAGCTCCTCATAGCACTTATTTTGAGAGCCTTGGAATCTTGAATCTTATCTTAAAAAAAAAAAAAAAAAAAAAAAAAACTACTCCATCCTTCGAAACCCACTCCCTAGGGTTAATATTATCTAATCCGTGAGATTTGGGATTATGAAGCTTATGCTCAATTAATAGACCGATCCATCACATTTCTGTAAGGGTTGCAATGGGCCAGGAAGTCCAATTAGTACCCGAACCCGATTGGACATGGGCAGGTATTAAATGAGTGCAGACGCGGGTTCCGGTATTAATTTCGGACCTATGAATCGCCTATCTACAAAATCCCACAAACCAAGCAGAACTTTCTGCAAAATAAAACACCTGGGACTGAAATACATGCTCTGGAACGGCCCATTACTGCATGAAAGGGCTTGTAGCTGGTTTTGGAATTTGAAAATGGCTAAAACAGAATTTTTGTTGAAGCTAGGCCATGATCTGACCCAGCAATTGGAAGGCCATGATGTCCAGGGCTTAGAATACCAACCAACGGATGATTATCTGTTAGTCTTTTGGGGGGTTTAGATCCGCCATCAAACGAGAAGCACATCCTCTTAGTCCTATGTCGTGTCATCCTGACCGTGAAACGTATCCTGATGGGCCACCACGAGGATGGGCTATAGACCAAAATGAAGAGTCAAAATGACTACTATGACCATCCACGTGTCAATATTAGGGCCGTTGCTCTGAATTGTGCAAACAGATGCCTTGTCAGAGTCCGAAGTAGCCCAACATGATCGATGATCTAATAGACACCAAAGTGGGCCCCACATGATAGATGGCCCACATCAAAATGTGGCCTCGCATGATGAATGGGGCCCACATCAAGTGGACCAACCTACATATAGGTGGGCCCCACATAATGGACAGTCTACACCAAAGGTTGGCCCCCTAATGATGAATGGTATACATCCACATGATAGATGGCCCACATCAAAATGTGGCCTCGCATGATGAATGGGCCCACATCAAGTGGACCCCACCTGATGGATGACCCACATAATGGACAGTCTACATCAAAGGTTGGCCCGTGATGATGAATGGTACACATACAAGGCAGGCCCCAGAAAATGGACAACCCAATTCGAAGGTGGGGTCCACCACAAGTATGTACAGAAGAGTATAAACATAACATTCTGATGCATCAAACAACATATTAAATATATCTGAACTACATCTGAAAATAAACTTAAGTAATAACAGCTTCTCTACTGAAATAGAGAGTATAAACATAACATTCTGATGCATCAAACAACATATTAAATATATCTGAACTACATCTGAAAATAAACTTAAGTAATAACAGCTTCTCTACTGAAATAGAGAATGGATATCACAATATAAAGAATTCAAAACATAAAATAAAGAAAAATGCGAGCAAAACTTCAGATGGCTACTGATCGCCCATCAACTGCAAATCTCTCAGTTTGATTGTAGAGGATTAGATTCCGGCGGCTGTCCTTTGTGTTGAGATTTTTTGGTTAAAAAAAGAATAAATAAAATATTTTGAAATTTCGTTTTTCTTTCATGAACTTTTTAAATGATTTGTTTGGTACCTCATCTAATAGTTGAAGAAATTTTGTGGCTTATAATATAAGTGTATGGAGAGTATTCTTATTTGAAGGAAATGGAGAGAGATGATCAGGTTGCATGTTCACATGCGCATGGGCGCTGTGGTTGTAGAAGTCCTAGTGGCGTACTGTTGACAGTTTTTTAGAATGGCTAATAGTTTGGATGGCTCAAACGGTCTTTGATGATGAATGGTCAGAAAATAGACAGCCCTGGTGATCCAACGGTTAGATCGTTGATCTAACAATCTAAAACATATGGAATTGAGTGACAACGCTCAAAAATGTTTTACAAACGTTCTAGAATTAGAAAGCTTGTTGTATCAGCGATCTCAATTCAACAGAAGGGCCAAATTAAACTTTTTAAGAAAAATGAAAAGTTACCCTTTTAAAACCTCTTTGCAATCTCTATCCCTCCCACTTGAAGGTGGAACCTACATGATGAATGGTCACATCCAGGTGGGCCCACATGATACACAACTCACATCAAATTTAGGCCCCACATCATGGATGGCCCACATCAAAGTGTGGCCCTACATGATGGACTATCCACATCAAGTGGGCCCACTTGATGGATGGTCCACATCAAAGGTTGGACCACTGGATGGTGGACATTGAAAATGGTCCCACGTGATAGATGGTTGACATCAAAGATAGGCCCAAATGATGGATGACCTAAATTGAAGTTTGGGCCCCACATAATGAATGGTCCACATTAAGGAGGGCCTCACATGGTGGATGACCCACATCAAAGTGTGGCCTGCATAGTGGACAGTCCACATTAAGTGAGCCTCACCTGATGGACGGTCCACATCCGTGGTCTTGCATGATGGACGGCCC
Source organism: Liriodendron chinense (assembly GCA_003013855.2). Lineage (NCBI taxonomy): Eukaryota > Viridiplantae > Streptophyta > Magnoliopsida > Magnoliales > Magnoliaceae > Liriodendron > Liriodendron chinense. The sequence continues at coordinate 6,515,376 of ML058333.1, forward strand.
ATATCCAAATTGGCCCAACATAACGGGTGATCTAATAAAAGGTGCACACCATACAATGGACAGTGCACATCAAAAGTGGGCCCCACATTTAGATGGCCCACATCAAGGTAGGCCCTGACAATCTACATCAAAGGTTGGCCCCTGATGATGAATGGTACACATCCAAGGCAGGCCCCAAATGATGGACAACCCAATTCAATGGTGGGGTCCACAGGATGACACAACAAATGTGGGCTGTGATGGGCAGTGTATATTGAGGGGTCCCCAAGATGATCGGCCCACAAGGACAGTAAAGGTGGGCTCCACCAATGTCTCATGTGATGGAGAGATGCAGGTTGCGATCCGCCATCAAACGAGAAGCACAGAGTCAAAACACAACTATAACCAACTAGGTGTAAAAATCAGCGCGTTGCTCTGAACAAACAGATGCCTTTAGTCCAAACCCTTGATCTTGCATTACCGTAAGCCAGAACCAATCTGATGGGCCCAACTATGGTTGGAAAGAGACGAAGATTAGATCCCATCTCTCAACAACAGTTCTGGGCAACGGCACAATGACCTGATGAGGTTTTAGGATAATTCTAACCCAGAGGTCTCTGTCAGCCCTAATCCAAAGTGGGGTCATTGGAACAATGGTCAAGAACATCAAACCATTCGATTTGGAAACCTTGGCAAACTTAAGCATTTTCGGAAGACAGAGAGAGAGAGAGAGAGAGACCCACGCATCCTCTGTGAATAGAAAATTGACGATAAAATAGATTTGAGCCATCAGGTGGGTCCAATGGTGCAGGAATACAAACTGCTCATCGCATAGCCCCAACTAATGATAGAACAGAATGGAATCATGGGTTCAGAGAGACTAAAGACAAACATCATCATTCCAGATAATTCCATTCTGCAAAAAAAAAAAAATCACTGACTAGCTGAATCATGGAGCCCACCACATTGTATGGATAGAGAACCACATGCATGGACAAGAGAACAAGAGAGTTATAAACATAACATTCTCAAGCATCAAACAACATATTAAACATATCCAAATTCTACTGAAAGCAAAAGATAAATATGCATATCACAATATAAAAAGTTCAAAGCATAACAAAACTTCAGCTTCCGATCCCCTCTCAGATCCCCTCTCAGTTTGTTCGTGGAGTGGCCCACTCGACTCTAAGGATGAGATTGTCGTAACCGTACCCGTTGAGCTTGTTAATAGCCCTCTCCGCGTCCTCCTTGTTAACAAAGTTCACAAAACCAAAGCCCCTGCTCATGCCCGTTTTCTGGTCGACCGCAACGTAGACTCGGCTCACGGCTCCAAATGTGCGGAAGAGCTCAAGCAGGTCAGGCTCGCGGGTGTCCTCCGAGAGGTTGGTGACACGGACTGAGTTCTCCTCATTTCGGCGCCGCATCTCTGTTCCAGTCCTCTCTGCCCCGCCCCTCATGCCTGGAGGGACATATGTCCCCTTGGTGGCTGCAGAAGCAGGTGCCGCAGTTTCTGACGTGGGAGGCCGGTCTGTGAAGCCTTCGGCTTGTGGGGCAAGATCCTTGTAAGGGCATTTTGATGTCCAATGATCGCCCTTCTTGCCACAGGTCCTGCAGACCATGAGAACAGCACCTCCTTTGCCAAGTGAGGCTAAGGGATCTCCAGCAACCTTTGTTTCTTCAGCTTTGCTACCTGTAATCGATCAGGTTATATCAGGTTATATGGTCAGGACCAAGACTACAAAAAATTTATACCTCTCATAATTAAATCTTGTTGAGAAAAAGGAAGCTTCATGACAGAAGTTGTTCATCCAAAAAAAATGAAAATGGAATATAATGCAGAATAAAGTATGCCATGAATAGTTTCTTGCTATTACTAGGTTTACTGTGATACGCCATAAAGTGCACACCAGAATATCTCCCCATACATGTGGCACTTGTGGATGGAAGGCTCGACCATTGATTAGGCAGGCCATTAATTGGATCGGCCACACCTTTAAAGCAATGCAACCAAACTATCACAGGCTTGTAGCCAACCAATCAATGACCTAAAAATGGGCACTTCACTCAAAATTGAGCGAGTCTGACAATATGGTCACTTGGCCAGGATTGTCCAACCACAGTACTGTGATTTTGGGTAATGACCCATCAGCATGGGGACAGCCAGTATAACAGTCTACACTGTACATGGTGGTGGCCAGGTGGATTGCAGGGACTAGACTTCATAGAGAAGCGGATTGCCTGGTGATCGAATCACAAGGGATATGCCTGGCAGCCTGGGGATCCGATTTGGGATGGGATTCGATTGGGCAACATGCTCTGTCAGAGACAGGGCCCATGCAAAGCATGTTTCAAAGTTGTCAGCAGCACATGGCCCAATCAAATCCCCTGCCCCGCTGGCTCACCATGGCTATCCATTCACCAGGCAATCCACTTCCACCTCAGAGACCAATGAAGCATGCATTGCAATAGATTTCAAGTTGTTCCCCCAAAACATCCAATTGAAGATAATAAAATTTTATTTTATTTTATGTTTTTGGAAAGATGTAATGAAATTTTATTAGAAAGGCCCACCAAGGGAAAAGCTAGCCTTTATTCTTTTCCCACACCTACCATGTGTCAATTCCATAAACAATCTTCAACCAACTTCAACATCACCCATGACCAAGGTATGCCATAACCATAAGAATGGCCATCACGGCCGCCGCCGTTATCGTTATGATACAGACTGTCACAACCGTCATGGCCCCAAGGTTGAAAGGATGACTGTAAATTGAAGTTTGAGTCGATTCTCGAAGCATCCTATAGAAAGAACAGAAGGAAAAGCAACCCGAGCTATGCACATGCCACATCGTGGAGTCCTTTTCTTCTGCCAAGGGAATATGGAGGAGATCAAATAGAAGTAAAAGCCAAAAATAGCAGAGCTGCTCATGTGCCACTCAAACCCAGCAAAATAACATTGCCTATATGCCCGATCAGCTCAGCCTTAAAAATGTTGAATCCACCATGCGAGAAGAGTCCAATGTTTTCTGATTAGGCAATCTACTTGTATTTTCTTAAGAAGGAGATCAAATAGAGGTAGCTTGTACAAGCTGATATCTCACTGGCACTAAGGCTTTCCCCAAGATATCCTCAAACATTCTAAATAGCAAGCACATAAGCCAACGGTTTTCCTCAAGATGGCCATGGTTTTCTATAGAGTAACATAATAAGGATCCTCACTTCCTCAGACAAATGGCAGTTACCTTTCACTTCATGTGGTTTCCTACTGATGAAGTTTGTCTCTGTTTTAACTTGAATCTTCCTACTGTCTCTAGTAATAAGTGACTTCACTAAGGAAAAGGTTAGAAGGCAATGAGATATTGTCCTATGCATAAATATAAGAAAGTCCTTTCTCTACACGGCCTCATTGGAGATGAATGTGGTGAAGAAGTCAGAAGAACAAGTATGGAATCTCAAGTGTCAAGATTCAAATATGTACCGGTTTCACTGATCGATTTTGCAGCATAAGTTTCAAGGCTGGCGAATTGGGTATATGGAGTCTCCAGCTATAGTAGCGCAGCTTATCTTTCAAAAAAAAGCTATAGTAGCGCAGCTGGTTATGGGTGCCTACTTTCCCAAGCGTGACCGAGGTTTAAGTTTCCTTGGGCTTCCGATGAGGCAAGGCCTTGAAGCCCAAACCTCGCCTCATCAGAAGAACAAAAAAAGACAAAAAAGATGGTGATTATCCAGCTCCAACAGTTTGGTTATGCAAAATTAAAAGACTGCCCAAAATTGTAAGATCAGATGGCTCGTGGGCAGAAACAAAGTCCCCACCATTGGCCACTAGCGTAAAAGGAAGAAGAATATTGTCAATTAGTGTTGCAAGCATCTTAGGAATGGGCTTTCAATCCTTCCACCATCTTCGTCATCATTGTTTGGTACCAACTAATACAAGTGGTCTTTACTCCAGTTTCGTAAAAAGAAAAGAAAAAACTACGCCCTATCTTTTGATATCTTAGGTCGATAATTCATGAGATTGGAGAGATAGAGAAAGATGTTGCTTATAAAAGTAAAGCTGGTGGATGAAGTGGAGATGTGCCTTTGGATACCAGTCAAATTGAATGAGAAATGTTATAGTATAGCAATAAGACCAACCATGCTCAGTTGAAGAATAACATGTTCGTAGGATGAGCATAACTGAAATGGGGATGCTGAGATGGATGATTGGCAAAATGAGGAAGGATAGAATTAGAAATGAATGCATTCGAGGGAACTTAGGAGAAGCACCGGTATGTAATAAGATGGGGGACAATTCGACATAGATAGTTTGGCCATGTGCAACTGAGACCAAGAACTGAATCAATTAGGAGTAAGGGCGGCAGTGGGAGAGGTAGCCCACCCGACCTAATGAGCCCGACCAAGCTTTGGGCCAGGCATGGATCCACTAACTTGGCCTGTGGGCTGGGCTTGGGCCTTGCATGCATGCCCAAACCAATTTTTAGTCATGCTCAGGCTTAGGTCATTTTAGCACAACAAGACCCAACCCAACTTTATACATAAATCTGTTATAGTCCATGCCAATCATTTGCTAGACAAGTAGACAACCATCCATCTTGAATGTAGACCGTTGTTTAATTCCTCTAAATGTCTATTTCTTTGTGCATGTGTGGCCCACTTGATCAATGAATAGATTAGACAAATTCAAGTGGGAATATGGATTTTGTCAATTTTTAGGCTGGGCCAAACTGGTCAGGTCGGGCACGGGCCCAACCAATTTTTTTCATGCTTGAGATTGGGCATGCTATACTAGATCCATGTCATGCTTGGGTCTGGCTCAGGCCCTGGGTATTAAGTGTCCAGGCCGGGTCCAATCCTAGCCTATCACAACCCACACTCAGCCCATTGCCACTCATAGGAGCAAGTTGGTTTCAAGTTGGAGGGTCTAAAAGGGAAGAGAGAAGGCCCAGAAGGATGAGGGTGGATGAAGTAAGAAAAGACTTGATGATTTGTGGTTTAAGTAAGCATATATGGTCCTTCATAGAGTGGAATGGGAAAATGGGATTCACTTAGCGACCCCAATCAGTTGGGATAAGGGTTAGGTGGTTATGATGATCTTTGGTAAGTGGAAAGCCCTTCATATCCCTTGTCATCATCTTCATCCAAGTCCTCTTAGGCCTTCCCTCAACCTCCTTTCACACCCTTCCAATCCAACTTCTTCCTCAGCATGGCATCTCCAATTTTCTTAGAACATTTCCAAAGCATCTTAATAGGACAATCATTCTATCTCTTATTGGACTAGGCTTAGGTTGCTTCCAATGCCTCATTCCCAATTTGATGTAAGCTCAAGGCACACTATGTGGGCCAACATATGTTGAGTTTTGGGATGTTTGTTGTTAGATATGGGGCCTAATGTTAGAGATCATCATTTGAAATTTTGAAAGATAAAGAGCTGATTTTGAGGATATGTTTGAAGATTTTGAAGATTACTTTCTAGATTTGCTTTTATTACTTTTAGACTTATTGTTATCTTAAATAATTAGATTGACTAGAAATCAACTAGATCGATTTGGAATCATCTAATTGATAGGGGAATCTTAATTAAAGATTTGTAGAGATTTTATCTGGTGTCTTTAAAGTCTGTTAGAGCATAATAGATTAGATTAGGGGTTTTTCCATATTTTTTTAGATGAGTATTTATGAGGATCTCTCCAGATTCCTTACAGATCTTTCATCTCCTGTTTATATTCAATTGTTACGAGAGAAATAATGTAAGTTACAGCATTTCATAATGTAGTCGCTCTAGTTTAATAGAGTCCATAAAAAGGGAAGGTTGGTCTAGGAGGTAGGTCATTCTAGATTTTCTAAGTTCTACAAATTTTTGCCCATGTATTTTGTAAGAAGTTTCAATTCAATAAAGTTGCTCATCCCTCTCTACTCCAAATTCTTGTGGGTGTGCTCTTGTCGATTCTTGCAATCCAGGTATCAAAATCACATTGATTTGATAACCGTGTTGCACTACAGTAGTCTCCTGCCCAATTTGCACAAGCATCCATCACAACATCCTCATCTTTGTCATTCTCATGCTCTACAGATTGTCACCTTCTTACTACTAGGTCCTTCCATCCTTTGCACATCCATTTTCCCATCCATAGCCCAACTTATCCCTTAAGTCCATTACATACTAGGAACTCCTTCACTCACCCCTCTCGACAAACCTTTTAGCATGCCAAAATCCTTCAAATGAAGTTTTGCAAGTCCCATTTACAGATTAAAAAGCACAAAGAAAACAGTAAAGCCACCCAAATTTTGTGAAAGCCAAAAGTTTTGTCCAGATCTCTTCTATTGTCATAGAGAAAAGCTGTCTTCACTCTTGCACTCGAACAATGGCACATGAAATTTAAATCATCTATTCAAACAGCAAAGAGACAAAGTAGAGATCATCATCTGTGCATGCAAGTAACACAACCGGTTGAAGACTAGATAGAGTAAATTTTAATTGTGAAAATAACTAAAGCTTGCATATGGAAAGTAAATATCTTGAAAATCACTAACATAGGTATCCAGGGGCATGATCCAACCAGAGCAACACCAATCAGATCAACAGTTTTGATCACAAAACCATAAGCCCCGTTCATCCAGACTAACTACAAATCCTCGAACCAGAGTTCATATAATCCTTTCTCAAAGAATTAGGGTTTCCTTCCCACCTAATCCTTAGGTAGAGAAACAGGACGCTTGAATGGTCCAACCGATCAATCTGAACAGTCCATCCGGCCCAGCTCAAATTTCATGGGCTACCATACAGACAGCCATCAATCTTAACTTTGTTTTCTTCTTTTACAGCCATCCATCTTCCAAGACATGGATGGGATGGTTAGGATGTCTCCAAAAATTGAATCATTGGAACCATAACCATCGATCGTAGGCCCCAACAAATAGTCAGTTCAAATTGTTGATTGGACCTCTCTTTCCACAAACGATCCTGACCGTCCATGTTTGATTTTGCCTACAGCCCCATCAGTACAATTTTCGCAAGGCGTCCTAAGAAACATGAGACGAACCTAACGGAAGGTATAGATCAACCGATTGGAATGATCTGATGTTCTCATGCAACTAAAACGATCGGGAAAAAGACCTAGAAAAGATAAGGCAAGGGATTTGGAGGACAAACCAGGAGCCCTTGGCTTTTCGATGAGGATCTCTTCGGTGGAGACCATGGTGAGCCTGCTGCCAGCGTCTTCGTGGGCTGCGTCGCCGAACTTGGCCCAGCCCCGGCGCTCCACAGCCCGCTTGCTGAGGCGGGCCTTGGCGAGCTTTCGGGTGCGAGTGGTGGTCGTGATTTTGACCTTGTTCCCATCCTCGTTGAATTTGTACTCGATCACCTTCTTCACACCGTTCTCGTCGGGCCCGATCACGACACGTGGCGGCAGGAGAAAGTCCAGATCCTCTCCGTCGTCTTCTTCGAGCTCTCCCCATCGGAGCTTGTTCGAGAGAGGAGCGCTCTGTACGGCTGCCATGGCTGCAGTTTCGCAGAGAGAGAGAGAGAGAGAGAGAGAGAGAGAGGATATCTGGGGAATGCAAGAGAGTGAGAGGGAGGGAGATTTCTGGATTAGGGTTTGGAGAAGAGGCGGACGAACTGGTCCAGTGGTCCCTACTAGAAGGAGAGGTTTGCCTGCGAAAGCTTTCCGCAGGAACTTCCTCCAACCGGAAGTTATGTGGGGCCCACCGTGATGTTTGTGAGAAATCCACACCGTCCATCCGTTTTTCCAGATCATGTTAGGAAGTGGACCCAAAATTAGGTAGATTGAAAAATCAAGTGGGCCGCAATATAGGAAACAGTGAGGATTGAACGTCCAGCATTAAAACGCTTGTGGGGCCACAGAAGTTTATGGATCGGGTTAATATTTTCATGTTTTCAATTCATCCCAGTAGAAATGACCTTATGAATGGTACGGATGTCATATAAACCTCACGATGGACCCAGGGAGGTTTCAACGGTAGGCATTTCCCTACCCACTTTTTCCTGTCGCGCGGCCCACTCAAGTTTTGGATCTGCCTCAGTTTTGGAAACATGTTCCAACATGATCTTTCAAAAATGATGGACGGGGTGGATTCCTCACAAGCATCACTATGGGCCCCACCTTTCTTCCCATCCACTGGGCCCACATGATGAAGTAGTCTGATGGTTTCAACCGTCCATATCATCGTTTTACTACCATAAATAAGCTATTATCCAGTAATAAAGCTTTATTAATGATCCTAACCTTTGATTTTTAGAGTTGAATGGAAGCCGAGGAAAATCTTATTTTCATTTCATTATTCTGAATTCATCTGTGGATATGGGATAGAAAAAAGTTAAAAAATAATTCAACCCTTTAGTCATTTCAGAACGTAGTTTTTACGCATTATTTCGTTGGTCATTCATAGGATCTTTCAATTTTGAAGATTCTTTGGTTATCACCAATCGACAATGAGGCCCATCGTAGAAACGTCTTCTCCAAATCTAACGGCTTGCAATTCAGATTGAAAAAAGAAATGCGTTGGGACATGCTGTATGCAGTGTCACGCGGATGGTGTACTGAGTAACTCAGCGCGTGTAAACTACGTGGGGCCCACCATGATGTATGTGTCTTATCCACGCTGTCCATCCATTTTATCAGCCCATTTTTTGTCATGATACCAAAATTAAATCATATTCAAAGCTCAAGTGGACCACACAACAGGAAAAAGTGGGGATAATAACGTTCACTGTTGAAACCTTCCTAGGGCCCAGAGTGATAGACGGCATGGATAAGATACATACATCAAGGTGGACCCCAAGGAGTAGGCAGCAGTGAACTGAGTAACTCAGTAGGCAATCATCGTCCAAAGTCTCGTGACCACCACCAACTCAAATTGCATAGTGCAGCACACAAAAGTTCTATGGCCCACCTGGATGTGTGTTTTCTGCGCTCAATCTATCAATTTCCATTCATGATCGGTTGGAAAACCAGCAAAAGCAGAAGCCGAAACGCGCGGAGCAATGCAAGATCAAACGAGTAAACAAGATGCAATCAAGCCACACACAAGCATTCACCACAAGAGAATCCGAATTTCTGTGGAAAAGCCCCTTAACGGGTAAAAAACCATGGCACAAAGTGATCAACTATAAATAAGCAAAAGATTACAGAAATGACAGCCCACAAGCAAGGAAAAATAGAGAAAACCCTAAGTTATCTCTCACACACACCTCTCCCCTCTTCCTAAGACTAATAGGAAGCCTTGGACTCCTTAGGGTTATTGCTAAACACATTTACAACCTACTTAAATAGGTAGAAAATCCAAAATAGCAACCTCTTACGCAATCCCGCATGTTGCGCAAGAAACCGCGTTGGCGATTGACCAGTCGGCCGACTGGTCGCCCAACACAAAAAACAGTCTAGGTGAGATCTCACCGACACTGCCTCACCACCGACTGGTCGCCCAACACAAAAAACAGTCCAGATGAGATCTCACCGACACTGCCTTACCACCGACCGGTCAAAGGCACCACAGAGAACAACCAGCCTTCACTGTGCATCTGGGCAACACTGTCAGACCAGTCTGAGCACCCAAACAGCGCACTACGTTTGAAGGCTCTCCAACAATCTCCACCGAGGCTTCAAATGTCGAATCAACACATCTTTACAACGTCATATCATCTTCAATCATAGCTCCACCGCTTCTCGTGTCACCATCAACCCTAACCTTGCAAATTCACGCCCTTTACTGCTCTTCTCATGTGGCCCTTGAGCACTTGCCACATACGACAATCGTGGATCTTGCTACCTTTCCCGCAGCTCCATCGTGAATTGTGCTCCCGATCAACATGTAAAGATGGTCACACCTCCGTGCCTTCATATACACAAGTGTCCCTTTCATCATTTCACAACAACGATCGCGGCCAATAAACACGCACCCTTTCGCCTCAAGTGCACCAAGAGAAATCACATTCATCTTCATCTTGGGGACATGTTTCACATCTTTCAGGACTCGTTCGACCCCATTGAACATCTTGATGCACACAGTACCAACACCCTCAACCTTATGAGCGTAGCTATCTCCCACAAACACCAATTCACCACCATACTCCTTATATGTCGTGAATGAACTCCGGTCAGGATAAACATAACATGAAGCCCCTGAAGATAGGATCCACTTACTATCGTGAAATTCCTTGCTAGATACAGTCAAAACTTTGCATAGATCGCCACCGTCCTCTACGGTATTGGCTCCCTCTCCAGAAGAATTTTCATACCTCTCTTGCTTCAACCTGGGATTCTGACAATCCCTTCTCATGTGGCCCTCCTGACCACAATTCTAGCACTTCACCTTAGCCTTCCCTTTGCCCTTGGCCTTAGATCCCGATTTCGAATATCCTCAATGCTCAGAATTTCTTCTCCTTATAACCAGTGCCTCTGAGGAATAATAGGAAGTCACGTCACCGCTTTTCTTTCTCATCGCCTTCGACTGGAGAGCTGAGTTAACGGTCTCGACGCTTATGGTTTCCCTCCCTGCGTACACAGAGTCCATGAACAACTCATATAAATTTGGAAGAGAATTCAATAGGATGCATGCTTGATATGCATCATTCATCGGTTCATCAATCTCCACCAACTTGCAAACCAACCTATTGAACGTGCTCAGGTAGTCCTCCACCTTAAGGTGAACAACTGCATCAACACATACATGCGATTCTCTAGAGATTTTTGGCATAAACATTCTCTAGCTATGCTATCATTTCAGCCGCAGTCTTTTCCTTCATGACATGATAGAAAACATCATCCGTAAGGTTTAACAGGATTGAGGTTCTAGCCTTTTTGTTGAGTATTGTCCACTCATCATCTTTCATAGCCTCGGGTCGCTTTCCAAGAACTTCATCAAGCATTTGCTAAACTAGGAAGGATTCAACATTCACCTTCCATAGCTCAAAGTTATTTTTCCTGGAGAACTTCTCTAACTCGAACCTTGTGCTTGATCCCATCTTCTCGTCTCAGATCCGAATTCTACTCTACCCCAACTTTAGCTCTGATACCACTTGTTGGGAAAACCGGTAGCGAAAGCGGAAGCTAAAACACGTGGAGTAATGCGAGATCAAACGAGTAAACAAAATGTAATCAAGCCACACACAAGCATTCACCACAAGAAAATTCAAATTTACGTGAAAAAACCCATCAACGGGTAAAAAATCACGGCACAAAGCGATCTATTATGAATAAGCAGAAGATTACAGAGATGACAACCCATAAGTAAGGAAAAACAGAGAAAACCCCAAGTTCTCTCTCACACACACCTCTCCCCTCTTCCTAAGACGAATAAGAAAGCTTGGACTCCTTAGGATTGTTACTAAATACGTTTACAACCCACTTAAATAGGTAAAAAACCCAAATAGCAACCTCTTACGCAATCCTGCGTGTTGCACAAGAAATCAAGTTGGTGCTCGACCGGTCAGCAGACCGGTCACCCAACACAAAAAACAGTCCAAAGGAGATCTCATCGATGCTGCCTCACCACCGTTCGGTCAGAGCCCCCTGATGACTGGTCGGCAGACCAGTCGGAGGCACCATAGAGAACGACAAGCCTTCACTGTGCATCTGGGCAACACTGCCAGACCGATCACCCGACCGGTTTGAGTACCCAAACAACACACTATGTTTGAAGGCTCTCCAACATAATCTAAAAAATTAGTCAGATCCAAATCTCAGGAGGACCACATGATAGAAAAGAGTGTTGATTGAATGCCGACTATTAAAAACTTATTGAAGGTTGCAAAGGTTTTGGATGGGTTTAATATTTGTGCTTTACCTTCGTTTATGTGCAACCTTTAAAAGCTTAAGTGACTAACAAAATTTAGAGTGGGCCTTAGGAAGCTTTTAATGATGGCGATTCAATCACTAATGTCTCCAATAATATGTGCTTCACCTCAAATTTGGATTTACCTCATTTCCTAGATCGCGCACTAGAAAATGGATGGATGGTGAGACTTTTAAAGGTAGGGCCTAATTAATCAACAGTATGAATATCCTGGATTATGTGATTGAGCATGCCAATGGAGATTAATCTAAAATCATATAAAAGTCCGAACTCTTTGATCTCTCTTTACATGCAACTGCATTACCTAGACGACATGGGATAGGCCGAATAAAAATAGCATACGACAGATGTTAGGCCAGAGGATCATTGAAGTGCGGCTCACCTGATCGAACTCTAGCATCTCTTACATGTACACTGTATTACACGTGTGCTTGCGCTGGTGTGTGCAGGATGTGGTTGGCCTGCTGAAAGCGTTTGGCAGGAACTCTATGCAATGGGAGCTAGGTGGAGCCACTCTGATTTGTTTTTTTGTTTTTTTGAGAAATCTACTCCGTCCATTTATCTTTTTCAGATCATGTTAGAACATGGGGTAAAAAGTAAGGTAGATCCAAAATTCAAATGGGCTAACTATGATGTTTTCTATCGTGTGGGTCAAGTCTACCCTATTAAGAATTTAAATATGAATTTTTTTTTAGCTACTTTTCTTATGCGATTCAATCAAAGCTGTTTAATAACTAAGTATTTAAATTAGGACTATACAATGATTCTCGATACAATTCTTTTGTCTGAGTATACTCATGTGTCCCACCGTGATGCGTGAAGTTTCCTGTCATGCGGTGCACTTGAGTTTTGGATCTATTTCATTTTTTGGCTCATATCCTAACATGTGATGAAAAAAAATAGATGGCTAGAATGGATCTGCCTCACTCAACTCCCATCACAGGGAGTTTAGTGGTGGTAGGAATTCACTGTTAAGAACTTTAGCCAGCAAATTAGTATTGCCGTGATGTTTGTGAGAAATCCACTCCGTTGAGCTTATTTTAGAACATGTGAACAAAAATGAGCCAGATCATAGACTCAAGTAAGCCGCACTAAAGGAAAAGTTGGGTAGGGAAATTCTTACCGTTGAAACCTCCTTGGTCCACAGTGATGTTTTTATGCCATATATACCGTTCATAATGTAATTCCTATTGGGATGAACTGAAAACACAAATATTATCCTAATTCAGAACTTCTGTGGCCCAACGAATATTTCAATTGTGATGTTCAATCATCATGTTTTCAGCCTACTTTAGTCTTGGATCCGGCCCAATTTTGGTCTCATGTCCTAAAATGAGCTCAAAAAATGAATGGACGGGTTGAATTTCTCACAAACACCATAGGCTTTCACAGGATATCCACGTCCACTTTAGCAAAAGCACAGGTGTAATACCGTGTACAGTGCAAGAGATGCTTAAGAGTTCCATCAGGTGGGCCACTCGTATGTAATACCCACGTTTCCCATCATATGGCCCACTTGAGTTTTTTTGGGCCATGCCGTAACGTGATCCGGCAAAAACAGATGTACAGGTGAAATTCTCACAAACATTATGGTGAGTCCCACCCACCCACCCACCCACCCACCTGATGGGACGTTTCCTCCTCAAATGCCAAAGGAGAGATTGAAATTTGGTGAGGTCGAGCGCCTAGGACCATTTTTTGGCCGAGCGACCGAGATTCCACTAGATGGACATCTTTGTTGCTGGACTATTTTTAGAATAGTCGGGCGCCCGACCATGTTGGTCCGAGCGCCCGAAATTGAAAATTTCTCAAGGTTTTCTCGCTGGACTTTTTTGGGCTTGGCCGGGCGCCCGATCCGGCGTGGACTGCTTATACACAGTTTCCTTATTGTGCTACAATTCCTCCGTTTTCTTACTTAAGGAATTCCAAAATGGGATTAGAGTATCCCATTGAGTGGTTTACATATCCAAGGTGAGAAAGAGAGAAAGAGAAAAAGAGAAAAGAGAGAAAGAGGAAGCTTGTAGAAGGGAAAAGTTGCTTGAAGAGGAGTTCTTCTGCGCAACCGTCGTCTCAGCGCTTCTACGTCATCGGGATCGGTGAGATCGTTCCTTTTTACTATTCTCTTATTGTTTATCCATCCCAAGTGGGTGAAGAAGGTTTGATCTAAGCGGTGTGTGCTTGAGATCGGTTGTAACAGTTCTCTGAGATAGTGGATTGTTGATCTGAACTAGGTCCCGTGGTTTTTACCTCTTTTAAGGGTTTTCCACGTAAAAACTCCTTGTATTCGTGTGGTTGATGTTTATTCTTGATCATAGTTCATAATTCTAGTGTATTAGGGGGCGAGATCCGAAGGTTTGTGTAAAACGCACCCAACACCACCCACCCACCCTTGTTAGTCACGTCAAAATGTTAGCCAACCCCCACTATGGGAGTTGATACCATGATGTTTTTTTATTGGTCTGATATGTTTGGTTCGAAGGGTGAACTTGATCTAGCATTTCAGCGTTCTGATATTATGTTTGAAAATGGCCCGCCTTAATCACAATCTACACTTGCAGCTTCTTTGAGGTGGGCCATGATGAAATCTATACTATACTAGGTGAAATTCTACAGGCGATGAAATAGTCAAGAGGATTAGTTTTACGATGGGTATTTGTTATAGGTCACACCGAGCTAACGTACGAACTTGAGCTGGACAACGAGTTGGACATGGAGTCGGGTTGGTCCCAACCAAGTCGAGTCTAGTCAAGTCTCCGAGTCAAGCCCAACACATATCAATAAATCCACAAAATAAAAATAAAAAAACCAACTCAATTTTTTTTTTAAATACCTAATACTGAGTTGAATCGGTGTTGTCGAATTGAATCAGGGTCACACGAGTCGAGTCAGGTAGCCTCGAATTGAATCGGATGGTCAAATAGGGTTGTCAGACACTAGACAAGGCTGCCGAATAGGGACAAGGCTGAGTGAGAGAGGGGTTTGGAGGAAGAGGAATGTCTTATAGCCGGGTAGGGTTTTATGGCCGGCTAGGATTTTTGGGGGGGGGGGGGGGGGGGGGGGGGGGGGTTAGAGCCAGGCATGGCAGAGTGGAAAAAAAAAACTAAATAATATTTTACTTTCTTATTTATATTATACATACGAGCTAGACCAAGCTGGTTCAATTCGAACTTGAGTTCGAGTCGAGTTATGCCAAACTCAGACTCTTTTTTCTTTTTTTTTTCCTTTTCGAACTACATCTACCTAGCTCGACTCAGTTTGAACTCAGCAACGAGGCAAGTCGAATTGAGTTTTTTCAAGCCGAGTTGAGTCGAGTTAACCAAGTTGGCTCGGCTCGTGTCCATCTCTACCCACCAAGCAGATGCCCTTGACCTGAAATTCAGGCATACCCACTTGTAGTTTAGCTAGATTTTACCAATCTAATGAATGGCTATGAATGATTAGGCCAAAGTTTTTCTAAGGCATCCTTTTGATGGCCGGGGATCATGATTTACTTAGGTAAAGGACACCAATACATTGGGACCCACTTGAAACTCAAATGCACGGACTTAAGATAATGGGAGAATGAAGAGAGAGAGAGAGAGAGAGAGAGAGAGAGAGAGAGAGAGAAGGTTGCAGCTACATGCAAAAATATTCAAAGTATTCCTTATATGATATTAACGAAGTATTCCCAATATTATTTGTATCTCTAGTTTAGGTTACCGATAACACTAATAGTAACACCAATATCAAAATATCTCTAATATTATCCATGTCTCTAGTTCGGCAATATAGATAACACCTGGTAGCAATACCAATAATGCTAGTATCATAAGTTCCAAGTATCAGCGATATAGTGATATACTGCTAAGTATTGCCAATGTATTGATATCGCCAATATTTTCGTCCATGTTAATTTTAGGTGTTGTTTGTATTGCCAGTCATCAATGATACTGCCAGCAATATCAATGTTATTTTCTTATCTCCGACTAGCAAAACATATAAGTGCATGCTACTACAAGACAATCCATTCTAACTGTTTTTCGTATGGGTTAATAGTCGTAGATCTATGTAGCTTGGGGATGATTCTCTTGACACAAGGCAGTGCAACAGTTGCATATAATAAATTCCATACAGTTATCATGGTGGACCCTAGAAAGCCTTTGCTACTCTTTCTGGTCACACTAAAAAGGAAGATGAGATGTTGGAGTCAACTAGCCTACAAGAAAGAATTGAAGAAGTTTGCTAGAAGGGACTTTAGCCTTTGAATTTGGGTCATGTTCCAATGATATGAGCCGTTTATACAATGTCCCACTTTGTATGGTGTAAAATTAGAAGAGGTTCTCAACTAAATTATTTAAACCCTTTTGAGAATTTGACTCTTTTGCTTTCAACATGAGCAGTCACCATAACCTTTGTATGATCAAAAGCGGGGCTGTCAATGGGCTGGCCCAGGGTTAATTTCAGATGGCCGGATTTTGAAGTGTTTAACCAACCTTCTCAGGTGGGCCGCTTTCACAATTTTGACCTAGCCTATTGACAATTATAATTAAAGGGTTGAAATATTAAATCAGATAGTTTTTCTTGCATGCACCTGAGAGAGACCTGTATCAAACAAACGGTTTGGATCATTTAGAAAAAATCAAATGGAGTGGTATTTTATTGAAATTCCTTAGAATGTATTGGAGCAAATCTCATTCCTCCAAAAATCAAATGCACCTGGCTGTGTAACATATGCTCCTCCTCTTGGCTTCCAAAACTCTAGTTGATCCAGTACTACTATAAAATCATGCCCAAAACCTTTAAAATCATTTTATAGCCTACCTAAGTTTTGGAATGGCTTGAGTTTTTTAGAGTCCATTCATTCTGATCGGGTCTCTGAATGTATTAAACGGTGTAGAAAAAATATTATGGCCCCACATACAATTTGAAAAGTATTTAATGGTTGGCATCCTTATCCTAACTGTTCCATGTCTTGAGGCCCACCTGAGCTTTGAATCGATTGGATTTTTTTAGATGAGAGAGAGAGAGAGAGAGAGAGAGAGAGAGAGAGTTGCTTCTCTCTTGAAGAGAACCGAGAACCGATAACAGTAAAAAATTAAACTGTTGCTGGCCATTTGCACCCAATTCATAGCTTTTTTAGAGGAATTGAAATCACCACCATTTACACTTCTTGAATGCACCTTGATTCCATTTACTCTCATTTACATGATGCCAAACGCACATAAAATACCCATTTACCCCAATTTAGTCTCATTTATGTGTATCCAAACAACCCCTAAGAGTGAGTTGGTTTCAATTGAAGGTTCTAAAATGGCAATAGATAGCTACAAAAAGGAGGTAAGTGAGGTAGTAAGAAAAGATCACTAAATGACTCCTACTGTAATTATGAATATGATCTTTACTAGGGTGGAATTGCATAACATGATTCCTGATCCCAATTAGTTTGGATAAGGCTTAAACGACGATGACAATGGTGATGAGGACGATTTTAGCGAGCACTAATGTAGTGGGTTAAATGGAACTCATACAACATGCAGACATGATTCCATGAACTATATATCTCCATCAAAATTTCATGCAACCACAATAACATAAGTTACACATCCTCACTTCTCCCAATACAATGGTTAACTCTAGTCTTAGATCTATCTTACTTATGAAATAATGTCTTAACGTGAGCTAATGCAATAGATGTATAAAATTGATTTCACATGATCATTGTGATGAGTCCCACAAAGCCTTTATTATTTTATTAGGTTACATGCAAAGAGGGGCAACATGGAATGATGCAAAGAAGGGCGTGGGTAAATGAAGAGGAAGACCACCATGTCTCCTCTACATGGTATGAACCTTGAATCCACAAGGTGCAATGGCTCGTGAATCCACAAAAAATAAAGAAAAATTCAAAATAATCTTATTGATGTTCCCTTAAAACAAGATTACAATGCTTTAAATAATAAAATGCAAACCTTAATTAAGAGTCCTAATACGATTAAACTGCAATTGACTCAAAATAGTAAAAATCACAAAAAATAGTAAGTCATAATTTAACTTTGCCGAATGATTCTTGGGATGATAATAAGCAAATTTTAAAAAGACATCACATACTAAAATTTTAAAGCTAAAGAGATACTCCAATCTAAAACTTACTAAAAATAAGTTTTTCATAAAACTCTAATTTTGAATAGGAAGGAGTCGTTTTTTCGCAAAACTAAGCGACGCGGGTCTGTTAGCCCACGATGGCTTATTCCAGTCAAAATTCATAGGACATGCTTCCCGTAATGATTCTCGAATAAAAAATTATGATCATTTTATAGTTCACACTTCGAATGACAATTTTCCTATATTTGGAATGGATATTTTCGATCTAGACACTCCTAAGGCTTGGTTATGTCATGCCCTATGTAGAATTGAGACCGGATTTGATGGACTAACTCCACTTCCTTTTAGGCTTCCTTTCAGTCCATCTATGTCATGAATAGTTCTACAGCCCACTCTACATCTTGGAAGCATGCTATAGGCATGAAGTAATTGAAGATGTTGGCTAGAATACATCACTAGAGTAGGTCTCATTGCAATAAGATATGATGGGACTTTACCCTCGTAGTGGAGTCATGTTAAAAAGACACAAATTATTATCTAATGTCTCTCACTTTTTATGGTGGAATGACAACAAATAAAAGCTTCAGTTGAATTGTTCTCATCAAAAAATGCATGGTCACCTAACCTTCGTATACTTAAATGAGTTGAAATATTCAAAAACTGGAAGCCCTTATCCAATGAGACATAACTTTCATATAATTCAAAGGGTTGAAATATTTAAAATCTGGCGTCCCTTATCCAATTAGATATCTATCTCGCACAAACGGTTTGGCTCGTAACAAAGAATTCAAGCCCATTGGTTGGAATCCAAACGTATCTCATTGCAATGTGTCTGGCTGTTTTATAGCGAGCGCGGATTAGGTACTGCCTGAGCCTGTCCCGAGCTCAGGACATGCGTAAGGCCGCATGACGTGATTTTGTCAAGCTTGCTGACGTGGCAGGTCTCTTCCGACAACGTGCCATTCACCAATAGGAAGGTACGGATTGGCTAGTGAACCCAACACCAGCCCGGGGCTGGTGTCAAAGCTGTGTGGGCCTGCCATAATTTATGTAGTTTATCCACCTGTCCATTCATTTTTCCAACTCATTTTAGGGCATGGGCCCAAAAATGAGGCAGATCCAAATCTCAGGTGGGCCACACCATAGGAAACAGTGGGAATTGAACTTTCACTGTTGAAAACTTCTTGGAGGCCACAAAAGTTTTGGATCAAGCTGATATTTGTATTTTCGATTCATCCAGGTCTTTGTGACCTTATCAACAGGTTGGATGGCAAATAAACATCGAGGTGGGCCTTGGGAAGTTTTTAAGGGTGGACGTTCAATCAAAACTGTTTTCCTGTGGTGTGGTCTGTTGATACTGTTTTCTGGTCGACAGACGAGGTGATGGAATTTGTATATGTAGGAACAGATCGTCGGAAGAGATATCCTTCGGATGAATCGGCAGAGATGTTTGGATCGACGGCTTGAGTTAGATTCTACAAAACACCACAGAAAATGGTAAAGGGGGGTGGCTGGGATCCAGCCGTGAACCCTCCGATGCCTAAATCAGTAATCACCTTTGATAATCGTAAGATGACTTGTCGTAGTGATTAGAGCCTACCTGTCGTTGGAGTTAATCTTCTTATTTATAGGCATTGATCATAGAGTTATTGAGCTGAGATCACGGCACATATCTTGCCTTTTGTCCGGGAATCTGGGCGAGAATCTCGGACCGTTCTGATCTTTCGGACGGTTCCGATCTTGAGGGGATGCGCCATCATCTATAGGCAACGTCAGGAAGGGATGAGTTCGGCTCTCGTATGCTCGGCAGATTAGGTCCGCTCCGATCTGACCTTGAAGGAGGTGAAGTCATCAGTGCAGACCTTCGGCTTACTGTAGGATTTCGAGGTCTTTTGTCCTCGGATCGGTTATGAGAAATTACCCATAACAGCTGTCTCCCCACTCCCGATGTGGATATTTCTATCTCGGGAGTTTACTGTATTTGACCTCATTTTGGCGGCAATTGCGCATTAAATGCGCTGTTTCGAATTTCGAAAAGGCGCAATGATGTTCGTACGGCGTGGCAGCTTTTCATTTCGGCGGACGAATGGTGTCATGACACGTGGGGCCTCGTATCTTCGAACGGACGGGCCGAATATCGCTATCTAATGAGATGCTGACACGTGGCAAGCCTCGTCGATAGTCGCGTCGGTTCATTCTTTGAGACCGTAGATAACTGCCGCGTGGCACAGCACGTTCTGCATGCTGTCTCCTGCTACAGTATAAATACTGTATTTAAGGATTTTTCCGGATTTCTTTCATCTTCCCCGTTTGCGATTTCTTTCTTCCTCCTCACAGTGTTTCCTTTGATTCCTTCGCGATTTCCTCTGGGCCATTCTTCAAGATCCCCTTCGGACCGCTGTGATCTCAGCAAGCTGTCCTTGCTTTCTTTCTTTGGCCCACTTTTTGTCCGGAAAGTAATCCGGTAGGTTGATTTATATTCCGTCCTCTTTTCCAGTTCTTCATTCTCCCCCCTTTTTTTTTTCTTTCAATGACTGGTTCGGAGGATAGTTCTTCACGAACTCTGTCCTTGGCCATTGGGGAATCCAGTATGATGGAAATCCAAGTTGTTACCGCGGAACCATCAGGAGAAGTTTTGCTGGCTGAAACTCCTTCGTCCTTCGCTTCGGATGAAGTTCCAGTGGCTGGGACTTCAGGTCGGGTTGCTGACCGGGTCTCTGATTACCCGGCCGACCTGATCTGGACAACCCTTAGATCATCTGACCTGATTAGGATCAGGTCGGAATATTGTATCCCTGGGGCCTTAGACCTCAGGCTTCCTGGCCTTGACGATTTTCCGACCCGTCCACCTGGAGACCAGGTTACTGTGTACGCCTCATTCTTTGAGGCTGGTTTCCGCCTTCCCCTCCTCCCTGCTGTGAGGGAGTATCTATCCGTAGTTAACCTCGCTCCGGGCCAGTTGGCTCCGAACTCCTGGAGGACTTTAATTAGCTGCGTCGCTCTATGGCGCCAAGTCCACGCTTCGGACCCGACACCCTCCGAACTGAGGCATCTATACCAACTGAAGAGCCATCCTGACTCAAAGGGGTGGTTCTATATGTCACCTCGGGGGAGGAAGGGACATCGGTTGATAGAAGACCAACCCTCCTCAATTCACGGGTGGAAGGAGGAGTGGTTCTTCGTATCCAAGGGTTGGGAAGGGGCCCGACCCGAAGTTAACTTCCCAGACCGAAGAGTCAACAACTGGTTTTCAGTTCCAGGTCGGGTCCGATGCTTTCCCTTTTTTTTTTTTTTTTTTTTTTACTGACATCTCTCTTTTTTTTTTTTTTTTTAGTTCGTGGTGATCCCCCAGCCCTCAGCTCGGAGGAGGAAGAGAGCCTGATTGCTGTGTGGGAGCTAGATCCGAGCTTCCGCAGCGTAAAACTTCTTCTGTCCTTTGAAACCTTATCCGACCTGGGCATCAACCATCGAGGTAGGTATTCATGAGTACTGATCAGTTCGGTTTTTCTTCTGTACTTTACTTACGTGATGCTTTGTTTTCCTCAGGTATGTCTGCTCCTACTTCCCGAAGGAAGATGTCGACCATGACAGCCGAAGAAAAGGAGCAGCTTCGAGAGAAGAAGAGGCAGAAGGTGGTGGCGAGGCGTCCCCGAGTACGCCCTTCTGCCCTCCCGGCGGAGGATGCTCCTCTTCAACCAGCCGCTGAGGCGATCTCAGAAGCACCTCCAGTCGAGGTTGTGCGGCCAGACCTTCCCGCTGAGCTTCCACCTCCTGTCCAAGTTATTGACTTGGTGGAGGGCGGTGAGGCCGGCCCATCTGGGGCATCGGCCCAGGAAACCTCGGCTCAGGGTTCATCTGCCATTCGCCGAGGTCCGGAGATGCCGCCACACTTGTACAACTTGTGCAAGTGGGCGTATAAGGCAGTCCCCGAGGCCGAAGTGGACATTATGGCAAGATCCCCGGCTCTTTCTTTGCTCAACATGATGGGGGTCTTCAGCACTAAGGTGAAGTTTAATACCATCCTGCTATAAAAATAGCTAAGTTAGGTATTTCGTTCACTTACTTATTCCTTGTTTGTGTAGGTGGCTTATGGCTGCCAGATGCTCCGGGACGAGATTACCCGGGACAAGGGTACGATCTCCGGCCTTGAGGGCACGCTGACGGCCACCAAGCACTCCTTGGACGAGGCCCGGAAGTTCGGGGAGGAGGCGGCCAAGGCCTTGGATGTGCGGGAGAGGGAGATCGCCGCCCTCCAGGCCGAATTGTCTAATAAAGAGAGGGCTGAAGCCGAGCTTATCATCCGGGTGGAGGAGCTGAAGGCCTCCGAGGGGTCTGCGAGGTCGGAGTTGGAAATGACCAAGGCGGAGTTGGAGGTAAAGGTCGCCGAGGCCGACGAAGCGTTCGACTTTGGCTACGAGAAGTGTCGGATGGCCGTCCAAGAACATCATCCGGACTTGGACCTCTCATTTCTGGACTCCGAGGTGGAGGAAGACGAAGACACCGCAGCCCCTGCTGAGCCGACCGCTGATTCTGCCCCTTAGGGTTTTTTATGTAGCCCGTTTCTAGGGCCTTTATGTAATTATTTTGTAATCTGACATTTTCATGGTCTTATGAAATGAATTACTTTTTCTTTTTCTGATCTGTGTTTGCACTTTGTCAGATTTTTTTTTGTACATTGCCGCAAAAATTACTTCGTGGCCGAGCATGTAGATCGTAGCCGAAGTATTTAGGACTTAGCAAAAATAATGAATCCATTTACTTCGTAGCCGAAGTATTTAGTACTTAGCAAAAATAATGAATCCATTTACTTTGTAGCCGAGCAAGTTAGATCGTAGCCGAAGTATTTAGGACTTAGCGAAAATAATGGAAGCTTGGAGCTCATATACGACTGCGGGCAAAATTAGCCTCTGTTCGTACCTCAACAACAAAAATATGCTTTTATTGATAGTAGATTTTCAAATGTTCCGCGTTCCACGGATGGGGTAGAGCATGACCTTGTAAATCTTCGAGCCAATAAGTTCCAGGCCGAACTGTTTTAATAACTTTGTAGGGTCCAATCCAGTTTGGATTGAATGTGCTCGCAATCTTATCCTTCTTCTCACGTACGTTCCGTCGTAGGACGAGATTTCCCACCCTGAACCGTCTTTCTTTCACCCGGGAATTATAGAATCTAGCAACGCGCTGTTGATAGGCTGCGATCCGAACTTGGGAGGTTTCTCTGACTTCGTCGAGCAGATCGAGGTTAGTTCGAAGCTCATCCTGATTCTGATCGGGTCGATAATTATTGGTACGGTTACTCGGTAGCCCTATCTCGACCGGGACTACGGCCTCTGCTCCGAAGGCCAGGAAGAATGGGGATTCTCCTGTTGTTGACCGAGCTGTGGTCCGATATGCCCACAACACCTCGGGAAGCTGTTCGGCCCAAACTCCTTTGAATTCGCCGAGTTTTGTTTTTAGATGATTCTTGATAATCTTGTTGATAGCCTCGACTTGCCCGTTGGCTTGGGGATGATGAGGAGACGAATACACATTCTTTATACCCAAGTTCTGGCAAAATTCTCTGTATTTCGTATTATCGAACTGAGGCCCATTGTCGGTGACGATAGTGTTTGGGACACCGAACCGACATACGATCGACTTCCAGATGAAGTCTGTTGTTTTCTTCTCGGTGATTTTCGCAAGCGGTTCTGCCTCGACCCATTTCGTAAAATAATCGACGGCCACGATCGCATACTTGACCTGTCCCTTGCCCGTAGGGAGAGGACCAATGATATCGACCCCCCACTGTGCAAAGGGCCACGGTCCGGACATAGGAGTGAGCTCTTCGGGAGGTGAGTGAGGAACCATGCGAACTTTTGACATTTGTCGCATCGCTTGACGATCTCGCGGGCGTCCTTTTGGATCGTCGGCCAGTAATAACCTTGGCGAACTGCTTTCTGCGCTAATGCCCTACTCCCAGAATGATTTCCACATACGCCGGAGTGGATTTCCCTTAAGACGTAGTCGGCTTCATTTGGTCCGAGGCAGCGGAGATATGGCAACGAGAGACCCTTCTTGTATAATATATCGTCGAGTAGTACGTACCGAGCTGACCTATACTGGATTCGTCTTGCCTCTATTTTTCCTTCGGGCAATATGTTCTCCCGTAGGAAACGGACGATAGGGTCTCTCCAATCAGGCTCAGTTGAAACAGCGCATACCTCATTTTTAACGTCGTCCGTGATACTTCTTTGGGGGAGGAATTCAATGGGGACGACCCGTCCCAGTTCGTCGTCTCCAGCCGACGCTAGCTTCGCGAGGGAGTCTGCGTGGGTGTTGTGACCCCTCGGTATTCGGACAACTTTGCAACGATCGAACCGAGCTGATAACTCGCGATATTTTTGCAGGTACGCGGACATCTTTTTTCCCTTTGCTTGATATTCCATTGTTGCTTGACCCACGACCAATTGTGAGTCGCTGTACGCCGTGATGCATCGGATTCCGACTGCCGAGGCTAGCCGTAATCCGGCGAGAAGTGCTTCATATTCGGCTTCATTGTTTGAAGCTTTGAAACCGAACCTCAGGGCATACTGGACTTTTATGCCATCACGGGAGGTCAAGATTATTCCCGCTCCACATCCTTGCGAGTTCGACGATCCATCGACATGCAGCGACCAATTCGAATCTTCTACTGGGTTCGATCCTTCCATGTTATCCTGACAGGGGGCATTAGTTTCAGGATCGGAGAGGTCGGTAAGCTCGGCGATGAAATCAGCCACAGCCTGTCCCTTAATCGCCGTGCGGGGTCGGTACTGGACGTCGAATTCTCCGAGCTCGATGGCCCAGCGTGCAAGGCGACCCGAAGTTTCCGGCTTCTGTAGTATCTGCCTCAACGGCTGGTTCGTTAATACCACTATCGAGTGTGCTTGGAAATAAGGGCGTAATTTCCTCGCCGTTGTAATTAGAGCTAGAGCCAGTTTTTCTAGGCTAGGATAACGGGTCTCTGCATCCAGGAGAGCTTTGCTAATGTAGTATATTGGTCTTTGTATACCTCGGTCATTGCGGATTAGGGCCGAGCTTACTGCCGCGGAAGATACGGCCAGATATAGCAGTAGCTCTTCCCCTTGTGCGGGCTTGGACAGTAGCGGAGGTGAACCGAGGTACGCCTTTAGGTCCTGGAAGGCTTGTTCACATTCTGGCGTCCAGGCCACCTCGTTCAACTTGCGAAGTTGCTTGAAGAACGGGAGGCATCTGTCGGTAGCTCTGGATACGAACCTGTTGAGTGCGGCGACTCGCCCCGTGAGGCTTTGTATTTCTTTCACGGTGGTTGGCGAACTCATCTCAACCAACGCCCGGATCTTTTCAGGGTTGGCTTCAATTCCTCTTTGATTCACAATGAACCCGAGGAATTTTCCCGATCTTACTCCGAAGGCGCATTTTCCAGGGTTGAGTTTCATCCCGTATTTCTTCAGGATTCCGAACATAACCCGGAGGTCGTCGATATGGTCTTCTGATTTCAGACTTTTTACGAGCATATCATCCACGTAGACTTCCATGATTTTGCCGATGTGTTCTGCGAACATTTTGTTGACCAAACGCTGGTACGTTGCTCCGGCGTTCTTCAGCCCGAAAGGCATCACCTTGTAGCAATACAGTCCTCGGTCAGTGACGAACGCCGTTTTTTGCCTATCGGGGGCATGCATCTGGATTTGATTGTACCCAGAGTAAGCATCCATGAAGCTGAGAAGCTCGTGGCCCGAGGTCGAATCTACGAGCTGATCTATTCTCGGTAACGGGAAGCTGTCCTTCGGGCAGGCTTTGTTGAGGTCGGTGTAGTCGATGCAAACCCTCCACTTCCCGTTGGCTTTTTTGACGAGGACGACATTGGCGAGCCAATCGGGATAGCGGACTTCCTGAATGAAACCTGCTTGACGTAATTTCTTTACCTCTTCTTCAATTGCGGCATATCTTTCTGTGTTGAAGGCTCGTCTTTTCTGACGAACCGGCTTGACGGACGGGTCCACGTTGAGTCGGTGGACCATTATCTCGGGATTTATACCGGGCATGTCCTGATGGGACCATGCAAAGGCGTCGGCGTTCTCTTTCAGAAAGGCGATCATCTTCGTCTGGATGTCGTCATTCAGTTGAGACCCGATTTTGACGACCAAGCTCGGGTCCTTTTCTGATAAAGGGACCTCTATCAAATCTTCAGCTGGTGATCCACGTTCTTTCGTTTCTTCCCTGGGATCCAGGGGGGCTGCATGTGAGATGGCGGATATCGGGTTTTTACCTTTTCCGCGCAAGGTCAGCTCATAACACCGACGAGCTTCTTGCTGGTCTCCTCGGATCACACCGATTCCATCTTCGGTTTTGAACTTCATGGCCAGATGATAGATGGAGATGCCAGCCTTTAGGGCTCCTAAGATAGGTCGGCCGACGATCGCGTTGTATGCCGAGGGAGTGTTGACGACCAAAAAATCGACCATGATCGTTTTCTGGTTTGGTTCATCTCCTGTAGTGACCGGTAGAGTTATTTCTCCTTCAGGCATGATACAATCTCCTGTGAATCCGGTTAGGGCTGTTTTGACCGGTCTTAATCTAGATCGATCAATCTTCATTCTGTCAAATGCCGAAGCGTATATTATGTCGACCGAGCTCCCTGTATCCACCATCATTCTGTGGAGCTTCTTGTTTGCGACTACCATCGATACTACCAGAGAGTCGTCGTGCGGGTGTATTATTCCTCTGACATCTTCCTCGGAGAAAGATATCATGCGTTGGGCGACCTTAGGAATTTTTGTGGGTCTGCTGGTTAAATTCACCTGCCAAGCTGGCTCGGATGTCCGTGCCTGACGAGCATAGGATTTACGGGCGTTGCCAGAATCTCCAGTGGTAGGCCCTCCGAAGATCACATGGATCTCTTCCATAGGGTTATTGTCGACCGGCTCCCCTCTTTCTTCCCGACCTGAAGTTCTATCGTTATCGGGACGTTGGGCGATGTATTCTTTCAAGAATCCTTGCCGGATCAGCGTTTCTATTTGTCGCTTCAGGTCAAAACAATCCACCGTGTTATGACCATGATCTTTATGGTATAAACAGTATTTGGATTTTGACCTTCTGTCGGGGTCGGTTTTTATCTTCGCTGGTCGTCCGAACGCCTGTTTGTTCTTCTCGGCTAAGAATATTTGCTCGATGGTTGTCTTGAGCGGAGTATATTTCTCAAATTTTGGAACCGAAGTTTTGGCTCCGCGTGGATTAGCGTTTGAGTTCGGGGATCGGCGATCTGGACGATGTCGTTTAGTGCTACTTTCCTCATTGCGTTCTTTCCTCTTATGAGACGACCCCTGAGCGTTCACCAGCTCTTCTGCGTTTATGTGCTTCGCAGCTCGATCGAGGAATTCAGCAACTGATTGAGGGGGCTGTTCCCCTACTGACCAGAGGAACTTCTCATCCCGCAACCCTCCTATCATTGTGTGTAGCAGTACATCTTGGGATAGGTTCTCCACTTGAACCGCTTCAGCGTTGAATCGTGAGAGGTAATCTTTCAATGATTCGTTGTTTTTCTGTTTGACTGCAGCGAGGTGCGTCGAATGCTTCCTCGGGTCAGTGCTTCCGATGAACTGAGTTGCGAATGTTCTGCTCAGCTCGGTGAAAGAGGAGATGGACTTCGGTTTTAAATTGCGAAACCACGTCCAGGCCGAACCAGTCAAAGACAACGGGAAAGCTTTACACATAATGTGGCCATTAACCCCATGGAGCTCCATTCGGACCTTGAAGTTTTCAAGGTGCTCAGCCTGGTCCCCTATCCCGGAATATTGCTTGAGTTGGGGTATTTTGAAGCTTTTCGGGAGAGGCTCGTTGCGGATTTCATCAGTGTACGGGGACTCAGATGAGTCTACCAGAACATCTGCTGCCGTCGGCACTCGGGCAAGTTGTGCTTCGCTGGATATCACCGATCCTCTCCCGAAGCTCTTTTAGCTCGGCTTCGAGGGGAGTAATATTATCGTCCATCCGCCCTTGATCTTGACTAGCTCGGGCGGATCTTCTTTCTTCTATTCTGTGCCTTAGATCATTAGAAGGAAGTTCCGTGGCCGCTCGAACTCTCGAGGCGGAGGCTCGGCTCACGACTTCATCCTCGTCGGGTTGCGGACGGCTTGAGTGTGAGCGTGGTGGATGAGAACTTTGCTGAGGTAGTCCAGATTCGGGGTTGGTTTCGAGGTTAGGTGCGGGTCGGACTAGACTGTTCAGCAAGGCTGTAATTTCGTCCAATTTCCCGTCCACGCGCTCGAAGCGTCTATCTACCCCACCAAATTGCTCTGCGACGCCTCCCACCCGTTCTTCTAATGTGGACAGTCTGGTCCCGCGGTTTCGGGACCTCTGCCGTCCACTCAGAAGATTGAGGCGGTGTGACGAGCTGCCGAGGTGGAGCATTGGAGTATTGCGAACAGGTGCTTCATTTTCGGAATGATGCTCGTAGGAGAGCTCGTCGTTCACCGGGGCTTTCCCTTTCCTATTGCCTCTCCCACCGGCCATTGGTTGTTTAGAACGAAGGATTCTGTAAAGAAAAGACTTTTGTCGTCGTTCCCACAGACGGCGCCAATCTGTTGATACTGTTTTCTGGTCGACAGACGAGGTGATGGAATTTGTATATGTAGGAACAGATCGTCGGAAGAGATATCCTTCGGATGAATCGGCAGAGATGTTTGGATCGACGGCTTGAGTTAGATTCTACAAAACACCACAGAAAATGGTAAAGGGGGGTGGCTGGGATCCAGCCGTGAACCCTCCGATGCCTAAATCAGTAATCACCTTTGATAATCGTAAGATGACTTGTCGTAGTGATTAGAGCCTACCTGTCGTTGGAGTTAATCTTCTTATTTATAGGCATTGATCATAGAGTTATTGAGCTGAGATCACGGCACATATCTTGCCTTTTGTCCGGGAATCTGGGCGAGAATCTCGGACCGTTCTGATCTTTCGGACGGTTCCGATCTTGAGGGGATGCGCCATCATCTATAGGCAACGTCGGGAAGGGATGAGTTCGGCTCTCGTATGCTCGGCAGATTAGGTCCGCTCCGATCTGACCTTGAAGGAGGTGAAGTCATCAGTGCAGACCTTCGGCTTACTGTAGGATTTCGAGGTCTTTTGTCCTCGGATCGGTTATGAGAAATTACCCATAACATGGTCCACCTGAGATTTGGATCTACCTAAAAAAGCATGCCCTAAAATGAGGTGGAAAAATGGATGGACAGCGTGGATAAAATACATACATCATGGTGGGGCCCACACAGCTTTGACACCAGGCCCGGGGCTGGTGTTTGGATTACAGCCAATCTGCGTCCAATACCAATGTGACACGTACGTGCGACCTCGGGCCTGTCCGAGCTCGGGCAGGCTTGGGTAGTACCTAAGCTGTAGCAAAACTCAAAATGACAAAACTGCCCTCAGCTTGCTCGGCAGAAATTCGCCAAACGTCACTTATGTAGTGATGGTTTTATTTAGAGTCCGGATCCTCGGTTGGCTTCCAAGCAGGAAAGCTCTCCTTAGAGCCTTTTCATGGGTCCACACCATTACATAGGTCTGTAATCCTGTTACATCCGCAGTGTAACCTGGTCACACCTTCATGCAACCTGGTCACATGATGTCATGCAATGTGATGTGGACTAATAAAAAGACTCCAAGCAAAGATTTTCTGCTTGGAAGCCAACAGAGGATCCAGACTCATTTATTTATGTTTAAGTGGCTCCACCTGTGATTGTGGTGAACCGTTGAGTCGTGTGGGATCCACCACGGAATGCAACTTAAATTCTCTCTGATTTTATCAGAGCCATTCAAATAAGAATGCAAAATGTTTTGGTCAGATCATTTCTTCCCCATTCTAAGGACCTGATTGTCCAATCAGGATAGCTTTTTGAGCCACGTGTGATCTATAGTTTAGTCCTGAAATCCAACGGCTGCTTTTATCACAGGTGAGCCTAGATTGGCCCCCTCTCATGGAAAGCGGATTGCGAACGGAGTTACTCACGACGCTTAGCGCACTGAGTAAACTCGTGGGGTCTAACAGGATTTATATATTTTATCCACTCTGTCAATCCATTTTAACATATAATTTTAACGCTTGGTAAGAAAAATTAATCATGTCTAAAGCTCAAGTGGCCCACACAGCAGGAAACAGTGTGAATTAAACTTGTACCATTGAAAATTTCTTGGAGGTCACAAAAGTTTTGGATCAAGCTGATATTTATGTTTGACCTTCATCTATGTCTTTGTGATCTTATGAATAAGTTGAATGACAAATAAACATTACTATGGGCCTACGAAGGTTTCAACGGTGGGAATCATCATATCCCACTGGTATGGTATGATCCACTTTAGATTTGGATATGCTTCAAGTTTAGGCTCAACCAATAATATGAGCTACAAAAACGGGTGGAACATGTAGATAAGCCACATACATTCACAGTGACCCAACTTAATTTAATCAGGATGATAAGAGCGTCCTAAGTAACTCCGTTTGCAATCTCAATCCATTCTAACATATAATTTTAAGGCTTAATACAAAAAAATTAATCATATATAAAGCTTAAGTGGCCCACTCATGAACGTGTGACTTTTATGTCCAACAACTTGCATTACACTTCTTCAAATACCAGCCACTTTTGTACTATACAATACCCAAAAGTCCCAAATTGAAATAAAATGGGTGCGTGAGAATCAATGGGTTTAGATGTCAATTCCATGAACTTAGCTAGCTTTTGAGAAGATTAAAGACTTTGATACTCTGGCAGAGTGGGATGGATGATACACAGGACCTAGAAAGATTGGCTTATTTGATAATCCGACCATTGGATTGGTGGACATTTATTGGACGGTTCAGATTGTGAAAACATCCATCTGGCCTGTTTAAATAAACAAGTGTCCACAAATCAGAAGTTAGAATTAATCAATGAATATGATTTTGGGACTGCGACTTACATGAAGTGGGCTCCACAGTTTTGTCTAGTGCCTGTGTATCAAGTACCATACTCTGCCGACGTATCAAGTAACACCCTTTTTTAGCCCCTTTTTTTTACTGTACGAAAAATCAAGGGTAGCCCATCCACGATCAGAATTATTCATTGGACGAAATTCAACTAAAATTACGTGATCAGCCCTTTAAATAGCCATGGGTATTTTTGTAATTTCGTACGGACGTGATCCGGTTTCTGGACCCGGAGAAAGTAACTCAAAATAAGAGCGTTGGAAGTCCGCCGTGCATATAAAAGGCGAGAGATTTCAGCCGCGCTGTTCGACCCGCGCTGCTAACAAAACCGTTAGGGGGCGAAAAAGCGAGGGAAAAGTCGACGAGGAAAATCAGATCACCACGGAGCTAGCCGCCGTAAATCGCGTTTTCCGGCGAGAATCTGACTACCTTTCGGGTAAGATCCGCTGATTTTTTTTCTGAAATTCACCATCTATTTACGATTTTCCGGCCGATCCATCTTCTGATCGTTGTTTTTTTGAGGTTCTACCGCGATTTTTCATTATTCCGAGATGGTTTTTGATGATTTTCGGACGATTAGACGTAAATCTCGTGATGAATTGGAAATGTAGATGAGATTTGATGTTTTTTTATTCGTTTCTTTGAATTTCACGAGATTTTGAACCGGATTTGGAAGATTCTTCAGATTTCTCCTTTGATCTGACAATGAGAGATCTAAAATCTCGTAATTCTTTTTTTTTATTATTATTATTATTGATGAAACTCGATTTTATTTTCAGAAGATCTAGTTTTATAAAACCATTTCTTTGAATTTCTGGAGATTTAGGTCCGTTTTAGAAGATCCATTGATCTGCTTCGATATCACAATGGGAGATCTTATTCTCAGTTTGAATTCTCAAATTCTGTGATTTTGGAAGATCTTTGTTTTTCCTTGAATTTCATGAAATTCTGGTGGTTTTAAGGCCATCGATCTGATTATTATCCTGTTCTGGTGTGTGATGATAAAGACCTTCTCCAAATTATACGTGGCAGGGTCATTGATGAATCTGGACCGTCCAGATTGAGGGTCCTGCTTTGAATGGTTTGTAGTTCAAAATTGGCATAGATCAGATTATCCTCGCTTTCATTTTTATGTACTTGATTGAATTTGGACGGTTGGCCACTTCTGTTTTCTTCCGTCGGTCTGGATCCCATTGATATGTTGGAAAGGACCGCATGATTGGTATGATTTAGAACCGTGGGCCAACCATAGTGGGGTCCACTATATGGATGCTCTTCATTCATACATGCCCCTGCCATGTGTATGGTGGAGGTGGTCCTTTGCCATTTTCCTGTTCTACTGCTGCTATTTGCTGCCTTTATAGCGAGATCCAGTCCTGATTCCGATTTTCGAAAGTCATCGGCATCAAGACCTGTCATTATCTTGCTGCATTTTTTATTGGTTGAATTTGAAGTGATTCTGGATCCATTTCATAAGATTCTTCGATTTTCTCCTTTGCTTGCAACATGGCATTCTGTACTTGTTTCAATTTAGTGGAATTCCTATGTTTCAAGAAGATTTACTTTCTTGATTGTCTTCTGAAGGTTTCTTTGCTGATGGTATCTGAAGAAATCCACTTTCTTAGCATTGCCTTGCTCATTCAACACCCGCCCGACTTTTTCCAAGCTTCTTTACAGTAAGAAATTCTAACTTCTGGTTTAATTCCATTGCATCTGCTTTGTGATTTTTTTTTTATTCAATGGATTTCAATGGATCCGTAAAAATCCATGTTCATTGCTTCTTTCCATTGAAAATCATCTGTACCTATACAGTTCAATATTTTTTTTTGCCATTTCTTTATTTACTTGTAAGAAAACCCATACGGGTATAGGTAAATGCTGTGTGGGTTTCCCTCCATTTTCCAAATGTGGTGACTCGTCCACCATCCAAACCATGGCCCTCCTTGAGGATGGAGCATGGCTCTAAAGTTGTGCTGATCAGATATCTAAACTATGTCCAATATCGGCTGTCGAATTTGGACCATTAGCATCTGCTGTTGAATTCGGACTGTTGACCATTTTCTTTTCTACTGTCCATTGGATGGCCACCAATTGGATGGGCAGGACTGTCTAATTAGTGCGGTCTTCAAGACATCAGGGCGCACATGGAATGTCTACATCCCTTCGATCCTGGCATTTCTTTACTGCCCTTTCCAACCCTAGTTAAAAGATAAAAGCATTGTGCTTTATAACTTCTCTAGATGGTAAATCAGGGCATATTCTCATTGTTTCTCACCAGATTCCTGCTGTAATCTGCAATTTCCCTTTTGGTCCTCACTTCCAGTTAAAGGTTTGAAATGTCGTATGGCGTTAGTAGTAAATGCATTTCCAATTTTAGGTTACAGGCAAAAGAACTACAAGTGGTAGTTATAACTGTAGTTTTATTCTAGTCTGTACACTAGTTGGCATTGTGTCTTTGATCTATCTATAGCTTGCGGATGTACATTTTTTTGTTACAACTTAGGGTGCATTTAGACGCCTGTTTGAAGTGGATTACGCATTTAGATGCCTGTCTGAAATGAATTACAGTCCATCAATTTATGAGAAAGGAAATAACCAAAGTGGGGATGTGGACCATTCATCATAGAGGAAATGGCCAAACCCTGCTAGAAATTCTGCACATTTCAGGTTGGGCTTGAAATAATAATAATAATACCGATTTTGGGGCTTTTCCCCTCATTGTCGATGGATTATTGCGAATGAGTTGAACTATTGCAATTCAGTTTGATTGATCATCCAAACACGGCCTTAGTGTTTTACACACCTTTTAGGCTCTTAACTCACACCCAGCTTTAAATGTTTGCTGGGATTCTTACTGCACTATGTGGTGTTCTCCCCATCCAGCAGCTGGTAGGATCCGAGTCCAGCAATCTTCGACACCCGTCTTTGAGGTCGACAGCATTGCTTGGCTCCCTGGTGAGCACGAGTTCGTTGTCATCATTTCACTTTACAAGCGTTAGAAAAGAGTTCCGTAGATGAGTGTCTTTTTCTCTTAGCTGGACGGCTATATATAGGTCCCTTGCCTTGCATTATATGCTGCACTGCGATAATTTGCTTCTCGGTATTGATTATTGGATCGGCAGGGGAATCAGGCTTCCATTTCTCCACCATGAAGGCCCTCATTCTTGTCGGAGGATTCGGGACCCGCCTGCGGCCATTGACACTCAGTGTCCCAAAACCACTCGTTGAGTTTGCTAATAAACCCATGATCATGCATCAGGTATGCTTCCTCACTCTGTCTCTTTGTGTTCAAATCGAAGAAGGTAATGGTTGTAGGCATAGAACTGTTTTTGCTTCTTGTTTATTATCATTTCCATAAATCTTCTCTGTTTCCATGGTTTTAATAGAGGAGAATTGCATGCACCCTGGTGGGTGGTAAGTTACTGTCCACCCCATCACACATGTCACATGTATATAACATCTGAGCCATGCAAAAGGCAGGCCACCCCATGAAAATGACCTGGTGTGAAAATCAGGTGTGTCTACTCACCTGGTGGGCCACACATGTTGTTGGACCATGCAGGCAGAAGTCTGATGTGAACAATCCCATCTTCTGTGTGAACTGATATTTTTCTATATAAACATGGGCCAATCTCATGGTTTTTGGCTCTTTATTTTCCAACTACTACTGTATTTTCAGCCTTGAATTTTTAAAATCTGTTGATTTTTCTCAGATCGAAGCTCTGAAGGCTATTGGAGTAACTGAAGTTGTTTTAGCCATCAACTACCAGCCGCAGGTAAATGAAAGAAACCACCAGATTTCATCGGTCCGTACCAGGATCATTGTCTAGATCATCTCGTTGCTAAATTTTCTTTCTCTGGTGTATCCTGTTTTTTGCAGGTGATGGTCAACTTCTTGAAGGAATATGAAACTAAGCTTGGAATCAAGATCAGCTGCTCACAGGAGATGGAGCCTCTTGGCACAGCAGGTCCCCTGGCTCTGGCTAAAGGCAAGCTTGATGATGGATCTGGTGAGCCGTTCTTTGTACTCAACAGCGATGTTATCTGCGAGTACCCACTGAGAGAAATGATTGAATTCCACAAATCCCATGGTGGAGAGGCTTCAATAATGGTAACCAAGGTAATTTCAACCCTTTGATCTGTTTCTGGATCATTTGAGATGGCATCGGTGCCCGGCCTGCCACAGGTATTGGACTTAAGTTTTTAAGTTCTCCCAGCTTCCCCTGCCCCATCAAGTAGTGATCCAGACTGTTCATCGCCAATCAGAGATTCTCTCTGTCCAAAGAAAGTCAAGCTAGAAACGCTTCCAGATCCTGACACTGGCACAGATGGTGAGGATCTCTTATGTGGACATCTAAAGTGGGACCTATTAGATGGGCAGTTTGAATTTCCTCCCTGATGTTTGTTGTGAGAAAACCTTTACATGTGGAACAGGTTGGTGAGCCGTCAAAATACGGCGTGGTGGTGATGGATGACAAGACTGGAAAGGTCGAGAGGTTTGTCGAGAAGCCGAAAACATTTGTTGGTAACAAGATCAATGCTGGGATCTACCTGCTGAACCCGTCCGTTATCAAGCGGGTCCAGCTGAGGCCAACCTCGATTGAGAAGGAGGTCTTCCCTCAGATTGCAGCAGAGCAGAAGCTCTACGCCATGGTCTCAAGGGGATTCTGGATGGACATCGGGCAGCCCAGTGACTACATAACAGGCCTGAGGTTGTACCTGGACTCACTGAGGAAGCAATCCTCCCCCATGCTGGCCATTGGGCCCCACATTGTTGGGAACGTGCTGGTGCACGAGACGGCAGTCATCGGTGAGGGCTGCCTGATTGGACCCGACGTCGCAATTGGGCCTTCGTGTGTGGTCGAGCCAGGGGTGAGGCTCTCACGATGCACTGTGATGCAGGCTGTCCGGATCAAGAAGCATGCATGCATCTCCGGCAGCATCATTGGAGCACAGTCCACTGTTGGGCAGTGGGCCCGCATCGACAACATGACCGTCCTTGGGGAGGATGTGCAGGTCAGCGACGAGATATACAGCAACGGTGGTGTTGTCCTCCCCCACAAGGAGATTAAATCCAGCATACTGAAGCCCGAAATCGTGATGTGAGCCCACCACACCACAGTATGTGGTGCTACCATTAGAGTGTATTAGTGTAGAATTATACAGGTTAGATGAATGGTACATAGAGTCTCCATGAAATGCTCACCAGCCGTAGTGCCATCAGGACCATTGATTTATTAGGCCATTGTGTACATGGGCCATCAGCATTGCCTGAAAAGGAAGAACAAACTCAAGAGGCAAAAAACCTGACAATCACTACAAGTTTGGGCCTATGATCCGACCAGATGGCGGCCCGCCCGATCAACATCTGTGATCGATGATGTGATCGCCTACGGTGGGGACAGCATTTCATGCAAGTTAATATGTAGGTATGGAGGTATGTTTGTTAGCAGATATGCTTGTCTTGATGGATGTGGTTATAGTAAGTGTCATGTGCTGGGATTTGCATGAGGGCGTCGGTGTATACGTATGTATATATATATAGTGCATGTGATAGTGTTATGGGCTGTTTGTAATACATCTGGGATGGCTTTTATCTGTTGTGATTTTAAGCATGAGTGGGACCTGCAATTCGGCAATCCAGACCGTTGATGTGATGGCCGTATGTTTGGATGGGGGGTGCCCAAAAGATCTCGCAAATTGGAAGAGCATGAATCTTTGATCTGCAACTGACAGATGGACGGTGAAGACAAAACGGTACAGAGGCCTGGGAAAACAGGCACAGCGTAGAATCGCTAGGGCCTCTGATATGGATGATTTACTGGTGCATGCCCCGTCCTTGGCTGGCCCATAGCCATGGGCCACATTTGCATGGAAGGGGAGCATCAGGATTTAGGATAGGGCATGGTATTATAGCCGTTGGATCTGGGCTCATGTTTGGTGATCCAAACCGTTGATCTGAAGTGAGGCACTGCGTATGGTAGCAGCCTGAGAAAAGATGAAGATTGGATCTTAAACATGCTATCAATAGCCCACAAAACACCAGTTAGGAGACCCGTATTTAAAGGAAATGAGTTACATCAAAGGGTTGAAATAGTCCAGTCTGAGGGCTTGCTCGGTGTCCCACTTCGTGGTGCGGCCTATCATATTGACGGTTTGGATTATTGAAACATGACCCTATATCCAGTGTTTATGTAGCAGTGATGCATGACTGAAGGAGAAATGAGTATTCGACGATATCAAATCCTGGCTGTTGGATCTTAGTTCCGACAAGTATTAATAGGTGGGCCTTTTGAGTTTGGTTTGTGGTGAGTGTTTGATAGAGATTTGAATGTGGAGTTAAGAACAAACAACACAAATGTAGCCTTGCTGTCTCATTCCTTTACTTTCTAATGCTTAGTTCAATGCGTCGGGTGTGTTTCAAGAAATCCAAATCTTTCAGTATCTGTTGCATTCAAAGCCTACCTAAATCTCCCAGCATTTCCCATTCAGAGTCTGCATTCAAAGCCATATAAATCTTTCAGCATCATCAGAGCATTCCAACCTAAGATTCTCTTTCTTTAATTAAAGCAATCTAAATCTCTGCTTAGACTGATCTAAACCGTCCCTTAGGTCTGTCACACATCTCATGGTCTACCATATGAAAATCATACATTGTTTATCCAACAATCCTAAGTCCGAACCATCCCATCAACAAGTGGGCCACACTTGAACTTTGGGTCATCTCAACAGCTATCCATTGTCCTCCACATTGTGGCCCACTTGATAAGTAGGCCCAACTGATTTTTGCATGACACTTGTGGTGGGGTAAGCTTTTGGATGGGGTGGACGTTAAACACGTGACAGGCTGCAAGTGCCCCGATGATTGGACGGTAACTTACTTTCTAATGTCTGTATGCATTATATTACTGCTTGAACTTATCTAAGTATTTGTATTAAAGTTACAGTATCTGTAGTTGCATCGGGACACCAGGTTGGCGTCTATTGACTGATTTGGACTGTCCGCTGGTTGCAAAACACAGTATCTCTACATGCATTAGGGCTCTCGTTTAGGAGCTTGTAAATGGAGGTATATGGAGAAATGGACAATATAAATTGGGAGTAAATGGCTTACTTGGCTGTGTCTGGACAGGAGTAAATGAAATGCATTTAAAATCTATATATTTTGTTTGGATCACGTAAATGTGACGAATTGGAATGCATTGAAATATTTACCATAACATATGTGGCATTCCAAATTAGTTTTAATAATTGTAATAAATCCATTGAAACATATGTTTTAGTCAAAAATGAAATTTTTTTGAACGGCATTCCAAATTAGTTTTAATAATTGCAATAAATCCATTGAAACATATGTTTTAGTCAAAAATGAAAAAATTTTGAACCCCAGGTGGCTACAAACGTAAGGATAAAAAACAAGCAACTTATTGATCTTTTTTCAATCATCCATTTAAAAGACCAACCTTTGGACGGTTCAAATCATTCTATTGGTGAGATTTTATTGATGTATCTAATAATTGGATTGATTTAGAGTATCATCAATACGCCGTGGCACCTTTGTCAACTCTAGTGGCTCTTCAAGGGAGCTCGAAAAGGCATTTCACCTCATATACTTGTACTCCTCTCATAAGAAGAATTTCATAAAGAGGCCCATTTACTTTCATATGTTACATTTTCATGCATTTACTCTCATTCAAACACAGTTCAAATATTATTTACATCTATTTACTCTCAGTTTCTTCTTCCTTTCACACATACTCATGTCCTCAAGTAAGAATGGGTACTCAAACCGATGATCTCATGTTGAAACTCTTTCGAGTCTACCATTAAAGCATGAGTGAGAACTCAATACTCCCAATTTCCCTTTTTTAAGGCACACAGCTCACACCCACACCCATACACACCACAATGGGTACTCTAACCTAGGGCCTTAATGTTGAAACTCTTGTGAGTCTACTACTAAGCCATGAGACCTTAATGTTGAAACTCACAAGAGTCTACTACTAAGCCATGAGTATGGACTCAATTTCTTTTTCTTTTCTTTTTTCTTTTATCTTTTTTCTTTTTTTTTATGGGTTAGTTCACACACTCCATTGTTAGCACACCCACCCACCCCTGTTAGTCACATCACAATGTTAGCCACCCCCACTATGAGAATCGATACCATGACCTTGGTGTTGAAACGAAGCTATCTTCGCTCAGCCACTTGAGCTATGGACCTGTGTGTTGGACCCAATTTCTTTAATTTACCTCCGTTTACTCCCATTTACTCCCATTTAAATGGGCCTTTATGAGACTAGTCACCTCGTATGATCAATCTTGACCGTCCATTAGTTGCAAAACTCAGGCCATCATATAAAAATTTCACTGAATGATCCCCATCCAGAAGTTACTACTATTATTATTATAACCATTCATTTCCAAGGGATGGAAGTGGTGTTTAGCAAGATTGCACGTATAAGAAGACCTGTTATCTTAGTCCTTGGGTTCTTTGTTTGGCTACGCTATCCATTGTAATGGCCCATCATATACAACGTGTTATGGGTAAATTCGAGCTAACCTCAGGTCCCAAGGAAAGCTCATAAGCCCACGAGCCCAAGTACTGGTCCGCAAGCTCACATATTGAAGATAGGCACAAAGCGTCTGATCATAATAATGAGAGAACCGAGGACCAGAGCTGACATGACAACGTATCAGCTCTCATGAAGGGCATTTTGGATACATCAAAGTAATCTGAACTTAGATTACTCTACTGTCACTATTGACGAGTCAAGAGCTTGACCTCAATCCTCACCAAGCCAGACCGACCTCGACTACATCTGCCACGAATGCAGGTGAGAGTTCAAGGGCGAGTCCAAAAAAGCCAGACACGTTACTTACCATTACCAATGTGATTCATGTCTTCGAAAATCACACCGCCCAACGATTATGGCTCACGATTCCTCTTCAATTACTTATAAAAAGGGACTTATGTTCCCATTTAAAGGTACACACGACCTATCTACTCAAAGCCTACCATTATTTCCTTCTTAGACTTAACTTAGGTATCAGAAGACTAACTGTTGGTCCCCAGCCATCCCTCTTAGCTTCCTTGTGCAGTGCAGTGCAGGATCTCTCTTCAAGATCTAAGCAATTCACCAATAGGAGATCGGTGACATTCATCCGTCCTAGGTGGTCCTTCTGCTACCTCATCTGTTATCCAAGTTTTCAACAACGTATGGTTTAGATCATGAAAACCTGACCCGGATCCCACAACAGTCCCAAGTTTGTTTGTTTTCTTTTCAACAAAAGCAATACGTAAAGGTGTCGAAGGCATTTTAAAATCACAGCCGTCCATCATAAGCAAGCAGAATTTTAAAATATCCTATTAGAAATCCCCCTAGTGTTCTTTTATATCTTTTAAGCTTAGAATCCAAAACAGACATACTAATTCATTTTGTCCCACAAAGCACCGGTCCTGCAGGCGCATTGCTAGCGACATACAACGGTTTACCTACAAGAGAAGGACAAGAGAGACAGCGAAGCACGCATTGAGCAGCTGGCCCACCACGTGATGAGTGGCGAGAAATGGCAGGTTCTTTATTGTACCAGAAACCTCCCTTCGGAATTTCAAGATAGCCATTGCACATCTCTGTCGGCAATGAATAAGGGAAGGACAAATTGGGAAATAGATTTTTTTTATTTTTTATTTTTCATATGGAATTTTTACTGTACCAATTAATGCCTTGAGAGAAAATTACAAAAATTAATTGTGGGGCCCATGCAGTATTCTTATGATATCCAAGCTGTCGAACATGTGCACCCCACCTTGATGATCAGATGAAAAAAAAATCTGTCGGATCCGATCATAAACTGGACCACACCATAAAAAAAAATCCAAATTCACGTGTATCTCATCTGATAATTCGACTGCCTAGATTTTTAGTCCGTGTGATCATCCTGGTGAGTTGCATATGTTGGACACGTTAGGTTTCGTACACATATTATGTGGGCCCACAATTCTCGATTTCATTACTTTCCAAAGAAAAAAAAAATACGAATTTTGGCAATTTCCACCCTCATAAACCACCACCAGGCAGTATTTGGTAAAATCCAAATTCCTTAGGATTTTTGCAGTAAATTCCCTTCTTCTTCTTTTTTTTTTTCCCATGTAAAGCCTTTGAAACCTTCTTTGGCAATTGTACCGAAACATCTAAGCCGTTGGTCAGGCTGGTCCCACCATGTAGATTACATTGCCTAGAAAAAATCAGTAAGGGCAGATCATTGGATGGACCAGTGTAAGGAAAATAAATAAATTGATGGCTAAAGGAGGCTTGTATCAACCGTCAATTTGTCTTGTGGACCTCTAGCCCACCTGATGAGAGCACCGGCCTGGTTTGGGAGATTTGGACAGTCCGATCGATCTGTACGGGCTATTTTCTTGGGCTACGATCTGAAAATCAGACCGATTGCATGATCGGATCCATCCATATGCTTGCATCCTTTTTTCATAACCACATGTTTCCATGCATCACCTCTTGAATGGCCCGTATCTCTGACCAAATTGCCCTAAGAAATAGGGCTGTAAATGGTCGGGTCTGGTAAAAACCAAACCCACCTATTTTCTAAATGGGTCTGAGCTCAAATTTTAGATCCAAACCCTTTTATTAAATAAATGATTTAGGCTAGGTCTAAGTCAAACCCATCAAACTTATCTATAAATGTGCCGGGTCTAATGGATTTGGGTTTGAATTTAATATGCAAGCATTTTTACTAGGTTTAAAATAGGGTTTGGACGGATATGAGCCTAGATGGTCCCTTGGAACATATACCAAACTTATCCATTTATTAAATGGGTTTGGTTGGGCTTAATAAAAAGGTAGCTAGACTGAGACCCATTTAGTAATTGGGTCTATTATTCACTGAGACCTGTACCATACGGCAAATGTGTCGGGTCTAAATGAGTTGGGTTTAAATACCCCGTCAGGTCTGCTGACACATTTACAGCCCTAGTAAAAAAATTATATATGTGAAGAAATTGCATGGGTGCAGAATGTGATGAATGACACGCTGGCACTCAAAATTTATATATTTAGAAATTGCCTAGGTGGACTGCTAGCCATTCAAATCCAACGGTCCAACTATAGGTCCATTTTACACGTGTCATGAAAAGAAAGTGTAAATTATCTAACCATCGGATTGGTGGACATTTATCAGATGGTCAAGAACCGTTGTTGAGGCCTTAGTGGGCCATGGGTCTAGGTGCAATGGAAAAAAATATCCAACGGTCTTATTTCAACGAACAAGTGTCCACAAGTACTCATGTACATCTGCAGTATAATAAGTTCTGATACATCCATTGTTTTCCAGCCAACATGTCACGTCAGAACGGACAACCCCTAAAAAAGTGGGCCACACCACATCGATGAAAATTAATGGACAGAAAATGGTATTGGTGTGGTCCATCCAATGAGTGGATTGGCCAGATCTTCATGGTAGGCGATCGTCATAGTGCAGCCTACTTCTTGCACGGACTGGATAACTTTCACGTGTGGTATATTGGCAGAAAAAAGAATGCATAGAAACAATACGATGGCCCTACGGATAGGATATATTCGCAGGTCGTGACTCATGAGGCTTGTATGGTAACAGCTGTAACGTCGGTTCGTAAGTCAATTAGGGCCCGTTTGGATACCACGAAATAAGTTACTTTTTTTTACTTACAGGAGTAGATAAGTAAATTTGGTTTATAGTTAATAATAAGTAACTTCTTTACTTAAAAGTATATAATCACTTCACTAAATTTTTTTAGCTTTTCTATTTTCTCTGAGCTGTTGATAAGAGGAATAGTGGAAACGAAAGAGAGACAAAGCTAATAAGTATGTTATCTACCAAACATACTTATATTCTTAATAAGTAAAAATTAAGATAAGCTACTCCTAGCATAAGTAACTTATCTTAAGCAACTTACAATCCAAATAGGCCCATAAAATAAGCTATGCCTCAAGTAGCTTATCTGAAGTGACTTTTAGGGGCCCATTTAGATAAGTTACTTTTTAACTTATGTTAATTAATTACTTAGTTTGGTAAACATTATGGTAAAGAGTAACTTATTAGAGGTCATTTGGATCTTTGAGTTACTTATGCCTCAAGCAACTTATTTGAACTCTACTTATTAATTAACTGAAGTGGTCAAGTAATTTTAAATAAAAAAAAATTACTCATAATTTAACATAAACCAAACCTATCTCCTATGACCTCCTTATCTACTGCTTTAAGTGCTAAAAGTAACTTATTTGGTGGTATCCAAATTGGCCCTAAAAGTTGAGGTGGGCCACAAGTGTAAGTTGGATGGGATCGCTGGCGATTCTTTTTCCATCCGTCCAATACTAGTATTGTTCCCCTTGCTGAGTAGGGCCAGCCCCGTTTTTTGGGCTATGACATGTTGTCCGTAGACCTCACCTGATGAATGGTCGAGAACTCACCCACGAGTGCCACGTTCGAAATAGTTCTCTTACGTGTAATTTTGCGTTTTGGGGTACTTGTGGCCCGCGATGATCAACGCTCGGCACCAATTGTGCACACGTGGCACGCTATGAGGGTCGGCACTATTGGACGGTGCATGTGCATGTTTCATGCAAGTGAGCACCTGAGCTGGACGCACGAATATCTTCTCTCAGGTACAGGTGGTTGTAGCTGGGGCATGTGATGTCACGGCTGGAATCTTCTGTAACACCTGCTGTAGAAAGCGCGTGCAACACCCGACTTCTTTGGAGTCCACCGTGATGTATGGGTGAAATCTACTCTGTGCATGAGTTGAACGTCGTCGTATTTACGGTTCATAAAAAAATTTCAGCTTGATCAAAGCTACGGTGAGCCACACCGAGAGAAACAATATAAAATAACGGCTAACAGCTGTAAAATTCACTTCAGTGTTGCCTACCTTAGTTTTGGATCAGGATTATTTTGAAATTTCACTTTATCCTGATGGGTCACGCGTGATGAACGGTTTGGATGGAATGTAAACAACACGGTGGGCGACAGTAATGTTTCTATGGTGAATATCCCTCTATCCACTGTTCCCAGTGGTTTGGTCCACCTGAGCGTATGGTTATTTCTGGTTCATGAGATCAGGTACATCATGAAGGGAAGAAGCTGATGAATGGTTTGGATTTCACAAAATAATAATAATAAAGGTGAGCCCTTGAAGCTCAGGTGTTGCGCGTTCATCCAACAACAGGTGTTGTCGAGGATTTCCATTCCCGCAACGACTCTTTTCGCATGAAGCTGTGGAAATAGGGCTCTCAATGGGTCGGATCTGAATCGGATCCAATTGGATCCGGCTTCAAGTCCGTACATTTGTAGAGGGATTCGGATCGGATTCGGATCCAACTGGGATCCAAAGGTGATATCCCTATCCGATCCATTTATAAATTGTTAGATCCATTTCTGATCCAAAATCCATATAACCATCGGA
The DNA here is from genome assembly GCA_003013855.2 of Liriodendron chinense. Classification (NCBI taxonomy): domain Eukaryota; kingdom Viridiplantae; phylum Streptophyta; class Magnoliopsida; order Magnoliales; family Magnoliaceae; genus Liriodendron; species Liriodendron chinense. The sequence continues at coordinate 6,559,667 of ML058333.1, forward strand.
TTCGGATTCGGGTCGGATCTAGGTCCAAATCCACTCCCATTACAAATCTAAAAAAACATATGATATAAGATATGTAATATAATATATTTAATTTAGTAGAAAAATGATGCAAATCCCACGATTTACTATGGTATGGTCGACATGGCCTAAAATAATTTGTAAAACGGATGGCCAACATGAATATAACATATACAGTAAGGTGACAATGAGTCGGATCTTAATTGGATGGATTCAGATTGAACTCGGATATGTTCCTGTGAATCCATATCCTCTCCATTTAAGTAATCAGACCTATTTTAAGATCCAAATCCAGTCCATTTAACTAATCATACTTATTTTAAGATCCAAATCCACATTATACGGATTCGGAGTGAATCAGATCTCGGATTTGACCTGCTCCATTAAGAGCCCTATGTGGAAATAAAAGACAAACCATCAGATGTGTTTTCTACCCGAAGGGCTCTCCAAATGCCTAATGTCAGCCATGCAGTGTATACCTTCAATCAGTGAGCATTTTTGCCCATCTGGACCGTTCAGTGGATGGGACACCACTTGGATTAGCTATGGCCAAAAATCTCACACAGCTGATACCCTCATCACAAATTTGGCAATTAGGGACACTTTATTGGTATGATTTTTTGGCATGTGGCCCATCCTAGAGTTTGGAATCTGTTGAATGGTCCGGATTGATTGTGGGTAGATATGAGGCACATTATACGTGTTGTTATTCACGAAACGGGTGAATGAATATCAAATCTGGACCGTCCTGTTGGTAGGCAGCCTCTTGAACTGATTATAGGTGGAAAAACCCCACCATTCGGAAGCTCCTAATTGTTGTGCACTTTCTCCGGAGAGAGAGAAGGTTTTTATTATAAAAGGAGCACGGATTGCTAGCAACTCCTTTCCTGTGGTCGGGCTCACCAGTGATATTTGCGAGAAATCCACCCGGTTCATCGGTTTTGCCTGCTCATTTTAGTGCGTCAGTGCAAAAATGAGATAAATCCAAGATTCAACTGAGCTATGCTACAGGAAATAATAGGAATTGAACATTCATGTGCTGCATAAGTTTTGGATCTAGCTGATATCTTTGTGTTTCTAGTTTTTCCAAATTAGAATAACCTTATGAATAGTTAAGGTTATGGTGGGTTAACCAGAAGGTTTCAACGGTAGGCATTTCTTTTTTTCAATTTTTCATATGGTGCGGCTCACTTAAGTATTCGACCCACCTATTCAAGATGAATGATCAATAGGATGTAACCATAGAGGTGTGGTCACCTAAGTACGTGTTGTATTTTTAAGTAAATTTAAAAATAAATTAGTGTTTCAAACTTTTCCGCCGAGCCGGGCCATGTCCATGGCTACGAGTGCATGTAAGCGTGCATGGGCGGATGTGTCTTTCCATGTAAGTCTGAAGGGTTACATCCCTTTACTTTTTGTTTTGAAAGGTTGTGTTTTTTCAATCCTAAGGGACACACCAATTGGGTTTAAAACCAATTGTCACAACCCTTTATGAAAGGGTGTCTCTACACCCTTAAGGGTGTCCACTCAAAGTCTATAAATAGACTTTCTTTATCTACTTTTAAAAGTATGAAAAATTACTTTAAAAATTATTTAAGTGTCTTGTCTTTCGGGTTAAGACTACAAATGGTTCGAGCCCGTGTACAGTGAGTGCACCACTGGGACCGAGTGATAGTCGTTGTATCCTGGAGGTCGATTGCCCAAAAAATCCTGTTGCACTTGGGACGCGGTCCAAGGAGGGCAAATTCGATTTCAAGCCGAGTGATTTCAAATCACGCCTCGACTTCTTCAAATCGATAAGTCTTCTCTTTTCTTATTTTAATTTCATTTAGTCCAAGTAGTTTTCCTAACTCCAATTCCAACAGTACGAACTCAATTGATTAAGATCGAACAACTTAAGGTTGTAGACGTTTAATCTAATCATATGGTATTGTAGCAATGAAAGATGGATGTAACGATCTATGATAAAGCTAAGCTAGGCTAAGATAAGCGAGAAGATAAATGTAAGATAAAGAGATTAGATTTTGTGTTTAGTGTGAGTCTCGAGCTCTTTATCACGTGCTCCTTTTATACATTGTCAAGGCGGCAAAACCTTCATTAGAGTTCCTTGATGATCTTAGAACTTTTATGTATTTGGCATACATTCCTATAGGAAAGACTCCAAATGGATTCGGGACTACTGGCTTCTTGAATCTTCTTTTCGTAGTTGATCCTGTTGAGGGAGATCTTTGTAGCCCATTAATCGGGTTCGAGATTAATCAAAAGAACCTCTACCATTAATTCCGGTCCTCAAATCGATTATGGTCTTGATCAAACCATCTCCAACATTTACTTTGAACTTTTTATCTGATGGTTTGAAGTGCTAGATGGGATAGATGGACCAGATTGACCTGGTACCAATCTGCTATCGAACGATGTCTTATTTGGTTGAATGAATTTGATTTTCATCAAGTTCTCTCATTTTCTTAATTCCGATTAATTTATGAAGAGTAATCCGATCTATTGGTGTGTCATCCTCTTCTAATTTGGGTTTAAAACATAACTAGATTTTCCTTGGATATTGGTCTAATATTAAGATATCTTATATCTTTGCGAACTTCATAAGTTCTCTGAACGCCTCTAGAAATATCACCCATTTAAAAGGATTTGTAATAGACGGCCTTGCTTAATACTTATTTGAATTCATGGCTTGATTCATGTATTGGTAAGTCTTTTTATTGATATGCCAAGCATGTTGTCTCATTAATTGGCTCGCTAATCGTGGCCACTTGGCATGCGATATTTTACTCCCTTAAAGGCATGTGTAAGAGTATGTGCCACTATATTAATAACGAAATGTATATCATCCAAGGAAAGATCAAATGAAGATACTCTTTGGGTGTGAGTATGATATTCGTGAATACCAAGCACGTAATGTCACCACATAGTGTCTTCCCATTGGTCCACTTCAGGGCGCCAAAAATGAATGTTAACACCACCAATGTTTTGACAGCAGCCATCCAATCCTCACCGTTTACTATAATCTGGCTCACTTGGGAGTTTTGGATGTACCTCATTTATTTATTTATTTATTTTGTCTCATATCCTAAAAAGAGGTCAAAAACATTTTAATAATTTTAATAATTTTTTCCTCACCTTTAACCGGTAATTTTAATAATTTTCATTATTATTATTATCAGAAAGGAGGTATAGTGGACCGTTAGGGTCCCACTTCGGGCTGGCAATGGGCCACGCCTGGGAATGCATGGTCCACATGCATTTCCACGCTCCAACAGACCTAACAAATCCTAGGCATCGTACGTGTGATATAAGGGTAGACTTCAGGCTATATTCCGTCCATAGTGGGAGATGGACGGACCAAATTGCCTTACCATGTAAGTCTTTGAACTAGTCCTGCTGGGTCGCTTGGTGTGGCTTATTCAATGGTTTGATTTGCTTGCCCAATCAGGCCCAGGTTGGCCTATTGACAGCACGACTCTCCTAGTCTCCTGGCAGGGGTGGAAACTATGGATAGAAACTCGGACGAGGTGGATGCGAATCGACCGAGTTGACTCGGGCTCGTCAGACCGAGTCACCCACACTTGGGCTAGTCAGGCCGATTTGCAAATGACTCTGGCAAGCTGCAACTCGACTCAATAGCTGACGAGGCGAGCCAACTGGCGAGTCATAAATCCAAGGTGGAAGAAGGCCCAGCTCATACCGATAAAATGTCCAGATTTGGGTAGACCCAGTCAATTTGAAACTCGGTCCGAGTCTTTTCAGAGCCCAAATGGGTCAAAGCCCATTTATATTAGGATTTGGGTTGGGCCGGATTTGGGCAGGCCCTGGCAAGCCCAGCCACTCCGTCCACCAGTTGAGCCAACACATATTACGACTGGAGCTAAAAAATTCCAGTGGGTCACACCAGAAAAAAACAGTTGGGATTAAACCATCACTATTGAATCCTTCTTAGGGCCCACAGAAGTTTTAGGATCAGGCTGATGGACGTGGATTGCCTACTGAGAGTGTATCCCATCGTGATGTGTGTGTCTTATCCACACCGTCCATCCATTTTTCCAATTCATTTGAGGGCAGGAGCTGATAATTGAAGTATATCCAAAGCTCAACTGGACCACAACATAGGAAACAACGGGGATAATGACGTCCACCGTTGAAACCTTCATCTTAATAGGGCCCATGGTGATATTTACTTGTCATCCAACCTGTTCATAAAGTCGGACCCAAGAAGTTTTCATTATCCCTACTGTTTCCTGTAGTGTGGTCTACTTGAGAATTGCATATGTTTCAATTTTTCGTTTATGCCCTAAAATGAGCTAGTAAACCGGATGGACGGCATGGATAAGACACATACATCACGGTGGGCCCCACTGTTTACTCAGTACGCATAGCCTATTGATGTTTTTTTTTTTTTTTTGCCTCATCAAGGTAGTCACATTTTCAACCGTTTGAATGGTGAAGATTTCAATGGTTGGTGTTCCTGTCCTAATATGACCCATCGAAACTGATGGATGGAGTGGATTTCCCATTACATCGCAGTGGGCCCAGATTTTGGTTACCCGCGCTCTCAGAAAAGCCCGAACACGTGTGCCGAGTGTCATTTTAAACCCATCAATGCGACACCCTTTCTTTGACGCCTAAAACCCTAACCAAACGACAACCCCTCTTCAAAACCCTAAGCAAGCAAAAACCCCTCTCCAAAACCCTAAAATCCTACCGTTTTCAAAAAGCTGCAGCGGCCATGGCCTTCTCCAGCGTCCTTCGCAGGACGGCTTCTCGTGTAGCCCCTCTGACAATCCGTGCCCTGGAAACTCATAGAAATTACCATCCTGCCGTCTTCGCTCCACTCAAGAACAACACCAGCAGCAGCTTATGTGAGGAGTTTTGCAGAAGGGATGCTCTTTCGCCCCTCCATTTCTCTTCGATCGCCAAGAAGCCCAGCTCCGACGAGAAACTCATCCGAGTCATCGAATCCGAGATCAAATGCGCCGAGGAATCGGACGATCACGATCAGGTGAGGCCCACCTTTCCCCTCTTCGTAATTTTTCTTTTTGAAAATGCCTATTTGCTTCTGAGCTATTGCAATGAACTGATTGAGAGAAATAACGAAAAGCCTTCTAGTAATAAATAGAAGAGGTGCGCTCTACTGGGCTGCTCTGGGGCCCACGTCAAATGTGCATATGATCCACCCCGTCCATCGTGTTCTCCCCCTCATGCTCACCGTTGAGGCGAAAAATCAGGACGATTCAATGCTTAGGTGAGTCACAAAGAAGGGAACAATGTAAAATCATGCTCACGACCTCTCAATTCACGTGGTGTGGGGGTTTCATCCTATTGGAATGCGTCTGTTAAATGGATTGGATGGCGTATCGATAGCAGGTGGGCCCACAAACAATGGGGTAGGTTTTATTGGTTGGGCGTGCTCTCCCAACTGTTTCTTGTGTTTTGGCCCATCTGTGTTTCCGTCCGGGCTGATTTTTGACCCATTGGCTTAGCATCAAAGGGCGCATCTAATTGACGGGTGGATCTGATTCATAGTTGACGTGGGCCCCACGGCCAGGTACCACCACAAGGTGGATCTGATTCATAGTGCCAGTAACATATGAACACATCTCTACATAGAAAGAGAAATGATATTCTCACCAAAAAATTGATATTTCCACCCTCCTGCAGTGGTGGAGATGTCAGTTTCAGGGATGTCAATTCCATTTCTTCCAATGAAGGGATGTGATGAATATTGCCCTGCTCGCGACCTTAAGAAAGCATTCTGCCCATCTCAACTGTACACGTGGCATGTGTCTCAGGGGATCAGGACCATCTATGGGCCATCACGAAAAAAACGTTATGATTGGAGCTTACTAGCTCTGCAGTTGGTGCTGATCATTTTTCAATTCTCAGTCTAAAAGGATAGGGATGGACTTGGTAAGAAAAGACTTATGACCTATGGTTTAAGTAACTGAAGTTATGACCCTTGATAGAGTGGAATGGCAAAACAGGATTCATGCTGCTAACCCCAATTAATCGGGATAAGGTTTGGATGATGATGAGCCTATTTTAAGCATCTTTCTGCAGACCGTTTGATGCAGTGGCTTAGATCATTGGATTGGCATGATTTTTGGCTGATGGCCAATCTAGATGTCAGCCCACTAAATTAATTGATTCGTGTGTCACGCATTTGGTAGAGATGGATGGTGGGGAGTGGAAGAGCCAGTTTGCTTATGGCGGCAAGCCTTGCCAGCATCTTTCTTTTTGCAGTGAAGTTTATTTTGTCTTCGGATTGCATTACTTCTTGTTGGGTTGCCAAATATTGATGTTGAGCAGTGTTGGAAACCTTGAAAAGAATGCATCTTTGCAGAAATTCGAATTCAAACTGATCTCATTAGTGGTATTTTTGCTTCTAATTTCGAGGCCATATCCACTACAAAGCTTTGTAGGTTAGCTTAAACTACAAGGAGGGGTGTGGGGCCCACTGTGATGGGTGCATGGCATCCGATCTGTCCATCAGGTACATCCCCTCGTGTTCTCCTTGGCACCCAAAAAATCAGGCAGATCCAAAGCTCATGGAGTCACACAACATTGAAACATTGGGATGGGGATGCCCACCATTAAAAATCTTCCAGATTGTGGGTCAGGCCCACCATATTTTGCATGTGCTATCCAATCCATTTAGAAGACGCGTCCTAGTAAGTGAATGGAGACCCCGAACATCAGGCCATCCCACAGCTCAGGTGGGCCACACCACGTGATTTTAGAGTTTTTAAATGATCTCCATGGTGCGCCCCACACCTGAGTTTTGGATTGGCCTGAAACCAGGCGTAACTGCTTACTCAGCCCCTGCTCAGGATCATATCATGCCTCTATATATATATTCTCAAAGTTGGAAGTGATTGCCAAATCAACCATTGGGTTTTCGGTGTTTCTGACTTGCCTTTGAAATGCTTATGTAGCTTACTGCGTACTTTGTGAACTTCATTGTTTTGTTGAGTTCTTTTAGCGATTTACTCAATGCTTGATATTTGCTTGTAGTGTCAACTAATTACAAATGAGACATTGATCTTGAGTATTACCATTCACTTTCGAGTCATTCTTCTTCTGTCTGCTCTTATTGGGATTTCATAGGTTAGATCACTCTCTTTGGAAAGTTGAGAGCATTTTGATAATTTTCAATCCTTTTCTCTACAGGTAGAAGAGATCCCAGATGGATTTCCTTTTGAAATCAAAGATAATCCTGGAGAGCAAACCATCTCTCTCAAAAGAGAATATAATGGCGAGACTATCAAAGTTGAAGTTCATATGCCCGATCTTGTTACTGGTGAGGACAATGACAACGACGACGATGACGGTGATGATGAAAAGGACAGCCAACCTAGCATCCCTTTGGTCATAAGTGTCTCTAAAGGAAATGGGCCTGCTTTGGAGTTCAGCTGTACTGCTTACCCAGATGAAATTTCAATTGACGGCATGTCTGTCAGGGAACCTGATGCTTCCGAAGATCAGATTGCCTATGAAGGTCCCGACTTTTCGTAAGACATCACAACTTTTCAGTGCTTGATATTTTATTTCTTTTTCTTTCGTTGGAGTTCATCTAATAAGTCCACATCCACCCCTACATGGTAATCTGGCATTTGTGGGACATCGTCAGGCAGGGCCTCACTGAGTAGATGATCTGGCCTAAAAATCAGGCCAGTCCACTCGTCACAGGGCCGCACATATACATTGAATCCCGAATGTGGGCACTGGGCAGTTTTTTCAAACTGTCCATCATACCAGTTTTTCAAGAGAAAATCTTGATGCTCTGGCAGTGTGATGGATGATTTGCAGGCACTCAGAAATAACTTAGAAATTGCATAAGTGGCATAGAAAGTCAAATTGCTGTTCAAAAATTATGGGTCCCGGATTAGACGTATCATGAACCAAAATTTAGCCGTTGATTATCTGGCCATTGGATTGGTGGACATTTTATTGGACAGCTAAAAATGAAAAATATCTGATGCCCCTATTTCAACAAACAAGTGTCCACAAAATCAGAGATTAGGATTGTTCAATCAATCTGATTTGGGTCTGTGACTTAGCAACAGTGGGTTCCACAATTTAGTTGGTTTAATTTGCATTGATGGATGCCACCTGTAAAATTTCTAGGTGCCCACAGCCCACCTGTACAATTTCTGGGTGCCCTTGTATCAAGCGTCATATGCTTCCTGGGTATAATATATAACCCTCACTTTGTTAAACTGCTGATTGTACTATGCCTGTGCATTGCTTTGATGTACACATGCAAATGCCAACTTTGCATGTGCGGCCACAGGTAGAAGTGCATGTGGGCTTGCCAAAATCTATCATTTTCTCGATCATCGGATTCCCATCTAACACTTTTTATTATTCGGGTGCTTTTTTATTTGTTTTTTCAAGAGATTTGGATGAGAATTTGCAGAAAGCTTTTCACAAGTACCTTGAAATCCGAGGCATCAATCCCAGCACCACCAATTTCTTGCACGAATACATGATAAACAAGGATAGCCGAGAGTACTTGTTGTGGCTCAAGAACCTGAAGAAATTCATCGAGAAGTAAAACTCTTCGGATTCCCAGCTTTTTCCGGTGAAGTACATGATTGAATACTGGTTCATTTTCATCCCTTTTTCTTTTCTTGCTTTGAATGACTCCTTCAGTTTAGTTTACATGCACCGGCATCCTGTAGAATAATAATACAGGATTTTAGGATTTTGAGAATCATGACAAGGAACGAGCAACCTTGAATTGCTCGATAGAGAGCATTGCATGGATGTTGCATCCATAATCATTTTGAGTATATCTGTAAGCTTCTTCCAAACTCAATTTTGTTACATCTCATCATTATCTGCCCATGATATTGATTTATAGGGAAAAAAATTGAAAATGGGAATTGTGGTTGAGCTGATATTAATATCCTGATTTCAATCTGTATGAATTTGATGACCTGGTAGAGGTTGTGTACATATGAACTCCTTGGTGTCCGCGTCACCCATCTGGACCGTTCGTTAGTTTCAGTTCACTCTTCTCAGGCTGTCTTGAAGAAATCTTACTAATTGGATGATTCAAAACCATTCAATTAGTGGAATGTAAGAATGAAGGAACAGGATTGAATGGTTTGAATCATCCAAATTGTGGGCCCCATTGGATGGAGCATCTCCCATAGATTCTGCTGTTCGGAAAATTGTCACCCACCCACTTTGATGCCACTGAATAATTGCGTGGTTGAAAGGAAAATGGCGAGTGGTTCTGATTCAATGGCTTATATCTGATGGTTAATGGTTGTAACAGATGAGTCATTGCTCCATCCACAATGGGGGCCCCTGATTTGGGCAGGGGCTCTGAGTGGCCACTGTGATGTATGCATGGTCTACCTGAGTTTTGGATCTGCCTCAATCTTTGGCTCATGCCCTAAAATGTTCTCTCCAAATGAATGGACGGTGTGGATACAACATATACATCACAGTGGGGCCCACAGAAGTTGATGACGTCACTTCAGTATTGAGATAGCTACTCAACCTGTCAGTAGCCAATCCGCGTCCCATGAATTGAGTCTGCTGTGTTTTATCAGTCCTTTCTGAATTCCTGCGAAAATTAAACCGTTCAACTTAGTGGGTCGTCCCACGGCTACAGAAGTTTTGATGTTTTGTCCTAATCTGCAGCTGGATCAGCCCCATTCTCATACCATGTGATTATCATGGTCTGCCCCATCTTTTGGACGGATTGGATGTTATTAAACATGGTACGTGTAGGCATGAAGGAAAGAAATGGCTGTATTGGTCATTTCTCTAGCCTAACTACTGGATTGATCGGAACACTACAATCATCTGATTATATGCACATTCGGGCGGCTCACCATCTTATTTCCTTCCATGATGATATCACAACTGGAAATCGGGCCCTCTTCATGAGAGGCTGGGCACACATGGACAAACAATCTGACCGCTCGTGTATGAGGTTCCATCATGGATGCATGTGAAGTGGAAATACTGCAATACAGTACAGGCTGGCCCAATGGCTTCTGGGCCTTGCCTGCATGGGGCAGGCTTGGGCTGGAGTAGCAGGGACGCGGATAGAAAGCTGTGAGGACCGATGGCCACCATTAAAACCTTCCTAGGGCCCACCCATAATGTCCATTTGCCATCCAATCTGTTCATAAGGTGACACTGGATGAAGGGAAATGACAAATATCAGCTTGATCCAAAACTTATATGCCCTCTAGAAGTTTTCAATGGTAATCGTTCAATCTCCACTTCATCTGGTGTGGTCCACTTGACCTTTGGATCTGCCTCATCTTTGGGCTCATGCCCTAAAATGATCTCGCATGGATGGACGGTGTAGATATAACACATACATCATGGTGGGCTCACAGAACTCAGCCACGGGTTGAGCTGGAATATCATCGACGCAGATTGCCTGACGCGGGTCGGAAGCTAGATGGGACCCACTGTGATGTTTGTGAGAAATCCAACCGTCCATCCATTTTGCCAGCTCATGTTAGAACATGAGCCCAAATCTGAGGCAGATTCGAAACTCAAGTGGGCCACACGACAGGAAACATATGATACTTTATGGAGAAGATGTAAGCATTATTTCCAAACTAATTGAAAGGTGGGATCTCTAACGCCCGATTCGTATATGCACGTGTGCCCCAGTGGATGTGGACGGCTCTACACGTGTGGAATTAAGCTTTTGGAGACATTAATTGCGAGAAGATTTTTGCCCCGTGCTTCTCTCATTACAAATGGCAAAGATTAACGAAATTTAATATCATAACAAGATCCGGGCAAAATCAAATCCAACCACAATGGCTACGATCATCAGCATGAGTTTTGGGCTCCAACCCATCTAAGGTGGAGCCAGCCTGATAAACGGTCTGGATGCCCCCTGCCTATGTGATGGTTAGGATTGGTGTGTTTTTTTGCATCTTGGTCTACCAATAGTGATACATTTGGAATGAATGAATGGATCAGATCTGTTATTGGGTGCCAACTACTTAAGTAAATTTGTAGTTTGTCACAAGTGCATTCGTGTGGCTGTTCGAAACAATCAAGAGGTCCGTTTTTTCAACGGATAGGATCACTTTGACAAAAAAGAGACCGTTATCCAGGGTGGGGCCTCCTTTCTGAATGTCGTCCACCTGTCCAACGGCATGCATATAGATCTCCTTTCAGTATGCCGCGGACTACCTTTTCAACACTGGCATAGCCTAGGGTTTCTACTGTGTTGCAATAGCCAATCGGTAGAATTTCGTAATTTTCTTGTCCACGAGAGGGCAATTTGGTTGACCTTCGCCAAAGGACGCTCTTCCGATCTTTTCAAAATTTCCGAGGACTCGGCGTGGCTTTCAAGATCCGCGCCTCATATTATTCACTCGCCGCGGCGGACTTCTCGCGGGAAATTGTAAAAAAACTCGGCGAGGAACAGGTCATACGCCGATTTCGAAGCTGAAAAAATGGGTCCCTACTTGGAAGGTTTTCCCCATCATTACACCCATTCTCTCTCTCTCTCTCTCTCTCTCTGAACGAAGCAATTCTCATCGACTAAGAAGAGCTCCAAATACTCATAACTTCCGGTAATTTGCTAGTCTTCACCACCTTTTTCATGGATCCAAGCCCGGTAATTTGCTAATCTTCACCACCTTTTTCATTGATCCAAGCCGTCCATTAGGACGGCCACCTCATGGATATGACATTGCCCAAAACCCAAATCGGAAGGTTCACGTCTTAGTAGTCTACAATGCCCATTAATCGGATTTCATGTTTGGACCGTCCGATCACACTTGATCATATTCAATGGCTGTTCTAATGGACGGCCTGGATCACTGAGCACATTCTCTGATGAGTGCCGACTGATAGATTGAAAGGCAATTTTAAGCAAAGAGGGTTATGTTAATGATAGTTTTAGCTTTTTAGTTACCGTATAAGATTATTTGTTGAGTGGTGCTTGTTTTGCTTAGGCTAAGATGGATTTTGGGCCACGTTATTTTGAACTAAACACCGGCGCGGAGATGCCATCCGTTGGATTGGGGACCTGGAAAGCCCCGTCGGGTGTGGTTGGCAATGCCATCATCGCTGCCGTTGAGGTAATTGCATGATTTTGTTTTAATCCATCTTAGGTCTCGTTTGGGAGCTTGTAAATGGAGGTAAATGGGAAATAGAATTGGAAGTAAGGGGAAGCGTAAATGGAGGTAAATGGGGGAAATTGGAAGTAAATGGGGGTAAACGACATTTGTAGTGTGTTTGGATGAGAGTAAATGCATGGAAATGAAATGAAATGGGAGTAAATGTGCTTGCAAATGAAATCCTCGAGGATTTGAAAGTAAATGTGTTGAAATGCTTTTTTGAGCTCCCTTGGACAGTTGCACGAGTAAACAAAAGTGCCGCACTGCGGCTACGTACATGTCCATCATACACATGGCACATTAATGATACTCCAAAACAATCCAATTATTGGCTACATCACTAAAATCACACCAATAAAATGATCCAAACCATCCAAAGGTTGGCCATCTAAATGGATGGTTAAAAAACGTTGGCAAGTTGCTTGTTTGTGATCCTTACAGTTGTGTCCCACCAGAGGCTCAATATTTTTTTTTTTTTTTTGCTAAAGTATATATTTCAATGGGCTTATTATAATCATTCTATTAAATATCACATATGTACATTGATTTGGGATATTAAAGCTGTTTTAGGATATTACATATGTTGTTGTGAATATATTAAAAAATTGCAATGCATTCCAATTCCTCCCATTTACTCCCATCTAAACAGAATATTTAGATTTCAAATGCATTCCATTTACCTCCATTTACAAGCTCCCAAACAAAAGCCCTAATGAATTGGGAGAAAATGGTTTACTCAGTTGTTTTTGGATGGGAGTAAATGGAATGCATTGGAAATCCAAATATTCTGTTTAGATGAGAGTGAATGGGAGGAATTGGAATGCATTAGAATTTTTCAATATATTCACAGGAACATTTGTGATATCCCAAATCAACTTCAATATCTTAGTGTACATATGTGATATTTAACAGAATGATTATCATAAGCCCATTGAAATATATACTTTAGCCAAAAATGAGGAAATTTCAAGCATTGGGTGGGCAAAAAACGTAAGGATCACAAAGAAGCAACTTGCTAACATTTTTTAACCGACTATTTAGATGGGCAATGTTTGGATGGTTTGGATCATTCTATTAGTGTGATTTTAGTGATGTAACCGATAATTGGATTGTTTCGGAGTATCATTACTCATTAACATGCCACATGTATGGCGGACATATGCAGCAGTGGCACTTTTGTTTACTGGTGCGACTCTCTAAGGGAGCTAAAAAAGGCATTTCACTCCATTTACTTTTAAAGAGGATTTCATTTACAGGCCTGTTCACTCCCATTTCATTTCATTTTCATGCATTTACTCCCATCCAAACACACCTGCCATTTACCTCCAGTCAATCCCAATTCCCCCCATTTACTCCCATCCTAACGACCCTTTATGCTTTACAAATAATGATCAGTTTGATAATAACTGAATTGGAGTGTCTATTCAAATCGCATTTTGGTCAAAGTCTAGGAAAAGATTGGATTTTTGCTTTTGACACAACCTCATTATGATATCATTTTCCTTTCTACAATTTTTCCCATCATTCACTTACCATCACAACCTTTTTTCATAGGATGGAGATTGCCTGCAAAAGGCTTTTGATGGAAGTTTTTGCGTTGGGAAGCTAGGTGGGCTCTACTGTGATGTTTGTGAGAATTCGACTCCGTCCATCTGTTTTGCCAGCATCCTGCGTTGGGATCTAAAACTCAAGCATGTCATACAAGAGGGAAAAGTGGACAAAGAAATGCCAACTGTTAAAACCTTCCTAGGGTCCACCTTGATGTTTATATGCTATCCAAACCATTTATATGGTCATTCCCACTAGGATGAACTACAAACACAAAAAACTTAGCCAGATATAAAACTTTTGTATTCATACCGATGTTCCAACAATAGTCGTTCAATCCCCACTGTTTCTTCTCTTGTGGCCAACTTGAGTTTTGGATCTGACTCGTTTTTAGTTTCATCTCCTAAAATGATATGGAAAAACGGATGGACGAAGTGGAATTCTCACAAACGTCAAGGAGGGCCCTACCTAGCTTCCCAGCACAAGAACTTCCTGTGAAAGCCTTTACAGGCAATCCGCGTCCCCTCTCATAGCCTTTTCTTTATAAAATAACCTAAAAATCCTTTTTTTTTTTTCACGACTCACCCATTAAGTTTCTACAAATTACAAGGGGTACCTTAAGAAATGTCCACATGCTCCCAGCACTGAAGGGCCAATAGAAATGGGACATGTGCATAAATAGTTTTCTTTATATTGCTATTGCATTGTTATATTCTCCCTTTTATACATCCCTGCTTTGAATTTTTGTTTTATTACCTTCTCATACAACTCCTACTTGCCATTTTTAGTTTATTCCTCAATATTTTTTTGTCCTGTATTTTACATTTTCTTCCTATATATTCCTTTCCTGTTTATTTATTTATTTATCTTGAACTACAAGTCATAATAAAGAGCTAACATTTTCATTACACGAAATCCCGTAAAGTAGAGACCTTACATGTGCACAAGTGGAGAAGGGTATCCCACACCTTTCGTTTTTGTTACCAAGGCCCTTGCTTGGAATGTGCAGACATAGACTAGATGGAATTATTCAATCTAAACCGTTTATCTTGACCCTTGAAAAGTCATTGTGGTTCTACAATTTCAACCTTGCCGTAGATTATGAGATTTTGGCTAGTGAAGACTCCATAATTTTTTCATCTTCTATCGAAATTTGTTAGCAAAAATGGCATTCTAGTCCATGACGGTGTTATTGTTTTATTAAAATTTCAGTAATTTTTCTCAGTGGTTGGATGATTATGCAGGCTGGTTATAGACACATAGATTGTGCTAGAGTGTATGACAATGAAAAAGAGGTAATAACCTCTTAATTTTTCTTTTCTTTTTTAATCCATTTCTTTACATTTATATAATACTTGGTTGAGCATGGTGGATGATGCACGCATTGGCCACACATTGCATAACATGCACTAAATCCAGATCATCAAAATTGTGGGCGATACTGTGAATGTGATCTAACCCAAAATCACATACCAACTGGATGAGTATGACCATCATGTCAATAGACAAATCCCTTTTGCTTTTTTTTTTTAACATTGAGTAAAATTTTAAATAGAAATATACAAATATACAAGAGCAAATAGAAAAACAAGTATAACTCAAGCCAACTATCAGGAAAATGATCAATAGCCTTCAAAGCGATTGACCATTTTTTCACATGCAACTTTGCCCCACCGAAGACCTCTGCAGCTCGCCCTGCTCGATTCCTAAAACACCAGTTATTTTTTTCCAGCCATAAAAATCAAATCCCTGCAAGGAGACTTAGGCGCTAAACTTTTGACCCTGACTTACTTGAGATGCCTCCATGCCACATCATGAAGAATTGACAAATGGGGTGGGTTTGGCCATACCCACATTAATCCAAATAGATTGAAGAAGTTTTTCCACAGTTGTTGTGCGAATGCACAATGAATGATAAATGACCACCGTTCGACCACCGTTTCCTCAGTCTTGGAACCACATTACATGTACATTTGGTAGAATCACATTCCTTTTGTGAAGGTTATCACCCATCAACCGTAAGCACCTTTTTACATCCCACAAGCCTTGCTAGAGCAGCCACCTTTGGGGGTGCACCATAGCATCAAACGAAAGCGAACAGAGTAACCCCAACACTAGCCCCTTCACCACAGACCATCTTGAAAAAGATTTAATAGAAAATTTTCCTGACTTTTTAACCACACCATTCGAGTCTGATTCTGATAACATCGGCCTCGCCTTGGAAAGTAACTTCAACAAATTAACCAACTCCTCAAACTCTTCATCATCTAAGTTCCCTCTACAAGGTGTGACCCAAATAACCTCCTCTCCCATGTAAAGTAAAACAACTTGCAACCAATATTTCCGCACTCATCAATAACCTCACTAACCTAGGGAAAACTTCACCCAACTTCTGCTCCCCTACCCATATATCATCCCAAAACCTAATCTTCAGTCCATTATCTAGAGAAAAACTAACCCTTTCCCACACCTTACTTCTTACCAAAGCTACCGATTTCCAAAGCCAAGAAGACCAATACAATAACAAGGATCGAGTCCACCCCCTTCAATACCATACTTCCTACCCACCACCTTCCCCCCATAAACTATCCTCTTCCACTCCAAACCTCCAAACCCATTTTCCCAACAAGAATACATATACTACTTCCAAACTTCTCAGCCCTGCCCCCTCATCCTCTTGCTTCATAAGATAAAACTTTTGCTTTTCTTCCGCTCTCTTCAAAAGGAAATCCCACCTAATTCTTTCCAATCTAACCAAAACCGAGTTTGGACATTTGAATAATGGCATGAGGTAAATCAGTAGATTTGACATTTCCAATATGATCAGGGTTAACCTCCCCCTAATGATAAATGCCTACTCTTCCATTGAGATAATTTCCTTTCAAATCTCTCAATCACTTAATCCTACAAATGTTTAGCTGGCTTGTCTATACATTGAGGAAGGCCAAGATAAGTAGATGAAAAAGTGCCTTCCCTACATCTGAATAGATTGACACTTCTCTATATTAGTGCGGCCCACAAGATGGACAGTCAGTCTGGCTTACCATTATGCCATTTGCAGTGCAGATGCCATGTTCACAGACCTATACGGTCTACTTTAGAGAATTTTCTTGAGGAAGTTGTTCTTGTTTTGGCATTGTTGCAGGTTGGGGCAGCTTTGAAGCAGCTATTTTCTAATGGTGTAGTTAAACGCAGTGAAATGTGGATCACATCCAAGCTATGGTACCTTTTCTTCTCTCTTTCTTCTTTTAAGTGTGAATGAGATAGAAAGACCATCATTTATTGTCATGCATGGGGACCACCTCTTGTTATGGTGGTGGCCCAAGCTTCATTGGTAACGCTAACGCTAATCCTCACGCCTAATTACTGATGATTTTCAGATAGGAGGGGATGCCTACCATTGATTGTACCAGGGCCCACCTGATTTTTCAGTAGACCCTTCATCCATTCTAGAAGAAGTGGTTGAGTGGCCCATATTCTGTCAACCAAGAGCAGGTGCCCCCCCCCCCCCCCCAAACAGTTTCTATTGGTGTGGCCCACTTTTGAGACTTGGGGCTAAGTATGATGGGATGCATCTGATGGACAGCTTGGATATCATCCGTACAATATGGTACTTGATACACCAATTTAAAACCTTAATTGGAATCTTTAAATTGCAGGTGTAGTGACCACTCACCAGAGGATGTCTCAAAGGCACTAAGCAAGACATTAGAAGACTTGCAACTTGACTATGTTGATCTGTATCTAGTGCGTATGCTTTCATTCCAGTCCTAACTAGGGGTGCGTACTGCACACCATTCATAGTCTGATGGTTTCTCTACATCTGCCCTCTGAAATTGTACAAGTGGCAACTCAATCTAAACCATCCAAATAATGGGACCCACCATGGATAGCTCATAAGTCACTGATCAAACAATCATAATGACTAGTCGACCACCGTGCAGTAGATGTACACCAATCGGCCTGTTGAGACATCAGCTCAGCGCAACTTTTGGTTTATGACCCATCTAAATTGGGGCCCACAACTTGGACGGGTTGATTTTAGTTTACATCCATTCCACATTCACAGCATCTTAGTGCATGTGTATGAACCATCACACTATGCCAGAGTATCAAATTTTCCATTCCAAATATATGATATGCTACTATAGCACCCATCTCACATGTGGCTCAGATCCATTGGCCATTCCGAACGAAACCTAGCTCACGTGGGTGGGATCCAGAATCGATGCTCCCCCTATGTCTTCCGGACACGTGGACGGCGATGGAGGGCTTGTATGCTTCAGGACAAGCACGTGCGATCGGTGTGAGCAACTTCTCAACGAAGAAGCTACAGGACCTGTTGACATATGCTAAGGTGCCGCCAGCTGTCAATCAGGTAGAGTGCCACCCTGGTTGGCAGCAACCTGGGCTCCACAACTTGTGCCAATCCACGGACGTCCATCTGACGGTATGTTTGGGCCCACTCTCCCTAGGTTATTGAATTTACCAATATGCCCTTCATCCCAAAATACATTCGAATAGGTTGTAAGTTTATACTTTTTATCCCCTGAAATTGCAAATCTGTAACAGCTTTTGTAGCAATTTGCTATATTTTCCATCAGGTGGGCCACACCATCTGATCTTATGGTCTAAAATCGTGCCAATTCAATATAAGGTGGGCCTACTTAGAAGATCCAAGAATTGTTTTCAACCAGATGGAAAGCTCAGATCTTGCACGCGTACCCCATATTGGTGTATGAACAGGGCTTCCCATACGTGTGGCAATTAGCAAGCCTTTTTATACTAATCCCAAAATCCAACATAAATTCCTAAAATGCTTCGACCCTACCATGAAATTCTAAGATAAAACTATCTTTGTATGAATTTCTATAATGAGTATGGTCTTGTTTGCTTAAGTAGAGTATAGAAATTAGTCTGTTTACAGTCTCCCCTATTATAATTCTTCATTGGACAGGCATATTCACCGTTAGGATCTCCAGGATCTTGGATCAAAGGAGAGACATTGAAGGACCCAACCCTGATTGACGTCGCAAACAAACTCAACAAGTCACCCGCCCAAGTCGCTCTCCGGTGGGGCCTACAGAGTGGCCATAGCATCCTCCCAAAGAGCACGACGGAATCAAGAATTAAAGAAAACATCGATCTATTCGACTGGTGCATCCCTCGGGATCTCTTCTCGAGCCTCTCCTCGATTCCGCAGGTAAAACACCTGCCGATGGATGTTCTCAGGCATACGTACATGAATGCATGCATATGTGGAGCTAGTCTGTGAAATGCTTAACATAAACACAGGCATGGATGAAATGGGTCCAATCTGGGAAATTCTTGGGACATTTCTAATCCTCGCTTGTGCCATGAGATCAATGATCTTAGATTGTCAAACCATGGGACCCCCACCTGTATGGAATAGGTCCATCAAGAGAGTTGATGCATTGGGACTACATGCACAGTTACTTAGCAGCATGTATGCGTAGGGGTAGGAAAAGCTTTACATAATATTGTTTTGACATGCAGGCAAGGCTCCTACGTGGAGAGTTCGCAACCCATGAAAGATGTAGTCCTTACAAAAGCGTTGAAGAACTTTGGGATGGTGAGATATGAAATGTGACCCCTCTTATCTCTCTCAAGAGGTGATACGGAGTATGAAGAAGGTGGATTTGTAAGAAGTGATTGGTTTCTTTGTCCTCCATATACAGAAGATTTCTTTAAAATTATGAATTCTGCAAGAAACTATTGATCTCTGCCTGCTGGCCTATGTATGTTTTGGAGAATAAATGGCACCAAATGAGTGAGATACTAATCATGATTATCACATATTGAGTACGAAGGCTGGTTACTTGGGTCCGTTCAGCCTCTGTGATGTAGGCCATATTCCACAAATTTCTGATTGGATGGATAATCCTAGCCAATGGATCGAAGATGGATCAGTGGGTCATCCTTGCGATCAATCCAAGCAACCCGTCCAAAGCAGTTGCAGACCACACAATTGATCCCTGCTTAAAATGGGTCCTTTTTTTTCTTTCCTTTTTTCTAAAGGATATAAATGGGAGCATCATTTCAATCTTCTTCATTCAAAATCTTAGGTTTTGAGCAGAATTCATACCACATCTCTCTTTCCAAGTTATAAATAGGCGTATAACTTAAATAAAAGGTAATTGAGATTCTTACAGAAATAGATAAGGATAAACTAAAAATGGAACACAACAACATTAGATGGAAATAGAGACAACCAATAGGGGTGGATTATCCTTATGAATGGAGAGGAATGTTCTTATGGGTGTAGACTACCGCTTTGTCACCATCTACCACTTGCCCGCTCCCTCTCAGAATCCTTCCATATTTTGCAGAGCATTTGTAAAAAAGTTAGTTGCAAAGATTTCAATAACATCAAGAGAAACACCACTGCTCTCAGAGCACTAAGGTGCATTCGTCCACTTTGAAAGTCAAACTGATTGATTGATCTGAATTGTCTATTAAGTTCAGACATTTCATGGACAGGCATGCAAAAAATCACACTGATCAGATGATCAATGGTTAAAATTCGTTGGATTGGTGTGATTTTTGCATGGTAACCCATGAAATGTGTTGGCATAACGAACAGTCTGGATCAATGACTAGGACCATTACAACTTATAGTGCTCTGAGATTACGGGAGAGATTACTGGAGTATCTCTCTAACGTCAACCCAAAAATAAAAAATAAAAAACACACACAAACACAAATCATTGAAATTGTGTGAGATTGGAAGCTAAATTACGACTGGGAGGTTTAAGACGTATTGCAATAGGATATGTCAGAACTTCTATACCCAGATTGGGATATTTCAACCTTTTGATTATTCAAAAGTTTCAGAAAACCATCCATATTCAAATGATTCCCTGGTTAAGATATTCCAATATAGAAGTTTTTATGTTTAGTTACACCCCATCCAAGCTGTGACCACCTTATAACCAGTTTATATCATTAAAAGATGACTCAGGTCCAAAGGCTCAAGGCCTGATGTATCCTGTTGCAATCAATATATTTGGATGTATTCTAGCAAACCTCTACGACTAGACAGTGCATTACAGAGAGAGTGCATGCACCACCATAGGGCCCATAGACAGTTGCACCAAACTGCTGATCTGATGGTCCCAACGTGTATGGTCGTAATACTCCAAGGATCTCTTAGATTGGATGGTTCAAACCCTTTAATCAGTTGCTCTATTTGTGTCTTTTCATTCGCAACTTTTGAAATGGTTTCGTCTCCAAAAAAAAAAAAACTTTTGAAATGGTTTGGATCTTCCAATTGGGAGACTTCAGAGGCATTCCCATCCATGGTAGGGCCCATCAAACCAACAATCTGGGTCACTGAGCCATGTGCCCCACATTTATAGGATCCTGTGCTGCAGCAAACAATACATATCGTGGACCCACTTTTCCATGATAGTTGCACAGTTGCATGTGCTGTGCAAAAGGCACAGAAGGGGCACTGTCATTATTGGGCATCCTCCACCAAAAACAAACCGCTACGTTTGCAGAATCCACAGCCATTTGATACAAGGCTCAATCAAGCATATAAACCAAGTCACCATTTGGTTTGTAACATACCATCGAGTTGTTAGAAGTCCTTCTACTCCCACCGGACCTCGTGCATGAATCCTACTTGTACTTATCCCAACCTGTTAAACCATTGAACAGACCCAAAATTCCGTTAGGGCTAGCACTTTGACAATTTTCACATTCAACAGCAGAAATCAAACAAAGCATACCTCTGCACCAAGTCCAAAACGGGCACCATCGCAAAATCGTGTGCTTGCATTGTGAAAGACGGCAGCGCTGCCACAAATAAAATAACAAGCAACCAACATAGAGTTATCTTCATATCCAGACAAACCAATATTTGAGAACCCATTCAGAAGAAAAAGGGACATATCGCACAGCGCTTGCATAAAGCTGCGATAAGAAACTGAATCACGAACATTCAATTTTATTATGAGACAACGATCAAGATCAATGACATCTCCTAGTATTTATAAAGGGAAGTATCCCCCATATTGCAGCAAAAAGACCTACTGAATAGGCAATTGCAATCTGGAGCCTAGTCCCTCAATAAGAATGCCAATCAGCAAATAACAATTTGATTATTTTCCTTCTTAACTAATAATTGCAATTCAATTCGATAATGCATATAAACCCATTGGATTTCAAGAGATCGTATTGATAAAAAAAAAAAAAAAAAATTTGTGCCAAAACAAAGCTATTCTTTGACTCAAGAAGTCAAAGCATGGTTTTGAATGACAGTATCGACCGCCGTATCAGCCCCGCGGAAAAATGACACGATACGGCATCCTGTATCGGAATAGGGGTCATATTGGCCCATATCAGATAGACTTTTTTTTAAGCAAAAAAATATCAAAACAATATCAGAAAAATATGGAAAAAATTGAGATATTCATGAATCTATCTTCTTTTTTTTTTTTTGACCATGTATTCAATGGTGTATTGGACCATTCTTTGATGAGATTGTTGTCTGTCGATTTGACTTGTTGAAGGTCAACTAAATGAACCCTAATTGAACACAAATCAAACATGATTTGGTGAACAATGGCCCATTACATTGGAAATACAACAAAAAGAAGATGGAAATATAAAAAAGAAAGTGAAGGTTTACCTTTCTTTCCGATTTTTCCCATAATGGTCCACTTCGCTTTGATTTGTCGAATCCCATACAAATCATTTGTTTTGATCCCCAAAAAAGTCTAGATTTAGCCTAAAATGAGTTTTTAAGATTCTTCTATGGTTTAAATGAAAAGAAGAAGAGGAGACATGAGTGAATTTAAAAAAAAAAAAAAAAAATTCAGAGGTGAAGGGGGAAAGCTGATAAAGAATGGAGATTATTCCTCTTAGCCAGGTTGTGGGCCATTTGGAAAGAAAGAAATCAAAGGTGTTTTAGGAATCTTTCAAGCAGTCTGTTGGGAGTTTTTTGTTGTGCTCGATCTTTTGTTTTTGAGTGGCGGGTGTGCCTTTTATAGGGTGTTTTAGGAGTAGCGGTGTGAATGGGCCAGGCCTGGGGTAGCTCTCGGCCCTGATTTTACACTATTTCAAGCCAGGCCATAAGGCCAGCCCTATTCAAAATTCTCATTTTTCAGGCCCAGGCCCAGGCCAGGCCCGTCCCATTGACACTCCTATTTAGGAGGGTGGTGGCGGGCCTCTTGTCTCGCCAGGGTTTTTTTTGCTGTGTTTTTTTGCTGTGTTTCTCTCTCTCTCTCTCTCTCTCTCTCTCTCTCTCTCTCTCTGTGTGTGTCTTTGTCTCTCTCTCTCTCAGTTTTGGCCGCGTTTTTAATAAAGTCATCCTTCAAAAAAAAAATTAAAAAAAAAAAAAAAAAAAAATCAAATTTGGGGTTTTATGAGCGTATCGGCTGATACAGACTAATACAGTCCAACCGATTCTGATATGGCCGATACAGTCCCGTATCGCATATCGTATTTGAGCTGATATGGACACGACACGCCCATATCGCATATCGTATCGAGCTGGTACAGATACGATACGCCAGTATCAGCCGATACAATACCGATTTTCATAATCATGAGTCAGAGGCTCCACAAAAGGAGGAATACACTGACTTTCAGTTAGAAACTAATAGAAGGCAAAAGCCTAAAGAATACAAGTGACTATAAACCTGAAACTCTGACCATTCACTTTCCGCTAGATACAACATACAAGTGACCAGTCTACCTCAATAATCTGATTTATAACCCACGGTAGTTTCTCTACAAATGATACAAACTCTGATTAAAGATGTTACTGTCCCTTTTCCCTTCTTTTTTTTTTTTTTATGGAAAAGGTTTTCACTGTTCTTTTTGTTTCTGAAGGTTCTTGCTGTCCTTGTTTATACCCTTTTTGTCGAATAGAAATTTAAACTTTTATATGACTCCATTAAGATTGACAAGAATAAAAGAAACAAAATAAACAAAAGATAAAAAGTAGAGAGCGATCATGAATGAGATAGAGAGCTAGGAAGATGAGGTTTCAAGAAAATTGGAAATTTTGGGTGTTCCAAACAAAGTGATGCAGCTGGATGCATTGGGAATGTTTCATATTGAGAATTTCAGGATTAGATTCCACTGTTTGGAACTTTGAAACCCCTTTTGAATTAAAGTCAAAAATTTCCAGATTCAATAGTAGCCTTCAATGATTCAACAATAGGAGAAACCAATGAATAGATGACGATAAAAGATCCAGCAACACATGCTAAGTATTGGGTTTTCACCCAAGGAGAAGGGGGGAAAAACACTTTTCATCAAATCATCACGAAGGCTTATTTGCAAAACAAAAGAAAAACCCTAATGCAACTGGATATTGACAAAAATGCTCTTAAACACTATCACCTATTGGTTTCAAGTGGTATTTTTGTCTGTTCCATTTTATCTTAAAATAATGATCACAAACAACTAATGTTAGTTGCTTCTCTCAGATGGACCCATGTGAAGAACACGTGTACCAGATGGAGTCCACTCATGTTCCCACATCCACACGTGTGCTCATGTCAGGTCCCGAACGTAGGATTGGAGATTTGCTTGCATCATGAATTTAAAAAGAATATAATTAATAAAATATAGGGTATTGTTTTGATGTTATTGTTGGAGATATTCAAGAATATCTGGATATTATCGTAATAAACATGTTTTTTTTTATGAAAATTCGGGAAATATTGCTATATTTTCAAAATACCAGAGAAATTCATAACTAAGCAAATGGTAACGTACTACCCAGAGTTGTGAAGATATCCAGAGGTGAATCATAGACGAATATAGCTGTACATTTTCATACGTGTTCCTGCTTGATGGAGAATAAATGGGAAGAAAAACATGCTGGAGAAAAGGGACAGCTGTGATGTAAATAGAACGAGAACTCGTGATCAATAAATACCAAACATGAAGTTCTTGCAGAAACATATGCCTACCTGTCAACCTGACGAAGGAATATTTCTGCTACTTCATAATCTTCCGCAATTATGCAATCAGTGTGTGCACTGAAAAATCATCAGGGGTAGAACAATTACAAAATTTCATTTGTTTTGATGCTGTAAACCTGAGATAAGAAACTTTCCCACATAATAAAACATTATCAAACATGAACCACTTTGTCTAAAATAGCAGCACAACTTGATGGAAATATTACAAATGATATCACAATTGGAGATCTATAGGTGTTACAGGAGATGTTAGAACATGCCTTCCATGACGATGTATATGGTCAATGGCAGCAAGCACATCATCCACAATTTCTACTGTGCAAGCCATCGAGTTGTACTCATGATGGAACGACTGTGCCGCTGGAATATCTAATATAGAACTTGCTCTTGGCCCACCGTATAACGTAACACCTACAATGGATGCACATGAGTTAGTAAACTATCTATATTTCTTCAATGATTTGGTAATCTACTCTAATTACAATAGTGATTCACTAGCAAAACACATTATGTCTTAACTATAGAATGATTCACCATAAGTTACAAAATATTATATGCAGAAAAGATTTTCGCCTTGCAGCACGGAACTCAATTCTAGTCGAATTGACAATGATTCAGTAACCTGCAGTGTTCGCATTGTCGGTATCGCTACAAGTTTCGCTGGCCGGAGATAAAGATATAATATCGTTATCGTCGATAATATCGCCGATAACCGGAAGTGTGGGGAAAAAGGGGGAAACATGAGGAAAACGGTGGAATTTTTCAATGAAACTCCAGAAAATGCCTAAATACACACATTTGCATATTCAGGAATAAAAAAATTACAAAAAGAATGCATTAAATAATAAGTTTTTATTTAATGAGGCCCAAAAAGCATGCGTTACGGTAAGAATTCACTCCAATAGTAACTAAAATGAGTTTATATAATACAAATACAACCATCATACAATAATTAAGTTATGTAAAATTAAATGAAAGATCATTTTAGGGCATGATCCAGAAAAAAAAAAAAAAAAGTAAATCCAAATCTCAGATGGACCATAGAACAGGAAACAGGTGGTAATTGACCATTAAAAACTTATTGCGGGCCACAAACGCTTTTGATTAGGATGATATTTGTGTGGTCTCTTCATCTATGTCTTTGTGACCTTATTAACGGTTGGATGACAAATAAACATTCGGATGGACCGTGAGATGAAAGAGTGGGGATTCAATGAGATTTAGAGGCCCCTCATTTTTGGTCCACTTGATATTTGGATCCACCTCATTTTTGGCATTGTGTCCTAAAATAAGCTTGCAAAATGGATGGATGGTATGGATTTCTCAAAAACATCATTGTAGGCCCCACAGTTAGGGATCCCACCCACCTTAGTGGATCCAGGGTCTCACCGAATCTGCTCCTAGTTTGATGGACGCAGATTAGCTACTGACTGCCCACTGTTGAAACTTTCTTGGCGGCCACCGTCATGTTTATTTGAGATCCAGCCTGTTCATAGGTTAACACGGACATGGAAGAAGGGAAAACACAAATATCAGCTTGATAAAAAACTTATGTGGCCCCAAGAAGTTTTTAATGGCAGACATTCGATCCCCACTGTTTTCTGAGGTGGGGTCCACATGAGCTTTGGAACTGCCACATTCTTTGGGTCACGCCTAAAATAATCTCTCCAATTGGACGAACAGTGTGGATATAACACATACATCATGGTGGAGCCCACAAAACTTGGTGACGTGACTTCAGTAGCTAATTTAGCTAAACGCGAATTTTCCTTCACGTTCATGTGCTGAGATGTTGCATGGGGCCTACAGTGATATTTTTGAGAAATCCACTCCATTCATCTGCTTTTGTGAGCTAATCTTAGAACATAATACAAAAAATGAGGCATATCTAAAACTAAAGTGGGCAACATTAGTGGAAAGAGTGGGGATTCAATGACTACCGTTGAAACATTCGTGTGGCCACAAAAGTTTTATATCAAGCTAAGTTTTATATGTTTTCACTTCGTACTAGTGGGAATGACCTTATAAACGGTTTGGATGGCAAATAAACATCAAGGCAGAGCCCAAGAAGGTTTCAATGGTAGGAATTTCTTTCCCCAATTTTCCCTGCTGTGTGGCCCACATGAGATTTGGATCCACCTTATTTTTAGTATTATGTCCTAAATTAATCTTGAAAATGGATGGACGGGGTGGATTTCTCAAAAACATCACTGTGGGCCCCACCTAAGCATTCCAACGAAATGGAAGTTATTTGATATTCTAGTTGCGTATGACACTTGTACAGTTGTACCAAGCGTGATTTATGTATTTTATACTCAACCAATTACGCAACTTTGTGGGGACCATTGTGAATTATGTATTTTATCCACTCCATCTATCCATTGTAACTGATAATTTTAGGGCTTGATCCCAAAGCTGAAGCATATCCAATGCTCAAGTGGACCACACCACAAGAAACAATGTGAATTGAATGTGTACCGTTTAAAAATTCTTAGGGGCCACGGAAGTTTTGGAACCTCTGAATTTTTGTTTTACCTTCATCCATGCCTGTGTGATCTTATGAACAACTTGGATGACAAATAAACATCACTGTGGGCCGTAAAAAGGTTTCAACGGTATGAATCATTGTCCCCATTGCTTCTGTGGTGTGGTCCACTCGAGCTTTGGATCTCTCTAGTTTTTGGGATCATGACCTAAAATGATCTCACCAAGTGGATGGACCGTGTGGATATAACCAATACTTCATTGCGGGGTCCACGGAACTTGGTAACATCCACACGCGTGTGTCGGCACACAGCACGCTAACCCGCTCTCGTAAACCAAAAGGAAGCAGATTGCGTAGTGAGTAACTTCGCACGTAGCGTGCAGAGTAAACTCTATGGGGCCCACCGTGATCTACATATTTTATCCACTCCGTCCATCCATCTTAACAGATAATTTTAGGTATGATGCAAAAAAATGAAGCATATAAAAATCCAAAGTGGACCACACCACAGGAAAATTGTGAACTGAATGTCTACCATTGAAAAATTCTGGGGGGACGTAGAACTTTTGGATCGAGCTGATATTTGTGGTTTCCCTTCATCCATGTCCATGTGATCTTATGAACAGGTTGGATGACAAATAAACATCACTGTGGGGCCTAGGGAAGGTTTCAACGGTGGAAATCATTATTCCCACTGTTTCCTGTGGCATGGTCCATTTGAGATTTGGATATGCTTAAATTTTGGGCTCAACCACTAAAATGAGCTGGAAAAACATATGAACGGAATAGATAAAGCACATACATTCTAGGTGGGCCCAACAGAGTTTACTCCGCACGATAAGAGCGTGCGGAGTTGCTCCGCACGCAATCCGATTCAAAACAAAAGGCCTCAAGAGGCCCTTTCTTGAAATGGAAGAGGGTTCCAGATGGGAACCCTCAAAACCCTAAAATCTCCAAAAAATCCGTGCAAAATCCCTACTCTTTCTTAGATTCTTCACTGAAATTAGCATTTCGTATGAAATTTTTGATCTATTCGACGGAAAGAAATGGAAAGTAGAGATTTTCTCGCACTTACGACACACGGATCGATCGATTGGTCCACTGCTACTTCCGATCAACGATCCTCTTCTATGATTGGCCCACAACTATTTCCGATTAGCGATCATCTTCTACAGAAAACAGGTACCGAAATCCAACAGTTTCCCCCCCTTTTTCCCTTTTATTTCAGTTTTTTGGGTATTTACGAAATTCGACAGCCATTTCTCGCCGATAATTGAAATTTTTTATGAAAAATCGATAAAATCGCCTAATTATCGGCGATATCTGGAAGAGAAACGAATAACTGGGGTTTCGGTGTCGCAACTCCAGCGACACCGATAATATCGGCGATATTATCGACATTTCGTCGACAATGCAAACACTGGTAACCTGGGTGTAGCTTCAAAGATGTGTGGAGCCATGGATCACTGTTTCCTTTCCTCTCACTTTTGTTTTAAGTTCTGTTTACTATAGGGGTTCTAGACCATAGCCTGAAATTGTGATTGGATTAGAACAATGGGTCTAGTGATCGATGAGTTAATCATCTCCAATGAGTTGCTACTTGGAATGAGATTCTGTACCCAATAATGGTATGGGTGGATTGTACACAATGATACCTAAAGCTAGTTGCGATTTGAATGAAGGTTCAAAACATTTGTATCATCGAGGATATCATTTTTTTGAAAAACTGATGTATATAGGCCATATCATTCCTATCAGCTCATATGTAGGCCATTTTGGCCTTATAGATTTTTTGTGAAACCAAAACAATGTGTATTGGCAAATATTTTGAACCATGTTCTTTCTGTTCAAAGTCCAACCTGAAATTGGACTAAACCAATGAACTAGGGGATGCTGTTATTTTATATCTATAATAACAATACCAGCAAAGGGCACAGTAGTTTGCTAATGGAGAGAGTAGAAAAGTGGAGGAGACTTGAGGGGAAAAACATAGTACCATACTAGAATTAGCTCTCTTCATTCAGTTGGACGAAGGGACTTTCCCAATTTCGAGTGGAGAACAAACATTTTTGGAAAATTGATGTCCTAGAGACTCCTGCGGTTTTCGGAAAAATCTCATTAACACAAAGGGAAGGGTGATTCACCCATTAGTCAAAATCATATGGACCTCATTATCCCCTACCTATGTGGTAAGAGAAATGCAGCCTAGAGGGTGATTCTTGGATTTCAAAAAAGATTGAAGATGTTATAAGGGATTGATGGTTAACAACCCAGATTGCATTCATAGCACCCTCCACAACCAATGGACCTGAGAATTTATTAGAGAAGATTCTCAAGCATTCTCTAAGAACAGGTATCTCTGCTTTACACCAAATTGCCTTTTTTCTGGGCCCGAGAAAGTCATCAAAGTTATGCCACTGTCACCCTAATCACTTGAACAATACCACATTGCCCAGGGTTTCCAGGAGAAGACCCGTCAAAGTTAGAACTCCACCCACCATAGGAGGCCTCCATCTTTGGCTTTGACGTGAATTTCACATCTTTCAAATAAATCACTTCAGCCCAATGGAAAAGGATCTAAAACAGAACCACCCAGAATTCAGGTCTAATCGAGGCCCATTTGACAATGCTATAGTGATCTTATTGGTGACTATACATGTGGAAGATTCAATATTATAAAATCCTTTCCTTCCAAACTTCCTGACAAAAGGCAAGAGGGAGAATCCGTCATAAGATCCCTCTAATACTGATATTGACAATGTTGAAGTAACCACATAAATGTCACCAACTTGGACCTCATCCGAGTAAAACTTGGTTTTCCAAGAAACCAAGTTGATATATCCAAAGACTTCAGCACTCTGCCAAAAGCACAGACTCAGACAAGTCTCCTTTTCCCTTATTATTACTTTTCAAAAAAAAAAATCCTTTTGTCAATTAATGATACTTTTATTGGCAAGAAAAATTGAAAGACAAAAAAAACTTTTTTTATCGGTAAAATTAGACCGCTCATATATTCGTCCTCAAGTCCAAGTCATATTGTCCAAGTCATGCATGACAGCTTAGACGCATGTAACTAGGTTTCATAAAACACAACAACATAGCTTCTTCTTCTTTTTTTGAAACGAACATAGCTTCTTTTTCATTCTTCTTCCAAGGTATTGGGTGTTTCGAGTTGGAGAAGAAATGGTTTTCACTTTGGTTTTGAATGTGGAGTGCGGAACTCAAGCAAATATGAGGCTTCCTCAACAATTCAATCTGTAGATGGGACAGTTCACGCCATTTTTTTTTTTTTTTTACTTTCAAAGTATCATCAAAACACTGTAGTCATTTTCATAAAATGCATGTATTTATGCTATTTATGATTAAAAGTATATGTCTGCAGGCACATGTTTATGTATGGGGATTGGTCTTTTATATAATTTCTTGAAGACTGGAATTTTTTATTTTTTTATTTTTTTTCTGTGAGCATGCATGTTTTTAGCCTGTTCATGATAGAACATGTACGATGTGTTTAGGTGCTGAAAATTTTAATCAACATATGTAACAGAGTATTACTAAGTACCTGTGGGAGTTTTGTGCTCTCATTGCCACTCCCAGGCCTGGATAGAGGAGAATTGTGTCAGGTTGGTAGTCGACATGAAACTTTTGCCACAACTTTTACCATGAATCCTGACAAGGAATTGCATAACAAGATTTGTGTAGCCAACCCCAATTAGTTGGGATAAGGCTCAGATGATGCTGAATGTGTTTAGGTGTTGGATACAGTTATTACTTGCTGATTGTTCTGACTGTGTAGTTTTTCTGTTCTGATTTTGTAAATTTGATATGGTCTAACTGAAGTTATGACCCTTGATAGAGTAGAATGGTGGAAAAGGATTCATGTAGCTGACCCCAATTAGTCGGGATAAGGCTTAGATAATGATGATGATGATGATGATTTTGTAAATTTGAATGTGCATAGCCTATTTAAGGCAAAAATGTGCATGCATGATGTCATATGTAATTACATAGATAGCAGTGTGTGCATATTTGCTCTTTTATTATTATTACTTGCTAATGAATATATTTTATTTTCCTTCAAATTCCTACCCTTTCATTGTATTCAATATTGCAATAATCGGGAACGCACCCAACCTCTTGATTACCTTTATGACCCAGATATAGTATAGCAAAATGGGTTGCTGATTGGAAGAAATGCCCCCATCTAGCGTAATGTTTGCCATGGAACCACAACCGTGAATGGAGATGTGACTTGACACAAATAACACTTGCGAAAGAAAAACAGGGCATGAAGGGTTGACATTGTCGCAAATGGAATCCACTAAGAAGCTTCACTACTCGAGGTTATGGAGGGGACACGTCATTAATCCAAAACCTGTCAAGTATAATCTTCAGAACAGAAAGGCATACCTTCAGTTTTGAGTTCTACGATGAGTTCATTAAGCCCACCAGTCTTCAACAGGTGCTCATGCACAAGAAGCGTTTCCTATGAATCACAAGGAGAATCACATTCAACACCTATGGTATGTCAAGGATGGTAAGGTAAGATAATAATCTGTGCGTGCGTGCGTGCAGGTGCACGCCCGTGTACATGATTGAACAAAGTTATTTTTGTAATAATGCAAATCCATGATGTGACATAAAGGCCGTTACGTAAAGGAAACGGTGGCAACTGTTACACGTTACGGGGTCGTAACAGCCGTTATGAAAAAAATTACCCATATTCGCCATTAACGGCCCGTTATGCCCCTTGTAAAGGCCATAACAGCCCCATAATGGTCAGCTACGGGGCAGATATAGGATTTTTGGAATATTTTTTCAACGTTACAGGGTAGATATAGGTTTTTCAAGTTTTTTCTTTCAATTAAAAAAGAGACCGTAATGGCCATTACGGGGGCTGTAACAGCTGTTACGACCCGTATCATAAAAGGTAACGGCAGTGGCCATTACGGCCCGTTGCCATTACGGAATACCTTGTGCAAATCTAACTGAATACAGTATAACTAAGAATGGATGGTCAACCTTAAAGAATGCAATCAGGAATTACCATAGCATTGCAGGCTGCCGGATAATCTATCTTCGCATCCAAAACAATTTGCTTTGCCATATCCATATTAGCTGATTTATCCACATAAACATGACAGATTCCATCTGGGCAGCAGAGACTGTGAGATTAATGCCAACCTCCCAATTTCATATTCTCGCATACATACAGAAATGTATTATCCCGTAGGATTACAGGTCCATGTTATGCAGATATCAAATAAATGTGGCATGAATAATTCATCTTACCAGCATGACCAAGAACGGGAATTTTTGTTGACTCCTTAATTTGAGTAACGAGCTTATTACTGCCCCTTGGGATTACCAGATCTATCACATCATCAAGCTGAAGCAAATTGACAGTTCAGCACGAACATTTAGTAAAAGTCAGCATAGTTTCTAGCACCCTCAAACTTCACTACTCACCTTGAGCAGATCAGGAATCTCATCTCTTGAAGTCACGAGTCCAATAAGCTTTTCACCCACGGAATTAGGGATGGCTGAAGTGATAATCTACAGAATAGAAGTTGAAATTGTAGGAGTAATATGCTAAAATTAAAATCCATACTAATCCTACAAATTAGATGCATAGTTCTAACAAATGTACCTTATGCAAGATGGCATTAGATCGTGCGGCTTCTTTCCCTCCTTTCAGGAGAAGGCCATTCCCACTTCGGATAGCTAATGAAGCTATCTGTTCCATCATATCAAATATTAAAAGTTGATTAAGAGAAGGAAGTATTAAATTAATACCAGACAAATTATAGCAAAAAAAATAACAAAATTATATTTCAGCACTTCTTTTATATAGGTTTCTTTCCAATTACAACCTAAATAGCAAGTTCTAGCTGAAAACCGGTGTAAACTCCCAACTTCAACAAAATTGATCTCTTCAAGAGATTTACTTATAGTTGCACAAAGTGTGAAGAGAAGCATCAGCATATTCAGGTGCAGGAGCAGAGAAGTGTCTGCTTCAAAATTTTAGCAAACATAAATGGCTAGGAAGTGGGAGTGGGAGCATGATTCAGAAGCATGATTAGAAGAGGCAGCGGCAACTGCATAGAAGGTTCATGTGATTAAAGTCTTACTCCAGTTGAACACAGAATAAAAATCAAACTGCAGATGAGATAAACCTTGAACTTCAAGCATTGGTCTTCATCTATGCATGTCAATAAAGTACGGTATTCAAGCATAGAAACGGGCATGGAGATGAGATGATGTGGGATCTAAAGTGAACAGAAACATGAAAGGGCATAGAAGAATATTATACATGGTTGTTACATGAAATCAAATTCAACCATCTGCAATTTTATTTTATTTTTCCTTCCAGGCCCGTGATAAAATGATGTGGAATCTACTAATCGCAAAGCCAAAAATTATAGTATGTAATGAATGTATGGCAGGAGGCCATAGCCATCCATTCCAGATCACATACCACATGTTTGGCATTAGCTTAAAGAACTCAACCGCAAAGCATACCTTAGAAAATTTTACCTTGAAACAGGTGTTTTAAGCATCATTATTGATGCCCGTATCACACCCTTGGGATACGGAAACATAACAGTATCACATGTATCAGGGAATGTGTCGCTGTTTGAAGGAAAGATTGGGGAAACATGGAGAAAATGATGGAATTTTTCAATGAAACTTCAGGAGATGTTAAAAGGGGGGTGGTTACACACTTAGAACCCTCAAAACATTACAAAACCAAGTATGGATAACAAGTTTCCATTGTATAGGGGCCTAAACTATGCGGTCTAACAGAAGCAATGCAGTTATATATCCAAAACGAATATCCTGCAATATTAGTAAAAGAATACACATAGTACATAAAAAAAAAAAAAAAAAAAAAAAAGCAAAATGAAAGAGTGTGGCCAAACCATAGATCAGTGTATACTCATCAACATATAATTTTTCCACACACTATTTGCATTTTAAAAGGGTGAAAACAGATTTTTTTTTTTATTTTCCCCAATTTCTCCCATTTCCACGTTCAAAATCAAAATGTCTTGCCTCAAATCCATATTAATGCATGAAAGTCATGCATAGATGTGGATTTGCAACTATTTGCTTCCTAATCCTTACGAAAGAAATGGATTTAAAAACATTTAATCTCACCATTCTCACCGAGTGGGTTCCAGCTAGTTCCCACTCTTAGATCACAATTTCTCCACCAAAATCTTGTTTCAATGTAAAACATCTCAAGTTGAGATGTCAAAACACACCAACGCATCCCCCAACAAAATTTTGAAGAAAAAAGAGGCGTTTCTTTATTTTAACAACTTAGATAAATTTCTCTAACTTCATAGGATTTTCTATATGTATCATCGATGCACATTGTTATGCCTTTTTTTTTTAGATGGATCACATATGCCATCATGGCATATGCGATCCAGGATAGTATGCGATGGCATACTTTTTTGTGCGATAAGTATGCGATGGCATACTTTGCAAGTTGTGTTTTTTTTTGTAAAATGTAAATTGTATTTTTAAATTAAGTTGTTACTTACTTATAAGTTGTTCAAGTTATCATTTACGAATAAAAAAATTTATGTTTGAAGTTTTTAATAATTAACTCTCTTAATGTAACATGTTGTTTGTTTTGTTAAATTTTATGTAAATATAATACAAGTAATTAAACATATAACTTATTTTATAGATGGTTTAATAGTCTTAAACTACAATGAAATAGGTAAGAGAACTTAATCCAATCACTTGTAGTAATTAGGCATAGTTTTTCCTATTTTTTTATATTTTTTCTCTTTTTTTTTTACATATTTTTAAAATTAAAAAAAAAAAAAAAAAAAAAGCCAATGCAAATATGCGATCACATATGCGAGTATGCAATGGCATATGCGAACAGCATATGCCAATTGCATACGATGGCATATGCGATTTGACAACATTGTCGATGCATGAAATACTATCGCATGTATAAATGATAGAGTGCATTTTTATAAAGGGTTTTGTGCAATATATCGTGATATCAACACATCACAATATATCAACCAATACATTCAGTATTTACTGCAATGGTGGAAAAAATTTCAATCCCCCCCATATCTTGTATTGCTGACCTGCGATAACGATAGTATCAGCCAGTGCTATCAATATTTAAAACACCTGCTTTGAAAGGTGAGTCCAATGATCAGCTCTGAGGGCTGCAGCCATAGTGCTCAAAACCGAAAGGAGAACAATGGGTTTTGGAATTGAGAGTTCAACTGAGATCTGCTCTCGATTCTGCCAGAGGGAAGGCTTTTCTTCTTCCAACTGAACTCTGCTTGTGGAAACTGGGATCTATATGGATGCCATCTATATGGCACATATTCATCTCAAGGAAACATACAAATTCACATGACACATTCTTGAACATAGTGGATATACTGCAGTGGAAATTTTGACAGATCGGCATGAGTCTCTGTTCATATTGCATGTTTGGTCAATATTATGATTAACTTGATCTATGCACATAGCCTGAATCTCGACGCCATTATGAATGTAGGCAGCAGTTATTTTCTGATATAATACATAGTCAAGATCCAGGACCATAATTTAACTACTGCATACCTATAAGCTCTAATCCACCTGATCATTTATTCATCTTATATAAGAGAGATCGTCAGGATGAAAAGCTGAACGAAAGAAAAGATGATCACCAGGGTCCCTTTTACTCGCTTCATATATGAGTTCTTAATCATCCACTAATATTATTTCAATATAATTAACAGAGATCGGATAACTAATGAATTATCCACAAAATATTACTAGAAGCAGCATCCAGTGACCTTCAAATGTAATGTTTACAGAATCTAACTGGAAAAGTTGACCAACTACTCATTATGTTTAAAACTTGAATATAAGTGAGAAGTGCAATATTGTACCTGAACTAGTGCATCTGGTCGAGACTCAAAAACAATCAGGAGAACACCCAAGGGACACGATGTCTTTTCTAAGATAAGCCCATCTGCAAGCTGGATGCCAACTTTACTTCAGAATTCAAACTTCAAGTATAGCGATCAATGCAAAAGGAAGTGATGCTAATCCAAATGATTTCATTCCACATGTCCATACACACAAACATGCACGTCCATGCACGCGATCAATGCAAAAGGGATGTGATGCTAATATAAATGTTTCATTCTGCATGTGGACACACACCCATGATCAATGCAGAAGGATGTGATGCTCGTCTACTGATTTCATTTCACGCGTCCACACACACACACACAAAAAAAAAAAAACGCACATTCATCTAAGAGTGCTAAAGCAAGCTCGCTTGCAATCATAGAAATTCTCAAAGAAAACCCAACATCATTACGATTACATATGCATTGACTTGCTTCTTCCAAAGGTGTAAGGTTGCTTCTTCTTTTTCTTCTTCTTCGTTTTTCTTTTTCTTTTTCTTTGTTCCTCTCTTTTTTATTTTCAAATGATTCAGAAGTGCAAAAGGTTAAACGTTTCAATAAAGGAAATTCCCTGACAGTTCACCCCCCTTACCTCTGTTCTCTTCAAAACATGACCAATCGGATCATCCATGTCAGCGAGCACACGAATGGATTTTGAAAGACTTGAGATCTGCCAACAATACAAATGTGTTCAAAAAATCAGATGGGATGGAAATACTTTTCACGGAACAAGAAGAATACTACATCCAAGATGGCAGCTACAACATAAAAACCACAAATTTTGGAAACGATCTTTTCCAATGCATAGCAAAAGCCAAAGAAGGTAAAACGATCCACAGCAGAGAACTCAAGTTATCAATCAAAAACAAATTTCAGTACTTGCAATGCCTTGCCTTTCCTGGTTTTAGAGTCAGTCGAGATATCAATGACCTTTCATATCCAGCCAGTTGTGCAGCAATGATGTCAGCATCATTCTCAACTTTGATCAAGTTCTCATTTGCTTCCAGAGCATCAGCAATATCCAGCAAAATTTTCCTTCGATCCTGTGAAGATAGGGTCTGCAATGAAAACCATTCACATACTGTATGGTCAAACAATCAGCATCACTTGTATTCTGAAAACCAAGAGTGTTTCATCCACGCTTCAAGGAGATTGCATAGAATGAATACTTTTAAACTTCAGTCTTACAAAAGCAATCACTGCCAAAAATACAGAATAAAGAAACAAACAAACTACCACAACACAAAATAATGCAAGCTTTTCCAGTCACAAGAAGTGATCTGTTAATACCTGTAGTCGCCTGGAACATTCCCTTGCTGCAACAGCCATCTCGCGGGCACCAACTTCTTTGGATGAGGACCATAAAGATGCATCCTGATGAAAGAGAGTACCAACACGCTCTCCTTGAAGTGCTTTTATGATGTTATCAGTTGCAAAACCACTTCAATACAGATGGAAAGCGAGTTAGAGTTCAATCAGATAGATAGCCAGCTAGATCAATCCTTACATCAGAACTTAGCATGCCACCTAGTGTAAGGAAATTATTTACTTTGGGTGACTCTATGGAATCAAATTCAATATTTTTAACTCGACACTAATCGTTTGTCTAAAATGCATTGTTTCCAGTCTTGGAAGGACTTCCTCATATGCTCAAAGAAGAAACAAAGGGATGATTGATTCTGATAGATTAAAATTTTTAAACATAATGACCTTTAAAATGGTACAGTAAATATTCCAAGTTCCCCAATATTATCCCAAATTTCTAACTTCAGAGTTAAGAATGGGCAACTAATGTCCTATGTGTGACTCAGTCAGGAAAAGTTTTTCCATCATCATCGTTGCCATCACCATCATGTAAGCCTTATCCCAACTAATTGGGGTCAGCTACATGAATCTTGTTCCCCGTTTGACTCTATCAAGGGCCATAACTTCAGTTAGACCACAGTTTAGCAGCTCCCGGCTCATTTATAGTAGAAATATAGTCAAATAAATAGAACATGACAAATCAAAAGTTGAAATGTGCATCCAAGCCCGCAAAAGTGATGAGTATATTAAACTTCAACATCAAGCATAAGGTCAGAAAAGTACCTGGTAATAACAACAGGGATACCTGCATAAGCTGCATAAACAGCAGCTTTTACTTTAGCAGTCATACCCCCTCTTCCCACCCTGGATTTGTCTCCAAATGTGATCCCTCCCTGATGCTTTTCTTTTATGTATGTATGGATAAGCTTCGAACGTGGTTCTCCAGGTGGGCCACTATATAAGCCCTCCACATCACTCAAAAGAATAAGAAGATCTGCTTTTAACTCCAAAGCCAATAAAGCTGCTAAACTGTCATTATCCCAGAAGATACCAGATGAATCCTGTGCATGATGCTCACTATTAGAGAAATTAATTTGAATTAAATAGACAAACAAATCAGAAAAGGGACGGAAATACTCGAAGCTATTCCAGGCATGAACATGAGGATATATGGATAAGGACATGACATAAACTGGGTCAAGTAATCACACCATAAAGGGTCCATCTGTGACTTGCTGGTATTACCCACCCAAATGAGTTGACTCCAATGGACAAACTGGCGAATTGCCTGGAAAGTATCGCATAGTCAATGAACAGCCCTAATATTAAGCCTATTCTGAGTCCTGATAGATAACAATTTATTTCAAATAAAAAAAATAGAACCAGTCAAGAGGTTGAGATAGTCCAACACAGAATAGGCAGAACTGCTTCTTTTGCTAAACCATTGGTCACATACTCCATCTCAGAGAAACATGGCGAGATCTTAGATAAGCAGTACCTGCTTTTGGAACTAGGATTGAACCTAAACCTCGTAGCTGCAAACTCTACCTCAACTCTCAATGGTGCTAAAGAGATCTCTTATTTCATCAATTATGTAGCATCTGCAGCCCTGGACTGAAACCATTACAACTTGCTCTGAACAGCTTGAAGCGCCAGGTAAGTGCAACTTTGTGTGAGAAAAAAAACACATGTTATGACAGGGCAACTCTTTTCATTCTCCAATGAAACCAAATTGTTGATTATGTTTAATCCTAAGTTCCCAACATCCCAACCACTATTCCTGAGTCCATTCTTTTTCGTGATCACTTTTCTCCATAGTGCTTCATTTTTTCCCTAAAATTTCCAGTATGTTGTTTGCGCAAGAGTGCTTTGCTAATACTCCCAAGTCTAACACCACATCCCTCTTTGATTTGCAAATCTCTATCCATTCCATAAGATGATAATTATGTCCCACCAATCTTTGTTGCCAAGAAGTCTTTAAAATCTCTTTATCTTGACCACCATCGACCCTAGGATTTTATAAATATTACATTACAGAATATTACAAAGGCCTAGGCTATATCATACCCACTCCTATAGAACTTTTAGCCCAGATTATGCCGGTGTCAAGGCCAGTATTGACACGTTGGTATGTATCTGTAAGCCAAAGGAAGAGTCCACATATTGCGGTGTCTTCTCCAACAAGCAATAAGGGAAAAGCCTTGCCGTGAGACAGCTTTTCCTTGTAAATAAAATGCACCATTCAGCAGTACAACAAGGAAAAGGCAAAAGCCTGCCATGAGACAACAATGATAAAGGAATTTAAGCATTCACCTTCTTCTTCTTCTTCAGCAGTACAACAAGCAAAAGGCAAAAGCCTTGCCATGAGACAGCAATGATAAAGGAATTTAAGCATTCACATAGTTCAAGCAAAAGGAAAACATGAAAGAGGAACTAACCTCATATGGTGCTCTCCTAGTACTGATTGCATCATTTTCATTAAAAACGGGAATAACCCTGAGGGCTAACAATGAATTCACAGTTTCAGAAAGTTGCATCCTGAACTCTTGATCATTAAAATCACTATCAGTCACGAGAAGCTGGGAAGATGTCACATCCAACTGCATAACAAACATAGACACTTATAATATTGGATGAACTCATGACCATCATTGGGAAATAAGATGAAAATATGAATGCACTGAAAAACTCAACCTGCTACTGGCGCTAAAACAGGTGTTAGTCACAAACAAAAGTAAGGAGAACACTTTTTTTGTGACTTCATCACAAGTTCCAGTCCAATTACAAAAGTGGAATAGAAAAGTTTTTTTTTTCTTTTTCACCTGACTAAATAAGGCATCATAGAGAGCCATGAGGCCACTCTGTCCAGCAGCTGCACAAGCTTTTCCATCGAGTTCAACTTGTGGTTTCTGGAGATCAGCAAAGCTGCAAAGCAAAAATATGATGGGACACGTTCAAGAAAGTATCACTCTCATTGCATACACTGATCTGTAATAAACAGCATTGTGTCTTGAAACAAAATTGTGTTATGAGAAAGTGTGTAAATTATTCTCAAAAGCATGCAACCCTACAAAGAAATACTGGGTATTTAGAAAATGAATATAAAACAGATTGTTCCATATTTTTTCTTCTCTTTGGTAGGCAAGCAAGTCGATCAAGAGATTAGACCATGAGTTGCTATAACAGCCAACCAGAAAACTAATTTCGCATCATTAACCTTCACTTTTTGTTGAACTGAAAGAAGTAAAAGAAGCTTTGAGAAAGATGAGGACGGGAAAGGCTGGGCCATATGGTACATAGGTAGAGGTTTGGAAGTGCATAAGAGATAGTTGCTTATTTTGCTTGACAAAGTTGTTCAGCAAGATTGTAAGATCGAAGATAATGCTAGATGAATAGAGGAACCTATTAGACGAATAAAGGAGAGATACAAAGCTAACTATGAATTAAATTTACGCTTTGGGAGAGAATGATTGAGCAACAATTGAGGCATGAGACAAATGTATCAGAAAATCAGTTTAGATTATGCCAAGAAGGTCGGCCAATGTTCATTGCCCTTCTGCATGGAATGACATGATTATAGAAAAACATTTCACCACAACAAACATTGAATCTACTTCCCTTTGAGTCTTGGGAAAACCGAAAACGAAGTGCGGGGAAATATCCACCTATGGCACAATTAAAACAGAAAGCAGTGCATAAAGGCCAGTATGCTACACATGATCTTTGGAGACCTGGCACTGAAGACATTGTACTACAATCAGTTCAATGTCACGGTGCATATGAGGGTAGTAGTGTTTTTTCCTCCACCATGGCCAAAGTTTTATCTCATTCGAAGTGTCTATCCAGTCCTCATCTGTGTAGCTCAGATAGGATCTTTTCCGGCAACGATTCTTCGAGAATGCAAAAGCGAGAACCCTTGAATAAATATCCATCATTTGAGATGAATTCACACTTTGAATCTCAGTCATTCACACGTCTGTCAAACACCTTGCCGAAAATGGCTTCTTATATTGTTCTTTTAATGCCTCGAATTCTACAACCTTCAAGTGAGTGTTCCTAATCATGGTGTGCCATAAAGGCCGTTACGTAAGGTAATAGTGGCAACCATTAAACGTTATGGGGTCGTAATGTGTTATAGAAAAAAAAAAAAAAAAAAAGACTTGTAACAGCTATTACAGCCCCCATAACGGCCCGTTATGCCCTCCGTAAAGGCCGTAAGAACCCTATAACGGTCCATTACAGGGCCGATATAGGTTTCTCAGGGTCGTTTTTTCAATAATAATTTTAAAAAAAAGACCGTAAAGGCCGTTACAAGGGCCATAATAGCTGTTATAACCCGTATCGTAAAGGTAACAGTAGTGGACGTTACGGCCACCATTGTCGTTACAGAATACCTTGTTCCTAATATAACCACCCTCCTACCTAAAGTTTTTGTCCCTTTGTTCTTACTTCCAGCATTGTGATGCAAAAGAAAAGTATATTCTTGTAGAAAAGTTATCCATTTTGATGACGAGCACTCAGCTTCTTCTAAAAGTGGAGATATCTCAACATATCATGGTCCGAGTATAGAATGAATTCCCGATGAATCAAGTAATGCCTCCAGTCATAACACCTAGAGCACTGCATAAATTTTGAAATCATAAGTGATTCTTTTGTACTCCATTAAGCTTTTCATTAAAGAAAGCGATCGGTTTTCCCTAACTCCATACTATGCCAATGACAATATTTGAAGCATCACTTTCCACTTTAAAGACTTTATCGAAGTCCGAAAATGAAAGAACGGAAATCTCTCATTTTCTTTTTATGGTACTAAAGCTTCAGTTCCACCACTTTAAGCCATTCAATTTTTTCTCCACGCATGCAATAGGTGACAAATACAAGAATAATATTTAAATTCCTGATAAATCTCCAATAAAATATCAACATACTGTAGAAAGAACGGACCTCCGAAAGGGTTTGGAGGGTCGGCCACTCCACAATGGCCTTGATTTTCACCAGGTCAACCCTCATCTCCTCTGCGGACACAATAAACTCTAAAAACACATCACTATCAACAAAGGAGTACTTTTTCAAGCTAACAAATAGTGATTCCATCTATAGTACATCAAATATTTGTTGGCACTTGGTAGTAATCTGGTTGATTGCATTATTGTCCACGCACCTCCGACAAGATCCATCTTTCTTAGGAGTCAACAATGCAAGACCAACACATGGTGACATGCTTTTCTATATTAACTCCTTCTGTAGCAACTCAATAACCTGTCGATGGAGCTAGGTATGTTCAGCTGGACTCATTCGATAGGTTTGAACCCGACACTAAATCAACATGGTGATGTATGTTCCTCGTAAGAGAGTCTAGCTGGGACTTGTTTGGGTATTGTGTCTTCATAGTCATGAAGGAGCTTTTGTATGTGAGGCAAAACATCTAATTGTCTTGTCTCTTTTTAAGCAACAAAGACATAAATGATGTCAATCTCTTTACTTTCCGCTTTAAACTTTCCTACACTAAGCAATTTCTAACCCTCATATTTACCAGATTTAGGTATTAGAAGATGTTTCATTCGGTACAATGTGATATTAACACTATCCTTGATGAAGGAATGGGTATGAGCCCGAGCCAAATAGCAACCAAGACATAAATGATGCTAGTCTCCTTACTTTCCTCTTCAAACTTACCTATGTTGAGCAATTTTTAACCCTCATCTTTATCAGATTTAAGTATTAGAAGAGGTTTCATTCGGAACAATGAGATATTAACACTATGCTTGATGAAGGAATAGTTATGAGCCCGAGCCAAATGCACCAATCTTGACCCCACAACCATGGTATCCCCAACAAAATGTGGCCATGCATCCATGGGGACCACGTCACACCTTATCTCATCCTTATACTTAGATCCAGTAGAGAAGGACACTAAGTACTTGTTGTTAACAAAAACTTGTCCCCCTTTCTTGAACCAAGGAATTTGGGTATTCTTTAAGTTTTAATGTATTCAATATTTCTTGTGAGACGGTATTCTCACTGCTCCCCCATCTATTAGGGTCATGCATATTTTCATGCAAGTGGTACGGAAGATATTATCTCGCAACCATCACCCATCCTCAATCACCTAAGTTGTCGATCATAGTCTGTTGGATAACTAATGACTCACCCCTATTACCCGTACACATCTGCTATATCTTCCCCAACATGTGCCCCGTCCTCATATGCATGTTCTTCACATTTTGTGTTATCCTTAATTTCATAAGTTGAGATTATCTTCAACATATTCTCCTTTCTCAACTAAATTCACTTCAACTATGGATTAATGCTCAGGATAT
The DNA here is from genome assembly GCA_003013855.2 of Liriodendron chinense. Lineage (NCBI taxonomy): Eukaryota > Viridiplantae > Streptophyta > Magnoliopsida > Magnoliales > Magnoliaceae > Liriodendron > Liriodendron chinense. The sequence goes on from ML058333.1 coordinate 6,603,383, forward strand.
TGAAAAGAGAGATGTTCCTGATGCCCACACTTGAATCAGCGAAAGGAGTGCAGTTTATCCACAACCACCTCCCACCGAGTTGGCGTTTGGCTTCATTATTGGACATTATCCCATCGTCCCTCGACCTACGGGAGGCCATGTGATCGCCTTACATGAGAAGTTAGTATGTTGCCCAACTGTTAAAGACGGTCCCAGTAGGGCACCAAATCATCTCCTAAGTCTTAATTAATTATCTCCTTGATTTTTAATACAAGTGTGCATGTATCGAGCATCTTTTTTTTTTTTTTTTTGAAGAGTTGTATCGAACATCTTAAATACATCTATAAAAGCCAATTCATTTCTTATGTCCATTTTAGACCATTAAGATATCCTAAAATCTTTTGGTCTTTATACTTACAAAACCCTACTGCGATGTCAATTTATAGACCTCCTCGAAGTATTCATTTACCAATTAACATATTTGATAAAGGTCACGGGCATAATTCGCGAGTGGAAACTTCCCTTTTAATTTTTTTAAGAAAACTTCCCTTCTAATTTCTTTTTCATCTTTTTCCAAAAATTTATTTCTCCTTACATTGGTTGATTCATTCGGCTTGAAAATCGTCCACCTTTTTTTTTTTTTTTTTTGGTTAGTCATGCAACACACCCACCCAATTAATTGCGGTACACACCCACCCGATCAGTCATACGTCGCACCCACTAGTGCGGTTAGCAGCGGGAGTTTCACCCTAATGGGTTTCGATACCTACACCTCTTGTTGAAACTCCACAGAGTCTTCCAACGAGGTAAAGGCTTCGAACCCTTTACTAACACGTGACTAGAAACCTTTAAAATTATTAACTTAACCTTCATCCACTATTTCCCTATACTCAAACACATTTTCCACCCTGCTTAACCAATCGATGAAGTTGTTAACATGCAAATTACCATGACATTCCAAAATTTTTACCTTAAGTCTGGACTTTGTCACTGTTCCAACAATCAAAGGAATCGATCACTAGTGTCTTCACAAGCCAAGGCTGCCCATTGTTGGTCGAGATCTTCCCCTATGTGTCAACATGTTCCAACTTCGGTCATTAAATTCCCACCACACCTAAGGCCTTCTACTTGATTAGTGAGATTACCTACTATATGCATGAGTTGATCTGCACGCCCCGTGAGTGCCTGGATCAACTGGATTACTAGCGCAAACTTGTCCCAAGTCACTCTCTTCAAAGCCATTAAGAGATGATGAAGAGTCAAAATCGCCAAAGATGACCCACTCAGTGACTATAGTATCAATACTATCGGCCGATAGTATCGATATCACTGGTCGGCGATACGAAACCCCCTACAGACACTAAAAATTCACATTGTTCCTTTGTATTGACGATATTATCGGTTAATATCGATAATATTGTGCGATATATCGATATCGCATGAGATATCGGCAAAATATCGGCCGATATCGCAAAATATCGACGATACCTGGACGATATCGTCCAGGTATCGTCCAGTTGCACAAGAGTCCCCCATTTTTTTGGAAAAAAAATGATTTTTTGTTCGATTTTCTTCTAGTTTCTCCTCCAGCTCGACCTGCGTACTAACTCTGCAAAATGGGTCATATTTTGTTGAGTCTAGTTAGCCACTTTCTAGGTTTTGTCGAGTCCCTATATAGATCTAAGCCATATAGAGTAACTTGTATTGCGTTGAACTAGGATTGTTAAAATTGCATTTAGAGGATACCCAGTCAATTGCATCATCCATAGGTATATTTCTCAACTCTCTTACTTGTTTTACTATGTCGATGAATTGGTTGTGTTTTCATTAATGTCTTCTTACATTTATATATCTTATAGAATCAATTTAAACAATAGTTGCATCAGTTCAGTCAGACAGCGCATAACTTAGGATCCTTTTACAAAGGAACTCCATTATGTGGACTTTTTTTTTACACATTATGATTTAAATGTGTGTATTGAGGTCCATTTTAACAATCCCTGAAGTTTCATTGAAAAATTCAATCAATTTCTCAATGTTTCCCCATGTTTCCCAAAAAGTGCGATACATTATGTGATACAACCAATATATCCCTAGCAATACGCGATACGCATCTGTATCCCAAGGGTGCGAAACGTAACGCAATACCGATACTGCGAACACTAAACCCACTCTAATACCAAAATAGTGCAACCCGATGATTGAGTAAATGCGATCTCAACACCCGAATCACAAAGAAATGAACACGTAAATATTTGAGGAGAGAGGGAGAAATACCCCCTTCCCCAGTTATAGACCCTAAAGACAATCCCTCAAAATCTTTAATGAAATCCCCAGACTATTAGATTTGTTTCAAATCAATCTATAATTTACTTATGATAATAGCAATTCCACCAAAAAAAATATGGCCTAAAATAGCAAAAACAAATCTATTAAATACCCCCAAAATTTTCAATCATATCTTCCACAAACAGAAAATGTGACCTCTAACATTTACGCCCCAAATCTTGCAACAAACAACCCAAAACCAGAGCATGGTAGGCCCTAAAGTGGGCTGTAGGCCTACATCTTTTTTGCATTAGGGGTTATTAATGGTGGGGACAACCTTTTGGACAGGTTGGGAGTCATACACGCATGACATATTGGAACTCATTCTACTTGATAGTTCTCTCTCTCTCTGTGTGTGTGTGTGTGTGTGTGTGCGCGCGCGTGCGTCGTAGGTTGAACACGTGACACGTGCTATGATGATCCGTACCATGCATACCATGTGTTTGACACTGATTGGCCACTAGTGAAAAATTCCCACACGGACTATCTTAACCATCTAATAGATGATCCAAAACATGAATCCAGTGTGTTTGCCATTGATTGGCCTCTTGCAAAAAAATATTCCCTCATGTATTATCCTACTATCTCACAAATGAACTTCTTCTCACCAATTTTGAGTTGTTTCCTGACTTTCTCTATTAGTGTCAACTTGAATGCAAAGTATTACATAACAATATCAGCCGGTGCATCAACCTGGGCCATACGATATGAGATGTATCGGCCTTACAACGGCTTTATAAATAAAAAAGAAAAAAAAAATCAAAAGTTACTGGTAAAATTTTAGAAAATGTAAGGATCCCAAATATGCCATCATCATCACCTTCTACGCCTTATCCAATTAATTAGGGTCGGCTGAGGATCCCAAATATGTATTCTTTTTTTTTATTTTAGACATGTATTTGATGGTGTAATGGGCCATTATTTGGTACGAATGTTGTTTGGTGGACAGTGTCAACTTGAGTTGCTAAAAGTCGACCAAAAATATGCCCTAATTGAATAGAAATCAAGTATGCTTTGGTAGATTAAGGCTCATTACATATAAATACAAAAAAGGATGGAAAAATGAGAAGAAGAAAAAAAAGACACGAAAAAAGTGAAAGTTTACCTCTTTCTCACAATATCTCCCAAAATGGTCCATTGCGGTTCAGTTCATCAAATCTCATTCAAATTTTGTGTTTTTATCCTCAAAAGCAGCCTAGATCTAGTTTAAAATTAGTTTATAAGCTCCCTTCATGCTTAAAATGAATAAAAAAGTTTTTAAAAAAAGAACGATAGAAAAAAATAAAACTTTCATAATCGACCTTTTATGGTTGTATCAACCTCTAACAACCGTATCGGCCCCATAATGGTGCCAATACAGAATGTATTGGCACATATCAACCCAATACGGCCAATTGTTTGTGTAACGGACCAATTCACTCCCGTATTGCGTAACAGTAAAATAATTGTTTTTAATACCATGTTTGCATGTACAGCTACACGAGCCAAGCTAGCTCGAAAAGATCGCTCGGCTTGGCTTATAGGCCAGTTCGATTAAGCTCAAGCTCGATTTTGAAAGCTCGTTCAAAAACAAGCCAAGCTCGAACACGAGTGAGCTTGACTCGGCTTGGCTCGAATAAAGCTCAGCTCGCTTGAGCTCGATATATATATATTATAAAAAAAAAAACCAAACCTTAAGACCCCACCCGTCCATTTACTTTTCTTTTCATTTTCACTCCCACACAACCCGCCGCGCCCCTACCCGGCTGCCCCTCCCGCTTTTCCTCCCTCCATTGTTTTCAAATCTCTCTCTCTCTCTCTCTCTCTCTCTCTCTCTCTCTCCTCTCTCCCGGATTCCTCTCTCTAGTCTCTCCGCTTCGGCTTCCTCCCCGCACCACACCTTCAAGCGAACGGCCGAGCATCCACCACTACCAGGTAGGCTTTTGTGTTTTTTTTCTTATTTGTAATTTATTTTGTTTGAAATAGAAAATACCCTAATTTTGGGAGGTTTTGGGTCGGAAGATTGGAAGTCAGGTTAGCTGGTTGAGTCAGTTGGGGTCAATAGGTTGGGTCGAGCAGGTCAGTGGGTCAAGGTAGGGTTTGGTTGGGTCAGTGGGGGTTATTGGGTTGAGTTGAGTCGGGTCAGTGGGTTGGGTAAGGTTGGGTTGGGTCAATGGGTTGAGTTGAGTCAGGTCAGTGGGTCGAGTAAGGTTGGGTTAGTGGGTTGAGTCAGGTCAGTGGGTCAGGTCGGGTAGGGTAGAGTTTGGGTTGAGTCAGATCAGTAGGCCGGGTAGGTTTGGGTTGTGATGCGGACATCAGTGGTGCACCCTTTAGAGTGTACCAGAGGAGGCGACATCGCAGATCAAGTGTTGGAGCAGACGAGCTGATGTGGATGGACGCCGGGCCCCTTGGGCCCATTTTCTGACGCGTTACGAGTACGCGAGATGCAGGATCGCGCAGGAGCATCATGACCGCTGGACCATGGGGCGGATTTACGTTTAGGCGTTTTTCTGTTTATTTCCTTGTTTTTAGGCGCTTTAGTGTCATTATTTACTTTAGGCGTTTTTATGTTATTTCTTTGGTTTTCAGGCGCTTTAGTGCACTTCTTTTATTTTCGTAGCTTATATATACTGTGAGAAACCCTATTTTGATTTTTATTGAATGACTAGAAAATTCGTGAGTTTCTTCCTTTTTGTTTGAGAGGTTAGGGTTTCAGGATTGGCCTTGGGGTGTTGAGGATTCCACCCCGGACTTTCCGTTTTCTCTTCTCTATTTCTTCAAGGTGCGAGGAAAGGTAAGCTTCTTTTCATTCCTAATTCGTGCTTCATGAGAACCCATTGCTTTTCGACATTCCTCGTCCTTTTCTGAAACCCCAATCCTTTTGGGTACGATCGAAAAGAGGGATGCCTAGCCATGAGAACCGGATCCAAACTTGATTGTGGACTGGTCTATGCTAGATCTGGGATATCCTCATATCCCTAAATCCTCCATGTTTTATGATTTTACATGGTTTTATGCTAAGGGGCAAGATCCGGACGGACGGATCTCATCTTCGTGTTGAGATTTGTTAGTTTCCTCTGATTGAAAGTAGTTAGTTTCGTAATTTTATTATTTGAATATCTTCCAACTGAATATACATGCATCTAGGATTAGGTCATTGCATGCCCCTGCATCAATTTTGGTATCAGAGAACAAGGTTCCTAGCGTAGGTCGGTTTACCCAAAATTTTCCTTTTCAGTGATTTTTTTTCTAAGGAACCGGATATCCCAAATCGTAAAAATCGTCCGACTCTGCGACCGACTCTGCGTAGGGGTCATAGTTTGTTGAGTCTAGTTAGCATTTTTCTAGATTTTGTTGAGTCCTCATATAGATCTAGGCCATATAGGATAGCTTGCATTGCATTGAACTAGGATAGTCAAAACTGCATTTAGATTTTTACATTTTTACACCTTTGTGCACCTAGATCTAGGGCCTTTCACATATCACTCCTGGTGTATGCCCACGCGCACTGGTCGTGGATTTGGTCTTCATAATACTATAGGACTCTAATCAAATTACCAAAGCTCTGGAGGGCCTAATTAAGAGAATGGATCAACAATTTCAGACCTTGAGAGGTGAGATCGCGCAGCAGTTTGCGCATCAGGATGATAGGTTCACACGTTTAGAGGAGAGGGTCACGCGCTTAGAGGATGGCATCCAGACCACCACTTTAGATGGTCCTCAGGCAACCCCCGACACTGGGGCAGTCGATCAGTCCCAAGTTGTGGGCCCTGATCCGCCTAGGGATGATTTGGGCGCAGGTCAGGCCCGTGGGCCTGGCAATGGACACGATGGGGCTCATCATCAGCCACCCCCACAGATTCGTGATCCTGTTTTCCCCGCCCAACAGGAGGGCCATGGTGGGGTGCGATATCCGCAACCTCAGAGATACCATGAGCAAGATCCTGTTATTAGGGTCATGAAAGGCATCAAGGTTGACGCTCCTAGTTTTGATGGGAGACTGGACCCTAAAGTTTTTTCCGATTGGCTAGCAGACATGGATCACTTCTTTCAGTGGCACGGTCTGCCAGACCCACGGCGGGTCGGATTCGCCAAGATGAAGTTGGTGGGCTAGGCAAAACTACATTGGGGAAATGTGGAGCGTCGCCGCGAGCGATCTAGAGAGGGGCCAGTTCTCTTTTGGATTGAAATGAAAGAACTGTTGCGAGAGAAGTATGTTCCCCTTTCTTATAAGCAGAGGCTGTTGGATCAATGGCACACTTTGCGCCAAGGATCCATGACGGTAACGGAATACATCGCCAAGTTCGATGAATACATGATGAGGTGCGATGTAGATGAGGACCCTGCTGTGGTTCTCTCCCATTTTCGTATTGGCCTCAGGCTTGACCTCCAACGTGAGCTCATGCCTCATATGGTCACCAGCTTAGAGCACGCTTACCAAATGGTGCAGGAACTGGAACACTATGTGCGCCAATCTCCTGCTAGAGGGTTTGAGATTTGATCTACTGTGCCTAGAGTAGCTCCGCAGGGAGCGAGACCTCAGGTCGGAAATCAACCCAGAGCTCAACCTGGTACCCAACCAGTCAATAGAAATCGAGGTAACAATGTGACTGGACCAAGTACTAGGACTGCGATGCCAGGGCAGTGCTACCGCTGTGGTGCCATGGGTTACATTGCCGCAGAGTGTTCAAATAGGGGTGGGCGTATTGCCTTTATTTCTGAACACTCTACAGAAGAAGAAGTGGCATATGAAGTTGAAGGTGACCAGAATGATGAGGAAATCATCGTCCAATCCCTTGAGCCGGCCAGTGATGCCGAGGATGATACTATGGAGACTACCCCACTTGCTGTGGTGAGATGCGCTTTAGGCCCTAGTGAAGGAAGTGAGGATTGACGCAAAACCACCATCTTCCACACTTACGCCAAGTGTAGAGATAAGAGCTGCAAAGTGATCATAGACAGCAGGAGCTGTGAGAATGTAGTTTCTCCAAGTACTTTGAGTCGCCTGGGGTTGAAGCCAGTCCCTCACCCCAACCCATACCGAGTTTCTTGGGTTGATGCAACATCCCTTCCTGTGACTCAACGATGCCTTATTCCAATTGAATTCGGACCATACAAGGACAAGTGGTGTGATGTGGTCGCGATAGGACATTGGCCATATCATCTTTGGAAGGCCATGGCTCTTTGACAAAGATGTCACAATATTTGGGCGTACGAATAATTGTGTGTTTAAGCATGAAGGAAAGAAGCTTGTCTAGAAGCCCGCTCCCTTCCCAAATCGTCCATAGGAGCGAAAGATGTTGCGTCTCTAGGCAGTTCTAAGAGTCAAAGGGCACCTCAGTCGAAGTCTCTCCACATCATAGATGCTAAGGAGTTTGAGAGAGAGGCCAAAGCTGGGACTATGGTGTACGTTTTAGTGGCTAGAGAGAGTACACCCGAGGTTGCTATAGGGTTACCCCATGAGGTTCGTTCAGTCCTAGAGGAGTTTCGGGATGTCTTCCCTGAGGACCTTCCAGACGAGCTCCCACCAATGCGGGACATTCAGCATGCGATAGATCTTGTCCCAGAGGCGACCCTACCAAACCTCCCTCACTACAGAATGAATCCCACCGAACATGCCGAGTTGAAGAGGCAAGTGAATGAATTGCTTAAAAAGGGATTTATTCGTGAGAGTATGAGCCCGTGAGCCGTGCCTGCGCTTCTTACGCCAAAGAAAGATGGCACGTGGCACATGTGTGTCGATAGTAGAGCCATAAACAAGATTACTGTCAAGTATCGGTTTCTTATCCCGAGGCTTGATAACATGCTTGACATGATGGCCACCTCTACTATCTTTTCGAAAATTGACCTCAAGAGTGGTTATCACCAAATTCGTGTTCGCCCAGGAGATGAGTGGAAGACTGCCTTCAAGACGAAGGACGAGCTGTATGAGTGGTTGGTTATGCCCTTCGGGTTAACCAATGCTCCAAGTACATTTATGAGGGTGATGACCCAGGTGCTGCGATCCTTTATGGGTAAGTTTTTAGTTGTGTACTTCGATAATATCCTCATTTATAGTACTTCTCCTATCCAGCACCTTGAACACTTGAGACAGGTCTGCAACGCCCTGCGAGCAGAAAAGATTTATGCGAACCTCAAGAAGTCTTCCTTCTTGACTTCCAGAGTTATCTTCCTGGGGTTCGTTGTTTCGTCAGAGGGTATGTCTGTAGACCCTAAGAAAGTCAAGGCCATTGTCAATTGGCCTGAGCCGCGTAATATACACGACGTGCGAAGCTTTCACGGCCTAGCTACGTTCTACCGGAGGTTCATCCGTGGATTTAGCTCTATTATGGCTCCCATCACAAATTGCATAAAAAAGGGGAGTTCCAATGGACTAAAGCCGCAACACGGGCTTTCTCTGAAATCAAGAAGAAGATGACGGAAGCGCCCGTCATGCGTCTACCTGACTTCTCTAAAGTCTTTGAAGTGGCGTGTGACGCATCAGGACTTGCCATAGGGGGAGTGTTAAGCCAAGAGGGACATCCTGTGGCCTTTTTCAGTGAGAAACTGAATGAGGCTAAATAACGCTACTCCACCTACGACAAAGAGTTCTATGGGGTTGTGCAATCATTGCGCCATTGGCGGCATTATTTATTACCACAAGAATTTGTCCTGTTCTCTGATCATGAGGCTTTGAAATATTTGAGCTCTCAAAAGAAGCTGAGCCCTAGGCATGCCAAGTGGGCTCAATTTCTTCAAGAGTATACATTTGTACTTAAGCACAAGGCCGGGAAAGAGAACAAGGTTGCTGAAGCGCTTAGCCGTCATGTCATGACGCTGCGGTCCATGAGTGTTGAAGTTACAGGCTTTGAGCAACTCAAGGGTGAGTACTCAACTTGTCCTAACTTTGGGACCATCTATGCGTCGTTGTCTAGTGACCCGCCCTCGAGGAGTGCTGAGTTTGTCCTTACAGACGGATATCTTTTTAGAGGGGACAAGCTCTGCATCCCACGCACATCCCTTCGTGATTTTCTAGTATGGAAGCTTCATGCTGGGGGGATGGCAGGTCACTTTGGTAGAGATAAAACAGTTGCCCTGGTTTCTGATCGTTTCCATTGGCCTAATCTCCAGCGAGATGTGGCCAAGATTGTAGGGCAGTGTCGGACATGTCAATTGGCAAAGCAGAGGAAACAGAATACAGGCTTATACACTCCTTTGCCAGTTCCATATGTCCCGTGGACAAGATGTCAGTATGGATTTCGTGCTTGGGCTTCCCAAGACTATTCGTAAGCACGATTCCATACTCGTGGTCGTTGATCGGTTTTCTAAGATGGCCCATTTCCTACCATGTTATAAAACCTCAGATGCCTCCCACATTGCTAAGATATTCTTTCAGGAGGTGGTGCGACTTCATGGGGTACCTAGATCCATCGTGTCTGACAGAGATACTAGGTTCACTAGTTATTTTTGGAAGACTCTCTGGCATTTTTTGGGTACGAGGCTTCAATTTTCTTTAGCATATCATCCTCAGTCGGATGGTCAAACAAAGGTAGTGAATCGTAGCCTAGGGAATTTGTTGAGATGTCTAGTTAGAGACCACCATAGGACCTGGGACACTGTTATTCCCACAGCAGAGTTCGCTTATAATTCGTCAGTGAACAGGTCCACAGGAATGAGCCCATTTGAAATTGTTTCAGGTCTTAGACCCTGCGCCCCCATAGATTTGATCCCCATGGCTACCCCACAGCGTCCTTCCGAGTTAGGAGAGTCATTTGCCCATCATATACATGCATTGCATAGTGAGATTAGAAGAAAGATTAATTCAAGTAATGAACATTATAAACTTTCTGCTGACATTCACAGGATATTTAGGGAATTTCAACCCGGAGATGACGTCATGGTTCATATTAGGTCTTATCGGTTTCCACCTGAATCCGTGAAGAAGCTTCATGCCCGTAGCATAGGCCCACATAAAATTGTGAAAAGGTTGGGGTCTAACGCTTATGTTGTCAATATCCCTCCTACCATGGGCATCAATTCCACATTTAATGTGGAAGATCTAGTTTCCTATCACGAGCCATTACCTCTATCCATTGATTCCCTCGTTTCCTCCCAGACCTCCCCCATATATGGACCCTGTCCACAGCCTGACCTCCTTATACCCATCTTACCTTCTCTTCCTTCTGCACTGAGAAGAGACGAGATAGAGGAAATTTTGGACTCCGAGTTGGTTTCTACTCGCTCAAGGAGTCAAGGGGTTACCAGAAATTCCTAGTGAAGTGGAAAAACAGGCCTATTGCAGATAACTCCTGGATTACCGAGACAGAGCTACAACGTATCGATCCAGACATGCTTGAGCAGGTACAGGAGTTCACTTTCGCCAGTGGCGAATTCTTCCCACCCGGGGAGAATTGATGCGGACATCAGTGGTGCACCCTTTAGAGTGTACCAGAGGAGGCGACGTCGCAGATCGAGTGTTGGAGCAAACGAGCTGATGTGGATGGACGCCGGGCCCCTTGGGCCCATTTTCTGACGCGTTACGAGTACGCGAGATGCAGGATCGCGCAGGAGCATCATAACCGCTGGACCATAGGGCGGATTTACGTTTAGGCGTTTTTCTGTTTATTTCCTTGTTTTTAGGCGCTTAGTGTCGTTATTTACTTTAGGCGTTTTTATGTTATTTCTTTGGTTTTCAGGCGCTTTAGTGCACTTCTTTTATTTTCGTAGCTTATATATACTGTGAGAAACTCTATTTCGATTTTTATTGAATGAATAGAAAATTCGTGAGTTTCTTCCTCTTTGTTTGAGAGATTAGGGTTTCAGGATTGGCCCTAGAGGTGTTAAGGATTCCACCCCGGAGTTCCCGTTTTCTCTTCTCTATTTCTTCAAGGTGCGAGGAAAGGTAAGCTTCTTTTCATTCCTAATTTGTGCTTCATGAGAACCCATTGCTTTTCGACATTCCTCGTCCTTTTCTGAAACCCCCCTCCTTTTGGGTACGATCGAAAAGAGGGATGCCTAGCCATGAGAACCGGATCCAAACTTGACTGTGGACTGGTCTATGCTAGATCTGAGATATCCTCATATCCCTAAATCCTCCCTGTTTTACAATTTTACATGGCTTTATGCTAAGGGGCAAGATCCGGACGTACGGATCTCATCTTCGTGTTAAGATTTGTTAGTTTCCTCTGATTGAAAGTAGTTAGTTTCGTAATTTTATTATTTGAATATCTTCCAACTAAATATACATGCATCTAGGATTAGGTCATTGCATGCCCCTGCATCAGGTTGGGTCAGTGGGTTGAGTCAGGTCAATGGGCTGGGTCAAGTCAGGTCAGTGGGTCGGGTAGTGTCTGTAGGGTTGGGTTGGGTCGAGTAAGTGAGTTAGATAGGGTTGGGTCAATGGGTTGAGTAGGGTTGTTTATAATTGTTTATAATAAATTGTGAATTGTTTGTAATTGTTTATTATTGTTTATACAACTATAATTATCAAATTATGAATTGTTTATAATGGTTTAAATTTAAATTGTTTATAATTGTTTAAATTTGAATTGTTTAGAATGTTATATTATTGTTTAGTTGTGGATGGATAGTTAAGTTGTTTATAATTGTATGAGTGTGATTCACATCGACACATATGTTTAGTTGCCTATTTAATTTAATAATATACTTGTAATTGTTTTAGTTTGTAGTTATACACTCCTATAAAAATAAAAATAAAAAAGACAAAGCTCGGCTTGGCTTGGCTCGATAGAGCTCGATTGGCTTGGCTCAAACAAAGCTCGATCGGCTTGACTAGCAAGCCAAGCTCAAGCAGCTATTTTGAGCTCGATGCTCAAGCCAAGTCAAGCTCAAGCTCAGTGGGCCACTGATCAAGCCAAGCTCAAGCTTTGTCAAGCTAGGCTTGAGCTCGGCTCGTGTGCAGCTCTATTTGTATGGCACACCAAAGGATTAGGATCATGCAAAAAGTGTCATTTTTTTTACAACGGCCCATTCATTATGGGACCTACTGAATGAACAGTTCCTCTCTCTTCCATGTACGCAACATATGCAGCAATCACATAGAGGCACTGTACCTTCCATATCTCTAGAAGCACTGGATCAGCTCTCATAGACGTGTGAAAGGATGTTCTTCCACATGATGTTACATTGGGTGTTTCAGGTTGTGCAGAATTGCCATACCTAACACCTCAGCCCGATGTCAGAGACTAATTTGCAGACAGTTATCATGCATATCTATAGTACGTTACGCTTCAGGGCAGCTGCCCAGAAGGAATTGGGAGTGGTTTCCCTAGTATGCAAGATCTAAATTACCACTTCAACACTAGAGAAAATCAAAACATGGAACCACAAAGAAAGCTATATAAACCTGCTGTTTACTAATCTCCGGTATCTAAGTCGTTGACGGCCAACACCAACAGCACCTGAAGTAACCAAAATAACCTCAAAGCCTTGAGTATTCAATTCCTTAACCTGTACATGTTCCATAGAAAAACACCAATATAGAATCCAAAATATGCAGCTGTGATTAGCCAAAGGGAAAGGAAATTTGGTCATGAATAAGCTGGTATGCCATGTCTAGCATACCTGCTCGCAAAGAGCTCCAAGTCGGCCTAATGCTAATCTTCCATCAGCTCGGGTCACGACAGCTGTTCCAACCTTCATAACCAAGAATTGGCATCAGCACCAGGTTGAAAAATAGTTGAGGGTTAAAAAGGAATTTTTGAATTTTTCATAGAGAAAATGAGTGAATCCAATGGCTTTTATGAACAATGTGACAAAACACTATTCTTCTGGTCGGTTGGATGTTCACTAGATATGGAAACCCAATTCCAGAATTTTGTAAAACAGTGCTAGTAGTTCCAGTAACCAAGATGGTTACGAAGTCAATGTAGTTTTATATAACAGGGGCGACATTCAGTTAGCTCCTGTCACTAACATACTCAATCGGGGAAATATTAAGAACTAAAGTGAAAAATGAATATGAAAGGAATTTTTGAATTTTTCATAGAGAAAATGAGTGAATCCAATGGCTTGTATGAACAATGTGACAAAACACTATTCTTCTGGTCGGTTGGATGTTCACTAGATATGGAAACCCAATTCCAGAATTTTGTAAAACAGTGCTAGTAGTTCCAGTAACCAAGATGGTTAAGAAGTCAATGTAGTTTTATATAACAGGGGCGACATTCAGTTAGCTCCTGTCACTAACATACTCAATTGGGGAAATATTAAGAACTAAAGTGAAAAATGAATATGCCTGATAGATGCAAAAAAAAAAACCCTAGTAGGGATTGATAACAAAACAATGAACAAAAAGTACAGCTAGAAATATCAAACCAGCAAAAAAAAGCTCTATAGACACCTACTAACTCAAAAACTTAGTAAAAATAGAAACTTCCCCTCCTGAGTGCATTTACAGTGCGGACTTGCACATTGTTGGGTCAACAGCATTAGTTTTGAACATGCATGCTGATTAGTAACAGCATTCTGTTTATAAATCCAAGGGGCATTTTGTTTATAATTCAAAGGGGCATATAAGGGAAATGAACTCATACAGGAACAGCATGTGAACTTTCTTATACAGCCTTGACTTTCGCACCAATGTATCCCTTGTTTAGGAAAACCAAACGTGTAGATCATCTGGCACGAAAATCGAGCTGGTCCAGTCATCCGGTGGGCCGTGCCGTACAAATCGATCAACTGCGAGTGTCTGAATCAATGTACATGCTGACCCATCTAATGAGTGGATTGGGCCGATTTCCATGGGAGATATTCATCATGCGGCCCACCTTTTTGATGGCTCAGATGTACAAGAGAAGTGACATGCTGGTGAGAGAGACGAGGCTGCATGTTAAATTTCACATGCAGTGCCTGTATGTGATCGTTTCTCAGTATACAAAGGTCTTATACAACTAGTTGTATCATAGGCCTACATTACAACTGCTGGAAACGGAAACATGGACAATCTAATCAATGATCTGGACCATGTGTTGATTCCAGTTTAGCTTTTTCCGTCCACAGTGCAAAAATTACACTAAACGGGTGGCCTTGACCATCTGAACATCGGCCAATTTTCTTAGAACCATTTATTTTCCTAGCCATAGATCCAATGGTAATCATCATTTGACTAAAGTGATTCTTAAGAATCATAAGCAAATCCAAGGTAAGTCCACCAAATGGACAATTCAAGCTGATGATGGCACCTACTTTTCTTTGCATGATCTCCCCAATCCATTTTGTATGCTATTGAACGGATGATTAGAAACATCTGATCTGCCTTTTTTATTCTTTTTTGCAATATGGCCCTCTGCGTATGGACATTCTGACGTTGCACACATAAAGAAACCAGCAACCAAAGTAACACTATTTTTAAGCAAAACCCAACTGCAATCAACACAAAAATTGAACTCCTGACAAATTCAAAATCCAAATCCACCGAAAACAAATCCCAAAACTTCTGCAATCTACTGTTACATTTCACAAAACAGCTGCAGCACCAGTGTGAGTTTGCTACACCGCACTTTAGCTTTAGCAACACATCCACATTGTAAGGTTCCATTGCACACAAATGCTTCAAATCCAAACTACCCCAATCATGGACCCCATTCTGAGCGGCGGATTAGTGTAAAACAGTACCATTGAAACTCTGAACTTGGTATTGACTATTTTACTTTCTAATCTCCTGTTCAATATTAATAATTCCTTACAGAGTTGCGAACTCATAGCATAATCTATCCCCTAACAAGCATCCAAACAACAGAAACATCGAATTTCTACTGCTAAAATGACTGCATTGCAAGAAACAGAAGAATTCAAGCATTGTACTACTTCAATTGAAAGCAAGAAACTCGAATCTCTCACTGTTTACGTAAGATAAACCGGAATTTAAATTCTTTCACTGCGAAAGATCAGGGTTTGTGAAATTAAAGCCGAAAGCTTCAAATCAAAGCTCAAGAAGAGATCTGCAGGCTAAGAATCGGAGACGGAGCAATGGGAAGGTTAACCACATGTGTGTGAGATCTAGGCCGTTCAGCAGGCGGGCCACTGCCACACCCTGCATTCGCCCTGGCCCTTAGGCAGGTCAGCTCATCAGAAGGGCCGCACTTGTACTTGGTACTGGGACATTGGTCGTTCTTTTCTAACCGTCCGTTTACACGCCTGGCCCACCTGATGAGTGGAACCGGAATGACTTCTGGACCAGGTCACGTACACGATGGGGTCCGCTCCGGATCTCTCACAGTTGCATCACGCTGGCACGCGAGTAGGACTTGGGTGCTCGCGCAAGGAGCCTCCGTAGGGCTCGGGGAAGAAGCTATCTTACCTTGATGATTACGCGCTTTACGTCTTTGATGAAAGCTCGAGTCGAATCCATGGCGGAGAGGGAAGTCGATAGAGAGCGGCTGCTGAGAATTTCGAGCGTTTTTTGGGTATCGAGAGAGAGGCTGCTGCGACTTTCGAGCGCTTTTTTAGGTATTTATATAAGCGCGGTAAGAGGGCGGTATGGTTCGTTATGGTATATCACTTAGGCACGACGTGGCCAGTCTTTGTGGGGCCTACCATGATGTATGTGTTTTATCCACACCGTTCATCCATTTTTTCGGGTCATTTTATGGAATCTTACCAAATATTATGCAGATCCACATCTCAAGTGGATTACACCACAGAAAAAAGTGGTGATTGAACGGTCACCATTGAAACTTCCTAGGGCCCACTGTGATGTTTTATTTGCCATATAACCTGTTAATAAGGTTACACAGATGTGGATGAAGGGAAAATACAAATATAAGCTTGATCCAATACTTGTACGGCGGCCAAGAAGTTTTCAACGGTGGCGTTCAAACACCACAATTTTCTGTGGTGTGGTCCACCTGACTCTGCATCAGTTTTTGGGTTCATGCCCTAAAATGGTCGGAAAAAACAGATGGACGGCGTGGATAAAATACACACATCACAGTGGGCCCCACATAGCTTGGGGCCACGTCGTGCCCCTGGGATATCGCTGGGCGGGCGCCGCAGGCAATCCGCTTCCTTCGTGACTAGGGGTGTCAATGGGCCGGGTCTGAGCCTGAAAAACAAGAATTTTGAATAGGGCCTGCCCTATGGCCCGGCCCGAAATAGTGTAAAATTAAGGCCGAGAGCTACCCAAGCCCGGCCCATTGACACCCCTATTCGTGATAATGGGGTCGCGGCTGCGTTGGATTCGGGAATATCCACCTACGTGGGTGAGACCCCAACTGTGCTGCACACCGTGATGTACATCCACGCCGTCCGTCACTATTGAAAACTCATTTTAGGCATGATCCAGAAAAATAAAACAATTTTAGACATGATCCAAAAAAATAAAACAGATCCAAATCTCAGATGGACTATAGTACGGGAAATGGTAGTAATTGACTATTAAAAACTATTTGTGGGCCACAAAAGATCTGGATCAAGATGATATTTGTGTGGTCTCTTCATCTAGGTCTTTTTGACCTAATCAACAGGTTAGATAGAAAATAAACATTCCGGTGGACTCCATGAAATTATTAATGGTGAGGATTCAATTACGAATGTTTTCTGTGGTGTGGTTCACCTAAAGTTTATTTATGCTTCATTTTTTTAATAATACCCTAAAATGATATTTCGAAATGGTTGGACAGTATGGATTTAAAGTACATGCACTATGAGCCCCACAGTCAAGGGTCTCACCATATGTGGATATGGCGATACACGAAGCCGCGACCTGATGGGGAGTTATTTGAGACTCTGGCTGCGCATGACGCTTGATACACCGGCACTAAGAAATGGTAATGTGAAAATAGGTACTTAAAAAAAACGACAAGGAGCCGACTGTCTAAGTTACGTGTTAGAATCCGATTGGTTGAACACTATGATTTGTGGCACTTGTTTTTTGAAATAAAATCACCGGATACTATTCACTTTAACCGTCCAATAAATACTTATAAATCTAATATTTAGATAAATCAAATAAGAGTAACTTTGGTTTATGATTCATCTTAATTGGTTTCCATAATTTGAATGGTTTAATTTTAATTAATTGTACACAACTACGTAACTTTTCATAAAAGTGTTTGTTTGGATTAACAGAATCTGTGATGAAGGTGTGTTCAACTTACTTATACCATGTGAAGTAAAGCCGGTTTAATGTTTAGATATAGTTGTAATATACTCCTGTAAATATGCTCATGCAGATATAATATGCCTAACATATGCTATATCCACACCATCCATCCATTTTGCAGTGTTATTTTGAGCATGGCTCTAAATATCAGCTTCATCCGGCACTTCAATGAGCTGTAGGAGCTTTTTGATGGAAATGTTCAATCCACTTCTATAGTGTGGTCACTTTCCATTTTGGATAGGGCTCTTTTTTTCTATTTTCATAAAATGATGTGGCAAAATAAATGAACGGTGTGAACATAATGCATACATCATGGTGGGCCCACGAAACTAGGACACGTCAAGGTCCCTCCCCGCCCACTGAATCCAAACAGGCCCTGACTGACTGCGGATCATCTCTCACACTCTCGAAGAGATGGTATCAAAGCATCTCTCCATTGTGATGCCGTGAGACGTGGCATTTCCAAGCCGGTTCCTGACTCAAATAGAGGATATCACGTGAGCAGGACAGATACGTGTCAGACATTTGGCTTCCAAAGACGTGCCAGAGATCCTAACCACAAGTCAGACAGGGGACATGTGAACAGCGCATATACTAAAAAATCAGGGGAACCGGTTCCTCTGCAACGTTTGTAAAATAGTCTCATTCTACCTCTATCATCGTAATGTAGGGCCCACATCCACTCCGTCCATAAGTCACGCCCCTTTAATTGCATCGAGTATGCCAAAAATCAGGGTGATCCCAAACATAGATAGGTCACATCACAAGGAAAAGCTGGGATTGAACACCCACCATTAAATACTTCCAGATTCAGTATGGGCCCACCGTGTATACATGCCATCCAACCCATTCATAAGATTATCCCAATCAGGATAAATTGATGGCCCAAAAATCAGATCAATCCAAAGGTTGGGTGGGCAACAACGCTTAATTTTATAGATCATTCTTATTGACAAATTCAGCTTTTTTTCCTTTTTTGAGCTCCGCATGTTTCTCGGCGGAATGATCACATGACTCGTTCGCAGACTAGTATTATTTTTGTCATGTTCGCTTTGCGCCTTCTCCATGAATGGCCAGGATCTCTGACACGTGTGCCGTCCGGCCATACCTCTTACGCGTGTTACAGCTTTCACGTGATGGTTCTCTCGTGGAATCACGACTTTTTCAAGCGACTGGATCGCGAGCGTGATGTGGTCGCGAGTTGCCGTGCTCCTCTCGAGAGTAAGTTAGGGAAGCCACGTGGAGCATAGTACAATGTCCTTGTGAACTCCAGTCCGTCCATCAAAATTTTCAAATCATATTAGATAATGATTCAAAAAATGAGGCAGATCCAAAACCCAAGTAGGGCACGCCAGATGGGATCACAGAAGTTTTGGATCATCCAAGTGGAATAATCTTATCAACGGTTTAGATTGCATATAAACATTAAGGTGGTCTCGAGGAAGGTTTCAAACATTTCTATCCCCACCGTGAATTTCCTGTAGACATTGCTGTAGACCCACATAGGTTCCACCTCTGTGGGCTCGTAGGGAAGCGGATTGGGTGGGGCCCATTGTGATGTATGTGTTTATCCACACCGTCCATCAGTTTTTACAAATCAATTTATGACACGATCCAAACTCAAGTGGACCAAACCATAGAAAACAATGCTGATTGAACACTTACCATTAAAAGCTTCTTGTAGGCCATTAAAGTTTTAGATCAAGCTGATATTTGTTTTTTATTTTTTTCCTTCATCAAGGTATGCATGATCTCATCAACAGGTTAGGATGGAAAATAAAATTTACAGTGGGCCCTAGGAAGGTTTCAACGGTGACTATCATTGTCCAGACTATTTTCTACAGTTTGACTTACTTGAGCTTCAGATCTATTTCATTTTTAGGCTAGTAACCTAAAATGAGCTTACAAAACGGATGGACGAAGTGGATAGAAAAACGATACATCACGGTTGGACTCGCCTAACACCGCCTAGCTGGGTGGTGTTGTGGTCACCACCCAGTCCACTTCCGACACGGAATAAGGAGGAACCTCAATTCACCGTACACGTGGAAGTGGGACGTACCAAACGCGTTTGTCCATTAGCTCAAACTACAGTTGATTGAGTGGAACCTCAATTCACCGTACACGTGGAGGTTGGACGTGCCTAACGCGTTTGTCCATTAGTTTACATTGAAAATATTTTAAAAATAACACAGATGTGAAGATTGTGAGTTAGCTGGATTAAACAGCCGTAAGAAAACAAAATTGATTGTGGGATTATTTAATTGACCCCTGACTGTAGGGCCCACCGTGATGTATGTGACTACATCCACACCGTCCATCTATATTGAAAGCTCATTTAGGGCATGATTCAAAAAAGAAGCAGTTCCAAATTGAGATGGACCATACTACAGAAACAGTGGTGATTGACCATTAAAAATTCTTATAGGCCTCAAAAGTTTTAGATTAAGATGATATTTGTGTGTTGTGTGGTCTATTTATCTAGGTCTTTGTGATCTTATTAACAGGTTGGATGGCAAATAAACATTTAGGTGGAATCCATGAAGTTTTTAATGGTAGTTAGGGATTCAATCACAACTGTTTTCTGTGGTGTGGTCCACCTAAGATTTGGGTCAGCTTCATTTTTTGGAATCACGCTCTAAGATGAACTTTCAAAATGGTTGGACCGTGTGGATTTAAGGCACATACATGGCTGTGAGCTCGACAGTCAGGAGACCCACCCACCTTGCTCGATTCGGGGATCCACCGAAGCCACGCCCATCCTTATTAGTGCATCTCAATGACACATCTATCGATACGAATCAAAAAGGTGCGTCGTGACAAATCTCATTGTAATCTATTTCTGGGCATAGAAATTTATCAGGAGATTCTCTAAAACTTTTGAGGTTTCTATTGAAATGTTATTGGAAAAATATCAAAGAAAATTAAAATATTTATTTAAATATTAAGAAATATATATTTAGATATAAAATATCCTCAAAATTTTACTATTTTTGGAGTTCCTACCCGGATATTGACACAATAATGTGATATTTTAAATGTCCGATTTTAAAAATCTTGAGATAATATTACGATAAATATTGAGAATTTTATAAATTGACATTGCATTAATTTGATAATTACATTACTGTGCCTTTTTAAAAAAAGGTTTTCAATAAGTTGCTCCATTAATTTAAATAATCATCATCCAAGTACCTTTGGTTGGCCATGCAAGCAGCTGGAGTGAGCTCCCAACGGGATGTTCCCGTAAAATTTACCTTGACCAATAGATGTGTCACCCCATGTTAGGCCCAAGGACTAAAAATCAAGCAAATCAGCTTAATCCACGATTTAGTTGGATCATGCAATTTAAAATTCAGTACTCACTCACAATTGTTTCATGTGTGTTGCAGCTTGAATCCTGAATAGGTTTTATTTTTGGGCCATAGATTTTGAGATCCAATGGTTGGAGTTGTTTTTATATGATAATCATGGTGAGCCTTGTAGCCTCTATAACAAGTGGCTCATTTTAGTGGCTTGCTTGAAATCACGCGTCAACTTATTTTTTTTATTTTATTATTATCCTAGCCTAACATGGGATCACACATCTAATAGTCAGGTTGAATTCACATACTACTTCATAGTGGGCCCCTTAAAAAATCAATAGCAGGCTACCATTTCTCTCCCTAAATTTCCACTCATATATTCAAGAAAGAAAAGGTCTCGCATTTGGACCACAATTTGTGATCCATCCAAAAAAGACCTTCTAGTCATTCATACACTTGCAACATCCACTTGGTCCAATAGGTTAGAATCACCATGATGATTTCTTTGTATAAAAATCAGCCACTCTATTCATATATTGGACTTCACTTGTATTTTGTTATT
The DNA here is from genome assembly GCA_003013855.2 of Liriodendron chinense. Lineage (NCBI taxonomy): Eukaryota > Viridiplantae > Streptophyta > Magnoliopsida > Magnoliales > Magnoliaceae > Liriodendron > Liriodendron chinense. The sequence continues at coordinate 6,624,639 of ML058333.1, forward strand.
TATCAATAATAAAAAATGTTTTCTATATTTTAATCCTCTAGACGATTAGATGAGGCTGATTTTTTAATAGGTGGTCCTTATTGGGGGGCCAACTTATTAGAAGGATGGAACGTTGCATTCAATTAATAAGTTAGAAGTTATCCACTGGGTGGACCACATCTCGTGGTCCAACCAACCGGACTTGACACATTCTCCAAAACTTATTAAAAGATGCACACCCTTGATTTTGATAAGGCCACCTGCATGTGTATGCATGATCCACTTTGACAATTAGATGTATAATCCTAAGATAGTTTTAGTGGCAAAAAAAGAGGCTGATACTTGATTTAGGTGAGCCACCCTAAAGGAAATAGTTGGGAGAGAGACATCCGCTCTTGATTTTTACAGGCCTACCATGATGATTATAAGAAATTCACTCTAACTATTAGATTCTAAACCAAATTTTAGGCATAGAGCCCAAAAATCAAGCCTATTTGTGATTCAGGTGAGCTATATCAAGGGAAATGGTGTGGGGGGGCCAACATTGCCATGTATGTTTCCAATCATACAAGAATCATGTATGGGGCTGATGTTTGGACCCTGGGCCTAACATGTGGTGACAAACGTGGTGATCAGATTGGATTGCATATAAACATCACATTGGGGCCCACCTAAGCTGCTACCCCTTACTTGCATGGTTGAACCCAAATTTCCATTAAGAAATCCAATGGAAGCTACTCAATTGATAATTACTTAAATAATTAGATACTTCATTGAAAATCCCTTTGAAAGAGGCATCGAGATGTAAATATCATGTTAATGAAGTAGTAATTTTGTAAAATTCATTATGAGATAATTGTCACACTTATAAAGAGATTGCAGCTGAAGCATATATTAACTCAATTGTCATGCTTTGGGAAGAAAACGTTAATATGATTTCTTTTAATTCAAAATTGGACCATTCAATAATTTACTTTTAATTATTGGGATTGCTTGATCAGTGTGGTTTTAGAATATGTTTCATCCTCAATGGCCCACAATTTGAATGGTCATTAGAGTATAAGTTAGTGTCACATGCGAGCAGAATGAGTTGTGAAAATGGTGCTGAACAAATATAAGAGTAAGGTGGGAAATGTGTCAAGTTGGCCGTGGATCAATTGGCCTGACCCACTTTTGATGTGGGTTTGGGCTGGGTGAAAAGGATAACAAGTTGGGCTCGAGCTTGAGCCTTATCTCAACTAATTGGGGTTTGGCTAAATGAATCCTCTTCCCCCATTCCACTCTATTAGAATTCAAGAGTCATGATTTCAGTTAGACCATAGGTCATCATATATTTCGGTATTTTCTTGTCCTTTTAGAGCCTTAAACTTTTATCAACTCACAATCCTAATTAGCGCCCGCGATTCTTAATCTTCATTATATATAACCAAACCATCTAAGTCTACTTTTCCTCATCTTTTATCCATTAATGTTCCTCATAAGCTCCCTTAAATTCATTCATAATTGTATACACGTGTTACCACTCATCTATCTTAGGGACCGTTTGGATACTACCAAATAAGTTACCTTTTCTACTCATAGTGGCAGATAAGTAACTTATTTGAGATAAACATGTTTGGTTAATCATTTCAGCTTAATAAGTAGAAATCATGATAAGCTTACTTAAGGTATAAGTAATTTATCTTAACTAACTTGCGATCTAAATGTCCCATTGGCACTTTCCTTTCAACCACATTCATCCTACAAACACGATGTTCCTTAACTGTCTAATATTTTGCACTACAAAGTATGGTTGATCTGATAAACATCTTATAAAAACTTTCTTTAAATGGTATACGGTGATCGCATAGAACTCTGTAGTCATTTCTCCATTTCTCCCACCAAGGTTAAATTTATGAGTAACATCTTTCTCAATCTCTCCACTTTCATGAATTATCGACCGAAAATATCGAAATTAGTCCTTTTAGTAAACTTCTTCGTCAAGTAGTCTTAAATAATTCCCCATTCTCACTCCTATTGTTAGAAAAATAATAATAATAATAAATCACTCCATATGCTTCGATTTAGTTCAACCAGTTTTCAATCCTTTAAATGCTAAAAATTCCCTTCGTAAAATAGGTTTGGGTTAGAAATGTGGCCCATTTAGGTTAACAGGTGGAACTCCAATTGAACCCTATCCAACTTGTTATGGGTAAATCCAAGCTGGCCTCGACCGGAAAGGAAAGACCCATGGTCTCATGGGCCCAAGTATAGGTCCTCGGGCTCATACGCTAACATCAGCTGGATGAGAGCTGACCACGATGGGAAGAAAGTCGAGGACCAGAACCAATATAATGACAGCTCGGCTCTTATGAAGGTAGTTCAGATACATTGGAGCATTTTAGATCGAACTTTTCTGCTTATGTAGCCAACAAGCATTTATCTCGACCTCGGCCTAAACCACTACCAAGCTAACCTGGGCCGCAACCACCATAGAGGTGCGCGGAAGTCCAGGAATTGCTCTGAAGAAGACGGAGCACGTCTCCTAATGACATTGGCGTAATCTACGCCTCCGATAATCGCACCGCTCTTAGCGAGCGTGACGCCCATGACCGTAGCCACGATCATAGCCTTCTACGGTTCTCTGAAAGTCATATAAATAGAGGATGCACCCACAACCTAAGGTATGCACAAATCTGCCTTCCAATTAGCCTTGTTATCTCCTTCAGACTCATCTGACTTAGGCATCGGAGGACTAATGACTGGACCCCAGCCACCCCCAGTTTTCTTGTGTTTGACAAGACCTCTCGTCCAGATCCAGACGGTCCTTTTACAGGAGATCGGAAGCATCCATCCATCTCTAAGGTGGATGTTTAGCCACCTCATTAGTTGTCCAGTTTCTAACGACAACACAACCAAACTCACACATTTAGCTTTATCAATGGGCTTGACCAGAAACAAATTAATAAACAATAAGTACATATACATCCACACCATGTATTTATGTATTCACTAATTGGGGGTGGGCTGAGCGTGGTCAGGTTGGGTTGGGTCAGGTTGGTTTGAGCTGGACTTGATTACAATTGAGTGGGTCAGGCCTGGTCAGGTTTGGAATATATGGATTTGAAGTAGGTTTGGTCTGGCCATGATATGGTAATGGGTTTCAGGTAAGGCCCAAGAAGGAATTATTTGCCCATTTTATAAAGAGTAGGTGTTGACCTGACTCGATTTGAATCCAAACCCCTACCACCCTTATACAAACGCCCCATCATTAGGGCTCTCAATGGATCGGATCTGGAACAGATCCAGTTGGATCCGGCTCCAACTCCATATATCTGTAGACAGATTTGGATCCAACTTGGATCCAAAAGGTGATATCCATATTAGATCCATTTATAAATTGTTAGATTCATTTCTGATCCAAAATTCATATAACTATCGGATTCGGGTCGGATCTAGGTCCGAATCCACCCCCATTACAAATGTAGAAAAATATATATAATATATAATATATCATATAATATATTTAATATGGTAGAAAAATGATGCAAATCCCACTATTTACTGTAGTATAGTTGACCTAAGAGTGGCATGTCTTAATTTTGAGACATGGCCTAAAATAATCTGTAAAACAGATGGCTAGCATGAATGTAACATATATAGTAAGGTGACAATGAGTCAGATCTTAATTCGGATCTAACTCGGATATGTTCCCGTGAATCCAAATCCAGTCCATTTAATTAATCGGACTTATTTTAATATCCAAATCCGGTCCATTTAACTAATCAGACCCATTTTAAGATCTAAATCTGCATTATATGGCCTCGGAGCGAATAGGATCTCAGATCTAACCTGCTCCATTGAGAGCCCTACCCATCATTGTCCAGTGCTGGTGGTCGCTGCTCATTGGAAACTTGTTGGACCTTGAAATGGTCATCACGGGACAGACGTTCCCATCAGTGGGCCACAAGAGTACTTGATGTGGACCGGTGGTTACCTTTTTTTATGTAAGCCTTCCAGACCAACCGATGAGGCACTGCTTGGACTTTACTGACAAGGGCGATGAGAAACCCGTTGATACTTACACGAGAGTTGGAGAGATGATACACAGGCATTTATAAATTATTAAAAAAATTACATATTTGAGCCACTCTTATTAATAATAAGGGCAAAAACTCGAGAATAAAAAGAACGAGAAATGACAAGAAAAGAAAATATTTTACCATTTGAGTCCAATTCCTTGACTTGGTGGTAGACTGGATGTAATTCAGCACTGAGATCATGGATTCAAGGGCCTATGTTGTGGAACGGTAACTTAGGTCCAATACATGCCTGCATATGAAGCATCCAGAGTATCAAATTACCGTGGGTGGTGACCCAGGTACCACCAGCTGAGTCGTGTGTGTCACTGTGGGGCCCACTGTGATGTATGTGTTTCATGCACATTATTCGTCCATTTTGCCAGCTCATTTCAGGGAATGAGGAAAAAAAAAAAAAAACAGATCAAAAGCTGAAGTGGACCACAAACGAATGGTGATTGAAACTTCTTAGGCCCAAAAGTTTTGGATCAAGCTTATCTTTGCTGTCCATCTAGGCCTATGCGACGTTATAAGAAGATTGATCGACAAATAAACAAAACCATAGTCCGTTGAGAGCACTGTTTTCTTCTTCTTTTTTTTTTGTGGGAAGGGAACCACCCTTGTTGGTCACATCACAATGTTAGCCACCCCACTACCAGGGAATGATGCCATGACATGACCTCAATGTTGAAATGAGGCTATCTTCGCTTAAAAAGGTTTCCACTAGACGTCATTTCCTCCCTCGTTTCTTCTGGTGGGGTGCACTTGGGCCGGCAAAATGAGTGGACGTGTGGATAAAACACTCACATCAAAGAGGGCCTCACAAAGTCCTAACACCACGTGCTTGTCAGGGTCACCACGCAACCTGCATCGAGAGTAATCACTCAGCCACGTCAGCAGCACGGTTTACTTTAGTTATGCTGCCCACCTGTACAGCCCTATGTACTGTGGTCCAAGACACTTTTGAAACAGGGAGGGCCGCACGCTGGGTAGGAGTAAAGGTCCTCTTTTATCCTAAAAATGATCCTAACCATTTGAAATTATTTATTATTTTAAAAGGTCCACCAATCCAATGGTTGAGGTTTTTCTTCTTTTTTTTCTCTTTTTTTTTTAAACACGTGAGTTCAAACCCCATTAGTTACTTGAACGATGACCTCGTGTTGAAACTCCAATAACTCTACTATTGAGACATGAGTAAGGACCCAAGGGCGGATGACTTAACGCGCATGGAATCTACCTCGTCCATCAGGTCCAAGGGTGTTAAAATCATGCCTAAAAAGTAAAAACCTCTAAATCAGATTTATGGCCCACCAGTTTGGAATACTATGATTTTTTTTTTTTTAATATTTTGAGACACGTCAGATGAATGGATTGGACGTCATATAGACACTATGGTGGGCACTATGGAAAATTAATGGTGGCATCCTATCCGAACTTTTGCCTAAGATGTGGCCTGCCTGACTCCTGCACGGTCATGATTTTCGGGTTCCACGCTATGTACCTATGGACAGGCTTACACCCACGTGGGTCTTTGTGTGCAGGGTACCTAGAGAGATCGCTCTTTTCCCATGGCATGTACTGGCTACTCACGTGGAACGGTTCGGATCACTTGCAGAAATGGCCCAACCAGCGGATCAGGAATTCACTTCAGTAGTCCGCGAACTACTAAACTGAGCCTTGAAAATTTAAATAAAATCACGGGTCATCCTCGAGAAATTCCGTCTAAATGCAGCCAAACATGATCCTGTCGTTCCCCGGAGCGCGGCTTCGGTGGATCCCCGGATCCACCACGGTGGGTGGGACCCTTGACTGTGGGGATCAAAGTGATTCATGTATCTTAAATCCACACTGTCCAACCATTCTGAAATATCATTTTAGGGCATGATCCGTAAAATGAAGCTGATTGAAATCTTAGGTGGACCACACCATAGGAAACAGTCTTGATTGAATTCTCACCATTAAAAACATCATGGATTCCACCGGAATGTTTATTTTCTATCCAACCTGTTAATAAGGTCATAAAGACTTTGATAAGAGACGACACCAATATAATTTTGATCCAAATCTTTTGTGGACCACGAGAGGTTTTTAACGGTCCATCTGAAATTTGGATCTCAGATAGTCCATCTAGATTTGGATCTGCTTCATTTTTTTGGATCATGCCCTAAAATGAAGGTTCTATACAGACGGACAGTGTGGATGTAGTCACATACATAACAGTGGGCCCCACAGTCAGGGGTCCCACCGAACTCAGTGGATCTAGGGATCCACCGAAGCCGCGCCCGCCTTCACGGGCCGCAGCACGAGATTGAGATGATCAGAAGATCGAAACCGTACAATCAATCACTTTGAAAATGGATGGTTAAAACCAAATATGGGAACGACCGACTTTAATAAATTGCCCAAGTTACCCTCTGCCACACTCGGATCAGATGATTGAGATGGTCGACTAGCGAGCATCTTGCACCAGCCATCTCCACCACACACGTGGCATACACTTGAGTGATCGATGCTGGTTATTTTTTGTTTTTTATTTTTATTTTTATTTTTTTATTTTACATACATCCACCCACGCACACACCCCACCTGTCACTCGAATTGATTAACTCAGTGTTGAAACGCAAGCGCCTACCACTGTTCTCGAATGGACCATAATCCGATAATTGTTGTGACTGGATGATCAATTGATGAAGTTTTGAACCATTGAATCTGGACCGTTCTTTCTTTCTATATATATATATATATATATAAACTCTTATGCAAAGGTAGAGTGTGACGTATATCACAGGCCTGGTGCAAATGGTATGGTGGATTGTGAAGAGGGTCCACCTATCTCTTGAACCTAATAAGATGGGACGGGGCTTGGCTGGTGACCCAGCACCAGCCAGCTAGCTGGTGTCAATACTCCGTGGGCTCCACCATGATGTATATTTTATCCATGTTGTCTATCCATTTTGCAGCTCATTTTAAAGCAGTGGCCCAAAAAATGAGGAAGGTCTACAACTCGAGTGGACCACACCAAATGAAACAGTAGGGATTGAATGCTTGTCATTGAAAATTTCTTAAGGCCCACTGCAATGTTTACTTGCCATCCAAACCATTCATAAAGTCACATCACCCTCGATGAAGGGAAAGCACAAATATCAGCTTGATCCAAAACTTCTATTGCCTCTGAGGAAGGATGGACTGTGACACTTGGAAAACTTAATATGGATGGTGACACATTGGCTTACTTTGCATGTACACATTTGAAATGTATATATTTACATTTTAAGATACTTGAAGATTAATGATGACACTTGAAGATTCATGATGATGGATGCACGTATATGAGGTGCTTGAACATAGACATTTTCACATATGGTACATTTGGCACATCTTTGTAGATGGAAGTGCTCACTATGCCAGCTAACTTAAGGATAAGGATTTCAATGTCTTTAGTAAGGAATTCAATGTCTTTAGGATAGAAAACCAATCCATGCATTAATGGATATGCTTTGGGTACCTGTCCCAAGGCTGCGTGCATAAAAGGAGTTCACAACCAATTGATAAACTTTTGGAGAAAGTTGCCAAGGGGGTGTTTGGATCTTAAGTTACTTAAACTACTTATACCCCAATTAGTTTATCTTGATTTCTACTTACTAAATTGAAGTGAAATAAAAAAATTATTTACAAGTGATCATAGACCAAACTTATCTTAGATAAGCTACTTATCTACTATTGTAAGTAGAAAATGAAACTTCTTTGGTGATCGGGCCCCAAATTGATGGGGCTTTCCTTCTCAGGTATAGAGGAGAGATTGGTACAGCCCGAGGGTGGTCGGGCGCCCGGCCAGTTTGGGTCAGGTGATTGAAATTAGCCTCAGAAGGACAGAAAGTCTCTGGACTGTTTTTGGAACATTCGGGCGCTCGATGGTCTGTTGATCGGGCGCCCAACCATGTTGGGTCGAGTGACTGAAATTCGACAGACTCCTCACTTAACTCTCTGGACAATATTTTGGTTAGGAGGGTGCCCGGTCACGCTTAGGGCCGGCCGCCCGACTATACGAGAACTGTTCTGGCTTGGAGGAATTCGAGTATACGGGTGACCGATTTGGAAGCTCTTATATAGAGCACCGGAGGAATTCGACAATTTCCTGTTCTGGCTCTAATTCATCCGGTGCTCTATATAAGAGCTTCCAAATCAGGATTAGGTAATCCTAATAAGAGGTTTTCACATCTAAGGAGAGAGAAAGAAGAAGAAAAGAAGAAGAAGAGGAAGAGAGAAAGAGAAAAGAGAGAGAGGAAGCTTGTGGAAGGGGGATTTCTGCTTTGTAGAGGTGATCTACTCCGCAGTCGACATCTCGGCACTTCTACGTCCTCTTGCTCGGTGAGATCTTTCAGTTTTCATATTTTCTTATTGTTTATCTACTCCTGCGTGAGTGAAGAATGTTTGATTCAAGCAGGTTGTGCTTGTGATCGATTGTAATAGTTCTCTTTCATAGTGGATTGTTATCTGAACTATGTCCCATGGTTCTTACTTCTTTGAGGGTTTTCCACGTAAAAATCTCTTGTATCGTGTGATTTGTGTTTTGATTTATTTCATTGCATTATTATATTCCATAATTCAAGTAGTTTGAGGGGCAAGATCCTAAGATTTTGTGAAACGCACCCAACACAAATAACCCGTATAACCTATAACATCCTCGACTAGCTTTTATAGATAACTTCTTGCATTATGAAATAAGAAAAAAGTTTAAAACTTATATATTTTAAATAAATGCTATGAAAGTAAAGCATTATCAAATGACTTTATGTTTATTATAATTACGAATATGCTACGCATATAATGTAAGACTCTTATTAAGTGGCCCACACGTGATCATCGATTTTGATTTGATCGTTGGATTATTTAAATTGTGAGATCCAGTGGGCCCACTATAGTTGTGATCGATAAAGATGGGTTTGATATAAAATGCTTGAACCATGGTTTCTATATATGATTATTCAAATGGATATAGAAACTTATGGTGTAAAGACTATAGAGGAGAGAAGTGTGATGGATAAGTTTCTTTAGTCATTTTTTCCATTCCATTGAGAGATTTTTGTAAAGGTGTAATGTGTTGAAGATTGAGCATTCTTATGACAACATTGTAGCATCAAGAATATCTTCCTATCAAAGTATGCATTTAAGATTCTAGTTTGTAATTTTTATTATTGATGCGTATATATTTCGTTTATTCCACTGTTCAAATTACATATAATTATTCAATGTTTTATGCATATAAAATGTTATTCTTCTAAAATCATGTGCACATGATTAAATGTAAACCATAAAACCAATGGACAATAATTCACTTGTACTATAAATCAGAGCACTGGACCATTGGTGGATATTTAATAGATGGTTGAAATAAAAAGTAAGGTATGAATTTAATTTTATAAGCAATTTTTGAGTTGATATTGTCCCCGTACATTGAACAGCAGCTCCAAGCATTACACATGAAAAATATGCAACTCCAATTTAAACAGTACTCAAAATCATGGCCCCACTTTAGACATTTGATAGCGTGTATTCATTGCACTCACATGATTATTAAACGCATGCTTATGAGTCATTACTCCGTGATGGAGATATTATTTGGCCTCTTTCATGGTTTTTTGCCTTTTTCACTCTTGAAGAGAGTTTAATGGCCTCAGAAGTTTTGAATCAAGCCAATATTTGTGTTTTCCCTTTGTTTATGTCTGCGTGACATTATGAATGGATTTGACGACAAATAAACATCATCATGGCCCAAGGAACAAAATAGCTTTTAATGGTAGACATTACATGGACGACGGTTTCCAATGGTGTGGCCCACTTGAGCTTTTGATCTACTTAATTTTTTGGCTGATGCACTAAAATGTTCTGATAAAATGGATGGCCAGCATGGATAAGTTGCATACATCACGGTGGGCCGACTCTCTTAATGAGGTCCCTTTTGAACCGATTTCCAAGGAGAAAATATTCCATCTATTTCAAACTAATGCAAAAAATAATAATGACCCATTTATCCAAATTTACCAATGATTTTAAAATTCAAACACTCCCATAGGTCACGAATACCATTTTTACCTTAATTTGATCGCTTTTGAGTGAGTCTTCAATTTCAACCGGTTGGACCATGGTTCACCCTACGAATAAGTTCCAACCTGTCATTTGTGTGTGATATCCACCCGTTCAATATATTGGTCCCATCATCAGAATCACCTTGCTAAAAAAAATTAGCCAAATTCGCTCATCAGGTGGACCAAACTTCAATTTTGTCATTTATCAATGCCTAGACATTGTTTTCTACTGTGCGGCCGGGGTGATGAGAAGATGGGCTGATTTTGGCATGGGTGATCTTTATGGTGGGTCCAACCCATTAGAAGGGTTGGATGTCGCATGCACATGAAAGGTTAGAGGTTATCGGCGAGGTGGACGCTAACTTATGGTCCAACCGCCAGACTTTTGAGTGATTTTATGCACCACCAATCAGAATGTCCGTTCAGAATCCCGGTGGACAATGAATTCTGTCTTTACATGCAGTATCGAACAAAAAAATCAACGTTAGCTGGGGTTTTGATGGAACGTGGCCTGCATGGCAGTCGCACGACACATGTTAGAGATCCTGACCATTCATTAGGTAGGTTAATTACATCATGAACATGCCTTATGTTCGTGACAAATGGACGGTTAGAAAAGAAGTCCCGAGGGTCCAGATCAGTGTACGTACGTGGGTCACTTATGTTTACTGTCTGTTTGTGTATATGGCATGATCTTAGCACGCACTACCTGATCTACGTTCCGGATCTCTGATAGGGATACAATTCCATGCACTTAGTTGCATTTGCACATGTGGACAATTCACATCACCAATCTGGACCGTCCATTTGGCTTGAACCACTCTGAGCAGGCTGTCCAAACTGTACGGCAGATGGCATGACAGAAATTAATGAGAAAGATCATTCGTGGAAGACGAGATCAGTCATGAATAATCAAGACCATCCAATCTGATTGTTAGTGCAAGAAGAGTGGGCTGGACTTAATGGACGGTGCAGATAAGTGTTGCGGTTGCCCCCCAAGTCCAAATGCAACTAGGTGAAGATGTACACACGAGATTGGCACCGGCTATAGCCCGTTTCTCCTGGAAAGGAGGTAAAAACCGCTCTCTTTAATCTATGCCGTCCATTTAGATCCGTGGAGGAGATTTGGTTTCCTTCTCATTACAAAGGTTGATTAAGCGTGCGGATGATGAATTCTCACTTTAATCGCCGCCTTCAATGGCTTTGATTAGTCCATGGTCCAATGATCCAAACCATTCGTCTCATGAGTTTATTCGTGGATGGACCATGCCCTAAAAATTTACTCCCAATGACCAATCCTAGCCCTTCATCTGGAGTCCGGATGTAGAAGGCTAGGAAAAGAAATACAACAGCAGTTGTCCACACTCAATTGAAAAGGCCTTGATGGCTAGGATCCTCCCATCCGGGACATCTTCGGCGAATGGGCCATCCATGATTGGCTGCAGCAGACCAGCAACCTGGATTGATAAACCGTGGGTCCCTCTTGTAGAAATTTGTACCCATGACACATCATCATCATCATCATCATCCAGCGCGACTCAGCCCAACACTCATATACGTAGGACAGAGGAACATGCCCGTTTGGCACCATGGATTTGAGGAGAAGTGAGGAGAAGTGAACTCCATGATATGAATTTTCATCAATTTCAATTCTTACCAATTCCAGATTTTCTGTTTGGCAGTCAAGATTTGGAGAGAAATCAAACATGAAGGAATGGACGGTGTAAATTTTAATCCCATCATATGCCCACTGTATTAGCCTCGATTTTTAAATCCATGCCATTCGTCCATTTTTATAGATCATTTTATGCCAAGATCCAAAAAATAAAGCAAATCCACATCTAAAGTGGACCATAAAACAATAAAAAATGGAGAGTGAAACCTTTGTGATGCGCAAAAGTTTTGGATTAAACTGAAATTTGTATGGTCCCTTCATCCAGGTCTTTGTGACCTTATCAACAAGTTGGATGGAAAATATACATCATGTTGGGTCCCATAGTTAGGAACACGTTACGGTGGGTCCCACGTTGGGAAGGATTTCTCTTCAAATCTCACATATTTTGGGGATTTGAAAAAGGGCTCAAAGTACCTTTTTGAGTTCTCCTGGATTCCTCTTAAATCCACTTCTCATCAAATCCACGGTGCCAAACAGAATAAATCAACTAGTTTCTCCTCCTTTCTCCTCACTTCTTCGGAGAAGTGGATTCCATTATATGAATTCTCATCAATTCCAATTCTTACCAATTCCAAATTTTCTGTTCGGCAGTCAAGATTTGGAGAGAAATCAAATATGAAGGAATGGACGGTGTAAATTTTAATCACACCGTATGCCCACCGTATTAGCCTCGATTTTTAAATCCATGCCATTCATTCATTTTTACTGATCATTTTATGCCAAGATCCAAAAAATAAAGCAAATCCACATCTAAAGTGGACCATAAAACAAGGAAAAATGGAGAGTGAAACCTTTATGATGCACAAAAGTTTTGGATTAAACTGAAATTTGTATGGTCCCTTCATCTAGGTCTTTGTGACCTTATCAACAAGTTGGATGGAAAATATACATCATGCTGGGTCCCATAGTTAGGGACGCATTACGGTGGGTCCCACGTTGGGAAGGATTTCTCTTCAAATCTCACCTTTTTTGGGGGATTTGAAAAAGGGCTAAAAGTGCCTTTTTTTAGTTCTCCTGGATTCCTCTCAAATCCACTTCTTATCAAATCCATGGTGCCAAATAGAATAAAGCAACCAGTTTCTCCTCCTTTCTCCTCAAATCCATGGTGCCAAACGGGCCATAAGGGTAGGAAATGGTTTGGGCCAGGGCAAATCCGGGTCACGGACTCACTTCTCTGTCTCGACTCCCGATCCCGACTTGGCCAACCATCCGGATACTCAGCCAGGGCTGCCAACGGGTCGAGTCCTAGAGTTCCCAGACCTGGGCATAGATGCACACTCACATGTTAGGTCTGGAACCGGGCCCACCTGAGGTCGATGTTCCCTCTCAACTGCTTTCCTTGGTGTGGCCCACCGGAACCATGAATGGACCTGATTCTTGGGCCCTGGTGACACAATTCTGATGGTCCGAGTCAATGTTACCAACACATCACGGTGGGGCCCACCCCATGGGTCCCATTTCGTGCCACAAGACCTGCCTACGCACTAGCTCGTAGGGGAGCATCTGTGGGTGTCAAAATTAATTGCAACTCGGTATTGACTTGATTTGAACCGAGCCTAAGGTGGTGGACCCAACCCAGACCCGAGTCGACCTGGTTTGAAACCAGGTCCGAATAGCAGAACCAAACCGAGCCCAATTTCTAAAAGGGTCCAAGAAATTGGACCCAAACCTGTTCTGGTCTGGTCAGGTCCATTGGGTAACTGTTGATGGGCCTACATGGTAGACATCACCGGGCGAGATTGAGTCTCAATCCGGGGCTTGAATACAAGATGACCCTAATTTCAGACCAATAAGCACATGACCTACCTATGGGCCTAAAGTAAAACTGAGGACCGGCCCATTTCGGCCTTGACCAAAGAGCCCCAACCATCCTAGACCATTGATAGCTCTACTGCTATGGGTTATTAGAACTAGGTGGGCCACTTCGTTGGAATCAATGGATAACCAACGACTGACTAAAGATGCAGGTGTGACCCACCTAATGAGCGGGCTGGCCTGAATTTTGTGACTGATTTTTACAGCGAGGCCTGCTTTTTTGAATGGTATGGATTTCCTGATCAGTTGGTGTGTTGGAGTAAAAGACCAATTTGGATATTCTTCATTTTTGGTCGCAATGCCTAAAATGATCTCACAAAACGGTTGGGCAGCGTAGATTTCTCACAAACATCACGTGGGCCCACCTAAATTTCGAGTGCAGGAGATGCCTGCGAAAGCCTTTCGCAGGCAATCCGCGTCCCCAAACCCCGGGCGCGGATTGGCCAGTGACCCCAACACCAGCCCGGGGCTGGTGTCAAAGCTGTGTGGGCCCCACCATGATGTGTATGTGTTTTATCCACGCTGTCCATTCATTTTTCCACCTCGTTTTAGGGCATGGGCTAAAAAATGAGGCAGATCCAAATCTCAGGTGGACCACACCACAGGAAACAGTGGGAATTGAAATCTCACCGTTGAAAACTTCTTGGAGGCCACAGAAGTTGTGGATCAAGCTGATATTTGTGTTTTCACTTCATCCATGTCCGTGTGACCTTATCAACAGGTTGGATGGAAACTAAACATCACGGTGGGCCCTGGGAAGTTATTAAGAGTCTACGTTCAATCAACACTGTTTTCCTGTGGTGTGGTCCAACTGAGATTTTGATCTACTTCATTTTTGGGCCCATGCCCGAAAATGAGGTGGAAAAATGGATGGACAGCGTGGATAAAACACATACATCATAGTGGGGCCCACACAGATTTGACACCAGCCCCGGAGATGCTGTTGGGGTCACTAGCCAATCAGCGTAGCCAAACCCCGCCCATCACGGTGGGCCCCACAGGGTAGAGTCGGTACGCGATCCGCCTCCCCGGGTCCGCACCTAATCCGCTCCCGTTGTAAATGACTCGGGTCCGCCCAAATGGGAATCTACCACGTGAGCAGCACGTGGGATTTGGAGAATACTCTGGTGACCAGCTGTGGCCCATTACACGCAATTTTAGTGAAATCTCAATCGGGCAACTTGAAACATTGTACGTCTGTGATTGCATTTTGGGAATGAAATTGATATCCACACCCACCCTAGTTGATTTCCATATAACAACTTTCTCTTTTTGGAATTGAGATAGCCCAAACCTGATTGATTTGTGTAGTTGCCATTAACTGAAATGGAAATGGTTAGGAAGGGGTTGCAGCCTGCAGGAGATCTATCAGGGTGGTTGTAAATGGTGGGCCCCATCAATAAACGTGAAAGAATCCTATCAACCACTTGTGGGCCCTATGACGCGACACATGGATATTCTACATCATGGGCCTCACCATGAAGATCGCCTAGGGCACAATACGACCCATCTGTGCCACGTGTAAAATGAGTTAGGCAAGGTGTAGCGGATTAGCTGCCCCCCTTGACGTATGCATTCTATATATATATATATATATATATATATATATATATATATATATATATATATATATATATATATTGTCCATCTTTTTTGCCAGGTCATTTTTAGGCATAAGCCTTAAAATGAAGAACATCCAAATATCAGGTGGACCATACTAAAAGAAAACAGCGTTGATTGAACCCCCTACCATTAAAAGCTTTCTAAGGCCCACTGTAATGTTTATGTGTCATCCAACCTGTTGATGAGGTCACACAAACCTGGATGAAGGGATAAAACAAATATAAGCTTGTTCTAAAACTTTTGTGGCCCATTAATAGTCAATCACAACTTTTTTACTATGGTATGGTCCACCTGAGAATTGGATATTCTTCATTTTGGGCTCATGCCCTAAAATGACATGGCAAAACGGATTGACAGCATGGATATAAAATACATGCATCAACGGCGGCCCGCAGCACCATCTTGAGTGAGGCCAGGGTTGCACCTAATCCGCTCCCTTAGATGAGTGGACCATCCTGGTTTGACGCAAAGGATCTTTATGGTTCCACCCACATATTCCACGGCTTGGATAAACTGTACAAGTGATAAATTGGGCATCACATTTAAGAAAATCGCATTTCCATAGCTTCTTCAAGTGGAAGTTGGTTCCGCATGTGTTCATTCTGCCAAAATGCATGCAGCATGCTGAAGTTCCACAAAAGGAAAGGATTTTGGGGAGAATAGATGGCTAACAAGAGTCTATTCCTAGCCTTTTACCATCCTACCCAGGGGATGGAACCCCCTGTTGTCTTAAAAAAGTGCACTACGGCAGGGATGACAAGATCTCCACCATTGGATGGATCGATGTTTCAAAGCGAGTGATTTAGAATTCGATCGAAGGTTCGCTGGACCTGTGGAACACAAAGAAAGCTAAGTGGGGTGGCCAGGGTCTAGCTATTAGCCCTTCGATGCTTAAGTTAGTTGGGTATATGAAAAGTTATAGGCAAGTCTTGGAGGTGGAGAGTTGTGCGTACCTTAACTTGCAGTAGGGTGCCTTATTTATAGGGCAACTGGAGAGCAGTAGAGGGCTTCGATTGTGAGCGTTATGCCCATAATGGCTGGCGTGAATTCCGATGACGTGAATCACGTATGTAACTCTCGGAGATGTGTTCCTCTTATTCAGACTCATCCCTAAACTCTCGCACACCTTTATGGTGGTTGTGGCCCAAGTTGGCTTGACGGTCTTGTGACTCGTCAACCATGTCAGTAGAACAACCTAGTTTAGGTTGTTTTCTATGTATCCAAAATGACCTTCGCAAAGGCCGAACTGTCGTTACCTCAATTTTGGTCTTCAGCTCTTTTCTCTGTTTTGGTCAATTGTTTAGCATATGATGTCATTGCGTGAGCTCAAGGATCCGCAATTGGGTCTGTGGGCCTGTGGGCTTTCCTTATAACCTGAGGTCAACTCAAATTTACCCACGACACCTTAATCCATGTAAATTTTGGATATGCCTATAGAGAGTAAGGCCGACACAATGAACAATTTGGATCATGAACACGTAAGCCACGTTACCTAAGTCTGTGATAAGTGGAATTTCAAAACATAGCCACGAGACCTCCTTTATTATTAAGGGTGGCAGTAGGTCCAGTCCATGTCAGCCCAAGACCAATTCATTTACTAAATGAGCCCAAGATGTAGGTCCTAACCCAACCCATGACCCACCCGTAATAGTGAAATCACTGAAATGATATGACCTAGCTCCAAATCACAACCATTTTCTTAAGCCTAATCCTGGATACGCCAGGCTGGCCAGACCTTTCACGTGGCCTTGAAGTAATTTTTTAGGGGGAATTTATTAAAATGGCCTTAAGGTATGGCAATTGTAAGAGAATTACCCCCCTTTTCACTTTTCTTTTTTTAAAGCCTCCTATAACCTTCTAGCTTTTTCATAGATTAAAATGTCATCGCTTTCGAGAATTGCGCTTGTATTTACTCTTACTTGCAAGAGAAACTTTCAAGCTTTAATCCCAATGCATGAGGTGGCCATCATGTGGTGTTTATGCCCACTTGAAGGCAGATTTAATCCGCTTATTCTCTTAATGGCCTATTATTTCAGTGAGAATATATTAACTTCAGTTTGATACTATCTTTTTATAGTCCAAACAATTGATAACGATAATTGTTCACTCTCGACCATTTTATTTTTTTGGTATGATCTAATCGATATGCGAACGTTGCTCATTCTTTGGCTTGGCCTTTTATGAAATGCCAACTCTAATAGACACAGTGAATTCGACACATACCTGAAAATGGCCTCACAGACAACATCCTTGTGGTGTTAAGGGTTAGGGTCATGTGTTAAGGGTTGTGGGGCTTTGGACAACGTCTATGAGATATATGTCAAATCCACTCTGTTCATTCTCGTTGGAATTTCATAAAAGGTCATGGTTCAAAGAATGAGCCACATTTGGCAATCAAGTGGATGACATCACAAAGAAATAGTTGGCAGTGAATGATTACTGTAATCAGTTGTTAGGTTTTGTGAGCCACAAAGAGCTTGTATCAAAGTGAGGTTAATGTCTTCTTAAAGAAATGGTGGGCCATGAAGGTTTTAATGGTGGGGTTTGTCCCTTAATCAGTTGTTAGGTTAATGTCTTCTTAAAGAAAAATGTGGGCCCCATTTGTACAGGTAGAGCCCCCCATCTAAGCCAATAGTATTACAGTTAAAAGGCCATGCACCAAAAATTGGAAAAACCCTGGCCCTTCATTAGGTGGCCATAAAATAAATGGCTCAGAGTGAAAACAAAGAAAGAGTTCATACTCGATCAAGGAAAAGAAACAGATTCCATGGATGGCACTTTCAATTTGGAGGATTTTTATTTCGTACGCCACATACCCCAGGTTGACTCAGTCACTCGTCCCAGCTCGTTTGGTTTCAGGTTGAGTCATGACTTACCTGAGTTGGGGTAAATCGCCCGACTCGCCCAAGTCAGTGGTGAATCGGGGGGTCACTCGTTGTTCTAACCTGCACCAGTCAGGGCAGAATCTGAGTTAAGTCAGATGATTCAGATCCATGATTGGCAGGGTTTGGGTTTCAGCTTGTCCAAGTGCAGGCCCAATGTCCACTGGCAATCACCGTGATTTTTAATCCCACTATTTTCTGTGGTATCGTCCACTTGAGCTTTGGATCTGTCTCATTTTTGGGCTCGTAACCTAAAATGATATGACAAAATAGATGCATAGCATGGATTTAGCACATATATCATGGTAGGGTCCACTTAACTTGGCCACATCAAGACGTCACCTACCTCGGAATTGTGTTCCACGCTACTCCATCCAAGTCTGCCAAAACCGGTGGTTGAGGGGGTGTTACCCCGTTAACTAGTTAGTGGATGTTGCCCTTACCATAGGGCCCGCCTTGATGTATGTATTGTATATTTACTCTGTAAATCAGTTTTTACAGTTCATTTTAGGCTATAGTCCAAAAAATTAAGTAAATCCAAATCTCAAGTGAACCACACCACAGGAAATTGTGGTCAGGAGTAGAGGTGGACTGAAATGTTGGTCAGGAGTAGAGGTGGACTGAAATGCTCGAGCGGGCATTTGAGTGAGTTCAAGCCCAATTCAGGCTGAGTTCAAGCTTGGTAGGCCTAGCCCAAAAGTCAGGCTTAAAGCTGTTTGAAATTAGGCCCAAAAGGAGCCCAAAGCCCATTGAGACCCCAACTTACTTTTATAGAGAGTTTCATCTCTCTTTTTTTGTTCACTTCCGATGTGGGATTAAAAAATATATTTTTTTAGTTTTTTACAAGTGAGTCAACCGAGCCGAGCCGAGCTGAATCGAGCTTGGGCTAGCTTGACTTGGCGTGAAACTCATTTCGAGCTTGGAAAAATGGCTCAGCTTGGTTCGAATTTAGCCTTCGAATCAAGCTGGTTCGAGCCGAGTCGAGCGAGCTAGCCGAGCTGGCTTGGCTCATGCTCAACTCTAGTCATGAGCGCTCCCCATTAAAAACTTCTTAGGGCCCAACGTAATGTTTATTTGCCATCCAACCTATTGATTAGGTCACAGAGACTGGGATGAAGGAGAAAAAAGCAAATAGCAGCTTGATACAAAACTTGTGGCCCATAAAAAGAATTTGTGGTGGGCATTCAATCTCTACTGTTTGGTCCACTTGAGATTTGGATGTGCTTCATTTTTTGGACCATAGCATAAAATGAACAGGAAAAACTGATGGATGGCATCGATGTAAAACACATACATTAAGGTGGGCTCCATGGCTAGGGCAACACCCACCAACGTATTTCTGGTAGCTCCTAATGTGAAGGGGATTGCCGGCGAAAGCCTTTAGCAGGAACTTCTTGTATGGGAAGTTAGGTGGGGCCTATTGTGATGTTTGTGAGAAATCCACCTGAATGTTTGTGAGAAATCTACCTGAACCATCCGTTTTCCCGATCATGTTAGGAAATGGGTCCATTAGGTAAAATTTCCAAATTTCAAACATTTTTGTCATACAGAATTTTTTATTCAGTGCTAAATTTTAGTATGCATTCCGTAGGAGTTCCACGAAGGGAAGGAATTCTGGGGAGAATGGATGGCTAACAAGAGTCTATTCCTTTGACCATCCTAGCCAAGGGACAGAGTCCCCCAATCCATGTAAATTTTGGGTATGACCCATCTAGAGTAAGGCCTCCACGATGGACGGTTTGGATCGTGTAAACATAAGCCACATTAGCTGAGTCTGTGATAAGTGGAATCTCAAAACATAGCCACGGCTTCCTTTATTACTAAGGGGTGGCAATAGGTCAAGTCCATGTCACCCAAGCCCAACTCATTTACTAAATGGGCTTAATATGAAGGTCCAAGCCCAACCCATGACCTATAATAGTGAAATGATATGACACCTGTCCAATCCATTATTCTTCTTGTATGGTCCATTAGAATTTTGAATTTGCCTGATTGTTTAGCTCATGTCATGTGGGGGCCGAAACGGAGTTGATTCTACAGATGTCATAGAAACATCATGGTGGGCCACACCATCTCAATGGCTAACCACAAAACAGTTGGTGGGTTGAAAATGGTATGCTATATGGTGGGCTTATTAGTCATGCAGAATGGATCACAACCACACAAAACGACCATAGTTTTTAATTTTTCACATAAATATTTTGATATTGATGTAAAAATTATTTTAAAATTTAACTAATTTATTATATTCGTAGGGGCCACAGCAAAGAGGTGAAAGGGGAGGATGACTTAGGGAAAGGAGGGTACACCGTCATCATATCATATAAGCCTTGCTCCAAGTAATTGGGGTTAGTTACATGAATCATTTTATGCCATTTTATGTATTCTTTTGATAACCCATGGTTGCCTATTCAAGTGCCTGGTCCACTTAAATTTTGATTTGAAAAAACATTGAACTCGGTGCAGTAAATGTATGTGTCACTAATGGTTGTATCTGGTGTCCGGTCATGTGAATACCAATAGAGCAGAAGCAATTTCAAATCCAGGTGACGTATCATGTCATACCAATAGTGATGACCTGAACAAAACCCTCAATATGCATATTCTACCAGAGAAGGATAAAGTATTCCACCCCTCCAACAACTCAGGCCAAGATGGATGGCTCACATAATGGCAAACCAAGGTCGGCCTACACTCATTAATGGAGGTAAGAGATCATCATACCTTTACAATTCTCCTCTTGGGTTACTGGCTCTGAAAATAGGTTTTCAGCAAGGAGCCTTAGCCAAATTATAGGGTAAAATCTTGCCCACCATTAAGGCAAGAATCACTCCCGCGGGCTAACTACCTCATTGCTATGTTTAGGGGGTGTTTGGTGCATGGACTCAAGAGGTAGTAAGGGGGATGGAATTGTATTTGGGACCGTGCAAATTTCATGCGGTGTTTGGAGATGCTGGAATTAGGTGGAATGAATTGCATTTTGTACCTCTTGAAATCTCGACTGGAGTATTACTTCCCGCGCTCAGATGTTTGAAATTTTCGAAAAATGTGGGGTTAATGTGAGCAATTTTTGTGGGTCCCACCATGATTATAGACTATATCCACATCATCCATCCAATTTTTTTATATCATTTTAGGGCATGCGCCCAAAAATCAGGCAAATCCAAAATTCAAGTGGACCCTGCCACAAAAAGCAATGGGGATTGAATACCTACCATTGAAACTTCTTGTGGGCCACAAAAATTTTGACTCAAGTTGATATTTGTGTTTTCCCTTCATCTGGTATGCTTGACCTTATGAACGGGTTGGATGGCAAATAAACATCATATTGTGCCATAGGAAGGTTTCAATGGTGGGAATCATTGTTCCCACTAATCTCTGTTGTGTGGTCCATTTGCGCATTGGATCTACCTAATTTTTGGGCTTATGCCCTAAAATGATCTTGAAAAATTGACAGACGGTGTGGATATAACACAAACATCATGGTGGGGCCAACAAAACTCATGTGACGACAACACATAGTATTTCACAAACTTCACGATAAACATGAATTGAGATTCCATAGTATTTCACAAACTCCACGACAATCTACTGGCATCAATAAGTATTACTGATTGCAAATCTCATCCCACCAACCCCTCCCCCAAATCCCTCTTAAGTCCATGCACCAAACACGCCTAACGCCTGTGCATTGCGTATGGGTATTTTGGTGGCCCCACTATATTGGATCCACATCCAACAATATGGAGTGAATATAAGACATGATGACATACATCATGGTGGGCCTCATGGAGCCGCTATGGCATATTCTTTATAAGATTTGCCTTATGTGCCGGCTACACACAGAAAGCCTGAGAAACCGGATATTGGTATGAAACCGGATCCTTTGTTTGCTACAATTAAGGAGTCCCTATTTGCTATAAATCCATTGGTCCACATCATCTCATAGGCGTGCAACCACATTACACTGTAACACAACCACATCACATAACTGTCTAACCTCATCACATTGACATCATGTTGTAATGACTTGGACCAATGAAATAGCTACAAATAGGTACTCTTTGTTGTGCAGCAAACAGAGAATCCGAACTCCATTAGTATTAGATACGGCTTTACTTCGGACTAATGTAGTAGTGATAATCATTAGCCATTTATGTTCAAGGCCTTGCCTCGTTGGTAGACTCTGCGGAGTTTCAACAAGAGGTCTCGGTCTCGAAACCCATCAGGGTGAAATTCCCGTTGCTGATAGCACCAGTGGGTGGATGCGTTGCATGACTGACTGGGTGGGTGTGTTGCGATTGACTGGGTGAGTGGGTTGCATGACTGACCAAAAAAAAAAAAAAAATCAAATCATTAGCCATTTACAGCGGACCACACCACATTCCGGTTCAGTTTAATAAGTAGAAATCAAGCTAAGTTAATTGAGGAGGCATAAGTAGCTTAAGTTACTTCCCATCCAAATGATAGGAAAAGACTAAATTGCTCTTTCATGGGCTGGGTCCAGCTTGAAATTTCGGCCAATCGACACGCAACCGCACGTGCAAATATGATGCACGTGTGTAATATCTGAGTTTTCGAGTAGGTAGGCCGGCTTTTTAGATATTCTGAGCCAGAAAGTACAACGTGGCCGGAGTTTCGTTTGTTTACATATGGTGTGTAATGAATTCTTTTATATCTTGAGCCAGAAGATGTAATTATTGTGGTCCACCTTGATGAAATTCTTGTATATCCACACTGTCCATCTGTTTTTCCAGCTCATTTTAGGTGTGATCCCAAAACTTAAAGGAGATCCAAATATCAGGTGGACCACACCACTGGAAACGGTGGTGAATGACCGGTAAAAACTTTCTGTGGGACACAAAAGTTTTGGATCAAGCTGATCCTCGTCTTTACCCTTCATCCTGGTCTGGTTGACCTTATCAACAGGTTGGATGGAAAATGAACATTATGATGGGCCCTGGAAAGTTTAATGGTGGGCGTTGAATCGCCACTATTTCTTATAGTGTGGTCCACTGAGATTTGAAACTGCTTAATTTTTGGAACCACGTCCTAAAATCGCCTGTAAAACCGGATGAACGGGGATATACAACCTATCATCAAGGTTACCCGGTAACACCTAATCCGCTCCCGGCGTTTTGGGGTAGATTTCTATTATATTTCTCAGTCTCAGCATGTAACGATTTTCGCATTGTGCACACATGTGGATGGTGGAACGTGCGAGTGCATGTGCCATTCTGGAACATGTGATATTACGTAGATGGGCCGGTCATTGAGGCATATACACAGCATGTAAATACCTCAATCAAGCCGTCCAAATGTTGGGCTCCACTGTTGTGGAGCATGATAAAAAATTTGAACTCCATTAGTGGTCCTAACTTGCCCCTGGGCCCTGGCCATCAAACGCACGTAATCCCAATCGGTTGTCAATAACTGCCGAGGTTTGAATTGTCCCAGCAATCTGATTTTTGCGCCACATGGCACCTAAAATCTGGCCCCTGAGCCTTAGATCTGCCTTTTTTTTTTGGGTTTGAAACCCTTAAAATTATATGAAAAATGAATGGACGGTATGGATAAACTCATACATCACGGTGCCCCCTCAGAACCCCAGTATGTGTCGAGCTCAGATGTGGAATTATTTATTATTATTATTATTTTTGGGTTAGAACACCCACCCCGCCGTTAGACCTCAGTGTTAAAACCGGGTAAAACCAGTTTATCTTCACTCCGTCTACCACTTGAGCTATGGATCGGGTGGCTCGGTTGCGGATTTACTGGCAAAGCCTTTTGCCGAAAGTTCTTGCACGGGAAGGTAATGGGCCCACCGTAATGCTGGTGAGAAAGCCTCCCAATTTATTCTCTGAGAGTTCATTTTAAGACATGATGCCATAAGGAGTGGCCCACCGAGATGTTTGTAGGGCTGTAAATGGGTCAGCGGACCCGATGGGGTATCTAGACCCAACCCATCTAGACCCGACCCATTTGTTAAATGGTCGGGTCTGGGTCCAAGAACAAACCTAGTTGCTAAACGGGTCTAGGTTTGGTTTCCTTTATATTAGGCCGATCAGACCCGACCTGAACCCATTTAGTAAGTGGGCGGGTTTGATCTATGTTTCAAGAGACCCGTCTTGCCCAGACTCGTCCAAACTCGATTTTAAGCCTTGTAAAATGCTTGCATACTCGATTCAGACTCGGACCCATTAGACCCGACCCATTTATGAATGGGTCTGGGTGGATCTCTCTCTACCATACCTGGACCCATTTATAAATGGGTCTGATGGGTTGACTCGGACCTGACCTGAATTGTCCATTTAGTAAAAGGTTTTGGGTCTAAAATTTAAACCCAAACCTGTTTAGTAAATAGGCAGGTCTAATTTTGGCAAAACCTGCCCCTATTCCGGCCATTTACAGCCCTAGATGTTTGTGAGAAAGTCACTTGGTTTATTCATCCTACCTTGTAGCTTGACCTTGATTTTTATATGCCATCGAAGCCGTTCATAAGATCATTTCTATTGGGATAAATTGAAAACATATATATTTTAGCCTGATAGAAAACTTTTGTGGCCATACAAATGTTCCAATTGTGGTTATTCAATCCCCACCATGTCCTCTCATATGGCCCACTTGAGTCTTAAATCCAGTTCATTTTTGGTTTTATGTCCTAAAATGGGATCGGAAAACAGATGAACGGCATGGATTTCTCACAAACATCATAGTGGCCCCATCTAGCTTCCCAGTGCAGTGCATTGCAGAAGTTCTGCAGCAAATCCGCGTCCATCGAGTACGGGACCGGCGGGGGTGGTACCCAATCCGCATCCCAGGCCGCCCGGGGGGGGGGGGGGGGGGGGGGGGGGGGGGGGGGGGGGGGGGGGGGGGGGGGGAAATTTCATACTCCCACAGAATGGGATGGATGAATCTCGTTGACTTAGGAATTGCATATATGGCATATAATTATTTCAAACTAAACCGTCCAGATTGTGGACCAGTATTTAGATGCGTCATCAATCAAAATTTACAAATATTTGATAATTTGACAATCGGATTGGTGGACATTTATTGGACGGTTAAAGATTAAAATATCCAATACGTCATATTTCAACAAGAAAGTGGATTTTAGGACAGATTCTGGGACTATACCATGGAGACACTGTATGCGACGATTTAGTCGGTTTAATTTGAGTTAGCGTATGCTATATCTGTAACTTCTAAAGTGCCTGCATATCAAGCATCCTACTCTGCCAGAGTATCAAATACTTCCCCTTTCCATTACGTCCTCTCTCTCTCTCTCTCTGCAATTCTGCAACCCAACTGGTCGCTTCTTTTACCCCATTTTTTACCCTCTTTCCCATTCTACCCATACTATTTTCCCATGTCTTTCATCTCCTACCCCTCTCTCTTCTTCTTCCTCTTCCTCCTCTCTCTCTCTCGACTCTCCCAACCAAAACCCCTCTCCTCCGCCTATCTCTCTCCCTCCACCTTCACAAACTACCCCCAAATGCTACAAAATCTAAAAATCTTCATCTACCCCTCTTCCCAAAATGCTCCTCCCACTCCCTCTCCTCTCTCCCTCTTCCACTCCTCCCTCCTCAAATCTCCCTTCCTGACCCCACACCCCCACCTGGCCCACCTCTTCTACCTCCCCCTACCGTCCAATCCCTCCACTCGCTCCATCGCCCGATTGATTCGCGATCTCCGCTTCAGTTCCCCTTTCTGGAACCGTACCCTCGGCGCCGACCACTTCTATCTCTCTTCCGACGGCATCGGCATCGAATCCGACCGCAATCTGGTTGAATTGAAGAAGAACTCAATCCAGATCTCGTGCTTTCCGACGACCGAAGGCCGGTTCATCCCTCACAAGGACATATCCCTACCGTCGATCGGCGATCGGGAGCTCTCGACGGCATCTCAACCGTCGAAGATGGGGGATTTTCTAGGTTTTTTCTACGGAGAGGAGGATCGGGAGATTGCAGCAGTGGTGGATGAGCTAAGGAATGATCAAGAGTTCTTGATCGAATCTCAGCCGTTGGATGGTGGGGCTTTGGCTGAGAGGTTAGAAAGGAGTAGGTTTTGTCTGTTCTTTTACGGGTTTGGGCGGGATTTGCGTGTCGGGCAGGCGCTGAGATTCGGTTGCGTGCCGGTGGTGATTTCTGACCGTCCGATTCTCGATCTGCCGTTCGGGGATGTGCTGAGATGGACGGAGATTGCGGTGTTTGTAGGGATGAGGGGAGGTGGGAAGGGGGTGAAGCACGTGCTGGAGCGCACGTGCGGGGAGACGTACGACAGGATGAAGGAGCTGGGGAAGATCGCGAGCGTTCATTTCATGTGGAATTCATCTGACGGATATGATGCATTTCATACGGTGATGTACCAGCTGTGGATGAGGCGGCATACGGTGAGATACGCACGGAGGGATTGGATGTAGAGAGGATCATTTGCCATCCCCGGCGCACGGTAGAGATGGGCTCGTCTTATCTCTCCGGCGTGGTTGGATCGAAGGTTAATGTACCAAAATATCCTAGCTTTCAAACGAAAGGACAAATTACCCCCACATGTCGGAGTTGTATTTGTACGGTGTGGATGGAATCTTTTGTACTTCTTGTCCAGACATAGTAACATTTCTCCGGTATTCTTGTAGGATTACGTTTGCGTACACCTCGCATAGTTACTTAGGCCCCTTTGGATACTACCAAATAAGTTACTTTTCCGGAACTAAAGACGTTAAGTTACTTTTGGCACTTAAGTTCATTTGGTAAGTATAATTGAAAAGTAACTTATCTTTTAAAAATTACATCTTAAAAGGTACTTCTTTTTTTTTTAGCTTTTTTTTTTTTTTGGTTAGTACACACCCACACTGTTAGTAACCCTCCAATGTTAATTAACCACCCTCCAATTTGGCTTTTCTACTTATCTCTCTTAGGTTACGCTGCATGTCAAAGTTCTCTCTCATAGTTCACTCAATTACTGCTCTTTCATAATGTCCATATCAAAGGAGGCCCCACATGATGGACTGTCCCATCAAAGGTGGGGCTCACATTGTGGACGGCCCACATCAAAGATGGGCCCTCCATTAATTGGTGCAAGATCAAATCCACCAATCAAGTTGATCTGATCTTCTACATCTTTCTCAAAAATGGTTCTAGTCCACTCACCATGCGAACTGACTATTGGAAACAAGTGAATGGGTTAGAAAACTTTAGCCAAGTGTTCCAGAGCATAACATTTATTTTGCAGACTGTGGCCCCTTCTGCCCCTCCTGACCTGTGGATCAACTTGACTCTTGTGCTAGGGCATTCATGTAGTGGTCCTATTCTGATGGATGGAATGTAAATCGGACCAATCGTGCTATGCTAGCACATGCATGGCATGTACATGAGCTTTATTGCACACTCTTGGGGTTAGAAAAGCTCATTCTGTTAGGGAAACTGCCTCAATGCTTAGCTTTTTCTATTCATGTCAATATGTTGCTTATGATATGTAGATTTGAAATTTTCTTTCGAAAGGTTTACTTATCAATGTGTTATCATCAGACATACTTATTTACTTATTGGCTGATAAGTATGTTGTGTACCAAACATACTTATCTATGTTGTCTACCAAACATGCTTATCTGCTTAATAAGTAAAAACCAAGATAAGTAACTTATCTGATAAGTAGCTTATCTTAAGTAACTTACAATCCAAATGGCCCCTAAGATAAGCCACTTATCATATAATTAACTTATCTTGGTTTCTACTTAATTATCAGATAAGTATGTTTGGTAAACAATATGCTTATCAACCATAGTGGTTTACCTGTGATTCCTCTGTGCCTGTTGCTACATGGGGTCCACAGAGATGTTCTCGAAAAATCAACTCCGTCCATCTGTTTTTAAAGACCACAATGGGATAGAATTGAAAACATCAAGTAGATCCAAAACTCATGTGGGCCATACCACACGAAACAGTGAGGATTGAATGCCTGATAGTCACAGAAGTTTTGTATCCAGATGATATTGGTTCCTACAATTTATCTGATTGGTAATAATTTTATGAACGGTTTGGATGGAATATAAACACCATGGTAAGCTCCAGGAAGGTTTCAATGGTGGACATTGCTGTTCCCACTATTTTGTTAGTCCCACTTGAGTTTTGGATCTGCTTGAGTATATTGTCATATTGTGGTCTTTAAAAACAAATGGACGGAGTGGATTTTTCAAGAACATATATGTGGACCCCACATAGCCACGGGCACAAAGATATCTCTATGCCCAGGATCACAGGCAATCCGCTCTCCTTATCAACCAAAAAGTCAAAAAGCATGTTTATTTCCAACATCATTCCTAAAGTTTGTTTGGTCCTTTCACATCCACCATCCATCAATCGGGGCCAATCTTTGGTGTGGATTGTTCATTGTGTGGGCCCGCCTTTGATGTGGGCAGTACATCATGTGGGGCCCACCTTGGATGTGGTCCATTTGCACTTTTTATGTAGGGCCCACCTTTGATGTTGGTCATCCATTAAGTGGGTCCACCATCAATATCCACTGCCCATCATGTGGAGCCACCTTTAATGTGGATAGTCCCAAATGTGGGGCCCACCTCTAATGCGGGGCATCTATCATGCAAGGCCACCTTGGATATGGGCCACTCATCATTAGGGCCGACCAATGGTGGGCGTCAATGACTAATGTTTCGTGAGGAGCTATCTATTTGAGATTGGATTCTGTTTCATTTTCAGGATAAACCAACAAGGGTGGACGGTGTGGATTTCATGTGCACAGGATGTGGCCCCACTACCCAGTGGGCCACTCAAAACTAGTTGGAAAAACATATGAATAACGAGTAAAACACATCAAGCTGGGCCAAGGAGGTTTCAACGGTGTCATCATTATCATTGTTGCTTCCTGACGTTGTGGAGTCCACCTACGGGGTTAAATCTGCCTCACATGCTAGCCTCACTTACATCCAAAACAGATGGATGCGCAGATCAAATATATTGCAATGGCCCAGCAAGCTGCATGGTCAACATGGGCTGTACAGTTGCCACGAAAATCAGTACTTTAATGGTTATGGATGAGCACCTCTTGCTCTAGTTGGTGGTGAAAAAGTAGAAAAGTAAAATAAAAATGCTAAAATATTTAACTGATTTTCAACAAATAAGTAATGACCGTTGTTTATTAACCAAACTAACTTATCACAAATAAGTTACTTAAACTGCTGCCATTAGCAAAAAAATCAACTTATTTGGTGGTAATGTGCATGAAATCCACCCCATCCATCAGCTACTGAAATTAGCCCCCCCCCCCCCCCCCCCCCCCCCCCCCCCGGTACTTAATTTGAGCTTGATTCAATACTCAGGCCCCCCCCCCCCCCCCCCCCCCCCCCGGTACTTAATTTGAGCTTGATTCAATACTCAGGTGGGCCAACTTGTAAAATCACCCTAAATTCCAGAGCAGATTGCTGACAAACGTATTGAGTAAACTCGGTGGGGATCATCGATATCCCAAACACGAGTCCAAAATTGTAGCATATCCCAAGCTTAAGTGGACTGCACCATGGGAAACGGTAGGACTTGAGTGCCTGTCAATGGAAACTTTTCGGGGGCCATGAAAGTATTGGATCAAGCTTGTATTTGTGTGTGATATTATGAACGGGTTGGATGACAAATAAACATCACTGTGGGCCCTGGGAAGGCTTCGATGGTGTATGCTATTATCCCCACTGTTTCCTGTGGTGTGGTCCACTTGAGCTTTGGGTTTGCTTCGATTTTAGCCTCCTGATATAAAAATAAGCTGATAAAAAGGATGGACGGCCTTGATAAGACACATACATTACGTGTGGCCTGCAGAGTTTACTCAGTATTCTTTACTAAGTACACTATCCACTCTCCCTAAATTCACGTGATATTGCCCACCTTGTTTTTTTTTTTTTTTTTTTTCAATATAAACAAGTGCACGGACACATACCGCAGCTGGTAGAACTTCTCCTGTCTCCATATGCCGTTGGTGGCTGGACGTATTCAGATAGATGTGGATTAGGTGGCGAGGAGTTAACCACCCTCCACATTGGTGTGATGACGTGCCTAGATTGGATTTGTGGGGCCATACATGGTCAGAGATGTACTTGGGCCTTTCTAGGGCATGTTTGGATTGGTGAACGTACTGCATTGAAATGACTGATGTGTGGGCCATCACATAAACGCATGTTCTATCGGTCGGTACGCAAAACGACTTCTTGGGTCCACATACTTTTACTACCTATTAGACTGGGGAGCGAATTAGGTGTTTCCCGGGAGCAGCTTAGTGGGTGTTACCCTTACTGTGTGACCCACATGGATGTTATTTTTTATACCCGCGCCATCCATCCTTTTCTGTAGCCCATTTTAGGATGGGATTCCAAAATTTATGCAAATTCAAATCTCAAGTGGACCATACCACTAGAAACAGTTCTGATTGACTGCCGCACTATTAAAAATTCCAAAGAGCCCATTATAAAGTTTTGGTAATGTTTATTTACAATCCAATCTCTTGATAATGTCAAAAAGTTCCGGATGAATAAAGAATTTAAACATCAATTGATCTAAAACTTTTGTGGCCTGTAAAATGTTTTTAATGGCTATTCATCACTCTTTCTATCGGTATAGTTCACCTAAGATTTGAATCTTCTTATAATTTTGGATAACATTTTAAAAACAAATGAACAAAATGGATATACAAAAATTACATCAAGGTAGGCCTCATACGGTAGGGTAACACCCACTAAGTTGTTACCAGGTAACAGCTAATTGCTTCCATTAGATTGAGTATACCGTATACGTGTGTTTGTTGGAATCTACATGGGGAACACCTTCGTACCCACACTGTTCATTTCAATTGTCCAAAATTTTATGGAGCCAAACATAGTGCTTATAACCGATCCTAACAACCAATACATGCCCCGCGGATTTTCTGGGACTTGGATTGTGTAATATGGCCAGTAGAACCAGGGTGATATTCGTTGCCATTGGAAAAGCATTATAGGCCTTATTGTGATGTATCTGTTTTATCCATACCGTCCATCCATTTTGCCTATTCATTTTAGAAGACTAGCCAAAAGAAAAAAGGGGCAAATCTAAATCTTAGGTGGACCACACCATGGAAAACAATGGTGATTGGACGCCAGTTATTGAAATTTTTTTTGTCAAGCTAATGTGTGTGTTTTCCCCTCATCACCTTCATAAGGTCCAGTCCTGGGAATTTTTTAATGGTGTGCGTTCAATCACCACTACTTGTGTTGTGGTCCACCTGAATCACTTTTAGGACCAAACCCTCAAATGAACCTGCAAAATTGATGGATGGCATAGATAAAACACATACATCATGGTGGGGCCCACAAAGCTTTTCTGTGTGATATTCATAATTGAGTCCATTTTATTGAGTTGGGCCTGACAGTGTATGACCCACCAATTAAACCCAGCCACGTCACTGCAACACCATGGTAGTGGAGGGCAACTACCTAGTCTGCATCTGTATTCAGGTACATGTCTCTCTGCCTTTTACGTGGGACCCATGAGAAATTCACTCCGTAAGTCCAAAGCTTAGACAGATCTAAGGAAATCGTTCACGTTCACCGTTGATACCTTTTTGATTCGACCATAAACGTTTATATGTCATTCAAACTTTTCATAGGGTAGGTACAAATATCATTAGGATCCAAAACTTCTATGCCCCCGCAAAGTTTACAATGATCAGTGTTTAATCCCAGCTTTTTCACGTGGTGTGGTCCATCTGAGCCTCACGTAGCTTCTTTAATGCGGATTAGCCGATTAGGTGAGCAGGTGAGTGGCGTGACAGGTTAGTGGGTGGGACCCTTACTGTGGGTCCCACCTCAATGGAGCGCAGTTTGAGTGGATCCACCGAAGCCACTGCGATTTATGTTCCTTACATCCACACTGTCCATCCATTTTGAAAGCTCATTTTAGGACATGACCTGAAAAAATAAGCAAATCCAAATCTTAAGTGGACTTACCACAAGAAACCGTTGTGATTGAATCCTTATCATTAAAAACTTCATGGGGATCAACATAATGTTTATTTCCCATCCAACTTGTTGATAATGTTAAAAAAGAACGGATGAAGAAACCACATAAATATCAGCTTGATCCAAAACTTTTGTGGCCCACGAGAATTTTTTAATGGATGATTACCATTGTTTTCTATATTATGGTCCACCTGAGATTTGGATTTATTTTATTTTTGCATCATGCCCTAAAATGAGTTTTAAAAATGGATGGACGGTGTAGATATATGGCACATACATCAAGGTGGGTCCCATGGTTAGGGATCCCACCCACCTGGGTGGATCCAATGTATGTGGCACGGTACATTTGTTTTGGTGGCTCATTTTTGGGCATGGTCCCAAAACTGAAGCAGATGTAAGGTTTAGGTAGACCATACCACAAGGATAAGTGGTGATTGGCCATTAAAAGCTTTGCATGGGCTTCAAAAGTTTTGGATCAAACTGATTTTTGTATTTTCCCTGCGTCGAGGCATGCGTGACCTCATCCACATATCGGATGGAAATAACCCTTAGGAAGTTTTTAACGGTGAGCTTTCAATAACCATTGTTTCCTGTGGTGTGGTCCACCTGGGATCTCTATTTGCTTCATTTTAAGAACATGCCCTAAAATGAGCTGAAAAATGGATGGACGGCGTGGATATCCAACACGTACATGAAGGTAGGCCCCACGGTCAGGGACTCACCCACTAAGCTGTCACCCCGGGCTCACCAAATCCGCGCCCTGGTGGTTGGGGGCACAGGCTGACTGGCAATTCACGTTCTCTCCATCTCATCTTTGGATTTCTGTTTCTCAATCCGACGCTCCTTCACCGTCTGAATCTACTAAATACCTCATCTAAAATACGCATGGTGCGCTCCAGCCCCTCACCCTTTTCATAGGCCATTTGCTGCTTCTATTTCATTTCCTTCTGTTGTTTGATTCTTCCCGCATTCTCAGCAACATCTGGAGGTAATCTCTCTCTCAAAAATCCTAGATAGCTCATTGAATTCTCGACATGGATTCGATCCGTTTGAACTCTCTCACTCTCTCTAAAACTGTCTAAAACAAATACTAGATAGCTTATTGGATTCTCGAAATGGATTCGATTCGTTTGAACTTTCTCTCTCTCAGAAACCCTAGACGCCTTATTGAATTCTCGAAATGGATTCGAACCGCTTACATTTATGAGGCCTAAGATTCTTGAAACTGATTTTTTTAGGTGAGATGGGATCATCGGATCAACAATTGCCGGTATCTCCATACGAGGAGGCGTTGAATTCGTTATCGTCTTTGATTCTTCGGCGCACTCGGGCCGATGCGTCAAACAAGGGCGATCAGTTCGATATTATGCTTGATTATTTAAAGGTATAGAATTTGTTAGGATTTGATTCTTCTTTTCCATGTTTCTCGATTGGAATCCCTTTTCAAGTATGTTGTTGGATTTTTATTTTTTTTTCCTGTAAATTTTGATGATTTTTTGGTGTAGATGCTGGATTTGGAAGACCCCGTTTCGAAGTTGAAGGTTATCCATATTGCCGGCACTAAAGGAAAGGTAGGATTGTATATTTATTGCTAACATCCCTACCATCATGGGGATGTTGGCAACGTCCCCAAACATTTTAAATGGCACATGGGGTGATGATCTCAACCATTCATTCATGCAACTAGGAGCAAGCCGATCAGATGATTGTAACCCTTTGAATAGAGCCAATTTGTTACGACCGTCCATTGCTTATGATCTATAAATCACATTGTTAGAATCATCAAATGAAAGTGTTGCTTTAGAATGATAAGAAAGAAAGTGGGATCTATCTAGTAGATGTTTCAACATGATGATTGGACCTATTTTGTTTCTCTGGTCAATCTTAACTGTCCATTTTCATGCTATTAATTGGAAGCTTAGGATCGTCCGATTGGCATGATTTTTGCACTCTGGCTTGCTCCTAGTGATATGAATGAATGAATAATTCCAATGGACAATAGGTCACCCGGCGTGCCATTTAAAAGGTTGGGATGTTGCCCATGTCCCCATGAAGGTGGGGATGTGAGCAAAATCCACACACATGCACGCACAGAATAGTCTCTCTTACATTGATGGAGTTCTCTGTCACAACACCCATGGTAACTTCTTGACATTTCTGGAGTTCTCTGTCTGCCCTCCTAACATTGGAGTCCAATAGTCTCTCTGACATTGATGGGTTCTCTGTCTGCCCTGCTAAAGTTGATGGAGTTCTCCATCTGCCCTGGTATGGTTTCTCAAGAGAGTGGGATTTTGAATATGCGGGCATGTCTAGGATCCAGTATGTTCATTACGAGGGCCCCACTGTGTAGGAGCAATATCCTGGACATCAGATCGGTCCAGTCATCAGGTGGGCCATTCGTGCACATTGAATGTGGATTGTTGGTCAACTCTTTTTAACCATCCTTTTCTTTCAAGACATGTGGCCCACCTGTTGAACCGAACAGTTTTTGGAACAAGGGACATACATTCTGGGGCCCACTAGCTGAACATCTTGCATACATCGATTGGGGTAGTAGGATTTGACCCACCCCTGTTGCACATCACCATTGCATTTCTTGTTCTCTAGAAAATGTGGGAAAATAATAAACTATGATATGTTTAATCTGCTCTTACCCTTGTGTTACAGGGGTCAACATGCACGTTTACGGAATCTATTTTACGCAATTGTGGCTTCCGCACTGGACTTTTCACATCTCCTCACCTCATTGATGTGCGGGAAAGATTTCGATTGGATGGGTGAGGTTTCAGGACTGTTGTTGAGGTTGGCGCTAGTGTTTGGTTATATTGTCTTTCAATTGGATCCCTCCTTTTTGGTTTCTCTTCTTCAAGTTCTATACTTGAAATTCAAAGGAATGGCTTGTCTTGCATTCATGGCCTGACACATACGTCGACACAATACATATCATGATGTGTTTTGGATTTCGTCCCTGAAGGTATGATATCATATCTGTATGTATTGCTGGTAAGTGGGTCAAAATTCGCACTGGCACAAACAATGTGTTAAAGGTATCATCCAACATGCATGTACTCATATATAATGTTTTAGGAATCATCTGACATGCGTTCCAACACAAGATTTTTATACATTGTTGCAATTGGTTGGCGATGATTAGAACTAGAACTTCCACCCAGATACTGGTAGTAATCAATGAAAGGATGATTTTGTAGTTGCATGGGTTGATCTGAGTGTAATTGTACAGTTCAGATCAACCCTCAATTCCCTCGACAATCTTATTGTCGAATTGGACTTTAAAAGTGCCATTTCTTGGGTTGCGGGTTCTAGTGGGTCTCCTTGTAAGTGGCATTCTTGTGTTGCCAATATTGTAGATCTTATTGTTCACAGTTCTCCTTTTTTGAGCATTGTTCGTGCTAATTTTATGGCGCATGATCTAGCTAAATATTGTGTGGCAAGGCCTGCTTTGTGTGATGATGACTCTTATCCATTATCTTAATAGCTAGAATCTTGCCTTTTTTTGCTCTCTTAAAAAAATATTGTTGCCAATATTAAAAAATATTATACAATTCAGGATAATGACTATGATGTCGAGGCATTCTACTGGTTATTCCTTTCTCTTCCTAGTTCTGTCATACCAGCCATTCTCTGTGATCAACAAGAAGCCATGTGATGAAATCGTTCACAATTGAATGCAGTATGAAGTTATTTTTGAATGGCTGTTTTCCCCCATTTCCATTACAAAATCTTTATCAGTCTTCTGCTCCCTCTTTTAATTCTTTGATATTTTTGTTCATTGGCTCAGCGTCCAAACATGTGCTAACCCTTAACAATTGGTTCATCCATCCACGTTGTACCACGATGGCCATGGAAAACCCTGTTGTAGGAATCTTTCAATTTATTTTTTAGTGGTGCTCCCCGAAGTTGATTTGCTGTATAAGGAAATGAGTGCAGAAGCATGTCTTGACGTACTATGACTTTTTGAGTCTAGAACACAACTTCACTTCATGCAATACTACACTATTGCATCGTTGTTGTCATCATCATCTAAGCCTTATCTGAATTAATTGGGGTCGGCTACATGAATCATGTTCTATCGTTCCACTCTATCAAGGACTAGACCTTACTTAGTCCACCAAATCTTTTCTTACTACCTTCATCCATGTCCTTTTAAGCCTCTTCCCCTCGTCCTTTTAGAGCCTTCAACTTGTACCAACTCACTCCTAACCGGCAGGGTTCCTACAAATACCTCATTAAGCCGTCCATAAGGTATGGGCTCAATGACCGCCCCCTAGCATAAGCCTACAGTAATTAGGAACTCACTTGTTGTTCCGCTAGTGGTCCTCACATTTATTACCACTCCCTCATACATATCCTTAATCATGTCAATATATCTTGAGACTCATTTCTTTCTCAACACCCACCATATTAACTTTATCCCTTTCATATGCTTTATCCAATTCAACAAAGACCATGTGGAGATCCTCCCTCCTCTCCCAACATTTCTCCATCAATTGTCTAAGTAGGAAAATAGGTTCAATGATAAAGCTCCTCGGCATGAAACATATCCGTCTCATGCCTTAGTCTTTGATTAATCATTCTCTTCCAAAGTTTTATAGTATGACTCATAAGTTTAATCCCACGATAACTAGTGAAGCTTTATAGCATATCTCTTTTGTTCTTATAAATAGGTACCATGATACTTTTTGTTCGTTTATTTGGCATTTTTTTCGATCTTACAATTTTGTTGATTGACTTTGTCAACCAAGACAACTTTGTATCTCCCATCCACTTCCAAACCTCTATTGGTATAACATCTAGTCTAAGGGCCTTTGCTATTTTCATCTTTCTCAAAACTTCTTTCACTTTAGATATCCTAATCCTATGAAAGTATCTATGGCATTCGACATCATTTGAGTTTATAGTTCCTTCCATCCCCATGCTTTCAAAGTGGAAGAGTGGAAGTCATTTAACCAATTTTGAAAATTGCTTCTCCACCTTTCATTGATCTCATTGTCTTTTATTAGTATCCTTTGATTTTCACTCTAAATGCATCTAATATGATTTAGGTCTCTACCCCTCCTCTCTCTCATTTTTGCAGGTTTGAAGACATCTTTCTCACCTTCTCTTGTCCCTAGTCTATTGTAAAGATCATTATAATCCTTACATTTAGCTTTACTTACTACTTTCTTAGCAATCTTTTTGACATTTCTATATTGTTCAAAATCCTCATCATTTCTAGTCCCTTATCAGGCTTTGAAGCATGAACGTTTCTTGTGAATATCTTTTTATATATTGTCATTTGACCACCAAGTTTCCTTATAGGATTGACTTTTCTAGATATTCCTTCTTCTTTTTTAAGAGTTAGATATTCCTAAAACATCTTTTGCGACTTTCCAAATGCATTTAGCCATCTCATTCCACACAACGTTTATGTCTTCCTCAACATTCCACTTTTCTTCTTCCATCAATTTTTTTCTAAATAACATTATTTTCTCTCCTTTTAAATTCCACCACCTGGTTTTTGGGCACCTATTAATTTTACTCCCTTTCTTTTGTCTATTAATATAACCATTTATAGCTATCAATGTATGTTGTGCAATCACACTCGCTCTTGGTATATAAGTATAACCTTGCAATCCTGACATATTGATCATGTTGTTTTTCTAAGTAGTAAGAAATCTATTTGGTGTGCATATGCTCTACTTTTGAAAGTTATTAACTGTTCATGTCGATTTTTAAAGTAT
The DNA here is from genome assembly GCA_003013855.2 of Liriodendron chinense. Classification (NCBI taxonomy): domain Eukaryota; kingdom Viridiplantae; phylum Streptophyta; class Magnoliopsida; order Magnoliales; family Magnoliaceae; genus Liriodendron; species Liriodendron chinense. The sequence goes on from ML058333.1 coordinate 6,662,494, forward strand.
ATGTTTAGAGGTAGATTGTATGCCATAGCGAAATCAAGGATGTCATTCCTCATCTCATTTCTTCTCCCAAAACCATATTCTCCATGTATGCTCTCATATCCTCCACTTTCTTTTTGTTCATGATCATTTAAGTTCCCTATAAATATCCTCTCTTCATTTGGAGTCCTTATATTAGTCAATCCATGTCCTCGCAGAAATGGCTTTTGATTCAATCCTCTACCCTACCCGCAATGCATATGCACTAATAACATTGAATATCTCCTCTCCTAACACAAGTTTTATTAATAAAATCGTATCACTTACTCCTAACATCTACAGCTTTATCCTTTAAATCCTTATCTACTACTATGCCTACCCCATTTCTATTATTGTCCTTTCCTATATACCAGATTTATATTCACCAATTTCTCTCATTTTGGCCCATTTCCACTTGGTCTCCTGAATGTAAGCTATGTTAACTCTTGTTCGTTTCATCATATCTGCCAGACTCCATACTCTTTCCTGTCAATGTTCCTTTATTCCATGTGGCAAGAGAATCCTATTCTCCTAGACTAGTTTCTATACTTGAACTTACCTAGAATGCCATAGGAACCCTTGCCTACTTCTCACGGCAACTAGGTATTGTTGTTGCGTGTCATTTCTGGGGGAACGCCCTAGCCAACCCTTGTCCATTGCTCACTACACCTGGTCCCGATGCAGCCCGTCGCTTATAGGGAACACCCTAGCATGGTTTTGGAATGTCATATTATTTGTATTCATGAATACTATCCTACTTCTGTGTAAAACATTAATCAACTTCTTATGAATAGAACTGCTTACATCACATCAAAATTTATATTTATTATGTTCTTTGTTTTCTCGGGAACATTTCTTTGTTTTATTGAACTGGATTTTTGCAACATTTATTTGTTTATATAAGATTCTGTAATCAAGGAATTTTTGCAACTTTATTTTAGAAGGCCTATCATTTTGTTCTCACATTTGCTGTTTTGGTTTTTGTAGAGTGGAAATATCTGAAGAGAAGTTTTTGACGTATTTCTGGTGGTGTTGGGATAGATTGAAGGTAGTAATACTGAATATGCGTTTATGACATAGCATGTGCATTCTTGATCTGCAAATCTGAGGTTTATTGCAGTTCTTTGGCCATCATTTTTGCCAGCTAATCTTCTTTTTAAGGCCATCGAGCTCATTCATTCATGTAGTTATTTCTCTTGAGGAACTGGAATACTGCAATATTGAGATGATAATACCTGAAAGACGTGATTCTTCTCTGAAGAAAATGATGTGGAACATTGAAACACTAATACATTTTGCATGCATGCATAATGCATTCTCTTCTAAAGAAATAATTTTTTGCTTTTTTTTTTTTTTTTCTTCCGTTGCATCCTGTTCGCACTGTGACCTATTGTATTGCCCTTTGAACTCTGACCTATTATTGGGGAATAATTGATTCATGTAATTTTCTTTTGCTTTGGTGATATCCCTTTTCTGTTGGTTTGCAGGAGAAAAGTAGTGAGGATGTGCCCATGCCGACCTACTTCCGCTTCCTTGCTTTGCTCGGCTTCAAGATATTCACAGAAGAACAGGTAATATCTATTTGGATGCATTTTTCCCTTTATACGATGCACAACACTTATGGCATTTTACCGTGTCCTGTTTGATAAAAGGACAGTTTATAGTGTAGCTGCAATTAACATTATCACATGCATCAAGTGGTAGTTGTGTCATGTGAGTATCTTATGTCTGTCTGATTTAATCCTTTCCAGAATTGAGCTTCTTGATTATTTTTTTTTTCTTTTGGTGGCTAAGCTTGGGGTCCAACTCCAATGATATTATATTATGATCTGTCATTTCATTCACTAAAACATATATGACGTCAACTAAAATTGGCCCTTTTTCCCAAACTGTTTCTCTTAAGGGGGTATGATTGTCTCATCATCATCTTGCAGATTCTTCTCATGCTATCTCAGTCTCAATTGATTTTATAGTGTGTGATTAGATCAACATTGGAATAATTTATTGCTCTGCATGCAATCTATACAACGGATGCACTCCAGTGGTATCGGTACCACCATAAGTTATGGTGGTATGTGGTAGATGTGGAGCCCATGCAATGTATTATTCATTAAATCAGACCCTTCCATAAGATGCATTGCCTTACATTACCCCAAGGGTTAAAAAATCAGCCCAAACAGAAGCTCAGGTGGGCCACAACATAGGGGGAGAAGTTGAGCAGTGCTGGCCACCCTTGGTTTTCATGGTGGGGGCACCAGGAATTGTGTACGATTCTGCATGTAATTTATACAACGGATGTGCACCAGTGGTACCGGTATGACTGTAAGCTATGGTGATATTTGGCGGATGTGGAGTCCATGTGATGTATTCACAAAATCGGACCTGTCCATAAGATGTATTCTCTCATTCCCCAAAGGATCCAAAAATCAGCCCAAATGGAAACTCAGGTGGGCCACAGCATAGGGGGACAAGTTGAGAGGCGACGCCGCATGGGGGGTTCACCATGTTATGTATACGGAACCCAAGCAGTCCATACCCTTCAACTGCCATGGATGTAGGGTCATACAAAAATAGGCTGTTCTGTAATTCAGGTTGGCCCTGGTGAAAATCAGATGTGGATGTCCCCTCCCACTTTGTTCCCTGTGATGTGGCCCAACAGAGTTTTGATTGAGCTTATTTTTAGGCCCAAGGGATGACGCATCTGATGGATGGGTTGGATGTGATATATAAACCACATGGGCCCCACATCTGCTTTGCACCACCATAAGCTTATGGTGGTACTGGTGCCACTGGAGCGCACCTCTTTTACATAATTGGTCTGTGCGAAATAATGTGAATGGAAAGCTAAAAAATTGATAGAATTTAAGACCATCATATCAAAGAGGTAGTGGACCATGCATGCTGTCTCAAATGATTGTTGTGCAAACATTGATCTCTGAAGTTGTTTGACTGTTTTCCAATGAAGTCGGGAAGATTCCCTTGTAATGTCTTTTGGTGAACTGTCCTCAAGATTTCTTGACTGTGCTGATATTGAAGAAACTCCATTTACAATACTGTTGCATTCTGCAATCTCATACATGTACTTTTGGTGCGTACAGAGGAAGTTGGAACTAGGACCATCATCTTTGTGCTGATGATATTATTTCTCTGAAGCAGGTTGATGTCACTATTTTGGAGGTTGGTTTGGGTGGGAAATTTGATGCAACAAATGTGGTATGTACTAACGTGTTTTGAAACCCAGTTTATTTGGAAGAAGCTTTTGGAAATTCCATAGTTGATCCTGAATGCAAAATGAAAATTTTTTCTGCCGTTAGTGTAAGTATTCTCATTAACTATCAAGCTAAGTGAATAAATTCAATCAGTATAAATTGAGCATGACTTACGAAATCTGTCATTACTTTTCAGGTGCAGACACCTATCGTTTGTGGAATATCTTCCCTAGGGTATGACCATATGGAAATTCTTGGTTAGTGATCTGCCCTTGGATCTTTTTATGTTACATGCGCACTGACATGCAGTGACATCTGTCTGCATGGCTTGATTCTATTCTAACTTCTAAATCTTTAGCTCGTGCAAGTTCTGAAGTAACTGATGGAAAAAAAAAAAATCGATTTCCTCAAATGTAATGGTTTCCCTCTCTTGTGAAAGACATGGGGACTGAGGAAGTCGATTTCCTTTTCCTCAGATTTCCTCAGGAAAGGGACATTTCCTTTTCCTCACTCAAACCTAAACAAAAGGAAACCTTTTCCTTTTCCACAGTTTTCCTCAGATGTGGCGTTTTCCTTTCCCCAGTTATTTTTTTCATTTGCACAAATCCAAAGAGGATCTAAATGAATAAAGTCACATCAAATGCCAATGTGCCACCGTGCTTCTTCAGGCTAGAATGCTATTCTACTTGATCCTGTTTGGGGCTTTAAGCATCTGACTTGTTTTTCTATCATCAAAGTTCAAAAGCCCCACGTTTCTCAAGGCTTACATCATAAATCCTCTGTTTTTTGTATATTTTGGTTTTGGCCTTTGTTAATAAAATTCATCCAATGTTCCAAAAAATAAAAAATAAAAAAATCCTCTGTTTTTACTCAGGATAGTCAAGGAGCCTTGTTAAGGATATGCTAAGGTAGTGTTTAGAATAGCATATTACGTATGGTTGCAACTACTAAATTGTTATTGTCAGATAGCATTAAACACACGATATCCTTACATTTCTTGGCTATGGCTCCTATATTTTAACATTTTAGTACCAAGCATCTGTAGTGTACAACAGTGACATGGCACTCATGAAGTAGCTGGGTATCATAGGATATGCCACATTTATCGTCATTAGGCATGAATATATGATGCACTGTCTTTTTTCCGACAATAAAATGAAAAAGTTTATTTTTTATGCAATGTAAATATTCATGTTTTAATATGTGTGTGCTTGTGCACATATTAAAATATGACTATTTAAGTTGCATAAACATATACTTTTTGTTTAAATTGACTGCACTTTATATAGAGGTCTCAAGTCCAATCGGTTGGACCAAGAAGTTACGGTCCAACCAGCGGATAGCTTCCAACCTTTCATTTGCATGAGACATCCAATTGGTTCAATAGGTTGGCCCCACCATGAGGATTGCGTTATGCAAAAATCAATCACATCTACTCATTGAGTGGACAAAACTTGTGTTTTTTTTTTTTTATCAATGGCTGGACATTGTTTTCTATAGTGTGGCCCACATGATGATTTGATGGGGCTGATTTTTTTCACTAGGTGATCCTTATCGTGGGGCAAAAATATTGGAAGGGTTTGACCTTCTTTTAATGAAATTTCACCAATGTATATATATATATATATATATATATATATATATATATATATATATATATTGGAAGGGTTGGATGGCGTATTCACTTAATAGGTCAGAAGTTAATCACAAGGTAGACCATAACTTGTGGTCCAACCGGAATGTATGCATGCATGTATGTATGTATATGAGAGATGCTCACATCCAACTGGTTTGACCATAAGTCACCAACCACCCATCAGATAACTTCCAATCTATTATGTGCATCCAGCATCCACGCCATCTAATAGGTTGCCCCCACAATGAGGATCATTGTATGCAAAAATCGTAACCATCCACTCATCAGGTGGGCACACAATAGTAAATAATGTATAGATGCTGGTAGATAACAAAAAGTTTGGTCTGCTTGGTGACTGGATGGAGCTGATTTTTACAAAAAGGTGATTCTCATGGTGGGACAAACCTATTGGACAGGTTGGGTGTGGCACATGACATTTTGGAAGCCAAGTCACCCACTTGGTGGACGGCAACTTATAGTCCAACTGTTTCGATGTGAGCATTTCTCCATATCTAATGCATTTACAATTTAACATTTGAGATACACTGACACTCTTATTTTCTGCAATTGTAAATTATATAACATGGAAGTCTAATATTTGATCAGATATCTGCATACAGCATTACAATATATACCATTACTAAATTCAACGTCATTAAGAAATAAACAGGCTTCTGGCTTAAAAAGCATAAGTTAGCATTGAAATATAACTCACCGGTACTATAAGATTGTTAAAATATAAAACTCAAGGTTCAACTAAGAAGCCTTCTTCATTGCACCTGAAGTTGACACGCAAGTTCAAACCTGCATTGCCTTAACATCCACCTTCTGAGGTTGATGCTTTAGGATTCTTATCATGAAAACTAATATTCTCAGTAGAGCCAGGATATCTAATAAGAACACGTCTAAACAGGAAATACCCTCGGAGAAATTGCTGGGGAGAAGGCTGGTATCTTCAAGGTGCTCTTCCTGTAAAACTATGCATCTGTAAAGTTTTGTATCATATGCAAACAGGAAATGCTTCAACCGTCTGTTCTACATATTCTTCTTCTAGTTGTATCATTTACACATTCTCTTTTTAATTGATTTAGCATGGAGTTCCAGCTTTCACTGTTCCTCAACCTGCCAGAAGCAATGGCTGCACTTGAGAGTAGGGCTTCTCAATTGGGCGTAAGTAGTTTATCAACAAGCAATTTTACAGTTCATGTGTAGTTCTGGCCAATAAAAGTGGTGCAGTGCCTGCCATGTTGAAGTTACAAAACCAAAGAGTTGTATCTTAGATCTCTAACACATACATTCTTTATGCCGGTAACAGATAACTCTACAAGTGGCACCCCCTTTGGACCCCCGCTCATTAGATGGTAAAAAACTTGGGCTTGATGGTGAGCACCAATATCTAAATGCTGGCCTTGCAGTTGCCTTGTGTTATACTTGGCTCCAAAAGACTGGGCATATGGAAGGCATGTATTGGGACCAGACTGTAAGTTTTATGTTTTGAGGTGGTGTAATTTCCATACTTAGTATGAAACATTTCTAAATAGTTGTCTTGTTCTCCATTAAAAACAAATAGAGATCTCTGCCAGAGCAGTTTGTCAAAGGGCTTGAGACTGCCAGTATGCAAGGGCGAGCACAGATTGTCCCAGATCCACATACTAATATTCAAAACAAGGACGATCCGAACTTTTCAGGCCTTGTTTTCTTTCTGGATGGAGCACATAGTCCCGAAAGCATGGAAATGTGTGCGAGATGGTTTTCTCATGCTATCAAAGAAGATCTTCAGCAACAGGATTCCTTAGTGAAGCCACCACATGATAGTCAGAGCAATGCAGATGGGTTGATGCAAAACTGCCCTAATGATGGAAATAAAACAAAGTCCTCAGGGAGAAACTCAAGGCAGGTAAGATCATCATGTTTTCCACTTCGGAGATGCACTAATTTACTTATGTTGATTTTCAATTAGTTCATTTTTTCTATTCCTTATTACATTATGAGCTACTACTATAGTAAAATTGTTTGAAAATATGCTTCAGATATTGCTGTTCAATTGCATGCTAGTGCGGGATCCTCAGCGTCTTCTTCCTGGCCTAGTAAATGCTTGTGCTCACCATGGTAATTTCTGTCAAGGACATGTCACTGATGTTTTTATGGGAATATCAATTTGGTTCTTTAAAATTTTCCATTTCAGTCGTGCTGGCAGATGTCATTCATCATTCACCACCGTTTTGTCAGATGGGATGAGATCTGGCCACTTGTACATGTATGATGATCCAAACTGTTCATTCATTGGAGACAACCATGAATGGGTCATAGAAAAAAAAAATTGTAGCGCAATCTTCAGGCAATCATAACCATTTGAAAAGTGGTGTACGAAAATGCAGTCCATGAGTTTATGTTTAGTGTTTGTTCCTATATGAATTGCTTTTGTAAGGTGGCCATGTCATGGGCTTTATCGAAGGTTCATTTGATGATATTTCAGGAGTCCATTTCCACAAGGCCCTTTTCGTTCCTAACCAGTCAGTGTTTAACAAGGTTGGCACCCATGCTTTACCATCGAGCGATCTAGAAGTTGATCTTTCATGGCAGCAGACGCTTCAAAGAGTCTGGGACAACATTGTCCATGTCGACAAAGGTATATCATTGGGTACAGTATTTCAAATGCCTGTTCTGAGAATCAGATGGAGTTCCTTTTTTGCAGAAATGCTCAAGCTACTTGCATTCAATGTGGCACATGCACTATATCCTAGACTTTCATCAGGTGTGCTGCTGCGTGCAACACCGTCTATTTACCATGGCACGGAAACGAGGCCAATCCAATCTATAGATGTGCTGCTCTTGTATTACAAAATGGCTATAGAAGATTGACAAGTGGTCCACATTTGACATGCATGTGTGGCCATATCACCCACCCTATGACAGCAACAGCCTGATCTGTCTGGCCATGGCACATACACAGTGGACCCAGCTTGATGAACTTCCAGGATATCGCACTCGTCAGCAGGTGTAGGATTCTCATGAGTGGCCTTACTAGGTCTTGTTATTGATTCACTTTTTTTACTCCTTGCATTCAATCTCTTTGTAGGAGGCAGCGATGAGAAGACTGGGGCTTCTGCATCAATAGGTGGAAAAGATACAGAGCCTTCTAATATCAATGGCTGTGATGGCAGTACTGTTTTTCCTTCACTTCCACTAGCTATTAAATGGCTCAGGGACAGCGTTCAAGAGAACCGATCAGTTCGTTTTCAGGTATTCTAGCTTTCAAATTAAAGTATGAAAACCAGATTTTTTCTACCGTCGAATTAGGCTAACTTGATGAGGTGATTTTCTTTTTTCATCTGCTAATCAATGTGATCTTGATACAACCCTACTACCACCCAAAAGCTCTTAATGGCCTAAAACGCTTTACCATTTGATGGTCCAAAAGCTGCCCATCATTTTTCAAACTAACTGCTAGGGCTGTCGACAGGTCAGGGTCAGGTTGCTCGGGTCCTATAGTATCTGTATCCGGGCTAACCAGGTTCGGGTCTTGCCAAGTACATGTCTAGTTCTTGAAGACTCAGACTCGGATCCAAGCAAGTTTGGGTACTCATCGGGTCTAGTTTCAAGTTGGATTAAAGGACAAATAAGAGAACATAAATTGTTGGGCCCACCAGATGGGTGGATTAGATGATAGATTGCACACACATGAGCCACTTTGACATGTGCATGGTGCGCGAACGGGCTCTTGTACATGCATGTGGCTCAGGAAACCTCATTTTGTTGCTAGAATCATCACTATATATTGAATATATATACTTGTACTATTAAAACTAACTGGACCCTGCCTGACTTTAACCAGGGCCATCACACGGACCTGACTTGACTAGACCTGGTTTTTAAACAGGTCTGAAACGTAAGACCTGAACTAGTCCTGATTTCTTGATGGGTCCAAAAAGAAGGGATCCGAACCTGTATGTGCTTTCTTATCTTTCCCTCGTCTCTCTTTCCTAGAAAGTTTGCAAGCCCCTCAGGTGCCCTCTTGAAATAAACCTCAATAACAGGACACATGCTAACCTGGCACATGTGTAGGACATTGGACCCATGTATATCAGGTGGGACCTGTGGGTTATGTTTGGATACATGAATGAATTGAATCGGGAACATTCAATTTAATTGAAAGGAAATTGCCAAAGTTTACCGAGTTTTGTTGTATTTGCCCTCATATAGCAGTTACATTTTTTTCAAGGTCCAAACTGTAGAATAATCACAAATGTGAAGTCCAAACGTGCATTTGGTTGATTTTTGCTTTGTTAGAATAATGTCACAGCTCAATTCATTTGTACATTAAATGTGCCCATAGCATGTATGATCTGTTCCTGAAGTTAGGCTGGTCAGCTCATACAGTAGATCACACAAAAGAAACAATGGATGGTTAAAAAGAACCTGCCAACACTGTTCAATGTACACCACCTGCTGAGTGGACCAGCCTGGTTTTTTTTGTCTGGTCATCTGTATGGTGAGTCCCATGACCTGCTCCGGTAAAAGGTGCCCCTTGCTATCACATTGATTCACCATTGGCCCTTCCATCTTTCATTCCATCCATGATCAGTTAGATCAGTTCCATAATCTTGATTGCCCAGATCAGACTTTCAGTTGGTGCAATTAATCCACTGTCATTGAAAGGACATGTTTAGATTCTTGTTGCTATTGATTATTTCACCAGACGGGTTGAAGTAATTCCTCAAAGGAAAGCATTTAACATTGCCCCTATCTTTCCTAGCGTCATAATAACTGGCATTTTGGCTGTAGATTGGGCGTGGCGTGGGGGGCGGGGGTAAAGCTAGTAAAACTTATTGGCGCCTGCTTTTTATGGCTATATTGTGGATTATTTGGGGCTCTAGGAATGCTCGTTGTTTCCGAAATGTGGAAGAGAGGGAGAATGTGGTGATGTGTAAGGTGATCTCCCTTGTTAAGGAGTGGGCGATGTATGTCAAGCCGGCCCTAGCCGGTTTTCCTTGTTAGAGTCTATCCGGCTTGTGGGTGTTGTATTCTTTTCTTGCTTTGCGAGTTTTCTAATAAATTGTAGTTATCTCTCAAAAAAAAAAGAAAAAAGAAAAAAAGAAATAGAAACCGATGACAGCCGGTGATATGACGGGTCTAGCTGAATGGCTCTAATCAAGGCAATGTTTCGACGTTGCAACTCTGAAACTCGTTCTGTTTGTTCTGTCTCGGCCATCTTACTTGATCATGGCTAAACTCTTTGCTTCTATCAGGCAATCTTGAATTTTCATTTCCATGGCACGATATCTTATCTTCATTGTCTGATTCTTTACAGGTTCTCGTGACTGGTTCGTTGCACCTTGTCGGGGATTTGTTGAGATTAGTCAGGAAGTGAAGGTTTTGATCAGACCAGAGATCTGACCCTCTTTGGGTTTTTCAGTTTCGAATGGTGTGAACTATAAGTGGCCGGTTCTGGTGGGCCCAGATTCAGTGAAGAGCAAGATTTACTGTAGCCAAGCTTACTCCCCATGGCCTATGTAGCATTATATTTTTTTCAGGCAATTGATTTAAGATATGAATTTGGGTTAAGAGTTTACTAATCCAATGCATATATAAGGGTAGCCTTCCACATGCCCCGTGCATGCCATCATGGCATACGGGTGCAAGATCTATGCCGTCCATCAGGTGCGTAACACTGACCTTGGCCCAAAAATCAGGCCCGGTCAATTCATGCATAGAAGCGTGGCCTACGTGATGTTTGGGCGGCCTAACACGGCGTTGATGGTGGGTCCAACCAGATCAAATGCGTGTATTAGACACCGTCAAGCACGAATGGATGTGATAGGGTTGACCCAATTGTCATTGGAAGAGTAGGATGGTCCTCTGCCCTGCCATGTGGCTATACATGACATTCATCCATCTAAAATGGTCCAAACGGCCAAATTGCCATTGACAAGGGATGCTGATAGTCAATCCAAAGGTCAGCTAGAAACGATGGTCCGGATTACAACACGTATATGAATGATGTGGATCTTTTAACCGGTGGGATTCTTGGCAATTGGAGGATCAGAAGATACGATGCAGCTAGTTCGTGTCGACTTTCCACAGACATCCCTCTTTTCCAGCAACGTATCACTCGCGTAGTCCGAGGACATCGATTGGGTACCACCCCCGCCCGTCCAGAGCTCGGCATGGGCATGGCCTCTGAGAGGCCATCATGATGTATGGGTTTTATCTGCACCGTCCATTCATTTTGCCATATCATTTTATGTCATAAGCCCAAAAATGAGCCAGATCCAAGGCTCGAGTGGATCACAGTGTGGGAATTAAATGCCTACAGTTGAAAATTTATTGAGGGCCTGGAAGTTTTGGGTGTAGCTGATATATGTGTTTTCCATTCATTCATGTCTACGTGACCTTAGGAACAATTGGATGGCGCGGATTTCCTGCGCAGGAAGTTCCTGCGCTGGGAACCAAGGTGGGGCCCATAGTGATGTTTTTCATAAATCCACCCCGTCCGTCCGTTTTGGGAGCTCATTTTAGGACATGAGAACAAAAATGAATCGGATCAGGATCTCAAGTGGGCCTCACTAAAGGAAAAGGTGGCAGGTAAATTACTACCGTTGAAACCTCCATGGGTCCACAGTGATGTTTATATGACATCCATACCGTTCATAACGTCACTAATACTGGGATGAACTGGAAACACAAATATTATCCTGATTCGAAACTCCTGTGGCTCCACAAGTATTTCAACTGTGGACATTCAATCCTCACGTTTTCGGCCCACTTGAGTGTTGGATCCGGTTCATTATTGTTCTCATGTCCTAAAATGAGCTCCCAAAATGGATGGACGGGGTGGAATTTATCAAAAAACATCACTATGGGCCCTACCTTGGTTCCCAGGAACTTCCCTGCACAAGGCTTTCGGCAGGAAATCCGCGCCCGCAAATAAGATGTTATCGGTTGGCCCTAGGAAGGTTTCAACGGTGGTTATCATTATCACCGCGCCCGCAAATAAGACGTCACGGTTGGCCCTAGTAATGTTTCAACGGTGGGGATCATTATCACACCACTTGAGCCTTTGATCCGCCTCATTTTTAGGCGCTGCCCTAAAATGATGTAGCAAATTGATAGACGGTGTGGATAAACCCATATATCAAGGTGGCCACTTAGAGCCCCTGTCCGTGGGAGATCACGGGCAGCTCGGGCATGAGTAATGCCCAATCCGCGTCCGACCGTCGGTAGCTTCGATACATGAAAAAGCGGGATGTTTACTGCAATAACCCTGAGTTGTGGTTACTTTTACTAGAAGTCTGATTTCTCGTTTATTGACCGAAAATGCCTCTTCGATTCCAGGGCACTATGGATTCCCCCTAAGCACATGGTGGTTAGAAAGGCATTTTCAACTGTAAAGTTTTCAATTTCTCATCAAAAGTCTAAAATAGATGAGCCAGACAAAAAATTAAACTTTTAGTAGATATAACTACAACTCAGAGCTATTGCAATAAAAATCCCTAAAATGGTGGCCACATCACCTTGGTAAAATCACAGAGAGACTTAGCATATCGAATCTACCGTGGGCCTCCCTCCTGTGAGGTATTGGGTAAAAGATCTTTTGTTTCCAACGCATTCCTATTACGGGCTGGTCTCATAGCAAGTATTGGTATGAATTACAACCTAAATCATAAATACCAATATTGCAAATGTTGTAATAAGCCCATTAAAATATATATTTGGATAAAAAATAACGACATTCTAAACCTCATGTGAACCACAAATGTAAAGATCCCAAACAAGTGGACTTACTAATGTTCCTTAACCATCCATTAAATGGCAAACCTTTAGATAGCTTGGATCATTTGGTGCAATTTTAGTGATGTGGCTGATGATTCAATTATTGCTAAATATCATCAGCAATACTTTCAGGCCAAATCAAATAAATTAATAACAAAATAAAGGGATTATAAAACACATAAAAGCAGCTTTTATTTTACCATCAATCACCACGGAATATATGGTGCCAAGTCACACCTATAGAAATCATAATAAAGAAATATGGCTTTAAACAAGAAGAAGAAGAAAAAAAAGCATCAAAGTAAATAAAATCAAGGGAGGGGCAGCCGTGGTGTGACTAAGGGCCTGTTTGAATGTTCACGTTGACTGTAATTACCATCTAAATGGGTAATAATTATTTACCTAAGTAATTATCGCATCTTCCGGATGCACACAGTGGTTACTTTTTTAGCATAGAAAAGAAAAATCTGTGACCTAAATGCGGGGGCCCACTGTGATGTATGTGGGCTTATCCACACCGTTCATCCCTCATGCCAGTTGAATTTAGGACATGAGCTCAAAAACGAGGAAGATCCAAATCTCTAGTGGACCACACCCCAGGAAATAGTGGACATCGAGCGCCTACCGTTGAGAACTTCTTAGGGCCCTCATAAGTTTTGGATCAAGCTGATATTTATATTTTTCCCTTATCCTGTCTATGTGACCTTATGAACAGGTTAGAGTACAAATAAACATGAATGTGGGTCTCTGAAGGAAACAACTTTTAATATCCACGGATTCCATTGGAATGGGCCACTTGAGTCTTGGATCAACTTCATTTTTGGGCTCATCTCTAAAATTATTATGATAAAAAAGATGGACAGTACGGATAAGTCATATATATCACGGTGAGATCCACAAATTTAAGCTACTACTTTGGACCGACTTTACTCACACATTTTCAAACGGGAAAGAAAGTGATAATTACTGATTTAAAACGGATTTACAGTAGTATGGAAAATCAAATTGGTTAACGACCATTAAATACACCTAGGTGGGCCCTAGGTTCAGGTCCCACCCACATCGCTGGTTCCGGTGTCTCACCCAAGTCGCGCCCCCTAAATCCTAACCGACGGAAGGCGCCGTTAGTTTCAGATCCGTCGTCTCTCTCTCTCTCTCTCCCCTCTGGTTCTCTCGCGGGGGAAACGCCTCTTCTCCTTCTCTCGGAGGCGAAAATCTCCCCTGCATCTTTTATATTCATGGAGGCGCATCACGCATCTCTAGGTCGTCGAACGGTACAGATCTCTCTCTCTCTCTCTCTCTCTCTCTCTCTCTCTCTCTCTCTCTCTCTCACCATTCCGTACAATCTAGGGCTAGCTTTTCCCATTTTCTTAATTTTTCCACATAAATGAATGCATCCTCAGTTGGAAGAAATCCGTCAAAAGAGAGCGGCAGAAAGGATAGGCAAAGCTTCTGCCGGCTCCGATCTTCCTACGACGAGTCCGTACGGTATGCTCTCTCTCTCTCTCTCTCTCTCTCTCTCTCTCTCTCTCTCTCTCTCTCTCTCTCTCTATATATATATATATATATATATATATATATATATATATATATTCTTTTGAATTCTGTTTTAATTTTGAATTTTATTTCCCTTTTTTTATAATTGTTGCAGAGATGCATAAATCAGATAGTGGAAATCGAATTTCCGAGGTACGGTATTGATTGCCTTTGTTGATTTCCATATATTTTCTTTTCGATCATTTTTCGAAGGAGACTTGTCCAATGTAATATAGTGGGCAAAAGCAGGATCTGAACCATGGGATTTTATTTATATTTTCAACGAAATTTGGTAGATCACCTCTAGTATGAGCAGTTTGTGTACTCTTGTTGGTAGAGAGCCTTTCATCATCAATGAGCTGGCCAAAGAGGGCATGAGCCATTCTGCACTTTGTGTTGGGAACTCTATTCCTTTAGTCTAATCTTTTGGCATGATAAAGTTTTATTATCTTTGGAAAAAAAAAGATAAATTATTATCCAATGTTTTGCGAATTTTCAACGTTCTCTAGGTAGGACGGCCTAAACTTTCATGTATGTATGAGACATAAAATTCAGCAGAATAAATCAAGCAATCTAAATTAAACATTCAACAACTATCATCATAATCAAGAAAAATTTAAGGGAAACATGCAATAAAAGGGGCCATCATCACAATCTCACAGTGAGGGTTTCAAATCATGCGTGGATTGGATCCGGCAAGGGATGAAACCTCCCGATCTTGTATGGTTATGATCCAAACGCTCAATAAGCTTCACTAGTCCGAAGAATCAAGGGATTTCTCGGAATAGGAAAACAAAACTCTGAGAAACAAAGGTTTTGGGATCAAATTTCAGATTTGAGACAATGGGTAATATGAGAAATAAGGCTTAAAGAAAAGGAGGAGAAGAAGAAAGAGGAAAGAAGAAAGAATAGTGGATGATGAAGGAAGAAGAAGGAAGATAAGAGAAGAGAGAGATCACCAAAGAGAGGAGAGGGAGATAGTCACAAGCTTCTTCTTTTCATAAAATCAATAGCATAATGAAAAAGGTTCAGGGCAACACCCTTATAAAATTCGGAATTAACATAATTACCAAAATACTCCTACTAACAAAAATTTTAAAAAAAAGATATTTGCACGAAAAAAAACGTGCGCACACAGACCCAAAACTCAAATAAGTAAAAGTGCATAAAATAAAATCAAATCTAAGATGCCCGATGGCCTCCGATGATGGCATGATGAAAGTGGGCCACAATAAATCAACAGTCCGATTACATCATCATCGCGATCCAATGGTCCGATCATCTCCTCCAAGTAACTTACACATGTTTTCTTAAGGTAGGGTCTTCTCAAATATCTCGGACTACATGTGTAAGGTCTTCGATGCTCCTCAAGTCGTCACGAACGATCCAGGCCAGTCATCGAGCCAAAGAGATACAGGCGTCGCTCACCTCCTACGCTGATAAACCCTAAAGGGCCTGATGTCCGCATCACTATGCAATCTACTTAGGGGTCCAGTAATTGTGTAGTCAGGTAAATCGGGTAAAAATCCCATGTGGGATCTGGTTTTCTCGGGTTAGATAATTGGCTAAATAGATATCTATTGCCAGCCCTACACTCAACCTTTCCCCCACACCAGAATATACAGAATGCCAGAAAAGTGTTTGGCCTTTGTAGGGGAGACAGCATTCAGCAATAGAAAATTCAATATTATTCCAATTTCCAGAGAATGTATTTCCTGTAATTCAGGGACGTATAAGCCATTAATGAGATTCTTTATGTTTTGAATGGCAGAAGGAGATTCATGGTTTATTATCTCAACTCAAAGACCTTGAGAAAAAGAATGCCGAATTGGAAAATGAAAACAAAATATTATCTTCAAAGGTATGCAATCGGACTTGGAAGTTATTTTATCAATAATTATGCAGAAGGGAGTTGTAGGTATTGATTGTATGGTTCTAAAAATTCTCTCTCACTCTTTCAGTTGGAGGTAAAGAAAGTAGAGAATGATGCATTACAAAAGCGCTTAGTTGATCTGGTAAAATGTGTGGGCGTGGATTTGTGTTACAACATTTTGAGTGCAAAATTTTCAAATACTTGCTAATGGAAATATGTTTTTGTTTCCTTTATTTTTTATTTTCTATGATACATTGAAGGAGGAGAACAGTATACCTTCGCTGAGGAAAGCTCTCAGGGATGTTTCAATGGAAAAGGATGCAGCGGTCGTTGCACGGGTACATGCTATTTTTTCTTTCTTTCCTTTTTATTTATTGCTTTTTCTTTATTATAATTACCTAAGATTGGTACATTCTTTTGCTTTAGTTCATTAAGACACTTTGATCTTTAGTATAGGAGGATCTTTTGGCTCAACTTAGAACAGTTAAGAAGCGTTTAAAGGAGGCTGAAGAGGAGCAATACAGAGTATGTATCTTATATTTTGCCTCGTGTTTCTATAATCACTTTGAAATAAAATTTTGTGCTAATGGATAATATTGCATTAGGCTGAAGAAGATGCAGCAGCTTTGAGAGCAGAAATGAACTCTCTGCAGCAACAAGGAATGGGAAATCCATTTGTTGGCATTCCCTCTATTGGTAATTCACTAGATCACGTCCAAGCCATGGAGAAAGAAATATCTGATTTAAAGACTGAGTTACAGGTATAATTTGTTTAGTGTCATTTTCCAATGTTAATGGGTCATATTTATGAATGCCTTATTGATGGGTTTTCCATGTTTGAATGCCTACCAATCCATAGCAAGAGTCCTTGTTAAGACAACAGGACCAACAAAAACTAGCAGAGGAGCAAATCCGTACTTCCACATTCATGGCTGAAAAGAATCTGCTGGAAGAAAGATTAGAGGCATTGTCCAAAAAGGCTTCAGGTACTACTCCATAAAGAAGTTCATTTTATTGATGGCATCAATTAGACAACGTCAAGAAGATTCTCTTCTCTTGAGAAGTTAAAATCCCAAAAGGTTCAAATCTTGATGGCAAATTATTGATTCGTTCAACTCATTTTTCTATCATATTTTAGTTACCTTTATGTTTTAAGTTGTCTGCCTAAACCATATGCTTCACAGAATTACTTGATCTATTCCTGGGGTGCAGAGTTGGATGATTATTACCAATGGGCAACTAGAATTGTGGTTATACAAGTTTTTACATAAAGAAAAAGTTTCTGAGTAGCTAAAGAAATTCACCTTGAGTTGCAATGACACGAGCTTTGTAATTATCAACCATACAACCTAAGAAATCAAACATTACACCCATAACGTCATTATTGATCCATTTGATTCTTTTGTTGATTCAATGTCACAGGAGTTTTTAAAATCAAATTTCTGCATCATACATTGTTTTTTTTTTTTTTTTTGAGAATTGACAAGAATTTATTAAAGAAGCAGATGCATCATACATTGTTGGCTCTTGTTGTGCAAAAATTAGGGCAGATGTGAGGGGTCCATTAATGCCTTTTTATGGGCCTGCCAAACATTGAAGCCCTTGCCACAAGAGAAGCTTTGAGGATTTTCTCCCCTTGTCCTCCCAAGTTCTTCATGGTTTTTTACGATGGGGTGTTTTTATTATTATCATTATCAGGGGCTTCGCTTCTCTTGCTTAGATATCTCTAATCATCTAGGCCATAGCCTTGGGTCTTTGAGCCCCGGATGCATGGAATCCAAGAGAAAAGAAAAGAAGTAATGAAAACCAATGATTATTTCCCCGAACACTATTCAAATGATGGATTCCACTTTTAGGGGTCTTATTTGCGTCACGAGTAGAAATCTCATATATTGTGAGATCATGGTGACGTCATATCACCTTTTCGGGGGGGGGGGGGGGGGGGGGGGGGGGGGGGGGTTGTTTTATGGAATTCACTGTTTTCGTTAACCAAACAACAAAGAAGATCACATCACTGTAAAACCATTTTCCATTTCCCTGAATTTTCATGGTTTTCCTCATATCCAAACATGTCCAATAGGACCTGTTTGAGTGAGGGTGAATCCAAATCATGGAAATGGAAAACCTCTATGGAATTCTAAAACACTTGAAAAAGAAAAAGAAACCATGGAGAAAAGGGAATCGTACCTCGTTTAGCACACCAATTTGTAAAGAAAGGGGGTTGTGACTATAGAAAAGGATAGATTGTTTTATGGAATTCACTGTTTTCGTTATCCAAACAACAAAGAAGATCACATCACTGTAAAACCATTTTCCATTTCCCTGAATTTTCATGGTTTTCCTCATATCCAAACATGCCAATAGGACCTGTTTGAGTGAGGGTGAATCCAAATCATGGAAATGGAAAACCTCTATGGAATTCTAAAACACTTGAAAAAGAAAAAGAAACCATGGAGAAAAGGGAATCGTACCCAGTGGTCGTTTAGCACACCAATTTGTAAAGAAAGGGGGTTGTGACTATAGAAAAGGATAGATTGTTTTATGGAATTCACTGTTTCGTTATCCAAACAACAAAGAAGATCACATCACTGTAAAACCATTTTCCATTTCTCTGAATTTTCATGGTTTTCCTCATATCCAAACATGCCAATAGGACCTGTTTGAGTGAGGGTGAATCCAAATCATGGAAATGGAAAACCTCTATGGAATTTTAAAACACTTGAAAAAGAAAAAGAAACCATGGAGAAAAGGGAATCGTACCCGGTGGTCGTTTAGCACACCAATTTGTAAAGAAAGGGGGTTGTGACTATAGAAAAGGATAGATTGTTTTATGGAATTCACTGTTTTCGTTATCCAAACAACAAAGAAGATCACATCACTGTAAAACCATTTTCCATTTCCCTGAATTTTCATGGTTTTCTCATATCCAAACATGCCAATAGGACCTGTTTGAGTGAGGATGAATCCAAATCATGGAAATGGAAAACCTCTATGGAATTCTAAAACACTTGAAAAAGAAAAAGAAACCATGGAGAAAAGGGATCCGTACCCAGTGCTCGTTTAGCACACCAATTTGTAAAGAAAGCATTTTTCGATTCCATTCCCCTAGATTGTATTGCACGTGTAATATGGGAACAACCAAGAGAAAATTCCATGGTCTGCATGACCATTCCAGCATCCATCAACCAGCAAATTGGTAGCACATTCTTACTCACGAATCACGATACGAAAAAATGGTGTGGTGACCTTTCCATTTTGGTTGAACATATCCTCTACAACTTGTTGCTGTTGGGTTTGCCTGAATATAAGCAGTCCAAAGTCCAAACACACTCCTTGGCAATTATCATCCACATCTTTGGATCTCATTGGAAACCAGGCTCAGCAAGAATCTCCTTAATAGTCACCCATTGTCGTCTTAATGACCTCGCACGATTTTTTAGTTGGTTTATATTAAGTTGATTGTTAAAGCGTGATTCATAAAGTCCCTCATTTCCAACCAATGATGATGGTCACAGTTTTCTCCATTTTATGGTCATTCTCTCTTTGTTGGATGATAAACTCTGGGAGATAGCGATCCATTTTGGCTGTCCATTGCTTGTTTGCAATTGGATTTCGCAATGAATGATGAACTGCTCAATTGTGAATCATGCAAAGTTATCATTCTAGGCATTTGTAGAAGTGCCTACCATGAAGATGATTGTATACGAAAATCAGGCCAATACAACTCTACATGTAGGCCACACACATATTGGTAATCAGATTAATATGGGACCCTAATAAGTGGATCGGTGAATTATTGAGCTCAATGGGCTTGATCCTTGTGACCACTTTTTTGGGCCACTCAGATGTTCAACCCATGTGAAAATGGTTTATTATACAGAAATGCATATCAGATTTCTTGCATGTGGGATGCACGTGAACATTCCCTCCCATTCATGGCTATTCATCATTTGCATGTTTAGAAAATAGCCCCAAAATCAAGCAAGCCATCACATGATATGCAATGAAATCGTATGCACCTTGCACTAGTGGAGGTAAAAGGTCTGACAAAGTTATTCATCACCATTACTGTTCAGGGCCAGTATACAGAACGACAACAAGTCGTGGAGATGGACTCGTCAATTTAATGTGGTTTTCACAGCTCTATTCAAATGGCCATTGACATAAGCCCAAGCAACCTTCATCCGTATCGACAGCCACAAGATTAATTCATAAAATAAGGGGAAAGAGGGATTCCCTGTTGAATCTTGTGATTGCGAATTGCGATGAAATGCAAGAAACTCAAACTCATTTTAGAGGGTTTCATACTCATTTGTGCAATCTGTCATGGTACTTGCCAATTTTATGTTAAACTGGAAGACTTCTTACCTAGGACGATGAGGACAAGGGTTACAGCGAGAGGGCTTGTTGGGGAAAAGGGTTGAGCTTCGTGTGGAAGACCATTGTGGTTTCTATGGTAGAGGGTGTATATGGGCATGGGTTATTACGTTACCTTCCAACTAAGTAAACTTTATGATTGTAGCTCAACGGTCACTAGATTTTCCTCAGAAAGAAGAAAACTCAAAAATCCACTTTTTCAAAAGAAATTTAGTGTCATGGTTTTTGAAGAAATTATGTGGAATATAGAACTTTTTTCTCACCCTCATTCTGCAAGCAGAAGAAAACTTCCCATCGGAAGGAATCCTGTTTTCATTTCCACGGGATTCCAAGGCATTCTCACCATTCAAACAGCCCCATAAATAGTTCAGAGAAATCCTTTTCTTTTGTTTATAGATAGTTCCTATAGATATTTATAAAACAAAAGAAAGAAATTATATCACAGATAGTTCAGAGGAATCCTTTCCTTTTGTTTAAATGACTGGTTTTCATGAGCTGCTTTTTTTTTTTTTTTTTGGCAGAAGAAGCAGTAGAAGCTGCTCGCAATGCACTTTCAATGGTAAAAGTCCAAGTTCTATGTAAACAATTTGTTTTTTATCCCTTGTCTGGTTTTCAGTATATGCTACAACTTCATCACTATATTTAATATCTTGTTCTTTGTCTATATATGTCTGGATGATATTTAATTTCTGGAGAGTAGCTCTATATTGATTTTAGATTTAGATATATAGTTGTACTTTTAATGGGTCATATTTTCTTGTGCTTGCATAATATCATCTACAATGCTAGGGCCAAAAGACCGTGCAGCAGTGTTTGGTTTTTTTAGTTTGGACAAGTGGATCCATGGTTCAGTGCTCCAAACCATTGATATTGCACGATTTACGAGCCCCACCGTGGATGGTCTGTGCACCAAAAGTCACCTAGACTGGAAGAATTCTAACCTTTCAATTGGTGGTCAACAAATAAAAGGTTAAAGAGATGAAAGTCACGAAATACAGCGAAGGTTCCCATTCAACCAAGAAAAGGCCAAATATTGTACAGCTAGGATCTTCTAATATAGGGGACTTTTGGTGCATGACCATCCATGGCAAGGCACTTTATAGTTTATATCAATGGTTTGATAATCGGAACATGGACCTCACATATACAAACTTAAAATGTGAATGGTACTGCACAACCTTTGTAGCCCAAGTACTGTATACCCTTCTAATCATCTCTATATATAATACTGATGTTTTTCTGTGATCATAAACAGTTAATAACTCTTTGTGATATGAATGCTTTTATTATTCAGTCATCAATGCTTCTACTATTCAGTTGTTGTTGGTTATTATTATTCTTATTATTTGCACTAACTATCATGGGATTTAACTTATGAGCCATACTATGAAATTTTGGGAGAGCGATTGATCAAAGACTAAGGCATGCAACGAATGTATTAGAAAATTAGTTTAGTTTCATGCCTGGGATTATTTTCCAACTTAGACAATTGATGGAGAAATATAGAGAGAAGAGGAAGGATCTCCATATGGTCTTTATTGACTTAAGAGAAAGTATATAATAGGATCTCTAGAGAGTTGATCCGGTGGATGTTGGGAAGAAAGAATCTCAAGAGGGTATGTGGACATGATCAAGAATATGCATGGGGGAGTGGTAACAAATGTGAGGACCACTAGTGGAGAGATAAGTGAGTTCCCAATTACTATAGTCTTACACCAGCGGTCAGCATTGCGCCTGCACCTTTTCGCATTGGCTATAGATTAGTTAACGAGGCATTTGCAAGAAGAGATCTCATGGTGGATGTTGTTTCCTAATAACATAGTTTTGATTGACAATCTCTCTCTAAATAAAAATGATTGACAAGACAAGGGAGGGCATAAACACAAAGCTAGATTTATGGAAAGATGCTTTAGAATCTAAAGGATTTAAAATTAGCCGGACTAAAACAGAAAATATGGAGTGCAATTTTAGCAACAATAGGAGTGAAAATGAGGAATTAGTTAAGATTGTTGACCAAGAAAGTTTCCAAAATGACCACTTTTGATACATTGGGTCAATAATTCATGAGTGGAGAGATTGAGAAGGATGTTGCCCATAAAATTCAAGTTGGGTGGAAGAAATGGAGATGTGCCTCTAGAGTTTTATGTGATTGTTGTGTACCACTCCAATTAGAAGAAATTCTATAGGATATCTATAAGACCAACCATGTTAGCAAAATGTTGGGCAATTAAAGAACATGTTCATAGGATGAGTGTAGCTGAAATGAGGATATTGAGATAGATATGAGGCAAGATGGGGAAGGATATCTTTAAGGCAGCAATGCCCAATCTCCCAATCTATTTTATGTCCATCTTTAAGTGCCCCGAAGTCAATATTGGTGAGATTGAAGAAGATTAGGCGGGATTTTGTGCAAAGGAGCAGAAGAAAAACAAAAATTTCACCTGGTGAAATGGGAGGATGTTTGTAAACCCAAGGATCAAGGGGGTTCTGGTTTGAGAGGTTTGGAGATTTCGAACTCAGCTTTGTTAGGAAAGTGGATGTGGAGCTTTGGAGTGGAAGAGGGTAGTCTATGGAGAGAAGTGATGGATAGGAAGTATGGGGTAGAGGAAAGGTGGATGGACAAAATCTTCATCAATGTATAGGACTTCCTCTCTTTGGAAATCTATGGCCTTGTTAAAAAGTAAGCTTTGGGAAGGGTTGGGACTCTCGTTAGGAGATGGAATGAATGTTAAGTTTTGAGAGGTTGTACAGTTGGGTAATCAAAGTTGAGTCAAGTGTTTCCTTGATTAGCAGGAATCTTGGCAAAGGCAAAACTATCAGTCGCTTGGTGCTTTTCTTCATGTGGAGAGGAAACTATTTGGGCTCATCCTTGTAGAAGGAATTTGAACGATGAAGAGATTGAAGAATTGATTTGGCTGTTAGATATGTCGAGCAAGGTGCATCCATCAAGTCAAGCAACAAAATTGTTGGTATGGTTAGAAGAAAAGTCAGGTAAATTTTTGATGAAATCCTTCTACATGATACTCAGTGGGGAATCTTCAGTGCATGAAGTGTGCCATACAACTCATGTGTGTAGTTATGGTGCTCCTCCCAACGTTCTTATGGTAATTTGCATAAGAGGAACATGGTTCTTCCGATTGCGTGCTTGATGTGCCATGAGGATGAAAAATATGTGCACCATCTTTTCATTCACTGTTCTTTTGCCAAGAAATTGCGAGAGGGTTTCTTCATCTTGTTTGTAATAGCATGGGTCTCCCTGAGGTCCATTGAGCAGTTTTTCTTTGTTTGGCATGGTGGGAGCATTGGGAAAAGTGGGAAGAGAGCTTGGTTGCTTTGCCCATTAGCTGGGATATGGTCCATTTGGTTAGAGAGGAAAAAATCTATGTTTCAGGAATCACAAGAGTCGAATGTTGGAGGTCTTCAATATGGAAAAATTGTATGTTTTGGAGTGTGCAAGAGCATCTTCCAAAGATACCGTCCATTTCTCTGACATAAGTAGGAATAAATGCATTTGAGGGAACCTACGAGGAGTACCAATAGGTAATAAGATGAGGGAAAGTAGAATTATATGGTTTGGTCATGTGCAATAAGACCAAGAACCACACCTATTAGGAGTGAGTTGGTACAAGTTGAAGGCTCTCTACCTCTAAAAAAAAAGGCTCTAAAAGGGCAAGGCGGAAGGCCCAAAAGGACATGGATGGAGGTATAAGAAAAGATTTGATGACCTAGGTCTAACTGAAGGTCTGGCCCTTGATGGTGGAATGGCAGGGATTCATGTAGCCGATACCAATTAATTGGGATAAGGCTTAGATTAGTATTATTATTATTATTATTTGTCATAATCATTTTATATGTATGCTGCAATAGAAGATATGTCACATGAGAATGATTACCGTCACATCTACTTTTTGGAAACTGCTTTTTCATGTGCTTAACTCAGTCCTTAGTGATACCATCATTTCATATAATGTCTATCATATTGGTAAGTTTCCCATCTATATTAGTTGGTTACCCCATTGGATGTCAAGTTCTGTATTTAGCTTTCAATTGGTTGCACTCATTCTGCTCTAAGAGCCTGTACATTACATCAGTAGGTTTTACTATTCAGTTCAGTTCGCTGCTGTAGCCTGTAGTACTTTTCAGCTGATTACATGCCTATGAGCACTTTATTGTCATCTCAGGTTAAATATATCTAGCAAGTCCTAATTCTCTGATTCACCTGGGACCACATGCCCAAGATTTTCTTCCACAATTCTCCTTCACTTTCATCTTACTTGGAGCTATTTTCTTCCTAGTAAAGTAGGAGCTTTCAAATTACTGTTTGAATCGGACAATCTGTGACCTTCTCGTAACTTATTTACTAGGGGTAGCAATGGATCCAGCTAGGGCTGAGCCGAGGTTGGCCCTTGGCTGGCCCTAGTTCCCTTAGCCCCAGAAAAGAGTTAAATGATCAAAGGCTTGAAATAGTCCAATTTCAGTTTATATATTTATATATTTTCGGTATTCCCATCTATGACAAGCCTCATCATATAAACTGTTTGGATGACTGAAACATGACCCGTATCCAACGAGTGTCTTCAAACTACACATGAATGGTGAATGGAACTGCTTGCAAGATTCTTTAAATCATCCTATTCTTTTTCTATGATGGTGTCCCACTTGATTAGTGGACTGGGCCATTCGTCCTTGACCCAGGCCCAGCCTTGCAGCCTGGGCCCAACCCTTAGGGTGAAGTTTAGGGTCCCAGGCCCTGACCCTACATGGCAATCACCAATCTGGTCCAGGCCGCACTGCTCAATAAGGCTGCTATTGTTAATTGATATGTTACTTTCCAAAAATGAAAAGGAGAAAAAGAAAGAAAGGAAGAAAGAAAAGGGAAAAGAAGTTCTGTCATTAATAATGTTCTTGTAATGTGCACATTACCATTTTGTTTGCTTTCTTAACTGCAGTCTTTGCATTATTTTGAGCAGCAAGACAAGGAGAAACTTGAGAAGCAATTGCATGATATGGCAGTGATGGTTGAGAGATTGGAAAATAGTAGACAAAAACTTCTTATGGAGGTAATCATCTTTTTTTTCTTTTTTTTTTGCTCAATTTCCAAGACAGGATTTTGGAGGTCCCCATTAACTCTGATGGTCAAGTTATTGCATAACTTGCTGACAGATTGACTCACAATCTTCTGAGATAGAGAGGCTGTTCGAGGAAAACTCTACTCTGTCTGCCTCCTATGAAGATGCCAAGGGGGTGGTGGTACAGTGGGAGAACCAGGTATGTTTAAAGACTTGAGATTTCAAGACAGACTATGTGTGCATGCATATCATATCTATTTGTTTTGTTATTCATGCATATACATTTTATCATTTGTTGCCTCAATTTGTTTCTGACAATTTTCAAGCAGACACATGCCTATGATGTGCTTTTTGTTGGTTCCACTCATATACTGTCTGATTATGTGGTCTGTGTGCATGCACATGTGGGTATTGAGGCAAAGTTGAGGTCTGTTAGAAAGGACGTGAGATGAAGAAAATACAGGTGAGTTTTCTTGAAAAGAACAAACATGAGGAAAATGGAACAGGCACATCTGGGGTTATCTTGAAGGAGTCCGTGGTCGGGTCTGGAACAGATTTATTCTTTCAAACCTGCATTCCATAAACTGAAAATATCATTTCAATCATCTCAATTAAAGCAGGCTTGAGGAAATGGGAGATATTACAAGCATTGTTCATCAGCTTACAGCCTCACACCCTAACCCCATCATTTCGAATTTGGGAATTGGAAGGTGTATGAAAGTGATTTAACATCTCCTTACCATTAAAAATGATGTGTGTGTCTGCATCAGATCAATGTCAGACAACCTTAGGAATTTATTAGATATGAGTGAAGAGCTGAGGGCAAAACAACAGAATACAACGTAACCAAATCACTTGCTTCTCAAGCATGGGAATCATTATTAACTGAGCCAGGCATCAAGCCATCTGTCCATATTCCACATGGTTAAATCTACAATTCTATACCCTGATTATATCATATTTTTGTATGGTAACCTGCAAAAACTCAAGTGACCAAAAATTGAAAACCAACAGTTATTAAATGCATAAATAGAATTTTAGATGTTGTGCGTTGATTCTTCACACGAAGGTGAAGAACCTCCCAGAATCCAATAGCAACAGAAACATTTTGAAGGGCTAAAAAGCAAAGATTTCAACTTTAGGAAAGTAGTCTACGTGTAGAACCAAGTTCAAAGTCATCACAACTAGTCGACTACCTCTCTAATTTATAAAGATTTGTGTGATCATCAACCTGAGGATTTGCAGTGTCCTCGCCACCTCAGGCTTTCAGTTTGTTATTGTGGAGATGGGTGGTTCAGTGAGCCACACCGTGAGTCTGATTGGCCCTGTCGTAGATAGACCATGCATGCAGCATACATCTTCCAAAACCTAACATCTAATCTTTGGTGTTTTTCAGTTGAGAGTGGACACTTGCTGTATTTCTGCTCTTAGCCTATCTATTTTAGGCCACATATTGAGAGTTAAAATGGTATCATCTTGGAGATTTTGGGGCGTGGTCTACCCACTGTGGGGTCCATCTAACCAACAGTCTGGATCACTAAGTCATTGGGCACCAAGACATATTGAAAACTGAGGATACTATGCATATCCTCAGGTTGAGGGTCATATAAATATCTTTTAGAACATATTCATACCGTATCTGTTTCCAGTACTCCAGTATTAAGTGCATTAGCCGTGTGGTGCTCTGATGCCGTATCAGATATCCTAGGCTCAAAGTGTGAGTGTTGGGGGGGGGGGGGGGTGTTAACAGATATCTGTGTTGTTACTCAGAATGAGCACACCTGCTTGTACTCCAATGAGGATTCTTGACTCTGATGTCAACTTGGTGTATCTGCATAGATTCTTCTGTACCTTTTATGCATTATTGACTGCCAATGGAACATGCAGGTGAAAGACTGCCTGAAGCAGAATGAAGAGCTCCGCAGCCTGCTGGATAAACTGCGAGCAGACCAAACCAATATGTTGAATGCAAGGGACGGAGAGGTCCATTTGGGAGTGGAACCTGAAAATGATGGCAGAAATGCATCTGGTGCTCAAGCATATGCATCTGAAAATCTATTGCTCAAGGTAAGTTCTTTAGAGTATGTTCAGGTGTTCCAGCTTCCCAAATTAGATGGGATGTGTATATTCCATCCTTGCCTCTTGGCACAGAAACAGCAAAAATTCCACTTCTTTTTGCTTTGACATCTAGAAATTCAAGCTTCCCATAATTTTGAAAAATAAAATGAGACTGTTTTTTAATTTGCTCTTGGGATGTGTTTGATGCACCATGGAATCACAATTAGGCAGGGCGTCCATAGTGGACAGTACTTTTGGCATTTGGGCCTGCATGGAGATGGAATCCACATTATGCATTCTCATTTTTCATGCTTTTCCCACACCACAAATCACTGGTGAGGTAAGAATATGAAGCAAGAAGGTCCCATCTAACACTTCCGATGTAATTTTGGTGCCTGCTTTCAAATCACTAGTGAGGCAAGAACGGGATAGGATCTTCCCTTTCTCATCGCAAATGTGATTTGCTTTGGAGGAAGTGAGAGAACCAGAGTATGCATGGTGTGGGTTCCATTTCTGCACTGACCCAGTTGGCAGACTCACTATCCGCTTGGAGGAACCACCAACTGTGATATTTGGTGGTAAAATAGAAAACAAAGATGGGTTTTTTTCCCCCTAATGATAACAAAGATAGCCTTATCCTTCCGCCCAGGCATTGGGCAAATGGGTCGTGCCTTGGGCTTGCTTCCCACAGGCACGGGATCGATTCCCCTCCCGTGCACTTACCCGGGGCACGTGGATTGCGGGGTTTGCGTGCGCCTGTATGGATTAGTCCCATCCCCTAAGGGACGTGTGGGGATACCTTGCGTCATCAAAAAAAAAAAAAAAAAGATAGCCTTATCCTTGTACCAGATAGCATGAAAATGGTTTTTTTTTTTTTTTTCCTTTTTTCTTTTTTTTCTTTTTCTGATGATAACAAAGATAGCCTTATCCTTATTCCAGATAGCCTGAATTAGTATGTTGATAAATGAAAGGTGGATGTTTTCTTCCCATTCTCTGCACATCCACGTGCAGCCTTTCTCGTTTTCAAGAAAATGGTGTTTTGCTCCATCCTTATTAAATCAAGATATCGTAAAGTGGAAAAGTGCAGTTACCTGCAGCATTCTTGAGAACATTCCTCCATGTGTTGATGGAGTCTTTGACTGCTGCACTGACATCAACAAAAATTGGGAAGGGAACAAAAAATTAGAGAAGCACAGAGTAATTTCGTAAAGAATCAGAAAATTTGTAATCATTATATAATTTAGGGTGCATTCGACTGTACCAAATATCATGATATTTTGTGCTAAATTAGACTGATAAATACTGAGATATCATGAAATCTTATGATATTTGGTGTAAATAAATACACCGTTAATCCCTGGTAGTGTTACACCTTTCAAAAATAAATAAATAAATAAACACACCATCAACTTCTATCCATTGGATTTTATGACATCTGTTCTGACTTCATAACAATGAACAACTACTTGATGCAATTATGTGGATTCTGTTCCTACTCTTCTTTACTCTTTTTCTCTGTGTTGGGATCAATACAGGGCCAACTAGCCAAAGAACAGAGCAAAGCAGAGGCTCTTTCTGCACAGGTCATGCAGCTTTCTGCTGAACTAAAACATGCAGTCCAAGCATACAACAACCTCACACGCCTGTATTATCTCCCTCATTTCTGAGTTCTCTTTGTTCTTCTTTGTTTCTTTATCTTTGCCAAGTCCACTGCAGTTCACGTCCGCCACAACTCGGCACATGTGGAAATTTCAAGCTGTGAATCTGGTGGGCTCCACAGTTTGATGACCTGGGGAATAAATCAGGGTGGTCAACACTTTACTCCGACTACATGTTATGGAGAACAGTGGGCAGTTTTAGAAAACTTACCAGTTGATAACCATCTGTGATCAAGGGTTCAGACATGATTCTGATGGTAGTTCACCACCATTTTCGACATGGTGCTTAGTCCCCACCATCAAAATTGTGTGCACCCTATGGATGGAGCATGGCTCAAAAATCTTAGTGATCGAGTAATCCTAACCGCCCAATTGCTGGCCATCAAGTGGATGGTGAGATGTTTAAGAGTAAGTGTGGTCCAATTTCAATGGGCAAAATCAAATGGTTACTATCATCTGCTCAATGTATCTTTTTGGGTTACTCCTGCAATTGGTTCAACAATTTGGATGGTCTGGGTTGCCGTAAAACTATGCCTCGTGTACAGCGGAGACTGGAGAGTCACCACCACTCGAAATGGTACTCTAATAAGAGTTCGGCCCTTGAAAAAACATGTTTGGACCGCCAGATGAGTGGACTAAGCCAGTTTTTTGGGCCATGTCATCTAGATTGGATCCCACCTGATGCACAGTTTGAGTACATGCCTGTTAGGATGCATGGACCCCATGCCATAATCTGGAATGGATGTTCCGCTTTTAAAAATTGCCAAATGTCAGTGTGCACATGGCCCACCTGATAAGTGACCATGCAAAATTTTTGGGGCAGATCCCACCATAGTCAACATACCCATTTTGCTGCATCATGTGGAGGTGCCTGCAGGTTTGGCAAGACTTTTTGTTCCCTCTGCCAGATTTTCTAGTAACAAGCTTAAGTTTTTTAATGCTCGTGTTGCAGCTACAAACCGATTCTCCGTAACATTGAGAGCAGCCTAATGAAAATGAAGCAGGAGAGCTTTGTAACAGTCCAATGATACAGAAGAAATCAGAGATTGTCGGCAGAATTTAATCACTGCAAAGCTCTTTATGTACTTTATTGTGTCAGTATTATCCAATTAGTGTGTTGCAAGCTTGCAAGGCCCCTGTCATTTGGTGGGAAAGAGTTGTGGAGTTATTGGGTTGTGCAGGAGCGTGCCATCCACTCACATAGGCCGCGTTTGGATGCGTAAGTGAATCAATTTGCAAATGTTCAGTTTCCCAGCACCACGTCAAACAAGAAAGTGATTGCAATGTGGGAGCCCAAATAGTCAAGATGTGGAGGAACAGTTTGTTTACTGAATGCAATTGGATTGTTGTGTATCCAAACCCTTAGGATGGGAGGCATGCTTGTCATTTTTTATTTTTTATTTTTGTTCCTGGACAGATGGCCATTTGGTAATTCTCAATTCTAGAAGAGGTGATGCAAGTTCTCCATTTTCCTTTTGTCTATACGATATCTGAAGAAAATCCCGGGCTTTGACTTTGCTTTGCTTTGCTTTTCTTTGCTTCACGGACAAAATAATCGGTCAAAGAACAAAAGTATATATATTATAGTTTGCTGACCTTCCACATTGATGTTTGAGCAATTTTAGGTCCCTGTTTGGTAGACACCTGCAAATCATAGCTTAAAAACCCAAAAGCTCGACTCGACGTGTGACTCAGCCTATGTTGACTTGCCCAAGTTAGTGAGTCAACTTGACGAGTCATTGTCAGTTTTGAGTTTCCTATTGACTCAGCTCTTAATTTCGTCCAGTCGAGTTGACTTAATCGAGTTTCGAGTCAAGGCAGTGGGTTTTAGAACTATGCTAAAAATGAGTTCATTCCATGGGAATTATGTGTTAGGGAGTATCGAAGCTGTTCATGCTGCATTGTGGCCTACCATGTGGATGGCTTGTACTGGAAAGAAGGCCAGTCCATCCATCAGGTGGATCGAAATGTACATAAACCAGGATCAGCTTAGAAAAGATAAGTCCTTGATTGCACTACATTCAACACCGCACCGCTACTCACTTGAGCCGACTGGCTTGAATTTCAGACCAGGTCTATAACACGGTGGGGCCCAACTGTTGCGTGGCTTAGATAGCGGTCGCACATGCAAGCCCATTTGGCTGGTTGTGTATATGCACGTGTTGGATCATCGAGCCCTTCCTATGAGCACAGCTGCTAACCTACTACAAGCATCATACACTCTTATAAGCATGAAACAGTGCAGCTTGGTAACAGTCCAACGATGCAGATCATTCTTCACTGTCAGATCACACGTCCCACAATCCTCTGATGATTATATGCATGAACAGATTTCTGGGGCCCACATATTCTTCAAGTTACAGACCATTTAGAGGGCAGCAGGACCCATGAATGATGCAAGTTTCTTGCATGATCATCAACCAGGAGAGGCAAATGTGATTGGAGAAGCGCATGCCTAGTCCAGGTTTAGAGAAGTGATTAAGAGAATCCAGACAAGACTCAGTCTGAGTCGTGACCGAGTTGAACAGCATCTTGTTCAGCGCTGGACCTAATTACGTTTATGGTCTATCTGACTCAAGTTTTCGAATTAATGACCATACTCTCACATGAACCCGGACCATCAAAGTGGTGTGATATACCATGCATGGCCCACAATACAAAAACCTTGCCGATTAGACACATGCATCATTTGGAATTCTTATCCTACAAGAGATTTAATATTGGCTTATTTTCCCTACGCTGAATCTTTCCATCCCTAAAATATGACTAATAACAATCCATTCCCTCAAAGGTGATGATAATGATCCTCAAATTTCATTTGCTTGGCGTGTAAGTTAGGATTTGGAACTGGACCCATGACCTCCTTGTGGGGCTGCAAGTCCTAGCCAGTGGACCACACGGTTTGACCGCACCCATCGGGAAACTCAGATACTCGTGGTGGAACGAATACTCTAAAATATTGGGCTTAAGTGATCAAAACCATATTAGATTATTCAGTAATAAAAACTTGAAACTTCCATGAAATGCCTGTAGTTTGAATATGTCACTGGATAGACCATTCGTTAGAGACTTTAGAAAGGAATACTAGTTTAAAATAAGTGCAAAAATCTTCAAGAATATCAAGCACCATCTTTATAAAATTGGTTCAAAGACAGAGCAGTAACTTGCTCAAGAGGGGGAAGATGTACCATACTCTGGTAGAGCACAGTGGATTGTATGCTTATTCTTCATTTACCAATTTAGGGCTGTCAATGGGTCGGGTCTTAATAGTATCCGAGCCCGGGCTTACTGGGTTTTAGGTCTTTTTGGGTTTGGTTCTAGTTCTTCAAGGATCGGACACAAATCTGATTGGTTCTGGGTACCCATTGGGTCTTTCGATCTAGGTTTTGAGTTGGCTTGTGAATAAATAAGAGCACTTACATGGTTGGACCCACTTGATGAATGGATTAGATTACTCACCCATTTGCCACTTTCAGATGTGCATGGAGTGTAAACAGGCTCCCTAGCATGCACTTGGCTTAGAGAACCTCATTTTGTTGCTAGAATCATCAAAAGCTAGACCTGACCTGATTTGTGATACAACAACGCCCAAAAATGGCATTGTTTTGATGATCCTAGTCATGTGATTGATAGCCATCAAATGGATAGTAGAAAATAAAATGGTCAATTGGTCAAGTTCAATGAGTGAAATCGAATGATTAGAGACATCCGATCTATGTAATTTTCTGTATTATGCACGATCCACATGAGGCCCATGATTTGAATGGTATGGATTGATGTAGATGGGTGCATATGTACAGCCCACAATACTCTGTCAGAGTATGGTATTATTCCTCCCAAGTTTTAAATTCACAAAATACCCAAAGTGCCAGAGATCTTCAAATACATAACATGGCAATGTCTTCATGGGAAGAAAAGCAGCAAAAGATACCTTGTTTATATCATATTCAGCAAAGAAACCAAAACCAATCCCAAAAATTCAAGTTTTTGCAAACATGAGAATCCCATTTCCTCCCTTTCCAATCCTTCCCAGCATTCTTCTCTCTCTCACCATCTCTTCTCTCTCTTCTCATGCGCATTCAGCAACCCAAAGCTCTTTGAAAAGAGGATCTTCTCTCACAGTAGAAGAATCAGATGTCCTAATCTCTCCAGACAAGTCCTTCACAACTGGGTTTTACAAGGTGGGCCCAAATGCCTACTGCTTCTCGATTTGGTTCACGAATTCAATAAACAAAACTGTCATTTGGATGGCAAATCGAGAACAGCCCGTGAACGGGCGGCGTTCAAGGATTTCATTGCTTGAGGATGGGAGCTTAGTGCTAACCGATGCCAACGGAGTGGATGTTTGGAATACCAACACCAGCTCCACCGATGTCGATAGAGCCGAGCTTTTGAACAGTGGGAACCTTGTGATCAAAGGCCCAAATGGCAATATCTTGTGGCAGAGCTTTGATTCTCCCACCGATACACTTCTCCCGTTGCAGCCCATCACCAGAGGCAAGAAACTGATATCTGCAATGAGCAAAGGAGACTATTCATTGGGCTACTTCACTTTCTATTTCGATAACGATAATGTTCTGAGATTGATGCGTGACGGACCAGACATGTCTAGCGAATACTGGCCTAGTCGTGATTATAGTCTGCGCACCAATGGCAGATCTAACTTCAACACCACCCGATATGCAGTTCTTGATGAAATGGGCAGGTTCTTTTCAAGTGACCAGCTGCAGTTCAATGCTTCTGATATGGGTTTCGGGATCAGACGGAGATTGACACTGGATTACGATGGTAATCTGAGGCTCTACAGCTTGAATGAGTCGACAGGTTTGTGGGCAATTTCATGGGCAGCTCTTGGACAGGACTGCACTGTTCATGGGCTGTGTGGTAGATACGGAATTTGTGTTTATACACCAATCCCGAAATGTTCATGTCCTCCAGGATTCGAA
The DNA here is from genome assembly GCA_003013855.2 of Liriodendron chinense. Lineage (NCBI taxonomy): Eukaryota > Viridiplantae > Streptophyta > Magnoliopsida > Magnoliales > Magnoliaceae > Liriodendron > Liriodendron chinense. Next base: position 6,696,644 of record ML058333.1, read on the forward strand.
ATGCAGGACCCAAGAGATTGGAGCCGAGGTTGCAAGGCCAAGTTCGAATTGAGCTGCGACACCCAGAACATAACATTCCTAGAGCTTCGCCATACGGACTACTATGGATTCGATCTCAATCACAGCCGTGGATTGTCGCTGGACAATTGCAAGAAAATCTGTTTGGAAGATTGCTCTTGCAAGGCTTTTCAGTATCGATTGACCGGCTCGGGGGAGTGTTACCCGAAAGGCATGCTTTTCAATGGGTACAACTCTCCACACTTCCATGGCATCATGTATGTAAAACAGCCAAAAAGCATAGCAATTTCCGAACCCTTTGTTTTCAAAGAATCCCATCTCATCTGCGAATCAACCAAGGAAGAAACCGTCGCGAGCTCTCCTGGTGTGTATAAGAAGAGCGGAAGCACGAAATATGATCAGTTCTATTGGTTTGTTGCAGTCGTGGGACTGATGGATGTTCTGTTTATTGCAACGGGCTGGTGGTATCTTTCAAGAAAAGATGGGATGCCAATGTCAGTGGAAGAAGGGCTCCGATCAGTATCGAATCAGTTCAGGAGGTTTACGTACGCAGAACTAGAGAAGGCGACAAAGAATTTCGAGGAGGAGATAGGGAGGGGAGGCTCCGGGGCTGTTTATAAAGGAGTTTTGGATGACAAGAGAGTGGTGGGGGTGAAGAAATTGGAAGATGTGATTCAAGGAGAGCACGAGTTTCGGGCGGAACTAAGCATGGTGGGCCGGATTTACCACATGAATTTAGTGAGAATCTGGGGATACTGTTTGGAAGGTGTGCATCGGCTCCTTGTCACTGAGCATGTGGAAAACAGATCACTTGACAAGCATCTATTCACCAACCAGAGCAGTGGGACCAATCCAGCTTGTTTACTGGGGTGGAAGGAACGGTTTAAAATCGCAGTGGGGACAGCTAAAGGTTTGGCCTATCTTCACAATGAGTGTCTTGAGTGGGTCATCCATTGTGATGTAAAGCCCGAAAACATACTGTTGGATAGTAATTTCGAACCCAAGATCGCAGATTTTGGACTCGCAAAGTTGTCCCAAAGAGGGAGGCCCGGTTCAAATTTCTCTACAATTCGAGGGACGAAGGGGTACATTGCTCCAGAATGGACTTTGAATCTTCCTATCACTGCTAAGATTGACGTTTATAGCTACGGGGTTGTACTGCTAGAGATTGTGAAGGGGAGTCGGTCCTCAAATTGGGAGGCGGATGGTGAAGAGGAGGTGGGCCTAAGAAGATTTGTTAGTGCAGCGAAAGAGATGTTGGAGAGTGGAAATGAATCATGGATTGAGGAATTCGTTGATTTTAGACTGAATGGGGAATTCAACAGGAAGCAGGCAACAACAATGATAGAGATTGGTATATCCTGCGTGGAGGAGGATAGATGCAAAAGGCCCACCATGGATATTTTAGTCCAAACTCTCGTAGGATGCAATGATGAACCAAATTCCCATATTGCATAGATATAAGCCATCCATAAACAATCACATTTTGGAACTTTTTGGGAAGTATAGATGTTATCTTGTAATCGATGTGTAGGGTGGTATATGTACATCTTTGGCTAGAGAACTTGTAATGTAAACCAGTCGCTTGTTTTCCTTAGTTTGGTTTCTATATTTTCTTGAATTGTGTAAATATGGTATCAAAGCAAACTATTTGAGGTGGCTGTCTCTTAAAGACAAAGTTTGGGAGGGTATAGGTTAGGGGGATGGCTGGAGAGTTAGATTGGGAGGACAAGTGGGTGGGGGATATGAGTTTGGGGGAGAGATTCTGATGCGGACATCAAGCCCTTTAAGGTTTATCAACATAGGAAGCGAGTGACACCTATATCTTTATGGCTCGATGATGACGGGCTTAGATCGTTCGTGACGACTTGAGGAGCATTGAAGACCTTACACATGTAGTCCGAAATATTTGAGAAGACCCCACCTTGGGAAGACATGTGTAAGTTGCTTCGAGGAGATGATCGGACCGTTGGATCACGATGATGATGTTATCGAATCGTTGGTTCATCGTGGCCCACTTTCATCACACCATCATCGGAGCCCATGAGACATCTTAGATTTGAGCTTATTTTATGCATTTTTACTTATTTGAGTTTTGGGTTAATGTGCGCACGTTTTTTCATGCAAATGTCTTTTTTTTTAATTTTGTTAGTAGGGGTATTTTGGTAATTATGCTAATTCCAAATTTTATAAGGGTGTTGCCCTAAACCTTTTTTCATTAGTTGATTATTAATGAAAAAGCAAACCTCTTTGGTGGCCTCTCTCTCCTCTCTCTCTCATGGTGCTTCTCTTTCCATGATCTTCTTCTTCTAACTTCTTCTTGTGCCTCTCCAAATTCTTCAAGGTAATTATCTTCTTCGTTCTATTTTCTAGTTTTGCTAATCCTTCCTCAATCAAACTTTGAGAATCAATCTAAACCCCAAACCTCCAAATTCTCAAATCCATAATCCGAGAAAGTTCCTAATTCTTCGGACTAGTGATCTTCATTGATCGATTGGGTATGACCATGCAAGATCGGGAGGTCTCATCCCTCACCGGATCCAACCTAAGCGATAATTGAATTCCATACTTCATGGTTGTGATGATGGCCCGCTCCATTGCATGTTTTCTTTATGATTTTCTCAGTTATGATGATTAATGCTAGAATTTTAGATTATCATTGTCTTTTATTTTCGCTGGATAATTGTGTTTATAAACATGCATCATAATTAGGTCATCCTACATCAAATTTGGTATCAGAGAATAGGCTTGCATGGTTTTGTCTAGATCGAGTTATCCAATTAGGGTTTTGATTTTTAGGTTTAGGAAATTTCCAGATTTAGAAAGTTTCCAATTTTAAAAAGTTGCCTAATTTGGAGAATTTTCAGATTTAGAAAGTTTCCTAATTTAGAGAATTTCCAGATTTGGAAAGTTTTCAATTTTAGAAACTTTCCAATTTTAGAAAGTTTCCTAATTTGGAAAATTTTCAAATTTGAGTCGCATCGTCTAGAATTAATTAGTGTCAGTTCATTGTAGTTTAAATTCATCGCATTCATATTGTGAGTCACCCAGTCCGTAGAGTCTCCCCGTAGTGAATGGAGTATAGGTGTTTGAGATCTTCAGGGCCATTAAGTGTTGTCGTATGGTTGTCGAGACCCAATGGAAAGCCGAACTCCGATGAGTTGGACTACTTTAATGGTCACATGGACCCACAAACACTCATTGATTGGCTTGAAGACTTGGACTATTTTTTTTTATTGGTATGATATGTCGAATTACCGTCGAGTGAGGTTTGCCAAGTGGAAATTGGAGGGCCAAGCCAAGTCGTTTTGGACAGATTTGGAACGACGAATTGATAGAGTTGGGAGAGCTCCAATCTCACAATGGGATGAGATGAAAGAGCATTTGAAAAAAAAAATATCTTCCCATCTCTAATCGTCAAAAGCTCTTGGCTCATAAGAGAGTTGCCCCACTTTCCCGTTCAAACACAGAACCAATATGGTCCCTTCCTTGTAAAGTGGTCCAACCAATCATTAAGGAAATCTCGGCTTATGAACAATTTAAGTGTTTAACACCAATTATATTTCCTTGGAAGCGAGATAATACCTTGGTGAATGGCCAGTTGGAAGAATCCAAACATAATGTTTATGAAGTGGAAGAGTACGTGCCTAACGTCAGTCCTGAGGAAAGGGAAGAAATTGAGGCATCACTCATCACCGTTGAGGATGACGAAGTGTGTACTAGTGATGAAAATGTCAAAGGAATTGAGAGCGCACCACTTCCAGATGTCATGTGCGACTTCAGTGATGTAGATTCCCAATCTAAGTCTCTTACCATAATGCACACAAATGAATTTGAAAAGGAGACTAGTGAGGATATGATGATAGACACCCACATGACTTGTGATATCCCACCAGATGATTTATGGGATAAATTTTCACCCAAATGGGACATTCAACACACGATCGATCTTGTCCTTGGGTCGGTCCTGTCAAGCTTTCCTCCATACTAAGTGAACCCCACAGAAAATACAGAAATACAGCATCAATTTGATTAACTTCTCGGGGAAGAATTCAATAAGGAAAGTTTGAGTTGGAGTTTTGTTTTGTGTGTCATGCCTGCTATTTCACATTAAAAAACAATAGCATATGGCGCACATGTGGACATATCTTGGCCGTCCACAAAGCTTCAGTCAAGTGTCACGCCACCTTGTGACGTATTCACTTCATGGTGGATATGATGGCCAGAGTCCCTATCCCGCATCTTGATGACATTTTGGACATAATGGCTGATGCCAAGATCTGCTCAAGACTTGGTATTAATAGTGTGTGTTCTCAAGTGTTGGGATACCTGAAAATCATCCTTATTTATAATACTTATAATGAGAAATTATGTGTCACCCATGAGAAGTGTCCTTTTGTTTCAGTTTTTCAAGTTCTAGGTCATAGGATTGTTTACTTTCATAAGATTGTTTATTTCGAGTCCGTTGCTTTTTCAAAGAGTCCTTTAGTTTCACCCATGTCTGTTACCCAAAGGTCTTCAGAGTCAGCCAATGCATTTGCACGACACATTCATGAATTGCATACATATATTAGATAGCGGATTAATAGAAGCAATGATAGTTATATGCTTTCAGCTGACTTGCATCGTAGATCACAAGATTTTCAGGAAGGAGACTGTAATGGTGAGGATAAGGCCAGAGCGGTTCTCATAAGGTACCGCTAAGAAATCACAAGCACGTAGTGCTGGACCATTTAAAGTATCGCAAAGAATTGGGTCCAACGCATATAGGATAGACCTTCCACCTGAAATGAGCATTAATTCAAAGTTTAATGTGGAAGATCTAGTCCTTTTTCCTATTCCTACCATTGATTTCTCTTCCCTTTCGTGGCCATACTCTGAGTTTGCTTCACAACCGACTCCACCCTTTCCCCCACCTATTATTCGAAAAGGAGAATTGAGGAAATTGTGGATGAGGAGATAGTTTCTACGAGAGATGGAGGTTTCCAGAGATATCTTGTCAAATGGAAGAATAAACCACCATCAGAATCTACATGGTTGACAGAAGTGGAGTTGCAGAGCATTAATCCAGATTTACTAGAGCACCACAAGACTTTTAACTCGTCGAAGTCGAGTTCTTCTCAGACGAGGAGAATGATGCGGACATCAAGCCCTTTAGAGTTTATCAGCGTAGGAGGTGAGTGACACATATATCTTTATGGCTCAATGATGACGGACCCGGATCGTTCGTGACGACTCGAGGAGCATTGAAGACCTTACATATGTAGTCCGAAACATTTGAGAAGACCCCACCTTAGGAAGACATGTGTAAGTTGCTTCGAAGAAATGATCGGACCGTTGGATCACGATGATGATGTTATCGGACCGTTGGTTCGTCGTGGCCCACTTTCATCACACCATCATCGGAGCCGATGGGACATCTTAGATTTGAGCTTATTTTATGCATTTTTACTTATTTGAGTTTTGGGTTAATGTGCGCACTTTTTTTCATGCAAATGTCTTTTTTTTTAAATTTTGTTAGTAGGGGTATTTTGGTAATTATGCTAATTTCGAATTTTATAAGGCTGTTGCCCTAAACCTTTTTTCATTAGTTGATTATTAATGAAAAAGCAAACCTCTTTGGTGGCCTCTCTCTCCTCTCTCTCTCATGGTGCTTCTTCTCTTTCCTTGATCTTCTTCTTCTAACTTTTTCTTGTGCCCCTCCAAACTCTTCAAGGTAATTATCTTCTTCGTTCTATTTTTCAGGTTTGTCAATCCTTCCTCAATCAAACTTTAAGAATCAATCTAAACCCTAAACCTCCAAATTCTCAAATCTCTAATCCGAGAAACTTCTTGATTCTTCGGACTAGTGATCTTCATTGATCGATTGGATATGACCATGCAAGATCGGGAGGTCTCATCCCTCGCCGAATCTAACCTAAGCGATAATTGAATTTCATACTTCATGGTTATGATGATGACCCGCTCCATTGCATGTTTCCTTTATGATTTTCTCAGTTATGATGATTAATGCTAGAATTTTAGATTATCATTGTCTTTTATTTTCGCTAGATAATTGTGTTTATAAACATGCATCATAATTAGGTCATCCTGCATCAGATTCCCTTTATTGGTAGGGTTAGTGGCGGAAAGGGGTATGAAGGTGAGTAGGCGTTATTCCGTTTCGGGGGGAAGAGGTGGTGTGGACTCTTTTTAGAAGAAATTTGTGGGAAGAGAAATTCGAAGAGTTGATTCAATTGCTAGAGTTACTTCTTACCACTTCTCCAGTGCTTTCCGAGGTGGATTTCATGAGATGGTTAAAGGCAAAGTCAGGTTCATTCTTAGTCAGATCTTTCTATCGGATGTTGATTGCAAATAATGAAGCTAAAGGAGCTTGTCCTACGGCCTTCCTGTGGCATTATAGTGATCCTTCTAAGGTGGCGGCTTTTGCTTCGATGGTAGGGAAGAACAAAGTGTTAACGATTGACAATCTTTGTAAGAGGAAGATGATCCTTTCGAATGTTTGTTTGATGTGTCTTAAAAGTGCGGAATCGGTGGATCATTTGTTTATTCATTGTGCTTTTGCATCAAAGGTGTGGGGTTTCTTTCTTCAATCCGTTGGGGTCTTATGGATGTTTCCGAATTCTATTGAAGAATTTCTCTTCGCATGACATGGTGGAGGGATAGGAAAGTTAGGGAAAAGGTGTGAAAATTAAGCTTGTTAGCGATTGTTTGGGCCTTATGGTGGAAAAGGAATGAATGATGTTTCAATAGCAAGATGCATGGGGCAGTGCAGGTATTCAAATTGGCCATGCAAAATGTAATGGATTGGTCGGAAGGGTAGTGATGGGTTGTTCTGTTTGTCTCCAAGGTGGTCTTGGATGGGTGTCCCTGTATAGCTTTGTATATTCTAGGCTTTGGCATTCTTTTAATGAAATTTCACCCATGTTAAAAAAAAAAAAAAGTTCTTGAAACTAAATATCCAATCTAAATTCACTCACTCTGTAGTTTTTCCTTCCGAACCATGGGCCCTACATGTACAAACTGAAAACTGAATGCTGCCATGCAATTCCAGCCAAGCTTTAGAGGACGATGACACATTTGTCTATATCATATTTCTAAATCTCACTGAATCGAATCGAAACTTGGGCAACTCAACTCAATTCGGTACTGGGCTTGAGACTTGGCTTGGACTTGGAGAGACTCGTCAAGTCGACCTGATGGCTCACACAACTCAACACGACTCAGCGTGACTCAAATCAAGTCACTCACCTTAAATGGCAGGATTTTACTAAAAAAAAATGTTGGGAGCAAGAATTGAACCCTAAACATTACCTAAGGTTGTCAACGACCTTAACAAGTGAGGTAACATTAATGCTGTTGCTTCAGTTAAGTCTTATATTACTTCTATAAGCTTTAACTACTTCAAATATCCGGTAACAATCCTAATATTTTCAATTTATAATAATTAAATACCAAGTCAAGTCGGTAAAGCCTTCGAGTCACCCCAACCTGGCTGTACATCTAGTTGAGTCGAGTTTCCGGATTTTCAAACTATGGTCTATGCAAGTACTAACTGCAAAGTTACTTGTGCTAGAGTTAAATTGAAATATATGTATATACTAAACTGAAATAATTTGTATGTGTACAAATTACTTTTTTTTTCAAAAGAAATGCTGGCTTACAGTTGTAAAGATGAAAAAACGGATGGATATACATCAGAACTGCCGCTCCACAATCTTTGATTTTGAACTGTCGAGTTCTATTTGATGGTGGTTTGGAGAACAGTACATCATCAAAATATCCCCCCATTCTTACAAGAAGTTCTGAATAGGCGGAAGCTGCTTCAACAAAGAAACTGCGATGAACTTCTTGACCACAACAATCAAATCCGATTCCTTTATGCTCCCAATGAGTGACTTCACCAATAATCTGCACATGAACACACGCCATCTCTAAAATGGTGGAATCGATTCACATCCCGGACAAGAATCTCTCTATTCGCAAACTTCGAAATGAACTTTGTGACGGAATGGCAATCTTCACATAGCCTTAGGTTCTTGGTGATCCGGATGGTCTCCCCATGATTGGTATTGATGAGACCAAAAGCAACTGCCAATTTTTCACTGTGGCCCAGCAGAATCTGCTCCTTCTCATTCTTACCAAGATCATAGAGCACAATTTTGGTCTCAGGGACATAACCATTATCTTTCATCTCCGTCAACAGCTGAACCAACAAAGCATGGAGCTGTTCCATCTGTGGATTCAATTCATCAACAGAAACAAATGAATGGACCTTCTTCTTTACTTCTATCCAACTGCAACCAGGCACCTTCCGAAGCCCCCATGCTTCCAATAGCTTTCTCACTCTACTCACATCGTCCCACATCTTAGCCCCTGCATAGATATCCGCTAAAAGCACGTAGTTCCCAGCATTCATGGGCTCGAGCTCGAAAAGACGTTGACATGCTCTCTCTGCAAGCTTAACATTGCCATATATCCTACATGCACCGAGAAGTGAGCCCCAGACGGTTGGACCTGGTTCTATCCTCATCATTTCTACAATCTTGGCTGCTTCATCCAGTCGGCCAGCACGGCCTAGAAGGTCAACCATACAAGAATAGTGCTCGGCGTAAGGAACGGTGCTGTATTGGGTAGCCATAGATTCAAACAATCTCTTCCCTTCTTCAACAAGCCCGACATGACTACAAGCCCCCAAAACACTAACAAACGTTATGGGGCTTGGTGAAATGTTCCCTTCTATCATCTCTTCGAAAACGTGAATTGCTTCCCTGCCAAACCCATGAATTCCATAACCAGATATCATGGAATTCCAAGACACAACATCCCTTTTACTCATCTGATCAAAGACACGACACCCAAGTTCCAAACTGCCGCATTTCACATACATTGTTATTAGTGCATTGGTCAGCGAAATTATAGAATCGAGTCCCCTTCTAAGAATATAAGCATGTATCACCTTCCCTTGCCCCAAAGCAGCCAAGGCCGCACAGGCTTGAAGCACACTGACCATTGTGACTGAAGTTGGATCAATATCATGGTTTCCGGTCATCATCTCATGGAAGAGCTCCAGCGCTTCATAGGGTCTGTTATTCTTTGCATAACACGCAATCATGGCGCTCCAAGAAACCACATTTCTTTCAGGCATTCTATCAAAAACACACCGCGCATAGGAAATACATCCGAATTTCGCATACAAATCAACCAAAGTAGTTGCGACATGAACATGCGATTCAAACCCACGTCGCAGAATGTGGCCATGAATCTCCATCCCTTCCATCAGAAGGGAAATGGAACCCGATGATGGAGCAACACAGGCCTTGAGCACATGAGGGAAAGTGAAGCGATCGAAAGCAACCCCAGCCCGACTCATCTCCTTATAAAGAGCGATCGCCTCCTCACCTCGGCCCGCCAAGGCAAGCGCACGGACAAGCGCATTCCAAACAAAGATCGTCTTCTCACGCGTTTCGTCAAACACGCGGCGGGCATCGTCGAGTGACCCAAAATGAGAGTACATATTGATAAGCTTGGTGGCAAGGAAGGGATCCTGATCGAGGCCGTCATCAATGAGGTGGCGGCGAAGGATTGCGGCATCGGAGTGGGACCCACAACGGGCGCAGGTGAGGATGAGAAGCTCGTAGGTGAGCTGGGTGGGGTTGGGCTCATGGGAAAGGAGATGGAGAGCTTGTTTGAGGTGGCCTTGTTTGGACAGAGATTGGATTTGGGGGTTCGTGTTTTGGGAGAGGGGTTTAAGAGAGGAGGATGGGAGGCAGAGGCGTTTGGATGGCTGTGATGCGTTTGAAAAAGGGCGGGAATTGGGTTTTGGAGGGAGAGAAGAGAGTTGGAGAGTGGCCCACATGAGTTTTGAGACTCTAGAGAATGAGAACGTGTGGAATTGTGAGAAGGGGCGCGTTTGGCTTTCATAGAGCACGGTCGAGCCCTAGGAAGCGGATTGCATACTGAGTAAACACTGTGGGGCCCACCGTGGATGTATGTGTCTTATCCACACCGTTCATCCGTTTTTCCAGCTCATTTTAGGAAATAAATCTAAATTTTACGAATATCCATAGATCAACTTGACCACACCATAGGAAAAAGTGGGGATAATGACATCCACCGTTGAAACCTTCCTAGGGCCCACAGTGATGCTTATTTGCCATCCAACCTGTTCATAAGGTCGCAAAGACATGGATGAAGGGAAAACACAAATATCAGCTTGATCCAAAACTTCTGTGGCCCCCAAAGAAGTTTTCAACGGTAAGTGTTTAATTCCTGTGGTGTGATGTATTTGAGCTTTGGATAGGCTTCAATTCTGGACTCATGCCCTGAAATGAGCTGGTAAAACGGATGGACGGCGTGGATAAGACACATACGTCCATCGTGGCCCCACAGAGTTTACTCAGTACGCAATCCGCTTCCGGCGCCCTACCGTAGACGTGGCACATACCTCAAATCCAAACCGTCCAATTCGTAGAACTGACTTCGATTGCATTTGTGCACAAAATCAGATTAATTGGACAATCCTTGCGTCTCTGACTAATAGACACTTTTACGTGGAATTTGGACCGTTTACTACTTTTTGGGTTTTACAGTCCATCTACAGTGAGTCTCAGTCCCACTATTTCTGGTGTTTGGATTTGAGATACATGCCACGTGTAAGGTAGGTAGCCTCAGGGAGTTTTGTCCACTCGGATGCTCAATTCGCACGGTGTACCCACGTGTACAAAATGGAGGTTAAGAAAGATTTGGTCACGATCAGCCAGATTAATGCACGAGTCTGGCCCACCTGATGTACCTACCCTGCTTGGTTGCTGGAAAAGGAAAAGTATATGGTTGATGCACCTCCGGATGAAGGGCTAGGATCTCACATTTCCTCTGCAGATAGCTTAGATACTGCCTGCATGTTTGATTTATTTTTCGGTATATGCATGTTCGATGTCCTGACCACTGATCTGATGGGCCAGCATAGATAAGGTATGTCCTTTTTTTCAGATCGGAGGATACTGGCCATTCGATCATAGCCTCTTGTTTTGGCCGTTGTTTATTGGTTACCGTCTATTTCGGCCATCAATCAAATGGTCGAGATCTTTCATGGTGGATTGTTTTCAGGAAAGCCACCATCTATATTGAAAGCCCATCAGATCAACGGTCTGTAGCACCAAATTATGGGCCCCACGAGCATAAGTTGGCATATCAAGATTTGATAAGAGCCCTATATTTGCGAAATGGCACATCACTGAACGAGTAGAAGAGATGCAATAGAGGCCACCCAATCGCCTTATATTTGGGACTTAATATTTCTACCGGTGGCCCACAAATAGACGGTTGAGAAAGAAAACGCTGCGATTATTCAAAATCAACCAAAAACTAAAAGCCGAATATTGGATGGCTAGGATACCCCCACAAATCTCTGAATAAAGCATGCTTGGAAACCCCGGATATGGTATGAACTCCATCCATTTTGCCAGGTCATTTTATGGTATGAGCCAAAAAATGAGGCAGATACAAATCTCAGGTGGGCCACACCACAGGAAACAGTGGTGATTGAACGCCCACCGTTAAAAAGATCTGAAAAAAAATGGGTGGACGACACTGATAAAACACATACATCATGGTGGGGCCCACGGAGCACCGACCAGTAGCCACCTAGCTAGCGGTGGCGTGTGGAGGCAATCAAATGAGTGCCAGGTGTGGACCATGAGTGCATCATGGTGTGGACCCGCCTAGTTAGTGCCAGGTGGTCTTCATGGCGGGGCCCACCTCTTTCATGCATCCAATGTTCTACACACATTGGGGGTAGAACGCTTAGTTTACTGGTCAGTGGCCCATTTCAATGATCCAGGCCGTCCATCTGAAGGACCCCAATCAGATCGCAGATGCCTTAAAATCTCTATGATTCTAAGAACCTAACAGTTCGATCAGCAGCCTATAAATTTGATGGTGAAGAAAACATTTACATCGATGTTCCACATTCAGCAGAGGGAAGGCCAAAGATCAGTAGGCAAAAAGCAGACCGACAAAAGGAGTACAGCAATGGCCATATTCCACTGGTCAAGTAGACCAAAGATTGAAGGACGAGGATCTTCCAGTAGAAGTGATTTTTGGGGCATCCCCATCCGCAAGTGGTGACAAAACATGGGCTACAAAAGTTCAGATCCTAGGAATTGTTAAACTACAAGTTTCCTTAGATTCAGATCCCTATAATTCTTCCTAAGCATTTCCATCAACCAGACCAGGTCTGGTCACTGATCTGCTGGCTTGGGAAAAACAAAAGAAAAAGAACCAACCCCTTACATTCATCATAACCAATGATCTAAGTGACTGACAGGCGGGCCACGATCAGGACCAACCAGTTTGGCCAAATAGAAGAGAGGAAAAGTGGGTTCTAAATTGAAATCTTTGTAAGTGTGTATTACACACACACACACACACACACACACACACAAATGCTCGGATCATCTGCATATTAAGCTATTTGACCACGATATTCTTCTGGTTTGTAACTGGATCGGACTGCATTTTCCCGAGTCTTGATGTGGCCCACCTGGTCATATTACCGAGGAATGCCAAGCATTGATTATTAGGAATTTTATAAAAAGCACTGACCAATAGCAAGTAATAAGTAAAGAATGCAATAATACATGCAACATGACTCTAACATGAAAGTGAAATTATAGTTTACTTATATATGAGGCAAGTTGACTAGAATAAATTTGTACATTTTGCTGAGTCTTGATGTGGCCCGCCTGGTCAGATTACTGAAGAATACTAAGCATCGATTATCAGGAATTTTATAAAAAGCGCTGACCAATAGCAATAATAAGTAAAGAATGCAATAATACATGCAACGTGACTCTAACATGAAAGTGACTAGTTTACTTGTGAGGCAAATTGACTGGAATAAATTTTTATTCAAAGTTTTCAATGTCTGCCAATCGCTAGGGAGGGCAGCGAGCATCAATGGAGATGAAGGCCCACTCTTCTCCATTGTCTCCACCAAACATGTGGTAAACGATTAGGGCAATCGGGACTGTTGATCTGATGGGCCACTGCAAGAAGTGACTATATTTCAAACCTCAAGTGGCTATCATCTCCTTAGTGGCCATCAAATGGAGGTTAAGTAAGAAAGTGAGCAACATTAGACCAAAGGTCAACAGTTGACTGGAGAATATTGCACCAACTGAACGGCTAGGATCATCAAATAACTCAACTTTTGTGCTACGGGTGGCCCGCCCACGGCCCACCAACCAATGGCTCTGACTGCGCTAAACGTGTGACGCCTGTGCTAATGGAGATGCTGGCAACAAGTGAGCCTCCATTTCCAATGAGGCCCGGATGCTTCCCAAGCTTCGCAGTGAAAAGTCAATCAATTCGTGGCCCTTCAGCTTAAGGCTCGCCCCTGTAGCTGTTGAGCTTATGCAGTCAATGACTTAATTAGTCTTCGGGCAGTTGCCACTAAGATCAGGCTTAAAGACCACATATGATTCTCACTGCTCGAGGAAAAATACCCCAACTTTCCATTTTAAGATCAGATACTCTTTGGCATAGATTCATTGCAGCCTACCATGGAAAGCCTTCTTCTTTCATCGTTCATTGTGCTGATCGTTTTCCTATCATCCACACACAAGGCGTGGGCTTCACTAGGTTTGCAAGGGCTGCAAAACTTAAAGCAAGGGGGCTCATTATCCGTAGAAAGAGAGGGTGATTTCTTGGTTTCCCCAAATGGGTCCTTCTCAAGCGGATTTTACAAGGTTGGTATCAATGCCTACTGCTACTCCATCTGGTTCACGAACTCAGCCAAACGAACAGTAGCTTGGATGGCCAACAGAGACAATCCCGTGAATGGGAAGCTCTCCAAACTAACCCTTCAAGGAAATGGCAATCTGGTCTTGACTGATGCAGATGGGACAACCGCTTGGGGAATCGATACGTCCTCACAGACAGCGGTGGAAGCACAGCTTCTTGAAACGGGCAATCTGGTACTCATAAATCATGTGGGAGAGGTCATCTGGGAGAGCTTCGACTCTCCAACGGACACTCTCCTTCCATCACAGCTGCTTACCAAGACCAGCATGTTGGTCTCTACGAGAAGCCAAAGCACCTATCTATCAGGCTACTATAATTTCCATTTCAGCGATGATAATGTACTCAGTCTCATCTACAACAGTCCTCAAATTTCGAGCCTGTACTGGCCAAACCCAGACCTAACAGTATTCCAAAGCAACAGGACAATTTACAATAGCTCCAGAGTAGCTGTTCTAAATGAAATGGGCCACTTCTCGTCAAGCGACAGTCTGAAATTCAATGCAACTGATTATGGAGTGGGCCCCAAACGCCGGTTAACACTAGATTATGATGGGATCTTGAGATTGTACAGTCTCAATGAATCATCAGGGGATTGGAAGATCTCATGGTCACCGAATTTGGACACATGTAGAGTCCACGGACTGTGCGGAAGAAACGGCATCTGTCATTACACGCCATCACCTGCCTGCAAATGCCCGCCCGGATTTTCCATGACAGACCCATCGGACTGGTCCATCGGCTGCTCACCTCTTTTCAACCAGACCTGTAATCCAGCCGAGTTGGGATTCATGCAGCTATACAACACCGATTACTATGGCTATGACTTGGCCAGCTATGGTGTTGGTATGACCTTCAAGGCATGCCGGAATACCTGCCTGAATGACTGTCAATGCAGAGGTTTCGGGTATTCGTTTGATGGGCAGGGCCAGTGTTTCCCAAAAAGCATTCTCTTAAACGGATACCACATGCCGGACTCTCCCAGGATCATGTATATCAAAGTTCCAAGCCAAGCAATCTTACATGGGGACTTCACAACGTCGAATATACCTCATTTGAGCTGCTCAGATAAGAATCTTGTTCTCAGAAACAAAACCAGCAGTGATGTCGCGGAAGATGGGTATATGAAGTACCTAATCGGGTTCGTGGCTGCTTTTGGCCTTGTCGAAATGGTCTGCATAGCTGTGGGGTGTTGGTACATATGTCGAACGCATGGAAATGCCGAGGTGGTTGATATGGGTTACCTTGCAGTAGCCATGGGTTTCAAGCGATTCAGTTATGCAGAGCTAAAGGCAGCAACTCGGAACTTCAGAGAAGAAATTGGAAGGGGAGGCTTTGGAAAGGTTTATAAGGGGGTTTTGGACGACAATATGATTGTGGCCGTGAAGAGATTGGAAGGCATGGTGCAAGGGGAAGCAGAGTTCTGGGCAGAGGTAAGCATCATAGGGAGGATTAACCACATGAACTTGGTGAAGATGAGGGGTTTTTGCACAGAGGAAAAGCACAAGCTGCTCGTTTACGAATACTTGGAGAAAGGTTCCTTAGATAAGATCTTGTTCTCAGATCTGGGCGGGCAATTGAAGTGGGACCAGAGGTTCAACATCGCTCTAGGGGGAGCAAGGGGTTTGTCTTATCTGCACGAAGAATGCCTCGAATGGGTTCTTCACTGCGATGTGAAGCCTCAAAACATACTCTTGGATGGGCATTTCGAACCAAAAGTAGCGGACTTCGGTATGTCAAAGCTTGTTCGTAAGTGTGCATGCAACTCAAGCTTTTCAAGAGTGAGAGGCACAAGAGGGTATCTGGCTCCCGAGTGGATGATGAATCTACAGATTGATGCGAAGGCGGATGTGTATAGCTATGGGATTGTCTTACTGGAATTGGTGAGTGGAAGGAGTGTGTCAAGCTTTAGATCAGATGGATGCGGAGAAAATGTGTATGGCGACTTGATTCAGTGGGTTAAGGAAGCAATAAAACAGAGAGACGGAATCATGGAAGTGGCAGATCCTAGACTAGATGGGGAGTATTATACTAAGAAGATTGAAAGATTGGTGATGGTGGCGTTGATGTGTGTGAAAGAAGACAAAGACAAGAGACCTGCCATGAGTGAGGTAGTGGAGCTTCTCCTAAGAGATGGTGGTGAGGGGTCAAATTCAGCTAGAGGAGATTAATGTTTTAAACTGATAAAGCTAGAGGACATTAATGATTGAAACTTGGTAAACCATTTATGTTTTGTGGTTTTTCTTTTTACTAGTACACAATTGAAGTTTAAGAGGCTTAGCTATTCAGTAATTAGAAATTTCATGAACCTTTACAATTATCAATGGAAATCCTTTATTATCCTGTAAATTTTCATATGAATAGTAGATCTAGAGCCTTAATTTGGGTTATGTCGACAGAATTGGGATATCATTTCTTCAATGCGTAAGCAAACCTCTACGTGTGCATCTAAGGGAGATTGTGGGACAGTAGCCGGACTTTTTCTTCATCATACAATATGAATACTCACGCCAAGTTACTCAAGTACATGTGCCAACACCAGGTACAGCTCTAGAAAGTGTTCAAATATCGTTCATAATATCAATAATATTAGCTATATTATCTGTATCATACCTTAACAATACCATATTGGGGTAAAAAAACAAAGATAGCAAGATAAATCGATAATATTACAGATATCTCATTGCAAGATTGCAAGATACATCAATAAAAACAAAGACCATTTTATAGCCCTAATTCCTAAGAAGGAAGGAGTGGGGGAATTGAAGGACTTTAGACCAGTGAGCCTCATTGGAGGCCCCTACAAAATTCTAATGCAAGGGCATTTTCACACCGGGTTCAAGTGGGGCAGCCTGTGGGAAGCAGGGGCACACTCGGGGTGGGCAGCCCGTGTGAAGTAGGTGGCTCATACGATGTGGGCCCCACCAGTGTGAGGCGGGTGGCTAGTGTGATGCAAACCCATGTCAAGTGGGGCCCACGAAAGAGGTTTCGGCCGAGGGCCTGGCCTATGTGAAGCAAGAGCCTGGACTATGAGATAAAGGAATTGATTCGCCACGCTCTATCAGTTCGAGCTTTTAGAGCAAGTGGTTAGTCGTCCTGCAGTCAAAGTGGTATCAGAGCGGGACATCTTGTGTTTGAGACTCCTCACCGGGGGTGATTAATGCAGGAGTATTTTCACACCGAGCTCGAGTGAGGCGGCCTGTGGGAAGCAAGGGCACACTCAGGGTAGGCAGGCCCGTGTGAAGCGGGTGGCTCGTGCGATGTAGGCCCCACCCGTGTGAGGCGAGTGGCTAGTGTGATGCAAACCCATGTGAAGTGGGGCCCACGAAGGAGGATTCGGCCAAGGGCCTGACCTGTGTGAAGCAGGAGTCTAGGCTGTAAAATAAAGGGATTGATTTGCCACGCTCTGTCAGATCAAGCTTTTAGAGCAAATGGTTAGTCGTCCTGCGTCAAATTCTCTCCAAGATCTTGGTGTCTAGATTCAAGATGTGTTTATCCAAAGTTATTTCGGAATATCAAGGGGCTTTTGTTATGGGGAGACAAATTACAGCTCTGATTGCACATGAATGTGTTGATTCTATGCATAGAGAGGGGAAGAGCGGGCTTGTGTGCAAATTAGATATCGAGAAGGCCTATGATCATGTTAACTGGAACTTCTTGGACTACATGCTTGGGAGAATGGGTTGCGGTTCCAAGTGGAGGGGATGGATCAAAGATTGTGTGAGCTCAGCTTCTTTTTCCACTTTGGTGAATGGGTCACCTAAGGGATATTTCAGAGGTTCTCATGGCCTTCGCCAAGGCGCTCCTCTATCGCCGTATCTCTTTGTGGTGGCAGTTGAGGCCCTTGGTAGGATGGTTATTAGGGGAGAGGAAAATGGCCTTTTTATGGGATTCCGACTATCAATCTTGCCTTCAAGCATATCTCACCTCCAATACGCTGACAATACTCTTTTATTATGTGAGGCAAATGTGGAATCCGTCCGGAATTTGAAAAAGATTCTCTTTTGTTTCGAGGCAGTCTCAGGTCTCAAGATAAATGCGGCGAAGTCAGAAATGATAGGGGTGCATGTTGAGCCTGAGAACTTATCCCGAATGGCTTTGGCTTTTGGGTGCCAAATCGAATCCATCCCGACTAAGTATTTGAGGTTGCCCTTTATGCTTGGGGAAGCCGACAACGTACCTGTGGGATAAGGTGGTTGAAAGAATAGAACAGAAGCTTTCCATGTGGAGAAGGAGATATATGTCTTTGGGAGCCCGTTTAACAGCTCATTAAATCGGCTTTCTCTAATATGCCACTATACTTTGTCATCTTTTTAGATGTCCAAAAGTGGTATTGGACAAGATTGAAAAATTGAGGAGGGACTTTCTTTGGCACAGGGACAGTGAAGGGAGGAAGTTTCATCTAAAGTGGGATGAAGTATGTAAGCCTGTGGCAGAAAGGGGGGCCGGTATAAAACCTTTACATCTCATGAACACGGCCTTGCTTGGGAAGTGGATCTGGAGATTTAGTTGTGAGGAGGGAAGTCTGTGGAGCAATTTGATTGTGGCAAAGTATGGGGTGTTGGAGGGTGGGTGGTTTGTTAAAGCTTCTTCCACGTATAGAGCATCGGGCACTTGGAAAGCTGATGTAGGATGGCCTAAACTTTCTTGCATGTATGAGACATAAAATTTAGCAAAATAAATCAAGCAATCTAAATTAAGCATTCAACAACTATCATCATAATCAAGAAAAATATAAGGAAAACATGCAATAAAAGGGGCCATCATCACAATCTCATAGTGAGGGTTTCAAATCATGCGTGGATTGAATCCAGCGATGGATGAAACCTCCCAATCTTACATGGTTATGATCCAAACGCTCAATAAGGCTCACTAGTTCGGGGAATCAAGGGATTTCTCATAATAGAGAAACAAAAATTTAAGTAACAAAGGTTTTGGGATCAAATTTCAGATTTGAGACAATGGGTAATATGAGAAATAAGACTTGAAGAAAAGGAGAAGAAGAAGAAAGAGGAAAGAAAAAAAGAATAGTAGATGATCAAGGAAGAAGAAGGAAGATAAGAGAAGAGAGGAAAGGGAGATAGCCACAAGCTTCTTCTTTTCATAAAATCAATAGCATAATGAAAAAGGTTTAGGGCAACACCCTTATAAAATTCAGAATTAAAATAATTACTAAAATACCCTTACTAACAAAATTTCAAAAAAAAAAAGACATTTGCACGAAAAAACGTGCTGATACTGACCCAAAACTCAAGTAAACTTGCATAAAATAAAATCAAATCTAAGATGCCCGATGGGCTCTGATGATGGTGCGATGAAAGTGGGTCGTGACGAACCAACGGTCCGATCACACCATCCTCGCGATCCAACGGTCAAATCATCTCCTCTAAGCAACTTACACGTCTTCCCGAGGCGGGGTCTTCTCAAATGTCTCGAACCACATGTGTAAGGTCTTCGATACTCCTCAAGTCGTCACGAACGATCCAGGCCCGTCATCATCGAGCCATAAAGATATGAGTGTCACTCGCCTCCTACGCTGATAAACCCTAAAGGGCTTGATGTCCGCATCATTCTCCTCGTTTAAAAAGAGCTCGACTCTGGCGAGATAAAGTTCTAGTGCTTCTCCAACAAATCTGGATCTAGTCTCTGTAGCTCTATCTCCTGTAAGCCATGTAGAATCGGATGGTGGCTTGTTCTTCCATTTAACAAGATATTGCTAGAAGCCTCCATCTTGAGTGGATACGATCTCCTCATCCACAATCCCTTCAATTTCTTATTTTTGTTCAACAAAGGTTGGGATAGGTAGAACGGGCTGGGAGGAAAATTTAGAATATGACCATGTATGGGGAAAATGGTCTAGAGAAGGGTTTGGACAAAGGATTATATCTTCCACATTGATTGTCGGATTGATTCCCACGTTTGGTGGAAGGTCTATCCTGTATGCATTGGACCCAATTTTCCACAATACTTGGAATGGTCCAAGCACTACGAGCTTGTAATTTTCTGACGGCACCCTGAGGAAACCGCTCTGGCCTTATCCGTACCATTACATAATTTCTCTCATGAAATTATTGTACCTTACGATGTAAGTCAGCTAAATGTTTGTAACTCTCATTGCCTACATTTATTCGCTTTCTACTGTATGAATGCAAATCATGAATACGATGAGCAAATGCATCGGCTGACTCTGACAACCTACGTGAGACAGATATAAATAAAACTAAAAGGACGCTCTAGTGAAGTGATGAACTCAAAATAAACAACCCTATTGAAATAAACAACCATATGAAAATAAACAACCCCATGATCTAGAACTTGGGAAACTCTAACAAACGGACACTTCTCATGGATGGCACATAATTTCTCATTCTTTCGTATCCCACGAACCTGCTCTAACTGATAGAGATATTTCTCATTATAAGTGTTATAAACACGAATGATATTCAGGTACCCCAAAACTTGAGAACACACTTTTGATATCAAGTCTTGAACAGATCTTGACATTGGCCATTATGTCCAAAATGTCATCAAGATGTGGGATAGGAGCTCTAGCCATCACATCTCCATGACAGTGAATACTCCGCAAGGTGAACTGACACTTGACTAAAATTTTGTGGACGGCCAGAATGTGCCCACATGTGTGCCACGTGCCATTGTTCTTGGAAGTGCAAAGGGCAGGCATGGCACACAGAACAAAACTCTAACTCAAACTTTCCTGATTGAATTCTTCCCCGAGAAGTTTATCAAATTGACGCTGCATTTCTGCATGTTCTGCTGGGTTCACTTGGTATGGAGGAAAGCTTGACAGAATCAACCCAAGGACAAGATCAATAGCATATTGAATGTCCCACTTGGGTGGAAGTTCATCTGGAAAACCATCTGGTGGAGTATCAAAAGTCATATGGGTGTCTACTATCATATCTCCACTAGCCTCTTTTTCAAATTTATTTGCGTTCATTATGGTAAGAGACTTAGATTAGAACTCTACATCAATTAAGTCACACATGACATCTGGAAGTGGTGCGATATCAATTTCTTCGACATTTTCATCACTAGCACACACTTCGTAATGCTCCACGATGGTGAGTGATGCCTCAATTTCTTTTATTTTATCACTATCGATTTCAAGCACGTGCTCTTCCACTTCATAAACAACTTGTTTAGATTCTTCCAACTGGCCATTCACCAAGGCATTATATTGATCATCTTTTCCATAGCCTCTACCACACATAAGGGCATGTTCCTAAACAGCCCCTCCCACCTGGGATTGATCATCGCCCCCATTGTTGGGGGTCTCCCTCTGAGATGCCTCTAACCGCTCTGTTCTGTTCATAATGGTAGTGATTTGCTTGCCTAACTGAGCGAATGAAATTTTGTCTGCCGCTTCCATAGCGGTTATCCTTTGCATCAGTTGAGTGATTTGCTCAGATAAGTGCTTGTTGTTCATGATAGGTCGTAGTCTGAAACCTCTTCCAGCTCTAGTGGGCATGCACTTAAGGACTTGACCACAGTTTCACTTAAACTCAACTCTACGGTTTGGACGACTCACAAGAAGAACACTATGATCCTATTCTTAAATAATGCATGAACTGAAATATCCTCTAAACCTAGACTCAATAAACCAGAATTTTCTAATTTAGGAAATTTCCTAAATTTGGAAACTTTCCAAAAATGAAAAAAAATTCTTTAAAAAAAGCAAATTTCGAAAATCAGACCTTCTAAATCTGGAAAACACTAAATCTGGACACTACGACACAGATCTACAAATTTTCCAAATCTATAAACTTTCTAAAAATGGAAAGTTCATATTTTTGGAAACTTTCTAAATCTGAAAAAATTGCTAAAAATGATCTAAAATGAAACCCTAGATTGATAACTCGATCTATACACAACCATGTAAAACCCTAAGCTTCGATACCAAAAATTTGATGTACGACAATGGCCTAATTTAAACATATACATGTGAAACATGTAAAATCAACGGGATCATGTAGCAAATCAAGTAAACATACACCTTTCATCATCATAAATTAGAAAATCACAAGGGAAACATGCAATAAAGAGGGCCATCATCACAATCTCACAGTGATGGTTTCAAATCATGCGTGGATTGGATCCAGCAAGGGATGAAACTTCCCAATCTTACATGGTTATGATCCAAACGCTCAATAAGGTTCACTAGTCCGGAGAATCAAGGGATTTTTCGGAATAGAGAAACAAAAAACTGAGTAACAAAGGTTTTATGATCAAATTTCATATTTGAGACAATGGGTAATATGAGAAATAAGACTTGAAGAAAAGGAGAAGAAGAAGAAAGAGGAAAGAGGAAAGAATAGTGGATGATGAAGGAAGAAGAAGGAAGATAAGAGAAGAGAGAGATCACCAAAGAGAGGAGAGGGAGATAGCCACAAGCTTCTTCTTTTCATAAAATTAATAGCATAATGAAAAAGGTTTAGGGCAACACCCTTATAAAATTCGGAATTAACAGAATTACTAAAATACCCCTACTAAGAAAATTTCAAAAAAAAAAGACATCCGCACAAAAAAACGTGCATACACTGACCCAAAACTCAAGTAAAATTGCATAAAATAAAATCAAATCTAAGATGCCCTATGGGCTTCGATGATGGTGCGATGAAAGTGAGTCATGACAAACCAACTGTCCGATCACACCATCCTCGCGATCCAACAGTCCAATCATCTCCTCCAAGCAACTTACAAATGTCTTCCCAAGGTGAGGTATTCTCAAATGTCTTGAACCACATATGTAAGGTCTTCGATGCTCCTCAAGTCGTCACGAACGATCCAAGCCCGTCATCATCGAGCCATAAAGATATAGGTGTCTTTTGCCTCCTACGCTAATAAACTCTAAAAGGTTTGATGTCCGCATCAAAAGCAATCATGGGTACGCAAACGAAGGTGAGGATGGGGCATTTAATTTAATCTTGGAAAGTGGTCTCGAATTAAGTTCTAGATGGATAGATACTGTGGAGAGCAAACCCTTTAAAGTAGGTTCCCGAGACTCGTGTTGCTTGCTCCTAATAGACTCATTCGGGTGGTGGATTGCTATTATAGGGTTGGAGGGAAGACGGTTTGGTGCCCTCCTTGCCGCAGGAACTTGACGGATGCTGAGACGGACGAGCTGCCAGCGTTGTTGTAGCTTTTAAACTCGGTGGATATGGATCCTCTCCAAGAAGACAGTGTTGGGTGGGTGGGGAGCAAATATGGCAAAAATACAGTTAAAGCTTTCTGCAAGCTCTTATCGTCATCCACCAATGATGCGGCGCCAGATCACCGGTTCCATCACTAGTTCTATGGAGCTCCCCCTAGAGTAGCAGCCTTCTTTCGGTTGGTTGGCCAACAGAGAATTCTAACTGTTGACAATCTTCAGAGAAGAGCGCTAGTGTTGCCTAATATTTGCCTTATGTGCATGGGCAATGGGGAATCGATCGACCATCTTTTTATTCATTGTCCTTTCGCCACATCTATTTGGAATCACTTCCTTTCAAGTCTGGGTATGGATTGGGTGATGCCTAAGTCTGTGGAAGAGCTTTTGTGGACCTGGCATGGAGGGAGCGGGGGGAAGGAGTGGAAAGTTATTTGGCGGCTTCTTGCTATGGTAATTCTTTGGGTTATTTGGGGTTCCAGGAATAGCAGATGTTTCCGCAATATCATTGAAAGGGAAAATGAAGTGATTTGTAGGATCAAAAGGCTAGTGGCCGAATGGGCGGTGTATGTCAAGGCGACTTCGGTGGCCTTTCTTTTCTAAGTGCTTACTCCTTTAAGATTGTATTCTTTTCGCTTCGGCATCTTTTAATACATTATCATTACTTCTAAAAAAATATTGCAGATATCTCACAATATTTTTGATATCACGAGATATCGAAAACGACCCTTTGAGATAGTCACCGATCATGCGATTATCCAATATTTTAGTTAAATACTTTTTTCCGGCAATCCGCATAGTGATGCAGAGCAGCAGCTGTTGCAGCATTAAATTGGGGGGGGGGGGGGGGGGGGGGGGGGGGGGCAACGGCTGCCTTGGGCCCCACCCCCAAACGTCTCTCTCTCTCTCTCTTCCCCACGACTCTCTCCCTCTCTCATTCTCTCTCTCATCTTCTTTCTTTCTCTAATCTTCCCCCCTCTATCGCTCTATAAATATTATTTTGTGATTTGAGAAGAGGCATTAATGCATTTCCCCTTCTTTTGTGAGATCTCTTGATCATTAAGAGTGGGTGAGTCCTCTTGTAATTGGGTGGGTTAGTCATCAAGCCAAATAGTGTATTTCCATCTTCATTCTCAATTAAACCAATCAATCTTCATTTTCTCTCCATTTCTTGCTCGTATCTATTTTCCTCATGTTTGTGTGTTGGATCAGCATCAATTGGTATCAGAGCAAGTCGATCTTAATGGTGCGAGGACAAGGCCAACACCGCCATATGGCTCCACTTGAAGATGTTCATATGCATGCCGAAGTGGGGGAATTGAAACAAGCCAACAACCAACTCCAACGTATGATGGAGGAGGTTTTGCGTAGGCTCCCCAATCAAAGTTCCGCAAACAAACCGATTGAACCTCCTACACATATGTGGCCACCATTTGATGTTCCTAATATGTTCGATGAAGAAGTGTTTTCCAAATCTTCAAGTTCTACCAAAGTTCCATCACAACAAGCTCCGTCATGACAAGCTCCACCGCAATCAACTTGGGCGATGGAACGACTTGTACGTGCTCTAGAAAATGCCGACAAGAGCATCCAAGTAGATTTTCCCGATTTTGATGGTAAACCCGATCCCAAATATTATTGTGATTGGATTGCTTCTTTAGAAACTTTCTTTGAATGAAAAGAATTGTCGTAAGAGAGGAAAGATAAATTTGTTGCTACAAAGCTCTAAGGCCATGCCTTAATTTGATGGCAACAATACCAACTAAGTTGTGAACGAAGAGGAATTCGGCGAATTAGCACATGGGCCGAATTGAAATTAAAGTTAGATGATAAATTCCTCCCTCTCAACTATTCTCAAACACTATATCAAAAGTTTCATCATCTCTGGCAAAAGAATAATCAAGATGTGGCTAATTATACCAAAGAGTTCTATACATATTTTAGCCGAGTAAACTTACAAGAAACCAATGATCAATTGGTAGCAAGATACTTAGGTGGTTTGAAATTATCTATCCATGATAAGAAAAGTTTACATCACTTAAGTAATCTTGAGGAAGCATATCAAAAGGCTTTGAAAGCGGAAGAAAAGTTAAAAGAATTTCTTTTAGGCTCTTTGAGAAGGGTCAAATGTTGGAACCTCCAAAGATAAGAATGTTGTTACGCGATCTACCGAATACCCAAACCGATATGATGGGAAAGAGACTAGGGAGCGTACAATCACTCCACGTGAAAGAACTCGAGATAATACATGTTTTTGATGTGGATAGAGGACATTTGGCTTATGATTGTCCTCAAAAGAAGGTTAGCAACCAATTAAATCTAATCAATGAAAATGATGATGTGGCTGTTTATGATTCCAAAAATGACAATGAAGCCTCTCAAGAAGCCTACAAGAGGTACGTGATCTCGATAGTGGTGCCGAAAGTCTTGTGATAAGATAAGTTTTAGCCTCTCCAAAAAGCCAAGAAAATGACCATTGGCTACGTGGTAATATTTTTCATACTTTTTGCACTGCTTATGGCCGAAAATGTTTGGCTTTGATTTGGGTAGTGGTGAAAATATGGTTGCCAAAGAAATGGTCGATAAGTTACAATTAAAATGTGAAAAGCGTCCTAGCCCTTAAAAAAATTCTTGGTTCAAAAAAGGAGGTGAAGTTCCTATCGATGAAAGGTGCTTGGTGAAATTCTCCATTGATAAGTATTGTGATGAACTTTGGTTAGATGTCTTACCTATGGATGCTTGCAACATTTTACTTGGGCAACCATGGCAATATGACCGGGATGTTCATCGTGATGGAAGAAAAAATATTTATTCTCTTTCTCTCAATGGGGTGAAGTATGTATTAACTCCTTTAAAGGAAATTTCTTCTCGAGTCCCCAAAGAGCATCAAGTTAATCTTTTGTCTCTAAAACATTTAGAAGAGACTTGCAGGGATATGACCTATGTTCATGCCCTTGTGGCCAAAGACATCCCTAAAGAAGAAGTAAGAGAAGTACTAAAATGCATGGTGGAACTCTTGGAAGAGTTTTCCGATGTTACACCCGAAGAGCTTCCGGATGGGTTGCCACCTATGCGTGACATCCAACACCGAATTGATTTGGTGTCGGGTGCTACATTACCAAATTTGCCACATTAACACATGAGTCCTACGGAGCATGCCGAACTTCAAAGGCAAGTGGAAGGACTGTTAAAGAAAGGACTTATCCAAGAAAGATTAAGTCCATGTGCGGTACCCGCCCTCCTCACTGCAAAGAAATATGGAACTTGGAGAATGTGTATTGATAGTCGAGCTATCAACAAGATAACAACAAAATATCGTTTTTCAATTCCTAGACTTGATGACATGTTGGACATGTTATATGGTACTCAAGTATTTTAAAAAATTGACCTTAGAAGTGGGTACCATCAAATTCGTGTCCAACCGGGTGATGAATAAAAACCCGCTTTTAAAACTTGAGAAGGCCTTTATGAATGGCTAGTCATGCCATTTAGGATTATCAAATGCACCTAGTACTTTTATGAGACTCATGAATCAAGTGTTACAGCCTTTTATTGAAAAATTTGTTGTTGTTTACTTTGATGATAGTCTTATATTTAGTTCTTCTAATGATGAACATATTAACCATGTGCATCAAGTGTTGCAAGTTTTGCAAAGAGAAAAGCTTTATATCAACCTCAAGAAGTGTGCATTCATGACCAACAATGTAGTCTTTTTAGGCTTTGTTGTCTCATCTCATGGTGTCAAAGTGGATGAGGAGAAGATCAAAGCAATTGTAGAATGGCCGACTCCAAAATCGGTTACCAAAGTGCAAAGTTCCCATGGCCTACTACATTCTACCGACGGTTCATTAAGAACTTTAGTAGTATTATTACCCCCGTGACCAATTGCATAAAGGCCAAAGACTTTGCTTGGACTCAAGAAGCCCAAGAGAGCTTCAACTTAATTAAGGAAAAACTAACCAAAACACCCGTGCTTGCCTTGCCAAATTTTAATGAGGTGTTTGAGGTAAAATGTGATGCATCTCACATAGGTATTGGGGCCATCTTTAGTCAAAGGGGACACCCAATTGCCTACTGTAGTGAGAAACTCAGTGATGCTAAGAAGCATTATTCTACCTATGATGTTGAGTTCTACGCCATTGTGCAAGCCTTACAATTTTGGCATCACTACTTATTCACAAGGAGTTTGTGTTATATTCCGATCATAAGTGATGAGGACACAAGACCATTTCAAGTGTACCAACGAAGAAAGCGCCATCCACAAGTATCATCCTTGTGGATAGGCGACTATTGAAGAGCTGAAGACCCTCCACACGCGATCACACACATAGAAGACCCCATCCAGGGAGGACACGTGTGTAGGAAGAATGCAGAAAAGGACTGAAGAGCTGAAGACCTCGAGCGCCCGACCATTGCCTTCGGGCGACCGAACTTGGCCTCTCGAGCGCCCGAAACTCTCTGGACGTTTTTGGACGTCTTCGGGCGCCAGACTGAGCGCCCGAACTTTTGCGCAGTTTTGCTTATTTACGCGTTTTTGCTTAGTTTAGGGGTAGTTTAGTACTTTTACTTGTTTTATTTATTTATTTAAGTGGGCTAGGCCCTAAACACGAAATTAACTTTTGATATTGATTAATGAAAGCCTCTTTGAGCTTCCTCCTGCCTCTTCTCTCTCTCATGGTGATTCTTCTCTTCTCTTGATCTTCTTCTTCTGATTTCTTCTTGAGCCCCTCCAACTTCTTCCAGGTATTTTATCTCATTATCATTCTAAACTTCTGCTTTGATTATTCCCTACGATCTAAACCTTGATAATCGATCCAAACCCTAAATCCCCAAATTCTCAAATCCCTAATCCGAGAAACCTCCTGGTTCTTCGGACTAGTGATCCACATTGATCGATTGGGTATAGCCATGCAAGATCGGGAAGTTCCATCCCTCGCCGGATCCAACCTATATTTCATTATTATTATTGCTTTTACTTCCGCTGAATACTTGTGTTCATGAGCATGCATCATATTTAGGGCTGTCCTGCATCAATAAGGCTCTCTGTTTTCTCAATGCCCAGAAGAAACTTAATTCTAGGCATGCTATGGGTTGCTTATTTACAAGAGTATACCTTTACGATTCATCATAAGGCCGGTACCATGAACAAAGTTGCGGATGCGCTTGGTCGAAAATCTTCGCTCCTTAAAACTCTGTCTTTTGAGGTGATTGGATTTGATCTATTGCCGAAAAATTACAAAACCGACCCATATTTTGGAAATGTTTAGGAAGAGTGTAAAAATGGGCAAAATGAAAATAATACCATTGTAGATGGGTTCCTTTTTAAGGGTAACCAACTATACCTACCCGAAGGATCTCTACGACACCAAGTCATAGCCGAGTAATATGGTGGTGCTTTGGGAGGTCACTTTGGTCAAGATAAAACAATTGCTATGGTCTGTGAACGTTACTTTTGGCCAAAGTTGAACCGAGATGTAGAACAATTCATTCGTAGATGTAAGAAATGCCAAAGAGCTAAGGGTAAACAACAAAATTGTGGGCTATACCAACCGTTGCCTATTCCATCTCATCAATAGGAAGACATCAGTGGACTTTGTACTTGGGTTGCCAAGAACACAACGAGGCTACGATTCTATCCTTGTGGTAGTTGATCGTTTTTCTAAAATGTCTCATTTTACTCCATGCAAGAATGCTACTGATGCCTCTCACATTGCTCACATCTTTAAAGAGATCGTCTGGCTCCATGGTGTTCCAAGAACCATCACCTCCAATCGAGACACACGGTTCGGGAGCCACTTTTGGCGAACTTTGTGGAAACATATGGGTACTCAACTCCAATTCTCAAATGCCTATCATCCACGAACCGATAGTCAAACCGAAGTTGTCAACCCATCCCTTAATGATCTAGTCTGATGTTTGGCAAGTGACCACCCATGACAATGGGATCTTGTCTTGCCTCAAGCCAAATTTGCCTACAACAACTCTTAAGTGCCGATTTACTCAAAAGATTCCCTTTGAAGTGGTTTATGGAAGAAACCTGAACAATATTTTGGATCGGGTATCAATTCCTAATCCGGAAAATAGTGTGGAAGCCGAAGAACTTGTCACCCAAATTCAAGACATCCAAGAACAAATTCGAGCCAACATCAAAAGTGCTAATGATCGGTACAAAGAAGCCGTCAATATTCATCATCGCCACTTGGAATTTAAAGAAGGCGATTTGGTTATGGCATACTTGCGGAAATAATGATTTCCAACGGGTACTTACAACAAATTGAAGAACAAGAAAATTGGTCCATGTCGTATCCTCAAGAAGATTGGGCCAAATGCATATTGGCTTGAACTACTGGAAGGAATGGAGATTAGTTCCATTTTCAACATTGCCGACCTTTATCCCTTTCATGGCGATCCAAATCAATCTCCACCGAGCCTTAAAGATTTGGGCATACATTCTCCAATTGGCTCATCCAAAATTGTTGACATTCTTGATGTACGGTCCATGACTACAAGGCGAGGTAGCTACATTCGATACCTGATTCGGGGGAAGAAAAAGCCCCAATCTGAAGACACTTAGATTAATGAAAAGGAACTACAAAATCTTGACAAAGAGTTATGGAAGAGGGTCTCCAAGTCGAACTCAAGGATGAATTCTTTTGATGAGGGGGAGATTGATGTAGAGCAGCAAGCTGCTGTTGGATTAAATTGAGGGGGGGGGGGGGGGGGGGGGGTTCCAGCCTTAGGCCCCACCTCTCTCTCCCTTTCTCATTCTCTTCTTCTTTCTTTCTCTAATCTTCCCCCCTCCATCTCACTATAAATATTATTTTGTGATTTGAGAAGAGGCGTTAGTACATTTCCCCTTCTTTTGTGAGATCTCTTGATCATTAAGAGTGAGTCCTCTTGTAATTCGGTGAGTGAATCCCCAACCTTGAGTGAGTGCGTCCTCAAGCCATATAGTGTATTGCCATCTTCGTTCTCAATTAAAGCAATCAATCTTCATTTTCTCTCCATTTCTTGCTTGTATCTATTTTCCCCATTTTTGTGTGTTGGATCAGCATCTAGAGCTGGGCACAAACCAAGCCAGCTCGAAAGGTCGGCTCGGATTGGTTTGAAAAAGCTCGGCTCAGATTGGTTTGAAAAAGCTCGGCTTGGATTGGTTCGAATAGAAGTTCAAACCAAACCAAGACTTGAAGTCAAGCTCGTTTGAAAAAACAAACCAAGCTCAAACTGGGTAGTACCGGCTTGGCTCGGCTCGAAGCTCGGTTTGATTCAACTTGATTTGGCTCGTAGATCGTAAGCACACTGTTTTCTATGGTGTGATCCACTTGAGCTTTAGATATGATTCCATTTTGGGATCATGTCCTAAATGATATGAAAACAAATGGACAGCGTGGATAATACATATACATAATGACATGGATAATACATAATACATATACATGAATGCATACTGTTTCTTTGCACTTGTAAAATTATGCTTGTGTACTTGTTTGGAAAAAGCTATTACATGTTTATTTTAAAGTTGTACTCCTCCTTTGGAGGATGTCAAACATCACGTAGAAAAATACTTTTGTATTTTTTTCTAACTTTTTAAAATTCTTTTCTATTTAAACAAACAAAAAAAGAGCCGCCACCTGTTCAGACTCGGCCCGGCCCGGTTCGAAATTTTTGACCAAACCGATCCCGACTCGAACCAGATTTTTTTGGAGCAAACCAAACTCGGGCCGCATGGGTCGGCTCGAAGCCCAAACCGGGCCGATCCACAAACTGAAGTGGCACAAGAACAAGCCAAACCAAACTAGGGCTAACTCGGGTCGGCCCGGATCGTTGCCCACCTCTATCAACATCACATAGTTTGGGCCCCTATAAAATGGAAATCTATTATGTATGGTTGTTTTTGTAATATTTTAAGCCTTATGCAATCATGTTTTTGTAACTTCTCTTGAAGTTTCATTGAAAAATTACACAATTTTCTACAGATGATATTGATGCATGTTTTTGTATACCATGAGTGTAATACATATAACAATATTGATATGTAAAATTTTGGCTCTACCTTTCCAGGTTGCTGGACTCCTAAACTCCATCCAACATATGTATGCTGAGGAAAATGAAGGATCCAAGCAATGTTATCAAATCGTAAATCGTATCATAAATTGTTTTCTTGTCTAAATCGTATCGTATCGTAAATCGTAAGATTTTTTCAGATTTTCATAAAAATATCATAAAAAATACAAAACAATTATATATAGATAAGAAAAATTAAAAAATATATCAACCATCCATTTTCTCATGAATATGCTAAAAACACAATTTAACCATGACATTAATCTAGTGAACAAAATTATAATGTACGATGCATGATGTATAAAAAGATACAAGTAAATCAGAAACGATTAAAAACTCATCAATCATCCATTTACCATCAACATGTACCAAAAAAGTAATTCATATCATGATGTTATCAACTGAGAAAATGTATATGGCAATTGGCATACATGTCATGCTAGTAAAGGATTCTTGTCTTTTTCCTTTGTTTTCTTTTGTTGTTTTTCAAAAAAAAATTATTCTTTTGCACCTTTCTTGTGTGAAATCATGTTAGAAAAAATGGCATTCGATTCCATTGTGAATAAAAAAATATCTTGATTTTTATTTTTATTTTTTGGATTTTTGAATATCTAAATCCCCTTTTGAATATCTAAATCCCCAAATCTCCTCTTCTCTCTCTCAAGAAAAAAAATTAGGATATTTTCAATAGGGGAAAGCCTTTTTCATATTTTATGAGCAAAAGGGTACAGAGAGAGAAAAAAAATTTAATAAAAAAAATAAAATTTTGATTTTTAAATTTTTTTGGGCCCATTTATACAGTCTACAATTATCTTACAATTCGATACGATTCGTACGATTATTTGAGATTACGATTTGGGTGTACGAAAATCGTACACCCATACAATACGATATGAATCGGACGATTCATATCGTAAATCGTACGATTTTGACAACATTGGATCCAAGTAGAGTTTTGTTGATCAAGGTTTTAAAAAAAAACATTTATGATATGATATGGTCACCGTCATTTCATAACTGTATCAGCTCCTGAAATGTGATACGACGGTGAATTGGGCCGTCTCTCGACACTGATACAAGGCTGATACGGCCATAAAGAAGGATAGATTCTGGTGTTCTGCATTTTGTTCATATTTTCCTGATAATTTATTAAATTTTTTTGTCCAAAAAATTGTTCGCTATAGAGGCCCATACTGATAATGCTCCGTATCATATCATTTTTAGGCACAAATGATATGGCTTACAATAGTAACAATACCAAGCTCATGATTCCCCCATCTCTACATCCAATTCATAACTTTCATTTGCTTTCAACTAGTCCTGATATGTTCATCATGGTAGCAATGCCTTCACAGATATCAAACACCAACACCAAACATACAACATAAGAACAGGCCCCAACCAGGGCACCGACCTTCAAATGTAATCTCGTGTACTTAGAGAAAGAAAATGCAAAATCTCTATTAAAGGAACATTAGGCATAAATGCTACAGTGAAGCAGATTACTTCAGTCCAGAGTATTCAGAAAATAACAATTGTATTTTCCAATGAATGGCAAGGCAGTTTCATATGCAGATTTTTTGCATTCATCAATAAAACAGTATTTATGAGAACAGAAAAATAAAAGGACACGAATCAAAGACTTCTGTATAACCAACCATTCTAACACTGCAGCGAGTACAATAACCATTTCAATAGTTCAAAGAATATTTCCAAGATTTAACTTTCTTACATTGTAATTACATGGATTTGGTGGCTTTTGTCAAGAGTTTATGCCACATATATGCATGTGCTTAAAACGATGGAGCTGCAAAAAAGGGGAAAGGCATTTGCTTCACAATGCAAATCCATACCATGCCTTCAACTAGGAAGCTGCCCCTGGATCATTGATAACACCCAAGAAATCATCTTTTATGGTCCCGATGCAGAACTGTAAAGATGGACATAAAAATGCTAGATGAGAAATATATAACAGGACAAGAATTCTCCAAATTTGGGGCTGTGTTGGGCTTGGGCCAAGAAAAATAATTCACGGTTTTGAGGATTTCTACTCTTGCTAGAATTTTACAAAGAGAACTGATCGCCTACTGCCGGTTGCATGATGACTCACCAAGTAGCCCCATCTTTCCAGCACTGTTTGGTGGGTCCCACCATTACTATCATCAGATGCAAAAAATCAGGCCAGTCAACTCATCAGGCAGGTTGCACCAATGGTCTGGCTCAATGTACAATTGCCGTTCAACGTTCACCTAATAAGCGGATCGCATGATTTCCACGGGTAGGGCCTGTGGGTGATCGGTTCTCTTCCCAAAATTCAAGAAATGATACTCCTGTGGATATGGAAGAGTGCTTTCTTTCCAATACAACACAAAAGAGCCCCACTTCACTGATTTTGGAAATTCTTTTGGAATCTACAAAGGACCTGTTTGGATTCATGGAAAGCATAGAAAGGAAATTGTGTTTCTTGGGAAACCTTACTTTCCAGGAAACTGGGAAAGGAAACATTTTTTCCTTGTTTGCTTTTCAAGAAGACTTTCCTAGAAGTTTAGGATCTATTTTCAAACTTGTTGTTTGGCAAAAAAAAAAAAAAAATCTTGAGAAAAGAATTCTAGGTCACTAGCATGTGCTAGATTAGTACATGTGGCACAAATGGGATGCTTGAAAATGGATAGTGGTACATGTGAGATGCTTGAAGTTGTATCGTAGCACATGTGGCACAAGACATACATTGCCACATTTGACACGTGGCCACTTGAAGCTAGATGGCAGCACTTGTGCACATTGACACCATTGGCACATGTGGCATATTTGGAGCAATTGGAGATGGAAGATGGCACATGTGGAGTGCCTTGCACATGGGGGGCACAAGAGAAGAATGGGGGTACATGTGGCACAATAGCACATGTTGGGTGCAAGAGAAGATGGATGGTGTCACATGTGACACATTAACATATGCGGGACACTTTACACGTGAGGCACAAGAGAAGATGGATAGTAACACATACAGCATATTGGCACATGTGGCATGTGAGGTGGCACATTTGGGCTTAACCCTTGAGAAATCCATTTTCCTTCCATTGTAGGGAAAATGCCTTTCTTAGAAATGGCGGTGGGAAAATAAATTTGTTTATTTTCCAACAAAGAAAATTGGAAATGGTTTTTCCCACAAATTCCCACAAAGGCTTGACAAACAATGGAAGTTTCTTTTCCTTTCCTTTCCATGAATCCAAAAATAAGTGCAGAATGTCCAAAATTCACAAATTATTTTTCCTCCACTCTTGACAAGGCCACGAGCCAAATGCAGCCTAAAGAATATTGATTGCAACATGAAAATGGAGTTACCAAAATAGGAAAATAATTTTAAACATGTTAAAAAATGTTGTCCACTCCAAAAGTGCAATTATGTCATTTCAAGTTGGAATTGAAAAGGGAAGGTGACTGCAATTTGGGGGCTACTTCCTGATTATGAATGCAAAGCTAATAACCATTTGGTCATTTCCTCAAAGTTGCAAAGGGAATAGTGAACTAGCTAAAATTGGAACTGAAGTATTTTGAAGTCATTAATTATGAAATTTACCATCTTCATGAAAAACTGTATCTTAAACAAAATTGAAGAAGAAACTCATGTCCATAAGCTTCATAATAGTTTTAGGGCCTGTTTGAACACACTTCCTCCAAAGGGGGTTCCCAAAAGGGGTTTTGAGCCTACTTTTGCCGAGATGGCAATTTAGCGCCTATTGTGTCAAGCAGGAGATGAGATAGGGTTTGCAAAGTGCATCCAAATGCACAATATCAATTGGATCAAAATGACTTTTAGGCCTAAAATGCCCCTTCGGAGGATGCATCTAATTGGGCTCTTGAAGGTTAAGGTCCCAGAAAAAAAAGTTAGTGCACGGGACTGCAATTTATGATGGATAAGAAACAGCCAAAAGCAAATACAATTTCTGTGGCATCAACACGTGTTCCAATTATCTTCAACCGCACTTCACTATCCTTTTGAATCTTCACCTGCAAAAAGCCAACAAGATTAGTTTCAACATCAGCAGTTCTGAGAAAAGCAACTGCAGCTAACAACCAGTAAAATTATAAGATTAACTGCAGCTTTTGCTAACAAAAAGAGAAAAAAAAATGTTATGCCATAAAGCAACTCTTGCATTTAAGCAAGGAAAAAAGCTTGCAAAGCTTCTGCTTTTGTAATGGCTTCATTCAAACACCTTCTCGGCCCTCCTAATGATAATTGAAAATCACCAGCACCACTGCCGCCGCCATCATATCATCACAGCCTTGTCCCAGTCATTTGGGGCCAGCTTTAGGAATCTTGTTTTGCCAATCATATTTGAAACAGGTAGACGAAGCCCTCCTGACAGTGTCCCTTCTCCTTTTTGAGGGCTTGGCACCTGCTGGCGCATCTCTTCCAGGCAGAGTTTCAAGTGACATATTTGGGGTCAACTTTACAAATCTTGTTTCACTAATCATATTTGGAAAGGAAGAGCGACTGCCAACCTGACATCAACAGTTTTTTTCCAGTGTCTGGACTGGCTGGCCCATCTCTGCCTAGGCAGGGTTCCAAAGCCATGTATCTGGGCAAGTAGATCTGGCGAGAGATTTTAAGACAATTACCATCCATCGGACTGCTAGGCAAGGAAAATGCCCAGGAGATTCTAACTTGGATTAGGTCCTACCTGCAGATTCTTTTATGTTAGGGTTCAATTCATTTGCTTTTCAGAAACATTTTATGGTCACAGATTTTCAACATGGACAGATGTTAGACTGCATCGGTAATTATCAACCACTACCAGGCAAGGACAAAAAAATGGCATCTCAAACCTAATTGCCCCACTTTTTAGCAAGAAATTGATCTGTCCTTCAATTCACCATGATATCAAAGACCCCGTTGTCAAAATTTTGACACACCAGCCAAATAAGGGCCTGTCTGGACGCAACTTCCACAAAAGCAACGTTTTTTGTTAACTCGCCGAAAACCAATCTTTTCAGCGAGTGGGCTTCTTGACACCTTTTTTTTTTTTTCTTTTTTTTGGAAGATGGCTTTTTGACACCTATTTCTCCAGTTGGTTATGAAATTGATGATTTGGATGGGTTTCCAAACAGGTGACAAAACCTGATTTTGTCTACGAACAGCTGCTTTTGACAGTGCATCCAAAAGGGTCTATGTGGTGAATAGTTACGAGTGCTGTCCACTATGCAAAATAAAAAACCAGAATCCAATTTGTAGTGATGAAATTCGTCCCAATCAAGCTAGTATAGCATTGTGAACACTTTAGACGTGCAAGGAGGTCAAGAAACGAAACGTACAGATCCATCTGAAGTTGTATAGTTTGGCATGTCTCCAGATTGGAACTCCATATCATCCGGGATCAGCTACAAAACAGGAAAGAAGAAGATAAAGAATATGCAGAAACACGTAAGAAAGGCATGTATGATCGGAAAAAAAAAAAAAAAAAAAAAGTGGGAACCTCCATTACCCAAGTCCTTTTGGATTGTCTGTAAGGTGTTATCTAACGGAGGTGATAAGGCAGTAGATATTTTCAAATTTGTAATTGAAAGGTTGCCATGAATGCCCATGCATGTTTTTGGATGTGCAAGCAAACTGAATAGCGAACATTCAATTTAAGCAAGAGAAAATGACAAAAACTAACAATGTTTCCTAGTATTCACAATGAGGAAGTAGTCGTCAAAATAAAATTACGTTTATTTCAAGTCCCAACTTAAAAGTAACATGATTGAATTTTGGAACCCTGACCCTCAATATAAATGCTATGGATAGAAATCACAATTTGGTTATTTCCACTTTTTAAACTAATAACTGCATGTAAAAATGCACTCTATAGATATCATTAAGATTCAGAACTGGATATAGTACATTGAAAAGTTGCTTTGGAGAAGAACAGATGTTTCTAACAAGAATTTTGTGGGGTGATCTTGACAAAAATAGTGCCGTAAACACCAATGGACCCATCTCTTCCCATCATGTCTGCCCAGACCCATATCATACACAACTTTGCCCAATGAAATACATGAGACAGAGAAAGTTGAGAGGAGGAAGCGTAAGAATTATTTGTAGAACCTCAGCAGGACAGGTAAAATCATTGCTGCTGTTGTCGTTGTCGTCAACTTAACCTTTCTCCCAACAATTTGAGGCCGGCTTTTAAATTGTAGATTGGCGAAAGTTTTACGATTGGCTGCCAACAGGACATCAACCTTCCTCTTTCACCCAAGCTCTGGCACTAGCCACGGCAAAGGCACAAAATGCCGCCTAAATAATAAATATAGCATGGTACTGTCTCATTTCATGACAAGAGTATGTATTTTGACCTTAAAAACTGAATGGTTGGACATGGGTATGGGTCATGCGAAACCTATTTTTGAGTGTCCGGGTAATTTATTCTCTAGAACGCCATATCCTAGGTAGACGGAAGACAGTGATACTATCAGCGATTCAGTGGACAAGACATCAAAGCATTTCCAAACTACCCTCCGTAGCTATTTTGCCTATATGGCCTACTTTCACAAATCCAAGACATATATTCTAGGGCAGTTTAGATGCACGAAAGTTGTGCTCGACGCATAGTTACACGAAGCATGAAGGGAAGCAGCAACAAATTCGGGTGCGGGAGCAGGGATGCGTCTTTTCAAAATGTAAACAAGTATAAAGAGGTAGGAAGCAGGAGTGAAAGCGAGAGTCTGACATCCGAATTCAAGGCGGGAGCAACACCTACTTAGAAGAAGGATCCTACAACCAAGGTTCAACAAACAGCGAATAGAATAGCTAGCCTAGCTAGTCCAAGACAGCATAACCTAGATATTATATCCAAGACAGTTTCACCCAAATAGTCTGTCTATAACACAATTTTGCTTGCATCCAAACAGCCCCTTGGTTAATCTTATAAGAATGACATGGAGACTAGCTTCAAGCCATTACCTAATGCATTCTCTACTAACACCAAATAGTGCAATAAGATGGAATATCATGAACAAAAAAAGAGAGAGAGAGAGAGAGAGACTGAAAACACTAGAATCATCCAATCCATTGCCCTGTTGCTTCGAGAGTTTGGAATTTCTTCCTTTCTAAGTTTAACGTCTCGTGGGCCAATCCAATCCCTATAGGCTCCCATCTTGTTGGGTGGCATCAGGTGGAGGTTGGTAAGAAGAGGAAAGGTATTTGGAGACTTTGCTTATTGGCGGGTCTTTGGGCGATTTGGAAGGAAAGGAACGGAAGGTGCTTAAGGAATGCAAGTCATGCGGTGGGTTGGGTCAATGATGCAGGATGACCTAATTATGATGCATGTTTATAAACACAATTATTCAGTGAAAATAAAAGGCAATAATAATCTAAAATTCTAGCATTAATCATCATAACTGAGAAAATCATAAAGGAAACATGTAATGGAACAGGGCCATCATCACAACCATGAACTATGAAATTCAATTATTACTTAGGTTGGATCCGGCGAGGGATGAGACCTCCCGATCTTGCATTGTCATACACAATCGATCAATGAAGATCACTAGTCCGAAGAATCAGGAAGTTTCTCGGATTAGGGATTTGAGAATTTGGAGGTTTAGGGCTTAAATCGATTATCAAGGTTTGATCGAGGAAGGATTAGCAAAACTGGAAAATAAAAAGAAGAAAATAATTACCTTGAAGAATTTGGAAAGGCACAAGAAGAAGTTAGAAGAAGAAGATCAAGAAAAGAGAAGAAACACAATGAGAGAGAGAGAAGAGAGAAGCCATCAAAGAAGTCTGCTTTTTCATTAATAATTAACTAATCTCGTTTTTAGGGCTTAGCCCACTCTAATAAGCAATAAGAAAACTTAAAGTACCAAAATACCCCTAAAAATTAAGTAAAAACAAATAATAAAAAAAACAGTTCATGCAGGTGTCAGGCGCCCGGTGACCAATTTGGCCGAGTGCCCGGCCAGGACCAAAAACGTCCAGCAATAAAATCTTAAAAATCTCAGAATTTCGGGCGCCCGGTGACAAATTTAGCCGAGCGCCCGGCCACCTTCAGTCAGGGATTCTTCCATTCCTTCAGTCGGGTCTTCTTCCATCCTACACACGTGTCTTCTATGTCCCAAATCACGTGCGTAGGAGTCTTCAATGCTCCTCAATCATCACCTAACCACAAAGAAGGTGTTCGTGGTGGGCGTTTTCTTCATTGGTAAACTTGAAACGATCTTGTGTCCGCATCAAGTCAAGATGCATGCTAAGAGGCTAGTCACTAATTGGGTCTCATGTTTGGTTGGGGATTTTGAGTGTAATTGCTTGTAAATTTGGAGTTGGGTAGGGTGGGTTTTATATTCTTTCGTTCTTTGGGGCCTTCCTCAGGTCTCCTTCTATATAGTGCACGCTTTCTATATAGTGTGAGCTTTTTGTGCTGTCTATAAAAAAAATGTGTTTTTTTTTTTTGTGAAAGATCTATAAAAATTATGTTATCTTTCAAAAAAAATAAAAAACCAATCCACTGCTGCAATATACTAAGTTACTAACACCATAATGCTCCTCTTTTCAGGGTTTGCATCATATATTTTTTAATCCACAAAAGCATCCTTCCATAGTGATCCAATGTTGGACACCAATAGCAAGTCAGCGCTGTTGGTGAACCCATACACCAATTCCAAATGTTCCTACTTTCAGAATTTGTATCATACACAAAGTTCTCCACATAAGTATCCCATTAATGATATGGTATTGGACACAATAGCAACCATAAATATAGTCAAGCCTCACTACAGCCCATTCAAGACTGGTTAAGGATAAAAGACAGGCCCCACTCGATCCAACTGCCCACAAAAATGTCTAAGCGGACCTGCACCAATAGCAAGTCCCTGCTGTTGGTGAACCCATATACCAATGCCAGAATGTTCTTACTCTCACAATTTGTGTCATACACATTTCTCCACATAAGTATTCCATTAACGATTCTGTATTGAACACAATGGCAAGCCATAAATATAGTCAAGCCTTATTAGTTATTACAACCCGTTCAAGATTGGTTAACAACAAAAGACAGGCCCCACTCGATCCAACTTCCCACAAACATGTCTAAGTGTGTCTGCTGAAATAGCAAGTCCCCACTGTTGGTGAACCCATATACCAATGCCATAATGTTCCTACTTTCACAATTTGAGTTGTGCACATATTTTCCCACAATACAGTCGAGCCTCACTAGAGCTCATTCAAGGTTGGTTAGTGATTAAAAAAATGGTCCCCATTCGGTCCAACTGCCCACAAAAATGTATAAGTGGGCCTGCTTCTTATCATGGTCCAATTTCGATCAGTCATCAGTGATAAGTTTCATGAATGACAAAGACTCACTGTCAACCAGATTATCTCAACCATTGCAGCATTTTACCAGTAAGTACATCTACAGATTTATGATACAACTGTAATGAGAATATCCTCCATCATGATGAAAATCAAATGAATTCGCACATACACAGAAGCTTATATGCAATCTCACAATAAATAAATAAACAGAAACAAAGAGAACAAAAACAGCAAAAATCACACTCACGTGATTCGAAACGAATATCTGCACAGGCCCTGCTTCCGCGAAAAATCCCATCTGCAGAATTCCCAAACGTAATTACAAAACCACCATTGCAGAATCCAGCTTCCAAATAAGAACAAAGAAAATGCATCAGAACTTCTACAAACTAAAACAGACCTTATTAACCATGGTTACAACGGCTTCCAAGATCTCGCCTTTAAAAGGCCGGAAAACAACACATTGGTATTTGACAGGGAACGTCACAAACCCCGTTCCGTCACGAATCAGCCCTTTACCGATATTATCAACCCCCGTTATCGCCACAACGAATCCATGCCGTCCACTAAAAAAAATCATAAAAAAGATGAGGGTTTGGGAATTTGGGAAGAGGAATCGTGTGATCCTCAATTGGGACCCATGGTTCAGCTATACTGACCACTGATATGGTGGGACCCACCACGAGAAAGAAATACATCAAACGGTCCATATTCAACAGAAGCAGGGCAAGAGATTGGATAGCTGGGATCTTCCAATCTGGGAGTTTATCAGGGGATGGTCCATCCATGGTGGGACCCATCACATCAACCGTCTGGATCGCCAAACCATGGGAACCACTTGGGGATGCTACTCGGGTCGAGGATCATATAGGGATTAGAGAGTGGCAGTTCCGTAAAAAGAAAGACCTGCAAGTGCCCTCGACGTCTTTCATAAGCTTCGCGACGAGCTTGTCGCGGAGGCGTGGACCGAAGTGGCGAGGGTGGAGCTGCATGTTGCGTTCAAGAACGATGTGGAAGAACATCTCCTTCGATTGATGGGAACAGATGCGACTCGGCGCACGAACTCGGGGATTATACTGCGGGAGGCAAAGAAGCGGCGGGAGGAAAGAAAGGGGCCGCTTGGAGCCCTCGACTTTTGAAGCTGAAAATAAAATAACTCACGGCTGAAAGGGAGTTTCAAGGGCAACTTGTTCCAACAGGGGCTCTGAGGGGCATCGTGATGTATGGCTTTTATCCACACTGTCCATCCATTTTTCCATATCATTTTAGAGTACAAACCCAAAAAATGAAGCAGTTCCAAAGCTTAAGTGGATAACGCAGTGGAGGCAAAATAACTACTGTTGAGAACTTTTTGGGGGGCACAGAAGTTTTGGATCAAGCTGATATTTGTGTTTTCCCATCATCCAGGTATTTTTTACCTCAAGAACAGGTTTGATAGTAATTAACCATCATGGTGGACCTAAGAAGGTTTCAACAGTGGGTGTCATTATCGCTACTGCTTCCTGTGGTGTGGTCCACTTGAGCCTTGGATCTGCCTCGTTTTTGGCCTCGAACTCTAAAATAATATGGAAAAATGGATGGACGGTTTGGATAAAACCTTTAAATCACAATGGCCTTCCATAGGCCCTGTATGTTCGTAACTGGAACTGCCGAGTAGCACCCAACTTGTTTACCGTGCGTATGTTTGGCGAGCGCGCCTTTGCTGCGACCCCGGAACAAGGGATGTGGGTGGGACCCTGACCATAGGGCCCACATCGATGTATAAATTGTATATCCACGCCGTTCATCTATTTTTCTAGATTATTTTATGTCATTTTAACAAAAATTAAACAGATAAAATATTTAGGTAGACCACACCACAGGAAATAGTGGTCAGTGAGCTCTCACCAATGAAAATTTACCAGTGGCTACCATAATTTCTATTGACCATCCAACCCGTTTCTAAAGTCATACATATCCATATTAAAGTTAAAAGCAAATATCAGTGTGATCCACAACTTTTATGGCCCAGTAAAATGTTTTTAATGGTCAATAACCACTGTTTCCTGTGGTGTGGTCTACCTGAAATTTATATCAACTTCGTTTTTGGAAAGATGAATTAAAATTGTCTTTAAAAACAGATGGACGGTGTGGATATACAACTCCATACATAGAGGTGGGCCCTATGGTCAGGGTCCATTCACATTGCTAGTTCCGGGTTGCATCGAAGTCGGGCTCATGTTAGGGGGTAAGGTACAATCTACTTGGAATGATAAATCACTGCAAAATCTTTATATCACCTTAGAACACTTGACATAAAATCTCATTGGATTAAATTCATTTAAATGCATGTTGGTACTGATCCTTAGACTACACTAATTATCAATTGGGCTGCAAAAATGAGCCTACATATTCAAATGATCCAAATGAGAACAGAGTAAATGTCATATCACTCATATGGATATCACGGTGGGCCCTGCAAGGCTTTAGGTTACATAGATTCCATCCATCAGCTCATCTCTAAAATAAATAAACTAAGGTAGCATCAGCCCCCTAGCGCTACTATCCAGATCTTATCAATGCTCATGTGGGCACTCGTCAGCGGTTAAGTTGGGCGAAGCTCATCAGATCGATTTGGGTCCTTCCCAACTGTCTGCCCCTTCCTAGATTGCCTCTGTATTTTAGTCATCCACTATAATTAAGGGGGGAAGAAAGCATGCAGACTTCATTGCCAACTCTCTCCTTCTCATGCGAATCTCACTCCTGACTCTCTCTTTTATGAACCCATCTACTGCACCCACCCCCCTTCTGGGGCTGCACCCATTGCTGGCTGGCTCATTGACTCCAGTGATCCAACACCCATCATCAATTGGTACAACCTTATACGAGAGAGAGAGAGAGAGAGAGCCTATTGCCCGGGTTGAGTAGAGCTTACCGGGAAGGAATAGGGAGTGAAGGAGAGGGAGCCAGAGATGGGTTGTACGTCTCTCACTTTGGCTAGAAATTTCAAAATTTTGACCATTGGTCTGTA
Source organism: Liriodendron chinense (assembly GCA_003013855.2). Lineage (NCBI taxonomy): Eukaryota > Viridiplantae > Streptophyta > Magnoliopsida > Magnoliales > Magnoliaceae > Liriodendron > Liriodendron chinense. The sequence continues at coordinate 6,739,994 of ML058333.1, forward strand.
TTCCACTTATAGTTAAGTGAACTACTTCTCTTTTTCACGACTTCAAATGTACTAATTGTATTCCACTTATAGTTAAGTGAATTACTTCTCTTTTTCATGACTTCAAATGTACTAATTGTAAGTTATTAACTCGCCTGCATGTGAGATTTTCTGTCAAACTGCAAGTCCTTTACAGCTAACAAAACTTACAAGCATCCAAATGACACTATCTATTAGGTTATATAACTCATATTTGAATTGTACATATAAAATATCAGCCCCCATGGCAAATGTTGCTCCTAAAACTTCTAAGTCCACACTGTGTGGCCCGCTGAGTTTGGGATTAGGCTGATTTTTTTACCTTACGTATCATCCTTCTGACTTGCACTTGATTAGCAGGTTTGATGAATGATAAACATTGTGATGGCTTGTATACAAACCTACGGTTGGCATCCCATCCCCATTGTTCCTTGAGGTGTGGCTAACCTTAGTAGTGAATCTGGATGATTTTTTGTCCCAGGGCTTAGAATCAACTGACGGATGGAGTGGATATTACCTATAAAATATAATGAGTCCAACAGAATTGGATGTTTCAAGAGCTGCGCAAAACAGGGATTACGTAGGATTTCCATCCCAAAAGAATCGAGCCACAAGTGGTTCATCATCTTGGTTTTTACTCATTCAGCCCATTAGTAGTTTATCTTGATCTCTACTCATTCAGCCGGTAGGAATACTTAGTAGAGAATATACTCATCAGCCCAAATGTAAAAAAGCATGTTCGGTTTGCAACATCAGAAGTATTCATACCTCAAGCATGTTTGGTCCCCATCACATCCATCGTCCATCATGTGAGGCCAACCTTTGATGTAGATCAATCATTGTGTGGACCCTAACTTGGATGTGGGTTATTCATCATTAGGGGTTGACCTTTAATGTACACTGCCCATTATGTAAGGCCCACATTTGATGCTGGTCAACCATTTGTGGGGCCCACCATCAATGTTATTGTCCATCATGTGAGGCCCACCTTCAATATCCACCACTCGTCATGGAGAGCCCACCTTTGATGTGGACCATCCATCATGCAGGCCCCACTTCTGATGTGGGTCGTCCATCATGCAGGGCTTGCCTTGGATATGGACCACTCATCATTAGGATCGGCCTTTGCTGTGAACCGTCCATCATGTGGGGCCCATCATTATTAATTGCTCATCATGTGGAGCCCACCTTTGATGCGGGTTGTCCATCATGTGGGGACCTACCTTCAATGTGGGTTGCCCATTATGCGGGGCTCGCTTTGGATGTGGGCCTTTCATCATTGGGGGTTGACCTTTGATGTGGACCGTCCATCATGTGGGGCCACCTCAATGTGGCTCATCCATAACGTGGGCCCCAAATTCAATGTCCATTACCCATCATGTGGAGCTCACATTTGATGTGAATCATCCACCGTGTGGCCTCGCCTTTAAAGTGGGTTGCCCATCTTACCCGCCAATTCTGGATGTGGCCAATTTATCATTAGGGGCCCACTTTTGATGTGGACCATCCATTATATGGGCCCATGTTAATATGGGTGATCCATCATGTGGAGCCTACTTTTAATGTAGCATGTCCATCATGTGGGGCCTACTTTTAATGTAAAGTGTCTATCATGTAAGCCCTACCTTCAATGTGGACAGTTCATGTGAGGCCTTTTAAGTACATAAGTTACTTTTGCAATCATGTTTACCAAACTACCTAAAGTGAACAAAAGTAACTTAAGTATATTTAGATGCCGCCAAGTAAGTAATTTTTTAACTTCAGTTATTAAGTTACTTTTTCCACTTAGTTTAATAAGTTCCATAATAACTTATTTGCAAAAATTTACTTATATATTAAGGTTTGGTTTTCTTTAATAGATTTTTGACTTGTCTATGTCTGTCTCTCACAATCCATGTCAAAGGTCAGTATTAAAGGAGGTTTCACTTGATGAACTCTCCACATTAAAGGTGGGGCCCATGCATGGACAATCCACGTTAAAGTGGCCTCCACATGATGGATGACCTCATATTAATGTGGACCCACATAATGGATGGTCCACATCAAAGTCTGGTTCCTAGTGGTAAATAGCCCACGTCCAAAGTGGGTCACTATGATGGACAACCCACTTAAAAGGTGGGGGCCTACATGATGGATGGTCCACATCAAAGGTAGGCTCCACGTGATGGGCAATGGACATTGTATCGACGCCCCACGTGACGGACACTCCACATCAAAGATCAACCCTTAATGATGAATGGTCTACATCCAAGGTGAGCCCATGTGATGGGCAACCCACATTGAGGGGGGCCCACATGACGGGCAATCCACAAGAAAGGCAAGTTTCATAGGATGAGTAATTGATAATGAAGGTGGGCCCCACATGATGGACAACCTACATCAAGGTGAGGCCCACATGATGGAGGGTCCTCAAGATGGGTGGTGGATATTGAAGGTGAGCCCCACATGATGGACAATGGCATTGATAGTGGGCCCCGTACATGATGGATGACCAACATCAAGGGTGGGCCTTGCATAGTGGACAATGCACATTAAAGGTCGGCTCCCTAATGATGAATGGCTCACATCCATAGTGGCCCCTGCATGATGGACAACCTACATTAAAGGTGGGGCCTACACAACGAACAATCAATATCAAAGGTTGATCCCACATGGACGGTGAATATAAAGGTGGATCAAACAAACTTGAGGGCCAAGTGCTTACTTGATATTGCATGATGTTGGAAATAAAATATGCCTTTTTTTATTACTTTTTAACTGATAAATATGTTGTTTACTGAGCACACTTATCTACTAATTAAGTCACAAATATCTATAGACACCCCACTATCAAACAACAGTTAGGTACTCGCTATCGACTTCAAGTGACCCCTTGTTAGGGTGTTTGCATGGGTAAAAACATGAGAGGAAGACAACTGACGGGTTAGAATGGGCCACACAAATAAGATCGGTCAAAACCTATCCTTGGGTAGCTAATTTTGATCTCACGGCAATCGGGTGGCTAGTTTTAGTCCGAACCAACAAGCCCATAGCCAGCTTTGATCAAAATCGGCTACCTTTTGGTTGGTTTCAATCCAAGCCCGCTACCACAATTGCAAGTGTAATCTTTGTTATGCTGGACCTAATGGGGTTTTCCTCCTCAGGCACAGAGGAGAGATAGTGCAGCCTGGGTATGGTCGGGCACCCGGACCAACTGTGGTCGGGCGATCGAAATTCATCCAGATGGGCATTTAGTTGCTGGATTGTTTTCACAACAGTCGGGCACCCGATGGTCAGGTGATCGGGCGCCCGACCATGTTGGTCCGGGCACCCAAAATTGGGCAGTTTTATTTGCAAACTCACTGGACAGATTTGTATCTAGCTAGGCGCCTGATGGTCCAACTGACTGGGCACCCGACCACGCGCGGACTGCTAAGTGCAGTTTCCTAATCCGGCTCTGATTCCTCCGGTTCTCTACTTAAGAGGTTGCAAATCGGAATTAGGGTATTCGATCAGGAGGTTTTCACGTCCAAGGTGAGAGAGAGAGAGAGAGAGAGAGAGAGAGGGAGCTTGTGGAAGGGAGGATTCTGCTTGTAAAGGTGATCTACTGCGCAGTCGACGTCTCAGTGCTTCCACGTCCTTGTGATTGGTGAGATCTCTCCATTTTTCTATATTCTCTTATTGTTTATCCACTCTTACGCGAGTGAAGAAGGTTTGATCGAAGCGGTGTGTGCTTGTGATTAGTTGTAACAGTTCTACTTCATAGTGAATTGTTGCTCTGGACTAGGTCCCGTGGTTTTCGCCTCTTTGAGGGTTTTCCATGTAAAAATTCCTTATGTCGTGTGGTTTTTGCTTTGATTTATTTCATTGCTTTATTATATCTTATAATTTAAGTTTTTTTTTTTTTTTTTTTTTGGGGGGGGGGGGGGGGGGGGGGGGGGGGTGCAGATCCCAAGGTTTTTGTGCAACGCACCCAACAGGACCAATCACAGGCTCGCCGCCTTACTCCTTAGCTTCGATTTTGCCGAACCAACAGTACTTAATGATTAGTTCGAGAGGTCTGAACCTACAAACAAACACTTATGCGTCCCTCTTCAAAATGTCTATTTGAGGAGACTCCACACTCCAAAGAAAGAAAAGGTGGCAAAAGAGAGGCAGAGGAGGCAGGGGGAGATAGAGTAAAAGGAATAGGCAAGAGCTAGAGAGTGATTTTCTCCAAATACTAGGAGTTAGAGAGATTATCATAGAGAAGGAACTGCAAGTTTCCTTTCTCCGCAGTTCTCCATACCTTCCTGAGTTTCTCCCTAATTCCTTCATTCCTTTAGTCAAAAGCAAATATCTAGCCGAAGGCTAACCCCGCTCCCATCCACATACTCTCTACACATCCAAAGTCCTCACACACACTTGCAACTTATTTTAGTTTTCGTACACTTTTACTAGTAGGTTGTGTCCTGACGACATTTTAAGTGTGTTTTACAGTTGGGGTCTTTTGTATTAGAAATAATGGTTTAAATGGACAATCGAAAGTATAACATTACTTCTTTTTCCCTTTTCTTTTGTTTATTTCCTGTTTGATCATACTTTTGTTTTGCTTTAGCTTCTTTTTTGGTTTACTTAGGCCATTATAGGCTAATACAATATCTTTATTTTCTTCAATTCATTGGAAGTTTCTTGAATCTCATTTTCAAACATACAGCCTAGCAAAGTAGAGATTGTGCATGCATGGGCAAAAAAGGGTGCCTAAACCATTCATTTTTTGTAACCAATGCCCTTACCCAGATTCCACGACGCAGATCAATTCAGGAGTCACTCGAGTTGAAAAATTCTTTAAATTTCCCGCTCTCCAGGCAATTCCAAGGATTCTAGCCAGCCGTAGATTCTATAGGCTTTTTTCGACTAGTGGTAACTCCTTCAATACTTAGATGAGCAATTTTGTTAACCTCGGGAAAAAAACTACACAACCATGGAAAACAAGTCAAGTGGATCTTTCACGCCATTGGGGTTCTGCGCCGAAGGAAATTAGTGGTGTGCACATGATGTAAGCGACATTCATGACATCATTACTTCCCTTCTCAACCCCTCTTCGCTAGCTAATCCTTCAGCGTCTCCTCTGTGACTTATCGGAATCTTGAATCTTGTCTCATCTATGACTCATGGTAGCTTAACTCATGCATTTGTATTATAGGTCCTCCACTAGTTCGAGCTTTGTGACTTGTCGGAATCCCGGATCCTCCTTCATCCAGGGCCAATGGTAGTCCAAGTTGTCATGCATTTCATGTTGGACGTTCATTGGATGTATGCTATGTAACTTATTGAAATTCTAGATCATGTCATATCATAAATTCGTGTATGCCCAGCACTATACTTATTATTCTATCATACATGCCCATGAACGGCACATGCAACCACAGTTAGTCCGATAGAGATGTGTGAACGCTCTCAACCCCATGGTCCTTTTTCCTAGTGTTCACGATAGCTTATTTAAAGTAACTTAACATCTAGACGCCCGCTCAAGGTCCGTTTGGATTGTAAATTACTTGAGATAAGCTACTTATAAAATAAGTAACTTATCTTGGTTTCTGCTTAATTAGCAGATAAGTATGTTTGGTAAACAATACATTTATCATCCAAAAAGTAGAAAGTATGTTTGGTTTCTAACATCATAAGTAATCATTCCTCAAGTCTATTTCACCCCCCTCACATCTATTGTCCATCATGTGCGGCCAACCTTTGATGTGGGTTGTTCATTGTGCGGTCCCACTAATGTGGATTGTCCATCATGTGGTCCCCACCTTCAATGTGGGTTGCCCAGCATGCAGGCCTCCCCTTGGATGTGGGCCATTTATCATTAAGGGTTGACCCTTGATGTGGATCATCCATCATGTGGGTCCACCTCGATATGGGTCATCATCGTGTGAGGGCCAGCTTCAATATCCACTGCCTATCACATGGAGCCCACCTTCGATGTGGATTGTCCATCATGCTGGCCCCACCTTTGAAGCAGGCCGTCCATCATGCCAGCCCTCTTTGGATGTGGGCTATTATCATTATGGGTTGACCTTTGATGTGGACCATCCATTGCGTGGGTCCACATTAATATGGGGTCATCCATTATGTGGGGGCTATCTTTGATGTGGACCATTCACCATGTGAGCCTCCCTTTAATGGGACAGTCCATCATGTGGAGCCTCCTTTGATATGGATTATGAGAGAGCACCACTTGACATGACCATGAGAGAGAGCTTCCTTTGATATGTATGGTGAGAGAGGGAGATAAATACAAAAGTAACAAATAAGTAAGCTAAAAAGAACTTATTAAGATAAGTAGCTTTTAAGAGATAAGTTACTTTCCAATGATACTTACCAAGCTAACTTAAGTGCCAAAAGTAACTTAATGACTTGAGCTCAGTTAAAAAGTAACTTATTTGGTAGTATCCAAGCATATCCTTAATGACTTAAGTTAAAAGTAATTTATTTGTTGGTATCTAAACAAGCCCCAAGTGTACTATGGTTCAGTGATCTAAAGCATTGGTTGATTGCATGCTTACGTGGATGGATTGTGCAAATATTCTTGATAGCACTATTGTTACACTTTGACTCGTGGCTTACAAATAGACGGCTAAGGGTCCACTTCAACTGAGAAAGAAGGCCCATAATGGTTTGTTAGGTTCTTCCTGTTGTACCGTATTTTCGACTGATTTTGGAGGAGAGGACACATATCATTGGAAATCAACCAAAGGTAGTGGCCTAAGCAAGTTCAGTGGTCGAGCAAGGTGCAGTGGCCGAGGAAGGTGGAGTGGTCGAGTAAGGTGTAGTGGCCGATTAAAGAAGAAGAATCCAGGGAATCTGAATAGTCACGATAATGGATGAGTAAAGAAGAGTCCAAGGATACTGAACAATCACAATAACAGATGAATAAAGATGGGCATCTCGAGACTTCATTTCTCTCTAGGAAAGCCTATAAACAGTGATGGAAATCAATAGAGCAAGTCATCTCACACGAACCAAACAAAATCAAACTTATATCTTAGCTTATCCTCAGCGTAATCAGTTAACTAGGAGTAGGGATAATCTTTAGTTGTAATCCAAGTATACGCTCATACGTTGAACGACATTATCTCAATGCAAACAATTCTCTTGTAGAAGAAATGCTTTGCAATTAATGTTCCTTATGGTCAACTATAAGTAGTTCCTTCTTATTTATTTGAAAAGTCCTTTCTTTGGGAAGGCGAGGCGTGACCCATTTAAGGAGGACAAACCTCACACTCCGGTAATCACTTGATCATTTTAGATAACATTTTGCGAGTGGCTGAATAGGCAACTGATTTACTCAGATCTTAATCATATACAGTTGAGCACGACATATCTGTCTATTTTGGCACTTTGGGTCAAAGTTGATCGGTTAGAATCGAGCCGCATAGTTAGTTCTGGCACACCCACACACCCACACACATGGCAAAACATTGTGTTGATAACCGAGTGCTAATAATTTTTGGCACACCCGGTGGAACTTAAAACTTATTTAGCTGCTAATCATATTTATCTACACCGTTCACGCCATGAGCAGTTTTTTTTTGCACGCTTGGTGGGGCACCTAATCAAGGTATTTATGTCAGTGTAGCGAAATATTCAAAATATGAGTCGTAAGGGAAATCGAGCTGCTGCAATGAATGAACCTGCAACACTAGCTGCACCTCCTCAGACTAAGGGTTGGGGGATCGCAAGTTCAGGCACCTCCTGCAATTCCTGCTCTCATAATAAATCCAATGACCAATCCTTCTAATAGGGCATCAACATCCCGAAATGACCTTATTGAAATTATATCGGCCTGGATACACAATATGCAAATGATAATTTAATATATTGTAGAATTATGGAGAAATCAAGCCGAGCTATCACTCGCCCATGCCAAGCAAGCTTGGATTAAACGTGAAAATTTCAATAGATGGATGACCAACTAGATCAAGAGCATAAATCGGTTGATGACTCTTGTCACTGAAAGAGCGCAAATGGCATAAGCGACACCTCAGCCGAATGTTTCAAATGTTGAAATTAGTGTTGTGAAAAATTTGGTGCTAATATCGCCAGTATCTCCACCATAATAGCGTAACATTTATCCGGCTTCGGTCTAGAAATATGGGATGTTCCTATGCTTGTTTATTTTAAGTGACCGGAGAAGGAAGTTAGCAATTAAGGAATGCTTGGGGGGCAGCCTTTCGAGCCTTTTCCTAGGAAAAAACTATTTCATGAAAGACAAAATCAGATAGGTCCGAAACCAACACCAATGGTAGAACCACACCTATCTGCATTGTGACCAAGTTGGTCCTAAGAAGAGGCAAATCAAGTTTTCGAACACGCTACTACTACTCCGGTCTACCATAAGCTATATCTTGAATGGATTGACCGACAATTTTCATTGCCACAACTGAAGCTGATGTTTTCCGACCAAGATGGCTAGTTCTACCAAAATAGCAGAAGTTGATGTTTTTCAATGAAGACTGGTCCAGTTTAACAAAAAAATGGCCGAAGTTGATGTTTTTCGACCAAGACGGCCTAGTTTGACTAAGATGGCCGAATTTGATGTTTTTCCCTGATCAAGCAGTCACATTCATCGTGGCGAACAATGAAACAACGTCGCTCTCACCTTTTCAACCAAAAGTGAGGCTACATGGGGGCAATGTTATATCCTATTTCTAACCAATCCTGAAGGAGTGAACACAGTGTCATTAGAAGTCAACCAAAGGTAGCGGCCAGGGCAAGGTGGAGCAGTTCGAGCAAGGTGTAGTGGCCGAGCAAGGTGGAGTGATCGAGCGAGGTACAGTGGCCAATTGAGGAAGAAGAAAAGTTCAGGGATATTGGACAGTAAGAGTGAGTAAAGAAAGTCAAGGGATACTGAATAATGACAATAATGGATGAGTAAAGAGAGGCATCTAGAGACTTATTTTCTCTTTAGGAAAGCCTATAAATAGTGATGAAAATTAACCAAGCAAGTCATCTCACACCAACTAAATCAAATAAAACTTTTCTTTTAGCTTATCATTGTGTAATCAATTATCTACATTTAATTCACACTCTTTCTCGTGGCATGGTGCACTTGAGATTTGAATATATTTCATTTTTTTTTTCAAGCTTAAAATTACCTAAAAAAAATGAATTGACGGAGTGGATCATGTGGACCCTACAAAGTTTACTCAGAATGCAGTTACTCACTCAGCGACGCAATCCGCTTTCGTTCAAGCCCAGGAACTAGGGCTGTCAATGGACCGAGTTGGCTTGACGGAATTATCGGGCCTGTCCCGCCATGGGCCGGGCTTGGACTAGAGTATCAAGCCCACGGGTTGCGTTCGGGCCCAAAGTATAAACCCCCTTTTTCAAACGGGCGAAACTTGGACTAGCTATTCAAAAGCCCGACAACCCGACCTGACCTGAATATATGTTTTAATTTAAAGTTTAAATTAAAATGTCTACTCTCCTTTCAAAATTTAAATTGTATATAATTTTTTTTCTAAAAATTCATCTACTTCTTAAAACTTCTTTTATTTTTCATACTATGTTGATGATTTTTTTCACAAAGGATAATTTCTCTCTATGTAAAAGGCCGGGCTTGGGCTAGGGCCGGGTTCGGGCTGAACCCAGCATTTGTACCTTGGGCCGGGCTTGGGCTAGACTATTGTGGCCCATCACGAGCTAGGTTTGGGCATATGTGGAGAGAGGCGGGCCGGGCTTGGACAGAGCTTGGCCCAGCCCTAACCTGGCCCATTGACACCCCTGAACCTGGCCCATTGACACCCCTACCAGGAACGGGTGTGGCCTCGGTGGATCCCGGATCCACTAAGTTCAAGTGAGTCCTTAACTGTGAGGACAACAATGATCCATGTTCCTTAAATCCACGCCGTCCATCCGTTTTTAAAGATCATTTTAAAACAAGATCCAGACAATGAAGCAGATCCAAGTCTCAGGTGGACCACACCACAAGAAACAGTGTTGATTGACTATTAAAAATTTGTCGGCCACAAAGGTTTTGTATCAAGCTGATATTGTAACCTTTCATCCAGGTCTTTGTGACCTCATCAATAGGTTGGATGGCAAATAAACATTCGGGTGGCCCCAGAGAAGTTTTTCCTTCTTCTTTTTTTTAATGATGGGTATTCAATCACCACTACTTCGTGTGGTGTGATCCATCTCGGATTTGGATGATCTGCTTCATTTTTGTGATCATGACCTAAGATGATCTTTAAAAATGGATGGACGGCGTGGATTTATACATCACGGTGAGCCCCACAATTGCACGTAGACTATATTGATGGTCCCCTGAGAAGGGCAACAAATGCATTGCACGTAGACTATATTGATGGTCCCTCTCTACACATGCAGGCGTGTGGCATGTTTCACGGTTCAAAATAGCTCATCGGTGGACCGCACTTCATGCCCGGTCAGGCGTTGGGTGAGCCTACAAAGTCATTGCATGTGGAGCTTTCGCCCATTCTTTTTAAATTTCAACCGCGCCCATATGTATGGCCCCGCCAGCTTGCCAGAACAGCCGGATTTTCAGGCCACGTAATATGCCAAGTGGGGTCCAACTAACGAGCGGCTAAGATCTTGAACACGTGCTAATTTGCCATGTGTGGGGAGAGTGCCATCAAATCAAATCAGCCGTCTATTTGCAGGCCACAAATGTGACAATATGGACTCGTTGGCCAGACATTGAAGGATGAGTATTTCAATAATGTTTTCTCGTAATCCATCCATCCTAATATGCAACATGTCAATGATATGGATTACTGAACGATGGGCCAACTTGTAAAACTGGAAAGGGTGTGTGGGACCCACTGTAATGTGTATAAATCATCCGTTCCGTCCATTGTTCTCATGTTAAGATGTGAACTAAAAAATAGAGCCATCCAAAACTCATGTGGGCCACACCACAGAGAAAAAGTGTAGATGGGATGCTTAACATTTTAATCTTATAGGGTCTACCAAAGTTTTAGATTGGATTGATATTGGGTTTTTACTTCATGCTGGTGGATGACCGAGTGGCTATAACAGCTACATCACCGTGGTCCCACAGAGCTTAGGGCTGCAGGAATCAACACTGGCTGCTGTCAATCCCGGCTCCAACAATAGTAAGATATTTCCTCCCAGACAGCTTGCAAATGCACTCGCTGCCGCACTTTCAAAAGTACCTGCGTTATACGTGGAAATGATGAGCAGGTCTGCAAGATCTGATCCACTCATCAGGTGAATCGGTGGGTATTGCTTTACTGTGTCGGCTCGATCTCACGCAAATGTTACCCTTTCCACATTCTACGAGGGATGTGAACTCGGTGAGTGGAGGTGAGAGAGAGGAAGTAGCATTCCTCAGTCATATGTTCGTCGATGGCTGCTACGTTCAACGAGGTCTCATTCGCGTGTTGGTTGTTACCAAACAAACACGACATTTTGGAATTTTCAGACCGTCCTGTTCCTTGGCAGGTCCTTGTAAAATAAGCTTAACAACTAGGGCTGCGGGTGTGGCCCACACCGGGTTCTGCGTATGGCATTCAGGGATAGTAAAGCGTATTGAGTACACTTGTGGGGCCCACTGTGGATGTATATGTCTTATCTACGCTGTCCATTCAAAATTTCAGTTCATTTTGTGGCACGGGTCCAAATTAAAGCATATCCAAAGCTCAAGTGGAACATACCATAAGAATTCACCATAGGAAATGTACTGGGGATAATAATGTCCACTATTGAAGCCTTTGTAGGACCCACTTCTTGGCCCCAAAAAGTTTTCAATGGTAGGCATTTAATTCACATTATTTTCTATGGTACTGTCCAGTTGAGCTTTAAATTAAATATGCTTCAATTTTGGGCTCATGGCCTAAAATGATCCATTAAGATGAATGCACAAAGTGGATAAGACACATAGATCATGGTGGGCCCCACATATTTACTCAGTATGCAATCCACTTCCACTTATCTAGAACCTAAACATTAGATCAATCCAACTATCACGGGTCCATGTGGATATGGAGGGTTTTGGATGATGGTACATTGTTGTCTTGGACGGGACAAGTTGGGACATGCATATACCATCAAATACCCAACATTGACAATAACGGTCTGTCATAAGAATTAGATGGTCCATAAAAATAATGGACGACCATTTAAAAACTTTCATTTTTGAATGGTGGCCAGAGTGACAGATAGATTGATCTAATGTTTTAGGCGTCCCACGTTCCTGATGGGATCAAGTAATGCAGTGGTTGAATGTGCCACACGCACAACTCAGTGGGCCCCTACGTGCGGCCCTTTAAAGGTTTTTGAATGGTTGAATCAACCTGATTCCTCGAGCGACCAACTTTCATGATTGGGCGGCTCTGAATTACTGGTCAGTTGCCATGCACGCACCTCAGTGGGCCCACGCGCAATCCATGCATAATATATTGTTCTGAAAGTACCTGCAGATCAGGAAACGCATTCGGAATGGAATTCTCATTATCAGAAAGCAAAGAATCAAGGAATCGGTTCCGCAGCCTATATGAAGCCTTTAGTCGACTTTGAACATGGTTCGTGGACCTTGATGATTCTGGACCGTCCATTTGATGGCCCAAGATGGATGAGACACGGCATAGTGGCTGGCAGTTCCACCACAGACCAACGAGAAAAAATTTTGCTACACCCACGCGTTAGCTACGCTAGCTACACCGGGTGTAGCAATGACCTACCATGATGTATGTGTTATTTCCATGCCTGTTCATCCATTTGGTGAGATCATTTTAATGAATGACACAAAAAATTAGGTAGATCCAAAGCTCAAGTGGACCCAGATAAAAAAAATAGTGGAGATTGAACGCCAACCATTAAAAACTTATCGGGGGCCACTTCAGCTTCAGATCTGCCTCATTTTTTATTTTATAACATAAAATGATCTCGCCAAATGGATGGACGGCTTGGATGAAACAAATACATCATGGTGGGGTCATCGCTACACCCGGTGTGTAGCTAGCGTAGCTAACTCGTGGGTGTAGCAAATTTTTTCTCAAGACCAACAACGGTCAGATTAAATAGGGAAAAAAGTCTCCACAATATTCCTCCGGATACATGGTGGTTACAGACCTACGGTGCCCTGATGTCACTGCTGCACACATGGCGTTCATGAATTAGATCAGAACTGTTCATTTTGTAGGTGAAATAGTGAAGGGCTCATCGTCTAAAAACCACACCGTCGGGACGGTCCTATGACTTAATGAGCGTCATAAAAATGGACGCTCAAAGATAAGAGTTAGCAATGGCCAGTGAAAAATGGTCCATTTTTGTTAGATGGCCAGGATAGTCTGATCAGTGCAAATTTTCATCAGTGGTCAGTCGATAGCGGAGCCTGCACGTGCCTGGTTAGGATCATCATGCACGTGCCACACGTTTGGTACAACAAGCAGGGACCAAAAATGCCAAGTCTCAATAGTCACTGGATCAGCTCCCATTATAAATCTGGCCATCCACGATAGGACCCACCAAGGAACAGCCCGGATTCACGGACCGCACACCCATGTGTACTACAGACCGCAACGAACCACAACTCCACCAGAGCGCGATGAGTCGAAGATCTACTTCCCGCTATACGCCTTCTTCACCGGGAAAAACTTCTATACTCTGGCAGGCGGTGATTGTTGATACGCAGGCACTAATAAACTGTACACATACCATAATTAATTCAATAAAAACCATCCAGTTAGTGTTTACCAATTTAGATGGCTTGTTACCCAATAGTTACACTGATTAATTTTCCTAAATGGTCGATTGATGGACACTTAGTGCACGGTTAAAATGGAAAATGCTCACCATAAAATTCATTAAGAAAATTCCAATTAATCAGAGAATAGGATCATTCCACCAATCGTATATTCAAAAGATTAGCTATCTGCAATGGTTGACACAATTTGGACGGTTAATTTTAATTTTATTTTATTTCACATATACAACTTCTGAGTGCGTGCGTATCAACCACGACACTCTGCCAGAGTATCAAATTACACCACCATCATCCTTTTTCCGCGTTCAGATATCTAAAATCAAATCTCCGAAAAAACTCAAATTCCACGTTCCTCCAATAAATCGACGTACAGTGGATTTCCCCGTGAAAAAAACAAAAAGAAGGAAAGAAAAAAAGATAAAGAAAAATAAAGAAAGATTTGATACTCTGGCGGACTTGGATGGATGATAAGCAGGGAGGTCGAAATTACTAGAGACTGCATCCGTGGAATGCGACTAGATTAAATTGAACCGTCCAGAATATGGGCTCCCAATTGATTTGTATGATGAACTATAAATATAAAGAACATTGCATCATCGTCAATCAGATTGGTGGACATTAATTTGACGGTTAAAAATGAAAAATATCCAACGGTCCTATTTCACTCAGGGCTAGAATTGTTGAAGGGTTAAACCAATCTCATTCTACGCTGTATACTAATAAATTAAACTTATTTTCGTGTAAATGATCTTGACCGTCGATATTTATGGCAAACGGTTAATATTTCTCAAATCCATGTCCTGCTTGCATGGGAACAGTCTGGATCAATTGGATTGTCTGAGTGTCCCAATGCGACTAGGAGCACATAACTTATACTGCTCTAGGAGCATTGGCGCCTCTTTTAGTAACGTATGCCACGTGTACAATTTCTGAGTGCCTCATTATCAAGTGTCACACAGCCAGAGTATCAAATAACTTGCTGTCTTCCCTCGCTTCCTCCCCTTATAAAGCAGAGGTCTCATAGGTGGAAACGATCGCAAACCGAAATCAAGGGTTTCATTTTTTCCTGGGACTGCGGGAACACGTTTTTTGTTTTTACCAGAAAGCTCAAATTTAGAACCTCCTGGTTTTTGCTGAGGTTTTGGCTTCTTGAGAGCTGGATTCTTGCCGTTTTGGGCAGTTTTGCAGCTTCTAGCAAGGTTTGATTTCTGTTGATTGCTCAGATCTCCAATCTTATGATTTTCTTGAGGTTTTTACTTCTCCAGAGTTGCTTTCTCTCTCTATGAGCTGGTTGACGGCTCCTAGCAGTGTTTGTTTCGTCATCTGACGGCTCGGATCGCGAATCCTAGGGTTTTCTTGAGGTTTTTGCTTTTTCAGAGCTTTGTTTTTCTGTTTATGAGCTGATCGACGGCTCCTTTCAGTGTTTGATTCGACATCTGAAGGCTCGGATCGAGAATCGTAGGGGTTTCTTGATTTTTTTGCGTTTTCAGTACTTGTTGCTCTGTTTTTGAGCTGATTGACGGCTCCCGGCAATGTTCGATACGTCATCTGAAGCTTGGATCGCGAATCGTAGGGTTTTCTTGAGGTTTTTTTTGCTTCTCCGGTGCTGTGTTCTCTGTTTATATGCAGTTTGATAGCTTCTAGCAGTGTTCGCTTTCGCTTCCTACTGTAAGGTTAGACAGGTAGTTCTGGGGTTTTCTCTGGAGCTGTTTTCTCTGTTTTTAAGGAGATTTTGTATATTGTTTTGATGCTGGAAGCTTAGATTGAGAAATCTACTGTTTTCCCTCAGTATCTGCTTCTGTAGGCTGTTTCTCTGTTTACTAGCAGATTTTCGTTTTCTGTGCTGGAGGAAAAGCTAGGGCTATCTCTAGCGAAATCTTTTTTCTTTCTTTCTTTCTTTCTTCGGTTTGTTTTCTGTTAGGTTTAAGCATAGAGCTGCAAAATCTGGGCTTTCCCAGCTTCTAGAAGCTTCTAGCTTCTTCTGAAAGCTTGGATCGCCAACCTTAGATCATACCAGAGCTGTCTTCTCTGCTTAGAGTTTTACATTGTCGCTTGACTGCTCAAGTACAACTGCGCTGGTTAATTCTCCTGTAAAATTGGTTTTTTGTTTTTCAGTATTTATTTTCTGCTGATACCGTAGAGAGTGAATCTACTCATTTGTCGACTTCTCAAAGAGTTACTTTGGTTAAGGAGGTTTAAGAAGGGAAAAGCATGGCCTTTTGTTCTTCAAGCATTGGGTTGCATAATTGTGTTTATGTAGTGGACTATTGTCCTGTTGGCATCAATTTTGCAAAGCATTGGAGAGGAAATCCAGTTGTGGATAT
Organism: Liriodendron chinense; assembly: GCA_003013855.2. Lineage (NCBI taxonomy): Eukaryota > Viridiplantae > Streptophyta > Magnoliopsida > Magnoliales > Magnoliaceae > Liriodendron > Liriodendron chinense. Next base: position 6,756,050 of record ML058333.1, read on the forward strand.
TAGGGTACATGGATTCTTGAGAAGTGCTGGAATTGGATGCAGAACTTTTGTTATAGAAACGGTTTCATCTAGATGCCCGAGAAGTCCAAGGAAGCTGATAAATGGGATCAGAAGCATGTTGATTCCGCAGGAGGTTGAGTCAGAGTCTGCTGGTTCGTCGACGGTCAGAATTTTGCAAGATGGAGATGTTTCTGTAGCTAAGGATTCTAAGCTTTCTGAGATGAGTGCTCATCCAGAACTCGATGAGGGAGGTGGGGGTGGGGATTCTTTAGGTGGTGATGGCAGTAATGGGAAATTTCCTCCTGGAGGCGGCGGCGGCGGCGGCGACCATGAAGAAGATGACAAAGAGGAAGAGGAGTTTGGGCCAATATTGAAGTTTGAGGAGGTTATAAGAGAGACAGAAGTTCGAGGAGCTCGTCTCCCTTCGGATATGTTAGAGGCTGCGAAGACCATTGGCATTCGCAAAGTTCTTCTTCTTAGATATTTGGATTTGCAGGTACTGCCTAATGAAAAAGGAAAAAAGTCTGATAAGTGTACTTGTACATAGTTGTTTCTTTCTTTTATTTGGGCTTTCTTTTTGCCAATTGCAGGAATCTGCTTGGCCTCTAGGAGTCGCTGTCAAATCCTGCTCTTTGCTTCGTAACCGAATGCTTGTTGACCCGTCTTTCCTTTTTAAAGTTGGAACAGAGGTTTGTTGAGCTTTGTTTATATTTCCCTTGAATAAAATATTGGGATTTGTTGATGTTTTCATTATTGTTCTGACATGATGCAGATAGTTATCGATTCATGTTGTGCAACATTTGCGGAGATTCAAAAGAGGGGCAAGGATTTCTGGGCAGAGTTTGAGTTGTATGTAGCAGATCTTTTGGTTGGAGTGGTGGTTAATGTTGCTTTAGTTGGTTTGTTAGCACCATATGCTCGCATTGGACAACCATCTGCATCAAAAGGGTTATTGGGACGCATGCAGCGTGCTTATGGAGCTCTACCTAGCAGGTTAGTAATTCATGTCAAAAAGGGTCCTTTTGTTTAAATCCTAAAGAAGATTTCAGATCAGCATTTTCAACTTCTAGACCTTGGTTCTTTGCATAATTGTGATCTAAGCAGTTTCAGTTGATGAAGACACTGAGCATAGCTAGTTTTGCCATTTCTTTAATGGTGGGCAATAGTTGGCCCTAGCTCATTTACCTCAGGTTATGCAACCATTGGTGCAAAAATACCATCTGGTTGTTATGTCTTGTTGATCTTATGCTTACTTGGTTAATTCGTTGTGTTTTTCTTTATTCGTGAATGTGGGATGAAATTATGCACATGCACATGACATATTCCTACGTAAGAACTAAGAAGGGAGTGTTGGAGTTATGCCCCGAAAAACTAATGTGAGCCTAATCCACTAGGCATGTGGATGTGGCAGTGATGACCTCAGTCATAGATCATGATGACCTAGTATCCTTGGTGGACAAAATGCTATGCATTAGTCAATATGTGGCGTCACCTTAAACACTAGTATGGTTTAAGGAGTGATTCCTCTGGATGTCCGTGGGAACTTGAGATTGAACACGACGGTCATTGACCAAGGGAGAGTTGTGGTCCATGGATATTAGTACCTTGTTATACCATTGCCATCATAGGTCTTAGGACGAACCTGTGGTCATCACATGATGAGATGAATAGTTAGCTTGTGTGAGGGGACTGACTTGGGTTAAGATGGAACATATCCACCATCGGGGTCCGACTTGGTGTTAGTATTGCCTTCGCCCTACCCCACATGTGAGTCTGAGTGTGTCATGGATATAAGATCTTCTCGGACCATTGGGCAATTACATTGGTGGATTAAGAGCAAGCCATTAGTTCAAGGGTAGCTCGAACTTTGATCAGACTTGATGATGCATGAGAAGTTGATTAATCCATAAACTTAAGGATGCATAAGGGTCATGATCGTGATTGAATGGCTTTAGCTTTCTTTAGGAGACTACCTTTTAACCGTTAAGAGTGGGCGTGGTTAGGTACATCCATTAGGATCCGTAAGGGATCCACTGGGTTTACTTAGGGACATGTATATGGCAAGATCAGAGATTCATCAAGTGATTTTTCCACTGGACGTAGCACATGGAAGGTTTTAAATGGCTTTACAAAGGTTTCAACCTTTGAAGTTTTGTTTTAAATGTTAAAATTATTTTGATTGCACTTGATGATGATATGATGGCCCAGATTTGATGGTCCACTATTTGATTTGCATGGTATATAGATATCTAGTAGATGGACAGTAGAAGGATTAAATTATAAGCATATGCATGAATAAGAGCTTATAGGTCCCCTTTTGCATGGAGCAGCCATGGGAATTTGTAGGGTGATGGAGTACCATATTTAGTGTCCCTTGAAACACCAACACCTTTTTTATATAATAGATCCTATTCTAGAGAGGGGAGAACACTATAGAGAAGCCCGGAACGCCTTCCCCCCTTTGGACGTCACCTAGAGAGTAGAGAGTGGGTATGAGAGAGAGAGAGAGAGATTCTCGTCTTCTCTTCTTCTTTCTTCTCCTTCCACGTGTGGGTGTGGGCTCTACCTTGTGGATGTGTAAACGTCATCTCAGGCCTACCCTGAGTCAGTGCCGTGGGATCTCACTCTCCCTCCATCGAGGATACAGGTCTAGGAGAGACCTCTGAGGTTGGAGGAGCGACATCCTTTGGGAACTCTACATCCCGATCTGATGAGGACATAAGACCCTTCAAAGTTTATCAGCGAAGAAAGCGCAAACCACAAGCATCTTCCTTGTGGCTAGGCGATCATTGAGGAGCATTGAAGATCTTACAGACGTGGTTTGACACATAGAAGACCCCACATTGGGAAGACGTGTGTAGGATAGGAAGAAGACCCTTGCTGGACAGTTTTCACTGTCCTCGGGCGCCCGACCGTTGCTCCGTCGGGCACCCGAACATTGCCTATCTGGCGCCCGAAACTCACTGGACGTTTTTGGACGTCTTCAGGCGCCTGACCTCCGTGCGAATTTTTTTTTTTTTTATTGCGTTTTGCTTAAGTATTAGGGGTATTTTGGTATTTTTCTATTTTCTTATTGGTTATTTAAGAGGGCTCAGCCCTAAATTCGAAATTAGTTTTTGATTAATGAAAAGAAAGCCTTTTGGGTTGCCTCCTTCCTCTCTCTCTCTCATGGAATTTCGTCTTCTTCCCTAATCCTCTTCTCTTTGCTTCTTATGCCCTTTTAATATTCATCTAAGGTAAACTTCTTCTTCATTCTCTCTTTATTTCTATTATTCCCCAATCTTCGAACCTTAAATTTGAGAATTGACTCCAAACCCCAATTCCTCAAATTCCCAATTCCCTAACCGGAGAAATCCTTTAATAATGCAAGATCGGGAGCTTCCATCCCTCGTCGGATCCAACCTAAGCTATAATTGAACTTCACACTTCGTGGTTGTGATGATGGCCCACTCCATTGCATGTCTCTTTGTGGTTTTCTTAGTTTATGATGGTTGATGTTGAATTTTTAGATTATTATTGTCTTTGATTTCCACTGGATTATGTGTTCATGAGCATGCATCATAATTAGGGCATCCTACATCAAATTTGGTATCAGAGATTAATGTTTGCATGGTTATGTTTAGATCGAGTTATCAAATTAAGGTTTTGATTTTTAGGTTTGTTTTAGGAAAATTTTCAGATTTAGAAAGTTTCCAATTTTAAAAACTTCCCAATTTTAGAAAGTTTCCTAATTTGGAAAATTTCCAGATTTGAGTCGCATCATCTAGAATTACTTAAGTGTCAGTTCATTGTAGTTTAAATCCATCGCATACATCTTGTAAGTCGTAAAACCATAGTGGGCAAGTTGGGTAGAATTTGGTATGATTCTTTAGTTGCATGCTCACGAGAAGAGGTAAGAGGTTTCGGACTTCAACCAATCATGAATAATGAGCAGTTATCTGAGCAACTTGCTCAATTGATACAAAAGATAATCGCTGTAGAAACGAGCCAAAGGTGTGAGTTTGCTTGCATAGACAACCAAATCACCACTACCATGACTAAGTTTGAGAAATTAGAGGCATTCTAAAGGGGGAACCCCATTGTTGGGGATGATGCGCAATCCCAAGTTGGAGGAATCGTTGAAGAATGTGCTCCCAGACGTGGAGATAATGGTGGTAGAGATCGTGGAAAGGGTCGTGGTGTTGTGCGGGAGGTGCAAGCCATATATGATTATCCAGACCGTTACGATCTAGATGAGTGTGTGATGAAGAGTGTGAGGGTGAAAGCCCCAAGTTTTGATGGGCGTTTAGATCCCAAGGTATTCCTTGATTGGTTAGCTGACATGAATCACTATTTTGAGTGGTATGACATATTAGAAAATCATCGAGTGCGGTCTGCTAAAATGAAGCTTGTGGGCTAGGCCAAATTATTTTGGACTAGCACTGAGCGTAGGATTGATAGAATTGGGAGAGCCCCTGTCACACATTAGAATGAGATGAAGGAGAAGTATCTCCCTCTCTCATACAGACAAAAGCTCATTGACAAATGGCAATCCTTGCGCCAAGGGTCAATGTCTGTCGCTGACTACATTGCTAAGTTCGAGGAGTATATGATGTGATGTGACATCCAAGAAGACCCTCTGGTAATGCTTTCGCGTTTCAAGACGGGCCTTCGAACGGATCTTCAGCGCGTGCTTTTGACTCGACTCATAACAAACTGGATGAAGCGTACCAAGTCGTATAGGAGTTATAAAAATATCTGAGAGCTCCTGTCACTTTACGTTTTGAGTCCTGAGACTCTAATGCTAGATCTGGATCCCAGGGAGCTAGACCTAACGTTGGTAATCAACCCAGGGCATATGCGATTGTTCCGCCTAGGCCTAGGGATGAGAAGGGCAAAGGTGTCCTTAGTGCCGGTCCTAGTGGGGGTAGCTAAGTGAGATGCTACGAATGTGTGAATATCGGTCACATGTCCAATCAGTGTTCTACAAAGAACCGTGGAAAAGCCTTAGTTGTAGGTGAGTCCTACGAAGGTGTAGATGACCAGGGTGATTATGAAGTAGAAGAATATCACCTTGAAGGAGGTCTTACTGATGAAGACAAAGTGGGCGATGAAGCAACGCTTGCAGTAGTCAGGCGTGCGCTATCTCAGTCTAGGAGTAGTGTTGATTGGCGTCGAAACACTCTCTTCTGTACTCTCACCAAGTGTGGAGAGAATAATTGCAAGGTGATAGTGGACAATGGAAGTTGCCAAAATGTGATTTCCATTGAAATCCACACCTCATCCCGACCTATATAAAGTTTCTTGGGTTGACAAAACATCCATTCCTGTCATCCATCAGTGCTTAGTTCTTATCGAGTTTGGGTCGTATAAGGAGTCCCTGTGGTGTGGTGTGATACCTATGGATGTTGGACATATTATCCTAGGTGGGCCGTGGCTATTCGACAATGACGTCATAATCTTTGGCCGTTCGAATGCGTGTACCTTTATGCATAATGGTAAGTAGATCAAACTTAATCCCATGCCACCAGAAAGCATGTTAGGGAAGAAGAACGATGAGAAGGCGAATGAGCTTAAGGAAGCGAGGAAATCCAAACCTAAGTAGTCTCTTCACATAATTAATGCAAAAGAATTTGAGAAAGAGACTAAGGAAGATTCCATGGTGTATGCCCTTGTGGCAAGAGGTATTACATCTGAGGTTCCATTATAGTTACCCTATGAGGTAACATCGGTTTTGAAGGAATATAGTGATGTGTTCCCTGATGATTTACTGAATGAGTTGCCACCTATGCTGGACATCCAGCATGCCATTGATCTCGTCTCGGGGTTGACTTTATCGAACCTTCATTATAGGATGAATCCTGTAGAGCATGCAGAATTGAAGCGGCAGATTGATGAACTTCTGCAAAAGGGCTTCATCCAGGAGAGTATGAGTCCGTGTGCCGTGCCCGCATTGTTGACGCCAAAGAAAGACGGCACGTGGCGCATGTGTGTGGACAACTGTGCCATAAACAAAATTACCGTCAAGTATAGGTTTTCCATACCTAGGCTTGATGATATGCTTGACATGATGGTCAGGTCTACCATTTTCTCTAAAATTGATCTCAAGAGTGGATATCACCAAATCCGCATACGCCCAAGAGACGAATGAAAAATTGCATTCAAAACGAAAGATGGGTTGTACGAGTGGAAGGTCATGCCCTTCGGCTTGACAAATGCACCCAGTACTTTCATGCGGGTGATGACACAAGTCTTGAGACCGTTCATGGGTAAATTCCTAGTGGTGTACTTTGATGACATTCTTATTTATAGTACCACTAAGGAATCACACCTTGAACATCTGAAGCAGGTCTGTAGCATCCTTAGGACTGAAAAGTTGTACGCTAATCTTAAGAAATGCATATTCATGTCTAGTCAAGTCGTGTTCTTAGGATTTATAGTGTTATCAGAAGGAATGAGCGCAGCCCCTGAAAAGGTCAAAGCCATAGTTGAGTGGCCAGAACTGAAGAACATTCACGAGGTGCGAAGCTTTCACGGCTCAGTAACTTTTTATAGTCGGTTCATTACGGGATTTAACACGATTATGACTCCCATTACTGAATGCATGAAAAAGGGAGAGTTTGTGTGGTCGAAAGCCGCAGTCAAGGCTTTTAAAGAAATTATGGGTAAAATGGTAGAAGCTCCCGTCATGCGTCTACCTGACTTTTCTAAAGTTTTCGAGGTGGCGTGTGATGTGTCAGGTGTTGGTATAGGTGGAGTGTTGAGCTAAGAGGGCCATCCAGTAGCCTATTTCAGTGAGAAACTGAATGATGCAAAGCAAAAGTACTCCACTTATGACAAATAGTTCTATGCGGTAGTGCAATCCCTGAGACATTGGCGTCACTATCTACCACAAGAATTCGTCTTGTTTTTTGACTATGAGGCCTTGAGATATTTACATTCTCAGAAGAAGCTCAACCCAAGGCATGCTAAATGAGTAGCGTTTCTTCAGGAATACTCGTTTGTCCTGAAACATAAGGCTGGGGTAAAAACAAACCAGCAGATGCCCTTAGTAGAAGAGTGACTTTGCTCAACTCCTTAAGTATAGAGGTAGTCGGGTTTGAGCAACTTATGGATGGGCATCCCATATGTCTTGATTTTGGAATACATATGCGTCACTCTCTAGTGACCAGCGTTGCATGGGTGATTATGTTCTTAAAGACGATTTCCTTTTTAAGGGAGACCGACTTTGTATTCCCCGTATGTACCTTCGTGAATTCCTCGTCTGGGAGCTTCATTCAAGGGGGATAGCTGACTATTTTGGTCGAGACAAGACCATTGCCCTCGTAGAGGATTGTTTTTATTGGCCAAGTCTCAAGCGAAACGTAGTCAAAATTTTAGGGGCAATGTCGTACTTGTCAACTGACAAAGCAACGAAAACAAAATACTGTGCTATATATGCTATTGCCAGTGCCACATGCTCCGTGGCAAGACATTAGTATAGATTTCGTGCTGGGACTTCCCAAGACGACCAAAAAGCACGATTCCATCTTTGTTGTTGTGGATTGCTTATCTAAAATAACGCATTTTCTCTCATGTTCGAAAATGTCGGATGCGTCTCAGATTGCTCGTGTCTTTTTTGATGGTGTAGTGCGTCTCCATAGTTTGCCTAAAACCATAGTGTCTGACCATGATGTCAGATTTACCAGTTATTTTTGGAAGACACTATGGCACATGATGATTACTCGTTTACAATTTTCTACTGCATACCACCCTCAAACAGATGGACAAACTGATGTGGTAAATCGAAGTCTTGGAAACCTATTACGTTGTCTAGTGGATAAGCATGTTAAGACTTAGGACTTAATTCTACCTATCACTGAATTTGCTTATAATGGGCCTGTCAATAGGTCGACAGGAATGCGTCCTTTTGAAATTGTCAGTGGATACAAACCTAGAATGCCCGTAGATCTCCTACCCATGTCTGTCACCCAAAGATCTTTAGAGTCAGCCGATGCATTCGCACAACACATTCATGAATTGCATACATATATTAGACAGCGGATTAATCAAAGTAATGATAGTTATAAATATTCCGCTGACTCTCATCGTAGATTACAAGATTTTCAGGAAGGAGACTGTAATGGTGAGGATAATGCCAGAGCGGTTCTCACAAGGTACCGCTAAGAAGTTACAAGAGCATAGTGTTGGACCACTCAAAATATTGCAAAGAATTGGGTCCAACGCGTATCGGATTGACCTTCCACTTGAAATGGGCATTAATCCAACCTTTAATGTGAAAGATCTAGTCCGTTCCCTTAATCCTACCATATTGACCCTTCTTCACTCTCATGGCCATACTCTAAGTTTGCTTTACAACCCATTCCACCCCTTCCCCACCCTATCATTCGAAAGGAAGAAATTGAGGAAATAATAGATGAAGAGATAGTTTCCACGAGAGACGGAGGTTTCCAAAGGTATCTTGTCAAATGGAAGAATAAATCATCGTCAGAATCTACATGGTTGACTGAAGTGGAGTTGCAGAACATCGATCCAGATTTGCTAGAGCGCCACAAAAGCTTTAACTCGTCGGAGTCGAGTTTTTCTCACCCGAGGGGAGTTGATGAGGACACAAGATTCTTCAAAGTCTATCAGCGAAGAAAGTGCACACCACAAGCATCTTCCTTGTGGCTATGCGATCATTGAGGAGCATTGAAGACCCTAAGGAAGTGGTATGACACATAGAAGACCTCACATTGGGAAGACGTGTGGAGGATAGGAAGAAGACCCTTGCTGGATAGTTTTCATTGTCCTCGGGCGCCCGAACATTGCCTATCTAGCGCTCGAAACTTATTGGGCGTTTTTGGACGTCTTTGGGCGCCCGACTGAGCGCCCAACCTCTGCGTGAATTATTTTTTTTATTGCGTTTTGCTCAAGTATTAGGGGTATTTTGGTATTTTTCTGTTTTCTTATTGGTTATTTAAGAGGGCTCAGCCCTAAATTTGAAATTAGTTTTTGATTAATGAAAAGAAAACCTTTTGGGTTGCCTCCTTCCTCTCTCTCTCTCTCTCTCTCTCTCTCTCATGGAACTTCGTCTTCTTCCCTAATCCTCTTCTTCACTTTGCTTCTTATGCCCTTTTAATATTCATCTAAGGTAAACTTCTTCTTCATTCTCTCTCTATTTCTATTATTCCCCAATCCTCGAACCCTAAATTTGAGAATTGACTCAAAACCCCAATTCCTCAAATTCCCAATTCCCTAATTCGAGAAATCCTTTGATCTCTTGGATGATCTCTCGGACTAGTGAACCCCATTGTTCGATTGAGTTCTGACCATGCAAGATCGGGCGGTTCCATCCCTCGCCGGATCCAACCTAAGCTATAATTGAACTTCACACTTAGTGGTTGTGATGATGGCCCACTCCATTGCATGTCTCTTTGTGGTTTTCTTAGTTTATGATGGTTGATGTTGAATTTTTAGATTATCATTGTCTTTTATTTCCGCTGGATTATATGTGTTCATGAACATGCATCATAATTAGGGCATCCTACATCACGATCACATCACGCTAAGATGTGATCTAGACCATTCATTGTAGGTTTAAATGTTTGGGAACTTGAGATTACCAAGACGGGGTTCTAGGCTTAACTAAATAAATTGGATTTTTGAAAAACCAATAAATTCCTCTGCGTTTCTAATTAAAATCCAATAGGGAGTTACTTCAAATATATATATAAAAAAGTCCATTTTCTTACTGTCAAAATATAGCCTGTTCTTTAGCTGATTATGCTGCTGAGACAATCGCTAGAATGGAGCTCATCCATGATGGTTGGTTCCCATTATATTGTTGGTAAGATAGCTATAGGACTAGCCGTGGTTTATGTTGAGACAAAATGTTGGGCACTTACGGAACAACATGTTCATAGGATGAATGTAGCTGAAATGAGGATGTTGAGATGGATGAGAGGCAAGAAGAGGTAGGATAGAATTAGAAATGATGGCATTCAAGGGAACTTAGGAGTAACATTAATAGGTAATAAGATAAGGGAAAGTAGACTTAGATGGTTTGGTCATGTGCAAATGGAGACCAAGAACTGCCGGTTAGAAGGAGTGAGTTGGTACAAGTTGAAGGCTCTAAAAGGGCATGGGGAAGGCCTGAAAAGACCTGGATGGAGGTAGTAAGAAAAGATTTGATGACCTATGGTCTAATCAAAGGTCTGGCGTTGACGGAACAAGATTCATGTAGCCGACCCCAATTAATTGGGATAAGGCATAGATGATGATGATGATTATATCTACTGGATTTGCATGTTTATATAGAATCATTGTTGCAATTCATGGTTGGTTGTTGAGTAATTTCATTGGCATTGTTTTCCTGGCTGATACTGCCATTCTAGTGCTGTTCGTGTATTTTGCTTGATTTTCTTTTCCTACCTGAAATGACGACATCTGTAATCCTCATTACTTCTAAAAGTTTTCTTTCTGATGCAGTGTGTTTGAAGCTGAAAGGCCAGGTTGCAAATTTTCTATTCAGCAAAGAATTGGGACATACTTCTATAAGGTACCATATTCTCCTTGTTACTTTTGAATATGTGACTGTTTCTTGTTTCAAACTATGTCTGTGAGTGGAAATGTTCATTTCCAGTTTCTAGCATCCTCTCACTATTTGTTCCCCCCTCCCCCCACAGTTCTTTATTCATGATTTTGTTTTCTTGGAGAATTTGGCATTTTTTAATGCATAATAGTTGATTTACATTCGGGATCCAGGGAGTTCTGTACGCATCAGTTGGGTTTGCTTGTGGGATTGTAGGCCAAGGAATTGCAAATTTGATCATGACTGCTAAACGGTATATTCCTATCTTTAATCCTGTACAGCTGTACTAGCTTCTTAATACTTGTTTCTGTGCTATCTTCTGTAGTAGATTCTTTTACTGCTAATTTCATTTATGTTGATTATCTATGAGCTAATGGAACCCCAGGCAATTCCCAGGCCACCCCGAGATAGGGAACTGCACAATGTGCTCTGCAAATACAGAAAGAGTATATGTGACATGTTAATTACCAATCTGGTCACATGTTAATTACCAATCTGGTCCATCCATCTACTGGGCACTAATAAGTTAGCTTATGCATTAAATCAAACCTCTTAGGGTGTGTTTGATTGCCACTTAAAAATGATTTCATCTCATTGTAGTTAATGGTAATTATATATTAGAGAACATGAATATGATTGTTATCAGGATTATTCTTAATCCTTGTAAAAAAGAAATATGATGTCTAAATTCTACTGCATAACTATGATTAACGAAAATCAGATAAACTCATTTTTAAGGCACCCAAACAGGCCCTTAGACAATCCTATCCATCGTCTTTACTCAATCTGCCCTACTAAATATTTTCCTTCTGACTATTATCATTTTTTACTGTCCTGTGATCAGTGTGACAAATATCCCAAGAATTTTCAAAATCTTGCAAATCAAATAGTGGACCATCAAATCTGGGCCATCATATCCATTACACACTCAGACTCGTTACTTTGTCACCTGAGTCGACTTGACTGGCCCAGTAATGAGTTGAGTAAAAGTTCATTTTGCTAGGGTCTTATGAAAGACCAGGCTAAAAAAAAAATAAAAATAAAAAATAAAAATGAAAGGTTAGTCTATAATTCTGAAACAACCCTGGATTGGAATGACTCTTGCAGTTAAAATGAGTTGCTGATGAGTGATGCCTTTAGTTGTTCTTTATTTTGTTTCGCTTTTCCGAAACACAAGTCATAAATGGTCATTTTAGTATTTGCAATTTAAAATCAAAAAGATTAAAAATCTGAAATTGTTGACAATGTTGTTTTCTAAAAGCTTAAAACCTCATTACCCTTACTGCAGGCACCCTTATCCCCTATCTGTATTTTCCTGGTAAATCTTTCTCAAAAACATATCTAACAGCCAATATTCTGTTTTTGTTCATCTATCTAATCATCCCAATAATTGTCTTTCTTTTTTTGTTATTTTGGATTGGTATTGATTAATCTTTTATGTATTAGAAAAATTGAAGTATTTTGTATTTAAATGAATAGTTAAAAGTCGCGCAGTCCTAGTTGTCCAGCTGTCTGGAACAGTTGACCAGCCGAGTCTGAGCCCAAGTTTTCGAACTGTGGACAACTTCCATGTGGAATTTGCTAATTTTGGGTGGATAAAATTTTTTCTTGATAGAAATCAAGAAAACCTCCAAATTGCATACCATCTACTATGTTATTGGAACCTATTTTATTGTATTGCTTTTTGGAAGCTTATAGTCATCTTTTCTGTCATATCTACTATATGCAGTGGCTTTTGTTGCAATGCTTACTTATCAGAAAAAGACCTTAATATTCTTTTATTTGATCAGGAGTATTAAAAAATCAGAGGAAGACATACCAGTACCACCTCTTGTCAAAAGTGCAGCTCTTTGGGGTATGTATGACTCAAATGTTCATGATTTTTTTCTCTCAAAAAAAAAAGAAAAAAAAGATCATGATTTCGTTTCCAGTAAACTCGTCATGTATGGCTTCATTTGGGGGCAAACCCTCAAGAGACCCCAAGGAATTTTTCTTCTGAGACAGCTGGTCCCAATGGTGCCAGATAGCTTCTTCTTCTTCTTCTTCTTCTTTTACTGGTTCAGCTGGCACCATGGGTCCCAAATGTCTCCCATGAAGCCTTTCCCAGTAGTTTGTAGCATCGTGTCCAAACATTGTTACAAGTTATTTGCAAGTATTTTTGCAACTAGCTGTTTGGGACAGATTTTATTCTGGTTCTCTTTATTTTACAGTTTGGTTTACTCAATTGATTACAAATCCACAATTTGCTTGATTGATACTTTGTTTGTAATTTTTGGTTTTTAGAAAGTTTGCTCAATTTATGTGGACTGTATCACGTGAGCCCACATTTCATGAGCCAGAATGTGGTAGTTGCAAATATTATATTATCCTATCTATCACACTGATCATCCTACATATCAGAAAGTTAGCCAAATTTTAGTCCATGCGTTTCTCGGGTAATGGATGGGATGATTAAGATTGTTTGAACAAAGTGAGATTCTTTGGATCTATAAGCAATCCATGATGGGTCCCACCAAATGGATGGTTCAGATGAAATCTTTAAAGTTCATTTCATGGGCTATTGATTTGGTGGTTAGAGTTGTCTAATCATTATAATTTTTGCATGTTGCCACAAGAATTGTGGTCTGGGCCTGATGGATGGTTGAGAGCGATCGATGCACTGTGTCTTCCTCTGCCTAGGAGCAGTATAACTTGTAGTGCTGTGGTTTATTTCTCTCTTTCCTCAGCTCTTCTTCCCTTGCAAAACCTTCTGCCCCTATGTGCCGCTCTCACTTCAAACTGTGTGTCAGACTCACACTCCGGCTCAATTTCTAGATGTTTGTACTTGCTAACATTTTGGAATTGATTCTTCCCCATCTTGCACTCGAATCTTTTTCTGCCTTGCTTCATTGCTTCACACTTGGTGCAAACTACAGTCCTTCCATATATTCAATTCTGATAAAGCTTGGAGATTATAAGCAACCTCATCCAAAAGAATTTTGAGTCTTTCTTGAAGTAAACAACACATTGAAGGGTTAGGGTTTTTCCATCTGGCAGATTTTTGGTGCACGGGCCATCCAAAGTGGGCATTGATAACAACTGTTTGGATCGCTGAGCGAACAGGCTGAACTGGTACAAAATGAAAACTTGAGTGTACAGTATGAGTTCTTGATTCGAGCATTCTCCATTGTTAGCTAGTTTATGGCGCTGAGGACATTGATCTCTAGTACTCCATAGTTTTGGGGTATCAAATCTAAAACTTGTGAGCTTCTTGTACAGGAGTCATAGATTGTACAGGAGTCATAGATTTCCAGTTTCTCTGCCTCTATGAGCATTGAAAATCCTACTGTATGTTTATGCCTTGGCATGTGCATATCTATCTGTTACGGTATGGATACCGTACAAAGGGTGAGTTATTGTTTGCATGGCTTTGTATTATGAGGGTGCAGCCTTGGTGATGTAGAGCTGGGAGGTAATACCGTGATGTGAACTGTTCTAATTCTAACCCACTATGGAGTGGATGAGAGTGGGGTGTCAAATACTTGTATAATAATACACTGTTGATCTGACGGGCCTATTGTGGGTGAAGGAAGCTAAGAGTTGTATTAGATTGGAAGATCCTAGCCACCAAATCCTTGGTCTCTCCTTCACTGCAGACTGCTGTTGTAGTGTGCCATAATGGCTGTTACGTAACAGTAATGGTGGTAGCCATTATCCGGTATGAGATCGTAATGGCTGTTATGCCAAAAAATGACCCATAATGGCTGTAATGGTTTGTTATGGGGCTGATACAGGTTTTCTTAAAAAAAAAAAAGGAAAGAAAGAAAAGAAAAAGAAAAAAAGGCCTTAATGGCCGTTACGGCCTGTATTGTAATGAGAGTAACAGTGGTGGCCGTTACAGTCACCATGCCATTATGGAATAGCTTGGTTGTATTTCTTCCCACCTATCAAGGCACCCAATAGAATGATTAGGGCTGTCCAATATAGGATATTGTTTGGTATCTCCATCCACATGTGGCCCATCAGATCAACAGTCCTGATCATCAGACTACAGGCTCCTCTTTGACACACTCAGGACCCCGTATACTCTGCATATCATTGGCATGATGTTCATGTAATTTTTTTCCTTTTCTATATTTTGCTGTTTGCCTGGGTTGGATGCTACTTGTGCTAGTGGGTCTTGTTGAACTCCCCTATCATTTGTGTATGTGATAGCCATGTAGTACTTTTAAAACACAAGTGTTGATATTACCTGTTTTTCTAATTTGTTACCCTTGCAATTTTCAGGTGTCTTTCTGGCAGTTTCTTCCAACACCCGCTACCAAATTATCAATGGATTGGAATGCCTGGTTGAAGCATCGCCTATGGCGAAGCAGGTCCCACCAGTTGCAATGGCTTTCACTGTTGGTGTGCGTTTCGCCAACAATATCTATGGAGGCATGCAGTTTGTAGATTGGGCTAGGTGGAGTGGCGTGCAATAGAAGTATGCATCTTATATACCTCATACTTGGAGAAGTACTTCCATTGAAAAATGCAAAGAGATTTTGATTTCAATCTTCTAACCTCTAACCACGAGCCTTAAATCCTCACTTCGAGAGTTTTGCTTTTGAGGGGCCATCCACAACGTCACAACCATGTAGAAGTTTCATAGATGCAATGTGCAGAAGAAATCTGCAAATGCAACTAGCAATGCTCTTGTTGTAAGCTAATAAGAAGTTAAACCCTAGTTTCTCCATTGATCATTTTTAGATGTTTGAAGGGTTTTTCATTATATTGATAATTTTTAGATGTTTGAAGGGCTTTTCATTATCCAATAGATGGATCATGTGATGTCTGTTGCCGCCAGTTCAATCAAACTAGGTCACTTATGTGATTGAGGGCCTATATTCATTTTTCATGTTCGGGTAATATGCGTGGGCATGTTAAAGTCTACTCGATTCAAAGTTTGATTGAACTGCATGTGTTGTCCTGTGTTGAGCTTAATCGATTGGAGATTGGAATCCAAGATTTAGGGTCCTCTCATCCACTAAAATTTGTGCTTCTGTTCAATTTGTTTTAAGTGATTAGTGAAAGAATAGGGGTTAGCCCTTCCAAGGATTCTTTTTGCCCTGTGCCAATAAAAGTGAGTCTACGGACTTGAGTACTTGTTATTTCATCAACACTTTCAGTTCAATATTTTTCTAAGGAATAAGAATACACATGCAATTCAAAAAAGGCAAAATGTGTTGATTTCATTAATTTTTGGAAATGATGTTTATTATGATCAACAAGTTGTTAGACAACCAAATAAATAAGCAAAAAAAAAAAAAAAAAAAAAAAAAAACCTAATGCATCTATTGGAATAGATGATCGAGGCGGGTGCAATTAGCTAAATCCGAACTTAAATAATCATGGTCCTACAACTTAAAGTTGCAGAAGTTTACTTTTACTCTTAATGTGCTGAAGCGGGAGTTGCTTGGTAGTAGCGATGTAGAATTATGTTATGCTAAGAAAGATAAATTGAAAGTGTGTTTGGTGTAAGGCGTTGAGCTCTTTTTCGATTGCTCATTTTATAAATTATTGAGGTGGTGAAACCTTTGTTGGGTTTCCTTGCTGGTCTAGATCCTTTGCTCTTACGCTGTAGTTCTAGATATGAGTATTTCTTCAATTGATCCGAAACTACCATTTTACATTGGAAAGAAATGACTTCATCTAGATCTAAACTTGTTTGCGTCTCATATCTTCTTCTCGTGGCTCTGGCTAGTCCTTTGTGGGGATTTTCGTGGCCTATTACATGGATTAGGCTAGGGACCACTAAAGTTTCTCTTATGTGGACCACCAAATTAGGATTCGGGGACCTCAAGGGCTTATCTGGGTATTAGATCGATCATGGCCACTCTCTTGGTGGCCCACTTCCTCCACTTTGAGGTGTTGGACGGTCCAGATTAAACCTCCTCTTACATTTGTCCATCTGTAAGGGTGATGGTTTGGAGTGTTGGAGGGATTTGAGACCTGATACGGATATGCCATCAGCCTAGATCTACTTTAGTTCTCTCATTCTCTTAATACCGAATAATGTACGGTAAGGGAGGCTTGATTGAGCTGATGTGTTTGTTTCTTCATATATGAATTTGAGTCATGGTTGGGTTGACTTAGGACATTGGTCCGATCTTCGGAATTTTCTCGAATGATACAGTCTCTTCAAATGTCTCTGAAGAGATCTCCCATTTTTTAAGGATTGTGAGAGGCTGTTTCACTAAGAATATCATAGTTAGATTTGTGATAGATCTGTTTTTTTCGGTGGGTCTCTTATGGGCATGCTAGGTATGTTGCCTCATTAATGAGCACGATAAACGTGGTTATATGGCATGTGCTGATTTGCTCTTCTAAAGGCAGGCATAAGACTAAATGTAGGAGGGGAAGGAAAATGGTCTAGCTTGGGTGGACCCCACCGTTGTGTTTATGTGCAATCCACCTCGACCACCATGTGTGTCACTCCATGTTAGGTGCAAGACTAAAAAATCAGCCTCATTTGTGATTGAGGTGGACCACGAAATTAAAAATTGTGTATAGGTCAAAGTTCAACCTTGAAATTGTTTCCTTTGGTATGGCCCACCTAAATAACCAATGAGGCTTATTTTTAGGCCCCAAGACTGTTCTAGCGTGGCATCCAATGGTTGGAGTTGATTCAATGTAATTATATAATATCTTGTATAAAAAATGAAGGGGGGGTGTGTTTCTCTCCCAATCGATTTCCATTATTGTGGCCCTTAGATTTTTTGGATTTGAACCTAAAATGAAATTACAAATCTAATGGTTGTTATGGATCTAGCATACACATCACGGTGGACCCTGTCAAAAATCAAGTTTGTTGGTTATCTTTTTGCGGATTTCTGTGATTAGGTCCTAGCTAATAGTGGACAACAAATCGGTGTACCAAAAGTTTCAAAGCTGATGGAAAAGGATTAGTTTATCCTTGTATGTAGGCTCTCTAAAGCAAACCTAGGTGAGAGCTCCTCGTAGGCAACCTTTGCATTGCATGGGTCTTGGCATCTCATGATCCCACAATGGGCCCCACCTCGTGGCCATTATGTATTTCACATATTCCACCTCGTGGGCCACACCACCCTAGCATTGAGATATGTTACTTTTTTAGAATTCGCCAATTGCCAGCATCATCCACCCACACTAGTGAGGAGACTCGATCCTTGAGCTGCTGCAGGTGGCTTTAAAAAAAGTCTTTATATAGGATTGCTAACTTGAGTGGGTCCCACCATGATGTTAACATGAAATTTACCTCAATCATTACATACGTCACCCCTTGTTAGTTTTAGGGACCCAAAATCAGCTCCATATGTGGTTTAAATGGATTGCGCAACTGAAAACCACCGTGAACCAAAAAAGCTCACTCTCTAAAATGATTCCCTTAATAGGGCGAACATGAATCACATATAGGAATGAGTTTTGGTCCCACGCCTAGCCTTTGGTTAGGCACTTAAATGGTTGGAGTGGATTTCAAGTACTCATAACTATGGGCATTGCAAAAATCAAAGGTAGACATCTCTCTTAACTGCTCTATTGATGTGGCCCACCTTAATCGCAGGTCATCCTGATTTTATTGCTATGGACCTAAAATCAGATTACACATCTGATGGCCAGTGTGGATTTCATTTAAACATCATGGTGACCCCTATAAGAAATCAAGGTTCGGCATCCCTCTTCCATTCTTCTACATCGAGAGAACGAATATATTCCAAAAAACACAGGAGTATTCCTAACCGTGGGGCCCACCCTGATGTATATGTTGTATATCCATGTCATTGGTCCATTGTTTCAGCTCATGTTAGGACAAGATTACAAAACTGAAGTAGATACAAATCTTAGGTGGACCATACCAAAGGAAACCATAGTGAGTGCCTGTTGAAAACTTTTGTGGGCCACAAAAGTTATGGATCAAGCCCGAAATTTTTTTCTCCCTTTATCCAGGTCTATGGGACCTGATCAACAAGTTGGTGGCAAATAATCATAAAGGTGGGCCTAGGAGGATTTTAATGGTAAGAATTCAATATTCACTATTTCCTATTGTGTGATCTGCCTGAGATTTGAATCTGCTTCATTTTTTTAGCTCATCCTCTAAAATGATCTAGAAAAATGGATGGACGGCGTGGATATACAATACATACATCAAGGTGGGCCCCAACTAGATGCATACCATTAAAACCTTCTTTGAAATCTTGGGAGATTGGGATCAGGTAGTATTTGTGTCCTCTATTCATCCAGGTGGTAATAACCATATGAACGGTTTAGATGGGCATATAAACATCACGGTAACCCCATAAAAACTTCCAATGGTGGGTGATCAATCCTCATGACCGTTTCCTGCCGCATGGTTCGCTGTCTTAAATCTGCCTCATATTTTTGCTCATATCCTAAAATGAGTTCGCGAAATAGATCGAAGGTGGGGATGTCACACAACGCTGCGCCCCACAGAACTTCTGGTATTGTAGGAAATTGGGTCTGGCATGGCACGTGTACCTACGAGAGTTAGCCCTTCTTAAGTGAGCTACACGTAGGCGTGTCGGGACGTGCATGGAGAACGCCACCTTATGGTTGGATCGGGTCAAAATCAAGCCGATTCAAAACTCATGTGAGCTGCACAATGGGACGCAGATTGTGTGGGGTCCACCACAATCTACTCATCTGAAATGCCATACCTGGATGTTTGGATTCCTAAAAATCAGGACATTCAAAGCCTCATGTGGGACACACCACATTATTTTGAATGGTTCCCTATGGTGTGGCGCACCTGAGTCTTGGACTGAAATAAATTTTGAATCCAACGGGAACATGTGCTGGGACACCTGATGGACGACGTGGATCTGATGCACATCCGACGATTTAAACTAAAATAAAGGTTTTTCTTTAGTAATTAAGAGGAATGCTCCAGTGATCTCAAAGCTCTATAAGTTATGGTGCTCCTAGTTCCATCAGTTCAATTAGGTAGGCCAATTGATTGATCTGAACCGTCCATTAAGTGCAAAACACATTTCTAAGTTTGCCATGCCAAAATTGCACTGATAGGATAATCCAATCCATGGCCTTTTTTCCTATAGTCATCCTTCTTACAAACAATGGATGGAATGGTTACGATTGCCTAACAAAAGTAGGTTCTTTAGAATCTAAGCCATCCATGGTCTCTAACAATAAATGAATCAAATTATTGAGTGGACCTATTTTTGTGCAAATGATCTTGACTGAATAAATTAATGTCTATTGATCGGATGGTTTATATTTGTCAGATTGGTGGAATACTTGCATGGTTGCCCATGAAATGATGTGCTGGACCTAATGAACAATCGAGATTGATGTAATGCTTGAATAATTGCCCATGAAAACTACTCTGCCCATGAAAACTACACAGAACCAACCATCAAGTGGGGTAATCCGTGAATTTGAAGACTTTGATGGTTGTCCATTACTTTCCATGGTGGCCCACCAGGCATATGCCATTCAGCTTATGAATTATGTGAGCTATATCATTATCAAGGGTTGCCCTAGAAGTCAGGTCACAACATAGAAACAATGGTCAACTATTCAAAAGCCTGGTTAGGATGGGTCTATGTTTAGGGCGTTGAGGTTTCACGTGGAGCTCACCTCCTTGACAGGATGGATGACATAAACACGGGCGTGGCCGCGTGGCTCTGGATCCACTGAAGTCCCGCGGGGCTACTGTGATATACGTGTATTACATCCACACCGTCCATAAGTTGTGAAAGCTCATTTTACGATATGATCCTAAAAGTGAAGGAGATCCAAAGCTTAGGTGGAACACAATACAAGAAACAGTGGCCATTAAATACCTACCATTAAAAACTTCTCGAGGGCCACCGCGATGTTTATTTTCCATCCAACTTGTTGATAAGGTGAAAAAGACATGGATGAAGGGACCGTCACAAATCTCAGCTTGATCCAAAAAATTTGTGGCTCACAGGAAGTTTTTAATGGTCAATCTCCACTGCTTCTTGTGGTGTGGTCCACCTGAGATTTGTATGATCTTCATTTTTTATTCATCCCATAAAATGATATGTAAAAACATATGGAAGGCGTGGATGTAAAGAACATACATCATGGTGAACCAAACATTCTGGGATCCATCAAAGCCGCGCCAGATAAACGCAACCTTCCGGAACCAACGTCTTAGGTAGTTTACAAGGGTGCGGATTACGCGTGTCTCCCCTGTGAGTTAGTGCGGATTAGCTGTTAGCCGGGGAACAGCTTAGTGGGTATTACCCTAACCGTGAGGGGCCTATCTTAATGTATTTTTTTTAGATATCCACCCCGTCCATCTGTTTTTTAATATCATTTTAGGATGTGATCCAAAACCCTAAGAAGATCCAAATCTCAGGTGGACCATAGCACTAGAAATAGTGATGAATGACCATTAAAAGCTTTTTGTGGGCCACACAAGTTTTGGATCAATATCTTGGATTGCAAATAAACATTACCAAAACTAGGGCTCTCAATGGAGCGGGTCAGATCCGAGATCTGATTCGCTCCGAATCCATATAATGTGGGTTTGGATCTTAAAATGGGACCAATTAGTTAAATGGACCGGATTTGGATCTAAAGATGGGTCCAATTACTTAAATGGACTAGATTTGGATTCACAGGGAAATATCCAAGTTCAATCCTTATCCTATTAAGATCCGACTCATTGTCACCTTACTATATATGTTATATTCATGCTTCCTATATATGTTATATTCATGCTGGCCATCGGTCTTAATGATTATTTTAGGTCATGTCTCAAAATTGAGATATGCCACTCTTAGGTCGGCCATACCACAGTACATAGTGGGATTTGCATCATTTTTCTAATAAATTAAATATATTATATTATATATATTTTTAGATTTGTAATGGGGTGGATTCGGACCTAGATCCAGCCCGAATCCGGTTGTTATATGAATTTTGGCTCGGAAATGGACCTAACAATTTATAAATGAATGGGATATGGATATCAACTTTTGGATCCAAGTTGGATCTGAATCTGATCCGAACCGTCTACAGATATATGGACTTGGATTTGGATCCAACTGGATCCAATCCAGATCCGACTCATTGAGAACCGTAACCAAAACCTTATGATAGGCTCTTTGGAATTTTTAATGGTGGGGCACTCAATCAAACTGTTTCCATTGGTATGGTCCACTTGAGGTTTGGATCTATATAATTTTTGGAACCCAATTTTAAAATGTTCTGGAGAAAGGGATGGCCGGCGTGGATATACAAAACATCATCCATGTGGGCCATACGGTAGGGGTAACACCCACTAAGCTGTTGCCGGGTGTTGCTGTTCCTCCTGGGGTAACACCTAAATGGCGCCCCTCGCCTATTAGCCAGCTGGACGCTCGGTGTTTCAACAGCCGGTCTCAAGTTCGAGTGGTAGGGAGACCCACTAATTATTAGTGTAAGATTTTCTTAATGTTTAATTTTCATCCAACCTGTTAATAATGTCAAGAGGACCTGTATGAGTGGCAAATACAAGATGACCTGTATAAATGGCAATTACAAATATCAGATTGATACAATACTTTTGTGGCCAATAAAAAGCTTTCAATGATTATTTATCACTATTTCTAGTGGTATGATTCACCTGAGCTTTAGATTTTCTTACTATTTGGCATCGCGCCATAAGATAAGATTTTAAAGCAGATGGACGGCGTGGATATGAAAAAAAAAAAGAAAAGAAAATGGCCCCCACTAAGCTGTTACCCGGGTAACAGCTAATCTGCTCCCACCTGTTTTCTTTGGTGGGATCCACTTGAGCTCTCAGCTCTCGATCTGTCTTATTCTTTAGCTCATGCCCTAAAATGACCTCTCCAAATGAATGGACGGTGTGGATACAACACATACATCACGGTGGGCCTACAGAAGTTAGTGACGTCACTCCGCGTCCGTGAAACGAAACTCCCCACCTTGAGTTACGGACCGACCTCGGTCACTTTCTCTTATGTCGGTATAACGTGTATGAAATCCAAGCCGTTCATCAGGTACACCACTCGTTTTTTCCTGCAACTAAAAAATCAGGCTGATTTAACACTCTGATGAACTGTAGTATGGCCCACCTGAGTTTGGAATAACGCGATATTTGGCCCACTTTAGATGGAGTATATCTATAAAATCACATTCATCAAGCAATCCTATCATCCAAGTAACGGCTGACATATGGACGGTCAAAATTAAATTAGTGAGTGATGTAAATTCGAACGAAAAAAATGAGATGGTTAATATTACATTCTCAGTGAGAATTTTCAACTAGTATCAATCTACAGTTAGGTCAGCTGTTTGGACGGTCTGGATTTGTTTGAAGATCAATCTACAGTTTGGTCAGCTGTTTGCAATTATGCCATGTGTAAGTATGAAGATCATCACCATTTCTTTAATGCATTCTAAATTTTAGTTTCCGCTCTTGCCTTCATGAAAACATGGTTTCATGACTCGTCCGTGCCATGTGGGACTCGGACAGGTTGACTCGGATTCGGTGACCCGATCCAGTTGCATACCGTGAGTCAGCACCGACTCAGGGTGAGTCACGACTCCACACTCAGGGTCGAACGAGTCGATCGAATTCACAATCAGCTGTAGGGGATCACTTCTCTTCCTTACTACATGAAATATAAAACAAAAGGAGGATAGAACAT
Source organism: Liriodendron chinense (assembly GCA_003013855.2). Taxonomy (NCBI): domain Eukaryota; kingdom Viridiplantae; phylum Streptophyta; class Magnoliopsida; order Magnoliales; family Magnoliaceae; genus Liriodendron; species Liriodendron chinense. The sequence goes on from ML058333.1 coordinate 6,779,264, forward strand.
AGTTCAAGTATATATATATATATATATATATATATATATATCTGCGTTGATCATCATCAAACCGTTATTACACTTTAAGGTTAAACCAAGACCGTACATACATCTACATCATCTTTAGAACTGCCTATGACTGCTAATCCAGATGGCCCACCTCCAATGGCCAAGTACACATTCCAACACGTGCCAACTTGGTACGTGTGTTGGCCGGCCCACTCAGATTGTGACCCACTTGATAAAATTTGCGGCTGGAATTTCAGGAACTTTGGTCGTGATCGGATCGCTTTATGGACGTTCCTGATCCTACCCACGTGTGCATGTGTTTTGTTCTTGAAGGTGTAGCGTGTGGAATTAGCATTCCTGGCACTGTATGATACTAAGCAAGAAGCTCCGCCGTGGGCGGTGGCTTCCCATTAGAAGTTCCTTGGTGTTGTCCATGCTTTGGTGGTGGGTGTTGATATGGCGGTGGCTGCTTCCCATGTTTCGATAGTTGGTGCCATGGACAGGGTGATGGGCATCCATACTGCGGTGGTGGCTGCTGCCCGTATTGTGGAGGTGGATACTGACCATATGGTGGTGGCTGCCCATACTGCGGTGGTGGCTCCTCCCCGTATTTTGGAGGTGGATAATGAGCATATGGTGGTGACTGCCCATACTGCGGTGGTGGCTCCTGCCCGTATTTTGGAGGTGGATACTGAGCATATGGTGGTGACTGCCCATACTGCGGTGGTGGCTGCTGCCCGTTTTGTGGTGGCGGACATTGTTGATTTGGTGGTGACTGCCCATATTGCGGTGGTGGCTGCTGCCCGTATCGTGGAGGTGGATACCGTTGATATGGTGGATACCCACCATACTGTGGAGGAGAATACCACCCGTACCGTGGAGGTGGATACGGTTGATATGGTGGTGACTTGCCATACTGCGGTGGTGGCTTCTGCCCGTATTGTGGAGGTGGACACTCTTGATATTTTGGTGGCTTCTCGTGCGTAGGTGGAAAGTAAGAGTTATGGCCGTTGGAGACGACTGCTACCAACAGTAGCCAAATGAGAAAGATTAACACACTCAACTTACTCATTTCAACTGCTCTCTATCTTTTCTAGATTTCAGAAGATGAGAAGATGAGAAGGTGAGTGCAACTGCATGGGTTTATATAGAAGACGACTGCCTTGGCTACTCGCAACAGTAGCAATCTGAATCGTACTCTCCTAACACGTGGCAACGTGTGTGTGTGTGTGCTACACTGGCCGCTCATCATGTGGTGTGGATTGACTCGTTTTCCGTGACCTGAAAATTGAGTCAGTTGAGTCATCAAGTCGGTCTTTAAAGGTAGATTACAAGTTGGTCTTAAAGGTAGACTATCTTCATCACCTCTCCCTGAACGTATCAATGAGGCACGTGTGTGCATTACCAGCCGCTCATCAAGTGGGTCCCACTGCCTTTTGTTATCAGTCGAAATCAGGTCAGTTGAGTCATAAGCCGACTTTAAATTTCGATTATTAGTAATTTTATTGTGACCATCCATCATTCACCTATGACCTCACTGTAGACACCCCACCCAGGGGTCGAGAAGCTGATAAAGGCACTCGGTCCAAGCTAGTCCAACCGAGTCCAACCCATTCAACTCAGTTTAACTGAGTCTAAACTGGTCAACTCAGTCACCCAAGTAGCCTAAAATCAGGCCTGATTTCAAACCCTATTTCAAAGCCCGAGTGGACCTGAGGCAGTATACCACCATGGATGACCCCCTGCGAAAGATGGGAGCCATCCATGTGGCGGGCGGTGCACTGTGCGCCACCTGCCACGTGGACACTCTCAGTCTGAACTCCGTGAACAACGACTGAGCTCGACGGGAGAAACTGAGTCGACTCGGTGAGTAAATCTCGCTCCACTCGAAGAACACACACACTCTCTCTCTCTCTCTCTCTCTCTCTCTCTCTCTCTCTCTCTCTCTCTCTCTCTCTCTCTATTGCCTTTCGGTTCTCTATTCTTTTATTTTAGGGTTTTTCTCAAGTGATTCAGGCCGTGAGTAAAGGTTTTTAAAAGAGTTCTGAAGTCGGCAGTGTATAAAAGGCAACAGATGGTGGGTTCATGAAGAAGATGATCGATGAGTTAATGGCAGAAATGAATCTGATGGTTCTTGCTTTGGTTTAAAGCTTCTGGATGGTCCAGATCAAGGCTAGAGAGCTTGTGGGGTCCATTTTTCTAAGGTGCAAATTAGTTTTCCTAATGGGTTCGCAGGTTGAAGCGTGCGGCTAGCTGTTGCACGTGAGTTTTCGCAACATGGAGAAGAAAGCTAGGAAATGATGCTTTATCTGATTGGTTGATGACGAGGAAACGTGCTGGAGTAATGTATGCCGTTGGATGGAGAGATTTTCTGAATGATCAGACGGCTGAGATAGATAACTAGTGTGGTTGAGACGGATCGGGGAGAGGAGAAATCGTGTGCGGCTTTGCTGCCGTCACAAGGAATACTGCTTTGGAATTTTGGATTAACGGGGGTAAGAGCGGTCCACTGAGGTGTGTGGTAAGAAATCCACGCCGTTCATCAAGTCTACATGTCTTGGTTGAATAACGTCTCAAAAACGAGGTAGATCGTCTGATTATGCGGGCCAAACTGGAAGATTTCAGGCAACGGATGGTTCCACTCGGAGGTTCCTCAGTGGTACGGATCTGATGACCGGTTCCGATTACGCTTTGGGTCCCACTATGATGGACGGTGAAGATGAGATGAGTTTGCTACGGTGCGACTTTAAAACAAAGGAGGAGGGAGTGTCCGGCTCTCGGGTCGGGTTCGTGGTTAACACTGGTCAAGGCTTCGCTAACTGCAAGTTATTTTATTTTATTTTTAATTTTTTAATTTTTAAAATAGCTGAGACTGTGGGCCCCACTAGGGTGCTCGATCAAATCCGTCCATTTGGTTAGTCCGGTTATAATAGAGCATGGGCTCGAAAATGGTGTAGATCCATAACTTATAGGCGGGTCGCACTGAAGGGAGAGGTGATTGTTGGTTTGGGGTGCGTGATCGCTCACTTCCTCTCCATTCCTTCTGTACTCAGGCTAAAGCAGCAGGAGGGGTCGATGCCCAACTCGATACTTCTTCATTCAATCCGACATCGGTGGAAAAGAAAAGGAGGTCATCATATGGGCTTTTTTATTCATCAAACACTACATGTCTGGATATCAAAATTCTATAATTCCGGAAGCTAGATGATAGCAACCAGAACCCTTCCTACGGGTGATCACCATAGCCAACGAATGTAGATGCCCTTGGACCAAGCTTGTCATGAAGATTTGTAGTTCAACACAAAAAAATATGTAGAATGGATTGTGGCACTATCCAAGGTAAGTCAGTGAGTCCTTGAAAGGGGATGACGGAAAGAATTTTGATCCAGCTTTCCGAAAAAAAGAATTTTGAGCTAAACACTAACTGGTCATGTATTAGTAGACAATATATATGGGTCTACGATGCATTGCCACTCGAAATCAAGAGAGCAAAACACTAAAACTACAAAAAAAAAAAGAAAAAAAAAAGAAGCAAGTATTTATGCTGTTAATAGAACAAACAACAGGTGTGCATGCTGCTAGCAGAACAAACAAGATGAAAAAGGAGTCTAAGGACAAAGGAACACACAACACCAAGAGCTAGCAAAGAAGAGGAAAGCAGAAGAGGGCGCTGTTAATGAATGGAAAGTCGTCAAAATGTGATTGTTTTTGCTGCTTGGTCTCTTTGATCAACAAGTCAGCCCCATCGACGATCGAATCATCCACATACGAGACAAGAAAAGGAACGTCCTTTCCCGTCTTCTTAACGTACAAACCAGCCTCCATAATTGGCAAACTGAACCCAAGAAAAACCAATTGATCTTCTAATTCCAGGGATGAGGTGCTTGTAAAAGGTCATGCAAAGACTTCTTCAACTTACACACAAGCTTCTCCAGCTCCTTTTTAAATTCATTGGGGCCACTTCAGGTAGAGTTCTTCCGTTAAATCACAGTTGAGAAAAGCACTCTTCAAATCCATCTGATGCATTGGAAAATTCTTCTTAGCAGCCACGGCCATCATAGTCTTGATAGCGGTGAACCTAGCTACAGGAGCAAAAAAAAGTCTCATCATTTTCAATCCCTTCTCTTTGCGCTCTTTCAATCTTACCTATGTTAGGTCCATAAGATATACCACAACTTTTGGTGTTCTATGATTCACCTCCAAATATGTGAACTGGGTTCTTTGGTGATGGCTCTGAAGGTAGCTTAGACTTAACATTGGTGTGAGTTACATGGTTTGGATTAATTTGTGTATGGATGGATGAGAGGTTTCTTAAGTTAGGTTTATCGTTATTAGATACTTCAGACGTCATATTAGTGCAAATATTGCGATTCAAGTCAAATATAGTAACCCCATGCCTCAGATACACAACAATGGTGCGATCCCCCACAACCTACTGTACACGCCCACATGATCATCAGGTCTATATTTTCGGCCATGGCACAAATGTGGTGGGTACACGTCCACGTCCACGTCCACGTTGGCATGTGTAGAGAGTAGGGGTTCGCCTGAGGGGTGCGGATTGGGTGCTTACCCCACCAGGACCTAGCTAGACACGATGATATTCTTGACAGGGGCTTCATGGGCCCACCTTGATGTATGTTTTTATCCATGTCGTCCATCCTTTTGAACTTATCATTTTGAGGGCATTAGGCCAAAAAGGAGGCCTTATTTATGTAATTCCCTTCATACATGTCTGTCTGTCTGTCTGACCTTGTGAACGGGTTGGATGGCAAATAAACATCGTGGTGGGCCTTAGGAATGTTTCAACCGTAGAAGTCATTGTCACCACTGATTCTTGTTGTGTGGTCCACTCAAGGCTTCGATATGATTCCTGTTTGGGCTCATGCCCTAAAATGATATGTCGAAATGGATAGACGGCATGGATAAAATGCATACATTATGGTGGGCCCACAGAACCCCTGCCAGGACCGTCCGTCTCTAGCTAAGGTCCTGTTGGGGGTGGGGGTAGTACCATCCGGCTGAGGAAATCCTACTTTCGGCCATGGCATCAAAAGTGGCGGGTCCACGTTGGCACGTGTAGGGAGAATAGAGTTCGCCTGAGCTCGCCTGGGGAAATCCTACTTCAATCACTCCTATGCAAGTTAACCACCCTTTTCAAAATGCTGGTGGCCCATCTTACCCGCATGTTTAACTCATGTAAGTCTATCCACACCGTCCAAACTGTGGGAAACATATTCTGTGAAGCATATCCAAGAGACCACAATCATCAAGCAATCCAAGCCATCTGATTGATGTATATCAAATGGATGATTAAACGTAAAATACTGAGCCGTCCAAATTCCAAGGAAAAAAAAACAGATGGTTACTACCATTTTTAGTGTAATTTTTAAACCATGCTCTATCGTTTGCTTCAGCTATTTGGACGGTCCATATTGTCATACAACCATGTCACGTGAACCGTTGAAAATGGTGGACAGCTATCACAAGAGTATTTCTTCTTCCAGAGGGAATCAGGGCTTATTTTTGTCGTTTTTCCTACGTGTGGGAAAAAAAATGAATGCTTACGTAAAAGTGGATTTGGCTGCATGCACATGTACATGAAAGACGGATTAGCCATAAAAGCCCACGTTAAATGCAGCTTATACACATCTGCACGGTGTACAGAGGCTCTGTGGGGCCCACCGTGATGTATGGATTTCATCCACGCTGTCCATTCATCTTTTCAGATCAATTCACCGTATGAGTCTAACATTTAGGCAGCCACGATAGAAAGCAATGGCGACAATGAAACTCACCGTTGAAACCTTCCTATGGGCCACCGTGATGTTTATTTTCCATCCAACCTGTTCATGAGGTCATATAGACCTGGATGAAGGGAAAACGCAAATATCAGATCCATCCATAACTTCTGCCGCTCCCAAAAAGTTTTTAATGGTGGGTGTTCAATCCCAATGTGTGTTCCACTTGAGACTTTGATCTAACTCATTTTTTGGCTCATACCATTAAATGATCTGAAAAAATGGATAGACGGGTGGATAAAAATCATAGATAACGGTGGGTCCCACGATTCCCTGCCTGGACGGATGATCGTTAGGTCTGTCAATGGGCCGGGGCTGACACCCCTAATCCGGACTCGGGCTTCTAATGGAATAGACGCTTGATACACTGGTTGAGTGTGATGGTTCTGTACACATGCCCTCAGGAAATGTATGCATGGAATATTAGTAGCTCATCTAACGTGCATGAAATCCAAGCCGTCCATCAGGTACACCACACTTTCCTCCCCCATCTAAAACATCAGGTTGATTTAATGCTCTGATGAGCTGCCCAAAAAAGTTCTACCTGATACCTCTAAATTGACGGAGTATGGCCCACCTGAGTATTGGAATACTGCGGTATTTGGCCCACTGTGGATGGAGTAATGGAGTATATCTATTAAATCACATTGATCAAGCAATCCTATCATCCAAGTAACGGCTGCCATATGGAGGGTTAAAATTAAAATAGTGAGTGGTGTAAATACGAACGAAAAAAATGAGATGGTTAATATTACCTAGTCAGTGATAATTTTCATCTACGGTCAATCTACGGACGGGTCAGATGTTTGGACGGTCTGGATTTACTTGCAACTCTGCCATGTGTATGTTTGAAGAGTCATCATCATTTCTTAATTCATTCTAAATTTTTGTTTCCGCTCTTGCTTTGAAAATTAACATGGTTTTATGACTCGTCCGTGCCAGATGGGATTCTGACGAGTCGACCCAACTCAGGATCGAACGAGTCGACCCAAGTCAAAATAAGCTGTAGATTCAAAACGAAAGATGGATAGAAGACAGTTTAAGTACACATATATTTCTGCTTAGATCCTCATCAAACGGTTATTACATTTTAAGGTTGAACTAAGACCGTACGTACATCAACATTATCTTTTATATAACTGCTTCTGATGGCTGCTAATTCCAGATGGCCCACCTCCAATGGCCAAGTACACATGCCAACACTTGCCAACTGGGCACGTGTGTAAACCGGGTCTACTCATCGGGTTAGTCCACTCTGTAGCATATTGTGACCCACTTGATAAATGGCCAAGTAACAGTCGTCGTGAGGACCACCTTATGGACGTCCGCGATCCTACTCACATGTTGTTTTATTCTTGAAGATGGCGCGTGTGGAATTAGCATTCCTGGCACTGTTTGATACTAAGCAAGAAGCTCCGCCGTAGGCGGTGGCTTCCCATAGGAAGGTCCTGGGCATCGCCCCTGCTGTGGCGGCGGATATGGAGATGGCGGTGGCTGCTGCCCATGTTTCGGTGGATGGTGCCCATGAGAGGGTGGTGGGCATCCATGATGTGGTGGCTGGTGCCCGGAATGAGGCGGCTGATGCTGTTGAGATGGCGGAGGCTGCCCAGATTGCGGTGGGGGGTGTTGACCGGATTGTGGTGGTGGATGTTGTTGAGATGGTGGCGGTTTCCCTGCCTGCGGTGGAGGCTGTTGCCCAGATTGTGGCGGAGGATATTGTTGAGATGGTGGCGGCTGCCCAGACTGCGGTGGGGGCTGTTGTCCGGACTGTGGCGGAGACTGGGGGATGTTGCCCGGATTGTGGTGGTGGATGTTGCCCGGACTTCGGCGGAGGATATTGCTGAGATGGTGGCGGATATTGTTGAGATGGAGGTGGCTTCTCAGACTGTGGTGGGGGCTGTTTCCCTGATTGTGGTGGCGGATATTGTTGAGATGGAGGTGGCTTCTCAGACTGTGGTGGGGGCTGTTTCCCTGATTGTGGTGGCGGGTATTGTTGAGATGGAGGTGGCTTCCCAGACTGTGGTGGGGGCTGTTTCCCTGATTGTGGTGGCGGATATTGTTGAGGCGGTGGTGACTGGCCGGACTGTGGTGGGGGCTGTTGCCCAGATTGTGGTGGTGGCTTTTCGTGCTCAGGCGGAAAGTGCCCGTGTTGAGGGTGGGCCTGCCAGTTCTCAGGCATTGGTTTCATCCTTCGGGCGAATGGACGGTCGGGAAATGACGGAGGGTTGTTGACATGGTCTGATGGTCCTGATGATGGCTTGGGCTTTGGCTGGTGCCAGGCAGAGTCATCATGGCCGTTGGAGACTACTGCTACTAACAGGAGCCAAATGAGAACGTTTAACGCACTCACCTTACTCATTTCAGAAGATGAGTAGCTGAATGCAACTGCATGGGTTTATATAGCAGACGAGAGCCTTGGCTACTCGCAACAGTAGCCAGCCGAATCCTACTCTCTCCACACGTGGCAACGTGGCGTATGTGTGCCACACTGGCCGCTCATCATGTGGGCCTGAAGATCGGGTCCGTTTAGTCATCAAGTTGTTTTTAGATGTAGCCTATTGCACTTTTTTTTTTATTATTATTATTTTTTTTAAATATATATAATCACGCATCTTACTCTTCTTGGACGTATCGATGCAGCACATGTGTGCATTACCAGCCGCTCATCAAGTGGGTCCCACTACCTTTTGTTCTGGGTCGAAATCAAGTCAGTTGAGTCATCAAGCCGGCTTTAAATTTCGATCATTGGTAATTTTATTAGAACCATCCATCATTCACCTATGACCCACATGATCATCGGACCGTCTAGATTTTCGACCACGGCACGAAAGTGAGGGCGCGGATTGCGTGCGAAAGCCTTTCGCAGGCATCTCCAGCTCAAGGAATCTGGGTGGGGCCCATCGTGAGGTTTGTGAGAAATCTACGCCGTCCAACCATTTTTTTGAGATCATTTTAGGCGTTGCGACCAAAATCGAACGGGATCCAAGACTTAAGTGGGCCGAAAACATGACGATTGAACTTCCACAGTTGAAATATTCGTGGGGCACAGAAGTTTCCAATCAGGATAATATTTGTGTTTTCACTTCATCTCAGTAGGAATGACATTATGAACGGTATAGATGGCATATAAACATCACTGTGAACCCCATAGAGGTTTGAACTGTAAGAATTTCCCTACCCACCTTTTGCTTTAGTGCGGCCCACTTGAGTTTTAGGATACCGTTCATTTTTGGTCGCAAATCCTAAAATGATCTCAAAAAACGGTTGGACGGCGTAGATTTCTTACAAACCTCACGGTGGGCCCCACCCAGATTCCTTGCGCAGGAGATGCCTGCGAAAGGCTTTTTTGCAGGCAATCCGCGCCCCACGAAAGTAGTGTGTCCACGTACACGTTGGTACGTGTAGAGAGAGTAGGGGTTCGTGTGAGTACTCTCGCCTGGGAAATCATACTCCATCACTCTTATGCTAGTTAACCACCATTTTGAAAATGCTGGTGGCTCATCTTACTCGCATATGGAACTCATGTAAGTCTATCCACACCGTTCAAACTGTGGGAAACATTTTCAGTGAAGCATATTCAAGAGACCACAATGATCAAGCAATCCAAGCCATCCGATCGGTGTATATCACATGGGTAGCTAAACGTAAAATACTGAGTGGTCCAAATTCCAAGGGAAAAAAAATCAGATGCTTATCATCATTTTCAGTGTAATTGTTAAATAATGCTTTATCAATTGCTTCAGCTATTTGGACGGCCTGTATTGTCATGCAAGTATGATATGTGAACTGTTGAAAATGGTGGACAACTATTACAGGAGTATTTCTTCTCTCTCAGACTCTCATAGAGGGGGGCAGAGTAGGTGAGACCCCGGAACCACCGGGGCAGGTGGGACCCCTGACTGTGGAGCCCACAGTGATGATGTATATACCTTAAATCTACATCGTCCAACTATTTTGAAAGCTCATTTTATTTGCCATCCAACCTGTTGATAAGGTCACAAACACCTAGATGAAGAGACCACACAAATATCATCTTGATCCAAAGATTTTGTGGCCCACAAGAAGATTTTAATGGTCAATCACCACCGTTTCCTGTACTATGGTCCATCTGGGATTTGGAACTGCTTCATTTTTTTTATCATACCCTAAAATGAGCTTTCAATATGGATGGACGGCGTGGATGTAGTCACATACATCACAGTGGGACCCCACAGTCAGGGGTCCCACCACCTCGGTGGATCCGGGGTCTCACCCTAATCCGCGAATCAGGGTTTACTTTTGTCCTTTTCCTACGTGCTGGAAAAAAAATCAACGCTTACGTAGAAGTGTATTTGGCTTCATGCACATGCAATTGAAAGCTGGGTTGGCCATAAAAGCCTACGTTAAATGCAGCGTATACACATCTTCACGGTGTATACTAGGTGTCAGTTTCTGTGCACTCGCAATTAAGGCTCTGGGTTAATCACAATATTCTACATTTATGTACGGCTCGTTTTTTAGTGACGTTGATTATGGACATACAGACAACGGAGAGGATTGAAACACTAGGGTATGATGGTTCTGTAAACATGCACTCAGGAAATGTATGCATTGAATATAAGTAACTCATCTAAATGGTCCATGTCGTAGGTAGATGGGTAATAACTTAAAGGAAAAGCTAAGAAAGTTTTATTTCGGGCAGATTCGGGCACATCTTATTTAAGATTAAAATAAAAAATATCGATCCATTTATCAAAGAACAGATTCATTTAATCAATGTGAGACTTAGTTAAAAACCTATCTACAGTGAAACCCATGATTTGGACGGTTTATTTTGAGATCTGTTTACGCTACTTTTGCAATCTAAAAGTGCATGCATATGAATCATCACATTCTGCCGGAGTTCAAAATCGAACTGAGAAGGGCTGTTTGGTAGGGGTGTCAATATTCCGGGCTCTGGCCTGAAAAATAAGAATTTTGAATAGGGCCGGATGAAACAGTGCAAAATCCGGGCCAACACCTACCCAGGCCCGGCCCATTGACGGCCCTAGTGTTTCGGAAAGCAACGTCCGCCTAAGATGGGCGCGGATTGCCTGCGAAAGCCTTTTTGCAGGCATCTCCTCCGCAAGGAATCTGGGTGGGGCCCACCGTGAGGTTTGTGAGAAATCTACGCGGTCCAACCGTTTTGTGAGATCATTTTAGGCGTTGCCACCAAAATTTAACGGGATCCAAGGCTTAAGTGGGCCGAAAACATGACGATTGAACTTCCACAGTTGAAATATTCGTGGGCCACAGAAGTTTCGAATCAGGATAAATTTTTGTTTTCAGTTCATCTCAGTAGGAATGACATTATGAACGGTATGGATGGCATATAAACATCACTGTGGACCCCATAGAGGTTTCAACGGTAAGAATTTCCCTACACACCTTTTGCTTTAGTGCGGCCCACTTGAGTTTTGGATACTGTTCATTTTTGGTCGCAACGCCTGAAATGATCTCACAAAACGGTTGGACAGCGTAGATTTCTCACAAACCTCACGGTGGGCCCCACCCAGATTCCCTGCACAGGAGATGCCTGCGAAAGGCTTTCGCGCCCCACTAAGATACCACGCGAGTGCTCATCTCCAACGTCAGGAGAAATCATGGCCCGGTGGAGATGTGTCAGATGTGTGCATCCAAATTGCTGGGCCTCCTTAAATGGATCATGGCCCACAAATCACACTCATTACTCGATCTGCACCGTTTAATTGCCAGGACTCGAAGGGGCATAGATGATGATCATGGTCAATGGTTTAGAATATCGTGGGAAAATGGCCATTGATTAGATAAATATTGTTGGAATTTAATCAAATACCAGACCGCATATGTTAATGAATGATCCATATTCAATCAAATGTGTGCAATTAGGTTCGTGTTGGGTTTGCTAGAGTCATATTCGACTTGAGTTTGATTGAACACTTGTGATCATAGGCGCCAAATCGATCATAGGATCAAATCCATAAAAGTTAACCTAAGTATCCAACAACTAATGTGCAACAATTACACGATTTAAAATGGGAGAATTAGTTTTTCCTGAATGTGATCTTTTTGCCTTGGGCTAATAATTTTTTTTTTTTTTTTTTTCAAATGATTATTGGGGTTCTCATGTTCCTCTTGGTAATCCGTCCGCAGTACTGCGCAAGGTGTTTCTATTTTCGAATTTCTTCCTATTTAAGGTGTTGTAATCCGTCCTAGATTAGTATCCTAAGGTATCCAAGGTTTCCTATTCGTACTAGGAAGAGGGGAGAGGTGTGTGAGAGAGAAAACTTGGAGTTTTTCTATTTTTCCCTGCTTGTGGGCTGTCAATCTCTGGAATCTTCTAATATTCATAGTGGATCGCTTTGTGCCGTGGTTTTTTACCTGTTTGGAGTTTTTCCATGTAAATTCGGAGTCTCTTATGGTGAATGCTTGTGTATGATTGATTGCATCTTGTTTCTCGTTTGATTTCGCATTGCTTCATGCGTCCGGCGTTCCGCTTCCGGCTGCCGGCTTTTCCACAGTGTTCTCAGAGCTAAATTGGGGTGGAGTAGAAGTTCGAATCTGGCGAGACGAGAAGTGGGATTGGGCGCAAGGTTCGAGGTAGAGAAGTTCTCTGAGAAAAATAACTTTGAGCTATGGAAGGTGAATGTTGATTCCGTCCTGGTTCAGCAAAGGCTTGATGAAGCTCTTGGAAAGCGACCCGAGGCTATGAAAGACGATGAGTGGACGAGGCTCGACAAGAAGGCAAAAACATCAATGTTAAACCGTACAGATGATGTTCTCTATCATGTCATGAAGGAGAAGACTGCGGCTGAAACGATGGCGAAACTAGAGAAGGTTTATGCCAAGAAATCTCTAGAGAATCGCATGTACGTGTTGATGCAGTTGTTCACTTTGAGGATGATTGAGGGAACGGAGGTGGAGAACCACCTAAGCATGTTTAATAGACTGGTTTACAAGTTGGTGGAGATCGATGAACCGATGAAGGATGAGTATCAAGCATGCATCCTGTTGAATTCTCTTCCAGATTCATATGAGTCGTTCAGGGACTCTGTGTGCGCAGGGAGGGAAACCATAAGCGTCGAGACGGTTATCTCAGCCCTCCAGTCGAAGGCGATGAGAAAGAAAAGCGGTGACGTGGCTTCCCGTTATTCCTCAGAGGCACTGGTTATGAGATGAAGAAGTTCTGAGTATGGAGGATATTCAAAATCGGGATCTAGAGCCAAGGGCAAAGGTAAGGCTAAAGTAAAGTGCTGGAATTGTGGCCAGGAGGGCCACATGAGAGGGGATTGTTAGAATCCCAGGTTGAAGCAAGAGAGGTATGAAAATTCTTCTGGTGAGGGAGCCAATACCGTAGAGGACGGTGGTGATCTTTGTGAAGTTCTGACTGTTTCTGGCAAGGGATCTCACGGTAGTGAGTGGATCCTTGATTCAGGGACTTCATGTCACGTATGTCCTAACCGAAGTTCATTCATGACATACAGGGAGTATGGTGGAGAATCGGTGTTTGTGGGCGATGGAGTCACTCATAAGGTTGTGGGTATTGGTACTGTGCGCATCAGGATGTTCGATGGAGTCGATCGAGTCCTGGAAGATGTGAAGCACGTTCCCAAGATGAAGATGAATGTGATTTCTCTTGGTGCACTCGAGGCTAAAGGGTGCGTGTTTATCGACCGCGATCGTTGTTGTGAAGTGATGAAGGGGGCACTCGTGTGTATGAAGGCACGGAGGTGTGGCTATCTTTACATGTTGATCGGGAGCACAATTCACGGTGGAGCTGCGGGAGAGGCAGCGAGATCCACGGTTGCTCGTATGTGGCAAGTGCCCAAGGGCCACATGAGAATAGCGGTAAATGGCGTGAATTTGCAAGGTTAGGGTCGATGATGGCACGAGAAGCGGTGGAGCTATAATTGAAGATGAGATGACGTTGCAAGGAAGTGTTAATTCGTAGTTTGAAGCATCGGTGGAGTTTGTTGGAGGAGCCTTCAAACTGTGTGGGTTGAGTGCTCAGACCGGTCGGGCGACTGGTCTGGCACCGTGACCCAGATGCACAGCAGGCCAACCCCTGGACAGATCTGTGTTGCCCAGATCGGTCGGCTGACCGGTCTGCAGTGGGTTCTGACCGGTCGGTGGTGAGGCAGTGATGGGTCTGCGTGTTGTTATTTCCACTGGACTCTCTGTGCAAGGTGCGACCGGTCGGCTGTGCGATCGGATTCCTTGCGCAGTCCGTAGTACTGCGCAAGGTGTTTCTATTTTCATATTTCTTTCTATTTAAAGTGTTGTAATCCGTCCTAGATTAGTATCCTAAGGTATCCAAGGTTTCCTATTCGTACTAGGAAGAGGGGAGAGGTGTGTGAGAGAGAAAACTTGAGTTTTTCTGTTTTTCCTTGCTTGTGGGCTGTCAATTTCTATAATTTTCTGATATTCATAGTGGATCGCTTTGTGCCATGGTTTTTTATCCGTTGGGGGGTTTTTCTACGTAAATTCGGAGTCTCTTATGGTGAATGATTGTGTGTGATTGATTATATCTTGTTTCTCGTTTGATTTCGCATTGCTTCACGCCCGGCATTCCGCTTCCGCTGCCGGCTTTCCCAACATGTATTAAATTCACTCCATCCATCCATTATGTTAATTTAGGGCATGAGTCCAAACATGAGGTTGATCCAAAATTCAAGTGGGCAACAACACAACAAACAGTGTGATGAAAACACACCATTGAAACTATCTTGTGGTTTACCATATGTATGAATGTAAAATAAAAATATCAGCCTGATTCAAAACTTTTGTGGCCCAGTAAGGTGTCAATGGTGGGCAATCAATCACCACTTTTTCTTGTGGTGTGGCCCACCTGATTTTCCGATCGCCCGCATATTTGGTTAGCATCATAAAATGAGCGGGAGAAAACTGATGGACAGAATGGATATAACACAAACGTCATGGTGGGCCCCACAGAGCTTAGGGTCACATGTGATTCCTGCACCCTGAGGTTACAGGCAAGTCACATCCGTGCATGCGCATTGACTTCTCATACCGTTCCAATTCTCAGGTGAGGAGTGGTGTTTGAACACTGAAAAATTCTTACTGGGCACACAAGTTTCAGCACTACTCACACCACAGTGAGAATGGGAAGGGCTCTCAATGGAGTAGGTTAGATCTGATATCCGATCCGCTCTGAATGAATCCTTATAATGTTGATTTGGATCTTAAAATAGTTTCGATTACTTAAATGGATCAGATATGGTATCACAGGAGCATATCCTAGTTCTATCTGAATCTGATTAAGATTCGACTCATTGTCACCTTAGGTATATGTTACATTCATGCTGGCCATCAGTTTTACAAATTATTTTAGGCCATGTTGACCATACCATAGTAAATAGTGGAATTTGCATCATTTTTCTACTAAATTATATATATATATATATTAGATTTGTAATGGGGTGGATTTGGACTAGATCCGTGTAACGCCCCAGATTTTCGAGATTTATTTGAAAATTTTTGAAAATTCATTTTTAATTTATTTTTTATTAATTATCATACATTTACTGTTGATTTGCGAATAGCGGGACATCCGTAGGAGATCCGATAGGGGACCCTTTACAAAAGTTGCTTAGAATGATCCTATAAACATCGTAGAAAGATCGGATTTCAAAAATCACGCATTTTTAGATAATTACGAAAATGCCATTAATTAAACTTAAGTTAAGATGCTATTTTTAAGTATTATAGTTTCTGACAATCGCTTTCACGCAAAACCCTGGATTTAAGCTTTTGGGTACATATTAACCATACACATCAAATTTCAGCCCTTAAATCATAGTAGAAGTGGTCCGATTGTCAAATCAGCCCCTTAACCCTTGATTTTCATGTCCATCGAGTGAGAAAAGTAGATGATTAGTCGTAGTCGAATATTTCTCTTCATATAAATGACTTGGATCGTCTTTATCATGGACCAATAGTGTGATTTGAGTGCCCCACCTTGATAAGCATATTTCTTATGCGCGAAGTTATCCCGTTTTAGAAATTAACGAGTTACCAACTCTTTTTAAATTTGAACCTTTCAATTTACCCACTTCTCACCATCAATCGCTTCTCAAATTTGGACCACTTATTATACTCATATGACTACGAGTTTACACAAAGTTTGGACCCCGATCTATAATCCTACACCGTTGAACCACAAAGCCAGCCCCTTCCTTTTCCGCCAAAAGTTGGAATTTCAGATCTAGGCATTTCTCACCATCAATCAACTACTAAATTTTGTACAATTATTTGCCTATCATGACTACATATTTTTCCAAAATTTGGGCCCTGATCATCAAGCGTAGACCGTTAATTGAGATTTAGCCCATTTTAGCACCCGTTAGGCCATTTTCAAGGATCGGCCAATCTAGAATGTGGATCATCAAGAAATTTACGTATTCTGACTCTACTCTTCGAGCTTGATAAGATGAACAGATTGGAATTGATCATAGATCATCCGAATATTGAGATTTGAGAAACCCACCTCAAGAAGTTGTTACACAAGACCTCGCGTGCACATCCCTCTCCATATTTCTACTACGCACCTCCAAGCCCTTCTCCTAACCCTAGCCTCCATGCCGTAGAGAGAGAGAGAGAGAGAGAGAGAGAGAGAGAGAGAGAGAGAAGAAGAAGAAGAAGAAGAGAAGAGAGTTCTTTCTCATATTTTTCCAGTGGCTAGGATCTTCTACAACCCTCTTCTTCTAAGTCCATCCTAAGGTGAGGATTTTCCTTCAAGCCTTTCATTAATAATATCACGATTATCATAAGTTTCTTTTGTGGCATGTGAAGTTGTTTTGTTTTGAATTACTTATCCATATAACTTGAAGTTTGATGTGAGATTTGTAATGAATATCATTATATGGTGATGTGATTCTTTTTTTTAGATTTTTTATTAAGAAGCATGTGTATTTGTATTATTTATTTTTGTGAAATCTATGCCCTTATTTTCTTAGTCCATGTATTACAAGTAACATTGGTTTTCATATTGTGATATGCAATATGTGTATAAGATCATCATATGGACATCCCATTATTGTATACTCTTTCTCCCTAAGTTGGTAAAATTATTCGATGTAGAGAGATGGAACCCGTGAGAGGTGTCCATGATGGAAGAATATATCTTGACTTGACTGAGAGAATGAAGTGATTGTTTGTTAATGGATCCTTACATGTACATGATGCTTGATTTGATCCATTTACAGTACATGGGTATTTTAATGAATTTGGTCATGACGTACAACCTTGGCTTTTTGGGACATGATGAAATCATAAAACGGGACAATGAGTGGACACTAATGGTATAAAAATTCTCATGAGCCGTGGTTGGTGCTATGGACACTAATCCCGTGCTGTCGGCCTATGCTGGGTTGCTTGCGACTCCCCATAGTGACCATTGAGTTTTACTTAAATCGGTTGTATGCGAAAACACTTAAATAAAGGTGAAACTAAAGTCATGCATTCACTTGGCTCCATGTGGGTGTACGGAGTTGAGAATAGGCTAGAGCGTCCTACTTCTCCCGTACACTGTCACGTGTGGATTTGGGCTATGAGCGTCCCGTTTCTCACGTGATCGGGCAAAACTATGGGCTTGTGCGTCCCAGGAACCTCTGGTGACTAGTGGCTAGCATGAAGTCGTAACAGGGAGTCTCCCACTTCATGTATTGTGATTCTAGCCAGGGTGCCTTAGCCAGAGCATGCATTCCATGCATCGCATTAACAAAGATTTTTAGTTGGTTGTTTTGATTTGATTCAATGATAATATACTGCTTGCGTTTACTCTGTACCGTTATTATTATTCTTGATTGTCTTGGAGGAATATTCCCCACTATGATAGCGTTTAACGCTATCCCAAACACAATTTAGATGATGCAGGTGAAGATCCAGGTATTGAACCCGATTTTTAAGGAAAAGAGTTCGATGGTTCGTACGATCACATGGCGGATGACGATGTTAGAGAAACTTAATTGATGTTATCATTTATTAAATATTTCTTTTAAGTAGTTGATACATTTATGGAATTGTAATAAGTCTTCAAGAGAAGACATGGTTTTGTATTTTAATTACTCAGTATGGATATTGGTTGGTTCCCTTATTTAAACATTGATGATGACGTAGTAAGTTTGATAGAATAAGATGAAAATTGTTTCCGCCATTGTGCTTGAATGCTAGATTTCATTATTTGACAAATTAGTTATTTCATAAGTTACTTGGGAATTCGGCTGTTGTGCTATACACGAGAGTCGAAAATTTCGGGTCGTTACAATCCGTCCCAAATCCCATGGTTATATGGATTTTGAATAGGAAATGGATCTAACGATTTATAAATGGATCGAGTATGGATATCACCTTTTGGATTCGAGTTGGATCCGAATCCATCTACAGATATACGGACTTGGAGCGCGATGCAGCCAAATCCGACCCATTGAGAGCCCTAAGAATGGGTGCTCAACCCATGACTTTGTGTTGAAACTCTTGTAAGTCTACCACCGAGGCATGAGTATGGGCTCGGGCTTATTGGCACTTAATTCTTCTTTTCTTCAAACGTGTAACGTGTAGTCCACCAGCTGACTTGTCTGATTTTCAGCCTAAAGATGAACACCTCTTGGTTCATCGTGACTCTAGATCACAAACAATCTAGACTGTCCATTACTTCAGTCACCATGATGAACTGAACTATGTTCTTTTGGGAAATCGGATCAGCCACGGAAGGGTCCATCAAATGGATGGTCTGGATTTACCGACCATCCAACCAAATGTATGAAGGTGAATTGCAATGAACTAAAACCAATTCATCGCGATGAACTAGAAAGCTCAGTCACGGTCAATCACACTTTTGCCCATCCATCACGGCGCGGCGTGGCTCCACTGTACAACGATCCATACCGATCGATTCATTGGGTGGCCCACTAAATAAAATGCAATATGGACGGCCAATCGATTGACTCGATGCACAAGTGGACCCCACCTAACGGCTGAGGAAACACTAAAAATCATTCCAAAAACCTCTTGATTCAATTGGTGTGGTCTATATGGGTGTTGGAATGGCCTGAGTTTTTGGTCGTAAGTTCGTCCTTGTGGGACGCTTGTGATGAATGGATTGGATGGCATATGTACAGGCCCGAAAAAGCAGTCTTCAAGGTTTCCTTGGTGGACCTATCCTTCCAACTGTTTCCTGTGGTGTGGCCCACTTGAGTTCCCAATCAGACTGATTTTTGGCCTCATGGAGTAACAGCGAAGGGCAGACCTCATGGACGGGGGTGGATCTGATGCCTTTGATCACAGCTCAGAAGTGGGGCCAACGGTTCAGTTGTCCAATAATCGATACGATTGGTTACCATATGCATGAGTATGGGTGGTCAGATTGCCAGAGTATCAATTGTCGCCAAACGTGATAGTGCGTTTTATTTGACCGTACGAGTTGCAAGGGATAGGGCGAATCAGGACACTAGGATGATCAAGTATGCTTAATATGGACGGTGAAATACAAAGTTGGTGGACGGTTGATATTCAGCGGGAAATGTAATCGAAAGTGATGGCTAGAATTATTTGATCAGCATGATTTTTTTGCATTATGGGCCATCCATGTTTGGGTAAATTAGTTGCACGGTCCCGATGAGTCATCTTACGTAACAAATTGCACGATCGAGGGACGTGTCTATCATACTACGCGAGAGACGTCGATGTCATATCGTCTGCAAATTTGGTAGTTATTTGATGCTCTGTCAGTGTAGGGCACTTGATACACAGGCATCCATCAATTGCATATTACCATAAATTAGCTCACTTTAAACCGACTAATTTGTGTAAATCACTTCCGTTACGTCACAGCCTCAAAAGAAAATATTTTGAAAAATCCTAACCGTTGATTCATGAACATTTGTTCGTTGAAATAAGACCATTGGATGCTTTTCATTCTTAACCGTCCAATCAATGTCCACCAATCCGATATCACATGATCAAGTAATCTTTATTTTTTTTTCATGATACGTGCATACAGGGATCCATTATTTGGACTGTTTAATTTAAATTAATTATTTTCCATGTGTGCATTTGTAAAGTAATTTCTAAGTGCCTGCGTATCATCTATCACACTCTATTCGAGTATCATAGTTTCTCTCTCTTTCAAAAGCCCGCCAATCGACCTCTCCGAATGCCGGCCATCTCGCTCTCTCTCTCTCTCAAGAAAATGAAGGTTATCGATTTTCTCCATCGCCATCTCTTCTCTTGCTGTTCTTCCTCGAACAGCCTCACCACCCAACTCAAGAAACGTACCAGATCTTCCAAAAGAAATGACCACCTCCCTTGCACCATCCCCGAGATCAAGCCCCACAACCATCGCCAAGCCTCACAACCATCTCCATCACCATCGTCACCGTCCAATCTCACCGACGCAAAAAACCCACCTCCTCCTTCAAAATCCATCGTTATCGGCACCATCTTCGGCCACCGCCGGGCTCGAGCCCGCTTCTGCATCCAACACGACTCCCACATCTCGAAACCTCCCCTCCTCCTTGAGCTATCCATGCCCACATACCTTCTCGCCGAAGAAATGAAATCCGGCCTCCTACGGATCTCCCTTGAGTGCCAACGATCCCAGATGGCATCCTGCTCATTGCACTCGGTGCCCATCTGGACCATGTACTGCAACGGTCACAAGGTCGGCTTCGCAGCTCGCCGACGGGCCACTGATAAGGACCGTGCCGTGTTGAGGACGGTGCAGGCGACGTCGTTCGGGGCCGGTGTCATTCCCCCAACGTCTGCTCGCGAGGAGGAGGTCATGTACATGCGGGCGACTTATGAGCGAGTCGTGGGGTCGGGTGACTCGGAGTCGTTTCATCTTATCAACCCTGGTGGGAACCCGAGTCAAGAACTCAGTGTTTTCTTACTGAGGTCTGGGTGAGGGATTTTGGGTTGTTGGGAAGGGTATTTTGGGTAAAAAGATTGATGGCTTGTCGCTGTTTTTCGATTTCTTGCTTGGGTATTTCTTTTCTTGGCTTGGAAAGTTCCAGCGGTTTCAATTGCATGTTGAGGATCTTGGACGGATGAGAGGGGTATTTTAGGAAAAAGTATGTTGGTTTTCGGTTTTGGGTTTGTGGCATGGTTTTAAGATTCGATGATGAGTCTGAAGCGACTCATCCGAGTCGACTCGGACTCTGTCAGACCTGGTCTGGCTCAGTACCATGAGTCACCCCCGAGTCGGAGGAAGGGGTCCGATTCAGCCCCGAATCGGGCGAGTCACAACTCGGCTCAGGGCTGAACTAGTTGGGTCAAGTCACCGAGTCTCTTATCCATGGTTTATGTGAACTCTTTCTTTCTTCAAGAACTTGGATTTTCAACATTTGTTTTTAGTTTAAATTTTTATGTACTTTGGGACCTAGACGTACAATGTGCATTTGCCAGTACACCATGAATGGGGGAAACATACCCATCGATGCATGGGCATACATGCCTGCCAATCTGGACCGTCCAAATTGTTCTGCCCATTATGCCTGGAACATATCCTGAAAATGTCGCTGAACCATCGTAGCTATTAAAGTGATGATCATGGACGGTTAAGATTGACAATCCATGTAAGTTTATGGGCTATGATCGGTCCACGATGGGACAACTATTTGGATAGTGTGGAAGGGGTGCATGTCATATGCACGTTCCAAGATTGTCACAACATAATGAGTTGTGTCTAAGGGTGGCAATGTGCCAGGTTTGGCCTGGGTCTTTGGCTGAACCAGCACCTAAAAGCCAAGGCCCGGCCGAGCCCCACCCAAGACCAGCATTGCTGTATTACAGTAGGCCCAAGCCCAAATATGGAAAAAAAAGATTGGCTTGGCCTCGTTTGATCCGGATCGGACAAAAAAATTGATACGAATAGGGCCCCTATTCGACTTTAATATTCCAAATCTATCCATTGATCAAGTGGGCCAGACATATACAGGGAATAAATATTTAGAGTAATGAAACCAACGGTCTACATTCAAGGTAGACAGGGTGCTGACCGAGGATAGGAATGGCATATTTATAGGATATAAAATATCGAAATATGAAGCTTGTTCGCCTGGGCCCATCAGGGTCAGGCTAAAATGACTTGAGCCCAAGCCAACCTGAAAACTGATTGGGCCATGCATGTTAGGACCAAACCCTGATCATGGGTAAGGCTAGTAGGTCCAAGCCCAACCCAAAGCTGGGTAGGGTGGGCTATTGGCTCATCTCCACCCTCAGTTGTCTTTGCATTGTACTCTGCCCTTCCGTGGCCCTTTTGTAACAAATATGACATGCTATCCTCAAAAGAGTTTTGCTAGAATATATCCCAAAGAATTTGGGATAGAATGTGACTTTGGCCATTGTATTCTGGTCATCTTCCAACAATTCAAGCCATTAATGTGATGGGTATCACTTTGTATGGTGGATACCAATAAATAAAAGCTGGAAAATTTGGGCCCCTCATGATGGATGGCGGGCATCAAAGATGGCCCCCTCATGATTAATGACTCATATTGAAGTGGGGCCCCACATCAAGGTGAGCCCTCATAATGAAAGGTTCACATCAAAGGTGGGCCTCACATGATAGATGGCCCGCATCAAAGTGTGGTCCAACATGACGGAACGTGTACATCGAGTGGGTCCCATTTAATGGACAGTTCATATCAAAAGGTGGGACCCGCATGATGGATGATGGTAATTGAAAGTGGGCCCACATGATGGTCAGTTGATGTTAAAAATGGGCCCACATGATGAACGACCCATAATGGTGGGATGCACACAATGAATGGTCCACATCAAGGTGGGCCCATAAATGGACACAGTGGGCTTCTCATAATGGATGGCCCACATAAAAGTGTGGCCCCTCATAATGGATTGTTCACATGGACCCCACCTAATGGACAATCCACATCCAAGGTCTCTCATGATGCATCCCATATCCAAAGTGGGTTGTATGATGGATAATCCATATAGAAGGTGCACCCCACACAACGAATGGTGGATATCAAAAGTGGGCCCCACATGATGGACAATCCGCTTCAAATGTAGGGCTCACACTATGGACATATCAAATGTGGAGTCCATGTGATGGTGATGGGTAGTGGACATTGGAGGGCCCACATAAAGGACAATTAGCATTAATGTTGAGCTCCATATGAACGGTCCACCAAAACAACAATTTGGATTGCTCTTATATTAGAGTTGTTATAATCTTTAAAAATGACGTTAACTACCCTTAAAGTTCTTATTTCAAAATTGCTTATCTTAAATAAGAGTTTTTTTTTAAGATTTTACCGAGCGAGTTTATTTAAAACAAGAGCCAGAGCAAAAAGAGTTTACTGAAGTAGCTCTTATTGAATCAGAGTAAAGATGCCAAACGCCACTAAGTGCTTTTTTTTTTTTTTTTTTTTTTTTTTTTTTGTCCAACATACGTCTAAAGTCATACACATGGTTCAGATGGATTCATTTGAATTACTTGTATGTCATTTATGTAATTTCTAAATGCTTGCGTATCATTCGTAACACTGCCCGAGTATAAAAGTTTTCTCAGACCGGAATAGGCTACAACACCCCTTTTACGCGGCTCGACAGACACCTAAACTCTGTGGGGTCCACCATGTTGTATATGTTAACCCCACTCTGTCCACAGGTGAGAACCATTGTTCACGGTAGAGCCCGATTAAAAACTCATATGGACCACACTAATGGGAACAATGTACAAGTTCAAGGGTGTGGCCCAGCTGACCTTCGTATCAGGCTCATTTTTTTGTTTATGGTCCCTTCATCATGTTGATTTACACCTGATTAAGGGGTCGGAGGAAATATACACACCATGGTCGCCAGCAAACCTATGGTTGGCATCCCATCCCCATTGATCCATGTGGCGTGGTTCATCTGAGTTGTGGATCTTGCTCATTTTTGTCCGTGCGGCCTAACACCAAGGATAGAACCTGATAGACACAGTGGATTTTAGATTTACAATATGGTAACCCCTACGGACTTGAATGCTTCAGTGCAGAGGATAATAGTCGGTTTTTCTCCTGTGTAAAACAGGTTTGCAGAGAATTCCGGTCCAGTTGTGTTAAACAATCTGATTTTGAAAGCATACACCTGTAAATCGTTTTAACACGCTTTTGTTTCGCGATTTAATGTAAAATAATAATCAGCATGATCCAAAATTTTGTAGGCCCCACCATGAAGTGACGTCACCACATTTTGTAGGCCCCACCACAATGCATGTGTTGTATCCACACCATCCAACCATTTGGAGAGATCATTTTAGAGCATGAGCCAAAGAATAAGGCAGGTCCAAAGCTCAAGTGGACCCCACCACATAAAACAGTGGGGATTGAACGCCTATCATTAAAAACTTCTAGTGGGCACAGAAGTTTTCGATCAAGCTGATATTTGTGTTTTCCCTTCATCCTCGTCCGTGTGAACTTATGAACAGGTTGGATCTCAAATAAACATCATGGTGGGCCCTAGGAAGGTTTCAACGGTGGGTGTCACTGTCCCCACTGTTTTGGCCTTTGGGGCAAAGTAAGGGCCCACCAGATCAATAACTGAATCGCCCGCCCATTCAAATTGCCCTCGGAATGTCTCAGGTTGCAAGATCTAGCCATGGTTATCCATTATTCGGCACAGGTGCCTAGATTTGTTCTCATTTATTCCTTTCAACCTCCCACTTTCGATCAAATTTTGATGGCTAGGATCCAATGATGAAGAGATTCACCATCACCAATTATTGCAGGGGCATTGTCACACCCCGTGGCCGTGTGAGGTGGGTGGCCCATGGACTTGGGCTGCACCCGCATGGGTGGCCCGTGGATTTAGGCCTCACACATGGACTCGGGTGGGCTCGTGTGGTGCATACCCATGAAATTGGAGCGTGAGCTATGAGATAAAGAAATTGATTCGCCACGGTCAATGAGTTTGAGCTCTTGGAGAACATGGTTAGTTGTACAGCATCACCAACAGACGATATGGATGGAAGTTAGCCCCACTTGCAGCATCATGTATTTCCAGATGACCATCTCGAGTTTTAATAGTTTGGCCAATTAGTTAGTAAAACTGCCAAACAATCACCGAAGGAACAATCTTCCATAATTACTGATACACACTAAATTGCAAGGTTTCAACAGCAAAACCAAAGTTCGATGAGGGCGTTTTTGACATTTGACCATCAAAGATATTCAATTCAAGGCTTGAACACTGCTATTTTCTGCTGTCTGAAACCTACTACTATCCATGATCTCAATTACAAAGACCAATTTATGTACATGTACGCTATTTTTAGCTTCTTTTTCTCCTCTCTCAGTTGAAAATCCAAGTCAACATCATGGTCGCCTCTAAACACCCTATAATACCAGAAACATGGTTTGCTAGCCTCCCATGCGTGCCAACCAAGAGCATAAATGAGACATGAACTGTGCATGGTGTGGGTGCCACAATGCAGGTAACCTGGCAAGAAAAACTAGCTGATCCTCTCATCAGAGGGGCCAAATCCGTGTGGGGGGGAAAATGCATAGTTCAGAAGACCACAACGGTCCAAAATCAGAATACACACGTGGCACTCCTGATGGGTGGGCCAGCCTGATCTTCATGTCATGTCATCTGCAGTGAGGGCCAACATCATACATGGCTTGGATGTCCCAACATGCCTTTAGTGTGCAAACATGCATCTGATCGGGTGCATGGGGGGGCAGCAAACTTCTTCAAGAGATCCCTAGTTATTTTCACAGAATGATTCTACTGAGATTGACGAGGGTGACGACGCAATGCACGCACATTCAGTTCCGCACATCAAAGCTTGGATGCTTGTGTCTCTCCTCCAGGACGGGCTACAGAGGAATGATTACTGCAACAAAAGAAAAACGTCAGCACCGCCAATCAGATCACAAAAACAACATCCTCTTAGTATATACAAACGACTCGGATTACAGTAACCAAGCCAACATTATTATGATATTTTTTTCCGCATTTGGAAATGTTGGAATGTTTAGTCCAACTTAAAATGAACACAATAACAACTTGGGATTCGTTATTCACTCAGGCAATGTGGAGCTAACCATCATTCTTCGTCATCAAAGACAATCACAACTTGGGATTTGTTATTCACTCAGGCAGAACTAACCATCATTCTTCGTCATCTAAGCCTTGTGTCCCAATTAATTAGGGCCGGCTACATGAATCATGTTCTACTTTGGATTCATGATGAAACTTATCGCATAAGTTTCACAATGGCTTCCAACCTAACGCAATCCTCCTTTATCCAGGCTGAGGACCAACAATGACAGCACAAAACTCCCACATGAGTAATGGGATAGACTGAATAGACTAATACATAGGTTAATTACAATTGAGTAGAGCTGGGCACAAACCAAGCTAGCTCGAAAGCTTGGCTCGGATTGGTTTGAAAAAGCTCGGCTTGGATTGGTTCGAATGGAAGTTCAAACCAAACCAAGCCTCGGAGTCAAGCTCGTTTGAAAAAATAAACCAAGCTCAAACTAGGGCAGTACCGACTCGGCTCGGCTCGAAGCTTGATTTGATTAAGCTCGGCTTGATTCAGCTAGTAGATTGTAAGCACACTGTTTCCTTTGGTGTGATCCACTTGAGTTTTGGATATGATTTCATTTTGGGATCATGTCCTAAAATGATATGTAAAACAGATGGACAGCATGGATAATACATATACATGATGACGTGGATAATACATAATACATATACATGAATGCACACTGTTTCCTTCCACTTGTAAAATTATGTTCGTGTACTCTTGTTTGGAAAATGCTCTACATGTCTATTTTGAAGCTGCACTCCTTTAGAGGATGTTAAACATCATATAGTAAGATACGTTTGTACTTTTTTTTCTAACTTTTTACATTCTTTAAAAAAAAAAAAAAGAGCCGCCACCTGTTTGAACTCGGCCTGGCCCAGCCCGATTCGAAAATTTTGACCAAACCAATCCGGGCTTGAACCAGATTTTTCTGGAGCAAACCAAACTCAGGCCGCATGGGTCAGCCCGAAACCCAAACCAAGCCGATCCACAAACTAAGGTGGCACAAAAACAAGCCAAACCAAACTAGGGCTAACTCGGCCCGGCCAGGATCGTTGCCCACCTCTACAATTGAGCAGACTATCTAATAGTCTATTACATAGGTTGATTGCAATCAATGAGTTACTGCAGGGCCAACCATCATCATCCTCATCATCTAAGTCTTATCCCAACTAATTGAAGTCATCAGCTACATGAATCCTTTTCTGCCATTCCACTCTATCAAGAGCCATAACTTCAATTAGACCATAGGTCATGAAGTCTTTTCTTACAACATCCACCCACGTTCTTTTAGGCCTTCCCCTTGCCCTTATAGAGCATTCAACTTGTACCCACTCACTCCTAACTTAGTTCTTGGTCTCTGTTGCACATGACCAAACCATCTACGAATTACGATAAAACTCATTTTCAGCACATATCACTGAAATTTGATATTTTCAGTGATTTTATACAATTCAGATCGTTTGGCAAATCCAAATTATTAAGCGATTAAGTTAATTTTCACTGAAATAAGTGTTTCCTTTTTTCCAGCTCCCCTCCCCTCCCTTCTCCTTAAGTTAACTTTTGACTAAAATTACTGCAAAATTACACTTCAGCACTTAATTTTCGAAGCTTACTTTTTAGTTTATCAAACGGCACCTAAGTCAACTTTCTCATCATATTACCTATTGGTGTTATGCTCCTCCTAAATTCTGACGCAAGGAGGACGTGACAAGGCCAATCACCGTCTGCCTTAACGGATAAATACCTTCAGTCCACAAGGCCTCCGGGAATCCTCAACCGGACTTTCCTCGAATCCACGAGGGGCAGAAGAGAAAAGGGAAGTAATTCCTAAGTCCCGGTAGGAAATCGTTCTTTACGTAGATGGACTATCACCTGATCACCTACTTCAAACACCTTGAGAAGTCAATGCTTGTCGGCATCTTCCTTGTACTTGTTGTTCGAAGCCTGTAACTTGTTCTGAACGTCCTCATATGAATATCCATGATACAGTCCGCCATGTGAGCAGCTGCAATACTCATGCCCGGAATCTTGGGCAGTGAGCCCATAGACAATCTGGAATGGAGATTTCCCTATGGACATACTGATCTATAGCACCACTAAAAAACTACACCTTGATCATTTGAGATAGGTCTATAGCGTTCTTAGGACAGAGAAGTTATATGTTAATCTTAAGAAGTGTGTGTTTATGTCTGATCGAGTCGTATTCTTAAGGTTCATAGTGTCGTCAGCAGGAATGCGTGCAGACCCGAAAAAAGTCAAGGCCATAGTTGATTGGCCTGAACCAAAGAACATCCATGAAGTACGAAGCTTTCATGGTTTAGCGACTTTCTATCATCGGTTCATCAGAGGGTTTAGCACGATCACGGCTCCCATCACTGATTGCATTAAAAATGGAGAGTTCGTGTGGCCCAAAGCCGCAACCAAGGCTTTTAAGAAGATAAAGGGCAAAATAATAGAGGCTCCCATCATGCGCCTTCCTGACTTTTCAAAAGTCTTTGAAGTGGCATGTGATGCGCCAGGCGTAGGTATAGGAGTACTGACTCAAGAAGGTCATCCAGTAGCTTACTTCAGTGAGAAACTGAATGATGCTAAACAAAGATACTCCACCTGTGACAAAAAATTCTATGCAATTGTGCAATTGCTGAGACATTGACGTCATTATCTTTTACTGCAAGAATCCGTCTTGTTTTTCGATCACGAAGCCTTAAGATATCTAAATTTCCAAAAGAAGCTTAACCCAAGGCATGCTAAGTGGGTAGCGTTTCTTCAGGAATATTCGTTTGTCCTGAAACATAAGGCTGAGATCGAGAACAAACCAGCCAATGCCCTTAGTTGGAGAATGGCTTTGCTCACTTCCTTGAGTGTAAATGTCGTCGAATTTGAGCAATTGAAAGATGAATACCCCGTGTGTCCAGATTTGGAGATACATATACGTCACTTTCTAGTGACTGGCGTAGTACGGGTGAATTTGTTCTTAAAGATGATTTCCTTTTTAAAGGAGATCGCCTTTGTATTCCCCGCACTTCCCTCCGGGGTTTCCTCATTTGAGAGCTTCATTCGGGAGCAATAGCTGTCCATTTTGGTCATGATAAGACCATTGCTCTTGTTGATGACTGTTTTTATTGGCCAAGTCTCAAGAAAGATGTCGCCAAAATTTTGGGGGAGTGCCGCATGTGTCAACTAGCAAAGCATAGAAAACAAAACACGGATTTATATATGTCGTTGCCAGTCCCACACGCACCGTGGCAGGATATCAGCATGGACTTCATGCTTGGAGCTTCCCAAGACAATTAAAAAGCATGATTCCATCTTTGTCGTTGTCGATCGCTTTTCCAAGATGGTGCATTTCCATCCTTGTTCAAAAACATCAGATGCGTCCAATATTGCTCGTGTCTTCTTTGATAGTGTGGTTCATTTACATGGGTTGCCTAAGACCATACTGTACGACTGAGATGAGAGATTTACTAGTTACTTTTGGAAGACATTGTGGCACATGATGGGCACTAGATTGCAGTTTTTTGCTGCATAACACCCTCAGATGGATGGTCAAACTGAGGTAATTAATCGTAGCCTTGGGAATTTATTACGATGCCTTGTGAGTGAACATGTCAAGACTTGGGACTTAGTTTTGCCTATAACTGAATTTGCATATAACAGTTCTATCAATAAGTCTAAAGGTATGAGTCCTTTTGAAATAGTTAGCGGGTACAAGCCTGGGATGCATATAGACTTGTTACCGATGTCGGTCACCTAGAGATCATCAGAGTCGGCCGATGCATTTTCCCGTCACATACATGATTTGCATTCAGACATTAGGAGGCAGATAAATATAAGCAATGAAAATTATAAATATTCAGTTGACTTGCATCGTAAAGTTCAAGAATTTCATGAGGTAGACTATGTAATGGTTCGAATGAGGCCAGAGTGGCTGCCCTAAGGTGCCATGAGAAAATTACAAGCGCGCAGTGCTAGACCATTCAAAGTCTTGCGAAAAATTGAGTCCAATGCATACAAAATAGACATTCCACCTAAGATGGGAATTAATCCAATAATCAACAAGAAAGATCTAGTCCTTTGTCTCAACCCTCATATAGACCCTGCTTCCCATACTCGGCCATACTCAGAGTTTTCTTCTCAGCCTACACCACATATCCCAACCTTACGTAAGAAACGAGAAGAAGTTGAAGGGATAGTGGATGGGGAAATTGTATCCACGAGAGATGGAGGCTTCCAGAGATACTACGTAAAATGGAAGAATAGGCCACCATCAGATTGTACATGGCTTACGAAGGAAGACTTGCAAGCGGATTGATCCTGATCTACTAGAGCGGCACAAAGCTTTTATCTCGCCGGAGTTGAGCTCTTCTCAGCTAACGGGAGTTGATGAGGATATCAGGCCTTTTAGAGTATACCAGGCGTAGGAGACGAGCCTTTCCCGTGTCCATATGGTTTGGTGATGGGCCTAGATCAAGTCCAAGTTCCTAAATCGTGGTGAATACCTTACACATATGTTTGTAACATGTGTAAATTGCTTGGACGAGATGATTGGACCGTTGGATCGCGAGGATGGTGCGATCGGACTGTTAATTCGTCACGGACCACCTTAATCGCGCCATCATTGGAGTCCATTGGGCATCTTAGATTTGAGTTTATTTTATGCACTTGCACTTATTTGAGTTTTGAGCCAGTGTGCGCATCTTTTTTTTGTGCGAACGTCTTTTTTTTATTTTTAGTATGGGTATTTTGATAATTATGCTTAATTCTGAATTTTATAAGAGTGTTGCCCTAAACCTTTCTCATTATTATGCTATTGTGAATAAAACTAAGAAAACCTACAAGTGAGCTTCTTCTCCTTCTTCTTCTCTTGGTGGATCTTCCCTTCCTTTACATCTCTTCTTCCCTCTCAAATCTTCTCTTCTTCCTTCTTTTTATTCTTCTCAAAATTTGTGATTCCCTAATCCAAAAAACACCCAATTTCCTGGGCTAGAGAATTCCAGTGGACAATTGGATGGAACCATGCAAGATCGAGGGTTCTATTCCTCACCGGATCCAATCCAAGCATGAATCTGAACCCATTACTATGTGGATGTGATAATGGCCCTTATTATTACATGCTCCCTTATGTGATTTGTAATTACAATGATGTTTGTTGAATGGTAGAATGAATTGCTCATATGAATCCACCTCTTTTACAAGTTCCGCATGCATATAGATTTGGATTAGGCAATCCTGCATCATGATCTCACTGGGCTTCTAGCTCACCCAAATTTAACAACACATGCAAGTTTACAAGATGAGAGGGAAGCTGGGGATGAAGAATACCTAGATGGCTATTTTCATTAGGCCTAGAGTTTAGTTTATCATTTTATTTGAAAGCTTGTAATGAATTTAAAGTGGAAAGAGTGATTAGTGAGATTAGTGGTGATGCTGGATTTGGATTTTGAAATTTACAGAGTTTAAATTTAAATTATGGTTTGGTTTGGAAGAATGATGATTAGAAAGTATATGTGATGAATAAATGCATGAAAAATTAATTCACACCCTAGAACTTGGAATCAAGGTGTAATAACCCAAATTTTTTACGCATGTGTGACCATTTAACCGTTCACTCGCTCATTTTCCTCATGCGATCATCCACCACACATGTGATCAAAGTATGTGATCACCTATTCAACCGTCCATTTTACATCTATATGATCATCCATCAAAATACATCTTATGCGTCAATCCACTTGACCATCCATTCAAGTACGGTATAACTCACCATGCAGCACGTCTTAAATGTGTGTTGCATGGTGATTTAAGTTTCAACAATTTAAAGAATTAATAGCATGTGTTATATATTATTGTTAAGAGAAACATATATATATATATATATATATTAATTAGTAGTAAAGTTATTTTTACGTGAGTATTGAATTTTAGGAAACAAAAAAAAAAAAAAAAAACACGTGGTTATGATCAGAGGTCAGTAATCGACCATCCATCAAACCTAACAACCCAACTATTACAAAATGTCCAAATTTCAAGACCAACCGACCATTCATCAACTTAGACCAACAGCAGGCAACCGTTAGATTCATACAACAAACTATCACCAACTTGCCTCAAAATCCATCTGCCACCCAAATCCATCCATCAACCCACTCACCTGATCAACCGTCCATCGTACATCCATGATTGTATGCATATATCCATGTACACGTTGCCCACACATGAGCACCGTGCACCTGCACCACCATGCACTGCAAGCATCACTTCATACACACACGTAAGGCTTTCGACGTCATAAATAAAACTCATAACTTGTGAGTATGTTGGTTACGAGAGAAGTTATTAAAAGTGCATTAAGAAGTGAGTTTTTTTTTTTAAGCATGTGTGTATTACTCATGGTGGGACCTCCCTATTATAAATAGGGCCATGGGTGTAGATACGGTAAGTGAAAAAAAAAAAGGATAAAAAAGAAAAAGGAAAAAGGGGGAGAAAATAAAGTTTAAAAAAAAAAAGGAAGCTTTCTGAAGTTTTTGTCTAGGTAGGTGATTTTATCCATGTTGAAATTTTCATATTATTGTACTTGTATATTTCCTTCTTCATTATTTATTTATCGTTTATATTGATTTAATTGTAGCTGAAATTTTAATTTTGGAGAAATTAAAATAGTGGTATTGAATTAAATCAACTAGCTAAATTAATCAAAAGTCTAAAATAAGATATTAAATATTTTTTTTATATCGATCAATCATAATTTAACATTTAAACATATTTATTTTTTATAATTTTATTTAGGAAATTAAATAGGAGATTAATTGTTAAAATTTTGAACTAGATTATTTTTATT
Organism: Liriodendron chinense; assembly: GCA_003013855.2. NCBI lineage: Eukaryota > Viridiplantae > Streptophyta > Magnoliopsida > Magnoliales > Magnoliaceae > Liriodendron > Liriodendron chinense. The sequence goes on from ML058333.1 coordinate 6,811,959, forward strand.
TAGAATATGTAATCTAACTCAACATTTTTAAATTATTATTCGATGTTGAAATTCTAAAAATTTAAATTATAATTTCATCTTTTATTAAATTCTTTTCTTTCCCTTTGGATTTCAAGTGCTACTACATAATTTTTTGCAAATTCAAGGTTTATTTTATAAAATTTGAAATTTCTGAACTATTGTGTAATTTCCTGTAATTTTAAGGGCTTCTACGAAATTTCAGAAATTACGAGCACTGTTCTGTACTTGTTCCAAGAACTCCTGTACTATAATGTAAAATTTTGGAATTCTAGCGCTTTTTATTTATTTATTTATTTCTAATCACTAATTATCGCAAAATTATATTATCCTGTTTTGTTTTAAAATTTAGAAATTAAATTGTTAATAATATAAAAAAAAAGAATTTATATACATTATTTATATATGTTGATAACCTTAATAATTTTTTTTAATTATGCAACCTTATTTGATTTACTGAATTGTTTTTATTGTTGATTTTGAATCACTCAGGATATGACATGCATCTCTATTGGTTATTAAATCGTGGAGGGGGGAAAGGGAGAGGTTTAAGCAAGTTGGGCAATTGTGTCCTATGAGTGAGAAACCCTAAAGCCAGCAAGTAAGGAGATCGTGTCTCTTGGGTGAAAGACCCTAGAACCCATTGGATCCTTTGGTGTCTCCTTTGTGTATGGCGTATGAGTACAATTGTGTACGCAGACATGCGTCAGAGGTACAACTGAAGCAGTAGTCTAACCAACTAACGTATGAATGAGTCTCTCGCATCGAGGTACCGATGCGTGGGCGTTAATGTAACGTGGTCATCCACTTGAGTACGGTGTTGTAAGAGATGATTGATATTTAATTTATTGTTTATAAGAATTCATGGAAGGCATGACATTCATGGCATATATACGAATTCCGGTACTGCATCTTCCTTCTTACTCTATATTATAATTCAATCATCTATTTTATTTATAAATTTTTATATAATCTGCATATTTCAAATTTTGGATAAGAAATGATCCCACTGAGCTATCATGCTCATACAATTACAACCATCGACAGGTGCAGAGATAGAATATTACAAGCAAGCGGGCCTCTACTACTATTTTTGCCTTTCCATTAATTTAAGTTTAATTTGAATTTTAATTTAGTTTTGATTTAATTTGAGTTCCAAATTTCGATGTAAGAACACTATTAAGAGAATTAAAGTAAGCGAATATTACATTCGTGAGAATTATTTTAGTAGTGTTTTCTTTTTAGATGGTTCTGAATATTTATTAAATTCGATGAAATTATGTGGATTACAAACGAGATCAAGATTCAGGCCTTGAATAACTCTATTCGGGTACCTGGATTTCGGGGTGTGACACACGGTCACCCACTTGGATTCCGAATTTCAGGGCGTGACACCATGAAACTTGAGGAAGGGGAGTCGGTCAGAGAACATGTGATGAAAATGCTTGAACTGACTATATGTACTAGAGATGATTGGACATTCCAAGGATGAGCAGTCTATTGTTAACGTCAATACTATTGTCTTTGACACTTCCGAAGGGGGGTGATGTTAAACGCCGAAGGATATGCACTAGTGAGATGAGTGCCATAAATTGCATTAATTTAGGACCGATTTTGAGGCATTTTAGTGGTCCCCCATATCAATGACATTATTCATCCGAATTCAATTTTAATTTTTCTTATAATTACTTGGGAGAATGATGTTAAATGCTTAGGGATATATGCATTAGTGGGATGAGTGCCATAAACTACATGAATTTGGGACTGATTTGGGGAATTCGAGTGGATGCCCAAATCGCCAACATTATTCATTCGAATATAATTTTAATTTTTCCTAAAAATCCTTAGGGGGAATGATGTCAAATGCTTAGGGATGTGCATTAGTGGAATGCCAATTTGGTGTCAATCTAAGCCTGTCAGGTAATAAAATCATCAAACAGGCCAAGACAACATTCTGACCAAAGTGTGGATTATTACACCATCATAACATGTTCAAAACCATAAAAGAATACATCTTTGAAATCCTCTTAAATGCTTAGGGATGTGCATTAGTGGGATAAGTGCCATGGCTTGCATGAAATTTAGGCCAATTTGGCGTCAATCAAAGCCTGTCAAGTAATAAAATCATCAAACAGGCCCAGACAATGTATTCTTACCAAAGAGTGGATTGTTACACCATCATAAACATGTTCAAAACCACAAAAGAACGAATATTTGGAATCCTCTCAATATTTCAGATTTTTTTTTACTTTTTTTGGATTTTTTTTTTTTTTTTTTTAAATCAACCTTTGTAGGGGCAAAACGACCGTTACGCCCCTTGGAATGGTCGTTGCCACGTAACATTTTTCGACTTGCCCATTATGTCTACCATTACCATTACGGAAATATACATAGCCGGGAAGGTTCGTGTGATTAGCTCTCGCCACAGTAGTTAGACATAAGAGAACATAGTAATATGGCCTAAAAAGCAAAAAATTCCACTTCTCTATCTTTAAAAAATTATAAAAAAAAAAATTTAAGAAAATAAAAGCAAGTAGTAGATCATTTGTTCCCATACCTGCCAAAGAAGCATCATCAACAATGTAACAACAAGTCAATGACACATGTTTGATGTTTTCTAGAAAACTAAGTGTCCAGCACAGGACAACTATTAATTTCTTTTTCTTGCATTTCAGCATATTTACACAGTTTGAATGCATTTCTAGTAACATACATACATTTTTATATCTTATGCATTTATTAACTAAAATTAAATGCATTTTTATATCTTATGCATTTATTAACTATAATTAAAAATAACAATCCAATTCCAATATCATTATATATCTGTATGGACATGCCAGAATGTTAGGTTTTCCCGAGTATCTAACAACTTGCGCCTACGTCTGACACAAACATACATGTCCATGGTGAAGTTATGAAGATCACCAAGCAGCAACGTCAGGTAAAAAGATCATGGAACATGAGAGTTGAGATGGAACTAACCTTAACGACACAAGTAATCCAGACTTCGACATCATCATATTTTAGTTGACATAATGAATCTAGGTTTCTTCTCTGCTGGCTTGAGAATTTGGAATGAGCACATTAAGCTTTCATCAACACTCATCATTGCACCAGCATTGTCGAATTCACCGCAGTAGTTGGGGGCTGAGAATATTGTGACGAGCTTTCTATCGGCAAAGAACTCATACCCATCCTCCACGACCTGCAATCACAGAAACAGCTCAATACAACAGTGAAGATCATTTCAAACAAGCCGTAGAGATTTGAAAACTAATAACCTGATGGGCGCGGCAGACAAGATCCAGATCATGACTTATTAAGAATTCTGACACCTTATCAGGACCAAAGGTATATGACACTCCTCTATCATTCATTCCCCATCCTTGAACATCTCTACTGGGATCTGACCAAAGTAAGTCACAAAGCAAACCAGTGTCTGGGACCTCAATTGGACGAGGTAAGTTTTTTATCTGATCCAAGTTTGTCAGATCTGGGGAGAGACCACCATGCATGCATAATATTTTGTCATCTATGACAGCAGCCACAGGGAGGCAGTTAAAGCAATCAGTGAAAACTTTCCATAGTCTCACATTGAACCGGCGTTTACACTCATCATAAAATCCATATATCCGATTTATAGAAGCAGATTCGTGATTTCCTCTGAGAAGAAAAAAATTCTCTGGGTATTTTATTTTATACGCCAGAAGTAAGCATATTGTTTCCAAGCTCTGCTTCCCCCGATCCACATAATCTCCTAAAAATAAATAATTGGCCTGGGGAGGTAAGCCTCCGTATTCAAAAAGCCTCAGAAGATCACTATATTGCCCATGAATGTCACCTGAAAATTGGTAAGCAAAGAAGGGAAAGAAATTCAAGGTTAGAAACCCTGTTTCCAGAAGAAGAATAACAATGCATGCAGAAAGCAAACCAACCAATTATTCTTGAGGTGATATAGAAAGGATTAAAAAAAAAAAGTTCAGTAACACTTGGCGAGCTAAAGTTAAAATATCAAGCAAATCAGGTTCAGTAATAACTTGAGCATGTTTGAGACATGAATGAGTATTGCCACAGGCTCAGCTTGACTTACCTCTGAGTCAATAAAGTCTGATATTGTTTCTCTTTTATCAAAATCAAGCATCATATTGTGGGGTTTTTGATTAAGAGAAACGATCAGTGCTACCAAAGCAATATAAATAGGGGAGGAAATGTGCCGTGTTTTGGGTTGGGCCAAGCTAGGCCCGGGCCTGACCCAACACTTAAGACCCAAGGCCCGATGTGGCATGGGCCTAGCATAGAGGGCCCAGGCCCAAACCCAAAAAATTGGGCCCGAGCACAGGCCCAACCTGGCACGGCCTGAAAATTGACAAAATCCCCATTTCCCCCTTGAATTTTTCTAATCTATCCATTTATCAAGTCGGCTACGCACGCATATAAAAAAATAAAATAAAATAAAATAAAATAAATAAATAGCAGAATGAAACCAACAATCAAGGTGAATGGTAACGGTGGGCTGTAACGGCCACCACTGTTACCTTTATGATACGGGGTTGTAACGACTCTTACAGCCTCCGTAACGGCCGTTACAAGCTCTTTTATATTAAGAAAAAAACTGAAAAACCTATATCGGCCTCATAATGTACCGTTATGGCCTTTATGGGGGGCATAATGGGCTATAACGGGTCATTTGTTCCATAACGGCTATTACAGCCTTTACGACCCCGTAATGTGGAATGGTTGCCACCATTACCTTTACATAAAGGCAATTCGCATTCAAGATAGACGGTTACCTAACTAAGGATTAGAATGGCATATTTCTAGCATATAACACATGTATATAAAAAGTTGAGTTGGGTCGGGCTAAAATGACTTGAACCCAAGCCCAACCTCAAAATTGATTGGGCCATGCATGCAAAGCCCAAGCCCAGTCCATGGGACAAGCTAATAGGTCCAAGCCTGGCCTACAACCTGTCAGGCTCATTGGGTTGGGCGGGGTACCCGCCTACCCGGCCCAACCCATTGCCACCCTAGCTATGAACTCTAATACTCTTAGCTGCATAGGGGCTCATGACAGTTCAGTTTTTGGATCTGGACTGTCCATATGGTCTGGCAACCCCATGTTACCTGAGTATGGGTAAGAAACGGATATGACAAAGATCAGGTCCAGCAGATCCTCACAATTCAAACTCTCGAGGAATGGTATGGTTAAGCTTGGTTACTAATGTTAAATATTTTCATAACCATATCACTAGTTGAATTTATTGCCCAATCAGTAGGATTTCCATTTTCAGAATCCCAACAGATTTAGATATCAAATCCTGGAGAAGGGGGATCCCTTACCCTTATCCAAGCACACCAAGTATCTGATTCAGGTCCTCCAATTTCTAGATGGGCCCGAGTATCAATGCAGCACTCATTCATCGGCCATCGAGCAAAATCACACCAGTCAAATAACTCTAATCACGTGATCAAGAGCTAATGAAATGGGAGGTCAAAAGTGCCAATGAAATGGGTGGTCAAGATTGATTATGGAATGTTAGGTCCAATCAACAATTTGAAATTTTGAACCATCCATATGGCATGGTACATTATGGATTTTACCTAAGCCTTGTTCAAATTGACAATGGCTGGTCAATAATTGATCCAGACAGTCCACTCAATCATACGCTTGCTGACAGATCATGGTGCAAAACTCACTCCAAAAATATGATTCTAATCGTCCAATCAATTACATGAAAAATGGCTAGTCAAGAGCAAGCAAAGATACAAAACACGTCTAATAATCATCTTGAACGTCTACAGATGCATGGAATTGTTGGGAGCTTGCTAATACACAAATAGTGGACTGCTGGGATTCCTAAACGTGGAACTAATTCTTGAAAGTTTAGTGTTGACTTTCTGTTCTCGAAATCTGACACATACACCCCTAAACCCCAAAGTTTAGTGTTGACTTTCTGTTCTCGAAATCTGACACGTACACCCCTAAACCCCTTGTGCTAACTTCAATTTGATTCAAGTTGCATCAAAGATTCTAACCCATGCGATTCATTGAAGTATTCAACAAGTAAGGATTTGGAGAGTTTTCACAAAGTTTGGAAAGTGATTCACTTCTGGGCCTGTTTGATAAATAGGAAAAGAAAGGAAACAAACACTTTTCTCATGATAGGACATTTCTGATGAGACATTTCACTATGTCTAGTTAGCAAAGAAAATAATGGATTCCGCATAGCAATCATTACTATTTTCCGTGGTTAAATTCTCTATCACAAGATACCAGGTGACCATCGTCTCACAAATATTAGAATTCAAGGACTACTAAAAATGGAATCCATGGAAATCACTCAGCAAATAATTATTACATTTTCTTTTCTTTCCCACTAATCAAACAGATAAAGCAATCCTCTGCACAAGGTGTGAAGGACAGTTCCATGAAGAGATTTGACTGAAGGAGGCAAATGAAATGTCAGACTCTTTCACAGAGAACAGATTTGCGATGCCACAATTGAGCGTAAAGGATTCGTTACAACCCATACATGGATGCATACATACACAAGTACAAGTATGTACATACGTACATATATGAGGTCAATTGGACCACAAAATGGATAACTAATTAAGTGCATGGGACATCCAACCCCTTCATTAGATTGGCCCCACCATGAGGAACATTTTGTGGCATTCATGCAATAATTAGCCCTATCAACTCATCAAGTGGACCACATGGGACATCCAACCCGTTCAATAGATTGACCCCACCATGAGGAAAACTTCATGGCATAAATGCAATAATCAGCCATATCCATTCATCAAGTGCAACACACTTGTATTTTGCTATTTGTCCATGGCTATACACTATTTTCTATGGTGTGGCTCATTTGATGAGTGGATAGGGCTGATTTTTGCACTAGTTGATCCTCATGGTGGGGCCTGGCCAACCTGTTAGGAGGATTGGATTTCACACGAATTTAACAGGTTAGAAGTTATCTGCACAGTTGAACTTGGGGTTGTTTGGATAGCCTGTAAATGGTTTACTAGTAAATCATCACTATTTGTGTTTGGATGCCCTCATTTGCTAGTAAATCATTTACTACTTGTAAGTGATTTACTAGCAAATGCCCCTTCTCATGTACTACCAAAAAGGTGAGGTTTCATTTACTATTAAATGATTTACTAGCTAGTAAATGCCAACAGCTCTTTTTTTGAATTTTACACTTTAAATGATTTACTAGTAGCCATTTACAGGCTATCCAAACACGGTAAATGATTTACTAGTAAATCGTTTACAACTTAAAGCCAAACAGACAGTTGTAAATCATTTACTAGCATTTAAGTGATTTACTAGTAAACCATTTACCACCATCCAAACGACCCCTTAGACCGTGTGTGTGTGTGTGTGTGTGTGTGTTGGGGGAGAGTGGCCGTTCATCATATTCCATGGTGGTCCATGGGCTTAAAAATCAGGCCACTCCATGACTTCAGTGATCACACCACAGACAATAAGTTAAAGAGTGGATGCCCACCCATTGAAACCTTCCTGATTGTTTATAGGGCCAACTGAGATGTGGTTCAGACATCCGTCCCATCCATTGTGTGTGTCCCACTTGGATGAGGGATCACGCCAAATTTCAGGCCAGGCCATTCCAAAACTCAGATGGGGCCCACCAAGTGGATGTTTTAGGAGAATCCTCACCGCAGATCTTGATAGGGGCCTCGAGCTCCAGCAGATTGGGCTGCTGGAGGAAGATCTCTCTGGAGCAGACGCAGAGCTGCCGGATCTCAGACTCGGAGAGTTGGACCTGCTTAACAGGCCTCAAGGATCGGACCTCCAGGAGGCGGTTGATGATATCGTCCAAGACGGCAGGGTCGATCCCCCGCCCTTGCGTTGCCATCGATCTACCTCTATCTCGATTTCTCGATCTAACCCAACGGCCAAGAATCGAAAATGAGAGAAACCCTAGAAAGAGAGAGAGAGAGAGAGAGAGAGAGAGAGAAGAAAGGGAGGGTTTTCTCTTTCTCTTCTCCGCTCTTTCTTTCTTGTTCTTGTTTCGGCGTGAAAAAATATATATATATATATATAAAATAATAAGAGAGAAAGGGAAAGGGAAAGGATCGGAGACAAAGAGAGGGTGAAAGAGGACTGCAACTTCGATGTGGCGGAGGAGCCGATATTAATATTTATAGTGTATCAGTTATGTCCATACTTCGTAAATACCACTGAGACTGTAATCCTCTGCAACGGACGGGCGCGACTTGGGTGAGACCCCGGAACCAGCGATGTGGGTGGGACCCTGAACATAGACCCACCTCTATGTATGAATTGTATATCCATACCGTTCATCTTCTTTTAAAGATTATTTTATGCCATGAAACCAAAAATAAAGAAGATAAATACTTTTTGTGGACCACACCATCAGAAACACTGATTAATGGCCATTACAAACCTTTTGTGGCCCACAAAAGTTTTCTATTGAACTGATATTTGTTTTTTCCTTTCATCCCTGTCTATGTGAACTTATCAACAGATTTGATGGTCAGTAAACATTACGGTGGACTCCAGGAAGTTTTTAATGGTAGGCATTCAATTAGCACTGCTTCCAGTGGTGTGGTCTACTTAAAACTTTCAAGCGCTTCAATTTTAGGAATGAGTCTTAAAATAATCTGAAGAAGCAGATGGACGGCATGGATATACAACGAATGCATCCAGGTGGGCCCTATGTTCGGGGTCCCACCCACATTGCTGGTTCCGGCGTCTCACCCAAGTCGCGCCCGCAACGGACGGGGTTTCAGTGGGTCCCCGCATCATCTACCGAGGGAAATCGGATTGCGAACGGAGTTACTCAGGACGCGCTCTTATCGTCCTGAGTAAACTCAGTTGGGTCGGTGAATCCTTGAATGTGGGGCCCACCTTGATGAATTTATCTTATATCCACGCCGTCCATCCGTTTGATCAGACGATTTTAGGAGATGATCCCAAACATGTATATCACAGCTCAAAGCTCCTGCCCATTCGCAGCTGGAGACTGGTCCAGGAGGACGCAATCCACGTTTCCCCAATCCCCGTGCGAGGGTCGTGCAGTTCCGTGACAACGCGCTTCACGGAACATCTCCATAGGAGCGAGCGGCTAAGGTGCGCCCTTTCCGCGGGGTCAGCGCAGGGCCACCTTGGCATATGTATTATTCATCCCCTTTGTCCATTCATTCTTTTTAAGATCATTTTAGAGCATTATCTAAAAAATGAAGCAGATTTAATCATGAGGTGGACCATACCATAAGAAACAGTAGTGATTTACCGTCCTACTATTAAAAACTTGTTAAGGCGCACTTTAATATTTCCATGGTAATTTACTTACCCTCCAATCTTTTGATAAGGTCATAAAAACCATGAAGGAAAAAAAATAAATATCAACTTAATCCAACACTTTTATAGCCCATTAATAGCCGATCAACATTGTTTTCTATGGTATGGTCAACTTGATAATTGAATTCATTTCATTTATTCAAATAATATCATAAAATGTTCTGATAGATGAACAGTGTCGATAAATTATACATATATCAAGGTAGGCCCATGGCAACCCACACTAATGGCCCCACCATTTTGGGTACGGCCGAGGTATCACCTAGTGGAAGGGCCCAAATTGGGTGTCACCCTTTATCAAGACAGTCCACGGATTAGGTGTAGCCCTAGCCTCAGCCATGACTATGCAAACCTTATCGTGGCCCTAACTTGATGTATGCATTGCATATCCACATGGTTCATTTGATTTTTCATATCATTTTATGTAATGAGCCTAAAAATAAAGCATATCCAATGTACCGTACAAGAAATAATGGTGATTGACCATTAATAGGCCATAAAAGTTTTAGATCAAGTTGATATTTATTTTCTCCCTGGCTTTTGTGACCTTATCAATAGGTTAGATGGAAAATCAACATTAAGAAAACATCACCATGGGCTCTAGGAGGCTTATGAAGTTTTTAATGGTAGGATCGTTCAATCAATCACCCATTTTCCTACTGTCTGGTCCTCTTAAGATTTAGATTTTCTTATTTTTGGACTAATGTCCTAAAATGGAATGGAAAATCAGATGGACATAATTGATATAGAACACATTTGTGTGAGCTTGTGGTAAGGGTTGCACCTTCTTTGGTGAGGCTTGAATCCCAGATGTTGCAGGTTAAGATCCAGTAGGTGAATCCGAATTGCAGGGTGAAGAGTATGAAAGTTCGTAGCAACAAATGGCAGATGATGAAGTTGAAGCGGCGTAAAGAGGATTTACATTTATTTGTTTTGTTCTCTAAAATGGCTTTATTTTCGTTTAAATTTGAAATAAGTCTTTCATATAAACAGAAAGTGAAACATTATGATTGATTTTGGTTTTAGTTTTAAGACAATATGTTTGAAAACGTAGTGTAAAAAAATATGGAATACAAATTTTGATTTTCATCATTATACTATGAATGTTATGGATTTGTAAAATACAGATAAATGTATGAAGATATATTCCTAGTATATTCAAGTTAATACCCGAAAAACTTGACCCATCATGTTATCTATGAGAGTTAAAAATTTTGAGAACCTAAATGTTGCAGGTGACGATCCAATAGGTGAACTCGAATTGTAAGGTGAAGAGTATTAAGGTTCATGGCAGCAAATGATAAATGATGAAGTTGAAGTGACGTGAAAATAATTTACATTTATTTATTTTGTTATTTATAATGGCTTTATCTTCATATGAATTTGAAATAAGTCTTTCATGGAGACAAAAAGTGAAACATTATGATTCGTTTTAGTTTTAAGACAATATGTTGGAGAACGTAGTGTAGAAAAACATGAAATAAGAATTTAATTTCCGTCATTATGCTATGAATGCCATGAAATTGTAAAATACAGATAAATGTGTGAAGATATATCTCTAATATGTAAAGTTAACACCAAAAAACTCGACCTATCGTGTTATCCACGAGAGTCAAAATTTCGAGGTGTTATCACCTAATCCACTTTCCATCTCCACCACACTCGTCGCAAGTAAGGCTCTCAATGGGCCAAGCTTAGGGTAGGTCTCAGTATGGATATTAGAGTATTTTGGGAGGCCGTTGGCTAGCCCTATTCAAAATTCTAATTTTTCAAGCAAGAGCCTAGCCCATTAACACCTCTAGTTGCAAAGGCGTATGATTGCCTGTAGGGTTGTCAACGGGCCAGGCCTGGGGCAGTTCTTGGCCCAGATTTTGAACTATTTTGGGCTGGCTGTCAATCTGGGCCTACTCAAAATTTTAATTTTCAAGCCTGAGCCTGTCCCATTGACACCCTTGATGGCCTTTGGGTGCAGTGGATCCCGGCCGAGGTGGGTGGGACCCTTCACTGTGGGGCCCACCGTGATGTATGGGACTACGTACATGTCATCCATCCTATTGAAAGCTCATCTTAAGCCATGATCCAAAAAATGAAGCAGTTCTAAATCTCAAATGTACTAGAGTACAAGAAACTATGGCTATTGACCATTAAAAACTTATTTCCACAAAATCTTTGGATCAAGTTGATATTTGTATGGTCTCTTCATCCAGATGTTTGTGACCTTATCAACTATTGGATGGAAAATAAGCATTCCAGTGGAATTTATGATAGTTTAATGATGAGGATTCAATCAAGAACTGTTTCCAATGGTTTGGTCCGCTTAAAATTTAAGTCAGCTTCATTTTTAGGATCATGCTCTAAATGAGCCATCAAAATGATTGGACTGTATGGATTTAAGACACATACATCAATGTGAGCCCCGCTGTCAGGGATCCCACCCACCTTGATGGATCTGGGTCTTACCTAATCGCTCCCCTAGGATGGGATGGCCTACCGAGTAAATTTTATAGGGGCCTCCTTGGTGTATGTGCCTTATCAGCACCCCATTCATTTTATCAGCTCATTTTAGGATATGAGCCCAAAATCGAAGCATATCTAAAGCTCAAGTGGACTACAGCAAAGAAAAGAGCAGGGGATAGTAACGTCCACATGGAAACCTTCCTAGGGCCTACAGTGATGTTTACTTGTCATCCAACCTGTCCATAAGGTCACACAGTCATGGATGAAGGGAAAATACAAATATCAGCTTGATCTAAAACCTATGCGGTCCCAAGAAGCTGTCAACAGTGGGCATTTAATTTCCACTACTTACTGTGGTATCGTCCATTTGAGCTTTGGATATTCCTCAACTTTTACTTAATGTCCGGAAATGAGCCGGTAAAGCAGAGTTTACTCAATATCACTGAGCTACCGAGTCCGCAATACGCGTCGGTGGCGTGAACGTTTGGGGTTGAGGTACGACGCAGGACAACGGCTCTGATTTTTGGGGGTTTGAGTCACGGGTACCACCAGATGAACGGTCCTGCAAGTGGTGTAAGGAGCCCGTGCAACAAAAAGCTCTGTTGATCCTACCCTGATATCTGTATGAAATTCACACCGTACGCTATTGGTGGCCTGCAAAAAGATAATTCCAAAAATAGATACAATAACGTTCTTCCAACAATTGGAAGGAGTCAAAGATTGAATGGCCAGGGTCTGCCAATCTAAGAGGTTTTCGAGACCTAGTCCATCCAAGGTGGAGCCCATCAATTTAACGGTCTGGATCACAAAACCACGGGCCTCATCTGAGATACTGAAAGCCAAAAACAAACAATCCTATCAAAATCGTCTAGCTCAGTATCATATAATCCCCCTAGTAGTAGAGAGAAGGAAAGAATTGTACAACCCATCGGCCAGAAGATGATACGCACAATATCTTCAGGTCGTCGGTGCGTGCAAGTGGGGTCCACGGTCTGTTGAGCATATGGGACCCACACAGATTCCTCAGAAAATTCTCTTTTTACGGGACACTTTAACCTATCCCTTTCTGACCTGTAGATGGACGGTTAATAAACGAAACGAAACATTGGTCTACATTTAAATGGGAGAAGGGACTAACAGTGTGGTGTGCCGCTGGCATCTTCTAATCTAGAATACCTTTTTGGCACCGTCATCCTGGTGGGTCCCATCAAATCAGCGCCGGAATCACCGAACTGGGCCCATCAATGCCAGGCAGGCAAGTCAATACGGTAGGCAAGTCAATAGACTGAGGGAAGATAACCTTGTTTCAACACAACCTTGTTTCAACACTGAAGTCTTAGTATTGATTCTCAAGTTCGGTGGCTAACATTGCGGTGTGACTAACAGCAGGGGATGAGTGTACTAATAGTTGGGTGTGTGTACTAACCCATAAAAAAAAAAGAAAAGAAAGTGATGGCTAGTGAACACTATTCTGGTCTTCAGGGTTGGGCCCAGCTTAGTAAATAGTTGGCCCTTTGACTGCAGTCGCTAGCCCACCCACACATGTAATTTTCAGACCCGACGGATGAGGAAACGCGTCTTTTGATTTCTCCCCCTTTTTTTAATGGATTGTGCGGGACTTGACCGAATTTTATGGGTTAGTCCATAGCCGAATTTCTGACCCGATTATTAATTAATAGATCGGGTCCAAGGCCACCCTTGACCAGACCAATTTGCACTCCCAATACCGTCTCATTATAATCACCGTACACTTTATTAGAGGGTCTTCCAATTCATGAATTGCCGATCGTTCAAGTCTGATCCAACTGGTCAAGTTGACTCAGATCGTCCTGTGTCCAATCTAGTTGGGTACCAGGAGTCGGTCACTCCTCAAAACATGGCAGACTGGCCAATTCCCAACTTGACCCACGACTGGACGAGTTATTCGGGATCACTGAGTCAGAAAACCATGCTCCAATTCCTCTTTATCAGTAGCCAATAATGGTTAGTTTTTTTTTTTTTTCTTTTTTAGCTGATAATGGTTTGTTCAAAGCAATGTTTGAAATGGGTGTGATACGTGAAGTGTCATTCGGTTTTGGACCATACTTAAGCCTTGGTTCAAACGCTATGGACTCACTGTGCCGGAAGTTTGTCAGCTGCAAGTCTTGTGACCTTTCTCCCTCACGCTGAAGCTTGGGGTGTCAGGCACATGGACCCTAGTTTTTGTTGGATATTAGGCATCATCCCTCGTGCATGGCCCCAGTTGCAAAAGATCTGGACCGTTCATCTGGCTAGCCCTATTGTGGACGTGACTTAAAGACTGCAATGATTGGTTTTAAATTCTGGTTTAAACATATTTATATATTGAACATGGAACATTGGATGGTTGGATATGGGCTGGTGGGCAACCACTAATAAGTAGGTTTCACGTAGTTTTTCTCATAATATCTTGGTATGAATATCCATTTTTCTACTTTCAAATGATGATAAAAAAGAGAGTTTGGATGCAACAGATGAGCCAATCTTACCAAAATTCCACGTAATCCTCTCATTTCGCATTTTGCTACTAAAGCATAATTAAAGATTATACAGTGTCCATTAAACTGTTGGAATCGGCCTCTCAAATCTTATGCAACAAGGGTTATTGACCGGTTGTGGATGGCAGCCGACAGGTTAGACGTAGCAAATTTCAGGATAGAGTTCTTTGGACGTTGTTCGACCAGTTGGCAAGGGTCTCCAACCGGTTAGCGGTGAGGTGCAACTGGTCGGCAGGTTTCCTAATTCAAGTCAGTTTCTTGTACAGTTTTGTGCAAGGTATTTCTAATTTTGATTTTTTGCCTACTAGGGGAAGGGTAAATGGGTCGATTTTTGTTATAGTTGACTCAAATCTGTGTAATGGAGGCCATCGACTAGTCGACGTTGTGCTCCGACCGGTCAACAGGTTTCCCTTTTGAGTTGGGTTTCTTGCTCAGTTTTGCGCAAGGAGTTTCTAATCTCGATTTTCTCCTATTTAAGGAGTGTATTACGAGATTAGTGGTATCCTAGACGGGAAAGGAGATTGAGAGAGGTTCTAGGTGAAAGAACGAGCTTGATAATAGGGTTTTCATCTTAGTAAAGCTTGTGATTTCTCTTGTAAGCTTGTGATCCAGGGTTTTGGATTTCATCTCTTGTAACTTCTAATATTATAGTGGATTGGTGTTGCTTTGGGCTGTAGTTTTTTTTACCCGTGAGGGATTTTTCCACGTAAAATCGGATTGTCTCTATGTAGTTGATTGCATTGTGTTGTTCGTTTGATTCTATTTGTTGCTGTGTGTTCGGCTTTGCTTTCGTTACCGAAAGTGTAAAGCATGTCTCTGAGATGAAGATGAATGTGATATCTCTTGGTGCATTCGAGGCAAAAGGGTACAGGTTTATCGGCTATGATCAGTATTGTAAAGTGGTAAATGGAGCACATGTGATGATAAAGACACAGAGGTGCGACAATCTTTACAAGGTGATCGGGAGCACAATTTTTGGTGGAACTGCAATATCGAAAGTGGGATCCACAGTTGCTTGTATGTGGTAAGAACCAAAGAGCAACATGAGAAGAGCAATAAGGCGCGTGAATTGGCGAGGATAAAGTCGATGGGGTACGAGAAACGATGAGACTATAATGATGATGAAGTAAAGGTGGGGGTTGTGCATGGCAAGGTATTGCATGGAGATTGGAGTTGTGGTGGAGATTGTTAGAGTCGACTCAAATATGTGCAATGGAGGCCATCGACCAGTCGATGGTGTGCTCCGACCGGTCGACATGTTTCCCTTTTGAGTTGGGTTTCTTGCACGGTTTTGCCAATGAGTTTCTAATATTAGTTTTCTTCTATTTAAGGAGTGTATTACGAGATTAGTAGTACCTAAATGAAAAATGGGAGTGAGAGAGGTTCTAGGTGAGAGAAAGAGCTTGAGAAGAGAGTTTTCTTTTTGGAAAAGCTTGAGATTTCTCTTGTGGGCTTGTGATTCAGGGTTTTAGGTTCCATCTCTCATAACTTTTCATATTATAGTGGATTGGTGTCGCTTTGGGCCGTGGTTTTTTTACCCGTGAGGGGTTTTTCCATGTAAAATAGGATTGTCCTTGTGTGGTTGATTGCATGTGTGCGGTTTTTTTCATGTAAAATCGGATTGTCTTTGTGTGGTTGATTGCATATGTGTGTGGTTTTTCCATATAAAATCGGATTGTCTCTGTGTGGTTGATTGCATGTGTGTGTGATTGCATTGTGTTGCTCGTTTGATTCTATTTGCTGCTGTGTGTTTGGCTTTGCTTCCACTACCGTCCTTTGTCCCAACAGTTTTTCCCAAACATAAACTACCTCTAAATGGTTTACAATGATCATACCGGGTAACTATCATAATCATAATATGAAAGGGATGGTTGGACCCTTTACCGCTCTCGTAGTAGTTAAGTGGGCTGGTGCACATGGGTTGGCTATCTTCGACTTTGTGAGGAGGCTCATTAGAGCACTAGAATGTATTTGTTTAAATGATGGGCCATTTACGGTAGGCCTACTAGATGGGGGAGACCGCATCTTAAACATGTGGCGTGATGGTCTACTTACGGTGGGCCCACTAGATGGGTTGATGGTATCTTATGCATGTGGTGTGGCTCACACATGGCCATCTGCAAATGCCTTTGTTTTGCTGGAACAAAAGTACATTCAATGAGAGATTAAAAACCCGACTGGCTAATTTCATAGCAAAGTACAGCCACAGCATCCCAAAGCGGAATGAGGAATGAGTAGTGCCAAGAGGCTTTGCTCTGAGACCATTGCCCTACAGTACTGACAAGTTTCTCTGCTCTACATATGGAGACAGATCACGAGACAAACACCTGTGGGTCCATCGTGGTGTTTTCCTGAAATCCACTCCGTTCATCATTTAGGACAGATCATTGTAAGACTTGGTATAAAAAATTAGGCTCGTTCATAACTCAAGTGGGCCACACCACAGGGAAAGACGAGATAGGATGTGCACTATTGAAATCTTTTTGAGACCCATCAAAATTTTGAATAAAGTAGAAATTTGATTTTTTTTTTTATCCCTTCAATTTTCTTATCTTCTAAACGGGTTGTTCGTCATGCGAACATCACATTGGGCCCCTAGAAAGTTTAAACAGTGGACATCTTTATTCCTACATGTGCCTATGGTGTGGCCCACTTAAGTTGTGAATAGGCATGATTTGGAAGTGGATTGCCGGACAAAATTAAGCTAATTCATAACTCATTTGGTGGACCACACTTGTTTTCCAACTGTCTGCATTTTTGCCTGCTTGCTTGATGTGTCTACTTGCTACACTCCCATCCTTTAATGGCTCGAGCTTTTAGAGAAAGTGGTGGTTTAACCTGATATTAAAGCGGAAGATTCCGTGTTCGAATCTCAAAAGTAGCAAATATGCCACCCATAATATATTCTTCAACGAGATTGTTTATGGTGTGAGTTGTGAGTGTTTGAGTGTCTCCACCCCTGCTCTTTGCAGAGTTCCACTCCACATAGGGGAGTGTTAGAGTCCCTTGATATGCATTGATAGGCCACCCCTGTCTCAACACAGAGGTCTTAGTATGGATTCCCAAATGAGGGAGGCTAACAGTGGGGTGTACTAACCCAAAAAAAAAAGTGTACTCGCCTAAATGTTGCATTCTATCATTTTATTGAGTGTACTATTTGATTACAAATATTCAAATAGTAAATTGGAATTTTATTGATTTTTCAGCTGGGGCTAAAGGCCTGCCGGGCTTGGCCTTGGGTCTTGGGTCTTAAATGTCGTATGCGACCCTTAATAATACAAGTGAAAAAATGTATCCACCTGATTTTTAAATTGGAGTTCCGAGCAGTTATTAGTTTACTTTTAACCGTCCCTTCCATAGGCGTCAATTGAATGGCTAGGATTCCTTGATCAGCCACCAGAGTCGTTTCAGTGATATTTCCAGCCGTACATGAGTGTCCCATCTCTTCATAAAAGGTAAAAATATCTTTTGGAAAAGCATCACATACTGCCCATGCTTCCGCATTCATGGGCCCCACAACCCAGCTACGATCAAAGCCAGATTTTTGTTTTTGGTCCACTTCAAGGTGGACAGCTTCTTTATCTATAAAACCCACAAACATTTCAAAATCATTTTTTGTGGACATTTTAGTTCTTACAGCAATGGAAGAAACAAAAGGAGGAGAAAAATCTCCGTTCCATCTTCTATTCTCTACCACCCATTGCTAACAAAGGCCTATCAAAGGAGCCTCCTATATGCCTACTCGCGCGAGTAGCCATTTGGATGGCCACTGTCCCCCACACGCGTCAACTTGGGTTCATCAGGTGGGCCCCACTTGGTATGTGCCATAGCCTGAAAATCTGGTGCAGCCATTATGTGGACTGACCATTCTGTAATTGTATAACCCTTTCTGGTTAACGTTCGGTGCACCCGACCGCCAGACCTGCCACGATTTGGTTCATGTCACATATGAGGTGGGCCCACCGAATGAATGGCCCAGATTTTGTTTAGACGTGAGAGTACAATATGCATTTCTCAACCAGCCTACTTGCTATATCCTACATTGCACTATTTTAGCCCACGCATCTAAGCATTTCCAAACGCTTGAGCAATTGAAATTTTCTGGTATCCCAAACAGGCATTTTCGCTTTGTGAAAATGTTGGAAGGGAAGGCCGTGATTCGCGAAACAGACATGCCGCAGGCGATGCAGAGCCATGTCATGGAGTTGGCGTACCACGCCCTCGATCTACATGAAATCTCCGACTGTAAATCCATCGCTCAGCACATAAAACAGGTGATAACTCAACCTTCCTTACTTTTCATGTCAATTTAAATCGCAACAAATTTGAATCGCAATCAGCCACCTGTTTGGATGGACAAAAATTGCGATTCGACACAATCTCACTTTTGAGCTTCTATCCAATTCAAATTGATTGCGATATGGAGCTGATAGTATGTGTTTGAATCGTGGTTATTAGTCTAATAATGTGGAAGAGACTGAATTGTAATTGCATTAGCATTAGTCTAGATTGGACTGCAAACAAATGCAATTGTATTTGAAATTGATTGTTCTCAATTCAATTTGGTTATGCATCCAAACACGGTTAATATTACTTTGATTTGGTTTAAAACGGCAATTAACCAAAGGACTGAGGGAACTAAATTTGTTATTTAATAACTAATATAAGGATGCAAGAAGTGGATGTCCATTAAAATTGTTTTTCTTTCATTATGGTTTGATATATTGAGAGGCCTTTAGCGGGCGTTTGGATCATTAGTAACTTAAGGTCAGCAAGTTATGCCTCAAGTAGCTTATCTTGATTTCTACTTATCCGCGTTAGCCCTATGAGGTCTGTGCAGAGCCAAAACCTCGATGTAAAATGGCCTTAGCCAAAATTCCCATGTCAACAATACACTAATAAAGGATTTTATGCCAAAGTCTAGTTTATAAAAAAAATGGAAATGACCAAATTGTAATTCGGTTGATATTTTGAATTGCTACTCTGAACTGCAAAGTTGTCAATCACCTTTTAAAATAAAAAAGAAGTGACACAGTATTAGTGGTGGACGATATGATACACCAAAGCCAGTTTTCAATCCTCATTTTTAGCTGAAGTATATATTTCAATGGGCTGATTATAATCATTCTATTAAATAACATATACGTACACTAAGTTGGGGTATTAAAGCTAATTTGGGATATTATATATATTCCTATGAATATATTGAAAAATTCAAATGCATTACAATTCCTCCCATTTACTCCCATCCAATCAAAATATTTTAATTTCAAATGCATTTCATTTACTCCCATCCAAACACAACGCCATAAAGTCATTTATTCCCACTTCATTTCCTCCAAATCTATTCCCCTTTTACTTCCATTTAGATGGCTCGTAATCAGGTAGGGCTCCCCACCCACCTGACCTGACTCAGCTGCCATTTGTTGCCACTTCCTATTAAGATATGGGCTTGGCCCAGCCCTAGGCCTGACACCATTTCCTTATGAGGCCCACCAGAGCACATATCCAGGCTCATTATGAACTGGGACCAGATGTGAATTTCAGGCCCAGACGTAAATGGGCCATTCGCAGGCTGATCCTGGACGTGGCCCATCCACATCCAACATCCAATTTCACAAGATAATAACTAGAACAAGAAAAATAAAAACATCACTGATGCATTGTTTAAGTATTCGGCAGAAGTTCGACGAAGCGTACGGCCCGGCATGGCATTGCGTGGTCGGCATAGATTTTGGATCCTGCATTACGCACCTGTGTGGGAGTTTCATCTTCTTCCGTGTTGAGATGCTGGAGTTTTTGGTATTCAAGGATGGGAAAGACGTGAAGGAGAGCAAGGAAGAGTCCATTGGAGTGCGGCAGAAAGGAGAAGAGGATGTTCTCTGAGCAATGTACATGATGCTTAGGTGGGCCCAGTGCTACGACTATGGCCATGTTATAGTCAGTAAGAACGGTTGTGATAAATACCTGTGATTATGATATATTTACTAATGAAAAGAATATGTTTAGGTGCAGATGGACCCGACTCGATTTTAATGGTCCAGTCCAATTTATTGAGCTTGTTCAGAAATCGGATCAGTTTCAGGTCAGCCATTTTGGTCCCAGCTGAAAGGGGGTTTAGTTGGGTTTGGATGGGGTTCTTTTATATCTTGGACCCTCATAAAATCTGCTCGGGTATGATTGACTAGTTAATTTTAAAGAAATTTTACCACAAAATTTATTGGGAATTTGAATTTTACAAAATAATGCCTCCAACAATTAAAAAAAAAAAGTGACGCGGATTAGCTATTGACGGCTTCGGTAGCAAGGGATACCTACTCAAGTGACGTCTCCAAGTTATGTAGGCCCACCATGATGTAGGTGTTGTATCCACACCGTTCATCCATTTGGAAAGATCATTTTAGGGCATGAGCCGAGGCAGATTCAAAGCTCAAGTGAACCCCACCACAGAAAAAAGTATAGACAGTGACAACCACCGTTAAAACCTTCCTAGGGCCCACCATGATGTTTACACAAATATCAGCTTGATCAAAAACTTATGTGTCCCCCAAGAAGTTTTTAATGGTAGGTGTCACGCCCCGAAATCTGGACACAGAGTGTGCACCCTTAGGCCCAGTTTATGGGGTATGACTTGTGCACAAAAGCACTTAATTCAAAAATCAAACTATTATAGAGGCATGGGATCATATGTGTACTAAGTTCAAATTATCATTTGACAAAAATTAAATAAAAATACAATCCATACACAATGGTCCACCCATTTGGGACTTATTAATAATGTCATCAAACGAAAATAAAACAGAAAAATGATAGAAATAATCTAAATGTCTTGATTCGTAGCAGCCATTTCTTCCTTCATTAAGATACTTGGTGGTTCCTCCACTTGTTCAGGTTCCTCCACTTGTTCAGGTTCCTGCTCATGTATATCATATGTTCCATCTGTATATATTTACTTCCGTCAGCGGGGAAGTCCAGTGAGTAAACCCATCATGGTTCACACCCGTTCAAATAAGTAGTACATCCAAATACAACCTTACAATTAAATTTACACTATGGATGCAATGATGTTATGCAAGATGATATGATGCATCAAGTGGGCATTACTCAGTCTTCCATTTGCTTCGATTGGATCCCATCAATCGGCTCCCCCTTCCTTGTAGGGCGGACTTCCACATATTAGTGGGCTTCCAGGATGGTTCCTGGGTAACCGGGTACTTAAGTACCTACCGGTCTTCTAGAGCGATGCTCCAAGATAACAATGAATGTATGAAGCATATGGCATGTCGTATTTAATAATCATCTCCCTGATTGAGAGGCAACAGATAATTTATTCATCTCTCCTTTTGAGAGGCACATATATATTAGTCAATCATCTCTCCTTTTGAGAGGCACATACATATCATTCATGTCATTCCTTTCATTCAACATGTATAAGTAATAAAATATATTAGCGTATATGCATAATATCATCATAATCAATATAAGTCACTCCAAGTATAGCATCACACCACAACAACTTACTTTATTCAAATGAATAAGAAACATGTTGGGATTCACTCACCTCTAACTTGGTGAAATTGACTTGCCTTTCGAATAACCGAAATAGGATGATTTATAAGTTCCTAAAATATAACATGTGCATAAAATCAATATCCTGATGATCAATTCATATGACGGGCCTACCTTTAATTGATTGAGAACATAATCAGGGTCCGCAACATTATGAAATATGGATATCTTCAGATTCAACTCTTAATAGAGGGTTTGTAATCACCACCAATTCATGCGGGACCCACTTGATTAATCAAAGTGGTCTCTACCATTCCCTTTACATTTTAACCGACCCATTAATTATAGTTAATTATAAATCAAATGACTTCAATTCATCATTATTTCTGAAACTTGGAGTACAAGTAGTCGGTTTTACCCTCTGTCAATAGAACCTATGATATGTCGATTAAACCGACAAGGTGTATGCTCTATTCCATTTTTGATAGATGAATCGAAGTTTTGGGATTTATCTTAGTTTAGATCTAGGGTCTGCTTTAGATACATCTGTCAAATATCAACCAATCAATGGCCCTATTAAGCGATGGTTTAAGTGGGAAGAAATAATCAGTTTGATCCAAAACTTTAATAGCCCACTCAATATTTTTAGTACTTCTCTTTTAACAAATACCGTCTGATCGGCACGGTCCACCTGAAAATTAGATTGACTTGATATACGAGGTTCCAACGTAATTTGACCCCAACAAGCAGATGGACCGTGTGGATCTAATCTCATACCTCAGTATGCACCTGAACCGGCTCTCATGTAAAAATAAAATAAAATAAAACACCTATGTAGAAGTTAGAGATTTCATGTGTATGATGCAATGATAGAACGAGAGCAAGTTGTGTTTGAACTTAAGTCTAATCAAATGGCTTACCTCGAGATGATCTAGAGGACTTGGCTAGGTTTTTGGATTTGTCAAAATATGGCAAAGAGGTGCGGATGGCATGTTGTGGCTTGGTTCAGCTTGGTTGAGTTGGATGCTAAACTCGAATGAAGAAAACACTCTTAATTGACTCTCTTTCTTACTGTAGTTCCAACGATTGTTTGCCCAAATACCTCTCCTCAAGAAGAGAAACTTCCTTCCGAATAGGGGAGAGAAATTATAACAATTAAGTGCATCTCTTTTCTATTCAAATTTGAAAATTTAAAATACCAATTTGAAACATTTCAAAAGATCTAAAGACTTAGGGTCATTACAAGTTGGGCACGATGGTTTTTAGTGGCTGTTTGATTTGAACTAATGCTTCTGCTTGCCTGATTAAACTCAGTGGCTATTTTGGCGAGTAATGTGGGATTAGGTGGACGCCTCAACATCGGAACCAAAACAAAGATCAACGGCTGGTCTGCGAATGAGGAAGATAATCGTCGCTTTAATGACGAATTTCATTCCAACTCATATTTCTTCTAAGCGATCATTGTGGATGGTCTGAATTCGTTCCAGAAAGCTTCTAAATGCCATGAATCTGAGGTCTATGGACATTAGGTTGGTATGTTCACAGTAAACGTTTCCAACCGTGAAATGTTTTTGGCGGCATAATGAAATCTGATTATTTTAGAAACGATTTTGTTAGTTTCTTTATGTTAATATTTTGGTTCAGAACCCATCCTCATAATCTGGATCACATTCCAAATCCTACTCCAAATTTTAGTTTACAATAGTCCCGCAGCAAGACAACGGTACGAAGAAACATTTCTTGCTCTCTCACAAGCTATGTGGTGTTGATAGAAGGGTGAGATCCTCCCAATTGAACAGCTAAGATTAAGGAGAAAACCTCTCCCATATCTATTAAGAACTCCCATCCAAATGGGAAATACGCTGCAACAAAAAGGGAAACGGTTTCTGTTTTGAAACTTAGTGTATGCACAGCAAAATGGCTTGCGGACGTGGGTCCTCCGTCGGTGCTAGGTGGAGTCCACCATGATGGTAGTTGTGAAATCCACTCCCCTCATTACCTTATCTAAAACTCATTTAAACATGAGCCAAAAAATAGGGTAGGTCAGAGACTTAGGTGGTCCACATCAGATGATCTCTTGACAAGGAAAGCTTACCATTGAAAACCTCTATGTACTTCGTATTTGATGAACGGCTCAGATCATCGGCTCAGCCTCATCTTTTGACAGTGAGATGAAGATGGGTTTAGAAAGGAAACTTGTCAATTCTTGGTTTTATAGGTAAATTGTATTGTTTATTTGCTGGGTTGTGTTAGCACAGTGGAAACCTACTATTTTCGGATTAAACATGTACATGCTTTACACACGTGCCGTTAGGTGAGAAATCTGCTCCATTCATCCAATTTTCCAGATCATGGTGAGCCCTTATATGTAGTAGCTTCAAATTTCAGGTGGGCCATTCGTTGGAGGTCGGTGCAAGATACACACAGCTGGAACTGTTCCTCTCTTATCTTTTTTTTTCTTTTTTTTTTATTATAATATACAATATACTTCAGTTAAGAGACGTCAGAGACATGGTCTCTCTCACCTCCCATTTTTACAACCTAAACTTTATTCTCATGTGTAATCAATTTGCCCGTCAGGTTGAAGCGAAACTTTACCAAGGTCTACCATCTTGTGTACTCTATCAGTCAATTAAGTTTGGGCATTGATCTCCTTAAGATGACCAAGATACATTTTTAAGGGCTTACATCTAACCATACTTCTAAAACAATATTTATTAGCGTTCTACATGAAGCCTAACCGGTAGTTTAAGGGTACAACCTATAATTTTCTTATTGAATGATTTATTTTGATTTTTGGACGGCCCGTTTGGCCAATACAATTGTGATGGACGGTCATATGGTGTCTTAAAATTTAGGTAAATGGATGGTTATAATCCAAATCACGCTTAGTGGCTATTGTACGGCCGATTTTGGAGACATAAATGTATAAAGTGGTTTTTAGATGTGGTCTATGTTAAGAATGTACACCGTTATAATTTAGTGACATATTTATTACGTAAACTTACCTAGATTAAGATATTGATGGTAGGTTAAGCTTATTTTTAAGTGATGAGTATGACAAATGAATAAGATTCTAGCCCTAATATATGTACAAATGGATACGGAGATTGGATAATTTGTTTATTATGATCTGGTGGTTTAAATTTAGAATGGATGGTCAGATGTCTCCATCTAATGGTATTAGGGTATTTCTACGGTTGGTTTTGATAATCGAGTGGAATTATTAATGTATTTGATAGTTTTTTAAGAATCGACGGTCGAGTGACTTAATCTATGGGTGAAAATCACTCCCTATGGTTTAGATTCACACTAGACTAGATATGGACGATCAAATTCGATCAATCTACATAATTATGATTGAATAAACGCTACAATACCTACTTATGTACATGCGAACTCGCACCTAAAATTACGGGTTGTTACAGTAGGTGTTCAATCCCCACTGTTTCTTTAGTGGGGTCCACTTGAACTTTCAATCTGCCTCGTTCTTTGGCTCATGCCTTAAATGATCTCTCCAAATGGATGTATAGTGGGATACAATACATACATCATGGTGGGGCATAAAACTTAGTGACATCATTTCGTTACCATGATAGCAACTAAGCCGACAATAGAGCTGTACACCAGTTGAGACAAGCCGAGCTTGGCCCTATTCAAGCTAGGCTCAGTCACCCTTGCTCGTGTTCGACTCAACCTTCGAACTAGGCTTGACCGAGCTTTTGAGCTGAGTTCAAGCCTAGAAAAGACAAGATTTTAATTAGGCCCAGCCCAAAAGCCTGATCTAAAGCTTTTTAATATCAAGCTCAAAGGCAGCCCAAAGCCCATTGACACCCTCACTTATTTTTATAGAGAGTTTCACCTCTCATTTCTTTGCTCACTTCCAATGTGGGACTAAAAATATACTTTTCCAATTGAGTTAGTTGAGTTGAGCTTCTATTGAGCCAAACTTCGAGCCTGAGCCGAATTGAGCTTGGGTTAGCTCAAGCTTGGCTTGAAAGTCATGTCGAGCTTGGAAAAATGGCTCGACTTGTTTCGAACCCCGCCTTTGAATCGAGCTGGTTCGAGTCGCGTGAGCTAATGAGCTAGCTTGGCTTGTGTACAGCTCTAGTCAACAGTATCTATTCGGCATAAAAAAAATCACAGGAATAGGTACTCGCAGTGTGAGTAGCTAGATTCAAATGACATCAACAAGTCCATGATATATGTGTTGTATCGACATTGTCCATCCATTTTGAGAGATTATTTTAGGGCATGAGCCAAAGATTGAGGCAGATCCAAAGCCCAAGTGGATCCACCACAGAAAATAGTGGAGATTGAATGCCTACCATTAAAAACTTCTTGGGGATCACAGTAGTTTTCAATCAAGCTAATATTTGCGTTTTCCCTTCTTCCATTTCTGTGTTAACTTATGAAAAGGTTGGATCTCAAAAAAACATCACGATGAACCTTGGAAAGGTTTCAATGGTGGGTGTCACTGTCCCCACTGTTTTATGTAGTGGGGTCCACTTGAGCTTTGGATTGCCTCAAAGACTCATGCCCTAAAATGATCTCTAAAAATAGGATGAACAGTGTGGATACAACACATACACACATCATGGTAGGGGCTCACAGAACTTTGCTACATCACTGCAGTAGAGAATCTGATATTCACGCTTCCAGTAGCTAACCCGTGTCAAAAAATACCGTGGTGTGCTTTTCCAGGGATGAAATTACAAAATTGCCTTGATTTGTTTTCTTAAAACGTGATAAAGTTGAGATTTGTGAGCTCCTATACCTTGTACATATATGGCATCAAACCATCCAAAAGATGAATCCTACCATAAAAATAAGACGATATAAAATTCTGGCAGATCCAACTAGAAGGTGGACCACACCATAGAAAATAACATATACCACCCAAAAACTTCCAAATTCACATGCAGCCCATCCATAATTTGATTGAATAGATTTTTTATTCAAGTGATCATCACGGCCCCACAATTCTCAATTATCCATGTTTTAATCGAGTGCATTTTCATAATTTCTATCCTAAAAAAAAATATTTCCATATTATGGTCCCTCAAGGCACTATTTATAAAATCAGAGATCCAGAGGAATTTTGTGGTGAAAATCCATATATATTGATGATTTTAGCTATGGAGTGGAGTTTGCTAAGCCGCAAGCGAGAAAGAGAACCCATTTAACCCATGCATATGTCATAATGGTACATGTGCGCATGATCTAATCCATCCATTCAGGTGGGCCTAATCATGTGATGCCCTTAATTGATGTGGACCCCACCTGAACTTACCTGACGTGAAATCAAGGTTCAAAAACCGGAGGAAGCATCCATACCTGAGAAGTCCTCAAATGGGACATCGAGACACAAAATGATCCATGCATTCGTCCAAGTAAACACGTGTATAATTTTGATCCATTCATTCAGGTGGGCTCAACCATGTAAATAACCTTATTTGATGTGGACCCCACCTGAACCAACCTGACTTGAAACCAAGGTCCAAAAAACAAGCGAGACATCCGAACCTGATCTGGCCTGATTCCTCAAAAAAGGAAATCCGGTCATGAAAAGACCCATGACCCATGCTAAGCTACATACCTTTACACCATGCATGCATCAGAGTAACACACGTGTGTGATATAATCCATTTGTTCAGGTGGGCTCAACCATGCAAATGCCCTTATTTGACCCAGTAATCTGAATTGCAGAACAATCTATCGAACTATGCATTGAACTTGGGTTCAAGTCTTGCCTCGTTGGTAAACTCTTTGCAGTTTCAACAAGAGGTTTTGGGTTTAAGTGAGAAAAAAACCCAGCTAGGGAGTAAGTGTGAGGTTGTGTGAGTTGAGTATGCATGAGTAGGGGAAAAAAAAAAAAAACTATGCATTGATCTATAGAGGAATCAAAACAATCAATTGAAATTTGCGTACCTGTTTCAAAAGTTACAGGAGAAATTCCTGAATTGGATGAACTGAATCTTATGCACCTTATCCTTTCAGAAGAAGCTAGAAGATGCCAAAATTGCTTGCAAATTCATGTATAGATTTATAAATGTAGGATGGAGGAGTTTGAAACCCATTAAAACTTTATTTCTCAGTCAATATTAAATATTGTTTATATATTATTGTCCAACAGCATTTATATGAGCATCACTGTAGTGGGTCTATTGGTCTATCATTATGCTCAATCAGATTATCTGTTCTTTTAGTAGATCCAAGCCATTGATCAAGTAAGTTGTCCTCGTAGAAGTCTCATAGAGCCCACATAAACCTACCTAACTGAAACAAAGGTAAAAAAAGGGGACACGAAATTACCCCATTCTAAGCCATATATGCCTTTACACCATGCTGCATGCATGCATCAGAGCAACACTTGTGTATGATTTAATGTATCCATGTTCGATGCGGAACTGCTCGAACCCGAATAGAAACGAGGATCCAAAGATTGGAGGGCATCCAAACCAAAGATGGAAATGGGCAATGATATCAAGTGAGGAAGAGGGCTAATCTGCACCTCGAGGATTAGATTACAGTAATCTAAACCTCAGGATGCAGATTACCTATTCCCAACCTAACCATGTGAGAGAAAGAGAGAGCAGTGAGTTGAGAGAGAGAGAGAGAGAGCAGTGAGTTAGCATGGTTTCCTCCTGAATGGTGGTGCTCGTTATTTATAACGTTGGTCATAAGAAGTTTGCTGATTCTGCACAGTAAGTATAGCCGTACACATTCACGTGTGGGGGCACACGTGTGAATGTGGAACACCTGTGTGAGATGTTAGCTTTCCATTAGAATGGAAATAATTGTTAGATCTTCTGCCTAAGAAATCAGATAACGCTCTTCAGGTGGGCCACAGCATCCAGATTACATTTTTATATTTTTTTTACCCGTTCATTTGTTTTGATACGCCATTGCCTACCTGAGGTGTGAAACGGCCTGATTTTTATGACAGGGAATCTAAATAGTGTAGATCATATGATGGAAGGCTTAGATCTCACGCACGTATCACATAAAGACACATGCACCCGGTGTGGATGTGTGAGGCTCTCACAAGCGTGTGGAGCTGTAAAACTCGGGCGCAGTTTGGGTGGATCCCCAACTGTGGGGCCACTTTGATGTATGTACCTTACATCTACACGGTCCATGCATTTTGAAATCTCATTTCAGGGCATTATCCCAAAAATAAATCAGATCCAAATCTTAGGTGGACCATACCACATGAAATAGTAGTGATTGAATCCCCACCATTAAAAACTTCATGGGGCTACTGGAATGTTTATTTTCCATCCAACCTGTTTAAAAGGTCACAAAGACTGGGATGAAGATACCAAACAAAAATCAGATTAACCCAAAACCTTTGTGACTCACGAGAAGCTTTTAATGGTTGAGTACCATATTTTACTGTATTATCGTCCACCTGAGATTTAAATCTATTTCATTTTTTAAATCATGCTCTTAAATGAGTTTTCAAAATGAATGGACAGTGTGGATGTAATACACACACATCACAAAGTAGACGGCACGGTAAAGGATCCACCCACCTCGGTGGATCCGGGGATCCAGCGAAGCCGCGCCCGTAAAACTCGAGCTATAAAAGTGCAAGTGTATATAGGTTAAGGTGTTCTGGCACAAATGGGAGCGGTTTGGGTGGATCCCTATCTGTAGGGCCCACTTCGATGTATGTGACTTACATCCACACTGTCCATCTATTTTGAAAGATCATTTTATGGCATAATTTAAAAAAAAAGAAGATCCAAATCTTAGGTGTACCATCCACAGGAAACAGTCATGATGGTATCCCCACCATTAATAACTTCGTGGGGCCACCTGAATGTTTATTTTTAATCCAACCTGTTGATAAGGTAAAAAAGACCCGGATGAAAAGACCACCAGAAGTTTTTAATGGTCGATTACCACTGTTTCCTTTATTATGATCCACATGAGATTTGGATCTTCTTCATTTTTTGTCTCATGCACTAAAATTAGTTTCCAAAACGGATGGACGGAGTGGATATAAGAAACATACATTAATGTGGGCCCCAGTGTCAGTGATCCCACTCACCTCGGTGGATCCGGGGATCCACCGAAGCCCCGCCCCGTCTCCAATCATCGACCAAAGACGGCGTGGTTCTTGCCTTGCCTTAGACAATGATGCTTTGTCCGTAGTTGCGTAGGTACATGTGGACGGTCCAAACTATCGATCTGGACAGAGTACGAGCCTCCATGAAAAAGACACAATGTTCGGACGATTCTATTTACTGATCATTAGCCTGTAAAATGGATGGTCGAGATTGTTTATGGAAAAATTGGTCGAATCAACAAGTTGAACCATGTGGGGGCACTCTCTTTTCACAGTTGATCTGGTGGCACCATCATGGATGGGCCATGCCCTAACTTTCCCCCATCGGATGATCTTCGCCTGTTAATTCTGGAGTCTAAGTGATGATCAACAAACAACGGTACACGATTAACTGAGGCCAAATTGAACAGTTAAGATCCCCTTGTGCTGGAGAATTTGGACGTATTATATTATAAGAGGGAAGGTCATGCATGCACCATGCTTACAGGAGCGGATTAGGTGCGGCCCCGGCCTCACCCTACACGGTGCATCCCTGACCATGGGGCCCACCTTGATGTATGTACTTCATATCCAAGCCGTCCATCCGTTTTAGCAGATCATTTTAGGGCTTGAACCCGAAAATAAATCAGATTCAAATCTCAGATGGACCACACCACATGCAAAGATGGTTAGACAATTAGAACCACTATATCCTTTTTGTGCAATTTTCTAACGGCCTACAGCTGAGCCCGTCGGACCTGACCAGCCCAACCCAGCTTTGGGACCTGGCTTAGACATACTAGCTCGGGCCATGGCCGGGCATGGGCCTTCCATCATGGCCCAATTAATTTTCAGTTTGTGTTTGGATTCTTAAGTAATTTTAGTCCCGACTTTATATGCACGTCTTATATCCTACCAGTATATCATTTTAATCACCAGGCAACCATCCATACTGAATGGAGACCGTTGGATTAGGAAAAATCAAAGGGAAATAAGGATTTGATCAATTTTCGAGTTGAGACAGCCCAACCCAACTAAAATCAACTATCTTAGGGTCATACGGGCTCAGACCTTAAGTGCAAGAGAGGCCCAAGCTAGCCTGCTCGGCCAAAACCAGGCCCATTGCCACCCCTATCTCCAGCTTGGTAAACAGTGCAAGGACGATTATGACCATTGATTTGTATGGTTGACTACGACTTATTGAAAATTTGTACTGTGGCATTTTTGTAATTTCTTCATTTATGAGTGGTTATTTTAGCCTTTTGACACAAGGGCTCTTTTTTTATTTTTTGGTAATTTGGTAGAAGTCAGAGGTAAAAATTTAAAGCCATCTTGCTAGCCTATGGAGTTTTTCTTTGTGAAGGACTCTTTTTTTTTTTTTTTTTTTTTTTTTTAGTCACAAGGAGTTGAGACTGATGGATATTTTTATAAAACCCAGTAGAAGAAAACCTTTTTAAAATTTCAGTTTATTAATCCTAAGGAGCACTGTCTTGATTATGCCATCTTTCACAAACAAATATAAGTTATAACTCATACATCATAAGATTATATCTATGTGTGGAAAAATCATTCGATTTGTCACTGCTGATCTTCTAATGTAAGGAGTTCCTCTTCAATCTATCACAAGTGTAGGACGGTGGGAATCCATATTAAGATACTCTGGTGTGGGCCAAGATCTGACCTGAGTTTGTCTGAGAAGTGGACCACATGCATAAGATGGTGCGTGTACACGTATGGATGGGAGATGAGGAATCTTGGGCGTATACACATATGGATGGGAGATGAGGAGGTGATGTTCACCTCTTCCTCTCTCTCTCTCTCTCGCTCTCTCTCACAAAACAAGAGGCATTCAAGGGGGGACTTTCGGATGTCCAAGGGTTCTCCCCCTCAACGCCGGATCGTCTATGTTGAAGGCACATGAAATTTCAGTGCCATACCTTCTCATCGGTCCTAATAAAATTTCTGATGATTCCCGCTAGTGAGTGTGGATCTCCTATGTTGAAGGCATAGGAAATTCCTAGCCCATTGCTTTTCATTTGTACTAGTCACTGTAAATGATAGTATCACAAAACAGGCTGATTTTCTCTCTCTGAACAGCCTCCTTACTACACAACCCAACATTTAACATATGGAACTTCTCTAGCCTCACCATAATTTATATATAAGATCCAGAATGTCCATCAATTTTTCATATCATTTTAGAGCATGAGGCAAAAATTGAGGCGTGTCCAAAGCTCAATTAGACGACACAATTGTAAGCAATGGGTATTGAACGAATTACCGTTGAAACCTTCCGAAGGCCAACCATTAGGTTTATTTGCCATCTAATCTGTTCATAAGTTCACACTGATCTGGATGAAGGGAAAACAAAAATATCAACCTAATCAGAGCCTTCTGTGGCCCCAAGAAGTTTTCAACAACAAGCGTCCAATTCCTATTTTTTCTTGTGGTGTGGTCCAATTGAGCTATGCATCTGCCTTGTTTTTTAGTTCATATCCTAGAATGATCTGAAAAATATAATGGATGGTGTGGACCTGAGAAATATATCATGGTGGGGCCCACGTAAATCTCACAAGTAAAAAATTTCCGTTGCTTGATGTGTGGTGCAGCACATTTCGGGAGGAGAGAAGAAACCAGAAGTGGACAGGTGGAGCTTCCAGTTGGCCATGTATGTGTTAGATCCACACCATCCATCCAATTTTTTCATGTCATTTTCAGGTATGAGACCAAAAACGAGGCAGATCCGAGTCCAAGTAGCCACACTACAAGGAAATAGCGGGAATTGAATGCCTACCATTGAAAAGTTTTTTGGGCCAAAGATGGCTCTGATCAAGATGATATTTGTGTTTTCCCTTTATCCAGATCTGTGTGACTTATGAAGAGGTTATGGTGGACCCTAGGAAGGTTTCAACAGTAGTCATTCAATCCCCGTTGCTCTCTATGATGTGGTTTTTGGCCTTGAGCATTAGAATAATATGGAAAAGTTGATAGATGGTGTGGATCTAACATATAAATAATAGTAGGGCTCATAAAAGTTATGCACATGAAAAAATGTAGTGTAGTGCGCAATCTACTGGGGTAGAGAAAATCGGTGAAATCGGTGCATATTGTGAGTTGGATTCTTCAATGATGACATGGAACAATGAGAAGCGGCAGCACTAAATTTCTCCCTGCCTTCAACATAGATGATTGAGAAGAAATTTGCTACACCCACGAGTTAGCTACGCTAGCTACACCAGGTGTAGAAATGACCCCATTTTTATGTATGTTTTGTATCCACACCGTCCATCCATTTGGTGAGATCATTTTAGGGCATGGAACCAAAAATGAGGCAGATCCAAAGCTCAAGTGGACCCCAAGAATTTTTTAATGGTTAGCGTTCAATCCCCACTATTTTCTTTGCTTGGTCCACTTGTTCTTTCGATCCGCCTCAGTTTTGGTGTCATACCCTAAAATGATATCGCCAAATGGATGGACGGAGTGGATACAGCATGTACATCATGGTGGGGTCATTTCTACACACGGTGTAGCTAGCGTAGCTAACTCGTGGGTGTAGCAAAATTTCTCTCATAGATGATTCTTAGGATTTTAGGACTACCCAGTATGGTACTCCACCTTAGATATTCTCGTGTATCCTACCTTAAAGAGAGCCTGTTTACTTTTTTAATTCATATGCCCTAAGTGTCCAGATCCTTCCATTATCCATGGTAATCATCTTTGGGCGATCCCATGTTGCCTCAAGGAGTGGATTAATATATCTAAATCACTTTATATTCATCAAGTAGGATTTCAAGCAAATTAACAGTGAAAAGTTAAAATTAATGGTTAAAAACCTACAATATTAATATGTCAGACAAACTAAGTGGATTTCATGTTAAATTGTGTGGCCTTCAATAATCCTAATGAAACCACCTAGCCACAGCCACTTGAAGTGGATTTCATGTTAGATTGTGTGGCCTTCAATAATCCTAATGAAACCACCTAGCCACACCCACTTTGAGTGGCTTATAAGTGGCCACATAAAAGAAACTAAAAAGTACCCGCTAAGGTTTTTATATCCACATATCTCATGTTAAGGAATTTGATGAAATTAATGCAGCTGCAAGTATTGACGGAGTTTTCCTCCTTAGATGTAGATGAGAGATTGATGCAACTCGAGGGTGGTTGGGCTCCTGGTCAGTTTGAGTCGAGGGTTTTTACTTCTTCGAGGGTTTTCCACGTAAAAATTCTCTTATGTCATGTGGTTGGTGATTTGCTTTAGTTTATTGCATTATCAAATCCTATAATTCAAGTAGTTTGAGAAGTGAGATCCTAAAATTTTGCGAAACACACCCAACAAGTATCACTATAGGCTTCCTAAATTAGCTATTCATAAATAATCCTGGCTATTCATAAACTAGCACGATAGGCTTCACAAATTAGCTATTCATAAACAATCCTGACAATGTAAGTAATCAAAGGCAGGATCTATAAGACCATCTATGTACATACTAACATACTTATGTGGAGTCAGGCCCCATGATGGATACTGACCATCCTAGCATCAATAAGATGACCCACTTAAATGGTAATGGCATGTTGAAGTACTTATGCAGTCATAACCCAAGTACTCAAGGACAACAACTACAACTATCAATATTGGAGATTGTGTATAAAAGCTTATCTTCAAGGGCAACATCTATGGAAGATTGTTGCCAGAATGGACTTGGAACTGAAGAACACATAGGAAAATATGGAGGCAATAAGAAATTATTTTTTTCTATCGTGCATATATTTCTTGGGAATCATCTGTTCAAGATATTTTTTTTTTCTATTGTGGCTCATCTAAGGCATCGTCAGGAATGGACGGCGGATGATGGGAGCATCCCTGCATGTGGGCCCAACGTGGTGGCATATGCTGGTGTTCTTGAGACACGGCATGGTCACAGCTCACAGGAATGAAGAATCTCTGTGCGCCGTGTATTCGTTTGTTCTTGACAGGTCATCTGCAGAGAAAGTGAAATGACTGGATTCCCATATCTTCACTGATGGATGCTGATGGCACACACGTTTGTTGCAGATGTCCACTTGTGGGCCCCACCCTAGATTAGTCATGGCGCGAAAAAAGAGATGATCCAACGGTTCTGAGTGGTCGATTGAGGAAAGACAATCACAGACGTTCACTTTTAGGCTGTTCCATCTATTGGTCTGGTCTTTGGGCCATAGATCATATATGGTGTGGCCCTTGTCCGGTATTCAGTTCTGATAAAGTGGTCTATTTTTTTGTTATTCAGACAATTGGCAGGTTGCATCCCTCCGTGGAATTGTGGATGGACCATATGACCCAAAGCTATCTTTGATGAAACAATCCTAACCCTTTGATTTCTGGCCCACTCATTGATGGTTGAGGAGAAATACCGGAATGTTCTGCATTTCCCTTACAAAGCTTAGAGTAGGGCTGTAAATGGTAGGGTTTGAGCCGGGTTTACCTAAAACTAGACCCGCCCACTTACTAAATGGGCATGGGTTCAAATTTTAGATATAGGGCAAGACTAGGTAGGATCCGAGTCAACCCCATCAGACTTATTTTAGGGCTGGTAAAGAGAGATCCACCTAGAACCGTTTATAAATGGATAGGGTCTAATGGGTCTAGGTTTGGATCTGGTATGTAAGCATTTTTACCAAGTTTAAAATTAGGTCGGGGTCTAATGGATCCCTTGCAACATAGACCAAAACCGTCCATTTTCTAAACGGGTTTGGGTTGGGCTGTGTCTGATATAAAGGATAGCAGATACATACTAGTTTAGTAATTTGGTCTGTTTTTGGACCTAGACCTGTACCATTTAATAAACGACTCAGGTTTGGGTACCCCATCGGGTCTGCTGACTCATTTACAGCCCTAGCTTTGAGGTTATGTTCCAATCTGTGAGATCTTTGGGGCGTGGTACATCCACGGTGGGATGCAGTGGACCCATTTCGATAGCCTGGATTGTAAGCATGCTTGCATGGTCAGGGATGCCCATTGCTTGCAGTCGGAAGCTTAGGTTGGTCCACTATGATGCTTGTGAGAAATCAACCCCGGCCGTCTGTTTTACAAGCTCACTTTAGGACATGAGCCCAAAAAGATGCAGATCCATTACTCACGCAGGCTACTAGACAGTAAGCTGTGCAGGACTGAATGGCGTTCAGGCTATTTTTTGTGTGTTTTCAGTTCATTACTAGTGGGAATGACTTCATGAAAAGTTTGGATGGCATATAAACATCACAGTTGACTTAGGAAGGTTTAGCGGTAGGCATTTCCCTTCTCACTTTTTCCTGTTGTGTGGCCCACTTGAGTTTTGGATCTGCCTCATTTTTTGGCTCATATGCTAAAATGAGCCTGCAAAACAGCAGATGGGGTGGATTTCTTACAAACATCACCATGGACCCCACCTAACTTCCCACTGCAGGAACTGTTTCTCATGGTTAGGAACTGTGGGGACCCATTTGGATAGCCCACCAAGCCAAAACAGGATTTTTGATGATTAGTACAGTCTTGTAGGTTTTCAGCGATAAAAAAGAGTTGATACGATGGAACCTACTTTGGATTGGCCCGACTCATCATGATACTAAAATCATAAACTTTTAATGTTTTCAGAAAATAAACGGCTCAGTAAAAGACGAAATGATCATACTTTATTAGGTTTATTAACTCAACATGCGTCCTCTACGCGCCCACTGACATGCGCCTACACATAAGTTGGGGCATGTGCTCCAAATTCATTCCCAGGCCTAAAAATCATGGTCAAATCATCAGGTGCGTCACAGGCACAATGATTTGAAAGAATGTGGCCCAATTGTTGATCGGTCAAATCGCGAACAATGATTCCCAGGGACAAGGCATCTAACGTTCTAAATAGTATGGGTGACAAGATGGCAAAATTTGCCACATTGGCATTTCTCACTGCTTATAAAGAGCAAAAGTATCATTTCATTCTAAGATTTTGCTTTTTATTTATTTTATTTTATGACTGAGTTGGCATTTTACAGGAGCACATGATACTTTTTCATTAGGTCATAACCTATAGCTAAGGTATGATCCAATTGTAAAACATCACATATACTTCCCACATGATCTTAATGTTGAATGGCGGTATAGGGTAAACTCTTATAGTTTCAACATGTGGTACGGGGTTACCCATAGGTGGTGAAATCCCACTACAGGTGTGAGTGCGAGGTATGTGTGTGTTGAGGTGGGGGCTGATCCAAAGCTCAAGTGCATCCCATCACAAAAAAAACAGTGGAGATTACATAGCTACTAATAAAAACTTCTTTTACGGGTAGCAGAAGTTTTTCGATCAAGTTGATGTTTGTGTTTTCCCTTTTTCACTGGTATTGATTGAATATGGGCCCAATTGCTTCCCCACTTTAAGACATGGGATAAAGTGTGCTTAATGTGATGGAATAGGTCTACCGTTCGAACTAAGATTCGTCCATTACCAACTTTCAATGTGGGTGTTTCACATTGAAAACTTTTGCCACTTGCTTAGATTCGCATTTCATACCGAAAGCCGCCTTCTCTTTTTATGTGGGCCCCACTTTCACGGATGGTGTCCGATCTAAGCCACGCGCTTGGCGCTTTCTTGCCGATGCTTAAGCCACGTCAGCGTCACCCCAACAGATTCGCCCTTGGAGCTCCTGAACTGGTCCGTTCCGACTTTCAGCGGACGAGAATCGTCCACAGGACTTGCTTTCAGAGCGTAAAACACCCAAACTGTGTGGGGCCCACCATGTTGTATATGTCGAATCCACTCCCCTCATCAGGTGTTAACCATTATTTCCACTGTACATACAAAATATCATACGATATAAAGCTCAGGTAAAACGCACCATTGGGAACAATGTAAATTGCGCCTAAAACATTAGTTCACTCGGTGTGGCCCATATGAGACTTTTAATAAAATTATTTTTTAATATTATCTTCATCCTTGTGATTAATACCCGATGAACGGATTTGATGAAAAATAAAAAGCCATGTTGGATCCTCACACAAACTTATGCTGGGCGTCCTATTTCCATCGTTCCATTTGTTGTGTCCAATCTGAGTAATTTATCTGTCTGAATTTTGTTCCCAGGCCATAAAACATAGGATCTCACCTGATGGACGGATTGGATTTCTCACAAATAACATTTTGGGCCCTATAGAGGTTGGGTATTTTACGGGCTGCGTAAAACACACGTTATGTAGAGGATTCCGGTCCCTTTCAGCTTCTAAATTCCAATATTACCAAGCGCCATTTCAGTATTATATATCCAGGGCACATTGCATGCATTTACTGCAATCCTGACCGTCCATAGATCTCATCGGGAAGCTAGGTGGGGCCCACCATGATGTTTATGGGAAATCCCCCC
Organism: Liriodendron chinense; assembly: GCA_003013855.2. Lineage (NCBI taxonomy): Eukaryota > Viridiplantae > Streptophyta > Magnoliopsida > Magnoliales > Magnoliaceae > Liriodendron > Liriodendron chinense. The sequence continues at coordinate 6,850,246 of ML058333.1, forward strand.
GTCCATCCCTTTTTCGGATCATGTTACGACAGGGGCTCAGAAAAGACGCAAATCCAAAACTCAAGTGGATCGCACGACAGAGGATTGAACTTCCACTGTTGAAACATTCGTGGGGCCACAGAAGTTTTGGATCAGGCTAATTTTTCGTGTTGTCAGTTCATCCTAGTAGGAATGAACTTATGAACGGTATGGATGGCATATAAACGTCACGGTGGACCCATGGAGGTTTCACTGGTTAGCATTCCTGTAGTCTGACCCACTTAAGTTCTGGATTTTCATTATCTTTGGGCATATGCCCTAACGTGATCTAGCAAAAAGGATCAACGGGGTGGATTTCTCACAAACTTCACAGTGGACCCACCTAGGAACGTTCGCAGCTCTATTTCCGGAATATGATCCATCTCCAACGGCCCCCATGATTTGATGGACTGGATTGACCGGTATATATGCTAGGTGCAGGGATGATTAGACACCACAAGTTAAAAAGGGGTGGCCATTTCAAAGGGCAAGTCCACCTTGCAAGTTTGTAACAACTTTAGGAGAGTGTGCAGGTCAATCCTAACGGTCCGGATCTGATTACCGGAGCTTCTCCGACAATATCAACCATCTGATTTCGCTTCTCAAATTTGGACCGGTTGTCCATTATACAGAGACGGAGTTAAGCCTTTTTAATAAATGGGCTTACATTTTAGGCCAGGGCGGGTCCTCGGGCCACAATACAAATCTTGCTCTGGCAGTTTCTCGGCTCGGGATTTTCTCGGGAGATTTTTAGGTTTTTATTGGGATATTATGATGAAATTTCTCTAAATATAAAAATTTAAAATGCTTAAATAATTAATTATTTAAATTTTAAATATTTTCACATTTATTTCGAGATAATTTCTCGAAAAGTTAAAAACATATGGTATTTTGAATAAATCGTGATATTAACGTGATATTCATGTCCAGCTTATTCCTTTGGGAAAATATCTTTCAGATCTTCAAAATATCGACTTTATTTGTCCCACTCGGTCCTCGTATTGCGAGAGCGGATTAGGTGCGACCCCGGGCTCACCTACGACGGTGCGGCCCTTACCGTGGGTTTTCCGTGGGGCCCACCTTGATGTATGTATTATACATCCACTCCGTCCATCCGTTTTTCCAGATCATCTTAGGGGATTATCCAAAAAATAAAGCAGAATTTTCTTTTCAGATGGACCATACTATAAGAAAGAGTGGTGATTGACCATCCTACCATTAAAAAGTTCTTAGGACGCATCTTCATGTTTCTGTAGTGTTTATTTACCATCTAATCTGTTCAAAAGGTCACATTAGCCTGGATGAAGGAAAAAAAAAAAATCAGCTTCATCCAAAACTTCTGTGACCCATTAATTGTCAGTTACCACTGTTTCCTATGTTATGGTCCACCTGATGATTGAATATGCTTCCTTTTTGGTATAATAACCTAAAATTATCTGGAAAAATGGATGGACGGCGTGGATACATAATACATACATCAAGGTGGGCCCCACGGTAACCCACAGTAAGGGCCGCACAGTCTTAGCCCTTAGGTGAGCCCGTGGTCTCACCTAATCCGCTCTCAAAACGAAGACGCTCTCTCCCAAGTCCCAAACACAAACGAAAAAAATAAAGTAAAATTTCCAAAGCAGCACACGTGTGCGTGATCGAGGATGTTTATCAGACTGTCCCTCCATGCATGTGGTTTTTCCTAAGCAGGCTGAGACAAACACATGTTGGCTGCCATTTACCAAAGCAAACATTGATTCCTTTTAATTGTGTGGCCCACCCGATAAACTTACCACGAAAAAAGCTAGATTAATAAAATATTCAACGTTCAGAACATCTTATCAACGTCCTGGATCCCGTACGTATATGTTAAGTTTGCACGTACGGTGAGTTTGTTATAGGCGCTTGAAGATGAGAGCGTGTCGCATTCATGAATTCAATCATAGTGGTAGAGTTGTAATTAAAATAAAATAAATGGGTATTTTCCCAGTACATTCTCCCGGCAAGAACCTTTTAAAATTCCCTCTAAGATCATGCGTCTATCTCCCGCATCCTCTCCCTCCCTTTTTCATTCTCTTCATCTCTCTCTCTCTCTCTCTCTCTCGACATTCCTTTCAAGACACGAATATCTCCTCTCTGTCATTCCTTTTCTTCTCCCTCTCTCATATTCCCTTACTTTTCTTCCTTCTCTTTATCATGCCCTGTTCTTCCCTCCCTTTCAAACCCCCTCTCTCTTCCTTTCTTACCCTTTCTTTCCGCCGGATCGAATTTCCATCGATCGAAAGCCATTTTATGCTCTAATCCAATACATCGGCTTCATTCTCAATGAATTCTTCCAACCATCTCTCTCAGCCCTGCATCTACGGTCAGATCTCTCTCTCTCTCTCTCTCTCTCTCTCTCTCTCTCTCTCTCTCTCTCTCTCTCTCTCTCTCTCTCCATGGGTTCTTGAACTCTTTGTTTTATTCTCTTTTCTTTTCTGTAGCCATTGATTAATCATTTGTATTTTTTGTTGTGCTTATTGATTTTCTTTTGTATATAGTGCTTCTTTCTTCGAGGAATTATGTGATGAGATTGTGCAATGTATGTGGGTTTTCAATTATAACAAGCAGGGGCAATGGTTTGGTAATCCAGATCGTTGTTCTGTTGTGTCCCACCATTGATGCCTCAAAATTCTCCTTGATAGGACTGTCTTAACTTATTTATTTATTTATTATTATTATTATTTTTTATGTATTCTTCACATTCATATTGGTTGCCGCAATCTTCCAATCATGGACATTTTTGGGGGCATGTGCCATCCACAGTGTGACTCGATGGATCAATGGTTTGGATTACTGAACCATGGCCTTCGTCTGTTAGATTGAAAACCTGTGCATGCCGTTAAAGATGTGTGGGCCACATTTATAAAATTCCTCTTTTTTTTTGTTTCTTAAAATCATAATTCCTCTTTTTTAGGAGCTGATATTTGCATTCCCTATTTTTTATTTGTATACCACTTTCTGTCTTGATAAAGTTCATACCAATCATTTCTATCCATTACCGTTTTTATGGGGTGTAATTTTGCTGTTCCTGTTTGCTAATTTTATTTTTTCTTTGAGGCTGAATCTTGCCCACTTGAGGTCCATCAATTTACTCATCAATGATGGGGCCCGCATGGCTGTGTCGATGGATGTTCTGGACTGCCCATTTGGTGGGCCCTACTACATGTCAAATCATCATATCTGCCTGATTGGCAGTCTTCAAATGGAGAGTTGACAATGAAATTGGCCAATTATATTCTTGTACGCTTGCTCATAAATGTATAATACACCTGATGGATGGTTCAGATCACGTGATGGTGCAGCTGTGAGGACCCCACTGTGTATGTGGCAAGGGAATTTGACCTCCACTGCAATGAAAGCAAAACCTTACCCTGCTGGAAACTACTGTAGCAATTGCTCACTGGTACTTTCTAACCTGTGCACACTGGGATCCAACCCATGGTTTAGTGGTAGACAGGGTGTGTTTCAACACTGAGGTCATGGGTTCGAATGCCCATGTAAGGGGTGTGTGCGCGCGCTCGTGTAAAAGAAAAAAAAAACTGTGCACTGAAGAAAAAGGTGGTCCAGGACCATTTGTCTGGCGAATCCCACTGTGAGGATGCCACTGTGTGGATCATATAATTAGAATTTGGACAATCCTACTTGTATGATTCCCGGGTCTTTTCACGTTCAATGCAGACTGTCGCCAATGTCCTTTTTTTCATGTCAATTTGTAAGTTAGCAGTCAGATGGCTAAGATTGTCCAATCAGTATGATTTTCCTAATGACCCACTCAGTGGGCCCATGATATGAACCCTTTGGATAATGGACTATCGTGCCATGTGTCTTTTCCTTCTTTTTTTTTTTTTTTTTTTTCTTTGCAGTGAACAGGATTATTAAATTTTACATTCCCTTATTAGAACTCCGCTAAGTGTTTTAGTGTTTTTTGATCTTGCCTATATCAGGGCACATTGCTCCATCTTTTGCTGATAGAAAATCTCGCTTGATGAAGTGGATTGGTAAGATATTTAAAGGATCAGGCTGTGGGGCATCAAAAGGACGATATCCAACGTTTAGTGGGGAAGAAAACACAGTTTGGCATGCACCGAGCAGATCTGTGGTAATTTCACATGTCTTTTTGGCAAATGGAAAAGCCAGGAGTCATGAATAGTCTTTTGGGTTGTACTTAGAAGGATTGGATTTGTCTTATAACTGTTGGAGTTTTATGGGACTGTAGTAAAAGAAATGTAAAATAGCATAGTTGTTGAAATTTTATACTAACAATTCAAATCTTAAGATTCAATTTGTTTTTAAAAAAAAAAGAAAAAAAAGATTCACGTTTCAACTTGATTAAATCTTCATAAAAAATACTCAGAATTCAACTGTAATCCTATTTGATTGCGATTTCACACAAATGGAAGAATGGTCCAAACAAAATGATTAGGTTTTAGTAATTGTTTGATGTTAATGGCTTAAAGTTAGTTTCAATTTTTCATAATTTTCCATTCAATAAACCCAAAAGGTTGGCTCCATAAGTATTACTTTTAATATTTAGCTTTCACATGTAGATGCTTAGAATAAAGTCTTAGGACTTGTGCTGCAGCTTTACAATTGGATTTGATCTGTCCTCACAATTTTAGGATCATATTCCTCTTTCAGAACATCAAATGCCACCATCCATGGATTCTTCGTTCCTTTGTATAATAACCATTGTTTGATAAAGCAAAGCAGCCGAGTAAAAAAAGGGAAGTGTGAATGCTGATGCTGAAGTGTAAGCTTCACTCAAGAGAAAGTGTTCCCTTTTTAAATAATAAAAAAATCACAAAAGATGCATATATGTAAAAAAGAAAATAAGTTACGATTAGGACGAATAAGAATGAAAACATTACGATTAGAAAGAGAAGATGACAAGAAAATCGATAGCTGGTGCTTAGCAAAAACTGCATAAGAAAGAGAATAATTCTTCCTTTAATGTCCTCTGGGGAATTCATGTTCGTTGTCCATATATCAAACTTTGACAAAGTCCATAGAGAAATTTATAACTCATTAATCTTAACTGAAAAATCATTAAACCTTCACCAAATAAATGTTATTATATGGTCATTCATAATCTGTAGTGATAACTTCACAACCATCAGGGATACACTATTGAATTAAGTGTTACAATTTCCTGGTCAATGCCCAAATTATCTCTAATTCCTGTTCTAGAAATCCTGAAGCTGAAACCGCAAATAGTCACAAGTAATGTGTTTGTTTTTTGTTTTTTGTTTTTTTATTTAATTCGAAAAAAAAAGCTTTTCTGTCATAGTTTAATAACCTATTGAGTCAACTTGAAACTCAACTGAGTCAACTTCGCTTGATTGGACTGCAAATTGCCTCGATCAGAAACTCATTTTCATTGAGTTTGTTTTAGCCTTTTCGAATTGAGTCAGAGACTCAATCTAGTCAAACAAGTTGAGTCAAGTTTTCCCAACATTTTCTATTACCTTTTCATATTTTTATTAATTATACATTTTGTACTTGAAAATAACCATTAGCTATTGAGATCTCTCTCTCTCTCTCTCACCCACCCACCCCAACCCCCTGCTCTCTCTCTGTTTTTTGAGTTCTGGACAAGTCTCTGAGTCAACTCTATCCAATGGATTTACAAGTTTACTCGAGTTTCCCAACTATGTTTGCCATACGGTTGAGGTTTCTTCCTTTATTAAAAAGACATCTTTTCCCATCATGGAACAGACTGAAGCTTACACTAAATAGATATAACAAATCAAATCTCTAATATACACTACAGATGAAGCATAAGATTAGCTGCAGCTTCTTACAAGCCTTAGGCATAAGCGTTACCAGCATTTGAATTAAGGGTAGGAACTTCTCAAGTTCTTATCCCTAGAAGAATTTGAAAGAAAAGAACTGCTTCAGTTCTTAGCTAATATTCAGGGAGTTACCAAGTGCAATTTACTCTGTTTCAAGTGGACAACTTGTTTGCTAGGACGAAACTACTAGTGGTTGCTTTTCTTTTACCTTCAGATTGTTGCATGACCATTCTTTTTGTAAGTTACTGTCAGGATGATAAACCGAGAGCTGAGAATGATGAGTTGGATCATGCAGTTGCGCTTTCTTTAGCTGAAGGTGTAAAGAAACCAAATGGTGAGTTTTGAACGGTTGGTATCTAAACATATAAGGTTTGGGCTATCATCATGATCATTCATTCTCTTAAGCTTTCTGGTTTTGATTTTTATTTTATTTTAATTTTTTTTATGTCCTTCTATATTTGGGGTTCCAGGGTACAAAAAGTCTGCAGAGAATGATGAAGATCTGGCCAGAGCCCTTCAAGAAAGCTTGAACATGTCCTCCTGTCCTCCATATCCACCAACACAGTATTTCCCTAGAGGATATAGGTTACTTCCTCAAGTTCCTTTTGTCTGTTTACTTTCTTGTTTTGATTGTCACACAGAGTCGTACTGATATTAGATGCCTTGTAGAATCTGTGTAGGCTGCAACCGTGAAATAGGCTATGGACATTATTTAAGCTGCATGGGGACTTTTTGGCACCCCCAATGCTTTTGCTGTCATGGTTGCAGTCAGCCAATCACTGAGCATGAGGTATGGTATTTCAATTGGTTTAAAATATAGCTGCTTTCTTTGTTTTCTTTTCACAGAGCACCCCAAAAGTGCATAAAAGTGCATTGACATGCTGTTTTTCATCTAGAGCTGTACACGAACCGAGCTAGCTCGAAAAGCTCGGTTCGGCTTGCCTTGTAGGATTGAACAAGCCAAGCCAAGCCTATTTTATGGGCTCGTTGAAAATTCAAACCAAGCTTGAGCCTAGCCTAAGCTCGATTCGGCTCGGCTCGAACCAGGCTCGGCTCGTGTATAGGCTCGGTATTTAAAATATATTATATATTAATATTATTATATAATATATAAAATTTTTTAAATAAAAACAAAACCCTAAAAGTCTCCCTCGCTCGTGGCTGCTTGACTCCCTTCCAGCCATCCGGCCTCCACGAGGACCACGGCCCTCTGATCTCTCTCTCTCTCTCTCTCTCTCTCTCTCTCTCTCTCTCTCTCTCTCTCTCTCTCTCTCTCTCTCTCTCTCTCTCTCTCACAACCGACCGCCCCTATTTTGACAACTAACATCCTTCCAGCTGACGACCGCCCCTATCCGACAGCCGACCTCCATTGTTCGACCGCCTCAACCTCGAAAGCCCAAGCTCGATTCGACTCAAATGCCCAAGCTCGATAGTGGCTCGAAAGCTCGGCTCGAATTTAGACTCGAAAGCTTGAAGCTTGAATAGGCTCGAAATCTCGACCAAACCAAGCTAAGCCTGCCAGTTGGGCTTGAGGACCAAGTCGAGTCGAGCCCGAGCCCAAGTCGCCTGTTGACCAAACCAAGCCGAACTGTCCAAAGCTCAGTTCGGCTCGGCTCGGCTCGTGTACACTTCTAGTTTCCTCTACTATTTTATGGTTGTGAAATAATCCAGTGCTCTCAGAGCACTATAAGTTATAGTGCTTCTAGTTGCATTGGGACAATTGGACTAGCCAGGCCAATCCATTTATCCAGACTCTCTCTCTGTTTTTTTTTGTTTTTTTATTTTATTTTATAATGCACACACCGTCACATCCACACACACCACAGTGGGTACTCGAACCTATGACCTTAGTGTTGAAATTCTTGTGAGCCTACCACTAAGCCATGAGTAGGGACCCATCCATTTATCCAGACTGTTCATTAGGTCCAGTGCACATTTCATGGATTACCAAGCAAACATCAAACTGATCTGATAAATATAACCATTTTATCAATAGCCTTTGATATGTACGGTCAAGATCATTCACAGAAAAATAGGTTCACTAACCAATTTGATCCATCTATTTGTTAGGACCCATCATAAAATGCTTATTATTCTAAAAAAATCACTTTTGTTAGGAAAATGTAACCATCCCTTCATGGCTTGGAAAATGGATGGCTATAAAAATAAGGCCAAATCATTGATGTAATGAATCATCTGATTGGGGCTATTTTTGCATCATTGCCTATGGAATATTTTCTAGAGAGTTCAGGTCAATCAATAGAACTGTCCAAATGAACCGGTGCAACTAGAAGCACTATAACTTTTAATGCTCTGAGAGCACTAGAGCATCTCTTTATGGTTACCATGAATCGTAGAATGTTTCCTTAGTGAACTCTTACAGGTTCTTTCTGTTTAAGTTTTCTTTGTCAGGGACTAATCCATTCCACAAATCTTGTTACAAAGAGCTTCACCATCCCAAATGTGATGTCTGCCATCAATTTGTAAGGATATCCTACCTTGTCATTATTATTGAATTAGTTCAAGTTCAAAGTAACACTGGTGTATTATGTAATGTGTGACAGCTGGAATTAGCAATGCCCCGAAGCTTTTAATTGGCATGTGGGACAGCTAATCATCAATCCGGACCCTCCATTAATTTGTAACACTAGGGGGAAGCCATGGTGCAAATTCCAGCCAAGTAATGCGTCCATTCATTTGTGTACACACACACACACACACACACACACACACACACACGAGTGAATCGACTGTCCATTTGTTCATACCATCAGGGGCAAGCCATGGTGCAGAAAACCAGTCATGTATCTGATAAAATTGTAAATAACTCTAGTGCGAACTTAGCACTGTAGTTAAAAAAACCAGTTAAGTCCGAGTCCCTGAGTTTGACTCAAGGTAATGATCTGAGTTGGTTTTCGAGAAGACCTGGTTCCACAAATTGATTAATTGCATGGTACTAAATTTTGTATGTATGCAGTAAAAATTATACAGACCTCTGTTAGTCTGTTGTTTATTTTGTTCAATGTAAATATGTACAAATTACCTTGCCTTCAACACTAAACCTTTAGGTGTTGGCATGACCTCCACAATCAACAATTTAGGTACCCTAACCAGTCATGCAAAATAAACTCAGCCTGCATGTTCCTGACCAAGTCATGACCGACTCTGCTTTGGCCCGAGTCATAGCTCGAATCTGTCTGACTTTGGGTGTTGGGACCTTTTTCTAAGTTGGAAGTGTTTATAACTATCTAGTAATGTTCACACCCACACACCCCTCAAGGGATGATAAGTTACCATCCACCCTGTGTAAACATGGCAATGTATCACATCTGTGCAAAATCCTAGCTGTCCGAAAAGGTGGGCCTCGCATTAAGATTACTGGGCATGAAAATCATGTTGACCCCCTCATCAGGTGGGCCATGTGTTATGTTGAATTAAACTTCCGGCCCTCTGTTTCTTTGTACAGTATGGTTCACCTTATGAGCGGATTGGCCTGATTTCTGCACTGAGTGATCTTCACGGTGACGCACCTTTTGGATGGCTCAGATGTTGTACAAACAAGACATGGTGTATGTGGCTGTGTATGCAAGGTGCATGGTAACTAGCTGTCTGTTGAGGTGTATGTGAACATTCCTCTTAATTATGTATGTATTTATGAAAATACTATAATTAATAGATGGTGAGATCTAATCTGAGCACAACACACAATGTGCTACCACAACTATCTTCATTGGCATAAAATCTATTGGATAGAGTCCTGCAATGATACTAATAAGGATGTAGAGGGAAGGACTCCCAGTACAGCTGCTTTTCCAGTAGTTTCTATTCATCAGCAGCAACATGCTGATGGCGGCATTGGATTGTTTTCCATTAACTCTGAGACCATTATTGAGGGTTATTTCATTTTGTTTGGATTTGTTGACTCTTAGGAGTTTATTGTTAAGAAGAGCTATGATATTTGACTTTGGGTTTACTCTTGAGATTTGGTTAGTTAAGGAGTTGGCTTCGGTTAGTTAATTGGTTATTTGGTTAAGATAGGAGCATTGTTCTGAGTGTCCCCAATATTATTGATAATATCCCCGATATTATCTGTATCTCCAACTCGGCGATACTGATAACACTGTTAGTATCAGAAATTCCTTGTATAAGCGATATATTGCCAAGTATCGCCAATGCATCACCAATATTTTCGACCGTGTAAATTCCAAGTGTCGCTTGTATTGCCAATATATCGGTGATATTTCGATAATATAGCCAATTTCATTTCAATTTTTTTTTATGGGTGCATGAGCATGGTTGTATGATGAAATGCATGTTCATTTGTGTGTATATGTATGCATGCATAGATGGATGGATCATGGATGTACGCATGTATGTATGTATGGATGGATGGATGGTTGAATGGTTGGTTGGATAGACGTACGTGTGTGTGTATGGATGGATGGATGGTTGAATGGTTGGTTGGATAGACGTACGTGTGTGTGTGTGTGTGTGTGTGTGTGTGTGTGTGTGTGTGTGTGTGTGTGTGTGTGTGTGTGTGTGTGTGTGTGAGTGTGTGTGTGTGTCCATGGATGGATGAATGAATCATGCATGTGTGTATATATGTATTTGTCATTGTATGTATGCATGCATCCATGGGTGGTTGGATGAATAGATGGAAGGATCATGCATGTGTGTTTGTATGTATGTATGTGCATGCATGATGGATGGCTCCACCATTTTCCTCATGTTTTCCCAATGTTTCCCCGAGTCAACGATACATGCTTTTAGGCCCCCATTAAAGGGAAACTTATTATTTGATTCATAAATCTGCAAATATACTTCTTTATTGCTATTATTTTATTCTTAAGTATGCAAATATGTGTATTGTAAAGTATCATTGAAAAATTCCACAATTTTCCCATGTTTTTTCAATGTTTTCCTGAGTCAGCGTTACATACTTTAAACCCCCCATTAGAGAGAAACTTATTTTGTATGCGTCTTTTTTGCAATGCATTTGTTTTCTAAATATGCAAATATGTGTATTTTAGCATCTCCTGAAGTTTCATTGAGAAATTCCACCAATTTCCCTGTGTTTTCCCAATGTTTTCCTTAGTTACCGATACATTTCCAGGTATCGGTGATGTCAATACATGTTTCCATATCCCTAGCCAGCGATACATGTAACGATACCGATTGCTACGAACATTGGATAGGAGAATATTGTTAGGTTTGTTAGTTGGTTTTTTTATGATTGTATGGTTGAAGGGGTAATTCAATTTATATATAAATATGCACGACTAGTTGCAGAATTTTATTAATCAAATATAGTTATTTAGGTTTTCCATCTTCTTTGCTCAAGCTATCTTCTACTTCTCTTGTGTGGACTACATGATCTTAGCAAAACCCGTCTTTCCAACTGATTGGGGGACCTTGGCTCTCTTTCATTTGCTCTGACAAACCCCGTAGCAATTTGAGCTACAATTATTGTATCATGGCATGTATTTGAATCGTGTGAGATCTAATATTTTTTCACCGATTTATGCTACAGTTATGTAACTTTAGTTAGAGATGATATGAATTTGATAACGAAATTCATGACAACCTTGTTTTGCAACTCATGATTCTTACAATTATCCATCTTTCCAGATACCAACAAACAAGAATGGTTTAATTGAGTATAGAGCTCATCCATTTTGGAACCAAAAATATTGCCCTTCGCATGAGCACGATAGGACACCTCGTTGCTGTAGTTGTGAACGGATGGAGGTACAGACTTCCTATGGTATCTAAGGACATCAGCTCATTCTCTGTTTAGCAGATTGCTTCAATTAACTTCTTTGTCCAAAATGGTCATAGTACTGAACAGGAAGAATGCTAATTGGACACGATTTATTGCACAGGAATGCCTATGGGAACAAGTGGCAGTCGTGTACAAGATCCGGACTGCCATGGCCAAAAAATAAGCTAGTCAGATGATCCTTATTCTGTTCATCTGTTCAAGAGGGGAAAAAAGAAAAAGAAAAATCGCCATCCATCAGCTAGGAATATGTTACTGGGCTAATTTTTGGGACATGGAAGAATATGTGAATGTGGCCAAGGATGGGCAGTCCGTGTCTTGTACATTTTTTTGCTGTCCCCATGCGACCTCGTTAGTAATTGGCATTCCTCTATCAAACATTATAAGAAATGCCATTTGATTATTCTGCTTCCTTATATGTGTACGCCTTTATGTGAAAGTCGAGGAAAACAAGATACATGTCTCTCGGAGATGGCCGTAGTCTATGCTTTGAATGTTTGGATTCTGCCGTCATGGATACGGGTGACTGCCAACCCCTTTACCATGCTATCAGAGACTATTACGAAGGAATGCACATGAGACTAGATCAACAGATTCCCATGCTTCTGGTCGAGAGACAAGCCCTAAATGAAGCCATGGAAGGGGAGAAGGATGTAAGTTTCTTTTGGTTTGGATACATATTAGAGACTGGATCCAATACAAAGTTTTGCACATTAAGCTAAACATATAAAATGCATTTAAGTTTTGTCTAAGTGCAATATACTCAGACACTCTAAGACGAACTTGGACCCACTTAGATGCACATTGTGTGTTAAGCTTAACGCACAAAGCTTTTGTATTGGATCTTGGCTCTACATATAATTATCGGAGCTTTGTGAAGGTTCTATCAGAAAGAAAAAAAGGAGCTTTGTGAAGGCTCTGTTGATTAAAAAACGGTTCTTGTCTTTCAGGGTCATCATCACATGCCCGAGACGAGAGGTTTATGCCTTTCTGAGGAGCAGACTGTTAGCAGTGTATGCCACTGACTTTACCGCTCCTTTCCTTTTAAATTAGCTTTGGGGAATGCAAATTAGAAGTCTTTTTGTGCACTAGTTCCTAAGGGAGCACATGGCAGAATGTGTACAAGAACTAGACAACTCTTCCTGCTGGCCAGACCATAAATGGGCCATGTCCTCAGAATAGACAGTTGGGATGATCCCTAAGAAGTGGGCAGTGGTCATATTTTTCTGTAAGTTGAGTTCTGAGGATTATCCAACCAGCCTGATTTCTGGGTGATGGCCCATATTGTAGTTCTATTACTCAGAGGTTCAATGGTTGACTCAACTAGGCTTATTTAGACATCGAGCAGAGTCAGCAGGGAAACTGGCTCGTATTACTAAATCCTGAATCGACAACACTCGTTGATGACTCGAGCCAGATCATTAACTTGGTCTTTTTTCCTTCCTAAGAAAAGCTAAAAAAAAGTTCAATAAGTTTCAAACTCACGACCTTAGTGAAAGCAAAGGTCTATTAACCAGCGCACTATGGTCATGGGCTATGCATTTGTTTATTTTAGATATTCTATAAATTTTTTACATAGAAGTTTTATATTTTAAATAATTTTTAAATTAGTTGTTAAGTACTGATTCGAGTCAAGGAAATACTTGGCTCAAATTTTATAGTTGACCTGATCTAGCTAGAAGTCAAGTCGAGTTTTAGGGCTTTTGAACTACAGCCCATATACACAAGACCCACCAGATGATTGGTCCCTACATATGCGAGACCCACCAGATGAGTGGTCCAGGTCTTGTACACATCAGCCACGTGTCTCCATGGGAATTTGTGTAATTATCATTCTCCGTTTGCTTTATTTGTAAAATGATCTGCTTTATCGTAATCAGCACAGGATGACAGACTTCCTCTCTCTCTCTCTCTCTCTCTCTCTCTCTCTCTCTCTCTCTTTTCTTTTCATTTTGTTTGGTACTTTCTGTTTATCTTCTTCCCCAATCCAGATAAGTAAGAAGCCAAGAATTGGGGGGAACTTCATTTCGGATTTGAAAACTCAAAAACAAAAGTTGACTAGGAAATGTGAAGTTACGGCCATTCTCGTTCTGTATGGCCTCCCAAGGTAGTTTTCTAGTTCCGACTGTCCGTTCCTTGCTTTATCCTTCTGTACTATTAAGCACAAACACAGTGAGATGACTTATTCTATGTTCCAGACCATTGATCAGATGGCGTTCACTGTGGATAAAACAATACCTTATAAATATCCTAGATTGCAGAAGATCTTTGCTATCCTAGAACGAGGGATCTCATGTAGTAAATTTTTGGGAGATGATACATCCATGGTAATGTCCATCAGATCAAAGGTCCGGATCAAGAAACCACTGGCTCCACTTGTGTGGATATGGGGTGGTTGGAGTACAAGTCCTGCGCTAGAGGGATGTATTCAATGATTCTAGGCCTTCTTAGAAGCCTCTTCTGTGAAAATGCAATAGTTGAAAAATCACAAACATTTTTGGCACTCTTTGTATTTCAGGTTACTAACAGGTTCTATTCTTGCTCATGAGCTGATGCACGGCTGGTTACGCCTCAAAGGTACTGTCCACCTTTTCTATCCTCGCTGCTGTCTTTCCAATTCAAGAATATTGGAAGTATTTTCTTATCGGCAATGTTGGTTCTTTCCTTTGATCCAGGCTACCGTAATCTACATCCTGAGGTGGAGGAAGGCATTTGTCAGGTGCTCTCTCATATGTGGCTTGAATCCGAGGTCATGCCGGGCTCAAGAAGCATGCCGTCCACGTCAATGGCTGCTTCGTCGTCTTCCTCACATGCACCATCATCATCATCTAAGAAAGTGGGAAAATCCGATATCGAGAAGAAGCTGGGGGAGTTCTTCATGCATCAGATTGTCCATGACTCTTCCCCGGCCTATGGCGAAGGATTCAGAGCTGCCAATGCAGCTGTTAATAGGTATGGGCTACGTCGGACCCTGGACCATATTCGCCTAACTGGAGATTTCCCTGGGTAGTCAGTGCTAGCATTCTGTATATTAATCCATCGATCAATCCATCCATCCATCTACCCATGCCTTGAAGATAATCCCTTATTGCTTTGCCTTGCAAGGATTGAGCTCGACCATTGAAGATTGGATCAGCTCCCCCCACGTAATTTTTCATGGGGTCCTTTGGGAAGTGTAATAATAAGCATGTGCAATTCTAAATTAACTGAAGTTGGATCCATTCCACAAAGAGATCAATGGTGATGAGTTCTATAGAATAAGTAGGTGAAGCTTGCTGGTAAGAAGATGGGTTCCCTGCTCTTGTTACTCCCCTCTTCATCATACTCTTCCTATTGTGCCAATGTGTAGGAATATCTGAGCTGTTCAATGAGGTGTGGCCTGACTGTATGCGTCATGGCCCAGAAGTCAGGTTTTGGTCACTCAGTATGTTGGCCATGTGTGTCGTTGAATGCTGGATGTTTGTCAATTGTTCCTTGGCCTGCTTGGTTTCCTCATACATGTGGCCCAACAGATGATCGGTCAACCTGTTCTTAGGCAATGCCACATAATCTCTGGCGCCCACCTGCTGAATGGTCCTGATCTTGCACCATGCCTCACGCATGAGGCAAGCAAGATTCGGATGGCTACTCCATCACATTTCTCCTTACATGGTGTTGACACCCTGCCATCCCACAGGTGAGCAGATGTGCCTGTGGCACATGTTTGAGAGATCCTGGCTTTCCATCAGGTTGGCCATATTTTGCAGATCTTCAGTCCTAAAAGCCAGCCTGTTTGACTCCTCAGGTGGGGTCAGTCTGCAAAACACTACATTTTTTGGGTGCTTCAGGCATTGCTCTTGGGGTGCTGGAGGGGGTGTCCCTCAGGGCCTGTTTGGATACCACCAAATAAGTTACATTTTCTACTTATAGCAGTAGATATGTAACTTATTTGAGATAACTTATAACTTTTTTTATTTAAAATTACTTAATCACTTTTTAATAAGTAGAAATCAAGATAAGCTACTTGAGGCATAATTTAAGTAACTTATGATCCAAACGCCCCCTCATTATCACATTACATGTCAATTTGTGGATGAGATCTGGACCAGTCCTTTGGTGGATCCCACTATGCAAGGACCTTGGGCCAAGAATCCCATGGATGGGACAATCCTTGATCATTTTTAGAGTATAGGATGTCTATCTACAGCTGTACATGCATCACAATTCTCCACAATGTAGTCTCTAAATTTATCATGGTATCAGAGCTATGATCATGGCTTTGATCTTAGCCATTCATCTTCTTTTGTACATTGTCCCATTATTTTATACATGAATAACTGAACATGGATATCCTATACTAACAACCATCCAATCTGTCGATGGTCATTGAATACGAATTTATTAAATGTGGTGCAATTATATGCAACACGAGTTATTCGATGTGTGATGGTTGATATGCAGTCACTCAGAAATGGAACTCATGGCATCCATTAACTCAAATTAAACTGTAGGAATGCAGAGCTCACCATGAATAGCTCATCAGAAGGAAATGAGATTCATTGGCTGATCCTCAATTCTAATTAATGAACATTGGTTAGTTAGGACTACCTGCACTTCCAACTGCAACTGATGCCTCAACAGAATTGAAAAAGGAAGTCCAAATTCAGAATACAAGTTTTAGACTGTGGGTTGAACCATCCAGTCTGTATGAATGGCCAAGATGGAATCACACATGTGCCATCCTGCAAAATTGCTTGGATGAGCACTCATGTGTGCCACAAGACCACGTGTGGATGGTGTAGATAGGCAGGGGTGTGGGCTTAGCAACAAGTGAAGAAAAAGAAAAGAGAAAATGGACTTAGCTGAAGAGACTCCTCATTCATCATCTAGTCAGTCACCTCCTGTACAGCCATCCAACTGATTGTAACTTACACCTCATCCTTCCCATAATGTGGAAGATGTAACCATATGGGTGGGGGCCACATTACCTATGACTCACTGCTAGGCTGACGACGAGGGGGAATAGTGTAAAGGGTAACCGCGGAGGAAATGGCTACAGCATGATGCTACATGTTGAAGATGCCTGAATCATGACTTCCTTTCCCGCCATCAAAACATGAATGTGAAAAATAGTTAGGAAAATAGATGGTATTGCCTCTGAATCATCTGGGGAAGATAATGAGCAATTTGTGCCTAAGAAAAGCGTCCGATCACCCACGCCTTCCTACTTATATGTAAGTTTCAAATCTAATAGTAGAATGGCACCAATGATCAACACTCCAGGCTGGATGATGATGGGACCATAACCCTCTGACAAGGACTAATGACATTAGCAGCACTGCGAACTCACATCATTCACAAGCTAGCACAGTAATCATTGTTCATACGACAGGCCCTAAAATGCCTTAGCAGAGTTGAGGGGGAATGCCTCAGCAGAGTGGAGTGGGAAGTCAACTGCCAAAACAGAAAAGGGCGCGGACGCGGATTGCCTACTACCCCTGCCAGGACCTAGTTAGAGACGGACGGTCTTAGCAGGGGCTCTGAGTGGCCCACCGTGATGTATGTATTTTATCTACGTTGTCCATCCATTTTGACATACCATTTTAGGGCATGCGCCCAAAAAGGAGACAGAAGTCTTGAGTGGACCACAACACAGGGAGAAGAAGAAGGAAAGAAGAGGAAAAAAAGAATACAGATAGATCTTCTTCTGTGGTGTGGTTCACTCAAGAATTCTATCTATCTCCTTTCGGGCGGCATGCCCTAAAATGGTATGTCAAAATGTATGGACAACGTGGATAAAATAAACATACCAGGACCATACCAGGATTGCGTCCAAACCGAGCTGTGGAGGGGCCCACCGTGGTGTATCTGTTTATCTACTCCCTCATTCCTTTTCTAAGATCATTTTAACGCATGAGACAAAAATGAGGCAGATCTAACGCTGAGGTCGGCCACACCAGAGGAACACGGATTGCATCCTGTCTTGTCAGACGAATTACAATGAAGGGGCCACCCTGATGCATCTGTTTATCCACTCCATCCATCCATTATATACATCATGCTAGGATATAGGCCCAAAAACGAGGTAGATCCAACTGATCGAGTAGGCCACACTAAATAGTGATGGAACGTGTGACGCTATCACTACGGTAATGATGACGTCACCAGGTTCCATCACTATTTATTGTGACTCACCTGAGCTTTGGATCTTCCTACTTTTTAGAGTCATACCTTAAAATGATTGTATAAAATGGATGAAAGGAGTGGATAAACAGATACATCAGAGTGGGCCCTCTACACAGGCTCTGCCCGGACGGTAATGCGTCCGGGTGGGGACAGGACGCAATCCACGTCACGCGCATTTAATACAACTTATTTAATACTTGGTGCTGCAGCCGAGCTCAGTATTTTGGTGTGGCCGACCTCAGTGTTGGATCTGCATCATTCTTTGTCTCATGTGGTCAGCCTGATCTTAGACGGGGAATGAACGGAGACAGATACATCACGGTGGGACCCTCCACAGCTTGGTTTGGACGCAATTCGTGTCCAAGGGGGTTGTGTGGTAGTCGGGTGCGTGCGTAAAAAAAAAAAGAAAAAAAAAAAAGAGGGTACTGGAGCCTAGAGGGATAACTAAGGAAATAAACGAAGGGCATTTTGGTCAAGTTCTCCTCCACCCGTGTGGTTTTGAAAATTTAAAATAGTCGAGGCTTTTTTTCATAAATTCAGGTTTCTCCTGCTAAAAAAACTCCAAAACGAAAACCCTAAACCCTGAAAACACCTCAGAATCTCTCCGATCCAGCGCTCGATCCCGATCCGTATGTCTCTTTCTATGGCTGTCTCTCTTGGAAAAGAAGAAGAAGAAGGAAAGAAGAGGAAAAAAAGGTAGGGCTTTTCTTTTCCTTTTTGCAAAACTCTCTCTCTCTCTCTCTCTCTCTCTCTCTCTCTCTCTCTCTCCAAATACCCCTTCGGGGCTTTTGAGCTCACTGAAGGGATCCACACCGCTTGTCTTTTGTGGCCGGCCATTGATGGATAATCCCTCCCCACCCAAAAAAAAAAATTATTTTTGAAAAAGACCCTAGCTTCCTGACATTGGGGCTTCGGGGCCTGATGAAGTGATCCAGTCCACTGATATGTTGTTCCCCCAAATAATCTTTCAGATTGGTCTGATCTTGGGGCTTTCGGTTTTTGGAGGCCCAATGAGGTGATCTTTGCCCCACCAGTTGATCAGGGATTTCCAAAAAAAGAAACAAAATTTCCAGATTGGTTGATCCTGTCTGATCTTCTTTGGATTTTTGTCCACATCTCACAATCCAGAGTGCTTATCTATTGAGGATGGGATTCATTCTTTAGATTGTGAACTACCTGTGTTTATAGCTCTCGAGGATCCGATTTAAACACCACTAATAGTAATATGAATGCTTGTATTCAGAAATGAATTAAACCAAACATGTAATTATCTAAATACAACAAGCATAAGTAAGCACAATCCCAACGTGGTTTATCTAGAGTTGTAACAATAAGGAACGAGTTAACAGATCGGGGTAACCCTGTTTTTGAGTCAATGGGATTTCGACACTGAAATCGGAAAGAAATGCACAAGAGTACACTCACAAGAATATTTGAGTAGATAGGGAGAAATAATTTTGTTGATATGAAACTTAAAGAGTACACTCACAAGAATATTTGAGTAGATAGGGAGAAATAATTTTGTTGATATGAAACTTAAAGAGTACACTCACAAGAATATTTGATTAGATAGGGAGAAATAATTTTGTTGATATGAAATTTCTTTTCTTAAAATACTTAAGAAAACTCACAACTCAGAAAATGTGAAATGCCTATATCCTTCACCACCCCCTTTTTATAGACCCTAAAGACAATCCTTATGAATCCTTTTTGAAAACCCTCCAACTATTAGATTGATTTCAAATCAATCAATAATTTATTTGAAATAAAGAAAATCCCATCAACAATGATTTTTCCTAAAATAGCATAAAACAACTACTAAGTATCCCCACAATCTTTAATCATATTTTCCACATCAGTCCCTTATCTTTCATAAATGGAAAATGTGACCTTTGACATTTAGGCCCCAGATTTTACAACAAACAGCCCAAAATTAGCACATGTGGGTGTTACGGTGGGTCATGGGCTTACATCACAAATGCATGCACTTGCTCTTGCCAAGGCTGGCATTTACAATTTAGGTCTCTTCCAAGATCGGAGCATGAGTCGGAGAAGCAAGCATAGAATTTCTTGTAAGGCCATGCAAGGACGTTTGTGAGGGAACATGCATAACTCATAGAGAGAGAGAGAGAGAGAGAGAGAGAGAGAGAGAGAGAGAGAGAGAGAGAGAGAGAGAGAGAGAGGTGGTTTCAATGGTGAGTGTCTCCATCTAGCTATTACTAGTTTTTTTGTCCCAATTGAATTTTAGATAGCTTTGGTTTTGGGTATACATCCTAACATGAGCCGTTGCAACTAATGGACGGAGTGGATGTGGTTTCAATGGTGAGTGTCCCCATCTAGCTATTACTAGTTTTTTTGGCCCAATTGAATTTTAGATGCGCTTTGGTTTTGGGTATACATCCTAACATTAGCCGCTGCAACTGATGGACGGAGTGGATGCCACATACATGTCATAGTGAGCCCCACATAGACTTTTTTGGACGATTTCTTTAGGATGTACCGTTTGTGGGCTACACACAAAGTGGAGAGAAAAGGGTGCGGGCTACTCTGATAAAAAAAGGGAATAACAGAAATACCCTCGATTGAAGTGGTGGACACATAAATATCCTTGTTTTAAAATCTCTTGACGACTAATTGTGGTGGTAAAAAT
This sequence comes from Liriodendron chinense, assembly GCA_003013855.2. Taxonomy (NCBI): domain Eukaryota; kingdom Viridiplantae; phylum Streptophyta; class Magnoliopsida; order Magnoliales; family Magnoliaceae; genus Liriodendron; species Liriodendron chinense. The sequence continues at coordinate 6,870,680 of ML058333.1, forward strand.
GTCCACCGACTACTATCGTTCTATATAGTAGTGATTAATTCAAAGTTAATGAGATTGTTGCTGAGAAGAGCTCCACTGGAAAAATAGAAGAAAAAATGAAGTTCACTTGTTTGCCTTCACAAATACTAACACTTATTGTTTTTTCTTTCTTGCATTTTTTGCTGATACTTGCAAGCTTTGAATTTGCATGAGGTGTTTAGGAAGTTTGGAGTGATTGCTGACATCTCTGTGCCATCAGATAGAAATATCAGTTGCAGCATGGGTTTTGTTTTTGTTCTTTTTGGGTACCAATACGAAGTATAACTCCACTGGGTTGCTAAATGTGAGATTGGTCGGGGAAGGCAGACTATGGTATCGGAATCAAAGGATAAAGCTCCACATCGCATAGTAGATCTCAATGCTCAACCTCCACAAAGGTAGGGGATTGCACTCACGCAAAGCAATGCTTCAGATATACAACACGTGGGATCTTTATGTGAGGCAGTTGAAACTCGTAGCATTTTGAAGAAGAGTGCACCCGTTGATGCTAGGCGGTGCTAATGCACAGTCTAGTAGCAAAACGATATCTTAAGTAGGTACTCGGCAATGTAGTGGCAACAATTTCTTCAGAAGATTGATTTTTTTTTTTTTTCCGAGAAGCCTCTTCAGAAGATAATCGCAACAGTCTCTTTAGAAGATATTTTGATAGGTAAGATAGTAGATGATCTTTCATCATCTCCTTTTGGGGAATCTAATATCTTTAACTAGATGTCTTTACTTGTTTCCTTTTGAAAGCCAGGATGATGGTGGCATTCTTAAAGGTTGTCGTTAGTCATTACCAAGGTTTAAAGTATTGTCTGAAACCAGTTGTATGGCCTAGATACATGCTGATATCTTCAATGGTCAATATAACCCATATCGGCTCCAAATAGTATGAAAGAAAGCTATATGGGGTTGTGCTGATGGTGAACATTACAGTACCAGATACACCGATTTTAAACCTTGGTTGTTACATATGCTAAATGAACATTGTAAAAGTGGAGGTTCAGTGCCTGTCGTAGGAACCACCAATAGAGAATCGTGGATTTGTCTTCCTGGCATCCCTATCCATGTTTGGAAGGAATCCATGATCGCAGAAGTGGGATCATTATTTGGAGAAGTGCTAAAGATTGATAAGGCGACTACAAAGAGACTGTGCTTTCCTCTATGCAAGGGTGAAAGTTTTGCATCATGTGAAGGTAAACTTAGGTCCAATGCTAGAGTTAGTGGTGGGTGGCTTGTCCTTCCCAATTATGCCATCATTGAATCTCAAGGCCTCCATCGATTGTCAAAATCTGCTGGAAGAGTTAAATGAAATTTCTAGTAGGTGGGGCATTCCATGGTGCTTATGGGGGGATTTCGATGTTAGAAGATTTGCAAATGAGAAGAGGGGTGGATCTCAGTGATGGCTAGCATGAGGGGATTTGACAATTTCTTTAAGTAGAGTGAGTTGATTGACTTTCCCCTTTAAGGGGGCAAGATTCACTTGGTCAAACCACCATTATGATCCAACAATAAGCAAGTTGTATGGATTTCTGATTTCTGCAAGCTAGGACTTATTTTCATAATTGAATAAAAAAGTTTTGCCAAAACCCATATTCACAAGCAATTTGCTTGGTCTCAGTGATGGAGTCGTGGGTTCTAAGGCCCCTCTAGTTTGAAATCATTTGATTGGGCACTTGAAGTTTTTCTCTAGGGAAAGAATGATAGTATACTTTTGAGGTTGAAGGGAGTGATGGTTCAAATTTTGGTTTGAAGTTGAGGATGTTGAAATTAAAGTTGAGAGAGTAATGAGTCATTGTTTGATAATATCTCTACTATATATAACGCGAGTAGCATTTGGCCAACTTTGCCTTTGTAATTTGTCATTGAAAGGATTTTAATGTTTGGCCCTTCAACCGAGGGTATTACCGCCATTTTCCTTTTTGATGAGGGTAGCCTGCAACTTTTTCTCCTCTTTGTGTATAGCCTACACACGACACAAATATTTAGGAGATCATGCAACAAAAAGCTATGCGGGGTCCATTGTGATGCCTCTGTGATGTCCACTCCGTACATCAGTTGCAGCTGTTCATGTTAGGATGTGGCCCAAAAAATAGAGCATATTTAAAACTCAAGTGAGCAAATCACTGGAAACAGTGGGATAGGGACACCAACCATTGAAACCAATTAGGTGGTTCTCTCTTTCTCACTCTATGTGTAGCCCAAGCCTAGTCACTCCCTTTGATCTCTCCCCCTCACTCTCTCCACATGCGTCACACGTGCCATATCCCCTTGTTAGAGTTATCGAAGGTCAGCTTCAATCAAAGTTAGCTGCGAGAGAGAGTGGTCGGTTCGAACTGATCATGCGTAGAGAAAAGATCAGCTGTTGAACAATCTGGGAGATGTGTTGCAGAAAGAAGGGATCCGTGGGTATCAGAATTCCATAGACAAGTGGTTGAAAGATTGGGAAAGGAATAAATTCTACTTTCACTAGATTGCAAGTGCCCACAGAAGGTATAATAGCATTTTGGCAATTAAGATCAATAATGAGCTAGTTCAAGAGAGAAAAAATTGTGATTTCTGTCTGTCATTTCAAGTAAGTTTTCTTAGATGGCTTTGTTCCATAGATTCAAAAATCGGTATCGTATCAGCCAATATGGGCGTATTGTATCTGTATCGGCTCGATACTGATAAGCGATACGGTCCTGTATCGGCCGTATTGGTATCAATTGGCCCGTATCAGTACCGATACAAGGGCCGATACAGGCTGATATGCCTATAAAACCCCAAATTTGTTTTTTTTTTTTTTTCCTTCAAAAATTCACTCATGTCTCTCCTCTTCTTATTTTCGTTGAAACCATGGAAGAATCTTAAAAACTCATTTTAGGCTAGATCTAGATCTATTGGGGATCAAAACAAATTACTTGAATGAGATTCGACAAATCGAAGCGAAGTGGACCATTATGGGAAAAATCAGAAAGAAGGGCAAACATTCACATTCTCTTTTATATTTTCATCTTCTTTTTGTTGTATTTCCAATGCAAGTGGACCATTGTTCACCAAATCATGTTTGATTTGTGTTCAATTAGAGCCCATTTAATTGACCTTCAATAAGTCAAATCGACAAACAACATTCTCATCAAAGAATGGTCCGATACACCTTTGTATACATGATCAAGACAAAAAAAAAATGATAGATTCGTGAATATCTCAAAATTTCCTATTTTTCTGATATTTTTTTGCTTCGAAATTTTTTTTTTTTTTGACCGATGCATGCCAATATGAATCGATACGGCCCTGATTCCGATACACGATGCCATATCATTTTCCCACAAGGCCGATACGGTGGCCGATACCATCATTCAAAACCATGCTTTGTTCCCCAATTAGTTGGGATGAGGCTTTGATGATGATGATGATTCTCAAATGACTTTGTGAGACCTAAAAAAGATTTTGAGAGACCAAGTTGATGGTGTGGTAGTTTTTGATGAATTTTATGATAGAATAGATTTGGGTAGAAACCTAGGTTCCACCTTGTATCCGTGATTATAGACCTATTGGCTTATCAGGTAGTATGTACAAGCTGACTGCTAAAGCGCTGGCATTTCTCAATTCTAGTGTGCCTTTGTTGAAGGCAGATTGGTGTTTGATGGCCCATTTATTGCGCAAGAGATGGTAGATGAGTATAATTAAAAGGGCATGGAGTTTTCTTTTTCTTTTGCTTTTTTCTTTTTTTTTTTTTTTGTTTAAAATGATATGGAAAAAGATGTATGATTACGTAAGTTGGCATTTGCTGGGCTATCTTTTGCATAGAATAGACTTTGATGGAAGATGGTGTTTGATGGCCTTTGTTGTGCTAGAGATGGTAGATGAGTATCATTAAAAGGGCATGGATTTTTTTATTTTTATTTTTTGTTTAAAATGATATGGAAAAAGATGTACGATTACGTAAATTGGCATTTGCTGGGCTATCTTTTGCATAGAATGGACTTTGGTGGAAGATGGTGCGGCTGGATCAGGACTTGCATCGCCTCCCTTTGTTTTTTTATTTCGACCAAGATGGTGTGGTTGGATCTAAAATATCATCTGATGGCTTGGAAGGATATTTGCAAGCCAACAAAGGGTGGTCATCTCAGAATTAAATCAATTACTCAGATGAACACAGCTTGGCTTGGTAAATAGTGGTTGAAGATTGAGTTTGGGACAACACTATGGTGATATTCTGTAATGCCAACTCCAAAAATGTAGCCAATTTTAAATTCACTCACAGATGCTTTGAGGCAGTTTCAGGTCTTAAAGTCAACCTGAGTAAGAGTTCCATGGTGGACATTAAAGTTGAAGAATCCCATCTTAAGAGGCTAGCGGACACGATCGGCTGTAAAAACCCGGGGCTTCCCTATATCTTCTCTGGGACTTCCTCATGGGGCTATAGCATCCGCCACTTCCATTTGGGATCTGGTAATTGAGAGGATCTGAAAGAGGTTGGCCTCTTGGAAAAGAAATTATCTTTTGATGGGGAAAAGGATTACTCTCATGAGTTCCACCCTTGTCTTCCAATTTATTTTTCTTCTTTGTTTAAAATTTAGGCAGGGGTGGCAAAGAAAATTGAGAAAATTCAACGGCATTTTCTATGAGGAGGTTTAGAGGTGAAGAACAAATTTCACTTCAACTCGTCTTTTTTTTTTTTTTTTAACACGCACTCACACCCCACACCCACCCACGCACTCACACCACAGTGGGATTTCACCACAATGGGTACTCGAACCCATGACCTCATGTTGAAACTCTTGTGAGTCTACCACCAAGGCATGAGTAACGACCCACTGTGGTGTGAGTGAGTGGGTGTGTGTGGGGTGTGAGTGCATGTGTTAAAAAAAAAAATAAATTGGGACAAAGCTCAAAAGTTGAAGGCAGCGGGGGGATTAGGTTTGGGAAAAGTTAGGGAGGCGAACAAAAGCCTATCAAGCAAATGGTGGTGGGGATTTGGCTCGTAAAGAGAAGCTACTTGGCATAATGTAACTTGAAAAAAAAATATATGGGGAATAAAATTGGGGTTGGGATCCCAACATTTCTCAAAGGACCCTAGTATCTTAGATGTGGACGGACATAGTGGGCATGTGATACAGATTGAAGCACTGGGGAAAATTCCTCTGAAGGCTTTAGGCTAATAGTGAACAATGGCCAGTGAATTCTTTTTTGTAAAGATGAATGGATTGGCAACAGTCAATTTTCTGTTAGATTCCTGAGGCTCTACAGGTTGGTTTCCGAGAGATGCATATCTGTGAAGGGCCAGTCAATTCTTTTTTGGGAAGATGAATGGCTTGGCAACAGTCCATTTGCCCTTAGATTCCTGAGGCTCTACAGGTTGGGTTCTGAGAGGCACATTTCTGTGAAGGATTGGTGCCAAATGGAATGGGGGTCTTCTGCCTTGGAACTTCAATCTGAACCTGAAGGACATCTGAACCTGAAGGACGTTGGGATGGAAGAATTTTTGGCCCATCACATCATCCTTAGTGAAGCCTGCCTTTTGCTGTCCATTGCAGATGGCAGATGCTGGAAATGGTATCCATCTGGCAAATTCACGGCGAGATCTTTCTTCTGAGACACGTCCACGCTGCAAAAGTGAAGTTTGCAGCCCCCTTGTGGAAATCTCCAGTTCCTCCTTGAGTTGCAGCTTTAACGTAGTTGGCTATCAAGCAGAAAACCTTGAAAGTCGACAAATTGCAATGCCGTGGTATTTCTATACCCAACAGATGCATCATGTGCAAAAGCAATGAAGAAAGCAATCCCCATTTGTTCTTTCAGTGTCAGATTGCTCTGGAAGCTTGGAATTTCTTTCTAGCTGAATTCAATGTGTCTTGGTCCTTGCAATCCTCAAAGGAGAAGCAGTTTCTCAAGTGGAACAGTAGCCTGATCACGGGGAAAGGAAAAATTCGTTGGGGCATGGTTCCCTTTGCTATATGCTGGGAGATGTATGGAAAGAGATAAATTCCAGAATTTTCAAGGGCATCCAGATCTCAATCATGTTGCTGGGAAAGATTAAAGGGGCAACCATCGATTGGGAATGAATGGGCCCGTTTCTGTGGTAATGGTGCAACTGGTTTAACTTGGCTCTGCCTGTCCTTTTCTTCGTTGTTGTCTGTTTCGATGTGTTTCCGACGTTTCTCTCGATCACTTAGTGCTCTTTTTTGCTAAAAAATCTTTCTTGGGTTTGCGACGGAGTTGATTTTGGATGATTTTCTGGTTGGAAAGTCTGACATGGCTTAGAATTGGAAAGCACTAAACGTGCTAACTGCAAAAAGGCTCTGTGTGGGGTGTGGGATTTCAGCCGTCTATATTAAGCTTTCAAGCTTCAGTAGATGCAGGGGTGTGGTCTTGTGAGTCCATTTGTTTTTGGGAGGATTGCTGGTGTTCCAAGTTGCCTTTGTGCATGAAGTTAGAGCAGCTTTATGTTGTTGCTAGTTGCTACAAACAGGGTGGGGTCTTATGATCTATTCTTGTAAAATTTGTCTCACTTATTCATATAAAGCTTAAACCACATGCAAGTTCTATGGATAATGATGATTAGCATTTGGTATTTGGTGTCTTTATTTTTTTAGAATTAAATAATTTAATTAGGAACATGACTTGCCCCAGTCACCATTTCGACCTGCCCGAGGCAAATTTTATTGTTTAACTAGTCAAATCTCTCTCTCTCTCTGTCTCTCTCTTCTCAAACTTTCATGTCTTGATTATCCTCCGTAGGGCTTCGGGGTGAATCCATTTGTATGAGAATTCAGTTACTGATAATTTAACAAAAAAAGCAATTTTGCATTGAGGAATTATGCAGCACTTGGAAGAAAGGTTGTACAATACTGATTTAGGTTTTTACTTTGTGACTTTGTACAAGATATAATTGGCCTCGCCATGGATGAGCCGCACCCCAAAAATCCCCCAGACTGGAAGATCCTTGCCTTTTGCTTGTTTTAATTTGTCTATTGCTGTATTTTCTTAGTAGCCGTCTTTATGTTGATTATCTGCCGAATTGTTATGATTTTTTCAATCAGGGGGCCATCCATAGAAGGGGTTCTTGGACTACTGAACCATGGACTCCACTATTACAAACTGAAAACACTAATGGTATTGAACAACCTTTCTTCGTAGCCATTATATTACACATTATTTTGGTTGTCATGTTTCCACACTTCATACATTGATGTTAAAAGGGGATTCATTTGATACTCTAGCTGAGTGTGACTATCTACATACATCTCCACTCTCATCCACCAATGTTAAAGGGGGATTTATTTGATACTCCAGCTGAGTGTGACTATCTACACGGACCCACATAGCAACTGTATGCATGTACGCATGTAACTTATTCAAACCATTCAAATGGTGGGGTCCACTATAGATGTGGGCATCATCATCTAAGCTTTATCCCAATTAATTGGGATCGGCTGCATGAATCCCATTACACAATGCCACTCTATCAGGGGCTATAACTACTTCAGTTAGACCATAGTTCATCAAGATGGGGGCATAATACAAAATTAAAATTTAATGCGCAGTCATTACACTATCAACATGTGTGCGCATAGATGCTGTATACATGGGCATACAGTGTAACTTAATCCAACCAATAGATGGGGGAATATCACAAAAATTACATGATCTTGATTTCTAAATGGTGGGCTATTAAATGGATGGTTAAAAAGAAAAAAAAAATTGTACACAGTAAGCGGTCCAAATCCAACAAACAGATGTCCATTAATGGGTCCAATCAATCTGATCTTGAGGCATTTCTTATCTAGATGGACCTTAGGACTGAAAGTTGGGCGGGTTGGGTCGGGTTGGTGCTAAACCCTAACCCAACCCAAGATTCCTATACCTCAACCCTAACCCAACCCAACCCAACATCGGGTTGGGAATTCTCGACCCAAGCCCAACCCAAGCGGGCTCGGTCGGGTTGATCGGGTTGGTCGGGTTAATACATGCTAATATTTTCGTTGTTACATTAGTCTATTATGTTTCAATACACTGCCTTATTTTTGGTACCTATGACTTTATTAATTATATATGTACTTATTTATGTAAAGAACTTCACTTTTCCTAAACAAATAAGTTAAAATACAAGTAAACATTATAAGTTTACTTCACCAAAGTATAATAAAAGTATAAGTAACTTGTATATAGATCTGGTTCGGGTTGGGTCGGGCAACCCGAGACCTCAACCCAAGCCCGACCCAAACTTCATCGGGTTGATGTTTTCATAGCCCAAGCTCAAGATCGGGTTCGATTATTCTTGCCCAAGCCCAACCCAATGTCGGGTCGGTCACAGGTCGGTCAGGTTGAACCCGCCCAAGTTTCAGCCCTAGATGGTACCCGCGATTTGGAAGATTTAAATGATGTACATGCGTGCCAGAAGTTTTCTCGTGTCAAAAACGACTTTTAATAGAGATCAGGCATTTTGTTGCTACACATGGCATGCATGTTTTGAGTTTTTATTGCTGGAGAAGCTGCCCCTTCCATCGTTAATGCTCCCCTAAAACAAAAAGCGGCAGAAACTATAGCATGTTCAGCCTGTTAGAAAAGAAGGTATGCCCTCTTGGCCTATCAGAGACAATATGGAATTTCGGATCTTGTGGTATGGAATCTGTTCACGAAAGCCAAAATCAATGTTTCCAGGAGTACACTCAGAGATGTATGCACGACTAAAAACTCAGAGACGATCACTCTCCCAATGATGCGTGGCAAACAGACACAAAAGAAGCCTGGAGTTTCATACATCAACAGCCAATGGTGGTGGAGATTATGTTATTTGGTCTCACACCATCAAGGATGTATGCACTTGGGACTTGCTATTTGTGTGCAATACAGATGGCGGTGGTATACTTGGATCAGACTTTGACCACCGACTTTGCTGTCATGGCTATTTATGGTGACTGTGGGGAACTGCCCTATTGTAAGCAGGGAGACGAGGCAAGGACTACAATAGAATTGGAAGTTTTTCAGTGACGAGGTTCTCTTATGCGATGGTAGTTGTACCGGAAGTTCATATCAGTGACAAGACTAAACACTAACGAGCAGTATTTAGGGAATCATTCAGGGAGCTGTTGGAGGTTCATCAGTTTTGAAACTTTTGTGGTGATGTTGGCTGGGACCCCGATGCTTGGTCTTTTCAGTACGGTTACATTGGAAGGTCTTAAGTCAGATGTAAGCAAGCAGGCGATAAAACAAGTAAAAATTTGCACAATTGGATGGTTTTCTTAGGCCCAAATTTATCCTTATCTCTATCCACATGCTATTTCCTGGATTCAAAGGAAACTGCATCTATTTTCTTGACGATTTTCTGCATATGCTCTTGGTTGCTGGATAAGGGAGTCATGAGGCGGGCATCTTGAAGTTGGAGGATGGTAGCATCACACTATTGCCTATTCATCTGTCTCCTTGATGTGACTGCTCTTTTGTCCAAACGGCAAGTGATATTTGTTTTGTTATTTATTTATTTGTTTGTTTGTTTTTATCATTCTTTCCTATGTAAAGTCATGAATGATGTATTAACTATATGAGTTTTGCTCTCCAATACATCCGGACATTTTGCAATGGGATCCGTTGGGATTGTCGTTTTTTATTTTTTTTGAAAGGTGAGAAATTTATTAGGAAAAGCCGGAAAAACCACAAAAAGCAAAGAAAGAAGAGAAACAAGAAAAAAGGCAAAATAGAAACAGAAACTAAGATACAACAAACAGCCTCCCGGCTGCAAATAAAACCCCAAAAACCTTTAAAATCTACAGAGCCCCAATCCCTGAACAACATAAGAACCCTGGAGAACACCCCAGCCGAAGAAATACTCAGATGGTTTCAATAGGTGGATAGAGTTAAAATGAAAGCTATTAAATTTTATTATTTTAACCCTTCATAATTTGGCGCTTTCGTTGTCAATGTGAACAATTATCATGACCTTATATGATCAAAGGGTTAAAATGCTGAATCGTACGACAAACGGTTTGGGTCATTGAAAACAACCCAAATCCAGTAAATAAATTCCCAATATCTTATTCGAGCGTGGTCCACTAACTTGACATACAAATCGATATGCGGCGTCCACTAACTTTTTGATAATATCCTATTTGTCCATCATCTAAACCACCTTAATATTCTCCATGGCTCCCAAAAATTCAAGTGGGCCACACCTTGTAAAATCATGAATTTTCATCCTTGTTGAATTCATCTTTTGAGTGGCTTTAGATGATGTGTAAAAAATACAGTGGGCCCCGCATGCACTCTGGAAAGTTTTTTCAGGGTGGGTGCTCCTATCTCATCTGTCCCAGTGATGTGATCCACTTTAGTTTTGGATTGGAAGATTTCTTAGGTATTATTGATCAGATTAAGATGTGCACATGATGGGCAGATTGAATGTCATTACACCCACTTAACACCCATTTAAGCCCAATGGGACCCATTTATGCCACCTAATTAAATCCGCTTAAACCTAGCTATACCATCTAGTTAAGCCCACTTGCACAGGATAGCCAGAGTTCAAAGATCAATGGTCTAATTTGATAAATTTTAAATGAGTGGTCCATTTTGCTTGACTGGGCTTGAAGATGAACAGTCTAATTTGACCGATTTCAAAGATGAATGTTTTGGTTGGATTGATATGATCAACATTCTGATTAATTGATTTCAAAGATGAGCAGTATGATAAGCCCAGTTTGGAAGATCAACGATTTGATTAAATTAATTTTGAAGATGAACAGTATCATTTAATAGATTTTGAAGATCAGCAGTGTAATAAGCCCGATTTGGAAGATCAATAACTTGATGGGACTATAAGATAAATGGTTTGGTTCAACTGATCTTGAACATGAGTGGTTTGATTAGCTCGATCTTAAATGTGAACGGTCTGTTTTAGCCAATTTTGAAGATGAGTGGACCGATTAGCCCAGTCTCTAAGATGAACGGTTTGATTTAACCGATTCCATAGGTGAATGGTTTGGTTTAATCAAGTCATACAATTAGCAATTTGAATAGTCCGATCTCAAAGGTAAATGGTTTGATTGGCCCTCTTGAATGTGAACGGTTCGATTTAACTGATTTTGAGAGGCCTGACTAGCTCAATCCCAAAGGCGAACAGTCTGATTTAGCCAATTTAAAAAAATGAGCGGCCTATTTAATCTGATCTCAGAGGTGAATTGTTTGATCTAACTAGTTTTGAAGATGAGCAGTCTGTTTAGCCCAATCTTTAAGGTGAATGGTCTGATTTAATTGATTTTGAAGAAAAGAAGCTTAATTAGCTCCAATGCAGAGATGATTTTTTAATCAAAATTTCAAAGATGAATGATCTAACGAGGCCAATGTTGAAAGTGAACGGTTAGATTGAGTCGATTTTGGGCTAACTAGATAGTTCATTCTTTAATTTGGTTAAACTAAACTCGAAATCAGTCCAATCAAACCATTGATCTTCGAAATCAGGCTAATCAGACCATTCATCTTCCAAGTAAGCATCAATTAACAGGTGGGAGCCAAAATCTGGTGATTTAAATATTAGACGGCTACGGCCTCCCGATCATGGGGCTACCGTTGATGAATGGTAATTAAAACTAAGGCTGGTCATATCCATGGGACAACCAAATGCAAAATAATAGACGGCTAGGACCTCCCAATCCTGGGACATGGATTGGGTATTACCCTGGCCCATCCCTAGCTAACAACTCATAATTTATAGGTTTTATCCACACCGTCCATTCATTTTGCCATATCATTTTAGGTTACAAACCCAAAAAAGAGGCGGTTCCAAGCCTCAAGTGGACCACAGTGGGAACTAAATACCTACCGTTGAAACTGTGGGCCACATAAGTTTTGGATCAAGCTGATGTGTGTTTTCCCTTCATCCAGGTGTATTTGCCCTTATGAACACGTTGGATGGCAATTAACCATCACAGTGGGCCCTATGAAGGTTTCAACAGTGGGTGTCGTTATCACTGCTGCTTCCTGTAGTGTGATCTACTTGGGCCTTGGATCTGACTCAATTTTGGGCTTGTACCCTAAAATGATATGGCAAATGGATGGACGGCATAGATAAAGCCCATACATTAGGGTGGTCCCTTAGAGCCTCTGTTCATTCCAACCTGGGCCGACGGTAAGTGCCCAACACGCTGTCCATATCCATGCTTGAATCACTGAACTGTTGTTCCCACAGTACAAACTGAAAATGGAAAAGAGAAAAAGGAAAAAAAATAATAATAAATAGAGAGACGAATGGTTATGTACAAATAAGATTATAAGAACATTTAATTCATCCACCACCCGCATCTTACACAACATGCTTTGCCCACACAGCACAATTTCTACAAGATGTGCATAGGGCCAGCCTGCATTTGTTTCCATTCTCAATCTCGATGCACCCAAACATGCCCAATATTTATAGATTATTCAGTTCTAATATTTCAAAGGAGAGAGATTTGATACACCTGCTGGGCATGACACTTGAAATGAGACTACTGGACGTTTTTCCTTTTTAACCGTCCAATAAATGCCCAGCAATCTAATAGTTAAATTACGAAGTAAGAGCAATTTTTAATTCATAATACATCCAAACTGGTACCCATAATTTAGACAGTATTGTTTGAATTAATTGTATGTCATGGATGCAATTTCTCAGTAATTATTAACTGCCTGAATATCATTCATCACACTCCACCAGTATTGAAGTACTCCTCTATTTCAAAATTCAAGTTCTAAATCATATTCACCTTTTTTTCAAAAAAATAAAATAAAGGTAAGCTAAGGCAAATGCTACAATGAATATGATCATAACAGGCATTGTGAGTACAGCTGCGATTCAATGTTGCAATCTATACATTGGAAAATTCATGTTTCCACATAAGGTAACCGCAATACTTACCACCGTGAGATTCCCCAGGTGGGTCTTGTAAATCATCTTCTATCTATAAGAACACAAGCACAGGCACAGGTGGAAATAGATAGAGCCGAGGCCAGAGGAAGTGCCAGTCAATTGGCAGACACATTCGATAACAGCATCTTCATTGATTCGTACGTCATGAAGACAATGCCAACGCTAGGAATGACTTTATAGTACTCAGGAAGTATTCCCCTGTACAAACCACGGAAACCTTCCATTCGGATGATGTGGCTGAATGTCTTGAATAGGCCTGATTTGTAGATGCGAGCTCGACCACCCACCCCTTCCAACTGCATCCGCCGCCTCACAAGATCCAAAGGGAATGTCGCTGCGGAAATTGAGAGCAGGAATGTTAGTCCTGAACATGCAGGCTCCAGTGCTGTGAACTATGTTCAGGGATATTTGTAGTTCTATAAGATGCCAAATAGAATTGAACTCAGGAAAATTCATTATTCTCATTTTTATAATCCTTGGCGTATTGTGTTGTTTAGGGTAGGAAATTGCAGTTTGTTATGCATGCAAGGAAACAGGACCACCATAAAAGAAGAAAAAAGTCGGTTCCTGATAATGAGTCAGTACATGCAGGTTGCCTTTTTTTTTTTTTTCCTTTTAAGTACGTCGAAGCATTTTGAATCCAGGAACTTTGCTGCACTCGAGGCTAGAACCGACTGGGTATAAGTTGGCCTCAAATGGGGAGGATGGAAGCAAACAAAACAGAGGTTATCCATTCAGCACAGTATCCAATGACGTTCCTTACTGGGAGATCCCACAAAAATAGGACATGCAGCACAATGATTCGTGATCAGGACAGTCCTTGGGTGGGCCTTGTAGACATGATTGAACACAGAAGAAAAATCTCGTTGATACAATGTGCTTCACTTTTGATTCAGCCACCTAGAAATTAGTGGAGATGAACGGCAAAATGTAAGTAGTTCATCAAACAGATGGGTAAGAGCATCCAGTCCATGTGGTTTGCAGACAGTGGCCCATCAATGGTGGGACCCACACAATTGGCAGTTGAACTCGTGGAGATATGTGTCATGTCCAGATTGAATGCACTACACGAGCTAAGGTACCTGATGCAGAAGAAGAAATTGAATTTCAACAGGACAGACTTGAATAACACCCTTTTGATGATCAATTTCTCCCAATGATTGCTAGAAGTTTGGATAGAGGTTTCCAACAGCCTATTAGTGCAAAACTAGTAATCACTCTCCAAAAAATTCCATGCTTATAAAAAGAAAACGTCATAACTTTCATTCAATCTCAATAGAATATGCATGACTTCAAACATATGGCCCAATAGGTCTTTTAAGTTTTCTGTTTTAGTTAATGGCTCCCCTAAGGGTTTCTCCAATAGCTCAAGAGGCATCAGGCAAGGCAATCCATTCTCTCCATTCCTTTCTGTTGTCGTTGCTGAGGCTTTAAGCAGAATGCTTTCCAAAGGGCAGAAAGTGAGTCTCTTTCGAGGCTTCACGGTCTCTCAATTGGCTCCTCTGATTTCCCATAATCCAATTCACAGATGGTACTTCATTGTTTTGTGAAATGGAGGAAGCAAAAATTGACAACTTGGGTATGATTCTTAGGTGCTTTGAGGCCACTTCCGGTCAAAAGGTGAACTTGGCCAAGTGTGAATTGCCAGGCATTCATTTGGAATTTATGAGATCGGTTGGTTGGTGGATCTTTTCAGGTTAGAAGGCGACTTCTTGTGATACCCCAATCCATAGTGACACGGACCGAGCACACGTATCCCGAACCGAGTCGTCAATCAATTGTATGCAGTACTCCTGTACACCCAAAAACTTCACCTTTGTGTTTTGTACTGGATGACCTTGAACCCTCTGCCATGACGACCGCGTCATCACTGCAGGTAGCCACGGTGAAAACCGCGCGTTAATCCGATACTTGAGTGCAAAGATATGAGCTTTTGATCGAAACGCGCGAATAAAATGCGATATTGCACTTACCTACGTGGGGCCCACCTAAAGTGGGGCCCACTGCACGTTATCCCAAGTGGCCTTTTCCCTCTCTTATAATTATTGCAATCACTAATTGCATTTTGAAAGAAACACTCCACAAATCATTACAATGTATAAAATAATAATAAATAAATAACAAATAAACAAAAGCAAATAAATAAATGGGTGCAATAAATGGCAACCCATCAATGCACCATGGTTTCCCTCTCCTCCTACGTCACCCCCCTTCCCCTCCATTCCTTCATTAATTACAACAAAACAAAATAATAATAATAAAAATAATATATTCTATAGTATATATAGAGTGGCCTTGTGGGTGGGAGTGGACGATCCACATCCCCTCTTCCCTTGTACCCTCACTTCCTCCACTCCTCTCCTCCATCCATCCACCCATTCATCCATTAGAAGTGCTTGGGAGATCTAGGCTGTCAATCACAATCAGGTGAGCACTCTCATCCTATTTCTATTTTCCTTTGATGTCCTTGTTCACTTCTAGATCAGATCCCCAAAGATCAGGCTGATCCATTTGTTAGGTGGGCCATATCATCAAATGCAAGGGAGATGATTGTAATTGTGCCTTGTGAATCTCATGGGACACATGATGTATAGTTGAGGTCAACCCCGTTCATCTGATTAGCAGGCTGTCTTATGGCACAACCCAAAATTTTAGGCCGAACCAAGTTTCTGGTGGGCCACATCGTTGGAATTAGTGGCGGCCATTAATTTGTTTAAAAAGCTTAAATGAGATGTGTTGATTTTCACCTAACCATGTAGCAGGGGTCATTGGGCCCGCAAAGATGTGCTCAACCCAATGGACGGATTAGATTTCCCAAGTGGACCCCATCTGGTGGGAAAACAAGAAGAAGAAAGAAAGAAAAATAAATAAATAAATAAATAAAATTCACTTGGCTGCTGGATCAAGCCAGCGTCCCCAGGACGCTCCAGCAGCGTCAGTGACACTAGGGCCCTTTTGGGCATGATTGGGACCCACGTTGGTGTTTATGTGGGACTCACGTTGATATTTATGTGTTATCCACACTGTCCATCCGTTTGGACAAACCATTTCAGGGCACTTGCCCAAAAATGATGCAGATCCGAATCTCAAGCGGGCCACACCACTCAAAACAGTGAGAATAGTGGCATCCACTGTTGAACCCGCCTGGGGTAGGGACTATAGTCCACTCGTGGGACCCACTGTGATGTATTTGTGTAATCCATGCCGTCCATCAGCTTCTCCAGCCAGTTTTATAGCTGGAGACCAAAACTGAATCGGAATCCGAAACTCCAGTGGGCTGTACCAATGGAAACAGTGGGGGAGGTAGGCGTCCACTGTTCTGACCCTCGTGGGCCCCACATCGTTGTCCAGACTCATCCACCCCACAAATGTGATTTATTAGGACATTTTAGGGCCTGATATAAAATTTTGGCCCAATCCAATTATCAAATGGACCGTATCAAAGCAAATAGTGTGTAAACCTCTTCTTCCTTTGTATATCTAGTTGCTGGAAAATTTTCCAACTACCAAAATGATGTTGCAAGTAAGCCTCTTTAAGACCTTATGGTGGGCCGCATGCTCTGTGGATAAGGGTCCTACCTTGGGGGATGTCCTTTTCACATATCAGAGTATGAAAATCTCCAACTATTTCTCTGGGAATGGCCCGCATGCGTTGGTGAAGTGGGCCCAAAGTCGAAGAATGTCATAATTGGAAATTGAAAGTCTGAATTTTGTGATTTTGGGATTCCGTAGTGGGCCCCACATATGAGCTATGTGGGGGTCACTACTTAAGATCTTTACTCTGTATATGTGGCTACAAGAATGACATTTTACCTTGTCCAAGGAAGACCTTATGCGATCGGGAAGTCGATCCCAAAATGGGATAGGGAATTGTTGTGCAGGAAATTCTAGTGCGGAAATTTCAAGTAGCAATGTTTGGCCACACACCCAAAATTGTACAAGTGTAAAGTGTAAACACAGAGCTTTAAAGTATTTATTTTAATATCCATATAAGGGACTACAAGGGGAAACTTGCGGGCACTCCAAATGGTGACCCTATGTAGTGATGGTACGTGCCCAAAGTTTGGCCAAAACCATTTATGGGTTACATTTCTGCACAGCTATTTCAAATAACCATCTTTAGGCCATCGCCATAATTTGGATACACTGAATTAAAGAAGTATGTCTGGTGGTTTTTTAAGCCTATATATGGGTCTACCAAATGATTCTTTTATTTCATTAAATGTGGGCCCCATGTGATCACCAATTAGACACAAAAAAATGGCCCAAAACCTAATCTGAACTAAAAATATGTTTTACTTGAAATTTGCATGGGACTATACTAGGGGTCCACCACTTATCCAAACCATCTGATGGACCACCTAGAAACTAGATGTGAACTACCAGGTAACATTGAATCTAAATCCTAAAGCCTAAGCTTAAACTATAGCAAGAAACCCTAAAATCCTTACGATCCAAACCATCTATCATGTTCAGGGTTTGGGTTTGGCCATAGGAAGTTGAGACTGTCCTGATCATCAGAACCATAGGACTAACACTGGCCATAGATAATGTGTAATACTAGGATCTAACTATATAATTTCACAATTCTTGAATCAGGACTCGATTATAAGGACGCACGCACCTCTTAGCAACATTAATAGGTGATTCAACTTTTAAGGTGATGATTCCTCCCCTTGAGCTTTCCGCCTTCATGTTAGTTAAGTAATAATTGTATTCATCTATGGCTAATAAGTTTACTTTGTCTCATGATTACCTCTGTTGTTTGCTTTTCCCATAAATCATATGTTTAATTTTGCTATACGTGAATCTCCTTATAACTGTGAATTATTTATGAATTTTGGAATTATCATTTTCACTCTTCATGTTTGGAATCTAGAAGTGGAATGTGAATTTGGATGGTTGCAATCACCCATATTTGATCGGACCTTAAACTGGTGACCTTTGGAAGCGATTTATTAGAAAGATTCGTGATGATGTCCTTATACGGACTCGTTGGACTGAATGTCCTATTGAGATGAGTTGTTGGGATTTCTAATAGACTTGATGGACCAAGGTTCCTATGAAATATATTATTGATTATGTCCCTAATTGGACTTGTCTGGAAATATTTTGGAGAATTATTGTGATGAAAAACCACTAGTTGTAAGGGAATGTCATAATTGGTTTGGTTGTAAATTGGAATAATAATAGTTGGTTTAATCAATAAATAATCATGCATATCATGGCATAGACGAGACGTATGGTGACAAGCCATATTACCATCGGGTGGTCTGGTTGCTGAGAGCACGTACCCTCGAGGTATTTTCGCTGGCTTTAGACCACCATAGAGTGTGTCATTCACTAAGAGCACGTACCTTTGGTATTTTCGCTGGTGATGACCACTCGTGATGGATTTGTATTGTAGGGCTGGTGTGTGTCCTTAGTGACTTCCAGACCACATTTTCCAACTGGATGTGCATCCCTAGGCTGAGGGACATGTGTATGCTTTCATGCATTTAAGAAAGATTGCATCATGGATGTTTTGTACATTTTTTTTATTCTTGATTAATGTGTTGGTGTGTAATCTTGAGGAGACCTCACACTGAGCTGGCCACTCATGTTGTTTCAATCATACAGTTGGTGCAAGTGATTTGAATAATGTACAGGATATACTAGAATGGAGCAGGATGCTCAAGTTATGCTGATGTCATGGATCAAAGAGCCGTGTCTATTGATTGCTACTTTAAAATTTGTAATTGTTGCATTAGTTTATTCTAATTAAATTTGAGATATTTGGTTTGGGTAAGCCCTATGAGCACTACTCTGAGATGTTTGTTATATATTTCTTATATGCATGGTTTGTTTTCTTCCACAGTGAATACCCTTCTTGGAATGATACTTGGAAATGAACTGAAATGTGGGTTTTCTTTATAGGCTAACGCCCGGGTCTTCGAAACATGGGTCTAGAACATCGGGTTGTGAAAATCCGGGGCGTTACACTTCTTTTCCACCATCATGTGTGGCATTATGGTGCTTCCCCCAAGGTTAGGACTTTTGCTTGGCTTGTCGGAAGAAAGAGAGATGATGATCGACAATCTTCAAAAACAATCAACAATAATTCCCAATATGTACCTCATGTGCAATTCGGATACCGAGACGATTAACTGTCTTTTCATCCATTGCCTGTTTTCAAACTATATTTGGCATTCTATTCTTGCTAAGTCCACTTGGCTTGGACAATGCCTCTTAATGTGGAAGATCTATTCTTGGCTTGGCACGGGGTCACTGTTCGCAAATGTTCTCTAGCTGTTTGGAGCTTTGTCTTCCTGCTAGACTTTGGATTTGGGGTGAAAGGAATGCTAGATACTTCCATAACGAAAGTTGAAGCAGGGTGGGTAGCTAGTAATGTCTGACTTTCAATTGTAGAATGGGCAGTGAGTGAGCAGATGCTGGCATGTGTGATCCTTTCCTTTTCCTTGTGTTTTGTTTTCGCTTTTTGTTTTTCTTTTGGCGCTATCTCAGCACCCCTTCAATGAAGTATGTTGTCATCTTTCAAAAAAAAAAAAAAAAAACAGCCTGTGTGTGTGTGTGTGTGTGTGTGTGAAGATAACAATATCAATAAAACCAGGCAGCAATAAGCAAGATAAAGCAGGTCTTTATATAGGTTGACTAAAGAAACTTCTAGAAGATCTTCTATCTATTCTGACATTGGTCACATATAGGTTCCTAAAGTGAACCAACTGCAATACTTCCACTTTCTATAACAGGAAGAAATAAAATTAGAGAAGGAAACTACTAGAAACTTGCTATTGAATTTCTAAACACAACTGTATGGATTGTTGGGTTGTACAGGATTGTACAAACACCACAACAAGGACTTGGTTTGTATATAGCACATAAAAAGGTCTGGTTGGACCAGTGGGCCTCACAGTCCAACCAATTGGCATTTAGAGCCATCCAATTGGACAGTCCAACTGGATGTCCTTTATGGGCTGATATGTCACACGTCTTTCAAGTCGGGCCCACTTTAAACCTTCTCTGGTACACACGAGTGGCATGTGGCCTAGATGCATTAGAAATTGGCTGCAAACACGATCAATGAAATTCTGGGTCTCATAAAGCTTATACAGCACTTGGGTGCTTGTGTAGCTGACCTTGCCCAAGATCAGGCTACTTGAACTCATTAGACTGGTCACACCTGCACGATTGAATGTGGATACAGGGGCCATGCCTATTTTTTCGGCCATGTCATCGATACAGTCGGACCCACATGACACAGCTCATATTCCCACAAAAATTAAAGGTCTGCAGATGTGGTTGCTTGTAGGTGTGCAGGAGGGCTTTGCAAAGCTCTTCTTTATAGCACACGAGTTTATTGATTTTATAGAGAGACTAGGAAACTTTCATGCCATATTGAGATTATCATGACAATTCATGTTTGAGTCGTCCTTTTCTCCACCAGTGTAGCACATGTATTGGGGTGTAGATTGCTTACCTGTTGATGATGCAATGCCTGAAAGACTGCCACAAGCTAAGCCTACCAGAACAGCGGAATCAGAAGGCCTGGCATATGATGCATCAAACTAGAAGTGTTAATATTGAGTGTATGAATTAATAGAAGAATCTTGGTTTTCAGAATCACTGACAGCTATATCCACTACAAAAGTAAACAGTACCTTTGTAGCTGCCACGAAGATCTCAGGGTCTCGTAAACAGCAAAGCTGATGGCTATACTGGGCCCAACCCCCTGTGTCACACCAAATTTGCACAATATTGGCCAGAATAATTAAAATCAACTATCACTATGAACAAACAGATCTATAAGAAGAGAAACATACCAATAACGTAGCCCCAAGACCTTTATACAACCCTTTAATACCCTCATCTCTGAATATTGTATGTAGTGCATGGGAAATGCCTCTATAATAAGTGACATTTGTCTGCAGAAGTTAAAGGTCAAATGAGTAAAACCAATGGATCCAAACCTGCAACAATTCCATTTCACTAATGCTCGAACTCCCCATTAATTGCATAAACAGTTGTAATGCGACAAAATTCACTAAATTGTGAGGAACTGTAAACAGACAAGTTAAAAAAGCAACCTACAGGTATTAACTAACATGGAACGAATAAATTTTATGAAAGATAAAACATCCATTTAGAAAAATTATCCACCAAAATCTCTCATTCTTCAATGGTGAGACCAGAAAAGTTAGTAAAATGATGTGTGAGAGAGAGAGAGAGAGAGAGAGAGAGAGAGAGATGGCGATCAGAGAGAGAGAGAGAGAGAGAGAGAGAGAGAGAGAGATGGCGATCAAGCCAATTGGGAAAACTTTTGCAAAGCTCTGATTACTTGGGGCACACCTAACACACAAGAATATAGTGATAAAACTACTAGTAAACTACAGTTAGCTAATAAGACCATTGGAGAAAAGGTCTATATTGCCGCCTAACTAATAAGTACAACAATCCCAAATAGCCTGGGAAAGCCTATGACGACGATGCACGATGAGCTACTTTTCTAAACTACAGTTGGACTTCCAAATGAAAATATATTTATCATTGCTTCAAGGTGAATGTATGGAATCTATGGATAACAAAGGCATTTCTCATCATGGCAGATCGAAAATCATTTCAATGACCATGATGGAGATGATGGCATGGTTTGGTGGCCCTAACACCAGCCATGAAGCAGCTCTCAATATCAAGGACCTACATATCCATTTCATATGTGGTACATTGATATTTGCCGTATATATGAAAATTAGTAACTGCTGCTTAAAAATATGATCTGTAACTAGAAAACAATGTGAGTTGTCCATTTAAGTGGTAGTTAGAGCTGTTCACCTATGTACATGCCTCAGTAAGGCATAGGCCTTGCACCTCCTGGGGCCTCATCGAGCGCAAGCCTCACACCTGGGCACGAATCCCTTAGGCACAGGCGCGAGTCTCGCACCTCTTGCAATAGACAAGGTGCTGCCAAACCCTAATGTCAAATCATTTGATTTACAAATCAACTTAACACACATTAAAGAGAGAGAGAGAGAGAGAGAGAGAGATGAGAGAGAGAGAGAGAGAGAGAGAGAGAGAGAGAGAGAGAGAGAGAGAGAGAGAGAGAGAGAGAGAGAGAGAGAGAATCAGACCAATGCTTATGAGAGGTACAGTCAAAGGTAAATTAATGGGTTGCCAGCAACTCTAGCCAAAGAGGATGCTAGTACTACCTGAGCTGTAAGTCGTGTCCTGACAAGATCCAGTGGGTATGTGATAGATGCAGCTGTTATTCCTGCCAAACCACCACCTGCAAGTCGTACACAAAGATCTGCACTCACACTGTCGCTACGCCCGTCCAACCCAGGAATCAACTGTAGTAACTGCAAGAGAAAAGGACAACACACACACACGCACGCACGCACGCACGCAAAAAGAAGAAGAAGAAAAACAAATTTCAGGGATAACTAACAGCAATTCATGAACCGTAAACTATGATTAGACAGAATTTTTCACTGACATTCTTGTAGCGGTCATAAGCATAGAAGCTAACTGAAGAATAAGGAAGACGATGAGCAATTGTGACAAGGTTCCCTTTCCAAAAAGCTCTAAACCCTTCTTCACAGACAATACGTGAAGCCTCGCGCCATATGCTAGCCTTGCTCAATGTGGCAACATTAGAATGCATGCCTTGTAACTAAGGAAAGAAACAAAATGTTAGACCAGAAGCTAAATACAGATATCCCTCAAATTTAAAATAAAAAATAAAAAAATAAAAAGAAAGAAAAAGTACCTGAAACACAGATCATGCAAATAAACCACACTTCTGAAATAATATAAAGTGGGAACCAGGGAAAATTATATATATATAACCAAACTAAACCTCTTAATAAACATAGAGCATTACCAATAAGCCCAGAAACAGCAGCTCAAAACTGGAGAAGAAGTTTGAACTATGTTCCAATTATTATTATTATTATTATTATTATTATTATTATTTGAAAGATGACTAAAATCCATTAACCCATAAAAAATGAAAGCAGCAATAAAATGCAGGAGGTGACTCTCTCGTCACCAACCTGGGAATAAAAGCACTCAAACAACAGCACAAAAAGCAAAACAGCAAGACCCCTTCAAAACAACATTTTATATCGGGTCTCCAAAATCCCCACCCCAATTCCCCAAGAGACCAAAATATGAACACCCACTGAAACCTGGCCTCACAAGAGCCCAGTTAATGATCAGGCTGAGTTATTCCTTTTAATGAGATGTTCCTCTTCTTTTTTTTTTCTTGTCTTTTCTTTTTTTGTCAAATTCTTGAAAAGGGAAGATGGCAGGTTGTTTGGATGTAGGAAGGTGGAGAAATGCCAACTTCCGCAACAGTTCAGGCTCTCCTACAGATGCTCATACAACAATAAAACAAATGCAATGAACTCTAGATACCAAAAAAGTGTGTATAATATATATATATATATATATATATATATATATATATATATATATATATATATATATATATATATATATATATAAGAAACACAGAACCACATTTCCTTTGTATAAACTAACCTTAGTGACCACACTCCACAGTATATTGTCCAATCTGAAACCACTTTTACTTCTCCATGGGTATGAGAAATTTTGAGACCATCCAAAATAAAATGGGAAAACAAAGATGAAAGATCACACTAAGCACAAAGATAAGAGTGCACAGAGTTCTTGGTCATATAGTGACAATAGTTTCTTCATATTTAATTGAAGACGAGAAACAAAAATGTCCCTTGAGTAGAATATTATTTGAAAGAGCTCAATGGTGAACTGGTCATGTAGTGCCATCAATCAGAACAATAAATATGTTGCCACTCTCTCCTCCATGCTGCAATTTGTGGAAAGGAATGAGTCAGTAGCACAACATTGCAATAATGAAGCAGGAGTGCAAGCATTGTTGTCATGTGCGATCGCATAAGCGATGCGATTGCATAATCGCATACTGTGGCTCAGATCGCTTATGCCATGGTCGCATATGCCATACAGGAAGAATGCCATGATTATGCGATGGCATAATCACATAATCATGGCAAAATCGCATAATCATGGCATAATCGCCAACAGTCAAGTTTCTTGTTGATTGTAATAAGTTGTAAGTTGTAAGTTGTATTGTATGCATCAACTCATCAAGATTCAAGTTATCAATACAATTTCTATATTTGTAGCTTTCAATAATTAATTCTTTCTTAGTGTAACTTGTTGATTATTTAAATTTGTTTTATTATATATAATATAATATAACTCAACATATAGATGGCCTAATAGTCAAACTACAATGACATAGGTAAATAAACCCAATCCAATCACTTGTAGTAATTATACATAGTTTTTCTTAATTTTTTAGTTTTTTTTTCTTTTTTTACCATTTTTCAATTTTTTTTAATTTTCAAAAAAAGAAAAAAAAGAAAAGAAAGCCATCAGCCTGAGCGATCGCTTATGCGATTATGCAATGGTGTAAGCGATCAGCCCAGGCTGATGGCTCATACGATTTTATGTGATTTGACAACATTGAGTGCAAGTAACAAGGAGGACAGTTTCTCTTCTCGTTTATTGTTTCGGAGCATCTCCTGACTAATATTTAAGAAGAATTCCCAAGTCCAGTATCCAGGATAATGAAGCATTACAAAAGACAAGAGACTCATAAGTCATAATCGACGAGGTTTGCTAAGCTCACAAGTGAGTAGAAACCTGCCCATCTACACACAAGAATACATGTGCCAAATCCAAGATCCCCATCAGGTGGGGTCACACTGTTTTGATCTTCTGTCCAAAATATCAAGCTGTTTCAGTCCTTCACAGCATACAAACTACAAAATAATGGATGGCTAGAAAAGGAAGTCCTATGCCTCTGTTTGTTTTGTACAATGTAGCCCAAATGATGAGTGAACCCACCTAATTTATAGGCCAGGAGATATAGACAATGCTGCCCACTTGATGTAAAGCTCTGGGATCACACATGTGTGCCAATCTGCCAAATTGGCATGTCTTATTGCAAGTAGATACATGGATGTACACTCCCATGCCTTGTCCAGTCACTGAAACACTTTAACCCACTTCTGATGCCCTGACCACCAATTACTCGAAGCTTTCTAAGGTGAGTAAAAGAAGGAGAGGGACGCAACTTAGAGGGGCACAACTTACAGTGGGATACCATCTTTACCACCAAAATGCCACCTGTACAGGGCATTCTTTAATGAATAAGTTGTGAAAGACATTGTTTTTTACGAATAATCTATGCAGGACATCCATACAGCCCCACATTAAATCACTTGAGATAAAAATCAGGTTAGTCAACTCGTCAGATAGGCCACACAATTGGAATTATTGGAGAACTGACGGTCTAACTCAACATGCAGGTGTGGCCCACAAAGTGAGGGATCATGCAGTTTTCAACAAGGATGATCTTCATGGTGGGGCCTGCCATTTTATGATATGGATGTCCTAAACAAGTGGCTTGTTAGCAGGACTATGGTGAGGGAACATAAGTTATGATGTTGTTGCTTGTGAGTGATCATTTCTCTTTTTCTCAGGGGATCTATATCCCTCTTCTAAAAACACCACAGAGGCACGAAGGATTCATTTCACATTTTTCCAATAAGTTCTTAAGATAGAAAAGCAGAACATAGTCATAAATCACATTACAAACTCTCCAATTAAATATAAGGGTGTGTTTGGAGTCAAGATTTGCAACGGGATTGATGCTTTCCGCCCGAATCACTGGAGGGCCCAAATGACATTTTTTTTCCTAGGTGGGTACCAAATGCTCCAAAAACCATTTGGGGGTGATTCCCTCAAAAATGCTACTTAGGCAGACCGGACAAATGCAGCCAACCCCTAGAGAAATGTCACAGAAGCACAACACTAGCTGCCCCTGCAGGAAAACCCCACCCGACATGTCTTTGCATCGCAAGCATGCAAAACCCATGTCTTGACAACCCAAGCATGAATTTTACAAAACCAAGAACCCTAAGGGGTCATTTGGATGCCTGAAAATGGTTTAAGTGGTAAATGATTCACAGATGTGAACCATTTACAGCTTGTATTGTTTGGCTGTAAGCTGTTGGGAAAGCCGGCAGCGGAAGCGGAACGCCGAACGCGTGAAGCAATGCGAAATCAAATAAGTAAACAAGATGCAATCAATCACACACAAGCATTCACCACAAGAGACTCCGAATTTACGTGGAAAAACCCCTCAACGGGTAAAAAACCACGGCACAAAGCGATCCACTATGAATATCAGAAGATTACAGAGATTGACAACCCATTACCAAGGAAAAACAGAGAAAACCCCAAGTTCTCTCTCACACACACCTCTCCCCTCTTCCTAACACGAATAGGAAACCTTGAACACCTTAGGATACTAATCTAAGTCGGATTACAACTCCTTAAATAAGCAGAAATCCGAAATTAGAAACACCTTGCGCAGTACTGCAAGCCGTGCAAGAAACTCGCGCGCACAGCCGACCGGTCGGCCAATACACAAAATAGTCCAGGGAGTTTCATCAACATGCTGCCTCTCAGCCGACCGGTCTTGGGCCACACGAAATCTGTCCAATCTTTACTGCGCATCGGGGCTATGCGACCAGACCGGTCACCCGACCGGTCCGAGCAACCAAACCGTGCACACATTCGAAGGCTCTCCAACAATCTCCATCGAGGCTTCAAAAGTCGAATAAACACATTCTCGCAACGTCATCTCATCTTCATAGCTCCACCGCTTCTCGTGCCACCATTGACCCTAACCTTGCAAATTCATGCCCTTTACCGCTCTTCTCATGTGGCCCTTGGGCACTTGCCACATACGAGCAACCGTGGATTTCGCTGCCTTTCCCGTAGCTCCACTGTGAATTGTGCTCTCGATCAACATGTAAAGATGACCACACCTCCGTGCCTTCATACACACGAGTGCCCCCTTCATCACTTCACAACAATGATCGCGGCCGATAAACACGCACTCTTTCGCCTCAAGTGCACCAAGAGAAATCACATTCATCTTCATATTGGGAACGTGCTTCACATCTTCCAGGACTCGTTCGACCCCATCGAACATTCTGATGTGCACAGTACCAATACCCACAACCTTATGAGCGACTCCATCGCCCATAAACACCGATTCTCCACCATACTCCCTGTATGCCGTGAATGAACTCCGGTCAGGACAAACGTGACATGAAGCCCCTGAATCAAGGATCCACTCACTACCGTAAGATCCCTTGCCAGAAACAGTCAGAACTTCACACAGATCGCCACCGTCCTCTACGGTATTGGCTCCCTCTCAAGAATAATTTTCATACCTCTCTTGCTTCAACCTGGAATTCTGACAATCCCCTCTCATGTGGCCCTCCTGACCATAATTCCAGCACTTCACCTTAGCCTTCCCTTTGCCCTTGACCCTAGATCCCGATTTTGAATATCCTCTATATTTAGAATTGCTTCCCCTTATAACCACTGCCTCTGAGGAATAACAGGAAGCCACGTCACCGCTTTTCTTTCTCATTGCCTTCGACTAGACGGCTAAGATAACGGTCTCGACGCTTATGGTTTCGCTCTCTGCGCACACAAAGTCCCTGAACGACTCATATGAATTTGGAAGAGAATTCAATAGGATGCATGCTTGGTATTCATCCTTCATCAGTTCATCGATCTCTACCAACTTGCAAACCAGCGTATTGAACGTGCTCAGGTGGTCCTCCACCTCCATTCCCTTAGCCATCCTCAGGGTGAACAACTGCATCAACATGTACATGCGATTCTCTAGAGACTTCTTGGCATAAACCTTCTCTAGCTTCGCCATCGTTTCAGCCGCAGTCTTCTCCTTCATGACATGATAGAGAACATCATCCGTAAGGTTTAACAGGATTAAGGTTCTAGCCTTCTTGTTGAGCCTCGTCCACTCATCATCTTTCATAGCCTCGGGTCGCTTTCCAAGAGCATCATCAAGTCCTTGCTGAACTAGGAAGGATTCAACATTCACCTTCCATAGCTCAAAGTTATTTTTCCCAGAGAACTTCTTTACTTCGAACCTTGCATCTGATCCCATCTTCTCGTCTCAGATTCGAATCTACTCCACCCCAACTTTATCTCTGATACCACTTGTTGGGAAAGCCGGCAGCTGAAGCGGAACGCCGAACGCGTGAAGCAATGCGAAATCAAACAAGTAAACAAGATGTAATCAATCACACACAAGCATTCACCACAAGAGACTCCGAATTTACGTGGAAAAACCCTTCAATGGGTAAAAACCACGGCACAAAGCGATCCACTATGAATATCAGAAGATTACAGAGATTGATAGCCCATTAGCAAGGAAAAACAGAGAAAACCCCAAGTTCTCTCTCACACACACCTCTCCCCTCTTCCTAACACGAATAGGAAACCTTGGACACCTTAGGATACTCATCTAAGTCGGATTACAACTCCTTAAATAAGCAGAAATCCGAAATTAGAAACACCTTACGCAGTACTGCAAGCTGCGCAAGAAACCCGCGCGCACAGCCGACCGGTCGGCCAATACACAAAACAGTCCAGGGAGTTTCATCAACACGCTGCCTCTCAGCCGACCGGTCGCCGACCGGTCGGAGCCCCCTCCAGACCGGTCGGCCGACCGGTCTTGGGCCACACAAAATCTGTCCAGTCTTCACTGCGCATTTGGGCTATGCGGCCAGACTGGTCGCCCGACCAGTCTGAGCACCCAAACCGTGCACAATTTTTTGACTGCTCTCCAACATAAGCTGTAAATGATTGTCTGTGTTTGGATAGCTTGTAAATTGTTTAAGTCCTGTAAATGGAGAGCCAATTTTTTAAAATATAGCCGTTAGGCTGTAAAAGGAGAGCTTGTAAATGAAATCCCACCTTTTTGCCTGTAAATGAAACGGGGGTAAATGCTGTAAATCATTTACAGGCAGGTAAAAAAGGCCATCCAAACGCAGTGTAAATGATTTCCCTGTAAATCATTTACAACTTGCCCCATTTACGGGCATCCAAACGACCCCTAAAAGAATTGAAAAGAGATGTAGCATATGTCTCTCACCAAATGAGAAAGAAATAAAGAAAATCTGTGCCACCATTTTACAGCATATCAAAGAAGAGTTGCACTACTTTCAAATGAGACGAACAGAGAAATAAATAAACAAAAACATAGAAAGGAAACATTACGCATGGCAGGTGTAGAACCCACCTGGAACAGAATAGTGAGGCGGGCGAAGGGAGCGGTGCAGGTCTTGCTGACGACGCCAGCGATGCCTCCCGCCAGAAGCTGCGGCACCATGCCATTCTGCGTTGAAGGCTGAGGGAGCAATTGATGCCGCTGGTGATGCGAATACTTACAAACGCCGCCATCGACAGCGCCTCCGTTAACGGAGTTTAGAGCTCTCTGCCCTCCCAAGGCAGCGACCCGAGCTTCCGTCCGCATTTCCCCCTTCTCTGTCTGATCTCCTCCCCTTCTGGAGCTGGAATTCTCTCAAAACCCTAGAATTTGGGAAGAAGATTTTTGGGGAATGAAATGCCCTCTTAGAAACCCTAGAAAAAGGAACATGGGATCTTCCTCTTCTTGGAATATTTTTCAATTCAAAACCCTAGAAAAACCCTAGAGAGAGAGAGGAAAGAGAGAGAGAGCAGCTTGTGTTGGGTTATTTAAATCCGCCGTAAGACGCGCCAAAC
Source organism: Liriodendron chinense (assembly GCA_003013855.2). Lineage (NCBI taxonomy): Eukaryota > Viridiplantae > Streptophyta > Magnoliopsida > Magnoliales > Magnoliaceae > Liriodendron > Liriodendron chinense. Next base: position 6,900,258 of record ML058333.1, read on the forward strand.
ACGTGCCAACCAAACACGTGTTTATTTCGAATAGTTGGCATCCACATGAAATATCTGGACCGTAAATTAAGTCTATTCCACGCTTCTCATGCAAAAATCACAGAAATATCAACTATCTTCTACAAACGATCTTGTCCATCCATTGTCCATGCCATTGACAGAACGGTTGGGATCGTTGCTTAGTACATATTTTCAAGGCAGCCTATGAAGAGTGTGTCTGCGAAACGGACGGTCCAGATTGGTGATGTAATTTTTCCACCTATTCACCTGCAAAGGTGCTTCCAAAGTTTCCATGCACTTTGCACTATGGCTGTAAAGGGGCCTGTGAAGAGAAACTAGGCCCGGAGCCCATCCCAGGTCCTGTGATGGGCCAGAACGCATAGGACTACATCCAGCTTCTGATGATGATTATTCAAGGCCAGAGCCCTACCCCTTTTTTTGGAAGATATAGGCCGTTCATCAAGAGTACCCTATCATGCATGATATATGACAAAGCTACCCTCGAAATCCAAAACTGGCAGGGCTGGGCCATTTCCGGCCGGTGGGCTTTTAAATGAAGCCCGTGGGGCCCAGTTATTAAATGGGCTTAAATTTTGGACTTTGTATAACTCTTATCTAGCATGGATCCTAACATCAGATCCACACCATTCATCAGGCGCCCCTATTGATTAGACACCAAACATTTCACCAATAAAAACTCAAGTGGGCCTTACTATAAGAAGTAGCGTAAAATCATGGGATGCGAGTTTCCTGAGCTATGGAAGTACCTATAACCCAAACCAACATGTCCGTGGGACATCCAATCCGTCCATCATTTTTCCATCTGATGTTTGGATGTTAGATCAAGATTGAGACAAATCCAAAAGTCAAGTGAGCCAAATCATAGAAAACAATTGGGATTGAACATCCACCATTGAAACTTTCTTGTTATCCACACAAAGTTTTGATGAGAATGATGAATGAGAATGACTTATGCACAGGTTGGGTAGTATATAAACATCACGGTGGGATTCAAGAATGGTGGGTGTTTTGCATCTTCATTGCATATTATGATGTGCTCCACTTGAGGTTTCATTGGCCTAATTTTTGGGCTCACGTTTTTTCATGAGTTTGCGAAAATGATGGTTAGAATGGGACCTACAGACCTTTATCTCATGAGAAGTCTTTATAATAGAGTTCGCCAAAATCTCACATCCAAAGTCTTTATAAATTCACGTGGTGTTTCCCACCTGGGTCTGGTGTGGCCTACCTGAGCTTTGGATGAGCCCAATCATTGGTTTACATGGTAAACATGAGGCAGCATACCTGATGGACGGCGTGGATCTCATGTACATTCTCTCCCATGGCATGATTAGGCACACCTGGCATGCCTCCACTAGTTAGGATAGTAATGGTGATTAACCTATAACCATCCGCTTTATAGCATCAATTAGATGGTTAAGATTTCTTAATATGTGTGATTTAGATCACTCCATGGGCAATGTCCCTACGATTTGGATGGTCCAGATAGCCTGGTCCATGAGGAAACTATGTAACAATGGTGGTGACCTATCACACTATGTAAAAAAGAAGCAGCTTAGGATGTGTTTGGCTGAACCAATTTTCATGAAATTTTCAGACTAAACTAGACTGATTAATCATGAAATATCACGAAATTTTATGATATTTGTGCAACCAAACATACCCTTACCTCTTTCATTTTTCTGCTTGTTTATTTATTTCGTGTCAATTGACAGGTACACAGGCTCCATCTTTGGTCAAGGCCATCTGCATGATGGAAGAAAGCTTGGATGTAGCACGTGTGTGCTCTTTGGATCGTAGATGGCGTGTATATGGGCCACTTGCACAAGCGTGTGGGTTTGGCAAAGCTCAATTATTATTGTTATCATGGACTGGCTCTGGCCCAACCAAGCCCAATGGACCACGATGGTAGGACCCACTTAGACATAGATCCGGCAGTGCCTACCAGTAACCGAGCGCCACAGGAGGGCAGAACGTTCATGAGATCCACCCCGTCCATCAGATGAGGTTGCCTAATTTCAAACCTTCTTTCAGAAGATCAAATCAAATAGAATAGACGATCCAAAACTCAGGTGGGCGACTCCATGGGTAACAATTGATGGGGATTCCAGGACTGTTGGGCCAGAGCTTTGGCCTCTAAACTTAGGCCAAGAGCCGAGCTCATGCTCGAAATCAGTGCCCGGTGCCGGTCTTCGCCGGGCCGAGGTCAATGATGAATGGCCTCACCCTGTCTAATTAGAGGTGGGCCACAGTTATACAAAAAGAATGGAAAGGTTTTAAGATGCTTGTGAGCAGTTCATACTCAATATACAAGTGGAATTGGGTCATACTCAATATATGATTGGGCCAGGCCAGGGTCAACTAGGGCTGTCAACGGGTTGCGCTGAGGCTGTGCCTAGGCCTAAGGCCGGCCCAGGTCTGCGACAAATCAAAACCAAAAGGCCCAAGTCTAGCATTACGATTCTACATAGATCAAGCTCGAGTTTGGACCGTGGTCAATCCCAGCCGGCTATTTTTGTGCTATGTCTTGGTTGTTCATTAACTATGCCCCACCATGCATATGATATAGGACATAAATGCCCTTGATATCTTAAACAGGCCAGGCTACACTGTGCTAAAGGGTTCTTAACTGGCCTGATTATCAGACGGGCTCAATTTTTAGGCCAGGGCGCAGTCGGCGGTTGAGAATTCCAGCCTAAGTCTGGCCAGAAATTGCCAAAGTCCGACAGGCTCTAACCGCCCGTTAACAGTAGGGCCAACTTCACCTCGGCACTAGACTGACCCACAACCATCCCAATTTTAGACCCCTTTGGACCTAAACCATGTTAGGTTTTTCAAAGTACAACTGAAAATAAAAGTTTTTCCAACCCAGTTTTATATTTATAGCTGTATGGATCCTCATTCTGATACTCTTCAAGTTTCTAGAAAAAAGAAGAAGAAGAAGAAGAAGAAGAAGAAAGGTCAAATCTTATAACTATTAATTAATGTCTGAGAAATCAGATTTTTGTATATGCCATTCATTCAACTTAGAAGGTCACTTTCCGATCTATCCTAAATGTATGAAAGGATGAGAGCCACTCGTCAGCCGTTGGATTAGGATTAAGGGAAACATGAGCCATCCATGTAATAGACCCCACATGTTGATAGAGAAGATGAACTTGTCAAAGAATCAACTTCTAGCCAATGACCCAGATTGAGTCAAAATCATGCGCCATCATTTGAGGTGTCCGAGATTGCAACCCATAGAGATAAGATTGCTGGGACTAAGTTGTCAAATATTATAATCGCAAGAGGACAACGTTACATTGTAGGAGCTATAAAAAATAGCCAAATTAAGAGATTTTAGTTTTTGAATTTTGAAAAACAGTATCTGTTTCCATTTGTATAATCTCCTTTATTTAGAAGATTATTTGTAAATCCCTTAATCTTAGGATCCCTGTAACTCTTACTTTACTATAAATATACATGCAGGTACCTCTCAGATCTAACCCTTGAGAGATAGAATTCATTCATTTGTATTTACCTTTCTTATGGTATTAGAGCTTTAAAGTTAGAATAAAAAAAATAATAAAAGAAAAAAAACCAGAGAGAGAGAGAGAGAGAGAGAGAGAGAGATCTTCATCCACTGCTTTGCTTTTATCCTCTGTCAAATCCAATTCCTTTTCTTCCTTTTCACAATGGCTTCAACCCATACTAAAAAATACCCATACTCAGCCACTCTTAATGTTGGAATTTTGTCTCCCTAAAGCTTACACAATCCAACTACTTGCTTTGGAAAACACAGGTAAATGCCTTGGTTGAAAGCCAAGAACTTCAAGGCTTTCTCATTGGAGAAAATCCAATGCCTGCAGCTCATATCTCAACTTCAGAAGGCACTGCCGCTGATAGAGCAAAGTATATTCCAAATCCAGATTATGTAAACTGGAGACATTTGGATTGACTGCTGCGTGGCTGGATCACAGGCACATTATCTGAAGATGTGCTCGGCCTTGTCGTTGGATTAGAAACAGCTTCAAGCGTGTGGAAAGCTCTTGAGGATGCATTCGCTCAAGACTCCCAAGAAAGAGAATTTCAATTGACTTAAGAAATGACCTTGATTCGAAAAGGTACAGATTCCTTAAGCGATTACATGCAAAAGTTCAAGACTATTTGTGATGACCTCTCAGCCATAGGCAAACTGGTCCCAGACAAAAATAAAGTCTTTTGGCTTTTACAAGGTCTTGGCCAAGGCTATGAGACATTTGTCACAACCATGTTAAAACCGCTAGTTCCATCTTATAGGGACATTATTCCCCTTCTTCAAAGCCATGAAACCCGTCTAGGACTTCATGGAACTGAAGGACAAGGCCAACTACAAATGGCCTATGTCACACTGTGTGGTCAAAATAAGAGAAGAGGAGGCAGTCAATATCGATTCAACTCTCGGGGGCGTGGTTTTGTTCAAGGTGAAAGAATCAATCACTATAAATCTAACTGAGGCAGGGGAACCATTCACTTTAATCAACAACAAAATGGCACCCCTACTTCAGAATGTGTGTTAAATGATCACCAAAATCCTACAGATGGACGAAAAGAATTGGAAATATGTCAGATTTGTGGCAAGAAAATCGCTTGGCCTTGAAACGTTTTAACCGTTTTAATCATGCATTCCAACCCGAAGACATTCCCCAAGCATTAATTGGCTGCCGTCACCATTACTGAAAATCAAGACACGGAATGGTTTCCTAACACTGGAGTAACTGCACATATAACAGGGAACCCAGGTAAATTGAAAACTCTTAAAGTCTATACAGGAAATGATGGTATCATGGTTGGAAATGGAAAAACTCTTCCCATCACACATGTTGGTGAGACCATGATTAACACATCTTCTTCTCCCATTCAATTGAAAAATGTTTTACTTGTTCCTGTCAGTCAGCTTACCACTGTGTTCCCTTACAATTTTGAATTTTCCTCCATTGGTTGCACAATCAAGGACAGGAGCACGGGTCGAGTAGTGGCCATAAGGAGTAGAAGAGGGGATTTATACACTCTTGATGGTGCAAAGACAGCGTATTATTCGAATCGATTTAGGAGAACAATGGAAGAGCAATGACACCAACATCTTGGGCATCCACATCAGCGGATTGTTCAGTATCTTCGCCAAAATAAACTCATTACTTTCACTTCTGAAAATAAGACTGAACCTATTTGTGCTAGTTGTCAAATGGGTAAAGCATGTAGGCTCCCATTTCTTCTTGCAGATGGTTTGTGCAAGGAACCTTTTATGAAAATCCATTCAGATGTATGGGGACCAGCCCCAATTTGCTTTGCGGATAATTTTAAATATTATGTTGTTTTCATAGAAGACTGCACACGGTTTACATAGCTATATCTAATGAAAAAGAATCTGATTTTTTATCATGCTTTCTTCACTTTCAGAAGTATGTGGGTGCCAATTTGGAAAGAAAATTCAAATATTTCAATTAGATAGAGGCCGTGAGTACTCTTCTTTCACATTTTGCAAAAGTCTTGGTGATCTTGGCATAAAACATCAAATTCCATGCCCATATATACCTGAGCAAAACGGGGGTCGCTGAACGGAAGCATAGAAATGTTCGTGAACTTGGGTTAACCATGATGATTCATGCAAAAATTCCTAAGCGTTATTGGATAGATTGTTTCATCGTTGCAATTATTTTTATTAATAGGTTACCATCACAAGTGTTGGATATGGAATCTCATTATTCTCGATTGCTTGGGAAACAACCTGACTATTCAATACTTCGCATTCTGGGCTGTAGATGTTTTCCGTACCTTGAAAATTATTCAAAGGACAAACTTGACCCAAAATCATTGCCGTGTGTTTTTTTGGGCTATAGCAACAAGTACAAAGGGTATCGTTGTTTATACCCCCCAACTGGTAAAATCTTCATCTCCAGGCATGTTATTTTTTATGAGTTGACACTACCCTACTCCAACCCAACATCTCTTTATAAAACTGATGAAGTTGAAGGGGTGCTTACTGTTTTTAAAGACTGGGTCAACCAATCTCTACATGAAGATTTTTTCAAATCATCTAACATTATTCCATTTTTTCATCCAAGTTTGGCCACTGCACATGAACTTAGGGATCCATATACACCAACATTGCTTGGTCATCCAACCCATCCTACTTTTGAACATACCTTTCCATCCTATGAAAGAGTTCTTGCTGTCCCACAACACTCACAACCTCACTGTACGAATCCAACCCCCAAGGACCCATCCTCACCTGTCATCCTCCCTACCCATCTTGCATCACCTCCTATACCCTTGAATTCCCCATCCTCATCTCCTCCACAGATAGGGTTGTTTCTTGTATGGTGACTTGTTCTATGCCAGGCGTGTTCAAACCCAACCCTCGTTATGCTGACCTTCACATTCAATCTTTTCATGACATACCCACAGAACCTAAATCTGTGAAATCAGCCCTCAAACACCTAGGATGGTCAGTAGCCATGCATGATGGGATTGCTGCACTTGAGCTCAATCAAACAGGGGATCTCGTTCCTCGATCCAAGCATATGAATTTTGTTGGGAGTAAATAGGTTTTTAAAACCAAACTCAAGTTTGATGGGATTCTTAAATGATTGATGGCTCGTCTAACTACAAAAGGCTTTACTCGAGTGGAAGGAATTGACTTTTCTGAAACATTCTCTCTAGTTATCAAACCCGGCAGTATTCGAACCGTTCTCACTATTGCTATAGTTCAAGGGTGGCAACTTAAACAATTGGACGTGCATAACGCTTTCCTCCATGGGTTCCTTCATTAATCGGTTTATATGGAGCAACCTCCTCGTTTCCAAAACCCGTCGTTCCCTCTCATGTTTGTCGTCTCAAGAAAGCTATATATGGGCTTAAACAAGCCCCAAGGGCTTGGTTTGATCGGCTAAGTGGGTTCCTTCTTTCCATGGGATTCTTTTGCAGCACTACGTCCATCTCTTTTTATATTTATTTCTCATCGCGGCACACTTCTACCTCTATATGTGGATGATATGATTCTGACCAGTGACAATCTTATCTTTTTAAACTAGTTTATTAAACAGCTAAGCCGTGAATTTGCTATTAAAGATCTGAAAAAATTGCACTATTTTCTTGGTATAGAGGTGTGTTCCTTTTCTGATGGTTTTTTTCTCTGTCAATCTAAGTATGCTTGTGAGCTCCTCGATCATGCTCAAATGAGGGATTATAAGGCTATCTCTACTCTCATAGCAGGACGAGTCTGTTCAACTCTATCCGATGACAGCTTATTTCCCGATCCAACCCACCATCGTAGTATTGTGGGGGCCTTGCAATACATCATCTTTACAAGACCAGATCTTTCGTACAGTGTTAATTTTGTCTGTCAATATATGCACGCACCAACCATAGGTCATTACAAAATTGTTAAGCGGATACTTCATTATCTCAATGGTACTTTGACTTATGGGATGCGTATTCTGGCAAAAAGTATACTTGATCTTTATGCATTTTCTGATGTGGATTGGGCTGGATGTCCCAACACTCGTCTCTCCACCACGGGGTTTTGCACCTTCCTTGGTAGTAACTGCATATCCTGGAGTGCCAAGAAACAAAATATGATTGGTCATTCAAGTGCTGAAGCTGAATATCAATTTATGGCTTCCACAACAGCGAAACTCACATGGCTCTCCTTCATCCTTCAAGATATAGGAGTCTCTCTTTTTACACCACCAATCTTACATTGTGACAACATCAATGCACTATACATGACAATCAACCCAGTTTTTCACGGAAGGTCAAAACACATTGAATTGGACTATCACTATGTTCGGGAAAAGGTTGCTCGTGGGACTCTAATCACAAAATTTGTCGCATCCGATCAAAAACTTGTCGATATATTTACTTAGCCTTTAGCCCGCATTCTATTTTGTGTTCTTCGAGTCAAAATAGGCCTATCATCGCCTTCCCGGCCAAGTTTGAGGGGGAGTGATAGAGAAGATGAACTTGTCAAAGAATCAACTTCTAGTCAATGGCCCAGATTGAGTCAAAATCATGGGCCCCCATATGAGGTGTTTGAGATTGCAACCCATAGAGATAAGATTGCTAGGACTAAGTTGTCAAAGATTATAATCCCAAAAGGATAACGTTGCATTGTAGGAGCTATAAAAAATAGCTAACTTAAGAGATTTTGGTTTTTGAATTTTGAAAAACAGTATCTGTTTCCATATGTATAATCTCCTTTATTTAGAAGATTATTTGTAAATCCCTCAATCTTGGAATCCTTGTAACTCTTACTTTACTATAAATATACATGGAGGTACCTCTCGTATCTAACCCTTGAGAGAGAGAAAGCATTCATTTGTATTTACCTTTCTTACATGTGAGCAAGGAAATAGATGAGGATCTCTCTCTCTCTCTCTCTCTCAAGCGATTCATAGGGGGTGGAGACATCCAAGGCTCTCTTCTGTATTCCTCTCTTGCTCGGGTAGGACTCATAAATAAGAAAAAAAAAGGGGTTATAGAAAGACACTAGTTATGGTACTTTATCACTCTACACTATTCCTTAAGCCTTACTACATCAAAATATTAATATCCTCCTTCAGCTTATGTACTTAAATTGAACTGATCCCTCAACAGTCATGGCAATCCACCATTGATCCAATACCTATGTAGATTAAGTGGTGGGCTACACTAGATCTAAATAATCAGATCATCATCAAGCACGATCAAAACCTTTTTTATGGTTAAAACATTTGTAAAACCTTTAAACTGATGGGATTGACAGAAAAACAAATTAATGAAGGTCTAATCCCCAAGATATGTGTCATGTCCCGTGTCTAGCACCTAAATTCACTTGACTCGAATCCCACATTTAGGGGATATGACTCAATTTTTGTTATCAACAATCCACTAATTAAGAATAAATAAATAAAAATAAAATCAATATATATTAAAACTAGATGACTGAAAATAATCATTATTTTAAGTACAAAAAAGAATCATCTTCATCAAATAATTAAAGAAAAATCATTATCCATAAAAATATAATGCTAATTACAATTCTCTCACAATGAAACAAAAGAATTAAAATAAGCTTAAAGAACTAAATAATAATAACAAACAAATTTTAAGCACTCCGCTATGGTCGTGTCCCTGAAAAAACAACATCAATAAATAGGGTGAGCTTGAAAGGTCAACAATTATATTTCAAAATACAAAAATAAAACATGCTCATTACAAATAACTATCATTGAAAAGCTACATGTATGGTATAAACATCCAACTGTCATTAAAATCAGTGCATTTTATTTTATAAAAAATTATTATAATAATTGATGCATTTTATACCTAAGGCAACTACAATAATCAGTATGGTTGAACCTTTGAACACTATGACCATTTTACACCAGTTGGCCTACATAAATAGTTTGTTGCACTCACCCGGCCTTAATCAATGGGTGACTTACTCGTATGTTAATTAGTCAATAGAGGTTCCAAATAGTACTAATTGAATTTTTGAAACTTTTAACTCAAGGGTCTCAATTAATCCACATTTTTATGATTTAGGAATTTTCAACTCAAGAAACTTAATTGCCCTACCTATTTTCAAGTATTTCAAATACCATTCATAGCTCTAAGGATATATGATAATACATTATTTTTTAATGCTTTTCAATCATTATGAAACTGAAAAACGAACTAGAGATATATCCATCAAATAATATAAAATTTGAGATGTCACATATTAACATCATAAATCTAGAAATCACATATTAATACCATAAGTCTGGAATTCACATATTAATATTATAAATCTTAAAATTACATATCAAAATCATAAATCTGAAAATCACATATTAATATCATAGATATGAAAATCACATATTAATATATTAAATTTGCAATTTTTGAAAAATATATAGCAATCTAAATTTTCTAAAAATTATATAATAATCTGAAATTTCTACATGTCCTTTCTTAAAATAAAATTTGGAAAGTAAAAGAGATAATAGAATACAACAAGATATGAAAATTTGTACAATGTACGTGCCCCCCGCCCCCCCCCCCCCCCCCCCAACTAATTTCCCTCTTCTCTTCTCTTCCCTTTTTTTTAATTTTTTATAAACAATAGGGTCTCAAAACTGTAGGGATGCCCCTCTCTTTTTATATATATGTGCATGAGCACATGTGGGTGTGCGTGGGTGTGTGGTGCAAGGGGTACATGGGTCTGTGGTGGATGTGCCTGTGTGGGTGGTGGACGTGCGTGTGTGGAGTGTTGTGTAATGTGCATGTGCATATGTTTGTATACTTATATTTGTATATAATAATTATCATTATGAAATTATAATTTTAAAAAAGATTCGATCACCACAATATAAGCTATAAGTGAGTTGTTAAAAAACTTGTGGATCCCTTGTTGGATAATTTGACCCTCAACCTGAATCTTAATGAATGGACCCAGCTACACACACTACTTTTGTTAGTTAAATAATAATGACTTCGAAAAGTAAACGAAAGCACATGTAATAAAGACTTTAAAATACTCACACATCTTCAGGTCTAAGAATTAATCAAAGCTAGTATATCCTCAAGTCAATTAAAACTTAGGCATGATAAGACTCTCAGTTTAGAGACTAGGTCCAAAACTAAAAGCCTATTCACATAACATACTCTCTCATGCGAGTTGGGACAAATGCACACCAACTTATTGTTGTACCCAACAGTGGAGACCTTTCATCTTGACTCGTCATTAGTCTATTCACATAAGTTGATCATATAATAATGATAGTAACTATAGGCTTGTCCTTCAACCTGTCAGGTGGTCATGACGTAAAATAATACGAAGTTTTATGACCACAATTTGCCCTTAATTAGTGACCATTGTGTTCACTCTCAAGTTCCTAAGGACAACAAAAGGAATCCCTTTTATTTAACCCATGTTACATAAATTTCCAGCATATTAATTATGCATTGATCTCAAACTCCATGGTCATCATGATCCACGGTTAAGATCACCAATATTATTGGATCTCATGTCATTAATTGATAAATTTCACATTGATTTTTCAGGAGACAATTCCAATAATCTCTCACTTTCCCTACAACCAATTGTGCTCAAGATTTTTTAAGCATATATGTCAAATAAAACTTCATAGAAACAACCCAAAAGATGAAGGATTCATACTAGTCCTCTCACATTCCACAGTCTATTTAATAGTTTCCATGCATAATTCAATCATAGTACAAGAGTATACTACACAAATTAAACACCTTTCCATAGTTGTTATGCATATAAAATCCTTTTAAACTATGATCTTAAGCCAATCAACTGATAATTTTCAGTTCTTTTAAGAACTCCATAATCGATAGAGAGAATAATCTTATGTGTCTTGAACACTTAGATCATCATGGAACTTACATTTCTCATACTAAATACTGTTATCATGGAAGTATATTTCAAAATCTGAACGAATTCTTTTTTCCTTGCATTTAAGGACTTTTTTCTTTCATTGGTGGCAATTAACTTTGTATTTCACAACAAAATGAAGATGAATAGATTTAAAAATAAAGGGGCTAAAAATGCTAATTTTATTGAAGAATATATGAAGTTTAGTACAATTGATATAGAAATAAACTAAAGTAGAGAAATAAATGAAAGATAAATACCTATAATCACCTTTTGGACAAACAATCGAGGTAAATTGATCAATAGGATGTGACCATGGTTTGATCTTCCAACTAAGGATTTGGTTGATCGGGATCTAGTGATGTAGTGATGTCATGGATATTTATACTGCTCCTAAACGTACTGCAGTGATGAAGTTGGACAGTAGCAATCTATGCTAACCTAAACCTTAGACGTTCAACAATACAGCTAGATGGAAATGAACTAAAAGCTAAGATAAAAGATAAAATAACAATGTTGCTCTGTGTAGATAGATTGTGTTTGATGTGGGCTCAAAGTTCTTCGTTGCGTTCTCCTTTTATAACTTTAGCAGGTGGCAAAACCTTTTTCCTTGCTGATCTAAGATTTTTTACAAACATGAAGTACAATTATTCTCTTATCATTAATTCTAGCCTGGTTAAAGAGATCTTCATATATCAGAAGCCGTCTTCAGATCTTGTTAGCACGACCATGGAGATCCATCAATCTTATAGGATCAGTCTCGTTAGACCCGACTCGATTCCAAACCCATTGATTCCCATCCACTCTGATATTGATCTGATTGATCCCGAATCTTCGTAATCGCCATAAGAGCACCAAACACCTTTAAGAGGATCTTTCATTTCGAAAGAAACTGTATGAGATGGCCTTGCTAAGCATAAGATCCTTATCTCGGCAGGTCTTTTATAAACTCGTTGAGCACACTACTTTGATCAAACGTGCCACACAAATTAGGGTTATGTGTCATTCGTGGCTTTATCTTATCTGCAGAAGTGCATACGACTCTGTGCCACTTTGCTTTTGGCATGTGACATGCCACCGATCGATATAGGGCAAAAGATATTCTTGAGTTTATCGTTATTAGGCACGTAATGCAAACACATGACGACATCTTATTAGATCATGTAGGTGTGCCAAAAATGGCTGTAAACAAGAATAAGCTGCTTTAGTGATTCCTAAAGCATCATGCCATGGTGCAACCAAATGTTTTACAATATCATGCTCCAGCTCTACATCACCACCGTCAGATAAGTGGTGACATGAGTTGTGACAACTATCTATTCCTAGGAGCTAGATATGTATAATCCTTTTAATGATACCAGAGAACCTAGATGCCATTTCCATGACCTCAAATATCCCCACGAGACCTTAGCCAGCGTCTTTCATCATATTCAAAACCTTAAATGTTGAATATCTTAGATATTGAATTACGTGATCGATGCCCCGTTAGTCTCGTGATAATAATTAGTTGGACTATCAGGCTCAATCACTACTGCATGATACATCCTACAATAGATGGTAGGGACCTGTGATTATGAAATCTGCCTGATGAACAGTGCAGATGTTGCACACGTGTGCCATAAGTCAGCACATGAAATGACCTTATAACTTGCCTCATGCAAATACATGGCTGGCAGAGCATGACGACCCACGTGCAATAACAATTGCAGGTTAACCTGGCCATTATCCAACCAACGTGTGATACCCAAGCTGACCATCAGGCAGGTCGGACCTCCGAGATGTTCTCCCTCAGAAGAAACATGATCTATGGCAGGATAAGCTAAATAGCAGCATCAAAATTCCCTTTAATGGATGGATTGGATCTAGTAGCAGTGGACCATGCTTGCAATTGTAGTGCGCATACGTATATGTGAGCGGCCTTCACGAATCTGGTCGAGCAAATGGAACACATCAAGACTACATATACGAAATTGAACTGTTGAGTTAGATTTGTAGTTTCCAAACACTATCGTTTGTCGAATGGGTGGTATTGCTTATCAAATGAGTAGAATTTGAAAATCATCTAAGCTAATCCGATTCAACTCGCCTTGGTGACTTGAGCTGAACTTTTTGATAGGTCTGAACTAAAAATCGGCCAAAACCAAATATAGGCACGGTTCTTAAGTTTCTTTAAGAAAATTAAGCCAATTTATTAAAGTCAGAAAAATATCTAAAGGAAACATGTTATAGTGACAAAAGGGTCGTTTGGCACATGGTAATCCAGCGGGAAACGAATTTCATTAGTGAGGTGCCCCAAACATGGTAATCCAGCGGGAAACGAATTTCATTAGTGAGGTGCCCCAAACATGGTAATCCAGCGGGAAACGAATTTAATTAGTGAGGGGCCGGGTCGTAGGAATGGGTGGCAATTGAAATTGGGATGCCATGCGATTCCGATTCCTAAAATTTGCTCATTTTATAAGAACCGACCTCTTTATTAGTGAACTGGAGTAAATAAAAACAGAAGGCCCGTATAACCACCCAAGGTTCGGACAAATAGGCTAGGGTCATGGGTCTGATTCCCACAGATGCGAGTTCAATTCCCTTCCCCATGCTTTATTCAATGCACGTGGTTTGCAGTTGATTATGTGCATCCACATGTATTAGTCTTGCCCATTCATGGTTGCTATCCTTGGGCAACCATCTATCTTGAATGTGACCATGATAACATTTCTATACAACGTTTACTTCTTTGTGAATGTTGCCTACTTGATAATAGATGGATTAGGAAACTTAGGTCTAACTGCAAGGTGGGGCCCGTAATTAGCTTAACCTGGCCCATTGCCTCCCTTAACAATAACCAACAATCGTACGACAAGCATGGGCTAGATGCTAAGCTACTAGTCGATCAACCAAATTCTTGGTTTGGTGTATTTAAAAGGCGATCGCCATCATCATCAAACCATACCAAGTTGTCGGTTTGGCGTATACAAAATCACACTACTAAAAAGGAGTCGCCAATGAGTGTTTCCCAACATCTGTACAAGTTGCAACGATCAATTACCAAGACAACCATCCCTGAGAGGGCTGTATTGGATTAGATCCCTAGGCCTATTTAAATGCCGGGTTAAGTAGGGTTCCAGATGCTGTCTTACATCAGCTCTTCCGTCCGTGTAAGGTTCCCAGCTACATAGCTATACAGCTAAGGACGGATGGCTTCAGGTATACCTATATATAGCTCATGCACTCATTGACAGCCAGTGCATGAACGACTCTTGCAGATTGATGGCGCGCATGGGACATGAGACTTGGCTGCATCTGAGTCTACTTGCAATGGCCGCAGCCTAACACCATGACATGCGGCGTCCATTTGCAGTCTAAGACCCTGGTTTGGAGAATGGATCTTGGCTCACTGTGTCTTACAGTAGGACAAGCTAGATCATCTGGCCATTTGACAAAGTATCGAGAAACACTGAAATTCCAGGTTCCTGCTATCTATTTCTTATAAACATGCAGAAGAGCGACAAGACGGCCATGGTAGTAACACCAATCTCACACACCAGTGTGACTCAGTTCCAAATTGACTAGTTTTTCCAGGAAGCTTGACTGTGTCGGTCTAATAGATGGATGGCGACTCAGACCAACTCAATGGGGAACCAAATATTGACGACCAGCATGCGGCTGCCCGACGGAATAGACCATGTACAACCAGTAAATCAATCAGAAGCTGCAGAACATCTTGTGACATGGAACATGATAGGTCATATACTTAGATGGCTAGGTTCCATATAACATTTGCTGGTGGGGCCTACAAGGTAGCATAGGTCATCCCATCATCATAGCCGTGGAACTTCACAATAGATTCAATCCATGATCAATCATCTGAAGGTTGAAAAAAAAAAACAAAAACAAAAACAAAATCAAGGGCAGGTTGAGAGTCTTGTCTAAATTAGTCCCACTCATCATGTGGGTCAGACCTACCAACAAATAGGGCGAGCAATTCAAATGAAACTGCCAACCATCCAAGCAAAATGACCACCATGTGGTCCACCATGTTCCGCAGGCTTGCAAGGTCGCCAGGAGCGTTGCATCCTTTTTTAGCCTTGGCCCACCATACCAGACACTAAATGGACCATCCAGATTCACCGTCCGTACAACAAACATGTGATGTCCTCACAGGCACAAGAAAACATCCCATGAAAAAAAAAAAAAAAAAAACCCTTGCATGATCTACTTTCCCATCTTATACTAAAATAATAAGACGACAATATTCTCTTTACACATCCTCTAGAAATGATCACACAGCATGTGAACTACAGCAGGACATCCAACTCCAGCAGGACATCATCCGACCCATAGAAACAATGGGCCACACGATGAAGATGAACTGTAGCATATTACAGACTGGCCCACTAACCCAATAGGCCACATTGTGGAAATCAATGGGCAGCCATATGACAAACATATGTTTAGGGTTCTCGAGGCAGGCAGTCTTCCTACATGGCCCACCTTTCGGATGGATCCGATGTACTGCAGAACTGACACATTGGCGGGAAAGACATACAGTGCTTGTATCAGATAACAAATTTCGAGCCTCCCGTACAAACTGAACCCAGATATACATATACAAAGCAGGCAAGTCTTCTTTTTATTACTTTCCATGCATGGAATATATAGAAAATTACCTGGAAGGGCCCGCCTTCTTTAAAAATTCCCTTTTCCCAATCTCTCTCCTCCCTCCTTTATCCTGTACACGAGCCATAGGTTAGCATGATGGAGATTCGGTGCTAAAGATAGTCAATCATTACCAAGCTCTTTTTCATCAATGAAAAAGCATTTTTAGACACCCACCATGCAAATGCTCTAGAAAAAGTATTGCTACAATATAGCAAGAGTTTGCCACAGTCTGACCAATGGTGTTGATCAGGCAGTTAAGGACCACCGACCAATTGATGGGGTCCCACATTTTAGATCAAATCACACACATGCGCACCGCTCCCGACTGTCAAAATCATGACATCCACAGTTGACAGAGCATAGCCCGAAAATCACGCCAATATAAGATGAACCCTATGGGGGTCCCTGGGGTCAATCCATGCAAGGACATCAGGTAGTTGGCGTGACTGATTGATGAGGCCCACTTGGGTGGGATAAGACGGCGCATGCGCATGCGTGCTCAAGCTAGAGACGTTAGCAAATCACTTGTCAATGGTGATGGTCTAGGGGGCCCACAGAGGAAAAAGAGGAGCAATAAGGGGGAGTCACTTTGCACCGAATTTCACGTGCGACCACTGTTGAAAAACATTGGATCTTCGATCACACAATTATTTTGATGTATGATTCACCACCTAAAAGTAAAGGTGAACTCCAGCTTGGCAAATCAAGAATTCAATGCAAGTGACTTCACTAAAAGGGATATTGGTCTTACTGCTAATGAAAGTCATTAAAAATAATAATAATAATAATAATCCTCGCAAAGAGTCGTGGAGTCATTTGTGTAAGCACTCGCGTCATCAAATCTAAGTAGAACTAAAACTAAAATCTTGACTAGCTCAATTGACTTAGGACGGTCTATTTTAAAACACATCCTTGATTGATTTAAGATGGTTGCATTTTACATGACCCTGATTGATTTTAATGTGGTCCTTAACAGGCAACAGTTTCTGATGTGTCCTTCCTGTCTCTAAGTCTATCAAATGGTATAAATCCATGGGGTTATGTATGTAGAGGAATGATCAGGCACACCTCAATGGCCCTAAGAATCAGTCCTCCCCAGCTCATGTTCCCCGCATCCAAGACGTGCAAAGAGTGGACCCCACCACTAACAATGAAAATCTAGAGCAAAAATCAAACCATTTCAACCACCATTCGGCCCATATGTGAACACTGAATCAGACCTTGGCACCTGTAGTTAAACCATCCCTTGTTTTCAATCCGGCAGCCAACCTAATAATTGGACAGGCATGACATGTGCACCCGGTGATCTTCATGGTGGGTCCCAACATTTGCACTGAATCAGATGCCGTACATAATTGACATGCTGGCCTCTACTGGACTTGATCTGTGTGTTATCCCTCACTTTATTCTAAATACTCTCTAAAAGCACACTCCCGCACTGTGTTCTGCAACATCAATTTCCAATGTACAATTGCAGGATATTGTAAAACTACATACCTTTTCACTGCCCACGAGACAATGTTCCGATGACTTCCGTCTCTGCCCAAATACCGATAAAAGCTCTCATGGAGTGGTGCAATACCATCCCTAACTGCAAGCACTCATTCCGTATATACGGGCTCCGAAAGCTCGAACAGCATTCTTCATCCAACAAAATCACGTAGCAGTTGCCCACCGATGTCCCTTCCGAAGTGTCGGTTTTGGGGTTCAAAACTGCCCATCACATAGGTGTTGCCATTGTCTTCGAGGCTGAAATGAGCAATGCCGACCGGCATTGGTTCTGATAAGCAAACCCCATTATTTTGGCGGAGCCCTAAAGTGAGAGAAACACCCCCACTTCCACTGGCGATGCCTGCGTCAAGTCCAATACTTTGTTGATGGTTGACAATATTGTTGTACGCAAAGTTCATTGATTCATCACCATAGTTCGGTACAGGTGGAAGTTCATTCCTACACCGGTTTGGAGGTGGGTCTTGGCTTTTTTGGGGGGTGGTGTTTTGTGGTTGTTTATCAGAAGGGATTGGTGGGGCAAGTGGCAGCTCTCCTTGTTTGTTGGCATTTCCATCCTCTCTTTCTGAATTTTTTTGAGTTTGTCTCATTTCTAGTGAGTGTATCTCTTCCACCATGGGCTTCCAAAGTCTCACTCTGGCATTGATGAACCAGTTCGAAACCTGCCCAAATCACATTTCATCATCATTCTAATTACCATTTCATTTCATCTAGATAATAGAAAAGACAGAAATAAAGCTCATGCACACACCACACATGTCAGCATCAGAAAGGCACAGTAGGTCTGAGATCCAATCCACCCATCAGAAAGGCACCACTAAATTGATGCCCTAGCCCAAGAATCAGGATGTGGGCCAAAGCTTGTGATACAAGTGTGCAGCTGTGAAAAAACTGGCTAAAGTTTTCTAACGCATCCAACTGTTCCCAATATCGGAGCCCACATGCTGAGTGGGCCAGATCTATTTTTTGGGAAAACATGAAGGTTGGAGCAACCTGATGGGAGGATGGGATCCCGCACCTATGTGCCATGCCTGTACATGTTCTGCATGAACACATAACAAAGCTCTAGAAAAGAATTCGTTAGTACTGGTAGTCAGGGCAAAGTAAAATTTAGAACATCCTTTCTCAAGGCAGGAAAGCCGGAAGAAATAGCCCATTGTATTTAATAATCTTTAAGCCATTCAAAGCATGCTTCCAAAACCACCTCAGGTGGATTGGCATTCTTCCAGGAGGTGAAGCATTGGGCTATTTTGCAAGTAAAACCATAATGTAGTAACATTCCAAAAGATGTGTACCTGATTTCTTGTAAGACCCGTTTGTTTTGCCAACATTTGCTTATCAGTATCAGTTGGATATCTGAAAATGTAATCAAACAATCAGGACCCATATAACACAAGCTGAAAATCCAAACCGACAAAATTCAAACGGCTTCAATGTCCAAGATATCCCACCCCAGATCTTATGTAAGTTTAACATAAAGACTAATAACTTGCATAATAAAACATAACTACTTACGGATGCAGGAAGTGTTCAAACAACCAGGCCCGAAGCACAGCTACTGCTCGTTCGGGAAGCCCTCTTTGGGGTCGCCAGACATGGGGTTGGTCAAGAATACTTGGGTTGTGAGCTGCTTTTTGGTGCCGAAGGCCTTGATCAACAAGCCCGAACCTTGGAGACTCTTCTTTGCTCGTAAAGCGGAGTTGGTCAGTGATGGCATTTCTCAAACATCGGAACTGCTTTGACATGGCCCTGAGGGCAAGGAAAGTGTATGGGGCTGCAGTACTAACCCCAACTATAGACTCAAATGACGCAACTACGGCCTGCATTTGTTGGTAATACTGCTTGTATCTCCTATACGCCTACAACGAGAAGAAGAAACAATGAATAAATAAATAAATGAGTAAATGTCATTCATTTGACATTTAGGGGACAAGGTTCCATCTATTTGACCTACAAAAA
The DNA here is from genome assembly GCA_003013855.2 of Liriodendron chinense. Classification (NCBI taxonomy): domain Eukaryota; kingdom Viridiplantae; phylum Streptophyta; class Magnoliopsida; order Magnoliales; family Magnoliaceae; genus Liriodendron; species Liriodendron chinense. Next base: position 6,919,792 of record ML058333.1, read on the forward strand.
AACTACTCAGGAGTGGAGAATGGAGCAGAATTTCTACATTGATTAGCAGAAGTCACACTGTCATAATTTTTAGAGGTGAAAATGACGTGTTAGCACAATCACTCATGCCTCTTTTCAACAAATGCACTCTTCAGAGGTATTTAACATTCTATATCCAGCAAGATATTTGGAGGTAAGGACCATCATGTCACACATAACAAGCTGTAAGAGACTAACATCCTTGTAGATGTTGTCTATGAATGATAATCCTAGAGGTATAATAATTTTTTTGATCTTTTAATAAGCAAAAAGAGTCATGCTTATTAGATTCCCAGAGCTGTAAGAACCATGTCAACTTACAATCTTATCATATTCTTACAATTCTTTTTTGAACCTTAGCAGTAAGGTATTCCATAGCGCCATTACTATAATGATGTAGCCAAAATGTCTATTATGGTTTATTTATTTATTTATTTATTTTTATTTTTTATAAAACATATTTCGACCATTTTTTTTATAAAGCATAATGGTTAACACCATTACTGGTATGTAACAGTTCTGGAATTAGTTGCTTAGTCGGCAAAGAAAAAACATAAAAAAAACTCCTATGAAAGAGTCAACCAGCAGAGATCTTTGTCAATAGCAGGTGCACTTCTCCTATAAATATAGGGGTGTGGGTGGATGACATCAGATGCATTAACTCATTTCACCCCTTGGATGCTAGGGCCCAAAAACAATTTTGGAGGAGACCCACCATTTGCCTGCATTTGGGAAGAGGGAGGGGGGGGCCTCAGGCCAATACAAAACTCAGGTGGGTGTGGCACGGAACAATTTCAGAGAGGACACCCACCATTTGTTTGCATCCAGGCCATTCCTCTGGTATGGATAAAGGGTTAGGAAAAGAAGAGATGCATTTTTACAACTTAGGTGGGCCCTGGTGTTGGGGGGGATCCCATCCCAACTTATTTCCTGTGCATTGGCACACCTGAATCATGAATGGGGATGATTTTTGGATGTCATGCGTACATCACATGGACCCCACATCAGCTTATGGCAGTACTGGTACCACTGGCACAAGACCCATAGATGAAATGCTATGGAACTTGGTAATCTTTCTCACTTCACAAATTACAAAATTGACAGGGTAAAAGGATGCTTTCGAACTGACTGCTGGATTTCTGCCTCAGAACTTAGATGAAACGACACTTGGATGTGTGGAAATCCACTCCAAGGTGTATCAGCCATGGAGCAGTCCTCTAGCTGTTGAGGAAGAGCAGTTTGCCCTGCCATATAACCAACAAGCTCAACCAGTGCCGAAAAGGTGCCCAGGCCACATCCCTCTCCTGAATGATATTTCACACCACAGCAGTGAGTCAAATGACTCAACAACTGCCAGATCTTGCCCTAATAATCCAATGAAAGGTAGTAGAGGGTGTTCCCTCCAAGTTTCGCATTCATGCAGTAAAGAGAAGACAAGATCACATGCCACTAGACAACCCAACCGAAACACAGGTTGGGTCAGTTGGGTTCGGGTTGACCCCAATCCAAGTTATAGCCCTAACACCACCTGTGAGATCTCATCCAGATGTTCCACACACCAAAGAGATTCTGTGATATCTCATCCAGATGTTCCACATACCAAATAGACTGACACTTGCAATCACACAGCTCAAAACTTCTCAGGGTAATATTATCACTGTTACTGTTCTAAACTCTCACACTCATAACTTAACGAACCAACCCTCAAAACCAATGAGAAAAAATGCAACAAATCAGGTCCAGTAGTATTGCATGTATTGCAAAAACTGAATTAACAGTCTAAAAAATGGAAGTAATATTAACGTCCACATAGAATGAAGACAATCATATAGACTAGAAGTCAAACATTTACAAAGATAGGGATAGAGAATGATTCCGAAGAGATAAGAGAGCAAAGGTCATGTTAGACAGGTGTGTGTCCTACAGTTGTTTTCCTGGAGCCACTTTAATGTAGACCATTGAATTTGCAATTCTATCTCAAAAAGTATTGGCATTTCTACAGTTCACTAAGCAGATAAGAACTTCAATGGATAACTTGTGAATCATGTTCATCCCGACCCTACTCATACTTTTTGTAGCCTCTTTATCTACTACAGAATTCAAACCTCCCAAGGATTCTAGAATTTTCCATCATTATCACCCTCCTCATGTCTTTTTGATAAAGTTGAAAAATAGTCCCCACCATCTTGAAATCTGATCTTGGTGTATTGAAATCCATTTACATTTGGGGTTTTGAAGGATTTGAAGATACTTCCATCTCCTTGCTGCATTACGCTCATATATGACCACCACATGCAGACTTGTAAAATGCTCCTTCCTTTTTTACAACATTTAGAATTCATCGGCACATTTAAAAAAAATATATAGGGATCAGAAAAGCTTCAAAGCCTATGACCTTTGACTTCTCATTGTCCGAATATTCAATGCCCCAATACTTTGATAGGGCCATACTAGACATACTAAACCACATAGCGATTCAAAAACCAAAATAACCTCACACAAATGCATTCACCCAAATAAAAAGATTATTTGATTCAACATCGCCTATACACAAACGCTTTTAGGGGCGAGATTGACATATTCTTTCATTTGAATTGATGCATAGTACCTATTTAGAAGTTGTACTACCCCTAGAATAATAAGATAAAAGACATCCCATGAAAGATATTGTAGAAAGAGAAACTCAAAGCTTCATGGGTTCCACAAAATAGGGCATAACGACAGAAATGTAGATTTATTTTATACAATTCAAAGGCCGGCCCCAATTGAAAACCACTGCATAAAAGCGAGAAATTTCTTCCATTAAATGCAATGGGGTGGATCCGGCGGAAAATGGGATCCGCATAGTCTCACCTCCATCATGGTAGGAATAGTATCTAATTCAATTATAAATGATTCAACCACGGTAAATCGGTAACAATAAACAGTAGTTAAACATTGATTCTGCAGCAAATCAACCGTCACCAAACACACCCAGAAACCAGAAATGCAGTAAAATGGATTATGCTTGAGATTTTATCATGATAAACTGTGCATCCAATGGCTTGAAAATGTAAAAATCAGCAATTTATCTATAATTTAAGGAGCCCAACTCAAAGTCATGCTGAAATCAGGCAATATTGAAGCTTCCATCTGTAACCACAATAGCAAAATCCCATGCACTCCATAACAAGAATGCAAGACAAAACACATGCAGATATCATATCATCTTATCTATCATACCCACATGCAGAATACTCTACCGATCATGTGCACCCACCAAAAACAATAAGAAACGTGGAAAGGAAGTGGTTATCTAGACCGTTCATCTGATGCGCTTATTGTCGATGGGCTACTTTATCCAAAACCCATGTGAAACCAACAATCATAGGTATCAATGTATTGCTGATCATCCAACGGTTAAGATCATATCAACAGTGGAATTATTGGGTTGTGCCCCATAAACGGCAAGATGAACGGCCAGTTATGCGCAGCAAGCACCATACACTCTATGAATTCGGCTCTGAAGGGGTGCACACGATAAGCGGAGGGTGGGCCATGTGCAGGTTAGACACCACTGTTACACCAAGCATACCTCATCCAGCATCGAGATCAGCCTCGTCTTCCGCCTCCGATCGTCACTGATCCCTGCGGCACCGTCGGCAATTCCCGCCCCACCCAAGCTCTCCATCTCCCGATCGTCCTCCATAGGCGAATCCCCACCGCTCCTCTCGACAACGACTCCCTGGCCCACGTTACAGAACTCCTCCAGCAGCTGCCTGGCCGGCTCCAAGAATCTCGACCCCTTCAAGACCGCCGCGTAGCCCGTGAAAGGCCCGAGCGGGAACGAGCTCCTCGACATCATCTCCCCGCGGGCACCGCAATTCCCGACGCCCTTCTGATCGAAGATCGCAGCCGTCGAGGGAAGATCGGAAGACCGGTTCGGGTACTCGGAAGAAGAAGATAGAGACAGAGACAGCCCCTGCGCGGACGGAGCAGGATCATGGGGTGCGTAGGATAAGCCGACCTGTTGCGCAGGATAAGCCTGGCAGAAATCCCTGATGTTTTGAGCTTGGGTCTGCTGCGATGTAAAGAAGAAAGGATTGGAGATGTCTTCTGGAGCGCACGGATCTAAGTAGATGTGCGAGGAAGAAGCAGCAGCGGCAGCTGCTGTAGAAGACGACAAAAGGCCGCTTCCCATCCCGACAAAACCCATGAAATTCAGGCCCTCTTCTTTGACGAGGGGCTGGGGGTGAAGAGGGGGAGCAGTGTCGGGGGTGGCGCAGGTTAGCATGGGGGAAGGGAGGAGAGCCGGGTCGTAGAGAGGGAGTAATCCTGCGCACCCCCCGGCTTGCGCTGCTGCTGTCTCCCGGAGCTTGTCTCGTCTGCTTTGTTGCGGGACGTGGAAGGTCGCAAGTTCGAATCCTTGCGACATCTGCGAGTCTGAAGAAGAATGGATTTTCTTTTATTTTCTTTTGTTTTTTGTTTTTTTCCTGGTTTGGATGAAGGAAGAGAGAAGAAGACGAGAAGGTAAGGAGAGAATGGGAAATGGAATTTATGGAGAAAGAGAGAGAGAGAGAGAGAGAGAGAAGAGAGAGGATGAAAGGAAAGGTAATGATGCCCGGCTGCAAAGCGAGCAGCTGACAGAGATCTGCAGCACTCGACGTAGGGGTTTGGGATGGGAAACCCGAGCTACTGGGAGACCACGAGGAAATCTACGGTCCTCGTGCATCGGGACATGGATTCCCTGCTCACTCACCTAGTCAGTGTAAATCAGACCCATTTTTTAATGATCCTGACGGTTGAACTTACAGCCCCACCATCGATGGTTATTTAAATTAACTGAAATGTATCGGAATATCCTGACCAAGCAATGATTCTCTTTGTTTTTCTAAACCGTTTCTACACTCTTTAATCGTTATCGTTTGTTTCAAGACAAAATTGAGGCTTTTGAGTGCTAGATGTACTAATAAGCCCTAGATCATCCTGATTAACGGTATGGATCATTGATTAATAACCCTCAGTTGCAACGAGTTGTGCATCAGGACAGTGCTGTGTACCATGTACCTAAAAAGCTGGCGTACTCCTCATGTCCACACGCATACATGCATCGAGACCGTTCAGAAGGGTGGATTCCAATGTAGATGGCGCATAATTCGAAAATTAAACTCTGGGGATGATCTTGATATGTGATTTTCAGCCATCAAATCGGTTATCAATTTAGACAATCAACAACGGTTCATTATAAAATATCAACTATCTATTATTAATTAGCGGCTACGATATTCCAATAGAGCAGGTTTTAGCTCTTTGTGCTATCTCAGTATGGTTTATGATTTGGACGGTTTATATTGAAGCATTCATGTGCACGTGTATGGTTGCAGTGTGCATGTGCAAGATGAGTTCTCTCTGCCATATCATCAATGTTTTTCTCCTGATAATAACCGGTGGGAATAGTATTTGCTACGCTGGAATTTTGTGACCATCTATATGCACGTACGCATCTGATGAACACGTCTGACGAATGTTTTTGCATCCAAGCCGTCCAAATAGTGGGGTTCACTTTGATCTCTCGTAATTCAAAAATTGGTCCGATTGACTGATCCTATCCGTATGATTCACGTACATAACACGAACATTTGAAATTAAAAATGGAACGGCTCAGATACAACCGACAGATTTATACTTTGTGGATTTTAGAATTCTGTAATAAATTTATATAGTGTACCATCTGCAGTGCGGCCACGATTTGGACGGTTAAGATAAATTATAATTTAATAGATTGATGTACTTTGTAAATGTATTAAATTTTTATTTAACCGGTAAAACCGGCCAGGGAGAGCTGTCTGACAGGGGCTTCAGGTAGCTTTTTTCACCTTTGTTTTTTCGCTTTTTCATTTGAGTGCTAATACTTACTGGCACGCATTTTATGCAAGCGCCAAGATATAAACGCCCTACAATCATTGAAATAGGCGCACGTACTGTAGATCTGGTACGTTCATCAGTAGGTGTCCACAGTGATTTTGTCGTTATTAAGAAAAAGAACGTGTGAGATTTCTTGTGTACTCGTTCGAGCAGGACTTGATTATCTCTTTTACAAGATGACGTTGCACGTGAGATTCACATGATGAGTAGACGATCCCTACTGGATGAGATTATTCGGTGGGGCCCATCTTAAGAAGCTTTCTTGATCTCGTAGATTTTTCCAATTGGCACAGTGCGCGTCGTTTCTCTCTAGCGCTTGAAGAAGAGCGTCTGCAAGATCATTTCATCGTATTTTCTTTTCTTATTCCAGGGAGAAAGAACTGCAGTCGCTCCTGGATTTACTATTGCTGACGCACGTGTGCACGTGGGAGGGAGGAGTAGGAGTTTCCCGTACTCATCCGCCAATGCAGCCCTTTCTCCGGACTCGCGCAACGAGGAAATAAAAAGCAGAGGGAGTTCTTTGATACTCTGGCAGAGCATGACGTCTGATACGCAGGCATTAGAAATTATATCCTGGCATACGTTAACTTAATTATTTGATACTCGGGAAGAGCACGACATTTGATACGCAGGCGCTTGTATGTGAACACCAGATTGCATACACACGGTTGCATGACAATGAGATTGGTTGAGCAATCCTAATCAGTGGTTCATGTGCACCTGTTTGCTGAATCAGACTAGTGGAGATTTTTTGTTCTTAGGCATCCGATGAAAAATCTATTGATTTGACAATCAAATAATCATACTATCATCATCATCTAAGCTTTTATCTTAGGTTAACTCGGCCTGCTAAGCTTATCCTTTTTAGAAGTGGATTTGTTCCTGCCTCGGCCGGATGAAATTCTGTCTAGACAGGGCCCCTGGGGACCCACCTTGGTGTATCGGTTTTATCCACGCCGTCCATTCATTTTTTAAGATCATTTTAGGATATGAGCCAGAAAATAATAAAGATCCAAAGCTCAAGTGGACCACATCAATGGAAGTAGTGGCGATAACGATAACGACAACCAACATTGAAACCGTCCTACTTGCCACTGTTACGTTTATTCTCCGTCAAACCTGTTCATAAGGTCATGTAGACATGGATGAAGTGAAAACACAAATATCAGCTTGATCCTAACTTTTACAGATCCTGGTAAGTTTTTAATGGTGTATGTTCAATCTCCAGTGTGTGTTCAACTTGAGACTTGGATCAGCCTCATTGTTTTGGTTTACACCCTAAAATGATCTGAAAGAAGAGGGTGGACGGTGTGGATAAAGTTCATATGTCAAGGTGGACTCCCCAGAACCTTGCCTGGACGGATTATCATCCAGGCAAGGCAGGACGCCATCGGCTTCCATCATTTTTCCCTTTTAAGGCATAATTTTACTTAGAGAGTAAGTTGTTGTTAATTTACTGCATCCATTAGTAATTTGTCTTTAACTTATCTCTTATAAAGCTTCTAGCTTCTAGCTTTTAGCTTCACATTACTAAATTATTTTCTTTTCTTTTCTTTCACACACTCTCACCCCTGCCCCCCACACACTCTCACACACTCACATCCCCACACACGCACACCCACCCACATGCTCTTGTGCACTCGCACCTCAAGGGGTGCTCCAACTATTTAACTCTACCTTTTTTCATCATATTAATTATCGATACTAGTAATTTTCCCCCACATGATTCACTTTCATTTCTTTGTTTTCTCACTAATCATGAGCTTCTTTGGAATGCAGGTTTCAATGATATTGAATTGGATTAGCTGCAACTAACACAGTTATAACATAATGATTATATTTATGAAGATATCAAAGTATATTTTTGACCATCTAATCCCACATTTTGGATCAAATTCATTCTTTGGAAAAACAAATAACATATTTAGTGTAACTTATGTTTGGTGGACCATGGAATTGTAATTAACATGCTAATGTCACGTGGCAAAAGGCATACGTGGAGAAAAACACATGCATGCAATATGGGCCCACAAATGTAGTGGGTTTAAATTCTATTGAAATTCTGTATCTCTTGTTGAGACATGAAGGTGTGATACATGGATTAATTTAATCCTACCCATCGTTTCAAATGACGGTTGGATTTTACACAGGACCAAATGCAATTTCATACCACCTAATCTTATCTAATCCTATGTTTTAAATAGGCTTATGAATATTCTCATTTCAACTACACTTGTCTTATGTATGTATTCTTTCTTAACTACCCAACATTCTACATTATAAACCATGGCTAGTCTTGCAGTCATCTTATAAATTCTCCATTTTAGTTTCAATGGTATGGAATAATACCATTTCTCTTACTTGAATTTTATTAGCCACATCCATCTTAATCCCTCCATTATTACCTAAGATATTGAAAATGATATTTTGAAAAACTTTAGAAGCCTGCAATTCTAATTCTTCATTCACCTTCCTATTATTATTAAAATTGTATTTTATATATTTTGTTTTATTCATATCAATTTTAAATTAATTAAATTTTAAAGCACCTATGCATAAATTGCTTTGTGTTTACCCACTCTTTCAGTCTTGTCAATTAAAACTATACATGTCCTCTACAAACAAAATACACCGAATTCTCACTTACAAATGCTTTAATAACTTATTCATAACTAATACGAAAAAGCATGGCCATAATGTTGATCCCTACTTAATAAGTAACTTTTTTATTTATATTAAGTCAATGATTTAGCTTCTTTTTAAAAAAAAAATCTTAATTTGGTATGCATCACTTTAAAAGTACCTTATGTGATAAAAGTACCCCCCTCATGTGATGGGTGGTCCATATCAAAAGAGGCCTCACGTGATGGGAGGTACACATCTAAGGCGGGGCCCACATGATGGACAATCCACATCAAAGGTGGGCCCCACATTGTAGATGGCCCACTTAATGGATTGTCGACATTAAAGGTATAGGTTCCTAATAATGAATGACCCACATCCAAAGCGGGCCCCACATGATGGACAACTCACATTGAAGGTGGGAACCACATGATGGACAGTCCATATCAAAGATGGGCTCCACATGAGAGTTAGTGGATATTCAAAGTGGCCTCACATGATGGACAATAACATTGAAAGTGAGCCCCACACATGGATGACACACATTAAGGTGAGCCCACATTATGGGTGATCCACAATAAAGGCCAGCCCCTAATGATGAATGGCCCACATTTAAGGGGAGCTCTCATAATGGATGGGCCACATTAAAGGTGTGGCCCACACAATGGACAATCTATATCAAAGGTGGGCTCCACATGATGGCCAATAAACACTAAAAGTGGGCTCTACTTGATTAACAACTCATTTCGATGGTACGCCCCACATGATGGATGACCCACATCAAGGTGGACCCCACATAATGGATTATATATCCACCTTAAAGATGCTAATGATGAATGGCCTACATCTAAGGTGGGTCTCATATGATGGACAATTCATATAGAAAGTGGGGCCCACGTGATGGACGATCCACATTAAAGGTGGCCACCACGTGATGGGCGATGGATATTAAAGGTGAGCCCCACATGATGGACAATAACATTGATGGTGATCCCCACATTATAGATTACCCATATCAAGGTGGGCCCCACATGAGGACCATTCACATCAAAGGCCCGCCCCAATGATGAATGACCACATCCAAGGCCTACCCTACCTTATGGACAACCCACTTCGAAGTTGGGCCTACATGATGGACAATCCATATTAAAGGTGGGCCCCACATGAGAACAGTTCACATCAAAGGTCTGCCCCCAAAGATGAATGATCCACATCCAAGATAAGTTGCTTGATGGACAACCCACTTTGAAGTTGGGCCTTGCATGATAGATGGTTCACATTAAAGGCAAGCCCACGTGATGGTTAGATCACAATAAAGAGAGGGCTAAGGTGGGCCCAACATAATGAATGGTCCACATCAAAGCCCGAAGGTTGGGCCCACATGATGGTCATTACAAACATGAGGGATAAGTACTTATGCCATGTTAAAACCAAACACACTTTTCTACTTTTTCCACCCATATGTATTTTGTCAAACATATTTATTTAGTACAAACTGAAAGATGTTACTTAAGGTGCAAGTAATTTTTTTTTCTATTCATTTTTAACACACACATACTCACACCTAGGGTTGAAAGTCCGGCAGGTTGGGTCGGTTTAGTGCTCAACCTTAACCCAACACAATGTTCCTATACCTCAACCTTAACCCAACCCAACCTAACCTCAGGTTGGGAATTCGCAACGCAAGCCTAACCCAAGTGGTCTTGACCAAGTTGGTCGGGTTGATTATATCAGTCTATTATATTTCAATACACGTCTTATTTTTTTGTACTTATGACTTTATTAATTATATTTGTAACTATTTATTGCAAATAACTTCAGTTTTTTTAAACAAACTAATTAAAATATAGGATAAATACCCCTTTAACACTAAAGCTTATCAAAATCAAGCATATCAAATTTCAAGCATTATCAAATATCAAGAACATATCAATTTTTAAATAATATCATATATAAAAGATAAAATACAATGGAAATTAGAAAGACAAGAATATACCCTGAGTATTCTATATTTTGTTTAAGTATTAAAAAGAACATTCCTTTTATCTTTGGCCCTACTTCTTTAAAAAAATATTACGTATTAAAAGCTTTAATAACCTACATAGTACATACATAAATTATACTTTTATATTCAAAATGAACAAAAAGTAATATAATAAGTTGACTTACTAAAGTAATATAAACTAGTAAGTTTACTTAACTAAAGTATAATAAAATTATAAGTAACTTACATATAGATCAGTTTAGGGTTGGGTCGGGCAACCCGAGACCTCAACCCAACCCCAACCCCAACCCAAAATTTATCGAGTTAGTATTTGCATAGCTTAAGCTCGAGACAGAACTTGATAATTCTTGCCCGAGTCCAACCCAATATCGAGTCGGTCGGGTTGAACACGCCCGACTTTCAGCCCTACTCACACCCACAAACACCACATGGGTGTTAAAACCCATGACTTTAGGGTTGAAACCCACACAGTCTACCACTGAGCCATGATTAGGGACCCCAAGGCATAAGTAACTTGTTTAACTTACCATCGAAACACCTTGAAAAACTTACCATCTCTTTATTAGTTGATTTATAATTTACTCGAATTGAGGACCCTAATTTATTTAAATTTTAAAATACTTAGACTTGACATGTGTAATTTTTTAATAATTTCAAGTTCCTACACATCATCCAACACGCACTGCTAGAATATTGAATTTATCTTGAAAAGATAGAAGTATTTATTAGGGGGAAAAAAATTCATCTGCCAGAAAAATAAAGCAAAGCCGAAGCTAATGTCTCATTTGACACCATGGATTTGAGGAGAAGTGAGGAGAAATCAATTGCTTTATTATGTTTGACACCATGAATTATTTGATGATAAGTGGATTTGAGAGAAATTCAGGAGAATTCAAAAAGGCCCTTTAAGCTCTTTTTCAAATCCTTTAAAAAAGTTGGGATTTGAGGAGAAATCCTCCCCAACGTGGGATCCACCATAATGTGTCCCTAACTATGGGACCCAACATGCATGATGTATATTTTCCATCTAACTTGTTGATAAGGTCATAAAGACCTGGATGAAGGGACCACACAAATAAATTTCAGTTTAATCCAAAACTTTTGTGCATCATAAAGGTCTCACGCTCCACTTTGTCTTGTTTTATGGTCCACTTTAGATGTGGATCTGCTTTATTTTTTGGATGTACAGCATGAGTTTAAAAATCGAAGCTAATACGGTGGGCATACGGTGGGATTAAAATTTACACCGTCCATTCCTTCATGTTTGATTTTTCTCCAAATCTTGGCTGCCAAACAAAAAATTTAGAATCGATAAGAATTGAAATTGATGAGAATTCATATCATGGAATTTGCTTCTCCTCACTTCTCCTCAAATCCATGGTGGCAAACGGACCATAAAGAAAAGGAGGAAAACTTTGATGCTCTGAAAGAGGTGGCAGAGGCATTTTAGAAATTGCAAAATGTGGCGCAAATATAACCGAATCTGCTACAGCTAAATAACAGTCCCAGTTTGGATGTATAAAACCAAAATGACACTTATTTCTGAACTATTTAACTAAGGCACTTGTAGACATTTGTGGGCGGTTAAAAATAAAATGAAAATCAACGGCCTTATTTGGGAGTGAGCCTTTCCGGAGTTCCCGCGATCTGGTTTGAAACGATATAATCTGCGTTTACATGCGAGTGCCTGCGTATCAGGCACCATAGGCTGCCAGAGTATCAAATAACTCCCCAAACAAAAATTATCGTCGAAATCACGTCTGTTTAAAACTAAAAATAAAATAAACTTTCGATACTCTGTTAGACTGTGGTGATTCATACGCATGCACCATTACGTTGCACCTGTAACCGTACATATATAACACAAACTAAACCGTCCAAATAGGAGACCCAGCTTGAAAAGGCGCACAATCCAATTCTATTGTAGGATTAATAACCTACGCGTCAGATTTTTGGCCGTCCGATGAGCTGTGAAAAAATGGAGAAGTACGTAGGTCTAGGTTAATTGATTCTTTTCTTGTGACACATTCAGTGGGTATGCCACGATTCGGACAGTTTCGTACGAGTTTTATGCTTGTGACTTTATGATTTCTGACTGCATGTGTATGAACCGTCATACTCTACAAGAGTATCAATTAATCATACTGACTTAAAACCTAAAAAGCCATTGCTTTTCTTAAAATGACTAAATTGCCCTCAGCTTGTATTATTGCTAACGCGTCCCGACTGTTAGGTGCGCGGTCGCTCGTGAGGTGCATGGGGCCGCAAGGCACAGTGACTTGGACATGGTGCTTCCCAGTCTGTACATAGCTTAACAGATGCTCCACGTGGTAAGATCTGATTGAACCATAGACTAGCCCACTAAAATAGGAATTTCAACGTAAGGAAGCACCCACTTCACGCCTATTACAGTCGTGTTTGCACCGACAAGCTTTTATTGGGTACTGTCTTGCTTGTACTAAGCTTAGTATAGCTTAGTAAAATTTGATTGGACGGCATGCTACTATTAGAGCTGGGACCAATAACTCTCATGCAATGCTTGTAAATTTATATTATTAAAAGATCCTTTCAACGAGGTTCGAGCATTTAAAGGGTGTTTGGATGGTAATTAAGTTACTTCAGAGAAGCTACTTATGCGCTATGTAATTTATCTTAGTTTTTACTGAGTAAGCTGAAGTGATTAAGTAACTTTAAGTAAAAAAAGTTGCTTATAATTGATCTTAAACTAAACTCACTTATCAATTGTTGTAAGTAGAAAAAGTAATTATTTAATGGTATTCAAACAGGCCCTTAGGGTTCAAACGTAATTATTCCATGGGTACCAATGTGACAGGCATGTGAAGGATCTTTGCATTTATGAAGCAGCCTCACAACATCAGAAGGTTTGAAAATCAAGCCAAACTGCCAATCAGTTAGCACAATCGATACAAGAAAATGCTTGGTTGTGAACGTCCGTCCTGTCTACGTTTAATGTACATGTGTTCACAACCTATTACTTGGACCGCAAAGCGCATAAATAACAACGTGTGCCAAAATCAACGGCCCAGATCTAGCAAACTTGCTAGATTGATATCCGTTGGGCAAACCCATGCATGGTCGCCCAATTGATTACAATGCAAACATATGTACAACCTTTCCATTTGCAAGAAATGAATCAGGTCACCTTGTTGTATGTAAAGCATCTAACTGTCCATCAAGGTCACCTTACCATAAAAATGGGACGCCAAAAAATCAATTCAATTCATTTATAAGCATTTCTCTCTCCATTTTAAGCTGGCAAAAAAAAAAGAAAAGAAAAAAACAAACACATGGAAATGTCGGTGCCACCCACTGGCCCACTAACAGCACTAGATGTTTTTCATTGTGGGTCTTGTAAATCGGGCCATGGCTTCAATCTCATGGATGACCTTTTTACCTAGCAAGAAAATTCCTGCAACTTTGTTAAGAACAAGAGAAACAAAGGTTTGAACATGGTGATGTGGACTGTTTGGATGCCGTGCAAATCTAATAAACCCCTTAATCAGCTCTTGGTCTTGTTGGTGCAAATGTACGTGGACCGTGGCCATCCACACATAGGCATTTGTACTAATATGGAATATCTGTTAGATTCGTGGTTTTCCTTGAGTGGACTACATTTTTTTTTCCATATCCTTTACTTAAAAGATACAGATGGGACACGACGTACAAAACATGAATGGTTAGAAAAAAGTACTGCAACCATTGGTTTACTTTGTACCTTGTGGCCGCCGAAAGCTTGAAAACTGAAAGATTTAACCATCATCTCCAACTAAATAGATGGCTTGAATCTCCACGCATGTTCCACAATGACATTTGTGTCTGCATGTAGATGGACAAGACACCACTTTCATGTGGAGTTGGAGTTGGCCAACCTCATCCAAAGAATCATGGGAATTGAGCTTGTTTCACCTACATTAGGGCTTAGGATTACCTGCATATAGTCCACATCTAAGGATTTATAATGCTGACAGCCACATTGGAACAAAATTATGGCGCATGATCATCGGTTTCTAAAACGTCTACGGCTCTGGTCATTGGACCATCGGTACTTTTGTCCACGCGCTGCGACGCAGGTTCATCATCTTGAGCAGTGGGACAGTATGTACCTTTGTGCTTCATTGTGCGCATTTCGACCACATAAAGGAGATTTGTAGGGATGTGATGCACTGGCATATGTATAATGTGCCGAAACAATATGCAGTGGATGTAAGTTTAAGATACACCCTTTAATCACCAAGATCATTATTTAAGCCTTATCCTAACTAATTGTAACATAGCCTGAGCATGAAGAAAATAGGTTATAAAAAATCACATTCTTCTTTATCCTTTATGATAACCCTTGAATCAACAAGGAAGAAAAAAAAACTTCATAAATTGAAATATAATTAATAAGGATGACAGTTGTTCTCTCTAAATTGCAATTGATGCGCACACATAAGTCATTGATTTTTAAACTCACATAAAAATAATAACCTTACTAAAAATAATAAATACATTTAAACCAACTCAAAATTCTTAGATGACTGGAACAAATTTGGTTATGACTATACTCTTTAAATCCTAAAGTGATTGAGAAATATCAAAATCAATGTTACTAAAATAATGTATCTTTGGACTTAAAAATTCAACCTTGACCTATTAAAATTACCTTATATTGCGAATCCGTGTAGAGACAAGTGGAACCCCTTCAATTGGCTTAGGTCACAAGCTCGTGGTTGTCTCTCCATCAACATCTTCTAAAACCAATTCTAATAATCGGGATGTTATGCCTGTCAGAAGTTACATTGTTTGCTAGCTAGTTTTTGCAACACCTTAGTTGTTGGCCCTTGATGCTTTTAATGTTAGTCTTCAATAAAGTTATCCACAACCTGTTCTACATCAATAAAGGTCAGCCATAAGAATCTTGTTCCATTATTTCACTCTATCGAGGTCTTATTCTCACTTAAACAACTGATTTTCTAACAACTCCTAGCAATGTCCTTTGAGGCATTTCCCTTGCCTGTGTTTATGGCCTTCCAATTTCAACAAATTCGCTCCTAATAAGTAGCGATCTTTAGAGCACATTTGGGAACTTGGATTTCAATTACTTGAATTTTGTATTAAGGTGATTTTGATTTTTATTGTTATGTTTGGCATCTTATATTCAAAATCTTCTATAACCCAAAAGTTATAATGTATTGAAATTATGTAATATATTTATAAAAGTCTGAATTTAATTATTAAATCAACTTCATCCCCAATTAGTGTATATATATATGATGTTTGACATAATGATTAAATAATTTCATTGGAAGACAAACTTTAACAAGAAATGATGAAATTCCAAGCCTCAGATGAACCATAGGCATAGGATCATAATGAGTGACTAACTAATAGTTTAACTATTGATTTACATGGCTAATGTTTTGAATACTCAAATCATTCTATTAATGTAATTTTACTGTTGTAGTTGATAATTTGATCGTTTTGTGATATCATTAGTAGACTACATGTACTATGAATTAGTAGCTTGGCAAGCATTCATATTACATATGTGACTTTTTTTACCTTTAAAAATTAGCAAAAAAAAGAGATAATCTTAACAAAACAATAAATTTTAAAACTAAGCAAAAGTGAGGATTGATGATCCCTTGAATTCTAAATACCCCACAATCTAAGCTGCTAATCAATCCCTATATTTCAAATACCTCACCATCCTCCCGATGACCCTATAAAATGCAATGTTTAATGATTCATCATTATTATTTGTGGGTGTTTGTTTAAATAGGAAGTACTACTTATAAATGAAACCACTCTATTCACAGTAATTCATGAGTAAAATAAACAATGAAATAAAATCTTTATTATAGTCAAATGTATGTGATGTGACCACACACTTACATTATGACCTATTTACAGCCATTTATTAGAAACCAAAAATGGCCTAAATCTTAGATTTGCATGGCTAAATCAATATTGGTCTACTTCTCAGCTCCTAAATTCCTAAAATGCATTTATATTTAATTTTATCCTTATCTTGTCCAACATTTCATATGCAGTGACAATAGGCCTAAATCAAAATTTTCGACGGCAGTGGTTGGACCAATTTAAAATTTAGACCTCGGACATCCGTAGCTGATGCTGTTGAAGCAATGGAGTGGACCATCCAACCATGACCCAGACGTGTACGAACTAGAGCATCTTGGCACTTTTGGGTCAGTTTATGTGATTGCATCTATGGCTATGGGAGTTGCGGCCTATGGCTCGATGATCGATATCTACCTACTGATGTCTGTGAAGAAATAAAAGTAGGGATGGGACTCCCTACCTTTGAAGCCTTCCTGAGGCCCACCGAAGTTTTCAATCAGTCAGATATCTGGTTTTTCCCTCGTCCTAATTGGGCTGACTTTATGGACGGTTAAGATGGCATATAATCGCCATGGTGGGCCACCCCGTCCCCACGGTCCATGTGTCATGAGCCGAGGTAATACTGTACGGACACGGCTTCGGTGGATCCCTGACTGTGGGGCCCACCGTGATGTATGTATCTTATATCCACGCCGTTCATCCGTTTATCCCGATCATTTTAGGATATGATCCCAAAAATGATGAAGATCCAAGTTCCAATTGCACCACACCACAGGAAACATTGCTGATTTAATGTCAATCACTAAAAACTTCTTCTAGGCCACCGGAATGTCTATTTGCCATCCAACCTGTTGACAAGGACAAAGAGGCCTGAATGAGAGGACAGCACAAATATCAGCTTGATCCAAAACTTTTCGAACCCTGAGAAGTATTTAATGGTCACTCAGTCATTGTTTCCTGTGGTGTGGTCCACCTGAGAATTGAATCTGCTGCAGTTTTGGGCTCATATGCAAAAATGATCTGGCGAAATGGATGGACGGCGTGGATATAAGAAAAAATGCATCTCGGTGGGATCCACAGTCAGGGATCCAGCGAAGCCGCGTCAATTACGTACGCACATCCAACACGGTGGACCCACAAGTGCTATTTTATGTGGATCGGATCCAAAGCAACTGTGGCAGTAAATTCGCGTCGGAGAGAAGGTAGCAGAAACTTTCCGTAACAAGCAAAAGGGTGTTTTGGTCATTTTAAAGGCTCCATAACCTTTTCTGGCATGCTCCCGGATTGAGCGATTACAATGCGCTAATCATCGCCCACGTGGCATGATCTGACATGTAGATCCGTACAGAGAGCTCGTCACGTGATGTCGTCACTCCTGAAGTACGGAAACCGCGTCGCTCTCCACCGCCAGATCTTTTGCTTGAGAGAGCGCCCGAGATAGCCGTCGATCGACGAAACGTAGGTTTCAGAAACTGTAAAAAGCGTTCGGTAGTCCCGCTCCGACTGCAGTACTCTTCTTTTTTTTCTGCCATCGGATGATGAAGTGGGCCCCACCTCAGGTTGGTTTTACGCGGGTGAACTCGTTCGAACTGGCACACGTGTACAAGATTCAAGACTGTCATGTACGTTGAATCTGGACCGATCACGATTGGTGATCAGACTGCAGGCCCACTTGTATATCCACTCCGTCCATCTGTTTCTACAGATCATTTTAGGACGGTGTCCCAAAAATTAAGCAGATACAAATCTTAGGTGGACCATAACACAGTAAACAGTGGTGATTGAGTGCCTCACCATTAAAAATTTTAAAGTTCCCATAGTAATGTTTTCGTAATGTTTATTTTACATCCAACCCGTTGATAATGTCAAAAAGATCTGGATGAAGGGAAACTACAAATATCAGCGAAATCCAAAACTTCTGCGGCCCATAAAAAGTTTTTAATGGTCATTTATCGCTGTTTCTAGTGGTATGGTTCACCTGAGATTTTTTAATCTTCTTAAGGTTTGCAATCGTGCCTAAAATGATATAGGAAAACAGATGGACGGCCGTGGATATACAAAAAATACATCAAGGTGGGCCCTACACGGTTAGAGTAATACCCAGCTAATTCGCTCCCCCTTGTTACATAGGCAATGTACGCATGCATTCAGAAATTATCCACGTGCCGAACACGTGCTTCATTTCAAGCCTTTCAAGTAGTGGGCCCACGTTTTACAATCCTAATGAACAGATTGGGAAAATATCAACCGTCCAAATTCAACAATCGAATCTACGTGAATCCGAGATCATGGTGATCTAAATAAGGTAGCTTGATTTGGGATATCCCGATCTGAAGTGGGTCCCACTAAGTGGGCGTTTTAACTTGAGACACATGCATGCCACGTGTGCAATTTACGCGTGCATGAGCATGGCGAGCATCACAGGGTGTAGTATCATAGAAGTCTTGATTTTTTTTCACTCAGGACCCTGTTTTTAAGCAGGGAATGTGGGCCATAGAGCCTCTGTCTGGCTCCGTTTGGGAGGACTACGAAAAAGAAGCTAAGAAAGAAAATGGACCTGCTTTTCCATTTTTCCTTTTTTCCCGATGAGTGCTGTGGCCACTCAGTCTGTAGTTTGTACACGTGTCGATGGTACATCGATTAAAGATCCGTGCTGTTTATCAGGTGGGACCAATCAGACAGAAGTTTAAAAGCTCCCGTGGGCCACTGCGGTGGACGCGAATTGCCTACCGACGCTAGAGAATAGGCTATTGGACAGTGCTCCATGACCCTAACATGATATATGTGTTTTATCTACTAGGATTCATTTATTTTTCGGATCATTTTTGGGCTCAAAATCTCAAGTAGACCACACCACAAGAAAACAATGGGAATTAAACGGCCACCATTAAAACTTTTTAATGCCCACTGTAATATTTATTTGCCGTCTAACCTGTTGATTAGGTTGCAATAACTTTGTAACTCCCAAAGAGTTCTTAGTGGCAAGTTTTCAATTACCACTGCTCCCCGTGGTGCAGTCCACATGAGATTTGGAAACACCTATGATGGATAACTTCTGAAATGCCGGTTGTGTGTTTACCCAACACCAAAGTAGCTCAGTAGTGTTGGGACGTGAGCCACGTGCAGCTGTAAACCCACTCATCTAACAACTTAAAGTATGATTTGCTCACAGCTGTCGGTAGCCCAATTAAATTTAGATGAATGTGTTAAAAAAACTCTGTGGTGTTGGGTCACCATACAATTTACTTTCTTCAATGTATTGATTACATATTTCATTAGTTATCCATTCTTTAGTTCATTTTTAAACTCATTTTAGAATATGAGCAAAAAAAAATTAAAACAGATTGATCTGAGATAGACTACACCATAACAGGCGACAGTGGTCTTTGGACTTCCACCTTCGGTAACTTTTTAAGTCTCACCTTGATGTTTATTTGCCATCTAACTTGGGGAGGTGTGTATAGCATCACACAAACCTGATGAAGGGAAAACACAGATACTGGTTTGATCCAAAGCTTTTGTGGCTCACAGAAAGTTTTTAGTGGTTAATAACCACTGTTTCTTTCTTGTGGTGTAATGCACATGAGATTTGGATATACTTCATTTTTTAGCCCATGCTTTAAAATGAGTTGGTAAAATAGATGAAGAACGTGGACTTACAACACATATATTGAGGTGGGCCCAACTGATAGGGTCCCACCCACATTGCTAGCTCTTGAGTCACAGCTAAGTTGCATAAAATTTTATGAAATAAAGGAAAATTATAAATATTAGCTTAATTAGCGTGAGCTTAATCCTCACTTTTTCTTAGAAGCATAGTTCACTTAAATATTTAAATTTGCCTCATTTTTTGCTCACATCCTAACAAGGTGAATATTTAAATTTGCATCATTGTTTTGCTCACATCCTAACATGAGCCGATGACATTACGAGCAAAGTGAACGTCCCAAAGGCATCACAATGGACTGTGCAGAGCTCTTGGGGTCTCATCAATTGATGGAATAAGTTATTTACTTGATCTGCAGGTAAATACAATTCATTCTCTATCCATGTGGCCCACCTGCTCACTTGACGGCTAGTCTGAACTTTGAGTTGTGGAGTAGAAAAGGGAGTGGATCAGGTGAGACTCCGGACTCACCTACAATGGTGCGGCCCTTACTATGGGGCCCACCTTGAAGTATGTATTCTGGTTATATCCACTTTGTTCATATGTTTTTTCAGATATTTTAGGGCATGAGCCCAAAAATGAAGCAGATCTAGTTCTAAGGTGGACTATACCTTAGGAAAACGTGATGATTGTCTATTAATGGGCCACAAAAGTCTTGGATCAACCTGGTATTTGTTTTTTCTCTTCATCCATCTTCATGTGACCTTATCAACGGGTTCGATGACAAATAAAAATTATGGAAACATTAAGGTGGGCCCAGGAAGTTTTTTAATGGCGGGGCCTTCAATCACCAATGTTTCCTATGGTATGGCCCCACTTGAGTTTTCTATTTGCTTCGTTTTTGGGCTCATGCCCCAAAATGATATGGAAAAGCGGATGAACGGTGGGTGGGCGGGTGTGTGTCAAGGTAGGCCCCACGGCAAGGGCTGCACCTTCTTGGTGAGACCGGGGTGCACATGAGTTGTGGGGGTGCATCTTATGAAGCTGTTGGACGGATGTGAAGAACAGTTGGACCATATTCAACTTGAACTGTTTCTATGGTGAGCATCCCCATCCCAACTGTTCCGTGTTGTGTCCACTTGGAATTTGATTTGGCATGAGAGGTGAACCTGGAGGGCCGCACATTATGGACGGAGTGGATGTGGACAAACATCTCCGTGGGGCCTAGACACAAAAATGGTAAATAACCTCACTCTGCAATGGTGGAACCAGCATCGTTTCCAATGCAAGTACACGTGTTGGAATGAGATGAATAGTGAATAGAGCCCTACCCGGACGAAACGGATTGCCTGCTGGGGGTTCCTGCAGCCCAAAGCTCTATGGCCCACTGTGATGTATTTGTTACATACACTTGGTCTATCCATCACTGGTTTACTTTAGGCCTTGTTTTGGAGCATATATTTGATATGCATGGGCTATTATCATGAAATTTATGTGAATTAAAATTACTAGTTGTGTCTGCATCATGTAATAAAAATTTACTATTTTCCTTACGAATGTGATTGGCAGCCTATTTATCTACTGATTACCACTATCGCTTTGGTCCACTTGAGCTTTGGATCTACTTCATTTAGGTGTGTTTATCTTTCCAATTATCTCAGTAAATAAAAAGAAATGGACAATGATTATAACTTACCTTGATGTTCTTCATTTAGGGTGTGTTTATCTTTCTAATCATCTTAGTAAATAAAAATGAGTAGACAATGATTATAACTTACCTTACTTTTCTTGTAGTGTTAACTACATTGGTTCATCATCATGATATGTTTTCATTGTGTTTTAGCCATGTAAAACCATATATATTATGATTTTATAATATAAAATTATAATAATTACAAATGCATTTACCTTTTGTGTTATTTATGTATTTAATTCTTATTTTTTTTATTAGTCATGTAACACACCTACCCTGTTAGTTGTGCATCACACGATGAACCCACCGATGTTAGTGTCTCCTTAGAACTCGAACTTGGACCTGCTGTTGAAATACCTAGGTGTCTTCTAGCTGGGCTAGCAGGCAAGACATACTTAACTCTTGATTCGTATTTCTTTTTAAAACAAGTATCAAACAAGCTGAATTTGAAATAACTTAGATTTAAATTAATGTCAACAATGCATTAAATGCACTCTCTCAAATACATTAATCACCACTGATTCACAGCAATTACTTTCTATTGGATGATTACGTCTTGTCCATGCCTAGATGGATTATCATCCTGGAGGCTCTATGAGGCTTACTGTGATGTATTTTTTTGTCTGCACCCTCCATTCATTTTGCCAGTATGATCCTAGAAACAAGGTAGATCCAAAGCTCATTGAAACCTTCTTAATGGTGGGAGTTCAATCCCCATTGTCTGGCTCACTCGAGGCTTGGATTTGCCTTTTTTTTAGGCTTCATATCTAAAAATGATCTTAAAAAATTTATGTATTGCATGGATAAAACCTATTAGTCATGGAAAACATCCAAAACATGAGGTAGATCCAACGCTCAGTGGGCCACACCAAATAGTAAGCTTGGGTTGCATTAAATGCACAAAGCATTAAATGTAATAGTCATTTCTAATACCGTTTACTTGGGTGTTGGATCTGTCTCATTTTTTGGGTTGACATGAGAAGAAAGATGGACGGAGGGGGTGCTCAAAGATTTGCCTGGACGTGGCTAGAGGCGGGAGGGATAGGGCACAAGCCGCATCCCTACTTAGACTGATTATATATAGTCTAGGTGGAGCGCGGATTAGGTACTACCTGAGCTTGTGCCTTAGCTTGGGACATGCACCTGCATATTGGTGGAGAGCCGACGTGACAGGTTTGTGTCAGGCTTGCTAACGCGGCAGGTCTCTTTAGACAATGTGCTCTTCACTAAATACAGACGTGATACATACTGTTGAGAAAACGGACGTCTCAAATCATGCTTGTGCAGAGACCACCGGCTGGTCGGTGGGAGTGTCCGACCGGCCGGTCATGCTGGAACTAGGCAGCAAGGCTGCTGGAAGTTTTTTGCCCATCCGACCGGTCGGCAGTGTCCTAGTGCAACACGAATTTGCGTAGTTTCCTTGCGCAAGAGGTTTCTAAATCCAGTTTTTCTTCCTTTTTAAGGGGGATCACGAGATTAGATGTTTTGTAGGTTGCAAAGGGGATTGTGGGAGCTTCTAGGTGAGAGAAAGAGCTTGAAGAAGGGGGTTTTCTTCTTAGGTAAGCCTGGGATTTCTCTTGTGGGCTTGGGTTTTGGGTCTTGGGTTCCATCTCTTATAACTTCTGAATTTATAGTGGATTTGTGTTGCTTTGTGCCGTGGTTTTTTACCCGTGAGGGGTTTTTCCACGTAAAAATCCGATTGTCTATGTGCGGGTGATTGCATTGTGTGGCTTGTTTGATTGAATTTTTCTATCAGTCTACGGCTTTGCTTCCGTTGCGGGCCCTTCTACCCCCAACAACTGGTATCAGAGAGATCGTTGGGGTGTTGCAGAAATTCGAATATGAAATAAGAGCATGGCATCAGACATGAGGTTCGACATAGAGAAGTATTCGGAGAAAAATAATTTTGAGCTTTGGAATGTGAAGATGAAAGGCCTTCTAGTTCAGCAAGGATTGCAAGATGCGCACCTTGGAGAGCGACCAGAAGCTATGAAAGAAGAAGAGTGAAAGAAGATCGATGAAAAGGCCAATGTCTCAATCCAGTTGTGCCTGACAGATGAGGTCCTGTATAACGTCATGAAAGATAAAACTGCGGCTAAAACATGGGCGAAGTTAGAGAATATCTATGCGAAGAAATCTCTTGAAAATCGTATATACTTGAAGCTTCAGTTGTACAACTTGAGGATGACGGAGGGGGCCGATGTTGAGAGCCACATCAACAATTTCAATAGGCTTATTTGCAAGTTGATGGATGTAGATGAGCCGATAAAGGACGATGATCAAGCGTTTATGCTGTTGAATTCTCTTCCAAATTCATATGAGTCACTCAAGGACTCTTTGTGCGCAGGTAGGGAGACTATTGGCGTAGAAACCGTTATCTCAGCCCTTCAGGCGAAGGCGATGAGAAGGAAAAGCGGTGGCGTGGGTCCCTCTATTGATGAGGCACTGGTTATGAATGGGAGGAATTCTGAGCGGGGTGGAGGATCTCCTTCATCGAGATCTAAATCAAAAGGCAAATAGAGGCACAAGGTGAGATGCTGGAATTGTGGGGAAAAAGGATATGTGAAAAGGGATTGTTTGAATCCTGAGAAAAGGCAAGAGAGATCTGGAGGTTCTTCTAAGAAAGGAACCAATACTATAGAGGATGGTGGTGACGGTTGTGATGTATTGACTGTATCCGACATAAAGCCTCTTGGTGGAGAGTGGCTCTTGGATTCAGGGGCATCATGTCATGTATGGCCTGACCGAAGCTCATTCATGTCATACAAGGAGTATGATGGTGGATCGATGTTTGTGGGCGATGGCTACGCTCGCAATGTGGTAGGGATTGGTTCGGTGCGCATTAGAATGTTCGATGGAGTCGAACGGATTCTTGAAAGTGTGAAGCGTGTCCCTGAGATGAAGAGGAATGTGATATCCCTTGGTGCACTCGAGGCGAAAGGGTGTAGGTTCATCGGTTGCGATCGATATTGTAAAATGGTGAAGGGAGCACGCGTGATGATCAAGGCACGGAGGTGCAATAATCTTTACAAGGTGATCGGGAGCACAATTCATGGTGGAGCTGCGGGATCGATAGTGGGATCCACGGTTGTTCAAGTGTGGCAAGAGAAAAAGGGCCACATGGGAAGAGCAACAAGGCGTGTGAAGATGCAGGGATGAGGTCGATGGGGTATGAGAAGCGACGGGACTATAATGATAACGAAGTAGAGGTGGAGATTGTACGTGGCAAGGTGGTGCATGGTGATTTGAGTCGTGGTGGAGTTTGTTGAGAAAACGGATGTCTCAAATCATGGTTGGTCGGTGGGAGTGTCCGACGGGCCGGTCACGCTGGAACCAGGCAGCAAGGCTGCTGGAAGTTTTTTGCCCATCCGACCGGTCGGCAGTGTCCTAGTGCAACATGGATTTGCGCGATTTCCTTGCGCAAGAGGTTTCTAAATCCGATTTTTCTTTCTTTTTAAGGGGATCACGAGATTAGATGTTTTGTAGCTTGCAAAGGGGATTGTGGGAGCTTCTAGGTGAGAGAAAGAGCTTGGAGAAGAGGGTTTTCTTCTTAGGTAAGCTTGGGATTTCTCTTGCGGGCTTGGGTTTTGGGTCTTGGGTTCCATCTCTTATAACTTCTGAGTTTATAGTGGATTTGTGTCGCTTTTTGCCGTGGTTTTTTACCCGTGAGGGGTTTTTCCACGTAAAAATTCGATTATCTATGTGTGGGTGATTGCATTGTGTGGCTTGTTTGATTGAATTTTTCTGTTTGTCTATGGCTTTGGTTCCGCTGTGGGCCCTTTTACCCCCAACACATACATGCTATTACGTCAAGCCTATCTTGAACTCTACAAAGGCTCATGTAATACCTAATCTACTTCCGTCTAAGTGGGGATCCATTGACAAACAATTGAGGAATGGGCCAACACACCATACGGATAGACCACGACATTGGAAAATTTGGGATAGACTTGACCTAGTGAAACTTTTTAGCAACCACAATGACGTGGATACACCGACTTGTCATGAATGACGGAAAATACATGTATCAACTTCATCATATGAAGTTTTCAATGATTTGTGTTTAATTGTTACTGTTTCTTGTAGTGTGACACCCTTGAGCTTTGCCTCTACGTCAGGTTTGGACTCACGTCCTAAATAACCCATACATCACGGTAAGCCCTACAGAACTTAGGGCTGCAATCGGCGTCCCTTGCGTGAGCGAGCGCAACTTGTTGAGACCCCGAACCAGCAATGTGGGTGAGACCCTGCCATAAGGCCCACCTCAATGTACTCATCTTATATCTACACCATTTATCTGCTTTTCTGAATTATTTAAAGCATGACCCCAAAAATGAATCTGAAATAAGTTTCAGGCAGACTACACGAAAATAGTGGTGGTCATTGAACTCTCACTATTAAAAGCTTACTGGTATCCACCGTAATGTTTATTAAACATCCAACCTGTTGATAAGGTCGCACAGATATGGATGAAAGCAAAAAAAAATATCAGCTTGATCTAAAGGTTTTCAATGGTCATTAACCACTGTTTCCTATGATCCACTAGAAATTTATAACTGCGTCATTTTTGGAACTAACGGCCTTACAATAAGCTGAAAAAATAGACGAACGGGGTGGATATAAGGTGAATATATCGAGGCGGCCCCTACGGTCAGGGTCTCACCCACATCGCCGGTTCTGGGGTCTCACCCACGTTGATATCCAGCCAGTCAATTAAGTGGGCCTACCACGACGACGTGTACCAAACTTCAAAGAGGTTCACCCAACAGATACGATGCACATGCACCGTGAGTCGATGTTAGTCTGGAGAAAGCTCATATTGCACCATACTGCATGAAAAGCCTGGATCTCTTACACGTGCGCCATGTTAGCAAGCGTGGCAGAGGGGTCCACATCCATCTCAATTCCCAAGCGAGCGAGTACACTTTAGCAGAAAGAAGCGGAAAGCGATGACTGTTGGAACGTCATCCGACGGTAGGAAAACAAAATCATTTTACTTGATTTTGGGATGATAGAAGAGGGAAAAGAGAACTGCGAGAATTACCAAATCTTCCTTGAAGTACTGAATTTTTCGAGTCGGGGAAAGCGGGAAAAAAAAAAAAAAAAACACGCCATTTGAGCGTTTCACCAACAGAATCCATCGCAGTCACACCAAAATCGAATTTCCTACCACAACGTTGTAGGTAGTACGTAATGTCTGTTTAAAATCCATGCCGTCCATCAGTTGCATAAGGTCATCTTATGACTTGACGTAAAAAAATGAGGCAGATCCAGAAATCAAGTGGGCCACACCAAAGGAAAGAACGTCGATGGAGTCATAAAACGTTGAAACCTTCTTGGGGTCCACTTAAGTTTCAGATAGGATGTTATATGTGTGGAACTGACCTTATGAACAGGTTGGATGGGCATATAAACAATACGATGTAATCATGAAGATTCGTATGGTGTATGTCCTCCTATCTCCACTTTTTTCATGCCGTGTGTTTCGGTTCAGTTTTAGATCTGTTTGATTATTGGGGTCACGTCCGAACATGAGCTACTTCATCTGATGGACGGAGAAGATGTCACCACACGGAGCTTTTTGTTGCACTGTTTAGTGTTCCTTGCTACAAGGAAGAGACGGTAGAGAATAATACAGATTTTGCAATATAGAAGCCATCCATGGTATGGGCCAGTAGATGAATGGTCCATGATTGTCGGAAAAGTACGTTCCTCGAAATATAGTCCATCTGTATTAAGCCCCAGTGGATGGACGGTGCGATCTGATGATTCTAGCCATTTAATTAGTAGACTTCAGGACAACGATGGAAAACAAAAATAGCTGTGATTCGACGGTCATTGCAGAAAGAGAAGAATCCGATAGGTGTGACTTTTAAGACGTGCCAGTCATGATATATCCCTCTAGGATGGACGGTCATGATTGATAATTCAGTCTGCCACATTTGCTGATGAAAGATGACTCTTCCTTTTTGAATCCATGTTGCTTCTGTCACGGCAAGAATCCAGCGTGTGTTGCCACCCACTGGGACCCACATGCTGAGATGGTCCGATGATTTGAACGTCCCTGATCTCCTTTCTACGATAGATAATCTAGTGTTCCATAATCATACTTCACTGATAATCGTAACCTTCATTATCTACAGTTGAATGTAAGCCATTGAAGATTATCATTTCATTATTCTAAATTCATCTAAAGAAAACGATGGTCAGGACCATCCTTTCAGTCTAATTTTCTAATGCTAATCTCTGATATCATAGAGTCCACATCATAGACGGCTCTGATCATCGGATCAGTCATCATGTAGACCCCATGAGCGGTGACACACGCTGCAACTTTAAGGCAAAAGCCGCAAAACAAACTCCTGCCTTTCTACAGTGTCACGGGCTCTACAGTAACATCTCCCACCTGCAATCGCGAAATACAGACGCCCCACACATGCAGAAATCCGAGACGCTCATCAGTGGCCACGTGGATCATGGAAGGAATAATCC
Organism: Liriodendron chinense; assembly: GCA_003013855.2. Classification (NCBI taxonomy): domain Eukaryota; kingdom Viridiplantae; phylum Streptophyta; class Magnoliopsida; order Magnoliales; family Magnoliaceae; genus Liriodendron; species Liriodendron chinense. The sequence goes on from ML058333.1 coordinate 6,947,998, forward strand.
ATCCCGGCCTAACGAACGTACTGATCTTTTACTATGCCATGTTGACGTACGTACGTGCTCGTCGTTTGGCGTTTGGAGATGGACGGTTACAAGTAGCGCCTACGTCTGTGCTCAGCAATTGGTTGGTTAGGATCGTCTGATCAGTGCGGATTTCCATCTGTGCTACACCCAAAATGGGTCCACCATTTGGACAGTCTGGATTGACGTTCGTATATGCGACGTGTATGTGCATGATTTGCCACATTTAATAAATGGTAGCATCAACACACACCCATATATGCCATTGGATCACCGGCATGTGTTATTCCACTGGGGCCCACAGGCAGCTATTGTCTGTATGATCGAAAACGTCCATCTATTAGGTTCCATTTTGGTTAGGCCACGGTGAAAAATAATCTCTGAAAGTGTGATCCTGACCACTGATTTGTAGATATGAGTGCTAACCATAGAATTTTTTTCTTTTCAGTGGTCCACATTCGGTTGGGCATATCTTTCTCGACATGGACGGTTACAACCAAATGGACCATATGTACATGTGGGTCCAATGGCGCATCAGATGGTGATGATCCTGAGCCACAACATACACAAAATGAACTCTAGGATTGCCTGATAATTAGTGGGATGGCTACGATTGCTTGTTCAACTTGATCCAAAACGTCTGTGGCCGCCAAGAATCCTAGCCATCTAATTAAGAGAAAACTCAAATATCAGCTGCAGCTGTCCATGTGGAATCCGCATCCGTCCATAATAGAAATATCAATCTTTAAATTCATTTTAATTAAGTTAAATCAGGCATTTGTTAGCTGTCTATTCATTTCAATCAAGACAATGGTTGAATTTGTTAACTGTCTATTAATTAAATCAAATCGGGCATTTTTCATTCATATTTAGAAAGGTTGGGTGGGTTTTTAGAAAGAGTTAAAAAGAAGGCTTTCTTTCTCTCTCTCTCTCTCTCTCTTTTCGCCCATATTTTATGCTCGCCACAAATGTATAAATGGTATTCAACTTGTGCAGTAAGGTCCCTCTATCATTAGCATTGGATGTGAAGAAACTAGGCTAATGCAATCATCAAGTGGACCACTCAAAGAAAAAAAATGGTATTTGGAGTCCTCTAATTTCATCGCATAGCAACTCAACGGCTTGGATGACATGCACTTATTATGATAGGTCCATGGCCTACCACTAGTTACCTATAAGACATAAGCTAAAATAGTTAATTTCTGAAAGATAAACCGTGTAATAGACCTGCATGGGGAAGTTTACCAACATTCTTCAACGAGAGAAGAGGTACTTCTAAGAATCCAAACTACAGTGCAGTGATTACAATTATGCCCACCAATAATGATAGAAATCTGGCCAGCGTGTGTAGGTTAGAGCTGCATTCTTTCTAGGGATGGGGATTACCCGGTGACAAGGTCATCCAAGTAACCTGGTGGTGACATGAAGGTATTATTTGATTGGGCCACATGTCGTTGTTAAAGAGAAGGGCCCACCAAAAGCATGGGAAGTGGATTCCCTTGTGACCATACCCTTAGTGGGAGACACTATGGGTCCCACCATGATATATGTGTTTTACATCTATGCAATGTATACGCTTTGCCAATTTATCTTAGGGCATGAGTACAAAATTGATGCAAATCCAAAGCTGAAGTGGATTGCACCATAGGAATCAGTGGTGATTGAACAACCACTATTAAAAACTTAACGAGGCCACAAAAGTTTTTAATAATGATGATATTTGTCTTCCCTTCGTCCAGGTCTATGTGACCTTATGAACAAGTTGATGGCAAGTAAACATCAAGATAGGCCCTAGGAAGGCTCCAATGGTGGGTGTCATTGTCCCTACTGGTTCCTATGGTGTGGTTGGATCTGCTTAAATTTTGGGCTCCCTATAATGAACTAGCAAAATGGATGAACAACGCGGATGTAAAACACATACATCATGGTGGGCGTCACAATGTCTGCCACAAGGGATACTGTCATGAGGAATCCACTTCCCATTCTTTTGGGTGCTCCTCTCTCACAGTGGCACATGGTCCAATCAATTAATGTCTTCAAGTCACCACTGGATGGTCGCCTAAAATGAGATGGAAAATGGATGGCGTAGATAAAATACATACATCACGGTGGGCCCACAACACCTTCCACCAGAGATATCTGCGGTACTGGTAGGGTCCCCAGGCAATCCGCTTCCCCTTTCAGGAGGGAGGCTGGACCTCATCTAGCTAGGGTTAGGTGAAAAGTTCTTCTCAAGAGCACCTTTTCGTGCTGGACTACGGAGTGATTTTTGCTAATTTTTGCTAAAATCATGCAAATCATTCAATGTGCATGTGCACATGCATGTCAATCTACATGCCCAAATATAGACCACCCTGCAGATGAAGGAAACTGTAATTCACATCGATCACACAATCCTAGCCATCTAATTGGTGAACATCAACTGGATGGCTCTAATCGCGCAGACAAGATCCGACAGGTCAACATCATTCAATTAATTTCGATTTTTTTTGGGCCATATATAATCCACAGCAGCCCTGTGATTTCAACTGTCCAGATTGAAGTAGTTGAGGATATATAATAAATTGAAGCATACATCTCAATGGTTTATTATCGTCCAATGTACTTAACATTTGATGGATGCTAATGGATAGTGAAAGATAACTAAAACTCACTAATCATTCACATTCTAGCTAAACCATAGCTTTTATGAGTGGAATAGTAGTCTATATGGCCCACCACGGTACCTAAACCGGAATTATCTGCTTACGTATCTCTTAATGGAACATCCGTACATAATGGCACTGTATCTCTTCTTGGTCTTTTCTCTAATAATGGAACGGAAAGTCCACAAAGGAATTATCTACATGCCTACTAGCCCTAGTTTAAAAAACTAGGCTAGCTAGAGTTGAAACTTTAGTTAGTTTAACCCTAGACATTTGGCAATTGATGTTCAAAGTATCATCTCCCTCCAATGTACATTGCCCCATGTGTACTGGTATCGTCTTTGAACGATATAGTTGTATTTGTTGGGGGTAGAATTAATCTCAAATGGAATCAAACAAACAATAGAGGACCAAAAATACGAGCAAACATGGAGAGCATAGAGATTTTTATGTAGAAAATCATTGCGGAAAAAACCATGGCACGAAGCAACAACCAATTTAATATATCAGAAGATTATAAGAGATAGAAACAACTTATGGTATCAAAACCCTAGCTTTTTTATTCAAAACCCTAGAAATCGTGTAAACTCCTCTTTAGAATACCCTAATCATGTATATAAGACACTAATATACGACCGTATACGATTAAGAAACAAAACTTGCATTTTCTAAAACTTACGCATTTTCTTGGTTTCTCGATCAACTAAAACAGACCTTAATCGACCGGGAACATTACAACGTGCTTTAGTCGACCCATCTACGTTGGACCATATTAAAGGCACTCGATTTACAGTATTGGCCCACGTAAACCTGCAACAGCCTGATAGAGGTTGACATGTGGCGATATGACCCTGTACCCAGTGATGATATACCAAAACCAATTTTTCTAACCACCATAGCAACAACGACCCATTTGCCGTTGTTGCAATTTTGTTCTCTTTACTATCTACCAGGCGGTATGCAGTTGAAACCGCACAGAGGTAGAGAGAGAGAGAGAGAGAGAGAGAGAGAGAGAGAGGAAACAATGTGCTGGTATACACTGGTAAGTGTTGCATGCAAAGAGGAAAAGGAGTGATGATGGAAACCTGTCCTGCTTTTTCCAGTTTTGCAGCCCACTCCAATTTTAGACATTCCTCGATTCGAGACTTATGTACTAACATCAGCCAGCACTCCAGATGGTATTGTGCAGTTGTTACGGTAGGTCTTACATGGCCTTTGTTGTAAGGGCCTTTTAATACTACTTTGTGATGCAGACTAGATAATATTAGTATGAAAGATTTGAAATGATAAAAATACTCTTAGTTGAAGGGCTAGATGCATTCCATTTTTCTATTAAAATCCAAGCTTCACACTCCTTTCGCAACCAATAGCGATGAAATTGGCCGTAAGCAACCAGCATTATGTATGAATAAGATGACAAATTTTAACCATATTCAATATAATTACTAGTAAATATCAACTCATGAATTTTTGGAGATATAATCGAGTTGAGTTTTAGGGTATTCGATCTATTGCATCATGTTAGTAAGATCACACAAGTAGATTGATGTTGCAACGCCACATATAAAATCTCTTGTCAACTTAATATTATTTTTTAAAATGTTTCATATGATTACATGCCTCTTGGTTAGAGAGATGATTTCTTCTTCTTCTTTTTTTCTTTTTTCTTTATTAAATATCGGCCTCCCATTTGAAAACTTTGCATTGTATGTATTGCCCAAACACTCATTATCTAGATTTTCTTGTTGCATGGGTGAACCTCTAAGCATTAGGTGTTGGAATGTTAAGTCCCTTGGTCTGCATTGATATGTCATCCTCTAACAGCTGGAGCTTTTAGATCAAGTGGTTGTTTGACATAGTATCAGAGCGGAAAGTCTTGCTATACTTTGAATCCCGAAGTAGCAAAAATGCCACCGGTAATATATTCTCCCAGGGGGCTGTCTATGGTGTGACTTGTGAGTGTCCCTCCAACCTTGCTCATTTGAAAATTTCTAACTATAATATCCTGTTCTAGATGCACTCCACACCACAATGAACCATATAAACATCTACTTTTTTGTAGAAAGGATCTTCCACAACAGTTGTAGATTAATGTATAAAATGAACTCAATCTATAATTGTTGCTAGTGGGGCCCATCATGGTGTGCGTATGATATCACACTCATCTAGGAGGGTTGCCCCACCATAGAGATGGGATACCCAAAAACCATGCAAATCCAATCATTAGTTAGGCCACCTCCAGAATTTGGAGATTTTTTGGTGGTTGTCCAAATTTTTCCCTATGTTGCAGCCCTCCGGTTGCAATCGCAGGCTTGATTTTTGATCCCCAGTTTTCAAAGTAAATCAACTATAAGAAATAAATAGTTGCAACAAAGAAAATAAACATACACAAAACATGAGATTTATGTGGTTCCGCATTGTGCCTACCTTCTTGAATGAATCTCCTTGAAAATTATTATCTCATAAAAAAGGAATTACATTACCGAAACTTTCTAATACCTAAAACTTAAGTTTCCCTTGCATAACCTCAATTATACTCCCACAGAGAATACATATTCTCTACATAGAAGGACCCTAAATACCCTATTTGGTTGGGTTAGGCCTTTGAATTGAGTTTTAGTTTGAGACATCCTATGACTTTATTTATAACTTTCTCTACACTGTTCTGTAGACTACGTGACATCTACCGACAACAGTGACCTTGCTAAGGTCATATGCCAAACATATAGAATGGTGGGCCTCTTATTCACCTAATTGCCTGAGATTCTTATCCATAACAGCTGCAACAACCTCTATTTCCTTTTTGCTTTCCTTTTCATTTACTGCTTTTTGGTTTGTGTTGATCTATTGATCTAGGAAGTGGATTGTGTCCTACCCCCACCCAATTCTAGTCAAGAATGGGCAGATCTATTTAGTGGCCCACCATAATGTATCTGTTTATCCATGACCTCTATTCATTTTCTCATATCATTTAAAGGTATGAGCCAAAAAATGATTCAGATCCAACACTCAAGTGGACCACGCCACGAATGACTATTGCATTTAACGCTTTGTGCATTTAATGCGACCTAAGCTTATATTTTGGTGTGGTCTACTTGAGCATTAGATCTGCCACATTCTTTAGCTCATACCTTAAAATAATCTGAGAAAAAGAATGGAGGCCATGGATAAACAGACTACATTAGGGTGGGCTCCCACACAGATCTGCCTGTTCTTGGCCAGAGATGGGCAGGGTAGGACGCTATCCGCTCCCATTGATGTAACTGGTGTCATCCAAGAAATGGGTGTGCATAAAATGAGCTAATGATGCCCTATGGTGCACGTGCAATTGGCCACTAAAGCAGAGGCAATTATGAAATCAGCCAAACCATGTCTCCTCAAACCATGCTTTCCGTAAACTGTCTCCAGGCAACTCAGTAATTGAATGGTTACCAAGGTCTCAGACTCAGACGAGTCTCCTGTGACTCGTTTGAGTTGACTTAGACTCGGTTGGACCTAATTCTGCTTGACGCTACAAGTCACCCCAGACGATTCACCCCTGACAAAGATTAGTCTGGCTGATTCACCCTTGACTGGGTCGAGTTGCGACTCGACTCAAGATGGAACGAGTCAATCTTAAGTGCCCGAGTGGGCATTGCACATTTTTCCACCAAACTGGCCCAAAACAATGATTCAACTAATTTCATCTTAGAGGCGAAATGGGCAGCCCTTATCGCTTGTTTCCGGAAATGAATTTTTGCCTATATGCTACTCTAGAGCACACAAATGCAACCCTATTTTTTATTTCATTACCCACTTTATTTATTTAAATTTCAAGCTTAATCCCAATTACTCAGAGCCTCATGTTCAGTTTAGGTTCCATTTAGGTAGCGGATATTACGAGATCAGAATTCGGCTGTAATTCTAATGTTTCTAGACCCATGCCCTTTGAGTCGGATTCACCACATTAAAGTAGCGCTTTCCTCTATATAAATACAATTATAGAAGATTTAGAAATAGCATTTTGCCAAAATCTAATTAGACTTGTCAAACAACCACTTACTCTAAAAGGATGACATATCGATTTTTCTCAAGAGACTTTAACACTTCACTGCACATGCAGGGTGGAACCCGTGGGAGAATATATTACCGAAGCATATTTATTACTTTTGGGATTCAAACATGAGCTTCTACTATGATACAATGTCAAACAACCACTTCCTCTAAAATCTCAAGCCTTTAGAGGATAACATACCAATGTATAAGAAATTCTTTTTAATTTTTTTTTAACTTCCATAATTACAATCATATGGAGGATAGAGAGTCATATACCATTGTCCACACATAAGTAATGATGCAACTATTTTTTTTTTCCCACGAATGTGTCACATACTTAGAATATCCTACCCATACAAAAGGTGTGATGATAACCCTACTCCAAAATCAGGCAATCCAGATGTGATGAGTTTGGCCTAAAACATGGTTATATCATAACCTACTATGCAACTATTGCATCTGGTGATTTCTTTAAAAGAGGAAAGTGTATGTCTAGAGTGATGAATAGGACATGGTCCATTTGGGTCCACCTAAATTGAGATTAGGCTTAATCCTGATTTTGCGGGATACGACTACCTAACGCACCCTAAGCTCTTTTCGGAGTCGCCCATGTTTTATTTTCATCCCTGAAAAAGAAGAAAAAGGCATCATGTGTACGTGAAAACAATGAAATTGCCGGATTGTGTCCTAATAAAATGCATTTGCTGTATGAGAACTTCAGCATCTTGAGAAAAGAGTGGTAAAAAGGAAACACTTTAGGAACTTGCAACTTTGTAATTATTCAATCGGATATTTGGTAGTGGGAATAAAGATTGTTGGTCACCGAAATTAGGTGGGCCCATTGATCAGACGATGGAGATGGTGATCCCCACCTTAGGCCACTTGCATATATATATATATATATATATATATATATATATATATATATATATTTCCTGGGTCCCAATTGAAAACAGGTGGGTCCATTGTTTTCTAACTGAAGATAGGGAGAGACCCAATGATCCATGCTTGAAACAATGTCACATGTGTGTGTCAATCCAGAACACTCAAAGTGCGGGCCCCAGTATGGATGGAGCACATCTTGAAAATCAATTGTATCTGATGCTCCTAAACACCTAATTAGCGACAATTAAATCGACACTTTAATGAAAACTGGTCAGCTGTCCGCATCGGCTTACAGTAGATGGTTAAGATTACCCGATTAGTGTGATTTTAGGCCGACATTTGCTAAGTCCTCAACTCCACATTCCTGTGAAAGTCACGTCATGTAATGACACACATGTGCCAGCATGGCACACCACTACTACATCCAATCCATTCATCAGACGTATGCACTTACATGGATGGTGTCACCTACGAATCAGATGGATTCACTCATAAGGTGGGCCACAAATTATTAAACAATTGGACATCTTAAAAAGCTTGGACGGAGTTTGGAGATGTTTCTAACACCTGGCTCACCTACTGGATGGACCAGATTTATTTTTGGGCAAGAAAATCTAGGAGATCAGACCTGGCCAGATGGAAGGCTAGGATATTGCACCTGAAGCGCACGGTCGCACGTGCAACGGTATACATGGCATGTCTATTACACGCGTGTGGGTGTAGCAAAGGTGCGTTGTGCAATGGTCCAACCACGACGATGTGGACAGCGTGGATTTACGTGCATGGTGGATCATTCCTGTTCCCCTGGGAAATAGTGTCTCGGTATTATTGCGAAAATTAACTAAACGACAATATCACGATATTTTTAAAATATCAGCATTTTCAAATCCTCACGATTTTCTCACTGAAATATCTACATCCACATATTTAAGGGGAAATTATTCGAAAGTTTATCCACCCCCCCCCGGAGGTCAAGCTGTGTAGGCCCCTCTGTGATATGTGATGGGCATCCGCACCATGCATTTGGTGGGTCCCCTATTGGTCATGGGATATACCAGAAATCATTTGTATACAGAACTCAAGTGGGGCATACCAACTTAAAGAGTGTAAAATCATGCCACAACATCTAAAGCACTTGTTGGGGCCCACCTGAGTTTTGGATGCTTATGAAACTTGGTGTGACCTCTTGTTTAAGTGGGACACATACAATGGATGGGTTGGATTTCTCAACGTCATCTCAAGTCAATCCTATAAGCGATCGTAAAGGTTTCAATGGGTGGATATCCACTCTTAACTGTTGTCTATGGTGTGGCCCACCTAAGTTAAAGATTGGCCTGAGATTTAGGCCCATGGCGCAGCACGAAATGGTGCATTTGACTGATGGTGTGGATGCCCATCATACATCACAGTGGGGCCCACACAGCTCAACCTCATGGGAACTTCCCATGAGATCGAGAGCATAGTACCTTTTCCCACTTGAGTTTTAGATGTGGCTAAAACTTGGTCGGACCCCTCATCCAAGTGGGACACACACAATGGATGGAACCACATCTCGATGAGCCCAATAAACAATCATAAAGGTTTTAATGGGCAAGTAACCCCTCTCAGCTGTAGTATGTGGCGTGGCCCACCTAAGTCATTGATTGACCTATTTTTGAGCTTGTGGCCCACCATGAAATGGTGTATCTAACTGATGGAGTAAATGTCAGATCCACATCGTGGTGGGGCCCACATAGCTCGACCTTATGCGAAGTTCCCATGAAGTCGACCTTATAGTACCATTTCCCATATATATATATATATAACATCCATCCTTTTTAAGTGCATGTGACATCTAACCCTTTCAATAGCCTCATCTACTTATCAAGTGGGTCACACCATATAAAAAAAAATTCTAGCCATTGCTAAGTTGTGAAAATGAAGTGTGGAGAGAGAGAGGAATGCTCTCATGAGCACTTTTTGAGAACTCATCTTACATGATATGAGCCTAAAATTTGAACCATCCACATGATACAGCACCTTAAGAAACCCCCAAGCCCAACTTTTACCCTGATCCAGAACTTTGTTGAGCCATCTTTGCAACGAGAGAAAAATTAAGGGAGGAAACTGTTTCCTTTTGCCACGACCCACCAAAGTTTTGGATCAGGGTAAAAGTTGGGCCTTGGAGGTTTTGTTGGGGTGTTGCATCACGTGAATGATTCAGATTTTATACTCATATCACGTGATATGAGTTCTTAAAAAGTGTGAGCATTCCTCACACACACACAACACACACACACACACACACACACACACACACACACATTAAATCTATTTATAAATTTGTTATATTATGTTTATATTTGACGAGATCATTCTGACCGACAAAAACCACAAGGTTTGAAACTCTCTTCAGTAATCCATGTGTCAAGGAATTCCTGAGAGCGATATTTGTCACCATGAGAAGGGAGAGTGGTTTGATAATTCGGAAGAGCATGATGGTTAATATGCACACATGGGTTTAACTAACTCAAACCTGATTAAATTACCAATCTCTTTAACTACGCAACGCTCCAAAATAATTAGATCCGTTTGATTATCCTAACCTTTGATTCAAGGACACTTGTTTATTGAAATAGAAACTTTGGATACTTTAAATTTTAAATGTCCACCAATCCAATAGTCAAGCATCATTTTCGATTCATGATACATCAAAACAAAGACCTCTAATTTGAATAATATATTTTGAGTTACTTTTATGCTACGTGTGAAATTTTCAAGTGATCACTAAGTGCCTGCATACCATCCATCACACTCTGCCAAAGCATCCAAATCTTTCAAGGCTGACCAAATGTACAAGAGTTTTGGAGAAGTGAATTAAATATAAAAGAAAGCCTAAATGCAATGTATCCAAAACCTTAACCCTAATTAAAATCTATATCATGAATAAAAATATATGGTAGGTTTCCTTGAGTCCCTGAAATGATAGGTTAGCTGGTAGGAAAATTCCACCCAATAATTTGTTTTTTTCCTTTCCCTAGTTTGACTATGAGTCTAATTGTACTTTTATGACTAATCTAATCAAATAGTGTTTAAAAATTTAAATAAAGTATAATGACTCACCTATGCAAGCGTTCTCAAGGTTCAAAGCATCAAACCAAATCATACATGTCACTCATGACCTATATGGTTGCATTAGACCAAAATAGTCCAACACCGGCAATAGGGCTGTCAACGACACGGATCATGATCCGTATCAGATCCAGATCCGCTTCAATTTAATCGGGTTTGGATCAATAAATGGATCGTTGGGTCGGATTCGGATACCCAAAGACGATCCATTTAATATTCGGGTTGGATTCGGATCAACCTTGATCCGATCCGTTAACGACCCGATTAAAAAAACTCTTATAAGTGAATAGAGCATTTCTCTCTCTCTCTCTCTCTCTCTCTCTCTCTCTTCTCTGGAATATGGATGGCCGGTCGCTGGTCGGTGCCTTCTCTCCTGTTCTCTCCCGTTTTTCGTTGCCATTTTCCAAAACCCCATGGGCTGTATCATATTCGGATATCGGGTTGGATCATATTCCGATCGGAAACGGGTTTCAAAATATTTAAACGGGTCGGGTTCGGATCATATACTTGTGATCCGAATCGGATTCGGGTAAGATATATCCTTAATCGGATCGGATACAGATCATCACTGATCCGGCCCGTATCCGATCCATTGACAGCCCTAACTGGCAATAAATGCCCTGATACAATACCCCAATTCACCATTTTATAACCTTTGAGATGGCCACAAACACTGTTACATGAGGCATGACATTGACTTCCTTTCGGACTAGTAATATGGGGGACCAACCTTAAGATATGCATAACCTAAAATCATAGCAATTAGACTGGTCTCGACATTCAAACTAGGGCTAAGCAGTCAAATTGAGTGGAGTAATGGTCTAATTGCACTTGAAACTACTTAAGAGAGTTTAGATTGGGCCCAAGGTACCATGCTCAGGTATTGGACCTGTTGTTAGAAATAATCGTACGAAAAATATTCAAACAATAACAAATCAAGAAATAAAGAACGTCACACCTATTGAAGTTATCAAGAATGTAGTGACTCGATTGATAATGAATATGATTTATTACTACAAATTTGTTTACTTTAAGATAATTTGTGCTCATTGATAAAATCTATAAGTGTAATAAACTCCCACTGTACCATTATCAGGATACAATCACCCAACATATAGCTTTGATAACGTGCACAAGTTGTTTGAAACTTAATTAGTACCAGTACAAATACCACGCTTCCTTTGCATGCTTAGAGAGATAAATGAAAAGAGATTTCATAGAAATGGGAAGACAATTTTTCCTTTTTAAAACCTAGAAACATTATGGAGAAAGTGATTAGTCTTGATATGACCAACATCCGATGTGGTTGAGGTGATTTGAAAACATGACTTATACAAGAAGACAATCTTAAATTTTTTGGCATAACTATGCCCATCAAGGCTACAAGAAAAGAACTCGCTCAAACCTTCTGAAAATGAATTTATACTCTTTACATGTAAAGACTTCATGTATGCATTTAGGTGAAAGCATATTGTAACACTTTTTTTGAAGGTTGTGGGAAATAAAGTTTTATAAACAACTCAAAAAACTTCTACTTGTAGACACCTCACCCTGGGCCGACATGCTGGTCGAATTAAACACAACCAAACCCTATCAAATCCAACCAAAACTTAGTTAACTTAGTCAGAACTCAGCCAATTCAACCCAAATAAAGCCCAGTTAAACTCAATCCAGTCAAATCTAGTCAACTCAGTCAAACCCAGTTTACCCAGTCAAATTCGGTCAACTCAGTCAAACATAGTCAACCCCAATCAGCCTAAAACCAAGCCCAATTTCGAGCTTAAATTCAAGCCCAGTTCATGCCCAAACACAGGCCCATTAGCATTTATGACCACAATAAATCAAAACCAGGTAAACTCTTAGCATATACACCACCCCAAGAACATCCTTACAATATTTGAGGTCGATTTATAATCTGGACAACGACCAGGGTGACGCCTACCACTTGGAATCTCTCTAAATTTCGTAGGGAGGTTAAGTGGGGTGATGACGCCACCCTTACAAAATTTAGCACACTTCCATGTGGTGGGTGACGCCCATGTGGTAACTCTCATGCTTTTGCAGAAAAGGTCCATAGAAGGTTGGGAGACCTCGAATCAGCACTAATAATGCGAGAATATGAAAAAGACTCAATTGGCCCAAAATTACCATTTTTCATCTAATCCAACCGTTGAGATCTTGCACATGGTAATGTCAAATCTCAACCATTTAACCTTGTTACAACCCTAGACTTCCCAAGTATTACATAAAACCAACCCTGAGACCCTATAAATACCCGATTCCTTCTCATTTCCAAGCATCCCTCAAGCATCCAGAATCCTCAAGTCCCTTAAGCTTTTCCATTTAGCCATCTTCATCCCTCGACTAAGGAGAGGTGAGAGCAATAGGAAGGAGTCTAGCTTAGGTCAAATTAGTTAGCCTCCTCTTTAGCCATCTTCATCCCTCGACTAAGGAGAGGTGAGAGCAATAGGAAGGAGTCTAGCTTAGGTCAACTTAGTCTAGCCTAATCTCTAGCCTCCTGAGCTACCGAGACCTTAATCTTAGTCACTCAACCCAATGCTTGCGACACAACCGTCCAACTTTCAATTAACTTCATCTATTCCCGCATTAGCATTGTGCAACACCTTTTCCCTTCTTAACCCCCTTTGCTTATCTTATCACATTGCATCACATAACATCACTCACCTAAACGACTCGGGCGTATATGCTTTGTGGCTTGCCAATATAATTGGATCCTATCTATCAGAAACTTTGATCGATTAACTCACACCCGAACCAAAGCTTGTTATAGGCGTTGCATTCAACATTGCATCGTACACACAACATTACATACATAGCATCATATTCATCACATCACATACATAACACTCAGCACCTAATCAGTACAAATGTATGCTCTGTGGCTTGCCGACATAGTCAAATCTTGCCCATCAGAAATTTGGGTTGATTGGTTGATCGCTTCAACAAGGGAGAAGTCAGGGAAAATTTATCCAGCCCAAACCAAAGTTTGTCATAGATGTTGCATTCGACACAACATTACACACACATTGTTGCATCATCTGTGCATAACAGCTATCTTAATCTTCAAGAGTTTGTTTTATCTAGCCCAAACCAAAGCTTGTCATAGGTGTTGCATTCGATACAACATTACACACACATTGTTGCATCATCTGTGCACAGGAGCTATCTTAATCCTCAAGAGTTTGTTTTATCCTGTGAAGTAGAGACCGTCTATTTGTACGGGTAGGGTGGATGCCTAACACTAATCGTGGTCCCTTACCTTAAATCTTTGTCACGGATCAAGAAGCCACTTTAGGAATGAGAATCTTCTGATCCTCTCTCTTAGTGTTTTTACAATATCTAGCCAATTGTGAAGACGGAGTAATTGGTTAGTGGAGACTCCAGTCAAATATAACATTCTCTACACATAACACAAAGCCCTTGAGAAAGGCAACCCTTAGAAAAGCGCGATCCAGTGTCCACACTATCCAATGTAGGATTATCTTTTTTCACTTGAAAAAAAAGTTGAAAGAAACACTTTATTTTAACAGCCTTTTGTTTGTGTGTGTGTGTGTGTGTGTGTGCGGGCGCGCGTGCGTGTGTTTCGAAATACCTTAACACCTGTCAGATATTCAGAGATGTTAACTTGTCAAGTGTGGTTTAGGTTGAGTATTTATAATGGGTTCGACAACATCCATTAAATAGTTTAAAATTGTGAAACATTTACCTAACTTGAAGCACCATTGAGTTAAGTCAAGTAACTTATGATGACTTTTTTAAGGCATTTGTAATATTTGACATCTAAATATTGTGGAGTTCAAGTTATTCTAATCAAATTTTGTTAGATTTGGTGAAGTTTTTTTTTTTTTTTTTAACTTAGGTTGACTTTGATTGGGCATGCCTGACACATTATTGTACACATGGCATCGATGACACATATCATACACGTGATTGCAGTTGGTTTGATTAGAATTTGGATGATAATTACATGTTGTCATGTGGCAATAATTTTGTTATGTATTAATTGTCTCTATGCAAAAGAGATTAAAATAGCCAGCGCGTGAAAGGTGAAAGGGTATAGTCATTCATAATAAAATGGTTGTTGTATATAAAGGATGTATGGATGTCCAAAAGAGGCATAGTATTATCTTTTTAAAATGGATACTATTTTCTTACATGATTTATATATCTTGGATATTGCAGTTTATATAAAAATCAACAATGATGACAACAGTCCTAGATCAAGTCATTTATAATATTGTACTCTCACTTCTTCCCTCTTGCACTTCTCCTCTTGAGAACTTTTTTATGAAACATATTAGTTTTATCACTTAAATATGTATATTTAATGCTTAGAGGTGCATATGTTCGTGTTCCATTATTAATATGTGAGTTCATTAGATCTTGAAGACAGTTTGTCATTTTACTTTTCTTCTATTCGGCAGAATATTTAAAAAAATAACGCAAATTTGTCTTGAAATATTTTTTTATTAAAGCGAAGACTTGAGCCCATAACTAAAGATTTTCATCTAAATTTTCTTCATTTCCTCCATTGTACGCTCCTCTAATTCCTAACATCATGTTTATCATTACTACTAGAATATATATTAATGATTACAATATTGCAACGTATTAAATAACTCAACAACTCTTAATATTGATAATTTTATATCCATGCTAGTATAAATATATACCACATCAACATTAAATGTTAATGGCACTGGATAAATAGCCATACACTACTTGAGTAGGTTTTTAAATTAGTTCAAGATAGTGGATTTAAACTAGATTCAATTTGTAAACGAAAATTGTAATGATTGTTTTCATATTCACGGTAGGAAGTGAGATTTAAAAAAATTAAGGTCTTATTGTCCTAACAAGACAAAAAATCTTAATTTATTAGACAATAGTCCCTTAATTTTTATACTAGAAAATCTTTAGACTAATGATTATGCTAAAGAATTTATTTGTTTAATCAACCACCACTATCTTATCAAAAGAAACTCATTTTCTTTCTTTTGGATTCCACTTATCCAAAAATGCTTAGGGCTTAGTTTCTTTTGGATTCCACCTATCCAAAAATGATTATAACTTTCGTTATCTGTTGACTGAAAACATCTATATTTGATTGAGGATTTTCACGTTTGGTTTATTGGCATTAAAATTATAATGATGACACATTTTCATTCTTTTAATGTCAAATCATTAAGTCTATATATTACTATGTTTGTTTGGGTCCTAAATTTCTATATATATTGAAATTGAAAAACACTATGATTACAAATTTCTTTACTTACCTCTTGGAAACATTGTATGGCATAGTTCATAAGGACTTTATAACCATTGTGCTTTTCATTTGTTCTACCTTGGAAATCTCCATTGTGCTTTTCAGTGGTTCTACCATCAAAATCTTGGATCTAAATAGGTAGATTAGTCTATGAATACAATGAAATGGCACTAAAATAATAATAAAAAAAGTGTAATTATTATGATTTTACTGTCGATGACCTAAACATGACAATCCTTGCTTAAATGCAAAGGTTTTAAAAACAAAAAACTGGTGAAGGAATTAATTTGTAATCATTGGCTCTTTCATTATATTATTATGGTAATCCTCGATCTAAACAAGCCCTTAAAATCCAAATATATTTGAATTGGATTGAAGTGTTGGGTGATCTAGTGCTATTTTCAACGGCCCTATATCGTCATCTGCCATTGAATCTCAACCGCTTGTGAGTTATTTATTTGATCGTTACTTGTCATGAGGATAGGAGCAAGGAATAATCAATCAATTGCCCGTGTTCCATGCAAAATGGGCCCCAAAATTACAACGGTCATGATTGTAGAGCTTAGACAATATATAGATTAAAAAATGACAAACATCATGGGAGAATCTTGTTATATCAAATGAATGGAACATCGGTACTCGTATTCACACTTGGAACATCGGATTCAAACAAAGAACTAGTCTACGGTGTTTGTTCACCACCACTTATTCACCATTTGTGGAATACATATAATGCAATCTGGACCATCAAATCACGTGCCCTAGTGTGGATGGAGCATAGTTAGGGATTAACACTGATTGAAAAATCTTAACCATCTGATTTCCATTCACTAAATGTTAGATTTTATTTTGGACTGTTTATTTGGCTGATAGCCATTAATTGGACGGCGAATATCATTGAATCCACGTGTCTTTCGGGCCATGCTCCATCCTCAATGGGCCCTACAGTTTGGACAGTCATCACAATGGATGAGACACCACAATTTTAATAATCGTCCTCAACAACCACCAGCCATGTGTTTGAACATTGAAGTCATATGATTGAACTTGAAAGAGTTCCCAGTCATGCGTATCGTGAGTGCTGGTGCAGGCAGCAACTCTACTCCCACTTTCATATACGTGGGCCCCATAGCCTGCTGATCCAGACCATTGACCTTATGACCTCACTGAGGAAAGGGACACCCAAGTGACCCGAAGATAATTCCAAACCGCAGATCAGTGATATACAAATCAACGGCTAAGATAAACAACACACGAATTCCTATCGAATGATGAAATGTTTTGGGAATCCATCAAATGGTGGGGCTCACCATATCCACAGTCCATTCATCAAATAATGGGCCCACAATGTACGGAAATGGGACCCCACCAAACGAACTGGATGTGTGTATTCTTTTTCTTATTTGATTTTTTTTTTTCTTTTTTAATGTGTATATTATTCATGAAGATGAGATAGAACATAGGGGGGTGGGGCCGGCCTGTCTGTACCGTACCATGCAAATGGAATCAACCCTATTAATCGCTCCATGCGCATCGCTCGATCCGGACCAACCAAGTGATAGGACATATCATGGGTGGGCCCATATCGAAAGCTGAAATGATGATGTTTCTAATCATTCTATCTAATTTTCTTTGACTGTTTCTGTGAGTTTTTCCTGACCATCAAAAGAAATGGTGATGGATCGGATAGTTAGAAACCCTTCAAATGACGTGACTTCTATGCTAAGGCACGTCTAAGAGGTGGGCCATATGTTGGACGGGTCATGTGCATCACTCATCGGCTTTCTAAGATGCATAGACCATTTGAAAGGAAGGGAAGCTGTGACCATGGGTTTTAAAAACTCGGACAGGTCAGATATAGTCTACTCGGATTTTATTGTACTTATCCTATTTGATGCCACAACTGGCCTTTCGACGCGGTTTGCCTGCGAAAGCGAACTTCCTGAAGCTAGGTGAGGCCCACTGTGATGTTTATGAGAAACCCACTTGGTCCATGTGGCCCACTTTAGTTCTGGATCTGCCTCATTTTTTGGCCCATGTCTTAACATGATCTTGCAAAACAGATGGATGGAGTAGATTTCTCATAAGCATCATGGTGGACCCCCCCACTTAGATTTCTACTGCATGAAGTTTCTGCGAATGGATTTCACAAGCAAGACGTGTCGGTGGCCTTCATCCCTGAATTAATGAGTGGGGCCCATTCAACCCCAACTCGTGTGAGTCCTAACTCGACCCACGCTTGAAGTAGTTGATCTGAGTCGCTGTGCCTTTTAACTATGGTTGTGTTCTTACAGTCTATATTCTAACTTAAAAGTAGTCATTTTTTTAAAAATCCGAATGGCCTATAATGCTTCTGCTCCCTTAATTTTCACAAGTGGGGCCCATGTTTTATGATCTGCCGCATTGATCTGATGGGTCCACTGGCCACTGCTCATACCACAAAAGTTCGTCCATGTGGCAAGCCTAGCCCTCCAATTGGTGGGCTTTCTACTAAATAGTTAAGTGCCGCCTGTCATCCAACGGGTGAAAGGGCCGAAAAGGTTGGATGAAAGGATTTTCAATCTCGGCAGTGTCCGCCTATGATAGGGGCCATTGGACTAGTGGTGTATTGAACAGTGGGCCCCACTTGTACAAAATCAGAATCCAGGGGCACTGAATATCCTCATGTGAGGATAACAGGATTCTTCATGTAAAACCTGAGTAACGTGATCCAAGGAATACAGCATCCGGAGTTCTAGTTCGGATAACCTTGGTCCAAAGGTCTGATGATCTGGACAGTTGATATGATGGGCACAAATAAGGTGGGCCATGTTAAAATGTTTTTCACGATTGGACAATCCTATAACTCCCACTGGTGGCTGAATATATATGGCTAGGAAATAAAATAAATACAACAAGAGTCAATGTCCGACTGGAAGAAAAGGGCCAAAGATAAGATGTGTGGGATATCTTTTGGGCATGGTTTCCAAATGGGTCCATAAGATCAACGGTCTAGAACACTGAAGCATGGGCATCAGTTGTACAAATCAGGATGCTAAGCGGGTTTTAATTCTGAAATTTGAACCGATCGGGTCTCGCAATCGAGCCCAAGCCAGGCCCACTTGCTTGGTACTGATTAAAAAAAGTCCCAGCCAAATCATAGAGATAGAAACAAGCTAGTACGAGTGGCCCTGCAACATTATGCAATGGCTGTAGAGATTTTTATCAATCTTCATCCTAAATCTTGTACTCAGCCCAAGCATGCTGGACCGGGCTCCGTCCAACTACAGACCTGAGTCCAGGTGCATCAAGCCTGCAATAAGAATCGTGGCTGGGGTGGACTCACCATGCAAAACTTCAGCCCATTGGGCTCGGTCCCTCTTAGTCTTTGGGCCATTAGGTAAGTTGGAGCTAAAGCCCATCGTGATAGTTATCTTGACAGAAAACTCAGCTCCAGCTTGGCCCACGAAGCACCCGTCTTAGATAGATCCAGATCAAAGCGGCCCACTTGTAATGGATATCTCAAGCACTTCATTTCTCAAGAACAGATAGATTACACAGCATTGTTTTACCATAATTGGATCATCGATAAATAGGGACGTCAACGGGCTGACCTCATCCAGGCCAAGGTCTGTCCATGCCCTGCTGGTAGGTAAACACTGTCTAGCCAGGCTCAGGCTAACAAACAGGCCCGAGCCCAGCCTACCAGGCTGAGCACGGCTACCACTTTTCTGCAATATCTGCACTGTCTTTTAGGTGTGACCCATCATGCATGGCCTTGAAACCTTTAAACAGGATGGGAAGGGCCAGGCTGACTTGTTCCTAGACAGAGCCCTAGCCCAGCCCGATTAATAAATGGTCTTAAATTTTAGGCTCAGACAGGCCTTTAACCATAGATAGTATTCTAGCCCAAGCTTGTCTCGAAGCAGGGTAAGCCCAGAAGCCCGACTAGCCAACGTTGCCTATTGATAGCCGCCAACGTTGCCTATTGATAGCCCTATAGGTAAAACACTTTCGTACCATCAGAATAAAACTTCCACTCATACAAGGAATGTGGATGCCTGATCTACTACCTCTCGATTTCAAATTCGGTCACATAATTACTGTAGACGTGTTAGAATTAACCGTGCAGCTTGATTCGAACCGAACAACTAAGACCCCAAGCACCAAGATAGGTAGATATATCGAAATCGATCATATATGACCAAGATCAAATAAGATCTATCACCTATTCAGACACTTGCACAGTGTTGTTTAAGATAATCAGTCGATTATCGAAGGGTGGGGTTCATCCTTCAAAGATGGGTTACACCTTTGCTTTCCATACGAAAAGACTTTTCAATACAGATAAAACAAAAAAGAAATACTTATAGTGTCACACCCAAAAAGCTAACTTGTTAGGTGGAATAACCCTAGGATATATGAAGACATATCCCCCACCCCATCCCAACCAATGTGGGACAAACCAACAATCCCCTACAGCGGAACCTAGGGCGTGCAATATGCATGTACAGGGGCCTCCCCCTCCTCCCACGTGGGCTTAGGGCATGGTTCGGGTGAATAACCAAAAGCTCTGATACCACTGTAATGTCACACCCAAAAGACTAACCTGTTAGGTGGAGTAACCCTAATATATATATATATATATATATATATATATATATATATATATATATATATATATATATATATATATATATATATATATATCCGTGCTACATCCCAACTGATGTGGGACAAACCAATAATACTTACAGTCGGCCATGAAAAAATTGCAGAACACCTTTTTGAATAAGGAACTTATTTGCTTTTAAACTAAATCCAGTATATCAGCATGACCCGAATTACAGTAAAAGTTAACAGCTACTGGATTACTACTACTAATTTTGCTGAGAAATGTAAAGTTGTGGCTTACATTAGGGAATGTAAATAACAAATTATGCAAAGGAAAATAAAAATGCCGACTACACAAAAGAATGTAAAAGACTGATAATGCTAAAAAGCACAAAGTAATTTTGAAAGATAGATTTGGCTTGATTTCATTGATATGAGACGTCTTACTTTGTTAAATTACCCTACTATTTATATACTTCTCCTTGAAGGAAAGAATCATTTGGAAGCTCCAAGTTCAGCAGGTACAAAAACTGCTTTGGCACCACTCCTCTTGACACCTATTTTGATAACTGGCTTGTGGGACCAACTCTACTCTTCTGCAGTGTCACTTGTCCTCTTCTGATTGGTTCTCCATGAGCAGTAAAAAATAAGGTACAACACGATCAACCAAAAAGAAAAGTCACATGTCTTTGATCTGATCTGGAGCCCATCTTGCCTTGGGCGTGGCTCACTATCCAAGTAACCATCGTAATGGTGTTAAATAGGTCGAGCGGGCCTGATCATCCCTTCTGGGCCTTATGGCCAATAATCTATGGCCTGGAAGTCTAGCCCGGTCCAGCCCAGCGTAAGAGTATCTGGGCTCAGACATAATCCCATCCCATTTGAGCTCTAGCAGTGGGCCAACTGTTTTCCAAATCCAAATCACCTTTGAGGGTTTTAGAAAGTCTACCAGTGCCCTTTCCAGCAATGAGCGGCTGAGATGGAATAAATTAATGTATCGATACCTCGATCAAGGTGATCATACCAGTGACCATGGTATGAACCCGGTCTATGCTCTTGTATAATGGCCCACCATAGATCTGAGGTAGCCTAAAAATCTCTCCCAAATTAGAAGATCCTAACCATTCAATCAGTGGCCCTGAAAAGAAAAGGCATTCGATGGCTACTGTCCACAATCTGTCACTCTTTTAACTCAAATTTCCACTCCATTTTATATACAAGATCCACGTTCCGGATCATCAAACCCTGGGCAACCACACGGGGCCCACTCCTTTTCGACTTGATCATCCACTCTCTGGTGAGGATGCAATTTTCCTCAGTTACCCTCAACCCATGCCCCATGGGCCACTTACATCAGGGTCAGTTTTGTCTTTTCACTAAAATCGACCGTTGGAGTAAGAAAGACCACGTTTACCATGGTTGAGATCTACTAATCTCCCATTAAGGACCACCAGAGCCCAACTTAGAAATCTGCAGTGGGCTTAAGTGTATGGAACACTTTCTATGTACCCATTTGCATATGGACTCATCGGCGTCCACATCACCTATCAGTACCGTCCATTAGATCCAGTCCACTCTTCGTAAGCTGCCTTGAAATAAAAAAACATATTGATTGATGATCCAAAGCACACAGTTAATGTCATGTACAAAATGGATGGACATGATTGTCTGTAGAATTAGGACCGATGTTTACCATCAAATTACTTTGATTTTTGCTCAGTGGTGGAAGATGAGTGGATGAACCCAAGGAACCGTCCAGATTGATGATATGGATGCTGAGTCCAAATGCAACTAGGTGCTTGGAAGGTTTCCATACACTGGGCCCAACACATCATTCCTTACATTCTATATATAAAAATGCATCTCCAATGAGGAAACCATACACTGGGCCCACCACATCATTTCTTACATTCTAAATATAAAAATGCATCTCCAACGAGGAGACCACTATCCCAATATTTCCTTATATATACCCAAACACCCCACATATGCTCTCTCTCTCTCTCTCTCTCTCTCTCTCTCTCACACACACACACACACACACACACACACACTCACACTAAGAAATGGCACTCAAAAGCCATTGTTGCACTCATTGCACTAGCCCTCATGGCTGGGGTCCTCGCCACGGACCTGACCTAGTCATGACTTTGCAATCCCTGATGGAGTGGATGAGAGCAAGCTCAACGGGGTCTTGACTTACACCAGCCTTAGAGGTGGTGCACCCTCATCGAACAATGCCGTGGGCCACAAGACAGTCACTGTAAGGGATTTCCCTGCGCTTAACGGTATGGGGTATCGATGGAGCTTCTAGAATTCCCAGCACGGGGGGTGAACGTGCCCCACATGCACCCGAGAGGGGACAAGATCTTGTTGGTTGTTAAGGGCGCAGTACTGACCGTCGGATCAATGGATAGCAATGGGAAGTTGTACAAGAACGTGCTACGAAAGGGGGATGTGTTTTTGTTCCCCAAAGGGTTGCCTCACTACCAGGCTAACTTGGACAGGGCCAACAAGGCCGTCATGGTGTCTGCTTTCTCTAGCTCGAATGCCAGCAGTGTCGCGTTCCCCAAGAGCCTTTTGGGGTCCAACTTGCCAGATGAAGTTCTTCTTACCAAGGCATTTAAGAAGAAGGGATGGGATGGTTGTTTATAGCAGCAGTGGAAGCAGTAATTTATATGTATGTATGTAGAAATAAATAGGGGTCATCCATGTGAAATAAGAGCCTCTTTGTAATGTAAATTATTGTGGAAAAAAGAAGATGTTTCATGTCGATTAGGGTTGTCTTTAGACCCAACCTGATTTTAATAGTTCCGGGATCCATTTATTAGGCCTGTTAGGAAATTGGGTCGGGTTTGGGTTTTTGATCCAGTTAAAATTCAGGTTTAGAAGGGATCGGGTTGGGTACATGTGTTGGATCATGTTAAAGCTGGGTCTAGGTTGGGTTTTCTCGGTTGTGAGGTAGGTCAAATCACTTTTATATAATAAAACCTAGATCCAAAGACCAGAGTAGTACCCAACAGTAGCCCAACCAACTCGAATGGATCTAGGTACGGATCTTTAAAAGTTAGATCCGGTACCGGTACCATATGATCCAAACCAAACCCCACTGATCAACAGTCCTAGTGTTATAAGTGTGTGCAATGGATTTTAACAACAAACGCAAAGGAAATTAAATGTTTTCAAAAAGGACAACCCATAATGTAACCAAATTTTTATTTAAACGAGTATATATATTTAAGAAAAAAAAGAGAGAGAAAAATTACTCTTATAGTAGATTGTGTTGGAAGAAAGCCTTCAAACGGCATCCTTGGACTATCAGTGGAATTTCTCCCCTCTTGACTGGTCAACCCGCGTATGAAGTAGACGTGATTCAGTGAAATTTTGCCCCTGAACTGTTTTTAGGCCGGTCCGATCGGTAGGCCATGGGGTCCGACCGGTCGGTAATGTTATGCGATAACTTGTGCAACAAGATTTTTCTTACGCTATTGCGCGGATTTGCGTAATACGTTTCTAATTCGGGGTTGCTTGCTATATATGGCTTGAATCTGGGATTAGAAGTAATCCCAAGGTGTCCAAGGTTTCCTAATCATATTAGGAAGAGGGGAGAGTGTTTTGTGTGTAAGAGAGAGAGAGAGAGAGAGAGAGAGAGAGAGAGAGAGAGAGCTTGGGTTTTGGATTTTCTTTGTTTATTCCGTGCTTGTGAGCTGTCAATCTCTGTAATCTTCTGTTAATCATAGTAAATCATTTTGTGCCATGGGTTTTTACCCATTGAGGGGTTTTTCTACGTAAAAACGGATTGTCTCTTGTGGTTGAATGCTTATGTGATGTGATTGCATTATGTTTCTCGTTTGATCTCATATTCTGCTGTGGTGTTGTTCGGCTTCTGCTTCCGCAGTTGGCATCCATATTTTCAACAAGTGCTATCAGAGCTAAAGTTGGGGTGGAGTAGCATTCGGATCTGAGACAAGAAGATGGGAAAAAGCACAAGGTTCGAGGTAGAGAAATTCTCCGACAAAAATAACTTTGAGCTATGGAAGGTGAAGATCGAATCCCTTCTAGTTCAGCAAGGGCTTGATGAAGCTCTTGGAAAGTGACCTGAGGTTATGAAAGATGATGAGTGGACGAAGCATGACAAGAAAGTTAGAACTTCAATCCTGTTATGCCTTACAGATGATGTCCTCTATCACGTCACGAAGGAGAAGACAACTGTTGATACAATGGTGAAGTTAGAGAAGATTTATGCCAAGAATTCTCTAGAGAATCGCATGTATCTGTTGATGCAGTTTTTCACCTTGAGGATGGCTGAGGGGACGGATGTGGAGGACCACTTAAGCATGTTCAATCAGCTAGTTTGCAAGTTGGTGAAGATAGATGAGCCAATGAAGGATGAATATCAAGCATGCATCTTATTGATTTCTCTTTCAGATTCATATGAGTCATTCAGGGACTCTATGTGCACAGGGAGGGAGACCATCAACGTCGAGACTGTTATCTCAGCCCTTCAGTTGAAGGCGATGAGAAAGAAGAGCGATAATGTGGGTTCTCGTTTTTCCTCAGAGGCACTATTTATGTGGAGAAGAAGTTCTGAGAATGGTGGAGGATATTCGAAATCGGGATTTAAGGCTAAGGGCAATGGAAAGGCCAATGTGCTATACTGGAGTTATGATTAGGAAGGCCACATGAGAGGGTATTGTAAGAATTCCAAGTTGAAGCAAGAGAGGTATCGAAATTCTTCTGAAGATGGAGCCAACACCATAGAGGACGATGGCGACCTATGTGAAGTTTTGACTATATCTAGAGTATGGTGGTGAATCGGTGTTTGTGGGCGATGGCTACGCTCATGAGGTAATGGGTATTGGTACGATGCGCATTACGATATTCGATGGGATCGAACAAGTCTTGGAAGATGTGAAGCATGTCCCCAAGATGAAGATGAATGTGATCTCTCTTTATGCACTCGAGGCGAATGGGTGCGTGTTCATCAGCTGCGATCGTTGTTGTGAAGTGATGAAGGGGGCACTCGTGTGTATGAAGGCACGAAGTTGTGGCCATCTTTACAAGTTGATCGGGAGCACAATTTACAGTAGAGCTACGGGATCGGCAGCGAGATCCACGGTTGCTTGTATTTGACAAGTGCCCAAGGGCCACATGAGAAGAGCAGAAAAGGGCGTGGAAGTGCAAGGTTATGATTGATGGTGGCATGAGAAGTGGTTGAGCTATGATGAGATGAGATGGCGAAGCGAGGATGTTCTAATTTGACGTTTGAAGCCTAGATAGAGTTTGTTGGAAAAGAGCATTTAAACGGCATCCTGGACTGTCACCAACTGGTCATGACTAATCGGACAGTGGGAGGCGGACCGGTCTTGACCTGTGGGCCAGTGTATGAGGCAGACATGATTCAGTGGAATTTTGCCCCTGAACTATTTTTGGGCTAGTCCGACCGGTCGGCAATGTTATGCGGTAACTTGCGCAGCAACATTTTTCTTCCGGTTTGTGAGAGAGAGAGAGAGAGAGAGAGCGAGAGAGCGAGCTTAGGTTTTGGGTTTTCTTTGTTTATTCCTTGCTTGTGCGTTGTCAATCTCTGTAATCTTCTGTTAATCATAATAGATCGGTTTGTACCATGGTTTTTTACTCATTGAAGGGTTTTTCCACGTAATAACGAGTTGTCTCTTACGGTTGAATGCTTGTGTAGTGTGATTGCATTGTGTTTCTCGTTTGATCTCATATTCTATTGTGGTGGTGTTCAGCTTCCACTTCAGCTACTGGCGTCCCTATTCCCAACAGATTGTTATTGATCGTTGCTGTTGTCAATCTCCCAATGTAGGAGTCTTTTCTTGATCTATCTCAGATAAGAAGAGATGAGAACTACAATTTAAATCTTAGTAGAGACCAACTTATACTAGGGCCGTCTGTGAAGCGAACCCCACACATAGGGGTGTGCGGACGTGTGTGCATGGCCGGCCCACTTGTTCTCCTCTCTCTTACCATACTTATTTTCTCTCCAACTAAAGTTGGAGATGCCAAAGGGGGGTGCAGGCATGTAGAATACCCTTTCTCCCTCTCTTATAAAAGAGGAAGTAAGAGTTCGAGGGATATACTAGTTATGATGCTCCACTATTCTAAAGACAATTGTATACCCTACTGGGAGGGATGTCTGTTTATCTTTCTAATCCATGCACCCAATCTTTCAAATCTTCCACCATCCATGGTTATTATTCCTCAGAGGTTCCATGTGGTCTCTTCATCATTTCATCGACAGTCCAATTTTTAAGATCAAGCCACTTATTCATGTCCTGGGTAAACCAAGTGAATCCCATGTTAGATCATATGTACTCCGAGAACCTTGATAAAAAATTTTAACTGCACCCAACTTCAATGGTAATGTAGTAGCTTTGTAAGAAGAAGTAGATCATATGATTACTCAAGGTCTCTTTATCTACATAACTTCAAGTCATAAGAATTTTAACAGTGTTAATATAACTACACTTATTCAAGTCTGGACATGATGTGTCTCCCAACTTTAATATTTGCAAATGATCTTTACCTATGTAAGTGACCAAATGGCCCACCTTTTTTTTTTTTTTTTACCTGCCCCATTGTTAGTACACCCACCCCCATTGTTAGTCACACTGCAATGTTCCCCCACTTGAGAATCAATACCAAGACCTCAGTATTGAAATGAGGCTATCTTCGCTCAGTCCACTACTTAAACTATGGATCGGGGTGTGACCAAATGGCCCACCTAAGGAACTGTCCGTGGCACTTTTACATACTCACATGGGATAGGAAAGAAGGAAAATTGACATCAATTTAGTACCAATCGCGGAGACCGTCAAACCTACATCAAACATTTAAAAAAAAAAAAAAAAATCACTTGATACATACATCATGCAATAAATAAAGTTGAATAACATTAGTTTTCAAGGCACGATCCCAACAGTTTGCCGGTCATGAAATTAAATATGAACCTCATGAATGATTTTGAATGTCTGGCATGCTTTGCCTGGTACCCATGATATGCATCAGGTGGGCCCCACATTGGAAATTGATATTTCCTGATAATATGGCCTCAAGTCATCAGGTCAGCCACGTATGTGCGAAAATAGCTGACGGCTTGGAAAAAAGATGACATTCGATCGTATACTAGCGGCCACCATGATACTTTGTCCAGTTTATTTAGAAGCAGCTACCAACCCATCCATGGCCCCTCGTTAGCAATGGTGTAATCTGATATCTCTGATGTGGATGAGTCTACGCTTGTGGATGTTTTAGTGACCCAAATCATGGTTTTAAAAAATTAAAAAAAAAAAAAAAAACACGAAAGGTCCATGCTCAAGAGAGAAAAAAATGTGAATAAACAAAATATCAAGAAACTCCAGTCTGAAATATTATTCTGCATCTCCCATCCGAACTAAGGCCCATCACATCAACAGATTGGATTACAGAAACATGCACCTCCTATACAAATTCATTGGATGCATGTGTGTGGCCCAGCCAGATGAATGGTGTGATCAAGTACACGTGTGCCACAAGTTTCCCTTCAACTGTTCATTGCCAAACAGTCTTGGAACATGATTATGACAAGATTTCAGGCTGCAAACTAAGCTTACAGGGGTTGGCCATCCCAAAACTTATCAAGGACTGGCCCACTACAAAGGTTTGCAGCCCAAGCAGGACTTAGCCCAAAGTTTCTGGGCCTGGCCCACTTTTTGGCCATGTGGAGGTGTAGCCCCAGGGCACACACCACTCATTTCTGCACCATTTATAAAATGGTGGTGATTCTTCAACAGTATACATGGCATGGTTTTATGGCAATCCAGGCCACCCAAATCGCTGACCCACCATAGATGGAGCGTAATCAGAAAATTGCACTGAGAAGATGAAATTAGGAATCTGAATTTTTGCTTCAAATTTTGACCACTCATATTTTTCTTTTAATCTTCCTTTGATATCCATTCATGAAAATGGCTAGGGTTTCTTGATCAATGCAATTTTAGATATATGCTCTATGGACGATGGAGCCCATAATTTAGATGGTCTGGATAGTGGTACATCAGTGCCACATTAGGAGGATGACTCCTCAGGGCCTGTATAAACTATGTATCTGGTTTCAGATGTATGATCATGAATAAAAAATTCTGCTCATTTTATCTGACTATCAAATTGGTGGAGCTATATTGGACGATAAAAAATGAAGAGTATCCAATGGACTTATTTCAACAAGCAAGCCCACAAATCAAAGTTTAGCCATGTTCAACCGTTCTATTTTTTTTTGGACTGTAATTTAGTGACCGTGGGTCCCACAATTTAATTGGTTTTTTTTCCTTTTTTCTTTTTTTTTTGTTAGCCATGCAATGCACCCACTCTGGTTGGTAGCTGCGCAACACACCCACACAGTTAGTCACACGATGCACCCACCCACCAGTGGTTTCTTTTTCTTTTTTTTCTTTTTTTTAGGGGTTAGTCATGCATTGCACGCACCCTGCCTTTAACAAGTGGGGTTAGTATGTCTCCTTAGCACTCAAACTTGAGACCTGGTGTTGAAATGCTTAGGCGTCTTCCAGCTGGGCTAACAGGCGAGACACTAGGGCTCTCAATGGAGCGGGTCAAATTTGAGATCCGATTCGCTCCGAATCCGTATAATGCGGATTTGGATCTTAAAATAGGTCCGATTAGTTAAATGGACTGGATTTGGATCTTAAAATAGGTCCAATTACTTAAATGGACCGGATTTGGATTCACAGGAACATATCCGAGTTCGATCCGAATTCGATTAAGATCCAACTCATTGTCACCTCACTGTGTATGTTGTATTCATGCTGGCCATCAGTTTTCGAGATATTTTAGGCCATGTCTGAAAATTGAGACATGCTACTCTTAGGTCGACCATACCGGGATTAGCATAATTTTTCTACTAAATTAAATATTTTATATTATATATTTTTTTAAATTTGTAATGGGGTGGATTCAGACCTAGATCCGACCCAAATCCGGTGGTTATATGGATTTTGGATTGGAAATGAATCTAACAATTTATAAATGGATCGGATATGGATATCACCTTTTAGATCCGAGTTGGATCCAAATCCGATCCGAATCCATCTACAAATATACGGACTTGGAGCTGGATCCAACTGGATCCGATCCAGATCCGACTCATTGAGAGCCCTATGAGACACAATTTTTTGATTTAATTGGTTTAATTTTGAGTTATTATGTGATATATATACCATTTTCAAGTGCTGTTGTATCAAAAGTTATACATCTCCAAAATGACTAACATATAAAGACGGCCTGTTAACTTTTGTTGAGTGGTATGTAGGGTCCAGTGTTTTTTGTGTATAACATTCACTTTGTCAATCAGGTGCACCCCTTGATTTTAGGTAGTCAGGTCAAAAATTAGCGCAATCCACAACTTAGGTGGGCCACACCATAGGCAAGAATGAAAAGAAAATGCCTTTTATATGTTTGTGTGTTGGGGTCCACCGCGTCTATGTTTCATCTAACCCATCCTCATGAATATACAGTCCAAAATATTGAAGAACTTACGGTGCACTCTAGCTATGGGAGTTCTACAAGCAAAGTACCATCTCATTTTGGTTACATCATATTAACCTTTTTATTAAATTATCTGTGCACACAAGTGATTCAGGCATTCATCTCTCATTTTATTATTCTCTGATTTATTTATTCCTTCGTGGATTATATTGAGTGTTAATTATAGATGAATAAAATCATCACTCATTCTAGCCTCTTTTGTTTTGAATATGTTTAACTTTATTCCATTAAGAAATATGCGCTGCAATTACTGGTAAAAGAAAAGTCTCTTTAAAATATAAGGAAAAAATAATTCATTTGAAAGGACTAACTTCTACCCTATTACAATTCTCCTAATTGTTGTTACAATCAGTAGTTGAGAGGGCGTTCGAGTCTTTGAATTCAGTCTTAAACAATGCATCTCAGCACAGGAGGCTACCAACATTCAATCAAACTTTGAGTCAAGTATGACTTAGGTATATCCACACTATCATAATCACACACATTAACCAAATATAAGCCCTCATTAACATGTGTGGCTTCGTGTTTAATTGAATTACAAAAATGGATAGCGGAAAATAATGCTTCCTTTCTTATGCTTTCCTGAAAACATGTCTAGAAACTATGAGAGTTCTTCCCTATTCAATTGAAGGGGATTAGCAAGGCACATGATGCAATACACATTGGTCCTATGTGTTAGCTGATCTAGACTGTTGATTTGATCAACCGTGGTAGTTGATGGTCCTAAGATCCCCCAAATTAGAAGATTTTTTTCCTTCCATCTTTCACTAAATGAGTATCAACTCTGTTTTCAGTCCTAATGGTCTATTTCATGGGGTCCTGCTTTGAAGGGTTTGGTTCTCTCACTTTAGTAGTTGTGTGGGCTATTCCCCTTCCTTGTGAGGCCCATCAAATCAACAGTCCAATTATTTTAGCCATGAGCCCCCCATATAACGTAGAGGAAGGACACTTATTATTTTTACACACGCACTCGCTCACGCACTCACTCACACTAAAGTGGGATTTCACCACAATGGGTACTCGTAGTCATGACCTCGTGTAGAAATTCCTTGTGAGTTAACCACTGAGGCATGAGTAAGGACGCAAGAGCATGACTAGGTCGGTCAACAGCCGGGACTAGGGTAAGTCTTGGCCCGCATTTGAACTGACGGCCGGGCCCGTTCAAAATTCTGATTTTTCAGGCACAAGCCCGGCCGGTTGGCTCCAGTAAAAAGTTATGTGAAGCTGATTCTGATGTCTGTCTGGCATCCACTCCGTCCATCAGTTTCTGCAGCTCATGTTGTGAGCCAAAAAAATCAGGAAGATGCAAAATTCAAGCGAGCCACAGCAGAGGTAACAAATGGGATGAGCACTCATCATAATGTTCATATGCCATCCAACCCGTTCATAAGGTGACCCCATCAAGATGAATCAGAAAACCAAAATATTAGGCCAATCCAAGACTTCGGTGGGCCACGAGAAGGTTCCAACATCGAGAATCCGCATCCCCACTGTTTCCTTTGGTACGGCCCACTTGAGTTTTAGATTCTGCATAGTTTTTGGGCTCGCTTCCTAGCATGAACAGCTGAAGTGAGGTTCAGGGCCTTGCCTCATTGGTAGACTTTACCGAGTTTCAAGAAGGGTCTCGGTCTTCAAACCCATCAGTGGTGAAATTACACACTGCTGACAGCACCTGGGTGGGTGGGTTGCATGACTGACTGAAAAAAAAATAATAATAAAAATAAAAAAAATGCAGCTGAAGTGCAAACATCATGGTGGGCCCCACGGAGGTTTTTGTTTCACGGGGCTCCAACAACATCCAATGTGACGGCCAGGATACGACGATTGTAATGATTATACTTAGATATTTGATGCTAGTACCATAGATTGGGATTTGCAGATCTCTCTTCAGATCAAGGAAGAGTCCGCACGTGTAAATGCCCTAAGCCCCATAAGTGGCAAGATATCAAATGTGTGTGAAATCCAGGACATCCATGCGGCGAGTTACATGGGAATTTGTCTTGGCGTGAGAAATCACCCCATAGCCACTCATCAAGTAAGCCACAAGTGTATGTTGATTGTAAACTGTCTGCTAACCATCCATGTTTCATGTGTACCCTGATGAACAGATTCACCAATTTTTTACTTAAATGAACTTTCAACATGTGATCTGCAGGATGAACGGCTTGGATCTTTCCCACATGTGCTAAATCAGGAGGTTTATGGGTGCTTGTGTATCTAGATGTGCAGCTGCAAATACCATTGCCATTGATAAATGAAGAAAGAATTTTGGGCAATGCCTAGAGCTAACCGCCTCTGGTCCTCTCGTATTATTTCCAGGGAGAAACTCTGATAGCCTGTGAAAGATGATATGCAGGCGCTTACAATTATTAAAAATTACATACATTTCATACAAAGTAAATCAAAATAAACTGTCCAAAATTCAAATTATGACTCCATTTTAGATGTTTCATGAACTAAAAATCGAACTTATTTGATTATCTGACCGTTGGATTGCTAGATGTTTATTGGACGGTTAAAAATGAAAATAATCTAGTGGTCATATTTCAATGAGTTAGTGTAAAGAAATTAGAGGTTAGGATCTTTCAAGATTTGGGACTGTCACTTAGCGGCAGTAGGTCCACAATTTAATTGATTTAAACTGAGTTAATGCATGCCACGTGTACAATTTATACTTGCCTGCGTAAAACTGAGTTAATGCATGCCACATGTACAATTTATACTTGCCAGCGTATAAAGTGTTATACACTTTATGCGTATCGTATAAATTCCATCAAAAGAGAAAAACTTAAAAAAAATAAAAATAAATAAATAAATAATAAAAAAAGGGGCCCCTGAAAATGAGTCCGGTAAGCATCATTTCGTCCAACCTTTATATAAAGAAATATGATGTCATTTATATATAAAAGAAAATGATGAACGGTCGACATACATCATCTCCATAATCCTAAGCTTACCATGCTTCACCATTATTTTCCAC
Organism: Liriodendron chinense; assembly: GCA_003013855.2. Classification (NCBI taxonomy): domain Eukaryota; kingdom Viridiplantae; phylum Streptophyta; class Magnoliopsida; order Magnoliales; family Magnoliaceae; genus Liriodendron; species Liriodendron chinense. The sequence continues at coordinate 6,981,113 of ML058333.1, forward strand.
CATATTGTTTCATGTGTGAAGTATCTGAGAGTTGAAAAATGTGGGCCCCATCATGAAGATTAACCAACGAAAAATTCAGGATGATCCACTAATCAAGTGGACCACATTTTCTAAATCTATGGACGGCCTATAATATGACCTAAGACAGACGTGTGGCCCACATAATGAGTAAAATTGAATGATTTTTATCCGTTGATGATCACCATGGTGGCTACAACCGTTTCACGGATTGGATTAACTATATAAGACATGCTGGCGAGAAAAAACTTAGCGGTATTGTAAGCTCAGGAGACTTGAGCGTTGCGTTCGATGATCCTTACGTTAAAGACGGCATCTTTTATTAGTAACCAACGGCATCATTTCCTCAACGCGAATTTCTTCCAGGAGCCGTGCAACAGAAAGCTATATGGGGTCCACCGTGTTGTGCGTTTGAAATCAGCTCTGTCCATCGTCTGTGACAGATCATTTCAGGAGGTGAGCCCAAAAATCAGGACTATTCAAAGCTTAAGTAGGCCACACCACTGGGAACGCCCACCGCTAAGACCTTCCCGTGGTCCGCTGTGTTGCATATATGCCAACCCATTCTCGTCAGGATGGTTCCAGTGGTGGTTGTGCTCATCCCCCTTTTCCGTGGTGTGGCCCACTTTAAGTGTTGCATCACGTTAGCTTTTTGTCGTGTCGGGCCATACATAGATGACCCCTTTCCACATGCACCATTACACGCATCACACATGGGATTTCCGAGCTGTACATAAGGTGGCCCTTGCAGTGAAGATAGCCGCATGCAAACATCAGGTGGGCCACCCCTATGAAGACTTTCATGAGGTCTATATTAAATGCAGGCCAGAACAGCTGTTGACTGAAACGGCTAGATTTTAGCATGTGGACGTCTTAACTGTGGGGCCTGTTAGTTTTTGTGTATTGCATAATTGAAGTACCGTCCTGTGGATAAGATAAGGAGATGTTGATAAAGATATATCTGATTGGCCATCTGAAATTCTCACTGTAAAAAAAAAATCTAAGATGGAAATTCGTTTTCTATCACAGTTCGGACCGAAGACCCAGTATTCCTTAAATATAAATTCTTGAATAGGTGTTGTAGTGTTTGGACCAGCTTGATCAATATGTGGAGCCTACTATTGATGTACTAATCATAAAGTATTTTTTATTAGACCTAGTTGTGGGCCCACTATCCATCCTTTAGTATCTGATATGGGTTGATGAATGGGGAGTGAAACATTACTGTTTATTTCACTTTATGGATTTTCTGCTCTTTAACCGTTAATGTTAGCTGTTTACTAGGTCAAATCGAACTATTTTATAGATAATCCATTGAGGCCAGGATTATAATCGCATTCCTAAGTTGGGATTAAGTTAAAGGATTGCATACAATTGCGTTCACATTCCATGAATACGGTGATGAAAACACAGACGTTCACCATTTTAATAGGAACATGAACACATCATTGTAGTCCTGAGTCTAAAATCATGGAGTTAGATCTGGTAGCGTTAGCTACCTACAGTGACCTCTATCAATGAAGATTTGCACGAATTCAAACTTGTAAAGTTGGGATTAAGTTAAAGGATTGCATCCAGTTGCGTTCACGTCCCATACAAGCGATGGCGAAAACATAGATGATTACCGTTTTTTAACAAGGACATGAACTCATACAGACGGTGACGAAAACACAGACGATCATCGTTTAAGTTTCAAATACAGGAGAACCATCTGCATATTATGACTACTACCCACAAGAGGAGTCATGATTGTGTGGCTAATTCTCGCCAGGATTGATTATTTGAGCCCATCATCATCCTAGGTAATTTAATTGAATGTCTCAATCAGTTGAACGTTTATTCACCTGATATTTTATAAGATAGTCTAAATGTGAGTTTTATATGCAGTTAACATTTCAAACGGTTCTAATACGGTACCCTTTTTGACCGACTCCAACTATACTTCATGGAAGGAGAGATTGCCCTAGGGTGTATGAAGTTAAACATTACGGGTCCCCGTTGGGGATTGGTCGGGCTTCGAAAATAGCGCTCCAGTTGGTAGGGCCTGGGTGAGGTTAGTCCCACATCGGATGGATGAGCGCCCTGATTCTGGGCTATATGTGCGATTCTCACCTTCCCTATACAGACGCGTTTTGGGGGAAACCTCGGGACCAAAACCGTGCGGGCGTGCCGGCGTGCCCAGAGCGGACAATATCTGTACACTGTTTGTGGGGGCGTTACAGGTTTGTGGGGGCGTTACAGGTGGTATCAGAGCCGAGGGCGGCTCTGCCCTGAGGGTGGGGGATTCTAGCGCCCCAGTGCAGCCTGGTTGTGGTCCGAGCGTGGGTTGCATCCGGGTCCCCGTTGGGGATTGGTCGGGTTTCGAAAATAGCGCTCCAGTTGGTAGGGCCTGGGTGAGGTTAGTCCCACATCGGATGGATGAGCGCCCTGATTCTGGGCTATATGTGCGATTCTCACCTTCCCTGTACAGACGCGTTTTGGGGGAAACCTCGGGACCAAAACCGTGCGGGCGCGCGTGCGTGCCCAGAGCGGACAATATCTGTACAGTGTTTGTGGGGGCGTTACAGGTGGTATCAGAGCCGAGGGCGGCTCTGCCCTGAGGGTGGGGGATTCTAGCGCCCCAGTGCAGCCTGGCTGTGGTCCGAGCGTGGGTTGCATCTGGGTCGCCGTTGGGGATTGGTCGGGCTTCGAAAATAGCGCTCCAGTTGGTAGGGCCTGGGTGAGGTTAGTCCCACATCGGATGGATGAGCGCCCTGATTCTGGGCTATATGTGCGGTTCTCACCTTCCCTGTACAGACGCGTTTTGAGGGAAACCTCGGGACCAAAACCGTGCGGGCGCGCGTGCGTGCCCAGAGCGGACAATATCTGTACAGTGTTTGTGGGGGCGTTACAGGTGGTATCAGAGCCGAGGGCGGCTCTGCCCTGAGGGTGGGGGATTCTAGCCCCCCAGTGCAGCCTGGCTGTGGTCCGAGCGTGGGTTGCATCCTGGTCCGGCAACCCCTAACCAGCCCGAAGCTTTTATCGCGAGGTCAACCATCCCGGACCCACTCCAATCAGGGTGTAGCCTACCTACTCGCGGGACTAAGACCCGATATACACGCCAAGAGTGGAAGGGACATGTCTGCGCAAAACCCCCTTTGGAGCCCTGGTTTTGGCACGCCCGCACGCACGCACGGGTCTCGCCTGTTATAGACATGTCACAAACACCCCCGCAATGTGGGAAGGATTCGGAAATCTACAATTGTTACTTCTCCTTTCTAACCGATGGGGTCCTTTTCCCTCTTCTTTTTATGTCCTTTTCTTTTATCTGAAGTTTTTTTCCAAGAAATTCATAATAACCACCGTCATTTGGTGTTATACTTACTTTTTAATTCTTTTACTTCGCCCCATGAAGAAGACGTTCTTCGGTCCTGTGGTTTTTTTCCTAACGCTTCCGAAATTTCTCACTTACTATTTCTTTCCATTCGTAATACAAAAACAGACAAAACACCTTAGTCTTTGGCACTTCTATTCATATATGCACTTTCATGCAAGATATGTTACAGAGCCGTTCGCCAACTTGACACGGAGCAATCAGTGTACAGTTGGCAATGTCATAAAGGTGAACATTGCGGACAATAGGACTTTGCAGACTTAGATTAGCATCTAGTCATTACTTAGATTTAGTAGATATTTTTTAATCTATATATGTCATCAGCTCTGTTTGGTAGTCCCATTGCCAGAATCTGGCTCACTCATATTTTAGATTTTGATTAAGATCCAGAATTTACAATCCTGATGACAATAGCAGCCTACGCTACTATATTGTTAAATGTCGTAATTAGATTCGAGATAAAATCCTAATGGCCCTTATCTGAGTCTTGATAGAACACAAATTTGGCTATGGGGTATCTACAATAGATCCAATATTCTTAAGGGGTTTGCCGTAACCGATGCACAATCAGCTCTGATACCAACTATTAGTTTTTGTATATTGCGGAATTGAATGACTGTCCTATGCATCAGATATAGAGATCGAATAACTGGAATAAAAACATACCTGACTGGGTGATGAGAAAATGAAGTGTAGGGCACCTTATCTCTGTTAAAAATAATTCAAATAATGTTGCAAATAATTAAAATCTAAATTTAATGGACTAAATATTAAAAAATATAATTATAGAAATTTGAATAATATTGCATGATAAAGAATAGATAACATGTAAATGTAATAAAAGAAATTGAAATAAACAGAACAAAATAAAATTGGATGGAAGAGTTAAAGCACATTGCAAAAATGATGCCTTAAAGATAGATATGCGCTATTATTGATCAAGAATGATCGTAGCTTTCTGCTTTTGGAATATAATGGCTTTTTAGATGATTTGTAGTTCTGAATTTGTGTGTGGTTGACTTGGACTCTACTAACTTGACTTGTGTTGTGATGCCTGCTTGTCTTCTACTGATGTAGCAGAATCTACTCTTAAGTGTAGGAGATCGCAATGTAATAATTCTTAGTGAGTCCAGGGTTGAATCCACAGGGATGGACTGTTCACGTAAAACTAAATCCACTAGCTAGGTAAGAGAATGAGATATAATAGGAAAAAAAATAAACCTAATAAGAGTCGAGTGATTTTTAATATGTGATGAGAGTAAATCAATTAGAAAAATCAAATAAATAAAATGCAGCTATGCAATCTAACTATTCCTTCTAAATACAATTACAATTAATACAATCGGATTAGATCTCTTTGTTCTATTTAATTAGAAGGTCTATCATTCAAACATACTTAAGAAAAATACAATAGAAATGAGAGATCCCACTACATACACACTATTAAACCAAATCGTTAGGCGTCAGTGATTGTGCATCGAAAAATCCTTGAGAGAATCCGTACGTTAATGTAACAGGCTAACAATTGCGCCCATCTAAGTGATCATGGAGATTATGAAAATCTAGGATGCATAAATATACTAGATAAAGCCCTAGATCAATCATAGATCTCAAGTAACACAGATTGATCTCTACGAATGGAATCCATGAAGTTATTGCACTCAATCAGAATGGTTAAATTACATAGCTTTAAAAATCTAGTTATTCATAACAAAGAAAAAATAAAAACAATAAAGAAGAAAGCATGAACAAAAAAAATATCAGCACCATTAACGTAAAAAATCAACAGAAAGAAACTACCCAGAAAAATGTCTCTGCCAAAACCCTCCTCTTCACCGTCTACCTAGAACTCTCCTTAAATACTATTCATTCGTTCGCTACTTCCACATAACTCCAACCAAAATACGTCACTTGTATTTTTTTTATTTTTATATTTATATTATTGTTATTGTTATTTTTATTTTTTTCTATTTGTAGCAATATTGCATGAAATCTAAGCCTTCCATCTTATTCCCCACATCGAACAAGCCTAAATAGACCGTTAGTTCGAACCACAGACAATCATAGCCTTTAAAAATATCTCAAACATATCTGCACCTTTTCTTTTCTTACGACCCACCAGAATATTCATTTCTTGTGAAATTTGGTCCCGTACCCTAAAATCATGTCATCTACGATGTAGACGTCTTAAATCATCCAAAACAGGTCACTAAACACCAATGTGCAATGCCAAGATGAATGACATTAGGTAATGTAACGCAAGTGAACACAATTCACACATGTATTGATTTTCATAACTTGGCTTGAATATCTATTTTATTGATTTCTCCTTCCACGGACCTCGGATTCACACTGAATTTGACTTGCTGCCGTTATTTGACATGCTCTACCAATGGTGCGAAAATCAGCTCCAAATTCCACTCTAGTCAAAAGTCAGTTGTTCCAGGGCTAGTGTTTCTAGCCTTTTCTCTGGACAGCTGCACTCTGACCCATACACTACGTTTCTTCCCAATCCGGACTGTCCGTTATTTTTCACCTAATATTTCAGTTGTAGAAATGCAGTTCTGGCCCTCAGTTTCATTTGTGAGGCTTTGTCCGGCTCCCTGAGTCCAATTCTTGCACTTTGACCATTTGGTTCATTTTTCTTCTATTCCTTTAATATTTTGGTTCGTCACTTCCTTGAATTAGTGTCAAGTCCATGTATGAGTGCCGACCATCTAATTCATATATCAAAAATCATTAATTAACGTATATTTATCACAAATGCACCATATGATTCTATGCATGCAGATGGACTTAAAATATGTGTTTTATCTTGAAAACCATGCAAAACCGTTGTACTCGGAGGGTCCAAATATGTAATATTGGACAGTCATCAATGCTCAGAATATATATCATGCAAAACCGTTGTACTTTGAGGGTCCAAATATGCAATATTGGATATATATATATATATATATATATATATATATATATATATATATATATATATATATATATATGAGAGAGAGAGAGAGAGAGAGAGAGAGAGAGAGAGGAATGCTCACGTGGGCACTTCTCGTGAGAGAGACTCATGAGCATTTTTTCATGGCTCATCGCACGTGATGTATAAAGCCCAAAATCTGAGCCATCCATGTGATGCAGCACCCAAAAAAATCCCTAAGGCCCATCTTTCAACCTGATCCAAAACTCTGGTGAGCCACAGCAGAAAGCAAGAGGCAAATCAAGGGAGGAAACTGTTTCCTTCTTTCATGGCCCGCCAAAGTTCTGGAACAAGTTGAAAGATGGGCCCTAAGGGTTTTTGGGGATGTTGCGTCACATGGACGGCTCAGATTTTTGGCTCACATCATGTGTGATGAGCCAAGAAAAAGTGCTCACGAGTTCTCTCACGAGAAGTGCGCAAGTGAGCATTCCTCTTCTCTCTCTCTCTCTCTCTCTCTCTCTCTCTCTTGTGTGTGTGTGTGTACACACACACACACATTACACGCACAACTAATTGGATAATGCATTTTCATCCAACTAGATGTGCATTTCATATAAATAAATGCTCCGTGAAAGCGTTAAATTAATTTAGAAAGGGGGCCATGGCTTGGCTGGGCTCCACCATGGTGTTGATGTGAAATCCACCCCAACCATCAGGTGAGACACCCCATGTTATGACCAAGGCTAAAAACTTATCCCAATATGCAATTTAGGTAAACTATATTGTTGGAAACGGTTTATGAGAAATGTTCACCCTCCGAACTATTTTCCTCCCAAGGACACAATTGAATCAAGTATGGCCCTAAATTTTAAGACCTAGAGCTATCTTTTAGTGTGGAATCTAATGGATGGAGTGGATTTTACATATTCATCATGGTGGGCCTCATAAAAATCAACGGTGGACGTGTTTCCCAAATGTTTCCATTAGCATGCCCTGATACGTGGTTTGGATACTACCCAACTAGGAACGTGCAGGAGCTAAGGGGCCAACGTAATGTATGGGTTTGTCTACACCATTCATCTATTTTGCCATCTTATCTTAGGGTAAAAGTATAAAAATAGGCAAGTTCCAGGCTCAAGTGGACCACGTCGCAGAACCAGCAGTGATAATGACACCTGTTGTTGAAACCCTCATAGGACCCACTCTGAGACTTTTGCCTACTTAATTTTTTGTTTCATGCAGTAAAGTAGCTACAAAAATATGTGGACGGCGTGGATATACAATACATGCATCAAGGTGGGCCCACGGTAAGGAACACACCATGTTGGATGAGTCAGTGGTCGCACCAAATTTGCTCCCAAAGCATTGGTAAACTGCCGCTGCTCTAAACTCCAGTTGCATGGCGTAAATATTGCCTAATTGCGTTGACATGGTAAAATTTTATAGGGTATGCGTTATGTCAACATCGTCCATCCATTTTTAAAGATTAGTTAAGGGCATGAGATAAAACATAAGGCAGATCTAAGGCTCAAGTGGACTATAGGGATTGGACGCCTACCATTGAAAACTTCTTGGGGGCCATAAAAGCTTTGGATCAAGCTGATATTTGTGTTTTCCCTTCTTACAGGTCTGCGTAACCTTAAGAACAGGTTGGACGACAAATAAACATCCTGGTGGACCCTAGGAATGTTTTAATGGTGGGCGTTCAATGTCCACTATTTCTTGTGGTGTGGTCCACTTGAGATTGGATCTATCTCATTTTTAGTAATTTGTGCTAATATATTCTGTAGAAACTGATGGATGGCATAGATATATAGAACATACATCATAGTGGGCCCCATAGTTAGGGAGACACTCACTTCGGTGTTGCTTAGGTGACCCCTAATCCACTTCCTCTGCTATCATTGGGAACTTAAGAAGTTTCTTGGAATCAATACTACTTTGGGGAGGCTCACCTTTCATTTTTTAAGGGGTCCACCGTGACATGTTTGAGAGATTCACTCCAATTATTAGATGTATAATCCCATTTTAGGATTGAAAAAAAATCATTCTAATCTATGATTCAAGTGGGCCATACCAATTGAAACAATTGGGAGAGACATTCACCCTTGATTTTTACAAAGCCCATTGTGACGAGCATGTAAAATTCACTCCAACTATTAGCTACCACACTAAATGTTAGGCCTTGAGCCGAAAAAAGCAGGGCCATAAGTGATTCAAGTGGGCCATACGAAGAGAAATGTTTGTAGGGTGAGCTTTCTATCTACACTTTTTTCAATTATGTGGTTCACGTGAACCAAGTATGAGGCTGGTTTTTAGGCACTGGGTCTACTATGAGGTGACTCACCTAATGGTTGGGTGGATTTCACACTAATGCTACAGTAGGGCCCATCCAAGCAATCAACTCTTTTGCATAATTTGAAATATCTTTTACATGCAAAGATTACTATCATTATTACACATTAAACGCACAGCTAGTTGGACGTAAATGCACTGTCCAACTAGTTGTGTGTAAGCATTTGAGTTACTTCATTCACAAGACATTGTCATCACATTATTATATTTATGAAAGAAAAAAAGGATACATGTAGTTGAAAAACTTTTATTACCATTTAGATGCTTATTACATTTAAGACTGTGATATACCACAAAATTTTAATTACATTATGTAAAATAACCCTTAATTTTAAGGTAAAATATGATATGGTAATAATGTAGTAATAAATCTATTTATACCGATAAAATGATAATATGTAATAGAATGTAAAGAATATATGATATGTGAATATGAATGCAAGAGTGACTATCTTTGAATAGTTTATAATTAGATTAAATTTCAAACTTAAATTTTAAAATAAACTAACAACTTTCCTCCACAAACTTAAAGAGCAAGGAACATTTATAAACACATGATTTCACTCTCTCACATTCGATGGTATGTGGGAAAATAAAAGAAGAGGCCGACACCCATACAAAAGGACAAAAACCTACTAAATGACAAAAGTCATAAAGGTGGTGTTACTTTATTTATTAAAAGAATAATTTATTCTAATAATCTCATCTATAAAAATGAATGATTAATTTATTTTAACAATCTCATCTATGAAAATGAAGGTGTTAACATTTTCTTTGAGAATTGCAGTCTTTACTTTACAGCCTAGTGAATGTTGTAATAAGCAAAAGTCATTTCATTCATATATATGGAATTAAAGCTCAAAATTCATGAGAACTTGAGTAATAATACAAATCAACATGAAAGTAAAGAAATCTTATTGTAGATTGTGATGAAATGGTTGTAAGAACTAATTCTTAGGCCTAAGGATCAACTTATACTTCTTTCCATCTTCCACACATTCCCTAGCTTGAATTTTCATCATCAAATTGTTGGAAATAGGGACGCTGGTAGTAGGAAGCGAAAGCCAAACAAACATAGCAGAATATGAGATCAAATGAGAAACACAATGTAATCAAACCACACAAGCATTTAACTATAAGAGACAATCCGATTTTATGTGGAAAAACCTCTGAACGGGTAAAATACCACAGCACAAAGAGATTCATTATGATTAACAGAAGATTACAGAGATTAACAGCTCACAAGTAAGGAAAAACAGAGAAAACCCAAGCTCTCTCTCTTAAAACACTCTCCCCTCTTCCAAATACACTTTGGAAGCCTTGGACACCTTAGGATTACTCCTAATCCCATATTCATGCCATATATATAGTAAGCTAACTCCGAATTAGAAACATCTTACGCAAATCCGCACAATAGTGTTGAAACCGCTTGTTGTGCAAGACACCGCGTAACTGGCCGACCGGTCGAACCGGTCCATAAAACAGTCCAGGGAAGAAATCACTGAAAACACACATTTGCCTCAACAATGGCCTACCGATCAAGGCCGGTCGGCCCCCACTGCCCGACTGGGCATGACCGGTCGATGAACAGTCCATGAACCCGTTTGAAGGCTCTTCCAACACAACTTTTTCTTGATATTTTTCTCTTACCAGAATCTTCCTTTAAAAGGTGAGAAAGGAAAAAATTCTGAACTTAATAGAAATTCGAAGATCAAAAAGCTCATTTCTCAAAGAAAAAAAAAGGATATTATAGATGACATGCATGGGGTGAGAATAATTTGATCGAATATATATATATATATATATATATATATATATATATATATATATATATATATATATATATATATATATATTAACTTTAATAGTTAGATAGAAGGATAACACTGTCATATGCCTGGAAAAGAGCAAAAACATCAATTACACAAGATTCTCTCTCTAATTTTCAAATTTTCAAAAGTAAAATAATAATTCCATTCACCCAATTCAATTACAACGGAGAAAAAGGTGTAATTAAAATATGCTTAGAGCTCAACTAGCACAACCCATTTTTGAAAATTTAAATGGGAATCGTATTTAATTTCTCAATAAAATGAAAATTGAAAGGGTATTTAGAATGTTTTTGTAAATTTTCACAGGAAACACCTACCAAACATCCATTTTATGTAGACCACCATCGATCAATCACACATTGTATTGGAATGAGTTTAATATCATTGAAAAGCTCATCCAACATATACACTATATGCATTATACTATATGGATCACATAATTGAACAAAATAGTCATGCACAAATGGAAACACACACACCTTTAAAGACTGGTTTCATTACAATTCACACAACCTTTGAGAAAACTACCTTCAACTGGCCGCACATCTCATAAAATAATAAATGATTCACATTTATTTTATCATAACAAAGTCCATCTAAAATATTAAATCATCTTGCCTTAATTCCACGAGAAAATAGCATGGAATTATGTAAAACGGGAGCGGATTGCGTCCTACCTTGCTTAAGAGTTGGGCTCTATTGGAGCCACTGTGATGTATGAGTTTTATCAACGCTGCTTATCCAATTTTTCATATCATTTTTGGTATGAGCCAAAAAAATTGAGGCAGATCCAAGGCTCAAGTGGTCCACACAATAGTCCACGGAAGTTTTGGATCAAGATGGAATTTGTATTTCCCTTCATCTAAGGTTTTGTGACCTTATGAACAAGTTGGATGGAAAATTAACATCATGGTAAGCCTTAGAAAGGTTTCAACTGTGGGCATCATTATCAGAGCTGTATCCTATGGTGTGGACCGCCTGAGCTTCGGATAAACCTCATTTTTTGGTTCATGCTATAAAATAATCTGGAAATTTGTATGAATTGAATAGATAAATTGCATACATCACGGTGGGCCCCATAAATCCCCTGGATTTATGTCGGTCGAGGTGGGGCCAGGTCCATCTAAAGCAGGCTATGAATGGCTAAGCTGCCTTTGAAAAGGGGGATTACACACTGTATCTCAACTACAGGGACTAAAAATCATTGGTGGTGGGCGTTAATGGCCTTTAACAAAAGGTGGTTGCACCCTTTTATCCATCTTTAAAATAATTTGCACGGGCCTCAATTACACTCGCACATCATACCTACCGTTCCTTGCCTGATTTGAAAGCTCACATCCAATCTTTAAGTAAATCTAAACCGTTAATCATGTCTAAGGTCCAATTCTGGGCCCACTTAATAATGGGTGTCTAACGTCGGCTGCCGTAGAATCCTCCTACCCGTGAGACAACCCACGTGAGTATAACACGTAATAGACGGCAATTGTCAATAAATACATCTTCATTCACATTCAACTGAAAAAATTCATCCAGTTTATTGCAATTATCCAATTTCGATTTTTGATGAATGGCCCACCGTAACGTATCAACAGCTTCAATATTTGAAATATGGGCCCTACTTGAACAAACTAAAAACTCTCAGCCCCAGCATTTTAGATAAGGTGGCCCATACCCGTCCAAAAGAATCTGTCCGCATCCAACATACGTGTGTGGCCCACTAGATAAGAGGTGTCAGACGCCCGACGATAGCCAAAGCTAGCCACGTCAGCTCGGATGAGGCAGCAAAACCTATGAAAGTGAAGTGCGAGACTGTACTTCCCCCACTCGCGGAAACGTATTTGCAATTACAAGACGATTTGGGCCCACCTGGCCACGCTCGGCACCCCCTGATTCACAGCGAATACCATGTAATACCCAGGCGGCGCCACTCTTCCATCCGGCGGAGCCGTACACCCGATACGATACCTACCGCCATCGATACCCAATACCGGCACGGCTGGCGAAACTCCCAGTTTCACCAGCCTCTGCCCCTGCGAGAAGGAGTGCGTCGCAAACGGCGCGCTCGCGAGATTCAGCTCCACGATCCCCACAACCGGCAGCGGTACCGTTACAGTCACCACGAAAGTCTCTCCGTATCGGACTGTTGCGGGCATCTCGACGATCACTGGCCGGAGATTTGCTCGGTCCGGAGACAGATACTCCGGCGAGAACGCCTCCAGCCTCAGCTCCGTCGGAAACTCCCCGCCGAACTTGTAGAAGTAATGCGGGTTGCTGCCGGCAATGAGGATCCTCCCGTCCGGCAGCAGGTTCGCCGTCGAGTGGTACATCCGCGGCACGCTGGTCGGGGTCAGCGTCATGAACCGTAGGCCGGCCGGCTCGTCCGGCCTGTACAGGACCGGGTTCAAGCACGGCGCGGACGCCAGCTCGAAACCCTGCGTGCCGGCCTGCGCGCCGTTGATGATCAGTGCGTCTCCGGTCGGGAGGAGCACCATATCTCCCATGATCCTCGCGTAAGGCATCTCCTCCATCGCCCAGGCAGGATCGGCGTCGGTTGCTACAATGCGCCCGCAGCTACCGTACGCCGGGGCGTCGGTGCTCCTCTCGATGAAGGCCCCGTATCTCGCTCCGCCGCAGATGACAATCTCAGCCGTTAAGAAATTCCCCCTTTCGAAATTGAGGGCCAGCATCACCGATGAGCCCGCGGATGGGTAGTTGCGCGGGCCCCCCTCGAGTTGCGGATAATTCCGTATAATTCTGTTGTATTTGTAATCGTATAGTATGGATTTCGTATTCGCGAAGATGAACAGGTGTCCGTTTGGGAGGAGGTGGACGTACGGATACAGGTTGTCCATCTGAGTGTCTGCGGCGTCAGTAAGGAAGGGGAGAATCTGTACGGAGCCGGTGGACGGAGGGTAGAACTCGACGGTGTTGGTCGCACTGCCGCCCACGATTATGACCGACCCGTCCGGTAATATCTGGTTCGTGGCGTACCACCTGCCGTTTGCGAGCTCGGGTGTCTTCAGCTCGACCCAGTCGCAGAGCTCTTCGGGCGGACACGTTGCGAATTTCCGGAACTTTCGGTTGCCATCGAGATCGCCGCCGGTCTGGAGCAGGGTGCCGTCTGGGAGGAACTGACCGGATGAGCACCACGTGTCGGTGAGGATTTTTAACGGTCGGATCTGGTTGGTGGCCGGGTCGAAGAGGACGGAGTGCGCGTAGCAGTCGAGGCGGAGGACCTTGTCGTAGGGATCGTAGCGGCAGTTGTGTTTCGGGAGGGTTTTTCGGGTGGGACCGATGTTGGTTCGGTCAAGGAGGACGACCGTGCCGTAACGGGTTACGGCCGTGTGCATGGAGGAGATTCCAGCGTTGGCGAGGAGGAGTTCCCACGTGCCAGGTAGGTCAGCACGTGTGGGGAAGATGGACGGTAGGATGAGGGTGAGGATGAGGACGAGTGTTTGAGAAGCCATGGCAAAACGGTCAAAAGAAGGGTCGGAAAAGGAAGGAAACGAAAGAAAGGGAAAGTAGCGGCTTTTGGGGAGTGATTGTGAAGTCAGGGCCGTCCGTTTTTTTATAGGCACGACGCCGCCCCAGTATGGGGCCCACCTTCACTGAATTTGCTGACACGTGATGACACGTCACTAAGAAAGAGTGTGAAAGTGCGTGAAAGTGCAATGCACCGTTCGTTGCGATATACCAGCGGGGTTACACTGTTGGTTAATCTGGACCGTCTTTACAATGGTTCGCTGATTGCCAGCGGAACCAAATTGGATGGACCTGGATGCTTAGTTGGTCAAATAATCTGAACCGTCCGCATTCTCATTACTGCTATAAGTCAGAGAGCGGATTAGCTGTTACCCGTGTAACACCTTAGTGGGTGTTACCCTTGCCGTGCGTGGCCCACTTTGATGAATATATTGTGTATCCACATGGATCATCCGTTTTTTCAGATCATTTTAGGATTCCATACCAAAATTTAAGGAGATCCAAATATCCGGTGGACCACACCACTGGAAAAAGTGGTGGACGACCATTAAAAACTTTTTTGCAGGCTATAAAGTTTTGAATCAATCTGATCTTTATATTTTCCCTTCATCCATGTCTGGTTGACGTTATAAACGGGTTGGATCTCAAATAATCACTACGTATCTTCTTATGGTGGGCTAGGGTAGTTTTTAATTATAGGGCGTTGAATAGCCACTGATTCTACTGGTGTGGTCCACATGAGATTTGAATATGCTGAATTCTTGGGTCAACCTCCCAAAATGGGTTGAAAAAACGGATGGACAGAGTGGATATACAACACATCGTCAAGGTGGGCCCCACGGGGTAAGGGTAACACATGGCCGGATCCTAACCTTCGTGGATGATCCTAACCTTCAATTTTTAGAGATGAATGAGAGTTATTGAAAACTTTCTTCCCGTTTATTCTAAATTTACGAAGATTTCTTACAGTGGCCTGAATAGCATAGAGTATAGAACATTGATGATTTCTACCTCTCAGCATGTGGGCCCGGTAGCGGCTACATCAGCCGGATTCGGATGCGGATACAGGGGATCCGATGGTGGTACTCTGACTTTGGCCAGATTTGAGTGGGCCACATCCCCGCTGTCAAAAATCGCCAACGGTATTCTGAGTACGGAGGCACAAATTTAAAACGGAATACTTTGCTGTTGCGACACAGTCCAATCAAATTCCACTGCATCAGAATCATGGTGATTGGCAAAGACGGGTTGAGGCTGGAATTCATTGCCTGTGGTTGAAATATTTGTGGAGCCATTGAAGTTTTATATCAAGTTGTTTGGCTTCGGCCACAAGGCCATATGCGCAGTGTTTGGTTGATATTCAATCGCACGTGTGATATATATGTATGTGTTGAGTAATGTTAAAGCTGAAAACGACTCAAATCAATATAACACTTCGTAACTCCTAACACGAAAATAGTCGGATTAGGATTAGGAGTAGATCTATAAAGATCATCTTGACTACTTAGCCATCTATTATAAAGAATTAGGCAATTTGTAAAGGAGAGGGTTAGTCCTTTGTATAAGTTCTTTTTATCTTTTAAATACTGAGGTTACAACAATGATAACTTCTACAATTTAACAACAATATTGTAAATATTTAAAAGCAAGAATTAAGGCTAAGTACCGATTTTATTGAATTGATAAAGAACACAATATTAACAACAAGCAAATAAGAAAAGCACAGTAAATAAATTATCAATGGCAATTCAAATGGGTGAAGCAGCCATGGAAGGATGACAATCATCTGAACCTTGACGGTCAACAGACGGTTGTGGCTTGACTAACTAGTCGTGGCCTAAAGAAATCGCTGAATTTAGGGATTTGAAATTCAATAATAAAATCATTGTGAATAGTTAAACTAATCTCATCTTGTTATGTTGAGAGGTTAAACTAAGGCTAAACTAAGATATGCATCCATATGAGAACAAAAAAAGAAAAAAGAAAAAAAAAGATAAGCAATGTTAGGTTGAATGAGAGATATGTCTATTTGGTTTAGCAAGGGTCCGGAGCTCTTCATTCTCTATTGTTTTATAAGACTTGAATAGGCGGTGTGTATGGTCTCCTTGACCTACGGAATTGATTAACCAATTACTTAATCATCTTGGTTTACTATAATTCTAATTTAGAGTAAGGCTAGCTAATCAGTATGTTGTCGTATCTTAATATGTTTCTAATTTCTAATGGCTTTCCTTTCTTACCATACTACCGAAAAGTTTTTTGATGCACATGAACAATTATATTTGCCCATATGTCAATATGCATCAGTGCCTTAGTGGTATACTGATTTGCAATGGCTTTTTGAGAAGCTCTTTTTATATGTATCATGTATCCTTCAATCATGCATCGTTAGAAGGTGTTGACATGTGACGTTAGAAGGTGACGCAGGTAGGACGTGGTAGGTCGATCACCGTCTCCCTAACCGATAGTTTCTCGAATCCACGAGAAGAAATAAAAGATAAAAAGAGAAAATAAATTCCGAATAATTGCTTTATTGATCATTGAATGAATAAAAAACGGAATTACAATGCATATAAATAGGAAACTAAACACTAGGTAAAGTATCAGACTCCAACTCCAACTTAAACTCCTAGAAAACGCAACTTACTATAAATAGTAAACTTACTATTTATAGAAGTTGTTCAATCCTACTAGAACTCTTGGTTTTCGGGCAAAAATAAAAAGTTATCAAATGGCCTCAACCACGTTGTTCTACTAAATATTCTAAGCCCTTTTCATGTTGGGCACTAACTCTAAAACCCTACAGATGCAAAGTTATGATCGAATTAAAACTTACTATAAATAGTAAAACTGAAAATAAACTAGCCTAATGACCATCGATACGGTCGAATCTCGCGATTTCGGCCTGGGCAACCCGGCATAGCGGGGTTGGTTAGCTAAAGTAGCTCGAGCTACCCAAATTGATATATTATACGTCCCGTGACTCATTCCGGATTGTGAGATACGACCGATTGACGGTCCTGACGGTCCAGATCACTTTCGACCCTGACCGGTCTTCTTTTGCTCCATCTGGGCCATGAAATAATCAACGACCCGTTCTACATCAGAAGGTGTATCATGTATCCTTCAATTATGCATCGTTAGAACGATCATCGCATCTAAGGTTTCGATTGTGAGTATGTCTCCAAGTATTTTTAGACTTCTAGTATGCTTTATGATCTCCCCTTGCCATTTTGTGAGTATCTTTTCTAACATTTTGTACTTATGAAGGTGTTGACACGTGACGGCATCTCATTCGTTGAATCCAATTGTGGTAGGTTGGGTGTAAACACACGCTAATAAGTTTTTATGATGGACCTTCCAAGAAAAGTATTACTGAGACCTTTTTCTTGTAGTGTGGCCACTTCAATATTGGATATGCTTAATTTTTTAACTCAAGTCGTAAGATGAGCAAAAAAAAATGGATAGAAAAGGTAAATTTTTCACAAATATCATGGTGGGCCTTGATCAGCTTATGACTTGCTGCCATCACAGGAAATGGGTAGAAAGTTGTTCGGTGGACCATAGTTTCAGATGTGGACTATGGTGTCAGATTGCCTCGGACAGTGTTGGGCAAAAAGTTCATGCATTGGAAAGTTAGGTGGGACCCTCAGTGGTGTGTGTTAGAAATTCATCCTATCCATATGTTTTTCCATGTTAACGAGGCTTGTTGTCGCTTAGAATTGGACAACAGCCAAGGTCGGCTGAGCTCGGCCTTGTGGTCTTTCCATTCTCATCTTCCTAAGACAAAGCAAGCTTGTGACACCCTTAGGGTTGTCGAACTTGCTAGATATGAATACAAAAGGGCAAGTGAGAGGTGCCGGTGTCGGACTATGGACTCTCTGATACCTAAGTCAAACAGGTAGGAACAAACGTGGGGTGTGGGGGTGTGTAGGAGAGATATTGCGTACCTGGTTCTATAGAGGGGATCCTTATTTATAGGGTCCGGATGGTCATTAAGTGTTAGAGTCGATTTAGGACACGTTAGTGGAGAGTCATCAAGTAGTGGGACCTTGCTCTATAATCATCAGAGTAATTTATGGTTGGGATAGGGCCGTTGTCCTTTATGTGGTTTGTGTTCAGCGGACCTCTCTGGACTTGTCACACCGCCTTTGGCGGAGGTCCGTCCATATGAGCTCGGGATACAGAGCTCAGCGCTTGAGCCCCTTTCCTTCCAGGCTTCTAGTCCAGACTGTCGATCTTAGGGGATGAGGCCGATCTCCGCCTTTGTCAGATTAGCTCAGAACATTAGTCATCGCTCCTAAGCTCAGTGGGAGAAGCACGTGTACACAACTACTCTAGCTTTCGCTTTTGCAGATGGTGATAGGATTGCAGTAGAAAGCTTGGTAGTTACTGTCCCCCACTCATCAGATTGAAGGAAGGGCCGAGAACTCATACTTGGGCCTCTATGCCCGTGGACTCTCTGCAATGTGTGGGCCAATTCAAAATCCCCCCACAACAAGGTTGATCCAAAACTCAAGCAGGCCACAAAAGAGAAAGGCGTGCAAATTGAGTGACCACTATTGAAACATTATTATAGAAGTTTAACTTTATTATAAGCATTTTCTACCGGGCTAAGTTCTTATAAAGAGTTTGGATGGCATATAAACATTAAGGTGGACATATGAAAGTTTCAACATAGGTATTTATTTCCCTTCGCTTTGATACCATGTCAAACAACCACTTACTCTAAAAGCTCAAGCCTTTAGAGGATGGTGTATCAATGCATATCAAAGGACTTTAACAAGGTGGATTTCTCATGGCCCCAAATGTAGCTTTTGCACGGGTGGATTTCTCATAAATATCACGATGGGCCCCACATAGCTTGTCGGTGCAGGAATAGGGCTGAAAGTTGAGCAGGTTCAACTCGACCGACCCAGTGAATGACCCGACATTGGGTTGGCTTGGACAAGAAATATCATATCTAGGCTATGCAAACACCAACCCGATAAAAGCTTGGGTCAAGCTTGGGTTGAGGTCTTGGGTTGCTCGACCCAACCCAACCCAACCCAAACGTAAATCCAATCTATATACAAGTTACTTATAATTTTATTATCCTTTAGTTAAGTAAATTTATTAGTTTATAAGACTTTATAAGTAAACTTATAATGTTTGAAATCTGATATGATTGAGTGTTAAATGAATAGTTATCTTATATTTTAGCTTGTTTGTTTAGAAAAGGTAACATTATTTACAATAAATAACTACATATATAATTAATAAAGTCATAGGTACAGAAAAATAAAACATGCATTGAAGAAACATAATATATAGAATAATGTAATAACGAAAATATTAGCATGTATCAACCCGACCAACCCGATTAACCCGTTCGAGCCCGCTTGGATTGGGCTTGGGTTGAGAATTCCCAACTTAAGGTTGGGTTGGGTTGGGTTGGGGTATAGGAACCATGGGTTGGGTTACGGTTGAGCGCAACCTGATCCAACCCTTCAGACTTTCAGCCCTACGGACAAACTGCCCTTTTGTGTTGGAAATCAGCATCCATGAAAAAGTACTGTGTGTTTGTCTCTTGCACGTTACCAAGTCGATGTCGGCAGTTGCAGGGGCAGTACTGATTTGGGCGTGACTTGGGTGAGACCCCGGAACCAACTTGTGGATGGGAACCTGGTCGTAGGAACCCACCTCCATGTATGAATTGTACATCCATGCTGTTAATCTACTTTTTCGGCTTATTTTATAACATGGTAACAAAAATGAAGAAGATGTAAATTTTGTGGACCATACCATAAGAAACACTGGCTAATGACCATTAAAAACCTTTTATGGGCCACAAAAGTTTTCTATCAACCTGATATTTGTTTCTTCTTCCTTTCATCTCTGACTACGTGACCTTATCAATAGATTGAATGGTTAATAAACATTACAGTGGACTCTAGGAAGTTTTTAATGATAGGCGTTAGCATTTTTTTCCTGTGGTGTAGTTCACCTAAAATTTGCATCTGCTTCAATTTTCCAACTACATCTTAAAATAATCTGGAGAAACAGATGGACGGCATGGATACACAAAGAATACATCAAGGTGGGCCCTAGGTTCAGGGTCTCACCCACACAGCTGGTTCCGGGGTCTCACCCAAGTCGCGCCCTACCGATCTGCCATGCATGGTATACGGGCGCGGCTTCGCTGTACATGCTATACATCTGTATAAAGAGCCACGTGAGGTGAGTTCAGAGGGGAGGAATTGGAATCGGATTGCATGCTGAGTTACTCCGCACGCTCTTATCGTGCAGAGTAAACTCAGTTGGGCCCACCTAGAATGCATGTGCTTTATCTATTCCGTTCATATGTTTTTCCAGCTCATTTTAGTGGTTGAGCCCAAAATTTAAGCATATCCAAATCTCAAGTGGACCATGCCACGGGAAACAGTGTGAATAATGATTTCCACCGTTGAAACCTTCCCAGGCCCTACAGTGATGTTTATTTGTCATCCAACCTGTTCATAAGATCACATGGATACAGATGAAGGGAAAACACAAATATCAATTTGATCCAAAACTTCTGTATCCTCCAAGAATTTTCAATGGTAGACATTTAGTTCACACATTTCTTGTGGTGTGGTCCACTTTAGATTTTGATATGCTTCACTTTTTGACACCATATCAAATTTTCTGTTAGATGGGGACGCAGGGATAAATAGTAATCACTGTGGCCCCACAGACTCGACCCGTGCGGACTCAGTACGCATCCGCTTCCGAGGAATTGGGGGCACAGGCGACTCCTAAGACAGTGCGGCTGATAACCGTAGGGCCACGTGACATAATTTATTTATCTACCCACGCCGTCCATCGGTTGTAACATATATTTTAGTGATTATAAAAAAAATTCATGTGATCAATTATCGGGGACATACCATAGGAATCAGTAGTGAATGAACGTCCTGCCATTAAAAACTTCTTGGGGCTCGTTTCCTTAGTGTTTATTTTACACCAATATATTGGTAGGGTCACACAAGCCTGAATTTAGGAAAACCACATACAAGCCTGGATGATCCAAAACTGTCGTGGACCATTAATGGTCAATCACCAATCTTTCCCAAGGTATGGTCCACCTGATATTGGATCTGATTGATTTTTGGGGTATTATGTGAAACTGATATGTAAAAATGGATGGACGGCGTGGATGCAGACTATATGCATCAAGATGGGCCCCACAGTAAGTTTCGCACCGTCTTCAGTGAGGCCGGGATCTCACCCAATCCACTCCCGAAGGGATTGTGCAATGGGCAATAGCCCTGAGGTGCGGTTATTTTTAGTAAAAGTCCAATTTCTCGAATTGGAGCGTCTGCTGATGTACAAATAATGCCGTGCATGATTCCGTAAATGTGAGGCCCATTGTTCAGTGATCCAAACCAGTGATTTGATGTGCCTATCCTAGATATGATAAAATTTCCAGTATCTTTAAAATTAGAAGATCACGTCTCTTTGATTTATTTGCCTACAGACAGTGTAGATGTTAAATAGAAAAAGACACTAAAGGCCAGTATTCAACAAAAGAAAACCCAAATATCTTAGACTTTGCATCACAAAATTTGAAATTTTCTCATGGTATCCTCATCGATGGTGGGGCCCGTCATATCAACAGCTTAGATCACCAACTATCTGCACACGTATGATATCCTGTGCGGTCAGTAAATTAAAGATGTCCAAGTGAGTTAGACGCGGTAATTCCAACTAGAGGTGGACAACTATCCGATCTTAGTCGTACATGGACCATATTGGATCGTTCAACTGCTTTGAGTGGGTGTGCTCAAATAATGTTCGGACAAACATTTAAACATGGTGGCTCTTATCAAACTTGGTTTGTTCTGCACCACCCATGTTTGAACATATGTATTTTGAACAATTTTTATGAGTAAGAAAAAGCTCAAAGAAATTCACTTTCTTTTCTTGAAAATATTTTTTCTCCTACTAAATAGTGAATACCAATTTATTTATAAATTACATATCACAAATAACAAATCACAAGGTTTAAAGTTTTTAACTAATTAAATAAAAAATCATAACATAGATAGTTAACATCCCTATTTCTTGTACTGTGGTCCACTTAAGCCTTCTATCCACTTCATCTTTTGGATAATGCAATAAATGATCTTTAAAACATGGAAGGATGACTTGAATAAATAAATATATCACATTGGGCCCTACAAAGCACTGACAAAATTGTCCATCTCTAAAGAGGTCCTAGTAGGGTAGGCTTGTAGTACCTAATCCACGTACGTGAGTTGGCTGGTGACGCAAACACCAACCAGTAAGTAGGTGTCCAAGCTCTGCAAGTCCCACCATAATGTATTTGTTTTATCCACTTCATCCATCCATTTGTACAACTCATTTTGAAGCATTAAACAAAAAAATGAGGTAGATACAAAGTTCAAGTGGACCACACCACAAAAAACAGTGAGTAGAATGATGTCCACCATTGAAACCTTCCTAGGAACCACAATCATGTTTATTTGTCATCTAACCAACACACTCACTCACACTCTCTCTCTCTCTCTTATATATATATATATATATATATATATATATATATATATATATATATATATATATATGGGAAATGGTACTATGAGGTCGACCTCATGGGAAGTTACACTGAGGTCGAGTGTTTGGGCCCCATCGTGATGTGGATCAGACATCAAAATTGTGCACTTAATGGGTCCCCTTTAAGTTATCAAATGTCAAAAAATTCAGCTGTACACGGAACTAAGGTGAGCCATACCATCTAAAACCATGTGAAGACATGCCTAAAACATCTAAAAGCACTTGGAGGGGCCCAATTGAGTTTTAGTTGTGCTGAAACTTGGTGTTACCCCTCATCCAAGTGAGATACACCCAATGGATGGGCTGGATCTGTGAACCACATCTCAGTGGGCCCAATAAATGATCGTGAAGGTTTTAATGGGCGGATAACCCCTCTCAACTGTTATTTGTGGTGTGGCCCACCTAATTCATGAATTGACCTGATTTTCAAGCTTGTGGCCCACCTTAGAATGGTGCATCTGACTGATGGGGTAGATGTTCGACAAACATCATGGTGGGGCCCACACAACTTGACTTCATGGAAACTTCACGATTGTGATTGAAACGGATTCAAATTTTGTTTCAAATAGACCGAAAGTTCGAAGGCGGAGAATTTATGTTTGAACAGAGTTTTATCAAGTCAATCCGAGTCTATCCAAACGATCAAACTCGGTTCACGTCTTAATTCCAACGGCTGCAATGAAGGCGGCTTTTGTCGCGCAAAGATACAAATTCGTTCTCGGAACGATTCAGTAGAATTGTCTCCACTGATACTTCTATGCAATTGCCACTGCACGCGTACAACAGATGACTTATCGTGAGCGATCGTGAGCGTTCATCTGGTAATTCCTGTAGTAGATGTCCTGCAGTTCTGGAAAACCTGCGCTGATTGGATGGTTCTGGCCATCCAAACGGTCATCTTCAGATGGACAGTTAAAAATTGCTTACGGTTAACGTTGGACAGAAACAAGTGAGGAACATGAATGGGACCAACGGAAAAGACTATTTGATCTCGTGAGTAGGGACAACTAGATTGACAGTGCTGGTTCATCTCCTGCACCCCGTACTGATCAATGCACTCTTCGAACCATGAAATCCAAAGGAGGACACACGTTTGGACGGTCATAAATAGACGATTGGAATGACGGTCAGATCAGAACCATTCACTCACCGGGGACAACGATGACTTGGTCAAACGATAAATGAACGGTTTGATTTCATACACGTAGACACAATTGTTTTCTTGAGGTTCATCAATGCCAAATTACACGTGGCCAGTAACTTTGCACAGCATACACTGGCTTCCAGTTCTGAGAAGTGGGCCCGAAATCTAGTAATCCAGACCATTGTATGTTGTGTCCCACCTTGGACGGAATACCTCCCAATAAATAACCTTCGTAAGGTGTTAGAACTAGGGAAATGAGCATTCTCCGGGATGTGGTGTTTCGCTGATCTGGGGTTCTGAATATAGAAACATTCATAGACAATCACAGGCGTTCACAAAAGTACACAAGAGAAGAGGTATCGCAAGGCGAATTTTCTTCCAGAGATTCTGAGATCTTGTACATTCCAGGCCGTGATCTGGCACGAGCCCTTAATTACATCGAATGATCGATGACCCTTGATTAAAAGGCAAAAGACTAGTCAGCGGGGACTATGGTCTCAGAGTTCATTGTTCACGGAGACCTGTGTTTTGGTGGTCGCGGAGACCTGTATTTGTATGGTCGCGGAGACCTGTGTTTGTATGGTCGCGGAGACCTGTATTTGTATGGTCGCGGAGACCTGTATTTGTATGGTCGCGGAGACCTGTATTTGTTATAGACTGATCCACCTTTGTACGAGTCGGATGTCTATGTCCCATGTTTTGACCGGAGATCCGGGCTGAGACGATCAGGGTTTATGGCTGAGATGGACGACTCTGGGCCCGCGCCTGTCAATGTAGGGACAGGTGACCTCGGGAAGTCCATTCTACAGTTGTGTGTACCTGCGCAGCTCAACCAGCGGATGCCGTTTGGATGGGTAGGGCATCGACTGTTCTTGGAATATCAGTTTTTAACAGATTGTGTGTGATAGTTTAGAACTCTCCTGGTGTGGTTTATCGTGTTAACCATAGTCCCCTTTGCTTAGTCCAGACCTGGATTCGGGTCATATTATGATAGTACACGTAATGATGATGCATCAGTATGATTCTGGGCGCCGGCGGCCTCTTTTCGGGAGAATTGTTCCATTCAGCTCGTTGGGTCGGATCGGACTCCGAAGGCTTGCGTTCTGCTCATTGGGTAGCCCGGATGGGTCGTTTGACTGCTCCATCGCGTCCGGAACGCTCGGAATACCCAAAATAGGCTCAAACGGGGCTTAAAAATGTTATCAAATGAGGATTTAAGGGTGCTGGAATGAATGCGCAAAGTGCTGATTTTTGCGATCCGCTGGCCTGATTTTATTGACGCGCTGGGGCCAGTGCGTCCATAAATGATTTTTATGATGCGCCGGGTAATTTTATGACGCGCTGGAGCCAGTGCGTCCTTAAAATCTAATTTTTCGATCCGCTGGCCTATTTTGCGACGCGCTGCGGATAGTGCGTCCTAAAATTGTAATTTCCTGATGCGCTGGGCTATTTTGCGACGCGCTGGGGCCAGTGCGTCCATAAAATTGTAATTTTCTGATGTGCTGGGCTATTTTGCGACGCGCTGGGGCCAGTGCGTCCTTAAAATAGCTTTGACTTGATAACTTGTATTTTTCTGATCCGCTGGGCTATTTTGCGACGTGCTGGGGCCAGTGCGTCCTTAAAATGCCACGATTGATGGTTCACGTAATCCGCCGAGAATTTTCCTGATGCGCTGGGTCACTTTTATGATGCGCTGGGACCGGCGCATCGAAAAAGGTGACTTAAGTCATTCCTCCAGACCTGGTATGATCGGAGGTGCGATTTTCGGCGAGGGGTTCCGGCGGTCGGAGAAGGATTCCGGCGATCGGCAAAGATTTTCCGGCGACGAGGTCCTCTCTCTCTCTTGCTGAATGATGCAAATGAGGTGGTGGGTGGGGTATTTATAGGTAAAGTCGCCCAATAGGCGGTCGACACGTGTAGCGCGTCGAGAAATTGGGTCGGCGCGTCGATAAATGCGCTCGGCGCGTCGCGAAATGATCGGAGTCCAGAAGTTGGTTTACAGGACGCGCCAGCTGCCAGCGCATCCTGAAATTAACTGATTTTTTGGATGCGCTGGGTGAATTTTTGGATGCGCTGGACGCAGTGCGCCCTTAAATTCATTTTTTGGATGCGCTGGGCGTAGTGCGCCCTTAAATTCATTTTTTGGATGCGCTGGACGCAGTGCGCCCTTAAATTCATTTTTTGGATGCGCTGGGCATATTCGTGTCCCACAGATTTGGGTTTTGCAAATTGGGGGGTTTGCGGGGTCCGCCTCGCGATGAATGCCGATGCACTGCTCCTATTTCTTCATAATTGAGGTATCTTCCCAATTTTGGACAGTTTTGGTCACGGTGTCCGGTGGGGTCCACTACCGGCCCAATTTCATGCTTGAGGCAAATCTGATGCGTGTGTCGTGATTCGTGCCGCGATTTTCGATGCACTGGCCCTAAATCTGACCGCGTGATGGTTTTGGCATTCGGAATCATCATTTCGGGGATCCTCACTTTTGGGACCCCAACAGATGCCCCTCCGATGCGTTGGGATGGACGAGCAGCGATCCATTGCGACGCATCGGATTTTCCGGGTCCCACTATAAATAGGGGATCCCTGGTCATTTCGTCGTTTCACTGTTCATTTTCGACGACCAGAGCTCTCGGCCAGCGCATCGATTTTTTCTCCAGCGCATCGATTTATTATCGCCAGCGCATCGAAATATTAGGTAGCGCGTCGATTTATTCGAACTTGCGTATTTTATCGACGCGCTGCGCATAGCGAGGCCAATATTCTTGGACTTCGTATTTCTTACGATTTTCTTAACGCGCCATAGGCAGCGCATACAATCACTGGACGCGCTGGAGCCAGCGCTTTGTTTTAACTTGAAATCATCTATTTAATCGACGCGCTAGGGTCAGCGCGTCCTCTCGTGCCTGTAGAAAACCCCTTTTCATGACGCGCTGAGCCCAGCGCGGTTGTACTTGTGAATTATTCGATGCGCTGGTCCCAGCGCGTACCCACGTGCCTGGAAAAGCTTTTTAATTGACGCGCTAAGGTGAATTTACCATTTCTTGGACGCGCTGAGCCCGGCGCGTCATGTCCTTCGGATTTGTGAATTTGCCTGATTTTCTCGACGCGCTGGGCTCTGTGCGTGCGACTTTGGGACTTAGTGAAATTTACTAAATCTGTTACGTAAACCGGCTCCCACACACACCTCCGGACTTGATCAATTGGCTCGATCGCAAGGTGTGTTAAGGCCAATAGGCGCTGATCTCTGAGTTGGAGAAGTTGTCCAATTCTGGTGTCCTATCTTGGTACGCTTATCGTGGCTTAACAGACTCACTTGCGGGTTCACTTGACCGTTGCTCACGATATTTTGGATTTGTTCCGGGTGCGTGGGGTCTCATGCACCCTCTTATTAAACCAGATCTGCTTTGAGTATCAACAGGGTATGTGAAACCTCGCGCACCTAACCCGTGGGCCTCGGTGGAGTCTGCGGTTTCTGCGGGTTTCGCACCGGCGGTCCGTCGTGTCTCCAAAGGGTGTGAACCCCCATGCCTTTGTTTCGTGTTCGCGCATGCGTGCCAGTCGTCTTATGGAGGCGTAGGGTCTCGCACACTTGGGAGACTCCCTGGCTGCTTTAGTTTAATGGGCAATTCTAATGATGATTTTAAAGTGTTGTTTCGAGCATACATTTGCATGTCGTTTCTCGGCTTTTCTGGCTTTGCGCGAGCGGTTTTGTGCATTTTTCTTCTGTCGGACTGCCTTACGGGTTCATCTGTCTTGTTCTTTAGCAGACAATGGTCATAACCCGTGCTTCCCTTCGCGCGGCTCGTGACTGCATGGGGCGGCTCTTAAACGATCTGGACCAACCCGAGGCTTGGTCATCTCTTGCTAATCAATGCGATGAGGTGGCTGAAGCCTCGACTCGCCTTGGCGCTGAATCCCGCCCGATCCTCCGGGCTATGCAGAATATCTCGGCGATGGCGGGCATCTCCGATGAGCGCAAGGAGGCTATATCTGGCTACATCGGCGATTCTTCCCTCCTGGAGGAATTGGCGGTTCTGGAGGCGGCGGAGCCTTCTCTGGCTGCTTCCTTTCTGTCCCTCTCGAAACGTCTCCACTTCCTAAAGGACGAGAAGAGGGAGAGTAGGAGGTTCCTGGCTTGGCTTATTCCCTTGGCGGAGGCCGAATACCCGGATCGTCGTGCCGGCATTTGGAGGATGGTCAGGGCGGCTGTCCGGGAGCACGATGACTTGGCGATTGACTTGTCTGCGATAAGGAACTATGCCGATGCTGAGCACTTGAACTTCGACCTTGTGCAACAATGCATCTCCATCTTGGTGGACTTGGTCTACAAGGAGGCCCAGATTCAAGCGAGGGTCGATGAGCTGAGGGCTCGAGTTTTTCCTCTGGTGCAAGACTGAAATCTTCGTTTTCTGGCTTGGGGGAGGGGGTCCCCACAATTTTGGGTCGTTTGATATTGACTGTCGGCTTCTTTTTTTTTTTATCCTTTAAAACAATTGACTTTGAATGGTTTGGGCCTTGGTATGGCCCTCGTGGTTTAATGAATGCTATTTATACTTTTCCGCCTTATTTCTGTCTTTTGAAAGCTTGTGCGTTTGTGATGATGTTGTTTGCGGGTGTTGTCATTTCGTTTCATTTTCATTGGTTGGTGATGTTGCGCATTGGCCTGGGTCGGTGCCTGTTCTTCGTTCGCTTGTTGCTTCTTATGCTTTTGGATTTCGTGAATGCTTAATTGTCTTTATGAGGATATTTTCACATGCTCTGTACTTAAGCCCCTTTTCTATGCCATTGCAGATTATAATGGCCAGCGACCCTTCGCAAGCCGGTCCTTCGGGTCCGTCTCAAACTCCATCCAAGCGTAAGCGGGCTGCCATCAAGCAGACTTCCAGATCGTCAGCTGAGAACCCACAGTGGTTTCTTCCGCCTGAGACATTCAATTTCTACGAACGTATTCTGACCCTTCCGAAGAATGTCCAGCGAAAGATACTTTGCGACAAGGCCTTACCGCCCCCTCCTGATGAGGGTACCCAGGAGGAATGGGATGCGTGGTACGCTCCCTTACAAGGTTTTCGGACTGATGAGGTTGTCGGGTCCGAAGAGGGCGAAGCGAGCCCAATTGAGCCTGCTCAGTCTGCCAAGCGCGGTCGTCCAAAGACGACTGGGAAGAGCGCCAAGCAGATCTATATAGAAAACCAGACTAAGTCGAAGTCCGACAAAATGAGGGTTGTCTGGTCTTCTGTGAAGCTGCCAGTATCATCCCTTGTAATCCGCAACCCTTATACGAAGCAGTTCATCCGTTTTCCTAAAAGCTTCCAGAGATATCGCTCTCTACCAAGCATCGAGCCCTCCGATATACGTCGCGCGAATTCTTTCTATAGCGTCGATTCCTGGACGTCCATTCCAGAGACGTTCGTCAACTGTGCCATATCCAAGAACGGCACGCAGCAGTCTGTCCTCGAGGAGAAGGACATGATATTTCTAGAACCGAACCATGACCCTCATCTGCCCTTTCCGACTCATTATTACGAGACCCTGCGCCAAAGGTTTCGTTCTCTGTCTGATGCAGAAATTTGGCCTACCGGGGGTTTCAGGACCCGAGGACATTTGAGCCCTCATCCCGGTTATGAAGCTTGGGCCAATCGGATAGTCGAACGGCACGAAGAGACCTTGAAGCAAGTAGGTCTCCTTCGGGCCATTCAAGCGACATCGAGCTATTTCCATCGAGAACCTTGCATTTATAAGGGGTTCTTGAATCATTGGAGTTCTGTCACCAACTCCTTTCATCTGCCTTGCGGAGAAATGAGCATCTCCCTCTGGGATCTGTATCGGATAGCAGGTCTCCCTATTCGCGGCAGAATCTATGATGAATGGACTCTTAGTGATGAGGAGCTGTTCAAGAAGAAGAAGGGTGTTGATGAAGGCTTTTATTCTGCAGCCTGCTACGAATTGTTCGCGGAGTTGCCGCAATTTCTAACCTCCAGAGATAAAGTGCCTTTCGAAGACTGGATAGTGTACTTTAGCCACGGCCTGAAGTGAGTTTCTTCTCTTGTCTTGCACTGTTCGCGTACTGTTTCATTCTTTCTTTCTTCCGCTGATGGTTTTCTTCCTGTCTCAGCTTAGATTACGGATTGTGCGATGAAGGCCGCAAGGACAAACTAGTCTTGGAGGCCAAGATGAAGAAGAAATTTCCGCGGCCGAATAAGCTATCCCCTACCTGCGAACTTGCCGGGTTCTTGGCCTATTGGCTGTGTTGTGTGGCCCTCCCGAGCTCTAAGCAGGCGGACAGTGTGCGAGTCTCCTGTTTCGCCGTGGCGGGGTGTTTGGCCGACGGCCATCGCTACGCATTGGCCCCAGTAGTATTGTGTTCCATATATCGGGCTTTCGGCGGTGTCATTAGCAACAAAGGTTCGGCCTCCTTCGGATTGAATTCTGCTTATTGTGGGTGGCACTTCTTCTCGGGATGGCTTGGGGTCTACTTCCCGTGGGTGTACGGCATGGAGCTCAAGGACTTCATCCAGAGGGGATCTGTTCCGCTACACGCTTTTCAAAAACGGAAGATGATCAGCGGAAATCCGGCGACTATCGAGACGAAGATAGCCCGCCATGACGACGTCGACTTCTTCCTCTTCTCGGGAACTAACAGCGAGGATCCAGACCTGCTTGACGACGACGAGAGTCTCAGCTCTTATCACCGCTCGTTCTTGGTGTCCATTCGCCCGAGTTCGTTGCCTTTAAGAGAGGGTGCTGAATTTTGGAGAGAACCATACTACCCGAACAGATTCGCCAGGCAGTTCGGTTATGATCAAGGGGTACCGGAATTGATCGAACCGGTGACAAGGGAGCAGCGGGCATACGGCACAGGGCCGATCCATTGGAAGTGGATATGGCGACAGCTTCTGCTTATCAGGTCAGGTTGTTCTTTCATCGTTCCCGGGACGGAGTATGTCCCCGGCGCTACGTATGGATGGATGCGGTGGTGGGGCCACCAATATTCCTTAGTTCGCAATAACCGACACGTGACAGATCCCGTCTTCGTCTCTCCTCCGATTGTTAATCCCACTCCTGCCGACGGCTTAGGGTACGTAGCAGAGCCGCTTCGCCAACTGGCTACCCCTAGCGTGCAGAAGTTCATGACCTCATTGAACGTCATAATAGATCATGAGAAGCCCGAGCATACACTCGAGGGGTGGGTTGCTTATGGCCAGAGGGTTACGCTGCAAGGGAACCCGGATTCCCCACTTGTCGGTCCTATGGCAGAGGGGCAGAGGGAGCGTTATGACATTGGCGATGATGATGGTGGTGAAGCTGCTGCAGCGGGGAATGCCGGTGATGAGGAAGAGGCGGGTGATGGCGACGAAGGGGATGATGGTGGTGATGATGGTGGTGATGGCGATGATGGAGCAGGCGGTGGTGAGGGAGGTGTTGCGGCAGCAGGCACCCCGCCCTCCGGGGGTCAGGGAGGTCGCGGCCAAAGTCCGGTAAGTCGGACGAGCCTGTCCAGACGTTCTGTGCCCGAGGATGGTGATTTCGAAGTATCTCCCGAAAGTTCTGGGCCCCGCATAAAGACTGCTCATCGCGTCTCTGTTTCTGACGGCGGTAAGAAAATAAAGGACCTGCTAAAGTTGTATAGAGCTGAGAAGGCGCGGAGTCAACCCCCCGGGGCTGCCGGTAGCGTCCCGACCGATGATGCAAGCTGTCCAAGGGAGGAAGGTGAGATGAGTTCGCAGGCAGGTCTCAGCGGAGATCATCCTGTGGAGGGAGGTGAGGGTAGCGAGCCAGTGTATGAGCGATCTGTTCCTGAGGTAGACATAGAACCCGTCCCTATGGACGTCGATGGTGAGCCGCGAGCTGAAGACCCCTTCCTTACCGTTCCTGTCAATATCGAGGCAGCAGTGAACCCTGGTCCCGCTCCTGAGGCGAGACCTGTTGTTTCAATAGAAGAGGCCTCACTCCCCTCCCCCCCCCCCCCCCCGAGGAATCATGCTTGCAGAGGTCACTAGCGTTCCAGAGCCTATCGCCGAAGTGCCCCTGGCCGCTGAACCAGCCCGGGCTATCTCTGCCTCTGAGGTCGTCATTCTTTCTTCCCCTGAAATGCCTGAGCCGGCAGCGGAAGTCGTGGTTGGATATGCCCCCAGCTTGTCGAGACCTGTTGCCTCAACCAGTGCATCGGGTGATGAAATCCCTACGGGTATAATACTTTCCTTCATCGTTCTTCGCTTCTCTTCTCTCTCCAGTGTGCTAACGTTTACCGTTTCTTTTACCAGCCACTGCCCCTGCCAGCGTCCCGGCTCCTGTAGTCCTGCCCGAGGCATTCCTCTCGTCTCTCCGGGGCTTATCAAGGACCAAGGCGAACCTTCTGAAGAGTTTACTGTCCGACATCGTCGATTCGCTTAGGAAAGGAGACGAAGGGTCTATCTTGGATGAGGCGCTGCAGGCGTTGGAACTCACTGCTACGTGGCTTGGAGTCGACATCTCTTCGATAGTCAGCCATGTGTCACAATTCAAAGATGGTGTGGCTCAAGTAAACGATGCAAGGCACTTTAGGGCTGACCCCTCTATTGAAGAAAAACGCGGTCAGTTGCAGTCCCTTCTTCCGGAACTAGAGTTGCACGAGGCAGATGTGGCCGCAGTGCAGAAGAATTGGCAGGCTGTGGATACTGAGCACCAAGAGGTCACCAGGCGCCTTACAGAAATTGAGGATGAGATGGCCCGATTACGCGCCGAACATTCTGTCGTCCATTTCAAACTTTCGAAACTTGGTGGTCAGAAAGCAACCCTGCAGTCTTCTATCGACCAACGCAAGACGGAGTGTGACGCTGTGAGGGCACGGATTACGGAGCTGCAGCGGTCTCTTCAAGACACTCCCGACCCTGTTCAAGTCCTGGCCGAGGCTGAGGCAAGACAGAAGGCAATCGCGGGGTCCGCAGTTAACCTATTAGAGCAGTGCTTGAGAACTTTAGATGGTTAGGCTGTAATGATAATGATTCTTTTGTAGTTTTAAAACACGTTGTAATGAGTGTTGTATTACTATGTATGCTGTTGTGATGATGAGTTCATATTGTGCTTCTTAACCTGCTTGTCGTTCCTCTTGAGTTTGAATGCAAAATAGATTGTGCTATTTAGAAAGGAACGTCCCCCTGTCAGGACTTAAACCTACGCATGTGCATGGGGATGCTGGGCCTCGGCTTAAGGCTGGTCTCGATTCTAATAATCTCGAAAAGGCGTGGTGTCTTGCTTGACGTGCCTCGAGCTTTGGTGACCCTTCCAACACCTGTGTAAGCATAAAGCAGATGATTAGCATTTTAGTTTAGTCATTGCGCGGCACTCTTTCTTTTGGCATCTGTTCTATTACATTCCCCCTACCGGGGTGTTTACAACTTGCAATGATTAGTTTTATGTCAGTGTTAGAACTAGAAAATGAATACGATTTACATTTTCTTGAAATGTAGTGTTTTGTTGCTCTGGGGTTCTGAATAATGGAAACATTCATAGACAATCACAAGCATTCGTAAAAATACACAAGGAGAGATATCGCAAGGCGAATTTTATTCCAGAGATCCTGAGATCTTGTACATTCCAGGCTGTGATCTGGCACGAGCCCTTAATTACATCGAATGATCGATGACCCTTGATTAAAAGGTAAAAGACTAGTCAGCAGGGACTATGGTCTTAGAGTTTGTGGTCATAGAGACCTGTATTTGTTTTGTTATGGACTGAACCATCTTTGTATTAGTCAGATGTCTATGTCCCATGTTTTGGCCGGAGATCCGGGCTGAGACTATCAGGGTTTATGACTGAGAGGGACGACTCTGGGCCTGCGCCTGTCAATGTATGGACAGGTGACCTCGGGAAGTCCACTCTGCAGTCGTGTATACCTGCGTAGCCCAACCGACGGATGCCGTTTTTAATGGGTAGGGCATCGACTGTTGTGTTGTGGCAGTTCATAACAATTGTCTTGTAGTGAATTGAAACTCTTTAGTATGGTTTACTGTGATAACCATAGTCCCGTTTATCTAGCTTTCGGCTCAAATCGGGTCACATCTTTACAGTAGGTACAAATGATGACATGTTCGCATAGTCCTGGATGTTGGCGACGTCCCTTTCGAGGAGATGCTTCGTTCATCGTGTCGAATTAGATCGAACTTTGAAGATGCGCAATTCTACTCATTTAGAGGTCCTGGAACGTCTATTTGACCATTCCATTGCGTCCGGAACGCTCGAAATACCCAAGATAGGCTCAAACGGCACTTGAAAATACTTAAAATTGAGCCCGGTGCGCTCCTGAACATATTCCGGAATTGGCTGATTTTTCGGGTGCGTGGAGGTACAACGCACCCTGAAAATACATATCTGAATTATATTGATTTTATGGATGCGTGGGGTAATTTTCAGGTGCGTTGGGGTCCAATGCACCCCAAAAATACAAATCCGCATTTTTGCTGATTTTTCGGGCGCGTCGGACCATTTTCGGGTGCGTGGAGGTACAATGCACCCTGAAAATACATGTCCGCTTTTTATTCGATTTTTTGGGTGCGTCGACCTATTTTCGGGTGCGTGGAGGTACAATGCACCCTGAAAATACATGTCCGCTTTTTGTTCGATTTTTGGGTGCGTTGACCTATTTTTCAGGTGCGCCATCGTACTTATGATTTTTCATGACTCGGACCTGCGGTGGTGTTGGCCGGTGTGACCTTCCGGTAGGAAGATACAGGCGATCGGAAAAGAATTCCGGTCACCGGGAAAGTTTTCCGGTTGTCGGAAAGGGATTCCGGCGAGGGTTTCCGGCGGCAAAAACTCAGATGCTCAGGGGATAATCTCTCTCTCTCTCTCGTAATCTGTACAAATGAATAGTGGGGGGGTATTTATACCCGAGAATACCGGACAACAACCAATGAGGACCTGCCACGTATGACGCACCCCCAAAAAATACCTTGACGCACCCTTAAATGGATGCGTTGGGACTCTGACGCACCCCGAAATGAGATTTTGAGATGCGCTGATTTTATGGGTGCGTCGAGCAATTTTCGGGTGCGTTGAGGTACAATGCACCCAAAAAATGCCATGTTGGTCATTCGTGATTTTATGGGTGCGTCGGACAATTTTAGGGTGCGTTGAGGTACAATGCACCCTGAAATTGCTGTTACGTATTTCCTGAATTTACGGACGCGTCGAGGGTATTTTTAGGGTGCGTCAAGCCATTTTTCGGATGCGTCAGAGGTGAAATACATCCGAAAACACTTGTTGAATTTTCATGAATTTAAGGGTGCGTCGAGCTGAATAATTGGGTGCGCTTGACGTACCCGTGTTTTGCAAATTTGGGTTTTGCAAAACGGAGGGCCTGTGGGGCCCGTTTCCCGGTGAATCGCCATGCACTGCTTATCATAATTCATGAAGGATGGCCCCGCTTGATTCTGGTCGGTTTCGATCACGGTGATCCGTGGGGTCCACCGGAGAAAATGGCTAAGTACTGGATCCTTTGCAAAACTAGGTATTTTGGGTGCGTCGGGTAGTGTTTTGTGGAATTTTCTCGAAGCACGTGCCCAGTCGATTTGTTTTAGAGGGTACTGACTTTTGGGACCCCAACAGATGCCCCTCCGGTGCGTTGCGATGGACTTACAGCCGTTCATCGCGACGCATCGGATTTCCGGGTCCACACTATAAATAGGTAAGATAGCGTCATTTCACTTCATTCTGCGCTTTTCACTGTTCATTTGCTCTGCCGTCGACGCACCCAAATATTCGCCAACGCACCCATTTAATACCCCCAGCGCACCCAAAAAAGGTCTAGCGCACCCCTTTATTCCAACTACTTCGATTTTTTGGGTGCGTCAAGCGTGACGCACCCTGCTATGGACTTGGTGAAAATCTGATTTTAAGGGTGCGTTGAGTTCAACGCACCCAAGTATTCAAACTTGGCGAAAATTTTGATTTAAGGGTGCGTCGAGCTGAATTTTGAGGCTTTTAAGGGTGCGTTGGGTCTGACGCACCCCTCGTCACAAGTTGGTAAAACCCATGAATCTTTTAGGGGTGCGTTGAGTCTGACGCACCCAAATATTTGTGACTTGGTGAAAATGATGAAATTCTGAGGTGCGTTGGACGTGACGCACCTAATTATTGAACTAAAGAGGGATCATAGCATTTTTAGGGTGCGTTGGGTCCGACGCACCCATATATTCACACAGACATTTTGGGCATTTCGGGGTGCGCTGGGCCTGACGCACCCAGTTTTCAATACTTGGCATTTTTTGCAAATTTTGGATCTTCGTAAGGGGCGGGTTGGATCCAACGCACCCAATTTCCCAGATTTGGACTTTTTGCTCTTGAGGGCTCTTTCGCGTGTAAATTTGGCCCAATACTACGCATTATACTCATATTTTGGGTGGGCAAAGCTATTCCTGTGGTGACAGGGATTATTTCTTTAAAGGATATGGGACCCCGCACTTCCGCCATAAATTTTCATGTGCCTTTATTGTGATCCGAAAGCTGCGTCGGGTCTCATATACTTTAAATCCTGGACTATGCCTAACCAAAAATGACACTTTCTGGCAATTATCATGATTAATTTAGGTAGGGTTTAGAGGTACCTGCGCACGCTTCCCCTGACTTTGGTTCTGATGTAGAAAATCTTCATATACTTCTTCTCTTTACTCTTTTTTTTGTCGAATTGCCGGGTTCTCAAATCGGGTTGTTAGTCTTGTTTCTTCCAGCAGACAATGGTTGCGACTCGTGCTTCCCAACGCGCAGCTCGCGACTGCTTGCGACGGCTTTTTGACTCCCTTGGTCATCTGGAAGCTTGGTCATCCCTCCATTCTCGATATGATGAGGTGTCCGAGGCTTTATCCAGGCTTGGTGCGGATTCTCGTTCCGTACTTCAGGCCATCCGGAATATCTCGCTTATGGCCTCCACTCTTGATGAGCATAGGGAAGCCATCCTTGGTTTCATTGGTGACTCTTCGTTCCCGGAAGAGCTGACACTTCTTGAGGCGGCGGAGCCTCCCTTGGCCGATTCTTTCTTGGCCTTATGGAGCCAGCTTAACTCTCTGAAGAAGGAGAAAAGGGCGAAGAAACGATACTTGGCTTGGCTTGTCCCTTTGGCGGAGGCCGAATTTCCTGATCGTCGCACCAGTATCTGGAGAAGGATCAGAGCAGTCTTGAATGAATATGACGATCTGGCGATTGACGTCTCCATAATGCGGAACTGGGCCAATGCTGAATACGTGCACTTCGACCTCGTACAGCAGTGCATCTCCCATCTGATGGACCTAACTTCTAAGGAAGCGCGGGTCCAAGCGAAGGTGGACGAGTTGAAGGCTCGGCTTCTCCCTCTGCTGCAAGATTGAGATCTTTCTCTGTCCGCGAGAAGGGGATCTCGCCATTTTGTGTTGTCTTACAACAAACTTTAACTTCAACATTTGAACAATTGACATAACAGTCCAAACATTTTGGGCTTATTTCAGTTAATGGATGATGTTTGTGTTGTTTTTCTTTCTCTTATCCGTCCTTGTTTGTATGTGATGATGATGTCGTGGCTATGAATGCTGTCATGCTATTTCCTTCTTTGCTAGTTTGAATACATTTTACTATGACCTTGATTCGCTTATCGGTGCTCATGCCGTCTTTGCACACTACTTTGCATCCTCTTGAACTTTTCCGGGCATATCTTCTTGCTTTGAGTTATATCTAAGTTTTCCGTATGCTGTTTGCAGACTGTGATGGCTAGCGACCCTTCCAAGGCTGGTCCTTCAGGTCCTCCATTAACCCCTTCAAAGCGCAAGCGAGCGGTTTCGAGGGACGTTGTTCGCCCGTCTGACCAGAATCCCCAATGGTTTCTCCCCCCGGAGACTTTCAATTTTTATGAACGTATATTGACGTTACCTAAAGACATGCAGAAGAAAATTCTGTGTGACCGGATTGTACCACCTCCCCCAGACAGGGGTACACAGGAGCAATGGGACTCCTGGTTTGCTCCGTTGCGGGGCTTTCGAAGCGATGGGACGACAGGTTCCGAAGAAGGGGAGGCGAGCCCGTTGGCCCCCGCCCAATCTGCCAGACGCGGTCGCCCGAAGAGGGCTGGCAAGGGCGCGAAACAAGTATATTTGGAGAAACAGGCCAGGTCCAAATCTGACAAGATGAAGATCATTTGGTCGACCGTGAAGTTAGTCACTTCTCCCCTCGCCATCCGGAATCCTTATACACGAGGATATATTAGATCCACCAGAAGCTTCCAACGTCATCGCTCTCTCCCCAGTATCGAGCCCGCAGACGTGTGCCGTGCAAACTCATTTTTCAGTGTGGGGACGTGGACATCTATTCCGGGGCCTTTTCTCAACTGTTCCCTGTCTGAGAATGGCAGGCGTCAGGCTGTTTTGGACCCGAAGCTCATGATATTTCTAGAGCCGAATCAGAACCCGCATCGGCCTTTCCCAACACATTATTTTGAGACTCTCCGGCAAAGATTTCATCATCTGGGCGACACAGAGATTTGGCTGTCAGGCGCCTTCCGGACCCGCGGTCACTTGATTGCTCATCCCGGGTATGAGGCATGGGCGAATCGGATATTGGAGCTCCATAAAGAGACCTTAAAAGCGGTGGGCCTTTTCAAGGCTATTGCAGCCACCTCGAGCTACTTCTGCCGCGAGCCATGGGTTTACAAAGGATTCTTGAACCACTGGTGCTCTATCACCAACACATTTCATCTGCCATATGGAGAAATGAGCATCTCGCTGTGGGACCTGAACCGCATCACTGGTCTCCCGATCTGCGGGAGGATATATGATGAATGGGTTCCTAGTGACGAGGAACTGTCTCGGAAGAAGAAGGGGGTGAGCGAAGGTTTCTTCTCCCCGGCTTGCTATGAATTATTCGCGGAGCTCCCGCAATTTTGGGCTTTCAAAGATAAACTCCCTTTCGAAGACTGGCTGGTCTATTTCAGCCATGGCTTAGAGTAAGCATTCTGACTGTGAGTCGTATGTCATTGTTGCGTCTTTTTCTCTGCCATTAATACTTTTATTTCCTTCATTTCAGTCTGGATTATGCGGCTTATAGTGAAGACCGCGACGACAAGACCTTTTTGGAGGATCGAATGAGAGAGAACTTCCCTCGCCCGAACAAACTATCTCCGACATGTGAACTCGCCGGCTTCCTGGCCTACTGGTTGAGCTGCGTGGTCCTGCCGAGCTCGAAGCAGGCTGACAGTGTGAGGGTGTCCTGTTTCGCGGTCGCAGGGGCTTTGGCGAACGGCCACCGTTATGCAATAGCTCCCGCTGTATTATGTTCTCTTTACCGGGCATTCGGTTATGTTATCAGCAATAAAGATCGGGCGGCCTTCGGCATGAACTCGGCTTACTGTGGGTGGCACTTCTTATCTGGATGGCTTGGAGTGTATTTTCCTTGGGTGTACGGCATCGAGTCTGGTGATTATATCCAGCGAGGGGTGGTCCCATTATACTTCTTTCAAAAACGGAGGATGGTAGGGCAAAATCTGAACACCGTCCGGGAGCGGATTGCCAAATACGACGATGTACACTTCTTCCACTTCTCAGGCACTCGGAGCAAAGACTCTGTATTGTGCACGGATGATGAGAGCCTAGACCATAACGAACGCTCGTTCCTCATAGCCGTCCGCCCGTCCTCACTTCCTCTCCGTGAGGGACTAGAATTCTGGAGAGAGCCGTACTACCCCAACCGTTTTGCTCGTCAATTCGGATATGATCAGGGAGTACCTGCCACACTGGAGCCGGTGACTCGGGAGCAGCGAGCATATGGCATCGGGCCTATCCACTGGAAATGGATGTGGCGGCAACTTCTGCTGACTGGGACTGGTTGCTCTTTTGCTATTCCTGGGACTGGGAGTATCACTGGCGCCTCTTTCGGGTGGATGAGATGGTGGGCTCATCAGTACACGTTGATCCGGAACGTTCATCTCGTTACTGATCCTGTGTTTGTTACGCCTCCAATTGTTAGCCCAGCTCCTGCCGATGGATTGGGGTACGTGGCGGAGCATCTTCACCAACCTGCTGTACCGGGTACTCTGAGGCTGATGACTTCGCTGAATGTGGTAATTGATCACGAGAAGCCCGAGCACACCTTGGAAGGTTGGGTTGCTTTTGGGGAAAGGAACATCGTGCAGGCGGGCCCCGAGTTCCCATCTCTCGGGCCTATCGATGAGGTACATCAAGAAGGTGATATTCCCAGGGATGATGATGACCAAAATGATGGGGATGGTGATGATGATAATGACATTGAGGGTGGTGGTGATGGTGGTGCTGGCGGTGGTGATGACGACGGCGATGACGGTGGCGATGACGACGGTGATGACGGTGGCGATGATGAGACGCCACTTGAGCGGACTGGTCCTCGGGTGAAGACTGCTCATCGTATTGCGGTAGTCGATGGAGGGAAGAACATTGCCGAGATGCGCAAGAAGTACGATGAAGAGAGATTACAGAAACAACTTTCTGAGGCCGTTGGTAGTACTCCGCTTGGTGACGCGGGTGTAGCCAGGGAAGAGGGCGAGTTGAGTCTTCAGGAAAATTTGAACGGCGATCGCTCTGCTGGAGGGGGTGATGGCGATGAACCGATATATGACCAGCCTATCCCTGAGGCGGATGTCGGAGCGATTTTCATGGACTTGGACGACGAGGTGCCCACTGATGCTGTTCTTATCTCCGATACCCCCATGGCTGAAGCTGCAGATGACCAGGGTCCTGTTCATGAAACAACGACCACTGCCG
Organism: Liriodendron chinense; assembly: GCA_003013855.2. Lineage (NCBI taxonomy): Eukaryota > Viridiplantae > Streptophyta > Magnoliopsida > Magnoliales > Magnoliaceae > Liriodendron > Liriodendron chinense. The sequence continues at coordinate 7,021,572 of ML058333.1, forward strand.
TTGTGGAAGTTGCACCGACCCTTTTCCGTGTTGAAAATATTGGGGTCGGGGCTGTTGATTTAGCTTCTCGGGGCGCTCCGATTTCTGTCACTGAGTCGAGTGTACCTGAGCCTACCTTGGAAGCGTCTCCGACTGTTGAGCCTCCATCCACTGTGCCTACCGTGGAAGCTGTTTCCCTTGTCGGGCCGTCATTAGCTGAACCTATCGGGGAAGCTTCCCGTAGGGTTGAGGTTTCGGGTTTAGGAACAAGTGTACCGGAATGTGCCACGCAGCCTCCTCCTACTGTTGTACCGTCATCAGCTGAACCCGTTGCGGAACCCCTTCCTATCACCATGCCAGCATCTGATACCAGCGTTCCTGAGGTCGTAGTGCTATCCTCTCCAGAGCTGCCTGAGCCGTTGTCCGAGGGGATCACTGAACCTGCCCCAGTATTGCCTACGCATGCTGCCTTGGCTAATGCACCTGCCGTTGATGTTCTTGAAGCTACTGGTATATCACTTGTCTTTATTATTTCGGCTATCTTTCTCTCTTATTGAGGCCCCTTTATACTAACTTTACCATTTCTTTGATCAGTGGCCGCTCCTGTTCATGCTTTGGCCCCTGTTGCCTTGCCCGAGGCATTCGGTTCCTCTCTCCGAGGGTTATCAAAGGTGAAGGCGGACCTTTTGAAGAGTCTTCTGACGAACATCACCGCCTCTCTGAAGAACATGGATGAGTGGTCCATCTTGGATGAAGGGCTGCAGGCACTTGAATGCAACGCTGCATGGCTCGGGATTGACGTCTCTTTGATGATCAACCATGTAGTCCTGTTCAGGGAGAGCATGGCACAACTCGATGAGGCGAGACACTTTAGAGTCGATCCTTCTGTTGAGGAGAGGCGCGGTCATTTGCAATCTCTCCTGCCAAAGCTTGAGCTGTGCGAGGCAGATGTAACCGCGTTGAGGTGCAATTGGCAAGATGCCGCCGTTGGGCATCAGGGAGCCACAGATCGGCTGGCGGAGATAGATGATGAGATAGCACGGCTGCAAGCTGAACGCTCCGTTGTTCATCTCAATCTCTCGAAATTTGGCAATCAAAAGGCTCGTCTGCAATCATCTATCGAAAAGCGCGAGGCCGAATGCAACGCTATACGAACTCAGGTTGAAGAACTGAGAGAGTCCCTTCAAAGCGCCCCTGATCCTGCACAAGTTTTAGCTGCGGCGGAGGCAACACAGAGGGCGACCCAGGAGTCTGCAGTTCATTTGCTAGAACAATGTTTAAGAAATCTGAACAGTTAGGCTCTATGATTGTTTTATCTTGTAATTTTGCGGAGATATGTTGTGACACTAATGTTGTAATGATATGTATACTATTCACATGATCGTGCTATATGTTTTATTCACTTGATATTTCTTTCATTTGCGTTTAGATTCGAATGTAACGTAGGTTATTTTAGAAGGAATGTCCCCCTGTCAGGACTCAAACCTATATTGATGCGGGATGGGCGTGCCTGAGCCTTGACTTTAAGGTCCATATCTCCGTTCCGATTCTCGACAACTTTGGATAGGGCGAGGTAACGATGCCTGATACGTCTCGGGTTTCAATAACTTTACTGATGCCTGTGTAAACACACGGAAGAAAGGATTAGTATCTGTAATTGTAAGCATTGATCATTGTATGGTGTTATTTCTCTTGATATTTGTCTATTACATTTTCCCTCTAACGGGGTGTTTACAAATCACAGTAGTATTCTATGTCAAGTATAATATCTTTTCAAGAATCGTCCATTCACCAACGAGCTGATGCCTTGCCCCTTGCAATCGATCACTCGATACGCTCCATTGGAGTATACTTCATCAACGATGCACACTGGGTCCCACTTCGGGTCGAATTTACTTTTCGGGCCTTGAGCTGGCACCGGGCGTTTCATCATTAGTACCAGGTCACCTCTTTTGAATGATCTACCGCGGACTTGTTTGTCGTATGAGGCTGAGATCTGTTTCTGATACATTTCGAGCCTTTGTTGGGCGACTAGTCTCTTTTCATCCAGATCGTCTAACTCGGTCATTCTGATCTCGGCGTTGCGTTCGGTTGTCAGGGAATAACGAAGGGCGACTCGTAATGACTCAACCTGTATCTCCATCGGGACCACTGCCTCCGTACCGTATACCAACGAGTAGGGTGTAGCTCGCGTAGCTGTGCGGTGTGTGGTTCGGTATGCCCACAATGCTTCGGGTAGCCGTCTGTCCCAATCCTTCTTATTTTCCGCCACTGTCTTTTTCAAAATCTTCACGATAGTCTTATTGAACGCCTCAGCCAACCCATTCGCAGGGGGGTAATAAGGTGATGAATAACAATGTTTGATCTTGAACTTTGCGCATAGCTTATCAATAGTAGCGTTCTTGAAGGGTGTTCCATTGTCTGTGGTGATTTTCTCGGGAATACCATGCCGGTATAGTATGGCGTGGCGGATGAAACTTTCAACATGTTTTGCCTTCACGCTCCTAAGCGCGACTGCCTCGGCCCACTTGGAAAAGTAATCTGTCGCAGCTAAGATGTATTGGTGTCCCTGGGAAGAGGGCGGGCTGATTGGCCCGATCACGTCCATGCCCCAGGCTGCGAAAGGCCAGGACATTACTGACTGATGTAATTCCTCTGGCGGCGAGTGTATGATATCTGCATGGATTTGGCATTGATGACATCTCTTGACAAATTCTATTGCATCTTTCGCCATTGTGGGCCAATAATATCCCATGTGTCGGACACGGTGATGTAGGTTCCTGCCTCCTTGGTGGGCACCGCATTCTCCTCCGTGGGCTTCCTTCAATGTGGCGTATGCTTCCTCTTGGTCCAAGCAGCGTAGCAATACTCCTTCATACGAGCGTTTGTAAAGGACATCATTCTGCAGTACAAACGACCCAGCGCGTCTCCTAACCTGTGTACGCATCTTGAGCTCTTCTGGCAAGAACCCATATTTCAAGTAATCGACGAATGGTCTTTTCCAGTCATCATCTTCTGTGATCTCGAAGCAACAGATGGGGTTTGCGCTTGCTTCGCCACCACGCAGTACGGCTGTCGGCAGGATCCTTCTTTCTTCGATCGTTACCTGAAGTGGGCTACCTCCGGGGTTAGCCAGAGCAGCGGCTAGACTAGCCAATGCATCAGCCTGCACATTCTCCTGTCTTGGTATATGTGAAATGCTGCTGTCACGAAACTGGTTGAACAGTGACTGCGCTTGGTGGCAGAAAGGTGACAATTCAGGTTTGCGGACTTCATATTCTGTCGTCAATTGTCCGATGACTAGTCTGGAGTCGCCATAGATCTGTATTACCTTGATTCGCATTTCTAATGCGAGCTGTAGCCCAATAATGAGGGCTTGATATTCAGCTTCGTTGTTGGTGCAGGCTGGTACGATTGTAAACGAGTAGGGCAACAAATCTCCCTGTGGGCTGATAAATATAACCCCCGCTCCTGCCCCTGTCGACCTAGAGGCTCCGTCAAAGTACATCTGCCATAACCGTGGTCTTTCAATCATCATTACCTGGTCATCTGGGAGGTCACATTCCATTTCTTCGCTGCTCGGGACTGGATGCGCAGCGAGAAAATCTGCGATCGCTTGTCCTTTAATGGCCCGGGCTGGAACGTATGTGATGTCGAATTCGGAGAGGAGAAGGGCCCATTTAGCTAAACGCCCAGACAGCATAGGCCGGTTCATAAGGAACTTGATCGGATCCGCCTTGGATATCAACGTTATTTGGTGTGAGAGGCAGTAATGCCTCAGTTTCTTTACAGCAAAAATGAGAGCAAGGCATGTCTTTTCAATTGCTGAATAGTTGAATTCAGCTCCTACCAGCGTGCGGCTTAAGTAATATAGTGCATTCTCCTTCTCTTCTTCGTTCTTCTGTGCCAGAAGTGCCCCCAGTGAGTTATCACCTACTGCGATGTACAGAATCAGTGGCTTTCCTTTGATTGGGGCAGCAAGGACTGGCGAATTCCCAAGCATCTCTTTTAGAGAGTCGAAGGCCTTCTGACAAGCGTCGTCCCATTCAAACTTAACATCTTTTTTATTGAGGCGGGAGAATGGTTGACAACGACCAGCCAAGTTCGAGATGAATCTCCTCAAATATGCTACGCGGCCTTGAAAACTCTTCAATTGCTTCAGGTTCTTCGGAGGCGGCATTTCTATGATGGCTTTGATCTTTGCGGGATCGATTTCTATGCCCCTGTGTCTAACTACGAAGCCTAGAAATTTGCCAGACGCGACTCCGAACGCGCATTTTAGTGGATTCATACGGAGACTTTTCTTGCGCAACCGTTGGAACACTTGCCTTAGGTGTTCTCTGTGCTGCTCGTGATCAGCCGACCTTACGACTAGATCATCTACATAGCATTCGACGTGTTTATGCATCATATCCTGAAATATAACGTGCATTGCGCGCTGGTATGTTGCCCCTGCGTTCTTTAATCCGAAGGGCATTACGCGATAACAGTAGATGCCGAGGGTTGTACGGAAGGCCGTAGCTTCTTCATCTTCCGGGGCCATGCGAATCTGATTGTATCCCGAGTACCCGTCCATGAAGGACATTACTGCATATCCCGTTGTGCTGTCAATCAACAATTCTGGGATTGGCAAAGGAAAATCATCTTTCGGGCAGGCTTCATTAAGATTCCGGAAGTCGACGCAAACTCGGATCTGTCCGCTCTTCTTCTTGACTGGCACAATGTTTGAAATCCATCGGGGGTATTTCACCTCTCGAACAAATCCAGCCTGGATTAGTTTTTTAATTTCTTCTTCAATCTTAGGTACAACATCAGGATGGAACCGTCGTTGTGGCTGCTTCACTGGCTTCTTTTCTTTCATGATGCCTAGCTTGTGCATGGCGATTGTCGGACTGAGCCCGGGCATTTCTGAGTAAGTCCAGGCAAAGATGTCCTTATTCTCCTTTAATAATTGTATGTATTTCTCTCTTTCATTTTCTGGGACATTTTTGCTCAAATATGTATTCCTGGGTTCTTCGATGGTGCCCAAATTCACCTCTTCGAGTTCATCAATCGTTGGTTGTCCACCGTCTTCTAGTTGCACGGGTGCGACACTTGGCTGGATTATGTCGATAGAATCTTGCGACTGGATTCCTTCTACCGGGACAATGGTTACCATGTTTACGCTCGCCTTCGCTCCTAGACCCTCTCCGTTCCTGTATACTTGCTTGTATTCTTCAAATGGAGCTAGCAGTCTTTTCTTTGTGTCTGAGCCTTGACTGAAGAATCCCATGTTCCTCATAATCTTCCGGCTGGCTTTGCTATACCTCTTCTCTTCTATTTGTCGAGATTGAGCAGACCCTCTTCCTTCTTCTTTCCCTTCTGATGGTACTGGCTGGCTTGGCCCTGAATGGAACTTGATATCTTTCTGGGTGGCATCCCGCGACGGCACGATAAATTGGCTTGGCGCTTTTGGAAATGGCTTGGTTCTTCCTATCTTGGGTATAGGTGTATTGAAGCTGGATTTGAGTACACTCATATGTTGATCTGAAATTAATTTTAATACGGACTGCCCCGGCTGACGCAGATGCTGCGGTACCAAATAAAATTTTTTCGTGATCGGCTGAGGTTGGTTTTTCTGCTGACATTGGGATCTTCCCTGAGTGATGAGCTGAGGTTTACTTTTCTGTGCACACTTCTCAACTCGAGATCCTGCCTCTTGTCCTTTCTTCTTTATGTCGGACTTTCTACTGGTCTTATTGCTTTCGGCCGGGTCATAATATTTCGCATCAGCCAAGAATGACTCAGCTATCGTGTATGGCTTCGGATCTGCTGCTACCCTGTATTGGACACCATCCCTGTTATACTTGAAACACTGGTGATACGTCGAAGGGATTATCCGATTCTGATGGAGCCAGGGCCTTCCTAAAAGAAGATTGTATGTTGTCACCGCGTCGATCACTTGACATGTTACTTTCGTCGTCAATTCTTCGATCTCTAACATCACTGTGATTGACCCCAGTGTACGTTGACTGTCTTGGTTGAACCCTTGAATCATCATGAGACTCGGGCGTAGCGCTGATTGCCTATAACCCAGCTTCTGTAATGTCTTCAATGGCATAATATTCACGGCAGACCCGTCGTCCAACATGCACCTCTTGATCTCGGTGTCCCTGATTGTACCTGTGACCATCAACGGACGGTTATGGTCTATTAATTCGATCGTGCGGTCTTCTTCTGAAAAAGTGATTGTTGAGGGATGATCGACATGCATGACTTGTGATACTGGCGTATACCCCTCCCAAAATTTGTCTGTATTATTCATTTCTCCTTCTATCTCTATCATCATAGTTTCCCTGACTTCACTGTCAAGTAGGGCATTAATTAACATTTCTCTATACACTTTCGAGAGACACAAAGCATCGTATATACTTAGCCGGGCGGGAACCTTTCGTAAGTGCGCCACAACATCATATGCTACTGGTTTCGGGCTTGGCTGACTAGTCGTGGCCTCACCAACTTTTTCTTTCAACTTTTGTACATAAGGTCTCCCTTGCGGCCTGTCGCGGGCACCATCTTCTTGCATTGGGTCGTCTGGGCTCGGAGGGGTACGGTCAGGCATTTGCCTTCCTGATCGTAAGATGACCGCATTAACTTCTCCCTCGGCTGTTTGTGAGGTTTCCTCGGCCGGTGCTTGTTCGGTGAACGACACCATTCCGCAATATGCCATGCTCATAACGGGTCGCTTCTGTAGTATTCCTCTCTTTCCTCTCCCCCTGTTCCCTTTTTGGTTAACGAGCCTTCGTCGGTTCTCAAGTCTTTTCTTGCTACTGACCAGCGTCCACGGCTCCTGCGGCTCGGGGAATGAGGTCGTTAGGTGACTGCTACCTTCTTTTATTGAAATTGCTGAAATTGTCCCGGCCGTCTCCCTTGCTGTATCGGGTACCTTCATGCTGATAACCCCTTGATTGATCAACCCTTGTATCCTTCCTTTCAAGGAGAAGCAATCTTCTGTCTTGTGGCTAACACATTGGTGATATTTGCAGTATCTGGGATCGTTTACCCGTCCAACTTCATGGGGACGAACGGGCTCCGGTAAACGCATTAAGCCTTCCTCGACCAATTGTTCCATGATCGGGACTAGATCGGCCATATCGAATGTATATGGACCATTAGCCTTTTCTCTTTCTGCTATCGACACGCGTTTGGGTATGTAGGGTCTTTTACCCTTGTCTTGTGTGACTGCTGTCTTCACTTCCGCCCTATGATCGACGGCGGGACGTTTTCGATCTTTTTGTTCCTTGATCTTGTCGACCTGGTGGGTTTCTACCACTCTTCCTGTCTCTCTCTTCTGTCTCTCAGGTCTAAAGTTTACCCGGGAAGCTGCTTCTTCCACCAGATGGGCTTTCGTTGCTAGTTCGCGAAAGGAGCTGAAGGTGTTACCTGACAGTCCGTACGAGATCATGGGGTCTAGAGCCCTTAGGCACATCTTCATCTGCTCGCCTTCACTGGGTAATTCACGACATTGAGCTGCCGTAGTTCCCCATCGATCAATGAATTTCTCGACTGGTTCGCCATTCCTCTGCCTAACCAATGCTAGGTCCGTCAATGAGATCTCCCTCTCGGTTGCGAAGAATTTGGAGATGAAAGCATCCTGCATTTGCTCCCATGTCCTTATAGAGCCGGCAGGTAATGACATGTACCATTGAAAGGCCTTCCCGGTCAGGGTAGATCCGAATAATCGCATGCAATATTGCGGGACTGCAGACCAATTTCCTAACGTAGTCAAGAAGTGGGTGATGTGCTCTTCTGGCGATCCTCTGCCATCAAACTTTCCGAAGTCGGGGCATCTGAAATTGGCTGGGAACGGTACCTCTTCCACTTCTGGTGGGTACGGGACCCGATATTTGTAGTTGCCCCTCTTTTCTCTCTCTTTTTCTTGCTGCATCATATGGGCTATCGTTTGGGATAGCTCTTCTCGCGACACGTGAGATGTGGAAAGTGGTGCGCGCTCGATCGGCGTGATCCGACATTGGGCAGGCGGTTCATGCTCAGTTGGGCCTTCTGCTGCCCCTTGGGATTCCTCTGCAGACTGACGGGTGGGCGGCGCGATACTTCTGGTGGCATTCTGTGCTATTAGGGTGGCCAAGGCTTCCTGAATAGCTCTCATCCGATCATTTGTCTCGCGATTAGCCTCTACCAGTCTATCGATCTGATCTTGGAGTGGAGGCAATTCTTCTGCTTCATATGGTCCCTCTTCTTCTCCTTCAGCTATTTGGACCATCACCACTTGCACTAACGGGATTTCCTGAGGTGGCTTCTGCTTCAATTCAAGGGTCGTCGCGGGCTTGGCTTTCTTCACATGTGCAGACCTGATGGGCTTCCGAGAGGTGCGGGCAACCTTGGACAACGGCGGAAATTGCTCGGCGGTCATTTCAGGTACTGCGTTTTGGTCAATATGATCTGGCCATTGATAGGGATCTTCTGCCCCTGCTTCAGCTGCCACTGTTTCTTGATCACGGGGCGAGATTTCGCAACGCTCGCTTTCCTATATGCAGCTAGGATGGCAGTTTTCTTCTGTTCTTTCTTCTGCCTCCGGGTTTCAACCAACTGCCATTCTGAGCCTGGACTAGCAGTTGCGGTTGTGGTGAAACGAGGGAAGTTGAAACCTCCGTTGGCAAGGAAGGTGCACGAACTTGTCATCGAGCATACCATCTCTTCTGTCTGCGTTACTATCTTGCTAATTCTGCGGTGTCATAAAAATCTTTAGAACAGTTCACAAGTGCGGTCGGGAGTATGAGCCCATCGATCGCAGTGCACAAACTGACAAAATAAGCAAGAAGGAGACAAACATGTGTAGTTGTGGAAGTTTGTGGTTTTGAAAACCCTTGATTTACCGTCTATTACCTTAAAGATGAAGGGAAGAACGTTCCCGTTGAGAGTCGCCAGTTTGGCGCCCGAGGGCGCCGAAACATTATGCCTCGCGGTAACTTTCCTATGTGTAAATTCATGTTTATGAGTAATTGATCTTAGAGCGTTTCTATATTCAGATACAACCAGAGATTCTGGGTTCGATCCCCAGCAGAGTCGCCAGTTTGTTAGAACTAGAAAATGAATACGATTTACATTTTCTTGAAATGTAGTGTTTTGTTGCTCTGGGGTTCTGAATAATGGAAACATTCATAGACAATCACAAGCATTCGTAAAAATACACAAGGAGAGATATCGCAAGGCGAATTTTATTCCAGAGATCCTGAGATCTTGTACATTCCAGGCTGTGATCTGGCACGAGCCCTTAATTACATCGAATGATCGATGACCCTTGATTAAAAGGCAAAAGACTAGTCAGCAGGGACTATGGTCTGAGAGTTTGTGGTCATAGAGACCTGTATTTGTTTTGTTATGGACTGAACCATCTTTGTATTAGTCAGATGTCTATGTCCCATGTTTTGGCCGGAGATCCGGGCTGAGACTATCAGGGTTTATGACTGAGAAGGACGACTCTGGGCCTGCGCCTGTCAATGTATGGACAGGTGACCTCGGGAAGTCCACTCTGCAGTCGTGTATACCTGCGTAGCCCAACCGACGGATGCCGTTTTTAATGGGTAGGGCATCGACTGTTGTGTTGTGGCAGTTCATAACAATTGTCTTGTCAGTGAATTGAAACTCTTTAGTATGGTTTACTGTGATAACCATAGTCCCGTTTATCTAGCTTTCGGCTCAAATCGGGTCACATCTTTACAGTAGGTACAAATGATGACATGTTCGCATAGTCCTGGATGTTGGCGACGTCCCTTTCGAGGAGATGCTTCGTTCATCGTGTCGAATTAGATCGAACTTTGAAGATGCGCAATTCTACTCATTTAGAGGTCCTGGAACGTCTATTTGACCATTCCATTGCGTCCGGAACGCTCGAAATACCCAAGATAGGCTCAAACGGCACTTGAAAACACTTAAAATTGAGCCCGGTGCGCTCCTGAACATATTCCGGAATTGGCTGATTTTTCGGGTGCGTGGAGGTACAACGCACCCTGAAAATACATATCTGAATTATATTGATTTTATGGATGCGTGGGGTAATTTTCAGGTGCGTTGGGGTCCAATGCACCCCAAAAATACAAATCCGCATTTTGCTGATTTTTCGGGCGCGTCGGACCATTTTCGGGTGCGTGGAGGTACAATGCACCCTGAAAATACATGTCCGCTTTTTATTCGATTTTTTGGGTGCGTCGACCTATTTTCGGGTGCGTGGAGGTACAATGCACCCTGAAAATACATGTCCGCTTTTTGTTCGATTTTTGGGTGCGTCGACCTATTTTTCAGGTGCGCCATCGTACTTATGATTTTTCATGATTCGGACCTGCGGTGGTGTTGGCCGGTGTGACCTTCCGGTGGAAGATACAGGCGATCGGAAAAGAATTCCGGTCACCGGGAAAGTTTTCCGGTTGTCGGAAAGGGATTCCGGCGAGGGTTTCCGGCGGCAAAACTCAGATGCTCAGGGGATAATCTCTCTCTCTCTCTCGTAATCTGTACAAATGAATAGTGGGGGGGGGTATTTATACCCGAGAATACCGGACAACAACCAATGAGGACCTGCCACGTATGACGCACCCCAAAAAATACCTTGACGCACCCTTAAATGGATGCGTTGGGACTCTGACGCACCCCGAAATGAGATTTTGAGATGCGCTGATTTTATGGGTGCGTCGAGCAATTTTCGGGTGCGTTGAGGTACAATGCACCCAAAAAATGCCATGTTGGTCATTCGTGATTTTATGGGTGCGTCGGACAATTTTAGGGTGCGTTGAGGTACAATGCACCCTGAAATTGCTGTTACGTATTTCCTGAATTTACGGACGCGTCGAGGGTATTTTTAGGGTGCGTCAAGCCATTTTTCGGATGCGTCAGAGGTGAAATACATCCGAAAACACTTGTTGAATTTTCATGAATTTAAGGGTGCGTCGAGCTGAATAATTGGGTGCGCTTGACGTACTCGTGTTTTGCAAATTTGGGTTTTGCAAAACGGAGGGCCTGTGGGGCCCGTTTCCCGGTGAATCGCCATGCACTGCTTATCATAATTCATGAAGGATGGCCCCGCTTGATTCTGGTCGGTTTCGATCACGGTGATCCGTGGGGTCCACCGGAGAAAATGGCTAAGTACTGGATCCTTTGCAAAACTAGGTATTTTGGGTGCGTCGGGTAGTGTTTTGTGGAATTTTCTCGAAGCACGTGCCCAGTCGATTTGTTTTAGAGGGTACTGACTTTTGGGACCCCAACAGTCAGGTGTAATATCTTTTCAGGAATCGGCCATTCACTAGCGAACTGACACCCTGTCCTTTGCAATCTATTACCCGATAGGCCCCGTTGGAATACACTTCGTCGATAATGCAGACGGGGTCCCACTTTGGGTCGAACTTGCTCTTCGATCCTTGGAGCGGTGCTGGACGCTTCATCATTAGCACGAGATCCCCCTTTTTGAACGATCTGCCCCTGACGCGCTTATCGTACGCGGCGGAAATTTGCTTTTGATATATCTCGAGCCTCTGCTGGGCGGCGAGCCTCTTTTCATCCAGATTATCAAGTTCGACCATCCGGCTCTTGGCATTATGCTCGGTTGTCAGGGAGTGTCGGAGAGCGACTCGTAGCGACTTGACTTGTATTTCCATCGGGATCACAGCTTCTGTACCGTATACCAGTGAGTAGGGCGTAGTCCGGGTGGCCGTGCGGTGCGTAGTTCGATAAGCCCACAGTGCTTCGGGCAACCGTCTGTCCCAGTCCCTCTTATTCTCCGCCACTGTCTTTTTCAGAATCTTCACAATGGTCTTATTGAATGCTTCGGCTAGCCCATTCGCAGGAGGATAATAGGGTGATGAGTAACAATGCTTGATTTTGAATTTTGCGCACAGTTTATCGATGGCAGCATTCTTGAAAGGTGTCCCGTTGTCCGTGGTGATTCTCTCGGGAATACCATGCCGGTATAATATGGCGTGACGAATGAAACCCTCGACATGCTTGGCTTTCACATTTCTCAGGGCGACTGCTTCGGCCCATTTGGAGAAATAGTCGGTTGCTGCGAGGATGTACTGATGTCCCTGGGAGGATGGCTGACTAATTGGTCCGATCACGTCCATGCCCCAGGCTGCGAAAGGCCAGGACATCACTGACTGATGCAACTCTTCCGGTGGCGAATGTATGATATCAGCATGGATCTGACACTGGTGACACTTCTTTACGTATCCTATCGCGTCCTTCGTCATTGTCGGCCAGTAGTAACCCATGTGTCGTACATGGTGGTGTAAGTTCCTTCCTCCCTGGTGAGCGCCGCATTCTCCTCCATGAGCTTCTTTCAATGTACTACGTGCTTCATCTTGGTTTAGGCATCGCAGCAATATCCCCTCGTAGGACCGCTTGTAAAGTACGTCATTTTGGAGCACAAATGAACTGGCACGCCTTCTGATTTGTGTGCGCATCTTGGGCTCTTCTGGTAGAAATTCGTACTTCAGATAGTCAATGAATGATTTTCTCCAATCGTCTTCCTCTGTGATCTCGAAGCAGCAAATGGGATTGACACTCAATCCTCCATTGCGCAGCGCAGCCGTAGGCAGGATTCTTCTTTCTTCAATCGTAACCTGAAGTGGGTTGCCTCCTGGGTTAGCTAAAGCAGCAGCTAAACTAGCGAGTGCATCAGCTCGTACATTCTCCTGCCTTGGTATATGTGAGATACTGCTGTTCCGAAACTGATTGAACATGGACTGCGCTTGGTGACAATAGGGTGATAATTCGGGTTTACGGACTTCGTACTCTGTCGTCAATTGTCCGATGACAAGCCTAGAGTCACCGTAGATACGTATTTCCTTGATTTGCATTTCTAGGGCCAACTGTAACCCAATAATAAGAGCCTGGTACTCAGCTTCGTTGTTGGTGCATGCCGGGACTAATGTGAATGAATAGGGTAGCAGGTCCCCTTGCGGACTGATGAATATAATTCCTGCCCCTGATCCTACCACTCTGGCTGCGCCGTCGAAATACATCTCCCAATGGCGTGTTTCATTCGTCGCCATGACCTGCTCGTCTGGGAGGTCGTACTCTATTTCTTCACCGCTTGGTACTGGATGTGCGGCAAGGAAGTCTACGATAGCTTGCCCTTTGACGGCTCGAGCCGGCATGTATGTCAAGTCGAATTCTGACAAGAGAAGGGCCCACTTGGCCAATCGTCCGGACAACATAGGTCTGTTCATGAGAAGTTTGAGGGGATCCGCCTTGGATATTAATGTTATCTGGTGAGAGAGACAGTAATGCCTGAGCTTTTTAACGGCAAAGATCAGCGCCAAACAGATCTTCTCGATCGCTGAGTAGTTAAATTCGGCTCCCACCAGTGTGCGGCTCAGGTAGTAGAGCGCGCTTTCCTTCCCTTCTTCGTTCTTCTGGGCTAAGAGGGCTCCAAGTGAATTTTCGCCGACGGCAATGTAAAGGATTAGTGGTTCCCCTTTAATTGGTGCCGCGAGAACTGGAGATTTGTCGAGCAAGTCTTTTAGAGAGTCGAACGCTTTCTGGCAAGCATCGTCCCACTTAAACTGTACTCCCTTCTTGTTGAGGCGCGAGAATGGTTGACAACGACCAGACAAGTTCGAGATGAACCTCCTTAGGTACGCGACTCGGCCTTGGAAACTTTTCAGCTCTTTGAGATTCTTCGGTGGCGGCATCTCCCTAATTGCCTTAATCTTTGTTGGGTCAATTTCTATTCCTCGATGTCTGATAACAAACCCCAAAAACTTGCTAGAGGAAACCCCGAACGCGCACTTCAATGGGTTCATGCGAAGGCTTTTCTTTCTCAGTCTTCGGAATACTTGTCGTAGATGCTCCCTATGCTGTTCATGCCCGGCTGATCTCACTACCAGATCGTCTACATAGCATTCGACATGTTTGTGCATCATGTCCTGGAAGATCACTTGCATCGCACGTTGATACGTTGCCCCTGCGTTTTTTAACCTGAACGGCATCACACGGTAACAGTATATGCCCAACGTTGTACGAAAGGCTGTTGATTCCTCATCTTCCGGGGCCATACGAATCTGACTATACCCCGAGTAACCGTCCATAAAGGACATCACTGCGTATCCTGTCGTGCTGTCGATCAGTAGCTCTGGGATAGGTAGTGGGAAATCATCCTTAGGGCATGCTTCGTTGAGGTTCCGAAAGTCTACGCAGATTCGGATTTGACCATTCTTTTTCTTGACCGGCACAATGTTTGAGATCCATTGTGGGTACTTGACTTCTCTGATGAATCCAGCTCGGATCAGCTTTTCGACCTCTTCTTCGATTTTGGGCACTATGTTAGGGTGGAATCGTCGTTGAGGCTGCTTGACCGCCTTCTTCCCTTTCAAGATGCCCAACTTATGCATCGCAATTGCTGGACTAAGCCCCGGCATTTCTGAGTATGTCCAAGCGAATACATCCCTATTTTCTTTCAACAGTCGGATGTATTTCTCTTTCTCCTCTTCTGGGACATTTTTACTCAGATACGTATTTCTAGGGTCTTCTAGGGTTCCCAGATTTATTTCTTCAAGCTCATCTATCGTGGGCTGTCCCCCGTCCTCTATCTGTGCAGGTGCGGCACTGGGTTGGATAACGTCGGCTACCTCTTGTGGCTGTACCTCTTCCGTAGTGTTGATTGTTACCATATTAACATGTCTGATCTTCGTCTTTGCCCCTAACCCTTCTCTTCCTTGATGAACTTTGTTGTTTTCTTCGAACGGCGCTAACATTCTACCATTCGAGGCTGATTCTGAATAGCAGAAGCCCATACTCTTCATGATGTTACGGCTGGCTTCACTGTATCTCTCTTCTTCTATGGGCTGAGGTAAACGAAGTGGTTTCTCAGCCTCGTCCTTGGACCGTGCAGGTTCACCTGATGCTGAATAAAATTTGATTTCTTTCTTCGTACTGGCGTTTGGCGGTACTACAAACTGGTTTGGAGCCTTCGGAAAAGGCTTTTCTCTTCCTATTTTTGGCACTAGCATATTGAAGCTAGATTTGAGCACACTCATGTGCTGATTCGAGATCATTTCTAGGACGGACTGCCCGGGCTGTCGCAAGTGTTTCGGGACTATGTAGAACTTTTTGGGAGCCCTTTGAGGTCCTTCAGCTGGCTGACTTGCTTCTTTCTGAGTAATGAATTGAGGTTTGCCTCTCTGTTCGAACTTGCTGACTTTCGGTTTTGCCCCTTGCCCTTTCCGCATTGCGTCGGGCTTCTTCGCGTCTCCCCCTTCGTCGACCAGGTCATAATACCGAGCGTCGGCTAAGAATGATTCTGCGATCGTATATGGCTTTGGGTCTGCTACCACTCTGTACTGAACTCCCTCTCTGTTGTATTTAAAGCACTGATGATAGGTGTTAGAACTAGAAAAATCAACCGCTCGTCGGCAGTCTTTTTCCGGATGTATTATTGTTCTGGGGTTCTGAGTAATAGAAATATTCGTAGACAATCACAAGGATTCACAAAAGGTACACAAGAAGAGATATCGCAAGGCGAATTTTATTCCAGAGATTCTGAGATCTTGTACATTCCAGGCCGTGATCTGGCACGAGCCCTTAATTACATCGAATGGATCGATCACCCTTGATTAAAAGGCAAAAGTAAATGTATATACCTTAGAGAAAAATAAAGCAAATAAGGAAGCAAAATATAAATCACGCACGCCACAAATAACACAGAGATTTTTACGTGGAAACCCTTGCGGGAGAAAACCACGGCACAAAGCGACAAAACTTCACTATGAATAGCAATTGTACATGAGGTGGAGTATTCAGGAAAAAGCCCAAATCGATGGGCAGAAGACCAAGTAATCAGGGACTATGGCCTTAGAGTTCATGGTCGTAGAGACCTGTATTTTGTGTGGTCGTAGAGACCTGTGTTTGTATGGTCGCGGAGACCTGTATTTGTTGTGTTTTGTTATGGACTGATCCATCTTTGTACGAGTCAGATATCTATGTCCCATGTTTTGACCGGAGGTCCGGGCTGAGACTGTCAGGGTTTTTAACCGAGGGGTGCGACTCTGGGCCTGCGCCCGTCATTTGTGACGGGTGACCGCGGGAAGACCGATCTGCAGTTGTATGTACCTGAGCAGCTCAACCAGCGGATGCCGTTTGGATGGGTAGGGCATCGACTGTTCTTGAAGTACCAGTCTTTAACAAATTGTGTGTGATAGTTTTAGAACTCTCTTGGTATGGTTTATCGTGTTAACCATAGTCCCATTTGGTTAGTCCAAGAGCATTAATCTGGGCTAAGACATATTTGTATAATGAATACAGTAAATATGAAGTTTCTGCAAGCAGTCGTCGAATCGTGTTGGAGTCTGGTGATTCGTCTTCGGGTGCATTCTGGCTTCTGTTCACTTGCTGATAGTTGATATGCAATAGAAGCTTGGTTTGAGGTCTGCTTGTATACACAAATATGCGGGACATTGCAAACAAAGTGAGATAGTCTTTAGTACATGCCAAATATCATAGAGTGAATGTTAGATTAAGCGGAATGAGACATAGTGCATGTTAGATTACGTAGAGAGAATGCTAGATTAGATGGGGTTATGCATAATGAGTATGTAACTAAGCCACATCATGTTGGGTGCATGTGCAATTAAGTTAAATTAGGCTGAGTGCAGTCTAGGCACACTTCAACTGAGACAAATCAAGTTAAGCGCATGGCAGCTGGTGCTGAGTGCATGCTCATTGGTCAGGGGTAGATATGTTTGGAGGGGCGGATGCATTCCAGCCAAGGACACATGTCATTTTAGAGGGAGCACATGCTACTAAGGACCGGCAGCACATGATAGTATGGGCTGGCAGCGCATGGCTTTTTTTATAGGCGGCGTATGGTGATAAGGGCTGGCAGCGCATGGCTTTATTTAGAGCCAGCGCGTCCCCGCTTCAAACCTTAGTGCAAACCCACTTTTGGAGCCAGCGCGTGATGAAAATTACTCTATGTCCAGCGCGAAGTGAAAATCGCCCCACGCTACAAAGGCTAGCGCATCGCTCCGTTTGAAGGGCTAGCGCGTCAAAGAAAATCGCCCCTTCTCGTCCGCTCTCCTCTCTCTCTGTCTTTCTGCTCTCTCCCTCTCTTCTTCTTTCTCTCCCTCTGCTGGAGAATGCCACTCACGCAACCCCTTTATATAGTTGTTGCTTTGGGAGTTGTAACGGTTCATATATATCCTCTTATGGTGTGGTCCACTTGAAACTTGGATCAGGTTAATCTTGTGTATTCTGGCACGTGTGGACCACACTGATCCTGTGAACAGGTCAGATTCTCCAAATCACTCAGATGGTGGGCTCTTGGAGGCGCTGGATGCTGGTTAATGTTGACAATACGTATGTACCATGAGTTTGCATGGTTAGTACGTCTTTTGGAAAACCTGTTAGTGGGTCTCCTTTGTAGTTCGTGGGCCCCAAATCTGAGCGGTTCATTAGTTTAGGGTCGTCATTCTAGGAGGTGGCCTCAAGTTTCACCTAAATCCGAGTTCCAGGTGGGCCATACAAGAGGAAACAGTTCCACCGTTCAATCACCGTTGAAGACTTATGTGGAGCCATAGAAGTATCAGATCAAGCTAGCATTTATGCATATGACACGTGTGGGCATTTGTGATTCTCTGAATGTTTCAGATGTTTCAAAAGGCATTATGGTGGCCCCACACGTCTTCAACCAGTAATCGATTCTCAATCAGCGCTTGAGCGCATGTCTTTACGACAGTGGCTTTTTCCATGTTTGCATGCTTCCACGTGTTTGGCAAACTTTTAGGTGGGTCCCATTTATAGGGCATGGGTTTAAGATTGAAACCGTTCATCAGCTCGGGAGTGCTATTCCAGGAGGTGGTCCCAAGTTTGGGGCAAATCAGATGTTCAGGTGGGCCATACCAAAGAAAATAGTGTCACCGTTGTTTTGCCGTTGAATGATATTTGGGAGTGCTCATGACGAGAGTGGTCATATCCGGGAGTGCTCATATTCGGGAGTGCTCATGACGAGTGGTCATATCCGGGAGTGCTCATATTCGGGAGTGCTCATATTCGGGAGTGGTCATATTCGGGAGTGCTCATGACGGGAGTGCTCATATTTAGGAGTGCTCATGACGGGAGTGCTCATATTCAGGAGTGCTCATGACGGGAGTGCTCATGACGGGAGTGCTCATATTCAGGAGTGCTCATGACGGGAGTGCTCATATTCAGGAGTGCTCATGACGGGAGTGCTCATATTTAGGAGTGCTCATGACGGGAGTGCTCATATCCGGGAGTGCTCATATTCAGGAGTGGTCATATTCAGGAGTGCTCATATTCGGGAGTGCTCATATTCAGGAGTGGTCATATTCAGGAGTGCTCATATTCGGGAGTGCTCATATTCAGGAGTGGTCATATTCAGGAGTGCTCATATTCGGGAGTGCTCATGACGGGAGTGCTCACGAGTCGAACTGCTCGCATGTTCGGGATGCGACCCCTTTCAACGAGCACGAGCCGAGCTGCTCACATATATAGGCTGCTGGTACTATGAGCTGAGGGACGTCCTCGCCATGACCAGAGACCAGAGACCAGGGCTGCTCGCATGACTAGAGACCAGAGACCAGAGACCAGGGCTGCTCGCATGACTAGAGACCAGGGACCAGGGCTGCTCATATGACCAGAGACCAGGGCTGCTCGCATGACCAGAGACCAGAGACCAGGGCTGCTCACATGACCAGAGACCAGAGCTGCTCGCATGACCAGAGACCAGAGACCAGGGCTGCTCACATGACCAGAGACCAGGGCTGCTCGCATGACCAGAGACCAGAGACCAGGGCTGCTCACATGACCAGAGACCAGAGACCAGGGTTGCTCATATGACCAGAGACCAGGGCTGCTCGCATGACCAGAGACCAGAGACCAGGGCTGCTCGCATGACCAGAGACCAGGGCTGCTCGCATGACCAGAGACCAGAGACCAGGGCTGCTCATATGACCAGAGACCAGGGCTGCTCGCATGACCAGAGACCAGAGACCAGGGCTGCTCATATGACCAGGACGTCATGATGATATACGATCACCGCTATTTTGACTATAACACTGAATTTCATGATGCGCTGGGGCACTTTAGTGACGCGCTGACCTACTCGTGTTTTGCAAAATTTGGGTTTTGCGAAACGGAGGGCTTGCGGGGCCCGCTTTGCGATGGATGTCGATGCACTGGCCCTATTTCTAATCAGGTGATGATTTGGGCACTCATAATCATTGTTTCGAAGACCTTCACTTTTGGGACCCCAACAATAGGTTGAGGGGATGACGCGATTCTAATGGAGCCACGGTCTTCCTAGCAGAAGATTATACGTTGTTACTGCGTCGATTACTTGGCATGTTACTTTCGTCTTCAATCTTTCAATTTCTAGCATCACAGTGATCGACCCTAAGGTACGCTGGCTGTCTTGATTGAATCCTTGAATGACCATGGTGCTGGGACGCAGGGCTGATGGCCTGTAACCCAATCTTTGGAGTGTCTTCAATGACATAATATTCACCGCGGACCCATCGTCAAGCATGCATCGCTTAATCTCCGTGTCTCTAATTGTTCCTGTGACCATCAACGGTCGGTTGTGGTCTGTTGCTTCAATTGTGCGATCTTCTTCGGAGAATGTGATTACAGAGGGATGATCTATCTGCATTGCTTGCTGGATTGGCGCATTCCCTCCCCAAAACTTGTCTGGATTGCTCATTTCTGCTTCAAAGTCTGTCATCATTACTTCTCTGGCTTCGCTGTCTAGCAGCGCGTTGTTAGAACTAGAAAATGAATACGATTACATTTTCTTGAAATGTGGTGTTTTGTTGCTCTGGAGTTCTGAATAATGGAAACGTTCATGGACAATCACAAAACATTCATAAAAGTACACAAGGAGAGATATCGCAAGGCGAATTTTATTCCAGAGATCCTGAGATCTTGTACATTCCAGGCTGTGATCTGGCACGAGCCCTTAATTACATCGTATGATCGATGACCCTTGATTAAAAGGCAAAAGACTAGTCAGCAGGGACTATGGTCTTAGAGTTTGTGGTCGTAGAGACCTGTATTTGTTTTGTTATGGACTGAACCATCTTTGTGTTAGTCAGATGTCTATGTCCCATGTTTTGGCCGGAGATCCGGGCTGAGACTATCAGGGTTTATGACTGAGAAGGACGACTCTGGGCCTGCGCCTGTCAATGTATGGACAGGTGACCTCGGGAAGTCCACTCTGCAGTTGTGTATACCTGCGTAGCCCAACCGATGGATGCCGTTTTTAATGGGTAGGGCATCGACTGTTGTGTTGTGGCAGTTCATAACAATTGTTTTGTAGTGAATTGAAACTCTTTAGTATGGTTTACTGTGATAACCATAGTCCCGTTTATCTAGCTTTCGGCTCAAATCGGGTCACATCTTTACAGTAGATACAAATGATGACATGTTCGCATAGTCCTGGATGTTGGCGACGTCCCTTTCGAGGAGATGCTTCGTTCATCGTGTCGAATCAGATCGAACTTTGAAGATGTACAATTCTACTCATTTAGAGGTCCTGGAACGTCTATTTGACCATTCTATTGCGTCCGGAACGCTCGAAATACCCAAGATAGGCTCAAACGGCACTTGAAAATACTTAAAATTGAGTCCGGTGCACTCCTGAACATGTTCCGAAATTGGCTGATTTTTCGGGTGCGTGGGAGTCCAACGCACCCTGAAAATACATATCTGATTTATATTGATTTTATGGACGCGTGGGGTAATTTTCAGGTGCGTTGGGGTCCGATGCACCCCAAAAATATAAATCCGCATTTTGCTGATTTTTCGGGTGCGTCGGACCATTTTCGGGTGCGTTGAGGTACAATGCACCCTGAAAATACATGTCCGCTTTTTGTTCGGTTTTTTAATGCGTCGACCTATTTTTAGGTGCGCAATCGTACTTATGATCTTTTATGATTCGGACCTGCGGTGGTGTTGGCCGGTGTGACCTTCCGGTGGAAGATACAGGCGATCGGAAAAGAATTCCGGTCACCGGAAAAGTTTTCCGGCTGTTGGAAAGGGATTCCGGCGAGGGTTTCCGGCGGCAAAATTCAGATACTCAGGGGATAATCTCTCTTTCTCTCTCGTAATCTGTACAAATGAATAGTGGGGGGGGGGTATTTATACCCGAGAATACCGGACAACAACCAATGAGGACTTGCCACGTATGACGCACCCCAAAAAAACCTTGACGCACCCTTAAATGGACGCGTGGGGACTCTGACGCACCCCGAAATGAGATTTTGAGATGTGCTGATTTTATGGGTGCGTCGGACTATTTTCGGGTGCGTTGAGGTACAATGCATCCAAAAAATGCCACGCTGGTCATTCGTGATTTTATGGGTGCGTTGGACAATTTTAGGGTGCGTTGGCGTACAATGCACCCCGAAATTGCTGTTACGTATTTCCTGAATTTACGGACGCGTCGGAGGTATTTTTTGGATGCGTCAAGCTATTTTTCGGATGCGTCAGAGGTGAAATACATCCTAAACCACTTGTTGAATTTTCATGAATTTAAGGGTGCGTCAAGATGAATAATTGGGTGCGCTTGACGTACTCGTGTTTTGCAAATTTGGGTTTTGCAAAACGGAGGGCCTGTGGGGCCCGTTTCCCGGTGAATCGCCATGCACTGCTTATCATAATTCATGAAGGATGGCCCCGCTTGATTCTGGTCGGTTTCGATCACGGTGATCCGTGGGGTCCACCAGAGAAAATGGCTAAGTACTGGATCCTTTGCAAAGCTGGGTATTTTGGGTGCGTCGGGTAGTGTTTTGTGGAATTTCCTCGAAGCATGTGCCCAGTCGATTTGTTTTAGAGGATACTGACTTTTGGGACCCCAACACGCGTTGATCAACATTTCTCTGTACGCCTTTGAGAGACACAAGGCGTCGTATATGCTCCGTCGGGCCGGGACCCTTCGTAGGTGTGATACGACATCATACACTACTGGTGCTGCCCCTTGTCTTGGCTCCGGACGACTGGTCGTGGCTTCGACAACTTTCTGTTTCAACTTCTGCCCCTGGGGCCTTGTTACGGGTATATCCGGATTTTCGTCTTCTTGCATCGGATCGACTGGTTCTGGCCGAATGCGCTCTGGCATCTGCCTTCCGGATCGGAGGATGATGGCATTGGCCTCTCCTTTATCTGCCTGCAATGTCTCTTCTGTTGATGGCTGTTCTATAAACGACACCATCGCGCAATGTACCTGGGTCTCTATAAGTCGGCTCTTCCCTTGGCTATCCTTCTTTCTTGTCCCTTTCTTCCTGCGGTTGAGGAATCTTCTTCGATTCTCGAGCCTCTTCCAGCTGCTAACCAAAGTCCAAGGTTCTTCAGGTTCAGGGGACGGGACATGCAATTGGGTATTCTTGTCCAAGGGGGAGGCTGAAACTACCCCCGCTGTTTCCTTCGTTGTTGTTTCCGGTGCCTTCATACTGATTACCCCTTGGTTTATCAACCCCTGTATCCTTCCTTTCAAGCTAAAGCAGTCTTCCGTCTTGTGGCTCAGGCACCGGTGGTATTTACAATACCGGGGATCATCTACCTTCCCAACCTCGTGGGGCCGAATCGGTTCTGGCAGGCGAATTACCTTTTCTTCTACCAATTGTTCCATGATGGGGATCAGGTCGGCCATGTCGAAGGTGTACGGGCCGTTGGCTCTTTCTCTCTCGGCTATTGTTATTCTCTGGGAAGCGTAGGGCCTCTTGCCTTTATCTTGGGTAGATGTTGGTTTCGTGTCTGTCTTTGAATCCGTGGCGGGCCGTTTCCGATCTATCGTATTCTTTCCCTTGTTTACGCTGTGCGTCTCGGCAATCCTCACTCCTTCTCTTTTCTGCCTTTCGGGTCTGAGGTTTACCCGTGCTGCGGCTTCTTCTACCAGGTGTGCTTTGGTGGCTAATTCTCGGAAAGAGTGAAAACTGTTCCCTGATAACCCGTAGGATATCATTGGGTCCAGGGCTCGCATGCACATTTTTATCTGTTCCTTTTCGCTGGGTAACTCTTGACACTGAGCCGCTATTGTTCCCCATCGGTCCACAAATCTCTCCACGGGTTCGCCCTGCCTTTGCCTGATCAAGGCCAGATCTGTTACTGATGTTTCTCTTTCTATGGAGAAGAATTTTGAGATAAAACTATCTCGCATCTGCTCCCACGTCTTCACTGATCCGGCTGGTAGTGACATGTACCACTGAAAAGCTTTCCCCGTCAGCGTTGACCCGAATAACCGCATACAGTACTGTGGTACGGTCGACCAATTTCCCAATGCTGTGAGAAAGCGAGTGATATGTTCTTCTGGTGACCCCCTTCCGTCAAACTTTTCGAAATCCGGACATCTGAAGTTGACCGGAAATGGTATTTCTTCTATTTCCAGAGGGTATGGGACCTGATATTTATACCCGGTTCCTCTTTCCTTTTCCTTCTCTTGTCGCATGAGACTCGCAATAGTTTGCGACAGTTCTTCTCTCGTCATTTGCGTAGTTGGAACCATTATTCGTTCCGCTGGAACTCTCCTGGCCTGGGTGAGTGGCTCAGCACTAGCTGGCTCTCCTGCTGCCCCTTGAGATTCTTCAGCTAATGGGCGCGTAGGTGGTGCAAGACTTCGAGTAGCATTCTGAGCTATTAAAGTGGTCAAGGCTTCCTGAATCTCTCTCATTCGTTCATTTGTTTCCCGATTAGCCTGAACTAATCTGTCGATCTGATCTTGGACCGTAGGCAGTTCGTCTGCTTCATATGATCCCTCTTCCGCTTCTGCTACCTGGACCATTGCGACCAGCACTGGTCGGGCCTTCTGATTCTGCCCCTGTCCTGGCTCGATAACTATTGTGGGCTTGGAGCTTCTCGCGATCGTGGTTTTGGTTGATTTTTGTGCGGCACGGGTGACCTTGGACAACGGCGGAAATTGTTCGATCGTCATTGCGGGCACCGAGGACGTGGTTGATGTGGCCTGACCGTTGGTGGAAGTCTTCTGCCCTTGTTTTGGTTGCCACTGTCCCTTGGTCGCCGGGCAAGGTCTTGCAACATTCGCTTTATTGTATGCTGCCAAGCTGGCTGCTTTCTTCTACTCTTTCTTCTGCCGGCGCGTTTTGACCAACTGCCATCCTGAGCTAGAAGCAGTCGTCATGGTTGAGATGAAGCGAGGGAAGCTGAAGCCTCCAGTGGTAAGGAAGGTGCATGAACTGGTCATTGAGTATGCCATTTCTTCTGTCTATCCTAGTATCTTGCTAATTCTGATATGTCATAAAAATCGTTAGAACAGTTCACAAGCGCGGTCGGGAGTATGAGCCCATCGATCGCAGTGCATAAATCGACAAAACAAGCAAGAAGGAGACAAAAATTCGTGTAGTTGTGGAAATTGTGGGTTCGAAAACCTTTTAAGCATCCATTGCCTTAAAGATGAAGGGAAGAACGTTCCCGTTGAGAGTCGCCAGTTTGACGCCCGAAGGGCGCCGAAACATTACGTCTCGCGGTAACTTTCTTATGCGTAGATTCGTGTTTGTAAGTAATTGATCTTAGAGTATTCCTATATTCAGATATAACCAGGGATTCTGGTACAGTTCAATCCCCAGCAGAGTCGCCAGTTTGTTAGAACTAGGGAAATGAGCATTCTCCGGGATGTGGTGTTTCGCTGATCTGGGGTTCTGAATATAGAAACATTCGTAGACAATCACAGGCGTTCACAAAAGTACACAAGAGAAGAGGTATCGCAAGGCGAATTTTCTTCCAGAGATTCTGAGATCTTGTACATTCCAGGCCATGATCTGGCACGAGCCCTTAATTACATCGAATGATCGATGACCCTTGATTAAAAGGCAAAAGACTAGTCAGCGGGGACTATGGTCTCAGAGTTCATTGGTCACGGAGACCTGTGTTTTGGTGGTCGCGGAGACCTGTATTTGTATGGTCGCGGAGACCTGTATTTGTTATAGACTGATCCGCCTTTGTACGAGTCGGATGTCTATGTCCCATGTTTTGACCGGAGATCCGGGCTGAGACTGTCAGGGTTTATGGCTGAGATGGACGACTCTGGGCCCGCGCCTGTCAATGTAGGGACAGGTGACCTCGGGAAGTCCATTCTACAGTTGTGTGTACCTGCGCAGCTCAACCAGCGGATGCCGTTTGGATGGGTAGGGCATCGACTGTTCTTGGAATATCAGTTTTTAACAGATTGTGTGTGATAGTTTAGAACTCTCCTGGTTTGGTTTATCGTGTTAACCATAGTCCCCTTTGCTTAGTCCAGACCTGGATTCGGGTCATATTATGATAGTACACGTAATGATGATGCATCAGTATGATTTTGGGCGCCGGCGGCCTCTTTTCGGGAGAATTGTTCCATTCAGCTCGTTGGGTCGGATCGGACTCCGAAGGCTTGCGTTCTGCTCATTGGGTAGCCCGGATGGGTCGTTTGACTGCTCCATCGCGTCCGGAACGCTCGGAATACCCAAAATAGGCTCAAACGGGGCTTAAAAATGTTATCAAATGAGGATTTAAGGGTGCTGGAATGAATGCGCAAAGTGCTGATTTTTGCGATCCGCTGGCCTGATTTTATTGACGCGCTGGGGCCAGTGCGTCCATAAATGATTTTTATGATGCGCCGGGTAATTTTATGACGCGCTGGAGCCAGTGCGTCCTTAAAATCTAATTTTTCGATTCGCTGGCCTATTTTGCGACGCGCTGCGGATAGTGCGTCCTAAAATTGTAATTTCCTGATGCGCTGGGCTATTTTGCGACGCGCTGGGGCCAGTGCGTCCATAAAATTGTAATTTCCTGATGCGCTGGGCTATTTTGCGACGCGCTGGGGCCAGTGCGTCCTTAAAATAGCTTTGACTTGATAACTTGTATTTTTCTGATCCGCTGGGCTATTTTGCGACGCGCTGGGGCCAGTGCGTCCTTAAAATGCCACGATTGATGGTTCACGTAATCCGCCGAGGATTTTCCTGATGCGCTGGGTCACTTTTATGATGCGCTGGGACCGGCGCATCGAAAAAGGTGACTTAAGTCATTCCTCCAGACCTGGTATGATCGGAGGTGCGCTTTCCGGCGAGGGGTTCCGGCGGTCGGAGAAGGATTCCGGCGATCGGCAAAGGTTTTCCGGCGACGAGGTCCTCTCTCTCTCTTACTGAATGATGCAAATGAGGTGGTGGGCGGGGTATTTATAGGTAAAGTCGCCCAATAGGCGGTCGACACGTGTAGCGCGTCGAGAAATTGGGTCGGCGCGTCGATAAATGCGCTCAGCGCGTCGCGAAATGATCGGAGTCCAGAAGTTGGTTTACAGGACGCGCCAGCTGCCAGCGCATCCTGAAATTAACTGATTTTTTGGAAGCGCTGGGTGAATTTTTGGATGCGCTGGACGCAGTGCGCCCTTAAATTCATTTTTTGGATGCGCTAGGCGTAGTGCGCCCTTAAATTCATTTTTTGGATGCGCTGGACGCAGTGCGCCCTTAAATTCATTTTTTGGATGCGCTGGACGCAGTGCGCCCTTAAATTCATTTTTTGGATGCGCTGGGCATATTCGTGTCCCACAGATTTGGGTTTTGCAAATTGGGGGGTTTGCGGGGTCCGCCTCGCGATAAATGCCGATGTACTGCTCCTATTTCTTCATAATTGAGGTATCTTCCCAATTTTGGACAGTTTTGGTCATGGTGTCCGGTGGGGTCCACTACCGGCCCAATTTCATGCTTGAGGCAAATCTGATGCGTGTGTCGTGATTCGTGCCGTGATTTTCGATGCACTGGCCTTAAATCTGACCGCGTGATGGTTTTGGCATTCGGAATCATCATTTCGGGGATCCTCACTTTTGGGACCCCAACATAAGGTATCCAACGACAGTCCGTATTCATGGAAATCGGATTGCGTACTGAGTACAGTAGGCTTTTATCGTACTGAGTAAACTCTGTTGGCCCACCTTGAATGTATGTGGTCTATCCACGCTCTCCATCTGTTTTTAAAGTTCATTTTAGGGGTTGAACCCAAACTTGACGCATATACAAAGCTCAAGTGGGCCACACCACAGGAAACAGTGGGAATAATGATTTCCACCGTTGAAACCTTCCTAGGGACCACAGTGATGTTTATTTGTCATCCAACCTGTTCATAAGATCACAAAGACATGGATGAATGGAAAACATAAATATCAGATTGATCCAAAACTTCCAAAACTTCCGTGGCCCCATGAATTTTGCAACGGTAGATGTTCAATTCACACTGCTTCCTATGGTGTGGTCCACTTGAGATATTTATATGCTTCATTTTTTGGCTCAAGCCATGAGATTATCTGGTAAAATGGATGGACGGAGAGGATAAAATATATAAATTACGGTGGGCCCCACAGAGTTTACTCAGTACGCTAAGTTACTCAGAAGGCAAACCGCTTCCGTATTCGTGTTGAAACGTCGCGAAGTGTGGCCCCACGTGTCGGAGTTGGAACTGATGTGCGTTGTACGGATAAGCCGCCCACGCTCCTCCCCCCTCGTCGTTCCTACCCTGCCCGTCTCAAGTTGGGAACGGGCCGGAGTTTCTAGTGGCCACCGTGATGTATGGGTTTTATCCACACTGTCCATCCATGTTTACGTGGAATTTTATAGGTTAGGACGGAAGTTTAGGAAGATCCAAGGGTCAAGTGGACCACACCACAGAAAGAAGTGGTGATGATGATTCCCACCGTTGAAACTTTCCTAGGGCCCATCGTCATGTTTATTGCCATCCAACCTATTCATAAAGTTACATATACCTGGATGAAGAGAAAATGCAAATATCAGCTCGATTCAAAATTTCTGTGGCCCCAAGAAGTTTTCAACGGTAAGAATTTATTTCCCATTGTATGGTCCACCTATGTGTGTTGGATGTATCTTTGTTTTGGGCTTATAACCTAAAATGATAAGAAAAAATGGATGAACTGTGTGGATAAAACCCATTCATCACGGTGGCCACTCAAACCTCCTGCCTATGCATGGAATACATGAACGGGTAGGATCCCAATCTCAAGTTGTTTAACAATCCTAATCACTGATTGCTTTGGATCGTGACCGTCCATGAAGTCATTCACCACCTCTCCGTAGAAAGCGGATTGTGTCCTACCCTGCCCGCCATGTATTAGTTTCATCCACACCGTTCATTTCAACGTACAGTTTTATAGAATGGACCAAAATTTAGGCAAATCCAAGGCACAGGTGGTGGGGATTAAACTCTTACTTTTGAAAACTTCTTGGGCCGCAGAAGTTTTGGATCGAGCTGATATTTGTATTTTCTATCTGTATGAAGAGTCATTCACCACCTCCCGACCGGGAGCGGATTGGGTACTACTTCCGCTGGGAATTAGCCAGAGACAGACGGTCCTCTCACGGTTCCGTGGGGGTGGACCATGCTACAGTACACAACGGCAATATTGATTTCCACCGTTGAAACCTTCGTAGGGTCCACCGTGATGTTTATTTGTCATCCAATCTGTTCAGAAGATCACGTAGGCATGGATGAAGGGGAAAAACCAATGTAAGCTTGATCCAAAACTTCTGTGGCCCTCAAGAAATTTTCAACGGTAGACATTCAGTTCACGCTTTTCTTGTGGTGTGGTCAACTTGAGCTTTCGATATTCTTTACTTTTGGGATGCAGCCCTAAACTTAGCTGTTAAGATGGATGGACAGAGTGGATAAACTGCGGGCCCCACAGAGTTTACTCAGTAAGCTTAGCGTAGCGCAGTGAGATACAGATGAGGTCTCTACCGTACACATACTATGTACCTCAAATCTCAACAGTAGAAATAGTCTGGGCTGCAGTAGATTAGTGATTTCGCAAAATCCGACTGATTAGATAATCCCGACCTTTGAATAATAGACATTTTTTCGCCAGAGAATTTGGGTCATTTAGGGCCTGCTTGGTTGCGGAACGCAGATTCTAGAAAAAAATTTGACTTCCACTGTTGGAATCCAAAATTGTAGAAACTAGAGTGGAACTTAGGTTTCATCCGTAATTTGATGTTTGGTTGAAAACGGTCTAATTCAGATTGTGTTCCAACCATTACTTGTGGCATGGCTCACTTTGGCTTCAGATTCACGTGAAATCCTTACCCCTGGCCTATTATAGTCTTATAAGATAGATGGCTGGATTAGATGTCAAATAAACATTATAGTTGGCTTTAGGAAGTTTTTAATGGTGGACGTTCAATCAACACTGTTTCCTTGTGGTGTGGCCTACTTGAGATTTGGATCTCCTCATTTTTTGTCCGATGCCCTTAATTGAGATTTCAAAACTAATGGACTGTGAAGATATAAAACATAGATGTGCAACACATGCATAGAGGTGGTGACGCTCGCTTTGGCCTCTTTTCCCTCTCGCTACTAATCCCTGTTCCACCTTAATTTAGATTTCCAGACAAAATCCTCTTTAGCTGTAACTTGCCACCAAACACCCTCATGTGCCAACCAAACGGGCCCTTACTACCTTTTGGTTCCTATAGCCTACTACATGCCTGCCAAACGACCAGCTAGGATCCTACCCGTTCTATCTACAGCAGGTCCCACCATTTGGACAGTTGGGATATGAGGTGCCTGCCACGTGTAAGGTAGGGAGTTTGGCGTGTATTGTAACTTAGCGCACTTGATTGTGCTAATTCAATTGCGCTCTGGGGGTTTCAGTATTCACCACGCGCCCGTTTCCCATCCGTTGCTGAGGTACCGATCTCTCTACCCTACATGGCTACCCGATCTGAACCATCCAACTGAGGGTAAAAGGACGTGTTTATGGCGTAAGGAATCATTCCTGTGGAGCAGCAGAATCTTAACCGTCCAATCAATTGATCTTTTATAGACAGTCTCCGATCCTTGGGCATGTCCAACTGGGGCCATTGGTTCGATTATCCAAACGGTTGACTGTGGGACCCATCATGGATGGACCTTGCAGAAGATCTCTGTACGTGGGTATTCAATGTGAAAGAGGCTAAATATTGAAGGGCGAGGATCCTCTAGTCTGGGATCTTTTCAGCAATAGTTCATGCACTGTGTGATCCATCTGATCAACGGACTGGATAACCGACCGTGGGCCCCAATCGAAAAAGCTGATGGCCAGATGATACCAGCGCAAATCCTCGGTCGAGGACCACACTAATCCTCCTTGCATAAAGCAGTAGGGTAAGATATACGCAAGCATGAAAGCTACACGTTTTGAGTGGCTCTTTTAGAGGCCCACCACGTGGTCATATCAAATTCGCTCCCTCACCACTAGCTAATGTTTGGCATTTGTGAAGAACCGTTGCCTGATCTGTTGCAGTGTAAACGAAATCAAACTGCACTGACTGTACACGTGGAAACAAAGCACACGTATATGATACCCGAGCAATTCATTGGGCGATCCCAATTGTATTGATAACATGTCATTGAAATCAGACCAATCTGATCATGTTTTGGTGACCGTTGGTTGATTTTTCTTAACAATTCATTTTATATTTACAGATGTGGCCCACCTGTGGCTGTGATCGCCATATAAGCGGATAGCTTAGCAACCAAGTAAGTAATATTGGTAGAAGTGAAAGTGGTTCGAGCACTGGAATATTCTGATGGTTCATCACCATTTTTCAGACGGTAGTGATTAGTCTTTTCTTTGAACTTCTAAGGCAATCCAAATAATTGGAGTAGTGGGGCCTACCATGGCTGGAACACAGTCTCATCAGGAAGAGCATACTTGTGGTGCATGGACTTAGATGTAAATCAGGAACTTTTTCATACACGTACTTTTATTTGGAGTGCTGCTACCCCACCTGGGACGCGGATTCCCTGGTCCCTGCGCTGGGAATCTAGGTGGGGCCCACCGTGATGTTTGTGAGAAATCCACGCCATCCATCTGTTTTGTTAGCTCAGTTTAGTACATACGACAAAAAATGAGCAGTCTCGAGGACACAAGTGGGCCGCACTAAAGGAAAAGGTGGGTAGGGAAATTCCTACTGTTGAAACCTCCCTGGGGTCCACACTGATGTTTATATGCCATCCATAACGTTAATAATGTCAATCCTATTGGGATGAACTGAAAACATAAATATTAACGTGTTTAAAAACTTCTGTCGCCCCATGAATGGTTCAACTGTGGACGTTCAATCCTCAGTTTTTTGGCCCACTTGAGTATTGGATGATCTCACAAAACGGATGGATGAGCGTGGATTTCTTACAAACATCACAGTGGCCCCATCTAGATTCCCAGTGCAGAAACTTCATATGAAAGCCTTTGCCACGAGATCCCCGTCCACCCAGCGGTACGCGGATTAGCTACTGACAGGTTTAGTAGCTATCTCCCTACTTATGATGTATGTGTTGTATCCGCACTGTCAACCCATTTGGAGAAATCATTTTAGGATATGGTCAGAAGAATGAGGCATATCGAAATCTCAAGTGGCCCCCACCAAAGAAAATAGTGGGGATTGGTAGTCTACCATTAAAAACTTCTTGGGGCGAACGGAAGTTCTCTATCAAGCTGATATTTGTGTTTTCCCTTCTTCCAAGTCTGTGTGAACTTATGACCTGGTTAGATCTCAAATAAACATCATGGTGGGCCTTAGGAAGGTTTCAACAGTTGGATCATTGTCCACACTGTTTTCTTTGGTGGGATCCACTTGAGCTTTGGATCTAACTAATTCTTCCGACCATGCCCTAAAATGATCTCTCCAAACGGATGGACGGTGTGGATGGAGCACATACAATATAGTGGGGCCCACAAAAGTTGGTGACGTAACTTCAGTAGGGAGATAGCTCCTCAACCTGTGAGTAGCTAATCCGCATCCCCACCCACCTGCATGGCGTGGGTGTTGCCGTGTTGGCACGGGACGGCGATTTTTACTGCAATAGCCTTACGTTGTGGTTATTTTTAGTAAAAGTCTAATTTCTCGTCTAGTATATTATTTTTGGCCCTTTGACCAGAAATTAGAAATTTATGGTAAAAGATGCCCCTCCGATTCCCATTGGCACTATGGATGAGGTGCAACTTGGGTGAGACCTTGGAACCAACGATGTGGGTGGGACCTTAACCATAGGAAGCCACCTCTATATATGAATTGTATATCTATGTTGTTCATCTTCTTTTTTAGCTTATTTTATGCTATGGTGCCTAAAATAAAGCAGATGCAAATTTCAGGTGGACCACACCATAAGAAAAATTGGTTAATGACCATTAAAAATCTTTTGTGGGTCATAAAAGTTTTCTATCAACTTGATATTTATTTTTTCATTTTATCCCTCCCAACGTGACTTGATCAACAGATTGGATGGTCAACAAACATTATGGAGGACTGTAGGAAGTTTTTAATGGTAGCAGTTCAATGAGCATTGCTTCCTATAGTGTGGTTCACCTAAAATTTGCATGTGCTTCATTTTTTGGACTTTGTCCTAAAATAATATGAATAAACAGATGGACGGCATGGATATACGACAAATCCACCGAGGTGGGCCCTAGGTTCAGGGTCCCACCCACATCATTAGTTTCGAGGTCTCACCCAAGTCATGCTCCTACGGATTCCTCCTGGGGCACGGTGGATCCCCCCTAAGCACATGGTGGTTAGAGGAGCATCCTCAACCGTAAAATTTTCAATTTCTCGTCTAAAGGCAAAAAAAAAAAAAAAAAGGCCAAACGAGAAATTGAACTCTTAGTAAAAATAGCCACACTTCAGGGCTATTGTAGTAAAAATCTTCACGGGACGAGGATTGCATGCGAAAGCTTTGGCAGGCATCTCTTGAGCTCGGAAGGTGGGACCCACCATGATGTTTGTGAGAAATCTACGTCGTCCAACCATTTTGTGAGATCATTTTAGACATTGCGACAAAAAATGAACGGGATCCAAGACTTAGGTGGGTCGCACTGAAGCAAAAGGTGGGTAGGGAAATTCCTACTGTTGAAACCTCCCTAGGGTCCACATTGATGTTTATATGCCATCCATACCGCTCATAATGTCATTCCTACTGGGATGAACTGAAAACACAAATATTACCCTGTTTAAAAACTTCTGTCACCCTATGAATGTTTCAGCTGTGGAATTTCAATCCTCATATTTTTTTCCCACATGAGTATTGGATTCGGCTCATTTTTTGTCATACATTCTAAAATAATCTCACAAAATGGATGGATCTGCGTGGATTTCTCACAAACATCAGTGGCCCCATCTAGATTCCCTATGTGTAGAAAGTTTATGTACGAAATCCCCGTCCACCCACCTGCATGGCATGTGTGTTGGCACGTGGTGGAATTGATTTGGACGGTAGGTTTTTATTAAAGGCCATTGTATAGTGACTAAACAACTTTCAAACTAACTTATTAGTGTTAGGGTTGTAAATGGGTAAGCGGACCCGATGGGGTACCCGGACCCAACCCATTTAGACCCAACCCAGACCCAACCCCTTTGTTAAATGGTACGGGTCTGGGTCCAAGAACAGACCCAGTTGCTAAATTGGTTTGGGTTTGGTTTCCTTTATATTAGGCCCAACCCAACTTGACTCGAACCCATTTAGTAAGTGGGCGGGTTTGGTCTATGTCTCAAGGGACCCATCTAGACCCGATTTTAACCCTGGTAAAATGTTTGCATACTTGATCCAGACTCGGACCCATTAGACTCGACCCATTTATAAATGGGTTTGGGTGGATCTCCCTCTATCAGACTTGGACCCATTTATAAATGGGTCTGATGGGTTGACTCGGACCTGACCCAGACCTGCCCATTTAGTAAAAGGGTCCGGGTCTAAAATTTAGACCCAGACCCATATAGTAAATCGGCAGGTCTAGTTTTGGGTAAACCTGCCTTGAACCCGACCATTTACAACCCTAATCAGTGTCATATGGGATTGGAATGTGACTGAGTAACGTACCGAGTAAACTCTACTAGGCCAACGGTGGTGTCTTGTCCATGATGTCTGTCCTTTGGGACATGAGCCCTAAATTGAATTGTATCCAAAATTCAAGTAGACCACATATCAAGAAAACGGTGGAAATTAAACATCATTGCATGCCCTAAGAAGGTTTCAATGTAGGACCTCTTTATCCACATTATTTTCCTATGCTGCGGTCCACTTGAGCTTCTGATATGCTTCAATTTTGGGCGAATGCCTTAAAATGAAGTGATGAAATGGATGGACAACATGAATAAGAAGTCACAAGTGGCCCCACAGAGTTTACTCAGTATATTATAATATACTGAATTAATCAAGTGTGCAACCCGCATCTATTGGTGCTGCCCCATTATGATGAAGCTCTCTCGGCCTGACATGTTTAGAGATGGCTTACTTGAGTACATACTGAATCAAATAATTTTTGAACATGTATTGAATAGCCTCGTTACTTACGACAGCTTGTCGTATGTTTAAATCCAATTATCTTGTGCTTGGACATATGTGCTTGTGCCGCGTAGAGACTGCTGCCGAAACACTACCTAGCCAAATTAGTACGGATTAACTCCGTAGTAAAA
This sequence comes from Liriodendron chinense, assembly GCA_003013855.2. NCBI lineage: Eukaryota > Viridiplantae > Streptophyta > Magnoliopsida > Magnoliales > Magnoliaceae > Liriodendron > Liriodendron chinense. The sequence goes on from ML058333.1 coordinate 7,055,993, forward strand.
AGCTACTACCCTCGCCCTGCTGTACCTATCACTGCCTCCGTCTCTCGCCCTCGTCCTCGTCCTCTCTCTCAATCCCGCTGCCACTCGTCCGGTGATCCATCTTCCCCAAATGAGGCATTCCATCTTCCCCAAATCTGTCAGCCCCTCGCAAAGCCTATTCCCGTTTCATTCCATTTCCGGTACGCAAAATCGCTTCTCCTTTTTCCGATTTTTCTTTTCTTTTTCTTATTTTGCTTGTATAAAAAAACCCTTATTTTCTTCATTCGACTATTCAGATCTCTCTTGGCGTCGGCTCAGATCTGCAACATTGGGTTTTAATGGCATTACCAGCATTTTTAAGAAAGCAACATTGGGTTTTAATTGGGTCTCCTGCTGAGTGGAGCCACCTGATTTTGAGGCCAGCCATGTGATGGATGGTTCTAACCTGACGAATGGTTCGACTCTTGCAGATGATCGCTGCATTGAGCCCGGCCTGGAAAATCAACAACCTCAGTGGCAAGGCAAGGCCCTGTACCATCTTTGCCCTGTGCCCCTTAAAAAGGAGTAGATTGTTTTTTTCCTATAGATTTATAAGCTCTCTCATCTCTTCTTATCAGGTAATGGCTCATTTGATATATGGGAGGATTTGTTGATGGAAGGTGTAGAGCACGCGCATGCATTTTTGTCCGGGTACTTGAAAGAAGTGGAATGACATAGGTAAATAGAGGTGGGTTCGACCTATAAAATCGAACCAGCAACCAGATTTTAATGTTTTGTATACACCATTGTTAAATAATTAGGATTGTTAGCTCTCTGCAATTTTTTGTCTAAGATCATGGATTTCCCTGATGAATGTTAAGTCTGGTACAAATGTCCCGTGTATAATACAAATACTTGGGATGGAAAAAATTGTGAACTACATCTCCTCCCATGTGCACGCATCTGGGTATCATTTCTATGCGTTTTCACAAATCCTTTGGGCATTAGTTCGATTTAGCAGGTTGGATGGAGTAAATTCATAAAGAAGAAAGTCCTCCCTCTGTGGTGTGACAAGACTGTTACTGTTCAAGCCTGTCTTTTAGGATTAGAGCCGGATTTCAAAATCTGTCCAACTATGGCACTTCATGCGAGATCTGGCCATCAATACAAGGCCTTTATGTGTTGTGGCCTGAAAATGAGGCTGGACACCCCACCAGATATTGGCCCCACCAACAATGTTAGGTTGCTCAAAATTAGCAAGATATGTTCGTTTTGATGTAGGATGATAAACATTTTGGTTTCATATTGATTAAATGGTGTTGTTGTTTCCTTTATGATAGCCTACACTTCACAAGCCAAGTATGATGGCACATGTTGTTCGTATTCTTAAAGGGGAGAAAACACTTAGCATGCATTATGCTAGTTGCAGGTTTTTTTTGTCCTAAGTAGGGCTATACATCGAGCCGAGCCGAGTCGAGGTGGGCCAAGCTTGGCTTGACTCGTCTGTGCTCTCCTCGAGCTCGAGCTCGAGCTCACCATTGGAGCTTGCCTTGTTTACTAAAACTTTCGAGGCGAGCTCGAGGCGAGCTAGTGGATCGAATCGAGGCAAGCTTACCTTAAGTCGAGTCGAGCTTGCTCCCACCTCAATTTATTATATTTTTTACTACAAAATACAAATTAAAAGTCAACAACATTAAGTTCGAGAAGTCACACATATATTAGGGGAGAATAGTATTTCTACAGGTGGGACCCCACCATTAAAATGACCTAGCTCTGATCGGTTTTTTCTTTGGCCAAGTCACACATGCATTGAATGCAGACCATTAGTAATATTTTATGAACAATAATTAACACAGTACATGCATAGCTCACCACGTGAATGGACTGCCCTAATTATTGTGTGAACCATCTTCATGATGAGGCCCAGCTGATTCATGGATCAGATGCACCACCTCCCTCCTAAAATTGCAATCAATAGCTGCATATGGTGTTTGGTCTAACCATAGCCCTTGTTTTATAGATATGTATGGTGTGTGGTCTCACCGTAGCACCTGTGTTTGTGTAGCGTGTAAAACACACAACCATTGTGTGCTCACCATGTTTTGTACTTGAAATTACTCAATCCATTAGATATGCTCAACAAGGAATGTTCTTACTTGAACAAAATAGTAAGATTAAGAAACCCCCCCAACGTGTGAGGGTTTTATATGTCCTAAGCTTGGACCCTAATGTGTGTGTGTGGGGAGGGCGGAGAGAGAACCAAGAAATAAGAAGATTAGGGTTTTTTTTTTTTTAAAACAAATATCTATATGAAACGAGTCGAGCTCGAGCTCAAGCTGAGTCGAGCTTGAATCGAGTCGAGTCGAGTGACCCAATGGTCGAACGTGACTCGATTTTTGACTCGAGCTCCTAAATGAAGCTTGGCTTGGCTTGTTCTATTGAGTCAAGTCAAGCCGAGGCAAGCTTTTTCGAGTCGAGTCAATCGAGTTTCTCGAGTTGACTCGACTCATGACCAGCCCTAGTCATAAGCCTACACTTCACAAGCCAACTATGTAACGTTTCCATCTTCTGAAGACGCAGAGGTATTGTACTGTTGGCTCATGCATGCACGATGTTGACTGTATCCTATCAAATGTTTTTTTACTCCTTGATATTGTGTATTGGTTTTCCAATGATTCAATCCATCCTTGACTATTTTAACTTATATTTCCATTGCCATTGCTAGCTGTGTGTATCTTTTCGCTTTTTCATAATCTTTGTTGACGTGATTATAATGTCTTCTTTGTTTTCATTTGCAGACTTGTGATTAGGACACCAATGTTTTGGGTGGTGGCAACAGCTAGTGGATGGATATAAATCATCTTTTATTAAAAGTAAATCTCGTTCATGGTAATGGTCCTTTTTTCTTTCAAAGTATGTGGTTAAAAGGATGTTCATGATGTGTGCTAATCTCTAATAACTCATCAGATTCAGCAGCTCGCCCTTTCTTGTTGGGTTCTATTCCAAGCATGAATTAGGATTTGGTAATGGGGTTTGGAACTGGAATCAATTTCGGTCTAGATTTTAGGTTGGATCTGGATTCAGTTCCATACTAGAAACATGCCCTGCTTGTTGGAACTAAATCCGAGTCTGGCTAAATTGGATTGGATAGTTTAGGCATCTATGGATCCAGATATCCATTGACAATGGTAGCCTAGGGAATCCTACATGAAGATGCTCATCAACATGCATACAACATGTGTCTCACAGCTAGCTGTAGGGGCCAAAATTACCGTCGAAATTTACATTGCTGACGAATTCTTTTCTTCCTCTAAGCATTTGATAGTATCAGTAGCATTCTATTGCTTCTTTTTTTATCCTGTCCAATGCCGTTACCTACACTAGATATAAATTCATCCAGATGAACAATTTGCAATTCATTTAAGAGAAAACCTTAAGGATACTCTTATGTTTTTGTTCATTGATTTCTCTTTTTGTATGTTTTCCAAAAAAAAAAAAAAAAAACTTGGATATATATAGATTTGGATTGTTAAAATCATCCAATAAGCATGATTTTTCTTACAGATAATTAAATTCATCCAATCAACATGATTTTTCTGAAGTAGCCTATGAAAAGTTGATCTCACCGAATATACAGTCCAGATCGGTTATATGGATACACGTGTACAAATGCAACTAGATTATGGAAGGTTTCTATGCACTAGGTGCAGTGGAACATTCTCCTGTATAGATAAATGTGTATGAATGTTGCCTGATTTGCTAATGGTTAGCAGTCTTTTTGCTCTCTGATTCTTTTCGTATTTATAAATTAACTAGAACTTGCACCTCAATGAGTATCTCATTCCAAGTATTACAGGTAGAGTTTGATGCAAATGGAAAATGTCCCCAGATTGGTTGTTTGTGATCAGCATGGCTCCCAAGTTTGTAAATGTCTCTTGGCCTCAACCTGTGAAATAGAGAACTCTACTTTTAATTCCTTGATAGAATTTCTATGGAGAGTTGGGTATTCTCACTTCCGATTACTCATGATGCACCCTTCAATTCTTGCAAAAAGTGCATTTTTATTTTGTAATCAGTAATTATATTGATTTTGTGCCTTCTCATTTCCAGGCCAAAGGCAGGTCAATACAGTCTTCCAATTGATTGTAGTTGCGGCTGCTCTTCTTCAACCTGAGTTTGGCACTGAAGGAACTCAATCATACATCACATACTTGGTAATTTTCGGCATTTGATCACTCAACTGGACTGAAATTATGCACTATTTGGCAAAGGAAATGATATTCTGTTTGGCCAGCCACTGCACTGGAGTCTGGAGGCCCTGTCATGAATTGTCCATGACCTTTAAGTCTTCCCTACCAGAAATTTCCTTTCCAAACTACTACCTCATGAACATCTTGTTTAATATATTTTGGTTGGTTGGGAAGATATTTCTTTGGAAACTAATGGCGGTTTGCAACAGAAATCACCATCTCTATTTCGGTCTGTATCTATCATTCCATCTCTAGTATTTTGAAATGGACTTTGAGGCCACAGATTTTTGTTTTTGCTAATACGGGCCTAAATGTCACAAGGTTATGTGGTGGCTATAATTTCTATCTTGATTGTGCCATTCTCCCGTTTATCTCCATGTTAATTAACATTCCTTTTAATATGATAAAAAAAATAAAAGCAGTAGCAGTAACTGAGTTCACACTGTATAAACCAAGTTTTCTTTATTATTAATTATGAAAGTATTCAAAATGAACATCTGGATGTGTCCATAGAAACATTTCTGGGAGGCAACAATTAGTTGAAATTTGAAGAAAATGGACAATTCTTATGTATGTGTATGTCTGTTTGTGTGTGCGGATTATACCATCTAACCATCTAATCAATAGCCTCTAAAATGGATGGGCAAGATCATTTATATATTATGTCTGATTGAATTTGGCCAGCCTTTTCCAGGAATTTTCTATTCAATTCAGAAATTATGCATGTTCCATGTATGTTGGTTTCTCATTCCTTGGGGAATCTTTATGGTTATTTTTAAGAGAAACATAATGCCACTACTTAATACAGGGTCTGGGAATCCTGATTTACTTATAGTGGATACTATGAGCTCGCTTATGGCTGTCATTTTAAATATCAAGGCTACAGATTGAGAATCAAAACAATATGGTCTTCTGATTCTCTCCTGTGTATTTGGAGTTCATTTTCATCATTTCTTGTTCTGATTGATCTGCCAGCAATGTTTTAACTTTTCAGTTTGAATTTATTATTATTATTTTGTTCATGCTACAAATGTTCTAATATTTCAATTTGAATTAATATTTCCCTGTTCTTGGAAGTGCAGATCAGAGGAGACCTGCAGTTTTGTCTGATGGGGGATCCTGGGGTTGCAAAAAGTCAGCTTCTTAAACACATAATCACTGTAGCACCAAGGGGAATGTATACAACAGGGAGAGTAAGTAGTGGTGTCGGTCTAACTGCTGCTGTCCAGAAGGATCCTGTCACAAATGAGTTTGTTCTTGAAGGGGGAGCTCTGGTAAGACTTGTGACTATTTTTTTGGCATAAGCTATTCATCCATTGTCAGACCTCATGGACTTTCTTCTCTCTAAATCATGCCATTGTCCCCACTAGATTTTGTCAGTGTATTCGGTTATTCCAGACCAACATCAATTCCATAACTTTGAAATTTGGGAGTGAAAATTCATACTTCTATTATTTCTACAAGTGCTGCTATTTGGATGGACGGTGTGCTTTTGGAGGCCTTGCTAATTTATTGAGGTTCTTGTTATTGAAGTGTCGTAAGGTTTTTACCTGGCAGACTATTTCTTCTATGAGGTATTTTTTGCAATACCTGACCCAAGTAGATCTATGGTATCCTCAGGTTTTTAGCTTGTATGAGTGAGATCTCTGATTCAGTTAGCTAAAGTGTGTACTTGGCCCCAATGTGGATGCCATATGCATCAAATAACCTGAAAAATTGGAAGATCCTAGCCACTAAATCTTTTGTTCTTTTACCATTGTGATATTTTCTTTCATAATTGTTGTCTATTTGTGGGCTACAAATTAAAGTGTTTTTATTTTTTTATTTTTTTATTCTTTCGAAGTTAAAGTGCTTTTCTAGTGTGGCATGTCCCAGGTTAAGGCCATTCATCAATGGGTCCACTATGTGGTGGCCCAAAAATCAGGCTGATCGTATCATCAGGAGCAAACATGAATGAAGTGGATAGATGGTTAAACAGTCCACATTCACTGTATGCATGTGGCCCATGGCCTGTACATGGTGGTACCATGAATGGCTGGGAACTTGCACATGCAATTGCCACGGGCAGGGAGATTAGGATTTGGATGGCTGCTATTATGGTTAGCTATAGTGCAGCTTATTTTGAACTAGGCATGCAACTATCGGTGTGACGCTGCATGTGGTTTCTGCTCGAGGATGCACAACGTACTGCAGCTTATCTTGGAATGCTTGTAAGTGTTTGTAAGTTGTTGTAAATATTGAGAGTTCAAGGCTATCATGCAGTTACACTACAGGCAGTCTCTACATCAGTATGGTTTCAGGATGGTGCTATATCTATGGAACTAGTAGTGCAACCATAGCATTCAACTGAAGTTTGATCTGAAACTTGATGTTTGGTTGAATCCTGTTTGGCTGGAATTTGCTGCCAAACACACCTGTTAAAATTGGATTTTGAGCTGGAAAACCTGTTTCCAGATTCCATTTGAAACCCGGTTCTAGATTTTAAGCTGGAAACAGGTTTCCAGATGCCAACCAAACAGGCCCTAAGCAAACTTCCACCGTCATAACTGAACCAGCTTAGCATGGGAAGCTGAAACAGCAGGCCCCACCATTGTTTCTGGACTGTCCTATTCAAAATTCTGAAGCAGCAGACCCTACCAACACAACTTGGAGTACATGAATTTTTGTAAGTATGAGAACGACCGTTCATTGCCTAAGGCCCATTTGGATAAGGGAATTTCTCTTCGTTCCTTGGCCTTATATGTGGCCCTTCCTCATCACCTTCTCAAATGCTTGTTGGCACAATGCACTGGGAGAGACATGAGAAGCTGATCAGGTATAGCTGTACATACGCCAACTTGTCATCCAACCACATCTTTCCTGCCAACATGCCACCTACGTATGATATTGTCACCATACGAACGTAGGCTCACCCACTGCAACTACCACACCAGGCACAAAAATCAGGCCAGTTCGCTCATCAAGAGACCCGCACTATGAACGACCGACATTCTGACTCAACATACACAACTATGGGCCTATGGCCCACTTAATAAGTGGGCCAGCCTGTTTTTCACACTGGGTGATCATCACGACGGACCTTTTGGTCCGCATGGTATGGTTGTCCCACAAGCGTAGCATGCTGGTGGAAAAACTTGATTGAACAACAAGTTCACTAGCGTACTTACGGACCCAAAATTGTCAAAGAATGACAACAAATGTATGGTTTTTTATTTTTGTTGTTTGGGTGATGATTGCCTTTCCTGATTGAGACCCACAAGAGATTGTGGCCCAAACATGATTCGAATGGTTTTAAAATGGTATTGCATTCTCTACAGTCAAATCTGTAAATGATGAAAGGACTGCAATGAAATCTATATACGCATCCGTTGACTACTATGGAAGTTGGTAAGACCAGAAATGCAAATGGATTCCCACCCACCACTGTTGCTATATGGGTGTGGTAATGGAACATGTGAGTCGTGTTTGGATGAGCGATTGTCACAAATTGCAAATTGCAATTTAGTTTTTGGCTGGGAATCTTATAGGATGCTAATTCCACACGTGTGTAGAGTCTAATACATTCACATATAGGCCTGTGTGGATACAAGACACGTGTGTGAGATTTTAACTTTTCATGAGGTTGAAAATGGTTATATCTTTTGGGTAAAGGAATCAGACAATTTCGCCCTTCAGGTCGGATAACAATGTGCTGAGAAAGTTGACTTCATCTTTTTCCTGACCATTCATTTGGTTTGATGAGTTGTGGCCCACTTGAAGTGTGACATGGCCAACATATTTCTTTTTCTTCTTCTTTTATATAATATAAGGCATGCTTTTCAACCTGAAGAGGTAACTTGGAACATTGTTTCTTAAAAAAAAAAAAAAGAAAATTCAGTACGTGTTGACTCTTCATACTGTTATTAGGAAGTAAAAAAAAAGCTCTAATATATTCTTTATATGCTATATGGTAGTTGCTACTTATTGATATATAACAGTTCATATGGTTTGTGTTGTACTTACAGATAGTTGAAGAAGCTTGTGCTAATCTCCTTCCCAACATTTTGTGTGAATATCTCTCTGACTTGTCTGAAGTATTCACCAAGTTCTACACCAACTGCCAGGTTATATCCGTCCATCTATACCTTCTCCATCTTATATAATCCCAGCATTGTTTGCAACTGGCATGATTAAATGTCTGTATTTTGCATCTTATCCCATAACCTATTTTTTCCAATTATATCATTGAGAATGTTCATTAACTGAGCTTTTCATTTCTGTATTTTGCAGTTCATAGTACTTTCAAGTTGGACGTGGGACTTGGAAGCTATGTAACTGCAATTTGAGGTCTATCCTCATTATGTATGCGTGGAAAGGAAACTGTGAATTGGTTATTGATTTATTTCCACTCTATTTAACTAGATATTGCAATTCAATTCGACAGTGCATCCAGATGTGTTAGATTTTCAATCTAATCGAAAAGTTCTTTACAATTCAATCCTATCAGTTTGTTAGAAAATGCATATGCTCTTGGGAGAATTTTGCACGTGTTTGTTATGGAAATGATTAAGAAAAAAAGAAGGAAAAGAAAAGATGAAATGCAGAACTGAAAAATGGGTTGATCAGGGAACATGAGATCATTCATTCAAATTGTTCTGAACATGTGAAATTATGGAGGCCTTGTTATTTTTCTGAAACTATTGAAGTTAATTGTAATCCATTCTGATCAAATTCTTAAAAGCTGATTTTTGTTTTATATGCCACTGACATGACAATTTTTGGCATTTGATTTTTTGAAACATCTGGGTTTGTGATACTGTAGTGGTGAATGCACCCCGGATCTTCTTTTGTTATTGGTGCAATGGACACAGAAAACCATGGAGCAAAAGCTTATGTTTGTTGATGAAGTACAGGTGTGGTTTCTCTCAATTGAAAATGTCTTCCATTTCAACACTCGTTTACTATGCAGTTTGAAAATTGAACTTGTTAATCACTATTCTATTTGTCGATAATATACAAGTGTGATTTCCTTCTCTTGCTATTTCGCTTTTTTTATTTAACAAAGGAGAGTTGCATTGTTTGCGTTTTCAATGTTCTCCTCCAGTGCTATTCGGAGAATTAAGATTATATCTGTAGCTATAGATATGTAGCTACGGATATAATTCGTAGCCTTTGCCTCTTTTTTTTTTTGGTAGCACTTGACATGCAAATCATACCGGTCGAATAACCCAAATTGTGCAATTAGTTACATGCAAAATGGATGTAGGATTGTTCTTGAGAGATAGGCCTGATCACCCATGTTTAGAACCATTTGATTGTTGTGATTTTTGCCCAATAGTAAACGAAGAGGAAACGGGACCTAATGTAGGTTCAGATCATGCTTAAAAGACTCCACAACTTGATCTGACTCATTTAGCTCTGAGTCGAGTTGTGACTCGAATGAGCTGGTGTTGAATGCCATACTTGGGTTGACTTGTGGTATTAGATATGGGTTTAATTGTATCCGAGTCAACTCAGACACGAGTCACATGTAACGCCCCGAGATTTTCGACTCTCGTGGATACCGCGACGAGTCGACTTCCCAGGTATTAACTAGAATATGCCAAGGATAAAATCCTCCGCATTCTATTAATTGTTCATTTATTTAATATTTTGTGGAATTAAAGCAGCGTCCATTGATTTCTATACTAAGTTATCAACAAATATCTTAAAATATATCAAATAAAGTATTTAATAATTGTATTTACCATAATAGATTTATTACAATTGTGGAACAAAGCTGTAAACTACCCTAAAAATACATAATCAAATAAAATCGTCAATAAGCCATTCTAATTTCGTCATCCGTCGTTTGTGCCGCGAACCTTTGAACACCTCATCGAAATGCTTGATTCATTTACTGGATCTTCGCTTGGATTATCTGAGATATGGTTGGATAGTGTTAAATGCTATCATAGTGGGGAATATCCCTCTAAGACAATCATGATAATAATAATAACACAGAGTATACGCAAGCAGATGGATAATAACTTTAATCAAATCAAAACATCCAAATAAAATCTTGTTAATGCAATGCATGAGATGCATGCTCTGGCTAAGGCACCCTGGCTAGAATCAATCACATGAAGCGGGAGACTCCCTATTATGACTTTACACTAGCTACTAGTCACCAGATGTTCTGGGACACGCAAGCCCATAGTTTTGACCGACCACGTGAGAAACGGGACGCTCATAGTCAAAATCTATACGCCACAGTGTACGGGAGAAGTAGGATGCTCTAGCCTATTCCCAATTCCGTACACCCACATGGAGCCAAGTGAATGCATGACTTTAGTTTCACCTTTATTTAAGTGTTTTCGCATACAACCATTTTAAATAAAAATCAATGGTCACTATGGGGAGTCGCAAGCAACTCAGCATAGGTCGACAACACAGGCTTAGTGTCCATAGCACCAACTTCGGCTCATGAGATTGCATATGCCATCAATGTTCACTCGTTGTCCCGTTTTATAATCCAATCATGTTTCCAAGAATTGATATCGTTTATTATGGCCAAAATCAGCAACTCATACAAGTACGGCACATGGATCCATCTCTATCATTATATGACCACAAGGATCCCTTGACAACCATCTAACATACAATCATGATCATGCTAAGATTACATCTCCAACATGGACACCTCTCATGGCTCCATTTCTTTACACTAAGTAATTTCATCGATAAAGGATAAGGGGTGCACATTAACTCATCATTCATGTCAATAATCTTTATCCACACAATGCATATTTCTATATCAACATCATTATTACAAATAAGGGACAAGGGGGATAAGGACATTTTAAAATTCTTTTCGCCTACTTAACAATTTTATCAAATTTAAACTAAGTAAGCAAGAACACTTCGGCTTCCAAGCCTAAGTGGGTCTAATCACAAAACTAGCATATGATGTACAATAAGTAACCTAGTCTAAGCAAGCATATATTAACATATGATTAAACTAATGAAGCACTTAATTTATGTAACTCAAGTAGACTATATGAGAGTAGATCATATAAGTTCAAGTCTATTCAAGAAGTGAAAGTACATCTTGTGTGTGTGTGCCTATCAAGTGCCTAGCATACATTCTAATTAAGCATTCATAATTAAACAATTAAACTTAATGCATAATAAAAAATGTGCTCAACTCAATCATAAACATAAGCATGTGTAGTGGTTCGGTCACGCTTAGAGGTGGGCAACGATCCGGGCCGGGCCGAGTTAGCCCTAGTTTGGTTTGGCTTGTTTTTGTGCCACCCTAGTTTGTGGATTGGCCCGGTATGGGTTTCGGGCCAACCCATGTGGCCCGAGTTTGGTTTGCTCCAGAAAAATCCAGTTCGAGCCGGGATTGGTTTGGTCGAAAATTTCGAATCGAACCGGGCTGAGCTTGAACAGGTGGCAGCTCTTTTTTGTTTGTTTATTTGTTTAAATAGAAAAGAATTTAAAAAATTAGAATTTTTTTTTTTTAAAATGTAAAAGTATCTTACTACATGATGTTCAAAATCCTCCAAAGGAGGAGTGCAACTTCAAAATAGACATGTAAGAGTATTTTCCAAATAAAAGTACACAAGCATAATTTTACAAGAGCAAGGAAATAATGTGCATTCATGTATTTGTATTATGTATTATCCACATCATCATGTATATGTATTATCCATGCCATCCATCCATTTTTACATATCATTTTAGGATATGATCCCAAAATGGAATCATATCTAAAGCTCAAGTGGATCACACCACAAGAAACAGTGTGCTTACAATCTACGAGCCAAATCAAGCTGAATCAAACCAAGCTTCGAGCTGAGCCGAGCCGATACTACCCTAGTTTAAGCTTGATTTGTTTTTTCAAACGAGCTTGACTCTAAGGCTTGGTTTGGTTTGAATTTCCATTCAAACCAATCCAATCTGAGCTTTTTCAAACCAATCCGAGCCGAGCTTTCGAGCTAGCTTGGTTTGTGCCCAGATCTAGTCACGCTACTCCACTCTTGGTTCAAGTACTCAACCCCTTTGAGCACATCAACATTCACTGGGGAGTTTAAATCTAGTTCCTCCCAATCAAGGTGTTTTAACTCAGATCCACCCAACCGGGGAGTTTACAGGTTCCTCCCAACCTACACGTTTACACTCGTGTTGGTGGCTCCCCCTTGGAGACTTGTTTAGGCCTGACAAACGTGCCAAGGAACAACAAACGTCCCTAAACTCTAGGCCCGACAAATGCGCCAAGGAACGGCAAACGTCCCTGGAATTTAGGCTCGACTAACAAGCCAAGGATCGACAAACGACCCTAGTCCAAGTTTGATTCTAAACTCTATACTCAATCCCCCACAGGGAAGGAGTACTACCGGACTCTTAAAAATGACAACTTACTTGTCGGATTGAGCCCCTTTTGTAGTGCCGCTTCAGGTTGCTTCTTCTCACTCTCCAATGCTCGAATCGGCTCCCCTTGTGCTCCCACGATCGTTGATGTCGCTGCTTTACCAAGGCTTCAGCTCCCAAGGTGCTAGGAGGTGGCGAAACCTCTACAAATGGTAGGAAATGGGTTTCCTAGAGGAATATACCTATTTGGACTCCTAGGTGGTGTTTAGACAAAGGATATACCAATGATCAAGGTGTCTAAACTCCTAGAAAGCAAGAGGGAACAAGTCCATTCTCATTTTGGCATTGAATGCCCCAAGCTTGTGATGAATCACAAGGAGAATGACTTACAATGGGTTAAGAATAGAGCCTCTAATGGTCTTCAACAATGGTGGCTTCTATCTCTTCAAAATTCCCCTCTTAAGCCCAAAAACGAATCCCCATCCCTTTATAAATTTTCTTCCAACAGTAAAATAAAGGGGCAGTTTGCGCATCTCCGATTGATTGGAAAAAAGGTTCGATGGATCGGAGGTCATTTTCAATTGATCAGAGACATGTCCGATTGATCGGAAATCTGTCCAATGAATTCTCTGGAATAAATTCCGATTGATCGGAAGGACCACATCCAATTGATCGGAGGCATTGTCCGATAGATCGGAAATCTGTCCAGTGAATTTTTCAAATTCTCTGGAACAAATTCCGATTGATCGGAACTTGTGTCCGATGGATCGGAGTCCTATCGAAACCTATGTCCGATTAATGGGAGATCAATCGAAAAATGCTGTTTGGGTTGATTTGTTTACAGCAGCTTCCACTTCTTTTATTAGCCTAACTTATCATGTTTTTCAAGGTGTTCTAAGACTAATGCTGATGACTAAGAGTTTTCCTAATTGGTCCAAGTCATCTAAGAGGTTTTGGGTGTTTTGGTTAAAAGGGTTAGGGTCACCAAGGCATCTCATTTACCTGTTTTTCTTCCTTGATGCTCCTGGTCCACTTGAATCTTCGGTCTTCAACTTGCTAAGGCTCAATTGACATTACAACACAAGGACCCACGTGATTGACAAATAAGGTGCACTAGTATGCCACAGAAAAGTGCACTAACAACAAGAAATCAGGTTGGCCCAGTCCTCACATGGATCAGGCATGAAAAAAATGATCAGTTGAAAAGGATTCCCACGGTCCAGATTCATCACATGGGTCAGGCCGTGTTAATTACTTTTTCCTGATGCTTTCATCATTTCCCACGGCTTGCTGTTGCTGTTGTTGTCACTTCTATTCCTGCTGTTGCTGGTATTGTTTTGTCGGTTGTGATAGATGGAATTAAGACTCTGAATACCATTTTGTTAATCTGGTTTGTAAAGGTTTACTAAAGGGAATTTTCTTTCAATATCATAAGAATTTCCTAAACTGTGCAAATCATCTTCTTCAGTCTTCACATTACTACTACAGTGATAGAATATTAACGGAGATCGTGTTGCAGAGATGAATTGGGTCATTTTGTTGCTGAGAAATGTTGTCTTTCAAGCCTTAAAATCGAAGGGTGCACTAGCCTTGGCTTTCTCAGCCTAAGTTCTTCTAGTCTGTGAACGCTTTTTCTTTCGGACCTTCACTCCATGTCTAAAATGGTAACTATCTTTTTTTTCTTGGTAGTTTCGTTGTTTTGGTTGGTCTGTTTTTCTTGTTTGTGCATTAAACAAAGTCTCTGTTAGGCATCCAGGTTGTGAAATTACAAGATACTTATTGTGATGTTGAGCTTAATGTGGTAGAGGTAAATGCTTGAACATTGAATGATTGAGCTCATCCAGTCCCAGCATAGTGCCATCGAAAAAGGAAAAAAAAAGTAGAGGGCACATTCTACCAGGGTGTGTTTGGATATGCTATCTGATTGAATTGCAATTGTTACTCTGCTGAAGCTGAAATACCAACCGCGATGTCCTTGGCATTCATGTTGGTGGCTTGCTTTTCATTTCAACAGCACTCCACCCTGCCATGAGGGCTATAATATGGACAACAAGCTCTGGTTGATTCACATCTGATTTAGCCCAACAGTCTACCTTATCATTAGCTTGTTTAGGAGTATGTGCAAAAGAATCATCAACATCCATGCAGCCATTTGTGATTTCTTCCATTGCATCGGCAATTCTTCATGGTAGACACTTCTCGACAACGAAATTGCATTCTTGGACACCCTTTGGTAATGGCAGGGTTTTTTTTTCTTTAAATGGAAGAAAGTAATTTTATTGAAAAAAAAGACGCAAGAGAATACAAAGATACGTGGGCAAGAGATGCGATCTTTATGCATTTTTTTTTATTGTTAGAACATGGAAATGCACTTTTGATAATTTCTTGTAAGACGAAGGATATTGACTATAAATGATCATGTATGTATGTGAGATGGATGGATGGGTGTGATTTGCTCTCTCTCTCTCTCTCTCTCTCTCTCTCTCTCTCTCTCTCTCTCTCTCTCTCTCTCTATTCTAGGGCCAGAGAGCTTGTAATTTCTTCCAATGGCAAGATTGTCTAGGAAATGACCATGATCCAACCGACAGGTGCTCAAATGAAAGCTTATGCTTGAGTTATTCTCAGTCAGTATCTGACAATGAGAATAGCTCAAGTGTAAACTTTCATCTGAGCTTGCTTTTGTGTGTTTGGGTGAGAGAGTGCCAATATACACAGGCACAATATCTTGTACTCTTAGCTTGTTTTGTGTAACTCACGGTTCAGGATCACCAACGTGTGTGGCCTAATGGGACCCACATTCATTGATGGTTCACATTCATCGTGCAAGCTTGCTACAAATTTCCTTCCCAAATACTTCAAGCACAGAAAGGTACAATACCAATTAAGTGTGATGAATACGATCTTTAATTGATCATAACTTTCACAGAAAGGTGGAGATGAATGATCCGGGTTGGCATACAGTTCGCAGCAGGAAACTAAAGAAAGACGACTTCAGCCTATTTGTAGAAAACCTGCCCTTCACAATCATAGCGGATGACATTAAATCCAGATTTGGACAATTCGGGACAATAATGAATCTATATATTCCTACTTTCTCATAAAAGGAAACAATATAAATTGTCATGTAAAAGGAAACCATTTTGTTTCTTCCTTTATTTGGCATGAAATCCATCTTTGCCAAACATGGCCTAAAAATCTAGCGATCTAATAGCTGGATGATCAAATAAGAGTATTTTTTGGTTCCTCATACATGAAAATTGGTACTCATAATTTAAACAATTTAGTCTTGATTATTTATATGCCATGTATGCAATTTCTTAGGAGTTTCTAGCTGCCTACGTGTCATACACCACACTTTGCCAAGGACCAAACCATTTCTCTTTTAAAATTTTTGCAATTCATCCACAGTATGAGTGGTATACATGCACAACAATCTGGACTATCATGAGATCCATCTCATAGAGCATACCCAAAAATTACATTCATTGGACAACTCTAATGATGAAGGCAAAATATATGCAAAGTCAATCTCAATTTGGAATACCTTATTTGTTGGCATACATCAACATCAAGTCTTCTCAATCTTGCAGCATGGAGCAGCACTCATTCAAGAAACTGGGAAGTTTGTATATGAATATGATGGAAATCAAACAGTTATTTTCAAAGTTATCATATCAGGTTAATTTTGAATTTAATTTATACCAAATTTTGGATTATAGATTTTGCATTTTGAATCATATTATTACTGGTTTTATACTATCCATTTTTTGCCTTTTTACTTTATCTTTTAAGGATAAATAACGAGTTCTACTAAATTGTAGTTATGCATGCAAGTAGCTGTACACATTACGTTTTTCCTTTGGAGCATTGCAGGTGCTTGATTTGAAAGGTTTGACACGGTCGAAGTTGGATATGAAGGTAGCAACAGAGTCTCTGGAATCCTCATCCCCAGTGACATTGGTATATGCATGAAAGCAAAAGCACATTTGCTGGCAATGTGAGGCTGCAATGACATTTTCATATGAGCCCAATGCTGTCTTGGTTGGTGGGGTGTTTTCTCCTATTTAGTTCACCAAAATGTTCCCAAAATAGCCATACTTTTCTCCCACAATGAAATGACCAGAATACCCCCAGTGGATATGTCCTCAATAGGTTGCATTGGTGTGTGAGATCACAGGTTTCCATTAGGTGGGAAACCTTGATTCTATCTTCTGACTGAAAAAATCAGGCTGTTTAGCTCATTAGGTGTGTCTCTATATACAACAGAAACAGATGGCTAAGATAATTCCTTTTCTATTCATCCATTAATTTTGTGAAATGCAGCCAGCTGATGAGTGTAACAACCCAATTTCTGGACCATAAGATCTAATGGTATGACCACCTGATGAAAGCTTAGCCTTGTGTGCTTGTGCAGTATTGGCACGTGTGCTTATGTGTAGACCGTCAGTGCTCTGCATGTTATGGTTGGTGTGGTTTGATTCTGGAATAGATACTAGGGCTGGACATTTGTAGGGACACCATCATGGGCGATGATATGCACAGGGGAGTATCAGGTGGCCAAAGGAAGCGGGTCTCCTTATAAATCCAGTACGTATATCATGCTTATTTATATTTTCATTTTCCTCTTGCATGAATATCATGTTTTGAAGATGGGCAAGGGGTCAGCAGGTGTAACAAAATAAAAAAGTTCAATGTCTGAAATATCCATTATTTGGGTTGTTTTAACATTTTATTAGTTGATATTGTTTTCTCTCTCTCTCTCTCTCTCTCTCTCTCTCTCTCTCTCTCTCTCTCTCTCTCTCTCTCTCTCTCTCTTTTTCTTTTTTGTTATAACTTTTTTGACACCTAGGTCAATGCTTTAGGTGCCAAAGATCAGTCTGTTCAACTCATCTGACATGCCACACCATGGGTGACAATAAAGGACAAATTAAAAGAATTTCTAAGGTCCTCATGCAATGGTTGTGTACCTGCTTTTTGGATTGGACAGGCTTTGCTGATAAATGGTGTTTGATGTGTGCCTGTCATGTTGAGCACATGTAGACGTTTGTGTGGGTTTGCAAATTCCGTTTCTTTTCATTTTTTGAGATGCTTTTGAATCAGGTTGCTGCCCAATCCCATTGACTAGTCTGCATTTTCCTTTTTTCTTCTTTATTGTATCTTTTTTTTTTTGGGAGGGGGGGGGGGGGGGGGGTTGTTATTTCTGAATGACAGCAGGTAGCAGAATCCAGAGAAGTGTTGTTTGTGGGCCAAGGTTGATGTTTTTGTGGAATCCAAACAGTGCACAGGTGAGCCCTACTGTGAAGTTAATATGCACAGGTGAGCCCTATTGGTTAGCAGTAGGTATCATTCCAGATTTCTTGATCAGCTTGCAAGGCTTATCAATAATGTTGTTCTATGGTGTTGGATATATCTATGAAGCAAGCCTTCTGATATTGGCTATAGATGTATCAGTTGGTTCCCTCTGTTTTTTTTGTTATATTCCCAACAATAAGTCTGTGTTTCTTTCTCATGGTTGTATTACCTATCTTCACACAGATCTCTACATGATGGCATACATATGACGGCACGTCTATTTGGAATAAAAAAAAAAAATTGTTTTTCTTTTATTGCTTTCCAGCATTACTATATATTTTTATTGTAACTAAACGCTACATGAAAAAAATTCCATTTATTAATTTGGTCTGAGATACAGGTGTTAAACAACCCTGATTGTAGTGTTATTTTGTCCTGCTGCTTGTAGGATGGACAAGCCTTTTTCATCTTGGAATTCTCTTGCTTTAGTCATGAAATGAAATAGATGGATGCTGTGTTATGCAATTTATCTTTTCTTTCTTGTTGCACAAGTACTTAGACCTGTAGGTATGGCATTTAGCACTGCTACTCAGGATCAAACAAAAGCTGATTGACCCAACCTAATTTTGGTCAGGTTGTCAAGGTCCTTGGGTGGATATTGGTTTGGAAAATGCCATCATGATTTGAATTCAGGTTTGGGTTTGGGATGAGCAAATTCAGGTTGGGAATAATCACGTGTATAGACCATGCTCAACATTGAAGGTCCTAGCCATGTATCCAATCTTTGGCATTTCTGAATTGATTGGGAACTGTTCTGTTTTTTCTTAAATATCCAATCTTTGGCATTATGATATAATGCCCAGCCCCCATCATTCCCTTGCAACATTTTGTATCCTTTTAATGCTTTTATCAATGGGTTTTTTAGTATTGATCAACTTCACTACTCCAGCTTCCTGCCCTGAAAATCCCAAATGCCCCCTTTCCAATTATACAAGAGCTTCATTGGGATTGTTTAGGACAAATCCAGCGAAAGTTTTTTCTGTTTTATGATTCCTATTATGGCTTCCTCATTTATGAATAGAGTGAGATATTTGGATGATATTTTCAAATTGTAGCATGAGGATGTTTGTATTTTTTTCCCCTACCAATCTTCAGTAGTGCTTCTGTAAGATGCTTGTTCAAAGTGGAAGCAATTATTAAGATTGTAGGATCAGGGGTCCAAAGTGCTTACATGGATGCATGATCAAATCAGGTTGTTCTACTCATCTGATGGGCCACACATGTACATTAAATTCTGACTGTCCATTTCATTGCATATGTTGGCCTGCCATATTTGTGACTGACCTGCTTATTGGACCCAAGGTATGAGTTTCAAGTGAGGTTAGCTAAGACCGCACGTATGTGGAGCGTTGCCAACAACATGCACCAAAATAGCATAAGGTAAGAGCTTTCCATCAAGTGGACCACTGTGTGCAAAATAAATGGATGTTTAGAAGAAAAAAAAATGTATTAGCCATCCTTTTTTTTTTTTTTTTTTGTAGTCTCCAACTTGAGAAGCAAAACTGCCTAATTTTTGTGCATGAACATCCAATCAATCTGGTTCATCTGGTGGAATTATGGATGGAAAGTTGGGATCTCATACGCATCTTCCATATTGGCTTGTGCAGATACATGTGGACAGCCACAGAACCAACACGTAGGCTTAGAAAACATCTACTGTAGGTTTACTTAATAAGGTATTGATTCGTTTGGTCCTGTATGATATTTTCCTTTATAGAATGTGTAACTAATAACTTTTTTTGTTGTCAATATAGGACCTCACTACACCAAAATCGCTGATTAGGAACAACTATGTCTTTGGTTTAGGAACGGCCCACATTGGTTTATATCTTTGAACGGAAAATGTGATCTCTGAATTTTTAATTGTCAATTATTCCTGACTTCTAATATTCCTTTGACTGGTCAAGATTTTGCTTCAGCTATGGAATTATCTTCAAAAAGTTAATTGCGGAAGGACCAATTACATTCTTGGATATTGTTAATCTTCAGGTTGTGTCAGCATACACACCTTCACTTGTTTCATGAAAGCTCAACTCCAACTTATGTTCATAGGGTTATGCAGGTAGGGAGTTTGCTAAGCATGGCCTTAAGCCAGGCGAGTTGGCAACTACATCCAAAGAGGCCGTGTGCTCTCATTTCTTTTCTTAACCTTCTCCAATTGTTTTGGAAATAACTATTGAGCATTTCTGGCCGTGGATTTTTTTATTTATAGGATTTAACTTATGCAAGTTACATGTTGTTTGACAGTTCATCCATGGTCATGTTAGATGAGTGGTTTTAAAGCATATAATTTGGAATTGTTCTACTTCTTAAAGCTTGGGATATTGGCTCAATTATTTTAATAATTTCTATATCTATGTTTATCATTATATGGGTCAATAGAATGTTTGGATGTCCAAACATTGTGTCCAACTGATGCACCTCACCATGATGAGTAGAACAGAAAATATGGTGGATTAGGTCATTTGGTTGGCCACACCACGTACAAATAATTTACACCACCCAAAAAATCCAAAGTGTATTTAGTTATTTGGGTTCCTCTTTTGCGTTTTAATAATTTCTTCTATAGTATCTTGTAGAATCACTTAATACCAGGAACAATGTTCAGTTTGGGTGGGGATGAACTTTCTTAATTGTCATCAAGGGCAAAATAATGGTGGTTACAGATTGTTTATCCTATTAAATGGATCTTCTATTGCTTAGAAAATCTTTTCGTCTCCTAATAAATCCACTTTCATATCATGTTTATTTATTTTCATTCTCCTGCAGGTTTCCAACAACTGAGTTGTTGGCGTTTGAGCTTAATGGCCACAACGTAGCAAATAGCTGGCGCACAATATCTTATTAATCGGCCGTTGATGTTAGGAGCTGAATGTGCTTGGAAAATGATTGCTTGACATTCATTTTCCCGAGCACGTTTGTCTTCTAACATCGACAATCAATCCATAAGAGACTGCCAACTATTTGCTGTTGTGGCCATGCTCAAAACGCTGACAGCGTCTTTTTTTATATGCAAAAGAAACGCCAACGGTTCGACGTCGTCGGTATTTCCAACGGTCAACTAATGATTTACTGCCATCGGGATTTCCGACGGACGTCCGACGGTTTGTAGCCGTCGGGAAGCAATGCCGTCTCCCCCTTTCCCGATGGCCCATCCAACGGCCGAAAGCCGTCAGCAAAAGCCTTTGCCGACAGTTTTCGACCGTCCGGAAAAGTCATTTTCTGGTACCGTATCTACACTACCTATGGTGAGACACTCGAGTTATGATGGGGATCCACTCTTATGGATGGGGAAGGAAGAAGAAGAAGTAGGAAGAGCTTGACATCCTCTCTCTCTTTCTCTCTCACTCCGCTCTTTCTCTAACACATGGAAGCTAGGGGTAGGAGAAGGGCCTGGACGTGTGATGTATGAAAAGAATTATGAGAGAGGATGTGTGCACCTGCACACCTCCTAATCTCATTGAGATTTGCGAAAATGATTAAAGGTTTGATATTTGAGGAATTATAATCTGTTCACTGCGTTGGGCATGAAGAGTAGAGTCGGAACATAATTTTCATGGTGATCTGAAATCTAGATTGACCGATCTTGAAAAATGACTCGACGAGTGCCAAAACAGGGTTGATCTTAATTAACGGTCCATGCTTAATGATCAAGGTCCAAATTTGGAGAAAATATGTAGTTATGATAGACAAACAATTATACAAAGTTTCGTCGTTGATTGATAGAAAGAATAGTTTAGATCTAAAATTCCAACTTTTGGAGGAAAAGGAAGGGGGTTGGCTTTATGGTTTAACGATGTAGGATTATAGATCGGGTTCCAAATTTCAGAGGCGATTGATGTTGGGAAGTTGGTAATTGAAAGGTCTAGATTTAAAAGGAGTTGGTAACTTGGTTATTTCCTAAAACTAGATAACTTGGCGCTTAAGAAAGTTATTTATCAAGGTGGGCACTCAAATCAAACTATTGGTTCATGATAAGGATGATCCAAGTCACTTACATGAAGAAGAATATTCGACTACGACTACCCCTCCATTTTCCTCACTCGATGGACGTGAAAATCAAGGGTTAAGAGGCTGATTTAACAATTGGATCACTTTTATTATGATTTAAGGGTTGGAATTTGACGTATATAGTTAATTTATGATGAATATGCATGGTGTAAAATTTCAAGTCAAACGGATTATGGGAACCATGTGATCTAAACATCAAAGGTCTAGGTTAATGTGAGTCATTCACATTTTGGGCACTTAAGATTTCGTACCTATATACCTCAGATAATAATTCAAATTCTAGTTTAGGAATTTATCACTAAGATGATCAATTTGGTATGATTACTTTTCCGACCGTACACATTCCTCGATCAACAGTTATAGATGCTCTTAGGTTAAGATCTCCATGATCGTGGGGCCTACTTGAAAATCTATTTATATAGAATTGTTATACACAAAAAATTACGCTTATCTTTGGACAGATTTGAAAAATACATATCCGATTGATCAGAAATTGCGAATTGAGAGATCCAAGGGCATTATCATAAATATCAGAAATGTTTGAGTTTTACGAAATCTAACCCTTTTACGTCGTTCATGGCATCATTCTAAGTAATTTTTGTAAAGAGTCCCCCATCGGATCTCTTACGGATGTCCCGCTATCTGCAAATCAAAGTTAATATATAACATTTAATCAAAATAAATTTTGAAAAATTCAAAGCGTTACATCAAATTAAACTCATCCACCTTACAAAATAATGGTTCAAATAGGTGATGTGAATGCTCACGAGGCCAAATGCAACTATGTGCATGGCACGGTCTAGCCTACTGAATTCTTACTCTACTACTAGCCCATGTCCTACATTTTCATACATACATGCTAGTAGCCCATGTCTGACATTTGCATACATACATGCATCTAGTAGTTGGACCGCTATGTTATATTCTAACTAATGCATGACACAATGTATCCTGGAACATTATGGCGTTGCCACCCAAGCAAGTGAGAAGAGTTAGTGTAAGGTTCCATCACCGCACCACACATCCTATGAAAATCGAGTACTGGGACGAACAATGCTTTGCTATCTTAGGATTCCTTTGGAAACCAACCACCTTTTCTTTGAAGAGATATTACTATTTTCCAAACCCTTCCCCTTTTACAAACCTTTCCACAATAAAATCCCAGTGGATTTAATTTTTTACCAATGCATATGTACATGCATGGACTAAAGAGAAATGCTTCCAAGGCTCTCCAGTAGTATAAGTCATAGCTCTCCTCGTTGCAGTGGGACACTTAGACAATCCAATTAGTTGTTCTAGACTGATCATTAGGTCCAAGTCCAACACAATTTTGATGGGCTATGACAAAAGCATCACACAGAATCGACAACACACATTAACCACCTGATCAATGGCCTTTACTATGGACAGCCAACATCATTTATGAAAAATAAGCCAAATCAATAGTTTAATCCATCTATTTGTTAGGACGAATCATGCATGGTTTGTTTATGATTCTAAAAAATCATTTTTGTTAGGCAATTGTAGTGGTCCCATCAATAGCTTGGGAAAAATATAGCTATAGAAAATAAAGCCAAATTAAGGATAGATTAGATCATATGATCAGTGTGAGTTTTGGACTTAATAGACAATTCAGAATAATTGATTGGGCTGTCTGGGTGGACCACCGCAACTACAAGTACTCATTGTGGTGGGAGAGTGCTAGAGCATTTTCCTAGAATAAGTTTATAATGAAAATTGTTAGTAGCGTGTGTATACATTGCCTCATACCAATTTATCATTTTATGTAATTAATAAATAAGAAAAAAAAGGTAAAGTTGAAGTCAAAACCCTTAATTATCATTCTAACATTTACGGTATTGGAGCCTTAAGAGTCTTGAGACTCGTTTATTTGGAATGAATTGGAATTCAAATCGCGATTATCATGGAACTGATGTGAATTCAAATGAATTGAAATGCACTACATTTCAACAATTATGTTTGTATGCATGTAATTCCAATGCATTGAATTCTTTGGCATATTTATAGGATCTTAAATTTTGATTAATTGAATCAGTTTTAATATCTTAAATTAATTTACATATATGATATTAGATAGAATGATTGTAATAAACCTGTTGAAATATATACTTTCATAAAAAGAGAAAAAAGTAAAAGAGTAAATTTCAAGCCTTAGGTAGGCAACAGATGTAAGCATCACAAGGAAATGACTCACCAATTTTTTTAAATATTCATTTAAACCGGCAATGTTTGGATAGTTGATTAGTGATGCAACCGATAGTTAAATTGTTTGGGAGTATCATCAATGTGCCACGCGTGAGGAAGAACAGTAGCCCAACCACACCTTTATTGCTCATGCAACTTTCTTCCTTTTAAAAAAGAGCCAACAAAAACTAATTACACTTAATTCACAACTGATCAAAGAGATTTCCAAGCACCTCAAAAAGTAACTTTTCATTTAATGTTGTTTCAATTTACCTCTCGCTTACCTGCCAAAATCAAAACAACAAAAAAGGTGCATTTACACCCAATTACATCTTAATAGAGTTTAAGGCCGGTTTGAAATGATGTATTTCATAGTAAGTGTAATGTATTTTACTTTCTTTTTTTTTTTACATTTATTATTTACCAAGGTATTTGGAGGTGACTTTTTGATATAGAGAATGAGATGAGACTATGTGGGTCCCACCATGACAAATATGTTTTATCCATGTTGTCCATTCATTTGGCCATATCATTCTAGGGTATGCTTCAAAAAATGACAAGGATCCAAAGCTCAAGTGAACCACATCACAGGAAGAGTATTTAAATGGTTAGCGTTCAATTTCTACTGTTTTTTAGTATGATCCACTTGAGCTTTGAATCTGCCCCATTTTTGGGCCCACGCCCTAAAATGATCTCTACTAATGAATGGATGGCAAAGATATAACACATATTTTATGGTGGGGCCCACAAAATCTTGGCATCGAATTCTATGTTATGTACTGAAAGCAAGTACTCCTCACTTTCAAACAGGAGGTGTATGCATTTATTGATGATGTGAGAGAAAGTGTATGCATTTATTGATGATGTGAGAGAAAATACATGGTAAGTACACCATTTCAAACAGGCCCTTATGCCAAATGACACTTTACATGCATCCAACCCAATTTTTAAATTTTTGTGTATTTTAATTATAGGCATTTAAACACAATCGAGGATTCTAATTTACAACGATTCCATTTACTATGCCATTCGTATTAGACCTTATTCGAAGCCCTTAAAGGTAGTTGTGGCGATGGTTCCCCCATTGGTGGGCATGGGGCCCACTGTGATGTATGTATTTTATATCCACACCTTTCATCTGTTTTCCAGATCATTTTAGGCCATCATTGCAACAATGAAGTAGATCCAAAGATGAAGTGAGCCACACCACATGAAGCAATTGGATAAAGACACTTGCCATTGAAACCTTCATAGGGCCTACCATGACATTTATTTGCCACCCAACCTACTTCATGAGATCACACAAACCTAGATTACAGGAAAACACAAATATCAAGTTCAAAGACTTTTGTGGCCTCCAATAAGCTTTTACTGCTAAGTGTTCACTCACCACTTGATCCTAAGGTGTGGTTTACTTAAGCTTTGGATCTGCTTCATTGTTTAGCTTATACTTCAAAATGAGATGAAAAAACAGATGGACAGCATGTATAAAATATATACATCACAGTGGGCCCAACCGTGCTTGCCACGTGGCAATCAACTTCCTCACTTAAGAGAGAAAATAGTCATTTTTTATGTACCTTATCGCCAGTTAGTCCATGTTTCACTCTGCGGGCACCACAATGATGTGTTCTATGAGTGCAGATCGTCTATGTTGAAGGCATAGGAAAATTGAGCGTAGTAGCCTCTCATTGGCTCATGTCGTCGAATGATCCCAGCTAACAAGGGACGTTGAATTTCTCTCCCAAATAGAATGTGTGTTACATGACACACGTCTTTAAAGTATGGAATTTCTCTGGTCTCCACAGTAATTTATGTTTTAGATCCACACTGTCCATCAATTTTTACATATCATTTTAGAGCATGGGCCCAAAAATGAGCACATCCAAAGCTCAAGTGGACCAGGCCATAGAAAGCAGTAGGGACTGAAGGACTACAGTTGAAACCTCCCTAGGGTCCACGATAAGGTTTATTTTTTCATCTAACCTCTTCATAAGGCCACATGGGACCTGGATGAATGGAAAACACAAATATCGCTTGATCAGAGCCTTATGTGGACCCAAAAAGTTTTCAGAAGTAGGTATCCAATTCATATTGTTTCTATAGTGTGGCCCACTTGACCCTTGGATCTTCCTCGTTTTTTGTCTCATTCCCTAAAATTATATGAGAAAATGGATGGACGGTGTGGATCTCATACATACTTCATGATGAGGCCCATGAAAGTTCCGCTTGTCAACACTTCAGTTTTCTTCTCTCCACCTTGAATGCGCTGCCCCACCAGAGAGCGAATTAGGTGAGACTCCGGCCTAACCCTAGATGGTACAACACCCCATCCATCCGTTTTTCCATATCATTTTAGGGTTTGGATCCATTTATCAGGTGGACCATTCATAGGAAACAGTGGTGATTGACCATTAATGGGCCATAAAAGTTTTGGATCAAACTGATATTTGTTTTTTTTTTTTTTTTTTTCTCTTCATCCAAGCTTATGTGAACTTATCAACAGATTGGATGGAAAATAAAAACTAGAGAAATATAAAGGTGCGTCCTAGGAAGTTTTTAATGGTAGGGTGTTCAATTGCCACATTTTCTTGAAGTATGGTCCACTTAATAATGGGATCTTCTTAATTTTTGGGACCATGCTCTAAATGATCTAAAATAATGGATGGACAAAGTGGATACAGTATACACACGTCAAAGTGGGCCCCAAGGTAAGGGCTGCACTGTCTTGGGTGAGGACGGGGTCTCACCTAATCCGCTTCCTCCACCATACCGCAAGGCAATGAAATTTATTGAGGTGGGAAATTTATGTGGGGTTATGATGATTTATTTCTTAGATTCACACCGTCCATTCATTTTTTTCATATTATTTTAGCATATGAGCCAAAAAAAAAAAACAGGTCCAAAGCTACACTTGACCACGCCCGTTAAAACAGTAGGAATTTATGCTACTGTTGAAAACTTTGTGGGGGCCACAGAAGGATTTGATGAAGCTGATATTTGTATTTTAACTTCATCCAAGTGTGTGTTATCTTATGAACATGTCAGATGGAAAATAAGCCTCAGGGTCGGCCCTATGAAAGTTTCAAACTGTAGTTCTGGTCACTGCTTTTTGTGGTGTGATTCACGTGAGCTACCTCTTTTTTGGGTTCATGGTCTAGAATTATATGAAAAAATTGATATGGAAAATTCGAGCTGGAGTCATCGAAAATGACGTGGACTAATGAGAAGCAACACACGACCCACACTCCTATTTTATGTATACTCCGTCCATCAATTTCGCCTAACTAATTTTAATACATGAGGCCTAGCATGAGTAAGATACAACTCTCAAGGGGCCGTACCACAAGAAAGAGTGGGGATTGAACCCCACCATTCAAACGTAGTGGTGGCCACATAATCTTTGGATCGGGATGGTCTTTTTGTTTTACCTTCTTTCATATGTGAATAATTTCATGAACGGGTTAGATGGTAAAGATACATAACAGTGGGCTCAAGAAGGTTTCAACAGTGGTCTTTTTCATTACCGTTGTTTCATAAGGTGGTGGCTCACTTAATTTTTTGGTCTCCTTCATGTTTAGGATCATATCCGAAAATGAGCTGGAGAAATGGATGGATGGAGTGGATGCAACATAAACATTATGGTGGCTCCACAAAGCTTGGGTTGTAGGGAATTCCTGTGGCCCGCAAGTGGCGCTATGCCTATATCCACATAAGTGTTTTTTACCACAAAACCTCCCCCGCAAACCGTTATGCTAAAAAATCGAAAAGAGTCTCCTCCAATAAAATCTCAAACGAGACTTAGTCTCTCACCATTACTTTCACATTCCCCATTCTTGGCGTGGCCCACCATTTTCTCCTCTCTTCTCTCTTTCTTAATCACATTCCTACATTCTCACATTCTCATTCCCTTAGTGGATTAGTTTGTAAATTAGCTTAGCTGAACGTGCCCACGTCTTCTTTAGGAAAAAAATAACCCACCAATGTCCATTGTTCTACTCTACCCAAATGGTGTGAAATTGCCACAGGTTTGGAGCTTGATTGTTGGTCTTCGACGTTGCACAAAGAATCTGACGTTGTTGGTTTTGTTCATTAAATAAAACTAGATGTGGGACGCATAGGAGCCGCTCTTCTTATGGAAATCACCACAAAATTCATCGATGACGAAGAGATATGGTGGTTTTTTCAATTTGGGTGGTTGTCATAGGCCATGGTTAGTGCAAGGGAATGATATTTTCAGGTTTGGATGAGAGAAGAGAGCGTCCGTGAGAAGTCTTTCTATGATGACATTCGCTTTGTTTCGAGACGCCTATTACATGAAAGTGGTTTATTAATTTCTTAACAAAGATTGTGACAATATATTAACAAGCTACATCAGATCGAGATTGTCATCAATCGTATTAAGAAAGTTTTATTTTGAAAAAAGAAAAAGAAGAAAGAAAGGGAAAGAAAGTGGTACGCAATCAACATGTTTAGAGCATACTTCTAACTAGATGTCCTTCTCACTTCAAATGTCGCTTTGGATTCTTGCTCTCTCAAAGAGGTACGTAATCAACCTATTTGGGATTGTTAAATTTTCTTTATTTATTCATACATCTTTGTTTCAAATAATTATAATAACATTTCTCAACATTTTTTTCGGAGAAATGTTCACTTATGATACTTAACATAAACATTTTATGCTAACATATCACTTTAGAAGAGTATCCTAATTAGGACAAGGTCAAGGAAAATCATGTGAACAACTAGAATGAAAGAAGATTCAGTTAGAATACACCAGTTGATACTTAACATCAACTAGAATATTCTCAACATTTTTGTCGGAGAAATGTTCACTTATGATCAAAGAGTCTTGCGAGGTATAGGTTCTAATTGCGATACCTTTGCGATTGGTTATTTGTTTTGCACATATAATATGTTGTTGTTGGAAAATTATCGATAAGCTCATCATGTGAGCCATTGTCGAGAAAAATTGAGTTATGAACTGTTTTTAAAAAATGAGCAATTTTATTTGTTAATTTTGAGTTTTTATTTATTTTTTTATTAAATTACGATTTTTGCAATTTTAAAATTTAGAGTCTTAGAACTTTTTCGAAAATGAGTAATTTTATTAGTTAATTTTGAGTTTTTTTTTTTTTTTATACTAAATTACGATTTCCATAATTTTAAGAGTTTAGAGTCTTAGAATAGCTTAAAGTTCTCATTTACGTCGTGTATAACCATTGTAATTATACATTGATAAATATAATTACAATGGATTATATTGATAATATTTATATAATTGGACATATTGATACTATGTATAACCACTTATTGTAATTATGTCTAATTAATTATAATATCAATTACAATTATCACACAACATTGATCATTATATTAATCACATAACAATTGATTTTGATATTATAACTATTACAATATGATATTTATAATATCATATTGTTATATCAATTATCAATATAACATTTGAACTAACAATAGTTAATTATATAATATGATAATCATATTCCTAGTTATGATTATCTAACTGTTGCATTATGATATAAATATATCGTGTTAATATCGAATATTACATAATATCATGATATAAAATGATACTTATATTATACAATATTATAATATTATATCAATATATAATAATAATAATAATAATAATAATAATAATAATAATAATAATAATTATGATAATATAATTATAATTATAACATTATATATAATATAATTATATAATTAATACACTTATATATATCAATTATAAACAATATATATATGATATTATATATTATTATATAATTATTAATATTATGATATATTATGATATTATATAATAATAATAATACATAAGGGGATTTGACAAATATAAATATTATGATATTATTGTATAATATTATTATGATATTATATGATATTATTATAAATATATAGTATTAAGTATTATATACGATAATACTATAATATAATTATCGTATATATTATAATATAATATGATTATATAATAATTAATGTTACTATTATAATTATGATATATATATATATATATATATATATATATATATATATATATATATATATATATGCTCACCTGCTAACCATCTCTCACGGGAACTCGTGAGAGATCTTTGAGAACTCATCACATGTGATGTGTACCTAAAATATGAGCCGTCCACGTGATGTAATACTTTGAAAAACTCTCAGGGTTCAACTTTCAACCTCATTTAGAACTCTGGTGGGCTATACAAGAGTGAGAGAGGCAGATTAAGGGAGGAAATTGTTTCCTTTTTTCATGGCCCACTAGATTTGTGAACTAAGATGAAAGTTGGGCCCTAGGGGTTTTTTGGGGTGCTACATCACGTGGACGGCTTAGATTTTGGGGACACACCACGTGCGATGAGTCCTCAAAAATCTCTCACAAGTTCTCCTGAGAGATGGTTCACAGGTGAGCATTCCCCTCTCTCTCTCTCTCTCTCTCTCTCTCTCTCTATATATATATATATATATATATATATATATATATATATATATATATATCAATGAAGATTATATATAATTATAATTGATATTATTATTAGTTATCAATAACTATATGATAACTAATGATAATTATGATACAATTATTATTATATCAATTATAACAATGATGTAATAATAATATGATAACAATAGTTATATGATAATTATATTATGATATTGTTATCATATCATAATAATAATATCACAATGATAATGATAATAGATCAATGATAACAATGATATATATATATATATATATATATATATATATATATATATATATATATATATATATATATATATATATATATATATATCAAAATTACAATCATATGATTATATCAATGTGATCATATCAATAATTCATTACGTAATGATCATAAGTTATCAATAGTTATCGCTGATCAATAACTATATGGTATCAATATGATTATGATATCAATATATAATAAAATAATCGTGATATTATGGTCAATATAACTTATAATGCGATCATGTTGTATAATTATACGGGTCCACAATGATAACTTAGATTATAACCATAACTTCAATATTAATATTGATTATCATTAACATTAGACTCGTAATGTCTAATGATCATTATGTTGATACGTTATGATGGAGTTATGATCATAGCCGTTAAGATCAATTATGATCGTATGTATCCTCGGCATAATGAAGTTATTAATCATTATATTAAGGATTATGGATTCGGAATTGCGGGCAAGTCTCTTTTACTTGAAAGAAGAGTCAACGCTCTTTATTAATTTTTAGTAACTTTACAATTTTAGGAGAGTATTATTTCAGAGGCATTACAAAGTTACGGTTTAAGTCTTATACAAATCATATTTATTATTCTCTAAATAGACTTATAATAAATAATATCTATTTTATCTTTCATTTTAGAGATTTTTATCTTTATAAATTCAGTAGCTACTTTTAAGAAGAATACAGTGTTATCTTTTCTTTTATTCACACACTTGCTACATTCAATCTGAGCAACAAGAAAAAGAATGGAAGGTATGATGAAGATCATCAAGAGCAAAAATTCAAATCATCAACTAAAATATATAAGTGGGCCAGACCCATAATGTGTCCTATCATTGGTTGTTCCTTTTGCCTAAATTGGATGTCATACAAAAGTGATCATCTTTTGAATAAAGTAAGTTTCAGAATATATTTAACTCATACTAATTTTCATGATTTATATACTTTTAGTAGAATTTTTAAAAATTATGAAATAAGATGTGTGCAGATACCAACACAAGCGAATGGAGCCCCATTTAATGATTTTTGAAAATTCTATTAAGAGTCGACGTTACAAAAATACGAACATGAGCCAAATGCAGACTTAAATGTATAAAGCGATATATATTTGTTAATTGAAAGAGATTTTTATTATATATGATGGTTTTCATTCATTTTTCTCCTTAATGCAATATGGAATCTAAATTTTGATTATTTTTCAGTAATTTCAGGATTATACATTGGACTACATATGATTTTTGGGACACCTCAGGGTCTTTCAATGATATGAACCATTAATCAATTAGAAGAATCGGTAGTAACATTTGTTATTGAGTTTTGGAGAGTTTTAAGTAACAACAATAAAAGATGGCATCGCTGTCTCAAAATTCATCAAAGAAGGCGATACGGAGCCCAGGCGGCAGCGGAGGACCAAGCAGTAGAAATGGGCCTGGACAGACGGTAAAATTCGCAAGGCGGACTTCAAGCGGCCGTTACATCAGCCTCTCAAGGGAGGACCTGGACATGTCAGGTGAGATGTCAGGCGACTACACAAACTACACAGTGCATATTCCTTCGACGCCAGATAATCAACCAATGGACGCATCCGTGGCGGTGAAGGCCGAGGAGCAATATGTGTCCAATTCTTTGTTCACAGGGGGATTCAACAGCGTGACGCGGGCCCACCTCATGGACAAGGTGATTGAATCGGAGGTGTCCCACCCCCAGATGGCTGGAGCCAAGGGCTCATCCTGCACAATGCCAGCCTGTGATGGTAAGGTCATGAAGAACGAGCGTGGCGAGGACGTGGACCCTTGCCAATGCAGGTATACGTCCAATTCCTATTGGGCTTTTTTACCATGTGCCATTAGGTGCACACTATATGATCATCAGTGTCTTCGATATTTAATGGTCAGATCATGTCCCATGCGCACACTGATCACCTGCAACCGAAAGTATCAGTACATGCTATTTTTTACGCCTTTCGAATTTTTTGTCTCTAAATTCCTAAGGAATTTGGCAATAGAAAGCCCCGATAAAATAGTTACAAATTGCCTGTACCCAAGGTTACAAGAATCTCCTAAAATCCTCAACGTGACTTAATGAAAAATCACAATATGTGTTTATCAGATATGGGGCATATAAATCAATTTGAAAATTTCTTAGGTTCAAATGATGCTTTTGATCTTTTCACTTCTAGTCCCACATTTGATAGACATACATGGAGCCTCTTTTCACTTGAAGTACCACATTTTACAGACGTACATGGAGCTTTTTTTATCGAGGCCGCCTTAGGGTTCATAAGAATCTCCAGTAACCTCAGTAGGTCTAACAAAAAGCAGAGAAAGCATAAAAAAAATGGGTCTCAGGTGCTTCTGATTATCATTGATCAATTTCGATTATGAATGATAATTACTAACACTTCTTGTTCATGAATAAACGGATTCACGGATAAATATAGATATATGTTAGATTACCCATTTGGTGGATGTGAGATACTATGAAAAATTACATAGACGCGATGATCCATGAATGACATACAAAGGGAACAAGTGATGATCGGCAATGGGTAATGACCCACATTTCATGGGACATGATCATTTGTTCTAATGGATACTACAATCCAAGAAAATATAATTTTCGAACGCAGGTTTAAGATCTGTAGAGACTGCTATCTCGATGCAACAAAAGATGGAGGTATATGCCCAGGGTGCAAGGAACCATACAAAACAGGAGAGTATGAAGATGATGACATGCCAAACTTCTCGACGGGTGCATTGCCATTGCCAGCGCCATCCAACGAGGACTCAAAGATTGAACGTGGGATGTCGTTGATGAAATCAAATAAGTCGATGATGATGAGGTCCCAAACCAATGACTTTGATCACAATAGATTCTTATTCGAGACGAAGGGAACTTACGGCTATGGGAACGCCTTTAACTCTAAACAAGACGGTTACAACGGTGAAAATGAAGGTTTCGAAGGAGGCATGATGGAAACCATGGAGAAGCCATGGAAGCCGCTGTCGCGTAAAATACCTATTCCACCAGCTATTCTTAGCCCTTATAGGTATTGCCTCTATTTCTTCAAATTTATTTAAGCTATGCTTGGAAGCTATGGATTACATGCTAACAGTTAAAAATGAAAAGAGGCTTTTCTTTACTATTCAAATAATAAGAAATTGTCACATCAAAGAAAAACCTTAATTCATTTTATGTATCCAAACATGTTTTCATTTTTCTCTTATTATTAAAATATTAAGAGTTTGTCAAATTAAAGGAAAACCTCATTTCATTTCGTGCATCTAAACACAGCCTAACTATTAATACATAGAATTACCAAAATGTCACTCATGCAGATTGTTGATCTGCAGTCCGCCTGGTGGTGCTGTTCTTTTTCCTGACATGGCGAATTAAGCACCCGAATGAGGATGCAATATGGTTGTGGGCCATGTCGATCGTGTGCGAGGTATGGTTCGCCTTCTCGTGGATCCTTGACCAAGTCCCCAAGCTATGTCCCATCAATCGAAGCACTGATCTCGCCGTTCTGAGAGAGAAGTTTGACATGCCGTCCCCATCTAACCCCTCGGGAAGGTCCGATCTCCCGGGAATGGATGTGTTCGTGTCCACTGCTGATCCTGAGAAGGAACCTCCTCTCACCACCGCCAACACTATTCTATCGATCCTCGCTGTAGATTATCCTGTCGAGAAGCTAGCATGCTACGTATCAGATGATGGTGGGGCCCTCCTCACCTTTGAGGCAATGGCGGAGGCGGCCAGCTTCGCCGACTTGTGGGTCCCATTCTGCAGGAAGCACAACATAGAGCCCAGGAATCCTGATAGCTACTTCAGCATTAAGGGCGATCCCACTAAGGGCAAGAGTAGGTTAGATTTCGTTAAGGACCGTCGAATGATTAAGAGGGAGTATGATGAGTTTAAGGTCAGAATTAATGGCCTACCTGATGCTATCAGGAGGAGATCAGACGCGTTTAATGCGAGGGAGGAGATGAAGAAGTTGAAGCACATGAGGGAGATAGGGGCCGACCCCTTGGAGCCCATTAAAATTCAGAAGGCCACGTGGATGGCAGATGGGACCCACTGGCCGGGGACATGGGCCAACCCATCCCCTGATCATAAAAAAGGTGACCATCCAGGCATTCTCCAGGTACACTTTTTATTGTCTCAAAGGCCATGATCACATCTATGCTTCAGGTTTTCAGTCTATGTAAGTGGGGCCCATTGCTCGGTGATCCATAACCATTGATAGGCACAACAAAATATTTCAATCTAAGGATCTTTGCTGTGTGGGCAATCTAAACTCGAGTCCCATTGTATCAACGATGCTTTAATCACTAAATGATTGGCCCCACTTATAGAAACTAATGTCCCCAATTAAGTTACAAGGGGCAGTTTAGGAATGCAAACGAATATTCATGGTTGAAAGACTCGGTGACTCGACCTCACTTGTTCAGCCATCGAGTCATGACTCACTCGAACCAGGGATGAAACGGTCTGAGTGGGGAGTGACTTAGGGTACAGAACCTTATAGGGTCTGATGAAGAAATCGAAATGCATACTGAATAACGCTTTTATCGTACTGAGTAAACTCTATGGGGTCCCACCGTCAATGTATGTGATCTATCAATGTGATCCATCTGTTTTTCCAGCTCATTTTAGGGGTTGAGCCCAAAATTGAAGTATATCCAAACCTCAAGTGGACCACACCACTAGAAAATGTGGGAATATTGATTCCCACTACAAAGGCTTCTTAGGGCCCACAATGATGTTTATTTCTCATCCAACTTGTTCATAAGATCACACAGATATGGATGAAGGGAAAACAAAAATGTCAGCTTGATCCAAAACTTATGTGGCTCTCAAGAATTTTTCAACGATACACTTTCAATTCACAGTGTTTCCTGTGGTGTGGTCCATTTGAGCTTTGGATACACTTTGTTTTTTGGCTCATGCCATAAAATTATCTGGTAAAATAAATAGACGAAGTAGATAAAATACATAAATCATGGTGGGCACCACAGAGTTTACTTAGTACGCTTAGCCTACTGAGTTACTCAGTATGCAATCCGCTTCCTAACTGAGTCCGAGTCGACCTGGATGGGTCGCAACAAACTCATCTAAGTCCTAAAACCACAAGAGCATCAAGTGGAACTGTCAATTTAGACTGGTAATGGGCCTGGTAGTCCACCGAGTCGACTAGCCTAACTAGGCCTTGATCCAAAGTTGGACCGTCTAGCTTGGCCTATGGGATAGGCTTGGTCTTGAGCACAAGTCGTTTTAGCCCAACCGCCTATGCCATTCCAACCCATCCATCTTAAATGTAGAACATTTCATTCATCTAAAATGTCTATTTTTTAGCAAATGTGCGGCCCACTTGATCAACAGATAGGTTAGAAATATCCTAGTTAGAAAAAAGAATTTTATCAATTTCCAATATGGGCCAGGTTGAAATGAGCGAGCCCACCTAACTAATTTTTTTCTGGCCTTGGGTTTGAGCCTTGGTCCTAAGTGTGAGGTTGGGATGAAGCCTAGCCTGGCCCAACAGGCTGTTCTGGATTTTGAACAGGTTGGGCCAGGCCCATTTACTCATTTTGGCCCAGCCCTTTGTAATGATAGCAACTACCAAGTACCTCTAACGAGGCCAACTTCACACACAGGTGATGCTCAAGCCGCCCAGCTGTGACCCCTTGGTAGGGTGTGATGGTGAGAAGCTAATCGACTGCACCGACGTCGACATCCGCCTCCCAATGTTCGTCTACGTCTCACGCGAGAAGCGAGCGGGCTATGACCACAACAAGAAGGCAGGGGCAATGAACTGCCTGGTGCGGGCCTCCGCCGTCTTGTCAAATGGACCATTCATCCTCAATCTTGACTGTGACCACTACATTTACAATTGCCAAGCCATGCGGGAAGGCATGTGCTTCATGATGGATCGGGGCGGGGAACGCATCTGCTACATCCAATTCCCCCAGCGCTTCGAAGGCATCGACCCCTCTGATCGCTATGCCAACCACAACACCGTCTTCTTCGACGGCAACATGCGTGCGCTAGACGGTCTACAGGTAATTTCACTCCTCGCCCAAGTCCATTTTCTTCATTTAAGTAGATTCATGCTAGGTGTAGACAAGAATTATTGAACTTATCCATCGTAGAACAGCCATATCAAGAAGTTGGTAATTTAACACTAATCACCTTTGATGAGGAATTAGTTGGCCCAAAATGAGTGGGCCCCACATCCATTCAACGCAAATCCACCACAACTAATTAGCTCTACTATAGGTGTTTCAATTGGATCATGAAGGATGTTATTTGAAAAAAAAGAAACTGACCCATTAACGACGTATGCTTGTAGGGTCCTGTATATGTAGGAACAGGATGCCTCTTTCGACGGTTTGCATTATACGGGTTCGACCCTCCTCGTACAAAGGAATACACAGGGTGGTTCGGAAAGAAGAAGGAGACGACGGCTCCACGTCCTGAGGGTGACGGGCAGGCACTGCGTGCCGATGAGTTTGATAATGAGTTAGACGTAGCATTGCTGCCCAAACGTTTTGGCAACTCAACTGTGTTGGCCGAGTCGATACCCATAGCTGAGTTCCAAGGCCGTCCAATTGCCGACCACCCCGGCATTAAGCACGGTCGACCGCCGGGAATTCTCACGACCCCACGCGAGCCACTCGATGCAGGAACTGTTGCTGAGGCTGTTTCCGTTATTTCTTGCTGGTAGACACTTTTTCCTTTATCCAACGTTAATAAATTATTCATAAAATATTCGTCATTTTATGTCCACAGCCAATGCATTAATGACTCTTAATCGAGCTAAAAAATAATTTCAAATGTGCTTTTAAATTACATATATATGTTAATTGAGATCACTTAAAAGTATCTGCATATTATCTATTCTTTTGACTTACTTGATGATTGGATCAACCCAATGGGCTAAGCCAACTTGCATATCAGGCTTAGATTTCAAGCCAGGCTTAGCCCTCAGGGTAACCCCTAGATGTAGGCTAGGCTGCAGGGGCTAGCCGGGCAGCCTAACCCATTGCCACCCCTATAAGATTAGGATTTCATAGAAGTCCAAAATGTCCAATGCTCTAGAGTGAACATGCTGTGTTATGATAGCCATGATATAAAAATCTATGAACCTTCTCAGGCATTAGTCATGACATGAAAACATTTGGTCAACCGATCTGAATTGTCCATGGTCAGAAAATTACACATTCAACGATCCTAACCATCCATTGATACATTGGTAATGATCATCATTGTCATCGAAGCCTTATCTCAACTAAAGGGGGTTAACTACATGAATCATGTTCTGCCATTCAATTATATCAAGGGCCATCTTGTCAAATAAAGCATAAGTTATCAAATATTTTCTTACTACCTCTAACTACGTTGTTTAGCATTAGTAAGATGCACAATGTAATATCACATCAATGACCAGTTAAATTCCACGACTTTTCATAACTCCTATTGCCTTCTCCTCATGTTAGAATGGATTAATATATAAGAAAAGAAAACAAAAGATACACAAAATACTCACACACACACACACACACACACACACACACACACAACTACAATCACACATTTACAACTTACACAACAATTACAACATTTGTATCTATAACACTCACGACCACAACTTTTTACAACCATAACTTGTTTTCATCATAATTAAAGTCCCTTGATATACATTGGTACACCATCTTCTAATGGCTCAAGCCTGCAACCATATGGCTCAGTGGTAGACTCACAAGAATTTCAACATGAGGTCATGGGTTCAAACACCCATTGTAATGTGAGTGTGCAGGTGTGTGTGGGGGCATGTGTGAGTGCGTGTGGAAAAAATGGCTTGAACTTTTAAATGAAGTTGTGATTTGATATAGTATCAGAGCGGAAGGTCAACTGTTTAAATCTCAGAAGCAACAAATAATGCCTCACGGGGGCGGTTCAGCCCGGGCTATTTATGGTGTGAATGTTCCTCCACCCTTTCCCATTATGTTTCCATGCGGAGTTCCACCGTGCATGTGCAAGGGAGTGTTAAAGTCTCTCGACATACATTGATACACCATCCTCTAATGACCCAAGCTTTTTAGATTAAGTGGTGATATACTAAAGTCGATGTTATCTTTCTACATAACATAATAATTTATTAGTACCATATAGATATGGGACATCTATACCACATAGAGTATCTTAAATTGTGTATAAATACGATTCTTCTTCTCCATAATATATATACTACTTTTCACAATGTTGTCTCTAATCTTATTGCCCAACATAGGTACGAGGATAAAACCGAATGGGGCGACCGAGTCGGGTGGATTTATGGCTCGGTGACGGAGGACGTCGTGACAGGCTACCGCATGCACAACCGTGGCTGGCGCTCAGTCTATTGCATCACCAAGCGTGACGCCTTTCGTGGATCGGCACCCATCAACCTAACAGACCGCCTCCACCAGGTCCTTAGGTGGGCAACCGGTTCTGTCGAGATCTTTTTCTCCCGAAACAACGCCATCCTTGCCTCCTCCAAGATGAAGATACTCCAACGTCTAGCCTATCTCAACGTTGGCATCTACCCTTTCACCTCGCCTTTCCTCCTTATGTATTGCTTCCTGCCAGCACTCTCCCTCTTCTCAGGACAGTTCATAGTACAGACCTTGAATGTCACCTTCCTTATATACCTCCTCATCATAAGTGTAGCACTCATCTTACTTGCAATCCTAGAAGTGAAGTGGTCCGGCATTGCTCTAGAGGAATTGTGGAGAAATGAGCAGTTTTGGCTAATCTCAGGGACAAGTGCTCACATTGCTGCTGTGATGCAAGGCCTACTGAAGGTGATAGCAGGGATAGAGATATCTTTCACATTGACGGCGAAAGCTGCAGCCGAGGACAACGAAGATATCTATGCAGATTTATATGTTGTGAAATGGACGTCCCTAATGATACCGCCGATTACGATCATGATGGTTAACATATTAGCCATAGCGGTTGCATTCTCAAGGACCATCTACAGTGAGATCCCACAATGGAGTAAGCTATTGGGGGGAGTATTTTTTAGCTTCTGGGTGTTGGCTCATTTGTACCCTTTTGCAAAGGGTTTGATGGGGAGGAGAGGGAAGACGCCGACGATTGTCTTCGTGTGGTCGGGTCTGATGTCAATCACTATCTCATTGCTTTACATCGCTATCAATCCACCGAAGCCGACTGGTGCTGCTGTAGCTGCAACAGGAGGAGGTTTTCAGTTTCCATGATGGAATTGGTTTTGTAACATTGGAGAGAGAGAGAGAGAGAGAGAGAGAGAGAGAGAGAGGTTTCTAATCTTTTGAATGAGAAAAAGTAGCTGATGTTCATTGGATTTGTACTTTTTTTTTAATTAAAAAGAAGAGTTTCTAAAGAACAAGTACTTGAACTTATAGATACTGGTGTGAAACAAGGCAATGTTCTGCATAATTTCAGGAATTTTTTGTATTTCTTAAAAATCAGGATAATGTTCTCTTTGTAAGTAATGCATAGCCATTTTGTATAATTATCTTTTGTGGCAGTCTCTTCGTCTACTATACTGTTTCTACATTTATAAATAGAGAAGTGGGGTAGTTATAACCCTAACCCTAATTTCCGACTAATAACCTTCTTGTTCCTGCAGCATGTAGGGTTTTATTTTTATTTTTATATTTTTATATTCTTTTTTCTTTTTTACAAGGTCGTGCCGTGGTGGTGAATTGTCAGTGCTATGTTGATTTTACACCTTGGGATGCCAATTGCCATAACCAAGGGGTCAGGAGGGATTCTTATTGCCCCTGACATGGCACAACGAAGATGAGTTGCTCATGCTTATTAGATACTGGCCACACATTAAAAAGAAAATTGTTCGTATTACTCTTAATATGGCAGGATGAAAATGTGTTATGTGCGCTTGTTAAATGAGAGTCATATATTGAAAAGTAAAAGTTCTTATTACCTTCGACGTGACACAATGAAGATGTGGTGGATGTGCTTGCCAGGTATGGACCCCATAAGCAGAGGTACCCATGACATTTTTTAATTCTAACTGCAAGCCTTGCTTCCATGGGAGTGGATTAGGTGTTAGCTGCCCTCATCGAGGAGCCCACCCTGATGATTTGTTTTCCAAGCTCATTTTATGATATCTCAAAAATTAAGTAAATCCAAATCTCAAGTGGACCAAATCACATGAAATTGTAGTGATTGAATGCTCACCATTGAAAACTTCCTAAGGCCCACTATGATGTTTATTTGCCCTTCAACTCATTGATAAGGTGGCATGGTCCAAATGAGATTTGGATCTACTTGGTTTTTGGAATCATGTCCTAAAATGAGCTGGAAAATAGATAGCCAACACAAACGCATAGCACATTCATCAAGGCGGGCCTCACATGGTAAGGGTAACACCTAATCCGTTGGGCCACGTCAAGAGTTATGGTATTGCCTCATAAACCTAGTCACAGGGCATTGACACCCGACAGGGGATGTAAATTGCCTTTGACAAGGAGTTAATAGTATCTTTTATTGTGGCCCAATGAAAAAGAGTCATGAGTGCATGTAAGTGATGCTGCAAATCAGTACAAAGATTCTCTTTAATTGAAAAGATGATTTTACCCTAGTTATATCAATGCCCGCCCTATGAGATGCATACATGGTACATTTTCATTGGGCGACATTAGTAATAATCCATCAGGTCTGCACTTGCATTTTGTTATTTATCAATGGGTTGACATTGTTTTCTCTGGTGTGGCCCACCTGACGAATGGTTAGGGATGTGTTTTTTGCATAAGGTTATGTTCATGGTGGGGGCAAACTATTATACTTAGATGTAGGTTGCAAATTTTTTTGTTGGGTGGACTGTAAACTATGATCCAATTAGCTGGACTTTAGCTCGACTTGAGACCTGTACAAATTAATAATACATTGAAATGCTCGCATGAAAATGGATGAGCATTTTTTTGACAAGTGATGTGTGTATAAAATTCAAACAGCCCACTAGATGAATCACCTCATAAAACACCCAGAGGCTGCTTGATCAAAAAATCTGGTAATCCCTAGCAAAATGAGAAGGAACATGAAAAATGAGAAACCCCAAAAATCAGGTGATCCACCTAGAGGTGGACAACGATCCGATCCGAGTCGAACATGGACCAGATAGGATTGTTCGGCTACTTGAGTGGGTGTGTTCGAACAATGTTCGAACAAACATTCGAACAGGATGGCTCTGTTCGAACTCAATTTGGTCTAGCCCAATCATGTTCGAACATGTTCGAACATATGAATTTCGAACAATTTTTACGAGTTCAAACAAGTTCGAACAATTTCGCTTTTTTCACTTGAAAATATTTTTTCTACTGAATAGTAAATACCGATTTTTTTTCATTTTGTGTGTCCCACCATAATGTATTTGTTTTATCCACTCCGTCAATCCATTTGTACTAGCTTATTTTAAGGCATTAAATATGAAATGAGGCAGAAACAAAACTCAAATGGACCACACCACAGGAAACAATTAGGAGAATGATGTCCACCATTGAAACCTTCCTGAGCTCACAGTCACATTTATTTGTCATCCACCCTTCTCTCTCTCTCTCTCTCTCTCTCTCTCTCTCTCTCTCTCTCTATATATATATATATAT
The DNA here is from genome assembly GCA_003013855.2 of Liriodendron chinense. Classification (NCBI taxonomy): domain Eukaryota; kingdom Viridiplantae; phylum Streptophyta; class Magnoliopsida; order Magnoliales; family Magnoliaceae; genus Liriodendron; species Liriodendron chinense. The sequence goes on from ML058333.1 coordinate 7,098,528, forward strand.
ATATATATATATATATATATATATATATATATATATATATATATAATCGAGTCGAACGAACGAGTTGAGTTGAGTCGAGTCGAGTTCGAGTTCGAGTTCGAGTCAAGTCGAACAGGACTGTGTTTGAAATTGAATTGAATTTTTTTTCGAACACACCATGTGTGTTCAAACAAAGTTAGAACAATAAGACTTTCCGTTCGAACAGGGTTTTACCGAGTCGATCCAAACGGTTAAACTCAATTCGTATCCAGCTCTAGATCCACCCCATGAAATTTGGAGGTTTTGGGTGGGTGTGGTCCACCCCCATGATTTGGTTAGCCTTTTTTTTGTTGGCATCAGATATATATATATATATATATATATATATATATATAGGGACCGTGATGAATGGATTGGATATTATTTATACAGAACGGTTGGTGGTGGGCACCGCATGTGGGCAAAACCAACTCCTAGGATGAGGTTATTTTTATGATCATTTGGATCAGATTTATAATTAATTATCCCATTACAGATACGTATATAAATTCCAATAAAGTATATATTTGTAATCCATACAATAGGAAGGCCAAATTGCCGTGGCAGTCCACATGCAGCTATCTTTTCTTGATGCCACGTGTACGCTTCAGCGCATTATTATTATTATTTTTTTTAACATTATAATTTAATCAATCAGGGCTAATCTTGTAATTTGGATGAAGGATTTGAAGAGCCCATTTGTAGCACGAGTATGAGTGATCTGGACCGTTCATCAGGTGGACTCCCACTGAGGATTAAAAATCAGTCTGGTTCGTCATCAGGTTGGACATATGGTAGGTGGAATATAGGGCTTACTTCTCTTTCCAATAGGCCCAATAAGTGGGACCAGGACTGACTTGTGGGCCAGAGAATTTTCATGATTAGATGAATATGATGAGCGGTCTGGATCTCATCACACGTGCCACTTTAACAAGTAATCACCTCTTAATGTACCCTTCTTCATCTGCATCACTTGCCTCAACTTCTTTGTGAGTATAGTTGCAGGTCATTAACACGTAAGCACACAAGTTGGCCCCACTCATGGCAGTTAGCAGCCAATAGAAGTAGTCCAGGTGGCTCTTGTTCAAGTCCTTAGCAAACCATCCATTCTTCCCAACCTTCTCCGTCAGACAGTCAACGGCCATGATCAAGAAGCTAGTAAGGAAGTGGCCCACCCCAATCACACTAGTGAACAGTGCAATCCCCAAACTTCTCATAGTATGAGGAACTTCGCCATAGAAATGCTCCTGGAGGCCCACCAAAGTGAATGCTTCTGCTGTTCCAAGGATAATGAACTGTGGGGCCAGCCAAAACACAGTCATGGACATGGCACTGCCTTCCATCTTTGCAACCGTCAATCTCTTTTTTTCGACGGTGGCCGCAGCGATCATCGATAGGATGGATAACGCCATGCCGATCCCAATCCGACGGTGGATGCTGATGCCTCTTTCATTGCCTGTTAAACGTCGCAAGAAGGGTACTAAGATCTTGTCGTAGATGCATAGACATATGATCGTGGAGATGTTGGACAGTGCATGGATGGACGCCGGTGGGATCGCAAAACGGACGGTCAGATTTCGATCCATGGTGCTTGCTTGCTTAATGAAGGTGGTGGTCTGGGACATGCATATGCCGAACGTTAGTGAGGTTAGCCAGATTGGTATTATATTGAGAACGAGCTTCAACTCCTCGACTTGGGTCACGGTTGATAATCTCCATGGCTTCTGTTGATCTGAACGTAGGATTTTCAGGCCATCTTGGCCTTCAATGATGGCCGCTTTGTCGAGAAATCTGCCATGAAAATGTATTAGAATTCAGGAGAGAAATAGTTACATGTTTTTGTTGCACTTAATGGTCAGTTGCATGGCTGTTCAATGCATTGGAGTTCCTTTGGCTACTTAATCAGATGATCCGAGACAACTCTGGTGGGCCCCACCATTGATGGATAGGTGTACAAAATCTGTACCAGTGGGAGATAATCTGAACCATCGTGACCATCCGTTTTGATGGTATCTATAGAACTGCTCATCCACTGCAGGTCCAGTCAGATGGGCGGGCCAGATCATCCTTCCATGCAGCTATGGGATTCGCCACGTAATGCAGCCTTCTAACTATTAACGGGTCCCCTCACACTACTATCTGGTGAGGTGAATCTTCTGAATGGATTGGATGGCATATACGAAACACAGTGGGCCGCACACACCATCAAGAAGGTTTCTAATGGTGGACATCCCCATCCCAACTGTTCCCCATGTCGTGGCCCACCTGAATTTTGGATCAGCCCAATTGTTTACTGCCGTGGAGAAAACGACGAGGCGCACATGATGGACGGATTGGATGTCATGAAAATATCACAGTGGCATATACGAAACACAGTGGGCCACACACACCATCAGGAAGCTTTCTAATGGTGGACATCCCCATCCTAACTATTTCCCGTAGCGCGGCCCACCTGAGTTTTGGATCAGCCCAATTTTTTACTGCCAATGAGAAAACGACGGGGCACACATGATGGACAGATTGGATGTCATGAACACATCACAGGGGGCCCAAACATATCGAATTGTATGTAGAGCTGTGCTTACCTTAGCTTATTTGTGTGGGCCAGTTTGGGTGTGGAGCCCTCATACAATTCAGTCGGATCAGATGGATGAGGAAGATTTCTCTTCGCGATGGCCGCGACCAGAACTCTCATCATCGGCGTCAACGGGCTTCCATGGGCCAATCTATATCGATAGAACGGCCTCCCCACAAGAAAGATGATCACACCAATGGCCATGAGTGATGTGAGGACGATACCCGCGATGCCCCAGCTTACAAAGTCTTGTATGTATACGATCACCGTCACCCCGAGCATGAACCCAGAAGAGATAACGAAGAGCCACAAGTTGAAGAAGGACATCTTCTTCCTCCTCTCCACCTTGTGATCACCGTCGAATTGATCGGCCCCGAAGCTCTCCAACGATGGTTTAAGTCCCCCACTTCCTATGGAGATCATGTATATTGCCACAAAGAAGACCACTTCATGTCGCTTGATAGATTGGCGACAAGTGTCCACACCGCAGGCCTTTAGGGTTGGGAGGAGCTCGGAATATTGTCAAGAGGATCAATCCCTGTCGTCCAAATCCAATAAAACATTCATTTCGTTAGGCTAGTGTTGCTGGCCCACTGGTATTTGGGCCTGACCAGCTTTGGCCCGTGATATTGAAGCTTGTTTATTAATTGGCCGGGTTCGAGATGTTGGGTTTCTATGGTACTTTTGTCATATATCATGCATGATTGTGGACACCTAATTAACAGCCTGGATCTTGCACGAAAGTGTGGGGCTGAGCTAGGGCTGGACTCGGGCTTTGTATGTGCACAATAATCATGGGCTGGGTTTGGGCCTGTTTGTTTTAACCTGTCATAGGCTCGGGTAGGCTCGGACCTAGGGTTAATTGTGGCCTGGGTTTAGACAGAGCTTGGCTTGACCAGGGCCAACCCGGTAACAGCCCTAGTTATTAATATTTTTAGTTAAAAGGCTATGGGACTCGGACCAACTCGTTCAGCCCGAGTACTCAAGTCAGACCCGACGGTAGGCCCTATGTTTCAATTTAGGCAACTGTGGGGCCCACAGGATGATGGTGTTGTATCCACTCTGTATATCTATTGTGTCAGCACATGTTAAGACGTGAGCTAAGTAATAAGGCAAATTTAAAATTCAAGTGGACCACACTAGAATTTGAGGACCGAATGCCTAGCATTGAAACCTTCTTGGGGCCCACGGAAGCTTTGGATCAGGCTGAGATTTGTGTTGTCCGTTCATCTTGGTGGAAATAAACTTATGAAGGATTTGGATGGCATATAAACATCACGGTGGGCCCAAGACGATTTCAGTGGTGGGAGTTTCGATCTTGATAGATTCATATACTGTGGCCCATTTTAGTTTTGGATCTGCCTCATTTTAGGCTCTTATCCTAAATGAACTTGAAAAACTGATGGACCGAATTGATGTCACGCGATCATTATAGTATGGTGGGCCCAACAAAACTTTTGGTTACTCAGGCTGTCTTTATGGTTGTTACTGTGGGGCCTGCAACTGCTACCCTAGGATCAGACACATGGGACGTGTGGTAGAGAGAGAGATGGATTGGTCGACTCCTCTGTACTTAGGGGTGCACATGAAACCGGTGGAACCGGTTAGGTCCGTGCGGTTCGGTCCGATTTTGGAGCGCAGCGATTTCAGTTTCGGTTCTAAAAGAATCAGTTAGTTCGGCTAAGTGCTCGGTTTGGGGTTTTGTAAAATCAAATTGGACTGTGAACCGAACCATAGAACTGAACTTGGAACCGAATCTTGGGTGTTCAACGCTCACTGTTTCACGTCAAGTAGTTCACTTAAAATTTGAATCTATCTGATTTTTTTAAATTTAATGTGGCCCACCTAAACATTGTCCAACAATGAGAATGGATATGTAGATCTAACAAACACATTGCATTGCATCAAGGAATCTAATGCAATTGGATTGAATTATAAAAACCCTAAAATCATGAAACTGAACAAGTTTTTACGATCCGGTTCCAATTCAGTTCTAGGGTGCTAACAGTCCAGCTCCGAATTTCCTAGAACCGTTGGAAGCGGTTTGGTTCCAATTTCACCCCAAAATCAGACCGAACTCAACCGTGTGCACCCCTATGTTAACTGTATCGCTCTATTCTCACCTGACTGGGATGAGTTGGACTGAGTCACCCCACCCATGGTCTCAAACTGAGTTGGGTGCCTCCGAGTCTGAGCCAACTCGGATCAGTTGTAAAACAATGGGTGGATCTACTCAGTGAAAGAGAAAAACTTTGATTTGTTGAGTGGCCTACATCCAAAGCGGCACTGCCAGAACGATCCTGACCATTGATTTGTTGAGTTATATGTTAGCCATTGAAAATCTTCTTTTGAATGGTCTAACTTTCCGCTATAGGGTGATTAATGGGCTCAGTTGAGCTAGGCCCTAGATAGCCCAAGCCCAGACGGACACCAATTTCCTACCATGACTCTGTTCTAGAGAGCCCGTGCAACAGAAAGCTCTGATGGGCCCACCGGTATGTGTCTGCGACATCCACCCCTCAATCGTTTGCGCGCCAACTCATGTTAGGACGTGATCTAAAAAATCAAGTGGGCCACACCACAGGGAATGGTAAAAACGGGGAATTGAAATCTTTCTGTGGCACACCATGATGTTTAAATGCCATCCAACCCCTTCATAAGGTGATTCCCACTATCATGAAGGGAAAATCCAAATATCGGTCTGATCCAAACTTCCGTGGACCCCACATTTCCCTGTGTTATGGCCTAACATGAGATAGTACTGCAAATGATGGACAGATTGGAGGCCACATAGATAACACGGTGGGCCCCACAATGCTTTTATTGTCATGATCTCAGCCCGTTAATAGACCTAGTTGAATTGGGCCACACCTTGAAAACAAAGAGATGAGATTACCATAAGAAAGATGGTGGATGAAACAAGAACCGTTGAGTATCTCCCCAAGTAGGCATCAGCTAGGAACCCTCCGATCAACGGCATCGTCGTCGTTACTCCGGCCCAGTAGTTTACATTCTTGACCGCTGATTTTAGATCTTGATGGAGGACTTTGGTGAGGTACGTGATGAGGTTTGTTACCATTGCAAAGTAACACAGCAACTCACTGAATTCAAGTACTGTCCAAAACAAAAGAAAATAGGGACATAAACTAAGACACATGACTGATCTGAACCGTTGATCTGATAAGACACATGGTGGATTATGGATGGCCCAAAAATGTCCAATATCTGAATACTATAACCCTTCGAACACTGGGATAAAAATGACCGTCGAGAAAAATATAGTTAATATTTTCGTATCTGGAAAATCGTCTATGAAATGGGCCCCACGTTTACTATCTGGGCGCATCATAGTCGAAATCAGATTTTTTTTTTTTCAGAGTTGATTGTTAAATTCGGATCAGATGGCTGTACGGTGAGATGATACGAACCATCTATCTTCTAGATGCTACCACTGATAGCTCACAACAGGAAAATCACGTTGATTAGACATCTGATCTATGGTTTTTATTTTATTTTTTTGGGCCGAATGTGGACCACTTAGTATTTTGGTTTAGTCCATTCCAATGGTAGCACACAGATGGTTTGATAGCCCTACTCATCAAAACCACAGTTCTAAAACTCAGTTTATCAGTTCGGAACTTTGCTGAGTCAACTCGACTCGACGAGAGTAACTGAGTCATGAGTAAACTCACTCATGGAACTGATTCACCTCTGTCTAGGTAGCTGGCCCGGCACTGCCCGAGTTTCATAGCAACTGGGCCTTTAGTTTCAATGGTCCTGCCTACCTGATGTATGTGTTCAATTCACGCCATCCATCCGTTTTAACCGATCATTTTAAGGCATGAGCCGAAAAAGGAGACAGATCCAAGGCTCAAGTGGGCCACAACATGGGAAACAGTGGGAATTGAACGCCTACCGTTGAAAACTTCTTGGAAGCCACAGAAGTTTTAGATGAAGCTGATATTTGTGTTTTCCCTTCATCTATATCTATGTGACCTTATGAACAGGTTGGATGGCAGATAAACATAACGGTGGGCCCTAGGAAGGTTTCATTAATGGTGTCATCATCACCACAGCTTCCTGTGGTGTGGCCCACTTGAGCCTTGGATCTACCTCCTTTTTGGGCTCATGCCTTAAATTGATCTGTCTGTCAAAATGGATGGACAGCATAGATAAAACAAATACATCACGGTGGGTCCCACATAGCCCCTGACAGGACCGAGTCCATCCTGGCAGTCGGACGAGCCTAAACCAGAACACGCACGTGGAACGACACTGAGATGCTACAGGCCCCAGCCTAACAAATATCAGGCCCGGACTTGAAAAAGCCTACTCACGGCAACAACAACAACAGCAACAACAAGGACATATTACAGGCCCGAGCCTAACGACTGTAAGGCCCGGACATGAACAGGCCTACAGCAGCAGCAGCGGGCGATGACCACAATGATATAAGCAACAACAGCAGTAGCAGCAACAACAACTACAACAACTTTTCTTACCTATGAGGAAGATGGATGCTTTCCATACACCAGTTGAAGCCCGGAGAGGGATTCTACCCTTATAGTCGAGTGAAGAATCACAGACCCTCTTCTCATCATCAACGGATGCGGATGCTCCCCCCATTTTCTCTTCAAATCCCATCTCCATTGCAAGTGGATGATATTACTGAAGGAGAGCTTGGTGCCTACGACTTAAATAGCAAGCGCCACACCATAGGGATAGTCCACCACCATTTGAAAAATGATGGCAACTCCATCTGGACTGTTCAAATCATGGGCCCCATTGTGGATGGTTTCTAATTTGGAAATCGTAACTGATGGGACGGTGTTAACAATTCGATCTTTGCTGTTTAGCTCAGAATTCTGACCATTTTAGTTCTGGACGTACATTCTATAGATGGAGATTGGATGGTTACGATAGTTTGGTCACTGTGGTTTTTGGGCCCCACTCTATCTAGAAACTGTCCCATAATTTGGATGGTCTGGATGATGGATATAGATTCAACAGATGAATGTGGTGAACTATCACTAGTCGTCTATCACTATCCCAAACACGTAAGCAACAGTGGATATTTGAAAGATGAACAGCTAGGATTGCATGGGAGAAGGGATTTATTCCCTACTTAGATGGAAAATGGGAATAAGAACTGATCACATGCAGCTGGATGTGTGCTTACATGTGGTGCGGCCAGGAGCTCTATATTTTATAGTGCTCTAATAGCACCTTTTTCTTTCTTTTCTTTTTGTGTTCTTCCTTTTTAACCTTTTTCTTTAAAGGTATTTTCTTCCATTAAAGAAAGCCAGACAAGAGAGAGAGAAGAGGGAGGGAGGGTCTAAAGCTGTAAATTGGTGCGGCTACCCGATTGTAATGATTATATGCGTTGAGATATGTGAATCTCAAATTATTTATATAATTAGTAATTATAATAAAAAAAAAGAGGGAAATTGAAAACTGAAAAATAAAAAGATTAAGAATACAATGAAGTACTGTAATCATGCTGTCTTGAAAGTGTTATTTGCTCTTCTCAAGGTAATTGAAAGTGTTGATAGATTGCAGGCAGGGAAATGACTTATAGGATGCGATAAGACTTTGTGTGGTCATGCGTTTAGCAAACACATACAAAGGAAACACTAATGGAACTTTGTAAACATAATTTGCTAGCAGATGAAAACTAAAAGAAAAAAAAATCAAATAAAAAGAGAGATAGGAAAAAAAAAAATATATTGATTCTACTGGGTTAGACCATTGCATTGGTCTCATTTGTATGGATCTTTTGGTCCTGGCAGTCTTAGGTTTGTATATAAAGTGCAAAGTGCAACGTTCATCATTAGCACCCTTTACAACCATACTGCCTCACATGTCCATGCACTTGCATCGAGCTCATGTGCTCATGCACATGTGTTCTAGTGCTTCAACACTCCTCTATCTCACCGATCAAAGTATTAAGATAGTCAACTCCTTATTAGTAAAGCATATTATTTTTACCTCTTCCATCTTATATGGAACTATTTCCAAAGGTGAGAAAAATAGTTCTTTTTCACAAATATATAATATTTTTAACCAAACATACTTCGTAACATAAGCTCCATCTTTTTAGCCTGTGCAAAATATGGCTGCATTTGGTTCTCAGCTTTTTAATGGCACACAAGGTGATTTATCATCAATGCAAATTGTTCATCAATTTAACTAAGAATAAGTCGTAGTGTAAGAATCACATACCCATCCAATGATCCTAACCCTTTTGAGTGGGGCTAATTGTTACAACCATCCATTGTTATAGTTCCTAAGTGTTATTATAAAATCATAAGATATATATGAACTGGGATCACCTATTTTGTGTTTCATGTCAATTTTGACTTTCCATTTTGATGCTATTGATCGGAAGTTTAGAATCAGTTGAGAATATGGCAGCATTTGGTTCTCAGCTTTTTAATGGCACACAAGGTGATTTATCATCAATGCAAATTGTTCATTAATTTAATAAGAACAAGCCATAGTGCAAGAATCACATACCCATCCAATGATCCTAACCCTTTTGAGTGGGGCTAATTGTTACAACCATCCATTGTTATAGTTCCTAAGTGTTATTATAAAATCATAAGATATATATGAAATGGGATCACCTATTTTGTGTTTCATGTCAATTTTGACTTTCCATTTTGATGCTATTGATTGGAAGTTTAGAATCAATTGATTGAAATGATTTTCGTACCATGTTTGCTCCTAGTTTATGAATGAATGAATGGTTTGGATTGACAATAAATCCCCTATACACCCATGTAAGAGAGCCCATTTATACACCATACATGTGTCAAAGTCTCACATGTGCTTGTGATCTAATCAATCCATCGGGTAGACCTGTCCGTGAAAATGCTCTTATTCTTTCCAAAACCAACTTGAAACCTAGATCAAAAGACCCAATGGGTACACACGATGGGTAACCCGATTTTGATTGGATCCTACTCCAGGTACTCATAAACTAGGCCCGACAAGAACCAAACTCGGTTAGCTCCGGCATGGGTATTATAGAACCTGACCCTAACCCAGCCTGTGGACAGCCCTATTGGTTTGTCCCATATCAGTTGGGAGGGGGGCAGAGTTTGTCTTCATATATCCTGGGATTACTTAACCTAACAGATTAGTCTTTTTGGTGTGATACAACAGTGGTATCAGAGCTTAGGTTATCCACTCGATCCATGCCCCAAGCCCACATGAGTGGGAGGAGGGGGAGGCCCTCATGCATGCGTGTCGCACGCATCCAAGTTCTGCTGTGAGGAGGGGGATTGTTGGTTTGTCCCACATCGATTAGGGAGAGGGGCAGTTCTGTTGTAGGGAGGGGGATTGTTGGTTTGTCCCACATCGATTAGGAAGGGGGTGGAGTTTGTCTTCATATATTCAGAGGTTACTCCACCTAACATGTTCGCCTTTTGGGTGTGACACAACAAACCCTACTTGGGCCCTAAGCATGTATCCAAGCCCATGATGAATGGCCCAGCCTAGCCAATCTAATCATCAAGTTGGCCACAGTACTGTACAGTTTAATGATGCAAATTGGACTATTTTAATTCGTTAATTGTTCAAATCTTTTCTTTATAGGACCAGCTCAACCTTCTTAGCCGGATTATGCCATTGGCCGAGGTAGGGAGATAGCCCATTGCTATCCTTAGTTCGAGTGCATTGCAAGATGGGAATTGCGAATCATTTGACTTATATAGATATGTTGTGGCACAAAATCTGTCCCATCTTGGTGTGCATGAAAGAGATGGGCAGTTAAAAATTAACTAGTGGTCAACATCTACTAGACATTTGTGGTCCAAGATTCGTAATCTGTTATGTTCAATCTGCACCATTTTAAAATGGTGGTAACTATTCAACTGTACACATGGCATAGTAGTACGACAAATCAGAGTGCCCAAGTCAATAGCCCAACTGTGCATAGTGCATGCATGACTTAAAAATTTCACTATAGGAAGATAATACTAGCCATTTGATTTTTCACTAAGGTTTGGACACTTGACTATTTTAATTTTAGCCATCCATTTGATGGCCATTAATTGTTTTAGATATATGCCCCACCAACAATGGAACCCACAATTTAAATGGTCTGGATAGTTGTACATTAGTGCCACATGAGGAGAATGGGTAACCACGTCATTTAAAAAAAAAATGTAGAATAGAGTCTATAACCCATGACCAAACTTGTGTGGTTTTCCTGCAGTTGGAAATACACCATTGGGCCCACCTATGAATGACCAAGATCTTACACTGATATCCCTCGTTGACAGGCCAAATCAGCAATAGAGCGTTTGATGGCCAATGACCGAATGGTTAGGATCATCCTGTTCATTGATGGGGTGTTAGGCTCTCCAGTAGACCCACTATCTTTGGGTGTGCAAGAATCCTCTAGAAAATAAAGAGGAATGGTAAAAACGCGAGAGAAAAGGCAAGAGAGCGGCCCTGCGGAGAGATGCAGGACGGTCTCAATCCACATAAATAAAATGTAGCAAAAGGAATCATTTAGATCATTCAGAAAGGAAGGAACACGCACCACTATCCACCACACCTTAGATGTCAGATATGTGCTCTAGTGGCCCACCTGGGAGATATTTGAGATGTACATAAAGTGAGCCACATGACTATTGGGCCAGCCTAATTTTCTAGGCATGAGCCCAAACATGGGAATAGTGGATCTAATCCAAATAAAGTTGTCTCCCCACCTAAGGTGAAATGTGGACCCCAATTTCCAATATGAATGCTCCTAATCCACCCATTGAGAAAGTGGGCCACACATGCATAACCAATAGTTGGATTTATTGCTACACTTTGTAGGATAGAACACATGTACATATTAAGTCAAACTCCCACTACTCCAAACCCACCCATGGCTTAAAAGAACAAGTGCATGTACTCGAATTTACGCTTTCGAGGTCATTAGATCTGGTCCATCCATTTGGTTGGCTCTAATGTAGATGCCCATGGTACAAAAATGCATATGTGAGCTATAAAAAAGGAAAATGAATAAAAAAAAATCTACAGATTGAATAATCCTAGCCGTCCATCAATCCAGCCTTTTCCACTGGATGTGGACTCGAGTGACTTTATACAACTCCTTTTTAACTGATGGATGCTGACTGCACACAAGCATCCGATGCTCAAGGCATGTTTACTGGTAATGATATTTTAGGTGGCTAAATGCACTGATACGTGGCACATGAGATTCAGGCTTCTAATTCGTTGGATCTTAGTGGATAAGCTGCGCGTCAGAAATCTCAAAAAGTATAGGATGATTATGGCCGTCCATTGCATGATTCTTTTACCATTGAACATGAGCCCGTGGTTGAACTTTTTCCATCCACCCATTTAATCCACGAGTGCGGATAGTCTGGGGTGCCCTCCTCTTTATTGGTCCACGTCACTGCTCAAGACATTAACGGTAAAGAATTTTAAAAAATAAAAAATAAAGTCACATATTTTCACATTCGTTGCCCTGCTTTTCTCAGTGGATACCGAGCTGTGGGGCCCACCTTGATGTACATGATTTACATCTGCTCCGTCCATCCGTTTTTAGAGATCATTTTAGGTTATGATCCAAAAAATGAAGTAGATCCAGATCTTAGGCGGACCACACTACAGGAAACAGTGGTGATTGAATATCCACCATTAAAATCATCTCATGTGGCTAACCGAATCTTTATTTGCCGAAGGGACCAAAAAAATATCAGATTGATCCAAAACCTTTGTAGCCCATGAGAAGTTTTTAATGGTCAATCACCACTGTTTCCTGTGTTATGGCCCACCTGAGAATCAGATGTACTTCATTTTTCGAATCTTATCCTAAAATAAGCTGTAAAAACAGATGGATGGTGTGGATGTGGGGCACATATATCACAGTTGGCCCCACAGTCGGGTGGATCACGGAAGCTAGCTGCGCCACTTTTCTCTCTCCAAACTCGGTTTGCATAGCGTGGAGCGTGATAAACTTTTGTGGGCCTCACCATGATGTATATGTTATGTCTACATCGTCCAACCATCTTGCAAGATCATTTTAAGTTATGAACCCAAAAATAAGGCAGATCTAAAGTTCAAGTGAACCACACCAAAGAAGCAGCCGGACAATGATCCCCACCATTGAAACTAGATGAGCTGCTCTTAGAGCGCTGGATCAATTCTCTTGTTAAAAACCATAGCTAGGCTCTTGTTCTACCGTATGATTTTAGGGAAGCAAATTGCATGTCGTACCCAACACCACGTGGCTATGTTGTGTAAGAACTCTGTGGGGTCCACTATAGTGTATGCGTTTTATCCACTATGGTCAAAGATAAGATTACTAGCAGAATGCTACTTGCAACCGCGCACCTGCCTTTGCCACTTAGAAGCGCTCCACACCTGTTCACCTGGCACGATCTGCAAGATCCGCACCACTCATCGGATGCATTGGCTTTTGATATTCCTTAGCATGTACATCTATCCGGTCCATTCATCAGGTGGGCCATACCTCGACTAAAAAAAGAGTGGACACTTAGAAATAGGACAACCAATGGTTCGCACTCAATATAACATATGTGGAACAAAAAACGTTTACCAAACCATCCTGATTTTTGTTGAGAATTTCTAATCTCAGAAAATAAATTAATTTGAAAAAACCGAGAAATAAGGACAAGGCTGAAGCATGTGAAAAATATGCTGTCCTTAAAGTGTAATTCACCCCTACTCAAATTATTTTGAGTCTGCTGATAGGTTGCTGGCGAATTGCTTCCAGGATACGACGAGCCTTATATGGTTCTGCGTTCAGCAAGAAACGAAGGAACCACTATGGAACTCAGTAACACTCTCTGGTAGATGAAGAAAAGAGAGAGAGAGAGAGAGAGTGAGAGAGTGGCGGTCTTCTTCTTGCAGCAGCAGACTACTACACTGGTCTAAGTGGCTTGTTTTGTATCAACAAAACCGAGAGGCTAATAAACTCAGATGGGTGTTGTTTCAGTATTTGAGGTTGTGATTGCTATTGTTCTGTTGGAATGAACCAAACCTGTCCGGTTTATATAGGCAAGGGTGGCTGACAGTTTTGGTCCAGAGCCATAATGGCACTAGCTGTTTTTTGCAGTTTCTGACTGTTGTGCATGTGGGAGTTATACACCTGCATACTGGCTGTTTAGACTCAATGGCTAGCCGTTTCTGACTGTTGGGCTAGCCACATGCAGCTGTTACTGCATGGTCTGGACCGTTACTGCATGAGCAGTTACACAGGTCCCTCTAATTAGTCCTCCAGCTCTCTATAAAAAGTAGAGAGGTCTCTCTGCCAGACCTCCCACCCACAGCACCTCCTCTGTTCCGAACCCAGCCACCTGACCTACTACCTAGCCTCTGTCATACCGCAGACGTGCGAAGTGCCAAGTGCGCCACTAGCGCCTCTACAGCCACACTGCCTCATATGCCCACGCCCTCGCACCTAGCCCGTGCACGAGACCGTGCCCGTGCAAAGCACTGAAACACACAAGCCACCATACTCCATCTCTTCCACCATAAATAAGTAAGGTGTAGAACACCTTACTTATAAAGATATTAAATTTCTTTCTCCCATCCGATATGGGACAAAAACCAAAAGCATTTTTTTTAACTTTTTTAAAATTATTTTAAAATAAACTTTTTCAACAATTTTAGGATGGGGCACATTCCAGAATGGCCCACTTACAATAGTCTCAGATCTTACGCACGTGTGCATCATCATCGACACGTTTGGGCACTAGTGTTTGACAGTTCCAAATAAGATTCCTCCTCATCCGCACATGTCATGGCATAAGTGATGTCACTTATCTTCAACAGGACTCAGAAGGGTATCGATCCGACTCGCTCTTGGCAATGATAGATCCCATTTTGAGAGCCTTCCTTGGGTCGTTTTTCAAGTGGGCCACCACCTAGTCAACTAGCTCCAGTGTACTTTGTAAGTGTACGACTCGTGGGACAGAGCCCTGTTGAGAACGGACGCCTCAAATCAGATATTTACGGAGACCACCGGCCGGTCGGTGGGAGTGTCCGACCGGCTGGCCACGCAGACCAGCAAAGGCAGCAATGTTGCTGTGATTATTTTGGCCTATCCGACCGGCCGGCAGGGGTGTCCGACCGACCGGATGACCGGTCGGTAGTCTTCTACTGTAACGCGGTTTCTTGCGCGATTTGTGCGCAAGATATTTCTAAATCCGGTTTTTCTTCCTTTTTAAGGGAGATTACGAGTTTAGAGATTTCTAAGATTGTAAAGGGGATTGAGGGAACTTCTAGGTGAGAGAAAGTGCTTAGAGAAGAGGGTTTTCTTCTTGGGTAAGCTTGAGATTTCTCTTGTGGGCTTGGGTTTTGGGTCTTGTGTTCCATCTCTTGTAACTTCTGATATTATAGTGAATTGTTGTCGCTTTGTGCCGTGGTTTTTTATCCGTGAGGGGTTTTTCCATATTAAATTTGAATTGTCTATGTGTGGGTGATTACATGCATTGTGATTGCATTGTGTGGCTTGTTTGATTGAATTTGTTGCTTGTGTTCGGCTTTGCTTCTGCTGCCGGCCCCCCTATCCCAACAAGCCCCACATATGCAAGATCAGAGCCACTCATCGGCGCATCTCCTCTGTGAAGATGCCATTTAAAAAAAAAAGGCCAAGATGATCATCAGGCAGACCAAACTTGAACCAATAAATGAACAGTTGAGATAAATTGTCAAACGGTTTGAAATCTATGTACATGTGTGGCACAGCTTATGATCGAATCTGCCTGATCTTTGAGGCATCCGATCTTCACAGTGGTGATAGGTTGATGAGCGGTCGTGATCCCTCGCACATCTGCCTCATGTGGACTTGTAAGGTGCGAATATGGATGAATTGCCCTGGTGTATTCCAGTTTTCGCTTTGCATAATGTCGCATGCAGTAAAGGCACCCTCCTCTGATGGTGAAGTGTGTGAATGATAACTATAATAGTTTAGTGATGGACCAGTTTCTGTTTCAACACTAAGAATGAAAATATAGGATAAGTGCCCATAACACTAAGAATAAGAATATGGGATGAGTGCCCATGTGATGTGGATGTGTGAGTGTGTGGTGTATTTTGGATCCTTACTCATGCCTCGGTGGTAGACTGATCACAAGAATTTCAACATGAGATCATAGGTTAAGTACCCATTGTAGTATTAAAAAGCCATTGTGTCGTGAGTGCATGGGCTTGCAAGGTGTGCGAGTGCATGTGTATAAAATAAAAAAAAAAAAAAAAAATGTGTGGTATGGGTGTGTATGGAAAGATAACTAGTAAAAAAATTATGGTAGAGACACCCTTTACTTTGTGCATAAAAGTATTTTACACATTAGATATGGAGGAGCCAGAAAAGCATTCAACCATCCGTGATGCTCCGTGTACAGTGGCAGCTACAAAATGAGATTTTTTTGCTGTTTATGAAGGAGAGTGTTTTGATATATTTTGTGTTGAGTTGTGGATTATGTTGAGTAGGGGTGTCAATGGGCTGGGCTCGGGCTTGAAAAAAATCAAATTTTGGAATGGGGTCACCCGACGGCCCAACTGAAATAGTTCAAAATCCAGACTAAGACCTACCCAAGCCCAGCCCGTTGACAGCCCTGATTTTGAATGATGAGGTAAACTATTTCAAAAAAATTATATAGTACACACCTCACCCAGCCAGTGCGGCCTTTACCATGGGGCCCACATTGAGGTATGTATTCTATATCTCATCCATCCATTTTTCCATATAATTTTAGGGCATTATCTTAAATATGAAGCAGATCCAATTCTTATGTTGACCATATCATAGAAACTGTCTTGATTGACCATTAATGAACCAAAGAAGTCTTGGATCAAGCTGATAATTTTTTTCCTTTGTCAAAGCTTATGTGACCATATCAATAAATTATATGCAAATAAACACGATCTAAGAAGTTCTTAACTGGTATACTGTAGGTTGTTCAATCACCACTATTTCTTAAAATATATGGTTCACCTGAGATTTGAATCTTCTTCATTTTTTAGATTTTGCTCTAAAATGATTTGAAAAAACGGACAGACACTGGATACAAAATGCATACATCAAGGTGGTGCCATTATAAGGACACACCATCTTCAGTGAGGCTAGGGTCAGCTCTCCATTTATTATCTAAGAAGATGCAACCTTTTCCATTATATGTCAGCGCGGGTATTCTATTAACAAATATGGGTGATTTCTTGTTCTTCGGTTTTTCTCATAAAAGGAAATTCAATAGTTTTGGGATATTTTGCTCCAATGGTTTTGGAAAGTTTATTGAACATGATAGTAAGCATATTAATATACAAATTGAACACTACCCACCGTCCCTAACTAGGAACAGACTTTTTTTTCTTACAAAATGGGGCAGTTCCAAGGCTTTTTTTTTTTTTTTTTTTTTTTTAATTTTACACACCCTCTCACATACCCACACCATACTGAATACTAGAATCCATGATCTCATTGTCGAAACTCTTGTGAGCCTACCACGGAGCCATGAGTAGAGACCCAGTTCCAAGGTTCAATTGGTTCACATAATGGGGATTAAACAAATGCCATTGAAAACATTTTGAAGAACACATAAGTTTTGAATATAAATGATATTTGTATTTTCCTTCGTCCATTTCTATGTTTATGAACAGGTTGTATGGCAAGTAACTATCACGGTGGGTGTCATTATCACCTTTGCTTCCTGTGGTGTTGTCTACTTTAGCCTTTGATCTACTTCAATTTTTGGAGTTTACTTAATATATGGCAAAATGGATGGAGGTTGTGGATAAAGCCCGTACATCACGGTGACCCCTCAGAGAACCTGCCCGGGGTAGCATCCAATCCGCGTCCTTTGGATGAGCAATTCCTGTACAACGGTATTTGTGTACGTGTACGGTGGAAATCGGGACTGACCACAAACTGGGGTCCTTGGTGCAGTTTCTTAGATGAAGACTACAAATTGGGTGGATCACCGCAATTCGTTGTATGACTGAAAGGTGTGGGTCAGGCTAATCTCGAGCTTGCATGGTAGAGATTGAGAAAGGACCGCAATCAGTGGTATGTTCAGTACGTGTGTGAGATCACAGACGTTCATCACGTGGTCCCATTGATGTATGTTCCTTCTCCAGAAGGATCTTTCGGGTCAAAATCATATGGATGGGCAGCCTGATGAGAGTACCCCACCTGATGGGTGCTTGATGGACCAGGAATTAGGTCGATGGCTGAACGCCCCAGATCTCACTCACAGTACCATGTCAGCGCTCAGATAAGTGGATTGGCCTGATTTTTTAGGTAGGACATCCAAATGTCGGGTGCCAACTCATGGATGGTTTGGATCCCACGCACGTACTCCAACTAGGCACGTAGGGAGGCCTGCCTATATGACACATGGTCTACCACCAAAATTTCAAATATTTACAAAAGTGAAAGCCATCGAATTTTTCATCTCCAGAAGCGTAACGAAACAAGGACACGCTCCAGACAGCATGCATCTAACGGGAGATCCGTGGCACACGTGTATGACGTCAATACCATTCATCCAAAGGACCCCACTATGGGTGGATCATGATCCAGGAGTTATCCACTTATGATGATCCTAACCGTTGGAGAAGCGTTTAGAGGGAAATAGACGGTCAAGATCGACATTCTTCCATTTAACCACTCGCGAGCCACTGACTGGTATGATTTTCGGGCCATGTCCTATCTATGACCTAGCCCAATGGATGAACGCTCCAGATTTCTCAATGGGATGGGCCCCACTCCATCAACGTCTACTGAAGCTCTTGTAAGAGTACCTGCTAGCCAAGCACACATATGCACATAGGTTGGCCCCACTCATGGCCGCTAGCAACCAATAGAAATAGTCCAAGTGGCTCTTGTTCAATTCCTTAGCAAACCATCCAACCCTTCCACGCTTCTTGGTCAAATGATCAACGGCTGTGATCAAGAGGCTGCTAAGGAAGTTGGAGGCCCCTATGACACTCAAGTAGAATGCAATGCCCAAGCTCCTCATGGAATCAGGCACTTGATCATAGAAGTATTCCTGAAGGCCCACCAAAGTGAACCCATCTCCTACACCAATGATCATGAATTGTGGGGCCAACCAAAAGACACTCATGGAAATCGAGCCTGTTCGCTGCCCTTCGTTGATCTCCCTTCTCCACAACACTAAGCCTTTTACGTTCAACAATGGCGGCTGCGACCATAGCTAATGCAGAGAGTGCCATGCCAATCCCAATCCTTTTGAGAATGCTGATGCCCCTCTCATTGCCTGTGAATCTCCGCAAGGCTGGTACAAGGATCTTATCGTAGATTACTATGGTCATGATCATGGCAATCGCTCCAATAGTGGAAATGGAGGCCGGTGGGACCGTGAAATGGACGGTTAGATGCCGATCCATGGTGCTTCCTTGTTTTATGAAGAAGGTTGTGGATTGGGCCATGCACACACCGAACGTCAATGTGGTTAACCATATAGGGAACATGTTCAGGAGGAGCTTGGTCTCCTCGACTTGGGTCACAGTGGCTAATCTCCATCGGCTTTGGTCCTTGATCAATTGGGTCCCATCATTTACATGGCTTTCGATGATTGCAGCTTTATCTAGGCACCTGTAACAAGCATGTATTAGGACTAAATTAACAAATTAGCAATATTTATATACTATTATATTAATATTTCAATAGGTTTCTATCGATCAAATTTGTAAAACTAAATTTATTTATTTCAATAGCAAAAATAAATGTGCATGGAGCATTAAAAATTATATGCACATGCATGTGGAATCAAATGTCCTCTCTTAAGTGTAATTGAATCCACAGTCTAAAACAAGTGATTAAAAATTAAGATGCATTGATTTTGGTCCACTTGGGAATTTGATACGACGTCATCTTCTATGGAAGATTAGAGTCTCAAGGGTCTCACAATGAATCTTACTTAGTTGGAGGGTGTAGATTGGTTTTTCTTATTAGAAGAGAGCGTAATTGTCATTATAGCATAAGAGATATTAGAGTTAGTCTCATATTAATATTTCTAAGATTTGGGCCTATAAGTTCAAAGTTATGGCTTGAGACACTTCTGTTTCTGCTCTAAACCGTGGCTCTAGAGTAATATTTTCTCCCTTAAAAACCCTGTTCCACATTATGTTTAATGCTTTTTTCCCTTGTGGTTGAAAACTAATATCTTTGGTGTGCTTTCTTTCATCTCCTCGAGTGTTTCCATACAATGAAACAAATCATTGTGGTTATGATTCGAGGTAATTTCGTTTATGAAATTTTTTAAATTAACTTGGTTTTTAGGTTTTCAAAGGTATCACCGTTTTCATTCACATTCACAATCAAAGCCTTAATTGCAATTGCTTGTGTTTAAAGTTATTGTTAAAGCAATAACAATTGTAATTTGTATTACATAGATAGGGGCTGGCCATAGCTTCATCGTTTCCTCTTCAGCCAGTTAGTGTGAATTTTAATTTCAAACAAGTCATGTTTGTTTCTATTGAAACTATCCTGTAAAATCTCATACTATGTGCAGCAAATGAAAATTATGCATTCCATAGCTAAATTTATGTGTTTGGTTTGCAGTGTAATTTTTCTTGAATTCACTTGGAAATATAAAAAAATAAAAAATAAAAAAATCGATGATGGTAAGATAATTTCAGTAGTGGGAAAGTGATTTATCAGCTTTATTAATTCTTTTTATTAGCACATATCATATTGCCTAAGGTGCTATTTGGCGTTTTTACAAATAAGAGCCTATTATTTTTAAAATATAAGTCTTTTTTTATCAAAATTAAGTTGTTTGGCAATGGCTTAGTTTAATATTTACTAGTTTTAGATACAAGAGTTTTATCCATCAACTCCTTAAGGAAGGAAAGTTTAGTTGTTCGTTAAGAGTTTATTATGCTAAAGAGGTAGACATTTTACTTTCTCTCCCCCCTCTCTTTTGCCTCTCTCTTCTCTCTTCTCAGTCTCTCCACTTGATGGATGGTCTATATTAAGGTTGGCCCCGCATGAAGGGCAGCTCACATTGAAAGTGGCCTTCACATGATGGACGGTGGACGTTGAAGGTGGATGTACATGTTAACATTGATTGTCAGCTCCCACATAATTGATGTCTCATGTTAAGGTGGCCCCCACATAATGGCCAGTCCACATTAATGGTCGGCCCCTAACAATGAATGACCCACATCCAAGGCGGGCTCCACATGATGGATGACCCATGTCCAAGGTATGCCCTCCATGATGGATACCCATATCAAGGTGGGCCCCACATCATGGATGGTCCACATCAAAGGTTGACTCGAGAATGATGAATGACCCATATCTAAGGTAGCCCCACATGATGGATACCCACTTCGAAATTGGGCCCCACATGATGGACTAGTCCACATTAAACGTGGGCCCCACATGATGGATAGTCCACATCTAAGGTGGGCACCATATGATGAATGACCCACATCAAGGTTGGCCCCATATAATAGGCAGTCACATTAAAGGTTGGCCCCTAACAATGAATGACCCACAAGCTGGGCCCTGTATGAAGGACAGTCCACCGTTAAAGGTATGCCTCGCATTATGGATGATCGATATCTAACAGCCCATATGATGTACGGCCCACATCCAAGGTGGGCTCTACATGATGGATGACCCACATCAAGGTGGACCACACATAATGGACAATCCACATTAAAGGTCTCCCCAAACAATGAATGACCCACATCCAAGGCAGGCCCTACATGATGGATGGCCCACTTTAAAGTTGTCCCCCTCATGATGAATGGTCCATATTAAGTATGTCCTTCATAATGAATTACTCCTGAAAAAAAGCTCTTATTTGAATGTTTTACCAAATGTACTTGTTTCAAATAAGAGTTTTTTCAGTTTTGGAAAACAAGAGCAAGAAGGAAGTCCTAATTCTCTAGCTCTTGTTAGAGTAGCTCTCATCGGATTAGTTGACAGTTGCCAAACGGCCCTAATTCCATGAGCTGATTCAGCAAGTTATATCCATTTGAGACCCAAGTCACACTGTGAACAAGTTTTAGAATGAATCAGCTCAAAATCTCCTAGAGTCGGCTCATTTTCAACTTGAATCAATAACTGTCACAGCTAATGGACATGATCCCCCATTTTCACTGTATGAGCGACCCGATATGAGGGACCCATCATTCGTGTGTGTACCTGAGCTCTAGGAGCCAGCATGTTGTGTGTGCAGAACCCACTCCATCCATCAGGTGGAACCCATCACTTCCACCCTTAAGCCCAAAAATCAGCCTGACCCAAAACTCAGGTGGACTAAACCGATGAGATCAATGTAAAATCATTTTCTAAAACATATAAATCCATTCTTTGTGGCGCAGATGAGCTTCGGATCAGCTGATTTTTTAATTATCCGTTCATCATATGTTTCCGTACCTGATGAACGGGTTGGATGGCATATATACTCTACGGACCTGCGGTACCCCCACAAAGCATTCCAAAGTTCCCTTCGGGCCTGTCCTTAGCCTTATTTAAAGTTACTTATTGGGCTGTCAATGGGCTCAACGGGCTCATCAAGCATCGGGCTTTGACTGGAATACTAGGCCCAAGGTCTAGGCCCATGCCTAAATTTAAGCCCTTTTAACAACCGGGCCATTTTCAGGCTCCATTTAAGAGCCTGTCGGCCCAGCCCATTTGGGATTTCAAGGCAATTTTCTCACAACTATACATGATGGGAAACACTTAATGAACGACCCAGATCTTAAACAAAAGAGGGTGGCCGGGCTCGGGCTCAGATCGCGCATAATGCCATCGATCAGCTGGGCCCAGGCATGTTTGTTTCAGCCCTTCATGGGCCACGGCCAGGCTTCACCTAGTTTTATTTAGGGGCCAATCTTGGACAAACATTGACACGGCCCACCCGGCCCATTGACAACTCTAATTTCTGTGATTCATGCCCACTTCGACTAATCAAAGTTCCTTATGCTCACCTGAGCTTGTTTGTATGGGAGAGAAGCCTGTTGTGGGCCCTTTGTGAAATGGGCCCCTCATACAGTTGTTGATCAGTACTGTTGGGCAATGAAAGATTTCTCTTGACAATGGCTGCATGGAAAACTTGGAAGATGGGCAATGGGTTCCTGTTGGGCAATCTATACCGATAAAAGGGCTTCCCCATGATGAAGATGCATGTGCAGATAACCATGACCGACGTAAGGATGATGTCCCCAAAGCCCCAGCTGACATGGTCTTGAACGTAAACGATCACTGTCACGCCGAGCATGAGACCCAAAGAAAGAACGGCGTTCCACCAGTTGAAGTAGGACATCTTCTTCTTCCTCTCCTCAGAGTGATTATCGTCGAACTGATCGGCCCCAAAGCTCTCTAATGATGGTTTGTGGCCCCCAGTTGCTACTGAGATCGTGTACATTGCGACAAAGAAGACCACTACGTGCGGCTTCTTGGATTCGTGACATGTGTCGACGTTGCATGGTTTGAGGGCTGGGATGTACTGGGACATTGTCAATAGGATGAGACCCTGTGGGCCCAAATCCAATCAGACTTCTTGATTTGATTTTCAAAAACTTGGTTAGTATTATTATTTGTTTGGTGTGATGCTTCTGGTAGAGAAAAGAGACAAGTGGGACCATGCTTCAGTGATCTAGACCACTTATTTAGTGGGCCAAAATGTTGATGGTGGATGCTCAAAACTACTATAAATTGTAAGATCTGAGCCATCCAATGTCTGGAATTTTTTTCTCCCTATTGTTTCTGTAGTTTTCCCTACCGTTTATTTGTGAGCTGGTGATCTGAAGGTTAGGATCTTCAAACCGGAGAAATTTTTGGATCATCTTCCAATCCTCAGTTGGGTCTGTCAAATCAACAGTCTGGATCACCGAAGAATGGGCACATCAAGCTATGTTTGGAATCATGGATTCCATGCCAAACAATCAAAAAAAGAAAAAGGTATTCTTTTGATGTGACAATTTATGCTGTTTGGATAGCTAAGAAATGAGTGGATTCGGTGCCAATCAAGCAAGAAGTCAAAATCATAATTCATGCTTTATAATTCTTATAAAAAAAATCATCAGCGGATAATTATTGTTTTTTTTTTTTTTTTTTTTCCCTTTTACTTTTTAGATTCTGCACATCCAAACATAACCCATGTTTAAAAACCTCCATAAAAAACACCAAATTGTATGTGGGACCCACTTACATGGCATTAGGTTTCCTCCATGATATGGTGCAACAATCAGAACCAAGATTGGGCAACCTATCATAATATTTTCAAGTGATGGGCTGTTAGGCAGGCCCCACATCCTAACTGGCTCATTCCATGTGTACTACTTAGAGCCTACTACATTAACACTGTTATATTCCAGGGTGAGTTTGGTTGCACCAAATTTCATGATATATATATATATATATATATATATATATATATATATATATATATATATATATATATATATATATGTGAGTCACTCTCAAGTCCAACTGGTTGGACCACATTTTGCAGTCCACCCAGTTGATTTCTCTAAACCTCTTAAGTGCTTGTGACATCCAATCCTCCTAATAGGTTGGCTCCACCATAAGGATCTTCTAATACAAAAATCAGCCCTATCCAATCATTATGTGAGCTACAATATAGAAAATAATGTATAACCATTTATTAATAGCAAAATTTTAATGTGGTATACTAGGTTAGTAGATGAAGTTGATTTTTGTATGAATTGTTCCTCATGGTGGGGTTAACCTATTAGGAGGATTGGATGTCACAAGAGCTTAACAGATGGGGGAGTTATCCATTGGATGGACTGCAAACTGTGGTCCAACCGGTTGGACTTGAGAGTGCCTATATATATATATATATATATATATATATATATATATTGGTGCAACCAAACACACCCCAAATTAAATGATGAAACTGTCTTGAGGAGAGTATGAGTTTACCATAAGATAGATGACGGAAGACACGACAGTCATCAAGTATCTCCCCGTGTAAGCATCGGTGACAAACCCTCCGATCAATGGCATCATCGTCGTGACCCCAGTCCAGTAGTTCACGTTCTTTGCTGCTGTCTGGAGATCTTGATGGAGGACTTTGGTGAGATATATAATGAGGTTTGTCGCTAATCCAAAGTAACTCAGCCGTTCACTGAATTCCAGGGCTGCCCCACACAAAACAACACACAAATTAAATAAGATGCAAAACATGGCCTACTGCTGCTGGCCATAGTTCTAAAGCTCAAAAACTCAAAGACTAGATTCGGTTTTCAGCAGCTCTGGGTCAGCTCAGAGACTTGAGCTGACTCGACTCGATATTTCATAACTTCAAGTAAAAATACTTAAGTGTATCAATGGATGTCAAAAATAATTAAAAATGTGTGTAATTTAAACAAAAACATTGTGTTGAAATTGTTATTGCCACTCTAGCTAAGACCAGTCTTTTCATATTGAGATAGGTAGGTTTCATTCCCACCCTCCTCAGGTACCTTTTATTAATGATTATGCTAAAACTCGCCGACTGGGTTTGAGTCCACCGAGTCATTGAGTCATGTCAACGAGTTTTCTGAGTAGGGATCCACAATGGCCCAGAGCCAATTTTCCAAGAGACTAGTCAGCGAGTCGAGTTGACCTGATCGAGTTCCGAGTCGAGTCAGTGAGTTTTAGAACTATGCTAGTACAGGTCATGTTTGGGCTAACAAATATGGCCCATGAGTCAGGCTCGAGTTAAACCCCACCTGGCCAGAATCATCAATATAGATTATCGACAGGGGATGGGCCACATAACAAGACCTGACTCCAAATCCGAAAGAAAATAATAGAGGATGAGATAAGCATGGATGCATATATATGGCATAGTTATGAATGTATGTATCCACTAACTGAGTTGGGCTGAGTTGGATCTAGTAGGGTTGAGTTCCATTGGTGGAGCTTGATGATATGATAAGTAGATCAAGTCGGCTCACATGGTAATGAGCCACGCTCAAATTTGGGGCAAATTCTTGGCTTGTTTAGTAACGCGAACGTGGTCAGGCTGACCAGGTCTTGACCCGACCTGGTGCCACCCTTAACTACTACTAGATAAGGGTGCAACTCGGGTGGATTGTGTGGGGTTGAGGGTCAACCCAAGCACAATCAGACTTCCAGAGTACCCAGCCTGCAATCGGAGCTGAACCGATCGAGGTGCCCAACTCGAAGTCCTTTATACTCAATCCAGCCAGACCCGACACAACTCAACCCAACTCAGACACAAATACATATGATTATTCCCAACCCAACCCGAATTTTCTCCACGCAAATTAACCAAATTCAAATCATGTTAGCGTTTTTCAGCCTCAATTCAACTCGAGGACCCTGACAAGACCTGACCTGACCGAACATGGGTTGTGTCAATTGGATTTGGGTTGACCGGAACCCAGTTGCAGCCCTACCACTAGGCGGTATGGCATGTGCAACGCACGAGGGGAGAGAGAGAGAGAGAGAGAGAATACAGCTACACGTTTGATGGCTACACGCGGAGAGAGAGAAGGGTGAAGATTACTTTCAACTGTTCGGCGCACCCCCTTTACCAGTATTTCAGATTTTGACATTTTTCTTGGGATAGTATGGAAAATCTCATTGAAAATAAATTTAAAAAAAAATGTATTTATTATGAATTAATAAATATTTTAAAATTTTAAATATTTAGGTTTGATGAATATTTCGCAAAAATATCATGTGATTTTGAAAATCTTGGTGATTTTTGTCAGAAAGGCAGCGACAACAACCACAACAACAATGACAGAATGATCCCATAACATGCATGATCATAAGGGTGTTATGGATATTATTCAGTACCTATAATGAAAAAGGATGCTTTCCATACACCAGTTGAAGCCCGGAGAGGATCCTTCCCTTTATAATCGAGTGAAGAATCACGGACCCATTTCTCATTATCATCCACGGCTTCATATGCTTCTGTAATTCTTTCTTCCAATCCCATCTCCATATGTACAAAGGGAGAAGATGTTTCTTCTACTATATTCAGTTTAAGAAGAGATGATAGGGGATCTTGTTCAGTGATATGTGAAAGAGAAAACAAGAAGAGCAAATGATCTTTTGCTAGTAACGATAGTAGGAGGTTGTCTACTTATACTCTCTCTCCTTCTCTAGGTCGGGTGGGATCAGGCTTGGGTTCCAAAATATGGCCATTTAAGTAAATGGGTTAGACCCAGATTGGGTCCCACCCAACCCAACCTGGGCAGGGCCAAATGAGCTGACTGGACCAGCCCAAAATCTGAATTAAATTAATATAAGATAAGTATGGATATATACACATAATGTATATATGTTTGCATGTATTGGCTAATTGCCTAGGGCTGGGCATGCGTTTAGTTTATATACGTTGATTCGGTAGGGCTAGGCATGCATATTACACTAAGACCCAAGTGTCGTGGTGCAGGGTCAGACGAGCCCAAACAATCAAATGGGTTGGGATGGGCTTGATTAATTTTAAGTGGGTTGGGTTGATGTTCTGGGTCGGAAATCTTGGCCTGGTTAGAGAACAGGTCAGGACCTAGAAACACTGCCATCTCTCTCTCTCTCTCTCTCTCTCTCTCTCTCTCTCTCTCTCGTGTATAGCCATTGATAAATAACAAAACGCAAGTGTGGTCCACTTGATGATCATGTGGCTGATTTTTGTACAAGGCGATCCTTACGATGTGGACGGGGTAGACTTCGCGCACACATGAAAGCTAGAAAGTTATATGCTGGGTGGATGGTAACTTATGGTACAACCAGTTGGACCTGAGACGTCTTATCTTTTTTTTCTTTTTTATATTATTATTTTATACTTGGTTTAGCATTATCTATGATGAGTTCGACTAAGCATCTTAATCAAGGTAATGGAGGAATGAGATTCTTGTAATGATAGGATGCTGACAACTCAAAAGAATAACAGCCATCCATGTGATTTTCGAACCTTATGCCTTTTCAAGTACTCTTGGGACTAAAGATATTTAGTTTAACCGTCCATTTGTCTTCTCGACTAAGTACTTCGATCTTATTATTTGTACCAGGACATGTATTTGTGGGGGCGCAGTCCAATTAATATTCCACATGGGGGTGCCATGTTGCCACATGTGGAGCATGTCTGTGGCCGAGCGGGCTGAATCTTTGTCTACGTATATATGGAGGCCGGATCCAATACAAACATATTACTTTAATGTACAAATCAATGTGGGGGATGTTCTAATGACATCCAATTCGTCCATGAATTAAATGTCATTCAGTTGTCCTTTACTAACAAAACTCAGATTGATCCAAAACTTTCCTGAGCTATACCTTACCGTGTAAAAGTATGCTTAAAACCTTTAAAATCATGTGTTGTGGCCCACCTGAGTTTGGAGTTTCATCCTCGTTGGATGCATCTCTTGAATGGATTATAAAATGTGCAAAACACAATGAACCCCACATACAATCTAAAAGGTTTTTTATGGTGGGTGTTTCGTCCTGACTGTTCCTGATGGTATAGCATACCCGGATTTTGAATTGGACTGATTGTTTGGCACCAAGGAGAAAAATAGGTTGCTCAAATGATGAACGGATTGGATGTCATTGAAACACCACAGTGGGTACCACACATTGATTTGTATATTAAGTTTAATGTAGAAACTTTTGTAATCACAGACCTTATGAATGTGAATAGAAGGATGACCCACTACAAAAGCTACAAATCTACATTTTGGCCCGCTATGATGTTTTTCATGACATCCAATGCGACCATCTTTTGCACACCTTAATGTTCTCCTTGGAGCCCAAAAAATCAGGCTAATCTAAAACTCATGTGAGCCATACCACAAGTAACAGTTGGGATAGGGATACCTACAAATATTAGAATACTCTTCACATTGTGTGTGGGCCAATTGTGCTTGTACATGACATCTAATCCATTCAAATGTTTCAACTGACCAGGAACTAGTGGACAGCCAAGCATGCAAGCCATTCCAAAACTATGGTGGGCCACAACACCTGATTTTAAAAGTTTAGGCATGATTTTACATGGTTTAGCCTACATTGGGGCAGACATGAAGGCTGGATTAGTTGAAATGAAAACATCACGTTAGGCCCCACAACTTGATTTGTAATTAATCGTTTGTGGTGGATCCAACCTCACAGTATGGAAAGATCTTTCGTACATTGTATTACGTGCATGGATATGTATCAATCCATTGATAGTAGAATTCACATTCTTGGACTTGTGAAAGATCCAACCATCAATCTGGTCCGTCCATCCATCGGCCACAAACATAGATTACCAAATGGTTGAAAATTTCCTTCGGATGGATGTTCCTAACCATCAAATAAGTGGATTGCAAATGACGGTTCAAAAAACACCTTCTCAGATTCAACATATATAGGATCTTGGACCACACCCAAGAAACAAAAACCCACTTTAGTTAAAAATATTTTATCAGTGTGCCGAATCTCTTAAAGTAAAATTGCAATAGAGTAAGATTGATGGGGGATGGACGGTTGTCAAAACCGTTCTTCAATGATCTGAATGGAACGCTTCTAATACCAAGTGATTATTTGAAAGAATTGTATATAGACAAGTAAATTGTTGACCCTGCGAACATATATATATACACACGTGTGTGTAGTCGAATGAACGTCTCAGATCAACTTACACATGTGCCGAAATCGCTCTTGGTGCGTCGTGGCCTGGGACTTGAAAGACTTGTATTCACCATTTATGCAGTGCTTAGAACACCCGAGCTTGTGGGGCCCACCGTGTTGTATATGTAAGATCCAATCCGTCCTTCAGGTGAGAGCCCTTATTCACGGCACTGTATGTACCAAAGATCATCTCGATAAAAACTCAGATGGGCCACACCAATGGGAACAATGTAAAATTGTGCTTAAAAGCTCCAAATGCAGGCAGCGGTGTGACCTACCTGGATTTTGGATGATCCGTGATTATTATATCTTCCCTTCATGCTGTGAGTTACAATTGATGAACGGTTTTGATGAAAGATACACCATGGTAGCCCACACAAAAACCTGTGGCTGGCGGCCCATCCCCATTGTTTCCTGTCCTGTGGCCCACATGAGTAGGATATATGGATTATTTTTTGTCCCATGTTCTATTATTAATGTTTGAACCTAATGGATGGATTGGATGTCACACAAGACAACATGGTGAGCCCACGAGCCAGGGGTTTTACAGCTGTGTAACAGGTGGTGCAGGGGATTCCGGTCCGCTCCGCTGGACGCAGTGGCAAATCTCGTTCTCGGTAATTTCTCGGGAGATTTTTAAATTTTGGCAACAATAATGATATTCACTTTATTACTTTATTTATCGCAAAAATATCGCGATAATTAAAAATTTAGGCCCGGGCTCCGGACAACATCACAGGCCCGGGCCAGACTTGGCTGAGGCTCTAGTTTCATCGGCCCGGTGAATCCAAACCATCCAAGTCCTGGGGTGGGAGAGATCCCTCACCGTGGGACCACTGTGATGTATGTGTCTTATATCCACGCCGTCCATCCTTTTTGAAACTCATTTTAGGGACTGACTCCAAGAATAAAATTGATCCAAATCTCAGGTGGACCATAATACAGGAAACAGTGGTAATCAACTATTAAAAACTTCTCGTGGGCCACAAAAGTTTTGGATCGAGTTGATATTTGTGTAGTCTCTTCATCCATATTTTTGTGGCTTTATCAACAGGCTGGATGGAAAATAAAAATTCCGGTGGCCACCATGAAGTTTTTAATGGTGGGGATTCAATCAACTACTATTTCTTAGGTATGCTCCACCTGAGATTTGGATCTGCTTCGTTTTTGGGGATCATACCTGAAATGAGCTTTCAAAATGGATGGACGGTGTGGATTTAAGAAACATACATTACAGTGGGCCCAGTGGATCCGGGGATCCACGGAAACCGCGCCCATCAAACAGAGTAACAGACTTTTAAGATTCAGAAATAGTTTGATTGTCCATGCCCAACCAAAAATAAATTCGTCAATCAGAATCTAGAATCATCCAAATTCATCTAATTTTTTAGAGAATTCTATCCAGAGTGAGACACATGGTTTGGACGGTATAGATTGTTGTATATATATATCCCTCTCATACATCGAGCAGCATGCACGTGTACATAACCTCGTTCTCTTGCAAAGTTTCAGATTAAGTCTCGTGATTACCGCCTTTGGTACTTCGGACGTGAATTTCCCGCCACACTTGTCGTAGGGATCGGTGCAACAAAAAGATCTGTGGGGCCCACCATGATATTTGAGTGACATCCACTCTGTCCATCAGTTTTGGTATATCATGTTGTTATGAATCGAACACAGAGATCGGGGCAAATCAAAACTCAAGTGGGTCAGATCACAGGAAACAGTGAAGATAGGACGGTCACCATTTGAAACCATCTTGGGCCACCGGATGGACGGTTTGGATATACAGAGAATCATCAAGGTGAGCCCCACCGTAGGGCTAACACTTAATTTGCGCTCCTCCGGGTGCAGCAATCGCTGTAGAGAGAAGTCGCTTCCGGGTCTTTCCAGGGACATTTAGTGCAATAGCCCCTACTTCTTCTCCATCTAACAAAAGGTTCAATTTATTGTAAGGCTTATCTATTTTAGCCCTTACATAAGAAGTTACAAACGATTTAGTTGAAAATGCCCCTCTAACCATATGTTCTATTGTGGATCTCCCCTACACTATAGGCCCTCCTAAGTAATGTAGATCCCCCATGAGCAATGTGTATCTCTCTTGGACACTACAGGTCCCCCTTAAGTAATTTGTATCTCTCCTGCCTGAACACTATAGGTCCCCCGCAGGGGGGGGGGGGGGGTTAATCCCAAGTGCAATGCACAGTGCAACAGGGGGTTAGAGGGGCATTTTGTCCCAAAAAGTTTGCAATTTCTAGTGTGGGGGTTATAAAAATGAGCCTCACAAGAATTGGACTTGTTGTTTGAGTGGGGCTATTACACTAAATATTCCGTCTTTCCATGTCTGACGTCTCCCATACGTACGCCAATTTACTGCAAGCCCGTGCAACAAAGAGCTCCGCGGGACCCACCGTATTTAAAATATTACATCCATTCCGTCCATCAGCTGCACAAGATCATGTTAGTACATGACCCCAAAAATCAGGCATATATAAAAGCTCAAGTGAGCCAGACCAGAGGAAACGGTGGGGATGGGACACCCACCACTCAAATTTTACCCAAGCCCCAGTAATATTCTTATGCTATCCAATCCGTTCATGAAGCTTTTCCCATTAGGATGAACGGAGAAACAAATATACCAACATGATCAAAAACTTCGTGGGCCCCAAGAAGGTCTCGATGGTCAGTGTCCTCATAAACTTCTTTTCCTGTTGTGTGGACCAATTGAGCTTCGGATCCATATTATTTAAGAAATAACGTCCTAACATGATATCTTTCAAACGATGGACGGAGAGGATTCCACATAAACATCACAGGTGGGCCTCATAGAGATTTTTCTTGCACGGGCTCCATCCACCGCTCTTGTAGGAAAATCGACCTTTCGTCTTACGTTCAGAAGCGTTGACGGTCAGCGTTGACGGTCAACCGTTGACGGTCCTCCTCGGACGCGGACCTACCCTCTAGGACGGACTCGGTCATGGCAGAGGCTCTGTGGAGCCCACCCTAATGGTCTATATTTCTTTATCCACACCGTCAATCCATTCTAAACGATCATTTTAATACATGATCCGAAAAAAGGAGGGAGATCCAACTCTCAAGTACGCCACACCACAGGAAAGAGTGGAGATTGAACGCCTACCATTGAAAAACTTCTTGCAGCCACATAAGTTTTTGATCAAGCCTGATATATTATTTTTTTTTTTCCCCTTCATCCATCTCTATGTTACCTTATGAACAGGTAGCATGGAAAATAAACATCACGGTGGGCCTTAGGAAGGTTTCAACGGTGGCGTCATTATCACCACTGCTTCCCGTAGTGTGGCCCACTTGAGCCTTTAATCTGCTTCCTTTTTTATTTTCTACAGTTAAAATGATCTTTTAAAATGGATGGACGGTGTAGATAAAACACATGTATCACGGTGGACTTCACAGAACCCCTGCCAAGACCGAGTCCGTCGTAGCCGCGTCCTCCACCGCCAGCTTTGACTGCTGCATTTGTGTGTTTTCCATGTATGGCTAGTGTCCGTACAAAACCTTACTTATTAGAGAATTCCCATTTCAATTCCCACCCTTGGCCCTGATCAGCAAAACCCTAGTCTCTTCCTCCATTTTCAGATCATCTCTTCTTCAAAGGTAAGGCCACTCCTCTTCTCCAATTAAAGATAAATATTTCTTTTATTGTGTAAAATCTTTTTTTTTTTTTTTTTTTTTTTAATTTTAGGCTGGTTCCTCTACAACGTTTGGAGAGAAAGCTTGTTCTGCAACTTTTCTTGTGGGGCCCACTGTGGTTTCGTGTACGGGAATCCACCCCGTCCAGAAGATTCATCCTACCAAGAAACTAGGATGGCCCAGACATTAGGCCAATCCAACTGATTGCCTGAGCCACTACGTGAACTTGGAATTTTTTGGTGGATGTTCGTTGTTTTCTAGGTGTGACCCACCTGTTGATTTTTGGTTTGTCCCATCATCATGGTGGGACTCACTTGATGCGTGGATTGGATGAGATACACGTAACACGGTGGACCCCACACAGAAGTTGAGTAACATTTACATGGAGGTGAATAAGTTCCATGCATGTTCATAACCTCTTTTTGTTTCTCAAAGATCATATGTTTAGTCATGCATGCATATGCATGTATGGTCATGCATCAGATGTATGCATATGGTTGCTTCTATGTATATATTATGTATGTGCATGCTTTCAATCACCCGTCCATGGATACCAAAGTGCGGTTTTTTAGGGAGAGATAAGAGTACAGAAGTACTTAGTTGCAGTCATCCAGGGCTATTGGTGGATCGATGATCCTAGCCGTAGAATTAAAACCCGGTTTATTGTGAATCACTGGTTGTGATTGGCCATTTTCATCAGATGGCTAGGATGATCCGATAGGAAAGATATTGGGGCACAGTCCATCAAATGATGAGCCCCATGGCCCCCATCTGGACCATTGCGGGTAGAACAGAGAAATGCCACTTCTTCATATCAAGCTCATACCATGTCCTTCTGATGAACATCTGATGGTTAGGATCCAATGTCAACCATGACATCTATTGGTCCACCTGAGCCACATCACATTCCAGACAATGGCCAAATGCCCCAGTGACCCTTCTCTGTGGTGGGCCAATCGCTGTGCACACGTGTCGCTTCCTCCATTAGTAAAGAGTTCAAAGTGGGACACCAAGGAAATCCTTCAAGAATGTTGATTGTGAGTTGTAGAACATAGTCACTCCCAATCCCCCTAGACAAGAAGCCTTTTGATCAAACTCTTAACTTATGACCATCTCCACCGTCGGAATTTCATGTCCGTGATCAAATTGCATTGTGTACATGATAGATGAATTAGTGGGCCTTTTTTTTATTATTGGTACCTGGTGATTACAGGGATTCAAAACCACATTTTGAGTCTTTTTGGCATGTGGGTGTTCCTTGATAAGGTGGCCCATTTTCTTAAAGGGAGGCCAATGGAGCCATTGGTTATCAAAATCTGAATGCAGACTACCACATTATCACCTTATCTATTGCGTCGGCTGCTAAGGTGATGTGGGCTTATATGAAATGGAATGAAATTGCATTCGCGAATGTTTTCACTCATGGTTGCACCTATTGCATTCTGCAACCATTTCAGGTGTTGATGTCAGATAGGTAGCTAGTTTTGGAAATTTTCTAAGCAATCTTGAGAATTCATGTTTGGTATGAATACTAAGCAGGGTAATTGTAATTTGGTCACTTCCTCTACATCAAACTGACAGTGGCAATTCATATAAAGAGCGAACCCAAACGGGGCGTTAGTTTTGGAATCTGTCACTGCTGGTCCCAGTTTTCCGCATGTAGTTAAAAGCTTACAAGAGACGTAGTAAGCATTTGCTGTGGAAGTCGTGGAGTTAGTTTATTTGCAGTCTTCTTCAAAAACCACCCTTGTAAATAGTGTTTGTGTCACTGGTTCTTTTTGTATGCAAATGATCCCAATTTAGTCATGTTTGGCCGCATTGTGAAGAGACGATTACAATCTGGCCCGCCATTCTTTTACTTCAATGGTGATGGTTGTTTTTATGGTTTTTGAAACCGTTGATTAGTTTGTGTTAGAAATTGGAAGGAATGCTAATTGCAGACTCGCATCCTCAACTCACAAGACTTCCCCATTGGGACAAATGGAAGGTGTGGACAGGATACTGGACAAGGGGGCCCCATCATGAACAGGCCATAACCCAAATATCAGGACAATCAGACAACCTGTCATTTTGATCAGAAGAGTGCCCACAAGTGCTCAGCAGATTTTTTTTCCCTTTTTTTATTCTCAAATCGAGTGATCTAAATCTTTCAGTTGTCCTGATTCAGTTAATTGGTCTATATTGTGCACATGTCTACCACGAATCCTGATGGGAACTTGTGTGTGATAAGCTATCTGCTAATCCTCTAGAAATTGATCACATGGACGCGTTTCTCAGTTCATCTGTTTTCTCAAATACTTTTTTATTCTCCCCTCTAAACTCAGATATTGCCATTTTTGTATCCAAAACAGATGGAAGATGGAAATGCTCACACCATCAAGAAAGAATACCATAGAGCAATCGATGTCTCAAAAATTTCAAAGGAAACTAGGATTTCTTCCGAGCGGTGGCACTGCTCTTGCGATCCAATTTGCGGATTCTCAAAACAGGCAAAGCACAGGCTAGAACATGAAGAGCGGAAAAGATCAGCGAGGAAAGTAATGGGAGTTATAGTGCTATGTCTACTCTTCATGGTTGTAGAGATCATAGGAGGTGTGAAGGCCAACAGCCTTGCAGTTCTAACAGATGCAGCCCATTTGCTATCGGACATTGCCGGATTTGCAATCTCTCTTTTCACTATTTGGGCTTCAGGATGGGATGCAACACCCCGTCGATCGTATGGGTTTTTCCGCATTGAAGTTTTGGGGGCATTGCTATCGTTGCAGCTGATTTGGTTAATAGTTGGGATCTTAATCTATGAGGCAATTGATAGGATTCTTCACAAGAATACTACAGTTGATGGAAAGCTCATGTTCCTCGTCGCAGCATTTGGGTTCATCGTCAATTTGATCATGGTAGTGTGGCTTGGTCATGATCATGATCATGGTCACGCCCATTGTGGGGCACATGCTAGTTTTGGTAGTGATGAAGAAGTGGGCCTGGTAACAGAAGAAGAGATGACCATCCTTCTACCAAATTCTCCAAAGAAGCATCGACATGAGATCGGCAATTGTTGTCAGCACAAACAAGTTGTTTCTGATCAATTGGAAGACGCTGATTACAGGCGGGGATTTGAAACAGAACCATGTAATTCGAGTCATGGACGGCCAGAAGAAGATGCCCCACAAGAACATGAACATTCAAGGCGCATACATGCACGTTGTAGGCGACCTGATTCAGTCTGTGGGAGTGATGATCGGGGGCGCCATCATATGGGCAAGGCCCACTTGGCTGATAGTTGATTTGATCTGTACTCTGGGTTTCTCTGTTCTTGTAGTGTGGACCACCATAGGCATGCTTAGAAGCATATTAGATATATTGATGGAGAGCACACCAGATGAGATCGATGCTGTTATGCTTGAAAGCGGCATCAAAAGTGTTCATGGTGTCCGTGGGGTCCATGACCTACATGTTTGGGCCCTCTCGCCCGGCAAAATATTACTGGCTTGTCATGTAACAGTTGAACCATATCATGATTCA
This sequence comes from Liriodendron chinense, assembly GCA_003013855.2. NCBI lineage: Eukaryota > Viridiplantae > Streptophyta > Magnoliopsida > Magnoliales > Magnoliaceae > Liriodendron > Liriodendron chinense. The sequence goes on from ML058333.1 coordinate 7,134,941, forward strand.
AACAGAATTCTTCTCAAGATTAGAAATTACTGTGAAGAAACATACAAAATCAGTCATATTACAGTACAAATCGAGAATGAGGAAACCACACTATAAATTTGCTTATTTTTGGTTTGATGAGTAGCATAGATAAAATTTACATTCTCTTTTGTGTTTTGTGGTATTAATCTTGTTAATGAAGAAGGCCATTGTTCGAATTATCCCCAATATTATCCGTATCTTTAGCTCGGCGATACCAATTTGCACTAGTAACGATACCGATAACACTAGTAGTATCAGAAATTCCAGCTATCGGCGATGTATCGCTAAGTATCACCAACGTATCAATATCGCCAATGTATTGCCAATATTTGCAATTGTGTAAACTTCCTAGTGTTGCTTGTATTGCTAATGAATCGATATCGCTAAAATTTTGGACTCAGTAAATTTTAGGTATTGCTTATATTGCTGGTTTATTAATGCTATTTCAGAATTTTTTATGGGCACATGCAGTGTTTGAATTGTCAGCAATAATATTAATAATATTGCGATATTATCGTTAGCTCAACATGGGAAATATTGAAACCACAATCTTTCATTTCCTTTTCAATTGTTGATGATTTATTGGTAAAATATCATGCGTTGTTGATACACGTGTTGATATTCTTAAATATCGATGGATGTTTGGGTGGATGGTTGGATTGATAGATGGGAAAGTTTGATTGATTTGTCAACATGCTTTTAGGCCCTCATTAACAAGAAATTTATTATGTATGAATTCTTTTTGTTAGTTTTTTATTCCTAAATATACAAATATATTTATTTTAGCATCTTTTAAATTTCATTGAAAAATTCTACAGTTTTTCCCATGTTTCTCAAATGTTTTCCTGCATTTTTTATTATCAGCAATGTCATCGGTGACATTGATATTATTTCCATATCCCCCACTAGTGAAACTTATAGCAAAACCGTTTACTTTGAACACTAATAAAGACCTGTTTGGATGCAAGAAATCTATGGCATGGAGATGGATAACTTTAATTCTTACATTTTTCAAGCATTGTAACCCAATGAATTGCAACCTTTAAAAAAAAAAGTTACATTTTTAATATTAAAAAAAAAAGGTAAAATAAAAAACCATTCTTTGAACAGCAAGTGGAAATCCGAAATTCAATTCATTCAGAATCCCAAAGGCAATAAATCTCAAATCAAGGGAAAAGCGATTTTTTCGCCTTGGATTCCTAATATCCGAACATGCCCACAAGACATGTTTTGCAGTTTTTGCTCCAGTCAGTTTGGGACCACCATCTGACAATCAATCAAAGGTAGGAAAATTCTAGAATCATCTCCCACTGCAATCAAGTGCAGGAAAAGATTTCCTTAAAAAAGGCTCATGGTTGCTAGTTAATCAGGCCCGCTTATCTGAAAAGAAAGCTGCTGATATCACTGCTGGAGCGCACTATAAAAGTACATCAATCATAAGGCCTCCTTGATGAGCCCTAAACAATTTGGAATGTTGGTGTATTTCCTAATGGTTTTGATATTATTTCTAACAGGGTCTGAGAGCATGACCTGAGTTAATCTCTGAATTGGTATCTACCTGCCCATGACCTGACACTTGATATCTGATGCCTCTAGTGAGGCTGCTCGGTGGGCCATGAAAGGAGGCATCAGATAGTGCTGCCAGATGGGCGGGTGATCCAAACTGTCGAAATAATGGACCCCATAGAGAATTGACCATGAACAATCTTAACCTTACAATGGTAGCCCATGCATAAGACTGCTAAGAAATTCAACAGTCCATTTTCAATTGCCACGGGATTACTGGGATCTTCCAAGCTGGGAGAACTGTTGGGGCACATCCATCCACAGCAGGGTCCACCAGATCAATGATCTTGATTATAAAAACATGGGCCCATCCTATACAAACCAAAACCCTGAAAATACAGTTGATGGAGGGGCCATACATAGAGTTGCTAAACAGAGGAACCCTCTATTACAAGTCAGGAACAACAGCTCAAAAGACAAAAGAAAAAGAGTAACACTCACCACACAACTCCTTACAATGCTTTTCTTCAGACGACCCTTCCCTACTCCTTTTAGAACCCTATCAAAACCCTAAATATGTTAAAAAGGACAAAAGAGGAATACAATGTGGACAACCTAAAACTACTACTGTCATCTTTCATTTCATAAAACACGGCTTCTCTAATGGCATCTTCTCTGAGAAGTTGAGAGAAGATTGTTAAATCTACATGTAATCATTCAAATGCAGAATTCGCTACAAAACATTAGAGAGGCCGTTTGCATTAAGTTCTCATGTGGAGCAGCAGTTCTTCTTCGATAGGTTGCTCATCTCGCTAACGTTGATGGTTGTCCCCAGCCCGGGGCCGGCTGTGGCCGCCTCTTGGGCTGCCAGTGCCTTCTTGCTTATTATGTGGTATATCTCAGTCAGGATGCTCTGGAATGCCTTCTCGATGTTGAGCGCCTCCAGCGCAGATGTCTCGAGGAACGAGAGGCCCTCCTTCTCGGCCAGGGCCTGAGCGTCCTGCTCCGGGACGGCCCTCAGATGTTTCAGGTCCGCTTTGTTCCCGGCCAGCAGGATGACGATGTTGGAGTCGGCGTGATCCCTCAGTTCTCGGATCCACCTCTGGACATTGTCAAATGTTTGCCTCTTTGTCATGTCATACACCATAAGTGCACCCACAGCGCCTCGGTAGTAAGCACTGGTGATGGCTCGGTACCTCTCCTGGCCAGCAGTATCCCATATCTGTGCCTTGACCGTCTTTCCTTCCACCTGTTTTAAAAATCAAACAATGGATTCTTTAGACATCAGAAAGAAAATGTCGGTCTACCCCCTGGAACCAGCATCTCCATCGATGAAAATCAAAATGACCACAGCAGAGAGAATATCGGTGTTGCATTACTCACTGGTGTAATGCCAAGAGAGTTGTTCCACTGCCCCTCCAGAGGCCTGTCACTGTCTGCCATTGATTTGCCACTAATAAAATTGATTTGAGCGGACTATCCAAAGCATCTAATTAATGGACCTCATCTCACTGTACATGAGCCATTGCTGACTTTTTATTATGTAGTGTGTAATTTGTACACCACTAATTAAAGGGTCAGGATTGTCCAAACAGTGTGAATTTTGGTACATGGTCCATTCATGATTAGTTCTATCAAATGAATGGTTTCTATTGAGTCCGTGCATGTCATGTGTGCAGCAATGATGTGGACGCCTGCTCCATGCCTCCAGAAGCACTGGATCTGATAACTAGTGACTACTCTACAACTGATTCCTCTCAAAACTTAAACGTGGCCATAAACATCTGTTCACACTGACAGTATAAAAGGAAAATGGCTGGATCAATGCATATAAAAAACCATTCGAACATCATCATTTTACATCATTTCACCCAGATTAAATAGAGAAACATCATCATTTTACATCAGTTTCACCCAGATTAAATAGAGAAATGATGCTTGGTTGAACAGAAAGAGCATCGTTTGTTCAACCTAGCAGGAGGGGCTTTCCTTTGGGGACCTATTGCTCTAGTGTGCTCCATCACAGGATGCACAATGTTCTAATATTGCCCCTATCAGACAGTCAATGGAAGATGGACCATTGCAACCTACTGTCCTGTGCTGCAAACAGGTGCATCTTTTTCCCACCTTTAGCATGGAGATCAAACTAAAACATTAGTGAGAGAACGAATCATGTCAATTGGCATCGTATGACTATATATATAGAATCTACTTAAAAGGATAAACAGGGATAAATATAACACAGTTATCATCGGAAGATGCAAATCTGTCAAGAGAACTGACCACATCTAGGAAATTGTACCACAACTCTGTTGTACTGTACCATCTTCCCGCCAACATGCCACTTGTTTAGGAAATTAGTACAATGAAAACCTTAGGTTCCACCATGAAGATTGCCCTTCTCAAAAGTCAGTCTGATCCGCTCATACGTTAACTCATACCATCGGTTGTCTGTTGATTCAAAAGGAGGGGCCCACCAGGCAAGCAAAATGGCCTGATTTTTGTTCCGGGAGATTTTCCTGGTGGGGCCTACCATTTCGAGGTACCGTAGTCCTGCACAAATGGCATGTTGGTGGGAAAGATGGTACGGTACCACAAGTTATTGTGTTAGTGTACTTTTCTGTGGCATACTAGTGCACCTTATTTGTCAATTACGTAGGTCAGTGAGTCTAGGTATTGGTTGAGCCTAAAGAAGATGAAGACCGAAGACTCAAGTGGACCTGCTGCATCAAGGAAGAAGAAACAGGTAAATGAGATGCCTTGGATTAACAAACTCAAACCTCTAGATGACATAACCCAATAGGCATACTTGTAGTCATCTTACATTGGCCTTAGGTGTCCCAAAAGATCACCCAAAGATAGGCCCAAGAGGTTGCATGAGCTGTTAGAAATAAGACAAACCAAACAACAAAACTCATGTGTCTGTTGACCGATCGCAGGCTCTGGCCGATGGGTCGTCAAAGGCCACAGAGGGACAGCAAAGAAATCCAACTCCCTGGCCAATTTTAGACCAGTCGGTCGACTAGTCAGTCCAACTGGTCGATCGACCGGTCGGCAGAGGTCAAGTTGGGACAGCAACATAAACCAATCCTAGAACATTTTCAGACCGGTCTAAGCTCAACGACCGACCAGTCGACAGTTAGTCGTTGCTGCTTGTTTTCTATCCATTGAAGCTTTTGCTCTATATATTTGCAACTCGATTTTTTGGGTTTCGATAGAGATATTAGTGTATTAGAAGCCACCTTCATTGCCCATACCATTAGACTATAATCCTAACCATTCTAACTCATCTTCCTTGTGTTTGATCATAAGATGGAGCATTTAAAGCTCAATTGAAAATAGACTTTCTCTCTCTTGATCTCTAGATGTTTTAGGCACCATGACCATAGGTAGATTATTTGTCTAAACCTCTCTAAAGATCCAATTAGGTGGAATTCCTCTAAGCAACCAAATCCTACTAGTAGTAGAGAATTCCCACCACCTCCTATCACCTTGGTCATTTCTCGAAGATCATATGCAAGGCAATTGATCGTTGGAACTAAGGCCTTGACAAAGCATCGACAACAAGATCGGGAGAGTAAAGGGGAGCTGATTGAAGCACGAGAGAGCGGAAATCAAGCAACCCGAAGCAGCGCTGAACAAAGGGCTCATCTGACAAGTAATTATCATTATCGAGAGTCTATTGCACTCTTTCCATTTGTTGGATAGAGTGTGGGAGTTTGGTTTCAAACTCAATCCAGGTTCGTTTGTCGAACCTTGGCTCATTAGTTGAGCCTAAATTCCAGGTTCGTTTGTCGAACCTTGACTCATTTGTTGGGTATAAAATTCAGGTTCATGTGTCGAACATTGACTCATTTGTTGGGTCTAAACAAGTCTCCAAGGGGAGCCACCATCACGGGTGTATACGCGTAGGTTGAGAGGTGAACTTGTAAAACCTCCGTTCAGGTTGAGAGGTGAACCTGTGCAAAAATCTTTGAGTAAAGGTTGAGAGGTGAACCTGTGCAAAAACCTCCGTATATCGAAATCCGGTGGTCTCATAGGTTGAGAGGTGAACCTGTGCAAAAACCTTCGTATATCGAAATCCGGTGGTCTCATAGGTTGAGATCGGTAGCCGGGAGTGGAGTAGGGAAACCGAAGCACTATACATGACTGTGTTTGAGATTGCCATTTGATCACATTGTTATTCTTGCATTGCCTTTAATCGTTAATTATATGATTACTTGAATGGAATGTATACTATGCATTGCTAAGTAAATTCACATACACATCTTGTAGTTTCACTTCTAGATTAGGTGTCTGATTAGCGTATCATTTGTAGTCTAGACACTGCATATGGATTAGTTGCTTGAATGCTATATCTTTATAATCTATATGCTTAAGCTAGGTTGTTTAATTGTTTATCTTTGCTAGCCTTTATAATTGGACCCACTTAAGCTTGGAAGCTAAGTGTTCTTACTTCCTTAGCTTAAATAGTAAAATAATTTAAGTAGGCGAAAAGAATTTCAAAACGGTCCTAATCCCGACTTAGCCATAGTTCTAAGCTCCGTTCCAAGCTTCTGCGTATAGCGTAGGGTGTCATGTTAGATGATCTGACGCAATTTCATATGGTACCTTGCCTGTAAGTGATCAGTTCCCATTTATCAAAAGGCCTAACAATTCTTAACACTCATGTTGACATATGCCCAATTAGAAAGCTTTTGTTGGGATATGGATAACATCTTCAGTAAAAGAAACATGTTTGGGACTATGTAACCAGACATTCAAAATAATAAATAAATTGTGTCCATATCTGTTCATCCTCCACCATCCACAAACCACTTTATCATGAATATCGTGTGGAAAACTTCTTGATTTTATGGTACAAATCAACATGTTGACTGCCACTTTAGCCCATGATCCTTAAAAATATCTTCGATCTTTAGTTCTTCCAGATGTTACATCCACAGAAAACATCAGCACAAAACTAACGATATTATTTAGCATTGATCAATGAGATTGCACATTTATTCTTAAAGTATACAATAGTGGACTTCTCACGTTCAGATGCACAGACCATAGGCATCACAAGACACACCCTAAAATAATACACGGAATACATTTTGTCTTCAGCAAGATGTGAAATTTATGAACATGCGACATTGGTAAGCCTAGTTCAAAAGGAATAACTTCTTCTCTCGAATGAGAGAAAATGAAGGAATTCTCTGAATTCCTTATACATGATTATACCAGCAGGGTGCTAACTTGTTCTTTTTTCCTGTAATTATGCTCATTTCAACTTCTAAAGCTACATTTCAAATGTGGGGGTCATGTTCTTTTCAAGGTCCCTAATTAGATCTTTCTTTTTTTATTGTTTTTCCTATTTCTTTACTATAATAAACAAATATTTGTATGTGAAGAGTTCCTTCCCAGATGAAAGCAATGCAGCATTTTATATGACATTCATCAACCCTATTACTTCTAGATCATTGAACAATCTCAAAGCAACCCTTGCTTTAGATAATAACTGCCAAACAAGACTCATGCCCTCAAATGTAATAAAGAGCAAGCTCATAAATCTATGTCACATGGAAACAGCAAAGAACATATTATGTAATGTTAACTCAACATTTTAACAATAAAATGAATTAGTCATGTAATTAGATGATCCAAGCATGACAGTTATCCCATTTTCAATTGCATATGTTCCATGTCATATAGCACTAAAATACTAACACAGATTGGTAACTTTACAAGTGAATATGCAATCGATCTCTATTTTTGTAAGTGATTTTGCTATCGGTTAAAGTGATTGAGTGATGAAATTTAAAATAAAATGGCAGTAAAAGGGGGAAAAAATCAAATATTTGGGACCTAGATAACCACTAACTCTTGCGTAAAGAAATGTACAGTGCTAAGAAAAGTATGGGCCATATCTTTGAGAGCTACAAATCCGCCACAATGTGGCACGTATGCACATCAACCCAGACCATTGTTCAATCCATACAATCGCTTCACAATGAATGAGGCATAATGCAAAACCATATTCATAGAACAATTGTGACCCTTAAATTTGAACCAGTCTATATAACGGTCACCAATTACACCTCTAGGAACATCTGAGCACTGTAACTTTTGGTAGTCATGCACCATTAATAGAGGGGCATACCATCTGGATGGTCTGGTGTGCACGTATGGTCACATGTGTGGAGGATGAGAATGCAAGTATTGCTAAGCACACCATAAGAAAAAGGTATATTTCCTACATCTGAGAACTGTAACTTTTGGCAGTCATGCACCATTAATAGAGGGGCACGCCATTTGGATGGTCTAGTGTGCACATATGGTCACATGTGTGGAGGATGTGATTGCAAGTATTTCTAAGCACACCATAAGAAAAAAGGTATATTTCCTACCCTTGCATTATCATAAGCAATCACTCTACCTTTTCTCTTTTCAATAATCAACAGTCTTAATAAAAGAAAAGGAAAAAGAGATAAAGAGGAGTGAAAGACAGGGCATATGCTCGCTAAACATAAGGCAAGGGACGGTAGGGGATAATGAATAAATAGAAGCCTCTCTTCAAAGATGCTCTAGCTATCTCTACTCTTTCCATCAATATACCCTCTCGACCATAAAATTGAGAATTGTTTATGAAACTGTTCACCACTCACTATTTTTTTTTAGAGAGTTCTCCTCACCCACTTAAGATCAAAGATATATAAAATAATCATCACAAATAGTCAAACTCCAAAAGAACATTCACAAGAGAATGTTTTGAATTTATTGCATTGAACGGTGGTCATCAAGTGTTAAATCATCACCAGAAGGGGCCTACATGCAAGGCATGGCCAGATGACCAAAACTATCTACCCGGCAGAGGCTACCATGGATAGGCCATGGACCAAAAATCATGCAAACAGTGTCAACCAAACCACCAATCAGTGGACCTTCTACCCAATTGTAAATGGACTTTATTATTTCAAACTTCCATTTGAACAAACCCCAATTGACAGCCGGGATCAGTATGCATTTTTTTTTTCTTTTACCATGGTCCATCAACATATTGTCCACGAGATGGATGGTTCTGATCATCTGAAATTGTCTGCATGTAGGTCCTATCCATCAATCATTCAATGCTGGACGATCACCCATTCTCGACTCAAAATTTTATCTTCTCACAAACAATAAACCATCGACAAGATCAAGGTAAGAAACTAATCAATTGAAACATGACGGGCCGTAATCAACATGCTAGAGATAAAAATAGACAAAATCAAGAAAACAAAATTAAAGACCAACATCCACATCGGAAGAGTCGAATCTCACCTGCAGCGTCCTTGTTGCAAATTCAACCCCAATCGTCGACTTCGACTCCAAACAAAACTCGTTCCTCGTGAACCTCGAAAGGATATTCGACTTCCCGACACCAGAATCCCCTATCAGAACAATCTTAAACAAGTAATCATACTCGTGATCGACCTTGTGGGCCATGCCTTCTCCTCCCCCTCCCTCTCCTTTCCTGAAGATCCACTCCAAAATCAGCCAAAAATTACCAATTTTCCACGGATTCCAAATAAAATCACATAAAAATCTCCGATTGGGAGACAGATCTGTTGGAAGAAACCCTAGAAAACGGCGAGATGAGTCTTACCGCTAATGAAGACGGATTGATCGAGGAGAAACGGAGAGATCTGGAATAGGATCTTATTGGAATTTGGAGTGTTTGGATTGGATTTTGGATTGGAGATTTTAGGGCAGAGGGACGAAATGAAAGGAAAGGAGGAGAGAGAGAATCTCTCGCATCTCGAAGCCAATAAGAAGAAACAGAAAAACTGACGGAAAGAAGTTCAACAACGGCTTCAGGGGGTTTACATAGAGAGAGGGAGGGAAGGGAAAGGTGTAAGGCGATTCGCGCGAGGAGAGCCTGATGGCGTGGCAGCGGGAGCGGATTAGGTGTTAGGTGTTACCCGGGTAACACCTTAGTGGGTGTTACGATTACCTTGTGGGGTCTACATTGATTTTTTTTTTTTTTTTTGTGTATATCTACGCCGTCCATCCGTTTCTTCATATCATTTTATAAGGTTTTTACAGAACTTAAGAAGATTCAAATATCAGGTAGATCACACCACTGGAAAAGTAGTAAATAACCATTAAAAACTTTTCGTAGTGTGCAAAGCTGATATTTGTATTTTTACTAGGTGTTACGCCGGTAACAGCTTAGTGGGTGTTACCCCTACCGTGTGGCCCACGTGGACGATATTTTGTATATCCAGGCCGTCCATCCGTTTCTTCATCCCATTTTAGGATGGAATTCCAAAAATGATGTAGATCCAAATCTCAAGTGGACCATACCACTAGAAACAGTGGCAATTGAGTGCTCCACCATCAAAAATTCTAAAGAGCCGATCCTAAGGTTTTGTTAATGTTTATTTGCAATCCAAGCCGTTGATAATGTCAAGAAGATCTTGATAAAGGGAAAAGATAAAGATAAGATTAATCCAAAACTTCTGTGGCCCCAAAAAGTTTTTAAATGTCATTCATCACTGTTTCTAGTGGTATGTTCCACATGAGATTTGGATCTTCTTAAGGTTTGAGATCATGTCCTAAAATAATATGAAAAATATATATGAACGGTGTGGATAGTTTAAAAATATATCAATACGGCCCCACACGGTTAGGGTAACACCCACTAAGCTGTTTAACAGCTAATCCACTCTCGAAAAATGAATGAACAATGAAAATATACAACACATACAACACACCATCAAGGTGGGCCATACAGTAAGGAGCCCACCTTTGTTGAATGGGTACACATTAGCAGGTGTTACCCCAACTGTGGGGCCCACCTTTGTTGAATTTTGTGTATATGCGCCATCCATTGGTTCTTTCAGATTATTTTAATAAGGGGTCTCAAAACTTACAAATACAAAGTGATCCACGCCGCAGGAATGGTTATTGAATTCCCATCGTTAAAAACTATCTAAAGCCCACCGTAATGTTTACTTGCCTATCCAACCTGATGATAAGGACCAACCGACCTGGATGAAGGGAAATTAAAAAGATCAGCTTGATCTAAAGCTTTAGCGGTCCACAATAACCTTTTAATGCTCAATCAGTACATTTTCCAGTAGTATGGTCCATTGGAGATTTGGATCTACTTAAGTTTTGGGATGAAGTCCTAAACAGATGTTAGAAAAACGGATGAACGGTGTGGATGTACAACATCAAGGTGGCCCTTGCGATCAGGGTAACACCCACTAACATGTTATCCGCTCTCTAGGAGTACACGTGATTACGTGGCACAGATGCCAGGGGAGAGGATTAGGTGAGACTCCGGATCCACCGAGGTGGGTGGGACCCCTTACCGTGGGGCCCACTGTGATGTATGTAACTGCATCCACACCGTGCATCTGTATTTAAAGCTCAATTTAAGGCACGATGAAAAAAATGAAGCAGATCCAAATCCTAGATGGACCATATTATAAGAAACAGTAGTGATTGACCATTAAAAACTTCTTATGGGCCACAAAAGCTTTGGATATGATATCTGTGTGCTCTCTTCATCCAGTTGTTTTTGACCTTATCAACAGGTTGGATGATAAATAAACATTCCACTGGAATCTATAATTTTTTTATTGGTGGGGATTCAATCATGACTGTTTCTTGTAGTGTGGTCCACCCAAGATTTGAGTCAGCTTCATTTTTTTAGATCATGCCTTAAAATAAGTGTCAAAATGGTTGGACGGTGGGGGATTTAAGGCACGTACATCACTGTGAACCCCACAGTCAGGGGTCCCACCCACCTCGGTGGATCCGGGGTCTCACCTAATCTGCTCCCAGATGTCAGTGATCGATGGCCGGTGGGGTGGGGCCCTCCAATATGCTATCGAAAAAATAAAAAAAAAAAAAGAAAGAAAGAAGAAGAAGTCCGGTCCACAATAATGGGCTTGTCATTATCTGGTAGACTTGTTTTTAGTACAGATGTGTGGCCCACATGATTAGTGGAAGATATTTTGGGCTGGAAAGTTTACAGTGGAGAACGCTTGATGAATGATTTGGATCTAGTACACGTGTTACATGATGGCACGTGCGCGGTTGGACTTTTTAATCTCGCCTCGCGCAGATCGCTGTAGCCTTCTCGAGGAGAATGTACTGTATTTAAACCGCTACCGTCCTATCTTAGTCTGAAGCATTTGAAAAATGGTCGTGACTCTTCAAACGTGCACATGGTGGAGTTTAACGGGAATCCAGGCCGTCCACATCGCTGAAGCATCTGTGCATGTAGCAGGATTTGAGAAAATGACATTAACCATCTGAATTTCCCTTCGAATTTGGACCACGCATTGTTTTGCTTTAAACCATACATTTAAAGCCATCTTAGGTTTTTTGGATTGCTTGATCAGCGTGAAGTTAGATATCTGATCCAACCACAATGGGACCCACAATCTGAATGGTGTGGATAGCTGTACGCCAGATCCACGTGTGAGAAGGATGATTCACACCATCCCGGACGCAGCTTCGGTGGATCTGGACTGTGGGGCCCACCTTGATGTGTGTGACTTACATCCACGCCGTCCATCCGTTTGGAAAGATTATTTTTAGGAATTATCAATAATATGAAACAGATCCAAATCTCAGGTGAACCACACCACAAGAAACAGTAGTGATTGAATACCTACCGTTCAAAACTTCTTGAGAGCTACCGGCATGTTTATTTGCCATCCAACCTGTTGATAAGGTCATCAACAGGTCACAATGACCTGGATGATGAAGGGACCACACAAAGATTAGCTTGATCAACTTTTGTGGCCCTGTCGTGAGATTTGAATATGTTTTAGCTTTGGAATCATGCCCTAAATTATCTGCAAAAGCAGATGGACAGCGTGGATGTAAGGAATATACATCAAAGTGGGCCCCATGGTCAGGGATCTACCGAAGCTGAGTCCGTCCATCCCGTATTTAAATAAGGAGGCAGGGACTAAATCACGGGAGTATTCCACAACGTACATGGGGCAGGGATGAGATGCCAATTAGGGAGAGTGGATTAGGTGAGACCCCGGCGTCACCCAAGACGGTGCGGCCCCTATCAGTTACCGTGGAGGCCACCTTTACGTATTTTTTATGTATCCATTCTGTCCATACGTTTTTACATATCATTTAATGTATCCACTCTGTCCATCTGTAGTGTTTATTTACCATCCACTCTGTTGATAAGGTCACATAAGCCTGGATAAATTGAAAAAACAAATATCATCTTGATCCAAAATTTTTGTGGCCCCATTAATGATTAATTACCACTGTTTATGATGGTATGGCCCACTTAAAAATTAGCTATGCTTCGTTTCTTGCATAATGTCCTAAAATGATATGTAAAAACGGATGGACGGAGTGGATACATAATATATACGTCAAGGTGGGCACCATGGTAGGGGCCACACCATCTTCCGTGAGGCAGGGGTCTCACCTAATCTGCTCTCCCATTCGAGGGCCGCCCATGTGCAGCGACCTAGCTGGACGCGGATTAGCTACTGACAGGTTGAGCATCTATCTCGCTACTTAAGTGACGGTTACCAACTTTTGTGGCCCACCTGTGTTGTATCGACACTGACAGATCCAATTCTCAAATGTACCCACCAAAGAAAACAGTGGGGACATTGAGGTGACCGTTGAAACCTTTCTAGGGCCCACCATAGTATTTATTTGACATCCAACCTGTTCATAAGTTCACACAGACATGAAAAAAAAGGGAAAAAACAAATATCAGCTTGATGGAAAACTTCTGTGGCCTAAAGAAGTTTTTAATGGTAATCGTTTAATTCCTATTGTTTTCTGTGATAGGATCCACTTGAACTTTGGATCTGCTTCATTATTTGTATAATTTGATAAAATGATCTCCAAATGGATGGACGGTGTGAATACGACACATACATCATGGTGGCCCCACATAATGTGGTGGGATCTACTTGCTACTGTCGAGTTCAGTCGCTGATCCGCGTCCGCCCTAGCTTGGATTCGTCGCGAAATCGCGCGGTTTGGGTCGATCCCCGGATCCACCGAGGTACTGTGGGGCAACTTGTGATTTATGTTCGTTACATCTACACCGTCCATGCATTTTGAAAGCTCAATTTATGGCATGATCCAAAAACTGAAGCAGATCTAAATCTTAGGTGGGACCATACCACATGAAACAGTAGTGATTGAATCCTCGCAATTAAAAATTCACAGGGCCACTGGAGTGTTTATTTTCCATCAAACCTATTTTAAAGGTCACATAGACCTGAATGAAGAGACCACACAAATATCAGCTTAAGCCAAAACTTTTGTGATCCACGAGAAGCTTTTAATGGTTGAGTAACACTTTTTACTGTATTTATGGTTCACCTGAGATTTTTATCTACTTCATATTTTGGATCATGCTCTAAAATGAGTTTTCAAAATGGATGGACGGCATGGATGTAAGACATACACATCACAAGGTGGACGCCACGGTCGGGGATCCACCGACCACGGTGAATCCGGGGATCCACACTGAAACCGCGTGCCCCGAAATCACGCCAATTAGCCAATTCCGTTCATCAGCCTCGTGACTTGCGGTTAAAAATACAAACAGTTAAATCATGCTTTGGCAGGAACTGCAGAAAAAAGTAACGGATAGGATTATATCACGCGGTTTTATTTTTAAAAGGCAATCCATCCCTCCATGGGTGGACCCGATCAATACATCAACCTGCCACGAGTCTTGTGGAGAGATGGCTCTACTGTATTACGGTTCTTCCGTCTCTAACGTATGATTTCCAATACGGACAAACGATGGGAGCAAAAGCCCTGCGTCATCCTGTGGCATGGTCCACCTAAGATTTGAGCTTTTTTTATTTTTTATTTTTTATCATGCCTAAAGATGAGCTTTCGAGGAAAAAAAGAAAAGAAAAAGAGATGAGCTTTCGAAATGGATGGACGGTGTAGATCCCACAGTTAGGAATTCACCGACCTCGGTCGATCAGGGGATCCACCCAAACCGCGCCTCCATTTCTCCGATGAGTGGATGGTCAATGCCATGAAAATTCTCACCGTCCAGCCCTTCTCCGTTAAATGCCGGCCACTGACCATAGGGTTACGATTGTTGTACGTAAGCCCATGTGGACGGAGGAAGTCATCCTCAAACCAATGTATGATAACTTCAACCAAACAACCAGCCAATCAGCGGTTGGATGGTTACGATCACTGCAGGCCCTCCACTTCCAGCCAGCCCCAGCAAGTGAAGGTAGAAACTTTGATACTCCTGCAGAGTGTACTGGATCATACACACGCACTTAGAAATTTCTTGGAAATTCCATTACAAAGCATAAAAGTCACAAAATTAAACTGCGAAATTATAGTTCGCAGTTTAGATGTATCTTGAACAGAAAATTACACATATTTAATGATCTGATTATCAGATTGGAGGACGTTTATTGAACGGTCAAGAATGAAAGTAGCTAGAAGTCCTATTTCCTCAAACAAGTGTCCACAAATCAGAGGTTAGGATTGTTAACCAATCTGATCTTGGAACTGGCGGTGTCCACAATCTAGTCGGTTTAGTTTGAGTTATCATATGCCATGTGTACAATTTGTTGGTGCCTGCGTATACAGGGTCATACTCTTCCAGAGTATCAATTACTCCACCAAAAGAGCATTTCTCTAGCCCTCCATCTCTCAATCTCTGTCCCGCTCGACTCCCTCTCGATCTCTCTCGTCCATCTCTGTCGGCATATCTCTCTCGGCCGTCGAATTAGAAAAAGAAGACCGCCGAGAAGAAGAGGTAATTCAAGCTTCTCTATTTCTTTATATTTTTCTTTGGATCTGTCTCTCTGTCATTTCAGTTGGGCCCCACTGCGATGGACACTAGTTTCTTTCTTGGTCATGGATTTTGTGATCCATGTTGTTGATCTGATGTCTCCCACCGTGGATGGACGTGTCTTGGCTCATCCAAACCGTTGATTGATGCACCCCAGCACACTAATGGCCTGAATGATGTTTTGCCATCATAACAACGGATTGGATGGAACTCATTAGTTTTCGACCCAGGCCATTGAGTCATGGCACAAGTGGTGTATGACATCCAGATTATACACCAGATGGGCCACACGAGAGCATCTGAACCATTTATCTGCTGGTGACCGTAAAATCAACCCGGACACTGAAGATGATCATCTAGATTGGGTCCCATTTTGGAGAATTTTTTAATGGTCCAGTTCCTGTATTTTAGTTGCCTATTTTCTATCTGTTGAGCCACCTATTCAAGAATCCAGAATTTTCCATGTATTTGTTAGCTCTACCAGTTTTTTTATATGAATGTCAGAATCTTCCAGATGGGAAGGTTTATATTATCAAAATGGACGCTGAAGATGATAAGATCAACTGTCCATGATCAACGGAAGAAAATCAAATTCCTTGGAGGGTTTGGATTGTATTGTTTATGAAGTTTCAACCTTGATTTTGTGAAGTCTATGAAGCCCATTTCACTGTATGGTGGAGCAATTAGCTATGTGCTTTGTAATGGGTTTGGATTTCTGGTTTTATGCAGTTTTTTATTTGAATTCAATCACAGGCATCAAAATTCTGTTTGGGTTAATGATCAGATGTTTTAATGCAATATATTGTCTGTTGTTGGCAATAGATTGTTTGTTGCATGAAATGTACTGGGGTCATTTGTCATTTGATGGTTCGAAATTGTCTTATTTTAATTTTGATTTTTGCTTGAATATGTTCAATTTGGGGTTTTATTTTGTGGGTTTCTTTTGTTCTTCCTTTATATATATATATATATATATATATATATATATATATATATATATATTGTACAATGTCATGCTTATTTTTGGGTTGTAACTGATGCATGGTAGGGTGTTTCCTATAAACCATGCGCTGCATCCAAACTTGGGTGCTGTGAGAAATGGGCAAGGGTTGGCTAGTATGGGCCTTGATAAAGTAGAATGGCGGAATTGGATTCACGTAGCCGACCCCAATTAGTTGGGAGAAGGTTTAGTTGTTGATGATGATGATGATGAACTGATGCATGCGGGTTTCCTCTTCATTTTTGTCCTTTTGGGGCTGTAAGTTTTGTTTATTTCAATTACTTCTCATTTTTAGGGGCTGATTCAATTTATGCATCCTTATTTTTTTTTTCAATCTGACAAATGGTTGATTTCCTTGTTCAGTTAGAAGAAGTCATCTGGTGGAAGCAATCTATCTATCTTCTCTCAATATTAGTTTCAGTAGTGTAATTTTCCTATTTGCTAAGGTAAATTTTCGCTTCCTTGTTCTCTCTCTCTCTCTCTCTCTCTCTCTCTCTCTCTCTCTCTCTCTTCCTTGTTCTCTCTCTCTCTCTCTCTCTCTCTCTCTCTCTCTCTCTCTCTCTCTCTCTCTCTCTATATATATATATATATATATATATATATATATATATATATATATATATATATTACTATTTTCTATTGAATATGATGTCTGCGATATTGATAATGTGGTGATGGTGTTGAATTATGATATGGTGATGTTGATCATGATGAATGATGGATGATGGTATGGCTCTGAAGGGCAATGTGAGATGAATCAGAAGCATGGGTTTGGGAGGAAGAGATATAGCAATGGAGATGTCTATGAGGGTTGGTGGGAAAAGGGTTGTGTGGGCAAGGTAGATCTGAAGGTAATGGTGGGGATATGTTGTGTTAGCTCAGAGACTTTAGTTGTGGTGGTAGAAAAAGGGTTGCTGTTGGTCCTTATTTTGATTTTGACATTGAGATCAAATAGGGATATTGTGAAAAATTGTAAAAATCCATTGACTATGAGCCCTACTTATTAGGGGTGCAACTCGGATGGGTTGGCTTGGGTTGAGGGTCAACCTGAGGACTCAACCCACAACTCCAACTTGACCCAAATTCCAACCCAAGGTGCCCAACCCAATCCCAAACCAAAGTCTGCTACACTTGACCCAGAAACATATAATTATTCCAAAATTGATATAACCCAAGCCATATTTGCTCAACCCAAATCAATCTGATTTCAAATCCGGTTGGAGTATTCCAAACCTAACCTAACCCGACCCGACCCTACCTGAATTTTGGTTGGGATAGTTGGGTTCAGGTTGACCCTAACCCAAGTTGCAGAGCTGTTGCTAATCTCACTTGCGCGTGCAAGGAAGGTTCCCACACGCACTTATTGGTCACATAGATGACCAATCTAAGCAGGAATAGCATGCCTTTTCTTGGATGTGTGAGTTTCAACACTTATGGTCTATAAATCAGTGTTGGGGGCCCCCTTTATGTTGCATGCACATTGATTTTATTATCATAATGGTGTTATACACTACTTGTGGACAAATCTACACATCGGCCAGAATTTGAACTATATAGACTGCCTTTAGGAAGCCGTTGTCGAGCTACAGAACAATAGATGAGCTTTTGTCCATTAAAACTTCTCGCTACAAGAACACATCCTTTACTTGTCCAAATGACTCCATTGCCAAATCCATGTTCATTTCATTTGGGTAAAGTTTGTGAATTTCACTCGTTGAATTCCATCCATTCCAATTTAAGTGCTATTAAGCGTACGAATTTCCTTCATTTACGCGAAAGGTTCTTGGCCTAACCCCATCATCTATTCAAATTCAAGGGTTGTTGAACTTGTGAGTTTTCATTCAAAATGCTATTTGACCCATGCATCTCATTTAAATTTTGGGGTTGCCAACTGCTAAGCCTGTAGACTTTACTCATCCAAGTTCTAGGCCATTAAGCTTGTTCGTCCCATTCAATTCAAGGCAAGAGTGATGCATTTTAGTCACTTGAACCAAGGACTAGCTAACATGCCTTATTATTTCGAACCAATGACTCCTTAACATGAGGGGTGCAACTTAGGTAGGATGGGTTGGGGCAAGGGTCAATTCAGGCCCAACACGACCTCAAAAGGAAAAATAATATATTATAAGAAAAATAAATTTGAAAAATAAAATATTTATTTTTAGAAAGTAAATAATATATTATATATGGAAACTTCTTAAAAATACTCATTGGATTAGTGGTAATAGGAGAGGGTTTTACTATAGGAACCTGGGTTCAAATTTCTACAAGGACGTTGCGAAGCACCGTCCACATTTGTGGTGCGGGTTGTAAAGCTGCTTGGGCACTTTATTAGGCACACTTCGCACATGCACATCGTCACAAGGAGCCTAAAGAGCCAAATCTTTTTGGTACTTGGTTTGGACCCATCTGAACCGTGGTGCACTTAAGAAGTGAATTGGGGTCTAGCTAGAAGTTTAACCCACTGGTGTTTAAGGTTCTAGCCATAGTGTGGGTTGAGTATGCCTGACACATGATTGTACACATGGCATCAGTGCCACATGTCATACACGCCGCGACAATTGGGCTAATTAGAGTGATAGTTACATATGTTGCCATGTGGCGATAGTTTTTCGTTGTTGTTTAACTGTTTCTATTTAAAAGAAACAAAAATAACTACCACAAGAAAGGACATGTCCATTTATTGCAAATATGATTGTTGTATGTGAATGGATGTGTGAATTGTTGGAAATGAGAAGTAGTACACAATGGAGGAAATGAAGAAACTTGAGTCGAAAATATCAGATTTTTTTTTTGTTGAAGCGTTGACTTCATATAGTTAATATCTTAAGATAGATTTGCTGCCATTTTCTGGATATTCTGGTACGTGCAAAAGAAGGAAAATGATAAAATGTCTTCAGGATACAATAAACTCATAGATTTGTAATTCAACATGAAGATTTGCACCTCTAAGCATTCAAAACATTTCCAAGTGTTGAAATTGATATGCATCACAAAAACGATCTTAAAAGGACGAGCAAGAGGGCAAAGATAAAAGTACAAGGTTATGGATGACTTCATTAGGTAATATTGTGCTTTCTCTAGACTATAATGTCCAGAATACATAGGACTTGAAGGGACATGGTGTCCTTCTTGGAGAACACTTTTATGTCTTTTTAGGACATCCACATACCCATTCACACACAACGGTCATTTTGTGATGAATGGACATGATCCTTTGTTTGTGAAAGTTATTTCTATCTCTTTTGTATAGTGACAGTTACACAACAATAAAAAATTGTTGCCACATGGCAACACATGTAACTACCACCTGTAACCTAATCAGCCCAACTGCCACCACGTGACATGTGGTATCAATGTCATATGCACAGCCGTGTGTTAGGCACACTCAATTAGCATTATGGCTAGATACTTAGACATTAGTGGCTAAACATTTGCCTAGACCCCTGTTCACTCTCTCATTGCACCATGATTCGAATGTGTTTGATGGATAGCCAAAATATTGGGTTCTTTAGGTTCTTTATGACGATACACATGTGCAAAGTGCGCCTAATAAAGTGCTAAAAAGTGCTCGAGCACCCCTCTAACCCATGTTGTGTACGTATATATAATATTTATTTATTTGCTTAAAAAATAATATATTTATATACATTCTAAAAATAAATATTTTATTTTTGTAATTTTTCTAATAAAAAACTTAACATGGATGTCTTGAAGAAGCACAAAAGTGTCTCTTGATAAAGTACACCATATCCCTTCAAGTTTATATATTCTAGACATCTTAGTCTAGAGAGAGAACACACCGTTCCCAAATCAAGCCATCTTACCCATGTGCTCTCATCTCTGCCCTCTCGCAATTATCTTTTTTAGAATATTTTTGAGAGGCATATCAGTGTCAAAGCTCGGGGATTTGTTCAAAACTTAGAGGTACAATTTTTCTTGTTGAATTATAAATTTATGACTTTATTGTATTCTAAAGATAATTTTCTATCTCCCTTCTTTTGCACTTATTGGAATATCCAGAAAATGGTAATATTCTGTCTTGAGATATTGATTATTTGAGTCAAGATTTGAACACACAAATCTGGTATTGGCATTTCAAGTTCTTTTTTTTTTCTTTATTATGTACTACTTCACCATCCCAACAATTAAGAGAAATTTACTGCCCTATAGTCAAAATTGTTCATTCCATTCAAGTGATGAACTAAGACTTTGTTTCTGACGATCAAGTCTTCTCAAGGTGGCAGTGAAAGATGCTTTTCTTTCTAACGACTTTGAAGTTGTTTTATATCCTAGATGATAATCTGCTTAGCTAAAAGACAATAATTCAAAGAAGTTAAGGCGGAATGGAAGAAAAGAAGGAATGATGATTTCCTATGTAAAGGTCATATGCTTAATGCCCTCTCTAATTCAATTTGTGACTCATATTGTAAAATATCCTTTGCTAAGGAATTGTAGACAAAATTAGATTAAAAATATAAAACTAAAGGGCCAATACTCAGATATTTTTTATCAATAACTATGTCTACTTCAAGCTCAAGAATGATCAACCAATTCTTTCCTTGGTGAATTACAAAACTTGGTGGATGAATTAACAATTGATGGTATAAATCTTCCTGAAGAATTCCTGATTTGTGGAGTAATTGCAAAATTACCCTAAGTATGGTGTGATTGTAAAAAGAAACTGAAACATGATGAGAAGAAGCATATTCTTGAAGGGCTTCAACAACATATTTTTATAGAAGAAGAGTCTAGAAACCTAGATAAAAGAGAAGATGCTTCGAAAAATTATTCTAGGCAAATGTATCAGAAGAAGACAAGTCAAAATCCTAGAACTCTAAATCCATTCCTCCAAAGAAGGATACAAAGTTTAAGAAAAAGGGAAGGAAAGGCAAGTATCACCTTTGTTACAAGCCAAAAAACTACATAAAGAAATGCCAACACATAAACAATCAACTAAAGGCTTGGGTGAGCATGGCGAAATACCAACTTATATTAATGATTACTAAAGCCAACACGGTAGAATCAGATGGTAGATGGTGGCTGGACATTAATGCAAACATTCACATATCGAATGACCGAAACATCTTCAAGACTTGTGAGGGCATTGCTAATGGACAAGGGGCAAAGACGGATAAAATTGCTTGAGCAAAGGTTATTGGGAAAGGATCTGTGGAGCTTCAATTTACATGAGGCAAAAAATTGACATTAATAAATGTTTTCTATATAAGACTAAAGTGAAAAATCAGCATAGAAGTGATAAAAGAGGTTTATCACTGTTTTTTTTTTCTTTTTTTTTTTTTTTGGGGGGGGGGGGGGGGGGGGGGGGGCATCCAATCTTCATTACTTCAAAGATCAATGATTACAAATTATTTGTCTCCTGAATGCATTTGCATTTGACCTACCATTTTTGTGTTTGATTTGGCAGTAGTAAAATCATGGTGATGACAAAATTCATTTACATTACCAAGGAAATGGGCAAAATAAACATGCCCTAAGTCATCATGAACTTAGCTGATTTTTTAACAAAAGGTTTATCAAGATATCAAATAAAGAGAACCATAAAAGGAATGAGACTAAGATCCATAAATACACAACTTTCACTTTGATAGTAATCCTAAGTTTTGAAATATAGGCTATGTTCAAAAGGACAAACAAGTCAAGTGACTAAAGTGTATGCTAGAAGGTTTTGTGTCTCATTCCTAAAAGTCTAGTATTTGGTTTGTGCATTTTATAGTAGAATGGGTATTAACTCTTAATAGGTTTAGAAG
Organism: Liriodendron chinense; assembly: GCA_003013855.2. NCBI lineage: Eukaryota > Viridiplantae > Streptophyta > Magnoliopsida > Magnoliales > Magnoliaceae > Liriodendron > Liriodendron chinense. The sequence continues at coordinate 7,157,052 of ML058333.1, forward strand.
CAGTCTTTGATAGGATGATGAAGTAGAAGCATCTTTAACAAACCTACCTATATGAATCAATGTATTCTGTAACGATAACAATGGCCATAATGGCTACCACTGTTACCTTTACGATTTGGGCTGTAACAGCTGTTATAGTCTCTCTCTTTCTTTCTTTTTTCTTTTTCTTTTTTTCGAAAAAAATCTGAAAAACCTGTATCGGCCTCATAATGGACCGTTACAGGGCTGTTACAGCCTTTATAGGGGGTGTAACAAGCCGTTACGAATCAATTTTTCGTAACGGCTATTGCGGCCTTTACGACCCTGTAACGTGTAATGGCTGCCACCATTACATTTACGTAACTGCCTTTACAGTCCCATAACAGCCGTTACAACACACTATGATATGAAAAGAGAAGTGAGATTGCTTCTGGGGAGATTGGGATTGTCTCTAGAATACTCACAAAATCAAGATGTGCATAAAGCCATAAATGTGCGAATTTTAAATTTTCAAGCTATATATAAGTAGATGTTTGCTACATGTCTAGTGAGTCATATAAGGCCCTTAGTTCAAGACTAATAAGTCACTTAGTACCCGACAAAATATTGATACATATTCACCAAAGTAAATGTTTAAATTTGTAAGATACTTATCATACAAATTTCCAAGTTACATATAAGTAGATGTTTGCTATGTGTCTGGTGAGTCATATAAGGCCCTTAGTTCAAGACTAATGAGTCACTAAGTACCTAACAAAACATTGATACATATACGCTAAAGTAATTGTTCAAATCTATAATATAGTTTTCGTTATGCGCTTGTTTACACCGATATGTCATACGTTTTTGCTGTTGGTTTTATTTTTTGAAATTGTAGGGATGTTGTGTTTTTATAAGAAAAATAAATTAAAAAAATATTTTTAAAAAGTAAATATATTATATATGGAAACTTTCTTAAAAATACTCATTGGATTAGTAGTTAGAGACTAAGAGGGGTTTTAACCACAAGAACCTAGGTCCAAATCTACATGATTGTCCGCGAATGCGCGCACAACATGGGCAATAGCGCTGCTTGGGCACTTAATTAGGTACACTTTGCATGTACGCATCATCACAAGGAGCGTAAGAGCCTAATCCTTTTGGCACTTGGTTTGGATCTATCTAAGCCATAGTGTACTTAGGGAGTGAACTAGGGTCTAGCCAAAGGTTTAATCCATTGGCGTCTAAGGTTCTAGCCATAGTGTTAGTTGAGTGTGCCCGGCACATGGTTGTACTCGTGATATCAGTGACACATGTTGTATACTTGGAGGCAGTTGGACTGATTAGGATCCGAGTGGCAATTACATGTGTTGTCATATGGCAATAGTTTCTGTTGTTGTTTAACTATCTTTGTCTAAAAGAGACAAATGACTGTTACAAGAAAGGACATGTTCATTCATGACAAGTATGATTGTTGCATGTATATGGGTGTGTGAGTGTCCCGAAGAGGCACAAGAGTATCGCCCCAGGAAGGACACCATGTCCATTTAAGTCCTATATATCCTAAACATCTTAGTCCAGAGGGAGAACACACCATTCCTAGATCAAGCCATCTATGTCCCTGTGCTCTCATCTTTGCTCTCTTACAATTGTCATTTTTTTAGAATGTTTTTGTGAGGCATATCAGTGTCAAAACTTGGACATATGTTCAATACTCAAAGGTGTAAATCTTCATGTTGAATTACAGATATGTGAGTTCATTGTATCCTGAAAACAATTTGTCGTCTCCCTTCTTTTACACTTATTGGAATATCAAAAAAGGGTAGCAAATTTGTGTTGAGATATTGACTATTCAAGTTAAGATTTGAAAACACAAATCTAATATTGTCATCTCCAGTTTCTTACTCACTCCGAATACTTCATTGTTCCAACTTCCAACAATCAGCCTGAGGCCCAACCCATCCCAAGGTATGGAGTACCTTAATGCAACTCAAGTTGGGTTCGTTGGGTTTGGTTAGCATTAGGATCTCGACGCACATTCTTAAGAACATGTTTGGCATCACCTCTAAATTACCAAAATGCCATTTTCTTGGGTTTAAAAACCTTCCCATCTCCTTCAATAACTTGATGTTTAAGACACTTAAAGAACTAATTGCTTGGAAATTTATGCCCCTGGATAGATACTCATTTTATATAGTAGACATACATGTAATATATTATACATATAGGCCAGATTAGGATTGGATTGGGTTGGGTTGGGTTGCCTGGGTCCTCAACTGAAGCCCAGCCCAGCCTGCTATCAGATTGAGGGTTTCCAACCTGAGCCAAGCCCATCTCAACCCTACCCAACCAGACCTGAGCTAAAGTTCGGGTTGGGCTTATCTCGGTCTCTGTTCACATCTTGTCTCTGCAATGAGTGCACTGACTGATTTTTGGGCCAGGTAATCTGCAAGGTCAAGCCCACCTAATGCAAGGCTAGGGTGTCCAACCCAAATGTCTAGCCATGTGCATGGGATTGGCTAAATTCTACGTAGACGTTGTTCAGTTCCTAGCATTTATGGCAAACCAAATTACTACACTTTGGTCTTCTTTCCTTTGGAGGTAACTAGAGAGGGGTTATCCCTTGTACCTTTTATTATTTTGGGTACTGAATTAGTCTATGCTACAGTTCCATAGACCGCAGACAACATTAAATTCAAAGGTTGGTAATAAATATTTTTTCTGTGGTAGCATAAAGATTTTAAATCCTAGCCTTTCACAAAAAAATTCAGACAGGTTTTCAATGTGGATTTAACCTCAAGGTAACACCCGGATTGCCTTTCTGCCATGAAAGCTATATCAGATTTATAATCCAGATTAACATTTTTCTACGTGCCATCATTTAGTTGAATTTCGGTTGGATGTGGCAATTCATGCAGCTACTTTGCTGACTTTGTTTTCCAATAAGGGTGTTGGTTATTGTATAAAAACTTCAACCCATTTGATTTTTCTCTAATGAGATATGCTCTAGTGTAGATCTAGATGCACTCTTAGGGGCCCAAATAATTCATTCATATTCTTGATCGTTTCTGACAGTGGGACTGTTATCTCCTTTTTGGCTTTTTCTATTGTATTTTTACAATGAAAAGTGCTGGTTTTGGGATGGACTTTGTTCAGCACAGTGAGTCAATGTAAAGTCCATAACAATTCCTGTGTGCATTATGGCAAAAAGATGAGACAAGGCCAACATGCAGCACATGGGCCCTATTGTCAGAAACTGTCAAGAGTTTGGATCTGTTTGGTTTAGGTTGTGGGTTCTCCATGCATAATCAATTCACTTGTTCCTTTGGCATGTAATCATGTATATGGATTACATTTTCAAGATTATAATGGTAAAATGCTCCTATATGCCCATATGTATGGGTTTGGGAGCAGACATATGACTATGCATTTCACCCATCTCTTTCATCCATTCAAATTCATTGGTCTGATAAGCCTAAAAATTGAATACATTTCATTCATCTAAACTTAAAGACTACGAAACCGGGAAAAGATCTTATTGATATTCTTGAATAAGGGAGAAGATTTAGAGTTAAAAGAAATCCTTGGGGATGAGGGAGACTCTACAGTGCTGGTGTTTTCAGGACCCATCAACTCGTGCAACCAGGATGCCACGGATGCATCAGCAGTAAAGGAAGCTCTCTGAATTCTAGTGCCTTGAAATTTTGGCTCGGTGGTGATCGGAAGTCATGCCTTGTTCCTCCTGTGAGATCAGATTTCACTTATCCAAGTTAAACATTTTGTTTTAATCTTGTATGTAAAGAATCTAATGATGTAGCTTTGTCTTGGCTTTGGAAGGTTCTAACCGCCAAACCATGTACATTGGACCTGAGAGAGGGTATAGTTAAATCTGAGAGCCTACATTTTAGAGAATGTTGTTATAGCTATTTCATTGAGAATAAAGAGAATATATGCAAGATGTGAAAGATCTGTAGGAGATCGTAACAGATATGCATGTTTCCATCCATATACCTGTCTATAGTATTTATAGCTGTACATAGATATCCTAACTCTAAAAAAGATTGAAGAGAAGTGTTGTGGCTCATGGGATGGGCTGCCCTTGATGTATTGGGAAAGGGATAAAGAACAATAGTGGCATTCTTGAAAATTCAGTTGCATTTTAGAATTGAGTAATGGGAAATCACCTTATCCATTTTCATCTATGCTTGCATAGGCTCCAGGACTAATCAAATATGCAACAGTGACACTCATTTATATCTTCATAGAAGATTTATCCATTATGGGTCCTGCTTCAACTACTCAAGATGGTAGGATCTCAAATCCTCTCTCCTGAGGAGATCTAGTCCAGCCATCAGGTGGTCCCCAGCATGTATGTGTCATGAACCTAATGAAATGAGGACCCTTGTTAATTCTTTTTACATGTTCATTTTTTCCATACAGGTGTGGCCCACCTGATGACCGGAGCAGCTTGATTGTTAAGATGTGGCAGATGCATGAAGGGGCCAACCTGATGAATGCCCTGGATTTGAGACACACATTTGCAGAATTGAAAATCCAATTCCTACACTAGCAAGATCAATATTCTATTATCAAATCATTAAGAAAAAAAAATCCAAGTATCAAAATGTGATATTTATATGCTGTATGAAATATGACATTACATTTTCTTTTTGTCCTAGTCATTGTCATTGTCATCGTATCTTTCATAAAAAAAAAAAAAAGTCCCATTGTCATCTCAGCCTGTATGGTCATATATTAGGTTATTGAAGTTAATGAAGTTTGCTATCTCATCAATTATGATTTTTTGGCCACACACACACAGACACACCCTCTTGCAAACTGTCAAGGATTGCATTTCTGCTTCTTCCTTTTTTCTTTTTAAACATCATGTAAATTTCAATAGAGAACAAAAAATCCTTGCGAAAAGGACTCAAAAAGCTACAGGACTAGACAGAAAAGGGTTAAGGATCACAGCCTAAGCAGTTACATCCAATCTCACTTTCCTGAACAACCTGTCGAGACACATGGCATTTCTTCAAATTGATAAAATTCCAGACTTAAAGAAGTCCCTTATTTCAGTTTTGTTCTAGTCTTACAGAGAGGTGTGCTAGATGATAGCTCAATTTTCTAGCCTTAATAGGAGCAGGGACACCCTGTCGTCATAAAAATAAAATAAAAATGATAGCTCAATTGTGTTCTCTTTTTTTGCGGGCCTCACTTAGATAATGGGTTGGCATTCACACATACAGCCTAGAGACTCCTCAACATGCCCATCAGCTAATGAGTCCACTTCCCAAACCCTTGAGTAAAGAGGCCCCACACCTTTAATATCTCATTAATATGAGTATGATTTCACACTAAATGTGTTCTAACAGTCTATTTCTAATGACGAGAAACGACGCATGTATTATTTTTGGATCGGACAAGTTCAGTATCTGCACTGCCGATTTAAAAGAAAAAAAAAAGAAAAAGAAAAGAAAAGAAAAGAATCTGTATGACGCTGCAACACAACTGTTCTTGGATCAACCAACTGCTTGATCTCTCTCTGAAACCATGTAGAATGAGAAATAAGGATACGAGAAGAGGTTAGAAGAAGGAAGAGAAGGGAGGTGAGGGTGTTAAGGCATATTAATCACCTAAAGCGGTTGAATAATCCTTTCATTATACTAGTTCTAAGGATCTTACCACCCCCAATAACAACAACAAAGACACTCATGCAGCTTTCTCTTTTAATTCTGACAATATATAATGAAACCCTCAAATTGTCTCATTCGATTTGAATCAAAACAAAATAAAATAATATCCCAATAGACAATTTTTGTAGAGGTGCACTCCAGTGGTTCCGGGCAGATGTGGAGCCCACCTAAGTTGCATAGCATCCTGATTTTGGATCTGACCATTCATCTAGGGCAGATGAAGGGTTTGGCTGGCCTGGATTCCGTATACACAATATCATGGCTCCCCTCACAAATCAAGGATTGGTGTCCTCTCTCAACTTGTCCCCTATGCGGTGGCCACCGTAGTTTCCTTTTCAGCTGATTTTTGGTCCCTGTGGGTAATGTGAGGCAATGCATCTGATGGACTGCTCAGATGTGGTAAAGACATCACATGAGCCTGACTTCTACCTGGTACCACTGCCCCACATTTTCATTAACATAATTGTTTATCTTTTCTTAATCTATCAATTAGGACATTCCAAGAGAGATGGATCCTTCCTCTCATTCTCATCATAATAAATCTCCTGGCAAGGAAGAGAAGGAAAGGCCGAGGTTCTTCGATGCAAAAGCCAAGTCTCAATGCTGGCAGAAAGCAGAGGTTCTGGCAGGCCGACATCCAGAGCGCTGGAGGAGAGACGCTGCCGGCAACATTGTGTGCAAGCGCTTGTGGAACTGCTATGGCTGCCTTTGCTACGAATACGACCACATAATACCCTTCTCCAAAGGTGGAGAATCCACCCCAGAGAACTGCCAAATTCTTCAGACCAGAGTGAACAGGTATAAATCAGATAAGGAATGGTTGGACAAAGCAGAGTTGGAAGGTTTCTCATGTGATATCAAGTTCACAGATAAGGAGCTTGATGTAATTGAAATGGCTGTTTATGGCGATGTCATCCGACCAGGGAACCAGTGCCGCTGCAGAACTGTTGCTGAAATGCTTGGTCAGTACAAAGCGAAGAACCCCTTGGCTGCTTGTGAATTGCCATACAAGGATACGTCAACGACACTCTAGGAGGCAACAATGCTAGTGCAATGTCACAAGGTAAGAAATTAACAATCCAAACCAGTTCCATTCAATCTTTTTGTCTGTGCAATTTACAACTAATGTCAATGATAGCCTGTTTGAGATTTACCCTTAGTAGGCAGGAAAAAAAGGTGAATTCAAATCTCATCTTTATAAGTTGTGTATCAATATTACAAAAAGATGACATTGAGATATTGGAGGAAGTTGATGTCATAAAAACAGAAGAGGGACTGCATGGGGAGAAACACCATGCTCATGATGGTTAGCCAACCCGAATGGCTTGGTTGGTGCCACTCACTGCTGTCATCTATTCATTAAGGAGTCATTTGGCAGATCCAGGCCAAAATCTTGTGTTTGGGTGTCGCCTAGAATTTGCAGGATTTGAAATCCTCAAAAAGGCCACTTTACAAACTCTTTAGAAGTTGGTTTGCAAAATCCAAGGAATTTCAATCCTCTCCAATAATCATATCTCAAATGGCTCTCTGGCTCTTTCTATAATCCAAGTTGAAAGCCCATGTTGCCAAACACAGTTTCCAGATTCCACTGATTGAAAGTCTAGGTCACTGGACACAACTAACAGATCAAGATCTCAGGGATTTGAAGTCCTGGATTTGGATTCTTTAGTGAAAAATCCAAATTCAAGATGCCAAAAGACCCCATGTGTTTGAGGAGATGTTACCGTGGAAAACTAGGTCTTCAATTGCCAAAGAACCATCAGTTACACATTAGCTTATCAAGTAAGCCACAAATGTAACATGATTAAATGACTGGTTGGTAGAACATAAAAGGCAATGGTTTACTTCATTAAGGGTCCGTTTGGAAGCACGTCTGCAGGAGTTTTCATGCTGCCTTTTCAATTGACAGGAGGAAAACCGATATTGGTTTTTGCAAAGTCAGCTTTTTAACTCATATTTTGTTGAGTGTGGGATGAGGTGGGGCATGGCATAGTGCATCCAAACGCAGAACACAAACTGGGGTTTGACCCAGAATGCAATATAGGCACCAAATGCCCCTTTTGAGGGTATATCCAATCGTGCCCTGAATATGTAAATTTGTGGCTGATCAGATGAGTAGTCCGACCTGATTTTCAGGAAGAGACATTTACATCAGCAAACTGCGCAATGAACGTTCCTGTTGGACGGTTACAAATGAAAATTTTCCAATGGTTCTATTTAAAAAAAAAAAAACAAGTGCCTACAATTAGACACTCGGATCGTGTCTTGCCTGCTAGCCCAGTTGGAAGTCGCCTGGGCGTTTCAACAGCAGGTCTCAGGTTCCAAATGCTAAGGAGACAACACTAACCCCACTGGTGGTTCCAAATGCTAAGGAGACGACACTAACCCCACTGGTGGGTGGGTGCATCGTGTGACTCACCATGTGGGCGTGTTACCCAGCTAACAGGGTGGGTGCATTGCATTACTAAAAAAAAAGAAAAAAAAGAGTAGACACTAGGATCGCCTGACGAAGTAACTTAGCAGCAGTTAGTTTGAGCATCATCTCGGCAGAAATGTGGGTGGCTATAACCTTGTCGATTTTCAATCCAATGGAGTCTCATCGAGTCTGACTCTAAATCCAATCCAGTCGAGTTGACCCAATCGAAATATTATTGGATGAATGGTTTAAGTCAGACCTAGTTGATGGTCCACATTTAAATGTTTAATGGGCACTTTCAATATTATTGGAGAGAGAGAGAGGGAGAGAGAGGGAGAAGGAACTTGATTGAAAATAAAAATAAATAAGAAACATCACATTAAAGAGTTAAGCGATAATAACTAATTATTTCCAACCAAAAAACCGACGTTTAAAAAAGAAAATTGAAAATCACCCAACAATCAAAGCACAGATTGATGATGTGGGGATCGGATCACCACCCAACCATGTCACAGCCTGTGGCACGGTACCATGTTTCCTGCTGACATGTCAATCATGCAGGACATCCCTACCATGAAAATCATAGGCCCCACCATAAAGATTGCCTGGCGCTTGGTCCACTCATCGGATGGGCCCCAATGGTATAATAAATTGAAAAATTGATGGTTTGACTGAACATGTGATCCACCTAGCAAGCGGATCATCCTGATTTTTCAAGAAGGGCGATCTTCATGGTGGGCCCTACATGGATGTTAAATTACATAATGATAAAAATGAGAACATTGCAGAATTCATGACCTTCATTTAGAGGGGATGTGCCAGATGGTATCAAGATGAAGCAGAGAAAGGTAGGCGCTGGGTGGATAACAAGCCGTTGAATTTCTGCCAAACTATAATAATTAGTTTAGTCCTAATAGATAAGAAAGGCTATGGTGAGATAGAGGATGATTACAATGAACACTTTAAAATACATGAAAGAGAAATGCTCGACGATAAGTTACCGTCCACCTAGTAAATAACTTTCCAATCTATCATGTGAATGCTAGATCCATCTTGTCCATAAGTTGGCCCCATCAAGATGATGGGAATATGTGAAAATCACCCACCCACTTATCAGCCTAATCCAAACTTGTATCGTGTTCCTCTCTTAGGTGGGCCACATCATGGAAAACAATGTGTAGTCGTCCATTATTAGCAAAAGACAGGTGTGGGTCTCTATAAGTGGATGTGGCTGGGTTTTTTTTTTTTTTTTGCTTACGGTGATCATCACAGTGGAGCCAACTTATTCAACCGTGTGGATCTTGTATGCACAAAATAAGTCTAAAGTTATCCAATAGATGGATGATAACTTACTGTCCAACTGACTGGAATCCTAGGTTTTAGGGTATTTTTTTGTGCCCGCAACATGTGCCAACTTTGTTTATGTTCATTAATCTGATATGATGTTCCCTCTCAAATCAGTACAGAAGTCACATTGATTAGATTCCCCAAAAACTTTTCTCGATTCATGCATTAAAGAGGTGGCCGCTCAATTGGGCGGTCCGTATTTGATGGGCTTTGACCTTTTGATGAGTGTAAGGATGATACTTTGAACCGCCAAAGTGTATAATGACCATCAGCTGCCTAATCTGTTCAGTTGTAATGCATGCATGTGTTCATTGATTCTTATCATAGCAATCCAATTAATCAAGGGGCCACACGTGTGATCAAAGGCATGTATTTGGATCATGATGCACCGCAGTCTACTCTACTCAAGGTTTGATTCAACTATTGGTATTAATTCTCCCATGTTGAGACGGACATATTAAAAATTTAGACTTAAGATTTAATTATCATCTCAACCACCTGCCCTCAGTGTTTAGGCAATTTGCGAAAGGATTGGGGGTTAGCCATTCTAAATGGATTTTCGTCGTCCTGTGACAATAGATTTGTGTCTACGGACTCAAAGATTTGTTCTTTCATCATGATTCGCTACCGTAGTTCAACAATAATAATAGAGAAATGAGATATAAGCCAAAAGTATTTTCTCTTAATGATTTTTACAATAATGACATTCACGATTGGCTTAAGGGATGATGATCCATTAGTTACTCAATTGAGATTGAGCTTCATAGCAGGATGATCGTGATGTGCGAGATGGTCATCTGTTCATCACTTAATTAAAAACTATTATAGCAGGACAAATGATGGCGGGCGGATCTTTGACATTCTGTTCGTTGCTCAGTCGGAATAGGGCTCCATGGTGGGATAGTTAGTGAGGTGAATTCGATTATCCATTCGTTGTTTGGTGTGGACCAGACTTCTTAACGAGATGGCTTACAAAATCACCTAGTACGGGACAGGAAAGCCCCGCAGCTTCCTGTTCAAAACTAAGCGATTTTCCTTGCAGTCCAACGAAATGACATAGACTATGGGTAGAAAGATGAACCAAGTATTAAAAACTAGAGGCTCATACCATGAGCAACAATGAGGCTAAAACTAAAATAAAGTAAAAAATAAAAATAAGTAAACGTCCATCGTGGACGGATAGATAAATAGAGTTGTGTTTGATTGTGTTGGCGCAAGGCATGGAGTTTTTTATAGAGTGTTGTTTATATAGGCTTTTGGGAGGCGATGGCCTTGCATAGTCTTCAACACCATGTGTACAGAAGATATACTCTTGCGTGCATCGGCTGAAGTCTTCACGCCTTTGAACTACCACATTAAAAAGTTGTTGTGATCCTTATGTTATTTGGCTTTGGCATCCATAAAGAATTACTTTTAGCAACACTACGGTAGAGAGTGTTTTTTTATACAATTCTAATATTTAATACTTTCTCTGTTTTGTGCACGTCTCTACTTCCTCCACTTGAAGTCATCCACATCACATATGGAATAACTTCCAAGTGATGTTTTTGATTTGGGTGTGTCAGATCAAGTGTAAACAATGATGGATGGCACGTGTATAATTTTGGCCATCCTTTAGCATGTAATGCCAACACATGATCATGACATCACATTAGTTCACGTAGGTGTGCTAAAAATGGGTGTGTACCACAATAGACAACGAAAATGAAGAGTAATTACCTGTCAAAATTCACAAACATACATCCATCAATAAGATGTTAGCATCGTTTAATCAACTGGAATTTTAGGGATATGGCCCATCTATAATTGGGCTCATCACTTACTAGGGTTTATTGTGCTACATGTATGCCACACGTATAGAGGTAATGTGCATATGTATGGATGGCCACGCACTGCCAGGGAATTGAATAGCTCCAAGAAAAAAGAATTAGAGCGTGCAATCAGATTATGCATTGGAGATGGCATGCAATGCCTCTCTTCACATTCTTTACTATACATGTGACATGCGCGTGCGGCAATCCGAACCGTTCTTTCACTGGGGAAAACCATGATCAGATTATAGACCAAAAGTAACAATGACCCAACATTCATAATCATTTAAATAATTGTTCACAACAAGCATTGATTTTTTACATGGTTAGGATCGTATAATTATCTCCGTTTTTGTTCTGTGTTCCAATAGTGATTGGCCTTGATGAATGAACGGTTTGGATGATCATCATAGATATATGCCATGTGTACGGTATAAAAGTCGAGGAATGAGGTTTTTGTAGGGTTGTAAATGGTTCAGCTGATGAAGACAGATTAGAAGTGTCTCACTTGCTAGCCCAGCTGGAAGACCCTTAGGCATTTCAGCAGTAGGTAGGAGTTATCAGGTTCGAGTGCTGAGGAGACACACTAACTCCACTTGTAGGTGGGTGCATCGTGTGACTAACCATGTGGGTGTGTTGCCCAGCTAACAGGGTGGGTGAGTTGCATGACTAACAAAAAATAAAAAAAAAAGGTTGGCGGACCGTTGGGGTACCCAGACCCAACCCATTTAGACCCGACCCAGACTCAACCCATTTGATAAATGGTATGGGTCTGGATCCAAGAGCAAACCCAGATGTTAAATGGGTTTAGATCTGGTTTCCTTTATATTAGGCCTGACCTGACCGAACTCATTTAGTAAATGGGCGGGTTTGGTCTAGGTTGCAAGGGACCCATCTAGGTCCATACCCATCCAGACCCAATTTTAAACCTGGTAAAAATGCTTGCATACCAAATTTAGACCTAGACCCATAAGACCCATTAGACCTAGACCCATTTGTAAATGGGTTTGGGTGGATCTTCCTCTGCCAGTTCCATTTATAAATGGGCCTAATGGGGGTGACTTAGACCCAATCTAGACCCACCTATTTAGTAAAAAAGGGTTGGGTCAAAATTTGGACCCAGACCTATTTAGTAAATGTTGGTTTTAGCTAAACCATACCTCAAACCCAAACTATTTACAGCCCTAGGTTTTTGTGCATTCACAGGGATTTGGATTTGGTAGCGACCCCTCCCGGACGACGTTGGTACTGGAAAAGCTCTATGGGCCTGCCATGAAGTATGTGTTTTATCCATGCCGTCGATCCATTTTCCTAGCTCAGTTCAGGGCATGATCCAAAAATGAGGTGGACCACATCAGGAAACGGTGGTGATTGAACGCCCAAAAATGAACGAATGAATGAGAAGTTTGTGCATGCACAAGACATTAGATTTCATCCCATAGAGGTAATGACCATTTCTCTTAGTTATAAAAAAATATTAATAATAAATTATAATAATAATAATAATGCAAGATCTTCAACCTCCATCTTTGACTGAGAAAAGATCTCAATAGAAGAGAAGACTTTTCATTCTAGAAGAGGCATATCTCATCAGCTTCAAGGATACATGAATGGCTATTGTGAGCCCAACGACTACTGAAGACTTGCATTCTTCTAGAAGAGTGGGGCCCATCCATGAATTCAAGCTGGGTTTCCAGCTTTGTGAAAGTGAAGGCACATATTTCAAGTGATCTGAACCGTTCCTATATGATGAATCCGACAGTTGATACACCATGCTATGACTATCTCTAAGTTTGGAAGATTCGAGGCATCCAATCACTTCTTTTTCATAGGGGCGGTTTGACTCCCACTAACTGTAGAAGGGATTATGAATCTATTTCTGATTCGTCGTTATAGAGATTCTGTCGGTGGCGTTTGAATACTAAAAAAACGATTTTTAAGATTAATTTTTAAATAATAATTATTGAATGAGAATCATAAAAGACCAAATTTTGAGAATTAATTATGTACACATAAATTCGGGCGTGGATTGGGTGGATGAGACCTACTTAAGATTTAGATAGTCCTATCAGGGGCTCTATGGAGGCGCACCGTGATATATATGTTTTATCCACGCCATCAATCCATTTCAAAAGATCATTTTAGAGCATGAATCCAAAGCGGAGGCAGATTGAGGGCTCAAGTGGACCACACCATAGGAAGTAGTGAGGATTGAAATCCTACCGTTGAAAACTTCTTGAGGCCACACAAGTTTTGGATCAAGCTGATACTTATGTTTTCCCTTCATGCAGGTATGCAGGTATATATGACCTTATGAACAGGTTGGATGGAAAATAAACACCACGGTGGGCCTTAGGAAGTTTTCAACAGCTGGAGTTCAATTCCCTCCTTAAAAACTTCTTGTGGTGTGGTGCACTTGATCCATGATTTACCTCCTTTTTGGGCTCATGCCCTAAAATTATCTGTCAAAATAGATGGATGGTGTGGATAAAAAATATGGATCATGGTGGGTCCATAAATCTCCTTACATGACCGTCTAATATAATCTATTTCAGAAAATCCAAGTATCCTCCAGCTAAGGATTGTACTTTTCTACATTCTAGAAATTGTCAAAATACCATTATTTAAACAATCACAACCACCCAACTCAATGCAACAACTCCAATTAGCATGTGATGGTAATGTTCTCCATAATTAATTAATCCATTTGAAAAACACAACAATGCCCTCTCATTGGGGCTATGTGGTGGGGCCCACTGGGACTGTGTCAACTGTTCCGTTCCCATGGAGGTGGGCCCCACCGTGTGGAAGGGATGAGAAGGTGTGTATTTATTTTTGGGTTATCATGACTACTCATCTACTTGTAAAAACACTTATTTACTTGATGGCGTCTTGTTTGATAGTTAAAAATGAAAGTAAATAATGTAAATGACGGTAAATAAGTAATCTTTGCGTTTCTATTTTCTTGGAAACGCAAATTGTCCCAAAAAGTATCACATTAGATACAGTGCTATGTGCCAATGTCCTATGGGCCCACCATGATGTATGTGTTATATTCACACCGTCCATTCATTTTTTCAGATCTTTTGAGGGCATGATCCAAAAACAAAAAAAGGCAAATCCAAAACTCAAATAACTCGCAATAAAAATAATTACATCTACCATTGAACAGAATATTATTTGTGGTGTGGTCCACTTGATCTTTGGATCTGTCTCATTTTTAGCTCATATCTTGTAATGATTTGAAATGATGAATGAACGATGTGGATATAACACATACATCATGGTGGGGCTCACAAAATTTTACTTTGAAAAGAGGTTGAAATTTGCATCATTTTAGAAGTGGGATTCCATCTCTCTTTCAAACACATGGTTAGGATTGTAAATGGGTTAGCGGAACCCGGACCCATACCCAACCCATTTGTTGAATGGTATGGGTTTGGGTCCAAGAATAGACCCAATTGTTAAATGGCTATGGGTCTGGTTTACTTTATATTAGGCCTGACCTAACCTGAATCCATTTAGTAGGTGGGCGGGTTTGGTCTATGTTTCAAGGGACCCATCCAACCCAGACCTATCCAAACTTGATTTTATGCCTTACAAAAATGCTTGCATACTAAATTCAGACCTAGACCCATTAGACTGGACCCATTTATAAATGGATTTGGGTGGATCTCCCTCTACCAGACCCGGATCCATGTATAAATGAGTCTGATCGGTTGACTTAGACCCGACCCAAACCCGCCCATTTAGTAAAAGGATCTGGGTCTAAAATTTAGACTAGACCCATTTAGTAAATGAGCAGGTCTGATTTTGGCTAAACCCGCCCCAAACCTGACCATGTACAGCCCTACACACGGTAAAAGATTTTAATATGTTCTTACAGCAATTTATTTATTTTCCAAACCCGACCAGTTATTTTCATGTTTAGAGCCATACACATCCATTTGTGGGAATAAGTCCAGATATGAAACACGTGTGAGATCTAAGATTTCCACAAGGTTGAAAATAATTGTTCGATCTTTTAGTACCTAAGCAATCAGACAATTTCACTTTTCAGGTGGGCCGCAAAGTACAAAGTAAATTGATGATTAAAATTTGTTTTTCTTCTAGCCGTTCATTTGTTTTTATATGCTGTGGCCCTCCTTTTGTGTGAAAGGGCATGATTTTTATGCTAGAAGATCTAAACAGTGTATCGCAGCTGATGGAAAGCTCAGATCTTGACACATGCAACTCGCGTGTGCATGTGTCCCACACAAGTGTGGTATTAGCAAACAGCCAAACACCTCTTTGATGAACCCTTGATCACCGTTCATCGCAGCAATGGATTCCATCAGACCCTATAGAGGGGCTTACCACTCTTGTTTAATTTCATAGCTAAATATGGTGTTGGTTAATATCATCCATTAATTTCCTTGTGGCACTTTTATCTCATGATCTGGATCGTTAATTCGGTGGCCCTCATCACATGGATAGGACGTCCATGTGGTGGACCACCAGATCAACGATCCAGATCACCATACACATTCATAGAGTTTATAAGGAAGCATGCACAAAGACAGAATTTTTCTCAGGCCAATTAATTACATGAGCTATCCGACTTGTCAAAATCAAAATTAGTACTCTTGAATAGCTCAATACAGGAAAATGTACATCGGCGAATCTCAGCCGTAGAAGATCAATGTAATTTCCATGGCCTACAATCGAGCTTGGGGCACGATGAGTCCCACGTACTTCGGCATTCACCTCCAACACCATCACAACACCTACACATGACTCCAAGCGATGCCAATAGTTTCACATATCCTGTAACAAAAAATCAGAGAGATTTCAGCAGAGTATTAGAGAGAAACTCAAATAAACATGAGGGAGACCGATAAGGGACCTACACATGCTAACATGGTACACTTGTGTAAGATCTGGTCCCTTCATCAGGCAAAATGTTGTGAAATGCCCTTACCCAAGAAAAATTTAGGCCAACGGGTAGGCGGAAAGTAGTGAATATGGGCTGTTGGCACACATCCATCATCTTCATGCACGCGTGGTCCAGCTATTGATTGTACGAGGCTGATTTTTGATCCAGTACATGAATCCACCGTGCGCCTGATGATGGGCGGCTGGGATCTTTCACACAAGTGACATGTTGATACCTTTGAAATGAATAAAACACTCAAATCTCGGTAGACAGGAGAGGGGTTTTGCTTCTCTCTCTTGCCTGATGGAGTTCTCTCCTAAGTACACGTGCCAACAAGGTACACTTTTGTAAGATCCGCACCATTAATCAGGTAGAACACTGCTCAATGCCCAGACCCAGAAATCATTTAGACCAACAGCGGACCAAGTAGTGAATATGAACCTCTGTCACATTATTACTGTTCATTTTCTTCATACAAGTGTGGGAAACATATTGATCAGAAAAGGCTGATTTTTGGTCCAGGAAAATCTCCCACAGAAACCAACGTGATGAACGGATTGGATCTTGCACACGGGTTCCATGTTGGCACATTTGACATGAAGAAAACACTCGATCTTAATAGCTGGATAGAAAGAAAGAGAAGTGGGTTTTTTCTTTTCTTACTCTCTTGCTTGATGAAGGGCAGTGCTCTGGCTTCTACACCTGTGTGGAAGTGAGATTGGATGGAAATCAAGATCAAGATCAAGACCATGCAGTGCCTGCAGAGACCCATGTTTCTGTTTCTGTTTCTGTTTCTGTTTCTGAGCTTTTGGTTTAGAGCACAGCTATCTTATATATCTGAGTCTTATCTCCAGCGACGCCCTGTAGAAAGATATATGAATTTTGATTTCTTTAGTATTATAATTGTTTAATGTTTTTATTTTTTTAACTCTCTCTCTCTTTGAATTTGAGCAGGTCTGTGGCCTTCTAGATGGGGAATGGATTAGGTGCGGACATGGACTCACCCAAACGGTGTGGCCCTTACCGCGGGGCCACCTTAATGTATGTATTCTATATCCATGTCGTCCATCCGTTTTTCTATATCATTTTAGGGCATGAGACCAAAAATTGAAGAAGATCCAGATCTCAGGTGGACTATACGATAGGAAACAGTGGCAATTGAATGATCTACCATTAAAAACTTCCTAAGGGACACCATAATGTTTATTTACCATCCAACCTGTTGATAATGTCACATAAATCTGGATCAAGGGAATAAAACAAATATCAGATTGATCCAAATTTATATGACCCATTAATATTCAATATACACTGTTTACTATGTTATGGTCCACCTTAGAATTGGATCTGCTTCATGTTTTGAACCATGCCATAAAATAACCTGAAAAAACGTATGGACGGATTGGATACAGAATACATAGACCAAGGTAGACCCTACGGTAAGGGACGCACCATCTTGGGTGAGGCCGGCCCGCACCTAATCCGCTCCCTCTAGAAGTAGGGGTGTCAATGGGCCGGACTCGGGCCTGAAAAATCAGAATTTTGAATACGATGAGCCCGACGACCCGGACAGAAACAGTTAAAAACGGGCCGAGACCTTCCCAGGCCCGGCCCATTGACAGCCCTATCTAGAAGGGAGGAGTTATAGGATAATCTAGGGGAGGGCGATGCATAGGATCCTCGAACTTTGATTTTGTACTTGCAAGGCCATCATCTCGATGATCCAGGCCTTTGTTCTTGTGGGACCCAGGGTGAATGGCAGATTCCCCAAAAGTTTTACTAATGAAATGATCTTGATCCTTCCACACGTTTCTTTCAAATGGATGGTCGAGAAAGAAATAGAACAACGGTCCAGATTGCTTCAGAGAAAATACACTCAGTTTAATTCTTTTTTGGAATTCGCTATCCTTGTTGGTCTCGTGAGATGGACGCCCTGGATCATCGAGCTGCGGACCCCACTCTTAGAAACTAAAGGATCGAGGATACTTCGCACGTCCTCCGGTGAGAATCATGTAGCTACTCCACAGGTGAGGTGGGGGTGGAAGTTCCATGCAGTTTCCTTGTACGTTGGTAAGAAAGTTGGAAGCTTGTAGGACATGTGGCAATTGTAATTTTCGCGTCCTCTATCCTACATAGGCCCCTTTTTGTTCATCAGAACCATGCATTTCATGGGACCCATAATGGGTATCTTACGGTTAAAAAAATCGTGGGCCCACCATTCATAACCTATGGACGGTTAAAATGAAAAGTCCAACAGTTCTTATTACACGAGCAAAAGCCAATCAATTTTCCATCTAGTATTTTCTATCCATTGGAATTTATGCTACGCGAATCATACACAGTGGGGCCCACCTGATGTATTGTTCTGATCAGCGGTTGTGTGGTCCGCATGTATGATGGATGTCTTGCAGACTAACACTTCCAAACAGGTCCGCGGACTACCATATTGAGGATCTCATGAAGGAATCGAAGCTTCCTATCTTTACCTATGGGTAGGGCCCACCTCTTGGACTAAAGAAAGAAAAACCAATGGTTGGCAAGGGGCATTCAAATTTGCCTACTTGGTTTTGTCAATTTGATTTGATCCCATCCCTTGTTTTCTTCTCATTTTTCTTCCATGCAAGCTTAGGTGGAGGTACCTTTCCATGTCTAATTGATTCCCTTTGTTTTTTTGTCCTTGGACAGTGACATCTTTTTATTTTGGGTTGATTACACTTGCATCCCTTTATTATATGACAATTACACATTCCTCCCCTCACTTTTCAATTATTACACATACTTCCCTCATGCTATAAAGATTCACTGCAGGTTCCCATGCAGGGAAATGCCATCCATTATAGCACTAATACTTGGGTTTGGGTCAGGTTCTTTGGAAAACTCAACTCAATTTGAAATTGGTTGGGCTCGAGTTCAACCAATTCAGGTCAGTTGGGGTTAACCAGATGTATATATAATTATATATGGGTTAGGTTGGATTGGGTTGGCTGGTTAAGGGTTGAGAAATTCTAGTTGGTTGGGTCAGGTCCAGGTGTTGGTCCAGGTGTTGGTTGGGTCTTCTTGCGGTTGGGTCAGGCTCAGGCTCGCTTTCAACAAGAGCCAACCTGCCTAAGTGTAGGGAGGTTATGTGTAATTTTCATAATATAAATGAGGGGATGTTGCTGCAATTGGCCCTGTTTACTCTCTATTAAAGGCTATGAACCGGAACAAAATTCATGTGGGTCCCAAGTCAGCCCACCTATAATAAAAAGACCGTTTGATAGGAGGAATCCACCGTAGATTGCACTTGATCCTAAAAGAAACATGATCAGATAATCCCAACCATAAGATTAATGGCATACAAAATGGACTGTAAGAGTCTAAGTGTTCAGACCGTCCATTTGAAGACCTTTATTTAAAAAGCTGTGATGATAGAATCATGTTTATGTTGGATCCGTGTACAATCGACGGTCTATCCTTCCTATCCAGTGGTCCATCATGATTGTACGTTACTCCAATTGGGCCCCACATAGAAATTCGCACCGTAGCGAGATGCGAAGGGTTGTACTGGATTCTACCTCTACTTATCCAGTTGTCATCCTACCCTACCTTCCAGATGTTTGCGCGTATTCATGATCCCGTTCACATTGAGCAAGTGTATATTTTAGTCGCGAGAAACAGATCTAGGTACGGTCCAGTAATTAGGCTTTTCAGTTTGTACAAGTGAGCCAGGGTTCAGTGATCCAAACCCTTGATTTCATGGACCCCAGTGTGGATGACCCATCCACCAAAAATCTCTCTGAGAGATGAATCCTGAGCCTTTAATTGGAGCCTAAAAAATAGACAGTTAATAAAGAAACACGGCGACGATCCACATTCATATTCACTTGGGGACTGTTTGTTGCACGGCCCATCCATGGTGCGTTGGGTCCGAGCCGCTGTTCAGATCAGTGAGCCATGGGACCCGCTTGTACAAAATGAAAAACAGAACGTATACGTAGAAACTCAAGTACGAGTGTCTGAGCATGGTGTGATCGTAAGCATGGCCCACTTGCTTTGAATTCAGAAGTGGGTGCATGATCAACTGGGCCCCCTTGTCATCCTAACCAGTAAGAGTACAATCCCCCGTAAGACAAGGGAACGTGATCCACACCCCATTTTCTAGATCCTTTGAACTACCAAAAAGAAGCATTGACCATTGGTCTACTTGTTTTTAACCGTACATTTCTTTAGTGTTTGAGTGCCAAATAAGTACCATGATTTTGATTTTTAAGCCAAGATATCCACATGTTTATAAGGACGTGTAACGTGGAGCCATTTCATTGGTCCGTCAATGTTCGTCCGACTGGGTATTTGACCTTGATGGTGTTTGGCAGGCCAATTAAATGGAGCCACCTCACAGCCGTTGAATCCAATCCCAGTGAAGCCCATGAGAGGTGGTAATGGGATGGGCGGTCCGCCCCACGTGGCTTTGAACCAGGCTTCTATATATTAGCTTCATTCTAGGGCTGGGCTAGGCTGGGTAGTCCAGACTTCATGTGCATATGTTTATTTTACATTTATGTCATCATCTACGAAATATGCACATCTTAAGGCCTTGATTTTCATTTTAATAAATTCCTACCTCTTCATGCGTGTGGCCCACTTCTAAGAGCATTCACCTCGGGAAATAGTCAATTTTGGGCCGTTCTAGGTCAGGCGAATGCCCCCACCAAGTTTTTCGGGCTCACATTCAGGCCTGACATGTGTGCTAGGTCCATTCCAGGCTTGGGCCCTGGGACTTAAAGTGTCAGTGTGGGGCATGCCTATCCTGGCCTAGCCCATTGCACACATCTACTGGCATCTGATTGAATGGCTTGGATCTCTATTAACTTATGTGCATCCGCTGTAATCCACTGCGACGAGCTTGATTGATGAATTGCAATTTCCACGACTGATGTGAAGATTGAGAGGAACATTGCACCCGCGTGATAAAGATGGTGCTAACAAGGACCGGATCCAAATAGCTCGCTGGGCCTGTCGGGTCCCCAACGGAGTCTGCAATTTTAGAGCTGAACACAAGTTGAGCTGGCTCGGTTACCTCGCTCAAATCAACTCAAACAGCTCAATTTGACTTCGTTGGAAGGCTGGGTTTGAATTGAGTCGAACTATTATTCCACGCTTGAAAGGATTTTCAAGCCGATCTCGAGCTGACCCAAGCTAGGTTCGACTCGATCGCAACTTGATTCAACTTATAGATAATATAATATAAGTAATTAAGTTAAAAACAAAAACTCTAATCTCACTCTTTCAACCTAATTCTCCCCTAGCACCCCCCTACCCCCAACCCTATCTACACCGCTACCCGATCCCATCCGGCCGGCCAGCCACCACCCAAGCGGGCAACAGATGCCCTCCAAGTGGCAGGCCACCATCCTCTCTCTCTCTCTGCTCAATTGTTCAAGTGGCCATAGCCACCGTTCGACCTGTGGCTCCCTGTCCATTTGGCCAATAGCCGCCGTCCGACCATCATTTTAAACATGTTTGAGTTAGACAGATTGTATTTTATATAAGTTCTACATCCTAACTTTATGTAAAAGTATATTTTTTTTCTAAGCTCGAAACCTCAACTCAAAAAGCTTAAGCTTGAACTCGGCTCAAAAGCTCGACCGAACCAAGCTGAGCCTGCCACTCCAGCTTAAAAGTCCAGCCGAGTTGAGGCTCAATTTGATTTGGCTCAATGTACAGCTCTAGTCCGCATAAAGAACTGAGTCACTAGTAGAAACATTGCTTCTTTATGGTTTTAAATAAGAAATAATTAAAATTTCCAACTTTCATGAGTGTGAAACATCAAACCCATTCAATAGTTTGGCTCCACCATGAAGATCACCTTGTGTGAAAATGAGCTAGATACATTCGTTAGGTGGATTGAACCATCGTAAACAATAGATAGCTGCTAATATAATAAAAGATTACCAGTGTGGCCCACTTGATGAGTGGATCAGGCCAATTGGCCACATCATCTCTGAAAAAACATATATCAAGTAGGTGGATTAGATCAAACTAATTAAGAAATTTTTTTAATTTAAATTCAAAATTTTAAACTTGAATTTAAATTATTAGAAAATTTTAAATTCTAAAAGATTTCCTAATAAATTCAAAATTTAACAAGTGTTGCTTTAATTTAGATTTATTAAAACTTAATTCGAGCAAGTTGCATCTCTCAGATGAGTGAGCAATTCATGTAGGGAGTGGACTCCCTGATCGAGGGCAATGATTGAGCACGTTCATGGGTGGGCTGGTCATGAGCCGAGTCAGCTCGAGAAACTCGATCGACTTGACTCGAAAAAGCTCGCCTCGGCTCAACTCGACTCAGTAGAACAAGTCAAGCCAAACTTCATTTAGGAGCTTGAGTCAGAAATCGAGTCAAGTTCGACCATTGGGTCACTCGACTCGAAACTCGACTCGATTCAAGCTCGATTCGGCTCGAGCTCAAGCTCGACTCATTTCATATAGATATTTGTTATAAAAAAAAAAAAAAAACCATAATCTTCTTATTTCTTGGTTCTCTCTCCCCATACACACACATTGGGGTCCAAGCTTAGGACATATAAAACCCTAACATGTTGGGGGTTTCTTAATCTTATTATTTTGTTCAGGTAAGAACATTCCTTGTTGAGCATATTTGATGGATTAAGTAATTTCAAGTACAAAACATGGTGAGCACTCAGTGGTTATGTGTTTTACACGCTACACAAACACAGGTGCTACAGGTGAGACCACACACCATACATGTCTACAAAACAGGGGTTATGGTTAGACCAAACACCATATGCAGCTATTGATTGCAATTTTACGAGGGAGGTGGTGCATCTGATCCATGAATCAGTTGAGCTTCATCATGAAGATGGTCCACGCAATAATTAGGGTAGGACATTCACGTGGTGAGCTATGCATGTACTGTATTAATTATGGTTCATAAAATATTACCAGTGGTCTGTATTCAATGCATGTGTGACTTGGCCAAAGAAAAAATCAATTAGAGCTAGGTCATTTTAATGGTGGGGTCCCACTTGTAGAAATACTATTCTCCCCTAATATATGTGTGACTTCTTGAACTTAATGTTGTTGACTTTTAATTTGTATTTTGTAGTAAAAAATATAATAAATTGAGGTGAGACCAAGCTCGACTCGACTCGAGGTAAGCTTGCCTCGACTCGATCCACTAGCTCGCCTTGAAAGTTTTAACAAGCAAGGCAAGCTCCAATGGTAAGCTCGAGGGTGAGCACGAGCTCGAGCTCGAACTCAAGGAGAGCACAGATGAGTCAAGCCAAGCTTGGCCCACCTCGACTCGACTCGGCTCGATGTACAGCCCTATTCGTGGGGGAGATGGACCTGCGAGAAGATCGGCAAAACTGTCAAGAAAATCGTCGATCGACAACCTTTGTCGATCGGTCGCACCCCCTGGTCGACCGGTCAAATTTCGGATGGAAACCAACTCAAGCTTGCTGGACTGTTTGGGTGCCGAGCGACTGATTGCCAGGGACTAACGGCCAGTCGATGGCCCCCTAGCGACCGGTCAATGGTGTTATGCATATTGCATGGAAACTGTTTGATTTTCTAGATTTTGTTTCTGATTCTTTGTGATTCTTTTCTGGTATGATTAGAACTCTTTCTATTACATTTTAGGGTTTAGTTTTACATTTAAATGTTGCTTAAACTTATTTTTATCAATTTATCTTTTGATTAATAAAAATTATTTTGAGATTTTTACTCTCTTTTTTATCATGGATTCGAAGAAGATTGGTTGAGTCCCCGTAACTCCGTAGATTCAAAGTAGATATCTTATAAGTGAGATAGTAATTGATCTCACCCCATCTACACTGAGCCAGCAATCCATGTTTGGTACTGTCCGTTGAACCATTGGACTATTTCTGCATGTGACCGCAAGACCGTAACTTCAGCATGGGCAGTGCTGAGATGGACTGATGCTATAGCCTTTCAATGTTCTAGATGTCATGCCATGCGGGCTGCCTTATAAAGCTTATTTTAATGGATGATTCTGACCATCAGTATTTGCAAAATGAACTTTTCAACGGCTCACATTCAAGCCGGGTCAAAGGTCAAGTATTATAATTTCTTTTTATTAATCAGTCTAAATGGGTGCAACCAAATGCCAGAGCCCTACATATCGACATGTGGATCTATACATCACAATCTGTGAGATATGAACTTTCTGTCGGGTGTGATATATTGTTTAGATCTTTTGGCATAAAAATCATGCCGGTGGGCCAAATTATTCAGAATAAATGAATGGCTAAAAAAAACTGCCAATTTACTTTGTATGATGTGCCCACCAAAGAATGAAATTGCTTGATTTCTTCGGCAGATCGAGCCCGTCCAGTCTCATTTAAAGCATGATTTAGAATCCCTAACTGGGTCTGCACCCAGAATCAAGCTACTTGTAGAAACATAGCTTTAATATGGTTTTAAATAAGAAATATGCTAATTCCAAACTTTCATGCATGAGACGTCCAACCCATTCAATAGTTCAGCCCCACCACCATGAAGATCACCTTATGTGAGTGTGGGCCACTTGATGAGTGGATAACACCAATTGGACACATCATCTCTCATAAAAAAAAGACCATATATTGGAGAGGTGAATCTGATCAGACTTGATTTGGACGAGTTGCATCTCACTTGAATGAGTGACCAAATCCATGTTTGATAGGCCCCTGCTGAACCAGCATGTGACTCCAAGAGCCTGACTCCTGCAGGGGCATGCTGAGATGGACTGATGATATAAGTTTTCATGTTCTGGATGCCATGCCGGCGGCCTTATAAAACTTATTTTAATGGATGATTGTGACCATCACTATTCCTTATGAATTTTTCAAACAGCTTACATTCAAAACCAGAGGTCAAAGGTCAAGATCGTGGTTTGATTTTACCAAATATTATGAATTTTTGCTTTATATATATATATATATATATATATATATATATATATATATATATATATATATATATATATATATGTTTGAATTGGTGCAAAATGTTGTGAAATCAAATGATATTTGGTGCAACCAAATAAAATTTTATTCATGACTGCACCAAATACAATTTTATTCATGGCTACTGAGTCGTAGCCCAAAGGTTTGCTAATTCCACAAGGGTGTGGAGCCTTACATATCTACATGTGGGCGTATGTGTTGTTGGAAGAAACTATGATGTCTCAACCGCCCACACAATAACATCAATCAAATAATAATAATAAAAAAAAAATTGCAAACCATAACACATAGATTTACATTGTACCTTTTTAGTACAACCACATATTCACACTAGTCTACTATGTGCAGAGGCAAAATTGAAAAACTAGTTCTCAATACAATGATATCTCTCTTTCTTACCGTAGAGTACACAGGATCCCAAGCAAAAGAAGCAACTCAACTCTCGCGAGAGCTGGCTGGATGACCCAAATCCCCAAGGCTCCCATGCCTCCTGAAGAAGCATAGGCTACAAAACCCTCTCCCCCAACAACATCGAAGACTTCCATCCACAGATGGGATGTGAACTTTCTATTAGGTATGACATATTGTTTAGATCTTTTGGCATAAAAATCATAACGGTTCGTGTTGGGACTCGCAGAAACACTTAGACAAGAATCAAACAGGGTTACACAAATTAAATCCAAATAGAGAATGCACCAATCTTACGTGGAAAAACTCTTGTGAGAAAAAACCGCCGCACAAAGCTGTAATGCACTATGAATCAAAAGTTACAAGAGATGAAACTCACAGATCAAAGCCCTCAAAAGAAAATTCTACCTTTTTCTCACTCCAAAACCTTCTCGAGCCCTTAAACATGTCTTAGAACACTTATTCCCACAATTACAAGTGTTTTTATAGCACTAAATCGGAATTAAAAACAAATCGAGCAGAACTACGCATACCATTGATGGCATCGAAGAAGACCCGAACAGTCCAATGAGTAGGGTTCAGGAGATCGAACCTGGCCGATGGGATTGATCATTCTGTCGATGGCATAGATAGACCCGTTCAGCAAGATTAAAGGTATTTGATTTTAACAATTCAAACCACAGGTGGGCCAAGTTATTCAAAATAAATGAATGGCTAAATAAAACCGCCCATTTATTCTGTATGTTGTGCCCACCCAAGAGTGAAATCGCATTTACTTTTAGGCAGAAGATTTAATCAATATTGTCAAGATTCGAGTAAGTTCGAATGCCGCACGTGTGCTAGTATTTCATGCTTGTGCTCATGTATGGATTCGTACAGCTTTAGGTTCATGTTGAATAAGCAAACTCCCCAATTCATTTATTTTAACACCGAGAAGCGTTGCAATTGAAAACCATTGGCCCATCTTTGCATGTGGGCCCATGCTCGCAATTCGCAACCATAAACCGTAGAAGCTGAGAACGATCACATCCATCTAAATGGACAACTCCTGTCCATCCATCGAGCCAACATGCCAGCCGCTTCCAAAAATATGACGATCCATTCATCAAGTGCACCATACATATATAATGAGTCAATCTCATGGCTGTCTATTGTTTTCCTACTAGATGGTTCAGTCGATTGATGGATCAGCCTATTTTTATGGCCAATCGTCTTCACGGTGGGCCAGGCATTTTGGTGGCTCAGATTTCATGCACATGACATGTTGGCTGCATGCAATTGAATGGATAGTAACTAGGCTTGACAAAGAGCTGGGCGGCGCGGCCTTGATTAGCCGGCTCATCCTGCAAGGCCCAAGGCTTGGGCTTCTAAACATGGCCCTAAGACGGGCCAGCCTGGGCTTGAACAGGGTTATTTCAATAGGATTTTTCTGGCCCATTGATTTTTCAGGGCTGTAGTTATTAGGGCTGAAAGTCGGGTGGGTTCAACCCAACCGACGTGTGACCGACTTGACATTGGATTAGGCTTGGGTAGGAAGTATTGGATCCAATCTTAAACATGGGCTATGCAAACACCAACCTGATGAAGCTTGGGTCGGGCTTGGGTTGAGGTCTCAAGTTGCCTAATCCAATCCAAACCTAATCTATATACAAGTAACTTATAATTTTATTATACATCAGGTAAGTAAACTTATTAGTTTATATTACTTTAGTAAGTAAAGTTATAATTTAAATTTTTAATATGATTGAATTTGATATGCTTGAGTGTTAAAGGAATAGTTATCCTATACTTTAGCTTGTTTGTTTAGAAAAAGTGAATTTATTTACAATAAATAATCACATATATAATTAATAAAGACATGGGTATAAAAAATAAGATTTGCATTGAAATATGATAGATTAATGTGATACGAAAATATTAGAGGGCGTTTGGCATCTCTACTCTAATTGAATAAGAGCTACTTCAATAAGCTCTATTTGTTCTAGCTCTTATTTAAATAAGCCTATCTGGTAAAATCTCTACAAAAAAAAAAAAAAAAAAAAAAAAGAAAAAAAGCTACTACTTAAAATAAGCACTTTTGATAAAACTTTCAAATAAGAGCTTTTTTAAGGGTAGTTGAGGTCATTTTTAAAGATTATAACAACTTAAATATAAGAGCAATCCATATGGTTGTTTGGGTGGACCGTCCATCATGTGGGGCCCAACATCAATGCTAATTGTCCTTTATGTGGGGCCCATCAATGTCCACTACCCATCACCATAACGTGGACTCCACATATGATGTGTCCATAGTGTGGGCCCTACCTATGAAGTGTATTGTCCATCATGTGGGGCCTAGTTTTGATATACCATTCATCATGTGAGGTGCACCTTCTATATGGATCATCCATCATACGGTCCACTTTGGATATGGGTCATCCATTACGAGAGATCTTGGATATAGACCGTTCGTTAGGTGGGGCCCACCTGATGTCAACTGTCCATTATGAGGGGCCACACTTTTATGTGATCCATCCATCATGTGAAGCCCACTTCGTCCATTATGTGGGCCCACCTTGATGTGGACTATTCTTTGTGTGGGGCCCCACCTTCATTATGGGTCGTTCATTATGTGAGACCATCTATGATATCAACTGACCATCATGTGGGCCCACCTTCAATGACCATCATCCATCATGTGGATCCCCACCTTTGACGTGGACTACCATTTAAATGGGACCGACTTGATGTACATGTTCTGTCATGTTAGGCCACACTTTGATGTGGGCCATCTATCATGTGGGGCCTACCTTTGATGTGAACCTTTCATTATGTGGGCCCACCTTAATGTGGGGCCCCACTTTAATATGAGTCATTCATTATGAGGGCCCCATCTTTGATGTCCATCATTCATCATGTGGGTCCTACCTTTGTTGTGGACTACTATCATGTGGGGCCCACATCAAGTAGGTAGTCCATCATATGGGACCCATTTGATGTCCACCATCCATCATGTAGGTCTGTGGACTGTCCATCATGTGGGGTCCAACCTTCAATATGGGTCATTCATCATGTAGGCCCACCTTTAATGTCAACCTTTCATCATGTGGTCACACATTCAATATCCGCCATCCATCACTTGGATCCTACCTTTGATGTGGACCATCTATCATGTGGGTCCCACTTGATGTGGATAATCCATCATGTAGCTCCCACCTTTGCTATGGATCATTCATCATGTGGGGCCCAATCTTCAATATGGGTCATTCATCATGTGGTCACACATTTAATGTCAATCTTCCACCATGTGGTCCCACATTCAATGTTCACCATCCATCATGTGGGTCCCACCTTTGCTATGAACCGTCCATCATATGGGGCCTACTTGATGTGGATAGTCCATCCATCATGC
The DNA here is from genome assembly GCA_003013855.2 of Liriodendron chinense. Taxonomy (NCBI): domain Eukaryota; kingdom Viridiplantae; phylum Streptophyta; class Magnoliopsida; order Magnoliales; family Magnoliaceae; genus Liriodendron; species Liriodendron chinense. The sequence continues at coordinate 7,185,966 of ML058333.1, forward strand.
AGGGCCACATTTTAATGTGGGTCATCCATCATGTGGGACCCACCTTTGGTATTCACCGTCAATCATGTGGGGCCCAACCTTCAATATGGGTTGTTTATCATGTAGGCCTACCTTTGATGTCAACCTTCCATCATGTGATCCCACCTTCAATATCCCCCATCCATCATGTAGGTCCCACCTTTGATGTGGGCGTTCATCATGTGGGGCCCACCTTTGATGTGACCATGCATTATGTGGCCCCACCTTGATGTGGAATCCCAGCTTCAATATGAGTTGTTCATCATGTGGGCCCACTTTAGAGATATTGTAAAGAAGAAAAGAGGGTAAGATGGAAATTACTTGAAAAGTTTAACGACAAACTTGTCTAAAAATTAGTTAAAAATGTCTCTTCGCTTAAGCTAAATAAGCTCTTAAAGAAAAAGTGACCTCCCTATCACTTATCATTTAAGAGTATTTTTACTAGTTTTTTAAAAAATAAACTCTAAAATAAAAGCTTTGTCGAAGGGTTTATATTCTTAATAAAAGTTTATTCTTTTAGAATAAGCAAATAAGTTCTTATTAATAGATTTGCCATAAACAAATAAGTTCTTATTAATAGATTTGCCAAACGCTCCCTTAGTATTTATTAACCAGGCCTTGCCTGTTTAGGTTGGGCTTGGGTTGAGAATTCCCAACCTGAAGTTAGGTTGGGTGGGGTTTGGGTTGAACACCAACCCAACCTAAACCGCCGGACTTTCAGCCTACTAGTGATGCAGGTTGGTTGATTTGGGCCCATGACTCATAGGCCGGGCCAAAGCCTAATAGTAATTAGCTAGCAAAAGCAACCGTGGGATTGCGTACAACGCGAGTTTTGTATAATTAGTTCCTTTATTTATCACCAGAACCTCCTAGGGCCCCACAATGATGTCCGTGTCCCATCCATTCCATCTATTAGTTTCTTCAGTTCATGTTAGTATGTGAGCCTCAAATTGAACTAGATTCAAAACCCAAGTGGGCCACACCATACAAAATAGCGGATAGAAAAAGCAACCACCAAAGAAACCTTTCCAAAGCCCACCGTGATGGATACATGACATCCAACCTGTTCCTAAGGTAATTTCATACAGGATGAAGGGAAAACGTAGATATCAGCCTGAGCCAATACTTTAGTGGTCCCCCAACAAGGTTTCAATGGTGTGTGGGCGTTCAACACCCACTGTTTCTCGTGGTGGGCCCCACTTGAGTTTTGGACTAACATGCCGTCCAACATGAGCTGGCAAAACTGGTGCACGGAAACATAGCAGTGGGCCCCACAGAGGGACTACCTGTAAAACACGTATCGGTATCTAGTTCCGTATAGTACGAGAAGAAGATAAGGTCTTCTGCTGTTTTGGCTCCATATCCATCCCCAACCACACACGAACTGGCGCCACATTCGCCACTAAAACGGCCCATGAAAAAGAACCCTGGCAGGGTTTATCCACTTCATACGTGCCAGTGCCATCCTTTCGTTGGGTCCAAAGTACAAGTCCACTTGAACGGGCTGGATGATCCCACGTGTCACTTACCCATTAGATTCCTTTGTACGTAGGATTCCCTTAAAGTGGGTGCTATGTCTACTCGTGAGAGTAGCCATCGGCATCCTATTCTCCCATCGAAGTTTCCCTCCAATACATCCCGACGTACTGAAATAAGATGTAGCCGTTGGATTTCTGCTATTTTGTGACAGGGCTTCCCCTCCCAAAAGAACTTTAGATTATACAAAGGTAATGTCGACCGTTCATTGTTCAAAGCAAAGAGCCATTTCAAATGGTTGAAATAATTCAATCGAAACTTGTCGTATAAACGGCTAGGATCATTAGAAGATAACCCAGGTTCAAAGGGTAAAGTCCATACGTCCCTTGTTGCAATACATCGAGATGCATACGAGCTAACCTCTCTTCCACGTACTTGCTCAAGCAGCATGTGTGTGCTTATATCCGGGAATTACGGTTCTGGGTCCCACAGTATGTGCTGTGTCCCTAACATAAGATGGACCACACTTTACATGGGGAGCGGATTGGGTGTTACCCGGGTAACACATTAGTTGGTGTTACCCTTTCCTTGGGGCCCACCTTTATGTTTTGTCGTGTATCCACACCATCCATCTGTTTTTCCAGCCTATTTGAGACCTTGGTTCTAAAAATTAAGAAAATCCAAATCTCAGGTGGACCACAACACAGGAAACAGCGGTGATTAAACGCCCACTATTAAAAAAATTCCTAGGGCCCACCGTAATGTTTAATTTCCATCCAACCCAATGATAAGGTCAACCAGATCTGGATGGAGGGAAAATAGAAATACTTGCTTGATCAAAAATTTTGTGGTCCATAAAAAGTTTTAATGGTCATTAGACACTTTTTCCAATGGTGTGGTACACCAGAAACTTGGATCCTCTTATATTTTTTAATCACCTCCTAAAATGATCTCTAAAAACAGATGGACGGTGTGGATATACAAAAAAAAACATCAAGATGGGCCTCTACATGGTAAGGGTAACACCCCTAAGGTGTCATCTGGGTAACACCTAAACCACTTGAATGAGGACAGGTGGTCGATTTTCACGAAAAGCATCTGTTGTTTTCATGCATGTGTAGCCCACCTGAGAAAAGTAACCTTCAACAGAACCACCTTATCTGATTGACCATCCAACAAACGTAAGTCACGGTGGCACACGTAGGGCGAGTACGATCGAGATGTTACGAGGAACAATAGGTTACTGGGCGTTACTTATACCCGCAGCCTACCGTACACGTGGCACTCACCTAACATCTGAACCGCATGAATAGAGGTACTCACCATATATGAAATATAAATAAAAATTACAATGGGACGCGGGTTGGCTGGTGACCCGAACACAAGCTGGTGTCAAAGCTCTGTGGGTCCCATGTATTTGTTTTATCCACACCGTCCATCCATTTTTTCAGATCATTTTAAGGTATGAGACCAAAAATTAGTCACATAAAAATCTCAACTGGACCACACTATATGAAACAGTGGGGATTGAACACTTATTGTAGGAAAATTTTTGGGGGCCACAGAAGTTTTGTATCAAGCTGATATTTGTGTTTTCTATTCATCATCTCTTTGTGATCTTATGAACAGGTTGAATGACAAATAAACATTACTGTGGGCCCTAGAAAGGTTTCAACCGTGGACATCATTCTCCTCACTATTTCCTGTGGTGTGGTCTACTTGAGATTTATATCTGCCTTGTTTTCCTAATTATGCCTTAAAATAAGTTGAAAAATAGATAGACGGTGTGGATAAAACACATACATCATGGTGGGTGGACTGTTCGGTTCCCCAGCCAACGAGAAATTTTTTGCATGATGATGTATTTGTTGTATCCGTGCCGTTGATGTATTTGTTGTATCCATGCCGGGTGTAGCAATGACCCCATCATGATGTATTTGTTGTATCCATTCCGTTCATTCATTTGGCGAGATCATTTTAGAGTATGATACTAAAAATTAGGCAGATCTGGAGCTCAGGTGGCTCCCAAGAAATTTTTAATCGTTAGCGTTCAATTCCCACTATTTTCTTTGCTAGTTCTACTCAAGCTTTGGATCTGCCTGATTTTAGGTTTCATGCCATAAAATGATCTCGCCAAATGGATGGACGGCGTGGATACAACAAATACATCATGGTGGGGTTAGCTAACGCCTGGGTGTAGCAAAATTTTTCTCCCAGCCAACCCCTTTTGTGGGATATTACATCATAAAATCTATATTTTAGAATTAATTTTATATTAGGAAATTGCTAAATCTAGGTTGCATTTCTTTTATTAGAGGATTTCTTTTCTAAAATTGATTTTAATTAGATTTTTTTTTCTAAAATTAGGATTTTACATTGTAAAATCTATAAATTGATTTTAATTAGATTTCTTTTCTAAAATTAGGATGTTACATCGTAAAATCTATAAATTGATTTTAATTAGATTTAGAATTATTTTTATATTAGGAAATCGCTAAATATAGGTTGTATTTCTTATAATAAAAGAGACATCTCTCCTCGAAGAATAATAGGATTTTCCGATAATCCTGGGGAAGCATTTTCCGATAATCCTGGGGAAGCTTACGTGGCCCACTGTAATGTTGGTAATAAATCCAATCCACCCATATCTTTTGCCCGCTCATTTTAATACGTGGGACAAAAAAATGAGGTGGATTTCATGTGCTATGGAGGAGAGGTAGGAAAGACATTACTACCTTGAAACTTATTTAAGTCCACCTTGTTGTTTGTATGCCATTCAAATCCTTTATAAGGTCCAATTTCACTAGGATGAACTTAAAATAATAATAAAAAAAAGTAATCAAATAAAAAATTCTTATGGACATGAATATTGCAACGGTGGTAGTTCAATCCTAACTTTTTTCTCATGAGCCGCCCACTTGAGTGTTGGATCTACCTCATTTTTTGTCCCATATTCGAAAATGATCTGGCAAAACAGATAGACTGTGCAGATTTATAACCAACATAATGGTGGGCCCCACCTAGCTTACTAAGTATAGGAACTTCCTTTGAAAAGATTTTACGTACGAAGAATACAACTTATATTTATCAATCTCTTAATTTAAGACTAGTTATATAAGGTTGGTTATACGTCCTAAAATCTAATTAAAAATTAATTTAGAAATTTTACTTATTTACAATCTAATACACGCTTTTTAGCCATTTTAATTTGAGGCACATGCCATGTTAGTAACATGTCACGCTGGCCACATGTTTATTCATCGCCATGCCACAGGGCAAAAAATCGGTGGACCCACCATGAGGTGAAAGAAAAAGCTGGAACACTCGTCTGGTGGGCCACATGGTTGAAATCAATGGAAGGCCCATGTGTGGCTAACCGTACAGGTGTGAACCAACCAATTAGTAGATCAACCTCATTCCCGAAGGATAAGATCTTCATGTTGAGCCCACCATCTTTAATGGGTCAGATGATCCATGCGTGAAAAATCGAGAGCGGATTGCCTGTGACCCCGGGCACAGAGATATCTCTGTGCCCGGAGCTGTGTGGGGCCCATAGAGATGTCCATTATAAATCCACTCCGTCCATCTGTTTTGAAAGACCACGATAGGACGGGATTATGAAAATCACGCAGATCCAAAACTCAGGTGGGCCACACCAACAAAACAGTGGGAACACCAACGTCCACCATTGAAATCTTCCTGGGAACTGACCATTATGTTTATATGCCATCCAAACCGTTCAAAGAATTACTAACACTCAGGTAAACTGTAGGAAAAAATATCATCGTGATGTAAAACTTTTGTCACCGCTAAGTGTTCAATACCCACGCATTAGTCTGGTATGGCCCACCTACGTATTGGATCTGTGTGATTTTTATAATCCTGTACTATTGTGGCCTTTCAAAAACGATGGACGGAGTGGATTTGTAATGGACATCTTTATGGGCCCCACACAGCTCCGGGCACAGAGATATCTCTGTGCCCGGGGTCACAGGCAATCCGCTCCCTGAAAAATCTGGTATGCATTTCTATGGTAGGAGCATTTAAAAAACGGTGATGACTCTTCTTCCGTTCAATCCAGGCCGGTCAAATCTCTAATCAATACTGGTGGACAAGAACCCAAAAAAATTACGCTGAGAATATGACAGAGACCATCTGATATTCCCTTTGAATAAGGACCACTCACTAACGTACTTTCGACCATCAATTTAACGGTCATTAATTAGATGGTTTGGATTAATTGGACAGTGTGATTTTCGAAATACGCTCCATTCGCAAAGTGTCCCGTGAATGATCTTGAAAATCTGATGGACGGTTGGATTTCTCACCAATATCTTAAGAGCCCCATCATAGCTTCCCAGCGCAGGAACTTTACCTGCACGTACATCCGTGCAAATATTGATGCGGATTTTCTGCCAGACCCTTTGCCACTGACAGAGCGCAGTACATCCGTTTTGGGAGCTCATTTCAGGACATGTGACCGAAAATGAAGCAGATCCGAGATTAATTGGGCAATTGAACGTCCACAATTGAAATTTGAATCATGTTAATATTTGAATTTTCAGTTCATCCCAGTAGGAATGACGTTATGAACGGTATCCATGGCATATAAACATCACTCTCGATACAGGGAAGTTTCAACCGTAGGAATTTCTCTGCCCACCTTTTTCTTTAGTGTGGCCCACTTAAGTCTTGGATTCGACTTATTTTCGGTCACATGTACTAAAATGATCTCACAAAACGGATGGGTAGGGTGGATTTCTCACAAAGATGACGGCGAGCCCCACATAGGTTCCAGGAACTTCTTGCGGAAGGCTCTCGCAAGAAATCCGCGTCCTGCAAATACGAGGATCATAGTCACCACCGTTTTCATTATCAAAGGATGGCGCCAGCCTGACTTTCCCTGGCACCGCCGAGGGCCTGCCTTGCGCTGGCTGATTGCTAAGTAGGAAAGACATGCATCAGATCCATGCCGTCCATCAGGTTTTCAGTCATATTTTTACCATGGATCCTAAATTTCAGTCAAATCCAAGACTTGGGTACCATAGAGAACGGTGTAAAATCACGCCCACAACTCTTAATTGACGTGTTTTGGCCCGCACGACCTTCGAAATGCCGTGATTTCTAGAAAATCCATTCATCATTTTGTGGAAGATCGTGTGAACGGATTAGATGGCATATAAATAGCATTGTGGACCCTACAAACAATTTGGACTTGTTAATGGTGGGATTTTCCATCTAAACTGTTTCCCATGGTATACCCCACTTGAGTTTTGAATCGTCCTGATGTTTAGGATCCAGTCCAAACACAGGGTGGTCCACCTGATGGACGCGGTGGATCTCATCCATACGAAGTCTTTCTATCAAAGTCAGCAAAATATCCCCTATCCGTATCCATGCTGGCTAGCGTTTTCGATGTTTAAAATGGGGGTAAAGGAACACAGGATGAGTCGGCACTGTTTTCACCTACTCTCGCGAGTAGCCATCTAATCCTCTTCCCAGAAGCTTGTGCAAGATTCGAGAGAGAGAGGGAGAGAGAGAGAGACAGAGAGACAGAGACAGAGAGATTTCACATCGTCACGTGGGAAGAAAGCGATAAAAATGGCATAAAGAGGTTAAAGAACAGAACCCCATTTCCCTTTCTTTTTAATTATTTTTTCTTATTTATTTCAATTTCTGAAGCTGAAAATCTTATCTGTTTCTTCTTTGAATTTCTGGGTGTTTTGAAGCTGTTGGAAGCCAGAATCCAAGTCTCTTTCTACTTTTGGTTAGTTAGTTTTGTTGGTTAAGAGAGAGAGAGAGCTATGGGGGATGTACAACCAGCTTCTTCTTCTGCTGCTGCTGCTGCTTCTTCTTCTTCTTCTTCACCTTTGTCTTCTTCGTCGATCTCTTCGGATCTTTTCGGTGGGAAGGAGTCTTCGGCTTCTGCAAATACGTCTTCCCCTGGGATTTTCAGCTCTTTGTTTCCGCCAGCTTCTACTATGGTATGTATGTTGAAAGTTCTTCACTTCCTTTTTGGTATCTTTGTGTTCTTGTTTTTGGCTCTTTTTAGCTTTGGAATTATCTGTCTATGTGCACTATTTATTGGTTTTGATTTGTGGGTCTTGTTCTTTGCTGTGAATTTTAGTTTCTGTTCTTTTGGCTTGTTAGAATCGTCCTATGCAGTTTTTTTGCTTTTGTTTTTTTGGTTATCTGGGTGTTGTTTTCTTCTGTTTTTCTATTCCATTAGATTGATTTGCGAATGTGGTTTTATCTATTGTTCAATTTATTGGTTTATGTGACGCCAAGCTCGATTGGTGGGACTGTAGCGGATGGAAAATATGTGAATTGTCGATGAAAGTGGGCCAATGTAAGACACACCAAAGGCTTGGATTGGCTTGGATGTTGGGACCCATTGAGATTAATCAAGGGTTGAGATCTCTCTTAGAGAAGAAAGAAAAATAAAATAATTGTATAAAACACCTTCATTTCCAAACTTGATGAGCCTAAGTGGGCCAAAAGCTTGAAACAATGCAGATCGTTGTATGTCTACCTAGGATGAAGATGTAGATCTTTATGAGAATTGCCAATAATCTTTGACATTGGCTTGATTCAAATAACTGTCTGCCTAGGTCATTGATTATAATCCCCATGTAATGTGTTGAAAACTAAGGTTTTTGAATGGTGAGATTGTGAACTGTCTGAAAATCAACAGTAGACATTGACTTAGTCTCTATAAGGCCTGCATAGTCGGTTTTGGAGGAGGTATGCTTGGTCGAATCTACGTCTTTGCACAATATATGCTGGTTCTCAATTCCGACTAGCGGGGCCCATGATTCAGTAATCCAAACCATGAGATTGTTACATCGCTCCATGGATGGACCATGCCCCAAAAATTACGAAAAAAAAGTCCCAAGATTGGTTGCTAAGGTCCTCCAATCTAGGAGATCATGTGCATGGTCTATTCATGGTGGGATGCAACAGACTAATGGTTTGGTTATCAAACATGAACACCACGTTAGAATTGAACTGCAGTTCATCATCATCATCATCTAAGCTTTATCCTAAGTAATTGGGGTCGGTTACATGAATCCTTTTCCACCACTCCACTCTATCAAGGGCCATAAATTGAATTAGATCATGGGTCATCAAGTCTATTATGACTACCTTCATCCATGTCCTTTTGAGCCTTCCCTTGCCATTTTAGAGCCTTCAACTGGTACCAACTCACTACTTCTAATTGGCATAGTTCTTGGTCTTCGTTGCACTTGATCAAACTATCTTAAGTCTACTTTCCTTCTTATTACCAATTGGTGTTGTTAACGTCCAAAATTTGAGTAATAGATATTGATCAAGGATCAACGGTTTAGATCTTCGTCATTCGGTATGGACACAGAGGAATGGTGGAGATCCTGGGACTTGAGATAAAAAAGAGAGATTGTGAGCCCACCGATGCTTAAGTCAGTAATGGGGATGATAAGGAGTTAGAACTCTAGGGGTTAATGTGCGTACCTTGGAGAGAAGCAGGAGGGTCCTTTTATAGGCGATGATCCACGGGCAAGGGCGGTGGATCTCCTAGATCCCATCTAGGATATGTTGTTGTGTTAGGAGATACTTGCCTACTCCATGTAAGATACATGATTGGATTTAGAGATCCCATTCTTATCGTGTCCGGATTCTACGCATCCCATTCGTGGCTATTATCGTCATATGATGGTGCATGGTTTGCTCAGATCCGACGATGCCTAGCATCCTCAGTTGAGTTGTTTTGCAGTTAATAGTACGACAAGTGTTAATGACTGAGCCTGAGGACTTAGACCTCTGCTCTATAGAATTTGGGATCTGAGAATGGTAAGGAAGACGTTTGCTCTTCTTTGTGGCGCTTGGTATCCTGAATAAGAGGGCTTAGTCCGTTATTTGTAGCCTAAAGGCTCAGGAATTCATTTAATACCTAAGGCCTCATACCTCATTCGTTGCTGAAGATAAGTGAGAGGGCTTTTCTTGCCTTGACAAGCTTTGATCCTTCATTGACACGTGTGATTAGCTGACCTCAGTGGGCCACATGTAGGGCGTTTATGCATCTTCCACGTCATGATCAAGGACATGATTGGATTTATCCATAACAGGTGCCACTCCTAAGATTCCCTCATATGCATTCATTTCTAATTCTATCATTCCTTGTCTTGTCACTCATCCATCTCAACATCCCCATTTAAGCCACAATGATCTTATGGACATGTTGTTGCCTAACTACCCAACATTCTTTCCCATAAAGCATGGATGGTCTTATAGCCATCTTATAAAATTTCTCTTGAGGCACATCTCCATTTCTTCCATCCCGCTTGAATTCTATGGGCAACATCCTTCTCAATCTCATTACTTTCATGAATTCAAATCAAGATATCAAACGCGATCATTTTGGGAAACTTCTTAGTCAACAATCTTTACTAATTTCTCGTTTCCACTCTTATTCTTACTAAAATTGCACTCCATATACTCTGTTTTAGTCCACCTAATTTTAAATCCTTTAGATTTTAAAGCACCTCTCGATAAATGTAGCTGTGGTTATGCCCTCCCTTGTCTTGTCAATCAGAATTGTGTCATTTGCAAACAATATACACCATGGGATCTCTTCCTACAAATGCCTCGTTAGCTCGTTCATATTCAATGCGAAAAAAGTATAAGCTCAATTCCAACTCCTAGTGCAAGCCTACAATAATCGGGAACTCACTTGTCTCTCCATTGATGGTCCTCACATTCTTTCTGCACCCTCATACATATCCTATCAATGTACTTTCTTGAAATTCCTCTCCTAAGATCCACTAGATTAATTCTCTGTGGACCCTATCGTAAGCTTTCTCTAAGTCAATAAAGATCGTGTGGAGATCCTTCCTCCTTTCCCCATATTTCTCCATTAAGTAGGAAAATAGCTTTAGTGTTAGACCTCTGTGGCATGAAACCAAATTGATTTTTTTAGACATTCATTTCATGTCTCAGTCTTTTCTCAATTACTTTACCAAAATTCCACAATATGGCTTATGAGTTTAATCTCACGATAGTTAGTATAGCTCTGTAAATGTCCTTTATTCTTATAAATAGGTACCACAGTATATAACTCCATTCATCCGGCACTTTTCAATCTTGTAATCTTGTTAAACAATTTGGACGACCAAAATAACCTAGTGTCTCCCATACACTTCCAAACCTCTATTGGTATACATACCATCTAGTCCAAGGGCATCTCCTATTTTCATCTTTCTCACAACTTCTTTCACTTCTAATATCGTAATCTTACGAAAGTATCTATGGACTCCAACGCCATTTGAGTTTATTATTTCTTCCATCTCTATGCTCTCAAAGTAATTTTCATTTAACAAGTTTTGAAAATAGCTTCTTCACTTTTCATTAATCTCATTGTCTTGAACTAGTACCCTTTGGTCATCTCTTTTAATGCATCTAACATCATCTATGTCCCTAATCTATCTGTCATTTTTGCAAGTTTGAAGGCATCTTTCACATCTCTTTTTCCTAATCTTTTGTAAAGATAATCATAAATCTTAAGTTGACCCTTATTTCCTACTTTATTAGCCTCACTCACGAGAAAACCCACAATTATCCAGTTTTTTCTTTCTTTTTTTAATCTTGGATTTTCCTTTCTACCAGATTGATTTGTGTGTGCTGGTCATCGATTCTTCATGTTATAGTATTGTGTTTTGTGGGTTTCATTCCCTTTTCCTATTAGTTGGAAATACTGAATCCATTGGGAGTGTATTCTTGGCAGTTTTTTGCATGTCTATTGAGGGAAATGTCTTATATTTTGGTATCATTATTGTTGGGCTTGCAGTCATCATGAATATTCTGGTGGAAGCGTGGATCAAGTAGCCATACATTCTACTGTGTTTGGAGTGGTGCACTAACCTGAACCACATTGTGCATCACATAGTTCTTCTGCCTTTTCTCCAAATCAAATATACCTTTTCTACTTGAATGGGAGAACCCGAGTACTCTCTTTTGGATCCATGAAACAACTCTCAGAGACCCTTTTCCCTTTTGAAAGATAGTTTATTCTCATCCTTCAGAGACTCTGAGTGTAGCAAGCTTCAACTTGGGTTTGGGTCAACTGTAACCTGATTGACCCAACCCAAGTACGGTCGGGTTGTCACGGTCCTCCGGTCGGGTTCGAGTTGGAAAATGCCAACTTGATTTGAAATCAGTTTGGGTTTTGGTTGAGCAAATTCAGGTCGAGTTAGGTCAGGTTGGGAACAGTCACATGTATTTGGGATGGGTCAGTAAGTCGGATTGGGTTGAGCATAGGGAAATTTGGGTTGGGTCCAGGTTGGGCAATTGGGGTTGGAATTCAGGTCAGTTTGGGTTTCGGGCTTGGGTCCTCTTGAGGTTGGGTCGGATTGACCCTCATCCCAACCCAACCTGCCCGAGTTGCACCCCTAGAGTGCAGTAGAAGCATCTGTCAAAAAAAGAATAACCCTAAGAAGATTCATCCCATGGCTATTGAGAACGAATCAAATCAGATGGTTAAGATACTAATTTTGAGCGAGAGAAGGAAAATATACCTGCCTGCATTCCTTGAGTGATACCTAAATGTATCCTTAGTCAAACATACCCTCAGTGATTTGTTTCTATTGAAGATCAGGAGGAGCTAGTTATTTTCCTACTGTTTTCTTTTTGTGGGTTATACTCGGTGACTTCTGAATGGCCTTTTTTTTTTTTTTTTTTAATTCCGATTCCAGGTGGTGGGGAGAGATTCGCATTTTGAGTCATTTGGGTCGTGGAAGAAACAAGATCCAGAGCTTCAGGTTTCGAATACCAAGCATGTGCCCGCAGGTTTGTGAAGAGGCCCATTTTGTTGTGACTATTTGGATGAAATGTGTTTCATGTGCCGTTGTTTATCTTTCCATCATCTTCGAAGAGAAAAATTCTGCTTTGCTGTTTGTGGTGCTTCTTTAACATTGCTATGATGTGCTAGAACCTACCATATCTATCAAGTCTTTTGTTTTAATTGAAAAATATCAAGATGAATTATGAGTGTTCTTTCCTTCTTGTTTAAACTCTTATAAAACATTGGACATCTGAAGATCATGCTTGCTAGTTTTGATTTCTGGAACACAGCTTGGAAGCATTCAGCCCTTCTTGGTGGGTTTCTTGCACTGTATATCATTTGATATGTTCCATGACTTTTATTAGCTTTGCCTTATCTTGCATGTTGCCTCCCATTGTTTCATCTAAAATGCCGTTGAAAAGGGTCAAACTCTCCTTAGTGGGCTGTAGGCGCCATCTTAAGAATATTCATATGGAGGAATAATGGGATCCTTGACCCAAGGATATCACAGTTTTCTTGGATTTTCAGTTTGAGCAAGTGGGTCGTACTCATGGTGATCCACTCAATTTTTCTCTTGCGCCCCACTGTGGATGGATAATGCCCAAATAACTCCATAATGAACGTGGGCTTATTTTTCTTCTTGAATGTGGGCTTATTTCTCTTCTTAACAGCCTATTTTCGGACCAGAATTTGACTGGTTAATATTGTCCTTTTCCATGAGTGTATGAATGGTTCAACAAAATCATCAGCTTTAACGTAATGTGGTGCCGGTTTATCAATATTCGGAATTCTGTTCAGAAGAACACGACCCTTTGGTGTATGCATGATGGGTTCCTTGAAATTTATTTACTTTATCGTATCTTCCTTCATTCTTGCCTTGATACTAAGAATTTAATCAGCTGAGCCCATCTCCTGGTCGGCCCCATGGACAATATATGTAACATTTATGATGTGTTCCATGAGTTCTATTGGCTTTACCATATCTTGCCTTATTCTCTCTTTTCAGTTTTGGAACTCCGTTCATAGAATGGAACCTTCCAAATGGGCTTGTCGCATTATGTATGAAGAATATGTATTTTAATTGGTTCTTTGAATTTCAATGGCCATATGTTGCTCGATGGGCTCTGCCTTTTGTGATGATACTCAAAAAAAGAGGTGACCAGCCATTCTCGATGGGCTCTTCAAACCATGTAAAGAGCTTTAATGTACAGTGATTCCATGAAAATTATTGGCTTTACCCTATCTTTCTTCTTTCCATATGTGGTGTGGTTTACAAAAGCTTGTAAAGGTAAGTTTCATACTGTTTAGCTAGGCTTTTGCAAACCTCGTTGAGAAAGTGATGAGACACAGAAAGACTTCTAAAAGGTTCATCTCATCCTCTGCATGCTTTTGGAAGATTGCTTTCTCATTCGCTTATGGTGGCTTTGTTTCAATTGAGTCTCAACTTCTCTTTAAATTCCACAAAATGGTTGATTTCCATGGCACAGGAATGAACTACTAGTTACTCACTATAAATCTCCTGGCCTAGACTATTAAGTGTGCACTTTCATTTTTTTCTCAGATTTTAATGACTCATCCACCATACATGTGGACTATATAGGTACATCAATCCGGACCATCCAAATTGTGAGCTCCACAGCAGATTGAGCATATACCTAAAATCACACTGATCAGATAATCCTAACAATCCAATTGGTGGACATTAAACGAATTTTTAAAAGGAGTATGGTCAATGGTCCAAATTCAATGGAAGACATCAGATAGTTCTATTCAGTGTGATTTTTGGGTTACACTTCATCATGATGGGGCCCCAAATCCAGGTGATCTACATTGATGCAAACTCGTGCCACATGGAGGGTAGATGAATCACCGCCATTCAAAAAATAGTAGAAAACTACGTCAGTAGACTGTTGCCAATTACAGATCAGATCATGGCATGACTGATGGAATTTGAACTTCTCGATGAAATCAAATATCAAATACCATTTTTCACATATCATAACTGTAATTTTGAGTTTATGACTCTCTGGCTGATTTTTGTGTTTGTACTCCTTAATTAGGTTCTCTTTTCTATTTGTAATTCTAATTTCAATTCTCTAACTATCATTGGATATGTAGACCCTTTCCACATTGTTGTTGAAGTAGGGGCCCGTCTGGATGCACCGTCAAAAGGGGCAATTGACGCCTAGAACAGTGTTTTGAGCCAACCGCAGCTTGGGTTGTGTGTTTGGATGCACTTTCACAATCCCTGGCTTATCCTCCACTCTGCAAAATAGGCTCTAAAAGGCCGACTCAATGAAAACTAGCAGAGTTGGTTTTTATCGAGTCAACCAAAAAAGGCAGGCATGAAAACCCCTTTTGCAGAAACCCCCTTTTGCGGGAGTGTGTTTAAACAGGCCTTAAATGTGAGTTCTTGCGTCCTTAAATCTCAATGTTGCGGATAAGCACATACCACTTCTTTATTATATCCTATTTATGCAGATTTATACATTATGTTGCAAGTGCGTGTGCTTAGCATAGCACCCGATAGCTACATGCAGACTTCAACAGAGTAACCCTCTTTTATCGAAGGTGCAGCAATAACTTCTCAGTCCCCTCTTTATGAAACAGGCTAGTGTTTGATATCCTTCAAAGCATATCAAATGCTGACCCCTCAATCTAAAACCAGAGACATGGCATGCATGTATGACATCTGAACCGGTCATCCATTGGCCCCCCCACCATGGATGTGCTATAGCCCATAGCCCAACAATTGTACTGGTTTGATGGTTCTCACTGTCAAAATGGTGGCCTCCAATTGTGGATGGGTTATAGCACAAAAATCACTCTGATGGGATGATTCTATCCCTCTAATTGGAGGCCTGCAAATGTACGGCAAAAGATGGAAAATAAGCAAGAGTCCACATTCAATAGGCAAACACCCCCTCATCTAACTGTTATGACCATCCGGTCAGGATGATTTTTGGGTAATGGCTCACTTATTGCGGAGGCTTCCAAATGAACTGTCTGGATCTTCTACACGTGTGCCAGCCACATGCACGAAGTTATATTGCGCCACCTTTCTTTGGTATCTCTGAAGAAACCAATGCTCTCCTCTATAAAATGATAATTATTATATTTCACCAATATCATAGGAATTTATGAAGGCCTTATTAGAAATTGTGCATAGTGTAGGATATGATAACGTCTAATTCTGAAACTAAACTTCCTTTTTTCCTTAAAGAAAAAAAAATCTGTTTCTAGATTGTCATGCAACAGCTACCTAAACCACTACAAGCGCTTGTTTTTCAGAAAGTATCAACCAAGGCAGCGGAAGTGAAAACAAAAGCATACCCAACAAGGACAGGATCTCTGCTTATCTGGATGAAACCATAGAGCCATGCTTTCTCAGCTCCTCTCTATACTATGGTGGTCGAGATGTCTATTCGCATTCAAATACCCAAGCTTATGGAACACCTGCTATTGTGAGTAATCCCATATCAGACGTTACATGACAGAATCAAACACAGTTACCCTAGCCTATGTAACAAGGACACCATTTTATAAATAAAAAAAACCATGTCTGACACCTTGTATCCATGCATGTTTGTGTCCAAGTTACATACTCTTTACACAAATGATAGGGTGCTCTCTAACACAACTCCGTGACTAAAACATCGACAGTTCAAAAAGGATGATGGAGAGGACCCCAATGCGAGCAATGCAAATGGTGCATCAAGAGGAAATTGGTGGCAAGGTATGAGCTTGGAATGAAGAAATGCTCTTGATCCTGTAGCTTGGATTTTGCGATCACACTGTCAATCTTGTTTTTCTTGTTTCCTCAGGATCGCTCTATTACTAAAGCATTTTCTCCCAATGCTTGTGCGTTAACCGTCTACCAAAGGTATGTATCCTTTACTAGTTTAAATGCTTTCTTGTTGACCATTTGCAACTGAAATTTCTTATGGTTATGTATGTATTATATACTGAGAAATGCTCCAGTGCTCTCAGAGCACTATAAGTTATAGTGCTCCTAGTTGCATAAGTTCACTTGGACGGTCCAATCAATCAATCTGAACCGTCAAGTCCAGAACACTTTTCATGGTCTACTAAGCAAAAAAAGAACAAATCGGATGATCCAATCCATCCTTGATTTGCCCTTATTTTCTATAGCTATCCTTTTTTTCCAAGCAATGGATGGGATTAGAATCATGAATAATTTATGATGGATCTAACAAATAAATGGATCAAATTGTTGATTCGGCCTATTTTTATATAAATGATCTTGACCGTCCATATTAGTCCATTGATCTAATGGTTGGAATCGGTCAAATCATGTGATGTTTTTATGGTAGCCCATAAAAAGTGTGTTGGACCTAATAAACATTCTGGATGATCGGACTGGGCAAATGTCCCGATGCAACTGGGAGCTAACTTATAGTGATCTGAGCGCATTGGAGCATCTCTTATATACCTTGAAATATTTGACCTCTCCTTGATCTCTTTGTAAAGGAGGGTTTCTAAGCCCACACACAAGTGTAGCCCTCACCATCTTCATGCCAGCTCACATGTGACCATGTCACATGCGAGATCCGAGTGGACCATCAGGTGGACCAGACTCTTTAGAACTGGCCCACCATTAAAAATCAGGCAAGTCGGTTCATCAGGTGAGCTAAAGTGTATGAAATAAATGGATGTCTGAAACAAGTTTCCTCCAGCTGCCTATTTATTTTTACACTATGACTGACAAGTGAAATGCGTTTTCCATATTGCATGTGTTATCTTGTATAGATGAGCTATACTATACACCCGTGTGGGCCCAGCAGACCTTGTTAAGGACTCTTTAGTGGTCAGTCCTCTAAATGAAGCCCATGATGGGTTCTCAGTAATGAAATGTTTTCTTCAATGTATGATGACAGCACCTCTCTGTGTTGAGAAATGAGTATTACAGGGCGTGCCCTCAACCATGATTCCAAGTTATAGAGGGCATGGCCCATTCAACACAGACATGCCTACAGACAGTTTGATCAATGACCCATAAGTCATTGTTTGATAGAACTTTGTCCCATAGTAGGAGTCTTGATCTATAAGCTTCACCATAGTCCAGAATGTCCAACTTCCTTTGTCATCTTCTAAACCTGTGTCCTGTAAATAACATGCTTATCCTAGAACATTCTGTTTTAGGGATTGGCGTCTTCCCAATTCAGTGACTCTGGCACTGGACATTCCCAAAATGGGTAATATCTGGTCAGTTGAATTAGATAAGCGATGTCTTTGGCATTTCAACTTTCCTCCTTTCAGGACTTATCTGGAAGAATCCAATACATCTTGTTCGTGAATATCTGAATAGGACGAACCAGGCCCTGTGGATATCTTTGCTTCGAAACAAACTAGTTAGAATTAAGTTCAGTCAACTTGAATGAGTATTCTCCATACAGGAGATCTTCCAATTGAAAGGATCCATCAAGCTGAAAAAAGATCGAGGTCTATCTATTTTTATTTAGTCAGTCAGTAACACTAATTATTCATTATTGGAGCGGATTGCAACCACCTGTTATCTGACGTGTGCCTTTTTTTTTCCAACGGATTTACATGTTTCGCTAATGGAAATTGTTTGGTGTAGTGAGGAAGAGGTTTTTTCATTGTAATATATCCCTTCTAGATGAGTCAAGTTTTTACTGTTTCCTACTTTGGATGAAGTTGGATGCTACTTTACCCAAGTACAGGTATATGTGCATTTAGTAGAGAAAGAATCAGATAAGGAGGGTCCTCTAAGTCCTAAGATTCCACATTAAGTGTATAACATGTATCTGTTAAAGAAATACTTTCACCAACAATGTCACAAGTTGGGTTTACATTCTATCTTAGATACAGAAGAAATTGTTTGATGCTTTCAAGTTTATGAGTTGAGGCTTATTTGGAAATCATTCATAGATCCTTCACATTTTTATTTGCTTCAACCTCAATTGAGAAGGTGAAGTCATGATTAGCATATCCACTCGTGACAAGGAATATGTACGTAAAGGCCAAGTGGGAGATGTTGGATCCATGGCTATGAGTCCCTCTTCATTGTAGCTGTCTGTGGTGGAGATTTTGCATAATCCCCACATCAGCTTGTTAATCAAGCTTCTAATAGTAGTTTTGGGTTTTTCTCTTTTGTCCATGTGATCTGCCTTCTTTCTTGATTGGGAATCCTGGGTATGATTGATTTGATTTTTTCTGGCTCCATTTTCTAGCAGGAACTTAAGGAAGTTTGGGAGTGTTTTCATCTGCCATCTATGATACTAGAAATAGCTGATACTATGGGTATGACATGTTGGGAGGGATGCCACAAATAATGCTTTTTCTTCGACCAGTAGGAAGAATACCATCAGAAGACCATGTGCTCAGTTTTTGTTCTGAGCTGTAATTAGGAATGATGCTTATGAAACGTTTAAAGAACATGTTGAAACTTTTTTCTGCATTGGACTGATGCAGACTTATAAGTACAATACTATCCTTGCTTGGAATGTTTATCTTTTGTATCTGGAACTGCTTTAGGCTTTTAGACCCAATTAGAAAGTATAGAATAACGAAGAAATTCAGTAGTTTCATGTGTTCTCTCTTGATCATCTCATCTTCTCAAGTTCCAGCTCCATGACTTGATTGCATCGATAGATCATTGGAAGCTTTATCATCTTGAGAAAACTGGGCTGTGTTTATCCCATAGTTCTGAAACTTGGTGACTCGACTCAAAGCTCATCCAAATTGACTCACATTTGCATCCAAATCGAGCTGGGTCACTGTGAAACGCCCTGGTGAAGCTCTACTGCAGTTCAGAATTGGTTGGACTTGTCGAGTCGGCTTGCCTACTCAGTCAACTTGACTCGACTCAAACTAAGTCACTTGCCAAGTAAATTCGTTTTTAACAGGAGGAAAAAAAAAACAAATACAATTGGTGGGATTTGAACTCCCATCCTTAAGCAAGCAAGATCACAACTTCTATCAGCAAGCTATGAAGTTGTTTCGTAATTTTGTTTCCCTATTTTTATACTCGTACAATTCTAAATATATGTTTACTTGTAGAATATTAATCCCAGTTTCTTGACTCTCTAAAAAATATTAATCCTAGTTTAATATTTAAATATCAAGTTGAGCTGAATCGAGTTTTGAGTCAACCCGATCTGGCTGGATATGAGTCGAGTTGAATTTTTAAACTATGGTCTGCCCTTTTGAAAATACTTTTGGAATTCTTCTCTTGATATTCCTTACAGTATCTTTATTGGGGTGCCGTGGAGGTATTAAAAAAAAAAAAAAAAAAAAAACCCCACAAGCATTGAGGCCTAGTTTGAATAACCATCAAGATTTGTTCTATTGAAAACCCATCATGGCGCTACCCATAATTAAATTCTAAACAGATTATTAGTTGTTTGGTTATCCTTCTTAAGATCTAAACTTAAGCAAATTTAAATTTAAATCTTGAATTTGTTACTTTTTGGGTCCCATTATTAAGATGACTTTACACATTGATCTGATCATCAATTTGGACGATCCGCCATGGGGCCATCTTTGATTGCCCATGACTCTGAATAATCACTTTGATCAAAAGATTTTAACCATTTTATCAATGGGCAGTAAATTGGGAACTACCCATTAATCATGTTGAAAAAGGTCCAATCATCCTTCAAGACTGTCCATCAGTGCAGCCCTGCCTTTGATTGCATGTCCTTCACAA
The DNA here is from genome assembly GCA_003013855.2 of Liriodendron chinense. NCBI lineage: Eukaryota > Viridiplantae > Streptophyta > Magnoliopsida > Magnoliales > Magnoliaceae > Liriodendron > Liriodendron chinense. Next base: position 7,205,969 of record ML058333.1, read on the forward strand.
AAATGGCTATGATTGGATGATCCTGAACACCCAATCAATTGCTAAGAAATTTGGCACTCCAGATTGATTATATAAGAAATCATTTGAGCTGGATGATCCACCATCTTGGGTTCATTTTCATTGTCCATCTCTCTCATAATCACTTTAATCTAATGATCCTTGCAAGCAAATCAATGAGCATAGAAAATTGGATGGTTCAAATTGATTATATCATGAAAGGTCTGATCATTAATGCTGATCATGAGTATCTATCATGCTCGTCTCACTTCAATTTTTGATGATTCTCAGGAATCAATTTATTTGGAATCATATCCATGCGATCAACCGGCCAAGAAAATGGATGACCTGAATTGATAATCTTGGAAAAGGTTGGATCCATCACTTGGGCTTCACCTTTGATTGCCTAATGCATCTCAAGAATCACTTATCGAATTATCTGTACCATTGTTAATGTACAAGGAAGTGGACAATCTAGATTGATTATGTTGAAGAAAAAGAAAAGATTATATAACTAACTCAATTCCAAACTCATTATAAACCCTGCAATGAAGTATCAAACGGTAACTAACAGTGAACATGCTTCTGAACCAGGAAAAGAAAAGAAAAGAAAACAGAGGCCATTTTCCAACAGAAACGCCTATAAAAACCTATCAAAATTCAAAATCCATTCTAACGAGACATTTTGGATCCCTGAAATCTTAGGAGGTGAAGTGAATCTATTCCTGGGTAGTGGATTCTCTGTTCAAGAGATTCTCTGTCTATCATTTCTTTGGGTAATGAGAAAGCCATGCCCAAGCATTTAGAAACTCTGTTTGGACAAAGGAATAGAGTTGTTAGGAACCTGGGTATGGATATACTTAAAGAAACAATGCCAGCAAAACCCATTCAACCCAGAAGAATCGCTGAGGCTGCGTTTGGATGCATCAGCGAAATGAATTGCAATAACTAGTCTAATGAAGTGGAAAGCGGGTTCATTCTCGGAGTACTGAAATTGAGCACTCCAAGTTACAAATCCAAATTGCAATTAGAGTACGTTCAAGGTAGACTTGAAAGGATGGTAATTGCGATCTTAGGTCTACTTCCTAATTATGAATACTAGGAAACATCATTAGTTTTTGTCCTCTGCATTAAACTGAACTGTTAGTAATTCAATTAACGCATCCAAACACAACCTGAAGAGAGAGAATGGGGGAAAAATCAGGCACTAGGAATTCTCTGGAAATGTGTCCGATGGAAGCGGGTATTTGCAGTAATCAGTATCTTGTTTCCCCTCATTTGTAGATATGCAGAGGAAGAGCCTTTCGAAAGCAGCTGCCATTTTTGTTGCTGTAAACAGCTTGGAAGCTCTCCATCTAGCTGCTTCACCTTTCTTCTCCAAAACCTCTCTCCCATCTCGAAAAACCCTGTACAAGGTCTCTTTCAGAGATCCCACTGTCGGTGAAAATATGTAACCCAGTTCCGAGCTGACAATTGCAGACCCAGTTGTGCTGGCAAATCTTGTAGCCATCACTGGCTTGCCTGAAATCATCGCTTCCAGTGGTGTTTGGTCGAAACCTTGAGCTCGAAGCGATGGGTGTACAAAAATGTCGAGTGCATTGTAGAACCGGGCAATCTCACCCTGATCGAGAGGCCCCAAAACCATTATATTGGGCCCGAGCTCTTTATACCTGTCAGCCCAAGGACCATCTCCGGCGACGATGACAAAAACCTGTTTCTGGAACATCTCGTCCTCCATGAAAATCTGATTCAGAGCTTCAAACATTATCGGGTGTCCTTTGTCCCTCACCAACCTCCCAGACATCCCAAGAACTAAGCCTGCAGATTCCGGCACTCCGTACTGCTGCCGGAAAGCGCGCCCACTGTCGGAATCCTGTTTGAAGACGTCCTCATTGACGCCGTTAAGTATCACATGGACCCTCTCCTCTGGAATCATGTAAATCCTCTTGAGAATATCTCCAACGTGATCACTGGTGGCAATGTGGTGGGCGTAATTTTGGAAGAATTTCACCTCTTCAATGATCCTAAAGGATCTCTCTGCCAATCTCTTCTCGAGATCTGGCGGCCGAGGTTCTCCCTGCCCGCGGACCAGGTCCTCTACAATGTCGGTATGCATGGCCTCATATGCAATTCCGTGCCATGAGACAGCAACATTGGTCAGCCTTTTGGCCCAGGGATGCATGAGACCAACACTTTCGGAGTGGACCACATCAAAGGGCTGGGTTGAGTTCAAGGCCTCAAATTGCCGCCAGGCGGCCGCAGGATCCATTAGGCCAAATGGGGTGGGGTCGGAGAGGTGGAAATGAATGTTGGGGTGGACCGCTTTGGGGGTGGCGTCTGGTGAGACGGTGAAGACATGGGTCACGTGCCCCCTTTGAGCTAGGACTAGATGGAGGGTCAGAGCATGGCGTTCCATCCCGCCGGCCCGGTTCGGCTGGGGCCATCTCTTGACGAAGAGGGCAATGTTGAGGCGCTTTGAGTGCGGTTCTGGCGAGAAGGAGAGATGATTCCATGCAGAAGGCAGAAAGGGGAGATGGCCTGAGAAGAGAGGTTGGCTTTGGGAGTGTAGGGTGGTGATGGGCTTTTGAAGATTGCAGGGGCATGGATGGCAATAAGTCCAGCAGAGGAATGCAAGAGAAGAGGTGGAAGAGAGTACAAAGAGCAAATGGCAGAAGGTATGGAGATTGAAGATGGGTTGAGATTGGTGGTGTTTGGCCATGGACTGATTGGGATTTTCTTGGAGTTCGAAAGAGAAGGGAAGTTTAAAGAAGGAGAGGCGTTGAAACTGGCGGCAAAAAATCGAACTGATTTGGAATCTTTTGGGAAACGGCTAGTAGAGCTGACTTTCAAAAATTCAATGAGAATTGAGAAGAGCTTTTGATTCCCTGGCAGAGTATGTTCATCCGTACAAATGGCATGATTGTGCCTCAATTGAAATTATACGGATCATGGGCCCCACTCTGGATGGATCATGACCCAGTAACCACGTTGACAGGATGGTTGTAACTGTCCAATCGGCGACCATCAAACGGATGGTTAAAATGGAAAATATCAACGGTCTAAAATCGAGAAACAGATGATAGCTAATCGGATGTTAGATCGTCCAATCCATCTCATTCGAGGACTGTCTGATCTCCATTGCGTATGTGCCACGTATACGGTGGTGATGTGCATGTGTACAGATGTCCATCCTCTTTCAAGGCATTTGAGGAGCTTTTCACGTGTGAGAACTCCCCCTCGGTATGGGAGTTTAGAGAGAGTTCCTGTAACTCAAGAGCTGTGGGGCCCACCTGGATCAGGCTGATATTTTTGTTTTCCCTTCATCGGTTTGGATGGCATATAAATTTCACGGTGAGCCACATGAAGGTTTCAATGGTGGGTGTTTCCATACACACTATTTCTTGTGGTGTGTCGCACTTGAGTCTTGGATCTTCCTTATTTTTGGGCTTCCAGTTTAAAATAAGCCGTAGAAACTGATGGACGGATTGGATATCTATCCGAAGTCTCAGTGCGCTCCATAGAACTTTGGATTGCAGGAACTCCTCTTACGTTCTGGATTCGACTCCCAGAAGTTTTTCTTCCCTGGGTGGAGCGCATACTCTATAGTGTACTGAGTAAACTATGTGGAGCCCACCGTGTTGTATGTGTCTTATCCACGCCGTCCATCCGTTTTATCAGCTCCTTTCAGAGCATGATCCAAAATTTGAAGCATATACAAATCTCACATGGACCACACCACTGGAAACAGTGGGGTAATGACTTCCACCGTTGAAACCTTTTTATGACCCACAGTGACGTATATTTGTCATCCAACCTGTTCATAAGGTCACACAGACATGGAAGAAGGTAAAACAAAAATATCAGCTTGAACCTAAACTTCTGTGACCCCCAGGAAGTTTTCAACGGTAGCTGCTCAATTCCCATTGTTTCCTGTGGTGTGGTCCACTCTAGTTTTGTATATGCTTCAATTCTGACTTTACGCTCTAAAATGAGCTGGTAAAACGGATGAACGGAGTGGATAAGACACATACATCACAGTGGACCCTGAGCACGCAATCTGCGTCCTCTTGGGTGTGCCCCATTGGCACGCAAGAGATCGTGCACCGTAACATCTCCCGCCATCGATTGATTGCGGGCGGGAATCCCCATGCGCGTTACCCAGCCACATGGGGTGGAACGGAAATCTGAACATGATTTAGGATCCTAAGATCTCACTCGGTACCCGATGGACGGTGGAGGATCACGCTGCACAATCTCATATGTGTGGATCATGCTCTCTTTGGGCGCGACTTCAGTGGATCCACCGAGGTGGGTGGAATCCCTGATCGTGGGGCCCACCTTGGTATATTTGACTTATATCCATGCTGTCCATCCGTTTTGAAAACTCATTTTAGGTCATAATAACGAAAACGAAGGAGATCCAAGTCTCAGGTGGACCACAATACATGAAACAGTAGTAATCGACAATTAAAAACTTCTAGTCGGCCACAGAAGTTTTGGATCAAGCTGATATTTGTGTGGTCTCTCCATCCAGTTCTTTGTGACCTTTTCAACAGGTTGGATGGAAAATAAACATTCCGGTAGCCCATATGAAGTTTTTAATGGTGGGAATTTAACACAACTTTTTCCCTTGGTATAGTCCACATAAGATTTGGATCTTCTTCATTTTTTATATTATGATCTGTAAAAATGGATGGACTGTGTGGATGTAAGGAACATGCATCAAAATGGGCCCCACAGTTAGGGATCCACCGAACTCAGATCCGGAGATCCACCCAAACTTCGCCAGCTCTTTTTATAATCGTCTAGAGACAATACAAGCTTTTTCAACGCCCCTGACTGCTACAGGCACGTGCATGCGCATGGACCGAGGCCTTGATGAAAGTTCGAGGCATCATCAATTAAGATGACTGCTTTCGTTAGATCCGAGACAAGCTCAATACAAAATTTGACCTTCTTCAATCAGATCCATCCATGTATTGGGCCCGACTCGTTTGAGTCGACTCAGGCTCAATCGGAACCAGTGCTGGAGGATGATAGGCACAACTGCTATTAGAGCTGGACACGAACGGAGCCAACTCAGTTAACTCTGCTCGACACGGCTTCATTGATTTTGGTCTGAGTTGAGTTAGGCAAATGGGGTTCGAAAAAATATCAAGTCAAGTTCGAATTGAACTGAACTGAACTGAACTGAACTGAACTGAACTCAACTTGACTCGGAACTCAACTTGAACTGGGTTCGACTGGTCTGATTTATATATAAATACATTAAAAAAAAAAAAAAACTCAATTCATTTCTATTCTACCATACTCATCTCAAACTCCTCATGCGTAAGTGTGACTGTCTTAAACCTTCCACCCTACTCCTACCCTTTCCTCCAAACCCGACCCGTACCCATTTTCGTCTGGTTGGCACCGAACCCTTCTTCTCCAAACCCCTCCTTGAGCTCACTCTCTTGTCCGGTCTTTGCAGCTCTGCCTGATAATTCGACTGTCTTTGTCCGAGCGCGTGCGACTTGATTCAACTAAAAAAAACTTGACTCAAAAGGTATTTCCTCTTGCTGTAAGACTCCATTAGGTGGGCCACACATGATCATCGGTTTAGATCATGATCGTTGGATTATTCAGATTGAGCGATTAAGAGGGCCCCACTTAGTTGTGATCATTACAAATAGGTTTAGGGCGGGACGCTTGAACCTTGTTCCCTATACGCGGTTATTAAGCCTGATATGGAAACTTACGGTGTGGAGACCCTAGAGGAGAGAAGTGTGATGGGTAAGCTTCTCTAGCCCTCTTTCCTATAAATATACGTCTTGGTTCCCTCATTAACACATAAGAGAAAACCCTAGTCCCATTGAGTGGTTCTCCTAAAGGTGTAAGGTGAGGAAGACCAAGAGTTCCTCTCGGCAATACGACGGCGTCGGGAATGTCTTCCCAATCAGGTATGGCTTTAAGATTACAGTATGGAATCTCCATTGTTGATGCATAGACGATCCGATTATTCCGCATTAAGTTTAAGATTAACAGTTGGTATCAGAGCAACCTATGCATTAATCTTGGAAATTCCAAGATGATAGATGTTCTCCGAATCCTTCTTAATCCGAACCTTAGTTGGATACTAGATTTGGATGGACTGATCAGCCCTCATTCAGATCTTATTGGGGCATCTGATCCAATCTCCTTTTGGAGGTTGTGCGTTGGCCGTGTTGCTGATCTACATTAGGGTTTTCCCTTTGGAAACTTGAGATCTGATGGAACCTGTCGGAGCCGACCAGTAATCCTGGCGGTTGACAACTGTATGGGCATGGTCTTATACACAGCAACAATGTAGATCTCGAGGCCATGGAGATCGACAGTAGCGATCACCGACCATGGTTGCTGGCCACTTACAGCCATCGTAGCCCCACATTCAGTTATATATATATATATATATATATATATATATATATATATATATATATATAGACACACACACACACACACACACACACACACACACACACACACACACACACACACACACACACCTGCTGCGTCGCCTATCCGGCACCCTTTACTACCGGTCGACGTCCTGTAAGAAATCTACGTTCATCATCTCCATTCAAAGCCAATGCCGATCGCAACCATAGATCCTGGCGCCGGCCGTGCGCTGTTTCATCAGCCATGATTTCGGATCCCGATCGACGATCATTCACCGTTGCTAGGCAGATGGAGATGATGAAGGGCATCCTCACGGAGATTGTCTTGCGGCAACTGGATCTGGCAAACGGCTGTGCTGGAAGTGGCCAACGTCCTCTCCATCAGCGGCAGAGACCGTCGATCATCCTGGTCTGATTCCGGCGATCGTGGCCTGTCTCAGACGATAAAAAACGAGATCGTAGCCACGATTCCCGGCGCTGATCATGGCCCCAAACCCACCTCCAGTCCAGTACAAGCCCCAAACCGCCGCAGACCGACCGCCCATCCATTGCTCGCGACCGGTATCAATGGTGAAGGATGGCTGTTGTCGCTGGCGCGGAAGGAGATGGTGTTGGCAGCAATAGAGAAGGCAGGGCCGGCATCGGTGGTGGAGGTGTTGATGGCGGCTGGGTTTTGCTCTACAGGGGAGAAGATGGGATGCGGCTAGGGTTTCGACCCTAGTTTTTTTTTTTTTTTTTGAATGCTCCTGTTTTGGGCGACTGCGTTTTCTTTTTTTTAGAGACAAAAAAAAAGGAGCAGGCTGGAGTTTTGGGGCGTTCGGCCCATTGCTGCTTTTGTTATAAGGATTGGGCTACGCTCTGGGCCTTGGTCTAGTCCAGTGGACAGGCCTGGCAGGGCCCAGTCTAGTAGGACAGGCCTGATAGGCCCAGTCAAATGGGTCAAGCCCACCAGCTGGGCCCAAGCCCAATTTTAGGTGGCCCTTTAATGCCCATTTTGGGCCCAACCTTGGGCCAATTGCAGATTTTATCTTTGGACATTGTACAGCCCACTTCAGTTAGCTTGGGCTTGTTAATCTTAACCATTTAAATTGTGTATACTTGGGTCATCCTTCCAGTACAAGTAAAATACATATACATATTATTGATGGTTGATATGGATGGGCCAAGTAAATCACATAAGGTGGTTATTCATGGTTGAGATTTGATTTGGCCCAAAACAAGGCCATCACCCATATCTTTTAATTGATATTCAGAGTTGACAATTAAAGAATTTCATCCAACCATCACTGTAATAAATATTTGAGATTTTGGGCAATCAACATCAATCATATTTTGGCCAAATCAGAATTTTTGTAGTATGGTTTGTTGGGGGCAAGACCATTAAGCAATCCTTGAGTTTAGGAGTGGGGATTGGAGCTTATTGTGTTAGCCACCAAAGTGACCTCAATTAGCAAAGATTTCTACTTCTAGACTTCTATACTTGGAATTCGGTGACCCTCCATTATAGGATTGCATTCAGTTGCGTTCATAGCCTGGCAAGCGGTGGTCAGAACAAAGAAGTATTATTGTTTGGCTGGGTGTGAGCAGGATGAAGTGATTAGTGATGGTGATATAGGTATGAGAGATTCATTTTCACCCAAAGGTGATGGACGTCTTAGATTTATTTCACTAGTATAGATCAGCTTCATGTTTAGTAGAGCCTCCTGTATGTTATAATTTCGCCCAAATGAGGAATTGTGATGATACGCTGGGCTCTTGCTGGATTTTGATGATTATGGCCCACATCATTTTGGGTCATTGATTGAAGGCCCAAATCAATCGAATGAACATACATGCATGATATTTGTGGTTTATGTTTATGCATTGTTATATGGGACTTGTTTATTAATGTGAGTTTTATGCTTTGAATGTCCAGCTATGACTGTTTCCAATATTCCAACCCAATTCAATTCCATACCTTTGCTCACTGGGTCCAATTATTCCAAATGGAAGTCGTTCGTTGAAATAGTCCTAGGTTGCATGGACTTGGACTTGGCCTTGGAGGAAGTAGAGCCTCCCATGACAACTGATTTTAGTACGGAATCAGCAAAGGCTCACTACAAGTCCTGGACTAAGTCAAATAAGATGTGTCTCAATATCATAAAGAACTCGATTTTTGAGACCATGCAAGGTGTCATGCCCGACACTGAGAAAGCTAAAGATTTCTTGACTGAAATAGGAAAACGATTTCAGAAATCGGATAAAGCTGAGCTGAGTTCACTTTTACATAAACCGACTCAAGCCACCTATAACGGTCAAGGAAATATCAGGGAGTACATTGGTGGATTGTCTGATGTGGTGGCTAAAATCCACGCATTAGACCTTAAGATTGAAGATGAACTCCTGATTTTCTTGGTTCTGAACTCCCTCCCTCCACAGTTCAGTCAATTCCAGATCATCTATAATACTCAAAAGGAAAAGTGGAGATCGAACGAACTGATATCTCAGTGCGTACAGGAGGAAGAGAGACTCAGAAGGTCGAGCAAGACACAAAGTGCGCACCTAGTGACATCTGGTCAAAGACGAAAAGGAAATAAGAAAAGAAAGCATACTTCAGGAAAAGGTTCTACGAGTACTGCGGGTGGCAATCAGCCTAAGTCTGGAAGGACATTTAAGAAGAAAAGGAAGGGTCCTAATGATGGTTGCTTCTTCTGCAATAAGCCTGGTCATCAGAAGAAGGATTGTGAAGGATTTACAACATGGCTCGTTTCTAAGGGTAAAAAATTCTAAGGGTTAAAACTATATTTTAGTCTGTTTTGAATCAAATTTAGATGATATGTCCACAGACTCCTGGTAGATAGATTCTAGTGCAACTATTCACATTTGTAATTCCATGCAGGATATACTCCAAAGCCGAACGCCAACTTATGCAGAAAGATCAGTCTATATGGGGAATGGCATTAGAGCAAACGTGGAAGCTATTGGAGTCTGTAGGCTTAGGTTATCGTCAGGACACTTTCTTGATCTAGTAGATACTGTTTGTGTGCCTTATATAAGGCGCAATTTGGTTTTTATTTCTCGTTTGGACAAATTTGGTTATGAGTTTAAATTTACAAATGGAAAATTAAGTATTTGCTATGATTCGGCTGTGATTGGTTCTGGTACTTTAGTTAATAACATTTATCAGCTAGATTTGGATGTTTCACATGTATACATCATTAACTCCTCACATGGAAACGCTAAAGGCGTCAAATGAAGTTTAGATTGTGAGAATTCCTTCATGCTATGGCACAGGCGATTAGGCCACATCTCTCGTGAGAGATTGGAAAGGCTTGTGCGTGAAAGAATTCTTCACTCCCTAGACTTCTCAGACTTTGGGGTTTGTATTGATTGCCTTAAAGGTAAATAGACTAGAATAAGAAAAAGGGTGCCACTAGGAGCGTAGGACTCTTAGAAGTGATTCATACAGACATCTGCGGACCGTTCCCTACAGCATCCTGGAATGGGCAGAAGTATTTTATCACTTTTATAGATGAATACTCTCATTATGGGTACTTATATCTTATTAACGAAAAATCATACGCGCTGTATACATTTAAGATCTATAAGGCTGAAGTCGAGAATCAACTCGACAGGAAGATCAAAGTCGTTAGATCCGACCGTGGTGGTGAGTACTACGGAAGGTATGACGAATCTGGGCGTAATCCAGGTCCATTCGCTAGATACCTATAAGATTGTGACATCTTCGCCCAATACACCATGCCTGGTACTCCAGAGCAGAATGGTATAGCGGAAAGGCATAATCGCACCCTAAAGGACATGGTACGATCTATGATTAGTAATTCTACGTTGCCAGAATCTTTGTGGGGTGATGCGTTGAAAACGGCTGTGCATATCTTTAATAGGGTCCCTAGTAAGGCTGTAATGAATACTCCATATGAATTGTGGACAGGGCGAAAGCCTTAGTCTACGATATTTTCATGTATGGGGTTGTCCTGCAGAAGCCAAACCATATAACCCGCATGAAAGAAAACTTGATCATAGAATTGTTAGTTGCTTCTTTATTGAATACCTAGAAAGATCAAAATGATTCAGATTTTATTGTCCATCATATTCCATGAGAGTCATTGAGACTGCGAATGCTAGGTTTATTGAGAACACTGAAGATAGTGGGAGCACAAATTTTAAAGATATTATATTTGAGGAAGAGCGGATTGTGATTCCCACCACAATCATTCAGAGTAGCATGGTTGTCCGTCCAGTAGTGGACCCTAAGATCCCCATGGACGACCATGCACAACCTTAAATATAACCCATTGATGAGGAAATGAAAACCCAATTCAGAATAATGAGCCATTAAGACGATCACATAGAGAGAGAAGATCTGCAATACCAGATATTACATCATCTAGTTGCAGGAGCATGAGTTTGACATTGGGGTTGAAAAGGATCCTGTATCCCTTTCACAAGTCGAACAAAGTGCGGATTCTTCTCATTGGTTCGATGTCATGAAGGATGAATTGAAATCCATGAAAGACAACAAAGTTTGGGACCTTGTTGAATTGCCTGAAGGGATTAGGCTGATTGGTTGCAAATGGGTATTTAAAATAAAATGAGACTCTAAGGGCAATATCGAAAGGTATAAAGCCAGGCTAGTTGCAAAGGGTTTCACTCAGCGTGAGGGCATTGACTTTAAGGAGACTTTCTCACCTGTATCTAAGAAAGACTCCTTTAGGATCATTATGGCTCTTGTGGTTCATATGGATTTGGAACTACATCAAATGGACGTGAAAACTGCGTTTCTCAATGGAGATCTAATGGAGAACGTATATATGCTGCAGCCAGAAGGTTTTAAAGCCAAAGGCTCAGAACATTTGGTCTTCAAACTTAAGAAGTCCATTTATGGGTTGAAACAGGCATCACGACAGTGGTACCTAAAGTTTCATAAAGTTGTTTCTTCATATGGTTTCATTGAAAACACTGCAGATGAGTGCATATATGTGAAAATCAGCGGGAGTAAGTTTATCATTTTGGTCTTGTATGTTGACGACATTTTATTGGCCAGTAGTGATATTGGATTGTTGCGTGAGACTAAGAAATTTCTATCTCAAAATTTTGAGATTAAAGATCTTGGTGATGCTTCTTTTGTCATCGGCATTCAGATTAGCCGAGACAGATCACGTGGATTATTTGGCTTGTAGTAGAGGGCCTATATTGATAGGGTTCTCGAAAGGTTTGGCATGCAAGGTTGTGCTCCTGGCCAAGCACTTATTGTAAAAGGTGACAAATTTGGTTCAATTTCAGTGTCCTAAGAATAACCTAGAAAAGGACAAGATGAAAGCTATTCCGTATGCGTCAGCAGTAGGGAGCATCATGTATGCTCAGGTCTGTACGCGTCCAGATATTGCTTTTGTGGTTGGAATGTTAGGCAGGTACCTCAGCAATCCAGAAATGAACCATTGGATAGCTGTAAAGAAAGTGTTGAGTTACCTGCAAAGGACAAAGGACTTCGAACTCACATACAGAAGATCCGACCATTTGAAGTTGGTAGGATATACAGATGCAGATTTTGCCGGTTGTCTCGACAGCAAGAAGTCCACCTTGGGCTATGTATTCATGATGGTTGGTGGAGCCATATCATCGAAGAGCGTGAAACAGTCGATTACAGAATCATCTACCATGGAAGCAGAGTATGTAGCTTGTCATGAAGCCACGAATCAGGCGGTTTGGCTTCAGAGCTTTTTCTTTAGTTTACGGGTTGTGCAGATGATCCCGAAACCATTGAAAATATATTGTGATAGTTCAGCTGCAGTTAACTTCTCCAACAACAACAAGCATTCATCGAGGTCAAAGCACATTGACATCAAATATCTTGTTGTGAAGGAGAGAGTTCAGAATCATCAAGTGTCTGTGGAACTCATCGGCACAAGGCAGATAATAGCGGATCCTCTCACTAAAGGCCTTCCTATCACGCTCTTTAAGGAGCATGTGACGTCTATTGGAGTTGTTGATTACAATGATGTATTTCAGTAGTGGGAGTTTTCATGTATGATCCAATTATGTCCAGACATTTTTAGAGATATCTTTTATGGATTGATGATTCTATTTTCAGTTTATATCTTGCTTCTCCTTCAGTGTGCACATTTAGTTTTGAGTAAGCAAGACTTTGGTTTGTGTCTTGGAGACACATTCAGTAGGACCACTTGAAGATAAACACGTATGATCACATAAGATGTGTAATCTTCATACCACACCCCATATCATTAATCCATGTCGTTAAGGCTATTGGTATCTGTGATTGTGATTCGTCACACTTCGAAAATATTGAATGTTGTGTTGACTACCACGATTCAATATCAGTGGTCTTGATGGACGGGATCTAACAAGCGTTGCTCATAATTATCCAACGATATTGTTCTGAAATCAGTAGAGCGCTCATTAGGAACTTTTAAAACAAATGCGTTTTATAAAATTATTTTTCACAAAATAAAATAAAATGTTTTGTTTTCCTTCAGAGATCAGTGTAGCCCAAGTGGGAGAATGTAAGACTCCATTAGATGGGCCACACATGATCATCGGTTTAGATCATGACCGTTGGATTATTCAGATTGAGCGATTAAGATGGCCCCACTATAGTTGTGATCATTACAAATAGGTTTGGGGCGGGACGCTTGAACCGTGTTCCCTATACGCAGTTATTAAGCCTGATATGGAAACCTACGGTGTGGAGACCTTAGAGGAGAGAAGTGTGATGGGTAAACTTATCTGGCCTTCTTTCCTATAAATATACATCTTGGTCCCCTCACCAACACATAAGAGAAAACCCTAATCCTATTGAGTGGTTCTCCTAAAGGTGTAAGGTGCGGAAGACCAAGAGTTCCTCTCGGCAACACGACGGCGTCGGGAATGTCTTTCCAATCAGGTATGGCTTTAAGATTACAGTATGGAATCTCCATTGTTGATGCATAGACGATCTGATTATTCCGCATTACGTTTAAGATTAACACTTACTTCTTGCCTATTCAAATGATTTAAGGATAAATTATTCAAGACTTAATATTTTTTTTATAATTAAGATGAATTTTTTAAAGAATTTAAAAAAAAAAAAATTACTTAAACACCTCGGATGGTTGGTCAAGGTGTACCAAAAACATCACGGACTCGATATTTTGTTTATAACCAAGCTTGGTTTTTAAGGAATTTTTCAAAAAAAAAAAAAACATAAAAACAAAAAAGAAAAATTGAGCATGCTCTACTTGACTCAACAGACACTCGGCTCGACTCAAAAGTATGACCGTGTTGAGCTCGGTTCAGATCAGTCACATCTTGGACCAAATTGAGTTAGAGCTGACGGGGCCGAGTTTGAGCCTAGGTCAAGGTAGACCGAGCCAAGTTGAGTTAGGCACAGTTCAACTCAATGTAGGTCGATGTCCAGCTCTGATAAGCATTACCATAGATTGACAATTCGGGTGGGTTGGATGTGACTGACTCATCCGAGTCAACTCGGACTTGGTAGAGTCCAATCCAGCTTGGCACTGTTGGTCAGTACTGGAAACAGAAGGAGGCTTGGGCCGATCGGCCGGGTCATGGAGAGTCCCATGATGAGTGAAATTGGCCCATCGCTTGCCATATAGATAATGGATTGCCGACTCCTTCAAGTCGACTCAGACTCAATAGGGAGCAGCACAGGAGGATGAAACTTCCGGGTTTCTTTGGTATTCTCGTAGGTATTACCATGGATTGACTACTCCAATAAGTTGTATGCGACTGATTCTTCTGAATCAACTTAGACTCGGTAGAGTTCGATCCAGTTTGGCACTGCTAGTCAGTATTGAGAACAGAGGGGAGTCATGACTCGAATTAGGCCGAACAAGCCACAGAGTCACCAAATACAAAACATGGGCATTGAACAATGCTCAGGTTGGGAGTTTGTAAGGTACATTCAGTATGTACCGCTTGGGCCCATGGTTCGGTGGTCCAAAACTGTTAATCTGATGGGACCACCTTGGATGGTCTAGCTCTGCCCCAGATTGAAAGATCCTAGTTGTAGATTGCTTGGCCTTTTTTTAGATGTGAAGCATGAATTATTGCTGTATTATCTTTCTTAACAGGGTCTTCGGTTGTACCACATATCATCAAAAGCACCCTTCACCTATTGAAGGATCGTGATTTCGTCTTCCTGCCGGATAGAATTTCAGTGCATCGGCCATCGACAGTGGGCCGAACAATATCAATGGCTTGGATCACTGAACCATGGGCCAGCCCAACCGTGCAAACTGAAAGCCTGGCATATGAAGTTTCTTTGTTCCAGACTGCCTAGTCTTCTTCATATTGAATCTCTCTCTCAATTCAAGCAAATTCAATCTGAGCTTTGAAGTTCCAACAGCAACAATAGTTTATTTTCGGTTCCGATGTCCAGCAATGAAGTTCGCTTCGCATTGTATTTGGTTGTTCTATAGTTTCCGAAGTTATTTGGTTCAATGACGATTTATTTTAGAATCATGGTTAACCAGATTATAAGCCACTGGAGCGTTTGGATGTGTAAGTGAGCTGAATTCAATAGAAACAAATGATGTTTCCAAGCATTAATATGAGAAACTAGCCCCCATATAACATTTACCATTTCTTGCAGTTTGGAGCCCAGGCCCTCAATGCAAAAGGATGCAAACTGCTATTTGGCTATTTCCGTTGCAATTTAGTTAGCATATCCAAATGCTCCCTTAGCTTCAGATAACCACTAGTCGCACAATGATCAGTCGAGGGCTTGCCTGGGGCTGCCGCACCTTGACCGATCAAAGCGATTTGGCTATACTTTGGCTTAGGATTCCCATCTCCAGCAAGCATTTCTGCTGGATTTGAGCAGAACAGATGAAAGAAACAGAACACATCCACAAGTCAATGAGCTTATGATCCTCTGAAACACATACGAAAAACCCACATCATGTATTATTTATATATCCACACACTACCATACACAGCACATTAGAAAAACCCACATCATGTATTATTTATATATCCACATACTACCATGCACAGTACATATAACTACTAGTAGCATTTTTATTAGAGGGATGCAGGATCTCATGCATACTGGCCCATGATCTTTCACTCCTTGTCGACATCTTCAAGGCATTGTATAAGCTGCAAAACCATCAAAACAAGCACAGAATCAGCAATGAGGTATTTACATGATTGCTTGATCAAGAGAGCATTTTTCTTGTTTGACCCAACAATGGTGCCGTTGATCCGGTGGGCCCCATCATTGGATCGTCCATGTTTGTTGGGTCCAACAAGAAGCTCGACAAAACCCTGTTAGTCTATCATGAACTCAAACCAAAAATAATCAAGATAAAATGCTATGGCCCACCTCCACACTTGAGGCCCACAGGACGGTCGGCAAGGTTGCAACGTTTAGGAATCGTCAAGGCAACTTCCGGCTTGATCCCAGCGCTCTTTGCAGTGTCGGAGAGCATCACGGTGCAGAGGCAGCTTGGATTCTGGACCATTCTCTTCACCTGAAGGCAGCACTTGTCCGAAACTTCAGCATTTTCGTCTTGGGCCGCCGACATGCAAGGGGCCAGCTTATAAGCTTCCTTTTCGGCAGAAGATTTTCCACATTCCCCAGCCCCATCGATCACAGCAACACCTACAATAAAAAACAGCCCAAAGAAGCAAAGACACTTCATTGAAGCTTCCATCTCTATCTCTCTTTCTCTGCAATGCATCAGACTCCCAATTCTACCGGGATTTATACCAACTCCAAGACCCTGTAGTGACATTTTCGGCAAAAGAAGAACTTACACTTGGAACCCACTTCTCCTTATTGGAGGGAGCACTAGAGCTAATGGAATTCTTTATCTCAGTACTCTTGTCTCACTCAGTAACAGGTGGAAGAAGATGATCATTTGCTGTGTTCATCTGACGGAAGCGGGTATCTGCAGTACTCTGTGTCTCTGTCTCTCTTAGAGATGCAAAGGAAGAGCCTTTCATAAGCAGATGCCATTTTTGTAGCAGTGAATAGCTTCAAAGCTCTGCCTCGAGCTGCCTCACCTTTCTTCTCCAAAACCTCTCTTCCATGTCTCGAAACCTCATAAAGGGCCTCCTTCAATGAATCTACGGTCGGTGAGAATGTGTAGCCCATCTCTGGACCCACAATCACAGTGTCAGTTATGCTGGCAAACCTCGTAGCCATCACGGGCTTGCCTGAAAGCATTGCTTCTAGCAATGTATGGTCCAATCCCTGAGCTCGAAGCGTTGGGTTTGCAAAAATGTCGAGTGCATTGTAAAATTGGGCAAGTTGGGTTTGTTCCAAAGGCCCCAAAACAAGTAAATTCCGCCCGAGGTCTCTGTATCGAGCACCCCACGGCCCATCTCCGGCAACAAGAATATAAACCTGCTTCCGAAAAGTCTCATCGTCCATGAATAACTGCTTTAAAGCTTCGAACATGATCGGATGGCCTTTATCCTTCACCAACCTCCCCGCCATTCCAATTACCAAGCCTGCAGATTCTGGAATTCCAAATTTCCGCCGGAACTCCTGGCCACGCTCTAAATCCGGCATGTAGATCTCTTCATTGACGCCATTGAGAATCGTATGAACCCGTTTTTCCGGTATCATATAAATCCGCTTCAGAACATTTCCAACATGATCGCTGGTAGCGACATGGTGGGCATAAGCCCGAAAGAACTTCACCTCTTCAACCACCTTAACGACTCTTTCTGTCATTGCAAACGACTGCGGTTCCTCCGGAATGCGATTGAGCTCTTGAACAATATCCGAATGTATGGTTTCATAGGCAATCCCATGCCACGAGACAACAACATTGGCCAGGCCACGGGCCCGAGTATGGAGCAGCCCGACGCTCTCGGTGTGAATCACATCGAATGGCTGTTGGGTTTTGTTCTGGGCCAGGAACTGATTCCAGACCACCGCTTGATCGAGGTAACCAGCTGCAGTCGGTCGGGAGAGATGAAAATTGAGGTTCTTGTGAGGGTATTTTGGGAATGTGGAATTTGAGGAAGTAGAAGTGAAGATGTGAAGTTCATGGCCTCTCTTAGCTAAGGCAAGATGGAGGGTTAGAGCATGCCTTTCGAGGCCTCCGGCGAGGTTCCGCCACGGCCATTTTTTCACAAAGAGGGCGATTTTGAGGAGTTTTGGAGGGGTTGTTTGGGGGAAGGAGAGGTGGTTCCATGAACAAGGGAAGAAGAGGAGGTGAGTTGCTAGGCAGGTTTGGGTTTGTGAGGTGAGGGTATTTTGGTAAGTTGAGGAGGGTGGAGAGTGGGACCAGTAGAGAAATGAGAGGGAGGAGAGGAAGGAGAGTGTGAATAGGAAGTAGCAAAGGTGGTGGAAGTTGAAGGTGGGAGAGGAGTCTTTTGCCATTAATGGCATTCCTACTCAAGATGGGAAAGGGAGGGAATGCATGAAAGAAGATTAGGAAAGAATTCAATGGAAATTTTTTCTTTATTTTTTTCATTTTTTATTTTATTTTAGGATTTGAAGAAGTTTTGCATGTGGGGGTCTTTGATTTTAGGGTAGGTTGCATTTCCAAGAACAGTTGTTTACTTTGAGGACTTTGATACTCTTGGCAGAGTTTATGGTTCATACACAGGCATTAAGACACTGTAGACCCGTTCCATAAGTAACTCAAGTTAAACCGTCCAAATTGCAGGCCAGAATTTCAATGTACCACAGACCTTAACCGATTTACTAAATGGCTGATTGATGGACGGTTAAAACGGGAAACTATTGACTGTCCAAACTCAACAATCAAAATATCTATTAATCAGAGGTTTGGATTATTTAATCAATTTGATATTGATATGATGATCTATCTACAGTATGACCCACAATTTGGATGGTCAAATATTAGTAAATGGATTGCCATGTTTACAATTTATGAAAGGCTGAGCATGAACCATCATCACACAGTGCAAGAGTTTCAAATAACTTATTTTTCATTTTTCATGGAAAGAAGTGCAGATCTGGTCTTGGGATTTCGCTGAAACGGTACGACAACCAGTTAACTTCATCTAATTGATATGTCAACCCACACTGTTTGATGATCGATACGGAATCGGATTACTCCGCACGCTCTTATCGTGCGGAGTAAACTCTGGTGGGCCCACCTAGAATGTATGTGCCGTCTATATGTTTTTCCAGCTGATTTTAGTGGTTGAGCCCAAAATTTAAGCATATCCAAATTCAAGTGGACCATAAACAGTGGGAATAATGATTTCCACCGTTGATACCTTCCCAAGCCCTACAATGATGTTTATTTATTATCCAACCTATTCATGAGATCACATGGATATGGATGAAGGGAAAACACAAATATCAGCTTGATCCAAAACTTCTGTGTCCTTTGAGACTTTTTCAATGGTAGACATTCAACATTTTTCCTGTGGTGTGGTCCACTTTAGATTTTGATATGCTTCATTTTGAGCTACTCGCTACGCAGTCCGTTCCGATAGATACAACCCTCTTTCTAATTTTGGTAGTAAAGTAACCTGAAGTATTGTAGGGAGAGCCACTGGTTGCGCTCAATCTGATTGATTGAAACCAACACTGCCGCCTCTCTACTTTTGCTGGTACCGAGCATTATGTGGGGCCCACGTGATGAAAGCATGACATCTAACCTTAGCAGGCCAGGGAATACCCACCTTACATGGTGTTGCTTATACGCAATCCAGGCCATTCAGACCCTTGGTCAGGCTGGTTTACAAATCAGGTTTGCCCTTGTGTAGATCAACGGTGTGAGTTCCCTCTCAACTTGTTCCCTGTACTATGGTTCCACCTGAGTTTTGAATAAACCTTATTTTTGGGATATGGGGGGTAAGATAAGGTCAAGCATTTGATGGATAAGTTAGATGTGCTGCACACATCATACAGTACACACATATGCCCGGCACCACCTTAGTCTGAGCCCTGGAGGCTATAGGGCTGGATTGGCTTCAGCAGTCAGCACGGATTTTGAACTGTTCGAGACACCTAGTTAAAATGTTGATTTTGACAGCCTTATCTGGAGCACATCCTTTCTGCTTTTGCTTGCACGTAATGGGCCGGGCCTGCTTTTGCCAAAGCCAGCCCGTTGAAAATCCTATGACAAAAACAGGCACGAGTGCTCCCACCACCTTGTGAAGATCTGAATTGTGCACTAGGTGTGCCACGTCATGAATAATATACGACAAAAAAGGCCCTTAAACCCCAATGGGTTGGGCTGAATAGGGCCAAACCCACTCCCACAATTAAATGGGTTTAACTTTTAGGCCCAAACCTGGCACTGGGGTCTAGTATTCGAGCCCAAGCTCGGTCTGATATGGGCTAGCCCAGCCCTTTGACAGCTCTATTCTTTTCTACTCCTGGCAATGAAATAATAGATAATAGTGCCTTTATAGGAATCCTATGATCCTCAACCTGAGCGAGTCAGGGTATGTTGGGTTTCTTTACATAGCCCACATTTTTAGAGGCATTGACCCGTCCATGTGATGAGGAAGGCCCACCGTGGATGTAGGAATCATATGATCCTCAAAGATATACTTAAGACTGGAAAATCTAAGTCATCGAATCGATGTTCCTTTATTCCCCTTAGTTAGAAAGGAATCCCTTAGTTGGAGAGGAATGGTATGATCGTCAACCCAACTATATGTACATAGTGGGGTCCATGGTTCGAAATTTCAGTTTGCACAAAGTGGGGCCCATGGTTCACAGGTCCAGAACACTGGGCCTTCAAATCTCTGGCCAGCAATCGAAAATATCAACAGGCAATTGTATAAAGAAACTTAGTGGTAGAACGATAATATACAAAAACTACTAATGAGGAAAGCTCATGTTCCAAAGCCTGCAAGGAATTAGAAATGATGAACATTTTGAACTTAAAAAAGCCAAAAAGATGGTTAAGAAATTAGTAAATGAGGCTAAACATAAGGTTTAAGGGGATCTATCCAATAAATTGGGGACGAGAATATGAGAAAGTTGTCTTCAAACTTGCAAAAATGAGAGAGAGTGGGTAGCAAGCAAGATCAGGTTAGATGCATTAAGAAAGATGGCATTAAGAGTATACTAGTAAAACGACAATGGGATCAATGAAATGTGGAGAAATCATTTTCAAAACTTGTTAAATAACAATCATTCAATAAGAGCAAAAGGATAAATTGAACCAAAAACTCAAATAAT
Organism: Liriodendron chinense; assembly: GCA_003013855.2. NCBI lineage: Eukaryota > Viridiplantae > Streptophyta > Magnoliopsida > Magnoliales > Magnoliaceae > Liriodendron > Liriodendron chinense. The sequence goes on from ML058333.1 coordinate 7,226,537, forward strand.
ATCAAAGATCATATGCACTTTAGCAGTCTTAGGATGCCTTAAGTGAAAAAAAAAAAAAAAAAACTAATGGCATACCAATAGAGATTTGGAAGTGTAAGGGAGATCCTGGTTATTTTGATTGAAAAGGTCATTCGACAAGATTGTAAGATTGAAGAAAATGCTACGCAAATGGTGCAGAAGTACCTATTTCTAAGAATAAATTAGACATATAGAGCTACACTAACTGTTGTGGGATTAAAATTATAAGCCATAGTATGAAACTTTGGATGAGAGTGACTAGGCAAAGACTAAGGCATGAGACAAATGTGTATCAAAAAATTAATTCGGTTTTATACCTGAGAAGTCTATCATTGAAGCTATTTTCCCAAGCCAATTGATGAAGAAATACGAGGTGAATAGGAAGGATTTTCACATGGTCTTTATTGACTTGGAGAAAACATGCAATAGGGTCCTTAGTTAATTTGATGAGCATTGGCAAAGAAAGGGGTTTCAAGAGGATGTACTAAAATGGTCAAACATACTTACAAGGTAGCAGTAGCAAATGTGAGGACACTAGAGGAGACCCATGAGTCCATAACTATGGTAGGCTTGAACCAGGGATTGGCATTGAGACTGAAGCTTTTCGCATTGGTTATAGACAAGTTAATGAGGCATTTGTAGGAAGAGGTCCCATGGTGCATGTCGTTTGCAAATGACATAGTTTTATTGACAAGACAATAGCATAACCACAATGCTAGATTTACGAAAGGGTGCTTCAGTTACTTAAGACTAAAACAGAGTATGGAGTCCAATTTTAGTAACTATTGAGTGAAGATGAGGAATTAGTTAAGATGAAGAAATTTATCAAAATGACCATTTTTGATACCTTGGGTTGATAATTCATGAAAGAAGAGAGATTAAGAAGGATGTTGCCCATTGAATTCGGGCTGGGTAGAAGAAATGGAAATGTGCCTCTGGAGTTTTGTGTAATCAACGTGTACCACCCAAACTGAAAGAGAGATTCTATCGGATATAGCTATATGACCAATGATGCTATGGGACAAAATGTTGGGCATTTAGGAACAACATGTTCATAGCACATGTAGCTGACATAAGGATGTTGAGATGGATGAGTGGCAAGATGGGTAATGATGGAATTAGAAATAAACGAATTCAAGGGAACTTAGTAGTGGCACCAATGGGTAACAAAATGATGGAAGGTAGCCTTAGATGTTTTGGTAATGCTCAACGTAGACCAAGAACTGTGCCAGCTAGGAGTGAGTTGGTACAAGTTGAAGACTCCCAAGGGGTAAGTGGAAGGCCCAAAAGGACAAGCATGGGAGTAGTAAGAAAAGACTTGATGACGTATAATCAAACTGAAAGTATGATCCTTGAAACAGTGGATGGCAGAACAGGTTTTAAGCCAACCCCACTAAATTGGGATAAGGCTTAGATGATGATGATGACAATGATGCATTGAAGGCCAACATTCTACTTCAAAAAGGCACGAGATTGGTGGAGAGGATTTTCCAATCTCGGAGATTTTCAGGAGGGTTGCATCAGGCCCACAATCCGACCCTTGAACCATGTGCTGCATGTCATTGGATCGAGGATCCTACTATTCATTCACTGCCTCTTTTGGTTTTGAGGACCATAAATGATGATTTAGGTAAGTGTAATGCTTCATCACATCACAAATGATTCGGACCACGCATGTGCTACAGAACTGCATGTTGAGGAAAAAAATGGAAAACGATCTAATTCAGCATTCATGTATGGCCCACCTGGTTAAGTTAACAGGCCTGACCTGCATTTTTGAGAAGGGTATGTTTGCATGGGCAGCAACTGATGACCAGCCAAGATGTCGTAGTCTATGCCATGTTAGCAGTTGTGCACTGAATGGCGTCTTCAATCTCTACGCCAAGGGATCCCCTCTGCATTTCTCCATCTGACTCTCTTGAAAAATTTCATGATCCCTGGCCCAACGATCTCAAGCCTTAACATTCCGTTATTGAGATCATTGATCTGATGGGTCCCACCGTGGATAGACCATGCTTCAAGAGTCTCCACAGTAGGGGTTTTAAGGCATTGTCTATCTAATAATCAGGCCCCTCATATAATGGCTTGGATCACCACAATGTAGGCCTCATCTTACAGACAGAAGGTCCAAAGATACTGTGCACATTGAGCATCCAGAGACATATGTAACTTCATTTCTGTTAAACAAGCAAAATACATTACACACCTGTCATAGTCTTTGGAACTCAGATTCTGTTCTGCTTGTGCATCCAAATGATGCCTATGCAGGAAAACACGGTTATGGTGAATTCCCCTTAGTAGGACAGAGTTCAGCCTGCTGAGCTGTAAATGCAAGGGGGTCTGAGATGGAGTTCTGAAAGGAACCCTCACTGGTCGAATCCCTAAAGCATTTCGGCAGGCACTTTGTAATCTGCAGAGAAAGAAATTCAAACAGCATATTAAGATCAACTGCTCTCTCAATAGTTTATTTTTTAACAAAGCGACATGCTTTCATATGTATCTATAACAGAGGCTGTTTTAACAAAGAGACATGCTTTCATATGTGTCCATGCATGCGTGCATGCAACCAAATGTTTGTAGGCTTTCCAAGGGAAAAAAAAAAATCGATTCTGAGTCATTAAGCACACCCACATACACACATTACATATACATCCAAAAGCATCTTCTACAGACTGTTAAAAGCATGTAGGAGGTGTCCAAACATGTTGAGCTAGACATGATCCGCATTGAACCCTACTGAGTACACAAACAGAGCATTCAACAACTCCCGACATGGCATATATATGTGAGTTCTTGGCTAGTCGTGATGGGGTCATTTCTGATCTGTGGCCCCTAAAGCACAAGTTGGGTGGTGATGATGGAAACATATCAAACGGACATGAACATGCACTTCCAAGTAAGGTCATTGAATCATCATCATCATAGCCTTGCCCAATGGTGTACTATTGATCAATGTTGTCAAAATCGTTATCGTATCGCAAATCGTAGTAGGGGTTGAATCGTATCGGATCTCAAATTGTATTGAAAACCATAAGATTTTTTAGAATTTTGAAAAAAATATGAAAAATATAAATAAATAAGATTAAAAAAAAAAAAAAAACTCATCTTCCTTTTGCCATCAATGTTCATCAAATAATACCATGTCATAGTAGTTTTAAAGGATTCTTACTCCTTCCTTTTTTGTCTTCCATGAAATTTCTCTTTAAAAAACATACGAAGGTCCTTTAATAATTTATGTTTTTGTTACCTTTCTTGACTATAGAACCATAATGGAAAAGCGGCCTTTGATACGGTAGACTAATAAAAAAAGATCTTTTGATTTCTAAACATCATTCCATCATACATGTAAGTCAGCATGATCGTGCTATCCATAAAAATATTACAAGTAGGTCATACATCAATTTGGTGTTTCAACCAATTAAAAAGTAAGAAATAGCACAAAAGAGAGAGAGAGAGAGAGAGAGAGAGAGAGAGAGAGAGAGAGAGAGAGAGAACTACAGGATTTAATGTTAAAGAGAATATATCATTTAATCTCTCATAAAGAACAAATAAAAATAATTTACATTTTCTAAACAATTCTAAAAGCCCCTACCAATTTAAGAATATAAAATAAAAGCCGAGTGAAGCTTAAAGTACAAGAAAACAAGAATAATTTAAATCGTAAATCATAGGATTCAAATCATAGAATCGTCGGATTCATATAAAAAGGGATTCAAGGTTGGGATTTAAATCGTTTTGCTCGACTAAAATTGTATATCGTCAATCGTACTATTTTGACAACACTGCTATTGAATGAACCATCCCAATTGATGTTTGGGCATTCCATATGTCATTAGAAGGTTTTGGGACATTAGCATGAAGGTGGCAAGGGGATGCAGCAAGAAGGTGGGGATTGTTAGTAATTGCGGAAGTGTGGGCCACCAGGATCTGACGGTCTACACGATTAGAACCTTCACAAAGCCGAGGATGTGTGGTGGATCCAGCGATCCGCCTATTTGCTACAGGAGCAAGTGGGTCTGTTCACCCCTCTGATTCTACGGTTAAGATGGTCCCCGGATCAGATCTATGGCTCAGATCTAATGGATGGACCAGATAAACTCTATATGCCTATCCCTCTCTTTTCTCTCCGTATATCACTTATACGTTTCTTCTTCCTTGTGTATTTGATAACGGAAGGAGTCCTCTTATAAATAGAGGGAAAAAGAGATAAGGGATGAGATGAGATAAGGTTGGTTTAACCTTATCTTATCCCATCTCATCTTCTTCCGAGTTCTAATTGAATTTCAAACTCTCGGAAGAAGGAGGATGCGGGAACATCCTTATGGGCCCCACCCACAAGTGGTTGTCCACAAGTGGGCCCCATGGGTCCACATCAACATCTCCCACTCAATCACATTGTGGGGTAGGCACATCATGAGAGTTCATCTAGCTCATCACATAATAATCAAAACCAAAGAATCACGATCAAAAGAATCAGAAGCGTGGGACCAGCTGGAACACCTTTATCTTCTCACAGGTGTTTGAGTACTAAGAGACCACCTATCTAGCACTCAATAACCCAAGCTTTGCATTGCCTGTCCTAGTCCGCATGACCACACCGGATAGAGTTAACTCCCAATCTGGAGTACTCGGCCAACATACGCACTTATCCAACTTATCAAGTCTATTCTGAAAAACTTCGTTTTCTACAAACACCAATTTGAATTCTTTTTAAGGTAATATATATACATATATATTTTGAAAGAGAATATCGTTTGTAAAAGTTTAAGAAAACTCGATACTGCAGCCGGATAAGTCTTCAAGTGCGTATTTATAGTTCTAGAAACTTGGTGTAGCTGTCACGGGATCTTCCCCACGCAGGTGTGTAATTTGGAATTGATCAAGCTGCTTTCCTAGCATAACCGAGTCTGGCCAATCAAGGGCCTTTCGTCATCGTATACTAAAGTAGCGACACTCAATCTCATCCTCCTGTACACAAGAGGAGGGTAGCTGAGGACACAAAGAGTCACCTACGGGACTGGCTACTCGCACGTAGCAATGATTAGATCGAATCAAAGCAATCTGTAGGTAATAGGTCCAAGCACGTGGCTACAATCCACGCCGTAAAGTAGACAATACTAGGTATCTGTCGGGTCTACAGTACGCAAGTCATCTCACATGAGGTATGACTCATCTCATAACCTCACAACTTGGCTGTTATTCAGGCCATTACATTATTCGCATTATGAGTAATGGTGCGACTATGTTATTCGACTTTGTCAGTCTCATCTTCAATCTTATAGGACTGAAGGCGGATACAACTCATTCGCATCCTCATCCTTTATTATTATCAATAAAGGGTGGTTCATACCTCAGTGTATAAACATCACCCCAAGTGTACCTCTCTTGTACATTTAGGGTTGGTCAACCCGTGCGAGTGGGTAACCGGCCTGCCGATAATAGTTGAAATCCTACTTGATCTCAAAGAAAATGCTGATGATCTACATACCTAGTTTAACAAGTGCTCAATACTGAATAAAATGGAATTTATTATTCATGAAAGATCAACGATACATGATACAAGCATATCATTCAAGCTTTCCTCAATCCCATCTGCCTGACGTGAACCTGAAATAGATCTCTAGCTATAGGTTTCGTCATGGGATCAGCCATCATTTCCTTGGTAGGAATGTAGCTGAGGATAACCTTCTTATCTTTCACTTGATCACGAACGTAATGATACTTTATCTCAATGTGCTTCGATTTCTGGTGGTGTTTGGGATCCTTTGCCAAGTCAATGGCCGAGGTGTTGTCTATCCTCAACGATATAGGCTCATGTAAGCCTGGAACAACACCCAATCCTTGTAGGAATCTGCGAACCCATACACACTCTTGAACTGCAGCACAACATGCAATGTATTCGGCCTCCATAGATGAAAGTGCCGTGGATGTCTGTTTCTTGCTCGACCAAGAGATAGCTCCCCCTCCGAGCAAGAAGACATATCCTGAAGTAGACTTTCCCTCGTCGGCGTCATTACCCCAGGCGGCATCTGAATATCCTTTGAGCTCAAGACTCGCGCCTTCATAACACAGCATCAAGTCCTTAGTTCCTCTGAGATAGCGGAATATACGTTTCACGGCTTGCCAATGAGACTGTCCCGAGTTACTCTGGTAACGGCTGACTATGCCAACTGCATAGCTTATATCTGGTCTGGTGCAAAGCATAGCATACATTAAGCTGCCTACTGCGCTCGCATAAGGTACTGAGGACATTGCCGATTTCTCAGCTTCTGTCTGGGGACACGATTTCCTGTCTAACTTGGTAGCTTTATCCATAGGGGTTTCAACAGCTTTTGAATTTTCCATCCTAAACCGCTCTAAGATCTTCTGTATATAAGTGACTTGTGACAAGCCTAAGAATCTCCTAGAACGGTTCCTGATGATTTTAACCCCTAGAATAAAGTTGGCTTTACCAAGATCTTTCATCTCAAAGTTCGAGAAAAGCCAATCTTTAGACATCATCAACAGTTGCATGTCATTACCAGCTAATAGGATATCGTCTACATATAGAGATAGTATCAGAAAAGATCTTCCAGACCGTTTCACGTATACATGTTATAGGCAAAATGGTGGAGATAAGATTTCACGTGGAATCTCCATTCGACTCTCGAGATCATCTGATCGAGAGTCGAATATTGGACAAGTGCGGGATGCCCATTCGACTCTCGAGATCATCTGATCGAGAGTCGAATATTGGACAAGTGCGGGACGCCCATTCGACTCTCGAGATCATCTGATCGAGAGTCGAATATTGGACAAGTACGGAACGTCCATTCGACTCTCGAGATCACCTGATCAAGAGTCATAGATTGAAAAATACAGAGCAGTTATTCGCAAGTCCCGAGTCTTCATAACTGATAGTCAAATACGGGAAAGTTCGATCCGCGAGCATACCTTCTCACAAATCGTTGAAAGATATTACACCCAAAATATGTATTTGGACTCGCGACCACATTTTAACCTGCGAGCAGCTTTACTACGGGCGTCTCCTTCCTTTTCGGAGGCCATGACTCCCAGCTACGGGCGTCTCCTTCCTTTTCGGAGGCCGTGACTCCCAGCTACGGGCGTCTCCTTCCTTTTCGGAGGTCATGACTCCCAGCTACGGGCGTCTCCTTCCTTTTCGGAGGCCATGACTCCCAGCTATGGCTTCCGGCCGGATCCAGTCGGATTTCAAGGGATCACCATCTAGGGGTGTGATTGTTGGAATATATCATTGGGTTGGATCTGACTAAAGATAGGATCTTATCCCATGAAATCAGCGGATTCTCAGTATCGTATGCGACATCAACGGGATTTCGACATCTCACATAACAGATTGGATTGTTTCAGATCTATATAAGGGGATGGCTCCCTTGAATAGGAGGTACGTACTCATCATTCAATCTGGGTCCCGTTTTGCTTCTCCTCTTCTGTGGCCTAACTTAAGCGTCGGAGGGCTAACGGCTGGTCCCCAGCCACCCTTATTCGCTGTCTTGTTTCAGGTCTGGTGGTGGAAATCCCTCCCGGAACTAAGGAGAAAAGCCGGAGGATCTCGTTACAAAATCTGACATTAACAGTTTGGCGCCGTCTGTGGGATCGACTTGATCATCAAAATCAATCGTGTTAACCACCGATCAAAATCCTTCGGTGATGCCTCCTAAAAAGACTGTTCATCCTTCAACTTCAAGGCAGGCACCACCTCCGCCTGGTGAGACGGAATCCGCACCTGCCCTCCCACCTGTTCCGGCAGATATCCCTCAAGGAGCCCCGAATATGCCATCAACAAATCCATTATTGGAGGCTTCTGGAAATCAGGATGACGTCCTACGATTCCTCGGGAACACTCTCCTAACTCTAAACGCCGGAGTTCAGGCATTGTCAAATCGACTTGATCAGCACTTCCCTGAACCGCAAAGACAACCCTCCGAAGGGTTACCGCCGCCACCTATACCAGTTGCTTCCAGGCATTCTATGGATGAACCACAGGTCCCGCCACTTGGCGGCCATCCCCCTGTGCCGTCTCCACATTCTATACATTCCAGTTCGTCTCGACAACCTCAACCGCAAGGCTCCAACGCCGAAACGTCTAGCTATACCTTGCCATGGGAAGGGGATCTCAAAAGAATCCAAGACCGTTTTGATCTCATGGAGCAGAGATACCAGGCAAATCGGCCATCTGCTGTCATGGCGGCTATACATCAATCTGAATCTCCCTTCACAAGCGAGGTCATGGAAGCCCCGTTGCCCAGAAAGTATCGAACGCCTGTTATTGCTCCGTATACAGGCATTGGCGATCCTCTGGAACATCTGGAAACATATAGGTCCCTCATGGAGTTGGAGGGACATGGTTCAGAAATCATGTGTAGGGCTTTTCCCCTTACGTTGAAGGAAGCGGCTCGTACGTGGTTTCGGGGGTTAAAGCCTCTTTCCATCAGTTCCTTTTCCCAATTATCAGAGATATTTCTTTCTCAATTCATGGGAAGTATTCGCATTAAAAAGCCAGCCTCCCATCTGATGAATCTAAAACAGCAACATGGGGAGACAATAAAAGAGTTCACAGTACGGTTCACTGCCGAAGCCGTTCAAACTGAGGGTTACACTGAAGAAAAGGGTCTCACAGCCCTCATAGCTGGAATAACGAGTGAGAGGTTTAGGTTTGCCTTAGATAAGAGTCCGCCGAAAACTATGGCGGAATTCCAAGCCAAAGCTCAAAAATATATCAATGCAGAAGAAGTCGCATTGACACGCCATGGAGTACAAAGTAAGAAACGCAAGCCAGAAGGAACTTCTATAGAAAAAAAATACCATCGCGATCAGCGCGATCGATCTCCCAAGAAGCCTTACTCTGGTAAATATCATAATTACACTCCTCTTAATCGGTCTCCTGAAAAGGTTCTAATGGAGATAAAACACAAGCCATATGTGAAGTGGCCTGCAAAGATTAAATCCGATCCCGAGAAGAGAGATAAGAGTAAGTTCTGTTACTTCCACAAAGATCACGGGCATAGGACTCAAGACTGTATCTCTCTACGAGACCATATCGAAGCACTTATCCGAAAAGGCCATCTCCAGGATTATGTTGCTCGTAAAAATCGGTCACCAGAAAGGGCGAAGACCTCATCTCGCCAAAAGGAACCGTCTCAAACCGACCAAGAGGATGCTGAGCCCACGGGAGAAATTCGCACTATCGTCGGGGGTCCAGCTTGCGGGGGTGACTCTCAAGCTTCAAGAAAGGCATACGCTCGAAAGGCGTCCAAAGAACCCCAGCAGATCTATTGGCTGGAACAAACTTCCAATTCTTCGAAAGCTAGCCACCCCCCAATTTCCTTCACCCTCGAAGATGCAGCAGGAATTCATTTCCCTCATGAAGATTCCATCGTAGTCACACTGAAGGTATCAAATTATCTGACTCATCGAATTATGGTGGATACAGGTAGCTCGGCCGATATTCTGTATTTGGAGGCTTTCGATAAGATGGCACTTGCCAGAAACCTCCTCAAGCCAGTATCAACCCCTCTTGTCGGCTTTGGAGGAGAAGTGGTGACACCTGAAGGAAGTATCGATCTCCCAGTCACCTTTGGGGAGAGTCCAGCAAAGACCACCGTCTTCGTAAACTTCCTCGTCGTGGATCGAAAATCAGCATATAACGCCATCTTGGGGAGACCGTCTCTAACTAAGATTGGAGCGGCCTTGCACCCTTCATATTTATGCGTTAAATTTCCAACCCCAAATGGCATAGGGGTCGTGCGAGGAAGTCAGCAGGAGGCACGGTCCTGTTACCAGATAGCCCTCCAAGATCGAAAGAAGGCTCAAGCGACACCTGTCATGGAAATAGTTCAAGGATCACCCGACGTTCTCGCCACCACGTTGGATCCAAGAGAAAGTGCTCTGAAATCAGGAACTCCAGGGGAGGAAACAGTGGCGATCCGCTTGACCGAAGACGACCAGTTCAAGATCGTGTACATCGGTTCCTCATTAAATAGTATCCACCGCGAAAATTTGATTCGTTTCCTCACTAAATACCAGGACGTGTTTGCTTGGTCTCATAAAGATATGCCAGGCATCGATCCTAATGTCATCGTACATCGTCTCAACATTGACCCAAAGCATAAACCCGTGCATCAGCGTCGACGTGCTTTCACTGCAGAGAGACAAATGGCGATCAAAACTGAAGTTGAGAAGCTGCTCGCGGCAAATTTCATAAAAGAAGTTGACTACCCACAGTGGGTCGCCAACGTAGTTCTCGTCCGGAAAGCTAATGGCAAATGGAGGATGTGCGTCGATTATTCAGACTTAAACAAAGCATGTCCCAAAGATAGCTTCCCGACACCACGAATCGACCAGTTGGTCGACTCGACAGCTGGACACGCCCTTCTCAGTTTTATGGATGCTTACTCTGGTTACAACCAGATTATGATGCATCCACCTGATGGCCAACATACTGCCTTCATCACAGATCGAGGACTATATTGCTACCAGGTAATGCCGTTTGGACTTAAAAATGCAGGGGCCACTTATCAGCGTCTTGTCAACAAAATATTCGCTGCTCAAATCGGTAGGAACATGGAAGTTTATGTTGACGATATGCTTGTGAAGAGCATCGATGAAGATGACCACATTCCTGACCTTCGAGAAGCCTTTGATCTGATGAGGAAGTATCAGATGAAATTAAATCCAGAAAAATGTGCGTTTGGAGTATCTGCAGGAAAATTTCTTGGATTCATGGTTGGCCAACGCGGAATTGAGGCGAATCCCGAAAAGATTAAAGCATTGATAGAGATGAAATCCCCAGTGACTCTGAAGGACGTTCAGCGTCTAACTGGTCGCATCGCATCATTGAACAGGTTCATCTCGCGAGCATCCGACAAGTGCCTGCCCTTTTTCAAACTCCTTCGTGCAACGGCCAAGTCTGATTGGAAGTGGACACCTCAATGTGAAGAAGCTTTTCAACAACTGAAGCAATATATGAGCACTCCCCCCATTTTATCTAAGCCTGTGGCGCATGAGCAACTCATTCTTTATTTATCTGTGTCTTCCACGGCCGTTAGTGCCGCCTTAATAAGAGAAGATTCCGGGGTACAAAGGCCCGTTTATTATATCAGTCGAGCAATGGTTGATGCAGAAACTAGGTATTCTGATTTGGAGAAACTGGCCCTGGCCTTAATCACGGCAGCTCGAAAACTGCGACCATACTTTCAAGCCCATGCCATTTTAGTACCAACAAATCATCCACTACGTCAAGTCCTTCAAAAGCCTGAGGCTTCCGGGCGCTTAACTAAATGGGCGGTCGAGATCAGCGAGCATGATATTTCATTCTGTCCTAGGACCGCAGTCAAAGGCCAGGCCGTCGCTGACTTCATCGCCGAATTTACATATTCTTCTGAAGATGGCGTCATGACCAGCGATCAACCTCCTTGGTCGCTCTTCGTTGACGGGTCGTCACGGGCCAGTGGCAGTGGAGCGGGCCTGATTTTAGTGGCTCCAGACGGGTCGCATTTTCAATACGCTCTGCGTTTCGAATCACGCGTATCCAATAATGAAGCAGAATATGAGGCCCTTATTGTTGGCCTCGAGCTAGCCGTTGTCCTCGCAGTCCAGAATTTGATAATTCATAGCGACTCCCAGCTCATTGTCAACCAAGTTCTTGGTGAATTCGAAACCAAAGAAGAAAGAATGGCCTTATACAAATCTCGTGTCCTCATCCTGCTCGCCAAACTGAAGACTTACAAAATATTCCATATCCCTCGCGAGCAGAACCAACTTGCCGATTCTTTGGCAAAACTCGCTTCTGCACCAGAATCAGAACTATCACATTCGATCCCCATCGAGCACCGTCAACACTTGAGTATCGACCAAGTAACTCCTGAACAAGTTGTTTCGGTACAATCGTCTCCATGCTGGATGGATCCTATCATCCTTTATCTCAGAGATGGATACCTACCAGAAAACAAGAAAGCTGCAAGACAAATTCAGCTTCGAGCTGCCAGGTACACCTTACAAGATGGAATCTTGTTGCGAAAAAGCTTCTCCTTGCCTTATTTGAGGTGTCTTCACCCAGAAGAAGCACATCGTGTTCTAGATGAAGTACACCAGGGGGCATGTGGTAATCATCCCAGGGGGCGATCTCTAGCATATAAAGCGATGAGGCAAGGATATTATTGGCCTACTATGAAAGCAGATGCCATAGAATTTTCTAAAAAATGCGACAAGTGTCAACGATATCAACCTATACCTCGCGTACCGTCTGAGCGGATGACCCCAGTCGACAGCCCTTGGCCTTTTGCTCAGTGGGGGATCGATATCATCGGTCCCTTACCTATGGGAAAGGGACAGAATAGGTTCGCGATCGTGGCGGTTGATTATTTCACCAAATGGGCCGAGGCAGAACCATTAGCCAAAATTACTGAAAAACAAACTACTAAGTTTATATGGAGAAATATTATATGTCGCTTCGGACTTCCTCATACTATAATTACCGATAACGGAACGCAGTTCGACAACGCAGCCTTTGATGAATTTTGCGACAAATGGAAGATACGTAATCTCCGCACTTCTCCATATCATCCACAGGCGAATGGGCAGGTCGAGGCAGTGAATAAAATTATAAAGCATCATTTAAAGACCAAGCTAAGTGAATGTAAAGGGGTGTGGCCAGAACTACTTCCAGAAGTGTTATGGGCCTACAGAACCACAGCTTGTACATCGACAGGAGAAACTCCTTTCTCCTTAGCATTTGGTGTTGACGCAGTGGTACCAGTGGAAATTCAAGTGCCCTCATATCGGATCGAACAGTATGATCCCGCGAGCAATCAGGAAAATATCCGACTTCATCTCGATCTCTTGGAAGAGCGAAGAAATGCTTCCCAAGCACGAGTGGCAGCATATCAACAACGTATTGCTCGTTATCGAAATGCAAAGGTTCAACCTAGATCTTTCCAGTTCAGAGATTTGGTTCTAAGGCGAAATCTTGGAGTTCCTGTTCGTTCATTGGATCCGAATTGGGAAGGCCCGTATCGGGTTATTAGGGTTGTGCGACCCGGTACTTATTATCTTGAAGACATGCACGGGAAGCCCGTACGTCGCCCTTGGCACGTGGAGCATTTGCTAAGATACTACCCCTAGATTCGATGTAGTTTATCATAACATTTTATGAATAAAGTGGAAGATATCTTTTGGCCGCTACTTCCATTTATATGGACCCGAATAGCCCTGAAGAGTACTTATACATCCTCTTGGCCAATTGCCTACCCTTGGTAGGGCTGAAATCATTACTAGTTGGTCGCTTCTCCATTCTCATGGACCTGAACAGCCCCGAAGAGAATGAATACCATCTCTTGACCAACCTTCTGCCCTTGGTAGAATCAAAATCTCAATCGATAGATCAGTCTATCTCAACGCGGACATGGTCTCACGACCCCCGGATTGAGTCTAATTCATTTTTTTCATGAGTTAGTTACTCGCGATTGGTGAGGAGGAATCGCACTCCAAAATGCGAACACCACAGCTCGTGCCCAAATTAGGGCAGCGAACGGGGTCACATCCTGATCGCGAGCAGCTTAGTTCATGCTCGAATTAAAGGGTCACATCTCTGACGAATCCATTTAAGATTAACAAGCCAAAAATGAAAGATGAAGGGAGCCAAAAATGAAAGATGAAGGGAGAACAGCAACAAAACAGCAATACTTCCAAAAATATCTTTTCATGGATAATCATATGATTACATATACATGAGCGCAGATACAAGAGAAGAAAATAAAAGGAAATCAATCGCTAGGAGGAGCCACGCTCTCGACTTCAGGGCCCATTTCAGGAGCCCCTCCAGCCTGCGTGGCTTCGGTCACCTCGTTCTCGGCAGCAGCTTGCTCTTCTGCAGCGATGATGGTCGCGACTCGACCGAATTCCCCCATATCGAAGGATGGGATCATTCGTTGCACTACTCTCAGTGCAAAGTCTCGACCAGCATCGTATAACTCGTATCGTTCATCGTCATACAGCTGCGAAGTCCGGAACTCGGAAACTGCCCGAGTACCTTCCTCCGAGAGCATTTTTACAAGGGCGACTCTCTCCTCGTCCCAGTGGATCGAGTCGTCCTTAAGCTGCGCAAGAGCGGTGCGCTCCCTGGTCAAGTTGTCGTAGGCCTCCTTGAGCTGCGACCTGACTCCCGCGAATTGCTCCTCTAATGAGATCTTGTCCTGTCGGAAGATCTCCCTCTCTCTCTCTGCCTTCTCCTTCAGACCCGTGAGCTTCGCGTAGTCTGAGTCCAAGGCCTGATACCTGTCGGTCAGGACTTGGATCTTCTCAATGAGGATCTTTTTCTCCTCATCTCTCTTTGAGATCACTGCCTCACGAGCCTTGAGCAGTTGATCTCTTCCTTGAACTGCCTTTTCCAAGGCAGTCCTCTTTCCCTCAGCCTCCTCTATCGTGCGACGGGCGGCAACGATATCACGCCTCGTTCGCAGAATCAGATCTAAACCCTGCACAGAGATGAAAAGTATAAGATTTCTGGAATGTATCAACAGGTCGAAACAGATCTTGACAGTCTTACCTGAACCATCCTCATCCCCGCTTCAAGGATAAGGTTCTCAGGGCTTGGCTCGGGGAGAGAGCCGAAGGCGTGGGGCGGAACGTTCTCGAACAAGAACTTGCACACAGGGTGGAGGTGGCGTGGAATCGAGTACGTCCTGCTCCCAGACGGTTGGGCAACGACCAAACCGGTCTGCTCGCGAGGCGGAGGCATGGACTCGCGAGCAGGTCCCTGCTCGGCAGTTGGGACCAGTTCCCGAGCAGGAGTTGACTCTTGTGGCTCTACCTGCTCTCGAGCCTCTTCAGCTGGGGGGCAGCTGGACCCCACCCCATCTGGGGAATTGTCTGCAATGTTGATCACTGGTGGCCCAGGTGCGACTACCAGTGAAGGGATAGTGGGCCCAGCTGGGGCCCCCGCCATGCTCGCGGGAAGGGCAGACTGATCGCTGCCCGCGCGGATGGAAGATTGAGACGGTTCGGCAGGGGCTCTCTTCTGCCTTTTGGAACCTGTGCCCTTCAGACGGGGCAGTAGGCCTCTCTTCTCTCCGGCCTTCGTCATCTCGACTTCTCTCCTGGATATGAGGCCTGCTGCCGCAAGTCGCGAAGGAGATAAGCAAGCCTCGATATGCCTATCTCCGACAGGCACCTTATACACTCTGACGATCTTCTCGTTGATCCCACCCTTCAAATTCGGTTTCCGCAAAGCTGGGATACCTGCGAGCACAAATCATGGTCAAAGAGAAACCCTAAAATTTATTCTAAGGAAACTGCACAATACGGGATTGTCTACCTTCACAGAAAAACCGGGTCACTCCTGGACCCCTGGAGGAGGCAGACTCCCAGCTCCCGGAAGCATAGAACCACCGCTTCCTCCAGCCGGGATAGTTCGAGGAGGGCTTACCCAACACGAAGTTATCCCGGTGCCAGTAACATAAATAATACCAGCCTTCGCTGGATGGAGCTTTCTTCAGGCGGAACATACGGAGGAACTCCTCCGCCGTGAGTTCCCCGTTGCCAGCCTGAGCCCAAAGGGCAAAGGAGCCCAACACCACCCTCCACCCGTTCACAATAAGTTGCCCAGGGGCAATCTTGTAACTTCGTAATACATCGCGAACAAAGGGATGGAGGGGAAGGCGTACCCCCAAGATGAGTTGGTACTCATAAAATGCTACGCATCCTGGGGGGGGGGGGGGAGTCGGGTGTTTCTCCACCTCCGGGCAAGCGGAGAGTTACAGAGGCAGGGATTTGGTATCTCTCCCGGAGCTCAGCCAGCCGGTCCTCCGATAAAACGGAAGGGTACCCGGCTGCTGTGTATCTCCCCGCCGAAACCCTTGCACTGCTGGAGGCAGAGGACTCCGGAGTGGCATCGCCAAGGGGGACAGTGGTCTCGTCAGAGTTCCCAGCC
Organism: Liriodendron chinense; assembly: GCA_003013855.2. Taxonomy (NCBI): domain Eukaryota; kingdom Viridiplantae; phylum Streptophyta; class Magnoliopsida; order Magnoliales; family Magnoliaceae; genus Liriodendron; species Liriodendron chinense. The sequence continues at coordinate 7,242,501 of ML058333.1, forward strand.
ATGGGGAGATGAAAATAAAAGAAGAAGAAAAGGGAAGTAATACCAAGAAAAAGAAAGATTGAACACCGGAGGAGGAAGAAGAATGGAAAGGAAGGGTTGCAGGACTCTTTCGAAAAAACTTCTGTAGAAACTCAAAGAAATGGCGGACTCCGTATATTTATAGGCAATCATTCCGCCGTATCTGATGGCACGTGGCAGTCCCTTGTTGGACACAGCGCTCGAGCAGGCACGCCCATTAACTCCTCAAACACGTGGCGAGCGCCCCTTCATTTCCCATCAGCGAAAAGGCTGCGAAAAGCTGGCGCTCATTAATTTCAGCCCATCATGAGGGGTGTCATTCTCGATGAAGGTAGCGAGCGGTTTCGTGTGATAGTGAGCTAAGTCCTTTCCTTAAGAATTCTTGACGGCAAGGACTTGGGGGGCATCTGTTATAGGCAAAATGGTGGAGATAAGATTTCACGTGGAATCTCCATTCGACTCTCGAGATCATCTGATCGAGAGTCGAATATTGGACAAGTGCGGGATGCCCATTCGACTCTCGAGATCATCTGATCGAGAGTCGAATATTGGACAAGTGCGGGACGCCCATTCGACTCTCGAGATCATCTGATCGAGAGTCGAATATTGGACAAGTACGGAACGTCCATTCGACTCTCGAGATCACCTGATCAAGAGTCATAGATTGAAAAATACAGAGCAGTTATTCGCAAGTCCCGAGTCTTCATAACTGATAGTCAAATACGGGAAAGTTCGATCCGCGAGCATACCTTCTCACAAATCGTTGAAAGATATTACACCCAAAATATGTATTTGGACTCGCGACCACATTTTAACCTGCGAGCAGCTTTACTACGGGCGTCTCCTTCCTTTTCGGAGGCCATGACTCCCAGCTACGGGCGTCTCCTTCCTTTTCGGAGGCCGTGACTCCCAGCTACGGGCGTCTCCTTCCTTTTCGGAGGTCATGACTCCCAGCTACGGGCGTCTCCTTCCTTTTCGGAGGCCATGACTCCCAGCTATGGCTTCCGGCCGGATCCAGTCGGATTTCAAGGGATCACCATCTAGGGGTGTGATTGTTGGAATATATCATTGGGTTGGATCTGACTAAAGATAGGATCTTATCCCATGAAATCAGCGGATTCTCAGTATCGTATGCGACATCAACGGGATTTCGACATCTCACATAACAGATTGGATTGTTTCAGATCTATATAAGGGGATGGCTCCCTTGAATAGGAGGTACGTACTCATCATTCAATCTGGGTCCCGTTTTGCTTCTCCTCTTCTGTGGCCTAACTTAAGCGTCGGAGGGCTAACGGCTGGTCCCCAGCCACCCTTATTCGCTGTCTTGTTTCAGGTCTGGTGGTGGAAATCCCTCCCGGAACTAAGGAGAAAAGCCGGAGGATCTCGTTACAAAATTTGACATTAACAATACACAATGATCTTCTTCACTCATTGTGAATCCAAAAGTGGTGATGGCTAAGTGGAACCTCATGTACCACTGCCTTGAAGATTGCTTCAACCCATAAATAGATCGTAATAACTTGCAGACTTTCTTTGGATACTTTTTGTCCACATAACCTATGGGTTGTTGCATGTAAATATCTTCATCCAAATCACCATTTAAGAAAGCAGTCTTTACATCCATCTGATATAACTCTAAGTCTAAACTTGCGACAATGGACAAGATCATGCGGATTGAGGAAAATTTTGCAACAGGTGAAAAAGTTTCCTCATAATCAACACCTTCTTTTTGTGTAAAACCTTTTGCAACTAATCTTGCTTTGTACTTGTCCACTGTACCATCTGCCTTTCTTTTGATCTTAAGTACCCACTTGTTACCAATTGCTTTGCGATTGGAAGGCAGATCTACAAGTTCCCAGACTTTGTTCTTCTCCATGGAGGCAATCTCCTCTTCCATGGCAGTTACCCATTCAGCCGAATTCGGAGATAATAACGCATCCTGATAAGAATCAGGTTCATCATCGTCAACCGCAACACAAGAGAAAGATTGACCATCGATATCGAAATATCTTCTGGGAATCAAACCTCTTTCACTTCGACGTAACTCAGGAGCCTGCTGAGATGTACTCCCACTATCCTGATGAACTATAGGAGTATCTCCATTTGCAGAAGCAGAACTCCCACTCTCCTGAGATACATCGGGAATTTCAAAAAGTTCGGTGGAAACCTTTTGTTTCTTTCGGCTGGGGTATCTGTCTTCGACGAAGGTTATGTCCCGAGATTCAATCTCAGTCCATCCTCCACGATCCTCATAAACTAGAACGTATCCCTTTGAGTGCATTGGGTACCTGATGAATACACACTCAATAGTTTTACTATCAAGTTTACTTCTATGCTGAGTAGGCAATAAAACATATGCTAAAGATCCCCAAGGACGTAGGTCGGCTAGAGAAGGAATCCTCCCAGTCCACATCTCATATGGGGTCTTAGGAACGGATTTAGTTGGGACTCTATTTAGGACGTAGACGGCTGTAAGAAGCGCGTCTCCCCAGAATGTGGTAGAGAGATTGGCATTTGCCATCATCGATCTGACCATGTCCAATAGTGTCCTGTTCCTTCTCTCTGCAACTCCATTTTGCTGTGGAGTATATGCCATAGTGTATTGCCTGATGATGCCAACGTTTGCACAGTATGATTTAAACGTTTCAGATGTATACTCGCCACCTCTATCAGATCTAAGAATTTTAATCTTTCTCTCAAACTGATTTTCAACTTCAGCTTTGAATTTGAGAAAACAATCAAAAGCCTCGGATTTATGTGAGATGAGATACACATATCCATAGCGCGAGTAATCATCAATAAATGTGACGAAGTATTGGCATCTATTTCTAGCATGTACATTAAGGGTCCACAGATATCCGTATGGATTATCTCTAGTAAACCCTTTGACCTAGTTGCTTTAGGGAATGGTTTCTTAGAAGTTTTCCCGGACACACAATGTTCACAAAATGGCAAATCAACCTTGGATAAGGAACCTAACAGACCAGATCTAGCTAATCTTGTCATACGGTCCTTTCCAATGTGACCTAACCTCGCGTGCCATTTTAAAGATTCAGATACTACATGTTCATTCGATGTAGCAGACAAAGCAAGAGGCGCATTATCATGTTCTACATCTAGAATAAATAAATCTGAAATTAAATTACCCCATGCAAAGATGAGGTTATTTAGTCTTAAAGAAACTCTTGTCCCGGAAAAACGAATGTCAAAACCATTAACTAACAATCTAGAAACAGAAATTAAATTCCGGCGCATGCTCGGTGCATAAAGAGTATCATGGAGGGTTATTGTGTGCCCTACGCGCGAACGGAGATGATAAACACCAATCCCTAGCACGTCTTCAGCAGCGTTATTCCCCATGTACACCCTGTAGCTCCCTGTAGCTATAGGTCGAAATTCCTCGAGTCCTCGATGATCTCGTGTCACGTGCTTTGTTGCGCCTGAATCCAAAATCCACTCGTTAGATAGGATATCAACGGAAAGGATCTCAAAACAAACGCCTACAAACAAAGTATCTTGTGACTGAGGAATTACCGTCTTTTTCTGGGCACACTGACGGGCATAATGGCCGGGATTTCCGCAGACGAAACAGGTGATGTTTGTCTTTTTAGGTTTCCTCTTTCCTTTCCCCTTCTTGGGATTTGGATGAGGCGTTGCGGTCTTCTGTTCCTGATTCTTCTTCTTCGCCTTCTTGCGAGCTTTGAACTTTCTCTTGTTAGCTTTCCGCTTGTGGGTTTCTGCTGCAAAAGCCTTGGCCGAACCTGGCTGAATAGCATTCATTTCAACCTCTCGTACCAGATGGCCACAAAAGTCTCTGAATGTTGTGATAGAATCAGTATGGTTCAGAATCGTTTTGATTTGGGCCCATGATTCGGGTAAGGAACGGTGCATAGCTATAATCTTTTGATTTTCAGTTAGTTTGTACCCTACATTCCTCAGGGCGCCTATCATCTGCTCCATCTTACGGATATGATCCTTGATGGGGCAACCTATAGGCATCCTGTATTCTTGGAACTCTAATTCCATAGCCCGAACCTTTGCATCTGACTTCTGCTTATAGGCATTAGCCAGTGCATCCCAGATCCCCTTAGCGGTTTCATGCACTTCATACGTGGGTATGAGTTCTTTGTGCATTGTGCTAATCAAAACATTACGGGCAGAGCGATTTTGTTTACGCCACTTATTGTAGCGATTCATCGCGGCCCTATGTTCACCTAGATTTCCATTTTCAGCCAATATGGGTTCCTCTTGAACCCCATCCAGAGTGTGTGAAATGTCATCTTCATCTAGAAGGCTTCGCACTGCGCGGGACCAGTCTTCGTAGTTGTTGCCGTCGAAATGTTGTCCTTTTAGTTGATCGGCGATCAATGCTTTAGAGGCCATCTCTACATCGCATCATGTATCACTACTTAGCTATGATCTAAAGTATTGGCACTAATCATCAGAATTTCTACTAGTTATTCAAACTTTTAAGTTTATAAAAGTATTCAATCCATCTTATAAGGGATCTGAAAGCCTACATACCTGTATGGGTGGTGCAGATCAATCAAGTTCTCTAAATAAAATGAAATTGATGCTTTTATGACTATTTGTTTGTATAACCTATAACCCACCATTATGGGTTTATGCATCATTTAAGGAATGAATAAAACTCCCACTTAGGTTATGCACAACCTTGAGATATAAGATCCATATTCTAATGAAATGATGACTTAATTTTAATCATATAAAAATTAAAGTCAAATTGAATAAATCATTAGATTAAAGAAAACAATCATGTCCATTGAACGAATAAGAGAAGTTCTATGATTAAAGGACAATATAATCACCCCATTGATTGTGTCCATTCATGATGGATCCAATCATTACTATTAATGTTCACCATTGATGATGGATCCTCTCATCAATGTTGATCATCATAGTTGATGATGGTTCCGTTCATTTGTGGACCCGTGATCAATAGTGATCGTATGGATATTTATCATGATCTTCATTCATTTTTACACATATTTAATAATGCATCCACATATACATTAAGTATTCAGAAGATATTTTTGAGGCATAAAAAATCCATAATTTAAATTATATGCTTTTATTTTAATACATACATCGATCATCAGATTAATTTTATATCTAGACCGTTAATCACAAAAACGGACCATACCATCAGTTAGATCTTGCCAAAAAACCCCAAGTCACTTCCCATTACTTGGTCTAAATCAGTCCATAAATGGTCGATTAAAGGCCCTTTTACAAGATACACTTAATCTTGAAAAGAAGTGAATTGGGCTTCTAATTTGGCCCATCTTTAATTTGGACATAATAGTGGGATCCATATGGGTTGTCCAATCACATATGGATAGCCCATAATGGTCTCTTAATTTTGTCCCAAATTATGGATATTAATGGTATTATCAAAAAATTATGATAATATTTAATGGTTATCCACTCAAACTTGAGGCCATTTGTGATTAGTGGCTTGAGTTAGCACTAATTAATTTTTAAAACTAGATATTTAACTCCAAAAAAATGGTCTAATAAAAAATGGGTAATACATAATGAGTCAATTATTCCAATTTATAAGGCCCATATCTTAGGATAATTTTATGTCCAAACCAGGTCCTAAAGGCCTATTGTAAGCCAGGCCCATCTTTATTCTCAAGTCAGGCCCAAAAGGACCATTTTGACTCTCCAGCCCTGGCCCAAAAGGCCCATATCTCAGCTCCAAACATCTCATCCTCTTCTTCTCCTTTTAGGATTTGATGAAACCCATCATCCATGTAACCTTGGCAGCCATGGTGGCTGCCCAACAAAAAAAAAAAAAGAGGGATGAGTGGCTGGAACGGCGAGCGGCAGCGGCGGAGGCGGCGGCCGGCGCTGCTTGCTGCTGCCGCAGCTGCGGGTGCTGCTGCTGGCGGCGGCGGCGGTGCTTGCAGCGGCTGCTGCTGCTGCTACAGGCGGCGGCCGTGGCTGGGGCTTTTGCCCTCTCCCTTTCAATCTCTCCTTTCTTTCTCTCTCTGCGGCTGCGGCGTTGGATGCCGCTGCTGTTGCTGTGGCGGCGGCGGCGGCTCGTGGCGCTGCTGCTGCTGCGGCAGCGGCGGATGAGCGGCTGGGCTGGGATTGAAAGAGAGATCTAGAGATTGAAAGAGAGAGAGGGATGTTGCTACTGCTGCAGACAGCGGCAATGGGCAATAGTTTTCATCCATGGTTGCCGCTGCTGCTTGCGGCGGCGGCCATGGCTGCCGCTGGTTGTGGTGGTGGTCACGACTGCCATTTTTATATTTCTCTGCCATGTCCCGCTGACCAGCCACAACAAACAGAGATCACATCCACCCATCTTTGTCCATTGCTTTTTCTTGTCATCTTCATCTTAAATAGATTTTGCCTTTATCACATGCAGTCAGCGTGCATGCATGGGTAAAAGGTGCATTGCTCCCATGTTTAGTGGGCCCCACAACCATGAATGGCGACAAAACAATAACGGATGTATATGAGACAAACCTTGATTTTTTTTATTTTATTTTATTTATTTATTTATTTTGTTTGTCTCAATCAGCCATTGGATGACACGGTTCATGGGAGATTGGTGCGTGGCCCACCACTTAGATCATTCTAAAAGATCTTGATCCAGGTCTTTGTGCTACGTGCCACCATTTAGATGACAATCATCCAAAATGGTGGGCCCACTTAAACATTAGATTTGATTCACACGAGGGCCTTTGACTTGGTTTGTCAGGCATTCGTTAAGAAGTATGCCTTGCATACTTGGGTCGGCGGCCCTGGCCCATATGAATCTGGTCTTAATCACAAAAATTTTAATTCCTATATGTTAATTATTAATAATCTCAATTTTATTAATCTCCATACCTCAGAGATAAATAAAATGAGATTTGGACAAAAAGGAATATTTATTAGATGATGGATTTGATGATCGACATATTATTAGAATAAAATTAATTTAATCTATAATCCTAAAATTAAGGCCACTTACCTCGATTGCGATTATATCCTCTTTAAATCGGAGATCCGCCGTTCAATGCTCTGATACCACTTACCTCCAAACATCTCATCCTCTTCTTCTCCTTTTAGGATTTGATGAAACCCATCATCCATGTAACCTTGGCAGCCATGGTGGCTGCCCAACAAAAAAAAAAAGAAAAAAAAGAGGGATGAGTGGCTGGAACGGCGAGCGGCAGCGGCGGAGGCGGCGGCCGGCGCTGCTGCTGCTGCCGCAGCTGCGGGTGCTGCTGCTGGCGGCGGCGGCGGTGCTTGCAGCGGCTGCTGCTGCTGCTACAGGCGGCGGCCGTGGCTGGGGCTTTTGCCCTCTCCCTTTCAATCTCTCCTTTCTTTCTCTCTCTGCGGCTACGGCGTTGGATGCCGCTGCTGTTGCTGTGGCGGCGGCGGCGGCTCGTGGCGCTGCTGCTGCGGCAGCGGCGGATGAGCGGCTGGGCTGGGATTGAAAGAGAGATCTAGAGATTGAAAGAGAGAGAGGGATGTTGCTACTGCAGCAGCAGCGGCAACCATGGATGAAAACTATTGCCCATTGCCGCTGTCTGCAGCAGTAGCAACATCCCTCTCTCTCTTTCAATCTCTAGATCTCTCTTTCAATCCCAGCCCAGCCGCTCATCCGCCGCTGTCGCAGCAGCAGCAGCAGCAGCGCCACGAGCCGCCGCCGCCGCCACAGCAACAGCAGCGGCATCCAACGCCGCAGCCGCAGAGAGAGAAAGAAAGGAGAGATTGAAAGGGAGAGGGCAAAAGCCCCAGCCACGGCCGCCGCCTGTAGCAGCAGCAGCAGCCGCTGCAAGCACCGCCGCCGCCGCCAGCAGCAGCACCCGCAGCTGCGGCAGCAGCAGCAGCGCCGGCCGCCGCCTCCGCCGCTGCCGCTCGCCGTTCCAGCCACTCATCCCTCTTTTTTTTTTTTTGTTGGGCAGCCACCATGGCTGCCAAGGTTACATGGATGATGGGTTTCATCAAATCCTACAAGGAAGAAGAAACGTATAAGTGATATACGGAGAGAAAAGAGAGGGATAAGCATATAGAGTTTATCTGGTCCATCCATTAGATCTGAGCCATAGATCTGATCCGGGGACCATCTTAACCGTAGAATCAGAGGGGTGAACAGACCCACTTGCTCCTGTAGCAAATAGGCGGATCGCTGGATCCACCACACATCCTCGGCTTTGTGAAGGTTCTGATCGTGTAGACCGTCAGATCCTGGTGGCCCACACTTCCGCAATTACTAACAGGGATGTCAGCAAAACTGCGTGCACCTGTGTGGTGCGCACATGTGCGTGCATGCTTGGGTGTGTAAAATCATTATTTTAGCAAGAGTCCACTCACAACAACTTCAATCTAAAAGGAGATGTAATTGTCACCATAGCTCACCTTATGTAAGTTTATCAACACAACTTGAGCATAAAAGGCATAGTAACTTGTTCTTTTGGATTGTGTATTTAGATGCACTATTGAACTGATAGAAATTTCGACTTGGTAAAGTGGAAATCACCAAATTGCCGTCACCTCCATATTCACATTGACAGCTTAGCACTACTTCATAATTATATCACTTTCAGATCGGACGTTAAAGCTAACTATGATTTGAGGGAACTCCTCACTAGAAACAGTAAGCAAAGTGCCATTATAATTCGGCTATTCCTCATGATTTAACTGAACTATTGTAACTTAATCAGTCGTGCATCCAAACATACCCAACATGCAATTCTGACGAATGAATCAAATGCGAGTTAATTTTCTATTTGTGCCACAATTTTTTTATGTCAACTTGAGAGAGAGAGAGAGAGAGATGTATCTTTTCTTCATATTTCTAATCAAAGTCATAATAAAAAGGAGTCATGTTCTCTTCCTTGGGGTTTAGCCGGGTAGCTACCTCAGTGGCTCAGTTTTGGTTTTGTTTCTGTTTCCTTTTTGTTTTGCTTTTTTTTCTGTTTAATAAAGTGTGTAATCTTTCAAAAAAAAAAAAAAAATCATAATAAAAAGTAAATATGTGTAACCAAATATGAGATCCCTTTCCAAGGTCTAAATTTTAAAGTTTGACAAGTACGGCTCTAATCTAAACCTTTGGCCTGTTGCGTTATACTGCATATGAAATGTACCCCAAAAATCTCCTAAATTGCTATTTGCTATACCACCAACTTTGAGACTCTCTAGAGTTGAATGTGGAGTGGTGTTGTATTTCTCCTGCGAACGAGCAGAGTCTATTTGTAGGCCAGAAATCTGAAGGTCAGGACTTCCCTACCATGGAGATCCATGGGGCATGGTTTGTCCCCAATGGCAAGAATGAAAGAATGAGCTTGACCATATTACTGAACTGTGGACCAAATTGCCATAATCGAATACTCAATTTATACTGTACAAGGTCTTGATTCAATATTCCAATAATTCCTTGTTTGTGTTATAGAAACAAAAATGAAATGTGGGCAGTGACGGGTCTTATTACGATGAATCTGGATCCTATCGTGTGCATCTTTATTGGAATTGTATACATTGGAATAAGTAAGAATCCTACAAGCTCATCTCTATTTGATTCATGTACATTAAAATGAGTTGGAATTCCATGCATGTGCAGTAGCTAATCATTTATACCCATCTTTACAGGAATGTACTTAAATGCTCGTGCGTGCATGATCCAAGTTGTTCTTTGGCAGACCATACATGGCTCGCAATCAAGATGTTGCACTCGTGAAGTCCACATTCAACTCATATCTGTGGCCCACCAGATATGTAGCATAGCCTGTCGGCAATGCATATGCTGAGAAGATTCAGAATCTGAATTATTTTATTTCCAGAGTTCGTTGTTTCTTATGGTAACTTAAATTGTACTTGTGCATGATTTCTCAGGACATGGTGTGGTAAAACGCTTCTTATTAAGCCAATTGCAGGCATAGAGTTGGATTCTACCATTTGTGTTTCATCTTTCCATTTAGGAAGGCAGTCAGCATTATCTCTAAACAGAAAGTGAAAAGGAAAGAAAATGCTTTACAATACAACTAATTAGTTTGAATTCTACTTCAAATTTAGATGGCAGAGTTGGTGAAGGTTTAGGCCCTTATCTCTCTCTCAAAAAAAGAAGAAGGGTTTAGGCCCTGTTTGGTTGCCGCTTAAAAATGAGTTCATTACATTCTAACCAATCTACTCGACTCAACAAAAACTCTGCTCGACTCAAAAGTATGTCCGAGTCGAGCTCGGTTCGGATCAGTCAAATCTTGGACTGAACCAAGGAGGAGCAGACCCGACCAAGCCCAGGACCGAGTTCGAGCCTAGGTCAATGTCAAACCGAGCCAAGTTGAGTTGGGCACAGTTCAACTCAATTCAGGTTGATGTCCAGCTCTAATAGGCATTACCATAGATTGACAACTCCGATGGGTTGGATGCGACTGACTCATCCGAATCAACTCGAACTTAGTAGAGTCCAATCCAGCTTAGCACTGTTGGTCAGTATTGAAAACAGAGGGAGGCTTGGGCCGATCGGCTGCGTCATGGAGAGTCCCATGATGAGCGAAATTGGCCCATTGCTGGCCATATAGATAATGGATTGCCAACTTGTTTGTGTCGACTCAGACTCAATAGGGACCAGCACAAGAGGATGAAACTTCGGGTTCCTTTGGCATTCTCATAGGTATTACCATGGATTGACTACTCCAATAAATTGGATGCGACTGATTCTTCTGAATCAACTTAGACTCGTACAGTTCGATCCAGTTTGGCACTGCTAGTCAGTATTGAGAACAGAGGGAGGCTTGGGCCTACTCGGCCGACTCATGACTCGAATCAGGCCGAACAAGCCGACCGAGTCACCAAATAAAAAACATGGGCATTGCACAATGCTCAGGTAGGGAGTTTGTAAGGTACATTCAGACTTTCAGTATGTACCGCTGGGGCCCATGGTTCGGGGGTCCAAAACTGTTAATCTGATGGGACAAGCTTAGATCGTCCAGCTCCGCCCCAGATTGAAAGATCCAAGTTGTAGATTGCTTGGCCTTTTTTTAGATGAGAAGCATGAATTATTGTTGTATTATCTTTCTTTAACAGGGTCTTTGGTTGCACCACATATCATCAAAAGCACCCTTCACCTATTGAAGGATCATGATTTCGTCTTCCTACCGGAGAGAATTTCAGTGCATCGGCCATCGACAGTGGGCCGAAAAATATCAATGGCTTGGATCTGCCTAGTCTTCTTTACATTGAATCTCTCTCTCAATTCAAGCAAATTCAATCTGAGCTTTCAAGTTCCAACAGCAACAATAGTTTATTTTCGGGTTCCGATGTCCAGCAATGAAGTTCGCTTCGTATTGTATTTGGTTGTTCTATAGTTTCCGAAGTTATTTGGTTCAACGACGATTTATAATAGAATCATGGTTAACCAGATTATTAGCGACTGGAGCGTTTGGATGTGCAAGTGAGCTGAATTCAATAGAAACAAATGATGTTTCCAAGCATTAATATGAGAAACTTGCCCCCACATCACATTTACCATTTCTTGCAGTTTAGAGCCCAGACCCTCAATGCAAAAGGATGCATACTGCAATTTGGTTATTTCCAGTTGCAATTTAGTTAGATAGCATATCCAAACACGCCCTTAGCTTCAGATAACCACTAGTCGCACAATGATCAGTCGAGGGCCTGCCTGGGGCTGCCGCATCTTGACTGATCAAAGCGATTTGGCTACACTTTGGCTTAGGATTCCCGTCTCCAGCAAGCATTTCTGCTGGATTTGAGCAGAACAGATGAAAGAAATGTAAGACTCCATTAAGTGGGCCAGACATGATCATCGGTTTAGATCATGACCGTTGGATTATTCAGATTGAGCGATTCAGTGGGCCCCACTATAGTTGTGATGATTGCAAATAGGTTTGGGGCGGGACGCTTGAACCGTGTTCCCTATACGCGGTTATTAAGCCTGATATGGAAACCTACGGTGTGGAGACCCTAGAGGAGAGAAGTGTGATGGGTAAGCTTCTCTGGCCCTCTTTCCTATAAATATACGTCTTGGTCCCTTCACCAACACACAAGAGAAAACCCTAGTCCCATTGAGAGTTTCTCCTGAAGGTGTAAGGTGCGGAAGACCAAGAGTTCTTCTCGGCAACACGGCAGGGAATGTCTTCCCAATCAGGTATGGCTTTAAGATTACAATATGGAATCTCCATTATTCGATGCATAGACGATCCGATTATTCCGCATTAAGATTAAGTATTACAAGAAATAGAATACATCCACAAGTCAATGAGCTCATGATCCTTTGAAACACAAACGAAAAACCCACATCATCTATTATTCATATATCCACATACTACCATGCACTAGTACATATAACTACTAGTAGCATTTTTATTAGAGAGATACAGGATCTCATGCAAACAGGCCCATGATCTTTCACTCCTTGTCGACCTCTTCAAGGCAATGTATAAGCTGCAAAACCATCAAAACAAGCACAGAATCAGCAATGAGGTATTTACATGATTGCTTGATCAAGAGAGCATTTTTCTTGTTTGACCCAACAATGGTGCCGTTGATCCGGTGGGCCTCATCATTGGATCGCCCATGTTTGTTGGGTCCAACAAGAAGCTCGACAAAAACACTGTTAGTCTATCATGAACTCAAACCAAACATAATCAAGAGAAAATGCTATGGCCCACCTCCACACTTGAGGCCCACAGGGCGGTCGGCAAGGTTGCAACGCTTAGGAATCGTAATGGCAACTTCCGGCTTGATCCCAGCGCTCTTTGCGGTGTTGGAGAGCATCACGGCGCAGAGGCAGCTTGGATTCTGGCCCATTCTCTTCACCTGAAGGCAGCACTTGTCCGAAACTTCAGCATGCTCGTCTTGGGCCGCCGACATGCAAGGGACCAGCTTATAAGCTTCCATATCGGCAGAAGATTTTCCACATTCGCCAGCCCCATCGATCACAGCAACACCTACAATAAAAAACAGCCCAAAGAAGCAAAGACACTTAGTTGAAGCTTCCATCTCTATCTCTCTTTCTCTGCAATGCATCAGACTCCCAATTCTACTGGGATTTATACCAACTCCAAGACCCTGTAGTGACATTTTCGGCAAAAGAAGAACTTACACTTGGAACCCACTTCTTCTTATTGGAGGGAGCACTAGAGCTATTGGAATTCTTTATCTCAGCCCTAGAGCTAGGTTTGGGTTTGTGGGGTGAGGGTATTTTGGTAATTTGAGGAGAGTGGGGAGTGGGACCAGTAGAGAAATGAGAGGGAGGAGAGGAAGGAGAGTGTGAATAGGAAGTAGCAAAGGTGGTGGAAGTTGAAGGTGGGAGAGGAGTCTTTTGCCATGAATGGCATTCCTACTCAAGATGGGAAAGGCAGGGAATGCATGCAAGAAGATTGGGAAAGAATTCAATGGAAATCTTTTCTTTATTTTTTTCCTTTTTTATTTTATTTTATTTTATTTTATTTTAGGATATGAAGAAGTTTTGCATGTGGGGGTCTTTGATTTCAGGGAAGGCTGCATTTCCAAGAACAGTTGTTTACTTGAGGACTTTGATACTCTTGGCAGAGTTTATGGTTCATACACAGGCATTAAGACACTGTAGACATGTTACATAAGTAACTCAAGTTAAACCGTCCAAATTATGGGCCAGAATTTCAATGTACCACAGACCTTAACCGATTTACTAAATGGCTGATTGGTGGACGGATTGAAACGGAAAACTATTGACTGTCCAAACTCAACAAACAAAATATCCATTAATCAGAGGTTTGGATTATTTAATCAATCTGACATTGATATGATGATTTATCTACAGTATTAGTTAATGGATGCCAGGTTTACAATTTATGAAAGGCTGAGCATGAACCATCATCACAGAGTGCAAGAGTATCAAATAACTTCTTTTTCATTTTTCATGGATAGATGTAGAGATCTGGTCATGTGATTTTGCTGAAACGGTACGACAACCAGATACAGTTAACTTCATGTAATTGGTATCTAAACCCACCTTGTTTGTGTTTGATGATAGATACAATCCTCTTTCTAATTTTGGTAGTAAAGTAATCTAAGTATTATAAGTACAGCCACTGGTTGCGCTCAATCTGATTGATAGATACTGATAGATACCAACACCGCCGCCTCTCTACTTTTGCTGGTACCAAGCATTATGTGGGGCCCACGTGATGCAAGCATGACATCCAACCTTACAGGGAACAATTTGCCAGGGGAGGGGACACCCACCTTACATGGTGTTGCTTATACGCAATCCAGGCCATTCAGACCCTTGGTCAGGCTGGTTTACAAATCAGGTTTGCCCTTGTGCAGATCAACGGTGTGAGTTCCCTCTCAACTTGTTCCCTGTATTATGGTTCCCCCTGAGTTTTGAATAAACCTTATTTTTGGAATATGGGTGTAAGATGAGGTCAGGCATCTGATGGACAGGTTAGATCTGCTGCATACATCACGCAGTACACACATATGCCCGGCACCACCTTAATCTGAGCCCTGAAGGCTATAGGGCTGGATTGGCTTCAGCACGAATTTTGAACGGGTTCGAGACGGGCCTAGTTAAAATTTTGATTTTGACAGCCTAACTGGAGCACATCCTTTCTACTTTTGCTTGCGAGTAATGGGACGGGCCTGCTTTTGCCAAAGCCAGCCCGATTGAAAATCCTACGACAAAAACAGGCACGAGTGCTCCCACCACCTTGTGGAAGATCTGGATTGTGCACTAGGTGTGCCACGTCATGAATAATATATGACAAAAAAAGCCCTTAAACCCCAATGGGTTGGGCTGAATAGGGCCAAACCCACTCCCACAATTAAATGGGTTTAACTTTTAGGCCCAAACCTGGCACTGGGGTCTAGTATTCGAGCCCAAGGTCGGTCTGATATGGGCTAGCCCAGCCCTTTGACAGCTCTATTCTTTTCTACTCCTGGCAATGAAATAATAGATAATAGTGCCTTTATAGGAATCATATGATCCTCAACCTGAGGGAGTGAGGGTATGTTGGGTTTCTTTACATTGCCCACATTCTTAGAGGCATTGACCCGTCCATGTGATGAGGAAGGCCCACCGTGGATGTAGGAATCATATGATCCTCAAAGATATCTTTCATCGAATCTATGTTCCTTTATTACCCTTAGTTGGAGAGGAATCATACGATCCTCAACCCAATGATATGTACATAGTGGGGTCCATGGTTCGAGTTTTCAGTTTGCACAAAGTGGGGCCCATGTTTCACAGGTCCAGAACATGGGGGCTTCGATGGACCATGTCATGAAGATCTTTTCAATAGGAAAATCCTGCCCTTCAAATTTCTAGCCAGCAATCGAGAATATCAATGGACAGTTGTATAAAGAAACTTAGCGGTGGAATGATGATATACAAAAGTTACTAATGAGAAAAGCTCATGTTCCAAAGCCTACGAGGAAGTAGAAATGATGAAAAATTTGAACTTAAAATGTCAAAAAGATTGCGAAAAAGTTAGTAAATGAGGCTAAACATAAGGTTTATGAGGATCTATCCAATAAATTGGGGACAAGAATATGAGAAAGATGTCTTCAAATTTGCAAAAATGAGAGAGTGGGTAGCGGCTAAGATCATGTTAGATGCATTAAGAAAGTATGACAAAAGGATAAATGGAACCACAAACTCAAATAATATCAAAGATTGTATACACTTTGATAGGATTAGCATGTCCTAAGCGGAAAAGAAAAAAAACTAAAGGGGTGTTTGGCAAATCTACTAATAAGAGCTTATTTACTTATTCTAAAAAAAAAAGAAGCTATTATTATGAAAATAGACGGTTTGATAAAGCTTTTAATTTAGAGCTTATTTTTTTTAGAAACTAGCAAAAAAGCTTCTAAATAATAGGTGTTAGGGATGTCACTTTTTCTTTAAGATCTTATTTAGCTTAAGCAGGTAAACATTTTTAATTAATTTTTGGACAAGTTTGTCCTTAAACTTTTTAAGTAATTCCCAAGGTGGGCAATGATCCGAGTCAAGCTGAGTTAGCCCTAGTTTTGTTTGGCTTGTTTTTGTACCACCGCAGTTTGTGGATCGGTTTGGTTTGGGTTTCAGGCTGACCCATGCGGCCCGAGTTTGGTTTGCTATGGAAAAATCTAGTTTGAGCCAGAATCAGTTTGGTTGAAAATTTCGAACCGGGCCAGGCCGAGTTCAAAGAGGCAATAGCTCTTTTTTTCCTTACTTATTTAATTAGAAAAGAATTTAAAAAGTCAAAAAAAAAAAGTACAATCATATCCTACTATATGATGTTTAACATCCTCCAAAGGAGTACTTCAAAATAGACGTGTAAGAGTATTTTCCAAACAAAAGTGTAAAGGCATAACTTTACAAGTGCAAGGAAAGGAAACAGTGTGCATTCATGTATTTGTACTATGTATTATCCATGTCATCATGTATATGTATAATCCATGCTGTCCATCTGTTCTACATATCATTTTAGGACATGATTCCAAAATGAAATCATATCCAAAGCTCAAGTGGATCCCACCCCACATGATGAACACCCACATCAAAGGTGGGACCTACATGATGGAAGGTTGACATTGAAGGTAGGATCACGTGATGGAAGGTTGACATCAAAGGTAGGCCCACATGAAGAACAACCCATATTGAAGGTTGGGCCCCACATGATTGACGATGAACACCAAAGGTGGCTCCCACATAATGGATGACCCACATTAAAATGTGGCCCCGCAGGATGGATGGACTATCCACATCAAGTGGGCCCCATATGATGGACGGTTCATAGCCAAGGTGGGACCCACATGATGGATGATGGACATTGAATGTGGGACCACATGATGGAACATTGACATTAAATGTGTGACCACATGATGAATGACCCATATTGAAGGTTGGGCCCCACATGATGGATGGTCCATAGCAAATGTGGGACCTACATGATGGATGGTGGACATCAAAGGTGGGTCCCACATGATGGACTATCCACATCAAGTGGGCCCCACATGATAGATGGTCCACAACAAAGGTGGGACCCACATGATGGATGGTCCACATCAAAGGTAGGATCCAAGTGATGGATGGTGGATATCGAATGTGGGACCGCATGATGGAAGGTTCACATTAAAGGTGGGCCTACATGATGAATGACCAATATTGAAGGTTGGACCCGGCATGACGGACAATCCATAGCCAAGGTGGGACCTACATGATGGATGGTGGACATCAAATGGATCCCACATGATGGATTACCTACTTGATGTGGGCCCCACATGATAGTGGTCCACAACAAATGTAGGACCCACATGATGGATGGTGGACATCAAAGATGGGCCCCTTATAATGAACGAGGGCTCCACATCAAGGTGGGCCCACGTAACGAAAGATTCACATCAAAGGTAGGCCCACATGATCAATGACCCACATCAAAGTGTGGCCCAACATGACGGAACATGCACATCAAGTAGAGTCCCATTTAAATGGCAGTCTACATCAAAGGTGGGATCCACATGATGAATGATGGTCATTAAAGGTGGGCCCACATGATGGTCAGTTGATATGAAAGATGAGCTCACATGATGAACAGCCCATAATGAAGGTGGGGCCCCACACAAAGAATGGTCCACATCAAGGTGGACCCACATAATGGTCGGGGTGGGCTTCACATGATAGATGGCTCACATAAAAGTGTGGCCCCCTCATAATGAACAATTGACATCAAGTGGGCCGCACCTAATGGACGGTCCACATCCAAGGTATCTCGTGATGGATGACCCATATCCAAAGTGGGTCGTATGATGGATCATCCATATAGAAGGTGTACCTCATACGATGAATGGTATATAAAAATGGGCCCTATACGATGGACAATATACTTCAAAGGTAGAGCCCACACTATGGAAACATCAAATGTGTAGTCCACGTGATGGTGATGGGTATTGGACATTGAGGGGCCCCACATAAAGGACAAATAGCATTGATGTTGGGCCCCAAACGATGGACGGTCCACCCAAACAACCGTTTGGATTGTTCTTATAATTAAGTTGTTGTAATATTTAAAAAGACGTCTACTACCTTAAAAAAAGCTCTTATTTGAAAGTTTTACCAAACGTGTTTATTTTAAATAAGAGCTTTTTTTTTTTTTTTTTTTTTTTGGAGATGTTACCAAACAGGCTCATTTAAAACAAGAGCTAGAACAAAAAAAGCTTATTAACGTAGCTCTTATTCAAAAAGCTCTTATTGAATTAGAGTAGAGATGACAAACGCCCCCTAAATGGCATACCAATAGAGCTTTGGAAGTGTATGGGAGATCCTGGTTATTTTGATTGAAAAAATCGTTCGACAAGATTGTAAGATCGAAGAAAATTCAACGCAAATGGTGCGAAAGTACCTATTTATAAGAATAAATGATACATATAGAGCTACACTTAACTATTGTGGGATTAAAATTATAAGCCATAGTATGAAACTTTGGATGAGAGTGATTTGGCCAGGCATGAGACAAATGGGTATCAGAAATTAGTTTGGTTTTATACCTGAGAAGTCTATCATTGAAGCTATTTACCCAAGCCAATTGATGAAGAAATATAAGGCGAATAGGAAGGATTTTTACATGGTCTTTGTTGAATAGGAGAAAACATGCAATAGGGTCCTTAGTTAATTTGATGAGCATTGGTAAAGAAAGGGGTTTCAAGAGGATGTACTGACATGATCAAAGATATGTACAAGGTAGCAGTAGCAGATGTGAGGACACTAGTGGAGACCCATGAGTCCGTAACTATGGTAGGCTTGCACCAGGGATCAGCATTGAGACTGAAGCTTTTCGCATTGGTTACAGACAAGTTAATGAGGCATTTGTAGGAAGAGATCCCATGGTGTATGTCATTTGCAAATGACATAGTTTTTATTGACAAGACAATAGCATAACCACAAAGCTAGATTTATGAAAGGGTGCTTCAGTTACTTAGACTAAAACATAGTATGGAATGCAATTTTAGTAACTATTGAGTGAAGATGAGGAATTAGTTAAGATGAAGAAATTTCTCAAAATGACCATTTTTGATACCTTGGGTTAATAATTCATGAAAGAAGAGAGATTAAAAAGGATGTTGCCCATTGAATTTGGGTTGGGTAGAAGAAATGGAGATGTGCCTCTGGAGTTTTGTGTAATCATCATGCACCACCCAAACTGAAAGAGAGATTCCATAGGATATAGCTATATGACCAATGATGCTATGGGACAGAATGTTGGGCATTTAGGAACAACGAGTTCATAGCACATGTAGCTGACATAAGGACGTTGAGATGGATGAGTGGCAAGATGAATAGTGATGGAATTAGAAATGAACGCATTCAAGGGAACTTAATTAGTAGTGGCACCGATGGGTAACAAAATGATGGAAGGTAGCCTTCGATGTTTTGGTCGTGTTCAACATAGACCAAGAACTGTGCCGGCCAGGAGTGGGTTGGTACAAGTTGAAGACTCCTAAGGGGTAAGTGGAAGGCCCAAAAGGAAGAGCCTGGGAGTAGTAAGAAAAGACTTGATGACCTATGATCAAACTGTAAGTATAACCCTTGAAACTGTGGATGGCAGAACAGGTTTTTTGTAGCCAACCCCACTAAATTGGTATAAGGCTTAGATGATGACGATGACAATGATGCATTGAAGGCCAACATTCAACTTCAAAAAGGCACAAGATTGGTGGAGAGGATCTTCCAATCTGGGAGATTTTCAGGAGAGTTGCATCAGGCCCACAATCCGATCCTTGAAACATGTGCTGCATGTCATTGGATCGAGGATCCTACTATTCATCCACTGCCTCTTTTGGTTTTGAGGACATAAATGACGATTTAGGTAAGTGTGATGCTTCATCACATCACAAATGATTCGGACCATTCATACTAATGGATCCATCTTTGATGGAGCATGTACCGAAAAGAACACCAATTGAGCAATCCTAACCATCGAATTGGTGGCTATCAAATTGATGGTGGAAAATGAACACTGCACACATTCCCTGGACTGAGAGAAAAAATAAAAAGGATCCGACTGGTCCAATCAATAGGTGGACCACGCATGTGCTACAGAACTGCATGTTGAGAAGAAAAATGGAAAACGATCTAATTCAGCATTCATGTATGGCCCACCTGGTAAGTTAACAGGCTTGACCTGCATTTTTGAGAAGGGCATGTTTGCATGGGCAGCAACTGATGACCAGCCAAGATGTCGTAGTCTGTGCCATGTTAGCAGTTGTGCAGCGAATGGCCTCTTCGATCTCTACGCCAAGGGATCCCCTCTGCATTTCTCCATCTGACTCCCTTGAAAAATTTCATGATCCCTGGCCCAACGATCTCAAGCCTTAACATTCTGTGATTGAGATCATTGATCTGATAGGCCCCACCGTGGATAGACCATGCTTCAAAAGTCTCCACAGTAAGGGTTTTAAGGCATTGTCTATCTAATAATCAGGCCCCTCATATAATGGCTTGGATCACCACAATGTAGGCCTCATCTTACAGACAGAAGGCCCAAAGATACTGTGCACATTGACCATCCAGAGACATATATAACTTCATTTCTGTTAAACAAGCAAAATACATTACACACCTGTCATAGTCTTTGGAACTCAGATTCTGTTCTGCCTGTGCATCCAAATGATGCCTATGCAGGAAAACATGGTTATGGCGAATCCCCTTAGTAGGACAGAGTTCAGCCTGCTGAGCTGTAAATGCAAGCGGGTCTGAGATGGAGTTCTGAAAGGAACCCTCACTAATCGTAATACCTAAAGCATTTTGGCAGGCCCATTGTA
The DNA here is from genome assembly GCA_003013855.2 of Liriodendron chinense. Classification (NCBI taxonomy): domain Eukaryota; kingdom Viridiplantae; phylum Streptophyta; class Magnoliopsida; order Magnoliales; family Magnoliaceae; genus Liriodendron; species Liriodendron chinense. The sequence continues at coordinate 7,263,291 of ML058333.1, forward strand.
ATCTGCAGAGAAAGAAATTCAAACAGCATATTAAGATCAACTGCTCTCTCAATAGTTTATTTTTTAACAAAGCGACATGCTTTCATATGTATCTATAACAGTGGCTGCTTTTACAAAGAGACATGCTTTCATATGTATCCATGCATGCATGCATGCAACTAAATGTTTGTAGGCTTTCCAAGGGAAAAAATGCCGATTTTGAGTCATTAAGCACACCCACATACACACATTACATATATACATCCAAAAGCATCTTCTACAGACTGTTAAGAGTCCAAACAAGTTGAGCTAGACATGATCCGCATTGAACCCTACTGAGTACACAAACAGAGCATTCAACAACTCCCGACCGACATGGCAAATATATGTGAGTTCTTGGTTAGTCGTGAAGGGTCATTTCTGATCTCTGTGGCCTCTAAAGCACAGGTTGGTTGGTGACAATGGAAACATATCAAATGGACATGAACTTGCACTTCCAAGTAGGGTCATTGAATCATCATCATCATCATAGCCTTGTCCAAGCTATTCAGGGTTGGCTCCCAATGGTGTACTATTGAACAATGTTGTCAAAATCGTTATTGTATCGCAAATCGCAGTAGGGTTTGAATCGTATCGGATCGCAAATTGTATCGTAAATCATAAGATTTTTTAAAATTTTGAAAAAATATGAAAATTTTAAATAAATAAATAAGGTTTGAAAGTAAAAAAAAAACCATCTATCTTCCTTTTGCCATCAATGTTCACCAAGTAATACCATGTCATAGTAGTGTTAAAGGATTCTTATTCCTTTTTTGTCTTCCATGAAATTTCTCTTTAAAAAACATATAAGGGTCCTTTAATAATTTATGTTTTTGTTACCTTTCTTGACTGTAGAACTATAGTGGAAAAGCGGCCTTTGATACTGTAGACTGATAAAAAAAGATATTTTGATTTCTGAACATCATTCCATCATACATATAAGTTAGCATGATCGTAACCATCCATAAAAATATTACAGGTAGGTCATACATCAATTTGGTGTTTCAACCAATTAAAAAGTAAGAAATCGCAACAACAACAAAAAAAGAACTACAAGATTTAATGTTGAAGAGAATATATCATTTAATCTCTCATAAAGAACAAATAAAAATAATTTACATTTTCTAAACAATTCTAAAAGCCCCTACCAATTTAAAAACATAAAATGAAAGCCGAGTGAAGCTTAAAGTACAAGAAAACAAGAATAATTTAAATCGTAAATCGGGATTTGAATCATAAATCATAGGATTCATATAAAAAGGGATTTAAGGTTGGGATTCAAATCATTTTGCTTGACTAAAATTGTATATCATAAATCGTACAATTTCGACAACACTGCTATTGAATGAACCATCCCAATTGATGTTTGGGCATTCCATATGTCATTAGAAGGTTTTGGGACATTAGCATGTAGGTGGCAAGGGGATGCAGCAAGAAGGTGGGGATGTCAGCAAAACCTCATGCACCTGTGTGTGGTGTGCACATGTGCATGCATGCTTGGGTGTGTAAAATCATTATTTTAGCAAGAGTCCACTCACAACAACTTCAATCTAAAAGGAGATGCAATTGTCACCATAGCTCACCTTATGTAAGTTTATCAACACAACTTGAGCATAAAAGGCATAGTAACTTGTTCTTTTGGATTGTGTATTTAGATGCACTATTGAACTGATAGAAATTTCAGCTTGATAAAGTGGAAATCACCAAATTGCCGTCACCTCCATATTCACATTGACAGCTTAGCACCACTTCATAATTATATCACTTTCAGATCAGACGTTAAAGGTAACTATGATTTGAGGGAACTCCTCACTAGAAGTAGTAAGCAAAGTGCCATTATAATTCGGCTATTCCTCATGATTTAACTGAACTATTGTAACTTAATCAGTTGTGCATCCAAACATACCCAACATGCATTTCCTACGAATGAATCAAATGCGAGTTAATTTTCTATTTGTGCCACAATTTTTTTATGTCAACTTGAGAGAGAGAGAGAGAGAGAGAGAGAGAGAGAGAGATGTATCTTTTCTTCATATTTCTAATCAAAGTCATAATAAAAAGGAGTCATGTTCTCTTCCTTGGGGTATAGCCGGGTAGCTACCTCAGTGGCTCAGTTTTGGTTTTGTTTCTGTTTCCCTTTGTTGTTTTGCTTTTTTTCTGTTTAATAAAGTGTGTAATCTTTCAAAAAAAAAAAAAAAACTCATAATAAAAAGTAAATATGTGTAACCAAATCTGAGATCCCTTTCCAAGGTCTAAGTTTTAAAGTTTGACAAGTTCGGCTCTAATCTAAACCTTTGGCCTGTTGCGTTATACTGCATATGAAATGTACCCCAAAAATCTCCTAAATTGCTATTTGCTATACCACCAACTTTGAGACTCTCTAGAGTTGAATGTGGAGTGGTGTTGTATTTCTCCTGCGAATGAGCAGTCTATTTGTAAGCCAGAAATCTGAAGGTCAGGACTTCCCTACCATGGAGATCCATGGGGCATGGTTTGTCCCCAATGGCAAGAATGAAAGAATGAGCTTGACTGTATTACTGAACTGTGGACCAAATTGCCATAATCGAAAACTCAATTTATACTGTACAAAGTCTTGATTCAATATTCCAATAATTCCTTGTTTGTGTTATAGAAACAAAAATGAAATGTGGGCAGTGACGGGTCTTATTACGATGAATCTGGATCCTACGTGTGCATCTTTATTGGAATTGTATACATTGGAATAAGTAAGAATCCTACAAGCTCATCTCTATTGGATTCATGTACATTAAAATGAGTTGCAATTCCATGCATGTGCAGTAGCTAATCATTCATACCCATCTTTACAGGAATGTACTTACATGCTCGTGCGTGCATGATCCAAGTTGTTCTTTGGCAGACCATACATGGCTCGCAATGAATCAAGATGTTGCACTCGTGAAGTCCACATTCAACTCATATCTGTGGCCCACCAGATATGTAGCATAGCCTGTCAGCAATGCTTAAGCCGAGAAGATTCAGAATCTGAATTATTTTATTTCCAGAGTTCGTTGTTTCTTATGGTAACTTAAATTGTACTGGTGCAGGATTTCTCAGGACATGGTGTGGTAAAACGCTCCTTATTAAGCCAATTGCAGGCATAGAGTTGGATTCTACCATTTGTGTTTCATCTTTCCATTTAGGAAGGCAGTCAGCATTATCTATAAACAGCAGATGAAAAGGAAAGAAAATGCATTACAGTACAACTAAATAGTTTGAATTCCACTTCAAATTTAGATGGCAGAGTTGGTGAAGGTTTAGGCCCTTATCTATCTCTCAAAAAAAGAAGAAGAAGGGTTTAGGCCCTGTTTGGTTGCCGCTTAAAAATGAGTTCATCTCCTTTTAGCAGTAATGATGTATAAGAGATCATAGTTTATATAAATTATGGGTGATCCAGATTATCTTGAACCATTACCAAAACCCCTAATACATAATTACTGTTAACTAAAATGAGAGAACCCATTTTTAAGTGGCAACCAAACAGAGCCAACAGGCATGCTTTATGTACTACTTCACTCAGAGAGATGTTGACGCATCTGGGTAGGACCTCCATGGACGGCTAGGAGAAACCTAGCTCCGATACCATATTGAGAGAGAAACAAGGGTTAGGCTCTCTCCCTCCCTATTTTATTTATAATAAAATAAAATTTATGGTGGTACACAGGACCACTGAATAAGGTACACCATTCTATTCTCCAACAGCACAGGTGTGAGTTCAAGGCCAGTCATCAGGTGACCCCCGCCACACCAAGTCCACACTGTGGCCCAAAGTTAATCTGGACAATTAGATAAAAAGAAAGGGCCAATGATCCACATTCAATATACGTGCACCTGAAATGATCGGACCACCATGATTTTCAGGCTATGGGTCTCCCCTGATAAACAGCCTTCATCCCACACAAGCAACATTGGCATATATGAGCAGCCTTAACAGGGCTCTTTCTCCAATTACATAGAATTCAATTTTGGGTTCACATCAGTGACTGCCATTTTCAGAATTCAGCATTAGAAATTGCAGCCATTTTACTGATTCTAACCAATCTAAACGAAACCAAAGTGATCATACAACAAAGGTAACTCTCAAGATACCTCCAAAGCCGTGTATGGGTGGAAATCTTTTATACAAATTGATATTTTGGTTGTTTCAGAATTGCAAACTTAGAGTGGAAAAGTCCCAATTGGGTTTCAATTTCCACACCACCCCAAACATAATAGTGAAATCCAAAGTAGCCCAGTCAGCCCGCCAGCAAATTCAACCAAATGTCGATTTGGGGTACTTCCAAACGGACCCGAGAAAGGAACCCAGATCATGAATCTCACCCCTCTTTCGAGTAAAAGCACAGATGACAAGCCAGTTCAACCAAATATCAATTTGGGTACTTCCAAACGGACCCGGAAAGGAACCCAGATCCTGAAACTCACCCCTCTATCGAGTAAAAGCATAGACGACAAGCCAATTCAACCAAATAACAATTTGGGTACTTCCAAACAGACCCGAGAAAGGAACCCAGATCATGAAACTCACCCCACTATCGAGTAAATGCATAGCAGACGAGCCCGATGTAGATGACGAGTGCGGCCGGGACGAAGATCACCAGCGGCACGACCGCCCCGTAGGTGTAGGGGCTCCCACACGACAGCTTCCCGAGCTTTACCTGCACCAAATTGACGAGCGCCAGCATCAGGAACACGCACCCGCAGGCCGACCCCACCGCGGTCACCAGCAGCACGACCCGGAGAAGGGTCCTGTTGACGTAGGGCTTGATGGTGCTATAACGCGCCTGGAAGATGTTGTTGTGGTTGTGGTGGTGGGAGGAGGGGTTTGAAGGGCGGTCGGAGAGGCGGACGGCCTGCTTGAGGGCGTGGGCGAGGAGGCTGGAAAAGAGGAAGCAGCTGAATGAGTACACGTGGAAGGAGACGAGGTTCTCGGCCGTTGATTTGGGGGGGATGCAGGAGTCGTCGCTGATGAGGGTGTTGGCGCGGTCGGTGGGATTCGAGGCTAGGCCGACGAAGACTGCTAACGTGAACAGGGAGTTAACGTTTACTATAGCATCTAAGGCTGTGATGTGGATGCTCGTGACAAAGCTGCGCCGGGGTGCGTCCATTTTTCCGGAGATCTGAAAGAGGAACAGGAAGCGGCGTTTAGTTAACGGTGCTTTTGTAAGAAAATGCGGGAAATTCTCCAACAAAAACACCATAGTCTGTGGGGCCCACCATCTTGAATACGTAAATTCCACTCCTTCTATTAAGTTTCATCATCGATATTAGGCCCCAACCCAAAAATCAGATAGATTCACAACTCAGATGAGCCAGCCCAAATGGAACAATGGTGATGAGATGCCAACCGTAGGTTTGTGCGTGGGTCCACCATGGTGTGTATCTTTTATCAAACCCGTTTATCAAGTGTAACTGACCAGGATGAAGATAAGATACAATATTCAGTCTGATACAAAATTCTAACTGGTCACACCGTGGGGAGAAATTTTGGTCCATATACGTTTCTAATCGGATCATCTTCTGTATGTACGGTCCAAATAATGTTTCTCACATGATGAACGGAGTGGATTCTACGAATATAACATGATGAACTGCAGGAGGTCGGGTATTTTATGCGGTGGGATAAAAAAAAAAAACGGTTGGAAAATGGGGAAGAGGAAAGCAGAGGTTTTGCTAATTCCCCACGCGTGTGTTAGCCGTGCGCATCCCCACGCGGGGCATGTATCATGCTGTGATGCATGTGTCAGATTGGAGCTTTCCATCAGGTTATCTACACGGTTACATCTTCTTACGTGAAAATCAGGACATTTCAGAATTCAGTTGGTCCACTAAAAATAAAAATAAATGAACGACCAGGAAAAACATGTTTAACCGTCGATTTGCTTCGTATTGTGGCCCAACTGAATATGGAATCGTCTGATGCTTTTTTAGATAGAAGATCCAAGCCTTAGGTCCAACCTTACGAAAGATCAGATCTTATACATATATATTTCATATTTCGACCTGTGCCAGCGTGTGGATGTGTACGGTTCTACACGCGTGTGGAAAACGAAATACACGTTAAAAGGAGATGTTATTCCCACACGCAATGTACGTGCTTACAGGTGTGCACATATCGCGTCCATATTGTTAGATCCAAACGATTGGCACGCTAACACTGTGGGGCCCAGGATTTGGTGATCCATACAGATAGTTTATCCAGCCCCACTGTTGATGGCTCATGAATCAAAGATCACCAAGGTAAGAGGAATCCTAACCCTTCAATGGGCCGCCAATAAACAGACGGTTAAGAAGAAAGATGAGTTGATGCCGAAAGCCAACGAACTGGGTAGGGACCCTTTTTTTCAGTGGTCAGGTGCAACCACGTATCAAACAGGTCAGACCCTTTTCGACCCTTGATTTGTTTCATTGTTGGTTTTATACCCTAAAATCATATGGCAAACTGGATGGACAGTGTGGATAAAACCCATACATCTCGGTGGCCCGTCAGAGACATAGCCTGCGCCGACCTGGGTAGAGGCGACCCAATCGGTAGTGGATTAGGTGTTACCCTTAATGTGGGGCCCACCTTGATGATGTGTTGTATATCCATTCCGTCCATCCATTTCTCCCCAAAAATTAAGTCAGATCCTAATCTCAAGTAAACCACACCACAGGAAACAGTGATGATTGAGTGCTTCACCATTAAAAATTCCATAAGGCCCATCGTAAGTTTTTCGCAATGTTTATTTCCCATCCAAACTGTTGATAACTGTCAAGAAGACCTGGATGAAGGGAATATAGAAAAATCATCTTGATCCAAAACTTTTGTGTTCCATACAAAGCTTTTAATGGTCAATTATCACTATTTGTAGTGTTATAGTCAACATGAGATTTGGATCTTCTTAAAGTTTGGGATCGTATGATCTGAAAAAACAGATGGACGACGTAGATATACAAAAAATACATCAAGTTGGGCCCCACACGGTTGGTATAACACCCACTAAGGTGTTACCCAGGTAACAGTCCAATCAGCGTGCTTTTCACGCGCACGTTTACACGCTCCACACAAGCGCATATAGAACGATAGTGGATTCGGTGACGCCAGAGAAATACCGACTTCGGTGAGGCGGTGACTGTGGGGCCCACCATGACGTATTCTTTGTATATCCACGCTGTCCATGCATTTTTAAAGATCATTTTGAGCCTAAAAATGAAAGTAGATCCAAATCTCAAGTGGACCACACCACAGTAAATGTTGGTGATTGAACGCCCACCATTAAAAAAAAAAAATTGTAGGTCAGAAAAGTTTTGTATCAATATGATATTTGTGTTTTGTCTTCATCCAGGTCTGTGTGACCTTATCAAACAGGTTGGATGGAAAATAAACATCACGGTGGGCCATGGAAGTTTTTAATATTCAGCGTTCAATCACACTGTTTTCTTGTGGTGTGATACATCTGCTTCATTTTTGGGCTCACGCCCTGAAATGACGGCTTGATAAACAGCACACACATCAAAGTGGACACCACGCGTCACGGCCTCACCGAATCAGCTCACATCTATAACACTTGAGTACATCTGAACCGTGCATAAAGTAGGATTCACGTGAAGATGACCTGGATCCAAATAACAAAAGGCAATCCATCATGAAAGAGACTGTTGACTGAAAACCATCGGATCATTTTCCTTTCACAAATTGCCTAAGCACTACTGAGGGTAGGTGGTTGAGATTATGGGAAATAGTTTAAAAGCAGGTGGTTTTGATTACATAGTGGAAAATTTAGGCAGTCATGTTGAAAAATTCCTTTTCTTTTATTTATTTATTTTAATTCCTGTTTCCCCGGCAACTTTTGAATTTTGAAACCGTGATGCCTTGTCCGCGTAGTGAAAGGAGGAAATATAGCACACTCGGTATGAACCGGAATTCTGTACAGCACCCGAGATCTAGTGACTCTCCGTCCATCAGGTGTGGAACTGAACAAAAATAAAATGAGGCAGATCCAAATCTTAGGTGGACCATGTGATAGTTAAGTGGTTATTGAACACCCACCATTAAAAATTCCTCGAGGGTTACAAAAGCTTTAGATGTTTTCCCTTCATCAAGATTTGTCTGACCCAATGAATATGTTGGATGGCAAATGAACATTACAGTGGGCCTCAAGAAGTTCTTAATAGTAGGTGTTCAATCACCACTGTTTTCATGTGGTGTGGGCCTGAATAGCACTAACCAGTAGCAACGTTGGTATGGGCAAGGTCGGTATGTAATCAGCATCAAGGGGACGCGGATTTCCAGGTAAAGCCTTTGGCAGGGAAGGTAGGTGCGGCCCGGCTTGCAATCCGAATTAAACAGGTTCGTGGCCCACTTAAGTATTGGATCTGGCAAAAGTGGATTAGTTGCTACCTTGGGAACAACTTAGTGGGTGTTACCCTAACCGTGTGGGGACTGGGGCCTATATTGATGTATTTTTTACAAATCCACACCCTCCATCTGTTTTTCCATCTCATTTCAAGACCTGATACCAAACTCTAAGAAGATCCAAATCTCAGGTGGACCATACCACTACAAACAGTGATGAATGATCATTCAAAGCTTTTTGTGGGCCACGAACGTTTTGGATCAATCTGATATTTATATTTTCCCTTCATCCATATCTTCTTGACATTATCAACAAGGTTGGATTGCAAATAACCGCAATCAAAACCTTACGATGGGCTATTTAGAATTTTTAATGGTGGGTCACTCCATGGTCCACCTGAGATTTTGATCTGCATAATTTTTGGAACCCAATCCTCAAAGAGGCTGGAGAAACGGATGGATGGTGTGGATATATCAGCGGATCGCTCATAATTTTTGGAACCCCATCCTCCTGTATCACTCATTTGTGGTCCCGTGTCCTACAATAAGCCAGCAACACAGATAGAAATATAGATGGGGTAGATTGCTCACAAACATCATCATGGTGGGCCCACTTAGGTTCCTTCCTGTAAAAGCCTTTGGCAGGAAATCCGCGTCCATCTTTTCCCGTCAAGGAGAATGATGTGTATACCACTTTTTCTTTTTCTTTTTCTTTTTTTCTTTTGGCATCATTGCTGTCACTGGACGTCTGACGCCGTGCACGTCACGCACATGTATGGGACGTCCGCTGTTTATCTGTTGGCCCATTGCAAGATCACAACTTGGTGGACCTTCGATGTATGCTAAAGAAAATCTCCAACAAATATTTGAGAGAGAGAGAGAGAGAGGCTGGAGATATTGATACTCTGGCTGCGGATGACTCATGACACACCGGCACTTAGAAATTGTACACATGGAATATGTTAACTCAAATTAAACTGACTAAATTATGTCACCCTCATGTAACTAAAAATCAGAGTGGTTGAATAGCCCTAACTTGGATTTTTTTTTTTTTTTTTTTTTATTGGTTAGTTCACACACCCCATTGTCAGTACACCCACCCCTGTTAGTAACATCACAATATTAGCCACCCCCACTTTGGGAATGGATACCATCGATAGCTAACTTAGGATTCATTGACATTGTTTTTCAAAATAAGAACATCGAATATTTTAAGCTCGTCCAATATATGTTCATAAAACTAGTAGTTAGATAATCCAAATAAAGGTACTTTTTTGGTACATGATACTTCTAAATTGTTAACCATAAATTGAACGGTTTAGTTTGTATCACTCGTGTGCCATGTTTGCAACTTCTTGGTAACTTCTAACTGCCTACGTACACACTTTTCCAGAATTTCGCTCTGATGAACCATTTGCAACCCTAACTAGGATCATCCCACTATTCTCATTTTTGAGGTGGGGCCCACCTTGGGCAGCGCCTAGATAAATGGATGCCAGATCCTACACTTGTAAACCAGGTGTCTCGGGATAGAATGCCTGATGACTAAGACATGGAGTCAACCTGAGCATCAGATCCTTTCATCTCTCAATTGATGCGCAGGGTGTGAACTACACAAAAATGAGGGAACATTTTTTCGGTCCAAACACTAGCAACCACATATGCCGACGTAGCACACGTGCCAAATCTCGAATATGTATCAAGCTTGAGATGATCTTTCCTCATTTTGGTGGTCTAGTAACCCCAAGTTAGGCATGACAATGGAAACTGAAAAATGCATGAAATCACAAGGCATTTCCTCCACAAGGCGTGCCATAATGGCCATTACGGAGCGGTAGAGGCCATTGCGTAAAGATAACAGTGATAATCATTATGCATTATGGGGTCATAACGGCTGTAAAAGCCATTACCGAAAAAATGACATGGAACGAATGTTACAGTCCCCAAAATAGCCCATTACACCTCCGTAAAGGAGGTAAGAGCCCCATAATGATCTATTTCGGGTAGGGGTGTCAATGGAAATCAGAATTTTGAATAGGGCCAACCTGACTGCCCAGCCCGAAACAGTTCAAGATTCGGGCCAGACCTGCCCCAGGCCTGGCCCCGTTGACAACCCTATCTTCAGCGAACACAACCCAACAATGGTTCTCGCTAATATAAATAATAGAATCTCTATTCTACAAACGAGTCAAATCAGAGATCGTTGTCGTGCTGCCGAAAACATTTTGGATAGATTTAAAATGAGAAACGGTCACACACATGCTCATTTGTGTAGAATATCTGAATCCCACTAGTGGTGGGCCAGACCGTGAAGATAGCCTGCTTTACCATATGGGCGGACCAGTGTCAAAATCAGTGCAGTTAATAGACAGACTCAACGTATAGGGTGTAACCCATCTAATGAGCGGATTGGGCCTGATTTTCCTGTAGGTTTGCACAGGTCGAATGGACCATGCAAGTGGTATGTTGAGGGTTGTATGTGAAAGTTCCCATGCCGATCATTCCTCAGTTCAAATTCAAATGAATTATTTACAAATGCAAAATAATTCATATGAGGATTTTGTTGGGATGGGAGGACCGGCAGCGGAAGCAAAGCCGAATACAAACAGCAAATTGAATCAAACAAGCCACACAATGCAATCACAATGCATGCAATCACCCACACATAGACAATTCGAATTTAACGTGGAAAAACCCCTCAAGGGTAAAAAACCACAGCACAAAGCGACACCAATCCACTATAATATCAGGAGTTACAAGAGATGGAACTCAAGACCCAAAACCCAAGCCCACAAAAGAAATCCGAAGCTTATCCAAGAAGAAAACCTTCTTCTTCAAGCTCTTTCTCTCACCTAGAAGCTCCCTCAATCCCCTTTGCAACTTTGGAAATCTCTAATCCCGAAATACACCTTAAATAAGCAAGAAAGACGGAATTAGAAACCTCTTACGCAAAAACCGCACAAAAAACTGTGTTGTACAAGGAGACTGCCAACCAGTCGTCCGACCGGTCAAACACCCCTACCAGCCGATCGGCCGACCGGCCGGATGGCCTATATCTTTCACAACAGCAATGCTGCCTGGGCCTCCACTGTGACCGGCCGGTCAGACACCCCCACCGACCGGCCGGTGGTCTCTATGCGCATTGATTTGAGACGTCCGTTTCCAACAGTTTTTGTATAAGAAAATCCACTTCCTATGAATAAGAAATGATCTAGTGCACTCAATCCAACCAATAGGTCCACTACATTTTTCATGGGCCGCCATGAAAAAAACTCTCTGAGCTAGACTAATCTATCCATAATTCTCATCTATCCATAATTCGGCCATCTCTTTCATAGCCATGCATTCTACAAGGCCTGACGTTACCATGGGCGGTACTGATAATCCACAGGGAACATTCCCTATAGGAGTTTTCAGACCACATCATTCATTCGGCAGTCGTGAGGAGGGAGAAAGATAATTATGACAAAAGAAAAATTACCTCATGCTATGATGGATCCATAAGAGACATTCAAAATACTAACACAACAAACCACTATTATAGATTATTGTCTTATTATAACTGCTGGGCATCAAAATCCATGACAAATTACCCCACACGATGCTTGTAATAGATAGAGCTATGATTGGAAATCAAGAGACAATGTCAAAATCATTTATTAGTTCTGCTTCCTTTTACTTAAGGGGTGAAGAGGTTACCCCAAGGTTGTCCTAGTTCTTGTGGTCTGGATCCTTGACTATGGTCACAGCGCACGATGCATTCGTCAGAACGTAGTTTGTGACGCTCCCCAACAAAATCCTGTGAAGAAACCAAAAAAATAAAAGAGGAAAAAATCAGAACAACACATCCACTACATTAAATAATATTTCATACAATAAATAGGGGATGATTTTCAATGATAAATACTTTAATTAAAACAAACACAATAAATCAGTCAAGAACAAAGAAATAAACTCTTAACTACCATACTATTCACTGCATTTTCTGCTATCAATAAGAAAAACCTTGTATCTAAACACAGCACACATGCCGACCTGGCAAGCATATGGAACATCTGATCAGTGCATTAGGTGTGGCCCCAACTATGAAGATGACCTATCGCAGCAGCCCACACATTTTCATCATCACCATAGCCTTGTTGCAGCTATTCTGGGTGGGGCTACCATCAAGAATCTTCATGCATTTTAAATATTAGAGCTTTGCTAAGCCCACATGCATGTACAAATTAGCCAATGCACACACAACCACATATACCACCATGGCAGAAAGGTGCCACTATGCAGATTTCCTATCCCGAGAATCAGGTCAGTCCACTATTCAGGGGGGGCCAATGGTCACCCATGTAATTGTTTCGTGTAAACTCCACCTACAAGCAATTCACCAAGAGGTCTCAAGCCAGGGTAATGGTGAATGGCTAGTTGTAGAAACTTTTCCAAACAATCATTAGAATCCGTGTTTTGAATATGATTGGCGAGACACGATTCATAAAGTCGACCATAAAGATAAGGCCATAATGAAAATGACAACTACAGATTATATTTTGTTAATAGACTTCCATTAAGAACAAAGAGGCAACCATATTGTGATGAAGGTATTAGTACCCAAATGGTGGGCAGACCTAGATATGCCCTCCCTAACAAGCATATCTGCCTCCGAGTAACCCACCTAAAGGAGTTACTTGTCAGGGGATAAAAAAAGGAACAAACACTATCTAAGAATCCTAATCAACTCTTATGATCTTTTCCATCAAATTTACTAGCCTTCATGCAAAGCCATACCACTATTCACTCATCTAGCATTTGAGGAATCACCTGCCGCTATAAATGGATACAAGAAACCACACAGGTTTCTTCACCCTGAAATGAAGGGTTGTAATCTGTTTAGTTGGAGTTGAAAATCCTAATCTACCCCAGAAACACTCATGATGACAAGAAATCCCCCTCACTATAGAGAGGGGCCCAGATTTAGAAAGGAACTCCCATCAAAATTAAGCTCTAAGAAACCAAAATAAAGTGATGGTCTACCTATAGATCATCCTTAGCATAGGGCTTCCCCAAGAGAGAAACCTGAGTGGAATCTTCCTTTACTGCCCTTAAGGAGTCCAATCATAAAGCCAAGGATGTAAGGCTTCGCCAATTGAGAACATAGCTACCGAAACTTCAATCAACCCTCTTACAAGCACATCTCTTCTTATCTTAGCAAATTCTTTATGAACCAACAGCCAAAACACATCCCTTTCTTACTCTCCCCTGATATCTCATTAAGCTGCAAAAATCCAAAATGCCCTTAGACATTAGATTGGTTTTTGCACAAGTGTTAATAGATTGAGCATTTACAACTCTTTTGTACAATCATTCCCAAAATGCCTAATTCTTTTGGTATCATGGATGGCCACAAAAGGCCCCCCACCCATTACACTGCAGCACCCTTGGAAGTTATATGAATAAATCCATTTCCAAAATGCTCACTCGATATCATTTCGAAATTGTTAACTAAATATAAGTGTGAGGTTTGCTAAGCTTTACATGCCTGTAAGGCCTTGCCCATCCACATGCAAGCACACCTGCCAATATGGAACATACGGGACCATAAATCCAAGCTTTCCATCAACTTGTCCATGCCAACTAGATCTTCTGGCCCAAACATCAGTCCATTTCACTCCTTGAGTGGACCCACATTGTGACATTTCAAACAAATTTCCTAGCCAACCATTTCTTTATTTACTTTCTGCCCAAGCTGAAGAGTGGAACAGCCTGATTTCTATGCCAAGAGATAAACAGTGTAGTCCACCTGATGGAAAGCTCAGATCTTGCAAATCACAACATAATTGTGATGGGCACAGCCATACACACCTGTGCCTTAGCAAGCCTCTTTAAGCATTTTTTACAATGCATTCTCACAACAATCTCATCCATTAGATTGATTATCTGCCACATTACCAATACAATCTATTCCCAAAATAACCCATCTATTACATTACAAATTGCAACCTGATGCATATTATTCATAAAAACAATAACAAAAACAAAACTAGAAGAGAGAAGATCCAGTGCACTGAGCACTATAAGTTATAGTACAGCCAGTTGCATCTGGACACTTGGACAGTCCAATCAACCAGTCCAGACTGTTCGTTATGTGCATCACACGTTCATGAGCCACCAAGCGAAAATAACACCAGCCGATCATCCGATCCGTCGGTAAGTTAGCCTCCCTTTTTAATAGCCATCCTCTAAGCCATGGTTTGGGTGGTCAGGATTGCCTAATATACTGTGATTCTTTGGAAACATAAACAATCTACCATACCCCAACAAATAGATGGCTCAAATCATTGATCGGACATTTATTGCATAAATGATCGAGACGGTTCATTTCTATGCTATTGATGATCAAATGGTTATAATCGCTGGATCGGTGTGATTCTTACATGGTAAGCCATGAAATGTATGCTGCACCTAATGAACAGTCCAGATCTATCGATTGAATGGTTTAAGCGACCTAATACAGCTATGAGCATTATAATTTCTCAAACAAAAACACCATACAAGGTTTTTGTTTCTTTTTTGCTTACCTTCGAATCTGCCCAAGTCCTCTGCTTCCCATCACCAGAGAATCCAACTTCATATCTTCAACAGCTTCGCATAGCCTCTCTCTAGCATCTCCCCAATACACCTTTGTTACGATCGTCACCTACAATATAAAAGAAAAAAAATTAAAAATAAAAATAAAAACCCAAAACGAAAAACCCATTAATCCAACATGAAATTTTAAAAAACCCAACTCATAAAAGAAAAAATACAGACCTGTTTTTGTCTAGAAACAGTATCCAACATATCCAAAACCTCCACATCCATTTCAACATCGTACTGCTTCAACACCTCCGGCTGTCGGAACTCCGTCAACGGGATCAGAGCTACAAGCGCATAATCCAACGGCTGAGGATAAAAGAGAAGAAACCCATTCCTTTTTTTTCAATGAACGGATGAGATCGAGTGGAGGATTAACAACTTACGTGATCCGGTTTTCAGCCAGAGCTGATTTTTGGTCTCATCTCCCTTGCCGGGCTTGACATGAAGGACGAACAGCGTGTCGCCCTTGTCGAGCAGGTTGTCAATGGCCCATTTGAGAGCAAGCTTGCTGCTCTTCGAGAAATCAACGGCTACGCCTATCTTCCTGTCTCCAGGCATTTTCTTTCAACGGTCTGGATTTGATCGACGAAGGGAAGAGAAGATCGGAAACGAAAAGGAGTAACAGATGCTGGAGTTTCCAAGCAGAAGCAATGGTATCAGAAGGACCGCAAAACAAGAAGGGGGATACACTTCTGTGATAGTTGACCACTATTTCGAAACTGGTGGTAATTCATCCTTCTCACGTGGCACTCGTGGCAGGATATCCTGACCATCCACATATTCTGGATGGATCATATCTCGAAAATCAAATCGATTGTAAAATTCTAACCATCCAATTTATGGTTATCGAATGGATGGTTATAAGTAAGATAGTGAGTAGTCGAATTCAAAGAAAAATTCAATGTGACAACTACAGTCTTTTCTGTTTAATTTTGATCCATAGCACATCCATTAATGATATAGTGATTTAGGGCGGTCGGGATTATTGTACAGCTATTTCATGCTTACCGTGGAGGAATCACCACCATTTTTAAATGGTGGTAAACTATGATAGGAGTTTGCGTGGGTGTGGCGATGTACAAGGGAAACGGATTGCGTCCTGCCCCTGCCTGAACGATAATCCGTCCAGGCAGGGCTGCACGTGGCCCGCCGTAATGTTTTGGTTTTATCCACTCCGTCCATCCATTTTTAATGATAATTTTATACTAAAAAATAAATTATAAGGCTTATCCAACTTTCATGTGGGCCACATGATACGGATTGAACGATCACAATTAAAAAATTATTCGGCGCTGTAGAAGTTTTGGATCAAGCTGATATTTGAGATTTCCCTTTATCCAGGTTTAATTAACATTATGAACATGTTGGATTATAAATAAACATCTCGTTAATCCCTACGATTATTTCAACGGTGGGAATCATTATCACAGCTGCTTCTGGTGTTATGGTCCATTTAATCATTAGATCTACCAAATTTTTAGCATCATATGCGAAAATGATCTTTAAAAATGGATGAACGGCGCAGATAAAACCCATACATCACAGTCAACCCCACAGCCCCCTGCTTAGACCCATTTTGGTCCAGGCGTGGCAGGACGCAACTGCTTCCGTGTAAAAAGCATGCGAATCGGTGTCAGAATTCAGTGTCAGAATTCTTACTGTGCATTACGGTGCAAGTTACTATACTTAGACCACGGGGTCCCAACTATGATGATCAATGACCATCCCCCTGTTGGACTGAACAAAATCAACATGGTCGGATGATCCCAGCCATGACCTTAATCTGATGGCTGTTATCATCCGATCGAGGTGGTGTTGGAACATGTGGACTCTACTATCCCATCGGCGCCCATTTTGCTCGAAAAGAAATGCGACCCGCAGCTGGGAAGGGGGAGTGGGTATTGGACGCGGATTAGCTACTGACAGGTTCAGTAGCTATCTTGAAGTGACGTCACCAACTTGTGTGGGTCCCACCATAATGTAAGTGTTGTATCCACACTGTCCATCCATTTGGATAGATCATTTTAGGCATGGGCCAAAGAATGAGGCAGTTCCAAAGCTTAAGTGGACCCACCACAGAAAATAGTAAGGATTGATAGTCTACCATTAAAAAATTATTAGAGTCATAGAAGTTTTCGATCAAGCTGATATTTGTGTTTTCCCTTCTTCTATGCCTGTGTGAACTTATTAGTAGGTTGGATCTCAAATAAAATCATGGTGAGCCCTTGTAAGGTTTCAAGGGTGGGTGTCACTGTCCCCACTGTTTTCTCTGATAGGGTCTACTTGAGCTTTGAACCTGCCTCATTCTTTGGTTAATGCCCTAAAATAATCTCTCCAAATGAAAGGACGGTCTGGATACAACACATACATCATCGTAGTGGCCCCACAGAAGTTGGTGACGTAACTTCCGCAGCGAGATGCCTCGGACCATGCTCTCATGTTCCTCGGTTGATCTGCTGCATTTTTGGGCTCATGCCCTAAAATCAGTTGGTAAAACGGATGAACAGCGTGCAGAGCGGAATGCATGTGCGTATGTGTTTTTGTGGATCCACATAGCTGTCCATGACAAATCCACTCCGTCCATTATTTTTAAAGACTACTGCTGTAGGAATCTAAAAATCAGGCATATCCAGAGCTCATGTAGGTCATGCCACATGAAACAGTGGGGATGAAACTCCTAGGGTAACAAAAGTTTAGTATCAGGATGATATTTGTTCCTATGATTGGTAAAACCCATATGAGCAGCTTGGATGGCATATAAACATCATGGTCAGCTCCAAAAAAGTTTCAATGGTGGACGTTTTTCTTCCCACCGCTTTGTTTGTAGTAGTACGCTTGAGTTTTGGATCTTCCTAATTTTCAGAATCCTATTTTATTATATTCTCTTAAAAATAGTTGGACATAGTAGATTTGCCATGCTTGATTTCAACGGTGGTGGACGTTGTTATCTCAACTTTTTCCCGGAGTGTTGTCCAACTGAGGTTTGGATAGGATTGATTCTTGCGCTCATATCTTAAATGAGTGGGGAAAACGACGGCAGCGTGGATAAGACTGACGGGCGCTGATTAGGTGTTACCCGGTTAGAGCTGAGTGGGTGTTACCCTTACCGTAGGGTCCACTTTGATGAAATGGTGTATATCCACTCCGCCCATCCCCTTTTCCAGACCACTTTAGGGCACGATCCCAAACATTAAGCATATCCAAATCTCAGGTGGACCACACCATAAGAAACAGTGCTGATTTAACACTCACCATTAAAAACTTTGCAAGGCCCACCGCTTACGGATTCGTAATGTTTATTCTCAATCCAACCCTTTGATAAGGTCAAACAGAACTGGGTGAAGGGAAAATACAAATATTCGCTTGATCCAAAACGTTTGTAGATCATAAAAATCTTTTAATGGTCATTTTCCACTCTTTCTTGTGGTGTGGTCCACCAAAGATTTGAATGTTTTTAAGTTTTGGGATAACGTCATTAAATATGCTGAAAAAAATGTATGGACGACATGGATATGAAGCACATTCATCTAGGTGGGCCCCACATGGTAAGGGTAACACCCACTAAGCTGTTACCCGGGTAACAGCTAATCCGCTACCGACATATGAATCATACACAGGACGCATGGCACACCGAGTTTACCTCGGTACGCAATCCTCCTCCTTCGTCCCCGGGCAAGTCGCGTGGCCGTGTCTTTTTTGAGGAATTCCCGATAAATACCGGGCAAAAGAGTAATTATTACTCTTTAACCCGTTTGAATATCCATCCCATTTCTTAGCCTTGAAGACCGGTCCAAAATGATAGTTAAAATTTGTGAGCCCCATCGTAACGTGTATGATATATCTACTCGGTCCAAAAGTTTTAACACAATGTTTTTAAGCTTTAGGTGAAAAATGAGACAGGCCCAACATTCAAAGAGTCCCCACCAAATAAAAGAGTAATTCCTAAGAAGATTTTAACGATACCTATCTGTTTATTTTCTTTTTTCATTCCATGTGTTCAATTGAGCTTTAGATATGCCTTAGGTTTTAGATTATACTATAAATTTAAGTAACATATTAAATAGATGGTGTAAATTTGTGACATAATATACAGTGGGACCATAAAATTTTGTATTGTCGTCTGTTTTAAAAGTGGCGGTCAAATCATCGCTTGAGAAATGATGCGGCAATCCCAGATAAACCATCATTACAGATTTACTTGTATTTACCAGGACTTCCACGGATCAAACAGGCCCATGGCGGTGCCGGCTGCCCTCCTGTACTAACTGTGATAATTGCTGTGGAGATTCGCCGCGACACGCCCTTCTCACACAAGTATGGCGTAACATAAAAAGCTCTGTAGGCCCGCTGTGATGTTTTTTCAAAATCGACTCCGTCCATCATCTGAGATGGGGCATGTTGGGATGTGACCCCAAAAATCAGACACATCCAAAACTCATGGGGGACACATCAGGGAAACAGGGTACAGTGAAGATGGAGACGCACACCATGGGCGCACATCCAAAACCCGTTCGCTTGATAATTTGTTTCGGACGCGGATTGCCTGCGAAAGGCCTTTCGCAGGCATCATCTCCTCTCTAGGAATCTAGGTAGGGCCCACCGTGTTGTGTATGAGAAATTTACGCTGTCCAACCATTTTTTGAGATTATTTTAGGCGTTGAGACAAAACAATGAGCAGGATTCAAGACTAAAGTGGGCTGAAATGTGACGATTGAACATCCACAGTTGAAATATTGGTGGGGCGACAGAAGTTTGGTGTTTTCAGTTCATCTCAGTAGGAGTAACATTATGAACGGTATGAATGACATATAAATATCACTGTAGACCTTATAGATTTCAACTGTAGGAATTTCCCTACCCACCTTTTGCTTTATTGCGGCCCACTTGAGTCTTGGATCCTGTTCATTTTTTGTAGCAATACCTAAAATGATCTCAAAAAACAGTTGAACGGCCTAGATTTCTCACAAACATCATGGTGGCCCCACCTAGATTCCGAGCGCAAAAGGCTTTCGCAGGCAGTCCGTGTCCATTTGTTTTACCCGTACTCACTTTATGAACGGGTTGGATGGCATATAAACGTCTTGTCTAGATGGGCCCACCTATGAACGGGTTGGTGCCAAATGTAGATCATCTTACTAGTAGGTCCCACGGAAGAGGGAGTTTGGCCTGTTGGCCATGAAACCATCCTGACCATCCAGCTGGTGATAAGATGGTCAGAATTCAATTTCAGCGCAAGAAATCAGATGTTCATGATCACTACATCAGCGATAAGATCCATGCAGAGTGGGACCATGATTTCACGTTCGCGATTGAATTGAATGTAAGCTGTGTTCATTTGTCCACAGCTTAAAAAAGAATCCGGAACGATTTGCTGGATTTAAACGGGAGCGGATTAGGTGCGACCCCGGACTCACACAATGACGGTGCGGCCCTTATGTAGGTTCACCATGGGGCCCACCCTGATGTATATATTATGTATCCACACCGTCCAACTGTTTATACACATAATTTTAGGGCATTAAACCAAATATCATACATATCCAATTATCAGGTGGACTGTAGCATAAGAAACAGTGGTGATTGACCATTAATGGGCCACAAGAGTTTTGGATCAATATGATATTTGTTTTTTTCCTTAATCCAGTCTTATTTAACCTTATCCACAGATTGGATGGTAAATAAACACTACATAGACATTAAGGAGAGCCCTGAGAGATTTTTAATGGTAGGACGGGCAATCACCACTGTTTCTCATGGTATGGTTCACCTGATAATTAGATCTGCTTAATTTTTGTTATAATGCCTTAAAATGATGTGAAAAAACGGATGGACGGCATAGATACATAATACATACATCAAGGTGGGCCCCACAATAAACCCATGATAAGGGCCGCACCCTCTTAGGTGAGGCCGGGGTCTCACCTAATCCGCTCTCGGTTTAAACAGGATTTCTGTTTTTCGGACGCCTTATTGGTCGAGCTCTGCACACATCAGCACTAACGGTATTAAATTAAATGCAGCAGGGCTGACAACGTCAGCTAGGCAAACAGAAAACCTATTGAAGCGTGGATAGTAGACTCAAATGGTTTAAAGGGGATTGCGTAAATAACGAGCTGTGAAGGGTCCCACAGTGATGTATTTGTTTATCAACTCCGTATATTCCTTTTCTAAGGTCATTTTAAGCATAAACCTAGCAATGAGGCAGATCCAATGCTCGCATAGGCCACACTAGAGATTTGGTATGGCCGAGCTCAGCTGTTGGATCTGCCTCATTTTTGGTCTCATATGTCGATCTGATCTTAGACTGAGAATGGACGGAAGTGGATAAACAAATACATCACTGTGGGCCCCTCCACAGCTCGGTTTGGACGCTTTGCGTCAATACTTAGTTTGTACGCAATCCGCGTCCGTTGTAAACCATCCTAAAGGCCGCGTTTTAACCCTGATGTATCTGTCTTAAAGGGCGTTTTAACCGGGCAGATGTGCAGCCCTATCGAAAAGGCCGCGTTTCCTCGCTTGCAAAATCCTCTGCGACACCCGTTTTAGCCAACGCGCGTACAACAATAATCAAGCCATGTGCACCAAACGTGTTTGTCTGTGTTAAATCTACTCCGTCCATCAGGTGTTCTTATGTGTTATATGATATGGGGAAAGAAATCATCGACACGTAAAAGATTAAGTGGGCCACGCTACAAAGAAAAACGGTGATGGGATGCAAACCATAGGTCTGTGTGTGGGGCACTATGTTTGTATTTTTCATCGAATCCGTTCATCAGGTTTTTATCACTAGGATGAAGTGAATACGCAACAAAAATCAAACTGATCCAATACTAAGCTGGGCGCCTTGTTATTTAGGCATATTTTTACGTTGGTCCCATTAGTATGGCTCAATTTAAATTTTAATTACGATGAAGTTTTTTGTGGCATGGGAACGTAAGTGATCTTATCTGATGGACGGATTGGATTTCACATCTACGTTACGGTGGACCCCAAAGAATTTGGGTTTTTTACGCGCTGTGCAAAACAGGCGTTGTTAATGATTACTATACGATTCTTCGACCTAGACAACAGCCACGCGAAGCTTCGCCGTTGTTTCTCTATCATTTTCGTGCTAGGCATCGAATGAGCAATGAGATTCGCGAGAGTTAGTAGAAGGGGGTGAATCGCGGCACACTTGTCAAGGGTGACACGTACGAGATCTAGATGGCATGCATGCATCACCCTAGGCACTACAAACAACGGGGAAGGTTTTAATGGTGGGCCCCTCCCCAACTGTTCCTTGTCGTGTAGGCCCAACTGAGTTTCCGACTCGATTGGGCGATATTTGTCTGCCTCCCCTAATATCGAAAGGTTCATATAGTGTACCGGGTAGATCTGTTGCACAGTTGACGTGGGCCCCACAACATCTCTGCCGTCCATCCAGACAATATGTAACCATACTCAATGTCAGTAAAATGGACGGTTGGAATTTCATCCATGGCAAGTATTCCATGCATACAAATAACCCCGCCTATGTTCAAACTTTCAAATGGATCCCCATGCGGTACATGGCCTAGATATATCACACACGTGCCATGTTGGCACGTGTTCTGTGATATACCTCTTCCATCTCTCGATTACCCGAAAGTTTGAATCGAGTTTACATTTTTGTACAAGTGGGCCCCACTGTGAGTGGCCAATTCAGCAAAGGGAGTTATTTGGTACTCTGGCTACACATGCCACTTGGTGCGCAGGCACTTAAAAAAAAATGGTCCATGTGGGATTAATAATATATTAGCTCAAAACTAAAGCGACTAAATAGTATAATCCAGTCCCTACGTTAGCGTATAAAAATAAGATTGGTGGGACAATCCCATTTCTGTGATTTGTGGACACTTCTTTTTTGAAATAAGGCCATTGGCCTTTCATTTTCATTTTTAACCGTCCAAAACTTGTCCAGCGATCTAACATATAGATAACCCCTAAGTATCATCCATCATGGTCTGCCAGAGCATCAAAGTATTTCTCTTGACCAAAACTTTCCAAGATTGAAAAATCACTACTACTTCAATAGCGGCCCAGCTAAGTAATTGAAGAAAATATATTGACGGTCCACACAATCAACCAGTAAACGAAATAATAATCTATATCTAGGACCTTGAGACCCGGGGCTGCATGTGTCATCCATCATGAATCTTAGCTTATCAGGATTTTTTATCACTAAGTTGTGGGTCCTCAGTTTTAGATGACTGGGCCCCACGACCCACTTGCATGATATGGAAAAAGTCGGGGGCTCATACTAGTAGCTGAGGTTTTAGTAGCTGCACGCGGTTCCAAACGAAAAGAAAGAGGGACTGGATTCCCTGCTAAAAGAAGCACAAATAGCTGAGCTAGGCATAAATAAAACATATGCATCATGATGGCCCCATAGAGCTTGTGCTAGGACTGAGTCTGTCAAGGCAGGACCCAAATGCAAGATGCTGAAATGAAAGGAGACTCACTCCTCATCATAAACTCAGGAACCGATGGTGGGAGCCACCCTGGGAAGTAAGGAACTTGGCAAATAGCTGCTTGGAGCTTCAAAGTAACGACAAGGAACCTGGCAAATAGCTGCTTGGAGCTTCAGAGTAGTTCAATGTTGGAAAAGCACGCACGTTCTCTAGGAAGGTAACTCCATGACAGAAGCTGATGTAGGATGTGTCACATATGTGTTCTTCGCACGGTTGGACCAAAAGAAGCACAAACAAAAGCAGAAGTAGTCCATTAGATTCAGCCCAGTCCTATTCAAGGTTTTGCATACTTGAGGTAACTCCATGACAGAAGCTAATGTAGGATGTGTCACAGATGTGTTTTTTGCATGGTTGGACTAAAAGAAGCACAAACAAGAGCGAAAGTAGTCTGTTAGATTCAGGCCAGTCCTATTTAAAGTTTTGCATAGTCAAGTTACACAGTGATCTTCCTCCTCACTACCCTTCTTTGTGTCAGATGCTCTAGTATTTGTAACATTTTATTATTGTATACTTTGGTACATGTTTCTCTTTGCTTTTTTTTAAATAAAATAGTTTCTTTTGATAAAAGAGGAGGGTTTTGTTTTGGGGTTTAGAGAGGATGCAGTATTGTATCGCAATAACATATGTGGGCGGGTTTCCACAGCTGAATTACATCATGTTTTAATATAGCAGAGAAAAGGTGAGATGTGTTTTCAAATTAAAAATATTTTAATTGCATGTGGATAAAAGGTCAGAAGGACTTTGTTTTGTGCATTGTATGCAAGTATTGTTTCTATTGGATATGTATGTGAGCATTGTTTTTATTAGATCCTATATTCTGGCTAGCTTCCGACCTTATGCTATGCTGGTGATGCCATGTGGTTAGCATGGCGGTGAACCACATCCATTGGTGAGAATGGACCTTGAGGTCTGTGCAGCTAGGATATGTTATCAAGTGGCCCATTTTATCTGAGGACCGATCATATGATGCCATGGAGAGTGCCTGAAATGGACCCTTCAAGCTTTTGATTTTCTGCAAGTGGGGCCTTCGATTCAGTGGTAAAAAGCTGCTGATATGATGAGTATCATGGTGGATTGTCCATGCATTCCCGTCTGAAAAATCCTATGCCTTGCAGTAGATAATGGTCAAGAAATAGAGTAGAAGACGCCCCAGTTCGCAACCAAACCTAGAAAAGAACAAATCTTCCTATCTTAAATACTTTTAGTGCATGGTCCATCCATGGTGGGACCCATGATAGCAATGGTCTGGATCAATTGAAAACAGCCCCAAATCGAAGGGTTAGGATCCCTTTCTGTTCTTTATTTTTATTTTGATTTCATGGGTAAGATTGTGTTGGGGGTGGGTCTCATGGATTGGCCATGGCTAAAATTGCACTCGGGTCAATCTTAACAAGTCCTATCAGCTGATTTTTGTTTATTGTGAACCATTGGACAGTCATCTTCCAACTGTTTGCAGCCGAACGGTTATCATTATTTTCTTCATTAGGTCCAAAAATGTGGTTATCCTTGATAAGATCCAACAAAAATGAACCGTTGGATGAGATTGATCTGGGGGCATTTAAAGGTGGTTTTTTACGACATAGTCCATGCAAAAGACTAACCATTTCATTTGGATTGCCAAAGCTTCGTCCATCCACTTCACCAATTCGTATCGTTGTATTTCCTGCAGCAGAGAGCCTTGTTGTGGTAACACATGAGATAAATCACCGTTCATAAGGTGGGCCTTGCTAGGGCGATCGATGCGAACTGTCTCTGGTGGGCCCAACTCGAAGTAAGCCTGTGTTATTTATATTTTGGGCTGCAAAGATTAGGCCTAATATAGGCCCATCGAAGCCGCAGAAGATCTTATATTTGGGTGCAGGCCTCAAATAGTCTTGACATCTAAGCCCAGGAACGGCCTTTATTTTTGGACCTAAATATCAGCCCGACCATGGACTTAAGGTGTAAAAACCATATCCAAGCCAAGCCTGTGAT
Organism: Liriodendron chinense; assembly: GCA_003013855.2. NCBI lineage: Eukaryota > Viridiplantae > Streptophyta > Magnoliopsida > Magnoliales > Magnoliaceae > Liriodendron > Liriodendron chinense. Next base: position 7,288,752 of record ML058333.1, read on the forward strand.
GGGTCAGGCCCACAGGTTAGACGGGCAAACACAGCCTGTGATGCTTTTACGGCTATCATGGACTGGGCTTTAGGCCATACCACGGTTAAAAGAGTCACCGACTCGGACAGACTCATTTGGTCCGGAGCCGAGTGGGGACTTGCCTGAGTTGGGGTGACCGGTGGTATCAAACCGGATTGGGTCTACACTGGGAGATCCGTCATCCATATTCTGTGCAGCACGACCTATCTAATGCATGGCTTGGATGAGAAGGTGGCACGTGTGTCCATGTGTGGACATTCATGTAGAGTTGAGCATTGGCTTTGCAAGGCTTTGATTTCTGATGGCAATTATATCAGAAGGCCCATCAAGCTTTCCTTGAAATGGGGCGAGCTTCGGCTGCTAATCGAACCAATTGGGCTCGATCCAAGCCCAAGTACAGAGCCATTGGGGGTTGGGTCTAAGGATCGGAGCCAATCTGGGCTAGAGAGCGCACCAACCCAAACACCTATGATTGACTTCTCCTTGTAGTCAAAGTGCTTCCCAACAGCTTAGTAAAGAGGTAAGCCTATATGCCATGAGTCAGGTGGGCCCCACAGTATGGTACTAAAATCAGGTCGCTCAACTTAGTATGGCCGGTCATGTATGTACCAAAAAAATGGATGGTTTGAAATGAACCGTGTTTCCCCATCAACACGTTGGTCAAGTTCATACACATGATGGTGCCTAGCCCTGGCAACAAGCGGCCGGGGTTTGCTCAGGCTTGAAAACTAGTTGGACTGGGCTTACTGGGCTGGACCTATCAAAACATGGATTTTGCCTGACACAGTCCCAGACCTAGATGTGTTGCATCACACGGATGGCACAAATTTGCTGCACAAGTGCTTCAGGTTCGAATGTCGAACCACTCGTAAAGATGCCTAGAGGCCCAGCAAAGATCAAGAAACACGATGCTTCAGAAGATGAAAATTCAAATCCCAGTGAAAAGAAAAGATGCCTACGACCGCCAAAAGTCTCCCCCAACAAGTGATCCTACAACTTCAATTGGACATTCACCGAATATTGGCCATAGCTGTTTGGAAAGCACCAAAATATTCCTTTGTTTATCCTAGTGCTCTCATGCAAATGGACCAAGACCTCCTCGCGTGCTACCCTGCATCTCATAAGTTCTATAGTGGACCCCACCCCATGGTCATTCTGCATCTCACAAGTTCCATAATAGACCCCACCCCATGATTATTCTACATCTCACATACCCTACCTCATGAGCCACCCAACTCTAATGTGGAGATGCACCAACACCACATACACTATTACTTGACCCCAACCAAAACAAAGCCATTTCTTCGGCCAAACATCATATTGGTATTGCAGGACTTTTGACTTCTGTGTGCAAAACGTCGGTGGACGTGGATCTCGAAGGAGAGAGCGATTTGCAAGACATGGGAAAGAGCTAATATTCAACCACTTTGAAATTGTTCAGGTGACCTACTTTATTTCAAGTGGAATTTCAAATTTCAAATTAATTTAATGTTTCCATGCTTTCCAATTTTTTAAGTATTTATTTAATTAAATTAGACCATTGACTAAATTTTTTTTACATCTATTAGATATCCTCCAATTAGGCAATTAGTAGTGTATTTGGTAACACCACCACAGACTACTTGTAGCAGCTTCTTTTACAAATAGAAGCTATTCTAAACTGCATGATATTTGGTAACACCACCACAGACTACTTGTAGCAGCTTCTTTTACAAATAGAAGCTATTCTAAACTGCATGATATTGGTAGTGTCTATTTTGATAGAGAAATTGCTACCAAACCTAATTTAGAAAATCAAATTAGCATTATTTTAAATTAAAATCCATCTAGATCTAATCCTATGATTTGGACGGTTTAATTTTAATTCTTTAACTTCCATGTATAAAATTTCTTAGTGCTCATGTATCGACCATATTAGAACTTAGGTGGGGTTTGCTAAAATTAAATTTGGACCATTAATTGCAATTGGATCCTGGTCAAATTTCAATGTTCCAAATTGTTTGTATGATAGGCCTCATCATGGATGGAAGAAAGAATAAGTCATTGGATCTTGGTCAAGTTTCAATGATCCAATTTTTTTGTACGGTGGGCCTCATCAGGATGGAGGAAAGAAAAAGCCGTGTACTTCAACTCTCTCATCGTTTTCCCTTTTCCCTTTGTACAATGTTGTTTGTTTTATGTACAATCGATAGGATCTTTGGATTTTGAAGATCTTTTTAGATGTCACCCACCGAAAATGAGGCCAATTTTATGAATGGCTTGGATCATTGCATCATGATCCAAATCCAAAGGCTACACTCCCCACGAAAAATAAATTAGCAATACGTTGGCATGTATTATAGCAGCCATTAATCGATGATGTTTGTGAAAAATCCACCCCATCCATCCATTTTGGAAGATAATTTTAAGCCATGAGCACAAAAATAATGCAAATCTAAAACTCAAAGTGGACCGTTCGACAGGAAAGGAAAACATGGATAGGTAAATGCCTAACTTTGAAACCTCTTTGGTGTCCACCTTAATGTTTATATACCATTCATACCGTTCATAAGGTCACTCCTAATGGGATTAACTGAAAACACAAAAATTATTCTGATCCAAAACTTCTGTGGCCGACGAATGTTTTAACAGTGGAAGTTCAATCTTCTGTTGTGCGGTCCATTTGAGTTTTGGATTTGCGTCATTTCTTGGGCATGTCCTTAACATGATATGGAAAAACGGATGGATGGGGTGGATTTATCACAAACATCACAGTGGGCCACACCTAACTTGCACCTGCAGGAAGTTCCTGTGAAAGGCTTCCGCAGGCTATCCGCATCCTACCAAACCTTAGATCACGGATGTAAGATGGGTCAAAAGTCTTTCACAATGGGGCCCACATGCTCAATCTCATCATCCTAAGATGTCCATACACTCCACACATGCTTCTGCTTTCCCGTAAATCAATGCAACTTGTCGTTCTCTTCAATCCATGCATGTCGTCTCAACGCATCCTGTCTGATTGCTGCTCATGGAGTGGACGGCTAAAGTTATTAAAAAAAAAGGAAGAAAAGAAAAATCATCCATCCAAATTCAACAGCCAAAGCCATTCCTCAGATGTTATGATCATGTAGTCAATCTAACTTAGGTAATGCCTCATCTACAGTGGAGCCTCAGTTTCTACAGTGTGATTTAAATCACATGATTGTGTGTGGAGCCTGAAGAACCATAATAAGGTAGAGTCATCTCCCAACACTTGGTAGAATTGATTTATCAATCGGATCCATTCATCTTGGTACCAGTATTGTGGATGGAAAATGGTTAACAGCATATACCAATCAAATGATCATAACCATTTGATGAGTGAAATTGCATTAGGTGGAATTAATATCATCTTATGAAATATCATGGTATTTTTACCTTCCAATCCCACATTTAGGATTGAATTCTTCCGGTGAAAAAAGCAATGTATTAAGTGAAACCCACATTTGATAGACTATAGAATTGTAATCAAAGGACCCACCAACTTCAAGGCCTAGTATATAGATGGACCCGCTTGATAAATCACCTAACCAGGTGTGCTGCGGAGAAATGGCTAGACCACATGGATGTCCTGTGAGTCAGCACATTCTACCAAACTATCAAATACTTTTGCGAAGGTGTTTCTTGTACTGACTGTCCCTCTATGTGTTGAGGTAGAACACCTACCTCAGACTTTTAAAGTATATTTATGTGAGTGGTTGTCTTATAAGATATGGTTTGGGCCAATTAATCCCCAGATTTTCAGTTAAGGCTGGAATGCGTGAGAGTGTTTTTTAGACTAAAAGCATTGATGAAACCTAATATTTCTAGGTAAAAGCATCTATCAAACGTAATATCTCTGACCTAGAAATTGAGGTAGTAGTTTCTGTCATTGAGTTGAACTGACAACAGGCTTATCTAGAATCACATAATCCCAATTGGGAGGTTTTATTGGTGGAGGACTAGGTAAGGGAAGCAAATGTTGCTGCAGATATTTAGACTCAATCTATGGTCTCAAGTTTCAAGGACGGACTATGGGTTGTGACCCTCACTTAGAATACTCCGGTTGAGATCCTCCTACTCGGATTCTTTCGAATTTGGCTTGGTTGAACACCTTAAGTTACCTAGACGAGTCATCCCTGACTTGGCCGAGTCAGAACAATTCACCCCCAAGTCAACCAAGCCATGACTCGACAATTAAATCGATTCAAGTCAGTGGGTCTTTCAACAATGATTGTAAATACTCTTTTGGTTGACTATTCACTATTATTTCTTGATGAATTTCTCTCATTTGCAAAGTAGAGAGAGAGAGACACCTCAACCATACATGAAAGTAAAGTGGTCACACGTCTATAAAATGATAAAGTAGAGCCTACAGAACCACAATATGGTGGAGCTCACCCATCCATCTAAAAAGGTAGCGAAGCTACATATGGGATGGAAATGATTACTTGACTAAACATATCATGCATGGAAGGAAATTGAGGACCCTCACTCAGGACACTCCAGTCGAACTCCTTCGAGTCAACTCGGATTCCAACGATTTTGACTCAGTTGGAAACCTTGAGTTACTTAAGACGAGTCAGAACAATTCACCCCCAATTCAAGCAAGTCATGACTTGACAATTAAATCGATTCAAGTCAGTGAGTCTTCTAACCATGATTGTAAACACTCTTTTGGTTGACTATTCATTTTTTTCCCTTTTCTCTTATTTCTTGATAAATTTCTCCCATTTACAAAAGTCTGTGGGTATGTGTGTGTAGAGAGTGAGAGAAAAACACGCCTCAACCACATATGAAAGCGAGAAAAACACACCTCAACTATATATGAAAGCAAGGTGGTCACATGTCTATAAAATGATAAGTTAGAACCGGCAAAACCAAAATATGGTAGAGCTAACCCATCCATCTAAAAAGGTGGCCTTCGTGTTGGGATAAAAGCCGGCAGTGGAAGCGGAACGCCAAACACGTGAAGCAATGCGAAATCAAACGAGTAACAAGATGCAATCAATCAACACAAGCACATCACAAGAGACTCCGAATTTTACGTGGAAAAATCCCAAAACGGGTAAAAAACCACGGCACAAACGATCCACTATGAATATCAAAAGATTATAGAGATTGACAGCCCACAAAGCAAAGAAACACAGAGAAAACCCAAGCTCTCTCTCTCTCTCTCTCAACTCTCTCCCCCCTTCCTAGTACAAATAGGAAACCTTGGACACCTTAGAATACCTGTATAAGTTGGATTACAACACCTTAAATATGAAGAAATCCAAAATAGAAACACCTTGTGCAGTACTGCGGACTGTCCAAGAACTCCGCGCTCACAGCCGACCGGTCGGCCTTCACAAAAACAGTTCAGGGAGAATAGACCCGACCCTGCCTCACATCTGACCGGTCGCCCGACCGGTCGAAGCCCACTGACGACCGGTCGGCCGACTGGTCTGGGCACATATAGAAACTGTCCAGGGGGTTCTTCACAGCATCTGGGTCACGCTATCCGACCAGTCGGCCAGCCGATCGAAGCACCCATTCGAGCCAAATTTGAAGACTCAACCCAACACTTCGAAGCTACACATGGGATGAAAATAGTTACTTCGCTAAACATCATGAAAATTGACCCTCACTCAGACACTCCAGTCAATCTCTTCCGAGTCAACTCAGACTCCATTGAATTCGACTCGGTACCATAAGTGACCTAGATGATTCATCCCTCGCTTGGCCGAGTCAGAACAATTCACCCCCAAGTCGTCCAAGTCATGACTCGACAATTGAACCGGTTAAAGTCACCGAGTCCTTTAACCAGATTGTAAATACTCTTTTGGTGGATTATTCATTTTTCCACCTTTTTTCTCTTATTTCTTGATAAATTTCTCCCATTTACAGAAGTGGAGACACACCCATTTACAGAAGTAGAGAGAGAGAGAGAGAGAGAGAGAGAGAGAGAGAGGAAAAAGCACCTCAACCATATATGAAAGCAAGGTGGTCACACGTATATAAAATGATAAAGTAGAGCCGGCAGAACCGGATTATGGTAGAGCTATCCCATCATCTTAAAAGGTGGCCTTCGAAGCTACATGTGGGATGAAAATGGTTACTTTAGCTAAACATCAAGCATGAGAAAAATTGGAGAAATGTGAAGCTAGGAATTATCTAATTAGCGTATTCTTTTTAAACATGAACCATCCATGATAGGGCCCACTGGATGAACGGCGGATTCATTTTCCTGCCACATGTATTGTAGAGAGATGGTTCTATCATGTTCCGGTTCTTCCGGCCCTACCATTCACTGTACCACCGTATCTTCTTCCCACACGTCCGTCAAACAAGTGATAAATAAGTGCCACGTGTCCATTAATCTACGTAGGACGACACTGTCTATCGTGGGTTGGAGTATGGTGCAACAAACTAGGCCCATGTGCATCTATTCCGAGATTTGCTGACCATAAGACAGCGACCCACATTAAAAAAATGGACGGAGTGGGAGCACTTAAGCTGTGTCCCAAGAGATGGAGACCCAGTTGCATGGGATCAGAATCTGTGATACATACACACTTTTGTATCTATCTTCCATGTGAACTGCTTTCCAACTTAGACCCCATGTGTTAGAATATTAGGCCTATCTCTTTCTCACATGATGTGGGGTTGGTGGGCCTTGTGGGAATAAACGGCGTAGATCTCTTTGCCATTTGGAAAAGGATAGAAGATAAAGATGCCATGTCTATGGAAAATTGTAAAAGAAAAAGCAGATCTTGGAGCTTTCCAATCTTAGGTTGACCAGTCAACACAGAAAGTTTTACCTGCGTCGCGATATAGGTTCACCAGCATGTGTCGCTTCCACGTGGCCAACATGCAAAGAGGTTTTAGTAATCTGAGGCGTCCATCTTGTGGGCGCTATGTTGTAAATAGTCTTCAATGTAGTAATCATTTTGAAAAATGATCTTAATCATTGATTTTTTAATTAAATTCCATCCATCAGATTCATCTACAAATGTGAAAGGTGCATAATCCATTGGCTGTAAGTTTTCATCGTGTCCTACCTGGATTAGCAGCTAATAGATGGATGGTTGTGATCATGACATATGGTGGTGATCCTGAGTCGCGAAGGACGCAGAACGAACTGTTTCTTGCTTAATGTGGGAGAAACGGCGCGGAAGAGGTTTGGCAGCCTCACATACACGCGCCGACATACGTGCCAACTCAGAACACGTGCAGGGTATCTCAGCCGTTGTCAGTGGGAGTACTTTAAGGCGTCATCTGGGCAAAGCTTAGACTAGTCAACTGTAAAGATGGCTGCACACGCACTAAAATAGACGGTGGAAAAGAACTTGCAAGTGGCACGTGACTCCTGGGCCAACGCATCAGCTGTCTTACACATCTGCCAGGTTGGTGCATGTGTCAGTACAGTTGGCGTGTAGATGTACGTGCAGAGGGGCGCGTGTGGACTTTAGTGAACTTTGAACAGGTGCGCGAGGTTCAGGCCATTCAAGAGGTGGACATGCCATGTCCCGAAAATCATGCTGGTCCACTCATCATGAGCAATTAAGTTGTCTTCTCCTCTGTGGGGTTTCTTGGTGAGTGGACTGCCTGAATTTTGGGGACTAGGGCGTACCACGGAAGGCCTACCTGGGACGCAGATTTGCCTTCCGAAGGAAGTTCTCGAAAATGTTTGTGAGAAATCCACTCCGTCCATCCATTTTGCGAGCCCACTTTAAGAAATGCGATGAAAAATGAGGTAGATGAAAAAATCAAGTGGACCACACAAGAGGAAACGGTAGAGTTTAGTGACCACCATTGAAACATTTGTATAACCACAAAAGTTTTGCACCGAGATTTAGTGACCACAAGGCTGCAAGAAATCCGCGTCCATCGATAATCCACCTGCCTTATCTGGACATACATGTCACCATCGTCATCTTTGACGCGAACCGCCTTTTCAACCTTTCACACGCGCGAATCGTCTAGCACTTTGACACGTAGTAGTTAATAAAGATGCCTTTGTCCATATGCCGATTAGTTGAGGTCCTGACCGTGGGCCATCTCATTCTATATGTTGTATATCCATGCCATAGATCCATTTTTCCAGGCTCATTTTAGGGCATGATCTAAAAAATGAGGTAGATCGAAATCTCAAGTGGACCACAAAATAGACATTTAATTCCCACCATTAAAAACTTGTGTGGGGCTACAGAAGTTTTGAATCAAACTGGCATTTGTGCTTTCCTTGTCCAGGTCCTTGTGACATTTCAACAGGTTGGCTACAAATAAGCATCACAGTGGCCCTAGGAAGTTCTTAATGGAGAGCCAACTTCTGTTGAGGCCACCTTAATATATGTGCCTACATCAATGCCGTTCATCTGTTTTGAAAATTTATTTTAGAGATTGATCCAAAAAAGGAAGCAGCACCGGGGAATTATCGGTGATTGACCATTAGAAACTTCTTGTGGGCACAAAAGTTTTGAATCAAACTAATATTTGTGTGGTCCCTTCATCTAGATCTTTGTGACCTTATCAATAGGTTGGATGGAAAATAAAAATTCCTGTGGCCCTCAAGAAGTTTTGATGGTAGATATTCCATCATAGTTGTTTATATAGTGTGGTCCACCTGAGATTTGGATCTGCTTCATTTTTGGGATTCTGCCTAAAGTGGCCTGCCAAAATAGATGAATAGCGTGTATGTAACGCATATAAACCATGGTGGGCCCTACAGTGAGGGATCCACCCACGATCCACTCAAACCACACCCTTTTAATGGTGAGTGCTTAATTACCGTTGTTTTCCTGTGGTGTGGTCCGCATTAGATTTGGACCATCTCATTTTTTAAAGCATGCCCTAAAATGAACCGGAAAAAACGCATGGACAGCTGGATATACAACATATATGTTAAGGTGGCCCATGTCGGCCTCACCCATTGAGCTGTTACCCTGCCTCACATCTGAAGCCGTGGACACAGGAAGTTCCTGCAGTCCCAAGTTAGCTGGGGCCTACTGTAATGTATATGTTTTATCCACACCGTTCATCATAAGTCTAAAAGTGAAGCAGATTCAAAGCTCGAGTGGTTGGGCTCTAGGAAAGTTTAAACTGCATGTGGGTATCATTAGCTCATCTCCTAAAATGAGCTAGCCAGGTGGATGGACATTGTGGTATGAAACACATGCATCAATGTGGGCCCACAACACTCCTGGTGGCTATCTATGGACTCTTGCAAGCATAGTGAACCTAGTACCATGTAAATCAGTGGTGTTAGGACACGGCAGAGATTTGATTGAGCTACATGCTATTAGAGATAACTCATGCAAAGCATGTTTGAAAGTTGTTGTGATCACTATGCATTCAATGAGAAAACAATACAACATTGGATGGCTAAGAGCTCCATTATAAGGAAATTTTTGGGTCATGGTCGATCAACTTTGTTGCCCATCAGATCAACGGTTCAGATCACGGATACATGAGGATTAATTGTCCATGCTCAATGGACCACCTTTCCATTGTGACCCTTAGTCCAGTAAGGCAGGTGGCCATGGATGAGTCTGACCATGTTATAATGTATTATAGTGCCGCGATCAAATCAACCGCTGGAGATGTATCAAAAAAGTTAGATCTGAGGGCCCACCCTTAGGAAATCACGCGCAGCCATGAAAGCGTTCATTAGGCAAATGGGCCCCACCACAACGACATCTCAGCCAGACAAGCAATTTCCACACTTCCAAGGAAACTCAAAAGTAGAGAGATGCTGTTGCAATTTGCGTGGGTATACTGAAGTAGCCATTTCATGTTACACGTGTTGGCTAAGCCTGTGTATTTGAACTGGGCCACAAGTGTTAGATAGGCTGACCACATCGAATTGCAAGAAGTGGAAAAATAAGGAGACTACTCCCTGTCAAGCACGTGGGTGTTTGCCTAATTTCCTCTGGAGATCTAGGCCTTATCATATGCGTGTCACGATCCAAACCATTCTTTCACCGTGGATAATTACCGATGGACCATAGCCTAAACTTAAAGTGATCGGACAGTCCTAATCACTTAAAAAGTGGCATGCAAAAATCGCTTATATTTTGATGGCTACAATTGTCGATTTTGGTCTGAGTGGGAGCTTTGGAGCCATAAGATGAGAATGAAAGGTTAGAATGGTCATGCATGTTACAAACCCAATAGTGATTGGGAGACTCCATACCATACCTCATTCTCATCACTATCTAGATGTTGTTTGTGTCCGGCCAAAAATAAGGCAGATTTACTTGGTACATATTTCATATACAGAGTCCCTGTCCATGTATGGTAACACCCATTGGACGGGACTTGGATTTCTTAGTGGTCTGATGTATGTTTTTTGTCCACAGGTAGATCCAAATCTCAAGTGGAGCACACAACAAACCGTGCAGATTGAATACCTACTATTGAAAACTTCTTGTAAAAAGTTCTCGATCAGGCTAGTTTTTTCTCTCTCTTTACCATGTTTATGTGACTTTATGAATAGGTGGATGACAAATAAACATTGCCATCGGCCTCAAGAACTTCTGATGAGGGTGTGACTATATATCCCTTCTACTTCATGTGGGGTAGACTACTTGAGGTTTGGATATGCATCTTTTTTCTTTTTTTTTCTTTTTTTTTTAGTTCATTACCTAAAATGAGCTCCCAACATGAATGACCAGTGTAAATAAAACACATACATCATGGTAGAAGGCCCATAAAGCTTTTCCAGTACCACCCGGTACTAAGGTCATGACATCGATTCCCAAAGTTGGGGTGACTAACATTGAAGTGTGACGAACAGGGGAGGCCCGAACTGTTGTAGAGTGGGTTGCAAGCCTATTCATGACATAGATAAATCAAAAGAAGCTCGAACGGAAGTGGACTTAGGTTTATAGATTCAGACCCAATCCTATATGGGACATGATGTAACTAGGCTTTAAGGCGCATCCAGATAAATTAAAAAAAATCATTTCAAATTAAGAAAACCTGTCGTTCAAAGTGCGAACTATAAATCGACCATAACTTTTGATCCAAAATGAGTTACGGGACATGGAACCTATGAATTTTGATTGGAATGAGCAATTTAGGGCCAATTGACCCATTCGGCAAGTATTTTGAAATTAGAATTTTACGAAAAACTTACTATTTTTAATAAATTTTAAAATGGGCTTATCTTTTTAACTTTAAAGTTTTAGTATGTAATGTTTTTTTAGGATTTGCTTCTTATCATACTAAGAATCATCTGGCAAACGACAAAGTTAAATTAGGACCTACTGTTTTTAATAAATTTTACTATTTTGAAAAAAATTGAGCTTGTTCGCATTATAATTCTCAATTAGGATTGTGTTTTATTATTTGAGCCTTTGTAATCTCAGTTTTAAAGACATACTTTAATAAAATGTTTTAAAAATTTCTTAATTCTTGTAAATTTAAGAGCCACCACACCTTGTAGGTTCAAAGGTTTGTATCATGGAAAGGATAGGATGTTCTTCCTCCTCCCTTTCCACATGCTTCCTTGAGTCATGAACGGTGACACATAAAAAGAATGAGGTAGATGCACATAAAGATAAATAATCAAGAATATAATATAATTGTGACAAATAAGTTAACAGCAAAGAAGAAGAAAAATTCAAAACTTTAACAACGGTACAACTGGCAGACAAATATTCTTTCGAAATTGTAAGTGTTGAATACAAGCAAGTCAAAGAAAACTGCTCAAATTAAAGTTTCCAATTTAATTGCATCATCAAAAAAGAAAAAATTAAGCTCTTTTTTATCTTATCTCGATTGATAGATATTTATTGGACAGTTAAAAATGAAAAATATTTACCAGTCCTACTTATACAATTTAAGTTCCCAAGAATCATAGCATGAGATTGTTCAGCCCATCTTAATACATGAAACGTGTGTGTGAATCTGCGTGCATGTGTATAAAGAATCACACCCGATTGAGTATGAAGGGGAGAAAATAAAGCCCTACAATTTGGTATGTGTGTTCGTCAATGTATGGGTAGTTTCCACAAACATGTGATCCTCCATCACACGTGCTACAAAAGGTATGGATGTGTTTGGAAGCTGACCTTTTTCCATTCCATGCTTAAAAAGCAAAAAGGAAAAGGCGCCGATTGTATAATGCTATCTTAATCGCTACTCAATGCCCTAATAATAATTAGGGCAGCTATCTCTAACGTGGCCCAAATGCACCCCATTACAACGAGTCTGCACTTTTGTTACTCGACCGCTCGTTGATACAGCGGTCCACGTGCCATGGTTAGAAGCGACATGGATCGGACAATCTCAACTGCCTGATTTTGTCCACAATCACTATGATCGGACGGTTATGATTATCTGGTTAATTGAAATGGACATGACCCATCCCTGATGTACGAGGGATGGTCCATCTACGCCGGACGCGGATTAGGGTACTACCCCCACCAGGACCTTGCTAGATACGGAGGATCCTGTTAGGGGCTCTATGAGGCCCACCGTGATGTATGCGTGTTATCCACACCGTCCATCCATTTTTACGAATCATTGTAGGGCAGAGCATGAACCCCAAAAAGAGGTAGATGGAAGGCTCAATTGGACTACACCAGAGGAAGAAGTGGGGATTGAAAGCCTACCGTTGAAAACTTCTTGGGGCCATAGAAGTTTTGGATCAAGCTAATAGTTATGTGTTCCCTTCATCCAGGTCTATGTAACCTTATGAACAGTTTGGATGGCAAGCGAACATCACGGTGGACTCTATGAAGTTTTCAACCGTAGGAGATCAATCCCCACTGCTTCCTGTGGTGTGGTCCACTTGAACCATCGATCTGCCTCATTTCTGGGCTCATGACCTAAAATGATCTTTCAAAATAGATGGCTGGCGTGGATAAAACATATACATTAAGGTGAACCCCACAGAAACCTGACAGGACTCTTTGTCTCTAACTTGGGCGTGGCGGGGGCTAGCACTCAATACGCGTCCATCTACTGCACCTAGTTAAGGGAGCGGATTAGGTGTCAGTGTTACCAGGGGAACAGTTTAGTGGGTGTTACCCTTACCTTGGCCCTCCATTGATGATTGTTTGTATATCCACGCCGTCCATCCGTTGCTTCAGCCCATTTTAGGTGGGGTTACAAAAATTATGCAGATCCGAATCTAATATGGACCATACCACAGGAAACAGTGTTGATAGAGTGCGTCACCATTAGAAATTCAAAAGAACCCATCGTAAGATTTTAGTAATATTCATTTGTATTCCAACCTATTGATAATGAAGATAAGATCTGGGAAAATATAAATCTTAGTTTGATCCAAAACTTTTGTGGCCCACAAAAAGTTTTTAATGGTCATTCATCACTGTTTCTAGTGGTATGCTCTTCATGAGATTTCGATCTTCTTAAGGTTTGGAATAACTTCCTAAAATAATATGAAAAAACAAATGGACGGCGTGGATATATGACAAATACATCAAGTTGGGCCCCACACAGTAAGGGTAACACCCACTAAATTTTCCGCTCCCACCTAGTTTACTTAAATACGAGTAGGCTCATATGTTAGTTTTACGTCACTTAAAAATGGTGGTGACTCGTACTTATAAGATGTGGCACTGATGCACGCGTATCCAGACCATTCAAACTGTGGGTCCCATCACAATGGAGCATATCTCAACAACCACACTGATCAAGCAATGCTAGCTAGGCTCTTAATTGGATGGTCCAAATTGAAGGAAAAAACAAGATGGTTAATGTTATATATCTCCTCGAGGCAATTTTTAGGTTGTGCTCCATCGAAAACTGGGCCAGGTATTTGGACAATCTGGATTCTCGTACAATTATGCCACGTGTATGGTTGAAGGGTAACCACCACCATCATTGCAAACTCAATGCCAGAAGGTCCCACCTCCCATGTTAGGATAAAAATAAAAAATAAAAACTCAGTGGCCATTTTTTTTTAAAAATTCACAGAGACCGTACAAAAGCTCAAGCAAAGGAGAGCCAATTTTTAAAATTCAACCTGCTTAACAAGTGGGCCCCACCAGCCAGCAACTTAAGTTGGAAATCTGTTGGTATTATGTACCATCCACGACAATGTCTGTCATACAAAAGACATCAGGTGGGCCCCACACCAAGCATTTTTGAATGAACGCTGTACATATTCCCTCCTTCCAGATTAAAAACCCAGCTAAGGTGGGCCCCACTCGAGGGACACCAGAGATTTGAAGAAAGGGCAAGTGCCTGAGTGGGCGACCGAACATGAAGCACTCAGCAGTTCGAATATCGTAAGTCGTAACTATAGAGGAAGAAGCTTGATGGTCCACATCAGAAAGTGACCGTTGCTGCTTCCCTTCTCAGCGGGAATTCCGAAATTCCAATCGAGAAACTCAGAAAACGCATTTTTATTTTCTAAAAACAAGCACTGCTTACAGGCCCTCCAACGGACATTGCCAGTTTCTATTCTCTCGCTTTTCCCGCTTTTTCCTTTCCCTCTCTTTTTCTTTGTTTTTATTTTTTTTTCAAAAATTCAAAGTAAAATCTCCTATGCTTTTATCAAATCCGCTTTTGAAATTTTCTCACATCCGCCAAACTCTATCCGCTTCTCCCTTCGTGTTTCTTTTACGTCTGTCGCGACTAATGTTCAAGCGTCTGTCACCATATTTGGGGCCCACATGTTGAGTAACCCAATGATCTGATCCGTCCATATTTCGGAATTTGTTCTTTGAGAACAGAAATATGATACTTTTTCTGAACAGTTCCTATTTCCAATGACAATCTGCAGATGAATTTAGAAGAATGAGAAGAAGATTTTCAATGGTTCAAATTAAAATCTGAAAATCAAGGTTTTACTATTTTAAAGCATTAATCTGGAATCAAATATTACATCCATCGTATTATTTAGAATATAGACGGTTCAAAACATCGTACCAGATTAGAAAGTTGGCCCCACTGGGTGCGATATATGCCTCTAATAAGTCGCGATAGACGTAAAACAAACTTTCTTTCTTTCGTCCTGTACCTTTCGGCAGGTGAGGCGACGCCCGACAACTTCCTTTTTCTTCGACGCATCATTTTCAAAATAGTGGTGACCCTCCTCCCTACACGTGGTACACGCGTGCGATATCCAGACCATCCAAATTGTGGGGTGCGACGTAGATGAGAGGAATCTCGAAAATCGAAATCTTAAATAAATCCTAACCACCAAAGTCTTTGCTATAAAATGGATGGACAAAAAGAAAAAAATCAATGGCTTAAATTTAAAGAAAATAAGTCAGATGGTTGGAATCATTGGCGTTCAACCAATTTGACGGACCCGATTGGGGTTTGACTATATCATTTACAAGGTGGATGAGTAATCAGCACTGTAAAGCGGTAGTAAACTATCAGAATAGAATTACGTTCTTTATTTTTCTTTTATCTATACGGCGGGAATAGTAATTAAATGGATTTAATGAAGGTGTATGGTCCGAGAAATGGACTCGGCACTGTCCATCGCCGGTTGTCACTGAGCCTTTTTTAATTCATCGCGGTGAATTGGAAAGAAAATTCGTCGCGATGTAGCTAAACATGAAAGCTGGAAGATTTTGGCCAACCAAATTGTGGGACAGATCCTGATGAAACCATTGGTTGAATATCAGACTTAAAGACCATCTTATCGATCAGTTTTCACTTAATGAATATACTGTCATCTTTATCGTCCATTAAAAGCCTCCGTGCATATTCGGGACACAAAATATTCACTCTCTGATCCATTGCCCCCACCGTCCACGTGTCACTTATGGGGCAGGTGGACCTTATCATTCATCGCGCAGAACCTAAAAGGCCTACAACCTAAAGAAACCGAAGGAGGTTTGAATTTTGAGATGGACAGGTGATGTAGTGCTGGTACGATGGACACGTCACCGAGATTCGATTCGGATCTGTAACGGATTTGAAATATCGGGGAAAACGCTTGCATGCTACCGGAGTTACTTTCTATAACGGATTTGTAATCCATGCCGTTCATCAGGTTTATCACCCCTTGTTTGCTCTAAATTCATGTGGTATGGCTTACCTGAGTTTTCAAATACTGTGATTTCTTGAGAATTTTTCATTGTAATGAGGTCCATCAGATTGATGAATTGGATGGCATATAAATTCCATGGTTCCTGGTGGGGCTTACAAAGAACTAACGTGGGCATTCCTTTCCAACTGTTTTTTCATGGTTTGGTGAACCCGAGAATTGGATTGTTACGATTTTTAGGCTGAATGGTTAACATTAGGCAGCGTCCACTATGGACGGGGTGGATCTCATGAAAGTTCTCCCCACGTGGCTCTTGGCTTGTGAAGGTAAACCCCAACGGTCCCACCTTTGCTGATGCCGGTTTAGCCCCACGGTCCCTTGTACGTTTGGCACATAAAGTAATGGGGGGTTTCAAATCCCCTAGACAAGGGTTTAAAATGGAAGGTAGAAGTTTGGATGACATATAAAATCCTTCTAAGAGTCATACATATATGTACCATTTACGTCACTAGGCTACTAATTTATTGATGATATCCTAAAACAATTACATTAGCAATTGCATCGCTAAAATTTCTTTAATGTGATGATTTGCATTGTCCAAACATTGTTAATGGACATCAATGGTTAAAATTTGTAGGTTAGCCACTTGGATGTGATCTTGTGTTTGTGGCTCATCCGATACTTGGAATTTCATCATTTTTGGCCAATGTGTGTGTGTGTGTATACACACATACACACACAAAGGACTTATTATAACTATTGTGTTAAACATTACATATATACACTAATTAGGTATGTTAAAGTTGACTTAGTAATTAAATTTAAACCCTTGTAAATATAAGACTTTTGGATTAGAGGGGATTTTAAATTCAAATTTAGGATGCCAAGCACAACCAAGGGATTTTAAATCTAGATGGTTTCAAATTTAGAGGGTTCTGAATCCAGAGGGTGCCAAATCCACGTTCTAAATAGGCCCTTAGTGTTACCCACATAACAGATTATTAGGTTTTGTCCAGACCACGGGGTCACCTTGATGTAGATGTTGCATCCATGCTGACATACGTTTTTTCAGCTCATTTTAAGGGTGCAGATTGGGTACTATCCCACTGGGACCTAGATAGAGAGGGACGGTCATGTCATGTGATTGGTAGTGCCACTGTGGTATATGCATCTTATCCAAGCTGTCCATCCATTTTGAAAGATTATTTTAGAAAATGATCCAAAAAAAGGAGTTATTGAAGGCTTGAGTGGACCGTGCCACAAGAAGCAGTGGTGACAATGACCCCACTGTTGAAACATTCCTAAGACATATCATGATGGTTATTTGCCATCTAACATCTTTATAAGCTTATATACACCTGTACAAATTGAAAACATAAATATCAATTTGATCCAAAACTTCTATGACAGGCCTTCAATCCCCACTATTTTTTGTGGTGTGGTCCAATTGAGCATTCAATCTGCCTCATTTTTAAGATCATCATCTAAAATGACTTTTCAAAATGGATAGACAACGTGGATAAAACATGTACAACAAGATAGGCCCCATAAATCCTCTTAAAGGACAGTTGTTTTAAAAATATGTCTTGGGGGCGGGGGGGGGGGGGGGTTATACCAATCCCAGCCCAAAATTTATGGCATGGTCTAAAAATAATAAAAATAAAAATAAAAATAAAAAAATCCAAATTTCAAGTAGATTACATAGCAGGGTATTGACCGTTTTCGATGGTGTCAATCTTTAACAAGCTTTATGTAATAGTTTGAAACTCTTTTAGTCTGATTTATTGTGATAACCATAGTCATGTTCGCTTAGTCCGAATCTTAATCCGGGTCATATTATGATAGTACATGTAATGATGATACATTTGTATAATTTTGGATGTTAGCAATCTCTTTCCGGAAGCTTGTTGCGTTCATTGCGCTGGATTAGATTGGACTCTAAAAGCTTGTATTCTGCTCGTTGGGTGTCCCAAGGGACTATTTGATTGTTCCATTATGTCCGGAGTGTTTGAAATATCCGAAATAGGTCAAAATGGGGCCCGACGTATCACAAAATAAGGACTTAGAATTGCTGAAATTGATGATTAAAGTGTTGATTTTTTAGATGCGCTGGGCCCAGAGCATCGAAAAATTACTCTTCTGAAAAATGTTGATTTTATTGATGCGCTAGAGGCAGTGCATCCTGAAATTACTCTTCTGGAAAATGTTGATTTCTTGATGCCTTGAAGGTAGTGTATCCTGAAATTGCTTGATCTAAATGTGGCCGATTTTCTAAATGTGTTATGCTCTGAAGCATCGAGAAATTAGCCGAGTCCGACTTGGGTATTTTTGTGATGCGCTAGGGCCCAGAGCATTTAGAAATTAGCTGTCCAACTTGGGGCATTTTGTAGTACGCTGCCTCACTTATATGATTTTAAAAAAATCTCTGGTTCAGTCGTTTCTATGTCGGACCTACGGTTGTCGGTAATGGGTTTCTGATGAAGGATTCCGGCGGTCAGAAAAGGAATTCCGGTGGTCGGAAAAGAGTTACGACGAGGAATTCTGGCGAACACTCAAATACGCAATGGACAAAGCTCTCTCTCTTTCTCTCTCTCTCTCTCTCTCTCTCTCTCTGTGTGTGTACATGCCAATGAATAGAAGATGAGGGGGTATTTATACCCAGAAATACTGGAGGTTGGCCAATAGGGAGCTGCCACGTGTAGCACATCATAAAATTGACTCAAAATTGTGATAACACGTATGAAAAATGGGTAGCGCATCTCTGAAACTTCGAAGTTAAATGTGCTGAATTTCTAAATGTGATGGACTTAGAACATCGAAAAATTATTCTTCTAAAAAATGTTGATTTTATTGATGCGCTACACCCAGATCATCGAGAAATTACTCTTCTGAAAGATGTTGATTTTCTTAATGCGCTACGCTTAAAACATTGAGAAATTACTTTTCTGGAAAGTGCTGATTTCCTTAATGCGCTGGGGGCAGTGCATCCTGAAATTTCTGGTCTGAATATCTGAATTTCTAAATGCACTGGAGGTAGAGCATCGAAAAATTTGCTGAAGTCTAAATGGTTGAATTTCTAAATGCGCTGTCAGTGAATTTCATGATGCACTAATAGACACATATTTCTCTTATTTAATCGCTTTAAATGATGGGTTTGTGTGACCCACTTGGTGATAGGTGGTCATGCACTGGCTATATTTATTCATAATCATAACCACAATCCTATTTTAGATGGTCTTGATCATGATGGATGGTGGGGCCCACCCAAATGTCATATTTTTATACTGAGGGCTGGTGTACATTACACTTCAGGCTGAATTTCCTGATGCGTTGGCCTTGATTTTTCTGATGTGCTGGGCCTGATTTTTCTGATACACTAGCTGTCTGGCTTACTTGTAATATTCCTTATTTTTCGTGTATCAAGGCCACTTTCATGGTGTTCTTCGGGCTTCATTTTGAGATGCATTAACTGTGTTGCTTGTTTTGAGAATCTTGACATTTTGGGACCCCAACAGATCTTCTTCTTTATAAGTATCCTGTGATGAAAATGAGATGAAAAAACTGCTAGATGACATGAATGGCAACACATATGTCAAGGTAGGCCATATCGTGTTACTCAAGTGACACCTAACCCGCTCCCCTTGTGGGTGCCTCACAAGTGAATACAGGGAAGGTGGATTTGTTGAAGTTGGTACATGCCCACTTCATTGAGGTAGCTAGTGACCATGGGGCCCACCTTAATGTATGTGTTGGATGTTGTCCACTTATTTTTCTAGCTCATTTTAGTGCATGACTCCAAAAAATGAAGTATGTCTAAATCTCTGGTGCATTGGACCACAGGAAATATTCACGATTGAACAGCCACTGTTGGAGAACTTCTTTGGCCCACCTAATGTTTATTTGCCTTCCAACCTATTGATAAGGTCACACATATTGGGATGAAGGAAAAACATAAGAGTTCGGCTCGTTTGCTCGGCTTCAACCGGGTTTTTCTATTTGCCAACCACCTGATTGGTCCAGCGTAGCACTGATGTTGTCAGCACTGCTGCATTTAATGCAATCAGTGTTGATGTGTGCTCAACTGAAACAATCAGGAGCTGGCAAACAGGAAAATCCTGTTGAAGCGGAACAGACAATCCAGATTCAAACCATAGTTATTGTGGGCCACGGTGATGAGTGTGGGACAACATCCACACCGTCTATTATTTGTGCTAGCTAGGACTCTAGCCACAAATCAGGCCAGGCTAAAGGTCAAGTGGGCCGCATCATGGGGAAAGGTTAGGAACTGGCCATCAGAAACGTACAAAGCCATCTTGATGTTTATATGTCATCTAACTCGTTTATAATGTGAGTCCTACAAAAACCAAAACAGGGTAGCCCCAAGAACGTTTCAATAATTGCTACAATATTGCTGATATTTTTTTAAAATCTCTTGATATTTTAGTGAGAATGACATAAATATGTCATCATTGATTTGGCTATATTTTCCACAACCATCCATTTTTTTACGGATGGACAAAATAGATGGGATGGTTACATTTGCCTAACAACAGTGATTTTTTACCATGGAATAGCTTGGTTTTAGAAGGGATGGAATAACATTAGGTGGGATTAACATCATTTATTGCATAATGATTACATGTATGGTACTACCATGGATTTTCACCATCCAATCCTGAGATCACATTCTTGCCATGGGAAAAACACTGGATTAAGTAAAATCATGTTTGGTGGACCATGGGATTGTATTTAAAGAACCAAATTTACAACTGATGTCGGTCACTTGTATATGTATATAACCATAATGTCATTCGTAAAGGGCATCTATGGATGGATGGCATGGATAAAACACATGCATCAATGTGGGGCCCACATGTGTAGTGGTTTTCAAAATTCATGGATACCCTGCATGGGACCAAATGCAATGCCATCCCACCTAATCCAAATCCTCCCATCCTCCCCAAACACAGGATGAAATTTACAATGAACCAAATGCAATTCTATCTCACTTAATTCCATCTAATACCATGCAATACCATGCGCCAAACGCCCCTGTTAAATCCATGGTAGCCTAATGAATGGATGGACCAAATTGTTAATTGGGACTATTTTTGTGTAAATTATCTTAATGATAAAAACCATTGATCAAAGGGTTCATATTTGTCAGATCGTTGTGATGTGTGTATGGTAGGCCATGAAATGTGATTTGAACCTAATGAATGGTCTAGATCAATGGATTGGGTTGTTTGAAAGCAATTGAGCACTTGGGTTGTCTTAGAGTTTCTCTATATTTGGTAAAAATTATTTAAAATTTTAACTAATTCCTTTAATTAATTCATCCTACAATCACATACTAAAATTAAAACTATTCATTAAATTAAAATTAGTACTTTAATTGTTTTTTATTTCACCAAAAATTTCTATTAGTATTCTAAGAAAAACCTCACCATATCTCGCAGGAAATTTTTGCGAGCCATGGTTGAACCCTGGCAACTCTGATCAATATGTTCTCCAAACTAATGGACGGAAATGAGCCATGCCGAGTTACGCATTACTTAGGTGACTACATTGTCCATGTGACATCTACTCCGTCGGGTAGGTTTGCTTTTCAATGCTAGGCCTTGGGGCAAAAAATCAGTCAAATAGATAACTTATGCGGGCCACACCATAAGAAAATATGCAAATATTTTTACATTGTTTCAAAAATATATCAAAATGTGCTTCAAATATAGAAAAATAAATGTGCTCAAGACAAAGGCACCACACCACACTATGCCATGCTATGATGTAGGGAGAGAACCCCCAGATTGAGGACATTTCTAATGGAGATGGATCAGATTAGAAATGTCCTCTATCCTCTCCTTTGATCGAATCCGGTCCATCTCCATTAGAAATGTCCTCGATCCTCTCCCTCGATCCGGGGGTTCTCTCCCTACATTGATCATGCTATGAAGTCGCGACTCAACAAGAAGCACGTTAAGTTGCTCTCATGTCATTCTATTATCTTTCAATACCAACTACAAGTTAAAGTAACTTAGTATAAAGGTATTCTCATTCTTCATCTTTGATGTGGGGGCAAAAGCACCACTGCAAGACAAAAATAGGAAAACTTCGTTTTTTTTTTTTTTTTTCTTGTTTCTAAATCCATTTTTTCTAACATAAATCAACTTGTCAAGTCATACACCCTCTAAATTTAACTATCATGGCAACGGTGATCAGTTTATAACTGCAAATAGGGCTGTAAATGGGTCAGTGGACCCGATGGGGTACCCGGACCCAACCCATTTAGACCCGACCCAGACCCGACCCATTTGTTAAATGGTACGGGTCTGGGTCTAAGAATAGACCCATTCGTTAAACGGGTTTGGTTCTGGTTTCCTTTATTTTAGGCCCGACCCGACCCGACCCAAACCCATTTAGTAAGTGGGCGGGTTTGGTCTATGTTACAAGGGACCCGTCCAGCCCAGACCTGTCCAGACCCGGTTTTAAGCCTTGTAAAATGCTTGTATACTTGATCCAGACCCGGACCCATTAGACCCGGCCCATTTATAAATGGGTCTGGGTGGATCTCCCTCTACCAGACCCAGACCCATTTATAAATGGGTCTGATGGGCTGACTCGGACTCGACCCGGACCCGCCCATTTAGTAAAAGGGTCTGGGTCTAAAATTTGGACCCAGACCTGTTTAGTAAATGGGCGGGTCTGGTTTTGGCTAAACCCGCCCCGAACCCGACCATTTACAGCCCTAACTGCAAATGAGTTGGATATGCTTTGTATGAGTTGTCAAACCATGTCGAGAACATGGTTTGTTTAGTTCCAATGGTAAGCATCACATTTGTTAGTGAATTTTCATGACGTTGTAGAGTTAAAATTTTCAATAATTTTAGATGTCATTACAACCTAAGTTATGAATCTTTGTTTAAATATTAGCAAGTTTTGAAAGCAAAATCCAATGATTATTGTTACCTTTGATCGATGCCATTAAGAAATCGGATGAATTATTTATACCTATTCTTCAAGTGAAGAGGTTTTCCCAATTTCTCTCAAATGGGTTTTTAAATCCAAAGACTTAAAGTGATCATCAAATGCAAGCGTTGAAAGGGTTTAATAACAAAATTCTATATTAACGGACACTTACATAGGAAAAACAATCACCAATTCATGGTTAACTGTGATAGTAGGGACTTTTTATTAAACTAATAGTAGGGACTTTTTATTAAACTTTTTGTTAGGAAAATTTTGAAATAAAAATTTTAGATAACGAAAAATAAACTAGAAAAATTAATCAGAACCAGGTTGAAGCACATATCAAATATATTGTCCTTAAAACCTGATTTACCCCATTTCTTCTAAGATTAGAGATCGTTAATGTATTGCTGGTGAATTACTTTTAGGATATGACAAGCCTTGTTTAATCCTACGTGCAGTAATTATAAAGGGATAACCTTTAGAAACTTGGCTAACGTAGCCATTATATTTGGCAGACTCAATGAGTTTTCGAACTCAGTAACCCAATGAGTTTGAGAATTCAGTTTTGTTATAAGCTTAACTTCCAAAAAAAAAAAAAGAGAGAAAAAGATAATTTGTTATTGTTTTTTTTTTTTTTTTTGGAGTTAAGATCACTGTTTCTTAGATTGTGGGTCTAGTTTATACAGATGGAGGTAGTGGATTGTTGCACCCGAGACCATAAAAATTCAAAGCATTGCAAAAATGTTTTTGAACATTGGCTAATTAATCTAGATGTTTTAGATGTTTTTGGACCGTTGGCATTAACCAACGTTAGTTTCTAGCCGTTCTCCTACAACGAACGGATTAAACAATTTACAGAAACTTATATAAGCTAACCTTCTTACACAGCCATACTACTTCACTACCCTCACCCGCACATGCACCAATGCGCGTGCGTATGTTTTAGTGTTCCGTAATGGAACACGCAACCCAAGTTTTCTCTCCCACTTTTCTCCAAGTAAGTAAGCTTTCTATAACTTTGTTTATAAACGCCAAAAATCTCTAATTTCTAACTAATGTGGGACTAAAGAAAAGTCATTTTTCAAAAAAGCCTTTCCGAGGGAAGTAAAAGTTTGAATTTGATTTTAAAAAAAGTGCAAATTATTTATTTTAACCACATGAAAATTCTCAACAAACTCGTCATTAGTTCCTTACACAATAAGAACATCTATTGCTGCAAGTTGTTCAAGCATGCTTAAATGACCATGATCATTCTTAATATAGATTCATGACCCACAAGTCTCCCTTGGCTCATGGTCATTGTGCTGACTATAGTGTTAATGCTAAATCACGTCACCAGATGTTGATCAGGGAACAACTTGAATCTCAGCCGTCTGATGGATGATCGAAGATGAAAGACTTGGTTCGATGAGACCTGCAAGCACCACTACGGGTCAGGATGGCCATCAGGGGTGCCGACTGATGGCCTTCCAATGCTTAAGTCAGTGATGGTGGAGAGAATCCTTGAAGGGATGTATGTATTTTGCTATATCGTACAATTGTTCATAGCATGGAGGGTCTTTTATAATGCATATCCTTACCGTATTCGACTAGGATCCTGATTCTATCGAGATTTGATCTCTCACATAGGATGGGTCACGATCATAGCTAGATACGTGATTGCCTTGAAGAGATATGCAAGAATATCTGCACAATGTGGATATCTCTCATAGTAATTCTGGGAAGCCAAATCCCATGACTTGTGGGATATGTTGCCGAGTTTCGGGTATTCGGAGAGGAACGTTCGGGAGACACTGATCGGTCGGATGTGACGTTATCACGAGCATTCGGTAGTATCAATCGGTTGTGAATTGGAGAGAGCTGATCGCTAAAGTCTAAAACGATCGGTCGGGAGCTAGAGAGAGCCGACTACTCAAGCCCAGTAAACAATCCAGGGTAATGAGATATTCAGGGTGGCGTACAAGTATCATCAATCGAACGCTTTAGTGATAGGGAGCAAAAATAGAGAAAGTCAGTACGCGCTTGTGTGTTGCTTTGACCATGCAGCTTTGGGGTTATTCCAGATTAACCCATAACATATAGTATTTAGGACTACGAGAGAAACTCCTTTCTTTTAACCTATAAATACATCTATGATTTAGAGTAAGCCAGCACATTAATTATATATTAGTAATATGTCCACAGAGGTCCGAGGTCATCACGATCAACAGTTAAGATCATCATTGGCTTACGAAGTATTAAGATAACTTTCCAAGGCACACAATATCAACAACATTGCGACTTTTTCATGTGATGTGATTCACTTAGGTTTTGGTCCAGCCTTATTTTTGGCCTCACTTTTCAAGATGAGTTCTCCCAAATGATGGATGCAGTGGATGTGACAAACACATCAAAATGTGCGCATTGGAGCTTTTTATTGCACGAGCGTGCTGCAACAACTATTATAATAGGAAATTCACGTCCATTTTCTAGCCTTCAAACTGGCTGGAACACTCATTAGCAGTGCAACGGAGCATAGAAGGGATGGTAAAATAAAATTGACCAAAATTTCTACTGTTGTCCAATTATTCAATATGTTTTGGTTAAAATTCACTTTTATAAGTAACCCAATCTACAACTTGGGAATGGTTGGCACAAAGAGGGGAAGTGCACTACCTTTTTCTGTTTTCATCCACAAGTCTACATATACCTGTGGTTGGCATGCACACAATCAACCTGTCCAAATCATGGGACCTACTATGAATGGGCATCCCAGAACTTACACATGGAGTGCGCCGAAATTTATGGTTACAAAAAGTCCTCAGACAATAAAATATCAAAATAACTGTCCAGATATTGAATAGTTAGGAATTTAGATAGTCTGAACACTCTCACTTGAGTCGGGAATGCAACCACAGATTGTTTGAATCAAGGTGAGCCCAACTTGGATGGTTTATGGTGTATTTCCTCTTAGTTGACCCATGAAAACGTCTCAAAATACATACTCCTTTTGCAATTTTGGATCACATAAATCAAAATCAGGAAAGATGTCTATGAGCATTTTTTCCACTGAATGTGGGCCATCAATTGATTAATTCAATCTAATGGGCCCATGGATGGTTACGACGAATAGCTGACGACACGTTCTTGCCTCGTTTTTCAAAAGAATAGGACTAAAGACATATCAACAACTGTATATTAGATTTCCATGCAAGGATATTTTCCCGCCAATACTCTAGTTGATTAAGCCCCACAATGAAAATCACGGGTAATAAAAAAATAGATATATGATTGCATTAGGTCTCACATATTTCAACGTAGTGTAGAATCAACGGTTTAACTCAACTTACAGTTTCACCTAATAACTGGAGCTACCTCATTCATGGGCCCTACCATGTGCATTGTGCAAATGTCAAAGATACATTTGGTGGGATACACAGGAGATACATGACAATTCAATGTACAGTGATAATTTTCTTTTTTCAAACAACTTCCCTTAGCTCTAAGGCATGTGCAAGGGATCCCATCTGCACCCCACTTCATCTTCTATTATATAGAACATGTTTCAATTCATCCCATTTTTTTTTTTAGGTAAGCTGGAATTTTGTTACCAACCAAGAGGGACAGAGCTCTGTTACAGGCTACATGATACACCCAAATAAATAAAATAAAAAAATGTGTGGTCTAGATTAAGTGAAGTTCTTGATTAATTGTCCATTGAGTCCATATATGTGGCCCACATGTTGAATTCCTGGTCTGATTTTTGTTCCATGTGATCTGAATTGTGGGTCACGGTATTCATGGTACTGATTGTTTAGGCAAGGGTATTTTGACTTGAAAGGGAGTGCTGTATGGCAGTTTAGTATACAGCCAGCTGTAGGTGTTTATTTTCCTAGGATTGATTCAGGTGTTAGTTTTGCACCATTTAGAAAATGGTTATGATTCTTTAAAAACATGTACATGTACATGGATAGTGATACAACAATCCAAGGGGTCCAAATTGCTGACCTAACTGTAGATGGAGTATATGAGAATTTATTTCACTATGAAGATGATAATAACCATCTTATTTTTTCCTTCATATTTGGACCCCTCATTGTTTTTCTTTGAAACATCCATTATTTGATAGCCATCACTTGGATGTTTAGGATTGCTCGATGATCAGTTTAATATTTCGAGATAAGCTCCATCAATGCTAAGGCCCACAATTTGGGTAGGAATGGCCCACCTTAAAAGGCACAAGTAATAAAAATAACCTGCAACAGCATCAGGTGGACCGCACATTTTGAATTAATGTAGAGCCAATACTTTGAACTTTTTTTTTTTTTTCTTATTTCTTTTTTTGACTTAGCTTATAGGTGTAGCTCACCTAATAACTGGATCTGCCTCATTTTTTGAAGGAAAAAAAAATAATTTTGATCGTGGGGCCTACCATTTGCAAGGTGCAGATGCCCAAAGTATGATATGGACGTCCTAGACAAGTGGCACGTTAGCAGGAAAGATGGAAGTGAATGACAGGCAAAGATAGAGCTAGCTTTATAAGATAATTCCCTTTTTAGCAAATAGGTTAGCCCTGGTGCAGTCACAAAGGATGACATTTACACGCCACCCCCATGTGCAATCGTGGTACGCTTGTTTGAGCCTTTCGCCAAAAGTCCATCCGGCTTAAGTAATGTGTAGCCAGATAATTGTGGGTTGTTCATCAAGTCCATATCTGTTGCTTGTATCATGCCATGTGATCGTAACCCTGAGGCCTATTATTTTCATAATAGAAATGTTTTAGGCTATGGCATTTTAATAACAACTGTATGAATGCAAGGTGGGTTACAAGGCCGTTTGGCTAGTGACCCCAACATCATCCTACCAGCTGGTATCAAAGTCTGTGGTCCCCATCATGATGTATGCATTTCATCTGCATTGTTCATCCATTTTGTGAGCTCATTTTTGGACATGAGCCCACAAATGAGATAAATCCAAATCTTAGGTGAACCACACTGTAAGAAACAATTGAGATTAAATGTCCACCATTAAAAACTTCATAGAACCCTTTTTAATGTTTATTTGCTATCCAACCTGTTGATAAGGTCATATCTAGATCAAGGAAAAACACAAATATCAGCTTGATCTAAAACTTCTCTAGCTCCCAAAAAGTTTTCAATGGTAAGTTCTTGATTTGTACCTGTTTCCTGTGGTGCGATCCACCTAAGATTTGAATCTGCCTCATTGTTAGGCTCCTAAAAGAAGATGACTAAATGGATGGATGGCATGGGTAAAACACACACATTATGATGGGGCCCACGGAGATTTGACACCAGCGCTGGTGTTGGGTTCTCTAGCCAAACCGTGTCTGGGTTACAAGCATTTCTTTATCTCAATTAGAATTGTAGGTTAGTTTTGCATCATTTAAAATTGGTGGTGATTGTATGATAATCTAGGTCGCCTAAATTGGAGACCCTCATTTAAAATTGGTGGTGATTGTATGATAATATAGGTCGCCTAAATTGGAGACCCAACTGCAACGAGAATAATTAAATAATTGCAATGTGAAGATAATACTAATAATCTTAATTTTTCCCTTTGAATCTATACCATTCATTGGTTTACTCGTCATCATCCATTTGATAGGCACCACTCAATTAATGACGTTGCTTGATCAATGTGATAGAGATATGCTTCATCCAAATGGGCCGCATAATTTGAATGGATAAGATAGCTCTACATTAGTGCCACATGCAAAGAGAATAAGTCTACACGATTATCATTAGTGCCACATGCGAAGAGGATGAGTCACCCTATTGTCATAACAGTGCTAAACTAAAAGCAGTAGTCTACTCTTATTAGATTTCTTCCCTTCGAAGTAAGCTCACACATCACATATGAGAGTGACTCATTGTATCATTACTCCCAGTTAGCTACTAATTCGAGCGAATCACATTGGCTTTCTACCTCTAAAATAATAACCTGATTGGGCTGCTTTTAGTAAAGGTGATCTAAAGATATGACAATGGTTGTTTGCTAAATTACCATACAACACTATTTTTGCCAACATGTCATTGCAGTAAAAAATCAGTACCATGTGAAAGTTGGGCCCTGCATTGGAAATCAACACTCATGAGAAAAAAGCCTATACTAATATTAGGTAGATCACTCATTTCAACTTAACGTGGAATTAATGGTTTGGCTCAACTTTGAGGGTGTACTAACCTTTTTTATTATTATTTTATTTTACACAAACTCACATAGGCACTCGAACCTATGACTTCAGTGTTGAGATGCATTCAGTCTACCACTAATTGATTGTAGGGCTCATCATTTAGGTCCGTGGATCCTGAACTGCAGGGCCCATAGTGATGTATGGGCTTTACATCCACACCATCCATCCAGATTGGAAGCTCATTTTAGGGCATGGTCCAAAAAATCAAGCAGATCCTAACCTTATGTGGATGACATCACAAGAAACAACAGTGATGGAATACCCACTATTAAAATTTTTTGAGGGCCGTTGGAATGTTTAGTTGCCATCCAACTTGTTAACAAGGTCACAAAGGCTTGGACGAAGGGGCCATAGAAATATCAGCTTGATGAAAAACTTTTGTGGCCCACAAATTCTTAATTGTCAATCATCAGTGTTTCTGTAGTGTGGTCCTAAGACTTGGATCTCCTTCATTTTTGGTATCATGCCCTAAAATGAGCCATGAAAACTGATAGACAGTATGGATGTAAGACACATAGATCATGGTGGGTCCTGCAGCCAGAGATCCACGACCGAAGGTAAGTGGCACAATGATGAGAAAGATGGAGGTGCATGACAAGTAAATATAAAGCCAGCTACATGTGGACGGTTCATTTTCTGCAAATACGGTTTCCTCTTTCTCATATATGGCTTGATGTATAAATCCAATATACAAACTCCAACATGTGGTAATGCATCCAAGACTGAATAGGTCCACTCCTCGTCTTTCAATTTAGATCTATAGATTATAGATTAATGTGGTGATGTATGATGAAGGGATGTAAATGGGTTGGATAAATGGGTCATGGTCTTCTTACATAAACCCTAACCTGACCATTAATCTGGCACCGTGGACCACAACGGTTTCCAAATTAGACTTATTTTGCTTGGTGGTCTAATCAACCCTAACCATGTGCCCAGAACAATCTGGGATGTCGTCCATTTTTCTGCCATAACACTGACTCGTAACTCAATCGAGTAACCCGAGTCGACTTGGACTCGGTCAATCATGGCTCAAGATATCCTGGTGAGTCTAATTTAACCAGAGGCACTAATAAATATGGAGCTGAGTTCGATTGACTGAGTTGGAAATGGAGGTTGAGTTGGGTCATTGAACAGTGGGCCATAGCTAGCCGAATCCAGGTCAATATCTGAATTGGGAAAAAAGCTGTCCACATGAAAATGAAAGGGAATTAACCTTAATACAGGCCCTAATCATTTGTTATTAACAACATCACATGGATACACATCCCTATCAAACAGCAGATAGATAGGGAGTATGAAAGGCCTCCTCCTCTCATTTGAACAAATGGCAGGTAGGTTGCAGAGACCGACAAATGTCCGCTCCAACCACAATCCCTCCTCCCCAACAAGGTATCATCCCACACAAATAGCCACCACTTGTACACGTGGGAACCTTCCTTACTCTACAAGCAATCCATTTCTACGGTGGGTCCCACCTTTAGATGAGTCTTGAGTCCTGACCTAATCTTACTGGCACCCTGCTATCGGATAATCCCAGCCACCTAATCAGCGGTTCACATTTAACATCTCCCGGTCTAGATCCGGCCCGCGAAATGAACGTCTTGGATCTCCAGTCCCCTAACCAGAAATGTCCATCTGTTGATCTCAGTCTGATTGGGGAAATCTTGACCGTCCATACTAACTGAACGGTTGGAATCGTGCTTTGCTCCAACTGCAACACGTGGCACGACTTGGACGGCTCCGATTGGCGTGCATGTATACCCCATAGTCCAGCGGATGGGTGTTGTCGCACACGCGTTAGGTGCGGCTGGCCGGATTTCAATCTCTTTTCCTGTTTGAATACTTTCGACATTCGCACAAGAAGAGATTGAATGCGTGAGCCTCGTACACGTGCCAATTAATGACACGAGAGATAGATCCCCTCCGTTTATCTGGTGGATAAAGTCTTCCAGATTCCAACGCCTTAGGTTGAGATCATTCTAGTCATTTGGTGGGCCACTTTTACATGATAAAAATGGACGGTAATATAGAATTCAGATAATAATGTGGCCAACATTAGCTGTGGATTGAGCATCGTTTTGGTTGCATATCAGTTCACCAAGGAGTGGTATGATGATAAATGGTCCTGATGTTATGTACCGGAAATCTAACGCCTGTGGGTTCGGTTCATTTCTACAGTTTCTAATCGCGCGAATCACTTCCGTTTTTGTCTTTTTTACCAATATAAAAATCTCCCTGTCTTCAACATTCCAACCCTCAAAACCCTCCTGTTTTTCTTCCCCCACTCTCCCATCTCCACTCTCTATCTCTCCTGCTTTTTATTTGAGTTCTTGATGGCGGAGGAACTGGACGACGGTGAGTTCTGGCTCCCATCCGAGTTTCTAGCAGACGATATTTTCATGGAGGAGAAGAAACGGAAGGAAGGGATCGAGAATGGGAGCGGCGTCTACTTCCCTTGCGAGTTCCCATATGAGTTTGACTCGTTCGGGTCGGCACTGAGTTCGCCAGTCGAGTCGGTTGTTGGGTCGACTGAGACGGAGAGCGACGAGGAGGATTACATGGCCGGGTTGACTCGGCAAATGGCGCATTGCATGCTTCAAGATGCGGAGAAAATGTCTTCCCCTGCATATGGCAATGAAAATCCTAAGGTGTGGTTTTTGGGTTTCTTGCATTTTCGAAAAATGGTTATGATTTTGGGGTTTCTTGGTAGATTTGAAGGCGTGGGTTCTTATGATTTCTCTTTTCTGGGAATTTTTTAAAAGACCCCTTTTGGTTTTCTGGAGAGGGCCTTCTTTCTACGATTTTCTATTATTTTCCTTTTGTTTGAAGGGCGGTTTTTGTAGTTTTTGTGGCTTGGGTCTTTCAGAAAACGGTCTTGTTTTGTTTTTTGGGGGATTTTTTGAAACCCTTTGTTTTAGTTCTTAGATTTTCTTTGATGGGCTTTAGGAAAATTCCGAATCTTGGTCTATTTTTGAGATTTTTATTTTTGCCGTTCCTTTCCGAGGGGCTAGAGGTTTGGGTTTTTTAGTCATTTTGAAAACTTGGGTCTTGTAAATGAGAGTATGATGGATTTGGATGGGTCAGAAATTTCCGGGATTTAATGGTTTTTAAATCATGGGTTTTTGTATTTTTTGAGATTTTCATTTCTGGTTTTCTTCAAGGTTTCTGATTTTGCTTGCTTTGCTTATTTGAAGACAAGGGTTATGGCTGGCTCACCACAATCAACGCTCTGCGCGGTCGGCTGCTGGTCAGGACGGAGTCTTGTTTCGAACCGTGGGAACCCGAACAGTGCATCTCAGTTGCCTTCGCCTCCTTCCAAAACGTTCGATCGAAAGGGCGACGCTTGGGATTTGCTGTATGCTGCAGCTGGGCAGGTTGTGAGGATGAGGGTGAACGATGAAGGGCCGAAATTCCATGGCCAAGGGCTTCTGTCCGTCCCAAGAAAACATGTGGTGCCGGAGAAATCACCTCATGTTGGTTTCTATCCGAATCAAGCTCTCACTCAGCAGCAATTGCAAAACGCTCGGGTAGGATTTTCTTTGTATTGTTTTAAAATGGATTTAGAGCAGGATTTGAGAGGCTTTGCTGTCATTTTAATGTTTATGCTTTGAATTTCCTACAGTTTCAGGAGCTGAAGCAACAGCAGTTGTTGAAGCAGCAAGCGGCCGCTGCTTGGGGAAGACAGGGGAAGGCAATGCCTGCAATGCAGCAGCAGCAGCAGTTGCAGAACAGTGCAAGGGCTGTTGGGTTTGACAATGGAAGATACGTCCGCCCTCTGGGCTTATCCTCCTCTGCCTGGCCTCCATTGCAGCAACAGCAGCAGCAGCGGCAAGCTGGTTCGGGAATGCGGGCGGTTTTTCTTGGTAACTCCGGTTCGAAGCGTGAGTCCTGCGGAACGGGTGTTTTCCTTCCTCGGAGAGCCGGAAATGCTGCCGAGCCTCGCAAGAAACCAGGTGGGTTCTTGTAATTTCATTTTTAGCTCTTCTTGAAGTTTTTGATTTTTCTCAGTCATTGTTTGTTATGGAGCTTTGTTTTCACTTCAATACACAAATCTGTGTATTTTGCCTAATGGCGTGTTTGGGGTTCAAAACTCATGAAATTTCATGATTTATCAGTCTAATTTGGTGCGGAGTACCATGAAATTTCATGATATTTGTTGCTACCAGACGCACCGGAAATTACCCAAAAGAAAAGGCTATTCGGTATTTTTCCTGCTTATTGGCTGTTTGGTTTTGTTATTTTTAAATATTTCAAATTTCTCGGTTGTTGTGATTGATTTTTGAAATGATAAGAATAATAATAAAAAAGCCCCTGTTGTTATTCTCGACAACCCAAATGCCAAATTTCCGTTTTAAATCTGTTTCATCTTTCTTGGGTCACATGCTCTTTTGACCTTTCTATCACTGTTTCCCGTGTGCTGTTTGGTTGATCTTTTTTGGTATTTTGAATTCTGGGTATCTCTTGTCACCGATTTTTAATTCGATAATAAGCAATGCCCCAGATGTTTTTCTATCTACCCAAATACCAATATCGCTTTTCAAATCTCTCTAGTCTCTTGTTTCTTCAGCAAATCCAGCCGTTGATCTTGGTCTTGAAAATTCCGGAAATGCAGCATGCTCGACGGTACTCCTTCCAGCCAGAGTAGTCCAAGCACTGAACTTGAATCTGGACGAGATGGGAACTGCTCACCCTCGTTTTCAAGGTAAGCTATCATCCCACATCCTCTCTTTCATTCCTCTCGAGAAATGGGTTTTGTTTTCACCAGAGTAGTACTCATTTTTCTCTGTTTTCTTTGAATAGAATCCATGGCAGTAGCTCGAACCAACGTCCAACAACAACAACAACAACAACAACAACAACATGATTTCTCAGCAAAAACGGAGTAGCAGCAGCAGCATCAGATACCATCCAGCGACCAACCATGAAAACGTCCTTCCTCAGGAATGGACATATTAACCCCCACCTTTCTTCACTAATCTCTCTCTTTTATTAACCTGATATGTTTTTTTGGAAGAATGAAAAGGCAAAGGGTAGAAAAGGAAAAGAAAGGTTATAGGTAGAGTATTAGTAGGTATTCTTCTTCTCTGTTTGATTTTTGGGAGGAGAAAAAAACAAGAGAAGGAAATGAAAATGTGTTTTGGTAGGAAAGAGAAATCGGAGAAAAAGGAATAAGTCCTGTTTTTGTTGAAGCTGGGATGGAATGCTGAGAGAAGGAAAAGGGGTATTCAGTGGTGGCTTTTTTGTAATAAGTAAGCCTATATAGTTGTGTTTTCACTCACTCTTGCTCTCTTCTTATGTTTCCTTTTATTATTATTATTATTATTATTATTATTATATGACTCTTCGGATCCAACTAGATTAGACGGTCCACTAAGCAAGGCCCCAACCTCGATATCCGTTTATTAGCTGGGCCACATACATGCAAGTTCCGAATCCAATTGCCACTAGGGGCCCACATGACAATGATGGATGGAACTGTGTTGATTTCTTGCCCCCACATACATATGGGGGCGGCTTCGGTGCATCTCCTAATCCATTGTGGGGACCACCGTGGATGTATGTCTTTTACATCAATGCCGTCCTCCATACGTTTGGACAGCTTATGTTAGGGGGCACTTAAGCGTAAACAGTGGTTGATTGAATACCCACTATTAAAAGCTTACTGCAGGCCACACGAATGTTTGCCTGTTGATAAGGTAACGAAGACCTGAATGAAGGGACCACACAAATATCAGCTTTGATCCGAAACTTGTGGGCCATAAAATAGCTTTTAGTGGTCGTTCACCACTGTTCCCTGTGTTGTGGTCCACCTGAGATTCGTATCTGGCTTTATTTTTGGATAGGGGTGTCAATGGGTATGAATTTTGAACTAGGCCCGGCCCGAAATAGTTGGATATCGGGTTGAGACCTATTCCAGGCCCGGCCCGTTGACAGCCTATTTTTGGCATTTGCCCTAAAATGAGCTGTCAAAACAGGTGGACGGCGTGGATGCAAGGGACATACATCACAGTGGGCCCCACAGGGATCCACTGATGCCCCGTCTCGTACGGATCGGCTAGGGTTTAGCTATTGAAGGGATCGGATATTATTAAGCACTCGAAATGAATGCGTTTCATTCGCGCGTTTTTTAGGTTGGGTTTTCTATCATCCAATACGATGGGTTGGTGGGGCCCATAGTTGATGAAGCAGACTTAAACAGGCTCCTCAATCAGATGATAGAAATGGATGGCCAGCATTTGAGGAAAAGGACAAGGATCGGTTGTGGCGTGGTCTTTTCGTGATGTCAACAGTCAGATCTATAGCTTGATGACCCACACCGTGTGGACGGACACCATGCCGTGGGAAGTCTGCTTCGTAGAAAAAGCCGAGTAAGTGCTGCAAATTTTGGGCCGTATTTTGTATGGTGCATCAAATGTTGAGTGCACTGTGTCCGACTGATTTTTAGTAAGTGGATGGATGTTATCGTCCAGTGGTTTCGTGTAGGTCCTTGTTCTATGCACGTTGGAGCCGATGATATGAACGGTGTGATTGGAGTGCATGTGTGCCACGTATACCATGGATGAGTTGGTGTACCTGATGCTGGTGCAGCTGTCGTAGTTCTACCTTTTCCCGGCCATCCACGGCTGGAAGGCGGTGCTCTGTAGCTGGCTTCGCTCCCTGCCCGAGGGGTCTCCCGGTCAGCTTCCCGATATGGAGTCAGGTGCCCGAAATGGAATCTGTTGGTGTGTCGCGCCCGTTCTCTTTCGTTTCTTAAAAAAATGCACTGTTCTGGGGTTTATAAATACTCGGGCGGGTACTCCCATGTGCATGCACTCTGAATCGTCCACTTGTGGCATATAACTCTGGAGAAAATCAAATCGTTCATATCTTGTTACTTGTTTTGAGTGGGCCATCACTTCAAAAATTAAACTAAATTGACATTCATGTCCGTCCGATTGGTTTACAATACTACATATATATTTGGACGGTTAGTTTTAAATATAAATCAAAGTTCACCGACGAAATTTCACCTAATAAAGTTTTAGAACCGTTTCTGAACCGAGGCTCATGGCTTTATTTTAATGCGAGCTTAGTGGGTTAGGTCCTCACTGTGGGGCCCACATTTATGAATGTGTTGTATATCTACGCCGTCTATTCCTTTTGAGATTTGGATCTGCCTTATTTTTTAAACATGCCCTAAAAATCAGATGGCAAAACGGATGAACGGCGTGGATATATAACACATACATAGGGGTGGGCCTCACCCACTAAGCTGTTGCCATGCCGTACCTAATCGTCGCCCGATTTGGACGGGGCGTGGTTTAAGGTGTGCATGCCACGTGTACAATTTATGTGTGGATGCCTTTAAGAGTTAATTAGAGTTCTCTTGGGCGTGAAGCGTCGTGGGCGAAGTGGTGTAGACATGGGCGCGGATTGCCTAGAGTGCCTATAAGCTGTGGGGCCCACCGTTATGTATGTATTGTATCTGTGCCGTCCATCTGTTTCGTCACCTAGAGAAATACGTATCGGATTGATCCAAAACTTCTGTTGCACCCAAGAAGCTTCTAATGGTGGGCGTTCAATCCAAACTCTTTTCTGCCGTGTGGTCCACTTGAGCCTTGAATCTGCGTCGTTCTTGACTCTTGTGCTTAGAATGAGCTGGCAAAACGGATGAACCGAGTGGATATAACACACACACACACACACACACACACATATATATATATATATATATATATATATATATATATATATATATTACAGTGGGCCACACAGCTTAGGGCTGAAGGCAGGCCCTGTCCAGGAGGAATGGGTTGGGTACTCGGATCCACTTGCAGTGCGTTTTAAGTGAGGGACTCGGTCAGGGGTAGATGATTCGGTCAGATCTCGGTCTGTACTCTCTTTTGTTTTGAAAAGTAAAGCCAAGAGAGAGAATGTGGCCGGACCGTCTACCATGTCACTCCCTGTATCGACATGTGTGTGAAAGCTACTGACATGCGTATAGACTCGTTTACTTATTTGTACATATCATTCAACCCTACAATATGTAGGGTCCACCATGTTCGGAGTATGCCTTCCAACCTATGTATTGACTCAGATTGCGTACTGTCGAACACAGCATGGAGGTTGGTACTGTGTTAACGTGGCAAAGTTATAGGCCCACTATTATGTATGTGTTATATCCACACCATTTATCCATTTTACTGCGTCATTTTAGGGTATGAGGCGAAAAATGAGGCAGATCTAAAGTTCAAGTGGACTACACCACAATAGCCGTAGGGATAATGATGCCTACCGTTGAAACCTTACTAAGGCCTATCATGATGTTTACATGCCACCCAACTTGTTCATAAGATCACTTAGATCAGGATGAAAGATAAACACAATCATTAAATTGCTCCAATACTTCTATAACCCTTGATAAGTTCTTCATGGTAGGCACTCAATCCTCACTAGTCTTTGTGGTACGGTCGACTTGAGCTCATTCCTTGAAAGCGGTATGACAAAATGAATGGACGGTGGGTTGCAGATTGAGCCCACCATGATCTATGTGTTTATCCACGCCAGTTATTCCATTTTTAAGATCATGCTAAGGTATGGGTCCACAAATGAGGCAAACCCAAGCTTATTATTTGGTGTGGTCCACTAGAGCACTGGATCTACCTTATTTTTTGGCCCGTACATTAACAAGATCTTAGAAAAAGGCTGGACATCATGGATAAACGGATAGATTACAGTGGCCCTCACATCTAACTGGTGAGACGCTTAAAGGTCTGACCAGGGGTAGGTCCATGGAGGGTGTGCATAGAACTTTGCCACGATAACAAGCCACCACCGAAATCGGTGGTGTGTGCCACAGCAGGCAATCCAAGTCCCCCATGCATCCAGTGAGACCCACTAATGATGATGAACGTCCCAAGAATCAGGTTTCTACCATCATTAGGTAGGCTGTTCCATAAAAAACCATATACATCCATCCAAAAACCTTTAGACTCATGTGGTGGTTGACGTGATGGCTGGATTAGCCTTATTTCTGGAGCATCCTGGATGACCTTTTCCCATGGTGGATGACCCTTTTGGACGTGTTGAATTCCCAAAATAGGCTACAATAGACCTCCCAAGTTTCAGAGAGCTTCTTCTGTAACACTTGTGAAGGATTAAAGCCCTGTGAAAAGCATTCGTGTTAATATATAATACATCAGGCCAGATCCGCCGCAACCTATATTTGTAGCAACCTATATTTGTAGACTAAGCTTCAACTTTTAAAGGCTATTATGCATCCATGACATTCCATCCGTCCATCTGGTGCGTCATCTTATATTCTCCCTGGCCTCCAATACTCAAGCTATTAAAAACTCAGATGGGCCACGCCATGTAAGTTCATGCTTTAAGACCTCCAACTCTTTGATGGCAGCTACACTGATTTTTGAGTGCCAAAGATAACAAAAGCACACATGATGGATGGATGCTGGAGATGTCTTCAATATGTGATCGGGGTTTTTTTTCGGTTGACCGACGAGTCTGGCTCGATTGCCTGAAAATACCTTGGATGAGATAGTTGGTCTCTAGATACTATTGGAGGATTTCAGTCGACTAACAGGCTTGGCCCGGTCGTAAAAAATTCAATGGATTGGTCTGTGAACTCTCTGGACAAATTTGACCATGTTCGGTCGCCCAAAGGGTCCAGTTAGTCAATCGATAGTCGGTGCACTGTGTATGTTAATCAGTTTGCACGGATTTGTTTTTAATTATGATGTTTTTGCTATTTAAATGATTATAACGTGGGATTAGGGCAACACAAGAAGTTTTAGATGTGTTTAAAGGGGTTGAGATAGTTCTAGGGAGAGAAGCTTGGGTTTTCATTTATGGGGTTAAGATCTGGGTAAGTTGTTCTTCATCTCTTGTAACTTCGATTTCATATTGATTCGCTTCATGCCGTAGTTTTTTTTCGAAAGGATTTTTCCACGTAAAAATCAAATTATCTCTTTTGTGCTGAATTTCCCCGTTGCCATTGTGATTGCTTCGTTTGGTTCCACTCTGAGTTCTTCGTTTCCGCATGTTCCCAATGGATAGATTAGTTATTGGGGAAATTAAGAGTTAGTCCCAAACATTGTATTCGGGATTAAACTTAAACAATGGGTTCCAACCCATGGCTCAATTGTAAATGGGCACAGATTGCGTCCTCTGCCCTTGCCTCCGCCGGGCGAACATGTGGAGGGGCCCACCGTGATGTGTCCCTTTATCCCTAATCTTGGTTTCTACTTGTGCAGTAGATAGTAGGTGTAGTAAACAATAATATACTTATCAGTTCGAAAGTAAAATAGTATGTTTAGCTTTCAACATTAGGTAAGTTCTTAACCTTCATGTTTGTTTGGTTAACCCTTAACATACATTGTCCATCATGTAAGGCCCACCTTCAATATTATTATCCATCATGTGGGGCTGCCTTCAACATCCACCACCTCTCATGTCGAGCCAATCCTTGAGATAGATTGTCCATCGTGTGGACCCCACCTTCAATGTTGGTCATCCATCATGGGGGCCTATTTTGGATGTGGGCCATTCACTATTAGCGGCGTACCTTTGTTGCAAACAATCTATTATATGAGCTCTCCTTGGGGCGTCTATAATGTTGGGCCTATCATTGATGTGGACCCACATGATGGGCTGTTGACATTAGAGAAAGAAGTTAAAAGTTGAAAAGTAAAAATTAAAAACTTATAATAGGATGTGTACATATCATCACATAAGTTACTTTTACAATGTGGCTTACCGAACTAAAGTTAAAAAAAGTAACCTTTTAACTTTCATAAGTTTAAAAAGTTAATTATTGGGTGGTATCCAAACGGCCAACATCTTTGAGAAAGTACTCACATCTAATTGGTTATACCTTAGCTGTCTTGCACTCTATCATTTTAGACATTGGCACACGTTTATGAGACATGGAGCATTCATCTTTATACCCCACCACTGATTGGCCATTTGACAGATGTCATATTGTTTTCATGATCTTAGCCACACTAACAAAATGCTGACCTGGGGTTGGACCCTCCATTCACCGGGAGTGGATTAGGTGAGACCTCGGATTAGGGCTGTCAACGGGTTGGATTCGGAGTGGATTAGTGCTAATCCAAATCCGATTTGATTAAGAATATACCCTACCTGAATCCGACCCGAATCCGATCAGATCACGATATGCATGATCCATGCCCAATCTATTTGTATTTTAGCGATCCGTATCCAATCTGATTCAAAACCAAATCTCTGGTAATTTTGGTAGAGGCCCCTCTCTCACAGTAACTGTGACGAAGAAGAAGAGTAAGGTTCTCTCTCAGCAGCTGTGATAAAGAAGAAGAAGAAGATTATGGTTCTCTCTCAGTAGCTGTGATGAAGAAGAAGAAGAAGAGTAGGGTTGCGTTTGCCCTCTCTCTCTTTCTCAGCCGCTATGAAGAAGAAGTAGGATTTTTTTTCTTTTCTTTTTGTTAGTCAAGTAACGGACCAACGCTATTAGTCACGCCACACACCCACGCCGTTATCTGCACAATGTATCGCGCCCACCGGTGTTTCCTTTTATACACATCTATCAGGATCATTGCCGAATTAGATCAGAGTCAACCTGAACCCGATCCGATTAATAAACGGATCATAGATTTTGACCCGAATCTAATCCGTTGATCTAATTATTGATCCGAATCCGATTAATTTGGGTCAGATCCGGATCAGATTCGAGCCATGATCCAATCCATTGACATCCCTACCCCGGATCCACCGAGATGGGTGGGACCCCTGATTGTGGGGCCACCTTGATGTATGTGACTACATCCACATCGGCCATCTGTATTGAAAACTAATTTTAGGACATGATAAAAAAATGAAGCAGATCCAAATCTCAGATGGACTATAGTACAGGAAACAATCGTTTGACCATTAAAAACTTCTTATGGGTCACAAAACCTTTAGATCACGTTGATATTTGTGTCTTCATATAGGTCTTTGTGACCTTACCAACATGTTGGATGGAAAATAAACATTCTGACAGACTCCATAAAGTTTTTAATGGTGGGGATTCAATCATGACTGTTTCCTTGGTGTGGTCTATGGTCTATGTGAGATTTGGCCATGTGCTTCATTTTTTGGATCATGCCCTAAAATGAGCTTTGAAAATGGTTGGACGGTGTGGATTTAAGGCACATTTTACACGGTGATCCCACAGTTAGGGGTCCCACCCACCTCAGTGGATCAGTGTGTCTCCTTAACATTCGAACCTAAGATGTGCTGTTGAAATTAGGGCTATACATCAAGCTGAGTCGAGTCGAGGTGGGTCAAGCTTGGCTTGACTCATCTGTGCTCTCCTCGAGTTCGAGCTTGAGCTCACCCTCGAGCTTACCATTGGAGCTTACCTTGTTTGCTAAACCTTTTGAGGCGAGCTAGTAGATTGAGTCGAGGCGAGCTTACCTCAAGTTGAGGCGAGCTTGCTTTCACCTCAATTTATTATTATCCATGTTTTGTAGATGTGTATGGTGTGTGGTCTCAACGCACCTGTTTTATGCAATGCGTAAAACACACAACTATTGTGGGCTCACCATGTTTTTTACTTGAAATTACTCAATCCATCAGATGTGCTCAACAATGAATTTTCTTACCTAAACAAAACAGTAGGATTAAGAAACCCCCCAATGTGTCCAATGTGTAGCAGAGAGAGAGAGAGAGAGAGAGAGAGAGAGAGAGAGTACCAATCTCTTCTAACTCCAACAAAGAGTTGATTTGAGGGAAGGAGAATGAGTAGAAGAGGAAAAAGGAAAAAGGGGAGAAGGAAAGCGGTTATTCAGCCCAAAGAAAAAAGAAGACTAGGGTATTTTTTTTGACAACTATCTATATGAAACGAGTCGAGTCGAGCTTGAATCGAGTCGAGTACTCGAACTTGACTCAATTTCTAACTCGAGCTTGTAAATGCAACTCGACTTGACTTGTCCCACAGAGTCGAGGCGAGCTTTTTTGAGTCGATTCGATTGAGTTTCTCCCCACTGACTCAGCTCATGACCAGCCCTAGTTGGAAGCCAAGCGTCTTCCAGCTGTGCTCCTTACCATTCCAAACTGTATTCAACGAAGGCCTTTGAATTTATGCAGGGAGAGTACACATGCTTTCGAACGTATGGTAATAGTTATCAACAGACGAGCTTTGTGGGACCGACCTTGATGTGTCAGTTCCATCCAACCCGTCCATCAGATGTGCACACCCATGTCATGCCTACATCCCAAAATCGTGCCTGCTCTGTCTTAGTAGAGCCGCACCAAGTGAATATGTAGGTTGTAGACTTGCTGGCCGTGCGTGTACCACCTGAGCTTCGTAACAGTGAAAATGAGTAGTCGCAACAGATGCACGATTGGATTTCATGTACACATCACAGGTGGGGCCACACAGCTCCAACATATGTTGATTACCATACATTGGAACGCATGTGATCATTCCCATTTGTGTATCGTCGTTCTGCATGTGTTATTTTCTGTGCAAGTGTCATCGTCTGCAGGGACTGAGTCGTGGTCCTGATCCTGTACGTGTGTGGCACATGTACGGAGATAAACTTCAAGTTGCTGTGTACTTCAACTTGAGGTAATTTGGAAGGTAGCCCTTGCATTGAATTGTCTTGATGAAAGGAATCATACGAGTATATCATAGTTTCTTCCCTGATACACTAGTTTTGGGTGCCCTTAATTTGTACAAATGTGCCCATGTTTCAGTAACCCAGATGGTTGCTCAAATGGACAGTGGCCACCAGCCATGAAACAGCCTGATTTTCAAGGCCATAAGTTCTAAACGGTGTGGCACACTTGATGGAAAGCTCTGATCTGTCAAATGTGTGCTATATTGGCGTGTGCTTGCCAGTGAAACTCCTACTTAATTTTGCAGGAAGGAAGAGAAGAAGATTTATGGCAGTTTACAACTTCAATTTTTATGGTGAAGTTCTTTAAATGGCTGTAAAGAAATGTTATTTTGTGGACGAGGTTTGCTAGAATACATCCTGATGCACTGCAAGATGCATCTTCCAATGGTCTATACTGTTTATATGACAAGTCTCATTTTCTAAGGTGGAAAGATTAAAAAAAATAAAAGCTCCATGTTGGATTATTTCATCCCTATGATAGTTCAATTCTTTTGTTTTAAACATGACTGGTCACTGTTGCTTATATCTATTTTTAGCGCATGGACATGGATCAATTAGAAGTCGCCACATGTTGACATATGAGTTCGATGCGATACAAATCATACTCGAGTCCAAATATATCTTTTGCTGATCTTCCTTTGATGATACATCTTCCATTATTAATGCAGCGGTAGCATAAAATCATACATATGCCTTTAGGGAAATCAACTGACGAATAAGATGAGGCCGTAATTCGTGTGGCATGCCATTAAAACAACGTACCCAGCACCTCTATAAAAGATCCATCAAATGAAAGAATCTTACAACGGATCTGGTTATGATACACTTAGTGAGACTGTCTCTTATAATCTTTCTAAAATGAAAGACTTCTCAAAAACCTTAAGATGTAATGTGGTGATCATGAAGAGTTTGTATATTTGAAGATTGTACTTGTATCCAAACA
Source organism: Liriodendron chinense (assembly GCA_003013855.2). Classification (NCBI taxonomy): domain Eukaryota; kingdom Viridiplantae; phylum Streptophyta; class Magnoliopsida; order Magnoliales; family Magnoliaceae; genus Liriodendron; species Liriodendron chinense. Next base: position 7,332,488 of record ML058333.1, read on the forward strand.
AATTGATTGCAGCATAGACTCAAATCAAGAGAGGATGGACATTAATAGATTAGGCTCATATCTATGCATTGATTGGAAATAAGAGAATGAGAGATCATGATCTAGTGGTCCGATCTGGTTCTACCATTTCCAAGATTAGAAAGGAGCAACATCTTGGGGTGCTGATTTAGTCATTCAGATGCAATGATAACCTAATCGATTTAAGATCGAGGATGAAGGGTAGAGATGGCTCTAATTGAGTCCAAATCTGAATACAGTAGGATCATGAAAGTCTCCAATAGGGGAGCATTTATGTAAAACTGAAGATTTAATGAGATCTGAAAATCAGCAATTTCAGATTTATGAAAATCTCCCTATTCGGAATGTAAATTGTAAATGCGAAGGATCTTGAACCAACAAGGAAACTTAACAAGGGTTTAGCCACCTCAACAACTTATGAAAGGAATACGCGATGTAGAGCTCGAGGCCCACGCCAAACTCAATTTATCTTCTTTTACATTTATTTTTATGTTTATTTTAGCATAGCCTAATCTTAGCATAGATCACTACTGTTCAGCGTTATCGCTATAGTATTGTAGGATTATATTAAACATTTACAACTTTAAGTTGCTGGATCCTAATTAACCAAGTCCTTACTTGGGTGATCATCTTTCTACCCACATCTTTTTGACCATCCGCCTAAATCATCTGTTCTTACAGACAGATCAGATATTTATTTCTCATTTTTCTTGTTTCTCTAGTTATTTTTACTCTATCAATTGTAATGAGCCACATTCACATATTAATAAAATTAGTATTGTTTTAGCATTTTTTTTGTTTATTCGATCATCCTCATTCTTTTGAAAAATAAAGTACTCACAAGGAGTGGAAAGAAAATCCTTAAGATGTAAGGTAAAAAAATTCTATTAGGAAGGATTCACCCTTACCCTTTTGTAAGATGACTAATCACTGATCACAATTGGTTGTTAACTTGACAACTAGATTTTTGAATCCGGTCTTATGCAGTTATTTCAGCATGAGGGTGACCAACATTCAATGAAACATTGAGTTGAGTACGACTCTAGCATGCCTGCATTTGCTAATCGCACTCATAAACTGAATACAAGCCCTTAATCACATATGTGGCCTATTGTTTGATTAAATTGTACGAACAACTATAATCTCCATATAATCAATGACTTAAAATATTTAATTTCATATTTTTTTGGGCATCCCCAATCCAATGGGCACGCCACCTATCAAATAAATAGTTTGTGAGGTGGAAAAAAGCCCAAATCCAGTGGCTATAATCCTACGCATCTTATTATAATATGTTGGTATGCCCCGGAGCATAACCTTTTTATAGGCAGACCATGCCCATGCAACCGTTACTTTCGGAATGATGTTGTCAACAACCACAACAACCAGCGGTTGGGGAGAAAAATAAGTGGGAGGAATCATCACATGCAGTACTGTCTTTCCTAGGAAATTTGATCCGTTGAAAAGGTGGGCTCCAATATGAAGATCACGTGGCATGGACACCAGATTCATGATCCACTTGTTGGGTTAAGCACATTGATTCGTATTATTGGCTGTCTATTTATCTTGATACGGTCCATCTCTCTCTCTCTCTCTCTCTCTCTCTCTCTCTCTCCCCGTCTCTAAAATTACTTTTTTTAAGCTTAAACTATTAATCACAATTTTAAGCACCTATTAAGACACTGAAAAATGAGCTAAACTTATAACGACTGGTATGGACCATGCAAATTGTGGGTCCCCTTCGGAATGGAAGTATGGACCATGCAAATTATGGGTCCCCTTTAGAATGGAGCATGGTCCATTTCCCATTAACTTTCTTAAGCATCAAATTTCACTGTTGAATTTTAACCTCCAACAAATTTACACTATCTGTTTGACACTGGACCATTGGATGGTTAATATCAATATGATCTTTGTCCATGTGCCTCATGCACAAGTATCTGTGCATGATGAGTTGGATAGCCCATATAATGATCACAAGCAATTGTTTGGATCTACAGAACTTGCTCATCAGAAGTGTATTAGTTATATAGAGGGTAATTTTATAATTTTACATGGAGGTTTATGGAAACTTCTTCCTTTTTAGCCTTTGAGCACCGTGGATTGATATGAATCCGTGAATGTCCTAAAAGGGAAGCACATAAATCTCTATCTTATGGTTTGCATTTATTTTTTTCTTTTACTTTCTTTTGATTCTAATATTACTACACGTGGTTGAAAAGAGAATTTCTCCCAACAGAAATGATCTCAGCCATTGCCGGAGCTATATGGGATGCTGATGATAGCGTGAATCCACCGGCAATGATAATAGGTCTGGTCCACATGTGGGATATCCCGAGTGGCTACACCTCACCAAAATGCGGGTGGGCCGGGTTACATTTCATTTGATTCTCATTCTAAGGGCACACCCTAGGTAACAGGCTTTTCATTTCATTTAATGATATTTTCAAAATTTACTTCTTTTGTATTCTTTTCTTAGCAATATAATTATTTTACCTAGAAAAAAGAGGGATGGGACAATTCAACCACCTAGAATGAGAATGGAACTACAATAGGCCTGTCCACATGTGGGATGGCTCGAGTGGTCCACCCCAGCAAAATGCTGATGGGCTGGACCATGTTTAATTCGATTCTAATTCTGAAGGTACATCCAAACAGCCCTTAACTTCAATATTGAATCGAAGTTTAATTTCTTTTCTATTTATAATAAAATTATTTTACCTAGAAAAAAGATGCCGATGAGACCATTGACCTACCACCGAAAATGAGAAAACAACGCTGACAAGCTAGTCCACATGTGGGATGACACAAGTCGTTCCACGGCCCGCTTACTTTCTGTTCCCTTCTCATCATGATGGTACATCCAAACAGGCCATTAACTTCCTTTTACCATCAAACCAAAGGCAACAATATTCTTCAGACTAACAAAAATGGAACACTATATTTGAGTGCAGCACTTAAAAGAACAGACTTTATATGATACTCGGGCAGTGCATGACCCTTCATATGCAAGTATCTAAATTCTGTACATACAGTATATGCTAATTCTAATTAAACTGATTAACCAAATGTAAGTCAAAGTCCAAAATTTAGATTGTTCGAAAGAACCTATCCTTTGATCTTTGGACAGTTTAATTTTACATGTATGCCACATATGCACCTTCCAAGTAAATTTTAAGTGGCCGTATATCATCCATCACACTCTTCAGAGTATCAAAGTTTCTCTCCTTAAAGAATAGGACTATTGATGAACATTTGTTGGATGGTAATATGTCATCCTGTCTTCACACACAATATCCATGGGGTTTAAATGCTAGTCTACACGGTGGGCCCCACAATAGTTATACTACCCATTCTCTTTCATGACTGAGACTTCCTTGTTTGGGTGTCCCACCCAAAAATCAACTTCCCATCTTCCTTTCCTTTTTCTCTGTTCTTCTTTTGAAAGAGAGAGATTGTAGAATTTTCCCGCTTCGTAGCGAGAAATCATGCGGTGGAATCCAATGTTGATACGTCCACGAGCTTTTAGTAACTCTACACACATCTGGAATACAGCTCATGCACATGCTACAAAATGTGCCAGCATGGCAAGATAGGTCTGAAAACTAGTCCATCTGTTAGAATGGCACCTCTATATGATGCCTGGCTCAAGAACCAGGTTGATCCACAGGTGAGGTGGGCCACAGCTTGCAAAGTAAATGTACGGCTCTTAAAAACTTGGGTGAAGGTTACTAACCCATCTACCTATTTTCAATATTGGGGACCCACATGCTGAATGGGCTAGATTGTTTTGTAGCCAGGAGTTTTAGTCACCAGATGGACAGCTCGGGTTAGCCAGCCATGCACCCGAGTGGGACCAAGCAATGAGTACTGCCCGACAGCTTGACTCAGAAATATGGCAAAGCAGCACAACATCATAGAAAATCATGGCAATGATCATGGAATTATCTGGGCATTTTCGTCCTATTAAGGTTGAACGGTGGAAGTCAATTGGGACCACTTGTTGAGATGTCATTTTCAGCACCAGACTCACTTCGATCACAAAAATACAATGGTCCCCCACGCTTGAAAATCTGAGTCACTAATGAACTACACCATTATTAGTGCTGTCAAATGCCATGGATGACCCACTGGACCTACTGGCATGATCGCCAACGTCCAGGTCTGAGCCTCTGGGCCCACTGCCATCATCGAAGGCTAGGTTTGAGCTTGATCCAGGACGGTAGATTTAGTTCTCCCGTGGGATGGTGCTCAGTCTGAAACGTAGGTTACGAGCTCTACAGCGGATTACACACTTACACTGCAACTGTTGTAGAATATGCTTATATTACAGTTTTGTGTATGGAGTACTCCTCCGTGTATATGCATGACATCCGATCCGTCCATCATATTTGCTCCCTATCATGTTCTTCTTCGAGCCCAAAATTAAGGTCGGTCCAAAACTCAGGTGGCCCACTCAATGTAGAATCATGCCTCCCACCAAAAGTTTTGGACTGGCCTGATTTTTGGTGTGTTGGGTGGAACCGCATCTTATGAATGGAAAGGAAGGGATGTGGAAAAGAAAGTGGACCCCACACAGGAAAGATTTCCACGGTGAGAATCCCCATCCCAGCTAATCCCTCTGGTGGGACCCACTTGTGTTTTGGACTGACGTGTGTATTTTATCCACGCCATCATATATTTTATCACTCATTCTAGGGAAAAAGCTAAAAAAAAATAAGGCGGATCCAAAGCTCAAGCAGACCACACCACTTGAAAGAGTGGGAATTGAATGCTTACGGCTGAAAATTTCTTAGAGGCATCGGAAGTTTTAGCTCAGCTGATATTTGTGTTTTCCCTTCATCTAGAGTTATATGACTTTATGAGCAATAAGTTTTCAACAGCAAGCGTGGCAATTGCCACAGTTTCCTGTGGTGTGGTCCACTTGAGCTTTGCCTCTGCCTCATTTTTTAGGGCTCATGCCCTAAAATGATCAGCCGGAAAATGGATGAACGTTGTGGATAAAACACATACTTCATGGTGGGGCCCACCTAGCTTCGACACCAGCTATTTGACTGGTGATGGGGTCCAGCCAAACCATGTCCCTTGTGGAGCGAGTAGATCTGGGCCATACATCACAGAGGGCTGGATACACCAAATTGCAGCTTGGTATGCAATAGTTGTAGGGTGACCAGCTGTGGGAGCTTTGTCCTACTCACACAGCAGAAATAAAAGCATGGATCCTCTACGAACTCCGTTCACCCTATCTGTAATTATAAATGCTATTTACATGTGTGGAACTTATTCACCTCATTCAACTGTCTGTGTGGGGCCAACCATGCTGTGTTTTATGTCAACTAAACCGTGCATCAAGTCCAACGGTGATGATGAAATTCCCAAAAAATTTAAGGTCTGTACAATTATTGGGTGGACCACACCAATAGAAATAATGAAATCCACCCAAAAACTTCCAAATTCACGTGACCGTCCAATTGATGACAAGACTAGTCTTAGTCTCAGGCATTTAATTTTCTTGAGGGAAGGACGAGTTTGATTCTGTACAAAATCCAGTGGCCCCCGAGTGGACTAGTAGAAAAAGATTTTCCTACAAACCTTATAGTACAACCCAGATTTTCCTACAAACCAATAGGGACACGGATTGGATTGCGTACTGAATTACTCAGTAGGCTACAGCGTACCAAGAAAACTCTGTGGGGCCCACTGTGGTATATGTGTTTTACCCCACTGTCCATCCTTTCTGTCAGCTCATTTTAGGGCATGCTTTCAAAATTGAAGCATATCCAAAGCTCAAGTAGAACACACCATAAGAAAATGCAGGGATTGTTGTGTAGACCATTGAAACCTTACTGGGGCTCAGGGTGATGTTTGATAAGGTCAATAGACACGGATGAAGAGAAGGCACAAAAGTCAGCTTGATTCAAAACTTCGGTGGCTCCAGGCAGTTTTCAACAGCAGTCATTCAATTCCCACTCTTTAGTGGAAGCTGATTGTGTCTCACCCTGGTTGGACCTTTAAGTGACAAGACCGGTGTGGGAGCCCACCGTGATGTATTTGTTTATCAACGCTCTTCATCCCTTTTATAAATCACTGCTAAGGTATAGGCTAAAAAATGAGGCAGATGGAGGGTTATTGTAGACTTACCAAATAGTAAGCTTGAATGCATTAAATGCACAAAGCATTAATAAAAGTTTCATTAAATGTAAGAGCCATCTCTGGTGTGGTCCCTTAAAGCATTGAATCTGCCTCATATTTGGTCTCACACCCTAACATGATCTTTGAAAATGGATGGATAGCATGAATAAATGTATACATCATGGTGGGCTCTCATAGTGTTGGGAACAGGAACGTCGGTAGAGGAAGCGAAAGCCGAACAACACAATAAACTATGCGATCAAACAAGAAACACAATACAATCACACCACACAAGCATTCAACTACAAGAGACAATTCGATTTTACTTAGAAAAATCCCTCAACGAATAAAAAACAACGGCACAAAACAATCCACTGTAGTTCCAAAAGATTATAGAGATTAACAGCCCACAAGCTAAGAAAAAACAAAGAAAAACCAAGCTCTCTCTCTCTCTCTCTCTCTCTCTCTCTCTCTCTCTTTAAACACTCTCCCCTCTTCCTAACACACTTAGGAAACCTTGGACACTTTAGGATACCATCTAAGTTTGGATACATGCTATATATATAGCAACTAATCTCAATTTAAAAACATCTTATGCAGATCTGCATAACTACGTAAGAAAACGCATACACCGTCGATCGGTCGGACCTAGCACAAAACAGTCCAGAAGAAAAATAAAATGATTCTGCATATCTGCCTCACCATCGACCGGTCACCTGACTGTCTGGAGCCCTCTGCAGACCGGTTGCTCGACCGGTCTAGGGTGAATGAAATTTGTACAGCAATCTTGTTGTACATCTAGGCCAAAGGGTAGACTGGTCGCCCGAGCAATCTGAGCACCTCAAGACATGCACAATTTGAAGGCTACTCCAACACAGATCTAGTTTTCCTGTTTAGTGTGGTCCAGTAGAACCTGAATTTAGTCAGTACACAACCCGCAGTCTGCGCGCTAATAATAGTAACAGTGGTAATAAATAGAAGGCAACCCACGTCAGGCTCACGGCAGGCTGAATGATGTCCGTTCGCAAAGAGATGATAGAGGATGATGTGACAACATCTCTTAGGGACCACAATGCTGTGTATGTGAAATCCACTCCATCCATCACATTTAACCATCTATATTAGGTCCTGGGACCAAAAATCAGTCTGATACAACAATCAGGTTGGGTACATCACAGGGAATAATGGAATGGGACACAGCTAATAGAAACATTTCAGAAGCTATGTAAGGAGTCTCTGTAGTACAGATGGCAGTTGATGTGTGAATCGGCTCTGCACATATGCTAGGCCCTGTTATGGATAGTATAACTCCCAAAAATCACATTCATTGGACAATCCTTAACACTTGAGCTATGGCCATTTAAGTGATGGTGCAGGGTCTCAATGCATGGCTCAGTGTCAGATGCACTATACTGAATTTGGATTAGGTACTACTTGTTCCTTTGGATTAGCTACTACTTGTTCCTGACATGTCACATTTGTATGGGTAGAGAGCACGTTGTTAGAAGGACATGCCATGCCAGTAAGCCTGACACAAGCTTGTCACATCTGCTCTCCATTAATATAGAAGTAACATATACTAGCCTGTTTGGAGATCTGTACAGGTGAGGGTAAGTACTTAATCCGAGCTCACCTGAATTCATGAGTTCGATTGCTCCATGGGGTGTGTGTTGAAAAAAAGTAACGGTGTGAACATGTGGTAGGTTGTCAAATATGTGGTAGGATGAACTGCTCCCACAGTGATTGGGTACTACCCCCGACATGGGCTTTGAAGGGCCACTCTATCCACACTGTCCATCCATTTTTACATATCATTTTAAGATAGAAGCCCAAAAATGAAGCAGTTCCAAGACTCAAGTGGTACACACATTGCGGTTTGAACACCTACCGTTGAAAACATTATGCATCCCCCCAGAAGTTTTGGATGAAGCTGATATCTGCGTTTTTATGTGGTCTTATGAACCGGTTGGATGTCAATTAACCATCACTGTGGGTCCTAAGAAAGTTTCAACAGAAGGGGTCATTATCACCACTGCTTCCTGTGCTGTGGTCCACCCAAGCCTTTGATCTGCCTTATTTTTTCGCTAGTAGATATGGCAAAATGGATGGACAGGTGTAGATAAAACCTATACGTAACAGACGGGTAGTACCCAATCCGTGTCCATGACATCCACTCTGTCGGTTGGGGGAAAACCCTGTATGTTGACTCTTCACGCAGAATATCAGCCTGATAGAAACCTCACATAGGTGATGAGTCATATCAATAGTAAAATTGCCCCACAACTTAAAAATTCATGCAGTGTTGCTCAGGTAAGTTTTGGATCAGGTAGGTTGATTTTGTAGCTTCCTTTCATCAAGGTGGGTCACACTTAATAAATGAATTTGATGAAAGATAACAGACTATAGCGCCCACAGACAAACCTATGGTTGGTGTCCCAACTGCATTATTTGGTCCGGCACGGCCCACCTGAGTTGTGAATCTGGCTGATTTTTATCCCACTGATTTAGCATTGATGAGCGAACTTGACAGATGTAGTGGGTGTCATACAGACAACACAGTGGCCCCATAGAGGATAGTCTCGTTGTGTACGACGGCTGATGTGTAGGCACCTGGAAATAGCACACATGGCGTATGTTAGCTCAAAATTAACTGACTAAATTGTGCCACCACCCATTTCTAGGATGGGAGTAAATGGAATTAAATGACCTCTTCGATGCATTTGGATGGTAGTAAATACATGGAAATAAAATAAATTGTGAGTAAATATGCTGTAAATGAAGTCTCCTCTCAAAGGAGTAATTTGAAGTTAGCCGATTGAAATGCCTTTTTGGTTACACTTGATAGTCATAAGAGTAAACAAAGGTGCTAGTATACACGTCTGCCATACATGTAAACACGCTAAAGTTAGCCATTGAAATGGATAGATAAAAATGTTGGCAAGTAGTTTGTTCTAGATCCTTATGTTTGTGGCTCACTCGAGGCGTGAAGTTTCATCAATTTTGGCTAAAGTATATATTTAAATGTGCTTATTATATTTTGGAGAATTTATCTTGAATTCATTGTGAGTGATATGATGCCTTTATGACATATGCTCCTTACATTTGTTGGGTTAGGTCATTTTAGAAAGTTGGTCAAAAATTAGGTGAATGGGGTAATTAGGGCCCATTTGGATTGTAAGTCACTTAGAATAAATTATTTATCAAATCTGCTACTTATCTTGGTTTCTACTTATTAAGTAGATAAGTATGTTCGGTAAACAACATACTTATGTAATTTTTAGCAAATAAATAATTGATATTAATTTTTAACCATACTTACTTATCTTAGATAAGTAACTTTAACTCATATCATCGGTAGGAAAAGTTGCTTATCTAGCTTCATCCAAGCAGGCTGTTAGTAAGCCACAACGACGGAAAACAATGAATCGGGTCACCTGTCATTCTCCCCCCCCCCCCCCCCCAACATGCACCTACGTGTAGCCTTCTCTCTCTAGCACCCACCTCCTCTGCCTCTCCTTTTATCTCTGTATCCTCTCAATCTCTCTCCCTTTTCTATTTGTCCTCACTCCAAGTGCATCCCATTTACCATCCCTCTAGTAGAAATATATAGGTAGTAGATGTATTATGTGGGCTTGGCCCCATGTTTGAGAGGATTTTCAGTTTATCCTGAGCAGGGCCGATATACCTTTGAAAGTTGTCAAGCGCCTTGATACTGGTCTTTCAGGCCCATGGTCTGAGCTGTGCCTACCTTAAGGCCTGACAATATTCTATAGGCTTGGGCTCTACCCTTTTTTTTTGGATCAATCCAGGCAACGGAAGATCCTAACCGTTCAATCCTTGCCCTGTCCTGTTTGAATGTGCTTCACCGATAGGTCAATCCATCAGAGGCGGTCAATGCTCTTTTTTCTTAATTATTATTTATGGTACACACTCAAACAAAGTCCCATGTTGATATTGCTTTGTTTGGTGCAAGTCCATCAACGATGGGGCCCATATGATCACAGCCCTATATGGGTCCCACGTGTACAAATCCAAGAACACTGTACGTTACTTGGTTAGGCAAGCAGGAGTGGACTCCTATGTTAGGTTTGCATCACTTAAAAAATGACGCTGATTCTGGAAACATGCACATGGGCATGGCATACATGTAACACAATCCAGACCGTCCATATCGCTGATGCAACTGATTGCGACTGAAAAACTGCACTGGAATTTGGACCAATCGTCCACTTTATAGCCATTCATTGATTGGTTCAGATTACTTGAGCAGCGGGAAGTTAGAAAATTTCTCTATCATGATGGGACCCACAATTTTTTAAATGCTGGAAAACTGAAACAGTAGTCAAACCCTAGATTTCTATAATAAATCCATTGGGCATGTTAGGTATAGTTGAGATTTCATACCAAATCTTTTTCTTTAGAGAAATGTCCCAGTGGTCTTGGAGCACGGTAAGTTACAGTGTTCCTAGTTGCATGTGTTCAGTTAGATAGTCCAATCAATCGATCTGAACCATTAACTAAGTACAGAACGAATTTCTAAACCTTCCATTCGAAAATAGCCCTAATTCGATGATCCAATACGTCCTTAGTTCCGTAGCCATCCGTTTTTCGTTCCATGGATGGAATGGCTACGGTTGCCTAGTATCATAAGCAATCCATGATGGTCTTTAACAAGTTGGATCAAATCGTTGAATAGACGTATGTTTGCGTAAATGATCTTGGCCGCTCATATTAAAGAACCTTGATCGAATGGTTAATATTTGTGAGATCAATGTGATGCTTGCATGGTTGCTTATGAAATGTGTGTTGGACCAGTGAACAGTCTAGATCAATGGATTGGAGCATTTCTCATTTATGTCTTTTAATATTATTTTCAATCAATTATGCATCTCTATTTGATTAAGACGGTAAATGCTCTGAATCGGAGACTCGGACCGACTCGTTTGGTTTTGAGTCGAGTCGCAACTCACCTGAGCCTGAGATGACTCGGGTCCCGAGCTAGATCAGGTTTTCACTGTGTCTGAAATCAACCAGGACGATTCACACAAGACTTATCGGGCCTTTTGAAACAATGGGAATGGGCTGGCCCACTAGGCTTCAAGAGTGGGCCAATCCAAAATCAGTTCTAACGAATCTTGTGTGGATCCCACCCCAACGTGGACCAATCAAAGAGAAATGTGGTCCCCTTTTCCACAGGCTCCTTGAACTAGCATTCCTCTTGTCAACAAATGCTTCCCTGGGGCTTTAATGCTTGGCAGTTTGAACTTAACAAGGGTCATTTAAATGGGCCCATCTGGTCCCGGCCCTGTACCAGATCCAGCTAGATTTGGGCTGAGATAGTCTGGGCTTGGACATGATTTTTGAGGCCTGATAGCTAATTTTCCGTGCCGAGGCTTGAGTATTCATTCATAACAACCTGGGATAACGGCTCTGCTCTGCCTTTTCACTCAAAGGCTTACTTACTAAGCTAGCGTACTGGGCAATGGTTCGCGTGGCCTGGGTCTAGTGGCCTGACCTGCTTTTGAGGCTAGCTTGGGCCAAGCTAAAAGGTTAGGTTGTCAGGTATGGGCTAGAAATGTGGCCCATTTAAGTAAATGGATCGGGGTTGGATTGAACCCTACCCGACTTCAACCAACCATATGGGCTAGGACTGCACCTTGGTAGATAATCGATCCGGCCCGCCCCAAACCCAAGACAAACTAATAGAAGATAAACTGTGGACGCAAATATATAGTATATGTAGGTTGGGTCATCCGAGGACGAGTCAGTGCAGGCCAGTCCGACCTAATTACAATTAAATGTATCAGGTGGAGATCGAGCTTAGGCTTCACAAGTTTTAACTAGGTTGGGTAAGATGACTCTGACTCAATTACATTCAAATGTTTCTACGTAGGCAAGTCAGAGTCAGACTTGGGCTGGATGATTTTCACTGGGCCGGGATAGTTGAGATTACCCAATTAGACTTAAATAGTTCAGGTGGTCCATGCTTGGGCTTGGGGAATATCAATTCGCTCGGGTCAGGCACAAGGTAATGGATCATGGGTTAGCTTCTGGTGTTTCTTGGCCCAAAGTGTAGGTTGGGCTCGGGCTGAATCGAACGTGAACTTGACCGATTGCCATCCCCATTACACTCAAGATGGCTCAGTCTGGTCCATGGATCTCTTACCTTGTTATACCATGATCATCAGGGACTTTAGGAAATACCTGCAGTCATTGCTTGATAAAAGGTATGTGTGCCATTGATGCATGATATTGCTAGACGTAATGAGCACTTGCATTGGTAGATCGAGATCAAGTCACTAAGTATGAAGGCTCACTTGCTTGGATTATGATTAGACTTAATGTTGTATAGAAAGATAATTATTGTTAGACTTGAGGATATGTGAGGGTTAAGATCATATTTATATCATTTTGGCTCGCTTTACAAGATACCATGTGGTAAAAAAAGTGAGTGAGAATGGGTTACTCTATAAGAATTCATTAATTCTTAGATGGGCTAATAAAGAATTCATTTGTTTCCTAGGGATGCATTCATGATGAGATCTAATAGACTGGAGACTTGTTAAATAGTTTTTCCACTAGACTGGGCACCTTGAAAGGTTTTTATATTCTTTATGAAGGTTTTCAATTGCTAAAGTTTTATTTAGTACTTAAAATTATTTTAATCACACTTGATGATGATATGATGACTCTGATGATCCACCAACTCAATAACATGATATTTTTTTGGTGGATGGCTATGCAATTGAGAGTATTGGATCACGTGAATTGTTATATGTTTCCATATGTGTATAGGCATTCTACCCATTTTTTGACAGCTCCCAAGGTAGCCAATGAGAAGGAGGTGTGTGGTGTTGATTAAAGAGAGTGCAGTGCATGTGATTTCGAAGAAGGCATTGGAGTTGATTTTGCGGGAGTACAACTGGCATGGTTTGGATGAGCCACGTTAGGTGTGACCAAGCGAGGTGTGAACGAATAAGGAGAAAGAATGGAGACGAATATGGAGAAGGTAGTGGCTAAAAAAGGAATCACCTAGAAGGTTTGATCGAGGAAGACAGTTGTTGTAACCCTCATATGTAAGAGTATCCAAAAGACTCTATCACTTTGAAGTCTATAAAAGCAGGGGAAAGCAACAAAGCAAAAGGTCTCATACCAACAAAACCAAACAAAACCAAATCAAATCAAAATCTATCTTTCGAGTTAATCTATGTTCCTTAATATAAATATGTTTTTGTATTTCTTAGTGTAAATTGGCTATTACATTCTGCAAAATAATTAGTAATTTAGATTTCTTCATGTAATCCGTAATTTATCTTGTAATTAGGAATAGCTGCAATCCTTAGTTTTAATTAGAATTTATGCTCACAAGCAGGATTTAATTTCAATTCAAGTTCAAGCAAGTTCTTCATTAAGAAAAGTGTTTCACGATCATTTTTCCTGCGGTTGATTGTAAGTATCTTTTTTGCTTATGCATTTTAAAAGTTCTTTCATACATAAGGCAAAGGCGTGACCCAATTTCGAAGGACAAAATCTAACCTCCGATAATCGCACACTTGGGGTTAAGGTTGTTTGGTTGAAATCAAGCCGCAGAATCAATTCTGGCACACTTGCACTTGTCTAACACGTGTGTTCAAAAATAGTGAACAACAATAGGGACAATGAAAAATTATAGGGTGAGAGAGTATCATAAGTGACACCCCCTTAACCCTAAACTCTTTATTATAAATCTGATCATTTTTTAAAGGAGAAAACAACACAAGAGAGAGCTCAACCACTATTAGGTGTGAGTGAGAGAGAGCTGACCCCTTCTTCCTTCTTCACCAATCTCCTTCCACACGTGTGTGTGTGTGTGTGTGTGTGTGTGTGTGTGTGTGTGTGTGTTGTGTGTGTGGTTGTGTTGGTCCACTCATGGGATGAATGCACGTCACTCTGTCCTACTTTGAGAATAATGTGGGGCTCTCACCCTCCCTTTATTGGGATAAATCGGAGAGGAACCTTCTACGTTGGAGGATCAATATTACAACAATTCGATATTTTACACCACCTTCTCTTTAATTAAGAAAGACTCGCTCTAATGCAGTGGGATATGAAAAAAGAAGAGGGAATGTCTTCTTCTCAAGTGCAACCCTTGAACCCATGGGGGAAGAAAATATCTCTAAAAGGGATGAATAAAAGTGATACTATAGTAAATGGAGTGTATTGCTTACAATACATCACGTTTGCTTTTATAAGAAAAATAAACTCTTGACCTTAATTTAACTCAAAGTAAGGTATTTTCTATAATAAAAATTAATAAAAGATATATTTGTTGGGAAAATCGGAACTGGCAGCGGAAGCCAAAACGCGCGGAGCAATGCGAGATCAAACTGAGAAACAATATGAAATCAAACCACACACAAGCATTCACCACAAGAGAATCCGAATTTAAGTGGAAAAATCCCTCAACGGGTAAAAAACCATGGCACAAAACAATCCACTATGATTAACAAAAGATTACAGAGATTGACAGCCTACAAGCAAGAAAAAACAGAGAAAATCCCCAAGTTCTCTCTCCCACAATTCTCTCCCCTCTTCCTAACATGATTAGGAAACCTTGGACACCTAAGGATACCATCTAAGTCCGGATACATGCCATATATATAGCAAGAATCCCGAAAATAGAAGCATCTTACGCACTACCGCGTAATGCACAAGAAACCGTGTGCACAGTCGACCGGTCGCACATTACACAGAAACAGTCCAGAGGAAATCTCACCGATGCTGCCTCACCACCGACCGGTCGCTCGACCGATCGGAGCCCCTACAGACCGGTCAGCTGACTGGTCTGGGCACTCAAAAATCTGTTCAGGAGCCCGCGTGCATCTGGGCCATAACACATCAGACCAGTTGCCCGACTGGTCTGAGCACCCAAACGTGTACATGTTTAAAGGCTCTCCCAACAATCTCCACCGAGGCTTCAAAGGTCGAATCAACACCATCCTCGCAACGTCATCTCATTTTCAATTATAGCTCCACCGCTTCTCATGCCACCATCGACTCTAATTTTGCACATTCACGTCCTTTTCCGCTCTTCTCAGTGTGGCCCTTGGGCACTTGCCAAATACGAGCAACAGTGGATCTCGCTACCGATCATGCAGCTCCACCGTGAATTGTGCTCCCGATCAACTTGTAAAGATGGTCACACCTCCGTGCCTTCATACACACTGACTGCCCCCTTCAACACTTCACAACAACGATCGTGGCCGACAAACTCGTATCCTTTTGCCTTGAGTGCACTAAGAGAAATCACATTCATCTTTATCTTGGAAACGTGCTTCACATCTTCCAGGCCTCATTTGATCCCATCAAACATCCTGATGCGCACCGTTCCAATACCCATCATCTTATGAGCGTAGTCATCACCTACAAACACCAATTCACCACCTATACTCTTTGTATGTCGTGAATGAACTTCGATCAGGATAAACGTGACATGAAGCCCCTGAATCTAGGATCCACTCTCTACCGTGAGATCCCTTACCAGATACAGTCAGAACTTCACAAAGATCGCCACCGTCCTCTATGGTATTGACTCCCTCTCTAGAAGAATTTTCATACTTATCTTGCTTCAACCTGAGATTTTGACAATCCCCTCTCATGTGGCCTTCCTGAACACAATTCTAGCACTTTACCTTATCCTTCCCTTTGCTCTTAACCTTAGATCCTGATTTCAAATATCCTCCATGCTCAGAACTTCTCCCCTTATAACCAGTGCCTCTGAGGAATAACGGGAAGCCACGTCACCACTTTTCTTTCTCATCGCCTTCGACTGGAGGGCTGAGATAACGGTCTCGACGTTTATGGTTTTCCTTTCTGCGTATATAGAGTCCCTGAACGACTCATATGATCTGAAAGAGAATTCAACAGGATGTACGCTTGATATTCATCCTTCATCGGTTCATCGATCTCCACCAACTTGTAAACCAGCTTATTAAACTGTGCTCAAGTGATCCTCCACTTCTGTTCCCTTAGTCATTCTCAAGGTGAATAACTGCATCAACACGTACATGCGATTCTCTAGAGACTTCTTGGCATAAACTTTCTCTAGCTTCGTCATCGTTTCAGCCATAGTCTTCTCCTTCATGATATGATAGAGAACATCATCCGTAAGGTTTAATAGGATTGAGGTTCTAGCCTTCTTGTAGAGCCTCGTCTACTCATCATCTTTCATAGCTTCAAGTCGCTTTTCAAGAGCTTCATCAAGCCCTTGTTGAACGAGAAAGGATTCAACCTTCACCTTCCATAGTTCGAAGTTATTTTTTCTGGAGAACTTCTCTACCTCGAACCTTGTGCTTGATCTCATCTCTCCGTCTCAGATCCGAATTCTATTTCACCCCAACGATAGCTTTGATACCACTTGTTGGGAAAACCAGCAGCGAAAGCGAAAGCCGAAACGCGCGTAGCAATGCGAGATCAAACGAGAAACAATATGAAATCAAACCACACATAAGCATTCACCACAAGAGAATTCGAATTTATGTGGAAAAATCCTCAACGGGTAAAAAATCACGGCACAAAGCGATCCACTATGATTAATAAAAGATTACAGAGATTGACAGCCTACAAGTAAGAAAAAACAGAGAAAACCCCAGGTTCTCTCTCCCACAACTCTCTCCCCTCTTCCTAACACGATTAGGAAACCTTGGACACCTTAGGATACCATCTAACTCCAGATATATGCCATATATATAGCAAGAATCTGAAAAATAGAAGCATCTTACGCACTACCGCGTAACACGCAAGAAACCGTGTGCACAGTCGACCGGTCGTCCGACTGGTCGCACATTACGCAAAAACAGTTTAGAGGAAATCTCACCGACGCTGCCTCACCATCGACCGATCACCCGACCAATCGGAGCCCCTTATAGATCGATCGGCCAACCAGTCTAGGCACTCAAAAATATGTCCAAGAGCCTGCGTGCATCTGGGCCATAACACGTCAGACCGGTTGCCCAACTGATCTGAGCACCCAAAGGTGCACATGTTTGAAGGCTCTCTCAACAATCTTATGGTACTAAAATTGTAAATAATCCTTAGATAATTAAAATAAAGACTTCGAATTACAATCACATACTTAAAATCTTAAAATTAAAAAAATGAATCTTATTAAAAATAATAAAATTTTAACTAAAAATCTTAATTTGATTTTAAAAATATTTTAAATTTTGCAAAGATGTTTTAGCAGCTGGTTGGTCAAGGCATTTGGCTAGCTTTTCATGGGACTAAATGATCTTCATGGGCTTCTAGTGAGCGTACAAGCTTTTTTTTCTTTTTTTTTTTTCTCGTCAAAAGGCTATCAGGATCCTGTAAATCATAGCTCTCCATTGACTTGTCCTTACCTGTCTTACATGCATAAGGTGCCAGGTGGGAAACTTGAGTTTTGTCCTTCATCAGTCCTATCGTGTCGGCTGAATGAACCTGTGGTATTGCATCTCGTGTCCGATTTGAGCGTTGGATCTGCCTCATTCTTGGTTTCATGCCTTAAAATGATGTTAGAAAAGAAATTTACATAGTAGATAAACAAATACGTTACAGTAGGCCCCTCCTCAGCTTGGTTTGGACGCAATCCGCGTCTTTTCAGAGTAAAACTCGAAATTCAGTTGCTTTTGAATTTTCATGGTTCTTGATGGCCGCGGATTTCCTGCGAGAGCCTTTCACATGATGTGGATGTTAGGTGAGGCCGACCATGATGTTTGTGAGGAATCCACCCGGTCCATCCGTTTGGAGATTTCATTTTAAGACATGTCAAAAACAACGAGGAAGATAAAACTAAGTAGGCCACACGCACGAGAGGGAAAATTGGGGAAAGAAATGCTTACCGTTTAAACCATGATGCTTATGGGGCATACGGATGTTCCGGTGTTCATTGAATCCCCACTGTTTTCTCTCGTGTGGCCCACTTGAGTTTTAGATCTACCTAAACTGAGTTCTCAAAACAGATGGATAGGATGGATTTCTAACAAACATCATGGTGGCCCCACCTCGCACCTCAGGAACTTCCTGCAAAAGGCTTCATAGGATATCCAAGGGTCCGTTCTTAAAATACACCCAGACACTTAATCCGTCAAGTGGGAGATCAGATCCGTTCATCAGGTTTGCCACAATTATTTAGATCTTCTGGCCTCTAAATCAGGACATTTCACGCCTCCGGTGGGACAGGGCGTACACAACATATGAATGCCAGAGAGACAAACAGAAAAGAAAAAAAAAAAAAATCGTTACAACCGCTGCTTTGTACGTTGTGGCCCACCCGAAGAGTGAAAATTGCCTGATTTTGTGATGGAAAATCTAATCAATGTTTGGAACCGTACAGAAAGCTCAGTCTCGATCCTATGTTTCATGATGGCACGTGTGCTGGGTGTCATAAGGCAGCCTCAACACGTGTGGAATAAGCAAACCCCAATGGCCGACCATCCATTGGGAAAGGGGGGAATCGGTCACATGCGTTGGAACGCATGGTAATTACCGTACATTCGAGTTATGTGTGGCCCACCGTGATGTGTGAATTGCATCAACCCGTCCATTAGAACCATAATTCAGGTGGGCCACACCAAAGGGATACGATATGCCTGCGACGTCCAGCTGAGTCTGTATATTGGTTTTGGCCGCGGTTTCGGTGGATCCCCAGATCGACAGACGTGGGTGGATACCTGACTGTGGGGTCCACCTTGACGTATGTTCCTTACATCCACGCCTTCCATCCGTTTTGACAGCTCATTTTAGATCATTTTCCCAAAAGATGAAGCAGATACAAATCTTAGGTGGACCACAACATAACAACATAGGAACCAGTGGTGACTTGAATACCCACCATTAAAAACTTCTTGGGGGCCACCGAAATGTTTATTTTCATCCAACCTCTTGGTATGATCACAAAGACCTGGACGAAGGGACCAGATCCAAAACTGTTGCGGCCCGTAAGAAGTTTTTAATGGTCAATAACCTCTTTCTTGTGGTGTGGTCCACCTTAGATGTGTATCTGCTTCATTTTTGGGACCGTGCTCTAAAATAATCTGTCAAAACGTATAGACGGCGTGGATGTAAGTCACATACATCAAGGTGGGCCACACAGTCAGGGATCCACCGAAGCCGCGCCCATGGGTTTTAGGCGAGAGTACGTGGACTGAAGAGAGGCACCGAAAAAACTCAGAAAGGCCGCACCAAGTGAGAGTATGTGGGTTTTAGGCGTGAAATGTACATTCATCCTGTGGTGAGTCCCACCAGAGTTTTGGACCCGGATGATTCTTGGATGTACGGTGAAGATAGGGAAGCTCGCCAGGATGCACGGTGCGGATTTCACATATATATCACGGGTGGGCCCCATCCACGTCACCAGATTACTTTCGAACATTCTTTTCAACACCCCTCATTTTCGGACGGAATCCCACCTGTTTTACGCAGTGAGAAAAGCACCCAAGCTCCGTGGGGCCCACAAGTTGTATACGTAAATCCACTCCGTCCATCATGTTGTATCCTCGATTCTAGGACCTGAGCTAAAGAAATCAGCAAGATCCAGAACTCAGTTGGGCTACACGACAAGAACGATGGGAATGGAATGCAAAACATAGGTTTGTGTGTGTGCCACCGTAGTGTATATCTTTCATCAAACCCGTTAATCAGGTGTAATCGACGAGGATGAAGCAAAGATACAAAAATCACCATGGTCCAAAACTCAGGCGAGCCACACCACCTGAACTTTGGTGTGGCCCACGGAGTATTTTTCTCGGGCTGATCTTTTGCATGCACAGTTCAAATAAGAGTTCTCAACCAATGGACGGGGTAGATTTACATACACGACATGGTGGGCCCACATATTATACGCAGCTGCAGTACACGATTTGTAGAAATTTGTACTAAGTCTATTACGAAAAGTAGAAAAGAAGGCGTACATATCAACTAAGTAGGGCGTGAACATAAAAAAAACGAAACAGTAATTAGCATTTCATAGGAGGAAGATCGTTCAGATGCTTTTGACCCGGCTCCTCCGAATCGGCTGGCTTGAAAAGCCGGCTACCGAAAAGCAGGAACCCGATCGCGTGTCCGGCGACGGCCACAATAAGGACGCCGGCATTGAATGACATGACGGCCAGCATGACCATGTAAGCGAGCCCGATCCGGAGCGCGTGGAGGCCGGTCTGGGCCAGGCCGGAGGAGATCCTGCTCGAGCCGGGTCGGATGAGGCGGGAACCGGACAGCCACTCGACCGTGACGGAGAGGGCGAAGACGAAGAAGAGGGCGAGAACGTACATGGAGAGGCTGTGGCCTGGCCATCCCGAGAAGAGAATCTCAACGTCCTTCCCCCAGAAGAATGTCATGTGCATCATCATCTTGTTCTTGTAGGGCATCGGCGTCATACCACCGTTCATCCCGTCACCCATGCCTCCATGATCACCCATTCCATTCATGGATTATAGAGAGAGAGAGAGAGAGAGAGAGAGAGAGAGAGAGAGATTGGGATTTTAGGAATTTCGTTTTGGGCTTCGGTTTTGGAGATTGGCAGATATCGAGACTTGGTAAGTGAGCAGCGTGGATATTGAGGTGGTTTGATGGATTCATAAAGGGAGAGTAAACTGATACTCTGGCGGTGTATGATGCTTGATACACAGTCACTCATAGGTTGTACACATTCCATAAATAAACTCACATTAAGCTGACTAAATTCTATAATCCACTATCTTAAATTCGTATGCCCAAAATCATATTTTTTTAATCAATCCTAATTTTTTATTTGTGGACACTAATCAATTGAAGGAGGACCAGTGGATTTCTTTTTCATTTTTAAATGTGCACTATCCACTAATCAAATAGTAAAATAAGCTTAATTTTTTGTCCATGATATATCTAAATTGGGAACCTACAACTTGGACGGTTTAATTTGAGTTGGTTGTATGCTTCGTGTGCAATTTCTATGTAATTTCTGAGTGCCTGAGTATCAACCATCGAACTCTGCCAGAGTATCAAAGTTCTTATCATTAGTAAAGGAGGATGGCTTTGATACTCTGGCAGACTGCCATGTGATAATCTGGCAATGAGATATTGCACACGTGGCGTACAACTGACACGCATTCGAACTGGAGAGCTTTTGTCTCATTCTTATATGTATGCCAAATGAATATCGTGCTTATTTGATCAACTAAAAGTGTGATATTAATTTTAGATTAGTGGACGTTTATTGAACGGGTGATGTTAAAAGTGTCCAGCAGTCCTTTTTCGGCAAACAATTGTCACGAATCAAAGGTTAGTATTGTTCAGAAAAACCTGATCTTGGGCTGGTGAATTATTTGCAGTCGATTACACAATTTAGTCGGCTTGTTTTGAACTAACATATGCGACGTAGATTATTTCAGAGAGCCTGCGTATCAACCATTATACGCCGCACTTAGATATTTCAGAGTCCATTAGAGGTCATAAATGATAGATGATACCCACGCACTTAGAAATTGCAGACGTGGAGATTCAAATTAAAATGTCTAAAATTAGTTAAACAGTATAAATGTATTATAATTAGAAAATTAAGTTATTTTATTATCGGACTATTGGATCAATGGACATTTATTGGACGATTAAAAATGAAAAAAATCTAACGGTCCCATTTCCACAAAAAAGTGCACACGAATCAAGTGTTCGCATTGTTCAGCCAATTTTAAACATTTTATTGTGAATTGGAGCAAGTGGAATGCATTATCTAGTCGGTTTATTTGACTTATTGCGTGCCACGTGTAGATTTTTTGAGTGCCTGAGTGTCATACAAGGCCAGTATCATAAAACTACCCTGATATAAAAAAAAAAAAAAAAGGTCCAGTACTCGAGTCGCAGGGGTAACGCCAGGGTGGCGTACTGCGATCTGAAATGTTCATAGGGCGACTCACCTTGTATGTACATGAGGTGGCCTAGGCTAGAGTGAATTTTGTCCGATATGAACAGCTGCATATTGGTTTTAACTATCCCTTCGTACGGTTCATGTGTGGCCTAGGCTAGGGTAAATATTTCGTGCTGTCCCGATGGACAGACAGGATCCCGTCACGTGTCAGCACACCTGCTAGGATTCCCAACTAGGGTAGAAAATGAGTCAGCAGACTCGATGCAGGTACCAGACCCAACCGAGAACTGACCTGTTTAATAAATAGTACGGGTCTAAGTCTGGTCTAAGAATAGACCTAGTTGCTAAATAGATTTGGATTTGGTTCCTCATATATTAGGTTTAACTTGAGCCCATTTAGTAAATGGGTAGGTTTGGTCTATATTTCAGAGGACTCATTTACAGCTTTTATTTGTTCAAACTTGATTTGAAACTTAGTAAAAATGCTTACATACCAAGTCCAAACTTAGACCCATTGGACTGAACCCATTTATAAATGGGTCAGGGTGGATCCCCTGTATTAGACCACCCAAATCATTTACAAATGAGTTTGATGGGTTGACTCAAAGATCTGGATCTAAAATTTACACCCAAATCCATTTAATAAATGGGCACGTCTGTTTAGGTCAACCCCCCAATTTCACTACGTGAAAACTTTGATAGTCTTGAGAGTGTGATGATCATACTCAATCATGCGGCCAGTGTATCACAAATATTAACCTATCACAAATATACCTAATCCAACCCGTCCAAACATCGGGACCCACATTAGTTGGGCCAAAGAGGCCCACGATGTATGGACAATCTCTTGCTATTTTATTCGTGGACGCTGCAAGTGAAAAATGAAAACAGTCAATGGTCTGAAGCCAATTAACATATATCAACTATTGGAAGATCAGAATCGTCCAATCAAATCTATTTATAAGAAAATTACCCATTTACAGTGGGCCCCACTATGTTGGCAGTTTGGATTTGGGCGAGCGTGTGCCACGTATGTGATGGGGAGTGGATTGCCTGTGACACCGGCCACAGGGGTATCCCTGTGGCCGGGGCTGTGTGTGATCCACATGGATGTCCGTGAAAAATGGAAGACTAAGTTAGGGCAGAATTTAAAAATAATGCAGATCCAAAAACCAAATGGGTCATATGAAACAGTGGGTATTGAACACTTAGTGTTGATAAAAGATTTGCATCAATATGATACGTTTTTTTTACTGTTTATTTGAATGTTAATAATTCAGTTTGTATGGCACATAAATATCACGGTCAACTTCAGGAAAGCTTCAAAGGTCAACATTAGTGTTCCCACTGTTTTGTTGGTGAGGCCCACCTGATTTTTGAATTTGATTGGTTTTTAAAATGTTGTCCTATTTTTTTCTTTAAAAACATGTGAATGGAGTGGATTTGTCACGAACATACCTGTGGAGCCCACACAGCCCCAGCCACAGAAATATCCTTGTGGCCGGTTTCACAGGCAATCCGCTCCCATGTGATGAGAGCGTACTGCCTGTGACCCCGATCATAGAGATATCTCTGTGCCTGTGGCTGTATAGGGTTGACGGAGATGTCCATGACAAATCCACTCCGTCCATCTCTTTTTAAAGAACACGGTAGGATAGGATTATAAAATTCAGGAAGATCCAAATGCAAGTGGGCCACACCAACAAAATAGTGGGAAAAGTAATGTCCAACGTTGAAACCTTTTGGAGCTGACTATTATGTTTATATGCCATCTAAACCGTTCATAGAATTATTAACGCGCATACAAAACTTCTGTCACCATCAGACGTTTAATCCACACTGTTTAGTGTGGTATGGCCCACCTGAGTTTTTGGATCTTCTTGATTTTTTTTTATAATACTCTCCTATTGTGGTCTTTCAAAACATATGGGCTGAGTCGATTTGTCACGGACATCTCTATGCGCCCCCACACAGCTCCGGGCACAGGGATATATCTCTATGCCCGGCGTCACGGGCAATCCACTCCCCCATGCGATGGCTAAGTGCAATAGTATGGCTTTCGTACTCTTGACAGCGGACATCAAACGACTCCTGCTCGATAAACTCAGAACCGCGCTAGCGTA
Source organism: Liriodendron chinense (assembly GCA_003013855.2). Classification (NCBI taxonomy): domain Eukaryota; kingdom Viridiplantae; phylum Streptophyta; class Magnoliopsida; order Magnoliales; family Magnoliaceae; genus Liriodendron; species Liriodendron chinense. Next base: position 7,356,620 of record ML058333.1, read on the forward strand.
ACTTGCGCTAGGTACTACCTGGTATACTTTCGCAAAATAAGCCACGTGGGTGGAACTTTTTTGAGATCCACCCCGTCCAACAGGTTCTATGCTTCATCCTAACCATTGAAACCAAAAACAACATTAATCCAAAGCTTAGATAGGCCACAACATACGAATTAATTTTCTATAAGGCCACTCGTGGTGTTTATATGCCATCCAATCCATTCATCTGATGTCCCTCGATAGGAATTACTCAAAATTTACATTAAATCAGAAGCAATGTGGGACACAAGACGTGAATGTAGAGGTTTTATATATAAATTTTCAGGTGGCCACCAGATGTTGAATTAGCCTTATCTTTTAGGTTCAGGCTAATGAAGGGGTGATGTATTTGATGGACGGTGCGGATTTCATGCAAGTTAAGTCGTTTCTCACGTTAGAGAGAGTGACGTCGTAGGTACCCAACCTAGAAGAGGCACGCAAGTGACTCCAATTAACTAAGGTCCGGCTAATCGGGGAAAAGGACATCTTCTGGTAAGTTAACAATAGATGACGCTTTTACCCCCCACCTATTCGACTCAGTGCGTAAGAAAACACCGGGGTATTTTAGTCATCAGTCAAACGACGTGGGGTTTTATGGCGCGGATTGAGTACCACCCCCACCGGGGCCAACTAGAGACGGACGGTCCTGTCAGGGATCTGTGGGGCCACCCTGATATATTTGTTTTATCCAAGCTGTCCACTAATTTTTAAAGATCCTTTTAGGTCCTGAGCCCGGAAAAGAGGCAGATCTAGGTTGGAATGATAGCTCAAGAAGCAGGGGCGACAATGACCCCTACGAAGCCTTCCAAAGGCCCACCTTGATGCTTATTTTCCATCCAACCTGTTCATAAGGTCACATAGACCTGGATGAAGGGAAAACATAAATATCAGCTTGATCCAAAACCTCTGTGGCACCCATGAGGTTTCAGCGGTAGGAATTCAATCCCACTGTTTCCTGTGGTATGGTCCACCTGAGAATTCTATAAGTCTCATTTTTCGAATCATCAACTAAAATTACTTTTAAAAATGGATAGACAGGGTGGATAAAACAAAAAAAATCACAGTGGGCCCCACAGGGCCACTGAAAGGACCGTATGTCTCTAGCTGGCCCTTGTTCGGGGTAGTACCCAATCCCCAGCTGGGTTTTTCTTATGGGCTGTAACTAGTCAGGCTCCGGACGGGTTAGCCAAAACTAGACTTGCCCATTTACTAAACCGGTCTGGGTCCAAATTTTAGACCCAGACCCTTTTATTAAATGGGTGGGTTCAGGTCCGGTTTGAGTCAACTCATTAGACCTATTTATAAATGGGTCCAGGTCTGGTAGAGGGAGATCCACCCAAACCCATTTATAAATGTGTCGGGTCTAATGGGTCTAGGTCTAGATCAAGTATGCAAGCATTTTACAAGGCTTAAAACTAAGTCCGGACGGGTCCCTTAAACATAGACTAAACCCGCCCACTTACTGAAGGGGTTCGGGTCGGGCCTAATATAAAGGAACCAGACCCAGACCCGTTTAGCAACTGGGTCTGTTCTTGGACCCAGACCCGTACTATTTAACAAATGAGTTGGGTATAAATGGGTTGGGTTGGGTACCACCATCGGTCCGGGAAAAACTCCGTGGATGTTGACCAGCGTTCGGTTGCCTTGTAGGACTATTTAACTGGACATTTTAATCCTCAACTAATCAGGAAATACCTCTCAGCGACCTGGGACGTTATTGTAAAAGACACAATAGGAAATTAGGAATATCGTTTTCTGTCTCTTTCCTGTGTTTTTTTTCTTCCGTCCCAGTCACGGGTACGATGTGCTTTGGAGATTCTTCCAAGGGGGAGAGAAAACAACTTTAAATACTCCACTTACATATCATACGCAGGCATTTTGAAATTGCATACGTGTCAAATAACTAAATCAAATTAAGTGGGTCCCAATTCAGGCGCGTGATGAACTAAAAATAACTTTTGTTTAATTATCTCGATCTGACTACTGGTAGGCATTTATTGGACGGTTAAAAATGAAAAATATCATTGTCTGCATTATCTGACCCTTATCTCAAGTAACTGGAGTCGGTTACATGAATCATTCACTACGGCTACACCCTATGAAGTATCATATCTACGGTTAAACCATGAGTCATCAAGTCTTTTTAAAAAATGACAGAAAAAAAAAACCGGTTCTATTTCGACAAACATTCGTTCAGAAACTAGAGGTTAGGATCTCTTAACCAAACTGATTTTGAGAAGGTGCCTTAGTTACAGTTGTTTCTACAATTCAGTCGGTTTGATTTGAGTAATTGTATGCCACACTAAGAAATTCTTAGTAGTGGCATATCAAGCATCACACGGTGCAAGAGTATCAGATAACTCACGAAGAAGATATGTTCAGGCATTTAAGGCTCTTAATGGGTTAGAACTCGATCGGATCCAATACGAAAACTGCAGCCAGATTCGGATCTGGATCCAAAAGGTGATATTTATATCCGACAGGTCCATTTTTTATCCGAAAATTCATATTGCATTCACTTCGGATCTAGAGACAAATCCACCTTATCACATATCTAAAAAACATATAAAATAATATATTTAATTTAATAATAAAATGGTAAAAATCTTATTGTTTACTATGGTATAGTCCACCTGAGATTGGGATATGTCTCATTTTTAGAACGTGGTCTAAAATAATATGAAAAATCAAATGGCGAATGTAAATGTCCAAAAGGGCTCTGCTCACTGATGCTGTTGGATAATAATGTCCCGTGGACTTTAATGTTCTAGCAGCACTTTTTTATTTTTATTTTTTATTTATTTTTAATTGGAACCCATATGAGGATAATTCAATTTGTCTACCAATTTAGCCCATTCATGGTAGCCCAAGAGTTGAAAAATAATTAATTAAATGAAAAATAAACATTATAGTGGACTTAGAAAGTTTTCAAGGGTGAACGTAACTATCTAACTGTTTTCGATGGTGAGGTCCACCTAAGATCAGGATTCAACTAATTTTTAGAGATCAACCCTAAAATGATATGGCAGAATAGATGGACGATATTGATGTAACATATACATCATGATGGGCCCTACTAGTGGGCCCTAGGCCCACTTTTTTCAAAAGGATTTATGCATGGGTAGTAAAATTTAAAGAGTAAAAGTTGAACTGCCTTACGTAACTCATAATTAAGTTGAAATGGTTGAAGGCTTGAATCATGCAATAGTGAGGATTCGATCGAATCTCACTACTAATCCGAATCGAACCCAAATATGATTTAAATTTATTTTTATAAACTCAAATTCACTCTTAGACCTATTTTAAGATCTAACTCCATATTATACAGGTTCAGAGCGAATCAAATCTCGAATCTAACCCACTCCATTGAGAGCCTTACATGCATTCATTGCGAGCCGTGATGGAGGAGGTCAATCTTGTCACACATGCCAGTATGGTTAGGATTTGAGGGATGCGGCTTCATTGGATCCCTGACTGTGGGTCCTGGCTTGATCTACGTGTCTTACATCCACGTTGTCCGTCCATTTTACTGTTCATTTTAGATCATGATCCCAAAATGAGGTAGATCCAATCACAGGTAGACCATAACACAGGAAACATTGGTGATTGACAATTAAAAACTTCTAGCGAGCCACAAAAGTTTTGGATCAAACTGATATTTTTGTGGTATCTTCATCCTAGGTCTTTGTGACCTTATCGACCGGTTGGATGGAAAATAAACATCCTGGTGGCCACCAAGAAGTTTTTAATGATGGTATTTAATCAACACTGTTTTCTGTGGTGTGGTCCACATGAGATTTGGATTTTCTTGCATCATACCTTAAAGTTATCCGTCAAAACTGGGACAGAGTGGATGTAAGGAACATGCATCATGGGGGCCCACCGTCAGCGATCCACCAAATCCACCGAAGCAAAGTCCGATTTGAGAGATCCGAGCCCATCATTATTTGGGGATGACCTTACACTTAACCCTAAATCAGACTTAGGCCTGTCCATTCATCAGGAAGACCACACTTGTGTGATGAAAGTAGACGGCCAGGAAGAAAGTTCCCAACGGACTTGCCACAGGGCACAATGGAAAGGAGTGGGCTTCTTTATTAAACCTGTTCTACATACATCTAAACAACAATCAAGATCCAAACATACACCTAAAAGCAAAACAAAGCAAGACATCAAAGTAACCAAGAGCCCCCATACATTCCTCTTTTAACAATGGACGCAATCAGACCTTCCGGAGAGAGGAAGGCCCACTCCCCAAAGTCAAGAAACAACTACAATGAAGATGTGGACATTAGCAAGTGAGATGTGTACCACATGCAAAGCAAATATTATACTTTTTCAGTTGATTTTCCAAAAATCAATCCAATTGGGTTGGTTATCAGCAAGTGGGCTTTCTATCCTACTCTGAAGAGTTGGGGATTAAAAGGTGTTTATGAAAATGCATCCAGATACACAATAGAAAAGGAGTTTACTTCAAAATAGCATTTGGGTGTTAAACGCCCCGTTCGAGAGAATGTCTCGCCAGACTCAAAATGGGCCCTTAATGTTCTTTAAGCACATTTCTAGCAGTTTGTTTATCAATCGCGTGCCCATGACTTAAAAATACAACAGAATGTACAAGTTGGTTTTTTATTTTTTCTCATAGTACTTATCTTGTTCCTATAAAAAAACTTAATGCTACCTTGTCCCACTATAATATATGATAGTCGACCCTTCTCTTATGGTCCACGTATGCCATATAGCAGGTTAGGCCCCACATTTTGAGCAGGTTAGGGCCTGATTGGTCTACTCGTGCTTTGGTGATCTTTTCAATGGATCCAATCCGTCGGTAAATGAGCTCAAACACAAGATCTCAATGTTGAAATGCACTCTGGCTACCACCGAGGTACTAGCTTGAATCATTCACTTCTTTGCTAATGAGCATGAATTATTCCAAAGCTCAACAGATAGATCAACGCATGCAGGCTGAGCATAGCATACTGCACTCGTCACTGTAACTAGCCAGCCCCCACTTCACATACATCCTCAATCTTGACCATCCAAATTATGGGCCCATTGTAGACTGAGCATAGCATACAAACCACATTCATTGGACAAATTTAACCACTTTTCCCTTTTTAAACTATCTATTCGATGGCTATCATTTGGATTCTTAGATAATCCAGTCCTAAAGATTAGGTTACTGTCCATGATGAGCTTGAAATTTCACCACAAACGGACATATTAATCCTCTTAAGTAATATAAGACATGATCGTTAAAGTATTGATTAGGCATCTTTGTTGGGTGGCTGCGGAAGCAAATACCAAATAAAATCATGCAAACAAAAGAGAAGGACAATTCAAGCAATCACAAAGAACACAATATTTTACGCAAAAAAGCCCTTGTAGGAAAAAACCACGGCACAAAACGATAAATGATCCACCATGAAAAAATCACGCAAACTACGGCACAAAGTGATAAATGATCCACAAAAGTGCAAGAGATGAGAATCACTTACAGCAAAAAAAAAAAAAAAAAAAAAAAAAAAAAAAAAAAAAAAAAGACCTCTTATTCACTCCATTCCAAACCCAAGAAACATCTAGGTTCTAAATAGAATTATAATAATTTCACATTACACCCATATATATAGTGTTACAACTGGAATATGAAACTTAAACTGCACACTTACGCAAAAATGCGCAAGCCGTTGACTAATCGATTAATCGATCAACATCGATCAACAACTGCTCGATTGCTTAATGATTTCATGTTCGATCAATTGAACATGCCCAATCCAGAGAGTTTGCATCTTGTCTCGCCTGCCTGCTAGCCCGGCTAGAAGACATGTAGGCGTTTCAACAGCAAGTCTCAGGTTCAAGTGCTAAGGAGACACACTAACCCCATTGGGGTGGGTGCATCGTGTGACTAACCATGTGGGTGTGCTGCGCAACTAACAGGGTGGGCATGTTGCATGAGTAACAGAGAAAATAAAAAAAATTTGACAAAGAACTTGTAACATAATTCCGAATATTATCAATTGGTCGAGCTTCTAAGTTCAATTGACCAAACTTGTCCAAATTGTCCAAAGACCAATTTGTTTAATTCGGAATGGTTTTGATCATTCGACCATAGCCATCGTTTCCCAAAATTGGCAATTAAATACTCCAATCAACAGTCTTTACTCAAGAGATGGAATTACTTGTCTATAAAGCATCAATAGTTTAATGGACATGAGGAGCAATCTCATCCAAGCATACGCATTACGTGTTTCAAATGATTCATGTGCATAGTTGTCTACATGTTCACATATATTACCATTGATCTCCATTCACTAAAAATATGGCACGTGTCAATATAGCCATCATTCATATTAAGCTCTTCATATGTGCCACGATTCATCTTACTTTCTTTTCACATGCACCTACACCTCTATGCACTAAGTGGGCACTCAAACTCATAACCTCAGTATTGTTACACACACTATCTACCACTAAGCCATAGCCATAACTAGGCACATGCATCATCATAGTATCCATGTGCCATCCATCATCCCATGCCTGATGTATATGCACATCTCTATCTTTACCGGTGGGGAGGATGAAGGAGATTAAGATGTAATAAAAAGTGAAATGTCATGGCTTGTAGTACAACTAAAGGTTTCTTAGTACTAGTTTTGGTAGTACAATTTGGACGAAAAGAAAGTGGACCACTCACGCCGGCTGCATTCTTGCGTTAACATGCACCTCCATTATTCTTGCCAACGTGTCACTTATGTAGGACATTCAAGCTGGAAACTGTGGGCCCACCATGCAGATCAACTGAAGCTGGTACGGTTAATTCGTCATGTGGCCCGCACTGTTGCAGTTGATTTGTAGCTGATTGGCTGAGTCTTACAGGTGTGGCCCATCTAATGAAGCTGATCTCATGGGCCATATGCCGACATCAATGGGTGGCTAACGGTTTTGAATCCTTCTGCAGGTGTGGCCCACCTGATGATGGGGTTCGTCTGGTTTTCAAGAAAGTTAATTTTATTGCCGGCAATGTCGAAATCAATTGATGGCTCGTGGACTAACTCCTTGCTCACGCCAGGCGCAACTAATGGGTGGATTGATCAAATTTTCAAGAAAGACATCTCATTGGTCCACTGCTGACAATGGGCCAGGCCCAATTAGATTAGAATCCTGGCCCACCTAAGCCAAAACCAGGAGTGCCCCCTTGACAGCCGTACATGACCACACTGTCAAAATCAAAGGATGGCTGGACGGACTCCTGTGACAGATGTGGTCCACCTAATAAGTGGATTGGCCTGATTGATCTTCTCATCTAGCCCACTTTTTTAACTGATCAGACGTCCTAAGCAAGTTGCAGGAGGCATCCAGGCCGTTAAAGCATTTCAAAACCCAATCCTAACCCAATTAATTAATGGGCCTTAAAAATCAGTTCGAACAGCATGCCGAGGGCCTGTAACCTTATCCAACCCAGACCCAGCTGAACAGCGTCTGGCCCAGACCAGACCATCTCGCTTTCATGCAAAGGGATGAAAAGCGGGCCATCTATGGTTGGGCTGGATTTTGGCCAGAGTGTGAAGGCTGATAGGCTGGGATTGGGTTAGGTTAGGCTCAAGTTGAAGCCTCACGCACTTACATAGTATAAACTACATGGATAATGTTGGGCACTATTCCACCCTATCAAGTGCCAGACCTTCAGTTAAAATCTTTTTAAAAATAACTATTAAATCCAATGGCCTTATTTGACGAACATTTGTTCAGAAATCAGAGGTTGGGATATACCTTAACCAACTTGATTTTGAGAGGGTGAGTTAGTTACAGTTGTTACCACAATTTAGTCGGTTGGATTTGAGTTAGTGTATGCCACATTTACAACATCCAAGTAGTGGCATTTCAAGCGTCATACGCTGCCGAGTATCAAATGACTCATGAGTAGGGGTGTAAATGAACCTAGCCAAAACTAGACCTGCCCATTTACTAAATGGGTTTGGGTTCAAATTTTAGACCCAGACCCTTTTACTAAATGGGCGGGTCCAGGTCCGGTTTGAGTCAACCTATTAGACCCATTTATAAATGGGTCCGGGTCTAGTAGAGGGAGATCCACCCAGACCCATTTATAAATGGGTGGGGTCTAATGAGTTTAGGTCTAGATCAAGTTTGCAAGCATTTTACAAGGCTTAAAACTGGGTCTGGATAGGTCCCTTGAAACATAGACCAAATCCGCCCACTTACTAAAGGGGTTCGGGTCGGGCCTAATATAAAGGAAACCAGACCCAGACTCGCTTAGCAACTGGGTCGGGTCTAAATGGGTTGGGTCCGGGTACCACCATCGGTCCGGGAAGACTCGGTGGATGTTGACCAGCGTTCGGTTGCCTTGTAGGACTATTTAACTGGACATTTTTATCCTCAACTAATCAGAAAATACCTCTCAGCGACCTGGGACGTTATTCACAATAGGAAATTAGGAATATCGTTTTCTGTCTCTTTCCTGTGTTTTTTTTTCGGCCCAGTCACGAGTACGATGTGCTTTGAGATTCTTTCAACGGGGGAGAGATAACTACTTTAAATACTCCACTTATGTATCATACGCAGGCATTTTGAAATTGCATACGCAGGCATTTTGAAATTGTACGAATATTATCAATTGGTCGAGCTTTTAAGTTCAATTGGTCGAGCTTTTAAGTTCAATTGACCAAACTTGTCCAAATTGTCCAAAGACCAATTTGTTTAATTCGGAATAGTTTTGATCATTCGACCATAGCCATCGATTCCCAAAAACGACAATTAAAGACTCCAATCAACAGTCTTTACTGAAGAGATGGAATTACTTGTCTATAAAACATCAATAGTTTAATGGACATGAGGAGCAATCTCATCCAAGCATACGCATTACATGTTTCAAATGATTCATGTGTATAGTTGTCTACATGTTCACATGTATTACCATTGATCTCCATGCACTAAAAATATGGCACGTGTCAATATAACCATCATTCATATTAAGCTCTTCATATGTGCCACGATTCATCTTACTTTCTTTTTACATACACCTACACCTCTATGTTGGCGTTTTCCTTCTCATTAGACAAAGGAGAGAGAGTATTCATACTCATGTCCGACCGGCCGGACAAAGTGGCTAGATGTCACATTTTCTCTGGACGAAAATTGTGAAGGCCGATCGGTCGTCCGACCGGCCGGTGGTCCTGGTCGACCGGTCGGCAGACAGGTCCGGTGTATGTGTTTTTAACACAGTTTCTCTCTGGACTGGCTTTTGGTGGGTCCGACCGGCCGGCGGTTTTGGCCGACCAGTCGGAGGTATGCGCGGATTGGTACTGCAGTTTCCAAATCGGGCTAGGACTCTTGCAAAACTACATATATGGAGTTCTAATTCAGAATTTGTGATTCCCACAAGTTGCTCTACACATCCTAGGTGAGAGAGAGAAAAAAAGAGAAAGAGGGAGAGGAAGCTTGTTGGTAGAGGAGGCATTGCTCGAGAAGGTGATTCCTAGTGCAACGACGTCTCGGCTCTTCAATGTCCTCGTGCTCAGGTGAGATCTTTCAGTTTTCTTATCCTTTCATTGTTATTCATCCCTGTGTGGGTGAAGAAGGTTTGATGCAAGCGGTGTGTGCTTGTGATCGGTTGTAACAGTTCTCTGAGATAGTGGATTGTTGATCTGGACTAGGTCCCGTGGTTTTTACCTCTTTTGAGGGTTTTCTACGTAAAAACTCCTTGTGTCGTGTGGTTGTTTATTTACTCTTGATTATTGCTTTATCCTAGTCCATAATTCTAGTGCATTGGGGGGCGAGATCCTCAGGCTTGTGTGAAACGCACCCAACACTTTATACACTAAGTGGGCACTCAAACTCATAACCTCAGTGTTGATACACACACTATCTACCACTAAGCCATAACTAGTAACATGCATCATCATCGTATCCATGTGCCATCCATCATCCCATGCCTGATGTATATGCACATTTCTGTCTTTACCGGTGGGGAGGATGAAGGAGATTAAGATGTAATAAAAAGTGAAATGTCATGGCTTGTAGTACAACTAAAGGTTTCTTAGTACTACATAGTTTTGGTAGTACAATTTGGACGAAAGAAAGTGGACCACTCACGCCGGCTGCATTCTTGCGTTAACATGCACCTCCATTATTCCTGCCAACGTGTCACTTTTGTAGGACATTCAAGCTGGAAACTGTGGGCCCACCATGCAGATCAACTGAAGCTGGTACGGTTAATTCGTCGTGTGGCCCGCACTGTTGCAGTTGATTTGTAGCTGATTGGCTGAGTCTTACAGGTGTGACCCATCTAATGAAGCTGATCTCATGGGCCATATGCCGACATCAATGGGTGGCTAACGGTTTTGAATCCTTCTGCAGGTGTGGCCCACCTGATGATGGGGATCGTCTGGTTTTCAAGAAAGTTGATTTTATTGCCGGCAATGTCGAAATCAATTGATGGCTCGTGGACTAACTCCTTGCTCACGCCAGGCGCAACTAATGGGTGGATTGATCAAATTTTCAAGAAAGACATCTCATTGGTCCACTGCTGACAATGGGCCAGGCCCAATTAGATTAGAATCCTGGCCCACCTAAGCCAAAACCAGGAGTGCCCCCTTGACAGCCGTACATGACCACACTGTCAAAATCAAAGGATGGCTGGACGGACTCCTGTGACAGATGTGGTCCACCTAATAAGTGGATTGGCCTGATTGATCTTCTCATCTAGCCCACTTTTTTAACTGATCAGACGTCCTAAACAAGTTGCAGGAGGCATCCAGGCCGTTAAAGCATTTCAAAACCCAATCCTAACCCAATTAATTAATGGGCCTTAAAAATCAGTTCGAACAGCATGCCGAGGGCCTGTAACCTTATCCAACCCAGACCCAGCTGAACAGCGTCTGGCCCAGACCAGACCATCTCGATTTCATGCAAAGGGATGTAAAACGGGCCATCTATGGTTGGGCTGGATTTTGGCCAGAGGGCGGAGGCTGATAGGCTGGGATTGGGTTAGGTTAGGCTCAAGTTGAGGCCTCACGCACTTAAATAGTATAAACTACATGAATAATGTTGGGCACTATTCCACCCTATCAAGCGCCAGACCTTCAGTTAAAATCTTTTTAAAAAATAACTATTAAATCCAATGGTCTTATTGGACAAACACTTGTTCAGAAATCAAAGGTTGGGATATATCTTAACCAACTTGATTTTGAGAGGGCGAGTTAGTTACCGCTGTTACCACAATTTAGTCAGTTGGATTTGAGTTAGTGTATGCCACATTTACAAAATCCAACTAGTGGCATTTCAAGCATCATACGCTGCAGAGTATCAAATGACTAACTAGGGGTGTAAAAGAACCGAACCAAGCCGAGCGGAGCCAAGCTGAATACCACAATATTTTGTTTAAGTTTGATAATCAAAACTTAAGTTAATTTGAGTTTGATACGAATTGAACCTTAGTGTTTGAGTTTGATTCGTTTAAAATTTAATGAGTCTCAATTTAGCTCATTTAAATTTAATTACTTATACAAACAGAGCTCAAACTCAAATTTAGGTTTGATTACGAATTTGATTATGGGTTTGAGTATTCCACCTCGATGCATATATTCCATATCCACTTCGTTTGTACATTTCACCAAATTATTTTATAGAATGAGCTAAAAAATAAAGTAGATCCAAATCTCAAGTGAACCATATTATAGGAAACAATAAGTTTTTAGCTACAAACAAACCCTATCCAGCTTAATCGTACCAAAATCATATCGGTTTGAGTTCAATTTGATTACTAATCAAATTCGAAAATAGGGTTTAAGCTTGGCTTATTTACTTAATATAACGAACTCAAATGAGCTTTAATGAGCCGAGCTCGAATTGTTCACGAAATGGATGGCTCATTAACGAACCCAACTCACGAGGAGGAAGGTATGTTCCCGCATTCATCTCGAGCCCCACTGTGGAGGAGGTGAATCCCGGCACACGTGCCAATATGGTGAGGATTTGAGAGATCCGTTCCCATCATTATTTGGGGCCGAGCTTACCCTTACCCATAGATCAGGATTAGGTCTATCCATTCATCAGGAGGACCACACCTGTGTGAGGAAACTAGACGGCCAGAAAGATTGTCCCCAAGGGACTTTACACACGTACACGAACGGGGACGCGGATTGTGCAGTAACTCACCATGCTACCCTGTGGGGCCCTCTGTGATGTATGTGTCACTATCCACGCCGTACATCCGTTTTTCCAGTTCATTTTTGAGCATAAGACCAAAATTCAAACATATCCAAAGCTTAAGTGGGCCAGACCACAGAAAACAGTGGGGATAATGACTTCCTCCACTGTAACCTTCCTAGAGCCCACAGTGACGCTTATTTGTCATCCAACCCGTTCATAAGATCACAAAGACATGGATGAAGGGAAAACAAAATATCAGCTTGATCTAAAGCTTCTGTGGCCCACAAGAAGTTTTCAACCGTAGGTATTCAATTCCTACTGTTTCCTGTGGTGTGCTTGAATTGAGCTTTGGATATGCTTCAATTTTGGGATCTTGCCCAAACATGAGGTGGAAAAATAGATGGACGGTGTGGACAACATATGTACATCACGGTGGACCCCACAGAGTTTACGCGTGGTGAGTTACTACACAATCCGCGTCATGTAGCGCACAGCTAATTGAATTCCAGGTTGAGGTTTGCTAATCCTTCCAGACGACTCTGCATGCATGTACCCATAGGGCACACGTGTGTGATATCCAAGCCATCCATTAGGTGGACCATGAAACATCTGATGGGGCCAATGTACTGTACGGATCAAGTGATCATACCACGCCTGTCCCTGTGAATGTAGTAGCCTTACAGATTATTGTTTACAGCTATCAGGGTGGGTGCGTTGCAAAAAAAAATCGACCCACCTTTTCAATTATTGTCCTTAGTATGAAACCCATATGATCGAACGGTCAGATGAGCCCGAGTGGGCCATACTGTTGATGGTTGACGGCAAGATAAATCACACTAATTGGACCATGATATAAAAAAACATGAAGAGTGGAGATTAAAAGAGGTTTATGAAAATCACATTAATTGGGTTGGTTTTCAGCGAGCGGGCTTTCCAGCTTATTTGAAGAGTCGAGATTAAAAGGGGTTTATGAAAATTAGGGCTCTCAATGGGTCGCATAACTGGATCCGACTCCAAGTCCATATATCTGCATACGGATTCGGATCCAACTCGGATCCAAAAGGTGATATCCATATCCGATCCATTTATAAATTGTTAGATCCATTTCCGATCCAAAATCCATTTAATCATTGGATTCGGGTCGGATCTAGGTTCGAATCCACCCCATTACAAATCTAAAAAAATATATGATATAAAATATATAACATAATATATTTAATTTAGTAGAAAAATGATGCAAGTCCCACTATGTACTATGGTATGGTTGACATGGCCTAAAATAATTTGTAAAATGGATGGTCAGCATGAATATAACATATACAATAAAGTGACAATGAGTCGGATCTTAATCGGATTCGGATCAAACTCGGATATGTTCCTGTGAATCCATATCCAGTCCATTTAAGTAATCGGACCTATTTTAAGATCCAAATCCGGTCCATTTAACTAATCGAACCTATTTTAAGATCCAAATCCGCATTATACGGATTCGGAGCGAATCAGATCTCGGATCTGACCCGCTCCATTGGGAGCCTTAATGAAAATACATCCAAACACACAATATGAAAAAAGTAGGGCTGTCAACGGGCCGGGCTTGGCCAGGTCTTGGCCTCGGATTTCGAACTGTTTTGAGTTGGGCTGTTGGGTCAGCCCTATTCAAAATTCTGATTTTCAGGCCCAAGCCCAGCCCATTGACACTCATAGAAAAAAGGCGTAGCTCCAGTTGCCCCTTTTGAGAATATATGATATAGGATTTAGCAAAAATGTTGAAACACTTCGTACTTTTTTGTACTCGGGTGTTACCATGAGAATCCAAAGTATATGTGTATGTGTAATGCCCTTCCGTGACTCTTTCGTCAATATGTGTACGACTCCTGGTGCCTCAAACTGGCAGTGCGTAGTTCGTACCCCAATGACCAAAGTCCTGAGATCCCGAAACCTCTGTCATATTGACCGCGCCATCCTCGTGATCGCAACGGCGAAAACAGTATGTCGATCTGATACCCGAGCGCAAAGATATGGGCATTTAATAAAAAAATGTGTGGTTGTGCACACTCGTGTGGCCCCACACTCGTGTGGGGCCCACTACAAGGCGAAAACACTCAAAAAATGTGTGGTTGTGCACACTCTTGTGGGGCCACCCAATGTGGGGCCCACTACACAGTCTCCCAGGCAATTATTTTTCCTCCTTTGTAATTATTACACTTAATTATTACACAAAAAAATAATAAATAAATAAAAATAAATTAATTAATAAAAATTAAATAAATAATAAAAAAGAGAGAGGTGTCATGATGACACCCCATTCCTCTTTCATGCCCCCCATGTCCTCTATCCATTCCTTCATTTACTAAAAAGAAGAAAAAAAATCTATAAGAGAGATGTATGGGAGGGGGAAATGTCCACCCTCTCTCCCCCTTCACTTCCTCCATTCTTCTACTCTATCTATGCCTACCCCATCCATGAGAGGGTGCTTGTAGGAGATATTTGGGTGGCCCATCTTCCATCTAAGCCATTGATCAAGACCGTCGGATCAAGGTGAGTACACCCTCTTCACTCAACATTTTGTATTTTTTTATGTTAATGATGGTGATGATGAGGTGGGCCCCATCGATGTGGGCCCCACCTTTGTACATGCATGAAATCCTAACCCTACAAAAGGGGTTACACCTTTGGATGGAGGGATAATATAAAAACAGCTTGATCCAAACTATCTGTGGGACCCACTGATCATGGGCCCCACCATGATGTGTATATTTCATCCACACCCCCCGTCCACTTTGCCATATCATTTTAGGACATGGGCCTAAGAATGAGGCATATCTAGATCTCAAGTGGACCACACCATAGAAAACAGTGGAGATAACGACGTCCACTATTGAAACTTCCTTGTTCCACCGCGATGTTTCTGGACCAAATCACCCGCCCAATATTGGGCTCATTAGGTCCCCAATGAGCTGAAGAATCCTATGGATGGGGTGGATCATACTAATGTGGGCCCCACTTGAAATAAACAAAGAAAAGAAAAAAAATTAAAACGTCCAGACGCTGGACGTTCACAGGGTCAGAGACGCTGGAATCATCCAGCGTCCGAGCGGTTTGAATGGGTCCCCACTCGTGGGACCCACCTTGATGTTTATGTTGTATCCACACCGTCCATCTGTTTTCCCAAGTCATTCTAGGGCCAGGGCCCGAATATGAACCAGATCCAAATCTTAAGCGGACCGCACCACATGAAACAGTGGAGGTAAGGATGCCCACTGTCGAAACTTCCTCGGCCCACATTGATGTTTGTAGACCAATCCAACCACCCAATATTGGTCTCGTTGGGTCCCCCATGAGTTGGGGAACCTGATAGACGGAGTGGACCACCCTTATGTGGGCCCCACTCGATCAAAACCATGAAAAAAAAAAGAGAAAGAAAGAAAAGAAGAAGGAGAGGTGTCGCTGACACTGGGAGTACCAGCGTCCACGGACGCTGGGCTCGCTGCCCAGCTGGTGGCCCACTCTATAGGTCCCACCATGATGCGGGTGCTATATCCACACCGTCCATCCATTTGGGGAGATCATTTTAAGGCATGGTCTGAAAAATGAAGAAATCCAGATCTCAAGTGGGCCGTGCTGGAAGAAACAATAAAGACCGTTGAATTGTGTTTTGGGCCATGTTTCGCTGTCCTTGGTGGGCCCCACGTGGGAGCAATGTAGAAAGCCACCATTTGAACCTTGAATACTGTATGTGTGGCTACAATAATGACATTTTACCTGGGCCAAAGAGGACCCACATGATCAGAAATTAAGTTCCAAAACGGGGTCGGGCAAAGTTGTGCAGGAATTTCTGTGCAGAAATTTCAAGTGCTTATGTTTGGCCCCACACCAAAAAATATTTATACATATCCAGCAGGCCCTACCTTATGGGTTTTAGAGACCATGCATGGGTCTACCAGGAGGACTTGACAACACGCCAAAAGGTGATCCCGTTTGATGGTGGGACATGCCCAAAGTTGAGCCAAAATCATTTCTACACTACCATTTCTGCACAACTCCAAGTACGCATGTTTGGGCCTTTGTTAAAAATTGTATACACGCAAACAAAGGGATCCGTCTTATGAGTTTTGAAGACCATACATTGCTTTGTGAAGTGGTCATTTTATTTCTCTAGAAGATGGCCCCTTATGATCACAAATTGGACCCAAACTTAGCCCAAAACCATTTATGCATGTAAAGTCTGTTTAATTAGAAATCTACGTGGGGCCACATCCATGGGATCCACCATCTTCCTAAAGTATTAAATAAGTCATTTAAACCCTAAAACTTGAATTTAGAGCCACCACCATAAGGTTGATCTTAACATTATAAATTATGGATATGACAATCTAACCGCATAAATGATCTAAAACATGGTAGGGTCGAATTCTAGCGAGCGTGTACATGCTTTAATCAACATTGAAAGATGATTCGATTCTTAAGGTGATGATTCCTCCTCTTGAACTTTCCGCCTTCATGTTAATTAAGTAATAGTTTTATTTATATATGACTGAAAATTTTACTGTCTCATGATTACCTCTGCTGTTTGATTTTGCCATAAATCATATGTTTAACCTTGCTATACATGAATTTCTTTATAACTGTCAATTATTTACGAATTTTGGAATTGTCATTCTCATTCTTCATGTTTGGAATATGAAAGTGGAATGTGAATTTGAATGGTTACGATCACCTATATTTGATGGGACCTTAAACTGGTGGCCTTTGGAAGCGATTTATTGAAAAGATTCCTAATGGTATCCTTAGATGAAATTGTTGGACTAAATGTTAAATGAGATGAGATCTTGAGTATGCCCCTAGCTGGACTAGTATGGAAATATTTTTGAGGATGTCCTTATATAGACTTGTTGGGCTGAATGTCCTATTGAGATGAGTTGTTGGGATTCCCGATGGACTTGATGGACCAATGGTCCTGTGAGATAAATGATTAATTATGTCCCTAGTTGGACTCGTGTGAAAATATTTTGGAGAATTATTGTGATAAAAGGCCACTAGTTGTAAGGGAATGTCATAATTGGTTTGGATTGTAAATTAGAATAATAATGGTTGGTTTAATCATGCATATCATGGCACAGACGGGACGCGTGGTGACGAGCCATATTACCGTCTGGTGGTCTAGTTGCTGAGAGCACGTACCCTCGAGGTATTTTCGCTGACTCTAGACCACCATAGAGTGTGTCATTCACTGAGAGCACGTAACTTTGGTATTTTCGCTGGTGATGACCACTCGTGATATTGTGAGGCTGATGTGTGTCCTTAGTAACTTCCAGACCACTGGGTAAGGCCGATGTGTGTTCTTAGTGACTTCCGGATCACCAATTGATGAATTTGCATTATGGGGTTGATGTGTGTCCTTAGTGACTTCCAGACCACATTTTTCAGCTGGATGTGCATCCTCAGGCTGAGGGACATGTGCATGCATTCATGCATTTAAGAAAGATTGCATCATGAATGTTTTGTACATTTTTTTTATTCTTCTTGATTAATGTGTTGGTGTGTAATCTTGAGGGGACCTTACACTGAGCTGGCCACTCATGCTATTAAATTTCAACCGCACAGTTGGTGCAGGTGATTTGAATAATGTACAGGTTATACTGGAATGGAGCAGGATGCTCAGGTTATGTTAATGTCATGGATCAAAGAGCCCTGTTTAATGGTTGCTGCTTTAAATTTTTTATATAATTGTAATTGTTTATTGGTGTATTCTGAATTAAATTTGAGATATTCGGTTTGTATAAGCTTTATGGGCACCACTCTGCGATATTTGTTGTATCTTTCCTATATGCATGGTTTGTTTTCTTCCGCGGTGAATACCCTTCTTGGAATGACAGTTGAAAATGGACTGAAATGTGGTTTTTCTTCATAGGCTAACGCCCGGGTTTTTGATACACGAGTCTAGAACTCGGGTCACAAAAATCCAGGGCGTTACAGATGTATTCTTCCCAATAGCATGGCTGGACCAAAAAAGGGCTAAATGGAAGCGGAAGTAGTCAATCAAATCCAACCCTAGTCCTACTTGGGACATGATGTAACTGGATCTCAAGTGCGTCCAGTTCAAAGCAATTCATTGCAGATAAGGAAAAATTGTTGTTTAAAGTGTGAACCGTAAATTGGCCATAACTTTTGATCCGGTACTGTTATATAGCGGGCCCCTTTTGAGAATATGTGATATAGGATGTAGCACAGATGTATTCTTTCCTATAGCATGGCTGGAAAAAAAAAAGAGCTAAATGGAAGCGGAAGTAGTCAATCAAATCCGACCCTATTCCTACTTGGGACATGATGTAACTAGATCTCAAGCGCGTCTGATTCAAAGCAATTCATTTTATATATGAAAAAATTGCTGTTTAAAGTGTGAACTGTAAATTGGCCATAACTTTTGATCCAAGTATTGTTATATAGCGGGCCATCCGCGGTCATCTATCACGTTCGTCCACTTCGTGAGAAAACGCATGTTTCTGTTCAAAATTACAATTTTTTTTAAAAGTACTATTTTTAGTAATTTCCATTTTTATCATATGTCCTTACTTTTTAAGTTTTAGAATTTGCTTATAATAATGCAGGTAGGGTTGTCAACAGCACGGATCATGATCCGAATCTGATCCATATTCGATTCGATCTAATCGAATTCGGGTCAATAATCGGATCAGTGGGTCAGATATGGATCAAAGAGTTTGATCCGTTTAACAATCGGGTCGGATTCGGATCGACCTCGGTTTGCTTCGTTAATGATTCGACCAAGCAAGGGGTATAAAAGGAAAAAAAAAAAAACCCTAATCCTCAGTGCATATCACCTCTCAATCTCAAATCCGCTGCACTCTTAAGTTCCACCTTTCAAACGTGTTGTTACTTGCTTAGAAGAGGTGTCTCCCTCTAGTCTTAATCTCATCAGGTACTTACTGTACCTCTCTCCCTCTCCCTCTCTCTAGCATTGCATCTCTCTCTCTCTCTCTCTCTAGATGGTCCCCTAGAAATGGGGGTGGGTGCGTTGCTAGCTAATAGGGGTGGGTGCTAACAAGGGTGGGTGCATTGCTATGCTAACAGAAGTGGGTGCGTTGCTAGCTAATAGGGGTGGGTGCGTTGCCTAGCTAACAGAGTGGGCCCCACCACGATGTATGTATTTTTTCCACACCATCCATCCACTTTGCAGATTGAATAGCCACCACTAAAAATTTTCAATGGCCCACTATAATGTTAATTTGCCATACAACGTGTTGGTAGATAACGGAGTGGGTGCATTGCTTAGCTAATAGGGTGGGCGCCACCACAATGGTGGTCGTTCAGTCACCACCAAAATGGTGGCCGTTCAATCACCATCAAAATTGAATCATATCATATTCGGGTTGGATTCGGATTTGTAGATATTTAAACGGGTCAGGTTTGGATCATTTGTTTGTGATCCGATTCGGATTCGGGTCGTATACGAATCAGATATGTCCTTAATCGGATCGGATTCGGATCATCACTGATCTAGTCTGTATCCAATCCGTTGACAGCCCTAAATGCAGGAAATGCTCTAGTAAAATTTATTCAATGCTTCTATTTTTTACAAATTTATTTTTTGGATAGATTCCTTGCTATTTTGGATTATTTTGAATGGTGTAATGTAGAAATCATATGCACATTTTTCAATAAAATATTCAGATTTTCTATCTTAATTTCTTGTGAAGATTCAAGAACTTTCCTTGTGGATTTAAGGTTTTAATTACTTAATGAAGACGATGATCTTCCTCTTCACTTTTTTACACTTCTCTCCATCAGTATGTAACTCATGACTCAAAACAAGCCCTTGATGGTCGTTTGCTAAGCTGTCATCTGGGAACAACAAACGTTCAGTCTTAACTAGTTAGGCAGAAACGAGCACGTGCATTTAATTTTCAGCAGTTTATTTATAAATTGCATGCACATAGCTTAAAAGTACGACAATATGTTCAAGTAGTTTTTTTTTTTTTTTTTTGGATTCATCTTTTTCCTATAAAAACTAAAATACCACCTTGTTGCACTATAGTATGTATAAAAATTAAAATGCCACCTCACCACTATCGTATATAAAAACTAAATACCACCTTATAGCACTATAATATTTTTTTTTCCACTATAATATATATGATGGACCACTCTCTTTATAGTACACGTTTGCCATATAGCTAATGTGCTGGAAGTGTCACTCTCTGTATGCTACTGTAGCAAATGCACCACATCGATCTTTGTCACATTGGCAAGTTGTAAATGCGATGCACATAGAGCATGACCAGATGAACGGCCAGACAAGACTGAGATGAGGTTGACCAACAGGGGGTTTGAAAGAATGTCATCCATCACCATCATTTTCTGGTTATGTGCACTCAAGTGTAATTGCTACACCACATTCCATACATCGTCCCATGCATTCAACATTCATGCACTGCACATCGGTCTTTTTCCTGGGGAGGATGAGAGGTAGAGCTGTACACCAGTCAAATAATCTCGAAAAACTCGCTTGACTCACTCGGAAAATGCCTTGACTTGGTTCAGATCGAAAGTGAGTTTGAGCCGATCCGAGCCGAGTCAAATTTTTTTATGCTCGAATGTGTTTGAGCAAGCTTCGAGTAGGCCATGCTCGATTCGACTCGACTCGTTTATAGACTCGAACTCAGCTTAATTTGATTCGACTCGGCTTGGCTTGAAGCCGTACATATATATGTTTTTTTTTTTTTTTTTTTTTTTTTTAACCTAATCATTTACATTTTTACCTTTTAACAACCCAATCGCCCCTCATTTTCAAACCCTAATCCCAACCCATCCTCTCCCTCTCTGAGCTCGACGGCCGACCGTCCACTCCACGCCGGCAACCCTCACTCTGCTAGTTCGACGCCGGCCACCCTTACTCTGCCCGCTCGTCGCCAGCCACCCTCACCCTACCCGCTCGTCGCCGGCCACCCTCACTCTGCCTGCATGACCGTCTAAGTTCAAATACCCAATATATTCACACATATCACCGTCGATCTTCAAGTACATTTTTAATGTGGCAGATGTATTAATTCTGCCACCATTCATATTAAGGTCCTCATATGCATCACAATCTATCCTTTTTATTCTAAGAATTTGACAAACAAGGGATAGAATAACTAATTAAGACGTCATGTTTATAAACAGCTAATTCCAATTCCAAACCACATGTTTATGGATGGCTGTTGCAACCCAACTTGATGCGAATTGAAACAGCCCATGAAAACAATGTAGATGATTCATACACACAGGTAAAACCATACCCAGGCAAGACATGAAAGAAACCAAAGAACACCACACCTTCCATAACCATCAACATAAATCAGCACTCTAGGATGAAGGCCCACCCACCCAGCTACCAAAAACCCAAAATCCGACTGAGTGTCCGGCGAGGGCAGCGATGAAGATACGGACATCAAAGGACATGATCACGAACATGACGACATAAGCGAGCAAGATGCGGGCCACATGTGAAAGGGTCCAAACAAGCTTGGCGGCCACGTTGGTGGACCTTAGCTCAATGAAAAAGCAATGCGAGAGCCACTCGGTCAGCAGCGAGAGAACAAAGACGAAAACCAAGGCCAATAAGCCCATGGCCAAGAGAACTTGGATGTTCTTGCTCTAGAGGAATGTCACATGCGTCATACATGATGCATATGCATATATCTATATCTATCTTTGCTTGGGTGGGGGAGGATGGAGATAGACGTAATAAAAGGTGAAATGTTATGGTTTGTAGTACAACTAAAGGTTTTCTTAGTACTACATAGTTTTGGGAGTACACTTTGGATGAGAAGAAAGTGGACCACCCACGGCCGGCTGCAGTCTAAGTTAACATGCAGCCCCATTATTCCTGCCAACGTGTCACTTGTGTAGGACATCCAAGCCAGAAAATCTGTGGGCCCCACCATGCCGATAGATCAACCGAAGCTGGTACGGTCAATTCATTATGTGGGCCACATTGTTGAAGTTGATTAGTGGCTGATAGACTGACTCCTTGTACGTGGTGTGGCCCATCTAATGAGTGGATATTCCTCATTTTCGAGGAAGCTGATCTTATGGGCCGCTTGCCGAAATCAATGGGTGGCTTATGGTGTCTCCTTGTGCAGGTGTGGCCCACCTGATGATGGGATTGGCCTGATTTGTAAGAAAGTTGATCTCATTGTCGACACTGCCGAAATCAATTGATGGCTCGTGGACCAACTCCTTGCGCAGGCTAGGCGCAACTAATTGTTGGATTGATCTGATTTTCAAGAAAGTCATCTCATTAGCCTACGGCTTACAATGGGCCAGGTCCGGACCAAGAAAGCAAAAAGTTTGAATTGGGGCAGGGCCAATTAGTTTGGAACCCTGGTCTCAGGGCTAAGCCAAAACCAGGACCGGCCTCTTGACAGCTCTAAGTGACCACCCCATAGAAATCAATGGATGGCTGCACTGAATCAAATATGGTCCACCTACTAAGTGGATTGGCCTGATTGATCTTTTCGTCTGGCCCACATTGAACTGGTCAGATGTCCTAGACAAGTGGCAGGACACATCCAGACCCTTAAGCATTTCTAAACCCAAGCGCAGCCCAATTAATTAATGCGCCTAAAAAATCAGTTACAACATCATGTTGGGGCCCGTAATCTTTTCAAGCTCAGACCCAGCTGAACAGCATCTGGCCCAGACCAGACCATCTCACACTTGTATGCAAAGGGATGAAAAGTGGTCATCCACGGTTTGGCTGGATTTTGGCTGAGGGTGAAGGCTCATAGGCTGGGATTGGGAAGCGCTGGGTTGAGGTAGGGTTGGGCTCAACCCAAATTCATGTCAGGTTGGGCTCAGGTTTAGGCCTCAGGCAACGTGATATTTATTATTTAATATAAAACGATATAACAAGATACTAAATCTTTGGCCCAACCCGACTTAGCCTATGATGGCTTAGGGTCAAGGTTATGGCATGTCGAGTAAGTTGGGCTCAGGTTCAGGTTGGGCCATGGGCTAATGTAACTTGACATGGGGTTGGGCTTAGGTTGACCCTCAACCCGACCAAACCAGCCTAAGTTGCAAACCTAGGCTAGTTTGGATATGCAGATGCGCCCAACATGACATCCCAGCCTGGCCTTACTAATTTAACACCGCTGGAATGAGTACTGTCGAGGGCATTAGTTTAAAACTCAACTTGACATCCAACCAGGTTGGGTTGACTCAAAAGACTCGGCCGAGTCTTCATTAGAATCGACTCAAGACTTATAAATTAACATAATTCAAGTAATGGTAGACATTTGATACCACCACCACCCCCATCATCATCTAAGCCTTAATCCAACTAATTGGGGTCGCATAAATCCCATTCTGCAAGTTCTTCTCCATCAAGGACATCATCATCATCATTTTGAATAATTTGATTTATGAAATTTATATATAGGATGAAGTGATGGGCGTTTAGGATGCGAAGCAAAGATGTTGGATCACAAACCTTGCAAAGTTGACTCAGCTAACACAAGTTAACTCAGTTAATTGAAACAGGATTGTTTCATTGATTTTGAAAGGCGTAGCCAGACCGCGGTGAACTCCAAATAATCCTCAAACTTGGTGTGAGTTACAAAGTCTTTTCTACAACCTCCAATGACGTTCTTTTGGGTCTTTCCCTTTGCCCTTATAGAACCTTCGATTTGGGTCTTTACCCTTGTCCTTTAAGAACCTTCAACTTGAACCAACAACTACTTCTAACCAGTGCAGTTCTTGTTCTCCAAGGCCAAACCATCTATATCTACTTTTCCTCAACTAATTACTAATTAAGCACATTAGTGGTGGCTTCTGACGCAGGGAGGACGTGGTAGGTCGATCACCGTCTCCCTAACCGAGTGTTCTCGAATCCACGAGAAGAAAATAAAAGAAAAAAATAAAAGGAAATAAATTCCGAATAATTGATTTATTGATAATTGAATTAATAAAAACGGAATTACAATGCATATAAATAGGAAACTAAACCCTAGGTAAAGTATCAAAATCCAACTCCAACTAAAACTCCTAGAAAACGCAACTTACTATAAATAGTAAACTTACTATTTATAGAAGTCGTTCAATCCTACTAGAACTCTTGGTTTTCGGCCAAAAATAGAAAGTTTTCAAACGGCCTCAACCACGCTGTTCTACGAAATATTCTAAGCCCTTTTCATGTTGGGCACTAACTCTAAAATCATACGGATGCAAAGTTATGATCGAATTAAAACTTACTATAAATAGTAAAAACGAAAATAAACTAGCCTAATGACCGTCGATACGGTCGATTCTCGCGATTCCGGATTGGGCAACCCGGCGTAGCGGGGTTGGTTGGCTAAAGTAGCTCGAGCTACCCCAAATTGATATATTATATGTCCCGTAACTCATTCCGGATTGTGAGATACGACCGATTCACGGTCCTGACGGTCCGGATCACTTTCGGCCCCGTCCGGTCTTCTTTTGGTCCATCTGGGCCATGAAATAGTCAGCGACCCGTCCTACATCAGTCTCCTCCACTTCGAAAGAACTCGACCCTGAGTTCTCGTCCAGCTTTGGTTCATGATATTCGTACAGATCTGCCACGTTGAAAGTCCTTGAAATCTCCATGTCATCTGGAAGATCAACAACGTAGGCATTGTCATTGATCTTGCGAATGATCGGTACCGGTCCAATATTCTTGTGTTTCAACTTGTTGTAGGTCCCGGTAGGAAATCGCTCTTTACGTAGGTGGATCATCACCTGATCACCTATTTCGAACACTTTGGCGCGCCGATGCTTGTCGGCCGCTTCTTTGTACTTCTCGTTCGAAGCCTGTAATTTGTTGCGCACGTCTGCATGTATGTCCATGATTCGGTCTGCCATATGTTCAGCTGTAACGCTCATGCCGGGAAGCTTGGGCAGGGGAACCAAATCGAGTATGTGACGAGGCACGCACCCATAAACAATCTGGAATGGAGACTTTCCTGTCGATCGGTTTACCATGTTGTTGAATGCAAACTCTGCTTGAGCCAGGGCCATGTCCCACTGCTTCGGTTTGTCACCTGAAAGGCAACGGATGAGATTTCCCAATGTGCGGTTGACGACCTCAGTCTGTCCATCTGTTTGGGGATGATAAGCACTGCTGAAGTGAAGTCGTGTACCGAACCGATTCCACAAGGCTCGCCAAAAGTGGCTAACGAACTTTGTGTCCCGGTCTGAAGTGATCGTCTTAGGAATACCATGTAGTCGCACAACCTCTCTGAAGAAAAGGTTCGCAACATGTATCGCATCAAAGGTCTTCTTGCACGGAATGAAGTGTGCCATCTTGGAGAATCGGTCTACCACCACGAACACTGAGTCCATGCCGCGTTGTGTTCGTGGGAGCCCTAATATAAAATCCATAGATAAATCCTCCCAAGGGACATCTGGCACGGGTAATGGCGTGTAAAGACCTGTATTTTGAGATTGTCCCTTAGCGGTTTGACAAATATGACATCGTTGTACCGCCCTGCCAACATCACGAGCAAGTTGCGGCCAGTAATACCGCTCTTCCACCATCGCTCGAGTCTTATCTCGTCCTAGATGACCGCTGAGGCCACCGCCATGCAGCTCGATAATAATCTTGTCCCGTAACGAACTCTGCGGAATGCAAAGTCGATTTCCTTTGAAGAGGAAACCATCTTGAATTAGGAGATCACTCGGGTGACCCTCTTGGCACTTTTTCCATGCATCTGCAAAATCCTCGTCGTCGGCATAAAGTTCCTTGAGGCAGTCGAACCCAATCACCTCACTGCTCACTGTAATAAGAAGGGATGCACGTCGGCTTAGTGCATCTGCCACCTTGTTCTGCTGCCCTGATTTGTGTTTCAGAACGAACGTGAATTCCTGTAAAAACGAAATCCATCTAGCATGCATACGATTCACGTTAGTCTGAGTATTGATAAATTTTAAGGCCTGATGATCAGTGTACAGTATAAATTCCCTTTGAATAAGATAATGGCGCTAATGGCGCAGTGCTTGAACCACTGCATATAATTCAAGTTCATAGGTCGACCATTTCTGTCGTGCGTCGCTGAGTTTCTCACTGTAAAAGGCAACCGGCCTGCCCTCCTGAGAAAGGACTCCCCCAATGCCGACAATAGATGCGTCGGATTCTACCTCAAATAGCTTGTCGAAATTAGGGAGTACCAGAACCGGGGTAGTGGACAACCGATGTTTAATTTCTGCAAAGCTCTTCTCAGCCCCTTCGGTCCATTGAAACGGACCCTTCTTCATACAGTCGGTAATCGGCGCGACGATACTGCTGAAGTTCCGCACAAATCGACGATAGAAGGTCGCCAACCCATGAAAACTTCGTACCTCATGAATGTTTGTCGGAGTCGGCCAATCCCGAATAGCTCGTACCTTTTCTTCGTCCACTCGGATACCCGTGGACGACACGATGAACCCCAGAAACAATAATTGATCAGTTAAGAAGCTACACTTTTTCAGATTTAAGTATAGCTTGTTGTCGGCCAACACTTGTAGCACTTTTCTGATGTGGGTCATGTGCTCCGTTTCATCCTGACTGTATATTAGAATGTCGTCAAAGTAAACGACAACGAAACGGCCAATGAACGGCTTCAACACTTGGTTCATTAAACGCATGAAGGTGCTTGGTGCGTTGGTCAAACCGAAGGGCATAACCAGCCACTCATATAGCCCTTCCTTGGTCTTGAAGGCCGTTTTCCACTCGTCACCTGGCCTAATACGGATTTGATGGTATCCACTCCGTAAGTCCAGTTTCGAGAACACCTTGGAGCCCTCGAGCATGTCCAGCATGTCATCCAACCGCGGTATTGGAAATCGATATTTAACTGTTATTTTATTGATTGCGCGGCTATTGATGCACATACGCCATGTTCCGTCCTTCTTTGGGGTAAGGAGTGCCGGAACGGCACACGGGCTCATGCTCTCTTTAATAAGACCCTTAAGGATCAGTTCCTCCACCTGTCCCTGTAGAATTTCACACTCTTTTGGACTCATCCGATAGTGCGGTCGGTTGGGTAGACTGGACCCTGGGATAAGGTCGATGTGATGTTGTATGTCTCGCATGGGAGGCAACTCATCTGGTAACTCTGCAGGCCAAGTACTTCGAAATTCTTCTAGCAGCGGTTTAAGGCGTTGATGAATATTAGAGGATCCTGGCTCCTCGCCTTTTACCATAACCGCATAAATCTCGCCCGTTTCCTTTGATTCCTTAACAAACTTGCGAATGGTAAGGAGAGAGTTCCCCTCCACTTTAGAAGCTTCAGGGTGTTTGTCTGGTGTCATAGGGGCCAAAACAATTTTCCGACCATCCTTGGTGAACATGTATATGTTTTCCCGTCCACTGTGGGTCACATCTCGATCCGATTGCCATGGCCGCCCAAGTAACATGTGGCAGGCTTCCATGTCAACCACATCACAGAGGACCTCGTCCTTATAGCTTTTACCAATGGAAAACGAAATAATGCATTGATGAGTTACCTTGGTTTCGTTCACCTTCTTGATCCAGCCGATAGAGTAAGGGGTAGGGTGCTTCGTCATAGGCAGATGTAACTTATCCACCATAATTCTCGAGATAATATTTTCGCTACTCCCACTGTCTATGATCACGTCACAGACTTTGCCCTGCACGGTGCACTTTGTGCGAAAAATATTATGTCGTTGTGGGTGCACTTCCTTCTTGGGGGCGTAAAGTAGTCGTCTTACTACTAGCGATTCCCCATGATCTTCAGTCAGCCAATCGACATCTTCTGTGTCCCCCTCTTCGGCCTGTTCCAATTCAGGATTATCTTCTGTTGGCTCACCTTCCACGCCGCCTTCATTCGTAGTTAAGTGTGTTGCAGGGCGTTGAGGGCAAGCGTTCGACCAGTGACCTGGTTGGCCACAACGGAGACAATGGTCTGGTCTTGGCCGACCATATGGATTGGGGATCCTGCTGGAACCCGCTGTAGTGGGAGCTGTACGTTGAGGTCTTGAGGAACCGCTTCCCCAGTCCCGGTTCGTGACCGTAGGAGGTTGAGGATGCCCTCCTATAGGTTCCTTGCCTTTGGCCAACGTTGTATCTTGAGTGGGTCCGGTGTTGGGATTTCGTGTTGCCGGATAGGGTCGAGCAGGGGGCCGTAACAACTGTGTTTCTGCTCGAGTGGCCAATTGGTTGGCCTCACTCAACGTCCAAACGGGATGCATCTGGATTCGATCCTGGATTGCAAATCGCAACCCACCAATGAATCGTGATACTTGTTGTGCCTCTGATTCCGATAAATTATTCCGTGTAGCCAATCGTTGGAATTCTTCAAGATATTCGGCTACGGTTCTATTTCCCTGACGACAATTTTGGTATTGTTGGAACAAAATTTGTTCATAGTCGTTAGGGAGGAATCGAGCTCTAAGAAGCTGTCTCATCCGAGGCCATGTTCGGATGGGTGTCTTATTCTGACGGGTGCGGGAAACCTGTAGGTTTTTCCACCATGCTGAAGCACCGGATTTAAACTTATATGCAACTAGTTTTACCTTCTTGTCGTCCGGTACGTCCATATAGTCGAAGTATCGCTCGACCTCTGCCAGCCAGTCGAGGAACTCCTCTATTCGAAGTAGGCCATTAAAGCTGGGAAGATCAGCTTTGCCCCGATAATCTCGTTCTGCTCGTTCCATACGCTCATTCCCTAGCGCCGGTCGTCGTACGAACATGTCTTCGACCTCGTCATCGCTTGGTTCTGAATCGTCTGGCGTAACCCTACGGTTATCCACTTGGGGTGTTCTACGGACAACAGGATTGTCCCGTATAACAACTGTTGGTGGTTGTTGGTCGCCTTGGGCTCGAAGAGGAGCTAGCGATGCTGCAATCTGGTCGAGGGTCGCCTGTATACCTTGCAGGATCAACCGGTTCTCCCGTCGTGCTGCTTCGAATGCTGCCTCGAAGGCTGTAGCCGTTAGATAGTCCCTTGGAGCACCGTCCTTAGGATGAGAATCCAACCCTTCAT
Source organism: Liriodendron chinense (assembly GCA_003013855.2). Lineage (NCBI taxonomy): Eukaryota > Viridiplantae > Streptophyta > Magnoliopsida > Magnoliales > Magnoliaceae > Liriodendron > Liriodendron chinense. Next base: position 7,385,818 of record ML058333.1, read on the forward strand.
TAGAGGCCATCGTCCTGAGGAAGAAACCTCTCTCTGATACCAATGACGCAGGGAGGACGTGGTAGGTCGATCACCGTCTCCCTAACCGAGTGTTCTCGAATCCACGAGAAGAAAATAAAAGAAAAAAATAAAAGGAAATAAATTCCGAATAATTAATTTATTGATAATTGAATTAATAAAAACGGAATTACAATGTATATAAATAGGAAACTAAACCCTAGGTAAAGTATCAAAATCCAACTCCAACTAAAACTCCTAGAAAACGCAACTTACTATAAATAGTAAACTTACTATTTATAGAAGTCGTTCAATCCTACTAGAACTCTTGGTTTTCGGCCAAAAATAGAAAGTTTTCAAACGGCCTCAACCACGCTGTTCTACGAAATATTCTAAGCCCTTTTCATGTTGGGCACTAACTCTAAAACCATACGGATGCAAAGTTATGATCGAATTAAAACTTACTATAAATAGTAAAAACGAAAATAAACTAGCCTAATGACCGTCGATACGGTCGATTCTCGCGATTCCGGATTGGGCAACCCGGCGTAGCGGGGTTGGTTGGCTAAAGTAGCTCGAGCTACCCCAAATTGATATATTATACGTCCCGTAACTCATTCCGGATTGTGAGATACGACCGATTCACGGTCCTGACGGTCCGGATCACTTTCGGCCCCGTCCGGTCTTCTTTTGGTCCATCTGGGCCATGAAATAGTCAGCGACCCGTCCTACATCAGCTTCAGACCACACATTAACATCCATCAAGGGCCATTAAAAATAAAATGAATACCAAATCCTACCTGCAAGCCCAAATACATCAAAACGAATATCATTACCGTACACATACTGTATCCTGTACAATACTGATTTGAAGTGTAGGTCCATCCTCTAAGCATATGATGATTTAAAAAACCCAGTATGTAGTTATTGAAATGCTGAAGAAATGTATGTGACAAATAAAATTGCTTACCTCTTCATTTATGTATAGAATCTCTTAGCAGTACACATACAGCACATGATGACGGAATTGCAACAGACATCATAGAAAAGAAAAGGCCCCTTTATTGCAATATATCAGAACTTAATAAAGGGCTTCCGGGAAGAATCAAACCTTATTTCAGACAAATTTCTTTAGTAGTACTCTCTGTGTATATACAGGAGGTATTACACAATGCTGGACCTCAGAATATCTACTGCTCGGTTGGGTTTTACATACAGGTGTTACCCAGGTTCAGTATGTGATTCACTGGTCCGATGGGCCCCGCATGGGCTAAATTCCCTGGATGGGAAAAGCCTAAACTTTAATGGATTGGCCAATAAAGAAAACAAGGCAACGGTCCACATTCTACCGAAAAAAGGCCAAAAGATTCAATAGCTAGGATCTTCCAATCCAGTACATTGTTGGTGCAGGGAGCATCAAGGTTGGGCCACATCATACTCAACGGTTTGGTTAATGGAACCATGGGCCCACTTATGCAAACCATGCGCAAAATGTAGATTTTCCTGCAGTCGAGCATTGTATATTGCCTCTATTTACAAATAGGTAGTAGAGCATGATACGTCAATAGCCACTAGAGAGTCTGTATCATTATTTCGCTTGTTTGAGTCCATCCAATACAAAAATCTTTCAACTGCTGTGAAACTTCAAAGCATGCTCAAGAATTTGCCGATCGGGTCTGCAAATCTCTCTCAACTTGAGGCCATTTTTGTATATAACAAAAATAGGCACAAACTTGATGCTCTCAAATTCCGCCCAGTTGGGATTTTCTTCAATGTCGACCTGCAAGAGATCAAGCCTCAGATGGGAGTTTGTGTTCGGTCTCAGTTGAACATTTGACAGTGTGTGTCAATGCAGACCATCCAATCCAAATAGCAGGGACCAACCTATTTATGCTATTTCAATAAAAAGCGGCAATCTATGAAATCCAGCGAACTGCAAAACTGAGAAGTTCTCTAATCCCATGCACACGCCTCAACATGCACCAACATGGGAACAGTGTCGATCGAGCGGCCTCTTGCCTACATACCCTTGGTCAAATAAACCGGCTGGTCTGCCATCAGGTGGGCCACAAAGAACAGATCAAATGCATGGCTAAGAAAAGTTTGGCCCACAGTGTTCATTAAGGGCCCGTTTGGATACTATCAAATAAGTTACTTTTCGACTGAACTCAAGACGTTAAGTTACTTTTGGCACTTAAGTTCGTTTGTTAAGTATAATTGAAAAGTAACTTATCTCTTAAAAATTACTTATCTTAATAAGTAATTTTTTTTAGCTTTTTGACTTTTGACTTTTCTACTTATCTCTCTCATGTCACACTTTTGCTTTTTTTTTTTTTTTTTTTTTTTTTTTTCCTTTTGGGTTAGTACACGCCCACATTGTTAGTCACCCTCCAATGTTAATTAACCACCCTCCAATTTGGCTTTTCTACTTATCTCTCTCAGGTCACGCCACATATCAAAGTTCTCTCTCGTGGTTCACTCAATTACTGCTCTCTCATACTGTCCATAACAAAGGAGGCCCCACATGATGGACTGTCCCATCAAAGGTGGGGCTCACACAGTGGACGGCCCACATCAAAGATGGGCCCTACATTAATTGGTGCAAGATCCAATCCACCAACAGGGTTGATCTGATCTTCTACATCTTTCCCAAACATGGTTCCAGTCCACTCATCATGTGGACCGACTATTGGAAACAAGTGAATGGGTTAGAAAACTTCAGCCAAGTCTTCCAAAGCCGTACATTTGTTTTGCAGACTGTGGCCCACCTGACCAGTGGATCAACCTGATTCTTGTGCCAGGGCATCCATATAGTGGTCCCGTTCTGATGGATGGAATGTATCTTGGACCAATCGTGCTATGATAGCACATGCATGGCATGTACATGAGGATTAGAAAAGCTCATTTGTTAGGAAAACTGCCTCAACGCTTAGCTTTTTCTTTTCATGTCAATATGTTGCTTATTACATGTAATTTTAAATTTTCTTTCAAAAGGTCACTTATCAATGTGTTATTACCAAACATACTTATTTACTTATTGGCTGATAAGTATGTTGTTTACCAAACATACTTATCTCCTTAATAAGTAAAAACCAAGATAAGAAACTTGTCTGATAAGTAGCTTATCTTAAGTACCTTACAATCCAAACGGGCCCTAAATGTACATTTGCCCCACCTGATGGGTGGGCGAACAGAACTCCCCTGATTCCTGGGCCAGTAAATCTACATGTCGGGGCTTGCGGCCCACCTAATGACCAACTTGGATCTTGCACATGAGGGCCACAGTGGCACATGTGGAGGCATGCATTGGTGCTGCTCCATATAGACATATGGTATCAGCAAACCTCCAAAGCAGATGCCTACATGGAAATGTACATCACAAAGCACAAAAAATAGCTTGGAAATGCACCTTAAGGAAGCTCCACGAAGGGTATCTCTGGGAGAGTTCATTGACCAATGGCGAAAGTTGCTTGCATCCGTCATCTGATTTCATAAAGAACTGTAGAAGCGCGAGACCTGTGTAGCCAAAGAGAGCAGGAAAATGCAGAACAGGGTTGGCTCGGTTTGAAGAATTGAAATGTCCAAGCCCACATCAACACTCAAATATACATAAAAATGCTGTCACCAAATGGATTGTATGGAGAGGCTCTAATCGCATTGTGATTCGCCAGCAGTCCCCGTCAATCGATGGGATGGACTGATTTTCCTCCGGTCCGAGATATGGATTTGAAGTTTGTGCCCTTCATATCTTCAAGGAAGAAGATGCTACCATCTTGAAATGCCAACGAGTGTGACATCCGGGTTGTCATCAGGTGGGTCCCGCAGTGAATGTGCCCAGATACCAAAAACAGGTCCAGGCCACTAGTCAGGTGCGCTGTGTGCATAAACTGAATGTGGAATTTCAGTTATCTTTTCATGCATGTGTGAGACACCTGACGAGTGGACCAGCCTGATTCCTGAGCTAAAGCACATTGACCATGGGATCCACATGTGAATGGCCTGGATTGTCTTTAGGGTTTGTTGATGGGCGCTTGCAAGTAGCAGTTCTCTCTTCCAAATTTAGGGCCATGCAGTTTCTTCCTCAATAAATAATGACTGAGAAGTACAATTAGGTGTCTTCTTACCTGCCAACTTGATGGTTTTTAAGAACTGAGCATAACTGTGGATCTCGGTCACTTGTCCTCCAAGCGGTGAGTTGCCGGGCTTGCCTCGGACCCTTCTGAGCTCTGTCTGTACCTGAAGAAGAGAATGGGCAATACTGATATCTCCCGGCATCTCCTGGCTCAATACTTTGTAGTCACTCAAAGATTCCTCCCAGCGCTCAAGCTGATTCAGGAAAGATACCATGTATTATTAAAAAAAAGAAGTAAAAATAATAAACAAAATTATACCAGGTAGAGTTATAGGGCTGAACAAAAATACCATTTGTGGTGTGAAAAGCTGTAACTTTAACATCCTTGCATGGACCGTCTAAAGTTTTTAGAAGAAGAGCTCAATTTCCAGATTTTCTAGAATGCAAAAGTTATGTAAGGTTGTGTCTGGAATCCAGCAAAAATCACTATAAAAACCAATTTAAACAATGCCCGACAAGGCTTTTTCCCCCAAAATCCCAATCAAACTCTAATACTTTGATTAAACGTTGGACTCTTAACTACGTAACAAACTGGTTTTGATTTGTTCCTTAATCAAAGGACTCATAACAATCTCTAACCATCTCTAAGATCTTTTACTATTTTCATGGAAAATAAGGGGCTGTTTGGATACAGGAACAATTTTGGAACTGGTTAAAGAAGACTGGAAAATACGGTTAGGTTTTATTCTTTGCAAGATTTAATCTCGGTTTGGTAAACACAGTCCGTTAACCTAAACAATGTGTTATTCTGGAATTGGAATTAAATTTCAAAAGACCATCCATCAGATGTTTCTATATCTAACATTTAAGATATAATTCCACCTATGTTGTTGGTTTATGATGCATCCAAAGCGAGCTGACTTTGACTACCCATCCCTACAAAATACTATTTTATATGATCATCTTAACCATCTAATCAATACTAGGAAAATGGATGGTCCATAATGATTATAACAGAGAAGGTCAGATCAATGGTGTGGATCATATCATAGGGGGTGCACCTTTGACTGATGGTTCCACCTAAATAATCACTTAGATCGGATGATTCTAATCATCCATCAATGGCTAGGAAAATAGACAATCTCCACTAATCACAATAAAGAAGGTTGATCAATTGTCTAGATTGTCCATCATGTGGGGCCCACCTTCAATTGCCCCCCTCCCCCAAAAGATACTCTGGTCTGATGATCCAAACCATCCAATCGTGGCCAGGAAATTGGACGATCCCTACCCATAGAGTGTATCAGATAAGGTCCAGCCACTCATCAGGACTGTCCATCATTTGGGTCCACCTTTGATTGCCCATCCCTCTTAAAAGACACCTCGATGTAATGACCTAAACCATCCAATCAGCAGCTAGCAAACCGATAGTCCATGTTAATTATAATGCAGAATATTCAATTAGTGATCTGAATTATCCATGTGGGGCCTACCTCTGATTGTGCATTCCTCTTAAAAGAAAATTTGATTTTCAATCTGAACCATCCATCAATGGCTAGGAAAGATGGTCCATATTGATTCTAATAGAGAAGGTCCAATCATTAATTTGGACTGTCCATCATGTAGGGTCCCTCATTGATTGTTGATCCCTCCCAAAACATTACTTTTATTGGATCGTCCTAGCCATCCAATCATTGGCTAGGAAAATGGATGGTCCATGCAAATTATAATAGATAAGGTCCAACCACTAATGCAGACCATTCATCATGTAGAGCCCACCTTTGATTGCTCATCCCTTTTAAAAGTTACCATGAGCTGAAAAATCCTAACCATTCAATCAATTGCTAGGATAATGGATGGTCCATATTGATTTGTAAATTGTAACAGAGAAGTGCCAAGCCATCGGTCTAGAACATCCACAATCCCACCTTCAATTGCCAGTCAATCTTAAAGACACTTCAATGAAATGATCCTAAGGATCATTGAAAAATGGGAGGGAGAGGACAGGTTGAATGGTCCATATTACCAGAATACGATCATGGCCAGATGTTGACGCGTGATCTCCAGTGGTTGATGGATGGTGTTGATGCTAGGATTGATGGAAAGGAGGAACAAGGGTTAATGATATAGCTGGTTAAGAAAAGAAACCACTTTTTCCAGTTTAATATTTTAACCAAGAAAGGGCCTTGGGGTTTAAAAGTTCAACCTAATTAAAAGCTCTTCCACTTTCTTTGTGTTCATCAAACATTGTTAATTTTTGGATAATTGGTTAAAATTTTAACTAAAATTGGTTATCCTCGTAACCAAACAGGCCCTGAGAAATCCAACTTAAAGAAACTTTTACTAATTAACTAGCATTACCGTAACCTAACTTAAACAATTGACTTATTTAAATTCCAACTAACCCAAGTCAACTTATTTAAATTCCAACTAACCCAAGTCATCATAGCATGTTTTAACTATGGTTAACTAAAAGAGGCCTGGCTAGGATAGACCTGGTCCAAATAATGACATGAAGGCCCAAACACCGCCACAATCTTGTATTCTCATAAACTTGGTCAAACTTCCCTCCAGTCCGATCCAAATCACATGATCCTATGCCGATTGGAACATTAATTCAGTTGTCAGTAGGCTATCCAAGGGTGCTGATTTAACACTTTTTGAAATCGTTTGGCCTTAAAAAATAAGTCATTTTCTTCAACAAAAAAAACTGACTTGGCTCCTATAAGACTTCAAGATAGATTTGTCAGTTTTCCCACCCTCAATTCAAGAAAAAAGAAAGGCCTATACCTTGGCATTTGAATGAGCACGACGTAGAAGAGCTTTTGTGTAATTTGGTCGGTTTCTTAAAGCTGCAGTACAATCTTCTACAGCCATTTCCCACTGCCCAAGCTTGGATCTACATGCTGCTCGATTAGAAAGCAAGATGCTGTTTGTAGGAGCATGCTCCAGCCCTTGCCCATATGCTTCGCATGCCTCCAAATACTTCCCAGCCTTAAAAAGTTCATTTCCTGTTTTTCGAGCATCAGCAACCGCCCGAGCTTTTTTTAGCCACAGCAGCATCTCAGGTCTGCAGTCCAAGTTTGCCGCACGTTCTGCAGCCATAACTCCATCATCAAACCTGAAATTTGAGTAATAACATAAGACAAAGTGGTGGAATCAACATAGTAGAAGGATGCAAATATTATATGCGAATATCAAACCAAAATATCACACACACTCCATGAGGTTCTATGGCAAGTGCACATCATGGGGACCAGTCATCTGGTGGGCTCATCATTGATGGGCCATAACCCCAAAAATAAAACCAGCTGGACAATGCTAGCCATTCGGCTGGAGTAGTTTTGGTGGAAAATAAAGATGGCAGAGAAGGAGCCTTTCAATCAATGGTTCACATTCACTGGACAAAAGTCCTCCACTCTAACAGTTAGGGTCACCTGACCTGTGTGACTTTTAAGCTATGGCCCATCCATGATGTGCCTGGCCAGATGAGCAGTCCAGATATTTCATTTGAATAGTGTGTTTGAGTGTGATATCAGCATTTGTGGAGAACCATGTATTTACCTTCCTAAATACATGTAAGCCTGTATTTCTATGATCAGTAAGCATGAAACTCCTTTGTGGGTCTTTCTCGATTTATCAATCTCTGACCTCTTTGCTAGCATCAAAAGGTCAAGAGCTTCTTTTGCCTTGTGTAGCTTCAGTAAAGCTTCAACTTTATAAGCCAACACCTGTTACAAGCACACTGAAGGATTAAAGGCCCCCTTTCCGTCTTTCAAAATATACACAGAGAGGAACTTTGATTACCTGATCAGATGCATTAGCTCCGGCATCAATGGCCCAAGTGCTTTCTGCCAAAACGCGATTCCAGTCTTCAGCATTGTGAGCCCTCGACATATTTAGTAAATGACTTTCAATATGCAGAATAGTATGCATAACTTCTGAGTCAGGCTGCTGTCCGGATAATTTGAAGTGCCATTTTGCATCTTCCACCCGACCCAACCTGTCATTTTCCAAGTTATCAAGATACTGTGTATTGTTGAAATGATTTTTCACATGAATGGATGTCTAGCATGTGGAGAGGATAAAGCTGTCAAAGGGTTGGTTTTGGTACAGTACTGGTGCGCCCTATGGCCCTATCTAGACATGCCTAAGGGGGTTGGGTACTGGTCCTATCAGGTTCAGCTAACCATCGGGTCTTAGGAAGTACATAGATAAATAGAAAAAGAGAGAGAGAAGAGGCATTAATATGCTAATGACAATGCCAGTTAGACTATTAAATATTAAGCAGGTATCCAACTGATTCTCGACCTGATCCGATTTTTAAGTGGTGTAGGAATCTAAGACAATGGATCTACAGATCTCGGTACCCGCTGACAGCACTAGCAGAGGAATGCTAATTCAGAGGCCCCATCTTCATAGGATGAGAATAGCTGAAATGAGGACTGTTGAGATGGATGAGTGGCAAGATGAGGAAGGATAGAATTAGAAATGAATGCATTCGAGGGAACTTAGACGTAGCACCAATAGGTAATAAAATGAGTAATAGTAGACTTAGGTGAGTTGTTCATGTGCAATGGAGACCAAGAACTACGTGGGTTACAAGGAGTAAGTTGGTACAACTTGAATGCTCCAAAAGGGCAAGGGGAAGGCCCAAAAGGACATGGCTGGAGGTATAAGAAAAGACTTGAGGACCTATGTCTATATGAAGTTATGGCCCTTGACAGAATGGAATCCCGAAACATGATTCATTTAGCTGACCCAAATTAATTGGGAATTTGGGATAAGGCTTAAATGATGATGATATTCTTGGTATAATTCCTCGTATCTTAAAATTGTTCGCACATTTACATCAATATATACTACTATCCAACTAGCCACCAATTCTACTAGAAGGGGCAAAGTGGGTATAAAAGCAGGACAAGAATCTTGGACATACAAGAAGCAGAAGAAGCTTCTGATCTAGGAGAAGAAGCTTCTGATCTAACAGAAAAACAGGGTGCCTTCTCAGTTGTAGACAAGAAGCAGAAGAAGCTTCTGATCTAGCAAAGCAAGAATCAACAGAGTCATTCTACCACAACACAACACCGGCAACTCAAGAGTGACTAGAGTTTTTGTGAATACTGGAAGATATCACACCAAAGAATGATGATACAGTTGGCTTGTCCAAAACCAGTGCAAAAAGGTAGGGGCTCAAGGCTGACCCCTGATGCAAGCTTACAGTAATTAGGAACTCACTTGACTCTCCATTAGTGGTCCCCACATTTGTTACCACTCCCTCATAGTAACATATCTAGAAATGGGAATATACCTATATTTTAATATCTGATAGTTAAATTTATTAAAAAGAAACAGGATGAAATCAACAAAAGGATTAACGAAGTCCAAGGAAAAAAAATGAGTGAGCTATTAATTGCAATGCGTTTGTGTGTGTCCTTCTGTTTATATATCATTACACTGTACTCTCCAATAATTTATGTACACCAATAAACACTATAGTCGCTTGATGCATGAAACAAGGCTTGAGTGCGAGAACAGGGAACCATATGTTCCAAAATGTTATCTAGTATAAACGGCTAAGAAGTGGGAGCAGGAGTGCAAGTCCAAAGTGTGATTTGAAGCATGATAAAACATCTAGTTAGAAGGATACTTCAACTAAGGTATACACTTTATATATATATATATATATGATAGGGATGCCTGACTTATATGTAACTTCACCAGAGTCACAGCTGTATTGTAAATGGTGATGACACTGGTGACTTATCTAACATACAAACGGCACACATATTCATCAATCCAGAGCCTCCAAATCATGGATCCCACTGTGGATGTAGTCTAGCATGAAAATCCCATTGCCAAAACGATCATAACCTTCTAATTGGTGGCAATCAAATGGAAAGTTACAAATAAATTGGTAAGTGGTCCAAATTGGTCAACATGGTTAAGATTGTCAAATCAGTTTGATTTTGGGTTGTGCTCCATCCAGAACAGTGACCATGATTTGGGTGGTCCACATTTCGATAGATGTATGCCACATATACGGTAGATAAGAAACTATCATGGTACTGTAGCCTATATGGTAGCCATATCATTAATATCATAACCTCCAATAAAGTTATACTGAAATCAAGTAAAATTGACCTAAAAATAGTACTTCAAAAAGATCAAGGACTATTTTGTAACCTCCATCCACAATTAGGCGTTGTTTGGGAGCGCGTGTAAATGGTGCATTTGGGAGAGCGTATTTGATGTGAATTCCAATTCAAATACACCAAAAGTCCTTTTTTTTTTTTTTTTTTTTAATCACAGCAAAACTATGTGATTCAATTTAACATTGATTCCGATTACCACCAATTCACAAGTCAAAGTCCTCTCTCTCACTCTCTCCACTAATGCATTCCAAATATAGGCTGCCAAACACATTTACATGGATTGCAGTGGATTTTGATTATAGGCTGCCAAACACAACTGGTGATTCTAGTTCACATAGATGCCATGGTACTTGCCAATGCATATCAAATACATGCTCCCAAACAAGGTGTTAGTTTGAATCTGATCCTATACAATCAAGCAAGCATGAAAAGAATGAGGCACCTTAAATTTTAAGCCATAAAAGTATTCCATGAATCATACCTGGTATAGAGACTTCCAAGTCTATAGTGAGCACGTGAATAAGAAGGATCGCACTCGATTGCATCTAAGCACTCTTCCACTGCCTCCGAATACCGCCCAAGGCCAGCCAATGCAGCAGCCTTATTGTTATGGCAGAGAGCATCTCGTGGGCACAAGGCAATTGCCTGATCATAAAGAGAAATGGCCTCGGTGAAGCGGCCTTTCCGGTATTCATCATTGCCGGCATTCCTTAGCCCTTCATTTTTAGAGTTAGGAATTGTGCTTGGAGCCAGGAAAGTCAGCTGGTCGCCCCCCTTGTTACTGCCAATAGTCAAGTAATTGGTTCCTGTGCGACTTTCCACATTCATCACACCCTTGATGATGCTCCCGTGACCATAATTACATCTTCCAAAGCCCAACACTTGGCTATTTGACTGAAGGGTTTCTGAGTCTTTACCTTTACCATCTACATCCAATTTAAATGTAGGTACTGTGTTGTTTTGATGGGTTTCTTTTGCATGTGAAGGATCTGCCTCAACAACAGCATTTTTGAAAGCCTCTATATATATTACCAAATGAAAGTGCACTCCCACTGTGTTGACAATTGCGAGCTTGGCTCGGAAGATGTCTTCCATTCTTAGAATCATGGGAAATTCCAGAATTTTCTTTGGAAATACTCCCATTGTCAAGGTTCACAGGAGCTTTCACGCTGTTACACTTCCCAGCAGTTGAACCCCTTTCCCGTTTCCAGATCACGGAAGTGGGGCTTTCTCTGCTTGAGAAAGATGTGCTTGACGGACTCGAATGAATGTTCACCGGCTTTGTTGAATCGGGAGGACAAGGAGAATGATGGGTACGACAGGGGTTCGAAACACCATTTTCTTTCCCGCCCAAATTTTCAGCTTTTTCATTATGAACAACTCTTTTGGAAGGCAGTGGAATTTTCGCACTTGGAGACTTGTTGCTTTTACAATCCAACTCAACATCTGCCACTCGATTCAAACGTGCTGAATACTTGTTGTCTTTTCCGTATTTTAGCATCCATGGCTTCTCAGTCTCAAATTTTCCCCTCAAAGAACCAGCCGACACCTTTCCTTTGCTTTTTGCCCCAAATGAACCTGCACGATAACGATCTCGGGCTCCGTTTGAAGCATCATTGCTTAGATTCTTCCGCTTGACACTAGGAAAGCGATTAGAGCCATTGCTTTCACAAACCGACTCATTAGAAGAGCTCAGTTTTCTCCCACCAGAAGCAGGAAGTGATCTAGAGCTCAAAACCACTCTGTTGGAATTGAAACCCATCTTGAACAGCCGGACAGACTCAATAACGGGGGGCAAGGAAGCAAAGTAATGACAACCGAAGTTTGAGAAACCTAAAGGAAGAAATCCAGCAGAAGACTCGAAACCCAATTCAATGCATAAAAATTGTGAGCGAAGTTCAATGGTTTCACCAATGTTCACAGCTGATTATCGGAGAAGAAAACAGAACCCACTTCATGGATTAAAAAGTTAATGAGAAAATGAGTTGGACTGGCATGCCACTGGAGTGAAGGAATCAATGCTCATTTCAATATGTAAACACAGGGGTCGAATTTCATCTGTTTCATGGACTTTCCCTAACAATTATAAGAAAAGCTAAAGGAAATTGGATTTTATTGGCAATTTGGAGCGAAAACTTAGCAGAAGAATCAAATACATACAAGGTGAAATTCAACAGTTCTATGGATTTCACCGCGGGTTACAAGAAAAGACAGACTCCAAATCATGAAATAAGACAGATACAAGAAATGCAGTTCGAATGCTCAGTGTTAAGAGCAAAAGTAGAGCAGAAGAATCGAAACCAAATTCAAAATAAAGAAGTGCAATTCGAATTTCAACGGTTTCCTGAGCTTCCACCAAAAATTACAGAACAAGAAATGAGCCCAGTTCGTACCAAAGTGGAGTTAGATTTATGCGAATTTGGAGTGAAAATCCAACAAAAGAAGCAAAACCCAATTCAATATATAAACAAAAGAAGCTAATTTGAGCGGTTTCACGGGCATCCCCAAACAATTACAAAAAAGCTAGCAAACCCATTTCGTAAGGAGAGAAAGGAGAATCGGATAGGCCTGCACTTTGAGCTAAAATCCAGCACAAAAACCAGAACCCAATCCAATATACAAGCGTACGGAGAGAAGTCTGACAGTTTTACAGACTTCCACAATCGATTACAAGAAAATTGCGAAAAACCAATTCATGAAATGAGGAAAAACCGATTTCATATATATAGAACGAGAGAATAAAAGAACGGAACCCGTATGATGAAATGAGTGAGAGAAGGGTGTGTGTTTTCGCCTTTTGGAATGAAGGGAGGAAATCCATGCAAGCTGGCCATGTGGGCTGCCTGTCATTGGCCTTGTCGTTGGTCTTTGATGCAAACCAATGATCCCTTTTTCTTTTCTTTTCTTTTATTTATTTTTCCTTATTTCTTCCTTATTCATCTTCTTGCGTCCTTATCCGTCACCACAGCCAAAGGACTTAAACCTTCACCCCACCAGCGAAAGCGACTTGTTGGAGCGTTGGAAGGCAAGGGTTCGAACCCTGTCCGGCCTAACACCCATGTTCTGCTGCTCCCCTCCCCCCCCCCTCTCTCTCTCTCTCTCTCTCTCTCTGTGAAATTTCAAATGATTTCGGTGGAGGATAAGAGAGCGGGGTTTTGGCTGGCGGTCGACGGTTTTCTTTTCTTGAGAGGTTTGCTAGCTTCTGAGTCACTTCTACTCGTGGTACACGTGCCAACCCGGCATGAGCGTGTAGAATCAGATCAGTTGGCCACGACCGTTCATTTATTTTTGATGCATGTATCGTGTTCCTGATAATTGAAGTAGCTGGATATGCAGGACATCCGAGCCGTTTATCAGGTTGTATAAAGTGCGTGGATCACCGTTCCGGACAGCCATCAATGCCGTACTTTTTATCTACGTTATGGCCCGCGGACCGAAATACACTGCCATACCTGTTTTGGACGAGGATTGGCTACTGACGCTGCCAGTAGCCACTATCTGCTGATCCGCGTTTCATCCACTCCGTCCATTCATTTTTCGAGATCATCTTATGGCATGAGCCCAAAAATGAAGTAGATAGAAATCTCAAGTGGACCATATAATAGGAAACAGTGTTGATTGAATGTCCACCATTAGAAACTTCTTGAGGCCACAACTTTTTTATAGCTTATATTTGTTTTTTCCGTTCCTCCAGTTTGTATGACCTAATCGACAGGTTGGATGTCAAATAACCATAACACTGGGCCTTAAGAGGTTTTTAATGGTTGACATTCAGCCACTATTGTCTTCCTGTGGTGTGGTCCAACTGAGATTTAGATCTGAGATATCAGGAAAAAAAAACTGGGGGGACGGAGCGGATAAACACATCCATCATGCTGGGCCCACATAGCACAGACGAGTAGCCGCCTTGCTACCGGCAGCGTCAGTAGCTAATCCGCAGCCCAGCGCATAAAGGAACCAAGCTTGTGGGACCCAGTAAAATCCGTTCCAACCATGGTGTTCTATCCTCAATTCTAGGGCCCGGGGAAAAATCAGCGACATCCACAACTAAGGTTGCCACAGCTCCAACCATAGATTGGCCTCAGGCCTGTCACATGTGTGAACTTTAAGAGGTTTTAGGAGCAGTTTTATATTATTTGTTCCCTTTGGTGTAGGTCATCGGAGCATTTCATTGCGATGATCGTTTGTATGTACGGTTCAGATAATGGTTCTCACATGATGGACAGAGTGGATTTATATACTAAACATGGTGGCCCCATAGAGCCTGGGCTTTCACTCAGCTACATGAAGAGCCAAAAAAAAGTGGGATTTTAGGTAATGACCCCTCCCCAACCGAGGTCAGTGCTCCCTGGACCCATCATGTGTTTTATCCACGTCATCCATCCATTTTTCATGAACCCAAAAAGGAGGCAGATTCAAATCTTAAGTGAACCACACCACTAGAAAATAGTGGTGATTAACGTCTACCAATAAAAACTTCATAGGGCCCACTATAATGTTTAGTTTCCATCCAACCTGTTGATCAGGTCACACAGAACTGGATGGAGGGAAAATATAAATATCAGCTTGATCCAAACTTTTTGTAGACCTCAAGAAGTACCACTATTTACTGTGGTGTGGTCCACCTGAGACTTGGATCTGCCTCATTGTTGAGATCGTGCCCTAACATGATCTGGAAAAATGAATAGACAGCCTAGACAAAACACATTCATCGTGGTGAGGCCTACAGAGCACCCATTAGCACCAACATTGGTACTGGAGGGGTCACTACCGAATCCCAGTTCCGTAGAGAGGGGGGTGTCGACGGTTTCGGTCCATGGCTTCGACATTGGCTACATCGTGGGTCCACAATATTAAACGAATTACACGTCATACGTGTTTTCCAGGTTGGAATGCACTGCTGCGTGGAATGGTGAGCGTGAGATATTCATGGGACAGAAAATTTGCTAGAGACAAAAAGTCATGGGTTGCCCATCCCTGTGGCCCGACATGACCCAACCTCTGTGGGGACAAAGCATGATGTCTTTGTTTTATCCACGCCGTCCATCCGTTTTTTCAGTACAATTTAAGGTATGGCCCAAAACTGATGCAGATCAAAAGCTCATGTGGACCACACCATAGACAACAGTGGGGATTGAACGCCCGCCATTGAAAACTTCCTACGGTCCACTGTGATTTTAATTTTTCATCCGACCTATTCATAAGTTCACAAAGGCATGGATGAAGGGAAGACGCAAATATAAGCTTGATCCAAAACTTCTGTGTAACCTCAAAAAGTTTTCAACGGTGGGCGTTCAATCCCCACTTTTTTTTCTATGGTGTGGTCCACTTGAACTTTGAATATGCATATTTTTTTGGGATCCTACCTTAAAATGAGCTGGAAAAACAGATGAACGGCGTGGGTGACATACATCATGGTGCTCACAGAGAACTTGGCCACGTCCGCAGGGATATCCCTGTGGCGGGTGGCTTAGGCAATTCGCTTCCGTTAGGCGGGAGTTTTTTTGGGTACTCTGGCTGCCTACGATGCTTGTTACGCAGGCACATGGAAATGGCACACGTTGAATGTATTACCCCAAGTTAAATAAACTGAATTATAGAACCTACAGGCTATGAAGTCACAGCCCAAAAGTCAGATTGGTTGAACAATCCTAACCTTTGATTTATGGACACTTGTTTCTTGAGATAAGATCATTGGACACTTTTCATTTTTCACTGTCCATTAAGTGTCCACCAATCTGATAATCAGATAATCAAATAAGTGTCTTTGCTTCGTAATACCTTTAAACTGGTACACTAAAATTTAGTGGGTTTAATTTGCGACACCTCATCCATTGCACACGTGACATGCATGCAACCCAGTCCAAAATCATTCGAATGTGGAACCCACATGTATGGCTGGTAATGATCATACATCTTGACAGTCCAGTTGGCAGCTATCAAAGGGAAAAATAATGGAAAAAACAATGGTCAAGATTATCCAATCAGTGTGATTGAAGCTCGGAAATAAACGCACATGAATTCCACGTGTCCGGTTGGCAACGGCCCGGATCTATGCTCCCACATGTATGGCTGGTGATGATCAAACATCTCAATAATGCAATTGTCAGCCATCAAAAGGAAATAATAATAAACATGATGAACATCTGAATAAATGCACATGTATTCCACGTGTAAGGTTGGCAATTGCCGGATCTGGGCCAGGTTAGTGCCACTTCCAGCCGGACCCATTTATTACCCGGGCCCAAAAGTCAGGAATGAGTAGCCAATGCCCATGTATTCCACGTGTGATGTTGGCAATGGTTCGGATCTGGGACAGGCTAGGGCCAGCTCCAGCTGGACCCATTTATTAACCAGGCCCAAAAGCCAGGACCCGATTGACCAGTCCAGATAGGGCTCTCAATGGGTCGGATCTAGGTCGGATCCAGTTCCATATATCTGTAGACGAATTTGGATCGGATTCGGATCCAACTCGGGTCCAAAAGTTGATATCCATGTTCGGTCCATCTATAAATTGTTAGATCGATTTTCAATCCAAAATCCATATAATCATCGAATTCGAGTCGGACCTAGTTTCGAATCCACCGCATTACAAATCTAAAAAGAAATAAAAAATATATAATATAATATATTTAATTTAGTAGGAAAATGATGCAAATCCCACTATTTACTATGGTATGGTCAACCTAAAAGTGGCATGTCTCAATTTTGAGACATGGCCTAAAATAATTTGAAAAATGGATGGCCAACATAAATATAACATATACAATAATGTGACAATGAGTCGGATCTTAATCGGATTTGGATCGAACTCGGATGTGTTTTTGTGAATCCATATATGCTCCATTTAAGTAATTAGACCTATTTTAAAATCCAAATCCGGTCCATTTAACTAATTGGACCTATTTTAAGATCTAAATCCGCATTATACGAATTCAGAGTAAATCGGATCTCAGATCTGACCCGCTCCATTGAGAGCCCTAAGTCCAAAGCTAGCCACTTAACATCATAAAAGGGCCGTATTAGAAAATGTTTTTAAAAAAAGGCCCAATTGGGCTTCAGACGGGCCCACCCCTGCGAATCGGTTCTGATGCCTATCAGTGTGATTCCCTCTGATTTACGCGTGGATGGGCCGATTAGATCGTGAACGGTCCAAATTATAGTTGTTCTATCAACCCATGATGATATTGATGATGAATCTGGACCTTCAAAAGGTCCTAACCCCTGGACCACCCTACAAATAACGTACGATCTTTCATCCGTATTAATAGGTTGTGGTTTTACTAGCCGAAAAATCAAGGGTGCGTGTTACGCACCATGTGGGCACACTATGGCCATATTCCAAAGAGAGAACTTTTGATATTCGGCCGGTGTGATGGTTCAGATCACACGCACTCGGCAGTTGTAGACGTGGCATATATGAAACTCAAGTAAACCGTCAAAATCATGGGGCCCACTTTAGATGGGGTCATGAACAAACAACTACTCCAAAACCGACGTTTGATCTGTCCGATCGGTGAACATCTAATGAAGAATTGTTCAAAATGAAGAAATTGTCAATGATCTGAATTCAACAAATAATGTCCGTTGATCAGAGGTTGGGATCATCTAGTCCATCCAATTTTAGTACCATGGCCTATCTACAGAGGGTCCCACGATCTGAAGGGTTTAATTAGAGTAATGAGAAGGCCATTTATGTCATTGGGAAATGCATGCCTTTTTGTCAAAAGATGTTAGTGTAATGGGCCACACATGATGGATTTTCTTACAAGCAGCTTTCTTTCTATCAGAAAGCATTCAATAATAGGTTGATGATGGAGGGGCCCACCTGAGGCCATGAGTTGTATTTGGAAGGGAGTGTGATGGAGAAAGCAACCCCCCCTCCCCCTCCCCAGCATCGAAGGTGTTTGGAGATGCCAGCTGGATCAAGGCCAGCTTCTTCCATGATTTTGACCGGAGAAAGCAACAAGCCAACATGGGGTGCGTATGAAGCACCCCTGCGTACTATTCCCGAGTCAGTACCATTATTTCGTTGCCAACAACCAGGACTCAAGGTAAAGGGTAGGTTCCATATTGATGATTGGGGTTAGATTCTAACGGCATTATTAGCTCACATCGTACTTGAAAGACTTGGTTACTCGACAACTCGGCTGATTCATGTCTGAGTCGGCCTGACTCACCTGAGACAGGTGACTAGTGGTATTGAACCGGATCAGGTCCGACTGAATCCAAGGCGCAGATTGAGTACCACCCACACTAGGTCCTAGCTACAGAGGGACAATCGTGGCAGGGGCTCTATAGGGCCATCATGATGTATGCATTTTATCCACACGGTTCATTCATTTTGATAGATCATTTTAGGAGTTGTTTGCATGGTGGTACATAGGCTAAATAGTGAATTCATGATTACTAGCAAAGCTCTCTTCTCATTTACTAACACAAAGTTGAGATTTCATTCACTAGCAAACAAGAAGATAGCAACAAATTATTATTTTTTTTTAATGAAAACTTATAAAGTAAATTTCATTTGCAATTTACAAGCTATTTAAATACAATAAATGATTTACAACTTAAAGGCAAATAAATAAGCTGTAAATCATTTCCAACCTTTAGTAAATTTTTTACAACATAAACTATTTACTACCAACCAAACTACCCTTAAGATATGAGCCCAAAATGAAGGTAGATCAAAGGCTAGCTTGAGTGGATAGTGGTGACAATGACACCCACTATTGTTAAATCTTCATAGGGTTCACCATGATGTTTATTTACCATCCAATCTGCTCATAAGCTCACATGGGGAAAACATGAATATCAGCTTCTTCCTAAACTACTGCAGCCCCATAGAGGTTTTAATGGTAAACGTGCAATCCCCACTGTATCCTGTGGTGGGTTCAATTGAGCATTAGATCCATCAAAATAGATGGATGGCATGGGTAAAACACATACATCAAAGTGGCCCCACAGAGCACCTGCCAGGACCGGCTCTAGCTAGGTCGTGGTGGGGGTGGTACCCAATACGTCTCCCTTAAACCAATATGGTTCAACGTTGGTGAGTCGTGAATTGAAGAGTCGGCAACAAGGATGGACGCATTTGATCCTGAGTTGAGTCAGGGGTTGACCCAATTAAATCGAGTCGACTCAGACGAGCTACATCCCACTCACAATTCATGAATGGTAACGAGTCCTCACATGTGTTATTCATCCAAACCATCCAAATTGTGGGATGAATTTTGGGTGGAGCGCATCTGTAGAAATCACACTGACCGAATAATCGTAGCCATCTAACTGATACTTATGGAATGGATGGTTAAAGTAAAATACCGAGTGGTCGAAATTCCAGGCGAGAGATCAGATGAGTGCTGTCATCTTTTCATTTTAACATTTTTTCTTTTACGCTCGATTCACCTTTAGATAAGCAGTTTGGATCATCTGGCTTGCCATGCATGCAACTGTGGCATGTGTATGGCTGAGGAGTCCTATTTTTAAGAGGTAGTGGGCCAGAAATGCATTCATCTATTTATCAACGGCTAGAAATTGTTTTCTATGAAGTGTCCTACATAATGAGCAAATAGGGCTGATTTCTGCATTAGGTAATCCTCATGGTGAGACAAACTATTTGAAGGGTTTAAGGTCACATGCACTTAAACGGAGTGGGAGTCATCCGCTGGGTGGACCTTATCTTTTCATCCTACGGTTGGATTGGAGACCTTTTTCACGTTCAAAATGGTGGTGAACTATTACAGGAGAGTGTAGGCGTGATAATTGATGCTCGTTGAGAAACCTTCATTGATTATCCAAGCTAGAGACTCCCCCCAAGGGAGGGAACACACATTTGAGACACACGAACCTGAGATATCCGCACGACCATGAAACGTATCACAAGTGTGCAGGATGGTCCATTCATCAAGCCAGTCGTAGTGAGCATACCAACGGTTCAAAAATTAGGGCAGTCTGCTCGTTACATGGGCCACACTCGCACACTAAAAATGGAGGAATAATAATAATAATAATAATAATAATAATAATAATATAGATCATCAACCTCGCTTTTGATCAAAGCATGTTCATGATGGACCCGCTTGATGAACGGCCAAGATCTTACATGACCATGCAGCAGCGCTTACATACATATGCCGCGAATACCATTCACGATGCCATGCATGTGGACTCGCACACAGAAGCATGAATGCAAGGTGACGTGTGCAAGGGGCCGGGACACCAACAGGTGAATAAATGCATGTGCATGAGCGCACATGCATGGCTGATCCACTCAATTGTGAGATGGCAACATCATTGCTGGGCATAGCCAGTCTTTTGCCTCAGCCCTCATGTGACCATACTAACTTGCGTGGAAGAAAAGGTCTTCCGTAGCCTACCTGCCCTTCGATTTTATCCACAAAAGAGCTTATGTGGATAGAGACAATCCAAAACATAGATATCAGAAACTCCCCTCGAATTTCCCCTCAAAGGGAATCCAATGTAGTTTCCTATGCTTTTGTTTGGTGAGTAATAGAAAAAAAAAAAAAAAAAAAAAAAAAAAAACTGCTATAACCGTTTGAAAACAACCATACAAGATCACAAGCACAGCTATAAATGTTGTAGTTATATGGGATCACGGGTGCTATTGTAATTGTTGTAACTGTACTATATGTACGAGATCAAGCACAACAACATTATGGTCTCTTCTCTTTATAGCTTATTTGGCATGCCTGAAAATGGGTTCATCTCATTTTAATTAATTATAATTATGTACTAAATTTCATGATGTGTGATATATAATTAAGGTTAACAAATCACTGATATATAATTATGATTAACTAAAATGAGATGAACCCATTTTTAGATGTTCGCCAAACATGTCCTTAGTCTCCCGTTCTATTGTCTCCGCCATCAAATATATGCCCCACAATGGGCAAGACAAGAATTTGAAGTGGTGCGCCCAGTCTTACAGGGATGGGCCTCCTCAAAATAATGAGTTTGCCTGGTCCATTGTCGGCACTTGAGATTTGAATTGGCTGTTTGTATTTGATTTTCATGCTTGCGTGAAACTCTATGCCTTTCTTGTACTAATTAAGAAGTTTATTAACTTATGACACTTCTAGGGCTCTCAATAGGTCAGGATCATGTCAGGTACTGGCGTGTCCATACCAAGGCCACTTAATGGGATCAGGTTCAGGTCCCAGTACCATGATTGACATATGGATGGACCTAAATTTGATCGGAATAGTAAAACAGAGAGAATAATTGGAGAGTGAGATCAATAATTAATATGTTGTTAACCATCTCTCTCCTACTTCTAAATCGAGTTTAATGTCTCAAGTACCCACAAATCTATGTATAATTAATATGCTGTTAACCATCTCTCTCCTACTTTTAAATCGAGTTCAATGTCTTAAGTAACGAAAAATCTAGGTACCCGTTAGCAATCCTTAAATGTCTCCTTGGATCAATAGGATGCAATTAGTCCCTGTTAGTCATACCACAAGGTTAGCCATCCCCCCTTGAGAGTCGATACCAAGACCTCAATGTCGAAACGAGGTTATATCTTCACTTAGTCTACCACTTGAGCTATGGATCAGGGTGTTAATCCAAATCAGATAAGTGTATACTTAGAAATAATAGAAAGACATACCTCTACGTGAAGTGCCACCCAAAAAGAAAGAATGACAAAAAAGAAAAAAGAAAAAAAAAAACTTATTTAGCAATAGTTACAATTAAAAGTCAAAAATTTGTCTTGAAAATGGGTTGATTAAACAATCTTGGCTTTTAATTAGTGGACATTTGTTTAGGACCATTGACTATTTTCATATATTTTAACCCCATTAAATGGGGAATCAACCCATGGCCCATGGCTCAATGGTAGACTGAATAAAAAAATTAAAAAAAAAAAAACCCAATTTGATAATGGAGTCACATGACAATCTAAAATACTAGACCTTAATGTACAAGAAGAGAGGAAGAGGTTTGTATATGTGGCAAGGGAGACTGAGGGACCGAGAAGTCATTGTCAAAAGCAAGTCTATGTAGGTAGTTAAAGACGTGGCTTCATTCTAATTATCTAAATACCCTTTCTTTTACTTAGAATTAATTTAAAATTCTTTTATATTGCGATATCTAACATCCCAGATGACTAATTGCAGGCAAGCTGACAAGAACAAAGCGACCACTGTTTAAAGATTTTGAGACCTAAAAGTAGTGGTAGGCCTGTCAGCCAGCGGCCTAGGGCTGGCTTAAGCTGTTGAAAATTTTGATTTTGCTTGGCCTTAGCCCAGCCCATTAACAGCCTTACTTGCAGGTGAGCTGACATCAATGCATTCCAACCAGCACACTCAATGCAATAGGTTCGAGACCAAAGCTCGGCAGACAGGGCGTGTTTCAACATTAAGTCCTTGGGTTTGACCCAGCTACCTCTCCATGAAGGTTTGAAAAAAAAAAAAAAAGAATAAAAAAGCAGAAGAAGAAGAAGAAGAAGAAGAAGAAGACGTAGGCCCCAGCTACTTTTCCAGAAAGATCTAACCAATCAAATAAAGTTTCGAGTAATACCCCATATCCACATTTGATTGAGGCCCATGATCAGATCAACAACCTGGATGATCGAGCCATGGGCCCAACATGTAGCGTGAACTTTAATAATTGAGCACTTAACACGCGACACACATTGAGGAGATCTGGACTGCTCATCTGTAGTGCCCAACCATGGATAGGCAATAATACCCGAAATCACATTAATTAGCAAAATGATCTTAACCACCCATTTGAGATTTTTTGCCCACTACCCTACCTTCTCGGACTATCTTGGTGGCCCATTTGTAATCCTCTAATTAGTAAGTAAGATCATGCAATCGGTGTGATTTTTGAGTTAACCATCAATTATATGGCCAAATAGATGAAAGGCCCCAAATGGTGCATGTGGCGTGTGCAAGAACATGGGATCTGCTAGACCTTGATTATTTAAAAAAAAAAAACAAAAACGATTGGTACAAAAACAGGTAGACACAACGTGTATACTTTAAAATCGCTAGAAGGAGGGCTTGAACCTCCGACCTTGTGGTTAACAGCCACACGCTCTAGCCAACTGAGCTATTCCAGCTTCATATGAACGTAAAAAATATATATAATTTTATCTTAACTATGCTGACGCATGCAGTGATGTGTTCCCTTTCCGCTGAGATGTCAAACCACCAGATTACAGCAAATTTTAAAGCAGTCCAAGATGTGGACCACTAAGTGGACGGTCTTGATATTAACAAGGCACTTAGATATGTTTTGTAGCACAACAAATAACAAGAAGGTTGGATGCACCAATGAATTGAATTGCAATTATTAGTCTAATAAAGTGGAAAATAACTAAAATGTAATTCACCTCGTAGACGGGGAATTGGCCCCTAACGCAATTTCATTACTTTCAAATTAGATTTGAAAGCAAAGTAACCGTGAAAACATTGTTACTTTCTCTCGATTAGATTCACAATCGGTACAATTTAATTTACTTGTGCATCCAAACGTGGCATTGCAAACTTGTAGCCCTTTGTATACTTAGATTTCATTAAGGAGACACCTGTTTATTGTTCATAAAATAATTCACACTTTTATTATGACATTTCCTTCCACAATCCATACAAAACTAAATCACAACTTAAAAAACCAGCCAAATGCACATATTTAATTATTAAGTTTCTCATTCATGCCTTGATAGCATGACAAATGTGTTGGCAATCCATGGGAAAGATTGTTTTAATCCACGTATCATATCACTCAATTCAAGCAAGAGATACGACGAGATTTTTAGAAAATTTTGAAATTCACTACATTTATCGGCCCTACATTGATGCATGTGTTTTATCTATACTGATCCATCCATATGCGTACTTTACTCATGACACTTAAATTGCATATGCATATAGGTGACCAGCATCATTTGTAAAATCTAATATGTACTATTACAATTCCATGATCTACCAAACATTGGTTTTATTTAATATAGATTTTTTCTCAAAGAAAGAATTTAATCACAAACTTGGGATGCCACTGTGAAAATTCCATGATATTTTAAGACAATCATTTTGTAATAAAGGCATGCAATTCAATACCATCTAATGCCCATGTTCCAAATAGCCCTAAGTTAATATGGTGTGGCCCACCTGAGTGCTAGCATGAGAGTGGTTTTGGTGTGTCCCTTCATTGGGTTGAGATGCACCTGATGAATGGGTTGGATGGAAATGCATGCAAATTCCCCAAAAGCAGGCCCCACACCACAAACTTGTATGGTTGGTGTCCTTCCCCACTGTCCGGGCTTGATCAGTAAGTCATTAAAGATGGGCCTGGGCCAAGCCTAGCATTAGGAAATGTTGCACATTGTGTCCAAGGGCCACATACAACAGTTGGGCCTTGAACTGTGGGCCTTGAAGTCCAACCTGCCAACCCAAGCTATTGCAAGATTACCAGAGAGAGTAAAAATGTGAAGGGCGAAGGGAAAATTGTATGGAGAGTCCAATCATATGCATCTCCACCTTCCATAACCCTTGTAAGTGATGACAGTTCGAAACCGTGCATCTAGTTGGGAACCCTATACTAGGGTAACTTTGAATGGTGGCCCATCAAAACTGAGGCTGGTAAGATGTACGGTTCTTATCCGTCTCCACCTCACGTGGCACGATGGACGCTCCTACGGGACCTGGCTTGGGATGGCGTTAAGAACACTACTACAGGGATTTGATAGAACTCGGAGGAAGCGGTTTGGCTGATGTACCCTACACTAGCTAGCTACTTTGCTGGTGTGGGTGTGTGGTGCCCGCGGAGGAGCGTCAGTCCTCGGTACAAAAAATTTAAAGACTATCAAGGTTTGTGGGCCCCACAATGATGTATTTAAAATATCTACACCGTCCATCTATTTTACGATATCATTTCAGGGCATGATTCAAAAAATGAGTCATATCCAAATCTCAAGTGGACCACACCACAAAAGGTAGTGGGGATAATGATTCTCATCGTTAAAACATTCCTAGGGCCCACCATGATGTTTATTTTCCATCCAAACTGTTCATAAGGTCACACGGACCTGGATAAAGGGTAACAACAAATATCAGATTGATCCAAAACTTCTGTGACATCTAAGAAGGTTTCAATGGTTGAAGTTCAATCTCCCACTACATTCTGCAATGTGGTCCACTTGATCTTTATATCTGTCTTATTTTTGGGTTCAACCCTTATAACGACGTCGCCAAATGGATGGACGGTTTGGAAATAACAAGAACCTCATGTTGGGGCCCACAGAACTTGGTGATGTCAATACACCAGCGAGCTCGATGGTGTGCGGTACACCAGCCAATCCGCTTCCGAATTGGGACCGGCGTGACAGCTCCAATGCGGGCGCGGATCAGCAAGTACCAGTACCACTGGGACTAGCATAAGGGGTGGTTTCAAATCTCTGTGGGCCCCACCATGATGTATGTGTTTTATCCATTCTGTCCATCCATTTTTCCATCTTATTTTAAGTCACTAGCCCAGAAACGAGATAGATCCAAATCTCAGGTGGACCACACCACAGGGAAGCAGTGGGGATTGACGCTTATCGTTGAAAACTTTTTTGGGGGCCACAGAAGTTTGGTATCAAGCCTATATTTGTTTTTCCCCTTCATCTAGATCTATGTGGCCTTATCAAGAGGTTGGATGGTAAATAAACATTACAGCGGGCCCTAGGAAGATTTTAATGGTGTACGTTCAATCCCCACTGTTTTCCTATGGTGTGGTCCACCTGAGATTTGGATCTGTCTCATTTTTGCATTGTGCCTTAAAATAAGATGAAAAAATGGATGGACTGCGTGGATAAAACACATACATCATGGTGGGGCCCACAGAGATTTGAAACCACCCCTTATGCTAGTCCCAGTGGTACTAGCTGATCTGTGCCCCTCCAATGCGGTGCTTAGTTTCCACCGTCCGCATGCATCAATGATCTGTGCTACTCTTGAGTATTGGGCGCTGTAATCCTGCCTTGGATTTAAAATAAATAAATAAATAAAAATTGTTGATCTAATGATCATGCACGTCAGAGAGATGAGCGATGAAAAAAAAAAAGTCCAAAGACACTAAATTCCAGGTGCATGTGTGGTTCCCTTGTTGACTATTCACATTCAACCCGAACAAAGTGGTAAAAAATGATTAGTGGATAAAAATCACTTTTTACACAAACAAGCAAATCATTAAATATGGCAGGCAAAAGAAACATCAATATATATATATATATATATATATATATATATATATATATATATATATATATAACCCTCCGATTTGAAGTAAAAAATCATAAAACTCGGTCTAAGTACAAATTCATTATAATAGAAATAATAGAAGTATAATCCTCAAAAGACTTAACTTAGATATCGAAACTACGTCACCCAAAGGTGGATTATACGCAACATGAAAACAAGAAATTCTTATCAATTAGAGATAGTAGAAAATCCCCAACACAATTCTTAGAGAAGACAATCAAAGAATCCAGCTTTATGGATGAACTCTCATAAATCCGGATTCAAATATTTTGGTGGAAGAAGGCTCTTGATCTTTTTCTTCTACAAAACTCCATTTTTTTTTTTCTCTTTCTTCTTTTTTCTCCAAGAGAAAAATCCCTAACCCCTTTGTTGCTCTAAAAAAAAAAACTCTCTAAATAACCCCTCCGCCCCTTTAATTTGCTTGGCCAAAAGACCAAAAGATCCCTCATACATATGTGGCACAAAAATTACTTAAGCCCATGTTAATTATGTTTCAATAAAACTTTATTGCCTTTTGATTTTTTGTCTTTTTGTGCTTTGCTTTAATCTCATGTTGGATAGAATGAGAGAAGAAAATAGTTTATATACCTTTGCCCAATATAAACTCTTGTAAAGTGTCTTGAACTATGTTAAAGCACATATGCCTGTGTAAGGGGGTGTAGCCGATGAAATTCCTAGCCCAGAAACCTTTAACCGAGCGTGTTCATGCATGCACACCTCCGTGTACTCGCACATAAGAGGGGTGTAATTGGACCTTGATTGGCATGGGCTAATCCCTTTGCTTTGAGTCTTGATGGGCTAGGTTTTGCCCAGTTTTATAAACTTATTTTTTATCCATTTTTTCTCCCGTCCGTTAGACGTACGTGGCTCACTTAATTGGGTCGTTACCATTTGCGAAACGTGCCTTACTTATCAGGCACGTTGAAACGACGCGACCATTTCTCTTAAATGGATACTTTTCAAAATGTTGGATTAGGGATTATAAAATGAAATTAGGGTTAGGGTTTCAGTATTTGCTAGAAACAAAAATCCTTATCTCATTGCTTTCATCTTATCGGTTTTCATTTAGTTTGAAATCCTGTTTTCTCTGGGCAAAAGAAGGGGGTGTTGTGTGGTGGATGTGGTGGTATTGGTTTGCTCGCAGCTTGTGCACGCCATATGTAAACGTTAACTAGGGAATTATATCCTGGGGTTAGATGCG
This sequence comes from Liriodendron chinense, assembly GCA_003013855.2. NCBI lineage: Eukaryota > Viridiplantae > Streptophyta > Magnoliopsida > Magnoliales > Magnoliaceae > Liriodendron > Liriodendron chinense. The sequence goes on from ML058333.1 coordinate 7,413,520, forward strand.
TCGACAACCTTCTGCATCGGTTATTTGCACCAAGGAGCACGAACTATATAAAAAAAAAGTGACAATGTACGCCCCTCTACCCAGTACATTTTTTGTATTATCATCAATTTGTTCCAGCCAGATATGTAATTCTGCATACCAGGTGTGGGGTTCCTTTACTTAGATTTCTTTCAGATAAGTATTTTCCGATTATATTACATTAGTTTCAATAACCCACACATATGAGTCTCATCTCCACATGAGGAGGGACCCCCAACATTATAAACTACCTAAATTGGTTAAACATTTGTGATTAGATATAGTGATGGGTTTGTAAAAAAATATAGTTGATTTGAATTAATTGAATACTTACGACTAGGTGTTGAACTAGCTGAATTAGGAATAGATTTGTAGAGATTGGCCTAATTGTTCAGACACTAATTACTATAGCGGTCAGGTGATTTCAAAATTAAGTGGAGGGGTAGTTTTTCAAAATGAGATGCTTTTGCCTTGGAACCAAAGATTTTTCTTTCAATGGCAATGGCATATAAGGTTTTTCAATGAAGTAATAAAGATTGAACAAAAAAAATAAAGCTGGATCACCGATTTTATTAATTAAAATGTTAAACCAATAAAATTAGCAAATGAAAAATAAATTAAATAGAGAGAAAAATAAAAATACATACAACATCTTATGCTGGTAAAATGGTAGTAGAAACTACTAGACAATCGTTATGTGAAGTTAATAGAATGTGATTAACAATGTATCAAGTAAAAACTTAATAATTTAGAGATTTGATGATGATATCGTGGATATTTAACCTACTCCTATATATACTGTAGCGATGGGCTAAAGAGTAGCGATTCTAAATTAGACTAATGGTTTCATACCTACTATAGCATGATTGAATAGAAGTGAAGTGAAGTGACTAAGTTAAATTAACAAATGTCCACGGAGGCTATATATATATATATATATATATATATATATATATATATATATATATATATATATATAGAGAGAGAGAGAGAGAGAGAGAGAGAGAGAGAGAGAGAAACTGATTGAATGTTTGTGATGAGAGAGTGAAACTTTTTTTTCGAGTGTTGCTTTTATAAATTGGAGGGGGCGTGGCTTTGTGTATGATTTGGCATTGAGAGATATTTAGATAGTTGGCTATTTAAATCTTCTTAATTCCTCACATAGGCCTAGCTTATAGTATTAGGTCACGTGTATAAGAAATCATTTACGCCTCTTGTTATTCAAGTTGTGTGTAGAAAAGTTTAAAAAGTTTACAAAAGTTGTGCGTAAAAAAGTTTACTGAAGTCTTCACACCATTGATTCTTGAATAGAAAACAAGCTAGAGTACTTACTTCATTGATCTCTTGCACTTGTAAAGAGTTGTTTTTCATGGGATTGGTATTTAACACTTGTTGAAAATTTCCTTTCATGGAATTTATTTTGCAAAGATTTACTTTTAATAAAACTCTACCATTTAATATTCCTATGTGTATAGGTTTCTAACTCTTTTACTATTACATGACTTTTTTTAGACCATTTGATTTCGCTGTGATGATCAGCTGGTGTAAAATGACTACCCTGCTTTTTTATAATTGGCATAGTCACAGCGTCCTTCCTAATGAATCACCCGGATTTGCATGTGTGCTATTGGACGGTGAGAACCCGACACTGATGGCCTAGACCAGGGGTAGGTCTCAACCTGGATTTTGAATTGTTTTGGGCTGGGCTGCGGGCTAGGCCTATTCAAATTTCTATTTTTCAGGCCCGAGCCCAGCCCATCCTCGCCCCCAATTATTGACAGGAGAGTTCCACGAGCTTCCACACGCTTCTCATCGCACCAACCTCTCTTGGATGCGTTTCCTTTTGGAAGTCTCGAGAGGCCACGAGCAAAGGTTGCCATCCATTAGACTCCTAGTCTCCTTAACATGTCGTGTGTATGCAAGATCAGAGTAGGCCAGACCATTTCATTCATTAGGTGGGCCATCCATGTATGAAAAATTGGACGATCATAAATGATTGACAAATGGTCCACATTCAACATAATGTATGGCCCACCATGGTCACTAAACTCATCTGAATTTTGGCAGCTTAATATAAATTTGTAAGACCCACCTGTTAAAAGGCACTGATATTGCAGACGCATGGCCACCTTGGATGGCCCCTCTCGCTAGTAGCCATGGCAGTAGGAATTTCTATAGTTTCTGCCGGATGGCGGTTCATACACATGCAAGTGGCAATTGCACCCATGGCATGCACGTGATATTCTCCTTTCTGCAATGAATTCTGATATAGAGCACACATATGAAAGATCGGGCCACTCAAAGTGAGTGTTATCGTATGGACAAAAATCAGGCTGGCCAACTTAGCAGGTGGATCACACATAACCCTGAATCACAAAAACATATGACCAACCGTCTATATTCAACGAACGTGCGTCACATGTCACATCGACAACTTGATGAACGGACCAGCTTTCTTTTGGGAACAACACATATCTACAATGGGACCCACCAACCGAAAAATATAAGATGGTGGGCCACATTCACGCGGGAGGGCTTTCTAGCTGGCCACTCCAGAGAAGAAGCTAGAAGAAGCTAGTAGAAGTTCCTCGCTATTTATATTAAAATATATAAAAGAGGCAATGCCATGCATCCGCTTATGTTTTAAGTCATTTTCAAATAAGTGGTAGATTTTAAACTCTTTCCTAAAACCCGCTTAAAAATCTTCCTTGGTTGGCTTTGACTGCCAAAATTATAACGGCATTCACCGTTATCAATTAAAAAGACCATTTTACCCCTACTTTTAGAGTAATTTAAATCTTATACCTTGCTACTGAGGATGCAGAATCGACGGAACAAAGGACTATATCGTGGCCCTACAATTATTTGAGAGCATGAGCTAAAAAAGTGAGGAACATCCAAATCTCAAGTGGACCCCACAACACAAAAACAGTGGTAAATGAACTTTTTACCCTTGATTTTTTATGTAGCCCACCATGATGATAACACAACATCTAATCTAACAATAAGGTGGCTTAATAAAATTTATGCCTAGTACCAAAACACCAGGTCCAACTGTGATTCAGATGGCCAGACAAATTGGAAACCATTTTGAGGGTGAGAATTGGCCAATACTCTTGTGAATCGTGTGGTCCACTAGAATCATGGATTTGGACCCTGGGCCTAATATGGGTGAAATGGTAGAGGTCGATTTCAAAAACACATCATAGTGGGCCACCTTATTTTTAAAGTCATGCCTCAATATTGGATTGCCCGAGTATCAAAGTTTTTCAAGGACACAAAATCAAAGCCAATTGAGTCTCCATCCAGCAAGTCTTTGTGAGGCCACTGTGATGCATGTGTTTTATCCACGCTGTACATCCATTTTTCCAGATTATGTTAGTGTAAGAACCAAAAAATGAGGAAGATGCAGGGATCAAGTAGACCACACACAAGTGATTGAATGCTCACCATTAACTACTTCTTGGAGGCCGCAGAGTCTTGGATCAATCTGATATGTGTGTTTTCCCTTCACCCATGTTTATGTGACCTAATGAATAGGCTGGATGGCAAATAAACCTCACCGTGACCCTTAGGAAGGTTTCAATGAGGGATGCCATTACCATCGCATCTTCTAATGGTGGGATCCACTTGAGCCTTGGATCTACCTCATTTTCAGTTTCATGTGGTAAAATGATCTGAAAAAATAGACGGACAGCCTGCATCACTGTAGGCTCTACAGCCCAGACTGGACGTAATCTGCTTCCTTATTTATTAGGGGAGCAGATTCGGTGCAATCCCGGCCTTACCCAAGAAGGTGCGGCCCTTACTTACCCTACTTATTAATCTATGATTTAAAAATCTACGCATCCCATCAATTTTTTAGATTATTTTATGTCATGATCTCAAAAATTAGATCCATCCAAATCTCAGGTTGACCATTCTGTAAGAAACAGTGGTGATTGAATTTTTCACCATCAAAATATATTTAGGGGCCACTGTAACGTTTCTGTAATGTTTATTTGCCATCAAACCTGGTTGATGATAGTTTCATACAAACCAAGATCGAGGAAAATAAATAAATATTCAATTGATCCAAAACTTTCGTGGCCCAGAAGAAGTTTTAAATGGTCACTCACCAACTTTTTCCTATGGTATGGTCCACATGAGATTTGGATATGCCATAGGTTCGTGCATTAAAATGTTCTTTTCCAGAGAATGGACGGCGTGGATATAGAATACATACATCAAGTTGAGCTCCACAGTAAGGGCCGATGGTGCCTGGGCCGCACCTAATCTGCTCCCATTTACAAGCCGTGCAATGAGCGTTCCGTGTTTTCTGTTCAAATGTGTCCATGTTTCTGTTATCCAAAACCTTGAGATATTCACCCTGTCCATCTTCTTTGGAAGGATATTTTGGGTCATGAGCCAAAAAATAAGCCATAGCCAAATATCTAATGGGCCACAATAGAAAAAAAAAAGGGGGGATATTGTACACTCACCATTAAAACAATCTTTAGGCCACAAAATCTTTGGATCACGACAATAGCTTTCTTATTTCAGTTTATCCCGATGATAATGATAATATAAAACACGGTTACAAAGCCTTATGAACGGTTTAGATGACCTATAAACGTCACAGTGGACCCCGATAATCTTTCGATGGTAGGAACATCTATTTCCGTCGTGTAGCCCACTTCAGTTTCTGATCCAACTCAATTTTGTATCGTGTCCTAATATGAGCTGGAAAAATAGATGAACGGATTCGATCATCACCAGTGGTGGGGTTACAAACATTTGTCATGTTGGTTCAACCATTCCATCCGTGCACAAAGACGGGGACTCTCGCCGTAAAGAAGCAGGGAGACGAGACTCTGAAGCAAGAGTTGTCGGAAGCTAGGTGGGGCCCACCAGGATGTTTGTGAGAAATCTACCCCGTCTATCTGCTTTGCCATCCCATTTCAGGGCACGAGTCCAATAATGATGTTGATTTAAAAGATTGAGTAAGCCACGCGAGAGAAAACAATGGGATTATTGGATCATCCGTTGACGTTCAAAACCTGGATGAAAAGGATGATTTGATAGCTAAAAAACTGATGTAACTGTCCATTCATAGGTGGCCTGAACAGATGGAGGGCTCGGATCATCAACCCATTCATCCATGGAGACTCGGAGAGAGGCAGGGAGAGCCACGGGATGGAAAAAAATCCATTAAAAGAAGCTAGGGTATTTCCGTCATTTTAGAAATATAGCATTAGGCAACTAACAGTAGTAGACGGACTACGGTGAAATGACTATTGGTATAAAAGATAAGCGGGTTTTAGAAAAGAGATTGAAATCAGCCTTTTTTTTGGAAATGGCCCAAAACATAGGCGGCTATACGGCATTGTCTCAAAGAGAAAAAAACTCCGGAAACTTCAAGACCATCGCCTCCCATCTCTATATATGTAGCACCACACAACGCAGTAACCAATTCATCAGAACCCATTCACTCATTTCAATCAACAACTTCAAGTTTCCCATTTTAATTTCTATACTTTTCATTCATCAAGATGTCATTGATCATCCCTCATCTGTTCGGCAATCGAACGGTTATCGACCCGTTTTCGATCGATATCTGGGATCCATTTAACAAAAGTGAAATTTCAGGATTTGCAAACACGCAGATTGATTGGAAGGAGACTCCAGAAGCTCACGTCTTCAAAGCTGATCTGCCCGGGCTTAAGAAGGAGGAAGTGAAGGTGGAGGTGGAGGAGGGGAGAGTGCTCCGGATAAGCGGAGAGCGGAGCAAAGAGAAGGAAGAGAAGGATGAGAAATGGCATCGCATTGAAAGGAGCCGCGGCAAGTTCATTAGACGGTTCCGGTTGCCTGATAACGCGAAGGTGGACCAAGTCAAGGCGTCGATGGAGAACGGGGTCCTGACTGTCACCATTCCAAAGGAGGAAGTTAAGAAGCCGGAGGTGAAATCAATTGAGATCTCTGGCTAATGGGCTGATCGGCCGGAATCTCCATGCAGGTTTTCTTGGGTGTGCTTTCAGAATCAATAAAGGATCTTGTGGTGTGCTAGTGTTTGTTGTGGTTGTTTTACTGTAATGTATCTTCCCCATGGGCTAGTAAATAAAATTCAATGTCTCTGATCTCTCTCTCTTTTTTAGCATCCATGGATGGATGAATGAGATTATAAGTTCATCATGATAAACAAAAGGTTTGATGTCCCCACATGCAAACGTGTAGAACGTTGGAGCCGTGCATCACTTGCGGCAAAGCGGTGGGACCAGTTGTTTAATTAGCTATCACTTACGGCTGTCTTATTTTCTTACATGTGAGTGGGACTGACCTGATGCTTGAACAGACTCAAATTTTTGGCTACATTGTGTATACGGTGGAGTCCCTTTGATACAAGGATGGCAATGGGCCAGGCAGCTTGGCCTAGCCTGGACCACCTGGCCCTCGAACTCGGCACGAGGGCCAGGCCTGGGCTTAGAATCTAAGCCCAATGCTCCAGGTCAGGGCCAATGATGAATGGCCCGATCGAATGATTAAGTGGGCCATAGTTATAATGATTTAAAGAAACCTGTCAATAGTCCTTGGTTAACGAAACTGACGTATAGTTTAAATGAATTTTTAATTGAACTTAATTTCTCACTAAACTCTCTTGGTGACAGAGCCAAGGTCTTTCAAGCCTAGGGCCGGGCTAGGTCGAGGGCTTAAGTGATTAGGGCCGGGTTAGAGATAACCTTGGCCTGGCTCTAGGACCACCTATTAACAACTCTAATCTGATATGCAGCTTGGATGCATGCATAAATGCGAGGAGACCTTCAATCTTTAGGTATTATATTGACAGAATGAGCCTCACTTTCATGTTTTGTATTATCATCAATTTGTTCCAACCAGAGACGTAATTCTTGATACCACGTGTGGGGTTCCTTTACTTAGATTCTTTCAGGCAAGTATTTTCCGATTACATTACATTAGTTTCAATAACCCACACATATGAGTCTCATCTCCACATGAGGAGGGACCCCCAACATTATAAACAACCCAAATTGGTAAACATTTGTGATTAGATATAGTGATCGGTTTGTAAAAAATATAGTTGATTTGAATAATTGAACACTTGTGACTAGGTGTTGAACTAGCTGGATTAGGAATAGATTTGTAGAGATTGGCCTAATTGTTCAGACACCAATTGCTATAGCGGTTAAGTGATTTCAAAATTAAGGAGACGGGTAGTTTTTCAAAATAAGATCCTTTTGCCTTGGAACCAAAGATTTTTCTTTCAATGGTAATGGCGTAAAAGGTTTTTCAATAAAGTAATAAAGATTGAACAAAAAAAAAAATAAAGCTAGATCACCGATTTTATTAATTAAAATGTTAAACCAATAAAATTAGCAAATGAAAAATAGATTAAATAGAGAGAAAAATAAAAATACATACAACATCTTATGCTGGTAAAATGGTAGTAGAAACTAATAGACAATCATGCTGTGAAGTTAATAGAATGTGATTAGGAATGTATCAAGTAAAAACTTAATAATTGGGAGATTTGATGATGACATCGTGGATATGTAACCTACTCCTAATATGTACTGTAGTGACGGTCTAAAGAGTAGCGACTCTAAACTAGACTAATGGTTTCGTACCTACTACAACATGATTGAATAGAAGTGAAGTGAAGTGAAGTGACTAAGTTAAATTAACAAATGTCCACGGAGGAGAGAGAGAGAGAGAGAGAGAGAGAGAGAGAGAGACATTGAGCTATAAAGAGACTGATTTATTGTTTGTGATGAGAGATTGAAACTTTTTTTTTCGAGTGTTGCTTTTATAAACTTAGAGAGGGCATGGCTTTGTGTATGATTTGGCATCGTAAGATATTTAGATAGTTGGCTATGTAAGGCTATGTAAATCTTCTTAATTCTCCACATAGGCATAGCTTATAGTATTAGGTCACGTGTATAAGACATCATTTATGCCTCTTGTTATTCAAGTTATGCGTAGAAAAGTTTATAAAAGTTGTGCCTAAAAAAGTTTGCAGGAATCTTCACATCATTGATTCTTGCATAGAAAACAAGCTAGAGTACTTCATTGATCTCTTGTACTTGTAAAGAGTTGTTTTTGGTGGGACTGGTATTTAACTCTTGTTTTAAATTTGCTTTCATGGAATTTAATTTGCAAAGATTTACTTTTAATAAAACTCTACCATTTAATATTCCTACATATATAGGTTTCTAACTCTTTTACTATTACATGACTTTTTTTAGACCGTTTGATTTGGCTGTGATGATCAGCTGGTGTAAAATGACTATCCTGCTTTTTTAGAATTGGCATGGTCACAACGTCCTTCCTAATGAATCACCCGGATTTGCATGTGTGCTATTGGACGGTGAGAACCCGCCACTGATGGGCTAGGCCTAGGGTAGGTCTCAACCTGGATTTTGAACTGTTTTGGGCTGGGCTGTTGGGCCGGGCCTATTCAAAATTCTATATTCAAGCCAGAGCCCACCCCATCCTCAACCTTAATTATTGACAGGAGAGTTCCACGAGCTTCCACACGCTTCTCATCGCACCAACCTCTCTTAGATGCGTTTCCTTTTGGAAGTCTCGAGAGGCCACGAGCAAAGGTAGCCATCCATTAGAATCCTAGTCTCCCTAACATGTCGTGTGTATGCAAGATAAGAGTAGGCCAGACCATTTCAGTCATTAGGTGGGCCATCCATGTATGAAAAATTGGACGATCGTAAATGATTGACAAATGGTCCACATTCAACATAATGTATGGCCCACCATGGTCATTAAACTCATCTGAATTTTGGCAGCTTAATATAAATTTGTAAGACCCACCTGTTAAAAGGCACTGATATTGCAGACGCATGGCCACCTTGGATGGCCCCTCTCGCTAGTAGCCATGGCAGTAGGAATTTCTATAGTTTCTGCTGGATGGCGGTTGATACACATGCAAGTGGCAATTGCACCCATGGCATGCACGTGATATTCCCCTTTCTGCAATGAATTCCGATATAGAGCACACATGTGAAACATGGGGCCACTCAAAGTAAGTCTTATCGTATGGACACAAATCAGGCTGACTAACTTATCAGGTGGACCACACATAACCCTGAATCACAAAAACATATGACCAACCGTCTATATTCAACAAACATGCGTCACATGTCACATCGACAACTTGATGAACGGACCAGCTTTCTTTTGGGAACAACACATATCTCCAATGGGACCCACCACCCGAAAAATAAAAGAAGGTTGGCCACATTCACGCAGGAGGGCTTTCTAGCTGGCCACTCCAGAGAAGAAGCTAGTAGAAGCTCCTCGCTATTTATATTAAAATATATAAAAGAGAACTCCCGAAACTTCAAGATCAACGACGCCCATCTCTATATATATGTAGCACCACACAACGCACTAACCAATTCATCAGAACCCATTCACTCATTTCAGTCTTCTTCAATCAACAACTTCAAGTTTCCCATTTTAATTTCTCTACTTCTCATTCACCGAGATGTCGTTGATCATCCCTCATCTTTTCGGCAATCGAACGGTTATCGACCCGTTTTCGATCGATATCTGGGACCCATTTAACAAAAGTGAAATTTCTGGATTTGGAAACACGCAGATTGATTGGAAGGAGACTCCAAAAGCTCACGTCTTCAAAGCTGATCTGCCCGGGCTTAAGAAGGAGGAAGTGAAGGTGGAGGTGGAGGAGGGGAGAGTGCTCCGGATAAGCGGAGAGCGGAGCAAAGAGAAGGAAGAGAAGGATGAGAAATGGCATCGCATTGAAAGGAGCCGCGGCAAGTTCATTAGACGGTTCCGGTTGCCTGATAACGCGAAGGTGGACCAAGTCAAGGCGTCGATGGAGAACGGGGTCCTGACTGTCACCATTCCAAAGGAGGAAGTGAAGAAGCCGGAGGTGAAATCAATTGAGATCTCTGCCTAATGGGCTGATCGGCGGGAATCTCCATGCAGGTTTTCTTGGGTGTGCTTTTAGAATCAATAAAGGATCTTGTGGTGTGCTAGTGTTTGTTGTGGTTGTTTTACTGTAATGTATCTTCCCCATGGGCTAGTAAATAAAATTCAATGTCTCTGATCTCTCTCTCTCTTTTTAGCATCCATGGATGGATGAATGAGATTATAAGTTCATCATGATAAACAAAAGGTTTGATGGTCCCACATGCACACGTGTAGGACGTTGGAGGCGTGCATCACTTGCTGCAAAGCGGTGGGACCCAGTTGTGTAATTCATTTGGCCAAAACATCAGGCTGTTTAATTAGCTATCAGTCAGGGCAGTCTTATTTTCTTACATGTGAGTGAGACTGACCTGGTGCTTGAACAGACTCAAATTTTTTGGCTAGATTGTGTATACGTTGGAGCCCCTTTGATCCAAGGATGGCAATGGGCCAGGCAGCTTGGCCTAGCCTGGACCACCTGGCCCTCCAACTCGGCACGAGGGCCAGGCCTGGGCCTAGAATCTAAGCCCAATGCTCCGGGTCAGGGCCAATGATGAATGGCCCGATCGAATGATTAAGTGGGCCACAGTTATAATGATTTAAAGACACCTGTTAATAGTCCTTGGTTAACGAACCAACTGACGTATAGTTTAAATAAATTTTTAATTGAACTTAATTCCTCACTAAACTCTTTTGGAGACAAGAGCCAAGGTCTTTCAAGCCTAAGGCCGGGCCAGGTCGAGGGCTTAGGTGATTAGGGCCGGGTTAGAGATAACCTTCGCCTGGCTCTAGGGCCACCTAATACGGCTTGGATGGATGCATAAATGCGAGCAGACCTTCGGTCTTTAGGTATTTTATTGACAGAATGAGCCTCACTCTCAAATTTTATTGACAGAATGATTCTCACTCTCATGTTCCAATTGGTAGTGTCTCGCCTGCTAGCCCAGCTGGAAGACGCCTAGGCATTTCAACATCAGGTCTCAACATTGGTGGGTGGGTGCATCGTGTGACTAATCAAGTGGGTGTGCTGCCAAGCTAATAGGGTGGGTGCTTGCATGACTGACTAAAAAAAAAAAAAAAAAAAATGTTCCAATTGGTATATAGGAGATTGTCTGTAGATGGGTCCTCAGGATCTTTCAAACTACGGTGGCCCTGTTTTGGGTGGGCCAGAGGAATTTCTCTCATTTAACCAATGTTTATGTGCATTCGGAATGCTCTCACATATTAACTATGGTATAATCATATGCCCATTTAAGACCTATGGTCATTATGATTTACGATCAAGATCATCTGTGCCATTAGATATCATATATGTAATCAATAAATAAAATTTACATTGATTTTCCAAGCACAACTCTAATATTTGTGTTGACAATATACTTAAATTCACATTAGATATCATATATGTAATCAATAAATAAAATTTACATTGATTTTCTAAGCATAACTCTAATATTTGTGTTGACAATATACTTAAATTCACAGGACAACATCACAACTTTCTTTTAAACCAAAACAAAAGAAGTTAATGATACAATGCTTGCCTCTCTACCACTTTCCCACAGTACAATCTCGTGCCGAGAAATATCCAACACGAAGACCAACATCTCTGCATGTCCCCCTTTTGCCGACAACACATTCATAGGTAGGCCTGGCAACGGGTCTTGTTGAACCATATTTGTGTCGTATCGAAAATTTGCTCACCCAAATCTAGCCCATTAACTAATGGGTCGAAATCTAAAAACCCAAACTCATTTGTTAATTCAACTTGTTTAACACGTTAGGCTAATCTACTCATCAGATGGCCACACTGATGATGAGAACAACTGACAGTCTGACCAAACATGCAGTTGTAGTCTACCTAGTGGGCCCATTCTATCACCGAAAACAAAACGATTCACTCATGAGATGAGGATGAATCACCTGTATATTGCAATATTGCATATGATGGAGTGCCAAGGTTCATAGGTGGGCCATGGTTTGGTGATTTAGACTATTATGTTAATGGGTTAAACAGATTCACGGGTGAAACACTGACCCAACCCATTATATTAACAGGTCAACCCATTAATGACCCGACACGATAAGGTTGGAACTGAACACTAATTTTTTCATACAGGTTAGTGAGAAGTATGGAATTTTGCCCGGCCTATTCATCGAAGAGGGATTGCTTATAGCCTGACAAACTGGTATTTTACTCTTTTACTAAAAGAGAGGATCAAAATTGTTTGTCTGGGGCTGTCTGTTTTATTTATACCATCCAATCCATTCATGAGATGTTCCCTATCAGGATAAATAAATAGTTAAAATATCATGACATTTAAAAACTTAAGCGCGCCACAACATTTGATTGTAATAATTTCACTTATTATTTTACCTGGTCTGACCCACCTAAGTTTTGGATCATCTTTATCTTTTTCCACTTTAAAAAGAGAGCGTGATGGGGCACGCATTATGGATGGAGTGGATGTCTATTTATGCACAACCATAAACCACACACATCGTTGTATAGAATAAACTTCTTCTACAAATGTGAACCAGCCTTTTTATTTCGTAGAAGGCAGTGTGATACTCCCACCACTCTACAGTCAGGGCTATTTTTTTTAAAAAGTCAAATGTGGACTATTTATGCCATTTTGCTATTATAAGCCATTGGATGTCCACTAATCTTGATGTAAGATGGGCAGAGGGTAACTCAATGGATGGCTATGATTGCACAAATATGGGACGGAGGAGCCCAAATGAGTTCAAATGCAATATATGGCCACGCAAAATACCATTGAATGTGATATTGAAAAGCTAACGATGAGCTCCAGCACTCTTTAAGGCTCCGGCTCACAAAAATGCGCACTTGAAAGCCATATTATATTCCTAACCCGCCCTCCTATAATTTCCTAGAGCCATCTATCCAAATGCATCAAGAATGCCTATCCAGTGGGTCCTACAGTAGATGGTCCTGCCTATCCAGTGGGCCCTACAGTAAATGGTCCTGTTTCAAAAATCAAACATAAATTGGACCGCTGACCATCTTTACATTTCACCGTTAGTTTTAAGACCACTGATCAATGGTGTATCCGAGTGCAGGTAGTCTATGTTGAAGGTACAGGGAATTCCTGTGCTGTCGCTTTTCACCGATTTTCTAAAGATTGGGTACTACTGCATAACTTTTTACATGTAGAACTTCTCTGGGCCCACCAAGATTTACATGTTAGATCCACACTGTCTATAAAATTTTCCGGATCATTCTAGAGCATGAGCCCAAAAATTATGCACATTCAAATTTCAAGTAGACCACACTGCAGAAAGGAGTGGGGATTCAATGCTGAAATCTTCCTAAGCCCACCATGAGATTTATTTGCTATCTAACCTCTTCATAATGTCACATACACTTGACCAAGGAAAAACAAAAATATCAGCTTGATGAGAGCCTTCTATGGCCTCAAGAAATTTTCAATGTTAGGCATCAATTCCTACTATTTGGTGTAGTCAACTTGAGCTTTAGATCTGCCTGTTTTTCAGCTCAAAGCTCAGAATGATCAGAAGAAAATATTTGGATGGTGTAGATCTAATAAATAGATAATCGTAGGGCCACGTAAATTTCACACCTTGAGATTCCGTTGCTTGCTACGTGGTGCCGCACGGACGCGGATGAGGTACTACCCCTGCCTGGGATCCGAGGGGCCTCCGTGATGTGTGGATTTCATCCACACCGTCCATCCATTTTTCCAAATCATCTTAGAGTATGAGCTCAAAAATAAGGAAGATCCAACGCTCAAGTAGACCACACAGTGGGGATTAAATTCCCACAGTTGAAAAATTCTTGGGGACCATAGTTTTGTATCAAGATTATATTTGTTTTTTCACTTCATCCATGTGTATATGACCATATCAACAGGTTGGATGGCAAATAAACAATATGGTGGACCCTAAGTAGGTTTCCATGGTAAGAGTTTTGGATCTGCCTTATTTTTTTTGGATAATAATCTAAAATGATATGTAAAAATAGATGAACAGTGTAGGTAAAATCTATACATCACGGTGGCCCCTCAGTAGCCCCTGAGCCTCTGCTCGTCCCTAGCGCCGAAGTGGGGATAGTACCTAATCCGCGCCCTCAACACTCTGGCACATTCCTGATGAGAGGAGAAAACAGAAAGGGTTGACATGTGGAACTTTCTTTGGCACCGTCATGATTAATTTATCAGATCCATACCGTTTAGGGAAGTAGATAAAAAAGGAGGGCGTCCATGGTTGAAGTGGCCACACCACAGAAAACAGTGGGAATTGGGTGACTACGGTTGAAAACCTCTTGGAGCCACATAAGACTATGATGAAGCTGATATTTGTGTTTTACCTTCATTGAAGTCTGTGTGAACTTATGAAGTGGTTAGGTGGCAAATAAAAGTCACGGTAGACCCTAAGAACGTTTTCAAGCCACGCTGCTTTCTGTGGTGGGTCTGCTTAAGTTTTGGACGTGATTCATTTTTTGGGTCCTGCCTTATAAAAATCTCAAAAAAATGATGGACGGTGTGGATCTAACGCATAAATCATAGTGGGGCAGAAAAGTTCTTCAACTGTGAAAATGATGTTGTCTAGTATACAGAAATTCGGTGATATCAGTGCCGATGAGAAGCGAGGATACATAATTTTCCTGGGCCCTCAGGCCTCAACATACCCGCACTCCTACATGCATTGTATACCTTGCCGATACGTTACTTACACGAGCCATTAAAATCATGGGCTCTACATTAGTTGGACCAAAAACCAACGATTACGCTGGAAACGAGTCGTAACTAGGTGATTTGTGAAAACCCATTGAACGTCCTGGATTTTTCAAATTAAAAAAAATGAAAAAAAAATGAAAAAGCACTGCATTAAACAAGATGCCGGAAAAAAAAAATGGTGTCTCGCCTCTAGCCCAGCTGGAAGACGCCTATGAACAACAGGTCTCAGGCTCGAAGTAGACCATTTACCACTCTGCCCTTCTTCTTCCTCAACCAGAGATTTCGATGGATCTCACATCGGGTCAATTCACCTCTTTTAAAAGAAACGACCAAAAAACTACATGTATATTCCACACTCGATTCTAAGACAACAAGCCAACAACCCCAGAAACCATACAAGAAAACATCCACGGACTGCAGACTATTTACAATTCTGCCCTTCTCCTTTCTCAGCCAGAGATTTCAATGGATTTCAGATTGGTCTTCTTCACCTCCTCTTTCGGAACCGTTACAGTTAGTACTCCGTGCTCCATTGCTGCCTTCACTCCCTCCATCTTCGCATTCTCCGGCAGCCTGAAACGCCTCAGGAACTTGCCACTTGACCTCTCGACGCGGTGCCACGTGTCGTTCATCTCCTCCTTCTCCTTGCTTCTCTCGCCGCTTATCTGGAGCACTCTTCCTTCTTCAATCTCCACCTTCACCTCCTCCTTTTTCAGCCCCGGAAGATCCACTTTGAAGACGTGGGGCTTCCGGAGTCTCCTTCTAATCTATCTGCGTGTTTACGAATTGGGAAGTTTCTCTGGCGAAATCGGAGCGAGATGGGGTGAGAGAGGAGTTGAAGGGGAAGCCTTGAAATGGGTCCCATACGTCGAGGGAGAAGGGAACAAAGACGTTGGTTCTGCGGCCAAAGACGCTGGGGATGATCGACATTTTGGAAGTTGGACAATTTCTGGAATGGGATTTGCAGAGAATAGCTTAGAGAAATGGTAGATTGCAATTTCGAATTTATACTGATGCTTTGGAAGAGAAGGGGATGGACATTTTTATAGAGAGAGGAGAGGAAAGGTCCAGAGAAAAGAGCGGGTCTGAAGCTTCGGGAGGACACAATAGGAAAGGAGTCTAAAAATAAGGTAAATTCAAAACTCAGTTGGGCCACACCAACGAAACAGTGAGAACGGAAACAGCCACCATTAAAAAAACCTTTCTGGAGCTGACCATGATGTTTATATGCCATCCAAACCGTTCATAGGATTATTACCACCCAGATAAACTTTAGACACAAATATCATACTGATATAAAACTTCTGTCAACCCTAGGCGATCACTCCCTACTTTTTCATGTGATATGGCCCACATGAGTTTTGGATCTGCCTGGTTTTAGGATCCTAGCCTATTCTGGTTTTACAAAACAGATGGACCGAGTGGATTTGTAAGGGACATCTCTGTGGGTCGCACACAGCCCCGGGCACGGGAACATATCTGTGCCGGGTCAAAGGAGCGGATTGCAAGGCGCGGTTTTGGTGGATACGCGGATCCACTGAGGTGGGTGGGATCCCTGACTGTAGGGCCCACCTTGATGTGTGTGCCTTCTATTCACACCGTCCATCCATTTTGAAAACTAATTTTTGGGAAATGAAGCAGATCTAAATCTCATGTAGACCATTGTACAGAAAAAAAGTGTGATATTTGTGTGGTCTACAAAAGTTTTGGATCAATCTGATATTTGTGTGTGGTCTTTTCATTTAGGTCTTTGTGACCTTATCAACATGTTGGATGGAAAATTAATGGTGGGGATTCAATAACAACTGTTTCCTATGGTGTGATCGGCATAAGATTTGAATCTGCTTCATTTTTGGGATCATGACCTCAAATGAGACATCAAAATGGATGGGCGGTGTGGATGTAAGGCACATACATCACAGTGGGCCCCACAGTTGGGGATCCACCGCAAGCCCCAATTGCCTACTGAGGTAGCCACATTGTTATGGGTAAATTCGGGCTGAGCTCGAATATGGAAAGCTTCCCACTGGGGCTCATCTACAATGGTCATGGACCGATTATTTAAGAGAGGAAGCTAAGTCAGGCCTCGGCCCACTCGGGCTCGGCATTCAGTCTTCTCGACCTTGGCCCACCTCAGCTCAACATCTGGCCCTCATCTTGGCAAGAGACCTGGCCTCATCTGCCTTGGTTTGAATAAAGCTTATCCCTCTTGATAAGATAAGCACTGATCCAGATAAGGATAAGGATAAGATAAGGATAAGGATAACCACTGATCCAGATAAGGATAAGGATTATCCCAACTTAAATCTCTCCAAGTAATTATCTATAAAGAGGACTCCCACTCTCTCTCGAGGTAAGCAATCCACCGCCATTAAACCTCTAATAGCCTTCTCTTTCAGTATCCATACTGACTTAGCCATCGGAGGGCCGTGAGCCGGGCCAACCGGCGGCGGTCCTAACCTTTGTCAGTGGTTGCAGGTCCCTCAATCTACACCATTTATCTCTGAGTGGAGATCAGACGACGAAGAATCAAACTTGGTCCCTGACCAACAGCTGTTAGCTAATTTTTTGCATCAACAGATTGGCGCCGTCTGTGGGAAACTTCGCAGAGTCCTTTAAGTAGGAAAGCTGTGTTCTCACCCAATCACTGAAGACGATTTCAACTTCATCCTTCCTTTTTCACTATGGTTGGAAAAAGAAAGTACAAAGGGAAAGCGCCCGCGATCGACGGACCTTCAGACGATCAGATATCGGAAAATGAAGGATCGTTTCCCGAAATTCCCGCTATCCAGCTCGGTGGGAACTCTCCTCTTTCTGCTCAACAGGGGAGACAACAGAGACCTCGTAACCGAGGGGTCAGGTTGTCTCTTCTCGAAGAGCAGGTAGGGGGAGTAAACAAAAAACTAGGGGGAGTCGACGAACGATTGGGCTATGTAGACCAGCCACTGGAAGATGGTACTCAAGCCTTTTCCATTTTACATCACTACTGGAAGGTGCCCTGTGGGCCCTCCATGGTGTTTTTTTATCCATGCCGGCCATCCATTTTTCAAGATCATTTTTGGGCCCGAGCCAAAAAAATAAGTCTTTGGTGCACCACACCACACCAACCGCGGGAAATAGTAGGTGATTGAACACCCACCGTTAAAAACTTCCTACAGCCCACTAAGTTGATAGGTAACAAAGACCTAGATGAAGGAAAAACAGAAATATTGATCCAAAAGTTTTGTAGCTCCCGAGAATTTTTTATTTTTATTTTTTTATGGCGGGAGTTCAATGACCATAATTTCTTACGGTGTGGTCCACCTGAGTTTTTTTTTATCTGTCTCGTTTTTGGGCTAAATGGGGCTGGAAAATGTATGAATGGTGTGGATTAAACATATACATCATGATAAGGCCCATAGAGCACAATCCAGTAGCTGAGTGTCAATCTCCATCCAAAAACATGCTAGGTCCCATAGAAGTTCGGATCAAATTGATAGTGTCTTTCTTTTGTTCAGATCTCTGTTGCCTTGTCAATAGGTTGTATGGCCTTGATCAACATCAGGGTGGGCCCTAGGAAGTTTCCAACAGTGCGTGTTAACATCCTCACTCTTGCTTAATTCGCCCTTTGTAATTAAAGTTATACCAGCAGTAGGCTAAAACTGGTTGCGGAGGCAATAGAGATAACAAGAGAGGGAAGAGATGGAAGAGGAGGAGGAGACTTGTCAGCTACGTTTTGTCGTTTTAAAAAAAGTCCCTAAACCTGTATATAACCCTACTCGCAAGGGGCTGGATGTCTCATTGGGAATTTCACCCTGATGGGCTTAGGGTCTTGTTGGTAGACTTGCGGAGTAGAGGTCTTGGTCTCGAACCCCATCAGAGTGAAATTCTCGCTGCTGACAGCACCAATGGGTGCATTGCATGACACTGCATGGGTGGGTTGCATGACCGATGGGCTCAGGGCCTTGCCTCGTTGGTAGACTTGTGGAGTTTCAACAAGAGGTCTTGGTGTCCAAACCCATCAGAGTGAAATTCTCGCTGCTGACAGCACCAATGGGTGCATTGCATGACTGACTGGGTGGGTGGGTTGCATGAAAAACACCCTACGGGCAAGGGGCTGGATGTCTAACCATGCAAACTTTAAAAAGCATTTCACTTTAAATATTTTGAAATATTTTGAAAACATGCCATTTTTAAGGAAGAGCCTAAAAGGTAGGTAGTTATCCAAAAAAATCCATTTATTTTTAGATCATGTCTGATTTAAGCTGGCAAAACTGTAGATAGAGTGGATAAAATGGAGGTGAGCATTGAGTCGAGTTGGATTGAGTTTGGGCTAACCCGTACCAATCCGGCCAAGGAAAATGCTTGAACCGAGTCCAATTTGACTCAATACCGAGTCGCCCAGGCCTGAACCAATCCAACCCATTCATGGCCTGGTCTAAACTGATCCGAGTCCGACTTGGTCACAGGACTGAGTCGGATCGAGTCAGAACCGAGTCGGATTGGGTTCATTTATAAATTCAAAATAAAATCTAAAACAATGCTAAAAAATATATAATAAAATTACAGTCTATTTATTCATTTAATAAAATGAGTAATATTCATTCATTCATTTCACTGAGTCGAGTCAAGTTCATCTATTCATTCACCTCAAACATCTATTCATTCAAAACAATAAATAAAAAAAAAAAAAAACCATCTATTTATTCACCTTAAGTCAAGCATCTATTAAAAAATCTACTCATTCAAGCATCTATTCAAAACATCTATTTCTTCAAATTATAAACATAATTACACAAATCATTGAATTTGTTCGAAAAGTCAAAGAATTAAATCTTGAATTGTTAATACAATTTATACAAATTAGTAAGCATATTCTATCATACATTCATTCATTCAATAATATCTTATGTATGATGAATGTTTTTGTGGAGTGCAACTTGAGTATCCATGTCCATAATAGTAATCCTCGCCTCCAACTTCGTTGCCCCAATCATCATTCGGTTCATTTTTTACCTCTTAAATTACAAGAGAACTCTGAACTGAGTTCGAGCTAGATGTGTCTAGAAAATGGTCGTTTACTTCTTCTGATTTGGATGGTGGAGATGCATTTCAAACATTTTCATTCGTAGATTGTCCCTATAAAATGCAGTTAAACTTTTAAAAAACTTTGATGATTTAGGACGTGGGTTATGTACCATACTTGTGCGAGCTTCGAGATCATATTGCCTTAAAGGGGGTTGATGTTGTCTAGTCTTGGAATTGGAAGCCAGTTTTAAACTTTGTCTTATGACTTTTTGATAATATTTTTCTTGTTCCATTATTGTTTTATTTTCTTCTTCTCTACTAAGTACGAATGCTCTTTCTCTGCTTGAACCATCTTCATTGATAACAGGCCTATTACTATATCTTCGATGGTTTGTTGTATTGCTTGCAATTGTTGAAGAAGAGATAAAAGTCTTTCTATTCGAATCGAAGATGTTTCTAAATAAATTCCGAACTTAAGGAGCTTTGGTACATGGGGTTGCGTCTCCTCCCTGACAAGCCAAATATAATTTTAAGCGATTTGTTTTATTCATAAACTTTTTTTCACACAATTTGCATTGTAATTTGACATTTTCATCGTGGGAGTAGACTTGGACTCCATAATCCCAAATCTCTATGGATCATCCTCCGACGACATTATCTATAAACTATAGGTAATTAAAGAATTACTTATAATCAAACCCTCAACATAATCAGCAATAAATTACCAAATTTAAATCAAATCCCTAATATAATCAACAATAATTAACAAAAAAAATAACAAATCAGGTTTAGAGTTAGTGTTACATTTGCACTCGAGCCAGCTCGGATGCACCAGCCTTCCTCCCCCTCCTCCTACAATTATAAAAACCCCAATTTATAAAAATTTTCAAAATTAAACCAAACTCCTAACATAGTCAGCAATAATTAACAAAAAAACTAATAAACCACTATAACTCTTTGTGTCCTGATGATTGTTTTATTTTTTATCTTCTTATGTGCTTGATTGTTTATGAAACTTTAAATCGTGACATAAGGTTGTCTTATTTAGATTTCTAAGTGATATAAAATTGACATACTTAGTTTGCTAAGTGAAATGTTATACTACTTAATTTCTAAGTGAAAGGTTATCTTACGATTTAATCTAAAGTTTTCATATTGCTCTTTATTTGCTTATTCTTTCAGATTGGTTAGTTGCATATTTATTCTTATTAATTTTGTGATTGACACTCTAATTTATTTTAAAATTGTAAGAGGCATAATTAAATTGAGTTGTCTTATTTACCCTTTTTAGGAGATTTATAGTTTCATCATTTTTCACATAAATACTATGCTTATAGAGCTTAGTCCCTTTTTTTTTTTTTTTTTTTTTTTTTTCAATCAGGTCTGATTTAAGCTAGCACAACTGATGGAGGGAGTCGTCATAACATGAACACCCTGGCGGACCTATAGAGCTTAGTTGCTTGGGATTCATGAAACACCAAGTCAGGAGAGGCCGCGTCACTCATCAAGCAGGCCCGGAAGATTGGCCCATGGGTACTTGACATCAGACCGGCACATTTGAATACCGGTTGACGGTTTTGATCACCAAACCATGGGCCTAACGAATGAGACACTACATTCCTAGAGAAATGATCTCAACACAGGCAGAATACGGTAGGCATATGGTGCTGTATCAATTGAGACCGTCCAATGGTGATCCTGGATGGCTCCCATTTCGAAAATCAATCCGGTCAATCTTAGCCGTCCATTCTTTTGGTTGCGTGGCGCCCATGCAACATTTTAAGTCCATCCAACCCGTCCATCGAATGCGTCACCACGTAATAGGGTGTTGGTCTAAAAAGTTTAAAAGAAATGAGAAAACAAATGAAAAAAAAAAAAAAAAATGGGTATCCAACGGAGCAAATGTAAATTTATTATTAAAAGGTAGCCCGCAGAACTACCCCAAATTCTACACACCAAAAGCCAACAGTATAAAAACCATGCCACAAGCCAACAGTATCAAAACCACATACAAAACATCGCACGCCCTTCTTCCTTCTCAACCAGAGATTTCAATGGGTTTCACATCGGGCTTTTTCACCTCATCTTTCGGAACCGTTACAGTCAGGACTCCGTTCTCCATTGCTGCCTTCACTCCCTCCACCTTCGCATTCTCCGGCAACCTGAACCGCCTCAGGAACTTGCCATTTGTCCTCTCAACACGATGCCACTTGTCGTTCTTCTCCTCCTTCTCTTTGCTCCTCTCGCCGCTGATCTGGAGCACTCTCCCTTCTTCAACCTCCACCTTTACCTCCTCCTTTTTCAGCCCCGGAAGATCCGCTTTGAAGACGTGCGCTTCGGGAGTCTCCTTCCAATCTATCTGCGTGATTGCAAATTGGGATGTTTCTCTGGCGAAATCGGAGCGAGATGGGAAGAGAGAGGTGTTGAAGGAGAAGCCTTCAGATGGGTCCCACACGTCGAGGGAGAAGGGATCGAAGGCGTTGGTTCTGCGGCCAAAGATGCTGGGGATGATCGACATCTTGAGATTTTTTATTTCTTGATTTTATGAGCGTTTGGGAAATTGGTAACTAGCGCTTGGGAATTTGTAGTGATGGTCTGGTAAGGGAAGGGGTTGGGTCATATATTTTATAAGATGAATGGAAAGCATGCGTGCGGAGAAATGAGATGTTCTCGAAATTTCCAGAGGATTTTCGACTTCTCTCGTCTTCTCAAGAAACGCCCTGCGGGGACCACTCGTGATGTGTGCATGCCATCCACTCCATCTGTCAGTTTCAGCCTCTCATTTCACCGAAAGTAACAAAACGCTACACCAGATAATGTGTTGTATATCCACTCGTGGGGCCCACCTTGATAATGTGTTGTATATCCACGCCGTCCATCCGTTTCTCCAGACCATTTTTGGAACTGTTCCCAAACATTAAGCAGATCCAAATCTCAGTTGGACCACACCACAGGAAACAGTGGTTATTGAGTGCCTCACCATTAAAAATTTCAAAGGGCCCATGTAAGGTTTCCGTAATGTTTATTTTACATCCAACCTGTTGATAATGTAAAGAAGACCTGGATGAAGGGACAATACAAACATTAGATTGATCCCAAACTTATCTGGCCCACAAAAAAGTTTTTTTATGGTCATTCATCACTAATTCTAATATTATGGTCCACCTGAGATTTGGATCTTCGGATCGTGTTATAAAATGAGATGGAAAAACAGATGGACTGTGCGAATATAAAAAAAAAAATACATCAAGGTGGGCCCCACACGGTTAGTACCCACTACAGTGTTATCTGGGTAACAGCTAATCCGCTCCCTTCTATAGTGGCGTCCCGTCCCCACTGTTCCCTGTCATGTGGCCCACCTGATTTTGGACATGGATGATGACTACACCAGAAATCTCACAGATTAGAATATTGCAGAGATCAATATAAAGATTTCAAATATGGATGGTACTCCAGATATCTGGACCTTCTCAGGGACCAGTGTTGAGAAGTGGCTAATCAAATGTTTTGATACCCACTGGGGTCTACATGCTAAGATGATCTGGATATCTGGACCGTCTATATTGTCATTACTACCGCAGATAAGCTATTTTTCCGTGATCAGACTTCAGTGATGATCCTAACTTTTGATTTCTAGAGTTGAAAGTGAGCCGTTGAAAATTTTCTCCTCGTTGTTATAAATTAATAGTCAAGGTCATCAATTAAGCGCACGTTTATTATGAAACCGTTCAACTAATGAATCTCGTCCATTGTACGCATGTAGAATAGGTGGATCTTGGACCGTTCATCAAGTGGACCTCACCATGGATGATCGTGGCTAAAAACTAAAACTAACATAATGATCCTACACATTCAATTGGTGATCTTCAAATGAGAAACAACGGGCGCTGTTATGTGGTAGGGCGACTATATATCTTTTTTTATACCACAGGGCCCACCTCGATGTATGCATTGTATATCCAAGCCGTTTATCTTTTTGCCGGCTTATTTTATGGCATGGTCCCAAAAGGAAGCAGATACAAATTTCAGGTGCACCACACCACAGGAAACAATGGTTATTGAACATTGAAAACATTTTGTGGGCCACAAAAGTTTTGAATCAAGCTGATATTTGTTTTCTCCTTTCATCCAGGTCTGTGTGGCCTTATCAACAGGTTGGGTGGTTTTTAATGGTGTTTATTCAATGAGCCCTTATTTCCTGTGGTGTCGTCCACCAAAAATTTGCATCTACTTCATATTTTCGGTACCATGCCTTAAATAATCAAGAAAACCAGATGAACGGAGTGGAATATAATCCATACATCGAGGTGGGCCCTACGGTCAGGGTCCCACTCACATCGCTGGTTCTCCGGCCGCAGCCTAATATCGCTCACAATTTTATTTTAACCATCGATTTATACCTATTAATTTGATGGTTATGATTGCTTAATCGCCATAATTTAGAAATAAACATTCCATTCGCAAAGTTCCACAAACTGTGGACTGTCTGGATTGTCGTAAGTGTCCCGCGAGGAATGAGGAGGAATCCGGTAGTTTCCAATTACAAGCGTCTTGCCTCCTTCCCGAATATTCAAGACTCATCTCTTTTTCTCTGGAACCTTCCACTTCTCTCTCTATAAATGCCCATTTCCTTTCCTTCCGATCCATCAGGAGAAAATTCCAAAAAGCAATCTCTCAAACGCCTATCAAAACCAAAGAAATCCGATCGCCTGCCAGTAAGTTCCCTAACATCAAGATGTCGATCATCCCAAGCATCTTTGGCCGAAGAACCAACGTCTACGATCCTTTCTCCTTCGACGTATGGGACCCATTTCAAGGCTTCCCCTTCAACTCTTCTCTCTTCCCATCTCACTCCGATTTTGCCACAGAAACGTCCCAATTCGCAAATACGCAGATAGATTGGAAGGAGACTCCGGAAGCGCACGTCTTCAAAGCCGATCTACCGGGGCTGAAAAAGGAGGAAGTGAAGGTGGAGGTTGAAGAAGGGAGAGTGCTCCTGATCAGTGGCGAGAGGAGCAAAGAGAAGGAAGAGAAGAACGACACGTGGCACCGCGTCGAGAGGTCAAGTGGCAAGTTCGTGAGGCGATTCAGGTTGCCGGAGAATGCGAAGGTGGAGGGAGTGAAGGCAGCAATGGAGAATGGAGTGCTGACTGTAACAGTTCCGAAAGAGGAGGTGAAGAAGCCCGATGTGAAAGCCATTGAAATCTCTGGCTGAGAAAGGAAAAGGGCAGGGTTGTAAATAGTGTGTAGTCTGCGGATGTTTTCGGTGTATGGCTTTTGGTGTTGTTGGCTTGTCGTGTTAGAATTGAGTGTGTTTCTGTGGACTACCTTTCAATAATAAATATACATGTAATTCTTTAGTCTTTGATTTCTTATGAGGTGAAAAAGCCCGATCTGAGATCCATTGAAATCTCTGATTGAGGAAGGAGAAGGGCCGGGTCGGGTTCGGGCCGGGTTGTGTTCAAAAACTGAAAAAAAGGAAGGAGAAGGGCAGAATTGTAAATGGTCTATAGACAGGGAAATGTTTTATTGTGTGTTTGCTTTTTTAGCGGTGTTGCGTGGACTTGGGTAGCCCTCTGGAATACCTTTCCTCTCCTACCAGTATACATGAACTTGTATTTTCGGACGTCCTTCGTTAATCTCTACGCTTACCGCGAGGTACGGGATGTAGGTGGGGCCCACCGTGATATTTTTGAGATCTTCCCTGTCCGGTGGTGGGCTCAGTTGATCCAAAGCATAAGTGGGCCACACGAAAGAAAACGGTGGAGAGGGAAATTCATAACGTTGAAACCTTCCTAGGTCCACCGTGTTGTTTATATATCCCCAACTGGGCATTTCCACTGGGATGAACTCATTCAAACCTTATGTGGGTCCATTATTGCCCCCCACAAGTGTTACAAGTGTTCGATCAGGTTGGCTTTCAGTCCCACTATTTCATGACGTGTAGCTCACTTGTTTTGGATTTACTTTAATTTTAGGTAGACCCTTTCAAAACGATGCTGCGAAGCTGGTAGATGGGGGTTAGATTTCACAGAAACATCACTGTAATTCTTGAGCGTTTGAACTGCGGTCGTTCATTTTCATGATGGGCCAATTTGTCTATTTTTGGGTTGACACCCTAAATTCATCAGACAACACTAATGAATGTGGTAGATTTTCTCACAAATATAAGATTACCTCCACAACAGTTTCAACTGTGGGCATTCAAGACCTACTGTTTCTTGGCTAGTTGTCTACTAGAGTTTTGGATGCTTCTCACATTTTTGGGCTGATGGGGTGGATTTGTTACAAACTTCAGAATCGACCCCATGATTTTGTGTTTTTTCTTCATCTAGGACCGTATGATCTTATGAACAGCTTGGATGGCAGGGAAATATCACTATAGACCCTAGGAAGGTTTCAACAGTAGACCCACTGTTGTTAGTGGTGTGGTGCATTTGAGCATTGGATATAATCCAATTTTGGGCTTAATAATGACATAAATTGAGAAGCCAAAAATGAATAGATAGCATTGATAAAAATAGTCATGGCACCGTGTTACTAGAAACAACGCTGACTATAGCACCGACTTAGGGTATAACACTGACGGAAGTGAATGGTGGAAAGATAGCCACATGGGTTATCTTTATACTTGTAACTGATTGTATATATGTCATTATAATAGCCTTTGTGTGTCCTTTAAGACCTTCTATTTTAACCGACCTTGGCCTGTACTAATTATAAATATGGGATCTGATGACTGCACGAGTGAACTCATGAGAAGATGTGAGTAGTCATGAGGAGCCAAGGGAAGTTGTATAGTTGTAATTATAGGTATTATAGCAGTAAGTCCTGCAGGCAGGAATGTGTTAGTTATAAGCATAAACTGTAGTTGTGATTTATAAGTTTTGTTTTTTTTTTTTTTTTTTTTTTTTTGTATAAACAAGATTTTTGTACATTGTTACAAGTGGTATTAGAGCCAGTATTTTACTCAGGGACTATCCATTGTGAGCAGTGCGGTGCTATGAAGCTGATCAGTCAAGGATTGAGCTTCTTGGTGGTGAAGATCAACGGGTGACCACACCAAGCATGATAACGAATCTTGCAAATACAATAAAGGGCTTGAGAAGTTGAACACTCAACCACAATTTATGGCATTCATGCATGAAATCATACCTACAGGTCAGGATCTCTGGGAGGTTGGCGGCGGTAGTGAAATTATTTCACACACAAGAGAAGATGCAGACTACATTTGTGGCGGGTTAAAGCCAGGAAGGCCATGTGCATGCTAAAGACCATTTAAAGGAGATGTTAGAGCTAATATGCCAAAATTAACTTGCGATACACTAGCAAGTCTCTTTGCCTGGATAAATGATACTTTCCTTCAATATTTGGAAAACAAGCTTGCAACGGTTACACAATGGTTAATGATAATTGGTTAATATTTCATGATTGTGAAAACCATCTATAATGAGATCTCCTAACTCGATCTAGATTGTGAGTTAGTAGGCAAGGATGAGGGACTTTATCGCTTGAGGATTGAGACCCAAGTATAACAGGTTCATATGGCCATCAGGTGTTGGATGACTTATCCATATCTGGTAGAACTTAAGAATTTGTTGGTAAATCAAGAAACTTTGATCAAATTAATAGATGATCGGTGTTTCAATAAAAGACGAAAAAGAAACTCTCTTTATTTGAAGGAAAGATCCATCACAAGACTAAAAAATTAACAACTGTCGGAGGCTATCTTGCGAAAATGAAGCTCTCGATGAGGGGGAGGTTTGCAAAACAACACAAATGCTAATCATTGACAAGGGAGTTCATGCGGAAACATTGAGTATTATAATTTATAATAATTTCGTATATATATGAAATTGGCGAGTCACCCATCGCCAACCTTAAGGGATTGTGATGGCATTCATCCATGGAGAGCCATTTGCCTATATCCTGGGGGAACAACAAATCCCCTGGAACCGTTAGCTTTCTGGGGCCCTTGCAATGTTTGCCTAATGTCCAATTCACTAACTTATTTGGCGACTTCTTTTAGGAAGTCCAAGTAGCAGATCCAAAGGCCCATTACGATGCTTATATAACATTTAATCCTTTCATAAGGTAAAGCTTATGGACGCGGTTTGGCTAGTGACCCCAACACCGGCCATCTCGTTAGTTTCAAAGCTCTATGGCCCCCATCATAATGTATGTGTTTTAACCACACCATTGTTCATTTTATCATATCATTTTGGGCATGAACCCGAAAATGAGATAGATCTAAATCTTAGGTGGACCACACCACAGGAAACAGTGGGAATTGAACACTTAGCCTTTGAAAGCTTTTTGGTGGCCACAGAAGTGTTGGATCAGGTTGATATTAATGTTTTCCCTTCATCTTGGTCTGTGTGACCTTATCAAGTTGGATGCCAAATAAACATTATATGGGTCCTAGGAAGTTTTAAACGGTGGACGCTTAATTGTTCAATCAACAGTATTTTCTTGCTGTGTGGTCCACATAAAATTTGGATCTGCCTCATTTTTGGGCTCATGCCCTAAAATGAGCTGGAAAAATGGATGGATGGCATGGATAAAACACATACATAATGGCGGCGCCCACATAGCTTTGACACCAGCTAATTGACGGGTGTTGGGTCACTAGCCAAACCATGTCCGAATCTCATGGGCCGGCTCTAAATCTTACATGGCTCTGGACAACTTTTCAATGGTGAGGACTTCGCCTACACTTTCCTTGTGTTGTGGCAAATCTGCGTTTGAATCTGCCTTTTTTTTATTATCATTTTTTTATTTAAAGATTTTGTCTAACTGGCCAAACTGATGGACAGAGTGAATATAACATAAACACATGGTGAGCCCTAGTCCCCACTTTTATTGTGCTGTGGCACCCTAGAGTTTAAATCTGCATGATTTTTTTAGATCACCTTTCATTGAAGCTGGTGCAGCTGATGGTGGGAGTGGTTATAACATAAACACTTTCGTAGGGCCCCATAGAAGTTAAGAGTTACATTGGGATTAGTGAAACACCGAGTCAGGGGAAGTCGCGTCCTTCATCAAGCAGGCTGCCTCATTCTCGCCTTCTGACGATCGAATGGCTAAGGTAGGCCACACCATCCAGAACAGTTGGGACGCATGATCTACTATTAGTTTTGCATAGGGCCCACCGAGGTATTTTTATGCCAATCAGGTTCGGGGTTGAGGTTGCTATGTTGAGACCATGCAACCCAACTTGTAAACTCAAGTTACTGAACGGGGGCTTAGTCCGCCAATACTTTAGACTCTGTATTCGGCCCAAGGTGGCTTCGCATCAGACAGCCCATTTGAATCCCCACAGAGAGAGAGAGAGAGAGAGAGAGAGAGAGAGAGAGAGAATCCTAAGAGAAATGATATAAACGGATCCATAATACAGCAGGGATGGGGGTGCATCGATTGAGACCTTCCACTGGTGATCCAATCATGGATGGCTCACATTTCAAAAATCAATCCAGTCAATCCAACCCGTCCATTGGATGGGTCATTGATTAGGGTGCTGGTCTAAAAAGTTTTAAAAGAAATAGGAAAACAATAACATCATTGAACAAAAGCCCAAAACTAATGTGAATTCATTATTAAAAGGTAGTCTACAGAACTACCCTAGATTCTACACACCACAAACCAACGGTGTCAAAACCACGCCACAAGACAAACAGTAACAAAAGCACATACAAAACATTGCACGCCCTTCTTCTTTCTCAACCAGAAATTTCAACGGATTTCACATCGGGCTTCTTCACCTCCTCTTTCGGAACCGTTACAGTCAGCACACCGTTCTCCATTGTTGCCTTCACTCCCTCCACCGTCGCGTTCTCCGGCAACCTGAAACGCCTCAGGAACTTTCCACTTGTCCTCTCAACACGGTGCCACTTGTCGTTCTTCTCCTCCTTCTCTTTGCTCCTCTCGCCGCTTATCTGGAGCACTCTCCCTTCTTCAACCTCCACCTTCACCTCCTCCTTTTTCAGCCCCGGAAGATCCGCTTTGAAGACGTGAACTTCGGGAGTCTCCTTCCAATCTATCTGCGTGTTTGCAAATTGGGATGTTTCTCTGGCGAAATCGGAGCGAGATGGGAAGAGAGAGGTGTTGAAGGAGAAGCCTTCAAATGGGTCCCATACGTCGAGGGAGAAGGGATCGAAGACGTTGGTTCTGCGGCCAAAGATGCTGGGGATGATCGACATCTTGACGGTTGCGAGGTTTGTAGAATGGGATTTGCAGAAAGAATTGAGATTTTTTATTTCTTGATTTTATGAGCGGAAATTGGATAACTAACGGTTGGGAATTTGCAGTGATGGCTTGGAACGGAAGGGGTTGGGTTGTGTATTTATAGGGTGAGTCCTCAAAAGAATGCGGAAAAAAGAGATGGGTCTCGAAATTTCTAGAGGAATTTCGACTTTTCTTTCTCCTCTGGAAAGTTGGATGTATGAAACCGGTGCAACACTCTGCGCGACCACTGGTGATGTGTGCATGCCATGCATTCCATCTGACAGTTTCAGCCTCTTGTTTCACCACTAAAATCTGTAAATTTACCATTTAAGGCCCACCTGAGTTTTAGATATGGGTGATGTTCTGGTCGGAGTTACCTGATGAATGAGTTGGATGCAATATAGGCAACACATATGCCTACATGCTAAGATGATCTGGATATCTGGACCGTCCATATTCTCTTTACTGCCGGAGATAAGCTATTTCTCTATGATCAAAGTTCAGTGATGATCCTAACTTTTGATTTGTAGAGTTGAACATGAGCCGTTGAAAATTTTCTTCTCTTTGTTATAAATTAATATGCATATAGTGATAGTCAAGTTCATCAATTAACTGCACGTTTATTATGAAACCGTTCAACTAATGAATCTCGTCCATTGTACGAATGTAGAAGAGGTGGATCTTGGACTGTTCAACAAGTGGACCTCACAATGGATGACCATGGCTAAAAACTAAAACTAAAATTAACAGGATGATCCTACACATTCAATTGATGATCTTCAAATGAGAAACAACCGGCGCTGTTATGTGGTAGGGCTACTTTTATATATATATATATATACACACACCACAGGCCCAGCTCGATGTATGCATTGTATATCCAAGCCGTTTATCATTTTGCCGGCTTATTTTATGGCATGGTCCCAAAAGGAAGCAGACACAAATTTCAGGTGCACTACACCATAGGAAACAATGGTTATTGAACTTGAAAACCTTCTATGGGCGACAAAAGTTTTGGGACAAGCTGATATTTGTTTTCTCCTTTCATCCAGGTCTTTGTGGCCTTATCAACAGGTTGGATGGTCAATAAACCTTATGGTAGACCCTAAGAATTTTTTAATGGTGGTCATTCAATGACCCTTATTTCCTGTGGTGTGGTCCACTAAAAATTTGCATCTACTTCATATTTTCGGTACCATGCCCTAAAATAATCATGAAAAACAGATGAACAGAGTGGATATACAATCCATACATTGAGGTGGGCCCTACGGTCAGGGTCCCACGGACATCGCTGGTTCTGCGCCCGCAGCCTAGTATCGCTCACAATTTTATTTTAACCATCGATTTATACCTATTAATTTGATGGTTATGATTGCTTAATCGCCATAATTTAGAAATAAACATTCCATCCGCAAAGTTCCACAAAATGTGGACTGTCTGGATTGTCGTAAGTGCCACGCGAGGAATGAGGAGGAATCCGGTAGTTTCCAATTACAAGCGCCTTGCCTCCTTCCCGAAGATTCAAGACTCATCTCTTTTTCTCTTGAACCGTCCACTTCTCCCTCTCTATAAGCCCATTTCTTTTCCTTCCGAACCATCAGGAGAAAATTCCAACAACAATCTCTCAAGCGCCTATCAAAAACAAAGAAATCCCATCCCCTTCCATTAAGCTCCCTAACATCAAGATGTCGATCATCCCAAGCATCTTTGGCCGAAGAACCAACGTTTTTGAGCCCTTTTCCCTCGACGTGTGGGACCCATTTCAAAGCTTCCCCTTCCAACTCCTCTCTCTTCCCATCTCGCTCCGATTTCACCAGAGAAACTTCTCAATTCGCAAACACTCTGATAGATTGGAAGGAGACTTCGGAAGCCCACATCTTCAAAGCCGATCTGCCGAGGCTGAAAAAGGAGGAAGTGAAGGTGGAGGTCGAAGAAGGGAGAGTGCTCCAGATCAGCGGCGATAGGAAGAACAACTCGTGGCACCATGTCAAAAGGTCAAGTGGCAAGTTCCTGAGGCAATTCAGGTTGCCGAAGAATGCGAAAGTAGAGGGAGTGAAGGCAGCAATGGAGAACAGAGTGCTGACCGTAACAGTTCCGAAATCTGAGGTGAAGAAGCCCGATGTGAAAGCCATTGAAATCTCTGGCTGAGAACGGAGAAGGGCATGTCGGAGGAGCCTTCAAACATGTGCGAGACTGGGTGCTCAGACCGGTCAGGTGACTAGTCTGGCTGTGTAAACAAGATGCATGGAAGGCCGCGGACAATCTCTGTATTGCCCTAGACCGGTTGGGCGACCGGTTCGCAAGGGGCTCTGATCGGTCAGGCGACTGGTCAGTGGTGAGGTAGAGTTTGTGTTTTTTCCCCTGGACTATTTCTGTGCAAGGTGTGACTGGTCAGGCGATCGGTCGACTGTGCACGTGATTTCTTGCGCATTACGCGGTAGTGCGTAAGATGTTTCTATTTTCGGGATTCTTGCTATATATATGGCATGTATCTAGACTTAGATAGTATCCTAAAGTGTCCAAGGTTTTCTAATTGCGTTAGGAAGAGATGAGTATTTTTTAGAGAGAGAATTGGGTTTTCTCTGTTTTCCTTGCTTATGGGCTGTCAATCTCTGTAATCTTCTGTTTATTCATAATGGATCGCTTTGTGCTGTAGTTTTTTACCACGTAAATTCGGATTCTTTTGTGGTAAATTCTTGTGTATGGTTTGATTTCATATTGTTTCTCGTTTGATCTCGCATTACTCTGCGTGTTCGGCTTCCACTTCCACTGCCAGTTTTTCCAACAAGTGGTGTCACAGATATCGTTGAGGTGGAGTAGAATTCCGATCTAAGACGAGAAGATGGGATCTAGCACAAGGTTCGAGGTAGAAAAGTTCTCTGAAAAAAATAACTTTGAGCTATGGAAGGTGAAGGTTGAATCCTTCCTAGTTCAGCAAAGGCTTGATGAAGCTCTTGGAAAGCGACCCGAAGTTATGAAAGATGATAAGTAAACGAGGCTCGACAAGAAGGCTAGAACCTCAATCCTATTAAACCTTACGGATGATGTTCTCTACATGTCATGAAGGAAAAGACTGCGGCTGAAATGATGGTGAAGCTAGAGAAGGTTTATGCCAAGAAGTCTCTAGAGAATCGCATGTATGTGTTGATGCAATTAATCACTTTGAGGATGGTTGAGGGAACGGAAGTGGATGACTACTTGAGCACGTTCAATAGGCTGGTTTGCAAGTTGGTAGAGATCGATGAATCAATGAAGGATGAATATCAAGCATGCATCCTATTGAATTCTCTTCCAGATTCAGACGAGTTGTTCAGGGACTTTATGTGCACAGGGAGGGAAAGCATAAACGTTGAGACCGTTATCTCAGCCCTCCAGTCGAAGGCAATAAGAAAGAAAAGCGGTGACGTAGCTTCTCGTTATTCCTCAAAAGCATTGGTTATAAGGGGAAGAATTCTAAGCATGGAGGATATTCGAAATCAGGATTTAAGACCAAGGGTAAAGGGAAGCCAAAGGTACGGTGCTGGAATTGTGGTCAGGAGGGCCACATTAGAGGGGATTGTTAGAATCCCAAGTTGAAACAAGATATGTATGAAAATTCTTCTTGAGAGGAAGCCAATACCATAGAAGACGATGACGATCTTTGTGAAGTCCTGACTATATCTGGCAAGGGATCTCACGGTAGTTAGTGAATCATAGATTCAGGGGTTTCATGTCACATTGTCTTGATCGGAGTTCATTTACGACATACAGGGAGTATGGTGGTGAACATCAAGATGTTCAATATGATCGAACGAGTCCTGAAAGATGTGAAGCACGTCCCTAAGATGAAGATGAATGCGATTTCTCTTGGTGCACTCAAGGTAAAATGGTGCGTGTTTAAAATAGGCACTCGTATGTATGAAGGCACAGAGGTGTGGCCATCTTTACATGTTGATCAGGAGCACAATTCACGGTGGAGCTGCAGAATTGGCAGCGAGATCCACAGTTTGCACGTATATGGCAAGTGCTCAAGGGCTACATGAGAATAGCAATAAAGGGCATGAATTTGCAAGGTTAGAGTCGATGGTGGCACGAGAAGCGGTGGAACTATGATTGAAGATGAGAAGGCGTTGCGAGGATGGTGTTGATTCGACGTTTGAAGCCTTGGTGAAGATTGTTGGAGGAGCCTTCAAACATGTGAGAGATTGGGTGCTCAAACCGATCGGGCAACTGGTCTGGCTGTGTAACCAAGATACACGGAAGGCCGCAGACAGTCTCTGTGTTGCCCTAGATTGGTCTACGGGGGGCTCCAACCGGTCAGGCGACCGGTTAGTAGTAAGGCAGAGTCGGTGTTTTTTCCCCTGGATTGTTTCTATGCAAGGTGTGACAGTCGATTGTGCACGCGGTTTCATGCGCATTACGCGGTAGTGCGTAAGATGTTTCTATTTTTGGAATTTTTGTTATATATATGTCCGGTATCCGGACTTAGATGATATCCTAAGGTGTCCAAGGTTTCCTAATGTAATTAGGAAGAGGGAAGAGGTGTTTGTGAGAGAGAGAACTTGGGTTTTCTCTGTTTTCCTTGCTTGTGGGTTGTCAATCTCTGTATTATTCTGTTTATTCATAGTGGATCGCTTTGTGCCGTGGTTTTTTTTACCTATTGAGGAGTTTTTCCACCTAAATTTGGATTCTCTTGTAGTGAATGCTTGTGTGTGGTTTGATTTCATATTGTTTCCTGTTTGATCTCGCATTACTTTACGCATTCGGCTTCCTCTTCCGCTGCCAGTTTTCCCAACAAGGCAAAGTTGTAAATAGTGTGTTATCTGCATATGGTTTCGATGTATGCTTTTGGTGTTGTTGTCTTGTTGTGTTAGAATCAGGTGTGGTTCTGCAGACTACCTTTCAATAATAAATTTACATGTAATTTTTGTCTTTGCTTTTCTTAAAAGGTGAAGAAGACCGGCCTGAGATCCATTGAAATCTCTGATTGGGGGGGGGGGGGGGGGGGCAGAATTGTTAATGGCCTATAGACCGGGGAATGTTTTGTTGTGTGTTTGCTTTTTTAGCTATGCTGCGTGGACTTGGGTAGTCCTCTGGTAGAGGAATACCTTTCCTCTCTACAAGTATACATGCACTTGTATTTTCGGACGTCCTTTGTTTAATGCAGTGCTTTCAAGGCACGTGATGTAGGTGGGGCCCACTGTGATATTTTTGAGATCTTCCCTGTCCGGGGGTGGGCTCAGTTGATCCAAAGCTCAAGTGGGCCACACGAAAGAAAATGGTGGAGAGGGAAAGTCATACTGTTGAAACCTTCCTGGGTCCACCGTGTAGTTTATGTCCCCAACTGGGCATTTCCACTGGGATGAACTCATTCAATCCTTATGTGGGTCCATTATTGCCCCCACAAGTGTTACAAGTGTTGGATCGGGTCGGCTTTCAGTCCCACTGTTTCATGACGTGTCGCTCACTTGTTTTGGATTTGCCTTAATTTTAGGTAGACCTTTTTAAAACGATGCTGCGAAGCTGGTAGATGGGGGTAGATTTCACAGAAACATCACTTTAGAGCTTGAGCGTTTGAACTGTGGTCGTTCATTTTCTACTGTTTCCTACCATAATGGGCCAATTTGTCTATTTTTGGGTTGACACCCTAAATTCATCAGACAACACTAATGCATGTGGTAGATTGTCTCACAAATATAAGATTACCTCCACAACAGTTTCAACTGTGGGCATTCAAGACCTACTGTTTCTTGGCTAGTTGTCTACTAGAGTTTTGGATGTTTCTCACATTTTTGGGCTGATGGGGTGGATTTGTTACAAACTTCAGAATGGACCCCATGATTTTGTGTTTTTTCTTCGTCTAGGACCGTATGATCTCATGAACAGCTTGGATGGCAGGGAAACATCACTATGGACCCTAGGAAGGTTTCAACAGTGGACACACTGTTGTTAGTGGGTGTGGTGCACTTGAGCATTGGATATGATTCAATTTTGGGCTTAATTATGACATACACTGAGGAGGCAAAAATAAAAAGATAGCCCGGATAAAAAATAGTCCTGACACCACGTTATAGGAACAACACTGACTTTAGCATCAGCTTAGGGTATAACACCGACTGAAGTAAATGGTGGAAAAATAACCACATGGGTTATCTTTATACTTATTTTTAACTGATTGTATATATGGTATTGTAATAGCCTATGTGTGGCCCTTAAGACCATTTAATCCCTTCATAAGGTAAAGCTTATGGACATGGTTTGGCTAGTGACCCCAACACCGGCCATCTAATTGGTGTCAAAGCTCTATGCCCCACCATAATGTATGTGTTTTATCCACATCGTTGTTCATTTTATCATATCATTTTGGGCATGAAGCCAAAAATGACATAGATCTAAATCTTAGGCCGACCACACAACAGGAAACAGTGTGGATTGAACACTTACCTTTGAAAGCTTTTTGGCGGCCACAGAAGTGTTGGATAAGGTTGATATTCATGTTTTCACTTCATCTAGGCCTGTGTGACCTTATCAAGTTGGATGCCAAATAAACATTATATGGGTCCTAGGAAGTTTTTAACTGTGGACGCTCAATTGTTCAATCAACACTATTTTCTTGTGGTGTTGTCCACATGTGATTTGGATCTGCCTCATTTTTGAGCTCATGCCCTGAAATGAGCTGGAAAAATGGATGGACAGTGTGGATAAAACACATACATAATGGTGGAGCCCACATAGCTTTGACACCAGCTAATTGACTGGTGTTGGGTCACTAGCCAAACCATGTCCGAATCTCATGGGCCGGCTCTAAAGCTTACATGGCTCTGGACAACTTTTCAATGGTGGGGACTTTTCTTGTGTTGCGGCAAATCTTAGTTTGAATCTGCCGGATTTTTTAGATTATGTCCAACTTAAGCTGGCTAAACTTATGGATAGAGTGAATATAACATAAACACCATGGTGAGCCCTAGGCCCCACTTTTATTGTGCTGTGGCACCCCTAGAGTTTGAATCTGCTTGATTTTTTAGATCCCATTTGATTTAAGCTGGTGCAGCTGATGGCGGGAGTGGTTAATAACATAAAAACTTTCGTGGCCCCATAGAGGTTAGAGTTACATTGGGATTAGTGAAACACCAAGTCAGGGGAAGTCGTGTCCTTCATCAAGCGCCTCATTCTCGCCTTCTGACGATTGAATGGCTAAGATAGGCCACACCATCCAGAACAGTTGGGACGGATTATCTACTATTAGTTTTGTATAGGGCCCACCGAGGTATTTTTATGCCAATCAGGTTCAGGCTTGGGGGTTGCTGTGTTAAGACCACGCAACCCAACTTTTTGTAAACTCAGGCTACTAAATGGGGGCTTAGTCCGCCAATACTTAAGACTCTGTACTCGGCCCAAGGTTGCTTGGTATCAGAATGGTCCATTTGTTGAATCCCGAGAGAGAGAGAGAGAGAGAGAGAGAGAGATTCCTAAGAGAAATGATATAAGCATATCTAGAATACAATAGGGACGGTGGTGTATCCATTGAGACCGTCCACTGGTGATCCAATCATGGATGGCTCACATTTCAAAAATCAATCCAGTCAATCTTAGCCGTCTATGGGGGCGGTTATGGCAGATGTGGCGCCCATGTAAGTTGTAACATATGCTGTCCATCCAACCCGTCCATTGGATGCGTCACGATTTATTAGGGTGTTGGTCTAAAAAGTTTAAAGAGAAATAGGAAAACAAATGTAAAATATAAACATCATTGAATAAAAGCCCAAAAACTAATCTGAATTCATTATTAAAAGGTAGTCTACAGAACTACCGTAAATTCTACACACCACAAGCCAACGGTATCAAAACCCCACCACAAGCCAATAGTATCAAAAGCACATACAAAAACATTGCACGCTTTTCTTCCTTTCTCAACCGGAAATTTCAACGGATTTCACATCGGGCTTCTTCACCTCCTCTTTTGGAACCGTTACAGTCAGTACACCGTTCTCCATTGCTGCCTTCACTCCCTCCACCTTCGCGTTCTCCGGCAACCTGAAACGCCTCAGGAACTTGCCACTTGTCCTCTCAACACGGTGCCACTTGTCGTTCTTCTCCTCCCTCTCTTTGCTCCTCTCGCCGCTGATCTGGAGCACTCTCCCTTCTTCCACCTCCACCTTCACCTCCTCCTTTTTCAGCCCCGGAAGATCTGCTTTGAAGACGTGCGCTTCGGGAGTCTCCTTCCAATCTATCTGCGTGTTTGCAAATTGGGATGTTTCTCTGGCGAAATCAGAGCGAGATGGGAAGAGAGAGGTGTTGAAGGAGAAGCCTTCGAATGGGTCCCATACGTCGAGGGAGAAGGGATCGAAGACGTTGGTTCTGCGACCAAAGATGCTGGGGATGATCGACATCTTGATGGTTGCGAAGTTAGTAGAATGGGATTTGCAGAAAGAATGAGATTTTTTATTTCTTGATTTTATGAGCGTTTGGGAAATTGGAAACTAACGCTTCGGAATTTGCAGTGATGGCTTAGGACGGGAGGGGTTGGGTTATGTATTTATAGGGTGAGTCCTCAAAAGGGTGCGGACAAAAGAGATGGTTCTTGAAATTTCTAGAGGAATTTCGACTTTTCTCTCCTCCTCTGGAAAGTCGGATGTATGAAACCGGTGCAACACTCTGCGCGACCACTGGTGATGTGTGCATGCCATCTACTCCATCTGACAGTTTCAGCCTCTTATTTCACCACTAAAATCTCTAACTTTACTATTTAAGGCCCACCTGAGTTTTAGATATGGGTGATGTTCTGGTCGGAGTTACCTCATGAATGGGTTATTTGCAATATAGGCAACACGTACATATGCCTACATGCTAAGATGATCTGGATATCTGGACCGTCCATGTTCTCATTACTGCCAGAGATAAGCTATTTCTCTATGATCAAAGTTCAGTGATGATCCTAACTTTTGATTTGTAGAGTTGAACGTGAGCCGTTGAAAATTTTCTTCTCATTGTTATAAATTAATACGCATGTAGTGATGGCCAAGATCATTAATTAAGCTCTAGTTTATTATGGAACCGTTCACCAAATGGATCTGCTCCATTATACATGGATCGGAGACCGTTCATCAAGAGGATCTCATTATGGATGGACCATGGCTAAAAACTAAAATGAACAGGATGATCCTACACATTCAATACATTCAATTGATGATCTTCAAATGAGAAACAGCAGGTTATTGTGTGGAATGAAAAATGCCCTCTCCACTCAGTCATTGTTCACGTACTTGCTGAACCACCCGATCATTGTAATACTCACGATTCAACAGTTTGGATTGAGATGCATGCGTGCAATGCGACATATTAGGGTCCCTAGTTTTGCACAATTTAAAAGTGGTCACATACCACTCATTTTCAACTATCCAGACCATCCAAATTGCTGGTCCTGTTGTGTATGTAGCATGTCTCTGAAATCCAACCGATCCAGCAATTATAACCATCCAATGGATGGCCATCAAATGAATAGTTATATATATATAAAAAAAAAAAAAGAGAATAAATGGTCCAAATTAAAAATGAAAGTCAGATGGTTAGTAACATGCACTCAGTTAAATGTTTAGGTTATGTTCAATCTATAGTTGGGTTAGCCACTGGACAGTCTAGGTTACCGTAAAACTATGCCATGTGGACGGTTGGGAACTCTTCCTTTTTTCTTTTTCTTTTTTTAATTTTTTAAATTAACACTGGAAACAATTACCTGACGGTAAGTATTAGTGGCCCACCATATTTTAAGTATATAATCCACTCCGTCCATTAGGTTCTATCTTCGATGATAGGCTCTTAGACCGAATATCAGCTCTATCCAAAGTTCAGATGGGCCACACCACATATAAAACTAGGGATGGTATGTCTACCATGGGTTTGCGTGTGGCGCCATCAAGGTATATGTCTTTCATCGAACCTGTTAATCAGGTGTAACACACCAAGATGAAGACAAAAGACAAAAACCAGTCTAATACATGGATCAGCGGCTCACACCGTATAAGCTTATTAGTTTTGGGAGCAATTTTACATTGTTCCCACTATTGTGGCTCATATGAATTTGATTCTTTCCATCAGATGGACGGAGTGGATTTTATATATAAAAGCATGGTGGACCCCGTAAAGCTAGGTGTTTTACTGGCTGCTGCTTATAGACGGCTCCTCAGGCCCCAAATTACTCCTTTTTTAATTCAGTCGCGCGAGTGGGCTATCCATGGGACTCACAGCGTGCTGCACATGCTTGAGATCCATTACGCTAACCAGATGGGCCGTACTTGTTGGATTCCTTTATCTAAAAAGTTCAGGAAACCATTGGGCCTGCGTGCACATTGAAAGGGAATATCTGAGGATTTTATTGGGCCGTTCGTTGTATATATTTATTTCCAATACGACGAGGAGGAGTGGCCTGATTTATGTATGATGGAAGTTTGACGGTGGGCCGGTTTTTCAAGCGGGTTGGATCTTTAAGTACGTCTGGGCTAGGGCACCTGCTACATTCAAGTTTGTTTTAAGATGAGCAATGGTGTGGATTACTGAAATATTGTGAAAATACTATAGTACCTTCTCAAGTTAAATCCGGATGATAGTTCATAGCCATTTTTAAAATGGTGGTGGCTCTTCAACCACACGCATGGAAAAGTTATATAATAATCTGGACCGTCAAAACAGCTGACCCAATTAAGGATGCAGCATGACCTAAATATTGCAGTTAGAAGATGATTCTAATAAACTGATTTCCGCGTTTTGTAATCTGGCCCACTCACTATTTTATTTTAACCATCCATTTATTCCCATCAATTTGATGGTTATGATTGCGTAATTGCCACAAATAGAAATATAATCACCATCCTCAAAAGTTACAAAAAAAATGTGGATGGTGTGGATTGTCGTAAGCGTCACGTCTGAGGAATGAGTGAGGATAAGTCGCAACCGTTTATCATACGGTTGTTATAACAGTTACAACGGTCTTGAAGTCTTGCCTTCCCCCGAAGCTTCAAGACTCATCTCCTTTCTCTGGAACCTTCATTCCTCTCCTCTCTCTCTCTATAAATGCCCAATTCCTTCGCTTCCAAACTATCAGAAGGAAATTCCGAAAGTAATCTCTCACATCTCCCAAACGCCCATCAAACCAAAGAAATCCCATCCTCTGCAAATCCCATTCCATAAAATCCTCAAGATGTCGATCATCCCAAGCATCTTTGGCCGAAGAACCAACGTCTACGATCCTTTCTCCCTCGACGTATGGGACCCATTTCAAGGCTTCCCCTTCAACTCTTCTCTCTTCCCATCTCGCCCCGATTTTGCCAGAGAAACGTCCCAATTCGCAAATACGCAGATAGATTGGAAGGAGACTCCGGAAGCACACGTCTTCAAAGCCGATCTACCGGGGCTGAAAAAGGAGGAAGTGAAGGTGGAGGTTGAAGAAGGGAGAGTGCTCCAGATTAGTGGCGAGAGGAGCAAAGAGAAGGAAGAGAAGAACGACACGTGGCACCGCGTCGAGAGGTCAAGTGGCCAGTTCGTGAGGCGATTCAGGTTGCCGGAGAATGCGAAGGTGGAGGGAGTGAAGGCAGCAATGGAGAATGGAGTGCTGACTGTAACAGTTCCGAAAGAAGAGGTGAAGAAGCCCGATGTGAAAGCCATTGAAATCTCTGGCTGAGAAAGGAGAAGGGCAGGGTTGTAAATAGTGTGTAGTCTGCGGATGTTTTCGGTGTATGGCTTTTGGTGTTGTTGGTTTGTTTTGTTAGAATTGAGTGTGGTTCTGCGGACTACCTTTCAATAATAAATATACATGTAATTCATGTAATTCTTTGGTCTTTGATTTCTTATGAGGTGAAAAAGTCCGTTCTGAGATCCATTGAAATCTTTGATTGGAGGAGGAGGAGGAGGAGGAGGAGGAGGGCAGAGTGATAAAGGGTTTATAGACCGGGGATTGTCCTGTTGTGTGTGTTTGCAGCTGTGTTGCGTGGACTTGGGTCGTCCTCTGGAATACCTTTCCCCGGGCCGGGATGCTGAGCAGACGGACGTGGTGCGTGGCACCCGTACCTAATGCGACCGTGGTGCGTTGAGAGCCCCATCACATCAATGCGGGCCCCACTGCTCTCCACCAATGCGAGGTGCCCCGCCCGCACCCGTCTGTTGATCCCCCGGCAACCGGCGACGTGGTGGGACCCTGGCCGTTGGACCCACCTCTATGGATGAACTGTATATCCACGCCGTTCATTCGTTTTCCAGCTTATTTTAAGGTGATGGGCCCAAAAAATGAAGCAAATAGAAATATCAGGTGGACCTCTCCAGAAAAAAACAGTGGTCGTTGACCATTAAAAACTGTGTGGGCCAAAAATGTTTTGGATCAAGCTGATATTTGTGTTTACCCTTCATCCAGTTATGTGTCACCTTATCAAGGGGTTGGACGGAAAATAAACAGTACACCACAACAGGTGCTCGAACTCTCTTGTTGGAACTCTTGTGAGTCTACCACTTAGCCATGACTAGAGACCCAGACCCAAAACCTTCTTTGAGACCCAGCCTCAAAACCTTCTTTCACCTTCTTTGATTGAATTCTAAAAAGAGCCAACTTAAAACCCGCATAAGGTTTCAAAATATGAT
The DNA here is from genome assembly GCA_003013855.2 of Liriodendron chinense. Taxonomy (NCBI): domain Eukaryota; kingdom Viridiplantae; phylum Streptophyta; class Magnoliopsida; order Magnoliales; family Magnoliaceae; genus Liriodendron; species Liriodendron chinense. The sequence goes on from ML058333.1 coordinate 7,456,035, forward strand.
AAAAAAAAACCTATCTGCTTTAGCTTGAACTAATAGACTAATAGGTTTTCATCCAATTTTTTTTAAAAAGACGGTTTTGCCCCTTTTTAACCTTACCTCCCTGAGCAACGGTCACGGTATCTACTCCATTGCTGGACAATGTCGTGGGCCCTACGTTGACATGTGTGTTTAATCGGCATTGCTCATTCTTCATTGATCATGATTTCAAGGCATGATACAAAAAATGAGAAAGATTGAAATCTCACATGGACCCCACAAGAGGTAACAATAGCAATTAAAAGCTACCATTAAAAAATAATAGGGTCTGTTTACTATGGTGTGATCCACCTGACATTTGTATATGCCTCATATTTGGGCCCATTCCCTAAAATGGCCTCATAAAATGAATGGATGGTATACATGTAACACATATATTATGGTGGGGCCCATAACTATTGAACTTCCAACGTGAAATTTTGAAGTTGGGAAGCGGATTTATTGGGAGAAGTCTTTCGCATGGGCACTTATTAGGTACTTCCCCCGGAGTGCGGATAGTATGTGCAGAAGGCACAACAAAATTCAGCGGTCTATTCCCATTGGTCCACGCCATCACTGATGACGCCGGCTCACAAATCACCCTAATCTTCTTTCTGGATTGCATGCTACACAACCCCGCTTTTATCGCGTGGAATTTGTTTGGCCTTATCATGATCTATCTGTTAGATCCACACTGTCCATCAAAATTTTCTAATTATTCAGGAGCATGAGAAAAAGAAATGAGGCACATCCAAAGTTGAAGTGGACCACACAACAGAAAGCATGATGATTTGAGTAAAGTTGAAATCCTCCTACCGTCCTCTGTGAGGTTTATCCGCCATCTAACCTCTTCATAAGGTCATACAGAGACCTGGGTGAAGGGAAAAAAAACAAAAACCAAATAGATAAGAGTCATCCATGACCTCAAGAAGTTTTCAATGGTAAGCATCCAATTCCCACTATTTCTTATTGTGTGGCCCACTTTAGCTTTGGATCTACCTCATTTTCTGTCTGATGCCTTAAAAGGTATGAAAAAAATGAATGGACCATGTGGATCTAACATAAACATTATGATGGGCCTACAGAATTTTCACATTTCAAACTATTTCGATTTTCTTCAGTAGCAAAATTTATTGATGTGTGAAATTTACGTTGCCTATGATTATTTATTTCTTGGATCTACACCGTCCATTCATTTTTTTCATATCTTTTCAGGATAAAAGCCTAAAGACAAGGGAGATCCAAAGCTCAAGTGCAACAAAGTGTAGGAAATAGTTTCTTGGATCCACATCGTCCATACTTTTTTCAGATCTTCTCAAGATAAAAGCTTAAAAAGAAGGCAGATCCAAAGCTCAAGTGTAATGGAATTGACGCTACCATTGAAAACTTCTTAATGCCACATACGGTCTGAGCAAGCAGATATTTGTGTTAGATTTCAAATAAGCCTCACGCTTGGCCCACTTGACTATTAGATTCGGCTCTTTTTGGTCTAATATTCTAAAATGATCTCGAAAAACGGATGCACGGAATGAATTCATCGCAAGCATCACGGTGGGTCCCATCTACGTTTCCAGCAGCACAGGATGTGGTATTGGAGGAAAATGGATTGCATCGTACACAAGACGGATTAGGAAAGGAATTGCATTCTACTCATGCCTAGATGATAATCCGTCCAAGCAGGCCTCACGTGTGTTAAGAGGGTTTTTTCCAAGGGTAATATTGTCATTCGAAAAATATAACAGTCAATAAATAACGGTGTCAAACGGCAAGCGATTTTTTTTACCAAAACCTTGGGAGGGTTTTAGCAAAGAATTTAAAAGCAGGCCTTTTTTTTTTTTTTTTTTTTTAATTTAACCAAAATGTAGGCGTAAGTTTGGCATTGTCCCTTTTTTAACCTGCAAGATCTAAATTGATGCCAACGGTTAAGTGATCCAGACCATTGTTTCTGGGCCCATGGACAATGTGCAAAACAAGCTGACGGCCAAGTGCGCTTTGCCGGATGCAAGTCAGTTCATGTACGTTCACGCATGTGCAAGTATGGCACATGGTTGCGAGAGCCAATCCATCTATCAGGTTCGTCCGTCGTTGATATTTTCCCAACTCGTTTTTTTTTTTTTTTTTTTTGAAACAAATCCAGTTGTTTAATAGACTGTCCAGATTGTGGACATCTTTTTGATGAATTTATTCCATGTGCAGTCAACAAAATAACGTGTTCGTTCAGCTCAGTTGTCTAAGGTTTCGGTTCAGCTTACAGCGTGACAAATATTGCCGAGATTTTTGAATATTCACATTGCTCCCCATTGTGTGTCCCACCTGAATTTTTCATAGCGATGAACGTTAGGATGTTTAATGCTCGTTATGGGTCGCATTAGATCCATGGTTTGGATCCAAACTACAGATCACAGATGGGCCGCAGATAGCTCGAATCCATGAGACCTCAAGTTGCTAACCATTTTCAATCCTAATCATTGATTTTATTGCTGCCACCCTAGCCGCTAGGCTAGAGCAACGGATGCCATTTTTAAGAAGAGCAAGTGGCGACGATTGGCCTCCAATTTGAAAGATCCGGTGTGTTTGCATATATTTGATATTCATGCATCACACATGTGCAATTGGAGATGCGTGTATGATTCACCACTCTCATGAAAGATGGCTGTTATTACGAATGATACGATTTTCATATATTATTATTATTATTTTTTTTTTGGTGTAATTAATTTAAAATAAATTTTATTTCATTGTAATCTTTCTTTTTTAGGCCATTACTTTTGTATAAATTCGAAGCTATACTCAATGATTATAGCAAGCAATTATTCAATATTTTAGATAATATTTTTTTAATTTCTAGTTTTATCATGGCATCAAAGCCCCTGAACCGGAGCTCTCAACTGTCCAACACTCTGAGCTGAAATTTGATATATTCTCATTTTGTTTCGGAGATATTCAAAATTAATTAAGTGTCTACCAATCAGCAACTTGCTAGACGGGCCCTTATAACTTCATCTGTCTATTGGCTGGGCCAGGCCCATCGGACCTAGTCAACTTTTTCAGTGTTCAACTTGGGCTGGACCCTGTCTCGAGTCCATTGTCTGTCCGTTCGGGCCTAGCGTGGACTGGCACAAGAAGTAATTCATGAAATGTGGACGTCAATTCAACGCTTGGCATACATGACACAGGAGTCCATCTCCTAGACGGTTTGGAAAAAAAAAGAGAGAGATGTAAAAAAAACACTGCATCGACCAGAAAAAAACTAAAAACTTATTGTAAATTCATTATTAAAAGGTAGTCTGCAGAACTACCCTACACTTCTACACAACACAACATAACGGTACCAAAGCCACACACGAGACATCAGACGGCGCTTTTACTTTCTCAGCCGGAGATTTCAATGGATTTCACATCGGGCTTCTTCACCTCTTCCTTCGGAACAGTAACAGTCAGCACTCCGTTCTCCATTGCTGCCTTCACTCCCTCCACCTTCGCATTCTCCGGCAACCTGAAACGCCTCATGAACTTGCCACTTGTCCTCTCGACACGGTGCCACTTGTCATTCTTCTCCTCCTCCTCTTTGCTCCTCTCACCACTTATCTGGAGCACTCTCCCTTCTTCAACCTCCACCTTCACCTCTTCCTTTTTAAGGCCCGGAAGATCCGCTTTCAAGATGTGGGCTTCGGGAGTCTCCTTCCAATCTATCTGTGTGTTTGCGAATTGGGAAGTCTCTCTGGCAAAATTGGAGCTAGATGGGAAGAGAGAGGTGTTGAAGGAGAAGCCTTCAAATGGGTCCCATATGTCGAGGGATAAGGGGTCAAAGACGTTGGTTCGGCGGCCAAAGACGCTGGGAATGATCGACATCTTGATGGTTAGAAAGTTTCTGGTATGGGATTTGCAGAGATTTGGATTTATTTGGTTCGAAGGGCGTTTGGTAGATATGAGAGAGCAATGTGGAATTTATTTCTGATGGATGAGGAGAGAAAGGGATTTGATATTTATAGAGAGCGGAGAAGAAGGGTCAAGAGAAAAAGAGACGGGACTTGAAGCTTCGAGAGGCATTTTAGAATTTTATTTAGTTTCTGATATACAGTACTCCGCTTTCCTTTCATTATTGTCCGTTAAACACCATTTCAGCAATTTTCGAGTGGTTGACTGGATCAACCAACCAAAGAGATTTCTTTAGTAATAATAATGATGAATGGTGGGTCTCACACGATGAATGGTCTAGATCATCAATGAGAGATTAATTACAATAGTTCCAATTATAACATAATTAAGGCGCTGACGGGATACGCCGAATTTTTATTTTTTTGGTATGCGGATTGTGTCCTGCCCCCTCCCCTGGACGCATTACCGTCGGGGCAGATCCGTGGAGGACACATCCGTGATGTATCCGTTTATCCACTCCGTCCATCCATTTTATACTATCATGATAGAATATGCACCCTAAAAATAAGGTAGATCCAACGATCAAGTAGACCACAGCAAATAGTGATGGACCCTGGTGAGGCCATCACTAGTGTAGAACGCTACTGTAGTGATGACATCACTAGGTTCCATCACTATTTGGTGTGGCTCACTTAAGTGTTGGATCTTACTACTTTTAAAGTCATATCTTAAAATGATCTTATAAAATGGATGGACCGACTGGATAAGAGGATACATCACGGTGGGCCCTCCACAGGTCTTCTCGAATTGTAATGCGTCCCGGCGGGGCAGATTTTTTAGACGTGCATTTCGCATAAAGTTCCTGCCTAGGAAACTAGGTGGGCCCACCATGATGTTTATGAGAAATCCATCCCGTCCATTTATTTATTTTAGATCATTTTAGGACATGTGACAAAAAATGAACCTGATCTAAGACTCAAGTGGGCAAAAAACATGAGGATTGAATGTCCACAGTTGAAATATTCATGGGGCCACAAAAGCTTTGAATCATACTTATATTTGTGTTTTCAGTTCATCCTAGTAGGAATGATATTATGAACAGTATGGATGGCATATAAAAATCATTGTGGACCAGGGAGGTTTTAACGGTATGAATGTCCCTACCCACCTTTTCCTTTAGTGCGGCCCAGTTGAGTCTAGGATCTGGCTCATTTTTGTTCGCATGGTATAAAATGAGCTCACAAAATGGATGGACGTGGAGGATTTTCACAAACATCACAGTGGGCCCACATAGGCTCTTAGCACAGGAATTTCCTGCGAAAGCCTTGGCAGGGAATCCACGTCTTTTGGGGATGAAAGTGTCCCTGCCGCCCTGCTACGATGGTAGCTTCTGTTACAAGTTGGGAGGCCCTTTGAGAATTTGTGTGGGCTCGCTAAAACAATAACTGGGGCCAACTCTTGGATGATATGATCCGTTCAATTTATTGGATAGCCGTGAACCGGCTCGCTAAAACAATAACTGGGGCCAACTCTTGGATGATATGATCCGTTCAATTTATTGGATAGCCGTGAACCGATAGTAGAGTAATCTCAAAAAAGTTTTGGGATCGTTTGTGGCCCACGACTACATTAACACCGTGAGTAAATTCTGAACTATTTCCTTTGGTCTGGTCTATCTATGGTGGTTTTACCCTCAAACTTAGGTAGATGACATGAAATTAAAACTTCTTTAATGTGGATGGCTTATATATGTTAAAAAATGATCTACTAGGCCCTACACAAGATGTAGAATGGGTTCAATAGGTAGGTCCTTGCATGGGATGGCTATTTAATCTTTTCATTCTTCTTCCTTTTTCTATCGAAAGGGATCATTTTGGCCATTAGGACTGTAGACACCCCACATTCAACAGCATGTGTACCACTCACCGACTTTGATTTGATGGAACCAAGTTCACTGTGCGACTAAATACACGTCCTCGAGGCGGTGGACGGTTCTAATCGGCCCAGAGTATCGACACGCAGCTGTGGGTGCATGTGTGGCACACGAGTGCAAACTGTGACTCAAACTACAAAAAAAAAACACAAAAGACCAAAAAAAAAGAAGAAGAAGAAGAAGAAAAGAGAAGTATCCTTTCCAAGGCCACATGGTGATCGTATTCATGACCATGGCCACCATGTGACCCTCTTCATGATGATAGTCACCCAGTAGCTATCTGCAGGCCATCCACTACATGGTTCTTGAGCCACACCCATTGTCGAGTCCGCATTTGCCGACAGAGCTTGCCGACATACCCTCAGCCAATCAAAGTGCCGACCGTCACGTGAACGAGTCATGTGGCCGCTTTAAGATGGCGAATCATTACAAGAAAAACACCACGTGTCTGCTCCACGTTAGTGAGTAAACGTAAGAATTGCCACGCGTCTGCCCTACACTCACGAGGAATCATCGAATTGCCTCGCTCATTGCCCCGGGATCGTCTATTTAAGCGGGACCAATGAACGGATGAGGGAAAAAATGGTAGTGACAGAGAGATGAGAAGATTTCTGAGAGAGTGAGAGACGGCAACAAAGTCCCAGCGATGCATTGCCAAAACTCTGCCTCGCAGAGGATTGGGAGATTCGAGGCGGTCGAAGCCTGCCCCACTGATCAATCATCCGATACTAACAGGGCAAGCCTCCTGCTTCTACAACCGTACTTCAACAGCCGAATCTCTGTCTCTGTCTCTTTCTCTATTGAGAAGTAAAAAAGCAACATCGAGTAAGGTGGGAATCTGAGACATCTGTCCATCCTCAATCTGTCATAATCTAGAAGGGCTTCCCTTTTTTCCTCTCACAAAGAAGGGGCGTCGGATTTTCCCTTTTTCGCTCAAATCTCGAAACGCTCACTCTCTGTGATAATAATAAGAGCAACCATAATATTAAAAGCTACAATCCTTAAGATCAAAGTCGATGAGCAGGGTCGGAATTCAGGGTGTCCGATCATTCCTTATTTTTTTCATATAAGAAAGGGCTTCTTTTGGTCCATCTGGGCCATGAAATAGTCTGCACCTCACTCTACATCATATTGTGGGGCCCACCTTGATTTACATATTATATATCCACACTGTCCATCCATTTTTCTGGATTATTTTAGAGCATGGGCTAAAAAATGAAGCTGATACAAATCTCATGTGATTGACCATTAAAAACTTCTTTTTGAGTCGAAAAAAATGTGGATCAAGTCGATTTTTGTTTTTCCCTTCATTTAGGTCCGTGTGACCTTACCAAAAGGTTGGACAACATGGATGTACATTACGTGCATCAGGGTGGGGGCAAGATAAGGGCTTACAAGTGGTTACAGGACAACCGTCAAACAAAGAAATAAATGAAGTTTTTAGAAGGCTAGTAGTACTGAAACGGTTACAACAACCATTAGAATTATGTGGGAAGCATCTAGATAGTTGATTCAAAGCTACAATTAGCAAAGGCAGTCAACAGAAGAGGAGGTGTCAAACCAACCAATCAAACAAAAATTTATATTTCAAAATTACCATTCTTCTTCTTCTTAGCAGTCATGTCTTTTGCATTTCTTAGTGTAATCAGCAACTTTATTTCCTTAGCGTAGATTGTCCTTTACATTCCTTAGTGTAAATCACAACTTTAGGTTTCATAGCACAATCATTAGTAGTAATTCAGTAGTTGCAGATAGTAGTTATAATTTAGGTCTACACTTATATACTGGACTTAGTTTAATCAAGTTCTTCATTTAGAAAAGCGTGTTGCACTTGCTTTCTATGGTCGACTCTAAGTATTTCTTTTTCGTTTTTATTTGTATTGAAAACTCTTTTTGTGTGGAAGGTAGAGATGTAACCCATCTTTGGAGGGCAAACCCCACCCTGCAAATATCGCCTGATTGTTATCAAGCAATTATGCAAGTGGCTAAATAGATGACCGATCTTCATCAATCTCAATCATATACTGTTGATTCCGACGTATGTACCTATCTTGGCTCTTGAGGTTGTTGTTTAGTTTGAAGTGAGCCGCACACTCAATTTTGGCATGACCACACGAATCATGTGACAGAATTTAAAACCGTGAGGCAACATAATGGAAATATTGGTGTTCCTCGCTCTGGCAGCCGCAATGCTTCAAACAGGAAAGGAAAAAAAAATTGTCTCTTGATCGGAAAGTATGGCACATTAACACTTGCCATGTGCACTACAATTAGATGGATTGGGCTTGAGCATGACTAGGTTGGAGGAGGCTAGACCTAAATGTTAAAGCACCTGGATGTGAAAACACCTAGGCCTAGACTTGGGAAAATGGACCTTTGCTTGGCCTGAGCAAGACTAGGACTAGGTTTATTCTTCATTTTGAGCTTGCGCATCAAAGTGCTCTCACTAAGCCCCAAAACAAGCACTCCCTCTTTTACTATGCCCCTTCTACCTCTAAAAGCTTCCTTCAATCTTTTCTTCTTTTCTTATTCTCATTTCCCCCACTAATTATAGATGATGCAAAAGCTATCCTAATGCATGATCTACAATGAATATACATAGGCTTAAGCTTCAATCAGCAACTCCAAATTAGGGCTGTCAATGGATTGGATAATGGGCCGGATCAGTGATGATTCGTATCCGATCCGATTAAGGATATATTCGACTCGAATCCCATTCGGATCACAAGTATATGATTCGAACCCGACCCGTTTAAATGTTTTGAAATCCGTTTCCTGATCAGAATATGATCCGACCCAATATCTGAATATGATACAGCCCATGGGATTTTGGAAAATGGCAATGGAAAACGGGAGAGAACAGGAGAGAGGGCACTGACCAGCGACCGGCCATCCATATTCCAGAGAGAGAGAGAGAGAGAGAGAGAGAGAGAGATACTCTGTTCACCTATGAGAGTTTTTGTTTTCAATTAGGTCGTTAACGGGCCGGATCAAGGTTGATCCGAAATCGACCCAAATATTAAACGGATCGTCTTTAGGTATCCGAATCCGACCCGCTGATCCGATTATTGATTCGAATCCGATTAAATCAGAGCAGATCTGGATCGGATATGGATCATAATCCGTACCGTTGACAGCCCTACCCCAAATGACGAGAGTGGATTAGGTGAGACCCTAGGCTCACCTAAGACGGTGCAGCCCTTACCGTGGGACCCACCTTGATGTATGTATTACTGCATCCACTTCGTCCATCTGTTTTTCCAGATCATTTTAGGGTATTATCACAAAAACGAAGAAGAGAAAATTATCAGGTCGACCATACCATAAGAAACAGTGGTGCTACCATTAAAACCTTCTTAGGACACACCTTCATGTTTCCGTAGTGTTTATTTACCATCCAATCGGTTGCTAAGGTCACATGAGCCTGGATGAATGGAAAAAAGAAAATCAGCTTCATCCAATACTTCTGTGGCCCATTAATGGTCAATCACCACTGTTTCCTATGTTATGGTCCACCTGATGATTGGATCTGATTTCTTTTTGGTATAATCCCCTAAACGGATCTAGAAAAATGGATGGACGGCGTGGATACATAAGACATACATCAAGGTGGGCTCCACGGTAACCCAAGGTAAAGACCGCACCGTCTTAGGTGAGCCCGGGGTCTCACTTAATCCGCTCTCCCAAATGACAATCACAGGCCTCACCTAATCTGCTCTCCCAAGTGACAATCACATCACAACTATCAATCTCTGCCGTCCACTTTTTTTTAACTCCTTTGACTGATAAAAAGACATCCTTTTTTTTTTTTTTTACCTTATTTTAATTGGTTTAAAGAAGTTCTATGTACTAACACCTACCATGAAGGTTCTTTTTCTCTTGTTTTGAATGGTGCATCACAACTTGGACTTTTGTTTGGTAGCCTTCCAGTTGGAATATTATTTACTCTTATGACATATTCCAACGAAACTCCGTGACTTGAAAGTGACACAGCCAAAGGATGCACAGAGTCGTCAGAGTTGTATAAAGCAATCAGCACCGATCATCTAATAAATCATAAAGTAGGTGGCCCACTGTTAAAAAAACACGAGATCTGGTTTGTTTGTAATCCTCTTAGTGGCCTTTAAATCAATACCATACAATAAGAAAACGCTCTCAAATTATATAATACAGAATATATGGCGCGATAATCAGATGATTAAGATCATTTTCTCCATCTATATTTGTGTGCCACGTGTAAACTGGAGGGGAGTCCCTGCCACCTTACAGTGTCATTTTCCGGCCAGCAGATTTGGGTCACCACCCAGCTAGATGGTGCTTGGCGCAGTGGGGCCCACCTCGATGTATTGTTTTATTTCCCAGCTGCCATCGGTCCGGCCCTTTTTTTCAGGTGGATAGGAAACTCGAGTGGATCACTAACTTAGGAAACAATGGAGATAACCATTGAAACCTCCCTAGGGCCCACCATAATGTTTATTTAACATCCAAACTTGTTGATATAAGGTAAGGACAAATATCAGCATGACGGGCGTTCAATCACCACCGTTTCCTGTGGTGTGTCCACTTGAGCTTTTGATCTTCTTCATTTTTGGATCATGACCTAAAGTGTACTGGCAAGACGGATGGACGGCATGGATACAACACATACATTACAGTGGGCCCCACAGTGCCCAAAACCAACCAGGGGTCAACACCCAATGGGCTTTACGTTTTCTGATATCAATGCTTGCTTGGTCCGCTGGCTCATCGATTTAATATCCTCAACCAATCTCTCAAAATCCACATAGGATGACCCACCTTGGCTTACACTTCTCTTCGCCAGATCAGCGATCCTAGCCGTAGATCTCACCAGCTCTTCCCTCTTCCCTCCTTCCATCAACTGTTTGATCATCATCTCAATCGTCCCTCTATCACATCTATCTTTCATGTCCAAACCAACCTTCCATACCTCCCCAACGTACCTACTATTTATCTGCTGATCCACGAAGAAGGGCCAGCAGATCATCGGTACACCCGCATAAATACTCTCCAATGTAGAATTCCATCCGCTATGAGTCAAGAACCCACCAACCGCCGAGTGGGCCAGCACGTCCTCTTGTGGGGCCCACCCTACAAGACACCCCCTCTCATCCGTTGCTTCCCTCAACTCAGAGGGGATCTGACCACCCACATCTCCTCTTCCATCAACGAGGTCTGGGCGTATGACCCACAAGAATCGGGTATGACTGTTGACTAGGCCGTGCCAGAATTCCAGTAACTCATCCCGAGTAACGACAGTGAAACTGCCGAAGCTAACATAGAGGACGGATTTGTGTGGCTGTGAATCGAGCCACGTCATGCAGGTTCTATCTTCTGTCCAAAAGCTTGCGGGAGCAGGGGTGGAATTGGGCAAGGAATCGATGGACTCGGTGAGTCGGTACTTGTGGTGAGCGTGGAAGGGTCCGATAGCATATGTGGTGGGGCAGTGGCCCCGGATGCGGGTGAGGATGGGGCCTTCAAGGTCTTCGAAGGTATTTAGGATGAGGCCCGAGGCTCTATTACTGTCTTGGGTCGCGCTTAAGATGGCTTGGAGCGTCGGGTCATTGAGTTGCTTGACCCGGAAGACACTCGGTAGGTCTCGGCGTCTGAGGAAGGCTTCCATTCCTGGAATGCTTCTTATCGCACGGTCCATGTCGGCATCATCTGAAAACGCCAACACAGATATTAACTTTAAAATGGCTAAAATCTCTTTAGACGTCATCCATCTGAGAGTGCGGATCGTCTGTGTTGAAGTCACAGAAAAATTCAGTGCCATCTATTCTCATCTGAGAGTGCGGACACGCACAACCCCACTTTTACCGTGTGGACCGTGTGAAATTTCTCTGGGACCTCACCATGATCTATCTGTTAGATCTGCACTGTCCATCAATTTTTTCAGATGAGGCACATACATAGCTTCAGTGGACGACACAACAAAAAGCATGGAAGTTGAACGAGTAACATTGAAACCTTCCTACGGTCCACTGTGAGGTTTATCTGCCATCTAACCTCTTCATAAGGTCACTCAGACCTTGATGAAGGGAAAACACAAACAGCATCTTGACCAGAGTCGTCTGTGTCCCCTAGAAGTTTTCAATGGTTAGTGTTCAATTCTCACTCTTTCCTGTCGTGTGGCCCACTTGAGGCTTGGATCTGACTCCTTTTTTACCTTCGTGACCAGAAGGTATGAAACAAAATGAATGGACAGCGTGGATCGAATAAATACATCATGATGGCCCACAAAAGTTCCACATTTCAACCGTTCCCATTTTCTTCCCTAAGCGAGCAGCGGAATTTCCTGACGTGGAAAATTTATGCCGGCCCATGATGATTTATTTCTGAATCTACACTGTTCATATATTCTTTTAGATCTTTCTAGATTGTAAGCCTAAAAACGAGGCAGATCCAAATCTCAATTGGAACACACCATAGGAAACAGTGGAATTGATGCTACCCTCGAAAACTTCTTAGGGCCACAGACGGCTCTGATCAAGCAGATATTTGTGTTGTACCATCATCTAGGTATGGGTGGCCTTATGAACAGGTTAGATGTCAGGTAAGCCTCACGCTTGGACCTAGGAAGGGTTTCAAAAACAGTTTGTATAATCCCCATTGCTTTCTTTAGTGTGGTCCACTTGAGCTTTGGATGTACCTCATTTTTGGAATCATGCTCTCAACCTATTTGGAAAAATTAATGGACGGTGTGGATGTAGAAATCAAAATAAGCTACTTGATTTCTATACTTGATTTCTACAACCTATTTTGATTTCATGGTGAGGGGCGGTGAAGTTTCACACGTTAAAAATTGTGCTATGTACGACGCAATGTACTAGGATGAGAGAAATTCGTGGTATTTTGTGAGCTGGAGATATCGAAAATGACGTGGGCGGATTGAAGCGCTGGTGCTTTCAACACAGATGATCCGCACTCCATCTCGTTTTTATGTTGAAATGGGTCTCTCGATAATTTTCCACGGAATGAGCTTTTAGAAAAGAGGAGCTCTTTATCTTTAGATACCACCAAATAAGTTACTTTTTCTACTTATAGCAGTAGATAAGTAACTTATAAGAAAAAAAAATTTAATATTAAAAGTTACTTGATTATCCAATTTAATAAGTAGAAATCAAAATATGCTACTTGAGGCATAAGTAGCTTATCTTAGGTAATTTACAATTCAAACACCCCTTAATTATGGATTGAAAATGTATTTCTTAGAATTTTGCAACCCATCTTAAATATAATAAGAATAAAATAAATAAATTTTGAAAATTGGATTCTCACTAAAATTCATTTTTTGTACTTTTCCCAAACCTAGAGCACAAATTCAACCCCTGATAATGGAATAATATAAGGTTTAGGCACACATGACCACACTTTTAATCTTCCGATGATGTCCTTCTATATTGCAAAGATTCCATTTAGAACATGTTTGGACCGCCAAATTGTAGCACATAATTCAGCGATCAAATATAATTGTAAGAAGAGACGAGTAAACGAATTTATAATTATTATAATTTACATTGTGTTGTAATGGAAATTCTTTTCTCCAAACATTATACTTAAGTTGTAATGAAAATATTTTTGTTGGTTTGACATTTCAGTAATATAAAAATATCATCTCTACGATTTTACAACGTCCATCTAAGCACATCCCTAATTAACAATCAAAATAATTTCTTACCATTTAAAGGTAACCTCTCACGTTTTAAAGACATTAATTCTTTAATATAAAAACTTTTAAACTCATTAATTATAATGCACTTTCTATCACACGAGAAATAGAAAAGTCCCCTAATTAATAGGCTACTTTGATGAATTGAAGCTTATTTCTCTACTTCACAGCGTTGTCGGTAGTGCTGTACAAGAGTAAGTAAGTTCGAAAAACTTGCTCAACTCGGATTGAAAATGCTCAACTTGACTCGACTTGGATCAAATGTGAGTTTAAGCCGAGTCGAGCCATTTTTTAGGTGTTCGAATGAATTCAATTCGAGCGCCGAGCAAGGCCATGCTCGACTCGGCTCGGCGCGAATATTAGCTCGAACTCGGCTTGTTAATTCGGAGTATAAATACAAAAAAAAAAAAAAAAAAAACCTAATCTTATTTCTTATCCATCTACCTAAGCGCCCCCCTCTCCGACTCTCCCTAACCCTAACCCTCCCTCACTGAGCTGACGGTCGGCCACACCGGCCCCACTCCCTCCCTCCCTCCCTCCCTCCCTCTTTCTTAGCTTGATGACCAGCCACCCCCAAGCGGCCCTGAGATGCTGACTCATTGCCCGCTGCCTGTCTACTCGCGCACCGCCACCGGCCACCCCCGAGCTGGTCCGTCAGCCTGAATCCTTGATCTCTCACTCTTCTATTTTTTTATTTTCTTGTCTAATAAGATCTCTCTCTCTTCCATTTTTTTTTCTTGTTCATTTTTCTTGAACTCCTTCTTAAGTTATTCCATTTTTTTTTATTTTTAGGTGTCCTACCAACAACCAGTTGGCTGCCGTCCAGTAGTCTAGGGTTCAAATTTTTTTATTTTTAGGTGTCCTCCCAACGACCAGTTGGGCGCCGTCCAGTAGTCTAGGGCTCAAAAACTCAAACTTGCTCGGTTTGCTAATTGAGTAAGTCCGTGCTGAACTCAGCCAAGTCGAGTCGAGCAACGAGTAGGGCAAAGCTCGACTCGGCTCGTGTACAGCTCTAGTCGTCGGGCATGCGATGTGTGTTCATGCATCATAGAGTTGAAAAGAGAGAAGATCAAAACTAGTTGATCTTAGCCGCTAATCTAATTAGAGGTGTTCTGTGGTAAAGATTTAAACATGGGCTTATCTACTTCCATGATACAAGGTACACTTGTTCCAATACGTGCATAGGATATCCAATTCGTGTGGAAGGTAGACCCCAAATCAAAGGTTCAGGGATGTTACTGGGGCAGTATTTCCGCGGCCTACCCCTATATGCAGCTACGCAGAAGAGCAGCAGGCCTGGATTACTAAACAGTGCGCCCTACATCTCATCCCAGAAAAGAGTATATACTGAGAAAAAGAAAGGCTTGGGTCGAGGCCAGAAGCTCACCTTCAAATGGGAACTCTCCTCCTGCTGCGAGTGCGGGACCACATAAATAAGCCCAGAAGCTGCACGCGCTCGACGTACGGAAGGCAACGGTCGGTATTCCAAGCTCATCCGCGACATCGATTGCGAACGACAAGATCCCATCCGCTACGATGCACGTCACTGCGTCATCGAATTCCTGCCGCCCGCCGGATCCGGCCAGAATCGCCCGGAGGAGTGGCTTTGTGGTCGATATGAGCGAGTCGTAGAGGTCCATGACCTGAGCAGTCGACCGGGGATGGTCTGGCGGGAGGCCATCTGAGATTGTCCGGAATCGGAGGCCAGACCACGCAGCGAGGAGGTTAGGATTGGAGCGGAGGAGGCGGTGGTGGGAGTGATCGGTGTTGAGGAAGGTGACGTGGATGCCAGCTAGACCTAGGAGGTTGGCTAACCTGAGCATGGAGTTGATGTGCCCCTGTGCTGGGAATGGGAATATTAGTACGTGCGGCGGAGCTTTCTCCATGGCTGGTCTGCGCTGCGCGTGCGTCGCTTCTCATCCCCGAATTCATCGGCTATTTATGGGGCGCGGATTGCTGCGAAAGCCTTTCGCAGGCATCTCCATGCGCAAGGAATCTGGGTGGGGCCCACCGTGAGGTTCGTGAGAAATCTACGCCGTCCAACCGTTTTGTGAGATCATTTTAGGCGTTGCAACCAAAAATGAACCGGATCCAAAACTCAAGTGGGCCGCACTAAAGCAAAAGGTGTGTAGTGAAGTTCTTACCGTTGAAACCTCTATGGGGTCCACAGTGATGTTTATATGCCATCCATACCGTTCATAATGTTTCCTACTGAGATGAACTGAAAACACAAATATTATCCTGATTGAAACTTCTGTGGCCCTACGAATATTTCAACTGTGGAAGTTCAATCGTCATGTTTTCGGCCCACTTAAGTCTTGGATCCCGTTCAATTCTGGTCGCAACGCCTAAAATGATCTCACAAAACAGTTGGACGGCGTAGAGTTCTCACGAACCTCACGGTGGGCCCCACCGAGATTCCTTGCGCAAGAGATGCCTGCGAAGGGCTTTCGCAGGCAATCCGCGCCCCTATTTATGGCCGACAGGAATTAGTGTGCGAGTTTACCACTGATTTGAAGTTGTTGGGCTTTATTTCATTTTAAATATATTTATGAACTATATTAAATAAGTGAGATCAGATGGTTAAGATTGGTCTATCAATGTGAATTTGGGGATATGCTCTGTCCATTTGTGGATCCAGGATTTTGAAATTGCCAAGTTGTACTTGCATGCCGTGTGTGCAGTGGAGAAGACAACTTTTACGGGAGCCCTACGGCACTTTATATCCGTGATTGACCTGGGACCATAGGTAGGGCTGCACATCTACCCGCTCAACCCGACTCACTAGAAACCCGAATTGTCCTCACCCGGTTGAGAAAAAGGTGCAGTCCCATGCAAATGCAGCAGGACCATTTTTAATTCAGGTATGATTTAGGGTACATGCCAAACCTGCTCAACCCGACCCATACCCCGACTCGTATATACCTGACCCGTTTCGCATAATCAGAACCATCCCGTTTATACTAGTTTATTGCTTTTAGAAATATTTATATAGCATTATCAATAGGTTGAATGGTCAATAAACATTAGGGTGGACTTTAGAATCTTTTAATGGTGGGAGTTTAATGATCGCTGATTTTTGTGGTGTGGTCTACCTAAAGCTTTTATCTGCTTCCTTTTTGTGACTATGTCTTGTAATAATCTGAAAATGTAGATGGACGGCATGGATTTACAATAAATACATCGAGGTGAGCCTCATGGTTAGGATCTCATCCACATGGCTTGTTCCAAGTCTCACCAACTCTCACCCAAGCTGCGCTCATCTCACACTCACATAGAG
Source organism: Liriodendron chinense (assembly GCA_003013855.2). NCBI lineage: Eukaryota > Viridiplantae > Streptophyta > Magnoliopsida > Magnoliales > Magnoliaceae > Liriodendron > Liriodendron chinense. The sequence continues at coordinate 7,472,832 of ML058333.1, forward strand.
CGGATTAGGTGACATCCGGGATCCACCAAGGTGGGTGGCCCCCGACTATGTGTCTTAAAAACACACCGTCTAACTATTTTGAAAAATCATTTTAGGATATGATACCAAAAATGAAGCTGACTCAAATCTTAGGTGGACCACACCATAGAAACATAGTCCTAACCCGACCCGATTTAGCATATAAAGTGGGGTAGGGTTAGGGTTGACCCTTTTTACGAGTAGGGTAGGGTTAAGGTTGAGTTAGCTCAACCCGATCATGACCCGGACCAAAACCTGACATTTAAATATATGTAAGTTCGGTCCAAGTTGGGCCATCCTACCATAACCCGACCCGTGCTCAGGCCTAACAATAGGAAGCGGATTGCGTACCGAGCAACTCATTACGATAAGCGTACCTAGTAAACTCCATGAGGTCCATCCTGATTTATGTATTTTATCTACTCCGTATATACATTTTACTGGATAATTTTAGGGCTTAAGCCCAAAAATAAGCATATCCAAAGCTCAAGGGGACCACACCACAATAAACAGTGTGAATTGAATGTCTACCATTGAAACAGTGTGAGGGACCACAGAAGTTTTGGATCAAGCCAATATTCGTGTTTTCCCTTAATCCATCACTATGTGATCCTATGAATAAGTTAGATGACAAGTAAACATCACTGTGGGGCCTAGAAAGGTTTCAACGGTGGAAATCATTATTCCCACTGTTTACCGTGGTATGGTCCACTTGAGCTTTGGATATGCTTCAATTTTTTTGCTCAACCCGTGAAATGAGCTGTAAAAATGGATGGACGGCATGGATAAACCATATACATTCACAGTACGATAAAAGCTTACTCAGTAACTGAGTACGGAATCCGATATAGGAACCAGCGATGTGAGTCGTACCGGCGTGGATTAGGTACTTCCCCGCCTGTCCTCGGGACAGGCTAGGGTTCTGAGAGCCACCTTGATGTATGGATCTTATCCACATCATCCATTCATTTTTTTCATGTTAATTTAGGTCATGATCCAAAACATGGGACAGATCCAAGCTCAAGTGGACCATGAAATGAGGAATAAACGCTGACTGTTGAAAATTTCTTGAGTCCCACAGGAAGTTTTGATCAAGCTATTTGTGTTTTTCCTTCGTCCATGTCTCTATGATCTTATGAACAGATTAGATGGAAAATAAACATCACGGTAGGTAGGCCCTAGGAAGGTTTCAACGGTAGGCATCATTAGCACTGCTCTTCCTGTGGTGTGGCCCACTTAAACCTTGGATCTGCTCCATTGGTGGGCTGGTAACATAAACTTATATGGAAAAACAAATGGACGGTGTGGATAAGATCCATACATCACGGTGTCCCTCAGAGACCTAGCCTGTCCTGAGCTCGGAAAAGGCGGGGAAGTACCTAATCCGCGCCCAGTCGTACCATGACCGCAGGCCCACCAAAATGTGGATACAGGGCGTGGATTTCCTGCGAAAGCCTTGCGCATGAAGTTCATACGCTGCGAACCGAGGTGGGGCCCACCGTAATTTCTTTTGAGAAATTCACCCGTCCATCTAATTTTTTAGATCATTTTAGGACGTGCGACCAAAAATTAGCCGAATCTAACACTGGCCACACTAGAGAAAAAGGTGGGTAGGGAAATTCCTGCCGTTGAAATCTCCCTAAGTCTACAGTGATGCTTATATTCCATCTATACCGTTCATAATGTCATTCCTATTGGGATGAACTGAAAACACAAATATTAGCCTCATTCAAAAATTTTGTGGCCCTACAAACATTTCAACTGTGGATGTTCAATCCTCACCTTTTGGCCCATTTGAGTGTTAGATTCGGCTCATTTTCTATCGCACGTCCTAAAATGATCTCAAAAATTGGATGAGCGGGTGGATTTCTCAAAAAAAAAAAAATCACGGTGGGCCTCACCTCGGTTCCGGCGCAGGAACTTCCTGCGCAAGGCTTTCGTAAGCTGTATATCCAGGCCGTATGGCATCAGGCCAAAAATAAACGGATACAAATCTGAGCCTGGACCCTACCACAGGAAACTGTGGCGAATGACCTTACCAATAGGTTGGATGGCGAATAAACGTTGCAGTGGGCTTCAGGAAGTTTTTGAAGATGGGCGTTCGATGACTACTGTTGCCTGTGGTGTGGTCCACTTGAGGTTTGTATCTGCTTCATTCATACATCAAAGTGGCCCCCACAACAAGGTTACCACCCATATCCGCGACATGGTTCGGCTAGTGAGTGGTTACCCCAGCACCAGCCAGCTAGCTTGTGTATAAACTCTGTGGCCCCACCATGATGTATGCTCGGTCTACGCTGTCAGTCCATTTTTCCCTATAATTTTAGGGAATGAGCCTAAAAATAAGACAGATCCAAAACTCAAGTGGACCACACCACAGGAAACAGCGGGAATTCAACGTTTACCATTGAGAACCTATTGGGGCCTACAAAAGTGTTGGATCAAACTTATATTTGTGTTTTCCCTTCATCCAAGATCGTATGATCTTATGGACAAGTTGGATGACAAATAAACATCATTCTCCCCACTGTTTGCTGGAGTGTGGTCCACTTGAATTTTGTATCTGCATCATTTTTTGGCTCATGCCCTAAAATTATCTGGAAAAATGGATGGGAGGTGTGGATAAGGAGCATACATCATGGTGGGGCCCACAGAGCTTTGACACCCGCTAGCAGCCAAACCGCGTCCCCATAACGCTGGTTCCACGTACCAGCTAAGTCAAGCCCGCCGGCCCTTTTCTTCTAGTAGATTGGGTCATTGATTACGTGTGCACGAAAAAGAACAAAGGTTTTTGTCCCTTTGTTTTCTCTTGACTTTATTTAACTCTTCTATTTATTAATAAACCATTAACATATGGTGGAAGTAATTAAAAAGTCTTCATTTTTTAATATTTATGTGGGGCCGTAAATGGGTCACCGGACCCGATGGGGTGCCCGGACCCAACCCATTTAGACCCGACCGATTTGTTAAATGGTACGGGTCTGGTCCAAGAATAGACCCAGTTGCTAAATGGGTCTGGGTCTGGTTTTCTTTATATTAGGCCTAACCCGAACCCATTTAGTAAGTGGGCGGGTTTGGTCTATGTTTCAAGGGACCCGTCCAGCCTAGACCCGTCCAGACCTAGTTTTAAGCCTTGTAAAATGCTTACATACTTGATCCAAACCCGAACCCATTAAACCCAACCCATTTATAAATGGGTCTGGGTGGATCTCCCTCTACCAGACTCGGACCCATTTATAAATGGGTCTGATGGGCTGACTCGATCTTGACCTGACCCGCCCATTTAGTAAAAGGGTTTGGTTTTAGCTAAACCCACCCCAAACCTGACCATTTGCAACCCTATATTTATGTGTTTATAAAAACTTTTTTATTTTTCTTTAGATGAAAACATCCCACATTAAGCTCTATGTCTATAAAGAAGGCTCCTGCACCTTCATTTTTCTACACTTGTAACTTTTCTATTACTCCCGTTAACTCTTCTTTTACCATCATATTTTCGTGATATTTTGTGCTTTTCAACTACTAATGTAGGGAAGGACATAATGAGGGTCAATCACCATCTTTCTTAGAGGATAAATACCTTGAATCCACAAGATGCTCTTAAATTTATATGAAAATTCTCAAATTCACGAGAAGAAAACGACAAAAGTTAGATTTTTTTATTAAATAATATGAGAGTTCTATCTTTAATAACGAGTTTAAAAGAGCTTATACAGCCTAAAATAAAAATCTTAAAACATAATTAAAATAGTCCTAAACAAAATATGAAAGAAATTTAGAAAATGCGCAAAATTTCCGTCATCCGTCAATCGTCTAGAAGATTTGGATGAAGAGAAAATATAAAGATCAGCTTGATCCAAAAAACTTTTGTGGTCCACATAAAGGTTTTAATGGTCATTCATCACTATTTCAAGTGGTATGGTCCAACTAAGATTTATATCTTCTTAGGGTTTGGGATCTCACATCTTAAAATGAGATGTAAAAACTAATAGATGACATGGATATATAAGAAAATACATCAAGATGGGCCCCACACAGCAGCTAATCCGCTCTCATAATGATCTGGTAAATTAGTTGGTGGCTTGGATAAAACACAGATATTATGATGGAGCCCACACATTTTTTACACGTACACATGGTACCAGCCTCATACATCTTACCTATCAATAGAGCTTCGAGCTTTGCCCTGCTCGTTGATCGGCTCGAACTACCCAGCCTCTGCTTGTTCATCAGGTCGAGTCGAGCATGGACATGCTCGATTAGCAAACCGAGTAAGTTAGAGTCTTTTGAGCTGGTCGCCGGTCGGACGACAAAAAATAAACAAATGGAATGGCCAAAGAGGGAGTTTAAGAAAAATAGACAAAAAAATGGGAGGAGAGATCTTACTGGACAAGAAAAAAAAAATGAAAGGAGGAGAGATCGATGATTCAGGTTAATAGAGTAGCTCAGGGGTGGCCGGTGGTGGTTGGCGAGCAAACGGGTAGCGGGCAGTGACTTAGAGTCTCAAGGCAGCTCGAGGGTGGCCGGCCATCAAGCTAAGAAAGAGAGGGAGAGAGGGAGTGGGGTTGGCCGTCAAGCTAAGAAAGAGAGGAAGGGAGTGGGGCCGGCCATCGAGCTCAATGAGGGAGGGTTAGGGTTACGGTTAGGGATAGTTGGGGGGGGGGGGGGGGGGGGGGGGGGCTCGGGCGAGTAGATTAGAAATAAGATTAGTTTTTTTTTTTTTTTTTTGGTATTTATACTCCGAGTCAACGAGTTAAGTCGAGCCGAGTTCGAGCTAATATTCAAGCCGCACCGAGTCAAGCGTGGCCATGCTTAGTGCTCGGCTCAAATTTATTCGAGCACCTAAAAAATGACTCGACTTAGCTCAAACTCACTTCGGATCCGAGTTGAGTTGGGTGAGTTTTTCAAGCTTACTCGACTTGTGTACAACTCTACCTATCAACATCACACTAAGAAAAAGGAAAGTAAATAATTATTACGTATTTACACTTGGGCCTGTTTGTTTTTCAAATTACATGGTAAATTGAGTGTAAATGGCTAATTATTACTTTTTACACCTGTTTGAAAAAGAAGAATTTACACTGTTATTTTGCCTAAAAAATTTATGTCTAAAAAGGTTAAAACAGGACTGAATTTGTTGCTATAAAACTTGTGGGGCCCACCGTTATGAATGTTTATGATCTATACCGTTAATTTGTTGTGCATAATAATTTAGGGCATGAGCCAAATACAAAGCTTAAGTGGATGGCATCAAAGGAAACAGGTGGAATTGAACAACCATTGTTGAAAGTTATAATAAGTGTAGGGCCCATAAGGATGTACACTTGTCATCCAACCAGTTCATAATTTCACAAAGATATGGATGAAGGGAAAACACAAATATCATCTTGATCCGAAATTTTTGTGGCTCTAAAGAAGAATCGAACAACAAACATACAATTCCCACTGTTTTCTGTGGTGTGGTCCATTTAAGCTTTGGATCTACCTAATTTTTGGGCTCATATCTTAAAATGAGTGGTAAAAATATATGAATGGTGTGTATCAAATACATACGTAATAGTAGGCCTTATAAATTTTGGTAGAAAAATGTCTCATTTCTACAGTAAAAAAGTAGAAGCTTTCCAAGCACACTTCCTGTCAACATCAAAAGGCAATTGTTGAGTGTGAATACAAAGGTAAATGATAATGACCTATTAGCATTTTATTTATCCGATGAATTAGAAAACAAACAGGCCCTTGAGTCCACATGTTTAGTTAAGGGCTTGTTTGATTTCTAAATTACAATGCAAATGCATTGTTTAGTCATCATTATTTTCCCAATGAAAAGCTTTCCCAAGAACTTCTTGCACCGGGTAGGGCCCACCCTGGCAAGACACAAATTTCCTACTAAAGGATGTTCCTATGCTGGGAATCTAGGTGGGGCCTACTGTGATGTTTGTGAGGAATCCACCCTTTCCAATTCTTTTTCAGGAGATCATTTTAGGACATGTGACCAAAATCGAGTTGGATCCAAAACTCATGTGGGTCACAAAAGAGAAAATAGTGGGTGACCGTTGAAAAATTTGCATGGCTAGAAAAGTTTTGTATCAGGTTAATTTTTTGTGCTTTCATTTCATCCTAATGGGAATGTCCTTATAAATGGTTTGGATGGCATATAAACATCAAGGTGGAGTCTAGAAAGGTTTCAATGGTATGCATTTCTTTCCCCAATTTTTCCTCTCGTATGGCCCACTTAAGTCTTGGATCCAGTTTGGTCACATGTCTTAAAATGATCTCGTAAAGCAAATGGACGCTGTGGATTTCTCACCAACATTAGGGTGGCCCCACCTAGATTCTCAATGTATGAACTTCCTGGGAAAGGCTTTTGCAAGAAATCTACATGATGCCGTTGGCGTCTCCAGGATTGAAGCTGACATTGACAACAAAAGTATTCTGGTGCAAAACAGAGGCAGGAGTAATTTTGGATGCAAAATCTATGGGCCCACAATGATGTATATGTGATATCCATGCCATCCATCCACTCCGCCAGCTTATTTTAGTGCATGAGCCAATAAATGAGCCCAAATCATGAGGCAAATCTTGAGCTAGTGAGTATTGTTGATAGTTGTTTGGGGGCCACGAAATTTTTGAATCAAGCTGATTTTTAGGTCTTCTCTTTATCCATATTTGCATGATCTTATGAACAGGTTGGATGACAAATAAACATCAGAATGAGCCCTATGGAGGTATTAACTTTCAACGGATTAGGTCCGTTAGACCACTGTTTCATATGGTGCGGTCCATTTGAATGGTGGATTTACCTCTTTTTTAAGGCATGTCCTGAAATGAGATCATGGAACAGATGAACGGCACAATCATCTTTATATTTTTGTATGTATAGAAACACATGGGATCTATTTAAAAGTAATACGATGAAGTTTTGGTGGCAATGCCTAAAATGATCTCACAAAATGGTTGGACGGTATAGATTTCTCACAAACATCACGGTGGGCCCCACCTAGATTCCGAGCGCAGGAGACGCCTGCGAAAGGCTTTCGCAAGCAATCCACGTCCATTTAGACAATAGGAGCGACTCTTAAGGCCTTCCAGACCATGTAATCATCGAACTACTACGTAAGATAGCATTAATTGTTTAATCTTTCCTTTTATTTTGGACCACGGACTATTTAACTTTCAACATTCCATTTAATAGCCATTAACTGAGTAATTGGGATTTCTTGGTCAGTACAATTTTAGAGATATGCTTCATCCAAGAACCCGTTGCCATTTCTCAAAATTACAATACGAGCTGACCAAGAAGAGGAGTGTAATTTTTTGCTATGTGCTTGTTTACATTGGTGTTAAACACCCAAGCTCTGTGGGCTCACCGCATTACCTATGTTACATCGACTCTGTTAGTCGGGTGGTCTCGTCAATGCTAGGCCTTGAGGTCCAACATCAGTCAGATGGACATTTCCGATGGGCCACACTACATGGATCAAAAGGGACCCAACACGAACATAGGTTCGTGGGTGCCACAATGGTGTTTATTTTTCATCAGGTATGGCTCGCAAGGATGTTGAAACTACCATACAAAAATCATCCTGATAGAAGTCAAATAAAAGCGGTTGAATTGGACTTCTTTTTTTTTGGTAGCCGTCAGATTGGATTATTTCAGGTGACAACGTATTCTAGACACTCGTAGGTGTATGCATCAATCAGCGCCGAACATCTAATAAATCATAAAGTAGATGGCTCGCTGTTAAAAAAACACGAGATCTGGCTTGCTTGTTATCCTATTAGTGGCCTTTAAATTAAGACCGTACAATCAGAAACCACTAACAGATTATATTTGACTGGAGAAGTACAGAATATATGGGGACTGCGTACTACCCTGCCGCTCCCTAACTAAGAACGTGTAGGGGTTCTGAGGCGCCACCATGATGTATGGGTTTTATCCACACCGTCCACCTATTTTGCCACATCATTTTAGGGCACAGGCCTGAAAATGATGCAGTTTTGAGGCTAAAATGGATCACACAATGTCCAAAACTTTTTGGGCCACAGAAGTTGAACAGGCCCTATAAAGGTTTCACCGGTGGGTGTCATTGTATAAAGGTTTCAACGGGACAGGCTAGCTAGTGCATGCATGGGTGGGTGTCATTGCCACCAACCCTATAAACTATAAAGGTTTAAACGAAACAGGCTAGCACATGACACTTGTATATGGGTGGAGAGTAGATGTGACACCGGTGGGTGTCATTGTATAAAGGTTTCAACGGGACAGGCTAGTACATGGGTGGGTGTCATTGCCACCAGCCCTATAAAGGTTCAAACCAAACAGGCTAGCACATGACACTTCTATATTGGTGGAGAGTTGATGTGACACATGCTTGTTTCGGGCTTACTAACATGGTAGGTCTCTTTTGACACGTGCTCTCCACCAATACAGGCGGACATATCCGTGCCACGTCAAGCCAGTCCTGAGTTTCTGCACAGACTTGGGTATTACTTAATCCGAGCTCTTTATTTTTTTGAAAGGAATAGTCCATTCACGTACGTACATGTGCTACGTGGTTCACCCCCTGCAGGCGGATTGGTGTTTAGCAAGGTTGTATTTGCCCACCATGATTATGTGATTTATATCCACGGGGTCCATTCATTTTGCCAGTGGACATGAACCCAAAAATGAAACAGAGCTAAAGCTCAGGTAGAACACGCGACACGAAACTGCACGGATATAATAACACCCACAGTCAAACCTTCGTAGGGCCCACCATAATGTTTATTTTCCATCCAAACCTGTTGAAAAGTTCACAGACCTGGATCAAGAGAAAACACAAATATCAGCTTGACTTAAAACTTTTGTGGTCCCAAGAAGTATCTAAGAGGAGTGTTCTATTACCAGTGTTTCCTGTGGTGTCTCCTTGGGCTTTTGATCATTTTCATTTTTTAGATCATGCCCTAAAATAATATGCCAAAATAGATGGATGGTACGGATAAAACACATGCATCTTGGTGGGGCCCACAGCACCTAACAGCACCTAGGGGTCACTACAAAAATGTGACCCTGGCTCATCAATTTAATGTCCTCAACCAATCTCAACATCAACGCTTGGTCCGCTGGCTCATCAATTTAATATCCTCAACCAATCTCTCAAAATCCATAAAGGATGACCCACCTTGGCATACACTTTTCTTCGCCAGATCAGCAATCCTAGCCGTAGATCTCACTAGCTCTTCTCTCTTACCTTCCATCAACTCTTTGATCATCATCTCAATCGTCCCTCTATCACATCTATCTTTCATGTCCAAACCAACCTTCCATACCTCCCCAACGTACCTACTATTTATCTGCTGATCCACAAAGAAGGGCCAGCAGATCATCGGTACTCCCACATATAAACTCTCCAATGTAGAATTCCATCCACTATGAGTCAAGAACCCACCAACCGCCGAGTGGGCCAGCACGTCCTCTTGTGGGGCCCACCCGACAAGGCACCCCCTCTCATCCGTTGCTTCCCTCAACTCGGACGGGATCTGACCCACGTCTCCTCTTCCATCAACGAGGTCCGGGCGTATGACCCACAAGAACCGAGTATGACTGTTGACTAGGCCGTGCCAGAATTCTAGCAACTCATCCCGAGTAAGGACCGCGATACTGCCAAAGCTAACGTAGAGGACGGATTTGCTTGGTTGAGAATCAAGCCACGTCATGCAGGTTCTCTCTTCTGTCCAAAGGCTTATAGAAGCAGTGGTGGAATTGGGCAAAGAATCAATGGACTCGGTGAGTCGGTACTTGAGGTGAGCGTGGAGGGGGCCGATGGCATATGTGGTGGGGCAGTGGGCCCGGATGTGGGAGAGGATGGGACCCTCAAGGTCTTCGAAGGTATTTAGGATGAGGCCCGAGGCTCGATTGGTGTGTTGGGTCTCGCTTAAGATGGCTTGGAGCGTCGGGTCACTGGGTTGCTTGACTCGGAAGAGACTTGGTAGGTCCCGGCGTCTGAGGAAGGCTTCCATACCCGGAATGCTTCTTATCGCACGGTCCATGTCAGTATCATCTGAGAAAACACACATGCACAGAGATTAGCTTTAGAATGACTAAAGGGGATAAATTAATTTCCCAACTGAATTGTCACAAAAATACATTTCCTGACCACACTTTTCATCTTCTAACGACGTCCATTCCATTCCTTTACCATTCAAAAGGACTGTCACTACCGGACTCGAATTCCGTAGTAACCCCTCTGATACCTAGTCGGAGAAGAATTTTGCTACACCCATGGCTTGCGTACGCTGAGTACGCGGCAATCCCAGCCGTGCGTGGGATCCGAATCTCCAAGGGCATAGAAGGCGGTGAGGGCGAGTCTCTCTCCTCTCCAGTCTCGCGCCTCCGGGAATCTATCCAGCCTGGCATGAATCGGAAGTCGGTTTCGTGGAGGCTTTTGGGCGTTGGGAAACCAGATAGGTCCCAGAGCTGATGTTTGTGAGAAATCCACCCCGTCCATCCATTTTGTGAGCTCATTTTAGGATGTGAGATAAAAAAATGGGCTCCATCCGTTAACCTAGTGGGCCGCACTAAAAGTAAAGGTAGTTAGGGAAATTCCTACTGTTGAAATATCCCTGGGTCCTCTTTGATGTTTATATGCCTTCCATTCCGTTCATACTCTCATTCCTACTGGGATTAACTGAAAACACAAATATTAGCCTGATTCAAAACTTCTACGGCCCCACAAATATTTCAATTATGGACGTTCAATCCTCATGTTTTTGGCCCACTCAAGTCTTGGATCACACTCATTTTTTGTCACACGTTCTAAAATGAGATCACAAAACAGATAGATGGGGTGGATTTCTCACAAACATCACGGTGAACCCCACATAAGCTTCCATCGCAACTCCGTGCCAAAGGCTTTTGGAGCCCTCCGTAAGCTGCGGCGTTTTTCAAATGGGCCCATCGCAACTTGCTCAAATGGGCCAATTGTTCAGTGATCCAAACCATAGATGAGAAGGGACCTTACCATGAATGGCCACAAAAAAAAAAAAAAAAAAAATACCTTGATTGGAATACCGCACAATACAATATTTGAGCTTTTATAACTTGAAAATGAATGGTTACCTAATTTTTTTTTTTCTTAAATATCTATATTGTACTTCCATATTGCTGGACAGTTGAGTCAAAAATTGAAACACATGAGAGATCAAGTGTGCTACAACAAATTGTGGGAATAATGATTTCCACCCTTGAAACTTTCCTAAGGCCGGTGTTTATTTGTCATTATACCTGCTCATAGTATCACACATATGGGTGAAGGTGAAAAAAAAAAAAACAAAATATCAGCTTGATACAAAGCTTTTGTGGCCCTTAAGAATTTTTCAATGATAAATGTTCAATCCACTTTATTTACTGTGGTGTGATCCCCTTGAACTTCAGATATGGTTCATTTTTTATATCAAGCCCTAAAATTATATGGGAAAATGGATGGACGGAGTGGATAAAATACTCACAACACAATCAGTTCCTTCTCTATCCACCTTCACCTTTAGTGCGGCCCCACTTGGTTCATCAGGATGCATCTCATTTTTTATCTCACCTCCTAAAATGAACTCACAAAATGAATGGACGGGGTGGATTTCTCACAAACATAACTCACCTGGTCCCATAGTCGGCACAAAACCGACTTCCAATCCTTGCCAGGTTGGATAGATTCTTGGAGGAGCGAGTGGGGAGAGGAGATAGACTCGCCCTCTCCGCCTTCTATGCCCCTGGAGATTCGAATCCCACCCACGGCTGGGATTGCGGCATACGCAGCGTACGCAAGCCGTGGGTGTAGCAAAATTCTCCTCGTACTGGTCGGTACTAGAAAACCCCATGTGGGCCCAACAAGAGATATATTTTATCCATGCCATCCATTCAGGTTACGAGCTCATTTTAGGGTATGCGCCCAAAAATAAGGCAGATGCAAAGCTGAAGTGAACCACACCACCAAGGGATAGTGACACCCACTGTTGAAACTGGTGAAAGATCCTTCAATCTGTACTTTTTAGGTGCTCTTGACGTGCTGACTAGACTGGTCGACTGGCCAAATTAACCACGAAAGTGCAGTTGATCTCTAGATAGTTTCGAGCATAATCGACTGGTGGATACTTGGATGTTAACCAGCTGATGGAGGGCCGGCAACTGGCTGATTTTGGGGCTCGACCAGCCGACGGGACTCGTATTTCAGCAGAACTCTTTGGATGTTTTTTCTGTTTTGTCGACTGGCCGATAATTGTGGGCGTCGACAGATCGACCCGACAGTCAGTGATTTACACAGATACACAGTTTTCCGTAAATTATTTCTATTTTCGATTTAATTGCTATTTAAGCATGGTGTAACCGGAATTAGGGTATTCCAATTCATTCCCAATGAAAATCTAAGGGTTTGTAGAGAGTTTTGAGAGAGAAAGAGCTTGGGTTTTCTCTTGGGGCTTTGTTTGTGGGTTGATTATCTATGGTAAACTTTTGAGATTCATAGTGTATATCGCTTTATGCCATTGTTTTTTTCGGCAAAGGTTTTTCCACGTAAAATCAGATTGTCTTCTGTGTGTGATTGCTTTTGTGTGTGTCGTGTGGTTGCTTATTTGATTCTATTCTAAGCTTTCACGAGGTTCTCAACAAGTGGTATCAGAGCATACGTTGGAGAGCAGATTTAAATTTAAGATGAGCGTCATGGCATCTAGCACAAAGTTCGACGTAAAGAAGTTCTATGGCAAAAACAACTTCAAATTATAGAAGGTCAAGATGGAGAACCTCCTACTTCAGCAGGGCTCAAAGACACGCTCCTCGGAAAGTAAACTGAGACTATGAAAGAAGAAGAATGGATCAAACACGACAATAATGCTAAGATCTCAATTCAATTGTGCATAATGGATAACATTCTCTACAAAGTCATGAGGGAGAAGATGACGGCTAATACATGGGCAAAACTAAATAACATCTATGGCTTGTCTACATTCACCTATGGCTAGATGGGCTTTCTCTCTTGCACACGGTCACTCCTTGCTGGATAGATGGCTTGAGGGGAAAGATATGGGATGTGGAAGATGTGAGGGGTGAAAGATTATGAGATGATTTAAAAATGAAATGAGAATGAGTATTTATAGATTCTGGGGGTAGCATTTTGGTTATTCTTGGAAGGTCTCCAAAAGCTAAGATTGGTTGTCAGAATGGGATTGCCATGTGGCACGATGTGGATGGTTGGATTGAGGGATAATATGTAATTTTGGATGCAATAAGGGGCTGAGGGGCCATTTTCCATTCCAACATGTTTGCCAAGTAACACAGTTGATGTCATCACCCCCCTAAATTCCCTGCGAAATATGGAGGATATCCACATGGGGGGGCGGTATACTATGTGTTGCCCACCACGTGAATGGACCACATCTTTTCCCGAGGGCCTCCTGGGGTGGTATTCCCCCTTAATCCACTTAGCTTTACCTTATTGTGGTCTTAAGTATTAATGGGCTTGAGTTTGGCCTTGGAGTAAGCTTAGTTTTTTTACTTGAAGTTGGGCTTCTATGGGTTTCCTACCACTCTCTGACTAGTTTGTCAACCTTGGGTGAGGTGTTTATAACATCCACCATTCAAAACTTCTTAAGGGCAACAAAAGTTTTGGATCAAGCTGATATTTGTGTTTTTCTTAACTCGAGTCTAGGTTATCTTTTCAACAATTGGGATGACAAATAAACATTATCGTGGACCTTAGGAATTCTTTAATAGTGGGCGTTTAATCACCATTGTTTTCCTCTACTGCTGTCCACCTAAGATTTGTTGCCTTATTTTTTTGGGTCATGCCCTACCATGAGCTTAAAAATAAATGGACAGCATGGGTAAAACACACCTCATGGGGTGCCCATGGAGCTTTTCCAATATCGAGATCTCAATACAAGAGGGGTCACTACTTTCATCAGAATCCCATTCAAAGAGTGTCCTTTCACAACCTAAGGAGATTTCATTTCACCACCTAAGGAACTTTCCTAATAATTAATAGAATGAGAGAAAAAGCCACTTGTTAGTATCACTCTCCAACTCCACATTGTAAGCTAGATATGTACATATCTCAGCATGAATGGTGTAAGATATGCCTTTTTATCTATATATTTTATTTTGATAACCGTGTAATCACTTACCACCTTGTTTGACACCTTGGATTTGGTGGTAATTGGATGTATTTTAAATCTAAATTAAAACTTTTTACATTTTACCGCCTTAAATTTGGAGGTAAATAAAATCAGAAGTATTTCAAATCTACGTTTTTGGTGTATTTTGAACTCTTGGCAAAATGCAGAGAGTCGGTGTAACCCAAAGGAAATGCTTTTTTTGCCGCCTTCCCAAAGGCAGGAGAGTTGCACACGTAACAAAGGTCTCTAGGCTACTATTCCATTAGACACATGGCAAGCTAATGATACCCCCAAACAATCCAATTATGGGCTGCAATGCTAAATTCACATCAATATAATGATATAAACCATTCAAATGTTGGACATCTAAATGGACGGTTAAAAAATGGCAGTGTGTTGCATATTTGTGATCCTTGCATTTCTAGTCCCACTCAACTGTCAAAATTTCCTCCTTTTTTGTCGAAGTACATAATTTAATGGTCTTATTACAAACATCCTATCAAATATCACATATGCAAATTAATTTGGATAAGAAACTTAATTTAGTTAATCAAATCTAAGTCCTGTGAATGTATTTAAGAATTCCAATGCACTCCAAATACAAGCTCACAAACAGGAGATATGAATTCCAGTGCATTTCAACCAAAGAGGAATGAGGCTCGGAATCACCTTGATTCCAACGTAATTGTGATTTGGATTCCAATGCATTCCAAATCCAAGCTCAAAAACGGTGAATCCAAGTAGGGAGATCAATATAAATTCAATTCTCAGACCTAAAGATCATATTGAGCCCGTCGTTAATGGATCCCATGAGCCAGATGAATATTTCAAGGTAGAAGACATGCTGCTACGCAGAAGAGCAACGGCCTGGATCTGGCCCCCACATATCATACCTGAAAAGAGTACACTGATCAAAAGAAAGCCTTGGGTCGAGGCCAGGAGCTTACCTTCAAATGGGAACTCTCCTCCTTCTATGAGTGCGGGACCACAGAAATAAGCCTAGAAGCTGCATGCGCTCACCGTACGGTAGGCAACGGCGGGGATTCCAAGCTCATCCGCGACGTCGATCGCGAACGAAAAAATCCCGTCCGCTACGATACACGTCACCTTGTCGTCAGATTCCAGCCGCCCGCCAGATCCGGCCAGTATCGCCCGAAGGAGTGGCTTCGTGACCGATATGAACGATTCGTACAAGTCCATGAACTGAGTGACCGACCGGGGGTGATCCAGCGGGAGGCCGTCTGAGATTGTATGGAATTGGAGTCTGGGCCGGCCGGCGAGGAGGTTAGGGTTAGAGCGGAGGAGGAGGTGGTGGGTGTGCTCGGTGTCGAGGAAGGTGACGTGGATGCCAGCTAGGCAGAGCAGCTTGGCTAACCCGAGCATGGAGTTGATGTGACCCTGTGATGGGAATGGGAATATGAGCACGTGCGGCGGAGCTTTCTCCATGGCAGGTCTGCGCCACTACCTTCCGAATTCATCGGCAATTTATAAAGGAAAAAGACTAGTGTGCTAGTTTACAATCGCTTTGACGTCGTTAGTCTCTGTCCTTCATTTTGGGCGTCGCATTTATGCATTTGAATCCAGATAGACCAAATCGTAATTCTGATGTGTTGACAGAGCATAGCAATTGGAAATTGTGCGATAGGTGGTGTTATCAAATGGATGGTTAAAATAGAGTGATATGCTGTGTCGAAGAAGCGAGATCAGATGGTTAAGATTGGTCTATCAGTGTGCATTTGGGCTATGCTCTGTGCACTCGTGGATCCATGATTTTGAATGGCTGAGATGTTCAACATGCATGCCATGTGTTCCATGGATAAGACACCACAGGTTCACAACTTGTTGGCCTACTAATACAGGCGCTAGCTCTTAATTTCCAGTGAGTTGACACATGGATAAGACACCACAGGTCCACCACGTGTTGGACTACTAATACAGGCGCTTAGCTCTTTTGTTTCCAGTGAGTTGCGTCACTGATTACGTGTGCCGAAAACGTAGGGCGCGGATTGCCTGCGAAATGCTTTGTGAGAAATCTACACCGTCCAACTGTTTTGTGAGATCATTTTAGGCGTTCCGGCCAAAATTGAACGGGATTCAAGACTTAAGTGGGCCGAAAACACGATGATTGAACTTCCACAGTTGAAATATTCGTGGGGCCACAGAAGTTTCGAATCAAGATAATATTTGTGTTTTCAGTTCATCTTCGTAGGAATGACATTATGAACGGTATGGATAGCATATAAACATCACTGTGGACCTCATAAACTTTAACTTTGGATATGCTTCAATCTTGGGATCAACGCCTAAAATGAGCTAGAAAAATGGATGGATGGCATGGATAAACCACATGAATTCACAGTGGGCCCAACAGAGTTTACTTAGTACGATGAAAGCTTACTAAGTTACTCAGTAGGCAATCCGATTTCCAGTTCACCCTGAAGTACCTAGGGTTCCCGATAGGTGACTTAGGGCCTGTTTGTTAAATCTGAAGTCTTAAGCCTGAATCTGAAAGCAGAATCTGAAGTCTGAATCTGAAGTTTGAAAATCGTGTGGTAATGATTGTTGAAGTCTGAAAATTAAGTATTGAATCTAAGATAAGATGTTTGTTAACAATCATCTGAAATGTTTGAAATCAACTAATTTGACATATTTGTCCTCATCTCTTATTTAGAGATGTTTTGCCTTATGAATGATTTATTTTTTTATTAAATGAAAACAAAACCATTAAGTTAACATAGATCATTGTGAGCTCTACGAGCAAGGGTCCCTCCCACCTTGGTGGATTTGGGGATGCAAATTGCTGGTGACGATCGATAGTTGCTAGATGGTGATGTGTGGCCCCTACCACGATGTATATGTTTTATCCACACCGCCCATCTATTTTTCCAGTTGACTGTAGTGAATGATCCAAAAAACGAGGAAGATCCAAATCTCATGGGGACCACACCAAAGAAAACTGTGGTGATTTAAAGCCCACCATTAAAAGCTCCTTGGGGCTAAAAAATTTCTAGATGAATCTGATAGTTGTGCTTTCCCTTCATCCAGGTCTTTGTGACCTCATTAAGAGGTTAGATGGTAAATAAACATTACAATCGGCCTTAGGGAAGTTTTTAATGGTGGGCATTCAATCACCACTGTTTTCTTATGGTGTGGTCCACTTGAGATTTGGATCTTCCAAATTTTTGGGCTCATGCCATAAAATGATCTATAAATATATATGGACGACGTAGATAAAATACATACTTCGTGGTGGGATCCACAGAGCACTATGCAGTAACCACCTTGCTACTACTGCATCATAGGCAATCCATGTTCGGATCGGGAGCGAAGTAGGTGTTACGTGAGCAACACCTTAGTGGTGTTATCTTTACTGTGGGCCCCACCTTGATGATGTCTTATATATCCACTCCGTGCAATCGTTTTTCCAGTTCATTTTAGAACACAATTCAAAAGATTAAGTAGATCAAAATCTCAGGTGGAACACACCATAGGAAATAGTGATGATTGAGTGCCTCACCATTAAAATTACCAAAAGACCCATGGTAAGGTTTTCGTGATTTATTTCCCATCCAACCTATTTTTCGATCACACAGTCCTCTAATCATGGTGTGGAGCAATATATCCTGAGAAAGATTTTCGACTTGCACGGCTTCAGCATTAAAATGTGCGAGGTAGTCTTTTAACGACTCGTCCTCTCTTTACTTGATTACAGCGAGATGAGTTGAATACTTCCTCGGGTCGGTACTCTTGATGAATTGAGTAGCGAAGGTCCTACTTAATTGGGAGAACGAGTTGATTGATCTTAGTTTTAGATTGCGAAATCAAATCCACACCGAGCTTGTTAGGGATAATGGGAAGGCTTTGCACATAATGTGCCCACTAGCTCCGAGGAGTTCCATTCAGACTTTGAAAATTTTCAAATGTTCCGCTGGATCTCTTATCTTGGAATATTATTTTAACTGAGGGATCTTAAATCCTCTAGGGAGTGGTTCTTCACGAATTTCTTTAGTGAACGGTGACTCAGATTAATCAACTAATGCATCCACTGCAATAGGTGCTCGGGCTCGCAACGCTCTCTGGATATCGCCCACTTGTTCATAGAGTTCCTTTAGCTCAACTTCTAGTGGGTTTATATTATCATCCACTCAATCAACGCCATCATGGTCGGCTTGTCCATGCTCTAGACGAGCCGACCTTCTTTCTTCGAGCATTTGGCGTAAATCATTTGCGGGCAAATCCGCTGCTGACCGAGACTTCGTTCCAGTCGCTTGGCTAGCAACTTCGCGTTCTTCAACTAGAGCCGGTTGCTGAGAACGTTGTAGTGGTTAAGTTTAATCAGAGCGTTGGGATTGTTGAGGCTGGGGACGAGACCGTTGAGGCTCGTCGTGATTTCTACAATCTGAAGTTGGGTGAACCAGACCGGTAAGAGGGCTTTGGTTTCGTCCAACCTCTGAAGTTGGGCGACACCTCTCACTTGTTTTTCGAGAAGGGACAATTTGATCCCTCAATTGCGAGATCTCTGTTGTCCGCCTTGTTGAGCTAAAAGGGAGGAGTTCCCACCGATCTGGATGGCAGGAGTTTCGAGAATAGATCCTTCATCCTCGAAATGTGGGGCGTCCAAAGGTCCAGCGATTGTGGGAGTCTTCCCCTTATATTTTCTTTTTCCAACCATGACAAGAATGTTGGAGCATCTTAAGCGTTTGGGTGAGAACACAGCTTTCCTATCGAGAAAAAACACAAGCGTATTCCCACAGACGGCGCCAATCTGTTGATGCTAGGAATTAATCAACAGACGAGATGAAGTCGAGATCTTCCTTCGGAACCTGGAAGAATGAAACAACGGCTAAAGGAGGGGCCGGGGACCAACCGTTAATCCTCCGATGCTTAAGTCGGTCCAAGCTTCCGACCAAGAGGAAGGGGTCTCTCCCCCTCTGTTTCGTAGAGATTTTGTTATTATTTCTCTTTTCGATCCCTCTACCAGAAGGAGAAGCCCCCCTTTTATAGCCTTAAGTTTTGGAGTTATACCTCTATGAAAGAACGTAATTCCCATAGATGAAATCTTGGATCTTCGGGATCTTCGGGTCATTCCATAGTCGCTGGAGGCGTCTACACGTCAGTTGATGATTCTCCGAGCCTTTCTCCTATTATCTCGGCGCAAGCCTAAGATCGCAGAATTGTCGTTGGAGAATCCAGCTCGTCGTAAAGCCAAGGTCATTCCCTGTAGGCGTCTAAAAATGTATCCGCATCAGGTCGGATGATACCGACCTGCCTTCAGATCGGTCCGTAGTTAGTCAGGTCAACTCGTATTTCACCGATAACAAATGGCTTAGCATATTAATTGTGATACACAGCCTGAATGCTATAAAAACCTAATGGAACGCTCGAAATGGTTCTAAATCAAGTTGTACGATATGGCTTTCTTAATGAAGAAAATAGGCGTACTCGTAGCTGTATGCATCAATCAGCGCCTATGATCTAATAAATCATAAAGTAGATGACCCATTATTAAGAAAAACCACAGTATCTGGTTTGCTCCTTATCCCTTACGCGGCCGTTAAATCAATATCGTACATGAAACTGCCAAATGATATTTGATTGGAGAGACAGTGTACACGGCGTGGATAATCAGATTGTGTGTATATATGATGTAGAACGGGTCGCTGATTATTTCATGGCCCAGATGGAGCAAAAGAAGACCGGTCGGGGTCGAAAGTGATCCGGACCATCAGGACCGTAAATCGATCGTATCTCACAATCCGGAATGAGTTACGGGACGTATAATATATCAATTTGGGGTAGCTCGAGCTACTTTAGCCAACCAACCCCGCTATGTCGGGTTACCCAGGCCGGAATCGCGAGATTCGACCGTATCGACGGTCATTAGGCTAGTTTATTTTCAGTTTTACTATTTATAGTAAGTTTTAATTCGATCATAACTTTGCATCCGTATGGTTTTAGAGTTAGTGCCAACATGAAAAGGGCTTAGAATATTTAGTAGAACAATGTGGTTGAGGCCGTTTGAAAACTTTCTATTTTTGGTCCGAAAATCAAGAGTTCTAGTAGGATTGAACGACTTCTATAAATAGTAAGTTTACTATTTATAGTAAGTTGCGTTTTCTAGGAGTTTAAGTTGGAGTTGGATTCTGATACTTTACCTAGGGTTTAGTTTCCTATTTATATGTATTGTAATTTCGTTATTATTCATTCAATCTTCAATAAACAATTATTTGGAATTAAATTCATTTTTTATCTTTTCTTTCTTCTCGTGGATTTGAGAAACTATCGGTTAGGGAGACGGTGATCGACCTACCACGTCCTCCCTGCGTCAATATACCACCCAAGACCGCGTAGCTAAGTGATGTTCGGGGATGTGGGCCCACCATGGTGTATATGACTTATATCTACTGAGTTCATCCACTTTGCAAACTCATTTTAAGGTATGAGCTCAAAAATGAAGTAGATACAAAGCTCAAGTGGACCACACCATAGGAACGAGTGGAGATAATGACAACAACGGCTGAAACCTTCCTAAGACTCACTGTAATGTTTATTATCAAACCTATTGATTAGGTCACACGGACCTGACTGAAGGGAAATTAAAACACAAATTTCAGCTTATCCAAAAACTTTTGTGGCCTCAAGAAGCATTTAATGGTGGGTGCTCAACCACCACTGTTTCATGTGGTGTCCGCTAAAGCTTTTGATATTCTTCATTTATTACATCATGCCCGAAAATGATCTGGCAAAACAAGTGGACTGCATGGACAATGGGCCCCACAGCGGCCAACGCCTACTTGAGGTCACCACCTGATCCGCTTTCTACTCTCGTGCATCAGTGCTTGGCCCGCTGGCTCATAGATTTAATGTCTTCAACCAATCTCTCAAAATTCATATAGGATGACCCACCTTGGCTTACACTTTTCTTTGCCAGATCAGCCATCCTAGCCGTAGATCTCATTAGCTCCTCCCTCTTACCTTCCATCAACTCTTTAATCATCATCTCAACCGTCCCTCTATGACACTTATCTTTCATGTCCAAACCAACTTTCCATACCTCCCCGACATACCTACTATTTATCTGCTGGTCCACAGAGAGCGGCCAGCAAATCATCGGTACTCCCGCATATACACTCTCCAAAGTAGAATTCCACCCGCTATGAGTCAAGAATCCGCCAACCGCCGAGTGGGCCAGCACGTCCTCTTGTGGGGCCCACCCAACAAGGCATCCCCTCTCTTCCGTTGCTTCCTTCAACTCGGACGGGATCTGACCCACGTCTCCTTTTCCATCAACGCTGTCCGGGCGTACGACCCACAAGAACCGAGCATGACTGTTGACCAGGCCGTGCCAGAATTCCAGCAACGCATCCCGAGTAATGACCGCGAGACTGCCAAAGCTAACGTAGAGGACTGATTTGTTTGGCTGAGAATCGAGCCACGTCATGCAGGTTCTATCTTCTGTCCAAAGGCTTGAATTGGGCAAGTGATCGATGGACTCGTTGAGTCGGTACTTGAGGTGAGTGTGGAGAGGTCCGACGGCATATGTGGTAGGGCAGTGGGTCCGTATATGGTAGAGGATGGGGCCCTCGAGGTCTTCGAAGGTATTCAGGATGAGGCCCGAGGTTCGATTGGTGCTTTGGGTCTCGTCGAAGACGACTTGGAGCATCGGGTCACTGAGTTTCTTGACCCGGAAGAGACTCGGTAGGTCTCGGCGTCTGAGGAAGGCTTCCATACCTGGAATGCTTCTTACCGGATGGTCCATGTCGGCATCATCTGAAAAACACACACAGATTAGCTTTAGAAGGTCAAAATACTTTTCCATATAAAGATATGTTAGAAAAGAAAATAAATTTTTATCTTTTTCAAAATTATAATTATTGAATGAAAATATATTTCCATAAATTTTGCAACTCATGTAAAGATAATAATCATAAAAGCAATATAAAGGCTCCAAGCAGCTTTTTACTGCTTGGAAGCCAACAGAGGATCCGGACTCATTTTGAAAATACAATTCTCGCAAAAGTTCATTTTCCATAATTTTTCCAAACCAAAAAAGAAAAATCAGCCCCTCATGTTTGGAATAATATATGGTTTGACCCATATTACCACACTTTAATCTTCCGATGATATCCTCATAGAAAATGATATCCTTTTAAAGGGAAGCAGCATATCACCAATCTCCTTGACGTCACCAAGTTTTGTGGGGCCCACCATAATGTATGTGTTATATCCACACCGTCCATCCATTTGGAGAGATGATTTGAAGGCATGAACCCAAAAATGATACAAATCCAAAGCTCAAGTGAACCACAACACAGAAAGTGGCGGGAACAATTATTCCTAACGTTGAAACCTTCCTAGGGCCCACCATGATATTTATTTGCCATCCAACCTGTTTGTAAGGTCACATAAACCTTGATGGAGGAGGAAGAAAACACATATCAGATTAATCCAAAACTTTTGTGACCCTAAAAAGTTTTCAACGTAGGAATCATTGTCTCAACCGCTTCAGATCTATCTTATTTTTGGGCTCATGCACTAAAACGATCTTGCCAAATTGATGAACATAGTGGATATTATACACATCACTGGTGGGACCCATAAACATTTAAAGATGCCTGGACCTCCTGGAATCATGAATCATGGCCATGATGTTGTAAAAGTGTCATTTACAATTTTATATGCTTTCCTTGCACATAAATCAGCACGCAATTTAGTTTGATAAGAGATATTAGAATTTTATATTGTATTGTAGTGAAATTCTAAATATTATAATCAATACAATTTTCATATTAATTTGACATTTCACACTTGAGAATAACCCGTCAAATTACCTATATTTATCAGGGTTTAGGCTTTAGGTCTCTTTCTCCAACTCAACTAGAGTTGTACATGAGCCAAGCTCGCTTAGCTTGAACCTAGCTCGATTCAACTCGGTTTGAAGGTTGGGTTCGAACCAAGCCGAGCTGTATTTCCTATGCTCAAAAGGATTTTCAAGCTAAGTTCGAGTTAACCCAAGCTCAATTCCACTTGACTTGAAGTTAGGCTCGATCGCAACTCGATTCAACTCAATCAATTTTGTGTGTGTGTGTGTGTGCACTGTGCACGTGTGTGTGAAAACCATACATCTTTTTTCAAGCTCAGTTCAAATTCAGCTCAAAAAGCTTGAGCTCAAACTCAGCTCAAAAGCTTAACCAAACCAAGTCAAGCCTGCCAATCCAGCTTAAAGGCCGAGCTCAGCCGAGCTAGGTCCAGCTCGATTCAGTGCAGCTCAGCATACAGCTCTCAACATCGTCATGTGGCACATCCATCTTAGCTGTTAAGGTAATTAAAGGTGCTACTTGACATGGATTTAAATTAATGAAATTATTTAAGTAATGATTTATTACCATTAAACAGTTCAATGATACAAGGCATGCTTATCTGGACAGCTTATTAAGATCCTGTCCGTTTATTTTATTTCAAAATAATAATAAAATTGCTTGTGCTTCATTAATAAATCCCACCGACATCAAGGTACATCCAGCGGTTATTATTTTAGAAAACTATTTTAGAAAACTATACTCCGTAGCAACCATTTTTTTTAGTCCGGATACACTGTTGGCTTGCAAACCTTTTTATTCCTGGAGGTCACACTGCATGACATCAATGTGATGAGATTGTGTGGTTACAAACCTTTGTGATGACGTGGATCAATAAAAATGCTGCGGACAGAGGATCAGGACTCATTTTTTAGCTAACATGTCACGGGCGGAGGATATCCTATCCGTACGGAAGGTAGACCACAAATCACATGTTCAAAGATGGTCTTGACTCTTGAGGTGGTACTTCCGCGGCCAAGAAGCCGGACAACAGCTATGCAGACGAGGAACGGCCGGTATTACTAAACTGTGAACCCGACATGGCGACATCGCTTACCAGAAAAGAGGAGCGCGGTTTCAGTGGATACCCGGATCCACCGAGGTGGGTGGATCCGTGAACGTGGGGTCCACCATGATGTACTTTCCTTATATCCAGGTCATGCATCTGTTTTGAAAACTCATTTTAGTTCATTATACCAAAAATGAACCAGATCCAAATTTCAGGTGGACCATAATACAGGAAACAGTGGTAATCCAAAATTAAAAACTTCTGATCGGACCCAAAAGCTTTGGATCAACCTGATATTTCTTTGATCTCTTCATCCAAGTGTTTGTGACCTTACCAACATGTTGGATGGAAAATAAACATTCCGGTGGCCCCCGTGAAGTTTTTAATGGTGAGGATTCAATCAAGACTGTTTTCTGTGGTATGGTCTCCTAAGTTTTGGATCTGCTTCATTTTTAGGGTCATGCCCAAAAATGAGCTATCAAAATGAATGGATGGTGTGGATGTGAAGAACACACATCACAGTGAGCCCCACAGTTTGGGATCCACCCAAACCGCTCCCAGAAAAGAGGGACGCCGATTACCTGCGAAAGCATGAACTTCCGGTGACGGAAGCTAAGTGGGGCCCACCGTTATAATTGTGAGAAATCCATCCCATCCCGTCCATCTATTTATCCAGATCATAAGGTCATTCCTACTGGGATAAATTGAAAACACAAAAATATTAACATGAGCCAAAACTTCTGTGGGCACATGAATGTTTCCACGGTGGATGTTCATTCCCTCAATGTTTCCTGCCGTGGGGCCCACTTGGGCTTTGGATCTGCCTCATTTTTGGCCCATGCGCTATCATGATCAGGAGAAACGGATGGACGGAGTGAATTTCTCACAAACATAGTGATGGGCCCTCCCTAGCTACCGTCGAAGGAAGCTCCTGCGAAAATAGTATACTGAGCAGAAGAAAAGGCTTGAGCCGAGGCCAGGAGCTCACCTTCAAATGGGAACTCTCCTCTTGCTGCGAGTACAGGACCACAGAAATAGGCCCAGAAGCTACACGCGCTCGCCGTACGGAAAAAAAGGATTGGAATGCCAAGCTCATCCGCGACGTCGATCGCGAACGACAAGATCCCATCCGCTACGATACACGTCACCTTGTCATCAGATTCCGGCCGCCTGCCGGATCCGGTCAGCAAATCCCGGAGGAGTGGCTTCGTGGCCGATCTGAGCGAGTCATAGACGTCAATGACTTGATCGGCCGACCGGGGATGGTCCAGCGGGAGGCCGTCTGAGATTGTATGGAATCGGAGGCCGGGCCGGCCGGCGAGGAGGTTAGGGTTGGAGCGGAGGAAGCGGTGGTGGGTGTGGTCGGTGTTGAGGAAGGTGACGTGGATGCCAGCTAGGCATAGGAGGTTGGCTAACCTGAGCATGGAGTTGATGTGCCCCTGTAATGGGTATGGGAATATGAGCACGTGCGGCGGAGCTTTCTCCATGGCCGGTCTGCGCAGCTGCCTGTGGGACGCTTTTCACCTCAAATTCGTCAGCTATTTATAACCAATTCGACTATTGTGCTAGTTTACCATCGCTTTGAAGTCTTTGGGCTTTATTTAATTTTATGCGTCGCATACATGCATTTGAATCCAGACCGACCAAACCGTAATTCTGATATGTGGACAGAGCATGGCAATTCGAAATTGTCCAAATTGGTGGTGTTATCGATGGTTAAAATAGAGGTATGATTGTGTTTGATATGGTGAGATATCCTCCCGATTATGAAGGAAAGATGATTAGAAGAATGACCCGAGAGTGGGCCCACTTGAACTAGCGAAAGGGGTTGAGAAACCCCGAAAATCTCAAGCTATCGACCCCTGCCGACCGGTTGGATGCTTCGGCTGACTGGATTTCAAAATCCAGAGAGCAAAACTCTTTGGACCGTCTGGACCATGTCTGACCGATTGGAGGCCCTTGATCGGCCGACTAGCCACTACGCAGAGTCCACGCAAACACTTCCTATTTTGAGTGTTTTTGCTTCTGTTTTGGTTTAATTAGTTTTCTTTTGTAATTAGGATACATAGGTTGCGTTTTTAGAGTTTAGTTTCATATAAGTACTTGTTTTATTTTTGTTTTAAAGCATTTTTTTATATATTTTGAATAAAACTTAGAGTTTTTTCTTGTTTGCTTGTAGATTCAAGTCATTCTTCGTGGATTTGAAGAGAAAGTCTCGTGAATTCGAGATATCCCGTCGTGGATTCGACAAAGACAGGTTGAGGAGTCCCTATAGATTCGAGATTCAGATTATTTATCCCCATGAGAGAAACGTTGCTCAATCTCACCACATTCCGCCCACACCAAATTGATATTAGAAAAAGGTTCTTCCTCAGTGATGACATCTAGCGAGAATCGTGATAGCAATCCCATTGATGGTGATTAGGGGATCCAGTACTTAGCAGAGAGGATGGAACTCCTCCAGAGATCGGTTGAGACATCAATGTAAGGAGTACAAGAGTCTCTCAATCAGATCGCTGCGGCTTTGGCCCAACAGCAAGTTCCGATGGGTGCTCAACCACCCGCAGTGGAGGTTCGGAACACTCCAGCAATCCGTTCGGCCCTCCCGACAGCGAGTCGACGACAAGATCATGCAAATTCAGATGGTAGCGACGACGACGTAGAAAACATCCTTGCCCGGCCTCAAGCGCATGGTAATGATCGTGGAGATCGACATGAATACAACTATAGAGGTAAGGGAGAACTTCCCACGTTTAATGGCTTGCATAGAATAGATGATTTTTTGGATTGGCTAACAGATGTAGAGAATTTTTTTGATTATATAGAAGTTCCGAATGATTGAAAGATTAAACTTGTTGCGTACAAGTTGAAGTCAGGTGCTTCGGCATGGTATGAGCAATTATAACTCTCCCGCACCCCGCAAAACAAGTTGCCCATCTGGTCATGGCCTCGGCTTCCTACCCCGCGATTAAGAGCATGTCCTATTCTAGAAATACCACAATTACCATGAGGGCAATTAGACCGTTGAAGAATACGCGACAGAATTCAATAGGTTGGCTACGCGAAACAATCTCTCTAAAAACGATGCTCAAGAAACTGCGAGATTCGTTGGCAGCCTTCAACCCGCAATACATGATTGAGTACAATTGATGCCGGTCTGGACAGTGGCAGAAGCTGTAAAGCGATCTACTCGTGCAGAGACCCAACTCCATAAGACACATGTGCATTCTTATCCCTTGATTCATGCCCCAATGATGGACCCCACACAGAATTCATCTACATCCAAGGGAAATGAACCCGTTGTTGAGCATGTTCATCCCCATATTGGTAGCCAAACTACACTAGGTAGTGGTCCAACAAGGTCGCAACATTCCGCCATTGTGCCTAACCCAAGTAAGATTCCAAATCCTTACAGCATACTAAGGCCTGACCATTGCTATAAATGTGGACAGCCAAGTAACCTATCCAACATATGCCCTCAATGGCCCACGGCTAATGTGGTCGTCTCCGAAGAGGATGCACCAGCTGAACAAGAAATTAATGTTGATGCTGAGCAAGTCGATGATGTTAAAGAAAGAACTGATTGGATCTCAGGAGTTCAACGTGTATCCTTGGTCGTATAGCGGCAATCACCAACATGTGTTGAACCGTCTAATCCCCAGCAACACAAGTCTCTTCCGTACTAGCTGCACAGTGGAAGGAAAAGTTTGTGCCGTGATCATCGATGGTGGTGGTTGTGAGAATATAATATCACAGATCATGGTTGAGAAACTGAAACTCAAGACCACACCGCATTCCTCGCCTTATGCGATTAGCTGGATTCAGAAAGGCATTACGATGGTGGTCAAGGGACAGTGTCTTGTCTCACTTTCTATCGGCAATTCTTATAGGGATTGAGTACTATGTGATGTTGTCGACATGGACGAATGCCACATGATATTCGGACGCCTGTGGCAATATGGTCGGGATGCCATACACAAAGGTCGTGACAACACCGTCACCTTCATCAAGGAAGGACGGAAGGTCATCCTCACCCCAACGACGCCACGTGAAAGCCGCCAAGTAACCAAAGGAGATGGACAATCTCTCTTTGTCTCAAGTCACAAAACTCTAAGACCTCGCAAAGGCAAGCGAAACTTAGGTCGAATTTCTTTCAAGAGAGAGCGACTAATGTAGTGAGATATCCTCCCGATCATGAAAAAAAGAGGACTAGAAGGACCTGAGAGTGGGCCCCACTTAAACTGGCAAAAGGGGTTGGGAAACCCCAAAAATCCCAAGCCGTCGACCCCTGCCGACCGGTCGGATGCTTTAGCCGGTCGGCCGAAAGACCGGTCGGTTTTTAAAATCTAGAGAGCAAAATTCTCTAGATCGTTCGGCCGGCCACCGCGCAGAGTGCGCCAAACATTTCTTATTTTAAGCGTTTTTGCTTTCATTTTGGTTTAATTAGTTTTCTTTTGCAATTAGGACACTTAGGTTGTATTTTTAGCGTTTAGTTTCTTACAAGTACTTGTTTTATTTTCGTTTTAAAGCATCTTTGATATATTTTGAATAAAACCTAGAGTTTTCTTTTGTTTGCTTGTGGATTTGAATCGTTATTCGTGGATTCGAAGAAAAGGTCTTGTGGATTTGATGAAGTCGAAGAGTCTCCGTAGATTCGAGATTCGGATTATTTATCCATGTGAGAAAGACGTTGTTCAATCTCACCACATTCCACCCACACCCATGTTGAACAAGTGAAATCAAATGGTTAAGCTCGGTTAATCACCGTGCATTTTGGCTTATGCTCCGTCCACTTGTGGACCCATGATTTTGGATGGTCGAGATGCTGTACGTGCATGCCTTGTGTGGGAGAAGGTATCACAACTTCGAGTTGTTGGCCAACCATCACGGGTCTACTTGCCTTTTTAATTTCGGGTGGGAGAAGATAACACAGCTTCGAGTTGTTGCCCAACCATCGCGGGTCTACTTGCTTTTTTAATTTCAGAAGCGGATTGCGTCCTGGCTCGCAGGACGGACTTGGTGACCTACTGACATGTAAGGGTTTTATCCATGCCGTTCATTCATTTTTCAATATGATTTTTGGGCATAAGCCAAAAATGTTATGCCCTAAAAATGAGGCAGATCTAAGGGTCATGTGGAGCATGCAGTCGAGATTGAACGCTAACTATTGAAAACTTCTTAGGAGCTGTGGAAGTTTTGATCAAGTGGATATTTGTGCTTTTCCTGCATCTAGGTCTATGTGACCTCATAAACAGGTTAGATAACAAATAAACATCACGGTGGGCCCTAAACAGGTTTCCAAGGTAGGCGTCATTAGCACCTCTGATGTCCCGGTGGGGTCCTCTTGAGCCTTTCGATCTGTCTCATTTTTACCCTCAAATGGTCAGACGCAGATTTCCTGCCAATGGCTTTCGCAAGAAGTTTATGGATAGGCCCACCGTAATGTTTTTGAGAAATCCACCCCATATGCTCCCGTCCTCGTACAACAGATGAGGTCAGTTGGAGCCTAGTTATCTTGGTGATGCGTCTCTCTTCCTCCGAGAGAAGACTTGATGCTTCAATGGCATTGATGCTTAAGGTAGGTAGATAATACGAATCGTATGTGTTTTTGAAGTCATGAATTGCATAACATGTTGTAGAGGAAACCCCTATTTATAGGGTACAGTTGCCCTATTTATAGGGTACAGTTGCCCATTAGAAGGTAGTCTCTAAGATATGTTCAGAGAGTCATAGTTTAGTTGTGTTTTGTAACGGTGAGATAAATTTTCTGCCGAGATGAGGCCGAATGTCTATATGATCCAAATTGAGCGGATCTGCCCCGGACTTGTCATGGGCTTCTTAGGTGGCCGAGCTGACCAAGTATGGTCGGCCCACGGGGACAAGGCTTAGTATCCGAGCTCTTCGCTTCTTAGGCTTATGCCTTATGTTGTAGATCCGTCTGAGGGTTGAGGTCGTCCTCCAACCTAACGGAGACCGGAGTCATGGGCTTTGCACTTTACTCATGCTAAGCCTTCAGCGTTTGGCCTAGCTAAGCACTTACAAGTGGACCTTCTGGGCTTGTGAGCCGGCTTCACAACCAGTGGAACCAGCTCGGAACTACCCTCAACACATATATCACAGTGGGTTCCAGAGCAAGGTATCCACCTACCTCGGTGGATCCAGTGATCCAACGAATCCGCGCCGGTGGATTAAAACCCATAATCATGGTAGACCCCACGACCCTACATGGACCCTGTCCGTCCAGACAGGGCAGGACGCAAGCTTCCATTTATTTCTAGTGAGTTAAAGTTGGGTCACTGATTACGTATGTCTGTGAAAGCGTACTAGTTTCATTTTTTCCATTTGTTTTTTCTCGAAAAGCGGATTCGGTTACGGTGGAGCAGCCGATTAGGTGCGTCCTGGCCTTACCCAAGACGATGACCCACTTTCAATTAATATTATTCTACATACAGGCTGTCCATCCATTTCGCCATGTATCATTTTAAGGCATGAGCCCAAAAAATGAATAAGATCGAAATCAGGCCATGCTACAGGAGTAGTGATGATTGACGTACTACCGTTAAAAACTTACTCAGACCAATCGTAACGTCTTCTTAATGTTTATTTGCCATCCAACCCACTTGACAACTGACAAGGTCACATAAACCTGGACAGAGGGAGATCTACGGCTGATATTTTATGTTTTCCCTTCATCCAGGTCTACGTTGGATGGCAAAAACATCATGATGGGCCCTATTAAGATTTCAATAGGGAACATCATTGTCAACGCGGCTTTCTATGGTGTGGTCACTTGAGCTTTGGATATGCTCTTTTTGGGGCATATGACCTAAAAGAAATCTCACAAAATAGACCGACGGTGTGGATCTAACACATACATTATGTTGATTACCACAGAATTTGGTTACGTCAACACACCACCTGGGGTGTGTAACACACCACGCAATCCACTTCCGATGAAATGGGTTGGGGCTACTAGAGAAAGATAGTGACGCCTGGGTTAGAGTAGATTATATTCCGTTTATTACAAAATTATCCCCTTAAATTATAATGGGCCGGGCCGAGCTTGGCTGACAGTCTGTTATGCGTGGACCAAGCTAGGCCTGTTAAAAAATGGGCTTGAGTAACTAGTTCATCCTGGTGAGGCCCATCAGATGAATGGATTGGATGGCATATAAACGTACGGTACACCCTCCTGAGATCAATCAGATATGACCAGGGGAAGGGAAGCGGATTGCGTACCGAGTAACTCAGTACGTTAAGCGTCCTGAGTCAAACTCTGTCGGGACAAACTGTGATTTATGTATTTTATCCCCTCCGTCCTTCTATTTAAAAAGATAATTTTATGGCGTGATCCCAAAAATGAATCATATCCACCACACCACAGGAAATAGTGTGACTTGAACGTCTACAGTTGAAAAATCTTAGGGGCTACTGAAGTTTTGGATCAAGCTGATATTTTGTTTTCCCTTCATCGATGTCTTTTTTTATCTTATGAAGAGATTGGATGACAAATAAAGATCACTGTGGGCCTTATAAAAGTTTCAACGGTCAAAACCATTAATCCAACTATTTCCTGTGGCATGGTCCACTTGAGCTTTCGATATTATTTAATTTTTGATGGACGGAGGGGATAAACCACGTACAGTCACGGTAAGCCCAACTGAGTTTACTCAGTAAAAGCGTACTGAGTAACTCATTACGCAATCCGATTTCGGGGGAGAGACAGAGAGAGGGGTTAAAATCATCTATAACGAAAACTCAGTGAAGTAGAAATCAGAACCCAACTACATCCATTTACAATACCCACAATCAACCATTTCCACTACAGTTACCGATAACGAAACGCTACTGTATCCACATCCGCTCCAACGAAAACACACCCTTCATCACAAAAAACCCTAAAATCCCCGAAATAACCCTCAACCAGAAATTTCAATGGATTTCACATCAGGCTTCTTTACCTCCTCTTTCGGAACTGTTACGGTCAGCACTCCGTTCTCCATGGCTGCCTTCACTCCATCCACCTTCGCATTCTCTGGCAGCCTAAACCGCCTCATGAACTTGCCACTTGACCTCTCGACGCGGTGCCACGTGTCCGTCTTCTCCTCCTGCTCGCGGCTCCTCTCGCCGCTGATCTGCAGCACACGCCCGTCCTCGACCTCAACCTTCACCTCTTCCTTCTTCAGGCCCGGCAGATCAGCCTTGAACACGTGTGCAGCTGAGGTTTCCTTCCAATCGATCTGCGCCCCTACGAAGGACGAGACCTCGGAACGCGGGCGAGAGGAGGATGGCAGAGCTGGGAAGTTGGAGGAGAAGGGGAAGCCGTCGAATGGATCCCAAACGTCGAGGGAGAACGGATCGAAGACGTTGGTCCGGCGACCGAAGACATTGGGAATGATCGACATTTTCTCAAAATGGAAGGGAGAGATTTGGAAATTTGTGTGGCAATTTCGCAATTTTTTCGTCTTCTCTACAAAAAAGAATAAGGACGGACTTGAGGCTTTATAGGGAGAGGGTATTCTAGAGACTTCTCTCCCTGGAAAAAATCCGCGATGTTCCGGAATGTTCGACCAGTCTCAGCACGTGTGAGGTCAACAGGCCGGGTCTCGGGTCCGGGTTTGGTCTTGGACCGATCGGGCCCATTGCGGCACATCCACAGGACCACAGGCGCACTTTATCGCATCTTTCGCCTCTGTTTGTCTTCTAGGCTAAAGACAGGCCACATTAACCTTAGGTGGGTCAAAGCGTACAAAACAAATGGACGGCTATAAATTAACATCTTAACCATCATTTTACTTTGGCGCATTGTGGCCCACCTGAGGAGTGAAACTAATTGAGTTTCGAAGCATAAATCTAAGCATTATAATAAAATGGTAGAGACTCATACTCCTCATCAGGGGTGCTGACGAAGAGCAATCCAGACCATCCAAGTTGTGGTTCCTATGTTGGGTGGGCATATATCTGAAAGCAGTTTGACTAAGTAATCATGAAAATCCAATTAATGGCTATCAAACGAATGGTCATAAAGCAAAATAACCAGGAGATCATACTGAAACTTTCCATTTGCAGCTGTGTTCGAGGATTCCCATTGCCTGCGACAGGAAGCTAGGTGAGGCCTACCATAATATTCATGAAAAATCCACCTCGGTCATTTAGGACATCACAAACAAATTAGGCAGATTCAAAAGTCAAGTGAGCTATATAACGGAAAACAATAAGGATTGAATGTATCATCCCTTAAATATTTTTGAGGCCACAAAAGTTTTAGATCAAGTTAATATTATTTTGTTTTCTTTTTATCCCAATAGATATGAAGTCGTGTGTTGATGGAAAAAAAAACTGGTCAACAAATTAGATGACGTGACCTTCACCTTGCGTGTATTATTGCCTTTGATCTCCTAGCAGACTGAGTCCGAATTGAAAGATCTCCTGAGTCCTGCGAATCACCAGAGAAAGCTAAGGGGGTGGTCGGGGTCCAACCGTTAGCCCTCTGATGCTTAAGTCAAGCTAAAGATTTGAGGAGCGTAGAGGCAGATTGCTTGAAGGAGATAGTCTATAACTTGACTTGTAGAAATCTCTTATTTATAGGATAATTGGAGAGCTGTAGAGGGCATTAAATGTAGGCATTATGCCCGTAATGACTGACATGATTCTTGACAGCTTGGGTTATGCCTGTAACACCCTGAGACGTGTCTGGTTTATTAGGGCTCATCCCTGATCTGTCGCATGTCTTTATAGTGGTTATGGGCCAGGTCGGACAAGTCGGCCTCGGACATCAGTTCGGCCTCAATTGGTCTTCCTAGGACAGGCCGTCTTGAGTGACCTCAGGTCGGCCTTGGTTATGGTCCACAGTTTGGTGCACGAGGTTAAGGACCTACACTTGGGCCCGTGGGACTATGGGCTTTCCTAGTGACCCGAGGTCAGCTCGAATTTACCCACAATATTATGAACAACATATGCAAATTATAAACATCACGGTGGACTTAAGAGAGGTTTCCACCGTACGCATTACCCTACCAATTTTTCCTTTCGCTAAAGGGGCATGCATCCTAACACTAATGATTAGTCCATTATAATGGTATTTTCTCTTGACTCTTATTTTAAGAGACACATAAAAGCATTCAACATTAATCTAGACCTAGTATCCTCATAATGATTTCCTTTGCATGCTTAAACATAAATGGATGTCTACCAATCACATTGTCAAACAATCCATAAGAAGGTTGAGTGGAACACAAACTAGAACGAAAGAATGAGTAGTGGAAAGAAAAATGAACAACTAGGAATAAAAATGCCTGAAAATTCAAATCAATGAAAGATTTCGAGTAGAATTTCATTTGCAATAAGTCAAAGAGTTGCTAACTCGTATGGCTTGTTTGTTTCTCGAGAATTTCTAGTAAGTAGCGGGAAAATTACCATCATTATTCTCCTCCATCATTGGGTATAACAATAGAATTGCTTATCAAATATAAAGGTATTTAAGAGATATTTAAAGTAATTATTGTACTTTTTTATGATATTATTATGAAAATATTCAATCAAAACAGCAACATCTAATTTGAAAATGAAATAATGTAAAATTATTATCATTGTGATTTTTTTGTGAATAAATCAACCGATACAAAAATTATTATCATTAAGGTTAAATGCAAATAATGTCAAAGAACAAGTAATTTGTAATCATTGTTCATTTCCTTCACATTACTATCATAACTAGTAAAACAAATAAGCCCTTAGCTTAGAAATGAATAATTAATATTCAAGGTTGTTCACGATTAAAGCGGATTTGGTTGGAATGATGCGTTGTACACACTAACTGTTGGGAATCCCCAACCGTGAAAGCGTAAATCAAACGGATGGAAGTCACACAATGACAATAATAAAGCAAATCAACATGCAAGAGATAATCTGAATTTTACATGGAAAAAACCTCTCACGGACAAAAAAAAAAAAAAAAAAAAAAAAAAACCACGACACAAAGCGAATCCATTGTGAATTAGAACTTACAAGAGATTACAAAAAAATAAATTACCCGGATTACAAGAGATTACAGAAGAATAAATTACCCGGATCCAAAGCCCCATAAGAGAAACCCAAGCTATCCCAAGCTTTTTCTCTTACCCTAGAGCTCTGTCAATCCTTTTGAACACGTCTACGAGTTCTTGTGTTACCCTAATCCCCCATTATACCCATTTAAATAGGGAACAACCAGAATTATAAACAATCCTGCGCAAAATCGCACAATCGACCTATACAGTTCGCTGGTCGTCAGGCGCTCTACAACAAACTCGCCGAGATAAGAGCTCCGTACTGAACTGGGCCACATTTGTCCAGAGAGTTTATAGTTAATATACGGGGAATTTTGGGTGCTCAACCAAACCTTGTCGGGCAACCAACAGCCCTCAATTTTCGATCCAGCAGCGTCCATATTCTAGAAGCCCATCC
This sequence comes from Liriodendron chinense, assembly GCA_003013855.2. Lineage (NCBI taxonomy): Eukaryota > Viridiplantae > Streptophyta > Magnoliopsida > Magnoliales > Magnoliaceae > Liriodendron > Liriodendron chinense. The sequence continues at coordinate 7,508,304 of ML058333.1, forward strand.
TGGGCAGTTTCGAGTGCCCAACAGATCCCATTGGTCGTCTGAACCCCCCTGGTGTCTAAGATTGAAGACAAACCCTAACAATCTCCACCGTGGCTTCAATCTCCATTGCTCCGCTACTCCAAAGCTTCATTCTTCATCTCTACTTTGTCTCCTTCATAGCTCTATTGCTTCTCGTGCCCCACCGACTTTACTCCTACACCTTCACTCCCTGCTCGCTCATGTGGCCCTTACACACTTGCCACATACGAGCAACTGTGGATTCCGCTATAGCAATCGTAGCTCTACTGTGAGAAGTGCTTCCAATCAACTTATAAAGATAGTCGCACGTCTGTGCCTTCATCATCACGAGTGCCCCTTTTGTCACTTTATAATACCGATCGCAGCCGATGAACCTGTACCCCATCGCCTCAAGTGCACCTAAAGAGTCAAATTCTTTTTCAACCTAGGGACATGCCTCACATCTTCCAGGACTCGTTCGATCCCATCAAACATCCTAATGCGTACCGTGTCAATATCCATCACCTTACAGATGTAGTCAAAACCCAAAACACCGATCCACCATCATACTCGTTGTATATCTTAAATGAACTCCGATCAGGACACATGTGATATGATGCACTTGAATCCAAAAGACACACATCATTGGGTAACCTTGACCTGGATACAGTCAATACATAACAAACATTATACTCATCCTCCATGGATTTCATGGTATTGGCCCCTTAGAAGAATCTTCAAACTTTTCTTTCCATTTCTTAGGATTCGGACAATCTCTCTTCATGTGCCCTTCCTTTCCACAATTCTAGCACCTCACCTTGCTCTTCACTTTGCCCTTGGATTTAGATCTCGATTGCAAATATCCCCCATCCCGTTAAGAATTGCTTCCCCTCATAACCCATCCTCCTTCGTGGAAGAACTCACACCACCGTTTTTCTTTCTCATCGCTTTCGACTAGAGGGCTGAGATAACAAGTTCAACGCTAATAATCTCCTTACCTGCTTACAAAGAATCCTTGAATGATTCATATGAATCTGGAAGAGAATTCAATAGGATGCATGCTTGATATTCATCATTTATCTGTTCATCTGCATCTAATAACTTGCAAACAAGCCTATTAGAGTTGCTAATGTGGCTCTTAACATCGGTCTCCTTCGTCATCTTCAGGTTAGACAACTAAAGCATCATATATAAAAGATTCTCAAGAGACTTCTTCGCATAAATGTTCTCTAACTTTGCCCATGTATCAGTCGCAATTTTATCCCTCATAACGTTATATAAGACCTTATTCGTTAGGCACAACTGGATTGAGATTATGGCTTTCTGATTTATCTTCTTTCACTCTTCTTCTTTCATAAATTCTTATCGCTCTTCAAAGAGTGCTTCTTCCAATACTTGTTGAACCAGGAGGCCTTTCATCTTGACCTTACAAAGTTCAAAGTTGTTTTTTTCAGAATACTTCTCTATGTGGAATCTTATGACTGACGCTATTGATGCCTCGTCTTAGATTCTTTCTTCCTCCCAACGTTCTCTTTGATACCACTCGTTAGGAATCCCCAACAATAGAAGCGTGAATTAAACGAATGACAATCGCACAATAACAACAATCAAGCAAATCAACATGTAAAAGACAATCCAAATTTTACATAAAAAAAACCCCTCACAGGTAAAAATCATGGTACAAAACGAATCCACTAGGAATCAGAAGTTACAAGAGATTACAGAAGAATGACTTACTCAGATCCAAAGCCCCACAAGAAAAACCCAATCTATGCCAATCGTTTCTCTCACCCTAGAACTCTTTCAACCCCTTTGAACACATCTAGGATTCCATGTGTTCCCCCAATCCCGCATTGCACCCATTTAAATAGGAAACAACGGGAATTAGAAACAATCCTACGCAAAATCGCGCAATCGACCTATACAGTTCGCCTGGCCGTCAAGCGATTGACAATGGCCACATCTGTCCAGAGAGTTCACAATTCCTTTCCGAAGAATTTTCAGCGTCTAACCAGACTTTGTCGGGTGACCAACAACCCCACTTTCCGATCCGATAGCGTCTAAATTCCATAAGCCCATCCTGGGCAGTTTCAAGGCGCCCGACCTGATCCCATCGATCACCCGAAGCCCCCTAGTGTCCAAGATTGAAAACAAACCCCAACACTAACTACAAGAAAAATTGGTATGAAATATTCAAGAATTTAGATTCAATATATTGAATTTACTTGGCGGAGTCATTCGATTTGCCATGTAGTCACTTCATTGGTTTCACTTGACTTGGGGCTCACTTTTCTATCACGTGTAATTTTTTTAAAAGTCAATGGTTGTATTTATTGGGAAATTGACAACCTACAGTTACTTAAGAGTCTTGTCAATTAGACTTCAGAAATCTACCAATTGCTAACACACCCTTGGTCTTTGTCAAATGCCACATCCTATCCCATGCACCAACATGCCCACTTTTCTCATACCTAGTGAATTTTTCTACCTCCCACTTCACAACGACGATAACTTCTCACTCTGAAGTGCAAGAAAGGGCTAGCCTGGGTCTAGAACTAAGGTTGTAAATGGCTGGGTTTGGGTGAGTTTAGTCAAAATCAGACCAAACCATTTACGAAATTGGTCTGGATCCAAATTTTAAATCCATACCCTTTTACTAAATGGGCGGGTCTAGGTTAGGTATGAATTAACCCCATCAAACCCATAAATGGGTTTGGGTCTGACAGAGGGAGATTCACCCAGACCCATTTATAAATGGGTCCGGGTCTAATGGGTTTGGGTTTGGGTTTGGTATGCAAGCATTTTTGCCAAGTTTAAAAAGAGGTCTACATGGGTCCCTTGCAAAATAGACTAAACCCGCCCACTTACTAAATGGGTTCGAGTCGGGTCAGGCTAATATGAAGGAAACCAAATCCAAACCTGTTTAGCAAATGGGTATGTTCTTGGACCCAAACCCGTACCATTTAACAAATGGGTCGGGTCAGGTCCGTGTACTCGATCAGGTCCACTGACCCATTTATAGCCCTATCTAGAACCCGAAAATGGATTGCTTGGTGTGCTACACAACACAGGTCTATGGTGTATTGACATCACTAAGTTCTATGGGCCCCGCCATAATGTATGTATTATATCCACGCCATCCATCCATTTTACGAGATCATTTTAGGGCATTTCCCAAAAAATGAGGCGGATCATAAACTAAAGTAGACCACACTATAGAAAAAAAAGTGGGGTTTGCATGTCCACCATTGAAAACTTCTTAGGGGCCACAAAAGTTTTGGATAAATCTGATATTTGTTTTTTTTTTTTCCCTCATCCAGATCTGTTTGACCTCCGTCACCAAGTTGGATGACAAATAAACAGCATAATGGGCCCTGAGAAGTTTTCAACGGTGGGAATCATTGTCCTCACTACTTTTATCCATTTGAGCTTTGAATCTGTCTTATATTTTGGGCTCATGACCTAAAATGATCTTGCCAAATGGATGAATGGTGTGTATATATATAACACATACATCATGGTGGGTCCCACAGAACATGCTGTCTACACACAATGGAGGTCTGTGTCTCACACCACGCAATCCGTTTCCCCAGAACCCAACCCGTTGACAGCCTTCACGCAGATTGCTGCAGGCATAATGGAATCTTCTGCAACAAATGTTTTAGACCGTGAATAAAAAATAGGACCAACCATCAACCATGCTGTATATGTAGAAGTCACTCCATGTATTAGGTTTTATACTCAATGTTAGGCCCTAAAGGTAAAAATCAACTAAATCCACAACCTTGGTCGGCCACAACACACAACAATGGGATGAGATGCCAACCATAGGCTTCTGTGTGGGGGCCACCATGGTGGGTACATATCTTTCATCAAACCGATTAATCATGTATGACTCACTAAGATGAGGAGAAAAAACAAAAAATCATCCTGACACAAATCTCAGGTGGGCCACACCATGTGAACTTAACAACTTTGGGAGTATGTGCCGCACGCATAGGATTTTTATTTAGTTTTAAACACACACTCACACACCTCCACATGGGCACTCGATCTCTAGTCTCAGTGTTGTAACTCTTATGAGTCTACCACTGAGCCATGAATGGAAACCATGCCAGATTTTGAATGCAGCCAATTGACTTTCTCAATGGGATGACCTACTTAGCTAGCTCCGTGGGTGTAGTAGAGTGGTGGCCAGACCATACATTTTTTATGGAATGCTGTACATCGCTGCACAAATGCATGGGCTGTCTCATCGGGTTAAGTCCGAATCTAGCCTATTAGCATAGTGACAAAGTTAGTTGTACTAATTTCTTAGCCTGAAAATTTCTCGGAAGGTTTTTAAATTTTGAGGCTTTAATTTCTTAGGATATCATCAATAAAATCTTGCCGAAAACAAAAATAATTATTATAAATTAATAAATAAAGAGAAATAATTCAGTGCACTCACAACACTAAGTATAGTGCTCATAGTTGCATTCAGACACCTAGACGGTCCAATCGATTCATCTAAACTATCCATTAAGTTAAGAATACATTTCATAGGCTACCACACAAAAATACACTGATTAGATAATCTGATCCATCCTTTGTTTGGCCATATTTTTTACACCCATTGTTTTTCCGTGCAGGGGATGGTTATGATTGCCTTACAAAGTTGATTCTGTAGAATCATAAGCAATCCATGATGGTCCCCAACAAATTAACAGATGATTCAAATTGTTGATTCAATCTATTTTTGTTTAAATGATCTTGACTGTCCATTTTCAAGGCCATTGATCAAATGGTTGTTTTTTTTAGATTAATTAGTGTAATATTTTTAAGGTAGCTCATGAAACATACATTGGCCGGCCCGAATGAATGATGTAGATCAATGGATTTGACTGTTGAAGTTCCTAATACAACTAGGAGCACTATGATCGTGTCGCGCTTCGAGAGTATAAGAGCATTTTGCATAAATAAATTTAAAAAAGAATTAAATAATATTTACATAACAAATTTCTCAAGTTGATAAACAACCAGTTGCTTTAAAAGTTTTGAGTAGTTAGAGCATGGTGCATTTATGTATATCAAGGGAATTAACACTCATATACTCCCTGCATGTGTGGGGTGAAACTACACACGAGAACATATTGTGTAAGGTGGAGGAACACTCACACTATGGTGGAGGGACACTCAACTGACACAATAAATGACTCGAAACCGTAATCGCTCTTGTGACCTCTAATTGGTACATAATTGCTCCCGAGAGCTCTAATGAAACCCTAATCGCTCTTATCTCCTCTAATGAAACCATAATCTCTCTTGAGGCATCTAATCAGTCCGTAATAGCCCTTGGAGCCTCTAATAGGATCAGTAATCGTCAGTCCTAAAAATATAATTGCTCTGAAGACCTATAATCGCTAAGTATTCGCTCTATAGACCTCCAATCGGTCTGTAATTGCTTCAAAGACATCTAATTGGTCCATAATTATTTTTGGAACCATAATTGATCTCGTGACCTCTAATCAATTCGTAATCGCTCTAATAGGGTCTATAATCATTTTAGAGAGTTCTAATCAATCTGTAATCGCTCAAGAGACCTTTAATGAGATCATAATAATTTTAGGGACTATAATCACTCTCGAGACGTCTAATCAATTTATAATTGCTCTATAGACGTCTAGTTGGTCCGTAATTGCTCCAAAGAATCTCATCAGTCTGTAACCATTGAAGAGAACTCTAATGAGACCGTAATCACTCCTGAGGCCTCTAATCGGTCAGTAATTGCTATAGAGACCAGTTATTGGTCTATAATCACTCTAGAGACCTTTAATCGATCTTTAATCGCTCCGAGACCTCTAATGAGATTGTAATCACTCTCGACACTTCTAATCGATCTATAATTGCTCAAGTGCATAATTATACTCAAGACATCTAATGAGACTGTAATCACTCTTGAAACCTCTAATCAATCTGTAATCGCTCTAGAGTCCTCTAATCAGTCTATAATCACTTCAGAGGACCTCTAAGCATTTGGTGGGTCACAAATGTAAGGATTGCAAACTATGGATTCACCAATGTTTTTTAATTGGTTTCACCTAGATTTTAAATAGTTTGGGTCAAGCCTATTCAAAGTTTTAATTTCGCTATTGAAAGCTCTAATTGTCTTATATTATTATTCATATATGAGCATCTTTCTAATATGTTTGCCATACAAGTAAATATAGACATTTATTTACAAATTCACAAAAGATAATTATGATATAGTTTGCCGTACATAAAACATCTATTTACTAACTTGCACAAGATAGATATGAAACAGTCTAATAAGTAGCCGTGCATGCTCACCAGCTCAATTCTTGGCTATCGAACATCTCTCCCTTTTACAAGCTAGGCCCCAGTTCGTTATACACCATTTAGAAAATCATGGTGATTCCATCTTCCTCTCATTTGGCAATGATGTACAACTAGGTCATTCACACTGTAATTTGCATTTTGGATGGTTCAGATCTCGAGAATCAAATCGATGAATTATTCCTAGCCATTTATTTAATGGTTAGTAAATAAATGGTTAGAAGTAAACGGGGAGTGGTTGAAACTCAAAGAGAAAGATCATATGATTATCATTGCCTGCTCATTGCAATATGCTCCATCCAAAGTTAGGTCAGCATTGCCAATGAATCCTGATTGATGGGTGATTATTCTCCCCTAGTACTAAGCTTGATGGTCCACCTTAACGTATGACGTATGCGTAATATCCACCCATTTCATTCGTCTCTCCAGGTGATGTTAGGATGTTGATTAAAAATTAGACCGGTAAAAAACTCGAGTGGGCCACATCATAAAAAATACAAACTCAAGTGGGCCACACCATAAGAAATATTGGAAAATGAATCCCTGCCATCCAAACCTCCTTGGAACATTATAGGTTTTGGATCAAGCTGATATTTATGTTTTACTTTCATCTCATTGGGAATGGTTTGCCCTCATCCTGTTGGAATGGCTCTACGAAAGCCTTGTATGGCATATCAAACATCAAGGTGGTCAGGGGAAGGTTTCAAATGTGGACTCGGATCCAATAGAGACCCCTTCAGTAAATTACTGCGACTGGACAGTCGAGATTCGTGGAACTGATGGTCATCGGTGCAGTCCATTCAACCATGTTGTGATACATAGTTCAAGTGGTAGACTGAGTGAAGATAGCCTGGCATCGATTCTCATAGTAGAGGTGGCTAACATTGTGATGCGACTAACAAGGTTGGGTGGGTGGTGTTTGGAGTAACCCAAAAAAAACAGAAAAAAAAACAAACGAAGCGACGTGAGTTATCTTAACTCAGTCATGATTCGTCCAACTGGTGCTTATGTAAAATGGGGGTTTCAGCACCAACCGATACCCAGCTAAGTACTGGAGGGGCCTGACTGTGGGGCCACTTTGATGTATGTGACTACATCCATGCGGTCCATCCGTTTTGAAATTTCATTTGAGGGCATGATCCAGATGGGCCATAGTACAGAAAACAGTGCTGATTGACCATTAAAAACTTTTTGTGGGCCACAAAAGCTTTAGATCAAGATGATATTTACTGTGGTCTCTTCATCTAGATGTTTGTGACCTTATCAACAGGTTGGATGGAAAATAATGGCAAAAGAACATTCAAGTGAAATCCATGAAGTTTTCAATGGTAGATATTCAATCACGACTGTTTCTATGGTGTGATCCATCTAAGATTTGAGCCAACTTCATTTTTAGTATAACACTCTAAAATGATCTTTCAAAATGGTTGGATGGTGTGGATTTAAGACACATACATCACTGTGAGCCCCACCGTCAGGGTTCCCACCCACCTCGGTGGATCCGGGGTCTCACCTAATCCGCCGCTTCCGACAGAGGCTACCTAACGTTGTGTAAACTCATACAGATCGAGCAATCATAATAACCTTTCAATCTCATTCATTCCATCCGTTTTGATAACCATCAGTTGGATGAATCATGACCGTCCAGTCGCAGTAATTTACTAGGCCATGCACTATCTACAATCAGCCATATATAATTTGGTTGGCTCGTGTATCAGCTGCATGAGTGCTGGGCATAAAATGGGATATAGGCCCAATTAGTTTAAACCGGCGGTAAACTAACTTATTAGCCCATCGTCGATTATAAATGGTGCATGAACTCTGACAGAAAAATCGTCGCATGTGCAGTACAGAGCAGCCATGGAGAAAGCTCCACCGCACGTGCTCGTTTTCCCCTTCCCATTCCTCGGTCACATCAACTCCATGCTCAGGTTAGCAGGACCTCCTATGCCTAGCTGGCATCCACGTCACCTTCCTCAACACCGACCACACCCATCACCGCCTCCTCCGTTCAAACCCTAACCTCCTGGCCGACCGGCCCGGCCTTCGATTCCATACAATCTCCGACGGCCTCCCAGCAGACGAGTCCCGACCGCTCGATCGGTTCACAGACCTCTTATTCTCGCTCAGATCGGCGGCGCCGCCGATCCTCCGGGCGATGCTGGCCGGTTCCGGCGGGCGGCCGGGATCTGACGACACGGTGACGTGTATTGTGGTGGACGGGCTCTTGTCGTTCGCGATCGACGTCGCAGATGAGTTTGGGATCCCGATCTTCATCTTCCGTACGGCCAGCCCTTGCAGCTTCTGGACTTTTTTCTGCGGTCCCGCGATCGCAGCAGGAGGGGAGTTCCCATTTGAAGAAGGTGAGCTTGGATCTTAGACTTGATGCTTTCTTTTCAGTGGTGAGGAGACGTGGCGAGATGCAATTAATTGGGCCGTACGCTGTGAGAGATTAGCCGAGTATGTACTCGGCTAAAAAACCTTCGGAAATCCGTGGTCCGAAAGCCATTCACAAACAGTCATTTACAAATTACCAGCGAAACTTTAGCAGGAAATCGACGCACTTGGAAAATGTACATTACGGTCGGCTCCAGGGATTACACATCCTGTGGATCCGGTGATCTACCAAAGCCGCCCCCACTAGTCGCGCCTCACCACTCAATCGCACCTTGCCACATCTCTTCACCACCCAATCCGCGTCCGGCTTTCAGGGAAGCTGATTGCACCCCGGGTATACCTGTGCCCGGGGCTGTGTGGGCCCACAGAGATGTCTGTGACAAATCCGGTCGGTCCATCTGTTTTTAAAGACCATAATAGCACAGGATTCTAAAAATCAGACAGATCCAAAGCTCAGGTAGGCTTCACCAACGAAACAGTGGGAACAGAAACGTCTAACCACTTAGATAAACGGTAGGAACAAATATCATCCTCGGATTCGGTGTTACTCGCATTACAAAGTAGCGGGTGTTTCCCTGGCCGCTACCTAGATGTGTATCTGTTGTATATCCGCCATTCATCAGTTTCTGCAGCTGATTTTAGGACATGGTCATTGAAGCATATACAAATCTCAAGTGGACCATACCATTGGACACAGTGGTCATTGAATGCCCACATTAAAAACTTCCTACGGCTCACCATAGGTTTTTTTTTTTTTGTACACACCCACGGTTAATCACACTTCAATCTTAGCCACCCCCACGTTGGGAGTCCATACTAGGACCTCAGTGTTGAAACGAGGTTGTCTTCACTACAACTGTCCCAAAGGTGTGGTGTCACCGTAGTGTTTATTAGCTATTGAACCTGTTGATAAGATAGCGAACTTGGATGATGGGAAAACACAAATATCAAATAAATCCAAAACTTTAGTAGCCTAAAGAAGTCTCTAATGGCCAACGACCACGGTTTCCTGCAGTGTTGTCCACTTATGATTCAGATATTCATCACCTAAAATGGTCTGAAAAAATTAGTGGACGGCATGGATATGCAACACATACATCAAGGTGGGCCCCACGGTCAGGGAAACACCCGCGACAGTGTCACTGGGGAACACCTGATCCGCTCTCCTTTCAGATGTGAAAAATGGGGCCCACAGGTATAATAATCCAGACCTTATAGTGTGGATGTAGGGTTATGACATGGAATTACCAGCCACGGTACTCTACCCGACCGTTTCAATTGTGGCCTAGAAATGTGCGGTTGAGAAGAAAGTGGAGCAATGTTGGGCACTCCACTGGAAAATGGCCAGGACATTGCTATCTATGATATTCCAACGTGGAAGGAGAATTGGTAGGTGGTACATCAAAGTTGTCGAGTATTACCAAAACGTAGTACCCACTCTTTGGACATCAAAATCCGATGATGTCAAACCCCCCATTATGAATCCAGATCCTCTGTTCATATTGAGCAGAGAAATCCTGCTTTTCACCTCTCTAATTAATCAGAGAGGGAGCAGCAGAGGTTCTCAGAGGATCTGAATTCCCCCAGTAATCATTGCAGCGCCTGTGGATCTTATAATTCCTCTTTTAAGAACTCAATGCATGCGCGTGAGAGCGGATTAGCTGTTACCCGTGACCAGCTTAGGGTATGTTTGGTAAAACTTTATTTTCAGCACTTACAACTGAAATGAGCCAATTTTAGTGATTTTTTTTTATTCATCGTTTGTTAAATCTAAAAAATTTAGTGCTTAATTTAAATTTCACTGAAATTTTTGAATTTTTTTTCAGCTTCGCTCTTTTGACTTAAAACTTGAGGTTGAATACGGTAAGTGATTTAGGTTTTTAATTTTTTTTAATGACAACTCTACCCTTCTATACCTAACTTCACATGGGCATTCAAAGGGGTAAGTGCGTGGGCTACAAACCATCAAAGTGGATGCGGATTACCTATGACGTCACCAAGTTTTGTGGGCCCCACCATGATGTATGTGTTGTATCCACACCATCCATCCATTTGGAGAGATCATTTTAGGGCATGAACGAAAGAATGAGGCAGATTCAAAGCTCTAGTGGACCCCACCACAGAAAATGGTGGGACAATGACACCCATCGTTGAAACCTTCCTAGGGCCCACCATGATGTTTTTTGAGATCCAACTTGTTTATAAGTTAACACAGACATAGAAGAAGGGAAAACCCAAATATCTGCTTGATCGAAAACAATTTTGGCTAACAAGAAGTTTTTAATTGTAGATGTTGAATCCCCATTGTTTTATATGATGGGTCCACTTGAGCTTTCGATCTGCCTCATTCTTTGGCTCATGCCCTAAAATGATTTCTCTAAATGGATGGAACATGTGGATACAACACATACATCATGGCGGGGCCCACATGACTTGGTGGTGTCACTTCACCAGCGAGTTTAGTTGTTGACTAACTAATCCAACTTGGGGAAAGTACTTTGGGCCATCATGATGTATGTGTTATATCTACATCGTTCATCCATTTCACTAGATCATTATTGGTCATGAGCCAAAAAAAAAAAAAAAATGAGACAAACCCAAAGCTTGAATGGACCACACCACATAAAGCTATTGGGCAATGATGCCACCGTTGAAACCTTCCTAGGGACCACCATAATGTTTATTTGGCATCCATTCTGTTCATAAAGGTTACACAGAATTGGATGAATTGAAAACATAAATATCAGCTTGATCCAAACCTTCTGTGGCCCTAAGAAGTTTTCAATTGTAGGTGTTCAATTTCCACTACTTTATAAGTGTGGTCCACTTGATATTTGGATATACCTCTTTTTTTTTCTTTTATCTCATGACCTAAAATAATATGAAAAAATGGATGAACGGTATGGATCTAACAAATACTTCATGGTGGGGAAACGTAACTTTGTCGCATCAACGCACCGTGGAGATAGGCGTTGTGTTACACGCTGAGCAATCCAAGTCAACTTTTAGAGGGCGTGGCTTAAGGGTTATCATATATATATATCCACACTGTTCATTGGTTTTCTAGTTCATTTTAGGGTATGTTACAAAAGAGAGAGAGAGAGAAACAGACCCAAATCTCAAGTGGACCACACGAAAAATTGGTTTAAGACTTTACATGTGTGGCTCATCTTCCACCTCTCCAAATCCTTTATCAAGTTCGCCCCACATAGGAAGGACCTAAAAACATTGATGGAACAATCTCAACCATTCAATTGGTGGTTATTTGATTAATGATTAGAAATAAAATATAAAGTGATTTATATTCAATGGGCAAGATCAGATGGTTCGCATCACCCACTTGGTGTGTATGTCCCCTTGTGACACCAATCATAATATTATGATGATTATAAAAAGAATATGGTTTGTGATCCATTAATGGTATGACCCATCTCACCAAGTGTCTTGATCATAGAAATAAGAACGATAAATATGTGAAGCAATTGAAAACCTAAACATATAATGTTGGGATGACTATTATCTACTTGCCTCGTTACACCACTAATTTATGTAATTGGACATGACAAACATAAAAGATCTAAACCATACATGTACTTGGCCTTATTTAGTAAGGGAATTTATTAAAATTTTATTAGTGGCATGATAATAATTACGTTTCTTCTTATACTATACAAAAATTATAAATTGAAATAATATAGGACAAATATGACAAATTACCAATTTTCAGACCTTTGTAGTTCATGTTTACCAAACATCTTTTTATTAAAAAAGTGCTTGTTTCATATCTTATTTTTCTGGCACCTTTGTGGGTGTTACCATAACCCTGTGGGGCTGATTTTGATGTATTTTCTTATATATCCACTCCGACCAGCTGTTTTTGCATCTCATTTTAAGACATGAGTGCCCCACCATTTCTAGTGGTATGGTCCACCTGAGATTTGGATCTGCATAATTTTTGGAACCCCATCCTCAAATGGGACTGGAGAAGCGGATGGATGGCACGGATGTACAAAATATCATCCATGTGAGCCACACGGTAGATGACACCCACTAAGCTATTCCCCTGGTAACACCTAATTGCCTCCCCATGCGAGTAAGCGTACGGGGGCCGTGAGTATTCGCTGACGTGATGGACGACTTCACGTAGATGAGATCCACTCCGTTCATCAGTCGCGCCACCCTTATGAGCCTCGAACTAGAAAATCGGGTGGGCTTTATTGGTACTGGGAAGAGTAGTGTGAGTGGTTTGGATGACATTTATAAACCGGGCAAGCCCACATCTAGGAAGCGGATTGCGCACTGAGTAAACTCAGTGGGCCCCCCGATGAAGTATGGCTTATCCACACCGTCCATCTAATATTTTGGTATCATGGCCTAAAATGAGCTGTCAAAATGGTTGAAAGGTATGGATTTAAGGCACATACATCACTATGAGCCCCAAAGTCAGGGGTCCCACCCACAGAAGCCCTCCCACCTACCTCTAGCCACTAACGGGCACATCTTTGTGCGGCCCACCTTGATATATCTGTTAATCCACACCGTTCATCCCTTTTCTCAAATATTTTAAGGTGGGCCCTCAAAAAATGAGGCAGATCCAACGCTCCAGTGGACCACATCAAAGCTTGGGTTACATTAAATGCACACCATTAAATGCAAGAGTCATCTGTGGTGGTCCACTTGAGCGTCGGATCTGCCTCATTTTGGGGGAGCCACTTGGAAATGCTATTTCATTAATGCAATCATCACTACGAGGACACGGATGAAGGCGGATTGCATACTGTTACACATGCTATGTGAGCCCCAGCACGGTGTATTTGTTTTATACATGCCATCCATCCATGGACGTGGTGCTCTTTGAGCCCCACCATGATCTATTTTGTTTTATCCATTGTTTATCATTATTTTAGGGCATGAAATAAAAAATGAAGCAGATTGAAATCCCAGGTGAACCACATGAAATCCCAGGTGAACCACACCAAAGGAAAATAGGGTGATTATAGGCTACAGTTAAAAACTTCTTAAAGCCCGCTGTAATGTTTATTTACCATCCACCCACTTGATCAGGTGATACAAACCAATGAAGGCGAAAACACTAATATCAGGTTGATCAAGTTTTTAAGCCCTGAAGAAGTTTTTAATGGTGAGGTTTCAATCACCAAGTTTTCTTGATATTTGTGTTTCCTTCATCTTGGTTTGTATGACCTAATCAATAGGTTGGACTATAAATAAACATGACAGTGGACTTTAGGAAGTTTTTAACTGTAGCAGTTTAATGACCCTGTTCTCCTGTGGTGTGGTCCACATGAGATTTGGATCTACCTAATTTTTGGACTTATGCTTTAAAATGAGCTGGAAAAATGGACGGCATGAATAAAGCACATGATGGGCCCACAAGCTTTGTCCTACCCGAAACTTTATCATGAGCACATACATCATGGTGCAATCCTCTAGTGTGGTTTTTAGGGACGCGAATTAGGTGTAGAACAGCTTAGTCGGTGTTACCCTAACCGTGTGGGGCCATATTGATGTATGTTTTATATATGGAAGCTATTTATCTGTTTTTTCATGCCATTTTAGGATGTGATCCAAAACCCTAATAAGATTCAAATCTCAGATGGATGGTACCACTAGAAACAGTGATGAATAACCTTTAAAAACGTTTTGTGGGCAGCAAAAGTTTTGGGTCAATCTGATCTTTATATTTTCCCTTCATCAAGACCTTATTGACATGAGCTTGGATTGCAAATAATTAGCACTACCAAAACCTTACGACAGGCTCTTTAGAATTTTTAATAGTGGGGCACTCAATCACACTGTTTCTAGTGGTATGGTCCACTTGAGATTTGAATCTGCATAATTTTTGGAACCTCATCCTAAAATGGGATTTAGAAACGGATGGACGGAATGGATATACAAAATATCATCCATGTGGGCCACACAGTAGGGGTAACACCCACCAAGCTGTTAGGGGGAAACTTCCCTCCCGGTTTTTAGAAATTCACCTATTAGTACTTTTGCCAGATCATGAGCCGAAAAATAAGTTAGATCCGCCGACGCAAGGAAGCGGTGGGAATTGAAGCATCCACCGCTGAAATATTCATGGAGCCATGTACGTTTAGGATCAGGATGCACCAATCAACTGGAAGAGAACGACCGTTTTACCTATCGGCTGGGAGATACGATCATCCAACTGATCGGCCGATGGATTTCAACTATTACACCGATTGGCCGACAGAAATCAATCATTGTGCTTTCTAGTGGACCGCAGGTACGTACCTAAAAATAAACGAAACGAAATCTCAGGTGGACCACACGGTCCACACCCAAGGTACGTAGCAGTGGTCATTAACCATTAAAAACTTCTTCTAGGCTGGAAAAGTTTTGGCTCAATGTTGATATTTGTGCTTTCCTTCTTTAAGGTCCGTGTGTTGGAAATGGCCCTATTTCTAGGCTATGAGATTCAGGCAGTGTGCCCCATCTTGATGACGTGTTATATATCACACACACCTCTGTTTTTCAATCTCATTTTAATAAATAGTCCTTAAAATTAAGCAGATCCAAATCTTAAGTGGACCATGTTAGAAGTAGATGTTGAAAACAACTGACAAATATTAAAATTAAATGAAAATTAAAACAAAATTTAAAGAACTTATTGTTTTGAAGAACACTGAGTTGATGCGCGACGAGTCATTGGGCTTGAAACCAAATATGTCATCCTTGAACCGCTTTCTAAATGCAACAGGAGTCACGGACAATTGACCTTCAAGATACAACAACTATCACCCTAGTTTCGGCTGTGCACTCGCCGTACAGGGTTCGAACCAGCAAGTATAGAAAAACTAGTTCAGAGTTTTAGCAAAGTTGAGAAAGAAGATGATTATTTCAGATTTTTTAAAAACGGATTAATCAATTCTATATATAGACTTGATTAGGTGCTTAATGCATCGTTTTAAATTGGGTTAAGTCCGTTGGGTTTAAACCCAACTGATGCGACCACCTGAACAGATGCTTCTCTATGGTTCAACGTGTATAGCCTCACAAACCACAAAATTCACTTGCCCCTTGAGAGCTTAGCCCATGTGTAAAGCCTTTAATTATATATTTACTTTTTTCCTTGTTTCTTTCCGATGTAGGACAAAGAAAATGTACAAAACTCCAAAAACAAACTTGTGGAGGAAAGCCTCTTTCAAGAAAAATTTGAAATAAAATATTTTAAAAGTCTTTTAAAATGCAACAGACCACACCACCGAAACAGTGGTGATTGAATGGCCACCATTAAAAACTTTTTTAGGACCTGTGGATAATGTTTATTTTCCATCCAACCTGTTGATAAGGTCAAGCAGACCTGGATGAAGGGAAAATACACGGATCAGCTTGGTACAAGACTTTTGTGGTCCATAAACAGTTTTTAATGATCATTCACCACTGTTTCTAGTGGTGTGGTCCACCTGATATTTGGATATGCATAAGTTTTGGAATCGTATCCTAAAATAAGCTGGACAATGGATGGACGGCGTGGATATGCAACATATTCATCAAAGTGGGCCCGAAACGGTCAGGTAACAGCCACTAAGGTGTTACCCGGGTAACACCTAATCCACTCCCGTAAGGGGCATGGTGGGGCCTCACACACAAATCCCAGCTCTTCCCTTTCAAAAAAAACGTGAACACGAGACTCCGCACCTGATGGACGGAGTGGATTTCATGCACGTTCTCCCCTCACGTGGCGCGGCATCACTTCTACGCGTACTGTAGCTCGCGGGCTGTTCTTTGGATATTCTAAAAATTGTTTCCTTCTCTGTCTCAGACGACATGGATCGGCCCATAAGAGGCGTGCCGGGAATGGAAGCCTTCCTCAGACGTCGAGACCTACCGAGTCTCTTCCGAGTCAATCAACTCAGTGACGTGCATCTCCAACTTATCTTGACCGCAACTCAAGACACGACTCGAGCCTCGTGTTTCATTCTCAACACCTTCGAAGACATTGACGGCCCCATCCTGTCCCATATCCGAGCCCACTGCCCCACCACGTACGCCATCGGACCCCTCCACGCCCACCTCAAATCTCGACTCACCGAGTCAACCGATTTCACCCCTTCTTCCTTTAGCCCCTGGACGGAGGACAGGTCCTGCATGACGTGGCTCGATTCCCAGCCACATAAATCCGTCCTCTACGTCAGCTTCGGCAGTATTGCGGTCGCAACTCGGGACCAGTTGCTGGAATTCTGGCACGGACTGGTCAACAGTCAGACCCGCTTCTTATGGGTCATGCGCCCGGACGCCGTTGACGGAATGGATCAGATCCCAACTGAGCTCAGGGAAGCAACAGACGAGAGGGGGCGACTTGTAGGGTGGGCCCCACAAGTGGAAGTGCTGGCCCACTCGGCGGTTGGTGGGTTCTTGACTCACAGTGGGTGGAACTCGACGTTGGAGAGCTTGTCAGCGGGAGTACCGATGATTTGCTGGCCCTTCTTCGCCGACCAGCAGATAAATAGTAGATACGTTGAGGAGGTTTGGAAGGTTGGTTTGGACATGAAAGATAGGTGCGATAGAAGAACGGTTGAGATGATGATCAGGGAGTTGATGGAAGGGAAGAGGGAAGAACTGGTGAAATCGACGGCTAGGATTGCTGATCTGGCGAAGAGAAGTGTGAGCCAAGGCGGGTCATCATACATGAGCTTTGAGAAATTGGTGGAGGAAATTAGATCAATGACCCAGCGGGCCGCACCCGATGGAGGAAAATGAGACTGGACGGTGTTAGAGACCCATCTTCATCGTACACCGGCATATATGCATCATGACTATTACGCGAATGGTTGGGCTATTTACCATTGAAAAATGATAAAAATCTGATAATCCGAGCCATTGGTTTAAATGGTGGGTAACATGTATTCTTTTGCATTTTGTGTGGATCACATTGATTGCTTGAGTCGGGGGTTATTCTAGAGTAGAATCGTTTACTTTTATTTAATTTAAAAAAAAAAAAGAACAAGTAGAAAAAAGAAAGAGAGGTCTTAAAGAAAGAGATGTCTTAAGTTTTCTAATAGACCATAGCCAACGCTGATTGCCTGCTGAGCCAACTTTGTGGGCCTACTGTGATGTATGTGTCTTATCCAGGCCGTCCACCCATTTTGCTAGCTCACTTTAAGGCATGAGCCCAAGAATGAGGCAGATCCAAAGTTCAAGTGGGCCATTGCTCACTTTAAGGCATGAGCCCAAGAATGAGGCAGATCCAAAATTCAAGTGGGCCATAGCTCACTTTAAGGCATGCGCCCAAGAATGAGGCATATCCAAAGTTCAAGTGGGCCACACCACATGAACAGTAGGGATTGACGACCTCCCATTGAAAATTTCTTGGGGCCCGCAGAAGTTTTGGATCCAGCTGATATTTGAGATTTCCCTTCATCCAACTATCCAAGTGTATGAACAGCATAGACGGCAGGTAGACTGCAAATAAACATCACAGCGAGCCCTCGGTAGGTGTGATTATCCCCTCTTTCGTGTGATGTGGTCCAATTGAGCTTTGAATCTGCCTCAATTTTTTTATGGACATGCCCTAAATGAGTTGGCAAAACTGATGGACAGCATGGATAAAACACGTACATCATGGTAGGGCCATAGAGTCGGTCACCAGGGAGTCACCAGGCAATCCTGCATCCAGATATTTGGGGCCTACCAGGGAGCTGGAGATAATCGGCATTAGGTTTGCTTTTCTCTAAAACATGGACGAGTATGTTTAGCTGGACTCGGGATGAGCGTGTATCACTGCCTACTGGGACTCAGGTTTTTCCAATGATCTAAACCGTCCATTTTGAGGGCTCTATGATGTAGCGACACCGTAAATATCTAAAGTTGAACAGATGATTGCGGTCATTACTGTCTGTAGATGAATTTAGAAAAATGAAAATGAATTTCAAATAGCTCTAATTATACTCTAAAAGTTGAAGGTGAGGATCATCATTGAAGTATGACCTAAGAGATAATAGTTTATTTATGGTTATAAACTGTTCAAATCATCGGCCCCACATGCTACACTTAGGGCTAGTTTGGATTGTAAGTTACTTAAGATAAGCCACTTATCAGATCAGTTATTTATCTTGATTTTTACTTATTAAGCAGATAAGTATGTTTGGTAAACAACATACTTATCAGCCAATAAATAAATATGTTTGGTAAAAACATATTGGTAAGTAACCTTTCTAAATAAAATTTCAAATCTACCTATAATAAGCAACATATTGACATGAAAAGAAAAAGGTCAGTGTCGAGGCAGTTTTCCTAATTGAATGAGCCTTTCTAATCCCATGTGTGCAATAAAGCTCATGTACATGCCATGCATGTGCTAGCATAGCACGATTGGTCCAAGATACATTCCATCCATCAGAACGTGACCACTATATGGATGCCCTAACACAAGAATCAGGTTGATCCAATGGTCATGTGGGCCAAAGTCTGCAAAACAAATGTACGGCTTTGGAAGACTTGGTTGAAGTTTTCTAACCCATTCACTTGTTTCCAATAGTCGGTCCACATGGTGAGTGGACTAGAACCATTTTTGGGAAAGATGTAGAAGATCCAACCTGATTGGTGGATTGGATCTTACACCAATTAATGTAGGGCCCATCTTTGATGTGGGCCATCTACTGTGTGAGCCCCCACCTTTAATGGTACAGTCCATCATGTGGGGCTGCCTTTGATATGGATGGTATGAGAGAGCAGTAATTGAGAGATCTTTGATATGTAGGGTAACTTAAGAGAGATAAGTAGAAAAGCCAAATTGTGGGTGTGTACTAACCCCTCCTTATGAGAGAGATCAGTAGAAAAGCCAAAAGTCAAAAAGCTAAAAAGATACTTATTAAGATAAGTAATTTTTAAAAGATAAGTTACTTTTCAATTATACTTACTGAACCAACTTAAGCACGGAAAGTAACTTAACGCCTTGAGTTCAGTCGAAAAGTAACTTATTTGGTAGTATCCAAACATGCCCTTAAAGTCATGAGAAAAGTTAATCTAAATTCTTATTTGTTAATGGGGCTTGTGTTTCAGAGATTTCTTGTTGTGAATTGGCTGATCCTCAATTACCATCTTCGTTGAGGATTTTAAGATCGGTTTTATTGATTTAGAGGTAAGGGTTATAGGCTCAACTTGGCTTACGGCCCATCATCTTATCAAACCTCACTCTACCCTAGTGTGTCACTACACCAATAATGCTGTCAATTGGCTGTGTTTTGTTATGAATTGGCTACCTTAAAGCAATTTCTCAAATGTAATAGTAGCAGAAGATGGAGAGGATTATATCATTTTCGCTAACGTAAGAAAAGATCTAGAGTAATACTCTCTTTCAAGTAAGATCCATACTATAAATCATGTGGTTGTGATAGAACCTAACTTCTCTCTCACAATATCTCTTTACATTCTACAAATTAATGCTCGAAATTTAGATGATCCGTTCATAAGTACTTGACCCATTGTATAGAATATAGTTAGGATTGTTATTAATTGTAGGAGAAATTGCTCATGCAATTTGGAAACTTCTTGTGTAAAGGACTACAAGAGAAATTGCTCACACATCTTGGAACTAAGAAGACAATGGATAGCAAATTACCTTAAAACTATTATAAACCCATCTCTCTATCTTCTAATGAGTAGGGCCCGCATGGATGACACATATTGCGGTTACATGTTCAAATCGAGTCCTATAGCACCTGTACCTGGGTAACGAGTTCTGGTCTAGATGATCCATGAAATAGAAATGAACCTGGATACAATCCAGCTCAGTTACCTCTCAGTGGCTAATTGGGTCTTGGGTTTTGGGTTCTAACTTAAAGTTTCAGGAGCATATATAACTGGACCACTTAGACACTTGCACAAAAGACTTCTCTTACACACGTGTAGCGTAAGAAACTTTATATATATATATATATATATATATATATATATATAAAGGAATCTTTACCACAAAATCCACCCAAGATGCTTTTTGGAGAGAAGAAAATTATAAAATGCTCTCATCTAATTTTTTCTTTAAAGAAGTGAAAGTCGAGACTTGCAGGGCCCACATGGTATGTAGGCGACATCCAACCCATCCAACATAAGGACCAGCCATGTTAGGTCCTCGAACAAATAATCAAGCCGATCCAATCATCAAATGGGCTGCAATTGAATTTAGATGTTTTGATTGGTGTACTTTTTTTTATTTATTTTTTTTATGGACTGGCCCATTTTATGATTGGATCCTCCATAATTTTGATTCATCTAGTAATGTTGGTTTGCATTTGCTGCTGGGTTGGATGTTAGACACATAACATATAAGCCGTACAATCCTCATCACCGTTTCTAAATAAGGGCAATAGTTTCAATTCACCTCTAAACAAATCACTATCCTATGTTGGTAAAATCACATTCCTAGAGTAATTTTGAATGTATTTGATTGTACTACTAAGCTAATTGAAGGGAGTTATCATAAGCGATCCATATCTCACCTTATCCATATATAATTGCACTATTAAACCTGATTGGACCCAACCCAGTCCTTGCTACTCCAGATAACGAGGTCCATCTCATGGACCTGACTGAAACCCAACCCACTGACAGCCTATGAGCCTGGCCCGGCCAGCCGACCTGACCCATGGCCACCCTTATTCACCACCTGTATTACGAGCAAACCAGATCGTGGAGCGCAACTTGAGTGAGACCCCAGAGCCAGCAATGTGGGTGAGACCCTGACTGTAGGAGTGAAGCCCAAAAAAGTTTCAGGTGGACGACACCGCAGGAAACAGTGGTCATTGAACTCCCACCAATTAAAAACCTCCTAGCATCCACGTAATGTTTATTGGACATCCAACCTGTTGATAAGGTCACACATATCTGGATGACGAAAGAAAAAAAAAACGAAAACAAAGATCAGCTGGATCTAAAACTTTTTGGTCCCGCAAAAGATTTTCAATGTCATTAAACCACTGTTTCCTGTGATGTGGCGTGATGTGGTGTGTTGAACCCGAAACTTGTATTTGATTCATTTTTGGGACCATAGCTTACAATAAGTTGGACAAACAGATGAACAGCGTGGATATACAATAAATACATCGAGGTGGGCCCCTACAGTCAGGGTCTCGCCCACATCGCTGCTTCCGGGGTCTCACCCAAGTTGCGCTCCAGATCGTGTGGTTTTTTAACAGTGTGACATACAAAGTAGGATTTATTAGACTATCAGCACTGATTCATGCATACCACTGTGACTGTGAGTGCTTAAATAAAAAATTTCAGTCGATAGCTACAACTGTGTACATTTTTCACAATTGAAGTGTGCCAACTGGGATGACAAAACATGTCCACAGATCCAGGCTGTTTGTTATATGGTGGAACATTGGACTGATGGACCTGACGGTCCAGATCACTGGGCATCAATAGTACTCCACTGGCAAATCCATAACCCTGGAAATTAACAGAAAAAAGTTACTGTAGAGAGGTGCAATCATTAGCCGTATCCGGGTCCTTGACCAGATATCGTGGAACTGGGCCCCGACCGAATCACTATCCCAAACCATCAAGGCTCGAGCCAAGCTAGGTGGGCCTACCTCAATAGACAGGGTTGGGCCCTATAGAGGCTCCTGGTTGGGCCGGGCCGATCGACGGACTACCGGTACCTAGCGTTGCCCAAACTTACTACCGGATCCGGACCCGAGACGGTGACAATACGATCTCCGACAATTGTTGGGTCCTGGTATATTCAAGAGCAGAGATGTGCCAATCAACACTGTCCATCTTGTGGGACCGATCTCGGATGGCCCATTTTCGAAGTTAGGCCTTCATCCTAGACATCAATTGTCTTGTGGACCATCTGCCGCTGTTGATTCCTACCATTGTTCTGCAAGGATTGTCGGATCCACATATAGATTTTTGAACCATTTTCCATCCAGAGCAGAGGCAACGAGATTAACGGTCCTGATTAACAATCCAACTACACTAGGTCCCACATTTTTTATTAACTATGCAAAAGAAAACACCAAAACTACATGTATATTTATTGATTAAAGGTAGTCCGCATAACTACCCTAAGTTCTAACTCACACAGCAAACAAAGCAGGAACCAGGACAATCCATAGCGAAACACCCCAAGGACAACAGACTATTTACCATTCTGCCCTTCTCCTTTCTCAGCCAGAGATTTCAATGGCCTTCACATCGGGCTTCTTCACCTCCACTTTCGGAACCGTTACAGTCAGGACTCCGTTCTCCATTGCTGCTTTCACTCCCTCTACCCTCGCATTCTCCGGCAACCTGAATCGCCTCAGGAACTTGCCACTTGACCTCTCAACACGGTGCCACGTGTCGTTCTTCTCCTCTTTCTCCTTGCTTCTCTGGCCGCTGATCTGGAGCACTCTTCCTTCTTCAACCTCCACCTTCACCTCCTCCTTTTTCAGCCCTGGCAGATCCGCTTTGAAGACATGCGCTTCGGGAGTCTCCTTCCAATCTATCTGCGTGTTTGCGAATTGGGAAGTTTCTCTGGCGAAATCGGAGCGAGATGGGAAGAGAGAGGAATCGAAAGGGAATCCTTGAAACGGGTCCCATATGTCGTGGGAGAAGGGATCGAAGACGTTAGTTCGGCGGCCAAAGACGCTGGGGATGATCGACATCTTGGTGGTTGGGAAGTTTCTAAAATGGGATTTGCAGAGATTGGGATTTCTTTAGTTTGATGGGCGTTTGGCAGATATGAGAGATAGCTATTGGGAAATTCCTTCTGATGGTTTGGGAAGGGACGTGTTTGGGTATTTATTGACAGAGGAGAGGAAGGGTCCAGAGAAACGAGACGGATCTTGAAGCTTCGGGGCGCGGATTAGGTGAAGCCGGGCATCAGCCTAGTGGGTGGTGAATCGGATTGCGTGCCTCCGCACGCTCTTATCGTGCGGAGTAAACTCAGTTGGGCCCACCTAGAATATATGTTCTTTATCTATTCCGTCCATATGTTTTTCCAGCTCATTTTAGTGGTTGAACCCAAAATTTAAGCATATCCAAATCTCAAGTGGACCATCCCACGAGAAACAGTGGGAATAATGATTTCCACCGTTGAAACCTTCCCAGGCCCTACATTAATGTTTATTTGTCATCCAACCTATTCATAAAATCACATGGATATGGATGAAGGGAAAACACAAATATCAGCTTGATCCAAAACTTTTGTGTCCTCCAAGAATTTTTCAACGGTAGACATTCAGTTCACACTTTTCTTGTGGTGTGGTCCATTTTAGATTTTGATATGCTTAATTTTTTGGCACCATACCTAAAAATTTTCTGTTAAGATGGATGAACAGAGTGGATAAAATACGTAAATCACTGTGGGCCCCACAGAGTTTACTCGGCACGCTAGCATGTGGAGTTACTCATGTACGCAATCCGCTTCCGGTGGGTGGGGCCCTCCTCGATGTATTTGTTGTATATCCGCTGTTCGAGAAAATTTTAGGGCATGGTCACAGTGAGGCAATTCCCACCGTTAAAGACTTCTTGGATGTACAAAAGTTTTTGGATCAAGCTGCTATTTGTGTTTTCCCTTCATCATCCAAGTATGAGTGACCTTATCAACGGTTAGATGGCAAGTAAATATTGAAGTGAGCCTTAGGAAGTATCTAATGGTGGGCGTTCAATCACCTCTGTCTTCTTGTAGTGTGGTCCACCTGAGATGTAAATCTGCCTCATCTTTGGGACCATGCCCTAAAATTATATGGACGAGGTAGATATAAGGTACATACATTGTGGTGGGCCCGCACGGTCCGGCCTCACCCACTAGGTTGTTAACCTTGTTTCACATCATTCACACCTAGAAGCTTATCCTGGATTCTAGAAAGTTCATATAGCAGGCAAAGTCACTTCACCTGCACGCAACGGTGAAATGAAGGGATGTAGATTGTGTACTACCCCGATTGTCTCCTAGTGGGAACCCGCGGGAGTTTTTAGCGGTCACTGGTATATATGCAATGTATACACCGTCTGTATATTTCTTCGTACCATTTTATATGACATGACCAAAATTTAGGTAAATAAAAGGCTCATGTGGAACACACCATATGAAGCAGTGGTGGTAATGATTCTCACCGTTGAAACTTTCCTAGGACCAACCGTGTTGTTTATTTGCCATCCAAACTATTCATAAAGTTAAATAGACTTGGATGAAGGGAAAACACAAATATCAGCTCAATTCAAAACTTCTGTGGCCCCCAAGAGTGTTCAACGGTGATAATTTAATACCTATCGTGTGGTCCACTTATGACTTGGATATGCCTCATTTTTGGGTCTCCATCCTAAAATGATAGGGAAAAATTGATGGACGGTGTGGATAGAATCCATACATCACGCCGGCCTCTCGGAGCTACTGCCCGTTCGCAGCTGGAGAGCGGCAGGGTAGGACGCAATCCGCATCCTGAATGAAGCTGCTAGATTTGATTGGTGGGGCCATCTCTGGATTATTAAAACAGTAGGAATTTTTAATCCTACTATCTATAGAGAGCGCCCCAGAAGTATCATTTATTAGAATCATTAGAGTGGGCAGGACCATGGACCGATTGGATGAGAACACGTGGCTTTTATTAAGATTCTAAGGAGTATTTGGATGGGCATACACTTACGGGCTCATGAAGCCCAAGCCCGGCCCATGTCCATACTAGTGGGCTGAGCCTAGCCTAGCCCTACAAACCCCAATGCTCAAACCGGTTTGGAGCCCAACCCCAAGACTTAAGTAGGCCTCCCTAAAGGGAAAGGTGGTAGGTAAATTATTATCGTTAAAACCCCAGAGTCTACAGTGATGTTTATATGACATCCATACTGTTCATAACGTCACTACTACTGGGATGAAATAGAAACACAAATACTATCCTGATTCGAAACTACCGTGGCTCCACAAATATTTCAACTGTGGACGTTTAATCCTCACGTTTTCAGCCCACTTGAGTCTTGGATCCGGTTCATTTTTGTTCTCATGGCCTAAAATGAGCTCCCAAAACGGATGGACGGGGTAGATTCATCAAAAAACATCAATGTAGGCCCCACCTTGGTTCCCAGCGCAGGAGCTTTATGCACAAGGCTTTCGCAGGAAATCCGCGCCCGAAGGGAGTTATTATAAGCGATCGGTACTTCACCAGACCCGATGCATATATAATTGCATTATTACATCTGATTGGACCCAACCCGGTCCTTGCCTACTCCAGATAAATAGGTCCATCCCATGGACCTGCCTGAAACCCAACCCACTGACAGCCTATGAGCGTGGCCCAGCCAGCCGACCTGACCCATGGCCACCCGTATTTAAAAGCCACCTGTATTATGAGCAAACCAGATCTTGGAGCGCAACTTGGGCGAGACCCAGAACCAGCAATGTGGGTGAAACCCTGACCGTAGGAGTGAAGCCCAAAAAAGTTTCAGGTGGAGCACACTAGAGGAAACAGTGTTCATTGAACTACCACCAATTAAAACCTTCCTAGTATCCACGTAATTTATATTGGACACCCAACCTGTTGTTGATAAGGTCACACATCTGATCGAAAGGAAAAGCAAAAAAAAAAAACAAAAAAAAAAAACAAAGAGCAGCTGGATCTAAAACTTTTTTGTCCCACAAAAGATTATCAATGTCATTAAACCACTGTTTCCTGTGATGTGGTGGTGTGGTGTGATCAACCCGAAATTTGTATTTGCTTCATGTTTTGGACCATAGCCTACAATAAGCTGGACAAACAGATGAACAGTGTGGACATACAATAAGTACATCGAGGTAAGCTGGACAAACAGATGAACGGTGAGGATATATAATAAATACATCGAGGTGGGGCCCTACAGTCAGGGTCTCGCCCAAATAGCTGGTTCCGGGTTCTCACCAAGTTGCGCTCCAGATCCTGTGGTTTTTTTGACAGTGTGACATACAACGTAGGATTTATTAGACGATCAGCACTGATTCATGCATACCACTGTGACTGTGAGTGCTTATATCAAAATTTTTAGTTAATAGCTACATTTTTCACAATTGAAGTGTAACAACTGGGATGACAAAACATTTCCACCAATCCAGGCCGTTTGTTATATGGTGGAACATTGGACTGGTGGACCTGACGGTCCAGATCACTGGGCATCAATAGTACTCGACTGGCAAATCCATTAAATAAACCCTGCAAATTAACAGAAAAAGGTGAAATCATTTGGCGCATCGGGTTCCTTGATCAGATATCGTGGAACTGGGCCCGAACGGATCACTATCCCAAACCATGCAAGGCTGCAGACAAGCTAGGTGGGCCTGCCTCAGTAGATAGGGCTGGGCCCAATAGACTATAGAGGCTCCTAGTTGGGCCGGGCCTGATCCACGGTTACCGGTACCTAGCTTTTGCCAAACTTACTACCGGGTCCGGACCCGAGACGGCGACAATGCGATCTCCGACTACTGTTGGGTCCGGGTATATTTAAGAGCAACGAGTGGAGATGTGCCAATCAACACTGTCCATCTTGTGGGACCGATCTCGTATGGCCCATTTTCGAAGTTAAGCCTTTATCCTAGCCATCAATTGTCTTGTGGACCATCTGCTACTGTTGATTCCTACCATTGTTCTGCAAGGATTGTCGGATCCACATATAGATTTTTGAACCAGTTTCCATCCAGAGCAGAGACAACGAGATTAACCGTCCTGATTAACAATCCAACTACACTAGGTCCCACATTGTTTATTAACTATGCAAAAGAAAACACCAAAACTACATGTATATTTATTAATTAAAGGTAGTCCGCATAACCAACCTAACTTCTACTCACACAGCTAGCAAAGCGGGAACCAGGACAATCCATAGGAAAACACCCCAAGGACAACAGACTATTTACCATTCTGCCCTTCTCCTTTCTCAGCCAGAGATTTCAATGGCCTTCACATCGGGCTTCTTCACCTCCACTTTCGGAACCGTTACAGTCAGGACTCCGTTCTCCATTGCTGCTTTCACTCCCTCTACCCTCGCATTCTCCGGCAACCTGAATCGCCTCAGGAACTTGCCACTCGACCTCTCAACACGGTGCCACGTGTCGTTCTTCTCCTCCTTCTCCTTGCTTCTCTGGCCGCTGATCTGGAGCACTCTTCCTTCTTCAACCTCCACCTTCACCTCCTCCTTTTTCAGCCCTGGCAGATCCGCTTTGAAGACATGCGCTTCGGGAGTCTCCTTCCAATCTATCTGCGTGTTTGCGAATTGGGAAGTTTCTCTGGTGAAATCGGAGCGAGATGGGAAGAGAGAGGAGTCGAAAGGGAATCCTTGAAACGGGTCCCATATGTCGTGGGAGAAGGGATCGAAGACGTTAGTTCGGCGGCCAAAGACGCTGGGGATGATCGACATCTTGGTGGTTGGGAAGTTTCTAGAATGGGATTGCAGACTCTGGGATTTCTTTAGTTTGATGGGCGTTTGGGAGATATGAGAGATAGCTATTGGGAAATTCCTTCTGATGGTTTGGGAAGGGACGTGTTTGGGTATTTATTGACAGAGGAGAGGAAGGGTCCAGAGAAACGAGACGGGTCTTGATTCTCTTGAAGCTTCGGGGCGTGGATTAGGTGAAGCAGGGCGTCAGCCTAGTGGGTGGGGCCCTCCTCGATGTATTTGTTGTATATCCGTTGTTCGAGAGAATTTTAGGGCATGGTCACAATGAGGCAATTCCCACCGTTAAAGACTTCTTGGATGTACAAAAGTTTTTGGATCAAGCTGCTATTTGTGTTTTACCTTCATCATCCAAGTATAGGTGACCTTATCAACCGTTGGATGGCAAGTAAATATTGAAGTGAGCCTTAGGAAGTATCTAATGGTGGGCGTTCAATCACCACTGTCTTCTTGTAGTGTCGTCCACCTGAGATTTGCCATCTGCCTCATCTTTGGGACCATGCCCTAAAATGATCTGGACGACTTAGATACAAGGTGCATATGTTGTGGTGGGCCCGCATGGTCCGGCCTCACCCACTATGTGGTTAACCTTGTTTCACATAATTCACACCTAAAAGCTTCGAGTGGATTTTAGAAAGTTCATGTAGCAGCCAAAGTCGCTTCACCCGCGCGCAACGGTGAAATGAAGGGACGCCAGATTGCGTCCTACCCCGCCTGTTGGTCACCGAGATATATGCGTTTTATCCATAGTGTCCATATATTTCATCATACCATTTTATTGGACATGACCAAAATTTAGGTAAATACAAGGCTCAAGTGGACCTTGGTGGTAATGATTCTCACCGTTGAAACTTTCGTAGGACCAACCGTGATGTTTATTTGCCATCCAAACTATTCATAAAGTTAAATAGACCTGGATGAAGGGACAACACAAATATCAGCTCGATTCAAAACTTTGGTGGCCCTCAAGAATTTTCAACGGTGATAATTTAATACCCATCGTGTGGTCCACTTGTGACTTGGATATGCCTCATTTTTGGGTCTCCATCTGAAATGATACGGAAAAATTGATGGACGGTGTAGATAGAATCC
This sequence comes from Liriodendron chinense, assembly GCA_003013855.2. Taxonomy (NCBI): domain Eukaryota; kingdom Viridiplantae; phylum Streptophyta; class Magnoliopsida; order Magnoliales; family Magnoliaceae; genus Liriodendron; species Liriodendron chinense. Next base: position 7,537,512 of record ML058333.1, read on the forward strand.
ATACATCGCACCGGCCTCTTGGAGCTACTGCCTGTTCACGCCTGGAGACCGGCGGGGTAGGATGCAATCGGCATCCTGAATGAAGCAGCTAGATTTGATTGATGGGGCCATCTCTGGATTATTAAAACAGTAGGAATTTATAATCCTACCATCTACAGAGAGCGCCCCACAGGTATCATTTATTAGCATCATTAGAGTGGGCAGGACCATGGACGGATTGGATCAGAACACGTGGCTTCTATTAAGATTCTAAGGAGTATTTGGATGGGCATACAGTTGCGGGCTTGTGAAGCGCAAGGCCGGGCCATGTCCATACTAGTGGGCTGAGCTTGGCCTAGCCCCACAAACCCCAATGCTCAAACCGGTTTGATCAGAGCCCAACCCGGTTACTAATCACCTCTTTGAGTTTCAAGTGTTAAAGGCCCATGATTAGCTAGGTCGGAAGACTTCACAAGCTGGGCCAACTGCTAGTAATGCTATATAAGTGGGCCCAATTTAACACAACATTATGACCACATTTTCATTAGAATAACCAAAGGTTCAGTTGGATCATTAATAATATCAACTCAAAATGAAATAACAACTGAGATTAATCTTAATGGTGACACTAAACAAGGTTAGTGGGTTGGCGTCAATCCAAGCTTGAAATTTACCGGACATAGATTTACATCATTTTTACCGGAATCATAGATGGGCTAGGCCCAGTTTTTTTTTGTTGTGATTCATTAGAAGATTCAAACAACCCTCCATTTATTACACATGCAAATCAAGCCTAGGCCCAACCCATGGGCTTCACAAAACAAGTCCAAAACCAATTCAATATTATAGTTTTTCAAAGGTTTTCAGCGGTTAAAGATTTGCTTAATTTAACCATTAAAATTATTTTGGTTGCACTTGATGATGATCTAATGACTCAAATCTAATATATGGGATATATAAATCTTTAGTAGATTGCCATGACAATAAAAGGATTATATCATTAGTACATGTTGTGGATACCGGATCGCGCTCGCACGCGCGAGGCCCACTATGTTTTCATTGGGCTTGGCGTTTGCGTTTGGTTTTATCTGTTTGTGGGGTGCACCGTTGTTATGATTGGCTTCATTGATTTTTTTTGCCGTAGTTGTTCAAAACATTTTCAAGGACAATTGAACAACGTTCTTGGACTTGGTATATTAGATGGAGTCGCTACCAGCTAAAAAGAGGCTCAGAATCCATAGTCGGGCAGAACTGGTGAAAACACCAAAATGTCGAGGGTATTCCAAAGAACCCCCGGTCTCAAAATGACTCCTGTTCGGATAAGTTGGTCTGCACCATGGATTCTGAGCAAGGGCCGCAGTTACGACAGGGGAAGGTGTTAGGCACCCCCTGATCGCCGGTGCAATGCACGGTCTCTACTTTGCGGGGCTTAACGATTTATGGGGGGATTTTGAAAAGTATTCAAACCTACAGGGTTAGGCCATACTTCGCAGGATTTTTAGGGCCCGAATAGGCAAAATAACAAAAGCAGCAGTAATATAACAGGGTTATGCCGAACTACGTAGGCTTTTTAGGGCCCGAGTTGGCACAAACAGAAAAGAAAGAAAAGCAGGGTAAAAGTGTGATTGGGTGTAGATGTGGTAGATATGTAGGGAATGTGCGGAGTGAAATCAGGTTTGATTTAAGATGTAAGAAGAAGACAGGGATATCAGACACTCTTTACGAGGAAAGAGATGGTCAGACGTCCCTGCCCTCGACTCTGCTCATGGATTTCAGCATTGGTAGTGGCTTTTGGCTTGTCAGTTGAAAGAAATAGAATCAGACAAGAGATAGAAGGAGATGGTAGTAGACATTAGGTGATCAGAGTGTCGTAATTCCGGCCTCTGTCATGTTAGTAGGAACTCAAGATTTCATCAGATGATGCATACTTCCAGCGTCTATATGTTTGGTTGTGACGCTGGAGTGTTGGCAATCGATTGGGCAAAGTTTCTTAGCAACTTTGTCTCTCTGATCACTCTAAGAAACCGACGATCATCATGGCTCTTTCTTTCCCTCTCTCTCTCTATCCGTTTTTTTAGATCGTTCAATCTGATCGGCTTAAATAGACCCACGACGTCTGGTTCGTCGCGCTTGATGCAGAGTGGACCACACATCGCAGGCGGGCTTCGAGTTATGATTGGATGACCGAATAGTGGGAGACATGTGGCGAGCGTGAATTTTTTATTGATTTTTGGATGCAGTTACCGGGTATACCTCATCTCCGCATTAAAAAATACTTAGAAATTGAAAAGCATGTCTTCTGCATGTGTATTCAAGGTTATACTTCACCACATCCGTTCTCGCCAATGTGTTCCTGTTCTGATCAATCAACACCAATGGGTGACTTCAGGACATTGTTTAAGCTGTACACGGCCATTGTCGGGGAGTCCGACGAGTGAGGTTAAGCGCATTCGAAGGTGGGGTGCTGCATGATGACATGTCCCCAACCACAAGGAAAACATATATGGATGCAGAATATACAGTCACCCCATCTATGGATGAGGTGACCCAAGTGGGGTGTCTATAGATGCCCCTCTTTGGCAGAGGTTGGATACAACTGAATGCCAAAGCGAGTTGACACCCCACCCTGGATTAGACATAGTGACGATCGGCTTTGTTATTTGTCGTAGTTACATTAATCGATAGATTCATGTGGTCTGAAGATTAATTCAAATACCTCACGAGGGTCACGAAAGGTAGTAATTGGGTCTGTGAATTTGAATTGAGAGTGGTTAAAGCCCTTACCATTTTGCGGCCTTACGAGGATAACGCACTTTGAACTAAGAAATTGATTTGAACTGGAGAGGTGAATTAGAAGACTTCCGTGTCCCTAGGCTCGCTTGCAAGACAGGTCGTTATAACAGGCAGTTGCTTACGCATTTTGCGACTTTACGGATCTCCCACATTACAGTACGTTAAGCTTGCAAGCATCCCAGTCTAGAGTTATTTGGATTATTCTTTATGTCATTCGAGCCTTTCGACTTGGTCACCTTGGTTCGTAACAGAGTTTTTCGCCATTTGAAGTGCGATTGCGCTAATCTAGGAAATACTCATTTCGTATTCCAAGACGATCGAGCTGACATTGAGAGATCAAGCCGGCCGTCCTATGTTCCGCGTATGATCTTAGAGAAATCTGATAAGTCGGGTAAAACCAAAATCAATTATTGTTGTTGCGTTGACACCCACCAGGGAAAATGGAAGACTGCCCAGTGCCTCGGGTGTCGTGCGCGTCAATTTTTTAAATTTTATTTTTGGATTTTTTAAAATGATCGCCACCTATAGGAGATAGTCCCATGGGGTTTTTATGGCAAAGATTTTTTTGAAGAAGATCCCCACCTGTAAAACATGGTTCCATGGGGTTTTTATTGCAAAGATTTTTGAAAAAAAAATTCGGACTTTATTTTAAAGATCTTCGCCCGATCTCGCGGGTGGGCGTCGTCAGACAGGTTTTATTTGGCCTCTTTTTTTTTTTTTACTTCTTTTGTAAAGGGAAATATGACTCTGTTTGGGGATGCGCTTTTTCTGATCTATCGTCCCCTGACCAGATATTTATGGTCAAGATTGGGTGGCGCGAGTCGTTTGCATTACACATTATTTTTTTTATTTTTTTTATTTTTGTAATTAGACCCATCATTCCCAATCTGGAGGGTCTTAATTGGGTCTAGATGGTCAAGATTTGGACTTATTGCATGGTTCTTGAAAAACGATCTTTTCCGTCGTCCCATCTTAAGGATCTCTGTTGGGAAAGTGTGGAATTTTCATCCACTTTCAGCTTCTACTATTAATAAGGCACCCGATCCATTTTACATAAGTGAGCAAGACGAGCACACACAGTTAAGTGTCATAGTTTTACGTCTTCGGACGAAATGATTAAGGGTTTACAGTTAACACACCCATAAAGTTGTCTGTTTTTTATACAATGCACATAGACCACGTATCATTCGACGGACTCCTTTAGCCACAAGATGGACCACATCCTCATATTTCCCACGATCAATCCAATTGGGGTCTTATGCTGCTCATAATGCCATAAGGGTGTGTTTCACCTCCCAACTGCCTTAATCCCCTTCATGACTTCTGAGAACAGGGAATGTTCGTCGGCTTCAACAGCGATTTCCAAATCAAGGTTATCTATCACGGTGCGTTCAACATGAACAGGATTGCGGAACTTCCATCCGCTCTTAACTTAACTGTCAATAAGCTCCGGACACCCGTACAAACAAATGTCAGCCATGTCCGGAAGAAATTTGGAAAGCCCCCGAGAAATTAATCCCAGTGTAGTTTAAGGTCTTCGGACCATGATTTTGATGAACTAGTTCATTGTCCCAAATCTAGACAGTATGATCGGACCTAAAGTGTTCAAGAGTCGGATTTATTGTATGTTCAGGTGATCCATTCCATCATCTCAAAATTTAAACTGTCTGATCAAATCCAGATTGATAAAGAGCTAGATTTATTGCATGAGTTTGTTTTTTTTTTTTTAAGAAATTTTTTTTATTTTTTTTACAGTAACAAACTTAAGTTTTGGATGGTTTATACCTGAGGTCTTTGATAGAGGGATCGATTGATATCCTTGTCGTCTACCTTTTGTGAGATCGAATTGGTCCCCATTGATGATAGCACACATTGGTAGTTCTGTTCTGAGCCTCAATCGATTTTGAGAGTTTCTGAACGTCACGTTTTCCTACTTTGCCTTGCCATCACGACACTTTTCTTGGCCAAAGACTTCCATGTCCCTAAGCTCTCTTGCAAGACAGGTCATTGTAACAGGCATTGTCTCCACATTTTGCAGCTTTACAGATCTCCCATGTTACAGTAAGTTAGGCTTGCAAGCATCCCGGTCTAGAGTTATCCGGATTATTCTTTATGCCATTCGACTTGGTCACCTTGGTTCGTAACAGAGATTTTCGCTATTTGAAGTGTGTTTGCGCTAATCTAGAAGATAATCATTCCGTATTCCAAGACGATCGAGTTGACACTGAGAGGGCCATTATTGATATAAGGTATAATAGGGTTACATCTAAGTTTCTAGGGTGGCAAAGCACTATAATAACGACACGTGGAAAATCTGACCCATTTATCTTTATGATGTGCTTGTCTCATCCAGTCCACTTCTCATATTTCGCAAGTACGTGCCCTACATAAACATTTATAATAATAGTAATAATAAGAGGGTCATTATTGATTTAAGCTGACCTGAGTTCATAATGGTAGGAAATTTAACCATCTAATTCAACATACTAAATTTGAATCACCAACTATTTTCTTTTTATTGTGTTTATTGGACACCAATGGGATATTTGGGATCATCTAACTATTTTTTTTTAACTGGGCAACTATTTTAATAAGAAGAATTTTATTAAATATGCTTAACAACTATAAGAGAATCAAGAAAGAGATCTTAGATACACACAAGTATTAGCATGTGTGTGTGTAGAGAGAGAATGAGGGGGAAGAGATAGATTAGATCTTGTTAAAGTATAAACTATACAGAAGTGCAAGTGACAAATGGGAGAGCAAGGCCTCACTTCATCAGCTATACATGTGATATGTGTTTGTGTAAGTGTGTGTGGTGTATGTGTCAAAAGAGAAGAATAATGAGCGAGAAATAAAGGAATACTTTAGTTATGGAGGGTCATTGCATAAGTTTAAGAAATTAAAAAAATAAAAATAAAAAAGGACCATCGGAAGGAGGCCAGGCGGAGTGACAAAACAATTGCCAAAGTGTAGAAAATCCATCCCCGCCGAGCACCTGACCATAAGCCCAAATGGTCCAGAGAGTTGCTGGATAGATTTTGGAATTTTGGGCGCTCGACCATCCTTTGACCAGGCGCCCTAAATTCGTCCATATTTTGGTTCACTCTCTCTAGACAATTTTGCGCGTCGCCGGGCGCCTGACCACAACCCATCAGCACCCGAAATTCACCAGATTTTCGAAGTTCACTGGCTGGACTGTTTTTTAGTTCAGTGAGTGCCCGACCACCCTTCACCGAGTGCCTGACCATGCACGAACCAGTTGCGCAGATTTTGAGCGAACTTTCTATTTTGAATGTTTTTCTTTCCTTATTCGTTTAAGACTTTTAATTTACATACTTAGGATTTCTATTACGTAATTTAGGCTATAAATACTGGTTTTGATTCTTTGTTAAGCATTCTTATTCATCTTTTAATAAAATCTTTGAGTTTATACTCTTTTGCTTGTGAGTTCGAAAAAGATCAGTTGAGGATTCCCGGAAGTTCCGTAGATTCGGAATAGTTATCCGTGAGGAGAGACAATGATCGATCCCACACCTCGTTTGCGCTGCGCCAAGTTGGTATAAGAGCGAGGAACAACCTCGGGAAGATGGCTTTTAGCGACAACCACAACAACAACCCATTTGACGTTGTTCAAGGGTTCCAACTCCTTGCAGAGAACATCAAGGCTCTCCAAGTGGCAAATCAGATGTTCATGAAGATGATGTTTACTTCTCTTGAGTAGATTCTAAGGGCTCTACCCAACCTTAAGCCCAAGGTGATGCGCAACCCCAGCTATTGATGCACAGAACAATCCTATAGTCCGTCAAGCATAACCGCTGGCTTTTCGCAGGGGCAATCACGATGATTCGGATAACAACGATGAGGATATTGAAGATATCATCACTCGACAGCCCGCGCAAGGGGATGAGCGTGCAGATCGCAATGACAGAGGCTTTTAAGTTAAAGGTGATCTTTCTAGTTTAAATGACTCGTTAACTATTGAACATTTCATTGATTGGTTGATAGAAGTTGAAAGATACTTTGATTATGTGGGTGTTCTGGAGGATAAACAAGTAAAGCTTGTTGCATACAAATTGAAATCCAGTGCCTCTGCATGGTGGGAGCAATTACAAACCTCTCACACTTGCCAGAACAAACTTCTCATTCGAACGTGGCCCAAGATGAAACGATTGGTGGAATCTAGGTTTTTACCTAGTGACTATGATCATGTATTATTCCAACAATATCAGAATTGCGAGCAAAGATCTAGATCTATCAATTATTATCAAGAAGAGTTCGATCGTCTGAATACAGAACGAGTTGCCAGAGATCGAGTCCTAAAAGACTACAAAATTCATCGGCGGTCTACGACCCGTGATCCAGGACCGAATTCATTTACTACCGGTATGGACCGTGGCAGATGCTACTCGATTAGCCACCTGTGCAGAGATGCAACTTAGGAAATTTTCTGTGCAAACCTATCCTACAGCCCACATTTCTACAACGGGTCATATACAAGATGCAACCCTATTTAAGGAAAAAGAATTAGTTGGTGGCCGTGCTCAGCCACCACCAACCGTGAATCGCGATGTGAGGAGCGGTTCATCCAAACTGCAAAGGGTCGTCCCTACGACAGCAAGTCCAAGCCAGGCACAGAATTCGTATACTCAATCTGGGCGAGGCAACTCTTTTCGTTGTGGCCAACCGAGCCACTTGTCGAATGCTTACCCTTAGCACCCCTCCATTAATCTGACCACGAATGAAAGAGAGGGTGGGGAAGACTACGGGGAAGGGGAACCTGAGAATGAAGAGTATGATCAGCTCGCCGAGGAAGAAGATGCGGGGATTGATTGGATGACTGGGGATCATGGTGAATCCTTAATCGTGAGGTGATTGTGCTTCACACCTTGAAAAGAGGTGCACCCTCAGCACCGCAACATCTTCTGTACCCGTTGCACAGTAAATGGAAAAGTTTGCGACGTCGTTATTGACAGCGGAAGCAGCGAGAATATTGTGTCCCAAGTTATGGTGGATAAGCTCCGGTTGCAGACGACGAACATCCGGCCCCGTACTTCATTGGTTGGAGTAAGAAAGTCAGTGACACTAAGGTAACCGAACAATGTTTAATTGCTTTCTCTATTGGTATAAATTATAAAGATGAGGTACTATGTGACATTGTGGACATGGAAGCATATCATATACTTCTCGGACGTCCGTGGTCGTCGGATCGAGCCGTAAGGACGCAGTAATACTTACATATTTATCAATGATGGGAGAAAATGGGTCATAGCCTCTATGGTGCCGGAGAGCTTCCCTAAGACTTCTAAAGTGGAGGGGAGTACTCTCCTCGCCATACGGAAATTTGTCAAAGAATCCAAGGAGATGGGTGAAATCTATGCGATGGTGGTCAAGTGAGATGATCCAGGAGGTACGGTTATTCCCCTAGCCTTTCAATAATTATTGAATGAATTTCGGGAGGTGTGGCCCGAAGATTTGCCCCATGGCCTACCCCCGATACGGGACATACAACACCACATCGATTTCATACCCGGTGTTAGCTTACCGAACCGGCTGCATTACCGGTTGAGCTCGAAAGATAACGAAATTCTCCAATGCTAGGTAGAAGAGTTGCTAAATAAAAGGTTGCTCAGGGAGAGCATGAGCCCATGTGTGATTCCAACTTTATTGACACCAAAGAAGGATGGTAGTTGGTGTATGTGCGTTGATAGCAGGGCTATTAACAAAATCACCATCAAATACAAATTTTCTATACCCCAGCTCGATGATACGCTAGATATGCTTGAGGGGTCTAAAGTGGTTTCTAAGCTGAACTTACACAACGTGTACCATCAAATCCGTATCCATCCCCATGATGAATGGAAAACAACTTTTAAAACTAAAGACAGGTTGTATGAATGGTTGGTAATGCCATTTGGGCTGTCGAACACCCCGAGCACTTTCATATACCTTATGAACCAAGTTTTGAAACCGTTTATAGGTAAATTCGTCATGGTTTACTTCGACAATATCTTGATATACAGTCAGGGAGAGTTGGAACATGTTGAACATCTCAGGCAGATTCTTCAAGTTTTACAAGAGAACAAGTTATATATGAATTTGAAGAAGTGTAGTTTCCTAACAGACCATCTTTTACTTTTGGAATTCGTTGTGACATCCAACGGTATCCGAGTTGATGAAGACAAAGTGAGGGTCATCTGCGAGTGGCCTACTCCTGCCAACATCGATGAGGTTTGTAGTTTTCTGTACGATTGCTGCACCAGTCACGGATTGCATGAAGAAAGGGCCATTTCAGTGGACAGAAGACGTTGACCATAGCTATGTTGAGATCAAGCACAATTTGTCGTCTACTCTAGTCCTAGTTTTGTTGAATTTTGAAAAAATATTTGAAGTGGATTGTGATGTGTCTTACATAAGCATTAGCGTAGTATTATCTCAGGAGGGTAGGCCCATAGCTTTCTATAGTGAAAAGCTTAGTAAAGCCCGCAAGAAGTGGTCCACATATGAAATGGAGCTGTACGCGGTAATATAGGCCCTTCGGCATTGGCAACACTACCGGAGTTTGTTCTTTATATTGATCATCAAGCCTTGAAATTTTTTAATAGCCAGACTAATGTTAGCCGTGTGGATGCTAGATGGATTTCATTTTTACAAGAATTCATATTCGTGTGGAAGCATATATAAGTCTAGCTAACAAAACAAGGTTGCTGACACATTGAGTCACCGAGCTACCTTCTCGTCACTATAAGAACCGAGGTTGTTGGTTTTGATTGCTTCAAGGAGCTATTCGCTGAAGACGACGAGTTCAAAGATGTTTGAGTAACAAGGAAGGGCGACCGAGTGATTTCCACATTCACGATGGTTTCTTGTTTTATGAAAATCGATTTTGCATCCCACAATTCTCCCTACGGGAGAAGATTATTCTAGAACTTCATAGGGGTGAACTTAGAGGTTATTTGGGTCGAGACAAAATAAAGGCTTTAGTTGAAGAACATTATAACTGGCCTTATCTAGGCCGTGACGTGGGACGAATGGTTCAGCGATGCCACATTTGTTAAACTTCCAAGGGACAATCACATAACACAGGCCTTTACACTCCCTTGCTCGTACCAAAAGGCCCTTGGGAGGACATTTCAATAGATTTTGTCCTAGGTTTCCCATGAACACAACGGGACATGGACTCCATGTTCGTAGTGGTAGATAGGTTTTCGAAGATGACTAACTTCATCCCATACAAGAAGACTTATGACGCGACAAGTGTAGCCAACCTCTTCTTTAGAGAAATTGTGAGGTTGCATGGTATCCCCAAAACCATCACTTCAGACCATGATACAAAGTTTATGGGTCATTTTCGATGGACTTCGTGTAGTTGATTTGATACGTAACTTCAGTTTAGTAGTGCATATCATCTACAAACAGATGAGCGAACTGAAGTGGTGAATCGAACGTTGGGGAATCTTATTCGATGCATTTCTGGAGACAAGCTAAAGCAATGAGACTTGGCCCTGTCACGAGCGGAATTCGCCTTCAATAACATTGTGAATCGCTCCACGAGGAAGTACAGACGAATCCCCCGACACACTGTCGACTTAGTTCTGTTACTGAAGATTCCCGATAAGAGTATAGTTGCAGATAATATGGTCGAGCGAATCACAAAATTACATGCGAAAGTATGAACTAAGCTTGCCGAGTTAAATGAGAAATATGTGAGGGACGCCAACAATCATCGACTTACCAAGGTGTTCGAGGTAGGAGATCAAATGATGATCTATCTACATAAGGAGCGCTTCCCAACCGGCACTTACAACAAATTGAAGCATAAGAACATTGGACCGGTATTGATTCTCAAGAAGCCAGGTGACGATACTTATGTAGTGGACCTCTCGAACAAGTACAAAATTTCACGAACGTTCAATGTGGCAGACTTGTTTGAGTATTATGAACTAGAGGCGAACGAAAACTCGGGATCAAGTTCTTTTCAAGTGAAGGGGACTGATGTAGAGGGGGTTATTGATGATTACATGGAGAAAATGGATCATCGAAAGGAGGTCAGGCGGAGCGACAAAACAATCACCAAAGTGTAAAAAATCTAGCCCTGTAGGGCACTTGACTGGTCTTCATCGAGCGCCCAACCGTAAGCTTGAATGGTCCAGAGAGTTGTTGGACAAATTTTGAAATTTCAGGTGCCCGACTATCATCGAACTCCCGACCATCCCTTGACTGAGCGCCCTAAATTCGTTTGAATTTTGGTTCACTCTCTCTGGATAGTTTTGTGCGCCATCAGGCACACGAAATTATCCAGATTTTCGAAGTTCACTTACTAGATTGTTTTTTAGTTCAACGGGTGCCCACCCATACGTGAACCAGTTGCGTAGATTTTGTGCGAACTGTCTATTTTGAATGTTTTTATTTCGTAATTCGTTTATGACTTTTAATTTATGCACTTAGGGTTTCTAATACGTAATTTAGGTTATAAATACTTGTTTTAATTCTTTGTTAAACATTCTTATTCATCTTTTAATAAAATCTCTGAGTTTATAGTCTTTTGCACGTGGATTCAAGTGTTCCTTTATGGATTTGAAGAAAATCGGGTTGAAGATTCTTGATAGTTCCGTGGATTCGAAATAGTCATCCGTGAGGAAAGACGGTGATCAATCCCACACCCCCATCTACATTGTTAAGGCTCTCAATGGGTCGGATCTGGATCGGATCCAGTTGGATCCGGCTCCAAGTCCGTATATCTGTAGACGGATTTGGATCGGATTCGGATCCAACTCGGATCCAAAATGTGATATCCATATCCGGCCCATTTATAAATTGTTAGATCCATTTCCGATCCAAAATCCATATAACCTTCAGATTCGGGTCGGATTTGGGTCCGTATCCCCCCCCATTACAAATCTAAAAAAATATATGATATGAAATATATAATATAATACATTTAATTTAGTAAAAAAATGATGCAAATCCCACTATTTACCATGGTATGGTCGACATGGCCTAAAATAATTTGTAAAATGCATGGCCAGCATAAATATAACATATACAGTAAGGAGACAATGAGTCGGATCTTAATCGGATTCGGATCGAACTCGGATATGGTCCTGTGAATCCATATCCGCTCCATTTAAGTAATCGGACCTATTTTAAGATCCAATCCGGTCCATTTAACTAATTGGACCTATTTTAAGATCCAAATCTGCATCTGACCCGCTCCATTGAGAGCCCTATACATTGTGCTAGGAAATAATGAAATTTAAAAATGAAGACTTTGAGAAAATGGAGAAAAAAATCACTACAAATGGTGGATAACATGTATTCATTTTCGTTTTGTGTGGATCGCATTGGTAGCTTGAGCTGGAGCCATTCTAGAGGATTAATTATTTGGAACTTGTTCAAATGGACGGGATCCACATTTGTTTCCTACGATCTGAACCATCCATTTTGAGGGCTCTATGACGGAGGGACGCCATAAGTGTCAAAAGTTGAACAGATGGTTGGGATCATTATTATCTGTAGATGAATTCAGAAAAATGAAAGGAGAAATTTAATGGCTGTCATTAAACACTTAAAATCAAAGGTGAGGATCTTAATTGAAGTGTGATTAAGAGATAATAAGCGGTGATGAAAATATAAACTGCTCAAATAGTCGGACTATGGGCTTCAATGGGTGAGGCAGACGCCATACGCATATCAATGGTCCTGGCCCTACAGGTATGGCCAGGTTCGGGCCAAGCAAAATCAAAATTTTGGATAGGCCCAGCCGGAACAGTTCAATATTCGGGCCAAAACCAATCCAGGCCCGCTTGCTTAAAAGCCACTTGGATTACAAGCAAAACCTGTGGTTTTGATGCACCGAGGGATTTTTCAGACGATCAGCGTTTATTTAAGCGTTCTAGTGTGAGTGCTTAAATCTATTTTTGTTACTCAATAATTACGTTTTCAGACTCTTTTTTAAGTGTACCGACTTGGATGAGAATGAAGAGCCAGACCCGTTGTTATAGAATCTCTGCTGCCGCTGCTCTGATTGGTCCAAATCATCCTGATTGTGTCAAAGTAGCTCACCTCTAACACAGTCAGGCTGAGCTGGACCAATCAGAATAGTGACGAGCAGGCTTTCTCTGCTCGTCTTCAACAGAAGATCCGGACTCTTTTTATATGGTGGAACACAGGAGTTATGGGCTCCACGGTCCAGATCACTAAACAATGGTCACCAATAGTACTCCACTGGCTCATCCAATAAAACAGGACTCTAATGGTCACCAATAGTACTACTGGAAAAGTTCTGTGGGCCCATCATGTCCATCCATTTTGCTGAATGAGCCCAAAAATGAGCAGATCCAAATCACAGGTGTGGCAGGTGGACCACACCACAGTGAAGAGTAGTATTTGGACGCAATGAGCCCAAAAATGCCACTGTAATGTTTATTTGCCATCCCACCTGAGATCTGTATCTGCCTCATTTTTTAGGCTCATGGTCTAAAATGAGCTGCCAAAATGGATGGACAGCGTGGATAAAAGATACATCACGGTGGGGCACACATAGCTTTTACGGTAGCGTATTGCGACGCTACGCAAGTCCCAAGTGCCATTAACAAAGGCAAAAGGCAGCATAGTGAGGTGAGACCATTAGGCACATTCGAGTCCTTGATAGACATCGTGGAAGTGGGCGTGGCTGGATCACTGTTACAAACAAGGAAGGCTGGACAAAAGCCAGATGGGCCGGCACAATACAATTAGCACTGGGCCGCATCTAAATTCTAATAGACGCTGGTGGTTTGGACAAGGGCTGATCCACGGATAGAACCAGTACGTAGCTTTTGCCAAACTTTCCACAGCATCTGGGCCCGAAATGGCTACAATATGATCTTCGACTTCTGTTGGTGGGCCTGGATTTGTGGCATTTAAAGCAATGAATAGTGATATCCCAACCACGCCTGTCCATCTTGTGGTTCTGATCATGGATGACCCATTTTCAAAATCACGCCTGTTATCCTAGACATCAACTTTCTAGTTGACCATCACTCGCTGTTGATTCCTAATATTGTTCTGCAAGGATTGTCAGATCCACATACAGATTTTTGAACCATTTCCCATCCATGGTAAAGCTAAGGAGATTAACGGTACTGATTAACAATCCAAATACACTAGATCCCACATTTGTTTTTTAACTATGCAAAAGAAAACTCCATTAAACAGTAAAGACCAGAACTACATGTATATTTGCTGATGAAAGGTAGTCCGCAGAACTACTAAGTTCCACACATAACACAAGCAGGTGACACCAGAACTACACGTAACAAAACAACCCAAGGACTACAGATTATTTACCATTCTGTCCTTCTCCTTTCTCAGCCAGAGATTTCAATGGCCTTCACCTCGGGCTTCTTCACCTCCACTTTCGGAACCGTTACAGTCAGGACTCCGTTCTCCATTGCTGCCTTCACTTCCTCCACTTTCGCATTCTCCGGCAACCTGAATCGCCTCAGGAAACTGCCACTTGACCTCTCGACGCGGTGCCACGTGTCGTTCTTCTCTTCCTTCTCCTTTCTCCTCTCGCCCCTGATCTGGAGCACTCTTCCTTCTTCAACCTCCACCTTCACCTCCTCCCTTTTAATTCCAGGCAGATCCGCTTTGAAGACGTGAGCTTCGGGAGTCTCCTTCCAATCTATCTGCGTGTTTGCGAATTGGGAAGTTTCTCTGGCGAAATCGGAGCGAGATGGGAAGAGAGACGAGTCGAAGGGGAAGCCTTGAAATGGGTCCCATATGTCGAGAGAGAAGGGATCGAAGACGTTGGTTCGGCGGCCAAAGACGCTGGGGATGATTGACATATTGGAGAGAATATTAGCTTGAAGGGCGTTTGGAAGATGGATCGCGATTTGGAAATTCCTTATGTTGGTTTCGGAAGGAAGGGGATTGGGGATTTATATAAGAGAAGGAGAGGACGGGTCGAGACGAAAGGAGACGGTTCCTGAAGCTTCCGGAGGATTTCGGAAAGTGAAAGGCATAATGGGGTACAAGGATTGCGTGGTGACCCAAACATCGCCTAGCTACGTGGTGTTAGGCCTCTGTGGGGCCTACTGTTATGCATGTTCTTTATCCACTACAGTTCATCCGTTTTTCCACATCTTAGGTCATGAGCCAAAAATAGAAGCATATCCGCGGACCTCGCCAGAAAGTTTTCAACGGTGGATGGTATTTTCCTCACTTTTTTCTGCGTTGTGGTTCACTTGAGCATTGTATGTGCTTCAATTTTAGGTTTATTCACTAAAATGATAAGGAGAAACGAGTGGACAGATTGGATAAAACACATACATCACGGTGGGCCCTACAGAGTCCTAACACCACGTAGCTAGGTGGTGTTGCGGTCACCACGTGATCCGCAACTGTTTCATTGTATGCCTAATTGCCAATAAGTAGGTCCATCTTTCGGTGATCCAACCGTGGGTATTTTTAATCCAATCGTTTATGCAGAGCGCCCCAGAAAAAAAATCATTTATTAGAAGTTCACAGAGACCAATGTTAGGACCGTTTGAGTGGGCACGGCACATGGACGTTTAGGATCAGAACACGTGGCTTAGATTAAGATTCTAAAAGGTATTTGGATGGGACGCGGTTTGGGCCTACAGACTTCCGTTTGGATGGGCACACAGTTACGGGCTTGTAACGCACAAGCCGCGTTCCATGTCTTATATTAGCCTAGCCGATAGGATGGTGGCCCCAAGCGGGGTGGCGTTTGGCGCTGTAGGGCCCACCGTGATCTATGTGTTTTATATCCACGCCGTCCATCCACTTTATTTTGTTTGATCATCTCAGGGCATCATTTAAAAATGTAACAGATAAAAAGCTTAATTGGACCACACCACTAGAAACGATGGTAATTGAATGCCTACCATTAGTGTGTGTTTGGATTTTTTGAAATTACTGTAAATGGTAGTAAATTCACAGCTTACAGAACCATACTGTATTGAAGGCCTGTTGCTAATGTCTTATGTTCGAATTCAGAGGCTATTAAGGTTTTCCTTTCAAATCCCACGCAAGAAGAGTGATGATATACAAGTGTGAAATCGGACCATCGGTGAACATTGTACCTGCATTCCCATCATATCAATGGTCCGTGTCACTGAATACTGTTAATCCGAGAAGTTGAGATTATGTATCACCCAATTTACTATTTCAACCGGAGTATGCTGTAACTAAGCCACAACTACCTGCAATGATCTGTATTATAATCTTTTCATGGAAATCCTGTTAAATACCTTGAAAAGACATAATCATTAGCGAAATGCGAACAATCATAGGAGATTCCACGATACAAGCACGCTATTAAAAATTTCTTAAGGTCACAGAAGTTTTCGACCAAGCCGATATTTGTATGTTTCCCCTTTCATTTAGATCTTTCTGACCTTATCAATATGTGAGATGGCAAATAAGCATTATTGTGAGCATATAAGGTTTTAACGGTGGGTTGACTTCAACTTCATATCTACTTCATTTTCAGGCCATGTCCTGAAAAGATCTGCAAAATGGATAGACGGTATGGATATAAAACAGGGGTGCGGATTGGATACTGCCCCACCAGGACGTAGCCAGAGATGGACGGTCATGCCAGGGATTCTATGTTAGGGATGCTATAGGGCCCACTGTGATCTATAGCTTTTTATCCACATGGTCTATCTATTTTGACCGATCATTTTAAGGCACCAACCCAAAAAAGGAGGGAGACCAAAGGCTCAAGTGGACCACACCACAAAAAGAATTTGTAGGGCCCACCGTGATGTTTATTTGCCATCCAAACTTTCGTAAGGTTGCGTAAACCTGTATAAAAGAAAAACATAAATATCAGCTTAATCCAAAACTTCAGTGTCCTCATAAGTTTTGAACAATAGGCTTCAAATCTCCACTGCTTCATGTGATGTGGTCCACTGGAGCCTTGGATCTACCTCCTTTTTGGAAATCATGCCCTAAAATGATCTTTCAAGATAGACGGACAGAGCAGATAAAACATATGGATAACGGTGGGCCACACAGCGCCCAACACTCTAGCTGGGTGGGGTCACCACCAATCTGCTTCCCTGTGTTAGTGGGATGATCCTGGACCGGTTCACAAACCCAAAGCATAAACGGTTTGCGTGGAGCCCAACCTGATTAAGCACCCATTTAGGCTTGAATTTTTAGACACCCATGATTGCCTAGGCAGAAAGACTCCATGGGCTGGGCTAAACTGTTATTGATACTGTGTAGGTGGGCCCAAGCACGAGATCACGACCACATCTTCATAAGAAGCAAAGTGCACACTACATATTAAAAAAGGCTCAACAATTGGGCCTCAATTGTCGGACCCTGATCACAACCGTAAGAATCGTTGATAGGGTGGTGTAAACAGCATGAGGTTCACTTGGATCACTAACAATACCAGCCTCAAAAATGAAATAACAACTGAGATTAATGTTAACAACAGCACTTAACCAGGTTAGTGGGTTTGTGTCAACTTGGGACCCACCGGTTATCGGTCCATATATTCACATCATTTTATCGGAATCATAGATGGGGTTGGACCTAGTTTTTTGGGTTGTGAGTCAACAGAGAGTCAACACAGCCGTCCATTTGTTGGGCATGAGAATAGAGCAGAAAATTGTTTCAAACCCAGCCCAGTCGGCTGTTCTGATTCATTGCCAGCCCTGATTAACATTGGATAAATTTTCTACCGCAACGATCCTACCATTCGATCTGTGGCCTAGAAACAGATGGTTAAGAAGATACAACACAGCTGTTCATATTCAACTGAAGAGGAATGATCACATAGATTTGAGTTGGAGCTGCGTAAGGCCCGCGTGATGTGTGATTGCCATCTAAACCGTCCATTAGATGTGCCTCCTATGTGATTCCAAAATACAGCCCAATCCATTACTCAGGTGGGCCACACTAATGGGAGAAATGGGGGACACTGGGAGGGGAATACCCACCACAGGAACTTCCTAATGGAGTAATGGGTCTAACAGGTTGTATATATGTA
This sequence comes from Liriodendron chinense, assembly GCA_003013855.2. NCBI lineage: Eukaryota > Viridiplantae > Streptophyta > Magnoliopsida > Magnoliales > Magnoliaceae > Liriodendron > Liriodendron chinense. The sequence continues at coordinate 7,555,300 of ML058333.1, forward strand.
TGTCATCCAGCCCATCCATCAGGTTGGACCCAATAAAAATCAAGCGACTCAAAAACTTGGGTGGTCGACAACAGGTGACCATATACGATTTAGGCAGGGTTAGTTTACATTGTTCTTGTGGTGATCCTACCTCAATTTTGGAATCGAATGTCCCAAAAATCATCTCTATCCGGAACTTAGGTGGGCCACACCATCTAAAACCACGTGAAAATCGTGCCTAAAACATCTAAAAGCATTTAGGAGAGCCTACCTTAGTTTTGGAATGGCCTGAAAGTTGACGACTCCTCATCCAAGTGAGATACACACAACGGGTAGGATGTATAAACCACATCCCATGGCCAGCCAGCCCTACAAACGATTAGGAAGGTTTGGAGGGATGTGAATCCACTCTCAGCTATTATCTATGGTGTGACCCATGTAAGTCATAAATTGGTCTGATTATTAGGCCAATGCCTACCATAGAAGGGTGCATCAAATTGCTTGGGTGAATGTCCAACACACATCACCAAGGGGCCCACAGAGCTTCCCATGAGGTGGACCTCATATTACCTTTTCCCAACTAGGTATAGATATCTATTTACTATTTGCACCAGATACTCATGATATAATTTAATAAACGATGCTCATCAAGTCAATTACCTAGGTCCATTTTACACCATTTAGAAAAATCATGGTCACTTCATCTTCTTCCCACTTGGCAATGATGTACAGCTATCTAGGCCATTGAAATTGCGGGTCCCATTGCCAATGGAGCGTATCTCGAAAATCACATTGATCAGTCATTCCTAAACATAATTAAATAGATGGTCAAAAGTAAAATAGTGTGTGGTTCAAACTGAAGAGAAAAATCTAGTGATAATTGTTCTCCGCTCATTCTAGTATGGTCCATCAAATTTGGGTAAAAAAAAAACCATGTGAGCAATCCAGATTACGATGGGATGTTTATATCAAAAGAGCAACCAACGTTGCAAAACTAATACAGAAGCGATACTTGTCACCATTTACCTATGCTCATTGGAGATACACGGGCCATAGAATGCCAGTGACAAATCCAATATATCTATAAGTTTCTCAAGATCAAATTAAATAGGACAGAATCTAAAAATCAGATAGATTCAAATCTTAGTTGGGCACACCACATAAACCAGCAAGATTGAACGCTACCCATTAGAAATCTATGGGGCTCACAGAATTGCGATGATATTTATACCTTGAGTGGTAATAACTTGGATGGTATATAAACATGATGGGTGACCTTTCAATAGCAGGTCTCAAGTTCGAAATGATAAGGAGACACATTAATCTCACTAGTGGGTGGGCGCATTGTCCGACTAACCGCGCAGGTGTGTTGCCCAGTTAACAGGGTAGGTGGGTGCGCTGCATGACTAACACACACACACACACAAAATGATGGGTGGCTTCAGGCAGGTTCAATGGTGGATGTTTATGTTCTCACCGTTTGATGTGGTGTGGCCGACCTGAGTTTTGGATCTTCCTTATCTTAGGACGCTTGTGGTATTTTGATTTTCATAACTGATGGATGGAGTAGATTTGTCACGGGAATATTTGTGTACCGCATGCAGCTTTCTACCATATAAACTTTCTAAGCGGCACATGGCTTACTACACAGAAACATCCGGTTAACGTGGTGCACCGTAAATTTTCGTCCGACATATGACAGGGATTTAGGTGTTACCCGGATAATACATTCGTTAGTGTTACTCTGAATGTGTGGGGCCCACCTTGATAAATGTGTCGTATATCCGCGCTGTACATCCATTTTTCCATCTCATTTTAAGTCTCAGATTCTAAAACTGAAGAAGATACAAATCTTAGGTGGACCACACCACTAGAAACTGTGGTGGTTGACCATTCAAAACTTTTGTGGGCCATAAAAGTTTTGGATCAAGCTGATCATTGTATTTTCCCTTCATCAACGTCTGTTTGAGCTTATCAACAGGTTGGATGGAAAATAAATATTATGGTGGGCCTAGGTAGTTTTTAATGGTTGGCATTCAATCACCGACTGTTTCCTATGGTGTGGTCCACCTGAGATTTAGATTTACTTAATTTTTTGAACCAAATTTAAAATAATCTAGAAAAATAGATGGACGGCATGGATATGTAAGACATTCATCAAGGTGGGCTCCACGTCCCGCCGCCGCCAAGATTGACTCGATCCTAACGGGGATCTGTAGGGTCACCGTGATGTATGTGTTTTATCCACTCGGATCCGTCCATTTTGGTACGTCACGTTAGGGCATGAGTTCAAACAAGAAGCAGATCCAATGCTCATTTGGACCATACCACATGGCCACAACGCTGACCACAGTTGTTGAAACCTTCCTTGTGCCTAGTTACGCCTTGCAAAATTTCACATGACCCGCTAGCCCGCTTGAAACATGCATGAAAATATCAGTGTTTGGGTCTAGTCTTATTGTGTTGGGTCACTAATGAGTTGACACATTAAGACCCATTAACATAATGGATTAGGTCAGTATTTCACCTGCGAACTCATTTAACCGGGTAATATAATGGTCTAGATCACCAAACTATGGCCCACCTATGAACTTGACACTCCATCATATACAATATTACAATGTACAGGTGATTCCTCCTCATCTCACGAGTGAATCCTATTGTTTCCAATAATAGAATGGGCCCATTAGGTGGACCACTATTGCATGTTGGGTCAAATTATCAGTTGTTCTCATCAACGGTGTGGCAATCTGATGAGTAAACTAGACTGGCCTAACGGGTTAAACGGGTTGGGTTGCGGATAACTCATTAAATTAACGAATGGGTTTGGGTTTTTAGATTTCGACCCGTAGTTAACGGATGAGGTTTTGGTGAACAAATTTTTGACACGATACAACACGAACACGATTCAACACGACCCGTTGCCAAGCCTATGCCTACTTGTGTTTATATGCCAACCTATTATTAATAAGCTCACATAGACCAAAAAGGGAAAACACAAATAACAATTTTATCAAAACTGTTAGAGTCCCTTGATATACATTTAGGGCTATAAACGGATCGAATTTGGAGTGGATCGGGGTTGATCCGAATCCAACTCGATTTGTGATCTGGATTATCCGACTCCGACCCGAAATTCGATGAATCTCTAAACATTTGATCCGAAACCCTACCCGATTAACATTTAACTGATCCGACTCTAATCCGACCCGATCTGAATATATGTGGATATCATTCAACAGGTTGGATGGTAAATACTGTGGTCCACTTGAGATAAAATATGTGGTTTTTTTAATATAAAATATATAATATTATTTAATTTATTTTAAATTCGAATGGGATCTTAAATGGAGCGGATCTAAAGTGTTCCGCATCCTGATATGAAATTTGAACGGATCTAATTAACGAGATCTGAATCCGACCTGTTGATCGAAATCCATTAAAATCATAACAGATCGGGACCAAGATCTGGTCAATTGACAGCCCTATATACATTGATATGCCACCCTCTAACAGCTGGAACTTTTAGAGAATATGATTATTAGACAAACTACTGTGGCTCTTAAGAAGTTTTTAACCGCCCCTGCCACGACCCATGGTGTAAAAATTCAAGCAGATACGATAATTAAGTGGGTCACGCCGTTAAAAATGGTGAAGAAGGAGCAATCTTAACCGTCCGGTCTCATAAGTATGGACAGTCTTGATTGTACTTTACTCATCCGTTTTGATAACCATCACTTGGACAAACCATGACCGTCCAGTCCAGGTAATTTTCTAGGCCATGCACTATCCACAACCAGCCATGTAATTTGGTTGGCTCGTGTATCAACTGCATGAGTGCTTGGCATACAGTGGGACGTTTAAACCGGTGGTAAACTAGCTTATTAACCTTTCAGGGGGGCTATAAACAGCCGATGAACTCGGAGAGAACTCTCCGTCTATGCAGCGCAGAACAGCGATGGAGAAAGCTCCCCCACACGTGCTTATTTTCCCCTTCCCACTCCAGGGCCACATCAACTCCATGCTCAGGTTAGCAGACCTCCTATGCCTAGCTGGCATCTACGTCACCTTCCTCAACACCGACCACACCCACCACCTCCTTCTCCGCTCAAACCCTAACCTCCTGGCCGGCCGGCCCGGCCTCCGATTCCGTTCAATCTCCGACGGCCTACCGCTGGACCAGCCGCGACCTATCGATCGGTTCACGGACCTCTTCGTCTCGCTCAGATCGGCGACGAAGCCGCTCCTCCGTGAGATGCTGGCCGGTTCCGGCAGGCGGCCAGGATCTGACGACCCAGTGACGTGTGTTGTGGCGGACGGGCTCTTGTCTTTCGCGATCGACGTCGCAGATGAACTTGGGATCCCGATCTACATCTTCCGTACGGCCAGCCCTTGCAGCTTCTGGACTTTTTTCTGCGGCCCCGCACTCGCAGCAGGAGGGGAGATCCCATTTGAAGAAGGTAGGCTGCGATCCTTGACCTGATGCTTTCTTTTAGCAGCATACTCGGGCTTTCAGGTATGAAAAGTGGGGCCTACAATTTATCGTAATCCAGGCCGCTGCGCTTCTGCATGGTGAGGATGCCACGGGATTTTACCTGACCGTTTCATGTGTGGCCTAGAAATGTGCGGTTGAGAAGTAAGTGTACACCGATGGTGGACACTCGATTGGAAAATAGCCTGACGTTGGTGGCTAGGATCTTCCAATCTGGAAGAGATTTGGACCATTTGGTGGATGATCCATCGAAATTGGTTGGGATTACCAAAATGGAAACGGATTAGGTGCGGCCCCGGCCCCACCAACACGACCATAATGTATACATGTTATCCACACCGTAGATCAACATTCCCAGCTCATTTTAGGGCATGACCCCAAAAAAACGAGGCGGATCCAAAGTCTCAGGTTGACCACAACACAGGAAACATTGGTGATTAACTCCTACTATTGAAAACTTTATAGGGCCCGCTGCAATGTTTATTTGCCATCGTTGGGTCACACATACCAAAAGAAAATAGCGGATTAATCCAAAATTGTAATGGCCTCAGGAAGTTTTTAACAGTGGCCGTTCAATTACAACTGTTTCAAAATGAGTTGGATAGGCAGTATGGATGAAATACGGGCGCGGTTTGGGTGGATATCCCCGGATCCACTAAGGTCGGTGGATCCCCAACTGTGGGGCCACTGTGACGCATGTACCTTACATCTACATCTACACCGTCATGCATTTTGAAAGCTCATTTTAGGCATTATTCCAAAAATGAAGCAGCTTCCAAATCTTAGTTGGATCATACCACGTGAAATAGTAGTGATTGAATCCACACCATTAAAAACTTCATGGGGGCCACTGGAATGTCTATTTTCCATCAAACCTGTTGAAAAGGTTCCAAAGATCTGAATGAAGATACCAAACAAATATCAGCTTGACCCAAAACTTTTGTGACCTACGAGAAACTTTTAATGGTTGAGTGCCATTGTTTAATGTATTATGGTGCACCTAGATTTGGGTATACTTCATTTTCTGAATCATGCTCTAAAATGAGTTTTAAAAATGAATGCAGGGCCTGAATGCAATACAGACACATCACATCACACAGTGGATGGCACGGTAGGGATCCAGAGGGATCCAGCGAAGCCGCGGCCATGAAATACCGAGGCAGTTTGGCGGCTAGTGGTTGGTGCTCTGCGGGCCTCACCATGATGTATGTATTTTATCCCTTCCGTCCATCCATTTTTCCAAATCATTTTAGGGCATGATGCAAAAAATGAGGCAGATCTAAATCTCTGGTGAACCACACCACACAGGAAAACAGTAGAGATTAAATGTCCACCATTAAAAACATCCTAGGGCTCAGTGTAATGTTTATTTGACATCCAACCTGTTGATTAGGTCATACTGACCTGGATGAAGGGAAAAAAACAAATATAAAATTGATCCAAAACTTTTATATGGCCCCAAGAAGTTTTTAATGGTGGGCGCTCAATCACCACTGTTTTTTGTGACGTGGTCCACTTGATATTTGGTTCTACCTCATTTTTTGTCTCATGCCATAAAATGATATGGAAATATGGATGGACGGCGTGGATGAAACACATACATCATGGTGAGGCCCACGGAGCACCGACCACTAGCCAATGGCTAGTGGCAGGGTCACTAGCCAATCCGCGTCCATGAAATACATACATCATGCGGGGCCTATAGAGCACCGACCAGTTGAGCTCGACACTCGGAGGGTCACTACGTAATCCGAGTGCATTTTACCGGGAGAGGACTCGATGTTACCCGGGTGACACGTTAATGGGTGTTTCTCCTACAGTGGGGTGAACTTCGATGTACGTATTTTATATCACACCGTCCATCCGTTTTTCCAGCTAAAAATTGTAGGGATTTACTAAAATGAAGCAAATTCATATCTCAGACCACACGACAAAAAATAGCTATTAAAAACTTCTTCATAACCACCGTAATGTTTATTTTCCATCCAACCCTTGATGAAGAGCTGGATGAAGAGAAAACACAGATCAGCTTATACAAAACTTTTGTGGCTCAAGAAGTTTTAATAGTAATTATTCAATCCCTAATATCTAAGGTGTGGTCCACTTGAGATGTGGGTCTACCTATTTTTTCTACCATCCCCAAATTGAGCGGGCAAAACAGATGGACGGCGTGGATATACAACAGATATATCAATGTGGGCCCCACAGTCAGGGGAAGACCCACTAACGCATTAACCGGGTAACACCCAGTCCGCACCCATGTGACCGCGGCGCAGGATTCTATGATTCCAATTTAAAAAGAAAAGCGTTGACTCTTCTCCGAGCTGGATGCACGACTTCACGTGAATGACATCCACCCCGTCCATCAGGTCTTGATATGCCTTGATTCAAGACATCACACCGATTAAAGAATCAGGTCCACCCGAGTTGCCGAAATATTTTGACATTTGGACTTAGTGAGTACGTTTGTTTTCATGTGAATGGATTGGAGGCCGTATATAAAGCACGGTGGTCCATCCACAACTAACGGTGGTCGCCTCATCCCATGCTTCCTTACCGGGCCCGAAGGGGCGCCACATGTTTTGACTTGATCTCAGATATGAAATCGATTCACAACTAGGCACTCCTCTGAGTCATGTCTGAGTCGGCCTTAGGAAAGTTTCAACCTGTAGAAATCATTATTCCCACAATTTTCCGTGTTATAGTCCACTTGATCTTTCATATGCTTCATTTTTTGGCTCAACTGTCCAGCAAGTAGAAGTACAATATAGATAGTTAAGGAAAAAAAAAGAAAAAATTCATATTTAACCTATGAAAGTTCAAATATTTTTTTGTGCTAAGTATTTCAATTAGGATATTTTTTTGTGTGGCCATCCACGGTGAGGCCTTCTCATCTGATGGTTTGGATTACGGAACAATGGGTCCATTAGTTGGCATTACAAGTTGCGAGGGCGTTTTCGGAAAGTGTACCTCAAACGTTACCTTCGAATACACACGGAGTGGTACTACAAACACTCTCTAGGTGGGATAAATAGACAAAACACTAGAGTAAATTTTTGCACACTGTTTCTTACTCAGCACTAGGTTCTGTATTCACCCGGCTTTTGTACTCCTAACCTGCAGGTGTTAACTTTATAAGTTCCCCGACGTATTCAAAACTTAGTCCGATTATAAACACAAAATTCAAGTAGTGTCTTCCTTACTGTAATAATTGGCATACCCGGATATTTGTAATGACACCTGTGTCCCTATAAAGTTGTCATCCTTAAAGGGAGGGACGGAAATGGAAATTACACCCGACACGCCGGGTGATCCAAGTGCCTACGTCGAGTAAAAAATAGAGTGTAAGATTTTACTCGAGTGTTTTACCTACCTGCCCCACCTAAAGTGTGTTTGTAGTTTGAGAGTCGTAAGTTACGCGGCCCTCTAAGTCTAGGGTGAGTGCCAACCCTTTGCCCGCATATGTAGCATACCCACCAAGCTGTGGGTGCAGTAAAATTCTTCTCGTACGGGAATTAGCTGAGAAATTTTTTGCTACACCCGTGGTTAGCTACGCTAGTTACAATGTGTGTAGCAATGACCCCACCATGATGTATGTGTTATATCCATGCCCTCCATCCATTTGGCGAGATCATTTTAGGGCATGGAACAAAAAAGGAGGCAGCTACAAAACTCAAATGAACCCATCACAAAAAATAGTGAGGATTTAACGACAACCATTAAAAACTGATTGGGGCCATTTGAGCTTCGGATCTGCTTCATTTCCTGTATCATGCCCTCAAAATGATTCTGCAAGTGGACGGATGACATGGATACAACAAATACATCATGGTGGGGTCATTGCTACAGCCCGGTGTAGCTAGCGTAGCTAACTCGTGGGTGTAGCAAAATTCTTCTCGAGTTAGCTCGCGGGCGGTTCTTTAGGACAACAGAGATTCTAAAAGTAGTTTTATTCTGTGTCAGATGACATGGATCGGCCAATAAGAGGCGTGCCGGGAATGGAAGCCTTTCTCAGACAGTCGAGACCTACCCAGTCTCTTCCGAGTCAAGGAACTCAGTGACCTGAATCTCCAACTCATCTTGACCGAAGCTCAAGACGCAACTCGAGCCTCATGCTTCATTCTCAACACTTTCGAAGACCTCGACGGCCCCATCCTGTCCCATATCCGGGTCCACTGCCCCACCACGTACACCATCGGACCCCTGGACGCCCTCCTCAAGTCTCGACTCACCGAGTCAACCGATTCCTCACCCACCCATTTCACCTCTACTTCCATCAGCCTCTGGACGGAGGACAGGACCTGCCTGACGTGGCTCGATTCCCAGCCACACAAATCCGTCCTCTACATCAGCTTCGGCAGTATCGCAGTCGCGACTCTGGACCAGTTGCTGGAATTCTGGCACGGCCTGGTCAACAGTCAGACCCGCTTCTTGTGGGTCATGCGCCCGGACGTCGTTGATGGAATCGGTCAGATCCCAGACGAGCTGAGGGAAGCAACAGACAAGAGGGGGCGACTTGTAGGGTGGGCCCCACAAGTGGATGTGCTGGCCCACTCGGCGGTTGGCGGGTTCTTGACTCACTGTGGGTGGAATTCGACACTGGAGAGCGTGTCCGCGGGAGTACCGATGATTTGCTGGCCCTTCTTCGTGGACCAGCAGACAAATAGTCGGTATGTTGAGGAGGTATGGAAGATTGGCTTGGACATGAAGGATAGATGTGATAGAAGAACGGTTGAGATGATGATCAGGGAGTTGATGGAAGGGAAGAGGGAAGAGCTGGTGAAATCGACGGCTAGGATTGCTGATCTGGCGAAGAGAAGTGTGAGCCAAGGTGGGTCATCCTACATGAGTTTTGAGAAATTGGTGGAGAATATTAGATCAATGAACCAGCTGATCACACCCTAAAATGATACTGGATATATAGTGTTAGAGACCCATCTCCATTATGCACAGGGGCATGTATGAATCGTTGGCAGCGGATTTGCTTCCTCTATCGCGGCTACCCCTCCCTGAATCATGATTATCTCATATTGGCTGACCTGCTACAGTTGAAAAATGATAAAAATCTGATAATCCATGCCATTGAAAACTTGAAACCTTGACTTGCTATATAGGTATGGGCGAGTCAAGTGGATTGGCCATTTGGGCAAATCAACTCGTAGTTCAATTCAAAAACAATAAAAATTTAAAAAAAAAAGGGGGGAAAATTAGGGTCTGTTTGGATACCATAAGTTACTTTTTAATTTATGTTAATTCATTAAGTAAATTTTTCTCACTTAAAGTTAGTATGGCAAACAAGATTGGAAAAGTAATTTATGCGCTTAAAGCTACTTGTCCTGTCAGTTTTATTTTTTTAGCCTTTTAACATCTAATTTCCTTACTTCCCTCTTCAAAGGAGACCCCAACGTGATGAACTGTCTACATCAAAAGCAGGGCCTACACGATAGATAATCCACATCAAATGTGTAATCCACATGATGGATCAGCCGTATTATTGTGGGCAAATATAATGGATGGTCCACATCAAAGGTCAACCCTAATGATAAATAACCCACAATATCCAAAATGGGCAGGTTTGATGGATTACCCACATCAAAGATGAGCTCCACATGATGGACAATGGACACAGAAGCTAGGCCGCACATGATGGAAGGCCAACATTGAGATGGCCCCACATGATTGATGGTCCACATCAAAGGTTGGCCCTGATGAATGGCCTACATCCAATGCGAGCCCTGCATGATGGGCAACCCATATTGAAGGTGGGGGCCCACATGATGGGCAATCCACATCAAAAGTGTGCTCCACATGATCAGCAATTATAATGGTGGGCCCCATATGATGGATGATCCACATCAAGGTAGACCCCACATGATGGACAATCCATATCAAAAGTCATCCCTAATGATGAGTGACCTATATCTAAGGCGGGCCCTCTATGATGGAGGATCCACATCAAAGGTGAGCTCCACATGATGGGCTGTGGATATTAAAGGTAGGCCCCACATGATGGACAATAGCATTGATGGTGGCCCCACATGAGGGTTGACCAACATCAAAGGTGGGCCCTACATAATGGACAATGCCTATTAAAAGTTAGCCCCTAATGATCATGAATGGCCCAGATCCAAGGTGGACCCTACATTATAGATGAACCACATCAAAGGCAGGGTCCACACAATGAACGGCCCACATTAAAGGTTGGCCCCACATGATGGACAATGTATGTGAGGGGCACCAATGAGACTTGAGGTATAAATGCCTTTAATATTAGAAACCAAACATGCTTTTCTGCATTTTATTGATAGATAAACTGAATAACAAGAAACTTAAATTAAGTTGGCGTTTCCAAATGCCACATAGTGAGAGTGGTGGTAACATATGTTGTTTTGCATTGTATGAAAGGCATTTACAGGGTGAGTTATTCTTAAGGATTATTTACTTTTTTACTCTTAGAAAGAAAGCTTTCATTTTTATATAATTTTTTTTAAAGAAAAGGTCTCAAGTTTTTTGTGTAGATAATGCATACCATAACAACCGGAGGAGAGAGAGAGAGAGAGAGAGAGAGAGAGAGAGAGAGGGCTTCAGGTTTGGTGAGTTGTATTACTAGAATCTTCGAAAGAGAGAAGTACACCCAGAAAAGTTGGGAGCTAAAGATGAATCTTATATAATAGATTTTGGGAGTTGCGAAGCATACTTTAATCGGCATTAAGTTCCCTTCACTTTAAAATATGGAACTTACATAAATGGACAAGTATATATGTTTTGCTGGACTCAGTTTGAGGGTTATCATTGCATGCTAGGACTCGACTCGTTTTGTTTCTAATGATCTAAACCATCCATTTTGAGGGTTTTATGATTAGGGACGCTATAAGTATCTAAACTTGAATAGATGATTGCAGTCATTACTATCTGTAGACGAATTTAGTAAAATAAAATAAGTGTCCTGCTCATTTGATGAGCTGGTGGAGATGAGCTGACGGAGCCAGCTGTTAGAGGATGGCGCATCAATGTGTAGAATACATTACGTCAGATCACCACTTGATCTGAAAGCCGAAGCTGTTAGAGGATGGCATATCAATGTATAGGAAGGGACTTTAACAGTAAGCAACCAATGAAGTGAATTCAACTTTATATCCTTTAATGCAAACTACTTTACCCACTGGAGAGTCTTATGTAGTGGATATCGTCCAATCCCTATTATAATCATTTTGAATAGGTTTATTTAGAGGTAAGGGTTGCAGGTTCGATAGGACCTACAACCTATTATCTCGATTGACCTGAGTCCAATGGAGCAATGTTGTTATAAAGGTTACATTAAGATCAGATCCAAAGCTCATGTACAAGGCTATTTGGGTTTAGGACTCTCAATGGAGCAGGTCAAATTCGAGATCCAATTCGCTCCGGCCTCTAAATCCATATAATGCGAAGTTGGATATTAAAATAGGTCTGATTAATTAAATGGATCAGATTTGGATTTACAAAAATAAATTTGAATCATATTTGGGTCGGATCTAAATCTAGTAGTGAGATCCTAGGACCACTCGTGGGGTCCATCATGATATATATATATATATATATATATATATATATATATATATATATATATATATATATATATATATATATATATATATATCCATCTTGACAGATCATTTAAGGCCATGGGCCCGAATCTGGAGAAAATATAGATCTTAGGTAGACCATTAAACAAGAAACAGTGAAGTTGTGTATCCACCATTGAAACTGTTCCAAGCCTACTGTGATGTATATATGACACAAAAAGCTATCAAATATAGGACTCTTTGGATCCTTCATAAGCTAACCGAGCTAATGAATGGAGTAAATCATCCATACTTGAACCCCACTTGGCCAAAAAATAAAAATAAAAATTATACGCTAGAACAGTCAGCGTCAAAGACATTGCTGCCCAGTGTCCGTCCAAGCTGATTGCTTAGTAATTGAGTAAACTCGATAGGGTCCACCATGATTTATGTATTTTATCCACCCTATCCATTCATTTTACCTAATAATTTTAGGCCTTGAGCCCAAAAATTAAGCATATCCAAATCTCACATGGACCACACCACATGAAATAGTATGAATCGAACATCTACTGTTGAAAAATTCTTAGGGCCCCCCCGAAGTTTTTGATCAAGCTGATATTTGTGTTTTCCCTCCATCCATCTATGTGTGATCTTATGAACAGGTTGGATGACAAATAACCATAATTGTGGGCCTTAGAAAGGTTTCAACAATGGAAATCATTATTCCCACTGTTTACTGTGGTATGGTCCACTTGAGCTTTGGATACCCTTAAAATTTAGGCTCCACTCCTAAAATGAGATGGAAAAACGTATGGATGGCATGGATAAACCACATACATTTATGGTGGGCCCAACAGAGTAAACACATAATGATAAAAGCATACTGAGTAACGCTGCACGCAATCTGAGTCTTGAGCAAGGTGGACCCCTTATTGGCGTGAATGAGGGTCCCACTCGTGGACCCACCTTGATGTATATGTTATATCCACACCGACCATCCAATTTTTCAGATTATTTTATGGGCCTAACAAATTATATTATATATTTTTAAAATTTATGATGTGTGGATTTGGATCTAAATCCGACCCGAATCCGATGGTTGGATCCAAGTCGGATCGGAATCTGATCCGAATCTGACTACAAATTTTCGGACTTGAAGCTGGATCCAACTGGACCCGATCCAGATGCCACCCATTGAGAGCCCTGGGCTCTGGTCTCGATGGGTCCAAGTTTTCAAGAACCAAATCCGGACCTTCAAGAAATAGGCATGGACCTCGATACAATTGGGCCCAGTTACCTCTCCACGACTGGTCGGGTCTTTGTATTTGAGTTTCAAGTTGAGGTCTTTGTACTTAGGTTTTGAGTACTTGTCGTCAGGCCCAGACTAATGGATGGATTAAATAGCACACATGGGCCACTTTGACACATGCACAAACGACCGTGGTTCAGGAAATTTTATTTGTATGCATTAAATACGTACAGAGGTCCTAAATCCAACCCGTTGGAATATACATTACGGTCCAACCAGCAGATTACTTCCAACCTTTCACGGATGTAGGACATCCAACCTGTTGGATACGTTGTCCCCATCAAAAGGATCCCTTTCAAAAACTCAACAACAGCCACTAATTGAGTGGACCACACGTCTATTTCTATTTATCAGTGGCTGAGAACTTTTTATATGGTGTGGATAAGGCTGATTTTTGTAGTAGGCAATCCTCATAGTTGGGCCCTCTATTATAAGGGTTGAATATCTCATACATAGATGTCTCATACATATAATTTTAGTACAACTAATGCGGATCTGACGTGGCCTCCACCTCACTCGATCCATCTATAATTGCACTCTTAAAGCTAGCTAATTCGCCCCCACCAAACCCTTTTTTTTTTTTTTTAATGACTAGGTCCATAACATGGACCCGAGCGAAATCCAAACCGTTGAAAGCCCTACAGGCGTGGCCCAGACCGAAGGATTTGTTAGACGATCAGTACTGATTCATGCGTACCCCTACGAATGCTTGAATCGATTTTCTATTAGTTGTTTTTCGCTATTGAAGTGTGTGCCAATTTGGATGACAAAACATGTCCATCGATCCGGACCGTTTGCTATATGTTGGAACACTGTACTGGTGGGCCCCACGGTCCAAATTACCAGGCACCAATAGTACTAAACTACCCAAAAGTTGAGATCATTTGGCACCTCTGGTTTACTGGTGGGCCCAACTGTATCACTTTCCTAAACGGGCAACGTTGGAAGAGGCAGGTGTAGGGCTGTCCGTTGGGATTGTACACCTCAAATCTCTATGTATAGAGGCCACCAACTGGTTGGTTATACTGGAGATCAAGACAGTAAACACTGGAACATTTTTTGGCATTATCGACTGATCAGTCAACCGGTCGGGGGCATTATCGACCGATCGGTTGACCAGTCGGTAGGAGTCCCCGACCGTAGTTATTCCGTATATTTTGATATTGAAAATCGCTCTTTTTACCAGCTTGATGAATCCGTGGATCTAGAAATTCATTTCGGACAATTGAACCTTCTCAAACTGTTTCTTTTTTAGAACTCTCTCATGCCTTTCTTCGTTCATGGTTCGATATTCTGGTGTCCTAGGCGTAGAGGAACCACACCAATCCATACCGAACTTGGTGGTTAAACTCTACTGCGGTGACGATACTGTAGGGGAGGTCCTGCGGAAAAATAGCTCGACGCCAGGATGATAAAAAGCTCGACAGGTTTCCTTTTGGAGTTGGTTTCTTGCGCGGTTTTGCGGAAGGAGTTTCTAATCTCGATTTTCTCCTATCTAAGGAGATGTTATCCGAGATTAAGATTGCCGCCAATGAGCCAAGGTTTCCTAAAGGGATTGAGAGAGTTCTAAGGCAAGAGAAAGAGGTAGGAGGGAGCTTGGAGTTCTCTGAGTTGAGGGAAATGATTATGTTGTGGGTAAATCTGAGCTGACCTCAAGTCACGAGAAAAGCCCATAATCCAACGGGCCCAGGTACAGGTTCTCAAATTCGACCTGAGACTAGGCCGAGGACAAGAGCAGAGGTCGACCTGAGACTAAGCTGATGACCTGACGACCTGAGACCTCCAGGACAACCTGACGACCTGAGACCTCCTGGACGACCTGAGGACCTACTGAGATCTTAGGGTTCAGCTAGGAAAATAGGCGAAAGATCTGGAGAATCGTCGAGGAATACGGGAACATCTCCCATAACTATGGAACGGCCCAAGGATCGCGCTGATCCGAGAATCCCTCCTCTGAAATTACGGCTTCAAAAAGGGAGTACAATTCTGCAACCTAAGTCTATAAATGGACACATTCTCTTCATTATCAAGGTATGAGACAAAATTGATCTAAAGAGAGATATTTAATCTTTCAAGATCCAACTAACTTAGGCATTGGAGGGCTAACGGTTGGACCCCAGTCACCCCCCTTAGCTTTCCTTTGTGCTCTACAGGATCTAGGAAACCTTCAGTCCAGATCCAGACCACATACCTGCAGGAGATCAGTTACATCCATCCATCCAAGTTAGAGGTCACCTCATCTCATCTGCTGACTAGTTGAAGGTCACCTCATCTCATTTGCTGACCAGTTGGAGGTCACCTCATCTCATATGTTGACCAATTTTCAGCATCAACAGGCTGTGTCTATTAGCATGTGATGTCTCTTTTGAGCTGTGATCCGAGTTGTGTTTCTTCTATCTCTTATTACTTCTGATATTATAATGGATTGGTGTCGCTTTGTGCCGTGGTTTTTTTACCCATGAGAAATTTTTCCACGTAAAATTCAGATTACCTTCTTATATATGTGTCGATTTGCTTGTATGATTGCCCTTGAGGTTTGTTCCTCGCCTGCTTTGATTGTTTCCGTTGCGGGACTCCTAACCCCAACACTATCAATGTCTCGGGCCAAAGATAGGTCTCCACTTGAATTTTGCATTGTTTCGGGCTGGGACGTTGGGCTAGACCTATTCAAAATTCTTATTTTTCAGGTCCAAGCCCGTCCCATTGACAGCCTTAGGCAGGTGAGGCCGCCACGATACATATAAGGCTGGACCACTAGTGCGTCTTGCCAAACTTTCTACTAAGTAGAGGCCCCCAATTGGTGACGTGGACTCCAAAGCCTTTTTGCAGGAAGTACTTGTGTTAGGAAGCTATGTGGGGCTCACCTTAATGTTTGTGAGAAATTCACCCATCCATCCATCCATTAATCCATTTCTCCGTATCATTTTAGCAAATAATTTTAAGACACGGGAACAAAAATCAAGTTGATCATTTTAGGACATGAGAATATAAATGAGTTGATCCAAAACTCACACCTCAGAACCATAGCTCAAGTGGTAGACTTAGTGAAGATAACGAACACTGAGATCTTGCCACTGATTCCCAAGTGAAGGAGATAAAACTTTTGCACAAAAAATGAGGCAGATTCAAAGCTTAAGTAGAACTAGCTAAGAAAATAGTCTAGATTGAACGCCAACCATTAAAAACTTCTTGGAGGCCACCTGAGCTTAATATCTACCTCATTTTTGGTATCATGCCCTAAAATGATCTCACCAAATGGCTGGACGGCATGGATACAGCACATGCATCATGGTGGGGTCATTTTTACACCTGGCATAGCTAATGCATGGGTGCAGCAAAAAATTCCGAGGGGGGGGGTGGGGGGCTGTGATTAACGGTAAGGGTAAGTGCACGATCAGTGGGGGTGTACTCACCTTTAAAACACCCATAAAAAAAAAAAAGAAAAAGAAAAAGAAAAAGAAAAAGCCTGAATACAAAAACTCCTGTGACCATATGAATGTTTCAACGGAAGAGGTGGGCAATGATCCAAGCCTGACCAAGTTAGCCCTAATTTGATTTGGCTTGTTGTTGTGCCATCTCAGTTTGTGGATCAGAAGCCCATGCGGCCGAGTTTGGCTTACTCCAAAACAATTTGAATGAACTCAGGATTGGTTTAGTTGAAAATGTCAAACCGAGCAAGGCTGGGTTCAAACAGATAGCAGCTTTTTCGTTTGTTTGTTTGTTTGTTTGTTTAAATAAATAAATAAATTAGAAAGTTAAAAAATATTATCTGAGTACATGATGTTTAAAATCTTCTAAAGGAGGAGTGCAACTTCATGTCAGAACCTTTCCTGACACAAGTACATCAGCTTAATTTTACAAATGCAAAGAAACAATATGCATTCATCTATATGTATTATGTATTATCCATTGCATCCTGAATGTGTATTATCCACCTGTTCATCCATGTGCAACTTTATGTCAGAACCTTTCCTGACACAAGTACATCAGCTTAATTTTACAAATGCAAAGAAACAATATGCATTCACCTATATGTATTATGTATTATCCATTGCATCCTGAATGTGTATTATCCACCTGTTCATCCATTTTTACATATCATTTTAGGACATAATCCCAAAATGGAGCACTCTCCGCTTTGTCGGTAGAGCAATGAGCTGTGATGTGCGAACTAAGCCTGTCCATTTTGTGAGTCCTTTCACGGATGGCCCATTTTCGAAATCACGCCTATTATCCTAGACATCAAATTTTCTGGTTAACCATCCGCCACTATTGATTCCTACCATTGTTCTGATTAGATTGCAAGGATTGTCCGATCCACATACAGAGTTCTGAACCATTTCCCATCAGTGGTAGAAGCAACGAGACTAACGGTCCTGATTAATATTTCCATTACACTATACCCACATTTCCATTAACTATAGAAAAGAAAACTCCAAATATCATGCATACTTGCTGATGAAGGGTAGTACGCAGAACTACCCAAATAACATGCAATACCAGGACGACATAGGACAGTCAAGCAACACCTGCACCATACATAACAAAATATCATAAGGACTATAGATTATTTACCATTCTGCCCTTCTCCTTTCTCAGCCAGAGATTTCAATAGCCTTCACATCGGGCTTCTTCACCTCCACTTTCGGAACCGTTACAGTCAGCACTCCATTCTCCATTGCTGCCTTCACTTCCTCCACCTTCGCATTCTCCGGCAACCTGAATCGCCTCAGGAACTTGCCGCTTGACCTCTCGACGCGGTGCCACGTGTCGTTCTTCTCCTCCTCCTCTTTGCTCCTCTCGCCGCTGATCTGGAGCACTCTCCCTTCTTCAACCTCGACCTTCACCTCCTCCTTTTTAATGCCAGGCAGATCCGCTTTGAAGACGTGCGCTTCTGGAGTCTCCTTCCAATCTATCTGTGTGTTTGCAAATTGGGATGTTTCTCTGGCGAAATCGGAGCGAGATGGGAAGAGAGAGGAGTCAAAAGGGAAGCCTCGAAATGGGTCCCATACGTCGAGGGAGAAGGGATCGACTATGTTGTTTCGGCGGCCAAGGAAGCTGGGGATGATCGACATCTTAGTGGTTAGAAAGCTTCTGGGATGGGATTTGAATAGGATGGAATTTTTTTGCTTTGATGGGCGTTTGGGAAATATGAGAGATCGCGATTTCAAAATTCCTTCTGATGGTTTGGTAAGGAACGTGAGTGGATATCTATGGGGAGAGGAAAAGACGATCGAGAGAAAAGCAGACGGGTCTCGAAGGCTCGAGAGGATTTTAGAAAGTTCCTGTTGGAGGCATAGTGGTTTCACCGCGTTGTTGTGAAATGACGTGGCGTGATTGATTGGTGGGGCCAGCATGTGGCTTAGATTAGAGCGGACGCGGAAGCGGATTGGCTGGTGCACCCGACACCAGCGAGGGGCTGGTATAGTGACGTCATCAAGTTTTGTGGGTCCCACCATGATGTAAGTTTTATATCCAAACCGTCCGCTTTTTTTTTTTTTTTATTCATTTTAAGGCTTGAGACAAAAATAAGACAGAGCTAAAAATCCAGTGGACCACACTCAAGAAAGCAGTAGGAGATTGAACGTATACCATTGAAACCTTCTTGGAGGTACTAGAAGTTTTGGATCAGTCTGATATTTAATTTTACCCTTCATCCAGGTGCATGTGACCTTATGAACAGTTTAGATGGCAAATAAATATCATGATGAACCCTAGGTATATTTTAACGGTGAGAATCATTGTCCCCGCTATCTTTTGTGGTATGGTACACTTGAGTTTTAGATATGACTCATTTTAGGTATGATGCTTTAAAATGTTCTAGCAAAATAGATGGACAGTGTGGATATACTAAATACACCATTGTGGGGTCCACGTAGCCTTAATCTTCTTTCAACAGTTCGTACAAACACGGTGCAAAGTCCTGCTCACTCACTCGGCGATCCAACACGTACAGACACCAGCAACATTGCTGGTGTAGGGTGCACCAGCCAATCCGCTACCACAGAGAGGAGTGGAAGGGTCCAGAGAAACTACGCGGATTGGCTAGTGACCCAACACCAGCCCCGGGCTGGTGTCGAAGCTGTGTGGGCCCCACCATGATATATGTGTTTTATCCACGCTGTCCGTCTATTTTTCCACCTCATTTTAGGGCATGGGACTAAAAATGAGACAGATCCAAATCTCCAGTGGACCACACCACATGAAACAGTGGAAATTGAATTCTTAATGTTGAAAACTTCTTGGAAGCCACTGAAGTTTTGGATCAAACTGATATTTGTGTTTTCACTTCATCCAGGTCTGTGTGACCTTATCAACAGGTTGGATAGCAAATAAACGTCACGGTGGGCCTTGGGAAGTTTTTAAGGGTGGACGTTCAATCAACACGATTTTCCTGTGGTGTGGTCCACCTGAGATTTGGATCTGCCTCATTTTAGGGCCCATACCCTAAAATGAGGTGGAACAATGGATGGACAGCATGGATAAAACACATAAACCATGGTGGGCCTACACAGCTTTGACACCAGCCCGTGGCTGGTGTTGGGGTCACTAGCCAATCCGCGTCCAGAGAAACGAGACAGGTCTTGAAGCTTCGAGAGAATTTTAGAAAGTTTCTGTTGGAGGCATATTTCACCCTTGATCGGACCTTCAAGCGTCCGACTAGATCTGTGTGGAATCCCATCATTATGTATCTATTTATTTACTTCGTCCATCCCATTTATAAGATCATGTTAATGTATGGGACCAAAAGTGAAGGTGATCCAACGCTCTACTACACCACACCAAATAGTAAGCTTGATTGCATTAATGCGTATAGTAATTAATGGTGTGGTTCAATAGAGCGTTCGATCTACTTCATTTTTAGGGCCATACTTTAGTATGATCTTATAAATGAGATGGACGGAACAGATAAATAAATACATCATGGTGGGCTCCCACACAGATCTGGTCAGACTCGTAAAGGTCTGACCATAGTCGGATGCTACGCGGTGGCGAAGGAAGCGGATTGCATAGTAGGGCTACCATGATTTAGCTAATTTATTCGCTCCGTCCAGGCATCTTAATAGATAATTTTAAGTATGATGCCAAAACACGAAGCAAATCAGAATCTAAAGTGGATGACACCATAGCAAAAGTGTGAACTGAATGTCTACCATTGAAAAATTCTCAGAGGACACAGAAGTTTTGAATCAAGCTGATATTTGTGTTTTCCTTCATCCATGTCCATGTGATCTTATGAACAGGTTGGATGACAAAAAAAACATCACTTAGGGCCTCGAAAGGTTTCAAGAGGGGGGAGAATTACTCCGCACATGAGCCTGCGGAGTAACTCCGCATCCGATTTCGGTGGTGAAATGAAGTAGCGAAATTTGATTGGTGGGGCCACCTTTGGGTGATCGAGAGAGTGCAAGTCGGATTCCGTACTCAGTAAACTCCATTCTTACCGTTAAAGTATGTGATTTATCCACGCCGCCATCCGCTTTTCCAACTCATTTTAGAGCTTGAGCCCAACATTGAAGCATATCCAAATTTCAAGTGGACAATACCATAGGAAGTGGGAATAATGATTTTCACCATTGAAACCTTCCGAAGGCCCCACAGTGATGTTTATCTGTCTGCCAAGCTGTTCATAAGATCATGCAGACATGATGAAGTGAAAAAACAAATATCAGCGTGATCCCAAACTTCCGTGGCCCCCAATAACTTTTCAACGGTAGACATTCAATTCACACTATTTCTTGTGGTGTGGTCCACTTGAGCTTTGCATATGCTTAATTTTTGGGCTCAGGGCTAAAATCATCTGGAAAAATAGAGGACGGAGTGGATAAAATACATAAATAACGGTGAGCTCCACAGATTTTACTCAGCACAATTAGCACACTGAGTTACTCACGCAATCTGCTTCCGAGAGGGCGCCCCTGAACTATCTTTATCAGTGGGCCAACCGATGTATTAGAGAACCGAGCCTGGCCTGGCCCACAAACTCAATGCACAACTGGCTTGATCAGAGCCTGACCTGGTTACTAATCACCTATTTGGGCTTGAACTGTCAAAAGGCTAGGCAGGAAGACTTCACTGGCTGGGTCAATTGTTGTTGATGCTGTGTAGGTGGGCCCAAGCAAAGAGATCATGACCCCATTTTCATAAGAAACAATGCGCGCACCATAGATCATGAGAGGTATAGCCATTGGGACTGGACTGTCCGACCCTCATCATCACAACTGTTGGATTGGTGATCAGATAGTGTAAACAGCATGATAACCAAAAGTTGAACTGGACCGCTAACAATTTCAGCCTCAAAATGAAATAGCAATTGAGATTAATATTAATGACTGTATTAAACAAGGTTTGTGGGTTTGTGTCAACCCAAGGCCCACCGTTTACTGGTCCGAAAATTCGCATAATTTTTTTATCGAATTGATGGGCTTGGGCTCCGTTTTTTGGGTTGATCTTCACTAGAAGAGTCAAACAACCGTCCATTTGTTGCACATGATTCAGAAAATTGATCCAAAACTAGCCCTGATTAACATTGGAATTTTTTCCTATTGTGACAATTCTACCATTTGATCTGCGGCCTAGAAACAGATGGTTCAGAAGATACAACACAATGGTTCATATTCAACTGACGGGGAGTGATCACATGGATTCGAGTTGGAGCTGTGTGAGGCCCACCGTGATGTGTGATTTCCATCCAACCCGTCCATTAGATGTGCTCCCCATATTAGGCCTAGATCCCAAGCTGCATCTTGATCAATAAATCAGGTGGGCCACACTAATAAGAACCATGGGGGACACGCTGGAGAGGGGAACACCCATCATAGAAACTTCCCAATGGAGTAATGGGTCCAACAGGTTGTGTATATGTCATCCAACCCATCCATCAATTGAGACCCACGAGAATGAAGGGACCCAACAAAAATAAAGCAACTTCAAAACTTGGGTGGTCCACAACAAGTGACTGTATAGGATTTAGGCATGATTTTACACTGTTTCTCTGGTGCGTTCCACATCAGTTTTTGACTGGCATGACTGTTGGGGTATATAGCGAACCAGAAGAGGCGCACCAGATGCACGGTTTGGATTTTACATGAAAATCAAGAGTGGCCCCATACAGCCCTATACAGCTTGAACATATAGTAATTACCATACATTCGAGACTCTGGTCATTCCAGGAAACGCGCCAGATTGTGTCTCACAACTAGATTCATTGAGTGAGACTTCTTGGATGCCAATCACATTAACAACAGCTTCTGATCTTGAGCAATAAAAAGCAATGAGCCAGTAGCATTTTAGAAGCAAGCAGTCAAGATGGGCCAGAGAAAAGCAAAACACAATCACATCATTGGTCTATGCAACAATGTATTATAGGTTTGATGTTGTCTTTGGGATGGATGATCTAGGCAACAATGTATTATAGGTTTGATGTTGTCTTTGGGATGGATGATCAGATCTTCTTGCAAGCAACAAAGATCAGTGACAGGATGACTTTTCTTCTTCATCTTCTTCTTTTCTTTTTCTTTTTTCTTTTTTTTTTTTTTTTTTTTTGATAGTACACACATTCCACTATTAGTACACCCACCCACCCTGTTAGTCACACTTCAATGTTATCCACCCCCCATATTGCAAATTGATACCAGGACCTCAGTATTGAAACGAGGTCATCTTCACTCAAGTCTACCAATGTTAGCCACCCCATGGCAGTCACACTGCAATGTTAGCCACTCCCACTTTGGGAATTGATAGCAAGACCTCAGTGTTGAAACAAGGCTATCTTCAGTCAATCTACCACTTGAGCTTTTGATCCAGGTGTAGTGATAGGATGATCTTGCATGACTCATCTGGTTGCAAGTGGAGATCAACAGTTTGGAAACCATTGTCACCTAAAATTGGTCAACGGATGATGTGGAGCTAGGACGGCTTTAGCCTCGTTCTCATCCCCTACTCGTTGGACCTGCAATTGTCAACAAAAACAAGCAACGAGGATAGTGACGGTGGCCGGCTATCGAATCTCCGATGCTTAAGTTGGGTGTGTAGAAGACGAACATAAGGGGTGTAAAGGTCAGAATTTTTGTTCCTTGGTTTAGGGCTTGTTGTCATATAGATTGGGTGTGGGAGAAGGTTCTGAACCTTTGAATCCCACTATGCTACGTTTGGGGGTTCTTAATTAGGTGGGATTCTCGTTGTGGATACGTTCTAGGAGTCGGATCCGTATCTCGTCTAAATTCAGCGGAATTGACCCCAGATTCCTCGTATCATTTTTTTTGCGGTGGTTGACCTGTTCTGCTCGGGATACTATGGAGCTCGGTGTCCAAGCCCGAATTCCCTCCCTACGGGCTTCTTACCCCTGTTGTAGATCTTCCTTGGTGGGCGAGAGGCCTCTTGCCCCGACTCTATAGTCTGACGGCTCAGCTCGGCAGCTCATCTCTAAGCCAAAGGAACTATTAATTTGTCCCATTAGATGGTTTCCTAGCTCAGACTATCAATTGTTGCTTCCCAGCACAGTGGGCAAAGCACTTGTAGATGACGGCTTTCTTTCCTGCGCAAGGGGCTAGTTAAAAACTCTCCACAACATACACAATGGCTCACTTGAAATGACAACTTTAACATATACCACCACGTCCTGATGCAACATCTTGTGATGGGCCCACAACACCATACGATGAAATCATAGTGATAAGTGGGTCCCTAGAGCAAGCCTCCAGCAATAGTCTAAGGTGCTAATCGATGAACACGCACTGATCAACAAAAACCAGTGAACGGATAGGCCTCTCTCACCCCCCCCCACCAAACCCGGGGAGCCCGGCCAACAGAAACAATGGAGGCCAAAGCGATCACGGGCTAGTGATCAAGATGGGCCAGCAGCAAGGGACATATAACAATGTGGGCCATATAACAATAGACAACGTGAATGTGGGCTCAATAGAAGTGTTGATCAGAGAGTTTTCCCCTCATCTAGGTCTATGTTACCTTTACGAACAGGTTGGAGGGCAAACAAACATCAGTAAGGTTTCAATGGTGGGCGTCATTATAATCACTGCGTGGTCCACCTAGCTTTGGATCTACTTATTGACCACAATAGGACAGAAATCTGAAAATTAGGCAGGCCTAAAACCTCACGTTGAAGCCTTCCCTGGACTTGCCATGAAGTGTATATACCCATCCAAACCGATCATAGAGTTATTGTCACTTAATAAAATGCAGTCATCCCGGAATGAAACTTCTGTCACCCCAGGCATTCAATCCCCACTATTTTGTGTGGTATGGCCCACATGAGTTTTTGATTGCCAGATTTTAAAACTCTGTATATCGTGGTCTTCGAAAACAGATGGACGGAGTAGATTTGTCGAGGACATTATTGAATGGCTGTTGCTGTCTGGTTCTGAAGACGAAGAGAGGACATACACAGTTTCCCTCTTATTTTTGTACGGTAATGAGGACATACACAGTCTCTTTTGTCTGTACAACTGGGGCCATTTCTTCGTGATCCAAACCGTTGATCTTAATGATATGTCTAGCTAATGAGTGAACGGATTGACCATCACCCGCTATTCATTCCTACCATTGACCTGATTAGATTGCAAGGATCGTCCGATCCACAGATTTCTGAACAATTTTCCATTAATGGGAGGCAACGAGATAAACGGTCCTGTTTAACAATCCAAGTAAACTAGGTACGACATTTCTATAAACTATGCAAAAGAAAACTCCATTAAACAATAAAGACCAAAATTACATGCGGGTTTGTGTGCGACATATAGTCCGCAGAACTACCGAAATAACAAGCCACACCAGAATTATACACAACAAAACACCCAAACGACTATAGACTATTAACCATTCTGTCCTTCTCCTTTCTCAGCCAGAGATTTCAATAGCCTTCACATCGGGCTTCTTCACCTCCACTTTCGGAACCGTTACCGTCAGCACTCCATTCTCCATTGCTGCCTTCACTTCCTCCACCTTCGCATTCTCCGGCAACCTGAATCGCCTCAGGAACTTGCCGCTTGACCTCTCTACGCGGTGCCACGTGTCGTTCTTCTCCTCCGTCTCCTTGCTTCTCTCACCGCTGATCTGAAGCACTCTTCCTTCTTGAACCTCCACCTTCACCTCCTCCTTTTTAATGCCAGGCAGATCCGCTTTGAAGACGTGAGCTTCGGGAGTCTCCTTCCAATCTATCTGCGTGTTTGCGAATTGGGAAGTTTCTCTGGCGAAATCGGAGCGAGACGGGAAGAGAGAGGAGTCGAAGGGGAAGCCTTGAAATGGATCCCATATGTTGAGGGAGAAGGGATCGAAGGTGTTGCTTCGGCGGCCAAAGACACTGGGGATGATCGACATCTTGGTGGTTGGAAAGTTTCTGTAATGGGATTTGCAGAGGATGGAATTTCTTTGCTTTGATGGGCGTTTGGGAGAAATGAGAGATCGCGATTTCAAAATTCCTTTTGACGGTTTCGGAAGGAGCGTGACTGGGCACTTATAGAGAGACGAGGAGATGGTTCGAGAGAAAGGACACGGGTCTTGAAGGTTCGAGAGTACTGTAGAAAGTTCCCGTTGGAGGCATAGTGGTGCCACCGGACGCGGATCGCGTCCGACCACGGGTCGGATCTTTAAGCGTCCGACGAGATCTGTGTGGGAGCCCACTGTGATGTATTTGTTTACCCATGCCGTCCACCCCTTGTTTAAGATAATCCTAAGGTACGGGCCTTAGTGGACCACACCAAAGATGAATCTTGCATTTGAATCTCTAATGGTTTAGTGGACCACACCAAAGATGAATCTTGCATTTAAAGCAACTAGTACTATGCTTTGTGCATTTAATGTGAACCAAACTTACTAACAGGTGTGGACCACTAGGAGAGCGGATTACCTGTGACTCCGGTCACAGAGATATCTCTGTGCCCGTGGCTGTGTGGGGCCCACAGAGATGTTATTGAAAAATCCAATTCGTCCAACTGTTTTTAAAGATCACAATAGGACAGTATGATAAAAATCGAGCAGATCCAAAACTCAGGTGGGCCATACTAACAAAACAGTGGGAACATCAACCTCCACCATTGAAACCTTCCTGAAGCTTACAATAATGTTTATATTCCATCCAAACCGTTCATAGAATTATCACCAATCAGATAAACTCTAGGAACAAATATCATCTGCATACAAAACTTCTGTGACCGTCAGGCGTTTAATCCCTACTTTTTCGTGCGGTATGGCCCACATGGGTTTTGGATCTACCTAATCTTTTCAGTCATATCCTATTGTGATCTTTAAAAACAGATGGACGGAGTGGATTTTTCAAGAACATTTCTGTGGACCCCACACAGCCACGGGCACAGAGATATCTCTGTGCCCGGGGTCACAGGCAATCCGCTCTCGGACCACTAGACCCTTGGATCTGCTTCAGTTTTAAGTCAATGCCTTAATATGATCTTACAAGAGGGATGGACGGCGTGGATAAACAGATACATCAACGTGAGCTCCCACACAGATCTGGTCGGGCACTTAAAGGTCCGACCAGGGTCGGACGCAATCCGCGTCCGGTGTCACCACGGTGTGGTGAAATGACGTGGTGTGATTTGATTGGTGGGGTCATCTTTGGATTATATTACTCCTACTACCTGTAGAGAATGCCCATCACGGATCAGATGAGAACATGTGGCTTAGATTAGGGAGTGTTTGGATGGGCACATGGTTGCGGGCTTGTGAAGTACAAGCCGAACCCATGTCTATGTTAGTGGGCCAAGCCTGGCCTGGCCTGGCCCCAGAAACCCAATGCACAACGGACGCGGATTGCATGCCACTAGCTACTGGACGGTGTTCTGTGAGTCCCACCTTGATGTTTTATCCATGCCATTATTTTTTTTTTTTCATATCATATTAGGGCATGGCCCAAAAATAAACCATATCAAAATCTCATGTGGACTGTAATACAGGGGCCAATAAAAGTTTTAGATGAAGCTTATATTTTTGTTTTCCCTTTGTCCAGGTCTGTATGACTTGAAACAAGTTGGATGGAAAATAAATATTATAGTGGGGCCTCATAAGGTTTTAATGGCGACCGTTTAATCACCACTGTTTTCTTGCCATGTGGTGCAATTGAGATTTGGATCTGACAAATTTTTGGGTTACTTGCCCTAAAATGATCTGGAAAAAAAAAATAGATGGGTGGTGTGGATAAAACACATACATCTTAGTGGGGCTTACATAACTTTGTGTAGTAGCCACCTTACTAGTGGTACCGTTGGTAGACAATCTACATCGTCCCTACACAATTGGCTTGATCGAACCCGACCTGGTTGTTAATCACGGGGCATATTAGGTGTCACCCTTACCTAGGGCTTACCTTGATGTACATATTCTATATCCACATCATCTATCCCTTTTGCCACGTCATGAGTCCAAAAATGAAACTGATCCAAATCTCTCTTGGGCCTCCATTCATGGCTTCATGTTAGACGCACGAGAGTTTCAACTCAAATACAACGGAAAGAGTGCTCATATGGTGTGAGTGGGTGTGTGAGTGTGTACGGTGTGGGGGTGTGTAAAAAAAATAAAAATAAAAAAGGTTGATCCAAATCTCTGGTAGATCATACTATCAGCCTGTTTGACACCTTGGATTTGGTGGAAATAGTAAATGGGTGTATTTCAGAACAAAGTATCTGCTTTTGGCATTTGGTAGCTTTGGATTTGGTGGTAAACGAAAGAGGAGGTATTTCAAATCTACATCTTTGGTGTGTTTTTTTATCTAAATGAAATGCCTTTTTTTTGTCTCCATTTAAAGGCAGAGAGTCACACATGTAACAAGAATGTCTTTAAGCTATTAATCCATAGGTCCCATGGCACGCTGATGATACCCAAAACAAATCAATGATATGAACCATCCAAATGTTGGACATCTAGATGAATGGTTAGGATATGTCACTGTGTCGCTTGTTTGTAATCCTTGCATTTGTAGCCCACCTAAGGCTTAGAGTTTTCTATTTTGGCCAAAGTATACATTTTATTGGGCTTATTACCATCATACACACGTGCACTTATATACACAATAATTTAGGATACAAGCCTCCAAACAAAGATTTGGATTCTAGTGCATTTCAACCAAACATAAATGAAGACTCTTCATAATCACCTTGATTCCAATGTAATTTCCATTTCGATTCTAATACATTTCAAATCCAAGCTCCCAAATGGGCAGTGGTGATTATACTCTCCACCATTAAAAACTTTCTACAGCTCATCATTGTGTTTTTGTAATGTTTGTTTGCCATCTAAACTGTTGATAAGGTCAAGTAAACCTGAACGAAGGGGGTAAGACAAATATCAGCTTGATCCAAACTTCCTTGACCCATGAGAAGTTTTTAATGGTCAATCACCATCACTTCCTATTATATGGCCCACCTGAGAATTGGATCTGTTTCATTTTTAGGCTCTTACCTTAAAATGATCCGGCAAAAACGGATGGACAGCATGGATACAGAATACATCATCAAGTTGGGCCCCACTGTAAGGGCTACACCGTTGCTATGTAGGTGGCCCAAGCACAAGATCATGACCACATTTTCATAAGAATCAATGTGCGCACCGAAGATCACAAGAGGCACAGCAATTGGGCCTCAATTGTCGGACCCTGATCATCACAACCGTTGGATTGGTGATCACTATTGGTATGCTGGTCCGAGATTCACATCATTTTTACCAGAATCATAGATGGGGTTGGGCCGAAGCTTTGGGGTTGTGCTTCAACCGAACAGTCACACAACCGTCCATTTGTTGCACATGAGAATCGATCCTAGGCCAGCCCATAGGCTTTGATTGCAGGCGGTTGTGATTAAATTCAGCCCAGATTAACATTGGATAAATTTTCCTATCGTGACAAACCTACCATTTGATCTGCGGTCTACAAAAAGGTAGTTGAGAAGACAACACAGTGGTTCATATTCAACTGAAGGGGAATGATCCATGGATTCGAGTTGGAGCTGTGTGAGGTCCGCCATGATGTGTGATTTCCATCCAACCCGTCCATTAGATGTGCTCCCCATATTAAGGCCTAGGTCCCAAAATACAGCCGGATCAATAACTCATGTGGGACACACTAGTGAGAGCCATGGGAACATTGGAAAGGGGGACACCCATCATAGAAACTTCCAAATGGAGTAATGGGTCCAACAGATAATGTATATTCATCCAACCCATCCATCAGGTGAGACCCACGAGAATAAAGGGACCCGACAAAAATCAAACGACTTCGAAACTTGGATGGTCCACAACTACTGACTATATAAGATTTTGGCAGAATTTTATGTTGTTCCTGGGGCATGTCCCACCTCAATTTTTTACTGGAATAACTCATGGGTGTGTAGCGAACAGGAGGCACACCAGAGACATGGTTTGGATTTTACACCGAATATCAAGATTGGCCCTCATACCCACGTGTACGACAAACATGTACATAGCAACACCTTCTTTGTTTACTCATGTGACTCTCCACGAGAGTGGATTTCATTTCCAGGCCTATTCATTTACCGTTCATTGCATTTCCACGTGATTACTCTCATCCAAACACACCTTAAAGCTCATTTACCTCCCTTTACTCACAATTTCGTTCATTTACCTACAGTTACTCCCATCCAAACAGCTCTTCAATGCTTAAAAACTCAATAACTTGACTCGCGATAGGTCTTGGCGAGTCAAGTTGACCACTTGGTGAGTCAACTGATGGCTTACTACAAAAATAATAAAATTTAAGAAATTCAGAAAAATAAAAAGAAGGAAAACTAGTAAATTTGGTGGGTAAATGTATTCTCTTGCATTTTGAGTGGATCACATTTATAGGTTTAGCTAAGGAGGTTTTTTTTTTTTTTTTTTCAATTACATCTATAAATTGGTGTAAATACCTAATAATTAGTTTTGAAGGGTATTTATTTAATGGGGAAATGCTTGAGTAACTACGCCTAAAAAAACAAGAGCCATGAAGCATGTAATATCCAATAGGGCTTCGAATGATCAAAATTCGTGGATCCCACATTGATAATGTGTGTGTGTGTGTGTGTGAGAGAGAGAGAGAGAGAGAGAGAGAGATCTAGACTGTCCATCCATTTACCATTTCGTTATTGGGCATGAACCAAAAAATGCGAAAAATTAGAAGCTCAAGTGGACCACACCACAAGAAACAAGGGGGTTAATGACAGCCACCATATCCTATGGTGTGGTCCGCTTGAACTTCAAATTTGCCTCATTTTTGGATCATGCCGTAAAATGAGCTGGCAGAGCGGATGGATGGTGTGGGTAAGATACAAGCATCATGATGGGCCCATGATTTTTATATGTGAAAATTATACAAATTCAATGCTATAAAATTTGAAGCATAGCAAACAAGCTCACTCTCAACATCAACCTCGATACTGATGCCATAATTACATTGATAAATAATTATTACCTATTTACCTGTAATAAGATGTAAGTGACAAAACAAACCGCCCCTAAAAGTCATTGTAGAGGATTAGAGTTAAAGATAAACCTTATATAAAGGACCCTGGGACTCACAAAACATACTTTAAACGGGCATTAGGTTTCTTTTTCTTTTAAAACATGGAACTTACATAAATGGATGAGTATGTTTTGCTGGACTCAATATGAAGGTGCATTACCGCACACTAGGACTCGTATTGTTTCTAATGATCTAAACCGTTCATTTCGATGGCTCTAATCTGTAAGTATCTTTTAAGAGTATATTAAGAAAATTAGGGTAATGTTTTTTAATTAGGATATATTTATATTTTTGTTACGATGGACCACACTTGTGTTTTGCTATTTATCAATGGGTGAGAACTTTTTATATGGTGTGGATAAGGCTGATTTTTGCAGCAATCCTCATGGTGGACCACCTGAATGAAATCCAACCCATTGAGAGCCCTACAGGCGTGGGACAGCTGGCCGACCTGACCCATGACCACCCTTACTGAAAGGCCACCTGATTTCAAGCAAACAGGATCAGGTGGTTTTTGGATAGGGTAACATACACAGTAAGACTTGTGACACGATCAGCACTGATTCACGCATACCACTATGACTGCTTAAATCGATTTTCTATTGGTTGTTCTTCACTAACGAGGTGTGCCAACTTGGACGACAAACCACGTCCCCCCGATCCAGACCGTTTGTTATATGTTGGAACGCTGTAGTTTTGGGCCTCACGGTCCAGATCACCAGGCAACCAATAGTACTAAACAACCCAAAAATCACGATCATTTGCCACATCAGGATCGTTGATCAGACATCGTTGAACTGGGCCCGGATGGATCACTTCCCCAAACCAATTCTGGGCCCGAGATTGCTAAAATACGGTCTATGACTTTTGTTAGCGGGCTTGGGCCTGTCCATCATGTGATATAACAACCAAGCCTGTCTATCTTGTGGGTCCTTTCACGTACGGCGCATTTTCTGATGAGCGGTGATATACCAACCAAGCCGGGGGAGCAGTTTGGCTAGATCCCCGGATCCACCGAGGTTGGTGGATCCCTAACTGTGGGGCTCACTGTGATGTTTGTTCTTTACCTCCTCACCATCCATCCATTTTGATGGTTCATTTTAGGGCATGACCCCAAAAATAAAGCAGATCCAAAACTTAGGAGACCATACCACAGGAAACAGTAAAGCAGATCCAAAACTTAGCTTAGGAGACCATACCACAGGAAACAGTCTTGATTGAATCCTCAGCATTTAAAACTTCACGGGGCCACCGGAATGTTTTATTTTACATCCAACCTGTTTATAATGTCTCAAAGACCTGGATGTAGAGATCACACAAATATCAAGTTGATCCAAAGCTTTTGTGTCCGACCATAAGTTTTTAACGTTGGATTACCACTGTTTCCTGCATTATGGTCCACCTGAGATTTTTATCTGCTTAGATCCGCTGAAACCGCGCTCAACCAAGCCTGTCTATTGATTCCTACCACTTTTCTGATTAGATTGCAAGGATCGTCCGATCCGCATACAGATTTCTGAACTAGTTGCCATCCATGGTAGAGACAACGATACTAACGGTCCTGATTAACAATCCTAGTAAACTGGGCCACACATTTCTATAAACTATGCAAAAAAGAAAACTCCATTAAACAGTAAAGACAAAAATTACATGCATATTTGCTTATGAAAGGTAGTCCAGCAGAACTACCCAAATAACAACCAACACCAGCACTTCACACATGACAAGCAAGCAACACCAAAACCACACATAATAAAATACCCCAAGGACTATAGAGTATTACGATTCTGCCCTTCTATCTTAGCCGGAGATTTCAATGGACTTCACATCGGACTTCTTCACCTCCACTTTCGGAACCGTTACAGTGAGGACTCCGTTCTCCATTGCTGCCTTCACTTCTTCCACTTTCGCATTCTCCGGCAACCTGAAACGCCTCAGGAACTTGCCGCTTGACCTCTCGACGCGGTGCCACGTGTCATTCTTCTCCTCCGTCTCCTTGCTTCTCTCACCGCTGATCTGGAGCACCCTTCCTTCTTCAACCTCCACCTTCACCTCCTCCTTTTTAATGCCAGGCAGATCCGCTTTGAAGACGTGAGCTTCGGGAGTCTCCTTCCAATCTATCTGCGTGTTTGCGAATTGGGAAGTTTCTCTGGCGAAATCTGAGCGAGATGGGAAGAGAGAGGAGTCGAAGGGGAAGCCTTGAAATGGATCCCATATGTCGAGAGAGAAGGGATCGAAGATGTTGGTTCGGCGGCCAAAGACGCTGGGGATGATCGACATCTCGGTGGTTGGAAAGTTTCTAGAGTGGGATTTGCAAAGGTTGGAATTTCTTTGATTTGATGGGCGCTTGGGAGATATGAGAGATCGCGATTTGGAAATTCCTTCTGATGGTTTGGGAAGAAACGTAATTGCGTATTTAAATAGAGAGGAGAGGAAGGGTATGGAGAAAGGGAGGCAGGTCTTGAAGCTTCGAGAGAATTTTAAAAGGCTCCAGTTAGAGGCAGGTCTTGAAGCTTCGAGAGAATTTTAGAAAGTTCCTGTTGAAGGCATATTTTCACGGGCGCGGATCGGCTAGTCCCACATAAGGGGTGGTTTCAAATCTTTGTGGACCCCACCATGATATGTGTGTTTTATCCACGCTGTCCATCCATTTCTAAATATTATTTTAAGGAAAAATTCCAAAAATCAGACAGATCCAAATGTCAGGTGGACCACACTACAGGAAAACAGTGGTGATTGAACGTCCACCATTAAAATCTTCCAAGGGACCACTGTAATTTTTATTTTCCATCCAACATGCTGATAAGGTTAAATAGACCTAGATGAAGGGAAAAAACAAAGATCATCTTGATACTAAACTTCTGTGGCCCCCAAAAAAGTTTCAACAGTGAGCGTCAATCCCCACTGTTTTACTTTGGTGTGGTCCACCTGAGATTTTGATCTATCTGATTTTTGTGTTTATAGCTTAAAATCAGATGGAGAAATTGATGGACGGTGTGGATAAAACACACATATCATGGCGGGTCCCACAGAGATTTGAAACCGCCCCTTATGGACTAGCCGATCCGCGCCCTATTTTCACCGCTGTGGTGAAATGGCGTGGCTAAATTTGATTGGTCGGGTTATCTTTCGGTGATCGAGAGAGAGAGAGAGTGTAAATCGTGAGAGCGGATTAGGTGAGACCCCGGCCTCACGCAAGACGGTGCGGCCCTTACCGTGGGTTTACTGTGGGGCCCACACTGATATACGTATTATGCATCCACCCCGTTCATCCGTTTTTAAAAATCATTTTAGGGAATTATCACAAAAAATAAGTAGATCTAATTATCAGGTGAACCATACCATAAGAAACAGCGATGAATGACTTTCCTACCATTAAAAACTTCTTAGAATGCATCTTAATTTTTTGTAGTGTTTATTTACTATCCAATCCATTGATAAGATCACATAATCCTGGATGAAGTGAAAAAACAAATATAAGCTTGATCCAAAACTTTTGTGGCCCATTAATGGGAAATTTACACTATTTATTAAGTCATGGTCCATCTGATTGTTGGATATGGTTCATTATTGGGTTGGTGTCGTAAAATGATCTTTAAAAACATATGAACGGCGTGGATACATAATATATACATCAAGGTGACCCCGCCTCACCTGATCCGCTCTGGTAATGGTACTTTGTGCTGGTTACTCAGTACGCTTTTAAGTAAACTCTGTCGGGCCCACCGTTAAAGTATGTGATTTATCCATGCCGTCCATCCGTTTTTCTAGCTCATTGCTTGGGCCCAAAAATCAAATCATATCCAAATTTCAAGTGTACCATACCATAGTAAATACGGGGAATAATGAGTTAACGACTTCCACCAACCTTACTAGGACCCACTGTGATGTTTATCTGTCATCCAACCTGTTCATGAGATCACACAGACACGGATGAATGAAGTGAAAAAACAAATATCAGCTTGATCGAAAACTTCTGTAGCCCTCAAAAATTTTCCAACGTTAGACGTTAAATTTATGCTGTTTCTTGTAGTGTGGTCCATTTGATCTTTGGATATGCTTCATTTTTGGGCTCAGGCCTAAAATTATCTATTAAAATGATTGGACGGAGTGGATAAAATACATAAATCACGGTGGACGCCACAGATTTTACTCAGCACGCTTACCGTACTGAGTTACTCAGTACGCATTCCGCTTCCGAGAGGGCGCCCCCTGAAATATCTTTATTAGTGGGGCCGAACCATGTATTAGTGGACGGAGCCTGGCCTGGCCCACAACCTCAATGCACAACTGGCTTAATCAGAGCCTGACCCGGTTACTAATCACCTATTTGGGCTTGAACTGTCAAAAGGCTAGGCCGGAAGACTTCACTGGCTGGGCCAATAGTTGTTGATGCTGTGTAGGTGGGCCCAAGCAAAGAGATCAAGACCCCATTTTCATAAGAAACAATGCGCGCACCACAGATCATGAGAGGTACAGCCATTGGGACTGGACTGTCCGACCCTCATCATCACAACTGTTGGATTGGTGATCAGATAGTGTAAACAGCATGATAACCAAAGTTCAACTGGACCGCTAGCAATTTCAGCCTCAAAATGAAATGGCAACTGAGATTAATATTAATGACTGTATTAAACAAGGTTAGTGGGTTTCTGTCAACCCAAGGCATACCGTTTACTGGTCCGAAAATTCACATAATCGTTATCGACTTGATGGGCTTGGGCCCAGTTTTTTGAGTTGGTCTTCAACAGAAGAGTCAAACAACCGTCCATTTGTTGCACATGGTTCAGAAAATTGATCCAAAACTAGCCCAATAACAGGCGGTTCTGATTCATTTCCAGCCCTGATTAACATTGGAAAATTTTCCTATTGTGACAATTCTACCATTTGATCTACGGCCTAGAAACAGATGGTTCAAAGGATACAACACAGTGGTCAGTGGTTCATATTCAACTGACAGGGAGTGATCACGTAGATTCGAGTTGGAGCTGTGTCAGGCCCACCGTGATGTGTGATTGCCATCCAACCCGTCCATCAGATGTGCTCCCGATATCCCAAAATGCATCCTGATCAATAACTCAGGTGGGCCACACTAATAAGAACCATGGGGGACACTGGAAAGGGTAACACCCATCATAGAAACTTCCCAATGTAGTAATGGGTCCAATAGGTTGTGTATATGTCATCCAACCCATCCATCAGGTGAGACCCACGAGAATGAAAGGACCCAATAAAAATAAAGCAATTTCGAAACTTGGGTGGTCCACAACAAGTGATTATATAGGATTTAGGCATGATTTTACATTGTTCCTCTGGTGCGTTCCACCTCAGTTTTTTACCGGAATGACTATTGGGTATATGGCGAACCGGATGAGGCGCACCAGATGCACGGTTTGGATTTTACATGAAAATCAAGAGTGCGATCCATACAGCCCTGTACAGCTTGAACATATAGTAATTACCATACATTCGAGACTCTGATCATTCCAGGAAACGCCCCACATTGTGTCTCACAATTAGATTCATTGAGTGAGACTTTTTGGATGCCAATCACATTAACAACAGCTTGTGATCTTGAGCAATAAAAAGCAAGGGGGCGGGGTGAGGGGGGGTTATCTTCACTCATGGTTTGATGTTCTCTGTTAGCCACACTGAATTGATACCAGAACGTCATTGTTGAAACGAGGTTATCTTCACTCAGTCAACCAATGTTAGCCACCCTCGGTGGTCACACTGCAATGTTAGCCACTTCCACTTTTAGGAATCCATACCTAGAGGTGTTGAAACGAGGCCATCTTCACTTAGTCTACGACTTGAGCTATGGATCCAAGTGTAGTGATAGGATGATCTTGCATGACTCATCTGGTCGAGAAGGGAGATCAATAGTTTGGAAACTGTTGTCGCCGAAAATTGATCAACAAATGAGGTGGAGCTAAGTCCCTCTTCGTCGAAATTGCAATAGTGAATACCAAGCAATTTGGGGGGGGGCAAACCCTACTATGCTATGTTTGGGGAGTCCTTAATTAGGTGGGATTCTCGTCCCGGATACATCAAAAGAGTCGAATCCTTATCTCATTTGGATTCAACAGAATTCGCCCCAGATTCCTTGTACCGCTTCTTTAGCGGTAGTCGACCTGGTCTACTTGAGATATTGTGGAGCTCAGTGCTTAAGCTTGAGCTCCCTCCGATGGGCTTCTTACCCCTGTTGTAGATCTTCCTCGGTGGGCGATCCCTCCCGCACTGAGCTCCGTAGTTTGACGACTCAGCTCGGCAACTCGTCTCTGAGTTGGAGGAACTATTCGTCCTACTTAGATGGTCTCCTTGCTCGAACTATCAATTGTTGCTCCTCAGCCTGGAGGGTAAAACACTTGTAAATGACTGTTTTCTTTCCCGCGTGAGGGATCAGTTCAAAATCCCCCACAACAAAAACAATGGCCCACTCAGAATGACAACTTTAACATATACCACCATGTCCTAATGCAAAATCATGTGATAGGCCCACAATACCATATGATGAAATCATAGTAATACGTGGGTCCCTCGAGCAAGCCTCCAATAATAATCTAAGGTTCTAATCGAAGAAAACGCACTAATCAACAACAACCAGTGAACAGATAGGCCTCTCTCTCCCCCACCAAACACAATGGGCTAATAAAATCAATGGAGGCTAAAGCAATCATGAGCTAGTGATTAAGATGGGTTAGCAGCAAGGGACATGTAACAATCTGGCCCATATCACAATGGACAACGTGAAGATGGGGAGCAATGCTCAAACACCCACACACGTGGATGGCCAGCCACAAATCCAACTGTTGATGTGGCCCAACCAGCTGGTAGCCTATGATACAATAACGGAAATAAATGGAAAACAATCCGGTAGCAGATCATGTTGAGAGTAGAGCCCGGCAATGGAAGTGAATCAAACAAGCAACACAATAGTAATGATCAAGCAAAACAACACACACAAGAAGGCAATTTAATTTTTACGTAGAAAAATCCTCCACAGATAAAAAAAATAAAATAAAAAAATAATAATAATCACGCCACAAAGCGACAACAATTCAGTATGATCTTAGAAGTTACAAGAGATGGAAACCCAAAATTCCAAATCACAAGCACCAACAAGAGAAAACCTAAGCTTTCCCAAGAAAAAATCCTTCTTCTCAAGCTTTCTCTCTCACTTAGAACATCTCTCAATCCCTTTTCCAATATGAGATACTCTAATTTTCATATTACACTCCTTATATGACAAAGAAATTGAAATTAGAGACACCTTGCGCAAAATCATGCAAGAAACAAACTTGAATTAGGAAACCTGCCGACCAATCGCACTGCACCACTAACCGGTTGAGGACCCTTGCCAACTAGTCGTCAATGCCCGAGTTTTGTCCAGAGAGTTCACTATCCTAAAATCCTTCATATCCAACCGGTTGGTTGGTCACCATCTATGACCGGTCGATGGCCCCTGTTGCAAAAGATTTGAGGTGTCTGAGTCCAACAGATCACATTTGTGAGATTCAACACTTTAGCAAATCTGGATGTTATTGCAGCAGCTAGGGAATTCAATAGCTCATAATGATATAGATGTGATCTGCACAACAAACAGAAAATCCTCACAGAACAAGAGATGTGATGATCTGTATAAGAAGGAAAAAAGGCAATTTCAGTGAATGACGATAAGGATGACGAATTTCCGAGGCACGCTTAGAACTAAGGTGCAAATACACCTGACATTGGAATTTTAACGACTTGCTATGACAGGAGGCAGCAAGATGTAGATCTAGGAACATCACCCGAAATAGCATGCTCGGATACTATGTTAAAAAATAGAATATATATATATTTCTTGTGTATTTTCATTGAGAATATCTCTAAATTTATACTAGAGGAGTTGCCTCAGAAGAAAATTTACAATTAATTTCTAGCTATTCAAATATGACAAAAATGAAAATAAATAAAAGGAAAATAAAATTATCCGTAATATATATAAGAGAGAATATCATCTTCCCTAATAGAAATGATCACATATGTTCACCCATTTGCTAATTATCATACAGTTGAGCTGTGTGAGCCCACCTTGACGTGGGAGTGAAGTCCAAACTGCAGAGATGCACCTTTGTAAGCCTAGGTCCCAAAATCCAACCTGATCCATGCCTAAGGTAGGACAGAAAACAATGAGGAAAATTTGAGCGGACCAGGATTTCGTGTAGCATCAACCATGAAAATGCATGACGTGTGTATGTTAGCCATTGGCTCTCTACATTGAAAAATGAGCAAAATTGTCATTTCATGCAAAGGAATCTTTACTTTTCAGAGTAGGTCACATGCATGCATACGTGGCTGCTACATACAATCCGTGTCCAAATTGAAGGTAACGTCCGCCGGCATGACAGAATCTTAATTATTTTTCCACCACAGTGCAGATATTATCGTGTCATTAATTTCTCATTTCCTTTCTTTTATTTGTCTAGCTGTGATTCAAATTAATTAAAAGTCCCTAAAAAGCATATCTACTGAAATAAATATTATTGTCCGGTTCTTATGATTGTTTCTCAATCTCATCTTTAGTACTGTAGATC
This sequence comes from Liriodendron chinense, assembly GCA_003013855.2. Classification (NCBI taxonomy): domain Eukaryota; kingdom Viridiplantae; phylum Streptophyta; class Magnoliopsida; order Magnoliales; family Magnoliaceae; genus Liriodendron; species Liriodendron chinense. Next base: position 7,594,688 of record ML058333.1, read on the forward strand.
CAGACATGAGACTTTCTTCTCATCTGAATTCCTGGCAAATAAAATGATTAAATAATAGTATAGATACACATTTATTAGATGGAATGTCCTGGCAAATAAAATGATTAAATAACATTATAGATACACATTTATTAGATGTAATGTGGGATCTATGCTGTTGTGTATATGCCATCTAACTACGCGTATGCATACAATACAATACGAAATTACCATACAGTTTAGCAATCACTCGTGCATAACTTGATCATGCAAAGTGGGCAGCTAGTGATGATGATCCAGACCGTTCATCAGGAATGACCCAGCGTGGATGGTTCATATACATGAGAAAACATTGTCAGACAAACGGTCTAGAAAATCAGATTTGTATTTTCATTACGCTCCTTGAAGCCGTACAATCAGTTAGGATCGGACGGCCAGCGGGGCTAGATCACGATGGCCCATCAAGAGTCAGCTGGAGTGGATTCCAGCAGGAATAATGTGGCAACTCGTGACAGTAGCAACGCGGCAAGTGTGTGCAAAATCTGTGCCATTCATTTGGTGGGCCCCATCGTTTATGTTCCACAGCCCGAAAACCAAGCCAATCCGGTCATCAGGTGGGCCACATGTGTGCCATTGTAAGTGAATTTCTATATATAGCTGTCCTTTTCCTTTGAACGTATGCGGGCCAATTGATGAGCCAACCAGCTGGTTTGATTTTTCGACTCAAGTGACAAACAGAGTGGGACCCACCAGATGAGCTGTCCAATAACGACCTTTGTCACATGTGTGAGAGTAGGATTCGGATGGCGACTCTCACTCGCATTTCTCGTGGGTGAACAATCAGGTCTATTCTTTGGACGATCCAGGCTAACCCAAATAGCTAGGACCCCGTGATGCGCGGCCCACTGCGAGCTGCGAGACATGCGTGTTGTAGGTGTGTGCGTGGAATTTACTACACTCCAGGGGTCCACCGTTATGATAGTGTGCAATTCAATCCGTCCATCAAAGTAGAACATTAGTGGCTGAGATCTCTTGTCGATTAAGCAGAAGAGGATCGTTCTCAGCCGGTCGAATCCGGCTGTGATGGTCGTGCTGTTGTCTATGGATTTCCTATCTACATTATTCCTTATGGTTTGGCCCGTCTTAGTGGTGGATCTTGATCATTTTTCCCGGTTCCTAGAATTGAGGATAGAACCTGATGGACGGAGTGGATTTTACATATACCACATGGTGGGCCCTACGGCTTGGGTGTTTAAGAACGGGTATTAGCTGCCACCTTGATACAGCCAGGTAGGTGCGACCCTGACCATGGTGCTCACCTTGATGTATGTGTTGTATATCCATAATGTCCATCCATTTTCCCATATTATTTTTTATCATGATCCAAAAAAAATGAAGCTGATAAAAATCACAAGTGGGCCACACAGTAGGGATTGAATTCCCACCATTAAAACCTTCATGGAGCCACAAAAGTTTTGGATGTAGCTGCTATTTGTGTTTTACATTCATCTAGATATGTGTGACTTTATCAACATGTTGGATGGAAAATAAATATTACGGTGGACCCTAGGAAGTGTCAAACAACCATTTTCTCTAAAAGCTCAAGGTATTAGAGGATGGCGTATCAATGTATATTAAGGGACTTTAACACTCCCCCTCACCCTGCACGGGAACATATTGGGCAAGGGTGGAGGAACTTAAGTGAAGGGATAATTACAACTCACATCATAAATGACCCCAGTGGATAAATATATTACCGGTGGTATATTTTATCTTGATTTATTTATTTTTATCAACTATGTCATCCATTTTATTAGATAATTTCATGCTTGAGCCCAAAACTAAAGCATATCCAAAGCTTAAATGGACCACAAGCATAGGAAAGAGTGTGAATTTAATTCTTACAGTTGAAAAATTCTTGGGGCCACAGAAGTTTTCGATCAAGCTGATATTTGTTTTTTTACCTTCATCTATGCATGTGTGATCTCATGAAGAGGTTGGATGACAACTAAATATCACTATGGCCTAGGAAGGTTTCAACGGTAGAAATCATTATTCCGACTGTTTCTTGTGGTGTGGTACACTTGAGCTTTAGATATGCTTCAATTTTGATATCGACACCTAAAATGAGCTGTAATAACGTATGGAACCCGTGGATACACCACATACATTGAAGGTGGGCCCAAAAGAGTTTAGTCAATGTAATAAAAGCCTACTGAATTACTCGCAATCCGAATTCTATCGAATTCACCTGTGCATCTCTATTCCGTTTCCATGAATCCGGGGAAGATCAACTTATCTCTCTCTCTCTCGTGACTGCGCCCATTGATGATAGCGACCGATCTTCAAATCCAAACAAATCACAGCTCTTGAGTTTGTCTCTTGCATTCGATTCCGAATCCTATCGCAATCGGATAAGCCTCTCCTGCATTCGTAGACAATGAAGAAGACAAGAGTCACAGTCCACATGAGCTGGCTTGAGATGGTCCATTTTTGTTTTAGGCATCAAATGGCCCCAAATCGATCTCATTAACCCGTTTAACTGCCTAAAATCACGCAATCCAATGTACGATTAGATAATTCGGTAGGGACGGCAAGTACCCAAATGGGAATCTGTAATGAAATCAATAAAAGTTCATCCAAACAATCCTCAGAATCAGAGAAACTAAATAGTTATGAAGTTCGAGAGACGGATACTGTTGTGCAGAATTCAAATGACAGGCGGTTGGTTCGATTTCGATCTTCGACGAATTACCAGAAGCGACGATCTGGGGCCAACGAGCTAGTGAATTATATGTCGGATCTGCCATGTTATCTACAATGTGCTGAAAGAGGAGACGGCGTTGAAAGGAAGGCTTTGAATGTTGGAGTTCTCGATTGGGGTCATCTTAAAAGATGGAAGTACGAGCAAGAAAGGGCGGTGTGCCGGAGTAAGGTGAATTCGCCGTCTGATAGTGATACATCCTCATTGTCATTCTGGGCCATTGGATCATCTGTTTTATCCAGTGGAAGTAAATCCGACACGAGCTCTCTTCTTCGAATGAAGAAACATTCAATTTCTTTGAAGCACCTAATGAGTTTGTCGATGGGAGACGACGATGGCGATTCTGGCGCATTGGATGAAAAGCACTCTAGGCACAATGCAGGTTTAGAGGTCATTTCACGGAAGACGCGCCGTCTTCCGGAAACAAGAAATTCGTCGTCAGATTCAAAGGGCTATGAGGCTGCATTCTGTTCAAAAGAAAAGATGAAAGCCCAGCAATTCCATGAATTGAGTTTCTATCTCCCCGACTAAACGGTGTGCTGGTGGCCTCAATACAGCCACTGAGGCTAGAGATTGCAGGAGTTTTTCAGAAGGCCTTGATTTTCATCTCACCACTCCATCTCCTGGCATTCTATACTCGTGCCCACTCTCTTTCAATTCCCGAATCAGCGAATCATCAGATGTTGAATATGGTAGCCTTGGCGATGCCCGTCCCACGAAATTTCCATTGGACCGATGCGGCTCATTACGAAATCCATGTGAAACACGAACCATTCGGTCCAAAGGTGAATATGAAGAACAGAACAGCTCTGCTTTGAAGCCTGTAAAGCTCTCTGGTCTGAAAGAAGCAAAAGCATCCAACGCCGATAGAAGAGATCCATCGCCTTGTCGCCAGCTGGTTGCCGGTTTGAAGAATTCAACGCTTGCTAAGGCTAATGCTTTTATCCAGCCAGGCAATTCATGCAGAGAGGATAAACGGAATTCCAGCGGCCGGTCTAAATCTAGCCCATTGAGAAGGATATTAGACCCCCTACTGAAGCCCAGGACATTAGAACACCCTACTTCGGATACCCAAAAGCCTTTCTCACACAAGGTGTCTGCATCAGAACAATCGGCTTGCAAGCCATACAGTGCAAGGTTGAATTCTCTGGCAGGCCAACCCGTCGAGAGAAACTCGAATTCCGCCACTTGGGTTCTTACCAAATCCCACAATTCACATCAAGATGAGAAGCAGACATCACCCTCGACGCACGCACTTCTGCAAGTCTCTTGCAATAATGGGCCGCCTTTATTTACATTCACATTCAATGGCTGTGATATTCTTGCTGCGACAATGATGAAAGTATGTATCTTGGGGACGGATGATTTCGAATGGATTTACACATTTTCCTCAATTCATGAAATCAAGAATAAAAGTGGGGGATGGATGAATCAACGCAGTATAGGAAAACAACAATATGTTTCTAACATTGCCGGTCGAATGAAGGTTTCGTATTCTCAATGCCCAAATTACATGGTGATAGAGTCTGTTCTATCCGGCCTCAAACTAGAACAGGTGGGCCATAGAACTACAGACAGTCCACTGGACAGCGAACTCGTGGCCATTGTTGTTAAGGTCCCAAAAGAGAAGATGGTAGGCTTCAATGGTGATGGGCTGAAGGGAGGTGATTACAGAGATTTATCAGATTGTCCGCTGCCCAAGTGTTTGTCACAAGAAAATTCACAGATTGGAATGTATGTAGAAAGCCAACAAATTTCTAGCATTGAAGTCGCACTCCCTAGCGGTGTTCATGGCATGCCTGCTACTGGAGTCCCTTCATGCTTGATCGATCGATGGAAGTCAGGTGGGTCATGCGATTGTGGAGGTTGGGATGTGGGCTGTCCGCTGACAATCCTCTCTGTCCATGATCGACATCGTAAAGGCTTAAATCCCGTTACCAGATCATTGTGTCTCGGGAGGACAGTCATCAAGTCGATCTTTTCATTCAGGTAATTTTAGAAGTGTTTGGCGCATCAACAATTCATGATTTCTGTTGGCTTTTCAAACAAGCGGGGCCCTTTTTCTGCCCTCCCAACATGGTTAATGCAAGAACAGGAAGTTCCTGGCCTTGCATTGTGTTGGCTTTGGGAACCATGGTCATCCAAACGCCCTTAGATGAAAATATTGCATTTTTGTACTAAGCTAGTCATTGAGAGTGCATTAAGATTTTGGTTTTTTACTTTAACTTCTTTTGATGTCATTGCAGGGTGGAGCTAAAGAAAATCAGCATGTTTGGAGCTTGGCAGCTTTCAGGGAAGGGCTTTACACCGTCGATTTCGGTAGTTCCATCTCATCACTTCAAGCCTTCTCCATTTGTATTGCTGTCCTGCATTGTAGACAGCCTTCCAATCTCCCCCAGGTGCATGGCCCACTAGAAGGGAAAGCTCGCCGAGAACCCATATCAAGAAAAGATGATGGAATGAAGATTCCCACCAGTTCTCAAGGAGAAGCTCCTGCAAGTTATGTATCATATCCACCTCTTTCTCCTTTTGGGAGGGTCTAGTGCTTGCTGATCAGCTACTGCATAACTGGGCCCCACTCATCAGTCATAAGAGGGATCAACAGAGAGCGGGCCACCTCACAATGAGTGTATTCCATTTGTATTCGCCATGGCAGTGAAAATGTGGGAGCAGAGTCCAAGAGTCCAAAATCCACCATTTACAGTCCAGTTCTAGCTGATTCATGTTGCGATTCGCTGTCTCGTAACTGGGCCCCAAGCAATGGTCATTGGTGGCCTCCACTTGCAAAACAAATGGCAAACAGTCTGCAATCGAACAGCTATCTTCCATTGTTAATCATCTATGGCACTGAAATGTGATGGCAATTAGCCTCGTTTGCACCTTGGGAGGGCCTAATGATTCCTGATTCAACTACAGCATTGAAAATGTGATTAGCTATCTTGTAATTGGGCCCTGCGAGTCAGTGATCAGAAACTTCCGATTGGCGAAGGAAGCAAGTGGGCCACCTCCTAATCCTTACCCTCCATTTGTAAGTTGAAGTGTCCCTCATCCCACCTCATTCTCCTGTTGGAAGGGTCCAATTAATGCTCGTCAACCCATGACATGATCAGCTATCTCTTAATCGGGCCCCACGTCAGTGTTCCGAAATGCACAACGACATCAAGCGGCCCCAATCATCCATTTTGTAGTCACCTGCTTGACTGAAATGTGGTAGCAGATAGAAGAGAAATACATGGTGAGACAATGGTGAGACTCTTGGTATTGTTCTGTATTTGTATCAGTTGTAGAATAAGTATCATAATAACCAATGTACACAATGTGAAAATCATCGCATCCGACGCTATTTTGTGATCAGGGTGCGTTTGGGTGTACTAAATATCATGATATTTTGGTGCAACTAAAGTCAGCCTAAGAGAGTAGAAAGAATGTCTGGAATCTTCTTCTTTGGCTAACATTAGTTAAGTCTTGCATCTAGTTGCTTACAAACTTCTTGAATTTTCATCGGCGTGTTTGGATCCTCAGTCACACTAAATTGCAGTGATGCAACTCAATGTAGATGAAATGGACAAAGTATGGACTCGTATGAATGTGGAGATTTTTGGGACCACATGAATATAGAGTGTTTTGGGTGGTTGTTCATTGTTTTCTATGGTGTGGCCCGCTTAGTAGTTGGATCCATCTGACTTTTGGTGCATCCCATTTTTAATTTTTATGACGGGACTACATTGCCAGACAGGCAAACACCATAGTATGCCTCACACGCAAGTAATTGCATGGGAATGCAGTCAATGTTAATATTCATGTCTAAGTATGGAAGTTAGTGTTGTATGGTCAAATAAATTAATATTTAAAAATACTCCTATCATTTTCACGACTGGACAGAGAATCACCATTACCAAGCCCGTGAGATGATCGTGCCAGATTCTTTGATCTCCTGACATTTTCATATCCCCAAAATTCTTCCAGGACATGATCCCCACATGGAAGCTTGACCCACTAATCATGGCCTGGCTGGCTTGGTATTTCTCTCCCTACACTGCTGATTTCAATTGATCCAAATCCGGGTGCAAATCAGGGTGGCAACGGGAGGCATAGGCCTATTTTTGGAGGGTTTTTCTCTATATCTAGGGAGGGTATAATGAAAGAAAAGGATTAAAAAAAAAAAAAAAGATTAGTTTAGGGCTAAAAATGTAGCCCCTCTTGAGTAAATGGGTTGGGCTTGGGTTTGCCTGATCCAACTTGCCATATAGGTTATCAAGGGATCGACTGGGCCCTTGGGTTTTTTGACCTGGCTGACTCAGACCAACTCGTCAAGTCCAGACTCAAGCAAGTCAAGGAATCACTTGTCCGAGTTGGGCTGAGCTAGGCATATTTAGGGAGCAACTCTCGTACCAAACTAGATTGGACTCAACTGAGCCTGAGCCTACTCAGACAAGTTGCCAATCTACAGCTGGACCAGGTAACCCAATCTAACCCCACCAATAGGTGAGAAGAAAATGATAGAAGCATACATCCATACTTACACGATTATGCATGCATATAGTGACTGATTAGGTTGGGCTGGCCGCACCTTGATTCTCATATTCCATTCCTTAACCTGAGTTGGGTTGGCCCGGTCTGATCGAGCCGGTTCATACGACTGACCCAAATTACAATATGTTGGGTTGGGACCATGGTTTCAAGATTGATGACTCTTATACAACCTGTTGGACTTGATTAGACCTGATCCGATTCGAAACCATGAGTCACAGATCGGTCAACTCCAATCCAGGCGAGTCGTGCCAATTCATCCCTGACTTTGGGTAAGTCTCAACTCAACTTAGGGCTGCATGAGTCGATCGAGTCACCACAATTCTTCAACCATGGTTGGGATTGATATGTTTTTAGTGGTCGAGCTCCTAACCACACACCTGTGATTCTCTCTCATTGGATTCGCTAGCCTTGCATTTACCTTTACTGTCAAAACGTGCCAACTTGAAAGGTGCGTGGGATATCTGAGCTGTTACCTGAGCTGTCACAAGTGGCTGCCACCATGAAGATGACCCTACCCAAATAACTAAATAAATAAATAAGGATGATCCACCGCTGCAAACAAGAGTGGTTCATTTAATTAATTAATCTTTGGGTGGTCCACATTCAACTAACCTACGAGACCCCCTTATTTTTGGTACACTTCATACGCGGCTGGCTTATCTATTCCACGTACTTCCAGGCTGGCACCTGTGCTGCGTGTAAAGGTGACAGTGGAGAGAGAGGAAAGCATGTGCAGCTAGCAGATCACAACGGTCCCATAATATGCGCTCGTGCAATGCAAGATGCAGCAAAAAACTTCCCTGCAGCACGTGAGGCCCCACTTTCCTGTCACCCTGCGGAAGATCTGTGGGGCCCACCGTGTTGTCCATCTGATATCCGTTCCGTTGATCAGTTTCTCAAGCTCATATTAGGGCATGAGCGCGAACGTTAGGAAGATACAAAACTCAACTGAGCCACGCCAGAGGAATCATTGGGGATTGAACACCCACCATTGAAACCTTCATGGGGGCACAGAAGTATTGGGTGGGCGTTTGTTCAAACTTCAATCCCACTGTTTCCTGTGGCCTGACCCACTTTAGTTTTGGATATGCCTTGTCATCTTTAGACTCATGTCCTGAAATGAGCAGAAGAAGCTAATGAACGGAGTGGATGTCAAATAGACATTTGCGAGCCGCACAGAGCTTCGGCCTTGAGGGAATCCATGTAGGGAGACGGATGTAGGAAAGATGTATACCCTCTTGAGGGTAGAAATGCGGTACTCGGAATGTTGTTCTGGTGGACCATTCCGTGGATGGGCCATATGTCAAAATTTAAGAGAACCAAACGATCATAACTGGGGATGTATCAATGAGTGGTGAGTGATTAATTTTTGTGGTGGCTGATATAACTAGAGATGTATCAATGAGTGGGTGTGTACTAACAGTGGGATGTGTGTACTAACGTAAAAATAAAAATAAATAAATAAAAATAAAAAAAAAATCAAAACATATCAATGAGTGGTTTTGTTATTCAATTCCGAGATAGGATTATACGGATGATAAATGGCTCAATTTTATTTATGCGTGTGTGAGTAGGTATATGCCAAACATACCTAGAGTCGTATTCGACTTGAATTGAATCAAATACCTTCTGACTTTAAGCACCGAAATAACTAGATTAGGACTATATTTATGAAAATTACGTTGACTACTAGCCATCGATTTACAAATGATAATGAAAGGGAAGGGTTAGTGATAGATTCATTTTACCTTAAAGAAAATAACTTTTTATTATGATGGTATATGGCTTGACCGCATTTGTCTACAAAAATAACATAAGAAATTAAAACATAAATTTAAAGATTGGATGCTGATTTTATTAATATAAATAAAAATTTAGTACAATCATTGTATAAAAACAAATAAAGCAAAAAAAGTTATTAACAACATTTTGAGTGGGTGAGATGGCTGTGGACTAGAACATCACCAAGACCTAGATATCCATGAGATGGTCGTGAAAAAAATCCTAACAATCATGGCTTTTGATCAGCAGGGTGACAAAGAAGGTAAAATCACTATGGACCTAAGAACTTGGAGGGGATCTGACAAGGAGGTATGTTGATAATTATCTAAAACTAAACTAACTTACTGCAATATTGAAGCGCTTGGATAGAAGTAAGAACTAAACTAAGTTATGTTGATTTATCCAAACTTGTTGTAACATGGTGTTGAGTAGAAGTGAAGATGCTCAACTATACAAAGCTATTAATCATTATGTGTTGCTTTTTATAAACTTAAGGAAATGATGACTTTGCGTATGGTCTTTAGACTTTCGAAATTGATGTCAATAAGTTAATGGCTTGGCTAAATATGCTTCTTTTATGAGTGCATGTCCAATTATATTTGGCTAGGTTTCTTTGAGTGTAACCATAGTGTTAAATACCTTTCAAAAAATCCAATGCAGACACTTCTTTGGTATTTGCTTATCACATGTCACAAGAAAATGATTGTGGCTTTCGATCATGCATGCATCTCTGAGCAGTTAAATCTTCTTGGGGCCACATGCGTCTCCAAGGGAGAGCTGTTCCAAGAGAGAGGTGTTCGGAATCCTCAATATGCACAATCTCATTTTCGTGCTTGGTGAGTACCTTTTATGTATTTTTGGATGAGTGTTCTGACACATGGCCGCATCATGATCATCGGTTCTAAAGGTGACCAATAAGGTATAAGTAAGTTGATGTCGCTACATTTCGTGCAAGGAAATCCTAACGTGAGGCTAACCTGTTGTACGGCTTTGACATCATACTAGCATAAAAGTTTTAAAAACAGCCGCACTGAGATGGACGACCGTGTAAATTTAACCATTGAATCAAAAAATTACGATAGTACAAAATTAAGGTAAGTCACACCACACGAAAACAGTTGGAATGCAAGGCTCACCATTAGTTTTGTGCAGGGACCATGTGGTATTTATATGCTGTTCAATCCATTCATATGGTGTGTCCCACCTGAGTGTTTTTGGTAGAAAATTTTTGGGGTGCCCCACCTGAGTGAACCTGAGTTTTGGTATCAAGGCAAAAAGAAAGGAAAAGAGAGATGTGTAAGCGATGGACGGCGTAGATTTTTTCCAAGTTAACTCGTTTCTCCCGCGTCTGCGTCACAAGCCCTAGGTAGCCTAGTGTTTTCTTGTTGAAAAGAAGTGAGAATATTTGCTTTCGTAGCTTAGGATTCTTGTCTGAGGTGTTTTCAAGAATGATGTACGCCTCTCACCCTCGTCATCAGGCAGCGGATTTGGTATTGCCCCGGCCTCACCCAATATGGTTCGGCCCTTACCGTGGGGCCAACTTGATGTATGTATTTTATATATATGCCGTCCATCTGTTTTTTCAGATAATTTTAGAGGATGAGCCTACAAAAAAGAAAAAACAGATCTAAATCTCAGGTGGACCATACTATAGGAAACATTGATGATTGAATGTGCTACCATTAAAAAAATTCTGAGGGCCCACCATGGTGTTTTCATAAAGTTTATATTCCATCCAACCTGTTGATCAGGTAAAACAGAACCTGGATGATGGGGGAAAAATAAATATTAGATTGATCCAAAACTTTTGTTGCCCACAAGAGGTTTTTAATGTTCAAAACCATTGTTTCCTATTATATGGATCACCTGATATTTCTATCTGAATTCGGTTTTAGGGTCATGTCCCCAAAATGATCCAGAAAAACGGATGGACCGCGTGGATACAGAATACATACATCAAGGTGGGCCCCACAGTAAGCGCCGCACCCTCATGGGTGAGGCCGGGGTCGCACCTAATCCAGTCCCACGTCATCGCCACTCAAGAGAGTCAAACCATGGATATGGACCACCCATTAAATCCAGCATTCTGTACTATGCAAGCGTCCATGCCTAGGGCAATCCTATCCGTCGTTTCTTGTTATAAGCCGTGGACTTTATAGGGCAGCGATCGGATGGCTAGGATTTCCTTCCATCTAATTGGACCACCTTTTAGCTATAGGCAACGGAATGGTACGGTGGGGCTTGAAGAACCAGAAGAGGGTGGGGACCATCTACCCACATTACACCTGGCCAGGTTATCCATCAATCTGACCGGTCCAACCGGTGGTCCACGCTATGCATGGACGATGTTTCGAAATCATGCTTATAAGACGACCATAGCCACTTCCGGGCATTTAATGTTGATCATGGGCTGGTTTGCCTTCCCACCGTAGATTTGAAGGCTACTGTTTAGATGGCTAGAATCTTCTGGTTCATACGTGTCTCTAATCAATTTCCATCTATAGTGGGCCCTACTTAATGGACAATCCTGATTGAAAGATAATGCTGGCGTGTGTAGGCGCTGACCGTGGGCCCACATCGATCTATGTGTGATATACCCACGCCGTCCATCCGTTTTTCCGGGTCATCTTAGGGCATGGTCTAAAAAATAAGGCAGATCCAACTCTCAGGTGGACCACACCACAGGAAAACAGTAGTGATTGAACGCCCACCGTAAAATAAAAAAAATAAAAAATTCTCAGGGCCACAAAAAGTTTTGAATCAAACTCTTTTTGTGTTTTTCCCTTCATACAGGTCCGTGTGACCTTATCAAATAAACATTATAATGGGTCCTATGAAGCTTTTAATCGTAGGCGTTCAACGGGGTTGGATCTGCCTTGCTTTTTGGAAAAATCCCTAAAATGGGGCTGGAAAACGGATGGACAATAGACAACACATACATTGTGGTGGGCCCCATGATCAGGGCCTTGCCCACTTGTTACCCCTGTCTCACCTAATCTGGGCCCCATGTAAACAATTCAGACTATCCACTTTATGAACCATTGATTAGATGTCCAGATTCATCAATTGGATTTGGTCTGTGCACACTGACAAAGGAAGAGAGGAACGTAATGGATGGGGTCCATGTTAATGTTCTGAACTGTACACGTGACGTGGGCCTCGTGCCATAACACAGTGAGCTGGAGTTGGACTAAATGAGCATCTTTATCATGCCAAAATTGGCCTAGTAGGAAAGAGAAAAACTTTCGTACTCTGACGGAGAGTGACGGATAATACACTGTCACCTGAAATTGCATACTTAAATTTGGTACTCTAGCGGGGTCTGATGTACAAAATGCAGGTACTTCAAAATTTACTTAGGTATTCATTGGATACAACTATTTCAATTTAAACCCTCCAATCTATGAGTCCTCACTTTTATCTATCCCGAAATGAATGTATTTGAGAGAACTCTCACGAGCAGCATCCAAAGGTGATACAACGAATGAAAATGATCTTAAATGGTCTTGTCATATGCAATGAAAGTAGAGAACTACACTGGTAAAAAAAAGTGAGTTGGTAATAGTTGAATGCTTTAATGGCCATTTAGAACACAGGATTAAATGGTATTGAAATGTCAAAAGCCTGTTTGGGAGCTTGTAAATGAAGGTAAATTGGAAATGAAATTAGTGGTAAATCAAGTGAGAGGAAGTGACTTACAAAGTTGTTATGCATTGAAATTCAAGATATTATATTTTATTTATTTATTATTATTATTTTGTTGTCAGTCATGCAACGCACCCACCTAGTCAATCGCGCAACACACCCACCTAATCAGTCATGCAACGCACTCACTAGTGCTGCCAGCAACATGGATTTTCACTACTAATGGGTTTCAAAACCAAGACCCCCTGTTGAAACTCCACAAAGTCTACCAACAAGGCAAGGCTCCGAACCCATCCAAGGTATTATATTTGAATGGGAGTAAATGGGAGGAGTTGGAATGCATTTCAAATTTTAAATATATTTACATGAACATATGTAATATTCTAAATAAGTTTTAATATCCAAAATTAATGTACGTATATGATATTTGACAGAATAATTGTAATAAGCTCATTGAAATGTGTACTTCAACAAAAAATGAGGAAATTCCGAGCCTTCAGTGGGCGACAAATGTAAGGATCACAAACAAGTGATTTGTCAACTTTTTTAACCATCCATTTGGATGGCCAATATTTGGATAATTTAGATCATTCTAATAGTGTGATTTTAATAATGTAGTTGATAATTGGCATCTTTTTAAGTATCATTATTCATGCAACTCTTTAAGGAGCCTAAAAAGGCATTTACCTTAGGTTTACTCTCGAATTTCTTGGTTGAGGCATGATTTCATTTGCAGCCACATTTATTCCCATTTCATTCCATTCACTTCCATCCAAACACACCAAAAAATCATTTATATCCATTTACTTTCGTTTATTCTCATTCCTTCTCATCTACTCTCATCCAAATGGTAGGCACAATTGAGATCATTATTCCATAATGATTATATGTCTAGAAATATTATGGTGATTTGACTGTCCATTCCTATATTTCGAATTACATTCTTTCTTTGGAAAAAATATTGTATTGAGTGAAACGTATGTTTGGTGGACCATGGAATTGTACTCAGTGGACCAAATTTCACAACTAACACCGGTTACATGCATATATATGCAAATCCATTGTCACGTGTAAAGAATACATATGGATGGACGACGTGGATAAAAGACATGTATCAATGTAGGGCCCATGGATGTAGTGGATTTCGAAATCCACAAGAAATCCCGTCATATATCTTATTTGGACGGATGATATGTATGATACTTAGATTAATTCAATCCCTTTAATCATTTTTGGCTGTTAGATGAAATTTACATGGGACCAAATGCAATTCCATACCACTTAATCCCACATTCCAAAGGATAAGAGAAAAGCTTAAAAGGACTAGTGTAAGGGTGGTTAAAAAGGCATTAATGACCTGTAATCTACAAGAAGGCATGGCCCTTGATAGTGGAATGGCGCAACATGATTCATTTAGCCAATTCCAATTAATTAGTATAAGCTTATGATGATGATTAAACATTAAATTTATTTTATTGTCTTATTTTCAAATTTGTGGGCATTTATTGAATTCACAATTAAAAATAAAATAATACTGAATAGTATTATTTCCATGAAAAAAAAGTGTCCACAAATAAGAAATTAGGATTGCTCAGCTACTCTTGATCTTGGAATGTAACTTAGACACGGTGGGTTCCACAATTTAGTCAATTTAACTCAAGTGTAGGTTGCATATATAATTTTTAGTGCCTGCATATTAAGCCTCACATGCAACTTGAGCATCATATAGCTCCTTTATTGGTCAAATTAAACTTTTTAGGTTATAGTTCTATATTGAGATGTATTAATTATGAACGAGAATTAGGCTTATTTTGTTATAGGAATATTAGAAGGGTGGATTTTTACAATGAATGATGTTTTTGGTGGAATCTTTATAAGATAACTATAAGACTAGCCATACTTGGGCCAACTTGGACGCACCGTAAAAAAATGGTGTTTGATGTCAAACACCATATTAGGCAAACTTCAATTCATGATATGCATTTGAATGCAGTTTTGCATTATCAGATCCCTTGCTTGACAAAGTAGGGGCTAAAAAGTCAACTCGCCAAAAATTAGAATTATTATTATTATTATTATTTTAAGTTGATTGATAAAGTTGTGTGGTAGTACACACACCCCATTGTTAATACACCCACCCAATGTTAGTCACACTGCAATATTAGCCACCCCCATTGGGGAATCAATATCATGACCCCAGTGATAAAATGAGATTATCTTCACTTGGCCTACCACTTGAGCTATGGATCTGGGTGTCCCTTTTTTTAATTCTATCATTTTTGTTAGGCTCCTCATCAACCTTAATATCTATGTTTCAGCCACACTCATCCTAAGAAAATGTTGTTCCTTGAGTGTTTAGGATAAATAGTCTTAAACATTAATATGGAAAACCCTCTTAGGTCTTGATTAAAGTGGAAACCTATATATATATATATATATATATATATATATATATATAACCCTCTTAGGTCTTGATTAAAGTGGAAACCTATATATATATATATATATATATATATATATATATATATATATATATATATATGGTACTTTGACCTCATGGAACTTCCCATGAGGTCGAGTTATGTGGGCCTCATTATGATGTGGATATGACATAAACACCATGTATTTGATGGGTCCCCATTAGTTTATGGGATATCCCAAAAATAAGTCGTATATAGAACTTAAGTAGGCCATATCATCTAAAATTATATGAAGACATGCCTAAATCATCTAAAATAATTTGGTGGTGCCCACCTAAGTATTGGTTGCAACTGAAACTTGGTTTGACCCCATCAAAGTGGGACACACGCAATGGATGAGCTGGACTTTTGAATCACATTTCGGTGGGCTGAATAAATGATCATGAAGGTTTTAATGGGCAGATGACCTTTCTCAACTATTATATGTGGTGTAGCCCACCTAAGTCATGGATTGACTTGATTTTTAAGCCTGCATCCCACCATGGAATCGCGCATTTGACTGATGTGGTAGATGTTTGACACAAGTCACGGTGGGGCCACACGACTCAACCTCACAGTACCATTTCCCCATAAATTGGTTATTTATTTATTTTCAAGATGATTTTCATGAACATGCTGAAGGTTCAATTTCTCAAAAAAAATTAAAAAAAAGAGGTATCTCATAAGAAAATAAAAATACCTATAGATTAGGTGCAGTCCGTAATGGGCTCGGATTAGGTACTATCCCCTACTAGGTTGCACGGTGAGACAGAAGGGTATATGGCGTGGGTGTAGGGCCAGCTGTATCAACCAATGATAACCTGCCACGTGACCGTCGGACTCCTCGCGCGTCCTGAGGGGGCAGGAGTAACTGATCCGAGCCCGAGAGCGGCTCAACTGCAGTGGGTTCCACCTGTTAATTTGAGTTCACATACACGACGACACAGTATCCGAGGCGCTGTCTATCAAGTCTCGTACTCTGCCAGAGTATCATACAACTTCCCAGTGCGAAATATTATACGAACGCACGCATTTTCTGTGCATCCGACAGTCCCGGGTAACTCAATCTTAAATAGCCATAAATGAAAGCCCCACTAGGCTGGGACTTCATCATAATCACACCGGACGAATGATCCAAACCATTTGTTGGATGGCCATCAAATGGACGGTTAAAAGGTGACGGTGGTTAATAATTGAATTCAGCAAGCAAACCGTTGGATTTTTTAATGGATTTTTTCCTTTTTCCATTTTACTGTGGTGCTTAAAATTTTGGACGGTTAGGATTGAGGTAAATGAATCACACAAGAACCTATGGCTTGTGAACGTATGCGATATCATACGCCATGCTCCCCAAGAGTGGAGTTGTTTGATGCGTTGGAAGAATACAAGGATCGATGCACCCACATGACCATTTGCGCATAGAATGGAATAGATTTGGCTCCATCCAAACCGTCCAAATCGTGGAATGTAACGAAATTAGTGGAAAGAATAAACATAAAAATGGAATCAAGTTCTGACTGTTCCATTGGTGGCCATAAAATGGACAGTTAACATGATAATCGACAGTCCAAAAATCAGCACGGAGACCAGGGATCGAGTGCCCATGTGGTTTGGCCCGTGTGGGGTGTGTTAAAAAAAATCACTGGGGCCCACGATTTGGACTATCTGGGTGAGGCACGTGCACATACAGCCGCCGTGTGGATGAACACCGTAGCAGTACTCTACCAGCGTTTCAGTGTGTTTTTCGTCGGAGGAATGCATGTTGTGCTCAGCTCGAATTGTGATGTGAGCGCATTAGGTGTTACCTGGGTAACACGTTAGTGGGTGTTACTCTTAACGTGTGGGGCCTATATTGATAATTTTTTTATATATCCACTCCGTCCATCCGTTCTTACATATCATTTTAGGACACGATCTAAAAATTTAAGCAGATCCAAACCTCAGGTGGACTATACCAATGGAAACTTTCCATTGGTGAATGACCATCAAAAACTTTTTATGAGCTAAAAAAGTTTTGGATCAATCTGATCTTTGTATTTTCCCTCCATACAGATTTATTTGAACTTATCAACGGTTTGGATGGAAAATAAACTTTACGGTGGGCCCTAGGAAGTTTTTAATGGTCGGTATCCAATCACCACTATCTCCTGTAATGTGGTTCACTTAAGATTTGTAACTGATTAAATTTTGGTATTATGTCTTAAGATGGTCTTTAAGAATGTATGGACGGTGTAGATATACAACACATTCATCAAGGTGTGCCCCCACACTGTAAAGGTAACACCCACTACGGTGTTGCCCGGGTAACACCTAATCCACTCCCGACTGAGATGGCATCGCGGAAAAGTTAATAAACGGAAGAACTTATGAAAGATCTGGCCGTTCATCAGGAAGGTCGAATGCAGATCATGCTTTGAAATAATTAATCTCGAGGTGAGTAGTTCATCCAGTGCTGAGATCTGACGTATACTTTGCCACCAGTGACAAAATTATAAATTAAAAATACATTTCGAAAGTAGTAGGATTACTAAATTTTTACCTTAATAAAACTACAAGAAGGGTTGGATACCTGTCAGGATAACAGTGTTTTCACCCGCGCAGAACCCACTCTGGGGCCTTGGTCGCTACACCCACCCTGGGACTTGGATCCCGGGTGGACCTACATAAGAAACATCTAGGTACGACAAGTAGACAAAAAAGTATAATTATATCCTACGTCAGGGTTTTTACTTTGGCTACATTTAAAATCCACCTGGTGTCGGGCAAGAAACAATTATCATTCAATCGTGACCATTAAAACCTTCCTAGAGTCCACCGTAATGTTTATTGACCATCCAATCTGTTGATAAGGTCACGTAGACAGGGATGAAAGGAAAAAACAAATATCAGGTTGATAGAAAACATTTGTGGCTCACACAAGGTTTTTAATGGTCATTAACCAGTATTTCTTATGTTGTAGTCCATCCAAAATTTTAATCTTCTTCATTTTTGGTACCATAGTGCAAAATAATCTGAAAAATCAGATGAACGGCATGGATCTACAAAGAATACATCCAGGTGGGCCCTAGGTTCAGGGTCCCACCCACATCGCTGGTTCCGGGGTCTCACCCAAGTCGCGCCCCACCGTAATGTTTGTGAGAAATCTATGCCGTCCAACCGTTTTGTGAGATCATTTTAGAAATCTTGAACGGGATCCAAGACTCAAGTGGAGGCGTTATTTCGTTTTCCACCCTCCTTTTAAGGATGGCAACTTTGAAGATACCCAGGTGTCACTACAAATATACGGTAGGTATGGCAATGATTACAGTAAGGATGACTCTACTAGAGTGTTTTGCCAACCTGCCGCATCTAAAGAGTGTTTGTATTGCCATCCGTGGTGGATCTAAGGCTCGCGTCCTCTACGGATGCTTTCGTCGAAAGCGTCCGTTAGGCGCACCGCGTGCCGCGGAGCGTTGAATTTATTCCACGCGAGCGAATATATTTAGGATTAGTAATATCACGTATAGTATTAGTACCGGTAGATATGAGGCGCTGATTAAGTCAGGTCGTGACCATGGTCCGTGGGGCCCACTTATGTGTATCTGTTGTATATCCACTCCGTCCATCCGTTTTTTCAGATCGTTTTAGGGTATGGAAAAAAAATTAAGTAGATCCAAACCTCATGTGGACCACACCACATGAAACAATGATCATTGAACGCCACCGTTAAAAATACGTATAGTTTACCGTAAGTCCGTAATTGTTTACTTGCCATCCAACACAAAAACCTGGATGAAGGAAAACACAAATATCAGTTTGATCATGGTCAATCACCACTGCTTCTGTGGTGTGGTCTACCTGAGATTTGGATCTGCTTACTTTTAGGCCTGTGCCCTAAGATGATCCGGCAAAATGGATGGACGGCGTGGATATCCAACACATACATCAAGGTGGGCCTACGGTTACAACTTGACCAAACTCGGCCAAGTTGGTGCGGTAGGGTGCACGTCAACTGTAGATCCGATCCACCCCGTATATTAGATGGACCTTTGATATTTGGCTATAGATCCAAAAAAAATCCCCAACAGAATCGCAGGTGGGCCACATCTCAAGAAACATTTGCGAGGGAACGCTCAACCAATAATACCTTCCCAGCTTTTTTGTGGGGCTTACCGTGTTTGTTATATACCATCCAATCCATCAATCAGACGAGCATATCTAAGGAGAAAACAGAAAGTACGGCAATTCCAAATCTAGGTGGGCCACACCACATGAATTTAATTGTTTTGAGGATTGATTTTACATTGTTCCCTACGTTTTAGCCTATCAAGTTTTGATAGGCCTGGGGTTTTGTCGGTAAGTACATGATGAACGGTGTGGATCTGACGAAAAGTAGACGTGGACCCACAGAAGTCCGGTGCCAGCAGGGACCATATATGAGTGAGACTGTAGTTTTAGAGGGAGTTATTTGATACTCTTACTGCGTATGACACTTGATACGCAGGCACGCAGCGGCGGTACATGTCGCATATATTAACTCAAATTAAAATGACTAAATTGTGGAAAGCACCGTCGCTAATTTACAGTAGTAGTCGAACCATCCTGACCTCTGATTCGTGGACACTTGCTACTTGAAGTAAGATCATTGGAGAATTTTCAATATTTACCGTCCAATTAATGTCCAGCAATCTAATATTTAAACAAGCAGATAATTGCAATGTTTTGTTCATGAAACATCTAAATTTGTTCCCATAATTTTAACCGTTAAAATTGAGTAAATTGTATAACCACGTCTGCAAATTTTCAGCAATATCTAACTGCCTGAGTATCATCCATCACACGCGACCAGAGTATCATATATTTCTCTAATTTTATTTGTTGCTTTTGAGATTTTGGATTCCTCTCCTGTCCACGCTCTTCCTTCTCCTTTCCTCCTATTTTCAACTGACTGACGATCCGTGTCTAACCCGCGTCTTCTCAGCGGAAGAAAAGACGAGCGGAAGCTTATTAATAGAAACCCTAAATCGGGCAATCCTCTGCTCCGATCGCGTTTCTTCTCACAGGTTTCAGCCTCGGAACACCTTCCCCCGGGCGATTCCTCGCTTTCAGTCGTCGAAAATCGGTGTAGGGATCGCGCTTTCCAGAGATTTCGATCCCGATCGTGGAGCGGATCGCGTTTGGCGGTCCGATCGATTTTTTTTTTTATCGGTTTTGGAGGTGACCGTGACAAATTTTCGCAATTTGAAGTGGAAAAGCTCCTGTTCGGAGGCGATTGGCGGATTCGACCGGAAAAGAGCGGTTTCCGACGAGTGGGATGCATTTGGGATGGGATTCTATCGGAATATGTTGAATCGAATCACTGGATAGATCGAAATGCCGTTTTACATTGCTCGCGAGGGTTCGAAGGTTCGTAAGTTCACTCTCCCTCTCTCCTTTCTGAAATTTCGAATCTTCTTGTCTTTCAATTGATCTAATCCTGTTTCTTCGGCGAAAATAGTTATGGAGGAGGGTTTTGACGGAGACGTCGGTGGAGTTGCATCTCCTTGCAGAGAAATGGAAACTTCTTCTGGCGGGATTGATTTTCCAGGTTTGTATTTTTCGGGGTTTTGGTTTCTTTGAATTCTGTAAGGAGAAGAAAAGATCCAAAAAAGTAAAATTTCAAGGTTTATGAATGCGTTTTCAGATTACGAATGCTTTTAGGCTTAGTTCAACATTCTCTCTGTTGCCGTGGAGTCTTGAGTCAGACATATGGTGCTAGGCATTTTGCTTATGCTGTTTGTGTTGTCATCTTGAGATTGCAACTGGATTGCGTGCTGTTGGTTGGTATTGTTTTTGTTTTGTTTGTCTATCAATGTAACACTGTTTTTGTTTGTTGGATTGCATTTTTCAAGAATTGCAAATTGAGAAGGATATGTGTTATCAATGATTGAAGAGCTTTTCTAAACAAGGCTCAAAATGCCGGAAGGTATTGTGTCATATTGGGAATGTGCCATAGCGAATATGATACAAATATCTGTATGTGAAACATGAAAACATTTTATAGGATCATCTCTGTCAGTTTGTATCATCAATAGATTCTGATATGAACATAGTATACGAATATATGGCAATAGGTTTCCCATTTCTCCAGGTAATTTGAATAGAATGGCCATGTTTTATGGGAAATATATTGCGATTATTCATACCGCAATACAATGCGTTGAAACAATATTCTGTGCACTGCACAGAAGCAGGTCTACCATTACATCAGTCTGGTTAACTGGACCATTCATTGGCCGGGTCCTATCATGGATAGATCACGCTGAAAACTGTACTGGTCTATTGGTAAACCTTTTCTCTTTCAATGATGATTGCTTCCTTCATTCTTGTCTAGCATCCATTTGTAGGTCCATCGGGACAGTGAAGAGTATTTGGCCAGTGAGTCTTTTCTACCATGTTCATTGGTGGCGGGCACCACCAAGCGAATAGTTTGGTCAAGGACTGTTGTGTTATGTGTCCAGTGCACATGGAGCTTGTGGGATGGGTTAAACCTGTGTACTGCACATTGATTAGATTTCTTTGTCTTTGAATTGCTGAAATTGGGATTAACTTTCTGTTAGCATGTTGCTAGTGCAGTTCTAGGAAAGGAGAAAAGGATGATACTTCCCTAGAAGTAGTAAGATCCCCCCCCCCCCCCCCCCCCCCCCCCAAAACACCAAGTGGTAGCCTCCCCTGTTGTAGTTATGTTCAAATTGTAGGACTATGAAGCCGGTCCTCTCTAAGGGCCTGTTTGGCCAGTGGGATTAGACGGTACTAGATGGTATTAGATGGGATGGAATTTGAAAAGGCCAATCATTACGCGTGGCAGTGGATTGTCTGTTAGTACCATTGGATTTTCATAACTCAACCTCATGTTTGGATTGGAGAAGATCATGAGTGTTCAACAATTCAATCCAATGTATAGCGTTTGGAAGAATGTAGACTCCAACCACGGATTATCTTTCTATCCAAGACATGCGGCAAGCTATGGGCCGCATTATGATGTATGTGTTATATCAACACCATCCATCTACTTTGTGAGAGCATTTTAGGGCTTGAGCCCAAAAATGAGGTGGATCCAAAGCTCAAGTGGACCACACCATAGAAAGCAGTGGTACAATGACGACCACCGTTGAAACCTTCCTAGGGCCCACCCTGATGTCTATTTGTAATCCAACCTGTTCATGAGAGGGGAAACACAATTATCAAGTTGATCCAAAACTTTCTGTGTCCCCCAAATGGGAGGCGTTCAATCCCCACTGCCTTTTGTGGTGTGGCCCACTTGAGCATTGGATCTGCTTGATTTTTGGGTCCATGTCCTAAAATGATCTCGGAAAATGGATGGATGGTGTGGATATAGCCCAGACATCATGGTGGGAGCCACATCATGGTGAGCTCTAGGAAGGTTTCAACTGGTGGATGCTTCCATTCCCATTTTTCATGTTGCATGGCTCACCTGAGTTTTGGATCTCCCTGATTTTTAGGCTCTTGTGCTATTATGCCCTTTTAAAACAAATGGACGGAGTGGATTTGTCACGACATCGCTGTGGACTCCACACAGCCCCGGACACAATCCGCTCCGATTTTGTCTTTGTCCCACTCAAATCCATAAGGAGCTTGGCTGGATTATCCAATATTGAAGTGGGATTGGGAGATTCCCTCTCAACCTGACGTTATCAGGCGTGGTTTCCAATGCCTTGATGAATGAAGTCCCAAACAGGGAATAGATTTGGAAATCTGGGATTTGCAATTCAATCCCATCTTATACATTCTAATACAACTGGCCAAACAGGCCCTAAAAGATCAAGCTATTCTCCAGCCATCATGGCTATCGTGGATTGTAATTTCCCTATGGGATGCTCTTTACTTTTACCTTCTATAGAGTTATTTTCCATAATTCATGTAAACATGATATAGTAACTTGTGGGATAATGCTATTGTTTTTTTTCTTTTTTCTTTTTAAAGTCCTTTCCTTTTTCTTTTTTTTTTCTGTGCACGGGGTGGGGAAGTGGACTGCTTGTCTGATGGTTTCATTGTTTTTTCCTAGTAGATGAGAATTTTTTGGAGATTTATACTATAATTCTGCCTTGATCTGCAGTATGTTCATGGATTAGCTGCTCGAGGAGTTCACTATTTACATCGACCTGGACCAACACTTCAGGATGTTGGGTTTATCATTCTCCCGGTGTGTACATTATGTTGTTGCCATTAATGATCAGCGTGTGACCTAAGAGCTCTGTTTCTTTTATTATCTTGCTGTTTCTTACATTGATATTATTTTAGGAGCTCGGGCAAGACAAAGCTTACATCAGTGAGACTGTATTCACCTTCGTCTTCATCTCTTTTGTCTTGGTGAGGATCTTTTTAGAATTTTATTATTCTTATCTGTGGTTAGTGTACTGGGCAAATGTTGCTATCATATTAAAGTGAGCGATACATATTTGACTACAACAGTCGATAATTCTTCTTGGTTTACTTAATAATCACCCTTGAGTTATGTTTATTTGTTATTTTTGTTTGAGGCTCTTATGCTTGCTAGCTTCTCAAAATTTCTTCATCGTCATCATCTAAGCCTTATACCAACTATTGTCTAATTGGGGTCGGCTATATACGAAACCTGTTCCACCATTCCACTCTAACAAGTCCTCTCAAAATTCCTTATCGAGCCTATCAAGAGTCTTCTCAAAATTCCTTATGTTAGTTTTGTGTTTGCATTTAAGGAACACCAATGATTGCTAACTAAGAGGCTATTCCACTCCTTTTTCTTTGTCATATCTTTCAGAGTGGGCTGTTCGCATCAAGGACTTGCATACTTGTGATTTGGTTGCCATGTTAGAGATGTAATTTTCTTTTTTCCTTTTTTCGCTTTCTTTTTGTATTCTTTTCCGCTGTCAGCGACTTCTTAATAAAATCGTTACCTTTCAAAAAAAAAAAAAAAAAATCTTTCATAGAAATAGCCATGGAATCTTACATGCTATTAAAGGAACTCCAATTTTGGGCATTGAATTTCCAAAATGCGAGAGTCAATGTTGAAAGTGAAACTATAAAAAACCTCTCTTTTCATGCCTCTGCCTTCCTCATGATACGTCTTTGGGTCAAATGATTCATTTCTTGAAGGATGTGCTTTAAACTATGAACTGAGTGGCTATATCCTTTTTTTTTTTTTTTTTTTTTTTTGAGCAACTGAAATTTTTATTAAAAGAAACGATCCGAAGATCACAAGATACAACTCAAATGGAAAGGAAAGACCAGATGAAACACTTGGAAGCAAAGCCCAGACCCCAGTTATACAAAATGTTTAACCACGGGGAGCGACGCTACTCTGCTGTACAAAATCACTCCATCCTGTTCTCATCCTCTTGCAAGCCCTTCCATTTCAACAATAATGCTGCCCAATCTAGACTCGTCCCTTCAACTTTTTCAGTCAAGGATTCTGAGGAAATTTAAACGTTCTTGAAAATCTTGTTGTTTCTCTCTTTCCTAATCTGCCAGCAAATAGCAAATGGGACCAGGTTCCACAAAAATATCTCTGCCTCCCGACCAGGGCTGTTACTCCAGCTAATGAACTCCTCCTCCATAGATGCACTTCTGACCTAGGAAGCCTTGAAAACTTGGAGAAGGGAGTTCCACACCAAATCTGCCACAGGACAATGGAGAAGAGATGATCACAGAATTCTTCATTACCTTTGCACATATTCACTGGCTTCAAAATTATGTTGGGAATCTTCATTCGTCATTTCGCCACAGTACAATAGAGAAACAGATGTCTTGTTTGGTCGTTTGATCCCATGATTCTTTTTTTTTTTTTCCTGATAAGTTGAGAATTTTATGAGAAGGAAAAGAGAACACATGTGTATGTACAATTGGCATATGAACCCATGTCAGGAATCTGTTAAAACAACATTTTCCAATTTACCAGCACTTGGCTTTCCTTCTCTATGGATATCTGCACTAGAGCGAATATCTGTGTGAGAAAAAATATACTCACGGAAGGTTGTGAACAATCTTGTTTAATTGCATACAATCGCATCAACCATCAACCTGGGCTAATCGCTTATGCCACTGCATAATCACATAAGCAATCACTCAGGTTGATGGTTTTTTTTTTTAATTAAAAACAATTGAAAAAAATGGGGAAAAAATGGGAAAATCATTAAAAAAATTTAAAAACTAAGAAAAACTACGTCTAATTAAAAGAAAAAAATTACTACAAGGTGATTGGATTGGGTTTTTTTTACCTATTTCATTGTAGTTTGACTATTAGACCATCTATAAGTTAAGTTATATAATATAACAAAACATTCAACTAGTTACAATAAGAGAGAATTAATTATTAAAAGCTACAAACATAGAAATTAATTGATAACTTGAATCTTGTTGAGTTGATGTATGAATAGCATAATATAATACAAGTTATAACTCTACAAGTTACAACTTACAAATTACAAACAACTACACTTACAAGTTACAACCTTGGAAAGTATGCCATCACATAGGGTGTATGTGATGGCACTGGTTGTGAAGAAATACCAAGGAAGTAGGGACACGTTTTGACTAAACAGATTGCCTGGAGTCTCCTTTACATCCAAAGGGAAGCATAATGCTAAGCAAGAATCATAACCCTTACTACAGAGGGAAAAATGCACTATTGATGCGAGTCTGATGCCTTTTAAGCTATGGAAGCTCATTGATCCTTTCCATACGTGATGAGAATAGCATTCTTGTATAGACTTTCAGTCCTTTATCTTGAGTGAGAAATGTCAGCTGCAGTTTGGGTAGGGATTCATATATTGCATGGAGGGCATAATCATTAGGTGAGCCAACAAAGATATAGCATCAACATGATCAATTCAATACAACTATATTAACTTCTGCTGTGGATATCTTGCTATCTAGTTGGCCCTCCTTGTTCTTCTTTTTCTTTAAATTGCATCATACATTCAATTATTATGTCCTTGCTGCTAGGCCAGAGCTTCAAAAATGCCTTCTCATACTCTGTATGTTTAGATGCAGTCTTAGTTAAGTAATGCCTACTTATATTCTGAAATTCTAATGCCTTCTCACATTCTGTATGCTTAGATGCAGTTGTAGTTAAAATTGTGCTGTGATGCCTATTTTTACTCTGAATTTCTCATTGCTCTTAACAATAGTGTATATACTGTTGCAGTGGACTTTTCATCCCTTCATTTTTCAAAGCAAAAAATTCCACACGGTTCTGCTCTGGTGCAGGGTTCTGGCATTTCTAGTTGTAAGTACAGGCTACAGTAATAGGACTTTAACATCATCTATCTTTGTTGTTTGAAGATGCTTATAGTCAGGGTTCATTTTTTGGCGACTTTCTCTGCCCATCTGGAAGCTCATGGGCTCTTGCATGAGCTTGCTTGAGGGCCAATCTTTGCCCTGAAGCACCAAACTAAGTGATGCACTTCCTGATTGTCTTTGAAATCCACTGTTCTCTGTGATCTTTGGCTTTAAAGTGCCAACCAGGACAAATGCATTGGAATTGCATTTGTGAGGATTTTCTAAGGCCTTCTTTGGTAGACGCCTAAAAATGAGTTCATCTCATCTTATTTAACAGTAATTATGCATTGGAGATCTTGATCTCCAATACACAATGACTGTTAACATGAACTTATTATTTATTAGGGATCAAAATCTTTAATACATAATTATTGTTAACTAAAATGCAATCAACTCATTTTTAGGCGTCTACCAAATAAGTCCCAAGAACATGCTTGTTATCATCTATAACAGGTACTGTTCGTTGAGTAGTAAAATGAATGCTACATTAGTTTGTTTCCTGCAGGCTTCGCAAATTCTTCGAATCATTACTTTTTATTCTACTCAGCTTCCTGGTCCGAACTACCACTGTCGTGAGGTAACATCTTGTGATATATCCTTGATCTGTGTTGTACTATGCACTACATCTCTGTGCAGTTTCAAATGATTGAAAAACATATAATTTCACCTAGTCTGGGCATTCTGGTTTTGAATTCAATTTGCTAGTTGCTGTCGTTTTTAGAAAGTCATTTATTCTCCCTTGTAAGGAAGCCTTGAGCAAAGCGAATTAAATACTTTTCTGCCATCCATGTAGGGTTCTAAACTTGCCAGACTACCTCGTCCAGATAGTTTACTGGAAGTGCTTCTAATTAATTGTAAGGGGCTCTGGTTTCATTTTTGTTCATTAAGCTTTGGCTTATCGTCTATAAAGTGCAAGTCTTTTTAACTTTTAATCTCTCTCTCTCTCTCTCTCTCTCTCTCTCTCTCTCTATTTTCTTTTCTTTTTCTGTGTTCAGTTCCTCGGGGTGTAATATATGGTTGCGGTGACTTGATTTTTTCATCGCACATGATCTTTACTCTTGTTTTCGTGCTCACATATCAGAAGTATGGCTCAACAAGGTATAGCATGATATCTAGTTAGCCTCCTTTAATCCAATTCGTACAGTTGGAATAACACTTGCTTTAAAGTTCCATATGTTGAATGTGTATTGCACTGTGAGGAAGTACATAATCCTTGACCCAAGGATAGGTAAAAGTGGGGATCAATGGCTAGTGATCCACGGGTCAGTCTGTTGGGGCCGACTGGAGCCGTGCCCTGAAAATCTAACAGATTGAAATATCCTAGGTACCTATCTTGGGCCGCTTAGCAAACCTTTGGTGTGCAAATCATGAGAATTCCTGTTTCGAATCTACTGGTGAAACAGGATTCATAAAGCGGACTCCAAATAGCTGGGACAAGGCTATGCTGGTGGTGAATTTGGAGCTTGTATCTCTTCTAAATGATCTATTTGCAGAACCCAAATTGATGGGATGTCATTGTCATATCAAGGACATTTTTGGGATGTGGTCCATTCATGGCAGTGCCCAGCAGACCTGTTGTCTGGATCCTTGGACCATGGACCCTACTTATACCGACTAAAAATCCAAGCATATACCGTTCATATCCTCTGATTGAGGATTATACATATTTCCACGTTTTAATCCTTTTCTATTGTTAATGTAGCTGATGCATGGGGTTTTAGAGTTATTATTACTGCTGGGTTACTCTATGGCTTGCATAATTATTATTTCTAATTGCCAATTGCATTATTTTGATATGCTTGCAGGTGTATTAAACAGCTTGCTTGGTTGGTTGCCTTTACTCTCAGCCTCCTGATTATAGCATCCCGCAAACATTACACCGTTGATGTTGTAGTTGCATGGTAAAAGAAAAAAAAGCAATTCCTTGACTTTATAATTTTTCTTAGAAATACCCTTTTTTAATGTTTAGTTTGACTCTTACCTACTTTTTATCCATTTACATCAGGTATACAGTGAACTTGGTGTTTTTCTTCATCGACAAGAAACTACAAGGTGTTGTTTTTTTAGCATATGTTATTGCAGTCTCCTTTTCTTCCTCTTCTCCAAATTTTTGTTTTGAAATCTGAACTTGTAATAGCACTGACTATGGGCCTGCGTCCCCCATGCAGAACTACCTGACCGTACTGTTGGGACCCAGTCTCCTTTGTTGCCTTTGAGCACGAAAGATAAAGATGGCAAATCCAAAGAAGAACATCACAAGCTGTTGAATGGGAACTCTGGGGATGCTGCTGACCGGGTATTACTATGTTGATGTTTAATCTTATGGTATCTAAGTTTTTTCTTAAAAGGAAAAAGTAGAGGAACAGAAACTTGATTCCAGTTTGCAAAGGGTCTGACCCAGTCAACGTTCTGAATGTCGGCTTTGGGGGCCATATTGGCCAGCCTAAAACCAATATGATACTGGACTCATCGGATCCATATCAAACAGTATTGGTCAAAAAAAATTCTTTACCAAACATGTTAATCCCCCACCCCCAAATTAAAAAAAAAAAAAAAAAAAAGGAAAAAATGGGTAACACAAGAATTGATAGTTGTTTCTGGACATGTATTCAGTGGTGTTTTAGGCGATTCTTTGATAAGAATGCCGTCTGTCGAGCTGAGTTGCTGAGTTCTGGTTTCATGGTAAAAGTTGTGGCAGAAGTTTGAAGCCGGCTGTCAATCAGACCAACCCTTCTTATCATCTTAATCAGTTCATGTATTAAATATAAACCTTGGAGTACAGAGTATATAAATAATATAGAGACTAGTGGGTCATTACTACCAAGAAGGCAATTACTATCATGTTATCATCTAGCAATTAGCATCTTCATGCGGTACAAAGCACTTGGAATTTAAGGTACATGCTCACTACTTAAGATTTAGAGTCTGATAGATTTAATAGACAGACACTTTAGGTTCACAAAATATCATCACCACCACCACCATCATCATCATAGCCTCATCACAACTCATTGGTCAGCCAAGATTCTGCCATCTGTTCTGTCAAGGATCATATCCTCAGTTAAACCCTAGGTTCACAAACATGATTTACCTAAATCTTCTCCAAAAAGTGGTGCATTTTTCTTTTCTTTGTCGAATCCCTCTCGAATCTTGTAGTTTGATCTCCAAATAGGGCCTCTATATGTAGTTAAAAATGTGTATCTAAGCCTCCTATGAGGTTGAAATGAAAGAGGGGAAAAAAGGAGAAGCAAGAGTGATATGACAAGTTGAAAAATAAATTGGAAAATGAGATTTGTATCTGCCTGCAACCAGTACATGGTGAGCATATGGATACTGATACTGCTCAAATTTTTGGAGCGGGTCTGTTTCACCCCCACCTCAGGTATTGGCAATTCAACGGATACCACATGCCCATGTCAGGATATTTGGAACCTTTGGTCAGATACTCGGTCACAACTCAAAGAGTTAAGGGTCTTGCACCCTATTTTTTTCAAGTTTTGTGAATATTATTTTTCATCGAGGACTTGACATTTTCAAATACTCAGCTAGGGAGGAAGTTTAGGGTACCAAGCCTTAGGAATGTATGGTTTGTTGACATCCCAATTCCATGCATGCGAGATCTGATGGGCCCTACCCACAATTGATGTCGGATGGCCCGACCAACAGCACAAGATCCTAACCATCCAATATTTTTTCTCCCATCAAATGTGAACTGCTTTTTTGTTTCTTTTTCTCTGTGATATTTCTGGGCATTCCCCAGCAACAGTGGGGTCCATAAGATCAATGGTATGGATAACAGGAGCATGGGCCTTCATGCATGACCAGGAGCCTCATCAAACTTTACATTCTCTGAGGTTAGGACCTCATAATTGCTCTTAAAAGAGAGAATGGAGTCACCCTCACAGATCAATTCAAATCTTCACTTGAAGGTTCAAGTACTTGGGAAGTTTTTCAGGCACTAATTATGTCTAATTAAAATCAAGATCTTCACCCCTTCTTCTATTTCTCATCCTTTCTTCTCTTCTTCCTGCCACATTTTTCTGCTCTGTTACTGAGACTTGTATATGTTGATACAGAGACAGAGAACACAAGTCAACGGAAAGCTTCTAGAGGATGGGAACACTGTCCATGCTGATACTCAGATGAATGGTAAATAGATGATGCGGATCCTGATGTGGCGTTTCGAGCCCACGTGAAAACTTCCCTGGCCGTTGTTCCATTGCAATTTGTATTTTTGGAGGGACTTAGATTTCACCTTCTGTCAATTACAGTTCTGCTCTTATCATAGCGTCATCTCATTGTCACATGTATGATGGAGCAGTTCTGTCGGACTCTCTATAACATTCTTCACCATGCAGTCAGTCACTTGAAAAATACATCTCTGTAGAGAAGAAAGGCTCCCAAGGAGCCAACATGCTTTCAGGTATATTCTTCCTTTTCACTCTCGCAACGGGTTTCCATTAGTTTCATTTTCATGGTCACCTAGCGGATGGTTCTGATTACCTGTTCATTGTGGTGGTTGTGCCCAATGGCTGAACATGCAGTTTGGCTGGACCCTTATCTGTGGTGGGGCCCATTTTTGGGTTGAGGCAAATACGTGCAGCATCATGCGTGTGATAGGTATCAAATATAAAAGGACCATCGTGCTCTGATGGGGATCACGCTCTCAGCCCATCTAAAGCAGTCATTTGCTGCTCCTGGGCTGGGTGATGTTACCGTGGACCCAGTTTGGCTTTTCTAAAAAGAAGAATGTTTTAAGTATGTTTGGTTAGCCACTTAATCAACTTTAGAAAAAACAATTTTCCAAAATTTCACTTTTTTTTTTTTTTTTTCCTTTTCCCCAATGCCTGGACTGTTTCCTACAGTCTTTTCCGCTTACACAAAACTGAAAATCTCTCTTATTGGAAGGTGTTTTCCAATTGCACAGAATGTAGAGCTGTACACCTCCACATGTGCCATCATGGATGTAGGCCGAGACAAATCCATCCACCCGTTGGTCCGATCATTTTTTCCCCCAATTAATCTGGTTGAGGTGGGCCCTAATATTGGAAATCGGTTAGCAAACTTTAGTCATGTGTTTTAGAGCTGTACGTTTGTTTTGCAAACTGTGGCCCACTTGACCAATGGATCAACCTACCTGTCATGATAGCAAGCATATGGCTTGTAGATAGTTGAATTGCACACTCGTCGGGGCTTAACAAATCTCATCTTGGAGAAGATGACAGGTGCACTTTCCTGCAACTCCTGCCTGCAGTGCTGTGGGGCCCACTGCGATGACTTGTGACATTAACACCGTCCATCCAATTCGCCATCCAAGATTCGACAATCATTATTGAAACCTTCACGGAAAATTGTTTTTCCTATGATAGTTTGTTGAACATGCATTTTTCATATGAGCAATTTTCAAGAAACAATTCTAAAGAATCATTTCTTAAGAAGTGATGTGATTCTGCATTTGCCGAGGCCCCCTTAGGGCGTGTTTGGTGCATGGTATTAGAAGGGATGAAATGGTATTAGGTGGGATTAACGTCATTTATTGCACAATGATTACATGTATAGTGATCCCATGGTATTTTCATATCCAATCCCATATTTGGGATCAAATACTTACCAGGGGAAAACCATTGGATTAGGCAAAATCCTGTTTAGTAGACCATGGAATTGCAGTCAACGGACCAAAATCCCGTTTAGTAGATAATGGAATTGCAATCAACGAATCAAATTCACAATGGATGTCCGTCACTTGTACATGTATATAACCATAGTGTCATGTATAAAGGACTTGTATTGATGGACGACATGGATAAAACACATAAAACTCCGCATGGGATCAAGTGCAATTCCATCCAACCTAATCCCAAGCCTCCCATCCTCCCTAAACATCATATGAAATTTGCACAGAACCAAATGCAATTCCATCCCACCCGATCCCATCTAACACCATGCCCCAAACACCCACTGTCTTATGAAAAATTGAAAATCCACTTGGTCCATCATATGTGCTATCCTAAATGCCAGGCCCTGGGGCAAAAAATCAGCTTAGGTCTGCTTGTTAGGTCAGCCATATCACATTGAGTAATTCGGCATGTGATTCACAGGGATGTGAATCATAGGTTTTTATGTAGGGCTACAATGGTATGCATGTTTCATAAAGCCCTTGTGAAAGAGAATATGCAAAAAATGGCTTAATCCATAACTTAGATAACTTAGAGGGGCACAATGCATGGGCCTGTTTGACCCACGGAATTAAATGGTATGGAATTGCATTAGGTCGGACTGATAGCATTATTGTACAATGATTGAATGTTTGGAAATACTATCTATTTTGACCATCCAATCCCCCCATGTTTGGGATTAAATTCTTCCTCAAGCAAAAACAACCTATTAAGCAAAAACCCTATTTGGTGGATGATAGATTTGTAATCAACAGACCAGATTCATAATTGCTGTCGGATACAACTCAAACTCAAATGTCAGGTGTAAAAGTGCATATGGATGAACCGCATGGATAAAACATATGCATCACTGTCGGGCCCACAAATGTGGTAGATTTCAAAATCTATCAGTAAATCTGGCCTCAGATCAAATGCCATTCTGTTCCACCTAATCTCATTCCTTCCAATGTCTCCAAACGTCCCATGGATGGAGCCAAATGCAATTCCATTGCAGTTACATCCCATATGAGGCACATGGGTTTCCCTTGCAATTCCATCCCATACGGGCACATGGGTTACCGGAAGATGCATGGTAGCATGCAGTGGTTGAACACAAGTGGGATCCCTCGTTTGGTGGGCTGTGGTCCCCACTGCTTATTTGACAGGCCTGAAAGAGGCCAGACTCGTCATCTGGTGTGTGGTTAGGTTAAATTAAAATGAAAAGAAAAACTTTGATACTTTGGCAGAGTGTGATGGATGATATGCAGGCATTTATTAATTAATCCATCAAAATTTCGTAGACTAGATTAGTGGGCATTTATTGGACGGTTGGTTCAGAATGAAGAATTATCTAAATCCCTTAATTCAACAATCAAGTGTCCACAAATCAGAGGTTAGGATTGTGAAACAAATCAAATAATTTGAGTTAATGTAATTCCACATCTACCATTGCGAAGTGCCTGCGTATAAAGCGTCATACGCACCGGAGTACCATCCATCCACTTTCAATCAATATTTGCCGTCCACGTATAGATCGTACGGGTATGGTGCGTCCAATCGAGAAGTTGGCCACGTGTACTGCTGAAAACGCTGGATAACCAGGTTTCGAAGCAGCCAATGTCTCTTTCTCCCCGAGCATCCGGAAGGAAAGAACAAAGAGAAATACTTGTATACATTACTGAAGAATTGCACACGTGAAATGTGTATAATTCAAAATAAACCGTCCAAATTATGCGTACCAGCATAGATGTATAATAGGCCAAAAATTATTCTTATATGTTCATCTAAATATTAGATTACTAGACATTTATTGGACGGTAAAAAACGAAAAACAAGTGTCCAATGGTCTTAATTAAAAAACAAGTGTCCTAAAATCAGAGGTTGGAACAATCTAAATTATAGAATGTAACGCAAAAGATATTTAGCAACACAATCTAGTCGGTTTAATTTGAATTCATCCATGCCATGTTTACCATTTCCACGTGCCTCCAGAGTATCAAATAACTCCCCAAGAGCAAAGGGGCGCCCTCCGGTGGGGGCGCGGATTTCCTGCGAAAGCCTTAAGCAGGAAGTTCCTGCACTGGGAACCAAGGTGGGGCCCACATTGATGGTTTTTGATAAATCCACCCCGTCCATCCGTTTTGGGAGCTCATTTTAGGACATGAGAACAAAACTGAACCGGATACGAGACTCAAGTGGGCCGAAAACGTGAGGATTAAACGTATACAGTTGAAATATTTGTGGAGCCACAGGAGTTTTGAATCAGGATAATATTTGTTTTTCCAGTTCATCCCAGTATTAATGACGTTATGAACGGTATGGATGTCATATAAACATCACTGTGGATCCAGGGAGGTTTCAACGGTAGTAATTTCCCTACGCACCTTTTCCTCACGTTTTCGGCCCACTTGAGTCTCGTATCCGGTTCAGTTTTGTTCTCATGTCCTAAAATGAGCTCCCAAAACGGATGGACGGGGTGGATTTATCAAAAACCATCACTGTGGGCCCCACCTTGGTTCCTAGCGCAGGAACTTGCTGCGCAAGGCTTTCGCAGGAAATCCGCGCCCGATGGTACCGGACGTGGGACAAACGTAATGTATTCACACCATCCAACCCGTCTACCAAATGCGTGGCCTCAGTAAACTCCAACGTCCGAAATAGCCCGAGAAAATACTGAGTGTGCCTCATAATAGGTAACAAGGCTGGGATAGAACGCCCACCCTTGAATTTCACATTAGTCCACCTAATTCACAAAAAAGCCTGAAAATTCGCATAACCATTCTTCTGTACGGGATGGAAGATCTGAACGGCGCTAATCAACGGTAGAAGCTACCTCTCAATTCGCTACTTTTTATGAGTACAATCTGAGATTTAGATGGGCCTCGTTTTTGGGATCTGCAGTTTTTCTGAGACATCTTACGTACGGGTTGGATCCGGTGAATACATCACAGGGCTCCACATCACCCCGATGCCACCGTTATCTTACAGTAGTAGCGGTACCACTGGAGCGCGCCCCAGAAACATAAGAGAGGGAGGGGAAGCGGAAAAGCGAAAACGAGAGAGGGAGAGGACAAGATCACGCTGTACACACACATTCCATATATATACGACGGGAAGAGGAACAGCGAAAACGTGAGAAAAGACAATCTCACGCATCTACACAGACATACGGTGTATACACGGGGGGGAGAGATATTCCATATATATTCGACGTGGAAGAGGAACAGCGAAAACGTGAGAAACGACGATATCACGCATCTACACAGACATACCGTGTATACACGGAGAGAGAGAGAGAGAGAGAGAGAGAGAGAGAGAGAGAGAGAGAGAGCTGGGATCCTAGAATCTACTATAGCCAAACGTTCGTTGTCTTTCATTCCTTTCTCCCACAATGAAAAACCGTTAATCTTTCAAAATTCGAAGGTCTCTCCCTCAATGGGAGGCTTCTGTTCCAAATTCCGCTGGTGGTCCTTCCTCAAACCCACCACCGTTGAATCCTCCGACATCGGTGAGTCCCGTAACAACGGCCCGGATCTCTCTCTCTCTCTCTCTCTCTCTCTCTCTCTCTCTCTCTCTCTCAATTCAATTCACATTCGTTAAATGAAATTTCAGAAGGTGGGGGAAAAGCGTCTAAGGACTCCTTGCCGGATTTCGGTGAATATAGCCTTGAAGAGCTGAGTGTTGCCACGTCGTCATTCTCGGCGAAGAACATTGTCTCCAAGGACGAGGACGGTGAGAAAGCGGCGAACGTCGTCTATAAAGGAATTCTCAAAGACGGCTTTAAGATCGCCATTAAAAGATTCAACCAATCGGCATGGCCCGATTCTCAGCAGTTCTTGGTTTTTTTCTCCTTCCATATATCACCCAATTCTTGGATTGCTTGCATTTTTCTTTTTCTGGGTTTTTTCTTATATGCTTTGTTTTCTTAATCTGGATTTTTTAATTAAATCTGGGTTCTTTTTGTATTTTGGTTTTCTGATATTGTCTTTTGTATTTTTGTATTTTTTTATCTCGGTTTTCTTCCTTGGTTTTTGTTGGATTTCAGGAGGAGGCCAGATCAGTTGGTCAGCTCCGCAATGAGAGGCTGGTGAATCTGATTGGATGTTGCTGCAAGGGCGAAGAGAGATTGCTTGTGGCGGAATTCATGCCGAATGAGAACCTCGCCAAACACCTATTCCATTGTGAGATCGCAATTCGCATTCTTATTCATTCGCATTTCTGTATTCACAATAGATTTCTGAAATTTCAGCTCGTGTAAATGCGTTCGTACACAATGATGATAGATGGATCCCATGCTGCAGAAGCCAACGTTGTCAGAGAATCCTATCCATCTGATTTTTGGCCCACGGATGGTTCAAAATAAAACATGGTTAACCGTCAGAATTTAATTGGAAAAAAATGTCCACATTATCAAATCACAGGGCTTCTTCGATGTTGGAGATTTTTTGGTTTATTTTCCATCCACTGCTGAGCTAGCCAGGTGAATGTTCTGTAGTGTAAAACATAAGAGCATTGTATAATGCCTCGTTTTAATCATCTACCAGTGGGGAAGTTTGAATTAAAGAAAACCATAAGAGCTGCTCATTTCTGAAGATCAATGGTCATTAAACATTTAATCCATCGAAGAACAAAAGCAAACCATTTGGAGCTTCTGCGCTCATTTGGATTGATACCACCCTATCGAAATCAGTCATTTCTTGGGAACTCTTTTATTCACTATAGGCCCTGTTTGGGATCAGGAAAATGAGACTATGGATTTAATAAACCCATAAACTTATCAAATTCATGGATTTGCATTGGATTTGGATTTGGCAAATACCAATTATCTACTGTTTGGGGGATCAAGCTTTAAATCCTTGGATCTGGATGCATTTGTGGCAATGTCAAAGAATTTATTTGCACTGAAATAACTTTTATTGCTTTTAACCAAGCCTCTCATTTTGTGGATTTGCAATTTAGTTTTTTTGGGGATGGACTTGCCCAGAATCGCTGGATTTACAGGGGTGTGGATTTGGGAAAATCGGTGAATTTGACAATCCCCAACAAAAACAAACAGTGAGATTTTGAAATCCATGAATTTCACAAGTTCTTGCCTCAAATCCCTC